>OV121120.1:13529527-16371194 GCA_921293315.2 Nemurella pictetii | reverse complement strand
TTGCAACTCCGTTACCAATCAAAGTAGAGGTAATTACATTGTTTCTTTTTACGTCACAAACCATGCTGGTCTTGCCACAATCTACTGTCAAGTCGCTGACAGTGCCGGGCAACGGCAGAGTCAAGTGTCCATTCGAAACACCATCGACCACAATCTTCGGCCTCAGCGCAGCGTCAACCAAAATCTTACTACTCCTACTTTCAGCAGTGCCATGCCTCAGCATCATCTTGATAGACCCAGCAGGAGTTGTTCCTTTCCCACTAATAATACTCCTTCTCCAGAACGAATCCTGAGACGTCCTCGTGTGAAACCCACCTGACGTAGTCGTGGTCGACGTTGTGTGAAACGTTCCATTCCTTCCCAAAATCCGATCCCCACCCGGCCGTTTCACCCCACATAACCTCATAAAACCATCGCGGAATTTTGAAGACATTAAGTTATACAGAATCGGATTGACAGCCGAATTCAAATACAGCATAATCCGACAGAAGTATAAGATATTGTAATAGGCGTCAATCCCAAGAGACATTACCGTTTCGGGAGGAACAATTATGATCCAGAGCGTCAGGGCTCTAAATGGTAATAGACACAGAAAGAACGACAATACGACTGTACCCAGCATCAGTACGACTTGTTTCCGGTATTTAGCAGAGGCGTCGCGTCGACTGCATCCGAGGATTCCTGGATGTGACATGAGATGCTTGGCGATCACTGTGTAGAGGACGATGAGTACGACGAGAGGGAGAAGGAAAAATATTGATATGGTGATGATGAAGAAGGAAGCGGGCCAAAATGTGTCGGCTTGTGTCAAGCAGACGGGGACCATGGTGCCGTCAAAGTATTCTTCGTAGCGGTATTCGGCGACGCCGAGGATGGGGCTGCAAAAGAGAACGGTGACGGTTAGTTTTGGTGGGGTTGGATACGCATGGACGTGGCTTGTTAGAAAGGTTTGGCGAAATATTCCTTGCACATGGTCAAACAACTCCGTGAGCGGAGAATTATATTAGATTTAAAATTGACTTCAGTTATTTGTAAAGCGCCTTCTTATAAATTAATAATTATGAGATTTTCCCAAAAAATGGCGCTTCTTATCAAAGTTGTAGCCTGGTATGAAACGCCAAAAACATAATTAGATTTTTAAATCTACTTTTCTAGCCACACTCTGCCTTCAAAAGTAATACGTGATCAAAGCTTTGATGGTCACCGAATAATTAAAAAAATGGACTAGGTTTTCTATGAAATTTCAAAGCATTTATGCAAAATTTACATATTCACAATTCCTTTGTCCGTTGTATTTAATTGAGCTTGTGGGTCCCTCTGAACCAAATTTAAAAGAGCAGACCAGTAAAACTTTAATCCGTGAATAAGCTTTTTCCCAGCCAGAATATTTCTCTTGGTTTTCTTGTATATCAGAGAGAGTTTTTTATTTATTCTAAATAGTTGTAAAAATGACATTTCACACAAGACACGAGACACAAGACACGGGGATGTTTAACTAGCAGTTGTTAGTGTTACTTACCGCGTTGTAAGGGTGATTTGGGGATTGTGTGAGCTAAGTTTGGTGTGGCCCAGTGGCTTAAGTGAACAATGTTGCATGCATGGTGTTGTATTTACTTGAATGTTGAGGGAAACTGGACCAAGAAGATCTGTTGCAAGGAGAAATTAAACTACAATAAACACTTGTAAGTTGTAAGAGAGTTTGTGATAAATCTACGTTAGAATTAGTAACGGGTTGGCGTTGTCCTTTCTCTGGTACTTTGCTTTAGGGGTGGAGGTGCCGGGTTCTAGAGTAATTTATTCCCTTTTTCTTTAATCCTAGGCGTAGCAAATTTAAACTAAATATTATCTCTCGCTAAATTTTATTAATGACCAATGATCATTTTTAGTCGATAGTCGAATACTGTCAATACCTGAATGACAGAGTGGGAGCTCCATAATATAAACGCATTTTACATGGAAATACAAAATGAAATCTTGAAATTAAAATATGTGGGATATTGACACATTTATTTCTAAATTTACAACACAGATAACATAAAAAAGTAACATTTTAGACATATATATATGGTAGATATAATTCGAGTTATACTGATCACATGTAAGCAATTTCTTGTACAAAATATACGCCATTAGAATTGAAAGACATATAACAACAACATTGACTGAATAATCATTTCTTTTTCAATCAGTTTTCTTGAAAATTACATGGCTTTCTTTGTAAGGAAATGGAGTCATTTCATCTCTTTGTTCAATAAACGATAAGGGGGTTGTTTCTGTAAGATGTTGCCGTTTTTATATGTTTTCGTTGATCAAAATATAATTATGTTTGACTAGCTATTTGTATGTTTGATTTTCTATTGTACCTATATTCTTAACACTCTTTTCAGACAATTGGATCTAATATACTACGCCTAGGTTGCTTTTATATAAAGATACGATGGAACAGTTATGAAAATAGTGACTTTTCTGCGTGTATTTGCACTAGTGATTGACTCTCATTTGCCATTGACGTGTGACCTATTAATTACTACTTCGTCCAAAAAAACGTCCAGGCTTACAAACCTTGCCTACTCTTTCTGGTTCCTTTATGCCTTATGGTAACCTCAGTCTCTTATTAATCAGTCTCTCAAACGAAGCACATGGAAGATCTCTAAACAGTTTTAATTTCTACTTCGTAAGATTAAATATGTGTGGTGGTGTAACACTGAGAATATGGAAATGGTAAACGTATACGACATAGTGACAACACATTCAAGTGAGTGTATATAGAAATGATTAAAGCATGCAATATATTATAATATAAATATCAACATCAATCGTGAGATAAAATTGTGGAAAAATGTGAAGCGCACGGTAGATTTGCTGAGATTGCACAGACTTCGCGCTACGTGGGTATATATAAACAAACAAAGCCGCGATCTTGATCGAATGCAACTTAAAAGCAATTACACTACGAACAATAACGACTCTGTCTGCAATCCATCCAACATTAACGACATTCCCGACCGCGGACATCCAGATTTTGCACCCCGATCACACAAAACTTTCCGTGCTCGGCCGCACCTCCAAACACTTCTCTTCCTCTTGGCCGCCCTTCACGACCCCATTGCCGTTAGTCCTCGAGTTCAACATCGTCGACCGAATGATCACACTCTTCCTGAACGACGTCCCCGACTGGTTCCTCGTCAACCGCGGCGAGTCCGCCGACTGATTCCTCGTCAGCCGCGGCGGCGACTTCAGGTTGAAGCTCGTGTCCGACTGGTGACGTCTCAGCTCGGGCGACTCGCCGCCGTTCGCCTCCGTCCGCCTCACGAGACGTTTGTGTCCGAGACTCGGCGACGTCTCCACCACCCTCTCGGGCACTTGCACGATCCCCGTACGCGAATCCACCGACATTCGCGACTGGCTGCGCCACGAGCTAGGATTGTGATTCGAACGCCGGGTGCTCGAATACGACAGCGACGTCAGCGTCGTATTGTTTATCGTCCCGTTGCGCGACACCCAGCGCTGGCGAGATTTCAACGAGATGCCACGCTTCCTCAGTCCGCACAGCCGCATAAATCCGTCGCGAAATTTCGACGACATTATGTTGTAGAGTATCGGGTTGACTGCTGAGTTGAGATAAAGCATGATCCGACTGAAGTACAATAGGTTGTAATAGTGGTGGATACCCAAGCGTGCGAGCGCCTCGTTGTTGTCGACGACTATCCACAGGGTGAGGACGCGGAATGGCATCAGGCAGAGAAAGAAGCTGAGGACGACGGTGCCTAGCATGAGTACGACCTGTTTCCGGGCGCGGAGGTGGAAGGATTCGTGGGATTTGGAGGTGGAGCAAGGTTCGGCCATCAGGTGGCGCGCGATGACCGAGTAGAGTGCAAGCAGCACGCACAACGGCAACAGGAAGAACACGGAGATGGTCATGATAAAGAAGAACGCCGGGCCGAACGTGTTGGCTTGGGTGAGGCACACGGGCACCATGGTACCGTCGAAGTACTCCATTTGTTCGTACGCTGCGATTACCAGGATCGGACTGATTTCGCGGACGGGGCGCGAGGTCGACCCGGAAAAGAATCAAAAACAAAATATTTGTTAATTTTTTTTTGAGCACTATTGTCAGATTTGACTGGTTTTGAGCATTTTTTTTGGAAAATAAATTTCAAGTATTTTGTTTCGGATTTTGACAAGGGGTAGGTGGGGGTGTTAAGGAACGTGATATGAAGATTTATAATTAGTTAGGGTTAGAAGGGCTAAAGCGAAGATATATTTTTTATGAAAAAAAGCGGCCATGTTTCGTGAGATACCCAGCCTAGAACACACCACAAAAGGTAAACTAAAAGCAAACAATTTTCCGAACGAATTCGGGAGCGTGAACCCGGTATTTTAATTTTCTGGATATGCTCCCGCCAGCTTGCCCATCGATATTCTCATCTGTTAAACAATTATCGCCATAAATCCATAAATTTATGAGACGCCAATCTGAATTTATTATCGCATGGAAGCTATAACTCAGTGAAATACACGCTCTTAGACACCAGCAAAATTTCCATTACTATTCTTCGTTAAAATAAAGTCATGCTCCATTTCTCGAAGCAACCGGCGAATTTATCGCGTCTTAGCTTCCGTCCACGATTTTGTTTTCCTTTTCCAAAGACGCTACGTCGACCTCTTGGGAGGTCTACTTAAGGCCAACTTTTAAAATGCACTTTGTCATTGTTAGCGAATTATTCGCTGGCGGCAGCCGCGAACTTGATTTCCATGCAGTTTCGATAAGTCGCCAGTCGTCGAAATTGCCGGCAACAAGTGCAAAATTGAAAAGACAACTGCAGACACTCGAGTGACCTTTGACCGGCATTGTACAGAAAAATCAACCCCCCAAGACATCCGTCAAAAGAAGTGTCAATTATAGTTCATCTCTCGCGGCATTCTTATCGACTTGCACACATTCGAGCACAACAGACCAATAATACCCCGAGAGAAAATGTGTATCTTGTCGGAGTAAAAATAATATCTTGTTGACTAAAGGCTAAAGGGTGGAAATATCAGTTTGCCCGAGCGTCTTGGATGGCGGCGGAACGAAGAGGGTGGAATTAGGGCATGGCCTACTGAACTTTCAGTGACGACACGTAGTCGGCGTCATCAATAAGTCGCGGATAGACGCGTGGCTTATCGGCGATAAGGAAGCTAGACTGTCTGCTGTCTTGCGCTACGCGCATCGGATGAGATAGCATCAAGGACCGGTTTAACAAGGTTAAAGCAAAGAATCGCTCTGGTGATAACCAATCGGATGCAGTTGTTCCTCAGTTGTTTGGAGAACTCTTTTAGTTTGGAGATGGTATAATAACGGCCCTCAGAGGCAAAATACAGTACTGGGCCGGGTGACTAAAGATAATTTCCATTCCGAATTTTGGTTAGTTTTGTTGGCGTATATACGACGTTACGGTGCTTGTTTTGGGGGTGTGAGGGTCCAAAGTTACAAATTAAATCCACGCACGATGCTTTCAAACTCAAAATGACCAGGTTGGTCATGAAATTTGAATCAATACGGGAAACTGCTCACAAATGCCTCCGGAATACACATTTTATAGGAATGTGGCCATTTTCTCTCTCCCACGCGCTGTATTTTGGGTCGCCCTTATCTTTTGGAAGCCCATGCTTGAAGTAATAATTTAGCAACAGTAATAACAGTACAGTAATAAAAAGTAATAAATAGTACAGTAATAGCTAAGTAATAATTTTAAATTTTAATGTTAATCTTTAAAAGTATAATATTTTTAACAACACAATAACTGACAATTTTCAAAGCCTATCTTATATTTTATATATGAATTCTATATGGCATGTACAAATACTGAACAACGAAAAATAAAGATTACAAATACAAGTTCCCATCTTCAGAGTGTTGAATGGAAGACAAACATTATTGAACAAATCCAATGGTTTTCCCCGAGAACCAAATGGAATTCTAGTCTCCTTAATCTTAGCTCCGGCCAAATGGCAGGAAGCGGAAACGATGGAAAACCCAACGCGGATGCCACCAATTGATTGGCTTGTTTTTCTATGCGTGTATGTTTTCGGAAAACCCTTATTATGAGGGAGAAAAGGCGATATTTTTCATTAGGTTGTTTTGGGGGAAAAAATAAATAGAGCCGCGAAAGGAAAGTAAGCACCATGGCCGAGCAATGAAAAGGTCGTAAAAGAGAGACTCCATTCAATTTCCCACTTGGAGAGGGGAACTTTTATTGTCTATCAAATCATTTGGCTGATTTCGTTTTATTCTAGTTCGTATATTTTTTTTGCGAAGAACACTTCGTGGCGAGAAGCAATGATAACTTGCGTCTAAGGAGACTTGACTGCCACGTGTTACATTTTCCTTGGAAAGCTGACGTCACTCACCACAAAGCCATGCGTAGCCGATTTCCTTGTGTTTTGTTTGTTTTGTGTTAAACAATCGGAATCGGAAAGCTTCACAATGGACAAGCAATAAAATAGCAAACTGATGATAAATTTAGGTTGTCACTGACATTTAACACAGAGGCTGCGTAAATGTGGTCTTCTTAATTCAAAGAACAGTTCAGGCTCCTTTCAGCGAAAGGAAATTCGCCATTTCACCAAGAATAGCGTTAAAAAACGATACATTTCACTGTTTCAAGAGATATACATCGTCATAGTGGATTATACTCGTCATATTGAATCAAACAAAAAAACTGAGTTCAATTACTTTCTAAATACATCCGCGCGTAAATTGAATCCAAGAAACTATTATATAAACTTATAAATAGTGGTGACGACTTAAAATTCCCGTACTACGCATTGAAACTAGCACGTTCTCTTTGGTAAACCAAATTTGAATGAATGCTACATTAGTTTTTGACCGTGAATTACGGAGAAAAACATCGAGTCACAAAGTTCTCGAAGTAAAAATAGTTTCGTTATTAATTATTCACGAGACGAGTGAGTGGGTCCGATGCGGAAGGTGGCTCAGGTTGGGAAGATGCCACCGCCATCTCTCAAGACGGGGGAGCGCAGAAATGGTAGTGACTGTTACGAATTTCAGCCCATAACTTTCATTGACTCTTCAAGGCCCGAGGGGTAGACAAATTTGAATAATTTTACGATCGTGCCCCGAGAAAATATTACGTTCTTCAAGCGCGAGCACGCAATAAAATAAGTGATGTATTATGATAAAGGGTCAGGGTGCAGCGAAGATAAAAGGAAACTTAAAAAGATTTTACATCATCATTTGAAATGATTTGAAACTAGAGCCAGCGAAAAAGAAAATGCGTTCACGGGGAAAAAAACGATCTTATAAAAGCCGCTGCTAAATAAAATTTAGTTCACGATTGATTTTTTTTTGGTGGGCCTTTCGGTGGTGAGGGAGCGTATAACGTCAAAAAACCAGCAGATAAAAATATTCCAAAATAGCCTGCAGGAGAGATAACTTGCACCAGACTTTTACGTGCCTTTTTATAGGTTAAAGTAACGCTTAAGCTTCACTTGACAGATATTGACGTGGCGTTCGCTCAATGTATTTAATTCGGGAATAGTTCTTCAACCTTTAAAATTCGGTAAGCCCGGAGGAAAACATGCGCCAGATTCTTTCCCTGGGTTTCATTTCATCTTTCAAATACCCGGTGGTTTTGCCAAACCTATAACAGAGAGTCATGACTATATAGTAAAAAAGTTCTGTTTAAACAAAGTTATTTTATTCGTCGCGTTGTTAAAATTCACGCTGTCTGCTGAAAGTTTATTTTCAATTCGCTTTGGCCGTCCGTGTACATTGTTTGTGCTCTTAAGGGATTATCAAGGTAAAAAACATCTCATGCCGGCAATTTATGCATAGCGGAGCACTGCGCGCCATTTACTTGAAATTGCTTGATTTCAAATTTGAATGTTTAATTTAGTTGTGTTTTTATGTAAATTTATCATCGCATTTAATCAGAAAATTACAGTAGTATGAACACTTCGTCCCGTATTCTATATCAATCCATTATTGTACCCATTAATTGGTTGCGAAATCAAATTCGGTAACCAATAATTGACTGTACCGTCAGTAGTTACTGTACACAGGTAGCAACAAACTCAACTGACCCAGACAGTTTCGATGGAAAATAAGAACTCATTCACAGACATCATCCAAGGGCCTTAAGAACCAAACACGACACGAAAAGGAACGAAATTATTACAAGGTAATATCAGAACGCGCTGTGAGTCCCCAAGGAAACCGCATTCATCCCATTTTCCGGTAATTTCAGATGACTGGTGGAGAGAGATCTGCCTTTTCACGATCGTTTCCGCAACGAGAAAGGACATCATTTCATTTTATCCATTCACCTGGATGTTTGGCGATTTCTCTTTGGCAGAGCTACAACCGTATAAGTCTCCCATGAAGTCAGTCTGCGAAATCGCGTCGTCTCTCCAGCGTCGTCTACGCTATTTTTCACGTTATCGCAAGGTTTCTATCTGGGAAACGAACCGCGAAGAGATTATGGCTCAAGGGTTGTTATTTTTACGATATCAAAAATGGTGTATTGTTAGTTTTAGTGAGGATTAAGTAGTCTATTAACCTCGAACGAAGAGGTCACAGGGTGGATGAGGTAAAAGAAGTTTCAAAGTAGCTGTTTTCCTGTAATTTATTTGCCTACAAAATCTTTCGCGACAAACATAATCCCGAATTTCAGGATGTCACGACGGAAAAGGCACGTAGCTATAAAAGTCGCGGAAGACAGTTCCAATCATCGAACACGCGAAAAGCAGGAAATTATTTCGAGAAAAATACTAAAATCGTGAGAAATGACGGCGAAAATTCAGTGCAAACTATGTGTAGTATACGCATCAACATTGGGATGATTCCAGGTTTCTTTGGGGGAGTGACTGAGGCCGGAAGCAATCAGAGGTATTGGAAAGGATGTTCGAGAGGTCGGACCGACGACGTTGTCTGGTGGAATAGAGGTCAAAAGAACTTAACAATTGATCGGTCAGGAGTGGTTGTAAATCCAATTTGCAAAAGCCAGATCTATAGTAGGAATGTGTCCGTAAAGCCATTTGACTCAGTATCCTTTTCCTCCCAAGGGATGTAAGATTTATTCCGTGAAACCATGACACCACATCGTGCATTTCGATACGTAGTATAGGTATTATAGCTGGCTCAATCACTTTTAACTAACTAAATTAATTTAAATTTAATAGACACAAGTTTATCGCGAATGATAAACATTTATTTTTACGGTTTTGCATGCAGCTAGTTCTAAATATTAATTACAACTGTACGTTGATGTAGCAAAAGTACATTTACATTTTCTGTTTCCTCTCCATTTTATCCAGCAGGAAAATCGACTGAAGCGAAGTTAAAATTATTCCAACCTCTCTAATTCGTTTCTTCGAGTCACATACAATCAACCTGTTTTACTAAGGCGCTTCTCTGTTTTCAAAAACTCCAGACTCCTGAGTTTCAAATTGCCATTAAGTAGCAACTTTCAATTGCACAAACCGTGACTTGACTTTGTAAAATCAAAATGTCTTCAAGTGAATTCACTTCGGTACTTTTCACGATGGTGGCCCTTTCATTAACAAGTCGTATTTAAGCTAATGGAAATGCAATAACCCACGCGCGTTGGTTAATCTGTTAGTAACACAATTAACATGGATTGCACGTACGGTCCTATCAGACATCGACACGTGGCAGTCTGGTAGGCAAAATTATTTTCCTTTGAGGAGGAAAAACTGGAAGCGAGCAGCATGAAGTCCTGCTGATTGAAGATCACACCATCACACGGGATGGCCACTTATGTTTGCTTAACAGTCTACAATTCCGTATAGAATTCATGCAAATTTCCGAGAAGTGGAGCTTACTGGTGCAGAGAAAATGTTCATAATCTCTGTATAACTACACAGTTCTGTAAGTGCGTTTACAATTCTAGGAAATAAATAATAATTTAACGAGATAATTCAAATATTCGAATCGTGTAGGCCGAAAGTTTGCACTTCGTAGATTTCACACCAAATATACGTTTTCGAGATTTGAACCAAGCATACTTCTCAAGCATATTGCATAAATGAATCGCTATATTTCTAAGTCATTTTTAAATGTCTCAAAATTAAGTTTCAATCGTCTGACCGGAATGCAAACGTACAACCAAATACGGAAAGTCACGCATCATGATAATTTTCTAGTAATAACGCTTGAGAATAAAGTCACAATAACCGACAGAAATAAAGCTTAAACCTGGCACCTTCACTATTAACGAAATGAACCGTTGCACTTAATCTATCTTGAGTTAGGTACTTAATAAAATATAAATACTTCTAAGCGACTTTAATCAGTCCCAGTACGTAAACAGACCAAAAGTTTAAGTACAGTTCAAAACTGCACTCAGTTTTGAAACTCAATAAAGCTTAAGCCTGGCACCTCCACCACTAAATATCGGAATGTCGTTGCACCAATGCGGATGTGAGCTAGGTGATACATTAATAACAAGGTCTTCTTCCAGACTAAAATCACGCTCGGAAGCGTAATTGTTAATTAGAGGCGTTTAATCTTGTTTTAATTACATGCCCCTTGAGCGTGCTGTACCTAATTAAATTAATTGGAAATATGCTGCTGTAACAGATGAACGTAGGAAAACGTTTCCTTTTATGATAATCGATCGGGTTTCATAGGAAATAAATTTTAAATTACTGTCATTATGTATTGTTTTAGTTGCTTTTAAATGGTGTTCAATTATGTGATTATATTTTGTGGAGAGTAAGTTTTAGATTAATGTTTGCGACATTATAATCACGCTTTTAGTAGTCGAGACTCGAGCGAAAGAGACATTTGTGCCAAGATATGAGACATAGGATGCCAAATAAAATTACTTTTTCGCATTACACGGATCGTAGAAAAAAATCACGACATTAAAACCATAAACTTCCCCAAAAAATCGCATATCACACATGGATAATAAAATGTCCTGGCGAAAATAAGTAAAACATAGAAATTGTTATAGCAGAACAAATATAAACACACAAACAAGAAAGTGCAAGAAAACACATAAAAAATTGGCAGAAAATGTGCTCGAAGTGTGATCAGAAGTATTTGTATTGAACAATAAAACGTTTATTGTGTAGAAATAGTGTTTGTCTATCTCCCATTTCGGTGCAGAATGGTTGGACGGTAGGACGAAGAAACGGGGAAAAAATAGTCGGGATATGTTGCAATAAGAGAACACATAAAACATGCAATTCAAATGTTAGGTTACGGTTTTTTGCGAAGTCCTATTGGTACTTGTTTTTGCAAGAAGACATGCAATAAAGTGTGTATTGGGCTATCAGCCTTGGCATGGGAAAGCTGGATTCAACTATCAGTGTGTGTGATATTGAGTGTCACTCCATCTTATGAAAAGCGTAGGGCAGTTTGAAAAGATTTGAAACAATGTTTACTTTTTCTGAAAAAAAATCATTGTGACTGTTTTGCTTTCAGTTTCAACCCAAAAAGTGCCCTACGCCTTTTAGTTTTCACAGAACTTATACAGATATTAACCAGAGAGCTACATAGCAAGACATTTTCGGAAGAAACCCCTTCTTGAGCCGCGGTTTCAGTAGAATTTAGAGTTAGCCATTTATCTCTTCTAGTAAAATATCTACTAAATGAGTGCAACAATGAGCCTAAAATGTCGCTTAAATCTCTTTCCTCACATCATAAAATCAAAGCTTAAGGGCCACTGGCCAAAACGACAAAAAACTCTATTTGGAAGCTATGTTCCTCCTCCTTTTCAGGGAGGTAAAATAAGACATTCTAGGCTTTTGATGCTCACTAACTACAAAATAGAAATGCATTATTTAAAACAAACAATGGAATCTCACCTGGTGAAAATGGCTGCGAACGTCCATGCTAGCAGGCAGATAATGAACGCTCTAGCTTTCGTACAGACGTAACCTGCTTTGAGCGGCTCGCAAATTGCGTAATACCTCTCAAAGCTGATGGCCAAAATCGTCAGGACTGATGCATGAGCAACAGTTAGCTCCACAAAGGGCACTGCTTTACCTGGAAGCAAACAAACGAACGACGTTAAAGATCTGTACTACAAAATGAAAAAGGCATATTCATTGGGGAGGGGATATCAAAGTTATTAATCGATTTGTAATATTCGCCTTTCGGCAAAATTTGCACTATTTGCCTCTTGTGATAAATTTTCTGTGACTCCGAAAATATGTCTATTTATAAATTCAAATGCGAATTCAGCAGCTCTTTTCAAATGCGTACGTACGCGTATGGTTTTCCTTATAGCGTTTTACTCAACTAAGCCAATAAATCGATTGCTGTTCGACCCTACCACTCAGAAATCTAAGCCAAAAGCACACATTAAGGACAGGAGGCCCAGTGATTTCCTTACATAAGCAAACATTGGGAGTGAAAACACATTAAAACCTTAAATTTAATTCAAGCAGCTCAATTTATACGTCTCGTTATGTACACACTCAGTTAATTCACGTAATTCACCAACCCTTTTACGCATTATCATAGCTGAAAAATATTTACCCATAGAAATCGAATTCAATCACACACAATACACACAAAAAGAACCAGCACTCAAATTTCGGGAATACAGGAATATTTCGGCATGAGAAAGCCACTTGACTTCGGGCGTCAGATTACTTAGTTTGCCCCAGTTATTTGCCGCGGTGGGGAATTCCACATTTTGCCATTCTACGCATTGGCATAGAAGGGTGGGCGGTCGAGTGGCAGGCTAGAACAGATGCGGGGGAGGCGTCGGTTCGGATTTCTACAGACGCTCAAAGACGCTCGCGGAAACACTCGACACCGAGGGCGGGTGTCCCACGGTGCAAAGTGAGGGTGTTTAGCTTATAGTGGCTGCAAGTGGCCTGGTTTCACGTGGGTTGTTTAGCGTTCCGAACAAGTATGCCTAACGGAGCGCACGTATGTAAGAAAAGACTCAATGATTTTCAGATAACTGTTTTACTGTGTTATTGAATGATAGGTTACCAATCGTAAACTTTTCCGGACGTTTCGCAAAGCTGTGCTGCATGCTTTATCAAGGCATAGAGTAAGAATACTTTAAGCGTAGAGCATCTCAGTTCCCAGAACGTGTCAAGATATAGGAAAAGACATAGCAAAGATTTAAATTTGCAGGGCTTTTTATCTAAGATATTCGGTATTTTTGGTGTTGATTTAGGAATTGTGAACACACAATCAGTAAAAACTATCCAAATTCATCAAGAGTTTAAAGTTACTGACTTTATAAAGTTTATGAATTGACTTTGTTATTATCCCACCATGGGCTTTGGTACTTTTTGCAAATTTTCCATTTAAAACTAGTTTTCTATATATCTCCGAAACGAATGGCAATTTCTTTTAGATTTTCTTCACTTCACTTCAATAAAACAATCAATTTTCATTGTTTTCAGCGACGAAAACAAAGATATTAGAGAACCAAATGGAAAAATATCTCGTCTGGAATGAAAAAAACAGTGGCAATGGTTATTTGTAGCCGGGAAACAAGGCTAGCAATAGCGCCTATGGATAACGATAATGTACAATACTTATTCTTCAAATGAATTGCTCAAATCGCTCATCTGGTTGATTTGTAACCCGGAAGTGAGCCAAGCCTTTCGGCTAATTGTCAACTAGTAATTGTTCCCGAGAACGAAGCTTTTATCCAATGCGTTTCTCTGTCATTAGTTGGTGATCTAATTGTCAAATCTAATCTAATTGACAAATTAAAAAAGTCAATGGATCTGTAACGAGGCTGATCATCAATATCTACTCATGTAAAAGTATAAAAGCAAGTTTTGTCATTTCCTCGCGTTTCTTGACGCGCCATATTCCTGCGACGTGTGAAATGAAACAGTGAATTGCATCTCTACGTGCTTTATTTAAACTTAAGCGATGTTTACCCTTATCTCGTGAGCACTATTTTCTTATCATACGCAACGCGAAATGAAATGCACGCGGCCAGCTCGCTGCTTCACCGAGCTATACGTGCTAAATCAGCTGTGAAAATGGGTGGTAAATTGCAGCAAGATGCTGCTGGAAGGCAGGAGCAGGCTGCGAGCGTTTTTGCAAAGATTTTATCTCAGTAGCGGCACAGCGGCGTGCGGTCCACGATAGTTGCGCAAATGATTGCTCATTGGGACAGTGTTTTTTTTATTGGAATAGGAGAAGATAATGAATTGTTGATTCTGTTTTTGTATTCCTGGTCGTAGAGGAAAGATGTACGTACGTACATCTGAAAAAAAAGCCATGAATTAAGTTCACATATCTCAAATAATCGTGAAAGTTTCATCAGCACACTTTCCTCCGGACATTTCCGTGCGCCACCGCGGACTGCCATCATGTCTGAATTCAGAACGCCGCAAGAAACAGGGTGCTAGCCTAGGGTAGGGTGGAACAAGTCTGGAAGCGAGACTTAATCAAATCAGCTGATACGCGAAGATCGCATTAATTGAACACCATGCGAATAATGCTAAGGCAAATTCATCGGGTGCAGACGGAGAACGCGATCCTATCGCTAGTAAGAGCTAAAAACATTAGGGGTTGTACACAGTAAATCTTCGGGGTGCGTATCGAAATTCTGTCAGAAACAGAATTCAGTCAGGAAAGGCTGCAGCATGAAATGATTACTCATGGGCAAGAAATTACTGTTAAAACAGGGTGTGGAATCGAAGCTAGACTTCGGGAATTCGTTGTTTTAATACCAAGAATACAGACTCTTGTCGGGCTGATAAATAAGAAAATAAAATAAAAAGCTTATTTCGTACGAGCGTATGACAGCTGTTTCTAATTGTGTGCAATTTCGTTCAATAAGTTAATAGAGAAAATAGCTTACTCGCTACTATTGTTTAATTATACCGAAGCCTTAATTAAAATCCGACTGCATTTGGTTGAGCTCAGCGATTCGTGGAGCAGAACTCCAAACTAAACATGCTGTAATTATTAACCGGGAAAACCGGAAGTGAATCACTCTTAACAAGTCAGCGAAGCATCATTTTCTTTGCACATCGTGTCGTTACTTTGAGCTTAGGAAAGATAAGCAAATATGCTTGCAATATGCCACACACATCAAGGAGAACAAATAAATATTGTATTTATCTATATATCCGCAAATAAATAACACATCTAAAATTATAGCGTAAACAAAGTGATTTTAAACGCAAATAAAGCCCATGTGTGCACGTATAGAATATTTGCTCATTCAATTTTGATCATATTTATTTCAGAATCATCTAAACTTGAACTGAAACCAAAATTTCGCAGTTTATTTATGAGAATCATTTTGAGGTAAAGGTAAAATTAAGCATTCCTATAAACCAAAATATTGTCTCTTCTGTCATATTATTATGTGGACATAGACATCCTCAAATTCTGAGCAGCAAAATTACCCCCCTTCGCTTAAGACCAGTAAAACCAGTGGGAAATCAGAAACCCTGTTTTCTTTAACAGCATTTTACAAAAATTTCAAAATGCCAAACCTCTTTACATAAAATTTGACGGAACCTTCCAGATAAGTGACCCCAAATGACTTAAATACTAATTAATATTATATTTCAGTATATTAAGCTCATTAAATGAAAACGACAATTTTATGGCGCATTTCAGCGTTCCTGATGTAAATTTTAGCTTGACCTTTGTTGACGAAATTAACAGGGCGCCTTTACATCCCCAAACATAACGCACAGAACGATTGAAGCAAACAACGAATAGTTTTGTTATAAATTAAACGATTTTAAATAATTTGTCCCTTCACAAAACCTCCAATAACTATCACTCCTAAATATTTCAATAGCGTTCACCCACAACGCAAAGAAAATAAGTCCTCATTAAGCTCCGTCTTCGTAATGAAGTCGCTGTGTTTGTTGCCCTCCCATCTCTTTGCTTGCCGCCCGGCTCGGTCCAGCCCGACGCAGTCCTATGCGGTTCATAGATTGTTATCGCCGCCACGTGTCCGATTGCTATTAAGTCGACGCCGCTAACGGACGCCGAGGTGATAAATAAATAATTAGCAAACGCTGGCACGGCGGCGTACTGTGACGTCGGTGTTGTTGGGCGTACTTTACGTTCATTCACCGGGGGAGAACGGGGACAAGATCGTTGATGTGGCAGGGATTTTGCGGCTATCTTATCTTGTTACTCTTCTATTATACTTGTGAATTGATACATTTGATGTTAATGATAAGAATCTAGATAATAGTGAATTTAAATTGTTAGCTAAAGGGTGGGTAAATTTGTGATTCAAGTGATGAACTACTGGATAATGTAAAAAATTGCTAATTAAGCTAATAAATAAACGTTAATAAATAAATTTTACGAAGTTTTGTTTTAGAATTTGGTTTTTTTCACGAACCAAATTTTTTAAACTTTGTGGAGTGTATGTAAGGCGGTGGTGGGAATAAGAGAAGGGAAGGTAAAAGACGGCGAATAAGAAGTGGTAGAGGCAGGTTGATTAGCTGCAGGAGGATTGTGAATTTTTTCAATCTATGATTAGGTATAAACTGAAGAATACTTTAGTTTTTTTCAATTTTTCAACACTATTTTTCAAATTTGTTTTCGAATGCAAAATGAAATTATTTCAAGACAATTAAAAAACACCTTTAAATAGTAGAAAATGCCCGGAAAAAATCAACCGCTATTTTTACACGCAGCAACTCATCGCGAGTCGAGCCACAATGAAAAATAACATGTTTTAATCAGAAAACTTGAATGAAAATTTGTATAGATATTACTTTACATTTGGCTGAAATCGATGAGAGATTTCGCATGAATTACACTTTAAAACGAAGGCATGCATGTGGTGAATATTAGAGAAATGTATGCATGAAATAATAATTATCAAAATTCAATATCATAGTTCTTCTGTTTGATGAGAGATTCTATTCATGACATAAATGTTTTACAGTGTACCTATCATACTAATTAGAAAAAAATATATAAACCCACAAGGGTACACAAATATCAATTCAAACAAATCCTCCTGATGAGGTAATTAACTTTCAGCGATGCATGATAGGTATATTTCTAGAAATGAGATATTTTTTAAGGCCAGAGGTTAACTTTTCAATAAATTAAGACCCAACTAATTGAAATCGACAAGTGCTGTGTGTGGGTTAAAGAGCATTGAATGCCGTTGGTATATCGCTCTATAAATTTATTCTTTAATACCGAAGTAATGATTTCTTAGCTCTTTATTCAAACATCCGCAACCATTCAATTATTTTCTCCAATTAATTCAAACATAAACGGTCTTTAAAATTATTCGGTAACGAATTAGGAATAGGAAACAAGAAATCATTTAAGCTTCTTAATTATTGGTATGCTACCATGGATTTGTGGTTTTATTAATATATTTTAAGTCCAACCCGATGGTTTATAAGTTACCAAAAATAAATTGTAGTTAATTGTAGATTGGAGCCTGTCTATATTTTAAGCAGAGGAACATGATATGAAAATCTCCTAAGCCCCCGACTTTAAAATAATGAATGAGAGAGATATTTCTTAGACAAGAAAATAAATTTTGGCGAGGCAAGAAAAGGTATCAGGGAGATATAAAAAGATTAAGGTATAAGGTATGAAAGGGAAGCAGGCAGGGGCATAAGATTTATACGCGTAGAGAAGTGAACTTTGAGACGTCTAGGCAGAATGCTGAGCGGTCGCAATTTCGCACACTACCCTCCCACAGACTCCCCTGCTACTTCATTACCTATTCTATACGCAGTGCGTGATAGCATATGCGTACTTGTAAAGCGACCACATACGCACTGTGAATTGACAACGAAAAGGAATCTGAGCTGAAAACTGAAAAGTAATTCGTGAATGAATCTGTGTCTTAAAGAGGTAAGTTTCATTTGTGCTGTGCTGTAATTTGCACTTGGAGAATGTATATGTCAATTTTGGGTCTTAATTTTTGAGGGGCAGCCGTGGCTTGGTAAAAGGCTGTTGAATTAAATGGACAAAATAAATCATATAAAGGCAAGATTGTTATTTAGCTCCAGAATTGTAGCTCATTATGCATCGCATAAATCCAAATAGTGGGTGTCTTGTCGTATTATGATGAACTTTATTTCGTTTCACCGATAGACTACGAACTGGATGCCAAGAAAATATTTTCTCCCTGCCTTCATCCAAAAGAAACTTTCCTCTTGGATTATCATCATTATTCAATATTCCTCCTGTTATCTTATAGTAATTACCTCAGACGCACGAATCTTTGAACGCTCTTTAGCATTATAATAAGAAATTTGAAGACATAGCAGCTCACATAAATAGATTAGCGAAAGACGGCTATAAAATTTGATTTGATTCCAGACAGGTAAAATCCAATTTAGGTTCAACGCTGATGTTGTGTACCTACCAGATATTTTTAAAGGTCACAGAGCGTAAAGAACAAAGAAACAGGAGTAAAGGTGTAAGACACCTAATATTATTAATGTATTTCGTTTCGGAATCTGTGTGATGATACACATGATACAATGAGGAGGAAAATAAATGAAGAAACACTAACAGAGATCCACGAAGATAGTAAATAATTTCTATCATGTGATGAGGTACCCTATTATTAATGAGTAATGACATATTGCGCAGTGGAAATTAGTTTTTTAAGATAACGGGTACGCGGGGTTCAGACCGGCCCTCATCATCTCAGACAAAAGGAAGACGTGAAAGAAAACTACACATTCAGGATGTCAGTGGTTTTGAGAGGTCAAATCAGTCTCACCGCTGACCTCCCAACTTTGAGAAGGAAGCTGACGACAGAAGATGATGAGATGAGATGAGAGCATTGCACGGTATGGGTTAAAATTGTTCGCCATAGAAAATTTCGTGCAATACTTTCTTGTATCACTTTTTTGTACAGACTCAAAGTTATATAATGCAATTCACCCTGGAGAAGATATCAATATCAATATCACTTTCATTTGAATTTTCTTTTACAAATATTGTAGCACTTTTTTTCAAAAATTCTATTTCTTAGACAAACATTCAAGGAGGATTAAATTTAATAGATATATTGAATCGATAATGTTTAAAATCAAAATGCTGGCAGTGGGCACATACTTTAAAAAAAATCAGAATCAATCTCTGTACTTGACTTATGAAGAAAATATTGCCACACTCATAACAGAAGACTGCAAAGTGATTGATTGAAATGGAGAAATGACATCAATCGCTAAAACTTGATGGTTGATTGGTGTTAATTGAGGTTACTAGTTTTTCATATAGGGTGATCCCAGCGGAAAATGTGACCATGTATAAATTTGGCTTGAGGTGGGATCGTTAACATTTACGATCTCTTCCAAATAAGGAGCTCATTTGGCAGCGGGTCTACTCGCGGCGAATTTAAATACCTAATGAGGTATAAGATGTTTTTAACTTCAACATCACACTTGAACACCTCATATATCAAAATTCGATTCAAATTTGAAAAGAAATCGAACTTTTCCTTACCTATAACTTACGTGACACTATAAAGCCAGCAAATGTGTATTAGTGCCACTCAAATGTTCCCATCACTAATTCCGATCAAAGTTTAAATTTAAGCATCACATCAATTTAATTGACCAATATTGTTACTTTGAATTTAGGTCAATTACCTGCTTATATCCAGACAAGTCTACTCGCCACTAAACCAACGTGTCATCGACAACAAGTACCCACATTGCAATCGAAATACAATAATTATATGCAATTACAGGTTGTCGCTGAATAGGGCTTCACATTCAGTAGTTTATGTGAGTTAATTGTCAAAATGATCAATAATCGTAATACATCATCATATATCCATAGCGTAAAACGATACTTAATCTAAGCCGTATCATAACCACATGGACATTAAACCAATTCAATTTTCAGAATTCGCTCAATATTATGACAACTGATACAATGAAGCTGTAAAATAGCAGCGTTATATTCATGTATCGCCCACTCGAGCAAATGTGTTGCAATCAAAAATCAGTGAATTGAACTAAGTTTGAGCGACGGCCAACGCGCATCAAGCGCAGACTCTATCATCAAGATAGCTGCGTCATTAAGGGATGCTGGGGCTAGGTCAGGTCAGGGCTAACAGTTTCGGGTAATTCTGTTAGATTGTTAGATTGTTGGGTAAACACAAAACATGCCACAAACTGTGAAGTAAACGAGGATATTATGTGGGTGAACATGACAGATTTCATTGGGGTGGAAGATTTATGGAAAATTGCTGCTTTTTTGTTGGTAATATTAGGTGAAAATTGAAATTTTGCTTCAGCTGTAATTGAAAATGTGTTTTGTAATGCCTCTATATAGTTGTGCGTGATAAAGTGTAATTGTTTAACTTAATTTTGGATTTATTAGTTCGGATGGTTGGCTAAGAATTCACTGTCTGTTTGGGAGGAGAGTTGGTGGAAGAAATTGAAGGGTGCAACAACTTGGGTTTGCTCGTGTGAATTTGTCCACAATTTGCATTGGAATAATTTTAAATATTCATCGCATTGGAAGGGCCCACCATTAATTTTCTCTTATAGGGAATAGAAATTGCGATCATCATTAACCTCATCATTTATAATTTATCGATATAAGCAAAGAATTGGCTTGAGTTTTAAATGCCAAACTTGGCACCTCCACTTAAAACCTCAGCAAATCGAAACAAATACCAGTAAACAATGAATGGCAAGAGCTTAAATAGAAAGTTTAAAGGTCTTGGATAAGGCGGTTGTTTTAATGTGGCTAACCGTTTCATTTGATACAAGATTACTTAAAACACACTCGAGTGCGTGAATATAATTTCTGCTATGGCATAAAAGATATGAGAATGCAAATTTAGTAGGTACACCCGCAATCTCTTTAGATATAATTACGTGGAGAATTATACGGCACAGCATTCAACAAGTCAAGTCTATTTTCTGTTCTCATGTAAATCGCACGGGACAATCTTATGATTTATACGGGACTCTCTGACTGTAAGAGGGAAATGGCAACACACTTTTCTTTTCCATTCCCTGAGTCGTACGGCTTCCCAATGAAAAGTCACGTTTTATGCGGAAAGTTGTATTTCTTTCATGGAGATGAGGACATTAATTAAAATACCAAGCCAACTTCTCATTTATAACCATGAAAGTACATTTCATATAGGATGGCAGAGAAAGATGCGTAAAATACACAAAATCTTGTGAATCACGGTAAAGTGAATAAATAGCATCTGGTTTTATTCCAGATAGGTTTCCAATTTACAAACCTTCGACAAATATTAAACAACTGTAACAGAAAACTTCTTGACATGAAAAAATATTATTATCAATCTGTTGCAAAATGGATGGCGATAATTTTATTTGAAGCGCCTTTGCAAAAGATTTTTCTGCAACAGCTGCTTAAGAAAATAAAACATTGTTCGTGTGCTCGCATACTTAACGCACCTGATGTAACCACTTTAAATCTCACCAATATGTCACTCATCAATCAATTGCCCGTCGGAAAAACAGTTAGAAAAGTATTGTTGTTGGCATCGTACTTTAGTGTAACGAAAATGAAAGCGATCGGTTTGAATATGCGATCGTTTGTGTTTTCTTAATATTATTTTCAATTCTCGAGTGCTTGTCATAAATGACATGCTGTTCATCGTTCAGGGATATGACAAGTCTTTGCTGACAACTCGTCGCTGTATTTTTAATCGAATGAACACACATGATGAAACACATCGTGTTTTTTTCTGCCATGATTAATAAAAGATGGCGCTTTTTAGTTCTGTTAAATCATGGAACAAATTTTTTGAAATGTGTAACAAAATATTTGGATTGCTCTTAACTATAATTAGAATAGAAGTCCTTAGTCGTTAGTTGGCTAACGCAAATGTATTTGAAATCATATAAAGCCAATGGAATATGTAAATATTCAAAAGCAATGCCATTTGGGCTATAAATACGATTATTCATACAAAAACCAAGAAAAAAATCTACATTTACAAAATCATAAATCTCTAGATTGTATGACCAATATATCTGACATAACAATATAAAAATGAATTACGGGCATGATGCAATCTTCACATGAATACAACGATTGTCCGTATTTTTATGGAGTTATGGACTGTATCCAAAGTTTTTGTGGCCGGACCAATTCGATGCAAAATATGTAATAAAACCATTACAATTTCAAAGTGCTATTATCATTTTCATTCGACGCAGTCTACAAATTTGGGCATCACGCATTCGGGGAGTCAAACGTAAAACATTTTTTAGTGCCACCCTCTACACGCGTTAGTAAATAGTTTTATTTTTTCTATCTTAAGAAATAGTGCATCAATGTCACCAAAAAAGGCTTTTCAAGAGTGGGTATAATTAATAAGACATGTTATTTTGATTTTTGAAACATTCTTAACACAAAACGAAACACCTTGTGGCTTGTATAGTGATTGGTTCCTAAACCTGTGTGCTTTTAGCGTTGCCTTAGGTGGGTGTAATTACTAATTATGGATTCGACGAGCTGTCTTTGGTACACAACAAAGAAGAAACAAAATCCTCTGCGTGGTCAGCAGGGCTCAGTGGGCAGCGATCAGAGGTCAAGCCATTTCAGATGAAGACAATGGCAATCTCATAGATAAGATCAGAATTTTCAAAATCATGCTGTACCGTTTTTTTTTTACTTGCAAACACCCACATTCTTAATGCAAAGTGTTTGTAGAACAGTAAAATAAAATCCAGCTGCTGAATTTAATGTCTGAAATTTAAATAGCAGGCTGAATGCAGCTACCGAATGAAGAAATTGTGGGAGGGATATGGTGGGTGAACAATTGCAGGTATTGCAGTCTTTTTTTCTGGATACAAAACATTTATTTCTGGATAAAAATATCATGAGCGTGAAATCAGTTGCAAAAGGTGAGTTTTTGTGAGAGTTGTCCCCAATCAACTTGAACCACTGGAAAGGAAATTACCATTGCTGGCAAATTTGACAAATTTCAGTTAAAAATTTTAATACAAAATATACCTATGGACTATTTCCTAGCTTTAAGTAAAGTATGGAAGACGTGGAAACAATGTAAAATGTATTTCCTTGCTTGTATTTAACCAGCACGGAGAGCTTCGGACTCGGTGAAAATATAAGAAGAGATCGTAACAAATGCAAATAGCAGTTGAAATTACGAGTCCACGTTCCACACAGTATTCTAGTCGAACTTACAAGCTGACTGATCTTGCACTATAAATTATGATGATTAACTCGATAAATTTTCTCGGTACCTAATGTGTATGCTAAGATCGAGTAACAGCTGGTCGTAAAAACTAACATTCGCTTAAAATCATATCAAAATATGGACCAAAAAAGCAATAAAGGTATAATTTTATTCGTAACAGGTTCATAAACGTAATGTAGCTATGAAATTAAATTATGATATCCGTGCTTATATTAAAATATATTACACGAAACACTACCTGATACTCATTGAAACGCGTATGAGAATTGAAGTAATAAGGGGTACCTAGTAAAAGTAATGGAAATGTCAACAATTCTGCTAAAAACACTCAGAATATGAAATCTAAGCGCCTTTTTATAACTCCAGTTTTTGTCATTTTAACCGTCAGAAAACAATGTTTCTTGCCATAGAATCCCTATCCCTATACTAATATTATCCCTGTGGTTCAGTATGTTTTCATCACTTTCAGACATGTCTATGCACGCCTAAAGTTACCATCCGATTCTTATGAAATTTTGGAAACGCACTCGATACATCATAAATGGGTGCAACGAGGGGGTCTCGCTGCGGTTTGACCAAAATGGGCCCTTTTTTGGGGGGGTTCACCTAACAAATTTGGACTTGGAGGATTGAAAATTTATACCCGTGTAGCAGCGACCATTTTCAATTCAAATTGAAATTTTCAAACCAGCCAGCCCAAAATTGGGCCCTTTTGAGGGGGTCATTTAGCAGAAACAAAAACTTGCGATTACACTTGGCAGTTATTTTCCTAACTTTATGAAATTCTGGAAACGCACTCGATCACACATTATACAACTCACTGTTGAGGTTTCGCTTCGGTCTGGCCAAAATGGGCCCTTTTTTGGGGGGGTTCACCGGTCAAATTTGGACACATAGAATTGAAAATTTGTACCCGTGTAAAAGTGTTCATTTTTAATTCAAACCTATAATTTTACATCCGCCAGCCCAAAATTGGGCCCTTTTTGGGGGGGAGGGAACCTTTTCACAAAAACAAAAACATGCGACTCTCCTACTTTCTGCAAAAAACACATGGCCCCACCAAGTGCATATAAATCATCGTGGAGAGAGGGGGCTCGCTACAGCCAGCCGCATTTCGGGGAAGTCCCGTGATTGCGCAACTGATCATAAA
Organism: Nemurella pictetii; assembly: GCA_921293315.2. Classification (NCBI taxonomy): domain Eukaryota; kingdom Metazoa; phylum Arthropoda; class Insecta; order Plecoptera; family Nemouridae; genus Nemurella; species Nemurella pictetii. The sequence continues at coordinate 16,346,894 of OV121120.1, read as the reverse complement.
CATCGAGTAAAACAATATCGGGGACAAAGTCGCGAAAGTTCGCGAACATTGGTCAACTTCACGCGTTAAAACACCAATTTTGCGTTGCTTCGCGAAAATAACTATGAAAATTTTGAATCAGCAGCAAACACACAGCAAACACAGTAAACATCAACCTTCAATCATCATCCACCTTAGCCAAAATCCTTAAAATTGGCTCCGCGTAATTCTTTATAGAAAATGCGAAAACGCGATGAAAACGCGTGGGTCAAATTGCGTTGTGTTCGTGCCACTGGGGACTTGCGCGCTGCAATATTTAAGCAGCGATTTGAGCAGGGCTTGATAGGGCTTTGATAGGGCTCGAAAGGGCTTGATTGGGGTTCACGCGGCCGAAATTCGTCCAACGTCGAGACAAAATTCGAAGCAATTCATCGCCTCTGGCTTGAAGTTGGGTTGGGTCAGGAAAGGTAGGATTTTGGACGGTTGGGGGGGGGGGGGGTTGAGGAATTCTGCGAAACCATTCCTGAACCAATTGATGGTGGACGTCTGTGTACCTGAGTCACGAAAACATATAGCCATCATTAGTAGTACCCATTAGTTCGCATTTGAGCAGTGAATATGTAGATAAACACGAAGTGTTAGGTAAGCGTGGCAGAAGGGTCGAAGACTAATTACCGAAAAACAAATCAACACAAGAAACAAATATCACCTACAGGGGGCGAAGCCCCCTGCAAGGGGGCCCTACGCAGAGGAAGGTTGGGAAGTTGGGTTGGGCCAGGAAAGGTAGGATTAGTGGAGGGGGGGGGGGGGGGGGGGGAACTCTGCAAAACCATGGTTGGGAGGTTAGTTTGGGTCATGAAAGGAAGTCATAGAAGAAACACGTGTAGCGGCACGTGAGAACTCATGCTTCGGCGACACCACACCACTCGCTTTTCTTGGATCAACTACTGATGGTGGACGCCTGTGTACCAGAGTCATGAAAATATATATAGCCATCATTAGTATTACTTTAAAGTTCGCATTTGAGCAGTGTATATGTAGGTAAACACAAAGTGTTAGGTAAGCGTGGCAGAAGGGTCAAATACCAATTACCGAAAAACAAATCAACACAAGAAACAAATAAAACCTACAGGGGGCGAAGCCCCCTGCAAGGGGGCTCTACGCAGAGGAAGGTTGGGAAGTTGGGTTGGGTCAGGAAAGGTAGGATTAGTGGAGGGGTGGGGGAGGGGGATGGAAAAATCTGCAAAATCATGGTTGGGAGGTTACTTTGGGGCAGGAAAGGAAAACATAGAAGAAACACGTGCAGCGGCATGTGAAAACTCATGCTGTGGCGACACCAAGCGATGGTGGACATCGGTCTATCTGTGTCACGAAATGAAACCCCCCTCCTTTAAGCAACACCCAACAATGAACAGGTGGGCAGAGAACATGCAGAAAGGCACTAATTGTTGGGCAAGGGGAGTAGAAAAAAAAACGCACGAAAGGCAGGAAAGGCATCAGGAAACATACAACACGGTTGGGTTGGGAGGTTGGTTTGGGTCAGGAAAGGAAAACGGGGAAAAAATGTCCTAAACATTACATGCACTAAAACCCATCTGTCCTAAAGTCAATGTTTTTGCTTTAAAAATAATACGCACAGGCAGGTTGGGAAGTTGGGTGGGGTGAGGAATTGTAGGATTAGTTTGGGGGGGGGGGGGGAGGGGGAGTGGCAAAAAACTACGCTCGAAAGGCAGGAAAGGCATCAGGAAACATACAACACAGTTGGGTTGGGAGGTTGGGTGGGGTCAGGAAAGGAAGACTTAGAAGCAGCATGTGCGGCATCACATGAAAACTATCCTTTCCTGGGTCACCAACTGATGGTGGACCTCTGTGTACCTGAGTCACGAAAATATATTGCCATCATTAGTAGTACCCATAAGTTCGCATTTGAGCAGTGTATATGTAGGTAAACATGAAGTGTTTGGCAGGCGTGGCAGAAGGGTCAAAGACCAATTACCAAAAAAACAAATTAACTCAAGAAACAAATAAAACCGACAGGGGGCGAAGCCCCCTGCAAGAGGGCTCCGAGCAGATGGTGCTTTGGGGCGAAGCCCCAAAGCACGCCGGGCGGGTCGGCGGCCGGAGGCCGCAGGGGCAGAGCCCCTAGTATAATATATACCCGTTGTATTTTTTAAAAATTCTTTCAAACTTCATTGACAACACACTCAACCAATTACCTCGCCGTAGTTTTTAAAAGCAGAAAAGTTGCTTAAGCGCTAAGAGATCCAATTGTTTCCCATACCGTGCGTAAAAAGAGTGAACTTTATCACGAAAATACTTCACAATAAAACTAGACAAGCGAAAAATAAAGCTAAGGTGGATATATGGCCATACCAAAATGTCTCTAAAGCAAATTCCCTATGCTGGGTGCACAACACGCAAGCATACGTTTTTGGGCTCGGTGCCCTCTAAAATATTTCCGCCTACTTTATCACATGGGTTATATGCCATGCCAAAATTCATGGGGAAATGCTTTCTCCAACTGAATAAAGTTTACCGCATTACGCGCATAATACGCATGTAGCAATTGTGTAGCAGTGTGTAATAGCCGCAAGGATTGTACAAAGTAACTTCAACTCTAAGGTCTTTGATCATTAAACCAATCCCTTAATAAGTCTGGAGATTTACGATGCTAAGTTTTCTTAGGGAAACTTAAGTTATTCCTGTTGAATACGCATTGCACATTTCTTTACAAAAATTGAATGCGATCAACATTGGAAAAGTCCAATAAATCTCTATTGTTTGGTGAAAGAATTATGTCAAAATCAAGCCTATATCTGTATACAATCAAATAAATAAGGAGGCACCAGGTCTGCAAAAAGTTGAGCAAATAAATTCAATCATACCCATCCACATTTGTAGCGATTCCAAATTTGTGTGAACATATTGTGAACAAAGAAACACGTGGGGGACTTTCAAAGTGATATTGTTTCTATACTTTCAACCTAAATAATCTTAAATAATATATGAAGACGCAGATGACGATGTTTGTGCTGGGATGCTACCCTGGTGGTTGATCACAGAAAACCATGTTACGTAGAATCTCTTCGTCAGCGAGAAGTCACTTCGAGGAAGATTTGAAAAAGTGACATGAGATGCACAGAATGGAAATTAATTTTCTTCGATTTTCTCTGCGCGAGAGTGAAAATGATTGGAAAGCGCGCCGAGTCCATAACGGTGATTGAAAATTGAGTGTCGTTGCTTCAGCACTTTTTTATTATCTTCCGTGAAAATAGACATGCGTTATGGGTAGGCTAATTAGGTTGGAGTTTAATGACATTTCCCAGCATGGAATGGTGGGTGGGGGAAGCACTTCGACCTACCCTTAGCTATATTAGACAGACCCAGCTCACTTCCTTAGGACATATAAAGCTATTTTATCCTTAATTAAAACTCACTGAGAGTAAGGAATGTTCTTTCTGCGCGTCACAAATATTAAGTATGTTCGTTTCAAAATGCGAGAAATAATTTTCATTCCATTTTAGTTCAATTAACAGAATTTTAGTTCTGAATTAATTACTGGGATGGATTTCTGCAATCGAACTCGTGCGAATAAAAGGAGAAGTGACAGGTCTAGCAATGAAGCAAAGAGATTTCAGATGTTCTTATACACGGAACTGGTGCTGTTATTAGAAAATAGTTTTAAAATTCTTTGAACGTGTAGATGAAAGGAGGTTGGTATTCTGAAAATCACTTAAGAAGTTCAGCCTGTTCTTAATTTTCAATTTCGCACCGAGCAGTTTTCATTTTCTAGCGGCAGTTTGAAGCGGGGGAGGAAATTGGCAGGACTTATTCAGAATCAGAGCACATACCTACTACAACGTTGGGCATATTGGAAGGGGAAATGTTTACATACCTATCAGTATCAGGCTATCAGTATTTTACTCAAGAAGCAATTAAAAATGAAATTTTTGACACCTACGCTTTTCGTTGCAAGATTATACGCGGAACAGAAAATCTATTCGTAATAAAAAGCAACTTCACACCAATCTCAGAACGCATTTCGGGGAAAATCAATCATTTTACTGGAGAAATATTATTCATACCAATCACAGCGATTGGCGGTGGTATATTATTTTTGTTTAAGAAATAAAATGCGGAACGAGCAGAAAAATATATTTTATGTTAAAAACTACACATCAAAAGAATTCTAGATGAAAAACACGTTAACTTGAAAGATCAAAGCCAGAATTTAATATTTTCCTAAATACTTTTCCGCTTCCTAAACACTTACCACTACAAACACTTGTCAATGACGCAGAAACTCTTTCAACGGCAGAAACATTTTTCAATCCTGACCATAAGGTCTCTAAACTGTTTCAAATCTCAAGACAATTAATCTTCTCGTGCAAAGCATGTTACAAAATAAATCTATGTCTGTCTTTATCCACACCATCAGATGTTAAACTTTAATTAACAATACAGCCTGCCCACCCAAATGGCTAAAGGCACAAACATTTATTTACACATTTGCACGTCATATCCAGTAGCCACGTACCCACCCCTATAACAGTCATCAACACGATCTGCTAAGACCATAATTTAGAAACGTCGTGTTCTAAAGTGCTCAGCAAAATCCCCTTGCAATGCCTAAAGGCTTAACAATTACGTAACACATCGCTAATAACCCACGAAGTGTTTGGGATATCACGACAATTGCCTACACTTTCGGGGGCAAATGTCACAGACAAAGTTTATTGTTACGAGTGCTGAGCTGAAGTGTGTTGCTGTCTAGTTCTAGGATGCGTGGTTCTTTCTCACGGTTGAGGTCACGTTCAAGAATTAACAAGACAAATTGCATTCGATACTGAACTTTAAATTTAGAGCTACTATTATTTCCAAGCAATGTAACAAAAATACCTTCTTGTTAGCTGGGCTTAGAACAAGTGCTCTTTAGTAAATATTCATTCAAATCTGAATTTGATACAAAGTTATCATGCCCGAATTTGGTGTCAAAGTTTCTTTTTTGGATACTAATGCACTCATGTTTGTTTGTATGTTCGAAACAATTCCGATAATATAATAAACAGATTGTTTCTGGTAATGTTGCCATTTCATATTTCCTGAAAAGTTATTTTGGGCCAGTAAATTGGACTAACAGCGCGACAAGAGAGTAGATAAAAAATCGGAAAGCGCACAAAATACTGCCTGTCTCTTTATATAGACATAGTGGGGAAACCAAAAATCGTGACCCCTCCGCGAGCGTCTCTGGGTCTTCAACGCAACACGATAAACACCACCCACGCAGAATTTGCGCATGGTTATAGTTTTGTTGTTAGATTGTTCACGAGACACTCACGAGACACGATCGAAGATATACCGACCATTCGATATGACTCCACGACTTTACCACATTGAATGTATGATTAATACGCTGAATTAATAAAAATCAGCATACACGGTGTCTTGCAATCCATCATTTGGGCTGAATCTTGTAACCTGTTTGTTTTCTGTGGTTGGTCATTTGTTGCCCATCAAATTGAGCGCAAGATAAGGACATGCGAGCACATAAAGTCCTTCCCGTGTCGTTTTATCTGTCGCCCGTTTGTGTACTTTTAATTATTTCCCGTGTTCGTTGCAAAAGGGATTTATGAAGTCTGTGCTGAGATAAAATCTTAACCCCCATTGTAAAGTTTATTGTGTTTCATTCAAACAATGTGGATTTAAATTGAATTACGTTGGAGTACACAGCTCGGTGCTAGTCGGAAGACTTGAACGTAGGTTGTTAAGCTCCCAGGAAAAAAACTGATTGAAACTCATGATTTTTCACGCTTTGTTTTCGTTATTTTTTGGCTAACGGTTTGAAATCTTTTTCAATACTATCTCAAAACAAGGTATCACACATTTCAGGACAGAGGTATCACAGAAGCACCAAATTTGCGATTTGTTAAACAAACGGCCACGAATCCCACAATTTTACATGGAATCAATTGATCAAATGGTAATTAACTTTTTAATTTAAAAACAAACTAGATGAAAATAAGAATACAAAGTGCAACTGCGGTATTTTAAACAATAGTCTGGCTATATTTACGCTATAGCTTTCTGCTTGTGTGCACATTAACAATTAATTTCAAATTTAGATTTACACTGAATCAGTTATATTATTTGTTAAAGTGACTATGTATAACGAAAATCAAAACAACTCTTTTCGAATGGCTGTCGAGAATCGGCTTTCGATGTGCAACACCCACGACTCGGATGAAGTGACGTGTATGGCACTAAATTATCGCAGATTTGCATCGATATTTTGCAGAGTTCACGCAGCCGAATGCTGTACGCGAATGAAATGGCCGCACGCCATCGAAATTGCGTGAACTGTGCATAGCATTGACACCGAGGCCGATAGTATTCAGACATTAGCGTATCGGTTCTCAATCATAATGCTATGAAATTGATTTAGGTGTTAACATTATTTAATACGCACCTTTTTAAATTTATAGAAATGTATTCATTCGTGTGGTATATAGAGACTTGGTGACTTGGTGGACTTGATTGAATTTCGAAGACGCAGCAGAAATTGAATTCAAGCAAAGTTTTTTGATGCTACTTATAAATTACTTTTCTTCAGATGAAAGTAAGATTCATTAAAACTTCTGTATGTGATATGAATGATTGGATTTCTAGCTCTGGCTACAGACAGCCGCTATTTGTCTAGAAATCTTTCGAACGGTCGCTTGAGGAGTCGAATAATTTACAGACCTCCATGGAACAAAAAAAAACGTGATTAGTTATACAAAATTAAAATCCTGACACTCGTTTATTCTACTCGCGAATATAATTTAAACGCGTGTCGTTAAGTATGTATAGTTAAATCCCATCTCCATAAGTTTAACAGCGTTTGATTGACGTTAATTTCTCAGTCAATAAGGTCCTCGCAAATTCCATCGATTCAATTTATTGACATGTTTGATTATCGAAATCAGTCGCAAATCATCAATAAGCCCGTGATTTTACAAAACGTTTAACAGCCACCGAAGTGCTAAAACACATGGACAACATAATTGTTCAATTAGTTTGAAGTGTGTTAAAGGTTGATTTAATTGTAGCACCAGTCAAATTGCTTGTTAACCATCAACAGGCTTGCACTTAACCTCAGCCGCTCCGAGCAGACGTCACGCGACACATTTCCTAGATTTCCTCGACGCAAATGCATAACAATCTCAGCGTTGGCCGAGTCAATAAAAGTTTCCTCGGCGGGAAAACTTCGTCAACAAGTTTCCACGATTGTTAAGATTACACAAGAAAAAAGAAAAAAAAACGTCGATAGCTGTAAAAATCTTTCCGTTAACTCTGATAGCATCGCGTTCGCAGTCCACCCAACACACAAAGAAGTTGGCAGAAGCAGCTATGCAGAACAAACGTGCCCCGTCCCACAACCAATTTAAAATATGCACACCAACTTCCAATTTCTCCCTATCAATATTCTCCGAATCGATGAACTCGTTGCGATTCATCATCAAACTTCCATCTGTTTTCCGGCAGATCTGACTCCCTGGTCTGCAGCTGACATCGGCTCTCACATGCGCTTCTTATTATGGATTTCTCCACGTATTTGCTATCATCCACACGTCCTGGGTTCATTACTCGGTGTATACCTTGTCCCGAACACACAGGCAACGCGCGCGGGGAGAGCTTCTGTGATGCATGCTAATGCGACTGGGAAGCGGGATGATGGAGAATCATTACAACCTAATGCCCTCCCATCTACGTTTATATACAGTGCAACATTCCGAATGGAGCAGATGCGAAACGTACGTAGGATTGCAACAGTTTCTTTGATGGGAAATTCTGGGATGTGAGTTTAAAAGAACTCGTGTTTTTGGGAACTGAAATACGTGTCTAGAGATTTTTTATCCAAAATTCAATTCTTAGATTAGGTATTGGTTTATTCGTATTTAATTTTATACCCATTGGACGTTATTCATTGTCATAAATGGTTGTTTATATAAACTTATAGAATACACGCACTTAATAAACTTCACCTTGTTCTAAGCAAAATCCCACGTTCAAAATTGAAATCCTTGAATCTGTTATATTCGTTTTTCAATTATTTGCATTTTCCCCCCTAAGACCAGAACTTAATCCGAATGGCCCTAAAGTCTCAACTCTTCAGGAACAAGGCATCACATTCGATCACAGAACCAATTGAACACGATCTTTTAGCATAAAACGGAAAATTCCACCCCAATCCTTATGCTAACTCGTGTTCTTTGAACAGAAATACGTCTGCAGAGAGAATTTCTGTAACTTCAAAGTTTCCCTTTAGCAAGACGCGACCAGATCAAAAAGGAATGTTTTCGGCACGGCGCTAAAGAACAGGAGGAAAAGCGCTCGAAGAAAATGTCTCGCTTATCGAGAAATTTTGCGTACAATCGTGTGTATCACGCGTCACGCATGTGTCGGTTATGGATATTGCTGTCTCGTATAATCATGCTGATTTGATGCTGTGCGTTACGTTGCAAGAAAATGGAAAACGGGTCATTAAGGGATTTTTAGCTTAGTTTGGCATGAAAGTCGTATAAGAGAAAAAGAACGTGCGATGCGATATTTCTTGAAGCCAAAGAACTGAATTGAAGGGCTGGAAACAAATAATATCTACATCCGTATACGATCCGTTTACCAAAGATTATAATGATTTATTTAACCACAGTATTGTCATCTGAAACTTCCGTTCTTTGAACTATATAAAGATTCTTCCTCACTAACTTCACATGAAAGGAAAATCATGCATGACTTTTAAAATTTTAACCCTTCTTGTGACTGAAGTTAAACAAATAAAGGGCGTACCATTTGCCTATTTTCTTAACCCAAAAAGTCACTCAGACATCATCTCTCTCCACGCGCCAAGATTCGACAGAACCAAAAACCAAACTTGCCATTTGAATTCTCATTAAAAGCCCAAGAACCGGCGGCAATTTGTTCGAATCCCCGTTGACATCGCCGGGACTGGATCGGGGCGCCCCCGACGCCGGTCGTGGTAATTGACAATTATGCCATCGCCGAGACTGATTGAGTATTCATCCCCAAGTCCGGCCTAATTGACGGCTTGAGACTGACTAACGTCTCGATCAATCGCCGGCCGGTATAGTATTAACCCCGGCTAGACCGGCATCCCCAAAGCACCCCGTTGCCCCGGCATGGACTTTTGGGGTGCGAGACACGTGGACGGGTGAATGTGTGGAATTGCATGTAGTTTCGTGGCAGACCGCTTGGTACGAGCATTTGAATTTGATTGATAAGATTGTTCTGTTGACAGATTTAAGGGTATCGAAAATTGATGTACTAACAATACAGGAAATAAGTCGTTAATTAAAATTTGGTATAAGGATATTGAATTTAACTAATTAAACTAATATAAAACGTAAAAAATTTACTTTTAAATACCTTATGGTATTATATACCGCCATAGTTCGACGTGTATGGATTAGATGGGTAAGATTTTTTTTATGTTTGAACTTGAAACCACAATTTTCAATTGTCTGAGGATAAAATATTGATATTTAATCACCAAGTTTTTTAAATAAATAACATAAGCACCGTGCTTTTGACACGTAACAACAACAAACAGTGGTGATGTCTTCTGTTGCTAATCAATCATAAGATTCCGAGAGTGTCATCTGTGTAGACTCGCTCAGAAATTTTAATCTGCCACCCGTATAACTTCTTGTCCATTTTTGGCTAGTGGCTAAAAAATTTCCATGACGCCGTTGCTATTTCCACGCTAGCTGGACTCTCGCACGGCATATTTCCTCTCATAACTCGCCAAAATGTACGAGCGCTTTACCAAAATTCACGTAATTGAATCCACATGGTTTTCACTGCGAACAGAAACCATATAGACGCTGGGACTGAGTACTGAGTAGATTTCAAATATCAAGAAATTATTCAAATTTATTTTAGACTCTACAGCCGCTTGCTCACTTCAGCATAGATGTATGGATAACTAAGCATTTAATCTGTAATTTGGAAATGAATACATTATATTTTGTTACCAAATTTTAATTGTACGTGCTTGCATGTCGTGAAATAAGGGGAAAATTGAGAGGAAAATGAGCCTTGACTGCTCAACGCAAAGGAAACGGCAGATTCCTTTTCCTGTCCTGAGCTTTAGGGAAAATGGTGATTTTTCAATAAGTCCACTAGCATTAATAAATTTATTTTTATATACGCATCGCAAAAGCTAAGGTCTGAGATACGAAGACATTTGGGATAAGAAGCGACAGTAATAAAGGATTTTTCCTGGTTACGGATAGTTTCCAGAAAAGTCACTAAAGGTTTCTGAATATCTAAGCGAGCGGCGATACAGGCTCCTTATTTACAAGTAAAGTCAACTTGAGTTGTCATTCATAAAGAGCTGGAATATGAATAGGTTGTGAATTAAATGAGATTGAATTCAGGGGAATAATTACACAAGGTGTGCGTGCGGTTGTTTAGAATGAAACTTTGAGTGCTGTTTGAGACGGGAGAGCAACTTGAATGATGCCAATTATAAATGAAATTGTGTACCTTAATTTCACGGAATATACAATTTGGGAACATCAACCCTGACATTTTAATAACCCGTGAAGACAGCTGATGACAAAATTAGATATTATTTCCAGATTTCATGCCTAATTTGCCGTCATTCGCAGATTGGTGCAGTATTTTTTTATTAAAAACAAATTTTGATTTTTTTGGGGACTTCCAAAATGTTGAAACAGAAACTGAACTTATTTCTTTCTGCTAAACAGCTTTGGTTGTTTTGTCAAGATTATCGTCTGTTGACAATGAGGAATGTTTTTGTAGTCTCCGTCTATCGTAAATAAAATCGCACGCAATAAGACGAAAAGCTTGCCAAATGTTGACTCAGCAGTAAAAATGCAGTTACTCCCCTTAAAGGATCGCCCTTTGTCTCAACATAGCGAATAAGAAAAAAAACACACATACACATAGTTCTTCTCATTCTCTGAATAACAGTTGTTTTACTAATGATATGTGGTATAACTTTATGATTATCTCGTTTCGCGCGTTGATTTATGGGTCCAGTTGATGAATTTCTTTTGGCCAGGAAATGTACATTGTTTTGTTTTAAAATGCATGATTCGAATTCGCATGTGTGTGTTGATTTAGTGCGGGCAGAGATTACACGACTCGTAGAGCTGACGTATTTAAATGAGTCGCGGTCAGGTGAGTAATGGTCCATGACCGGCGATACAAAACGCTTTAATCTTTTCGGCCAAGACAATTGTTGTTGTTGTTTGTAATCTTTAGCGAGCCACTTCGTGGCTGTAATTTGTAACTCGGTAGTTATTTGAGCAAGAAAGCTACAGAATTGCGCAGAATGTTTTTTAGAAGACAGAATGAACGCTTGTTTTCATTCAAGTTTATTAAAAGCAACAAGTATATTTTTAAAATCAGTATGAAATGTTTTTTTAACAATTGGAAAAAATATATAAACAGACCTACGAACTTAGAATATTTCTTTAAATCGTTAAATCAATTGAATTGTTGGAGATATATCACTTTTAGTAAAAGGTGGTAAAAGGGTGCTCATAATTGGAACGCCCACCCTTCTTAAAATGAAAAGACATCAATATCATTTTGAATCAAGGAAGATAATTAATAGTAAAAATGGATGAAAAGTCAGACAAAACTAAACCTGGCTCCTCCACCAAAGCACGGCACTTTCACCAAATCACGGCACCTCCATGAGAAATGTCAAGCACGTATACGCTTTCCCGTGCAGCACGTACCACTAGGAAAACTCGGCCAGCTCGTCTGACTGCCGAGTTTGATGACCGAATGAGTGATGTTGATGACTTGCCGTCACACGAAATGCGTTTCGCCGTGTGAAGATATAATTGATTTTCAATTGACACGCACCGTGATTGGACAAAGGCGGGTTGAGATAAATTACAAAACGCTTTTCAACTTTGTGTTTGTATTGCATCGCGAAACGAGCACACAGATCAATTTTCTGTGTTTATCTGATGCTGATTCGAACAGTTAAAAGTGTAATCTATAACTTTTTGCTCGTGTTCACAATGGAATCAGCATTTTCTGATGATGTTGTTCAAATGGGACTTGTAACATTGATAACCTTGTAATTGAATACATTACAAATTAAAGCCAATCGAGTTACCATAATAACGTGCACCAAGCATTTCAAATATAAAATGAATAGAGAAAATGCGATTAATCTTGGTAGGTTTACACGAGAGAACAGGGAAGCAGAGAACAGGGAACACAAAAAAAGTGTTGTCATATTTATACTGTAAAATTACTAATTATCTCTGCTATTTTACTGGTGTGTGTATTCTATAACAAAAATAATTAGATTGCTCATCTCATTTCGATGGTTTTTGCTCAACTCTCGAACGAATTTCCACGTCGTAATTGCCAGGTATATGAAATTACATATCATCAAGGCTACCCCTCTTCAATTGAAGCAAACACTCTTAATTGGTATTGATCCTCCTCTCTATAGCCAATGCACGGTGCAATGCATCGCACTTGATCATTACCTCATATTCATTAGTATAAGCTCGTCATTGCAACGAGTAATTCACCAAATGCCAGATCCTTTAATTTATCTTCTCAATTAATCGACACCCCCTTTGACAGAGTTGCGGTCATTAGAGGGTTAGACTTGTCTTCTGATTAGTTTTGCGGTCTTGTTTTCGAACTCATCGAGATGATGAATTACTTGATGAGACAGGGGGATTGTTTATTAAGGGATTTCAAATCTTTTCACAAAAACCTTTTGCTTACATTTCAGCTCTTTGTGCATAATCCGAAACATAATCCGTAAAAATAATACACCAAAATAACTCGTTCCATGCATGTACTAAAAAGAAAATGATGGATTTCGAGTTGCGTGCTGGTAAATATGGGTTTCACGTGTTATTGTGCATACTTATATGGCCCATTTCGGTCATGTCAGTTATCCCCGTGGGTGTTAGCGCTCGAGTTTAACATACTTTACAACTATTTTGAATTTTAGACGCGAAATCTAGAGGCATCAATCAAGATTTGCATGCGCACGTATTTCCTTTTGAAGGGGTGTCATTAGTAAGCGATCAAAAAACCGGGCTAATATTAGAACAGAACCAAATATGGGGAGGTGGATCAGAAATATGGTTCTTCCGCGTGTCGTTTGCGTTTTTGTTTGCGCATTTCTTTGTTTGTTTCTGTATTTAAGGTTTTTGGTGAAGACGCGAGAAAAAGATTATGACTGTTATGAGTGGAAATGCCATTCTTTTGAGTTTTGAAAACAAGATTTTGTTGAAAATATGGGGTAATTTTTAGCCATTTCAGTTTCATCCAAATAATATTGGAACAAGGAACGAAGAGTGAATTCTACTGCATTGTATTAAAAGGCATAGGAAATCAAAGAGATGAAAACATTACCTCAAATCCTATTTTATATCTCTGAAGAAGACACTTGCTAAAATCCAGGGTCTTCTGATATTTTTTCTCAACGGCAGAAGTAATGAAATTTAACGACTGAAAATTGAACACGTCTCTGAACTTAACAGCCAACCCATACTTCCTCTTAAAGTCTCGGTTGGTAAAACTCAAAACGGATCACTTGCAAGTTGGCACTTACAGCCTAAATTGAACATCTATTGCGCACTTTCCGACTATTTGGGTCAAAAGATTGAATAAGAAATCCGACAGACCTAGTTCATTATTCTATCCGAAATTCCCTCGTTATCTCTAAACTGAATAGGTTAGCAACTGTCCGCAAAGGAAAAACTCGAGAGTTCCAGTAATATCCTTCTACGGCACAGCTATAGCTCAACCCCATCCTCAACCACCACCACTTTTTCTTCATCGTTTCATTCCTTCTGCCATTAGGAATAATAAGGAACCAGTTACGCTCGTACAGACTAATCCTATAATTATACCCCAGTTTCTTTCCTACATGGAAGTCTAGGAGTAAGAACTAAGTGGTGTGTGTCAGACGAGGGGCGGCGACCACCCCCCGACCCCTACCCCCCTCGACGTCGCGACGCCATGTGACGTAATTACAGAGTGAGGATATTGAGACCGGATATGACCACACGGGGTAGCGATCGTCTGGCTCTTAGTTGGAAATATTGAAGACAGACTCGCTGCTGGATGAGAAAAGATCGCGAAAGTTGGCTATTCTCTTAGCATTCTTTTAGTATTGGCAACCAAGGCGTATTGAGGGATTGGGAATAATGGAGAAAAAGTATTTCATATTAAAAAATCTCCGGTTAAGATGTTCGTGGAGAATGTTTGGTTTGGAAGCCAAAAGGCGCATGGAAGATCGAAATTTATGCTGCCCACGTATTGAATGATCTTACGAAATAGTTTTATATGCTTGACAATTTTTTTTCTCTGAATTCGCGGCGAACTTTCTTACAGGCACATCACAAACAACTTGCATCAAAATTATCTTGACCAACAATGATGCAACGAACTTTCAAGTTTGAACCTAAAAATAAATTAAAAACAAATTTATTGCTTTGTAGTCGCCCATCTAATTGCTATGGACAAGACTTGGACAAGACGTAGATTTTTTTCATATAGGTAAATGAATCAGTTAATTCCGTATTCGATCAAAGTTAATGATGCTTACAACAGAGATGTTGCATTAGACCGGGATAGAAAAACGCTAGGGAAATTTTGAAATCCTCAACACGGGCCAGCTGTTATGTATCATCTGGGTCAAAAGTTGTCAAATTACATCTGACTTAGTGGCGAACCGGGCGAATTGTTGTGTTTTCTGCAGGGATCCGAACCGAAATCAATAGCGGTTCTGATTCCGGTTCTGGTTCTGTATTTTTTCAAATAACGGTTCTGGTTCCGGTTCTTGTTCCCATTTTTTTTAAATAACGGTTCTGGTTCTGGTTCTGGTTCCATGATATTTTTATTTACGGTTCTGGTTCCGGTTTCGGTTCCAGAATCAAAATTTAGGTTCCAATATAGGTTCCAATAAAAATAACGGTTCCAATAACGGTTCCAATGAAAAATGTCGGTTTCATGTTCTCTCTTTCACAAGTGCTGCAATACTAAACGCCAGTGATACACGCGGGCGTACGCGGTGCATGTGTTTGACCAAAAGGCGGTATTAAATTATAGTTATTGGAAATGTCATGCACTTCTACATTTTCAAGACGAAAATATCCAATGTTAGGGTTTCACTCCTAATGATGCACGTAAGCCTGCCAAGAATGGTACTGTATGCGTATATGCGTAGTCTGGGACGGGACATTGTTGTCGGCGTCGCGACGAGCCACAAAGGGGCTAGTCTAAATATATTAGTTGGATTTCCAATAAGTAGCCCAAAAAGGTACAAGAAGCCGCGTACGAGAGTAGGTAGTAATATTACTGTTATCACTTTGAGGGAGTCAATAGCCGCCTTCGCGGCCTCGCACCGAGGTGTGAGGGTAGCAGGTGGTAGCAGCGAACCAACTTCAATAATAAGAATTCGCCGAAGTGACAAAGTGACCAACAACAAGCAAAAAGATGCCGAGTAACCAGTTGAGTTGCGTGCACATTGGGCCATTCTTCTTCGGATTTTTTTTCGGTTTCGAGTGAGTGGAACCTTTATGAAATTAAAAAGAACCTATACTTTATTGATCCCAATAACGGTTCCGGTTCCGATTCCGGTTCTTTCAAAAACTTAATTACGGTTCTGATTCCGGTTCTGGTTCTTAAAAATTTCGAATAACGGTTCTTGTTCGGGTTCCGGTTCCAAAAAAATAAAGGTTCTATCGGGTTCCGGTTCTGGTTCCGGTTCCGGTTCGGATCCCTGGTTTTCTGTAATTATCTTGAACTTCCATGTTGTCCGGTAGTGGAACACATTAAGATTACCATCAGATTGTTCCCGTTTATCAGGTATTAATTACGGCACTGACACGTTGTATTTACTCGGTTATTTCTGGAACGCTTCAGGCATCGTTGAATGTCGGCATTATCAAAGGAAGGGTTTGTTATGCTTTCTAAAGCATGCTTCAATCAAAGCGGTAAGAAAATGAGAGAAGCGTTTCAAACGGTTTATGCGGGAAAATCTCAAGGTTGTTAGTGTTTTATTATACACTTTTTTATTGTGGCCAAAGTTTCACACATTTCCAGTGCTTATTATCTAGATATAGAATGCCAAATAACAAATCAACACAGCGCTATCACGCGATAGCGCAAAAAGTCAGCGAAAATCATCCAATACCGACGAAAACAAAACTTTGGCAGCAAACAGACACAATGCTTACGCTACCAACTGTTAAATCCTTAACATTGCTAAACTTGTGAGATAATTGACTGCTCTAAATACTCTCAGTTAGCACTTTGACGGACAGCAAAACTTCTTGGAACTAATATACAAATTTATCACGGTAGACACCTTGACACGTAGCCGGTTATTTTAATACATGTTTAGATATCGCACATCGCTATTCATCATCGGGCCACGTCGACGCAGAGAATGGTTCATTAGTCTAGCCAGGGCTCTATTTCTGGCAAACGTTTCTTCATAGAACGAAAGAGTCTTCGGAATGCTTGACCTAAGAGTGACACAACGTCTATTGCCTTTTTATACTGGCCGCTAGTGATTCTAGAAAGTGGAATAGAATAAAATATTATGACATCTGCAGCTTAAGGTTGAGGGACTTAGAATTAGAAAACTGTGCAGGTTTTTCCTGTAGCCGAATTTTTAGTCAGAGGAAAATGGTAGCGTTTCCTATGATAAAAATGAGCGGTAAGCTAGCTTCTCTTTCATTTACAACCTAAAAAGTAAATGTGGCATAATAAATATTATTATGAATTTACCACAGCAAATGCTGAGTTATGGATTCCATTCGATTGCCTGTAAAGTGTTAAAAATTTAATTGAAAAAGTTTTAATTGAAAGTTACTTGCCGTACGCCTCAACAAGTTTCCAACAATAAAAAGAAAATGTTCGGACAAGAAAATCACACCCATTGCTCGCGAACAGGATCTATAAGGGAAATGATTTATCACCGCGTTTGATTGATTTAAAGGTTGTAACGCCGATCGGAGCGTTCTGGCTTGCAGAAAATCTCCGACGAGACCGGAATGAATTTTTACTCGAGAAAACACTTTTTTATTTATTTAAAAGTGGTAGGTTAACAGCTGGTTTCGAACCGTTGCTTCGCAAGACGTCTAAATATATTTCAAAGATCACTTTGCAAGTTTCGAAGCGCATACAAAATTGCATCGCTGGGATTGAGTGTCTAGTAAAGCGTTTAACGTGCACTTTAATCGAGATTAAGCACCTGATTTACGATCTGAAAGACGGACAGGATTGGCTTTAGGTATTCAATCCGCTTGGACTATTGAGGCATTCGAAGGAAGCATGGTGGCTAAATTCCCCAACACTTGAAAGTCACATATAATTCTAGATGCTAAAAAGGAGAATTTTTGAAAACGAGAATTGCAATTGTAAATGGATTTTTTTTTTGAAGAAAAACAGTTGATTATCAGGTGATCGATAGCCTACATTTCCTATACTGAATATTCCCTGTCCTACAAAGCAATACATGTCTTACTGGATGAGCGAGCGAAGCGAGCGAAATCCTTTAATTTAACAACATAGGGGAAAAAAAAGCGTTTGGATTTTTTTTGTTTGTAACAAAAACGAGCAGCCCTCCTTACAGGTCACAGATCGTTACGAAATTTGGCAAAAACGTTCGTGGTGATTCAGCGAGGTGCTGTATGGTTTTTGAGCAAAATCTGGTCAGCCGTTTGGTTTTTATGAGCAAAAACCCGTAAATTTTTTCACTTTTTTGGTACTAGCTTCGTAACTAATTAACCGATCCGCACCAAATTTGGATTGAATATATATGATAACAAGTTAAACAAATTGCTAAAGTTTCAGATTTGTGCATGAAGTATTCTGCTAATCAGAAAAATAAAATGACTTTAATAATAAAAAAAATACTTGATCATTAAAGCACCGTTTTCAACAATATGATTTTCAAATGTTTTCCGTTTGAATTTCTCCTCGGAGATTACGGCTCGCTCATCCTGCAACGAGTGTAGGCTCCACTAATCGTTTGCCTAGTTACCAATTTGAACCAAATACCAAATACCAAATTGAATGATCACAGACTGATAGCTATAACAGCGTATCTACCAAAAACAGTCCGCCAGTTAACTGAAAAATTCAAAACAAGATAGCAATTCCATCAAAAACAATTTATCGCAACACCAAGTGTACTCCCAATGAAATTTCGCCGAAAAGTCCACTGACCCCGCTCTTCGAGACTGTAGGACTTAACTCTCAAAGAGTCATTCGGCACCAACATTGTTGTACCCGATAACAGATCGAAAAACCATTCGGGAGTGCGCTCTAATATTCCCAGCGACGGTTTCGGTGTTTTCCACGCACAAACATCGTAGTCAGTCGACGTTCGTTTCGCGGCGCGGGCTCGTTTGGCCCGAGAATGCTTTGTGTGCCGGAGATGGGAGCTATGAGGTCAGGCATTCTTTGCTATCCAATGGACAGAGAAATGCTACGAATTTCCCTTTGGCTTGTCAATTTAATTAATTGACGTTCGTTGGGGTAAAAATGTATTTGCAGTCGGCGTATTATCCGCGGATATTCGCATTTTGGCTAGATCGTTGGCTTTTTGAGGAGGCTAGACTGCCTTTTGTTGCTGTCAGAGCTGGTAGCGAAGCTGAGCGGAAACTTCACAATATCTTACAGTATTTAATAGTTTTCTACGATCCATTAGTCCCTAACTTATCCAAGCACAAGTACATAAACTATTTTTCAAGTAATAAGCATCAGTAATAAGTATTAGAAAAATAATTCCTGTCGACGTGCTGCAAATCATGCTGGCATTGGCAGATTTACGATGGTTTTAAAGTTGAGAAACGTCGGGAAACCATCCCGATTTAGGATAGATTTAAGTCTACAGATTTTTTCCCCCATTGGCATGGGTAGGAACCAGAAGGAAATAAATAAACTTTTGTTTGCAAAGTCCTAACCTAACCTAACGAAATCTACGGCAGTCTAGCCGTCTTAATGAGCGCAATTTTCACTCATCGGACTTTCGAGGAAACTTTTCCCAGCGATCCAGTAATATCTCATCCATCACTAACAAATGAATAAAAACCAAAAAACTTTTCAGTAAAATATCTTTTCGTGCGCGTGCAATTTCGAAAATTGCCGAACGTTTTCACTTTCCCGCCCGTAGTGTACATAAAGCAGATTCGCTCTGTCAACAAGAAACCAATAACCTCATCTCAGTCTATGACTCACGTTGTCCACAGTTTTGGAATTGCTCCAAATTTAAAATTCAAATTCGGTTCAGCGTATTACGGGAAAGTGAAGGGCCGACAAGAAGACAAGCGAACGACGTGAAAACAACTGTCAATGTCACCACGCAAGCACACATGGTCGTACAAGCTCATCGGAGTAATATTTGCATGGATATAATAGCGTCTAAGATGGATGATACGGATATTAGCATGTCTCCTGGCCAAACGTGTGCTGAATACACTGAGATGGACATCTTTGAAAGTATAGTATCAACTGACAAAGCGATCTCGTGGCAAAATACAGTACATCACTCAAGCTGAAGCTGGAAGAAAGGTATAATATCATTTTATTTGACAATGAGTGATGTTATGGTTTACAACTTGTAGATTTCAACTGATTACACAGGTTGACGTTTTCACAGTTTTTGTGTCAATTTACTATTAAGGAGGGAAACTTCAGTGATTTTTTCTCTGTAATATTTTTTTATGTTAGTATTTGATAGCTTAAATTAGATTTGCCGACACGGCTAGATTTGCAATACGATTATTTTCAGATGAAGCGCTGGGGGTTTAAGATTCTCTCAACACTTCCAGCATTTGAGAGGACTGTCAAATAAAAGCCGGTTCGCCGCAAAATGTTCAATCTAAATAAAAGAACTAGCAGCACTCCATCAGGATAAAGCAATAAAAGAAGCATAGGATGATAGTAAAACGAAGCCGTTCCGCTTATGTAAAAATAGCTGAGAAAAATCGCTGGCACAAAGCGCTCAATACCGATCACTGGCAGCAAATAATACTACACAACTTTGATGGGAAAAGTGGAGGAAATCCAAAGTTGTAATATTTCTGGATTTCAAATACGCTTTTAATCTTTGTAAATATCTTGTTTTTTCTCATACTTAAGGCTGAAGCAATTCTCTTTATAACATAGGAGACATTGAAAAAGTTTCAAGTAACTCTAAAGTTTTCCGAAATCAATTTTGTATCACGGAAGCATGTTCGGTTATTAATGTTTTGAACTTCATTCCGTGGCTTCTTCCGTAACTTTTCAGCAAGTTAGTGCGCGCTCAAAGTTTTCCTAAATCGCGGTGTATTCCTGAGTATAATCTGCATTGTGCGAAGACAAAAAGAAAGGTTCTGCTTTTCTAAAATGCAAACTGTGCTACCTGTTGTAAAATAAAAAGGAAATATAAGTATCCGATTGTTTCTGCATGCCTATTTACAGTCACGCTTTAGTATGTTGAGTAAAATTTATAATACCCCAAAAGGTGTTGAAGGGATTTTACCAGTAGCACCCTTTTTAAACATCGAGGCTTCGGTGACAAACTGAAAAGTTCAGCTGAGCGAAATAAAAGTGTCAAGTAAGTCACTGTTCACTAGAAAAAGAAACACACATCTTCGTACAGATGTCACATACACTAACCCACACAATGTGGGCTTACTCGTGTAAGCATGTAGCTTGTCAGCATGGGAAATAATCAAGTTGTGTATTGTATTTGTGTTTGGACACTGATATCTTAGTTCGTCTAAAAAGTATTGAGTTCTTACTCATTACGAAGGCTACGGGATGTAATAATGTTTATTTTTTTATATTTTTAAAATGGGTTCCAAAGATGGCACTTTGACAAGATTCTTAGTGGAGGTGCCGGGTTGAAAACCATCAAAACTCAATTGTCAATTATTTAAAATAGAAAGAAAATTTTATGACCATTAATAGCTAAAAATCGAAAAAATGCGGAAGTACAATTTCAAAAGAAGTCTGAAAACCCGGTTACTATTAAAATATTTTGCACGTATCGCCCGTAACGTTTTACATAGCAAACCCATTTTCAGCGCGACTCCAGCATCTCGCACCGTGAGCTGGCGGAAAGAAAAACATGGAAAAACAACGCGTCTCTTCCCTATGACCAAGAAGCAATCTGCTTTGCATAAGTATTCTATTTATTTAAACGCAATCGTTTACATTCACTTAACTGCATAATTTTATTGTTATGACAAAAACCATTACACATAAGAATAATACAACGTAATATTGTCCACATGAAACTTGTCACTAAAAGAGTCAAACACATGCCTATAATCGTTCCTATTAATTCTAACGTTGAAATTATCCAAACACTATTTTACTCACGAAACCGTTAAGAAAGTATCCTAGTGAAAAATCAAAAAATAAAATGAAATAGGTCATTTGACACACGTGTGAACGACAGCACAAGATATTCGCTTTGACGTTTGCCGGTGGGTAACACTTGCCGAATGTGTCTCGCGTAAACTTCATAAAATGCAGCCCTGAATAAATATCAGCTCGTGCCTTTTAAATTTTAAGTGTGCAGTTATCCCGTTTTCAACTTTCATATGATATCTTTTCGGCAGCACGCCGGTGGTCGTACTCAAACATTCACAGCGCAACAGCATACGAGATTTTATAGCACTTTTTATTACGCTCGTCTGCATCTTCTAACACTGATTAGTCGCAGAATAAATTATTTACCTGTTCTGTGACAAGCTATGTGAGGAGGAGGTGTTTATAGGAAATTCGCGAGCTTCACGCATAGCATTTAATTTACATTATCAGGGCAATAAAGTATGCTATCGGCTTTGCTACCCACAAAGCTTGACACTTTATACTATTTGACTCGACGAGTTTTAAGCCCAGGTAGTTTGTGTTTTGTGGTTATGTTCGAGGTGGGCATCAATTTATGTGATATCTGAGCAACCTGGACCGGAGTTCGGACCCGGTACCTTCAGATTTCCGGTAAATGGATCTAGATCTGTATATTTTTTTCTTAATTTGCTTGCCACGCCCGTTTACAGGGGGATAACTGCCAAAGAAGGAATTCGTTCAAAAATCTGATCAATTATATCTTACGAATCGGACAATCTGAAATTATTTATCACACTTTATTTGAAAATGCGTAAAAGCAAAGTGTACCAGTGTTTAATTGGTATTAGCTTTCAGCAGAATACATACCTAGAAAAATGTTGGCATTTTTCTTTTTATTTATCTCGTAAATGTATGAATGAACAAACAAAATGTCAATGAATGAAGTAGGTACCTTATACATATATTCTGCTTGAATCTAAAGCTAGTTTCAATAGCAGACATGTGTTGCCAATTTAAACGACACACCATTCAATACCATTTAACCCCTAAACACCAATGAATATAAATCGCACACCACCGTCATTTTCGCGTATGGAATCAGCACGGTTGGCGAAGAAGGAAGTACCCTCTCATCTCGGTTTCATTCTCACCCGGCCAGCCTATCTGTTAAATTAAGTAGACATTTCATTAGGCACTGGTGCGATTATTAATTTGACGCATAGGCCGTGTCGGCTCCCAGCTAGCAGGCGTGTGCGAAAATGTAACGCGAGCCTAATTTAGCACTGGTGTGTGCTGTTAGGTCGCGAAGCTAGCGAGGCTTGACTGGCGATGGTTTGGTCGGGAATGGAACAGAAAATTAGCAAACTGCATGTTAAAGCACCGCTGTATGTTCCCCATAATTATCGAATAATAATGGTTTAAATATTTAAATAAAATATATGTGTTTTGAAATAAATTAAACGAAAGGTTTTTTTCATTCGAGCTTATGGCCAAATGTTGGGCTCAAAGAAAATTGGGTCAAAAAAAAATCCATGATCTAAATATTTTGGATGGGCCATCTAAAAATGACTTTATTTTTGTTTTGAGGGAATGAAGGAGTCGATTTTCGCTGGAATAACTTTGATATTCTGTATTGATGTGATTGTTAACGAGGATTGTGTGTTGAATTGAAAGTTGGATGGTGATTCCGGCCGTCTAGGCACCTTAGTCAAAATATATTATCATTGAGTTTAGGATACATAATGTAACTAGGGTAAGGTTTTGAAGAACTTTTATTATTTTACACTCATTAAGGACTTTTAAGATAAGATATAATGAAGCTAGGTTCCTCAGAGTTTGAGTAATAGGCGAAACTCGTGGAATATTTTCTTTTGTCGAAATAAATTCTGCTAAGTGTAAGTCAGACAATTAAAAGAAAAATGTGATTTTCTTTTATTACCCACATTCAGTGAGACGGAGAAGTTAAAATCTGTATTTATTTCACCGCGTTCTCTGGGGGCTTTTACAGGGTGGACGGAATTTCAGCTTTTGACTACTGGAGTTAAAGCTGGGCGCCAGCTTCCATGAGAAGATGTTTCACTCTTAGTCCACTTGATAGAGTGAATTCTGTCGCGACCGCACGTTTCTGAGCACTTCCGGAAATAACAATAGAGGATAATACCTTGCCAAAATAAGGGTAGACAGAAAAAAGCTCTTGCCGAAATCCAGCCAAGGTGTTTCCTCGTTTTTTTTCGTTCTTTTTCCTTCCGAGGCGAGAGAAAGTCCTTGTGAATGGCCGGCCATACGTTACTTTTAATTAAAGGCATTGTCTTTTCCATGCCAATCGAAAATTTAACGCTGGTCTAGTCATCAAACAGTGTCCTAAATTTCGATTTCAAAGCTACCTCATTATCGTCGTCAAACCGCTAAGGCGCTTTTGGAGCCGAAATTCTAGTTGGCGAAATTTTAGGGAGAACAAAATCAGAATTCTGTGTTGAGAAAAACAGTCACATTATCTTTGGAAAATAGTGAATTTTTTCTTGGATATTAGAATAATATTGTACCTTGGTTCTTAAGCGGACCTCTCGGAACGTGCAACGCATTCGGTGGGACAGAAAAACAGACAGAACTATTAAAGTTTTGTGTGAGATAAAAAATTGGTTTGCATTTTGCAATTTTCGTCTCTAAGTCCGAGCGGTCCGTTAGGAGTGTCCACATCAAACACAGTGGGGTGCTGGCTTTTCACGAATCGGAAACAACAAAAAGTTTCTGCTATGTGTTTGTAAATTAAATGAAACAGCAGCAAAGTTTGCGAAAACTTTGCCAAGAAATTCTTACCTACCTCTACAGCAAAATACTAAATGCTTCCGACCATGCATGACTATCGATTGGAGAGTGATTCCACTCTTATCACATACATACATCCTCGCTGGCTGATAACACAATGCTTTAACCTGGTTTCGCGGTGACCCGAACTCCCGAGGTTATTTGCCATTGTGACCATTTTGAAACAGAGACTTGATCTCGGAGACGAGACTGAGTAAACCTTTCAACTATAAGGAAGTCATCTTAGCTAAGATGCAAGCCGTGTGTTTTCCGGAGACAATACGGTGGGGGTAGTGGGTAGGGGTGTGTGGGGTGTAGTTTGGTAACTGGGGTAGTGCAATACACAGCAAGCCGCTTGTACGGACGTGCAGTTGTTGGGAAAGAAAAACCGTGCAACAGATGAAATCGACTTATGCGTCGGTGGATGTATTGTATAATACGGTAGGGGTGAGATTCTGTATAAAGAATCACTTTGACATTTATCCGGTTCTTTTCTGCTGTAGCAATATTGGCTTGTTTAAGTTTTTGACCCAAGAGAAGCTTGTCAGTAAAGTTGTTTTTTTGAGTTGGGGAAGTGCTTTTGCGACTTTTGGCGAGGACAGCTCTTGGTTCCCTGTTTGTTAAAAAAATACAGTGTAGCAGATGAGCTATATTACCTGTATCGGTATTTTCGTATTCACGATCAGTGTCTTGACTCTTGTTTAAAGGAAAATGCGTCCAACACGCGAAATGATCAATTAATTTAGTTGCGTAACACCTAAGGTATATACAATAAAGCAGACTCATTAACAATCTTAATTTAGACCAGCCTGGCACTTACGACAGCACTGCATCCCTGTTTGCGTCCGCGAAATGGGTGCAAAAATGTGGAGCAGATCACCGAGACAAGAACACATTTCGTGGCGTTTCGGATTCAATAAATACATCCGCGCGGAATGGAAACATTAAATTTATCGCTGTTTGTTTTTCGGGCCTTTTTGTTAATCTTGTGCAAAGACGGGACGTGTCATACGCCATATTTGATGGCCTCCTACCGTTTCCGGAACAGTGCAGTGCTCTTTGCAAAACTTCCAACTGCGGAAAATGACGCGTATGTGAATTTCGCACCAATTTCCTGCGTATACGAATGGCGGTGGCGCTTCAATGTCACGTCATCCGCAAATAGCAACTGTCACTTTTTTGAATTCCTGACTAATTTTAGCGATGGCTGTAATCTTTTCGCGTCACATATCTCATCGACTGACCTTGCTGCGAATGCCACTATAATTCGCTACGAATAAACATGCCGTCAGGTATTCGCTGTACTTTACATGCGGAGCTACTAAATATATCGTTTTAACTCAATTAGCAAGCGGCCCATCGCGAATGAAGGATTGAGGTAGTTAGTAATGTCGTGTGTAGCGAGATGCCACGCGTAACGCGAGGATTATTTTCAAACTTGAGGAAGTTTGTCGGCGATGTGATTAAATCGGGCAGATTCAGTGGAGCGAGTGGTCAAAGATAGAGGAAGCTTTCTAGTCTCTTGTGTATACAGGACATCTTATAGACTATAGAATTCGGTAAAGCCCGACAAGAATGTGTGCTATCAACACGCAGCAAATGTGTGTACACGGTTATGTCATTACAGTTGCTATGAACTTGAAATTAATTTTGGGAATCACGCTGTATAGTCAAAGTTGAAATTAGGTTTGAAAGTAATGCTATTAAGATATTTTTTACAGATACCTGTTAATGATAATGATTAAAATAACTAATGAATACTACTTATGTGTGAGTATTAATTTTGAAGCATATGATTATTTCGGTTCATTTCCATCCTGCACCGCAAGCTTAAACGTTAAAGATTTCCATTGGCGTTGTCGCCTGTCCACATGCCTACGTAAGATATGGGATGCATTAAAAACCGATTATTGAATAATCAACTTACGGAAGTGCATCCAACAAAACCTATAATAATAGAGTACGAAGATAATCTATTCAAATTGAGCTCAATATTAATTCCCAACCCGTTTTCCAATCGTTAAAACATGTTCAACATCTCCCTCCGATTCATCTTCGATCGAGGTGGATCATGGAAAAGCATCGTACGGTCAATTTATTTAATTGGTCGTATTTATTTGTTTTTTTGTTTTACCAATGATTTGTGGCAGTTGTTCTACATATTTTTTAGTACTTATAGTTAGGTATATCTATTTACCTGTAACGCATTGGGACAAATGTTTTCAGATATCTAAAACCAAAGTGCCGACAGGTTTTCCAATGATACATGCACGAAGCTATACAGCATAAAGCTTGAAAATTGATTGCAAATCGAAGATACTTCAATTCATGGCATCGAATGAATGCAATTCAATAGTAATGCTGGCTGTAAAATGCAACTGAGTTGGTACTTTATTTACAGCACATTCAATGAAGTCTATGTGTATACCTTGGTAATGATGCCAGTTAAAGTGTAGATGTCCATTTCATAGCATGCAAAATGAATAATTTCTATATACAATAATAAAACATCTAAGAATGTACCGTCCTGTATCTGCAATCGTGTCTCTCAGGTGGCGATATGCAAGGTGCTTGCAAAGTCAATCTATTTATATTCCACGTGAGATCTTATTTTTATTAAGGAAGTCAAGCAAAAAAAAACTCTATGAGTCGGAGATCTTGTCTCTGAGGCTCGATATGAACACTTCGGCACGCTTGTCCTGCCTCTAGATGTGAGTTGTAAAGAAACACATGTCAAGATCAAAATATTCTATGGAGACGAGTTCAGAAAAAATGTGGAAATGAATTTAATAGTAACATTTCACGTCCAATTTGCATGGTAGATTGTCATGTCACTCTTTATCAAATCGGAGCTCATTTCTGGTATTTGTAAATATCTCTTTACCTCTGGAGCGTTATGAAGAAAATATCAAAGAGAGAATTTTATTTGTTGCATCAGAAAGTGTAGTTTCCGAAAAAAGCAAAATTTTATGCACATTCTCAAGATGAAATTGAAAGTTGCGTCGGAAATAGTTTAAGAAGTTGTCTGTTTTAGACAAGCACCGTGTGAAACGACATAAAAAAATACAAAATTGATTCAAAATTCCATACTTTTTTTTCAGCATGTCTGCAAAAATACACAAGCCCACCTATACCGTTCCAAGAACACTGTTATTTTACCTACAAGGCAATCAACAGGTAACTAGACTCGCGCTAAAACTGATAACAATAATTAATTACTCCACTCATTAAGCTTTGATATCACGCTCTTTTGTTTCTAATTACTGTCGTGCAAAATGCATCGCTCTTTTATCTACACTTTACAGTACGAAATGTCACCAGCGAGACAACATAAACGCATATTATGAGCACACTGGCTCGAAAGACACGACGAAAAATGCATTATATTTATCAACTGAAAGTCGTTGCCCTTTGACGACAGCTTATAAATGCACTTGCACTTGCTCTCGCATGCTGTGCCTTGCATTGCTCCGTGCGATGCAGTTCTTCCACTGCACTCGACCTGTTAGAAAAATTGATTGCGAAGAATGGAAACCAGAAGAGAAGATTTTATCGTTCACTGTCGTTGATTTGTTTGAATTGCTTCGGCCACTTTTTACTAACATGCCAATTTATTGATGTCGATAATTGAGCATTGTCTTATAGGAACTTGTTGGCGGTTCAACTTAGAAGCAGCTGTACAAGTGATATTGGTTGGTGATTAAACGACTTTTAATGAGGTTATTGCTCGCTCACCGTGAAAAGTGTGGATTCAGTGGAGGTGCCTTGATAGGTTGTGGTGTTTGACGAAATGCTAGAATGGCTAGTCGATGAATGAATGGAGGAATAATTCTTGGAAGGGTGGAGGGTGAATATATTATATTTCCCTGACGAATGAAATTTTGGCTTGAACAGCAAGTTACTCCACCCCTATACATCAGTCTTTTCTATGAATTTGGTAATTCTTCATCACACATGTCGCACAAAGTCATCGAGATGCACCTTAGAATAACATTCTACAGTTATTTACTATTAGAAGCGAGAACTGGTCTGGACACTAATTTTCGATTGGATATTTAGATTGTAATAATAAATAAATTCTGTGAATACAACGAGATTTGAATTTTGGTTGATTCATTCACTAAATAAATCATTCTGTATTTATTTCAACGGATTTTCTCTTGAATTGCAACCCTGCTATATTCGAGCGGTCTGCGGTGCCTCATCCTATTGTTTTATTTAATTTACCTGAATACGACCTGATTATTGGGTGGCTATACCGCATTCAGCAACACTTGTGCACAAAACTCTTAAAATTATGCATCTGTAAAACGAACATCCACATGAAATCCGACCGAAATGCATGAAATTTCCCACCTCGCGCCATTATATTTTAACAATCAACATAATAAACCAAATCGGGCTCACATAACGGAGCTTAAAGCCCCTGTAGCTCCTCGCTATATGCTGCTGATGGCGATTTTAACATGGCCAAAAATGTTTTTTACTACCATCCGAGTTGTCAGTGCTTGGAGGGATGGGTAGGGTACGGACGCTATATTATGCTTTCGCATTATCATTAGGTTCCATATCTTGACAATTGTCTAATTGTAAGGTTAGTTTCGTTAATTGATGCGTCAATATATCATTTGATATTTTACTGTAGCAACAGGTATAAGAACTTAGACACACTTTGAAGTGAATAAAGTCTCTAACAAGACTTTCCTTCAAAGCCCACACTTTCAGAGTATCGGGGGAATGTACCACACAATTGTCGCTGCTGACTAATGAAACGAAGATGGACTGTGTCTGTATAGCTAAGTGTACTGATCCAAAAACAAGGCATCGCATTAAATAAAGATAGGCATTTCGGTCAAAGTAGACACAATGATGTCTCGATTTCGTGGCTTGTTCGTTTCACAACCAGCAGAAATCACACGCTACCTGAAAGCGGTGTAATCACCTTCCTGGACATGCCACCTCCTCGGCTTCCTTGGCGAGCATTTCAATGTACGGGTAAGACACGAGCCTTCAGCGGCTAACATGGTGGCGGCCATCAAGACGATAAGTGACGCCGATATGGTATTTCCTTAGCGAAGAGACCTGCTGTTTGCATTGAGTGGGAAGATTGATTTAAGAGACAAGAACTTAGCAGTCAGCATGGCCACAATGTGAAACGTTCTTAGCTATAACTTGATATGATATAGGTACCACGAAGAGCTTTAATGTTCTTGTCAGGCTACCTTATGAAATGCAGCAAGAAGTAGAGAGATCTTATTTGTTTATTTAGGAATTGAACAAAACTGACATTTCTTTGCTTTGATTTGATCGAAATTTATAATCGAAAGTGTGCGTTCATCGTATATCTAGCAGGCCGTGCTTCTCTCGTTGCAAAGTGACTTTATTTGTGTGTTATTTCAGAAGCATTTCACGGTTTATCTTTGGATGGTTTTTGGATCTATCTATGATTGGATCACAGAGAACGACCTCCTCCAGAGCAAATCGGTGTTGTGAGTTCGGTGTTCGGTGAGTTCGGTGAACAAAGCTGTGATGCGAACAGAATAAAAGATGCAAAATAACTTGTTGTATCTTCTCTAATCAATAAAATCAAATTAGTCGTTGTAGCATCTGTCAAGCTTCTATGTTTTTTTTTTGTTCTTTGTTGAATCAAAGTGATTGAATAGTTCTTGTAGATTTATAAATTAGAAGGCGAGTAAAGATGTTACGACTTTTCACTGGACATAATAAATTATTTGCACGGAATTATGCAGCTTCGAATGGAATGTTATTGCATGCTGAGATTTTCTAGCTTTACTTTTCAAAGAAAAAGAAAATATAAAATTAACAATTAACTACCCTTAAAAGATATAAGGAGATGTAAAAATGCACTAGCGAATTTTGAAGGATGAGACTTTTTAATGCAAGAAAATCTGCATAAAGTAGTACTGTAAATAATTTTACTAGAGGTAAAGAAGATTGTGAAATTTTACAAAGTATACATTAAGGAGATGAGAACGTCTCCAAATGATCTTCCAAAACTAGCTAACATCCGAGACTTCTTCAGGAGATTCACTTATTTACCATTTGTGTAATGAATCACATGGCAATAAAAAGATTTTTTTCCCAAAATAATTCAGGCAAAACCATGACAGAAATTGCGTCGAAAGTGCACAGCAAAATGCGAGCCAATCCAGCCTCCTTAGTCTCAATCTTGTGAAATGCTGCGAACTTCTTCGTGCAGGCGGCAATTCGTGAATGGCGATGATAAAATTTGCTATAAAACATGATAAAACTGGGTCTCTGGCGGAGCAGATGCGTTCGACTCGAGTAGCAGTGGAGCGCTCTCGGCTGCCTCTGAAGCACAGAGCAAATTGGACCAAGAATTTGCGGAGGCATTTCCATTTGTTCGCGAACAGAGGTGAGAGGATTCAAGATTCTAGTAACACTTTATTGTATTGGATATCTCACAGCATTTTAGTACGCATATGAGTTACAGCGTAGATATGGCTTCGTAGAATCTTAGAGATGAATGAAAGTTAATTTTGGAAGACGGCTTCCAATTAAAAAACGAATTTATTTAATGAATATGAGTCTACAGAGAGATTCCAGCTTTATAGAACATTTCGAAAAATCCCATTAAAAAAATAAAATAAATGTAATTATGTCAAAAGTGAATGCAAGTAAAAATCAAGTGACTTCCTTCCAGTGATGTAATTTCTTTGAGAAGGGCGAAACTTTTTATTTCCCCCCTGCAACCCTTGGCTTATTCAGACGGTTTTACTTTAAAGGATTCTTAAAGTTAGTTACAGTAAGAAAACTATTTTTATTTCAAAGGAATCGTGTAAATTTTTCTGGTAAAATAAATTAAAAGGCTCAATTTTAGCGAATACCTGAGCCATTTCTGAACTGCTGAGTGAGTAAAAATGAGTAAAAACAGCGTCAAAGGGCGGTAATTAAAGAGACGTACTAATTACTTAAGTGACTTTTAAGAATTTTACGCCTAGGTTTATTTATCTCCTTTCCAATTTTTTGACGAATATTTTTCCGAAGAAGCTATTTAGAAGTTGTTAGAAGATATGTAATTGACAAGGTGCGGATAGTATTAAAGTAAAGAGATACATCTATTTATAAACTCAGTATATATTTGCAGCACCATTTTCGAACAAACGCCAAAAACTGTATGAAGAGATCACTTTATGAACGTACACAAAGCACCCTTTATAATCGACAAGCATTTCGCAACTAGTGACGAAAGTGAGGAAAATATGAGTAGATGCAAACGCTGCTAAAAGCTAAGCAGTGTTATTGTTTGGCATAATTCTCCCCGAAGGCAACGCTCGATGCAAACTTTGATTCCTGCTTGATTTATGCGAAGTTCAATCTCCTTGCTATAGAATCGTGCGATCGAAGAGCACGAGTGCTGCATTATACAATATTTCCCTGCGTTATAAGTGATGCTGCCGCGAGGAAAATTGACTTTTCTAGTAGTAGAAGTTTTTGCCAGCAAATGAACTGTACCAATATGACCCAATGCAAGTAATACAGTCTGTTCTGCCACCTGAAAAGTATGCAAATACGAATATAGTTTCAAGTATTTTGTGCATTGCATTGATGATTTCAGTAAATGTTTTATCATCGATGGAAAAAATGTCCATAACTTGACGTTGAAATTCGTGAGATGCATGCTATTTCATTTTGTTAAAGGCTATATCGTCAATTGCAAATCGTATTGCAAGAATGAAGTGATCACATCCTAATTTAGAATCAGCGACGATGGAAATGAAACAAATTACGACGAAAGCAAACTTAAGGCGACGAGGATCAAAAGATTTGAGTTTCTTTGGGGAAAGAGTCAAAGAGAATTGTAACTCACTCCTCATTTAAAGCGGACACCCACTTTTGGTTAATAAATAAGTCACAACAAAGACGTGCGAGTGGGTTTTACGACGATATTTTATGCAAAAACCATTAGATATTTTCATATTTTTAATTCATTGCTAAACATTCATCTTTTTCACTTTAAAAAATCAGAGTTGTAACATATGTGAGATGCTTTGCACTTCGATTGTAAGTTTGTCATCCCCTAATTTCTTGCAACCAATCTAGTAAAAAAGGCGACACGTACAGAAAAAAAATGTGATCTACACTAACGGCGAAAGAAAATACTCGTTGTCTGTCGTGACATGTCGTCGATTATAGAATTATACCAAATCAGCTTCACCAAGTGCAAAGTGCCGCGATCATGTCGAAGATAGCATATATTATTAGCAACATTAAGTCCAACCAACACCCACTCATGCTATCAGCCAGTGCGCGGTCTCTCGAGTATAAAAATAGGCACCTTCGTTCTATTACCACACAATTTATACCTACCGTATTGTTAGTAAAACTGCACGTCCATCATTTGCAGATAATTACATAGTACTACTAAGCTGATCGTTCGCAACGACCGATTGATAATAGTAATCGATATACGGTCGGCGTCTCGATTGGTTTTCTGATGTGAGATGGGAGTATACGGTGATCGATGACGTGGAAATTGGTCCGGAGGAATGCAGCCTTGCCGCTGGCTAGATGTGCCATCGACTAATATGGAAGGACCGTGAAATCTGAGATTGACCTGTCGCTGGATGCAGGATGTGATTGTGTGAGGAGCAACTGAGATGTAACGAGGAATTTAGGACGCATCACTGGCAGAATGTTTACTGTGATGATTTTGCAGGGCGCCCATTTGCCCTACCCCTATGCCCCTAAGATTAGCGGGTGGCAAAATAAGGTGTCTTTGTTGTGGGGAGGGTGGTGTACCTTGGCTCTTGGCTGACTTCGGGTTGAAACCATCTAGCTGGTCGATATTTCTGCAAAGTAATTGGCAGTTTGGTCGATGCGAAGAAGTTTTTTTTATTTTTTAAAGGAACTCGAGAGTCTTTTATGCTTGGCACATATAAAATATAACTAGTTAAACAAAGTTGTGCCGGCATCGTCTGAGGATTTCTGTGCGACTAAACGGTACTTCCATATCTTGATCCAGGCTTTCCTGAACTGGTTGTTCGATGTTCAGAAGTTAGATGTTACGTATAGGTGGTGAAACTTCTTGCTCTAGAACTACTACTTTGTGTCTTCAACTTGTAACAAACATTATTGGCAGATTTGATATCCATTATTTTGTTTTAGTTTTCTTAAACGATTGGCCCGTGACCTCGCCAAATGTTTCAACATGCTCTAATTCGGCCGTCCGGCTGCACCAGAAGAAGATTTAGTCCGCTACTTGTTTTCAAGAACAATTACTTGATAGTTTTAAGCATGTGATTCTTAATTGTACAAAGACAAACGAGCAAATTAGTTATTTTTTCTGTACCAATTAATTTACAGTAAGCACTCTCAGGCGCGAGATTTTTAAGTGAGATAGGTAACTCCTTATCTCAGATTGTATCTTTTATATTTAATGTCCCTCTTGACAACGTTATTATGTTTTACAATAAGAATACTAATTCAACGCGAGCACGGGCCATTTGAATAAAGCAGAAAACCAAGTCTCGTATCTACCGAGCTACCTTGCAGCCGCGTCAAAGTCAAGACTCAAGAGAATTTGTTCCGCTTTAGAACTTACGAAACATAAGTGCGATTGTTCGGTGTACACGGCGGTACGGTTCACTAACTTTATAATTACCAGTATGCCATCAGAGTTTACGTTTCTATTCGCATTTAGCAACGATTTATAACCATTAACACAAGCAGCAAAACACACACTCTTCATTTCAAGCGTTTTGTAGACGAGTTAGGCCCCACCACCTTTACACACGTCTAGCAAAGTGCCAAGAGCTGCTATTGCTCTGGACTTATTTCGAGGTTCAAATGCCTATAATTTAATTTAAACCGGGGATGTTGACACGTTAATAATGTACGGTTTGGTTTGATCAAAATTCGCGCGGTGATGGCTGGGATGAAATGAGAGTGCATATGGTTTTTGGCGTCGTAGCGTGTCTAAGCTGCAATCAAAAACAAACTGAGCGCAGACGGCCAAGTGCGTATGGCATGGCACAGCGAGTCTGCTAGCTGTCGGGAAAGCTGATCATGAAAATCAATAAGAAAACAACGAGGCGTAAGCTCTTCGGCCGGTATTTTGACATGTCTTTGCTAATTGGACTACTGGTAATGATTGTATTACAAAGCGGGAAGGTGTCGTCAAAATAGGTTTGATTTTTTCTTATATTGTCCAAATGCAAGGATAGGCAACCGGTGACACGTCAATGGTTTTTCTGTGGTATTGGCTCTATTTTGTTTCTCGAGGAAAATCGTCAGTATCACTCAATTTCGGCCCATGTTTGAAATAATGGGCGCGACAGGGTATGAAAGTTATTTCAGGCTTAGATCCAACAGCAATTCCTTTACTTCCCATGAAAGCCGATTTATGCCTATTGAATATGATTTCTTGCACCAAAATCAAACAATTCCACTAATAAAACTGTTTTTAAAGCGCCAAGTTGGCATCTGCTAATATATATGTATTTATTTTATCATCATACTCATAAATACCAATTCAAACTTTGACCTTAAGTCAAAGCAAGTCACAGTACACCGCAGAGAGATGAACAATACCGAAAATTACAATATAGAGTACCTGGAATTATATGCACCAGAGATGCACATAAGGTAATGAATTGCATATTATACGATTGATGTTTGCGCGAGTTTGTAGTATACTTTGGTACAATGAGTTTCTAGCATCAAGCTAATATCAAGTGATATATTAGGGCAGAATATAGCAACACTTGACAAGCCGGGATACGGATCTTCATCAAGTATCCTATTCAGTGAAATGTACAGTGTGGTCGCTTTGAACGTTGCAGTTTGGATAAGTTGGCTGTGCAGCAAGGTAATTTTGCCATTTCTCGGCTGGTTTGTTTGGTCTGTTGTTAAGCTACCGAATGGATCTCCGCTTTAACGTACAGAGGTTGTTGTGTTTGAAATCAGTTTGATAAGCAGGGGGACACGATTTATTTTGAAGAAATTTAAAGCTAAATTTAAAGAATGATATTTCATTTGACAAATGAAGGAACGATACATTTATTTGAAAATAAACGTTATTCAAGAGCGCCTTGTGCGATGCATTGAAAATCAGGATATTTTGCTCTTTGATATTTCCAAAACCAGAAATATTTTTAAAACATCAAACATCTCGAAGGCAAATCTTCCAATGCTCGTCATCTCGCTTATTGAAACGGAGAAAACTCATTTCGCGGTCGCTTCTTTATTTCCTTTTTAAAATATTCTTATAAGACTTCCAAAATATTTTCACCGACATCTTCTGCGTGATACAATGTCCTGACACGATACGACGATTTTTTTTAAAGTAATTTGTCGCAAAACGTGTCGCCAATTAACTCTCAATTAACTGATCGCTCCTTCATCTGATCATTGCATTGTTCTAATGTAATGTTTTCAACGAGGTTAGTACTCCACGGAATAGAGAATATTGCCAAGTGCTATGATTGTTCTCCTTAATGAAGTGCATTGTCAATATAACTGACGCACACAGCGAGCAGTACAACTACAACAGTAGCTGGGTGTGTGTATGTGTGTAGATTATAGGCCTGCATTAAATTCATTACAAATATGACAGCTTTAGGTCACTTGACCGCATTGAAAGAATTTCTACGTCATTGATATATCCTAGCCTGACGTATCTAGTTAATTTACTGCTAAAGCAAATAGAATTACAACTCAGGTGTACTTAGTTTACAAAAATTTGTTCAGTTCTGATTCTTTTTTTTTTAAACTAGTCTTAAATGTTTGTGTAGAGATCTAGTAATTGTTCGCGTAATGACACTAAAATCGAGAAAATTAATGAGGAAACTGTGATTTCTCTATAGTTATTTAAAGGTGGTTATAATATTTATAAATGAGCTTAAAGTACATATTAAATTGTGCCGTTGTTATTCAAGCTAATTGCTACTCTTTGCAGTGATAATTCGCTCAATTTGACAATGACAGAACGCGGAAAGTATATTATTCACACAGGTCGAAGCTCCCGTGATAAATCACGTCACCTAAATGCTTGTTTCTTCACCTTGTTGCCAATCGAAACTGCGTTGACTTCCAATTCACCGATCGGATTTAATCAATGGGCTGTTAATATTTGCAATAAAGATTCGTGTTAAAATTCATAAAGAACCGTGTATGGGCGGCACGTTGGCACCGTATAAGGTTTAATGGTATAGCCGAAGGTACGATAATTGCTGGCTTTACCACGCCATGTAATTATTAGCAGTTAGCAAAAAACAAGATTTTTAATTGTATCAAAAAACAACCTTCTTTAAATGGCAACGAGGAAGAAGATATTAAGATGGAAAAATAATTACTTATGAGTTTAAAAATACATCGCTGATTGGGTTTGCATTTTTCATTAAACGGCGCTAACATGTTTGAAATTGTGTACAGCGGATTCGAAACACGTGTTTGAAAATACAATAAAATAAAATTTCATTCATACGGTTTCTGTTTTCAATGTCTAATAATTGTAACTAACCGCTGTTTAGCCTAGGACAACAAAGCATTTATTTTTAACCATATTATCGCCACAAAATAATTAACATTTGTTCAGAATTAACTAGTAGTACTATACATGAATCATTTGTCGTTATCACATGTTACAGCTATAAATAGTAAATCGTTTATATAAAGTGAAATCTGTGCAACCCTTTTGATAGTAGCTAGGGGCAACAATGCACCGAACAAAACCCGATTAGCGAAGTTGTATTGAAAATCTGCATTGTGCATAATTTAATTTCAAGCTGTAATGAGATTTGCGTCAACATCATATTCATAGTAGGTCGGTGTTACAGCATGAAAAGTGCATTGGCTTTGATTCAATTGTTAGCTGTAGAGTGTGGGTCGGAGAATATTGATTTGGCTAGAACAAAATTTGTACAAAATCGGAAAATAGCACAGCATTACGACGAAAATGAAGGATTTCGAACAACTGCCGACGTGACGCTTTTTTTTTTTTTAACTTGTACAAGTCCAATAATTTTCTAGATGGGCATCAATCGACGAAAAATTCACTAGATACACGAAAATAGTGAGTGTTAATAACCAGCATTCAGATAATACATTATTTCATATATAGTAACACCGGCTAACACCTTCCGACTTAATATTGATGAAAAAATACACTGACTCGATGAAAATATTGAAATTGATAAATTATTGACCCGATCTCGCACATGCTCAACGATTTTTTAACGATCGATGATATATTTTAGAAAATTAAAGCATAATTTTACAAAATGTGTCAATTTTTGAAAAAAAACATGCTAATTAGTACGTCTGGACTCTCCATATGAGATCTATTGTGTACGCATATTCTGCTATGATCTGTCAGTTCATATGCTTCCAAATTTTCAAGGGATATACATATTCCAGCCCAGGAAACATGGTATAGCTTTGCGCACAACGCAATTTGCAAATTGTGTTGTCTAACGCGAAACCACCATCATACGAAGGGAAATGACGAAAGATAAATTAAACTTCGATGTAGCTATGTAAATACTGCGCGACCATGCAATCAAAAATGCAGTTTTTAAAATTAATTAAAAAAAACTTGCTATATATATATATTCAAATATCATTTTTTTAAAGCTTTACGACAGCCAACTTTAAAAAAAAAAACAAGGACATAATATAATAATTTTACTCCTTTTACATGTAATGGCCTGAAATCCTTATTACGCCTAGCTCTTGCGGTCATTCGAAGCATGATACCTGCTAATGAGTAATCAGTGAACAGGAAGGTTTTCCACGAAGTCGTATCACTATCAGACACACTCAATAACAGTACACTTTACCTCGATTGAACCGACATTCAAGATTAGCTTGCAATTAAAATAAACGTCAGTGTCACTCTCTCTTCGAAGAGTCAAAAATCGGCACACCATTCTGAAACCGTACCAACAGCCATCTGGCAATGTGTGGTTTAATTTCATAGTGAAATATGGCTAATATAAACAGCGATGTACCATTAAGCGATGCATTTTGATAATGTGCAAGTAACTGCATAATGCCTTCAAGCTGGCAATGCAATAATAACACTAACCAAAAACACTACAGCAGACACCTACGAAGTTAGTTCGGCTTAGTGTCTATAAGTCATTGCTTAAAATTTCACCCTTCTTAGTGAGGGGCATAAATTTCATACATTAAATAAGGACATTTTCGGTAAGTGCATTCTATGGTGTACAAGTAGGTAATTACTCATAAATTCAGTACTATCTTAATCTCTTCGTTAGATAATAAGCTAGTATAAATATGGTTGGATCATTTGGACGCTCAGGGATCAGTTGTTATGTACCAAACTTCACGTTGCTCAGCTTCAAAATCCGCGAATAACTTTAAATACTATGCTCCTATAATAAATATAACGTATAAATGTAGTTACTTCGTTACATTTTGCTGTGTCTCAGCTTGAATTACATTTTAAGTATACTAAACGTAACTGAAAACTTATTTTGAGTTGAGAATTTCATTTTGTCTGGATTTCACGAAGAATTTACTTTATATGAGTGCTATTTCTGTATAATTTAACCCAATGCAGTTTCTTGCACGAAATGCAAGCCCGAGGTAATGACAAATAGAGAGTGGATGGGTGGAGGGCGGTTATATGAAATGGTGAT
This sequence comes from Nemurella pictetii, assembly GCA_921293315.2. Classification (NCBI taxonomy): domain Eukaryota; kingdom Metazoa; phylum Arthropoda; class Insecta; order Plecoptera; family Nemouridae; genus Nemurella; species Nemurella pictetii. Next base: position 16,308,084 of record OV121120.1, on the reverse strand, counting down.
TGGGATATTATGTTTCCTCTGTGTGCATTTCGGGGCCCTCCGGAGCTGATGTTTTGTTTGGGGGAAAAAGTAATTAACGTTCAAATGAAAAAGTCACTATCCTTGCCTGGAATTTCTGGTTTTAAAACTGAACCCGCGATTTTGAGAGTTCAACAATTTTCTGTCGTTCTAAAATAGTAAATACAACGTGTGATTGCAAAAAATGCGCTAGAATTTTTCACGTCTCCCCATTTCTTTGCGCTGAGTAACTTTTGATTTGTTTTCAAGACAGATTAATTACGAAAACTTTGCAAAAACTTTGACCAGGAAATTGAACTTTTATACTGAAGAAGTATGTCACAAAATCAGACTTTCTTAATCGTGCCTTTTATAATTTGGTCTTCCACGTTCTACAGAAAGAAAAAAAATTCTTTGGTAGGGCACAACCCATACCAAATGAAAAAAAAAATACTAAAAGGACCAACCCAATCGAAGCTATATTACGCTGCATGATTTCTCCTTGAAAATGAGATCTGAAAACAGTTAGAGACACCCACGAAAAAAAAACGAATTTCTTCATCTACAACTCTTACGAAAAATCTCTAACACTATCCATGGCATACAGACTACAGCACGAGTGGTCTCCTTCAAAGTAATCTTACCTCCATACTCTTAAAGTCTTAACGATGTAGCACATGTTAAGGGCACTGTGTAGGGAAGGATTTATTTTTCTTTGATTTTTTTTTTTTGCTATTTTATTTATTCCTATGATGTGTTTACTACTCTAGCATAGCTTCGTTCCGGATTTTCCTAATTGAACGTATAAAAAAAAAATTTTGTTTGTACCCGTTGTCGATATTATGCAAATTTTTAGCTTATCACATCAAGCTTATAATCTTTCATAACTTTTTTCCTGGCGAAGATAATTTCGCAATTTTTTTTTTAAATATTGGAGAAACGCCTGTTCTTACTTTGGCAGCATTTTCGTTGCCTTCGGAAGCTTTCATGATAAGCGTTGCAACTGGTTGTCAAGTTAAGAATCGATGAACTGCATTCAAGGCATCATTACATTTAACAGCCATTATCTCAGCTTGCATTTTTATTTTCTTTAGGAACAATTATTTCCTAAACTAATCAAGCTAGAGACTCAATTTTTTTTAACATTACTATTCACTGTGTTTTCTACAAGATAGACCTTGATCATCTTGATTGAAACTTTATTTTGGCCACAATTAATTGTTTCATCTATCAAAATGTAGTAAAATTTCATGCACAAATCGGTGACCTACACTTTTTTTTTATAAAATAAACTATTTGAGTAACAAAGTTAATCAAGGTCTATTCTGTTTATTATACTTGCAGCTACAGTGTGACAAATTTTCAATAAGATAGCTCTTGTAGTTGCCAAGAAATATGTTCCTAAAAAACACCAATTTGCCATGTTAATCCTTCCCTACACAGTCCCCTTAAATGTTGACCGAAATTCTTCAAAGCACGTTCAAGCTCCTGTAATAAACCTAGAAATACCTAGCGTTGGTATAAAATTTTGTAATTACACGTGCTGGTACATTAGCTGGCTCGGTACGTATACTGTGTGTGGGGGTATATATACACTCTGATGAGATTTCTCTATGCAAAATGTGGGGGTGGTAGGCATGAAACAGAGATTTGGATACAGCTGCTGTTACTAGAACGACTAATTATGCCTATGTATTTTAGTATTATGCCTATAGAAATCACACAATAATGCAAACTTGTAAGTACAGGTGATGTGTACGCTCGTCAAGATAGCTTATGTTTGTATAGAAATAATGTGTTTCAAATTGTTTAGTTTTGTCACGTTCGAAGTAATATTCAATTTTGTCTCAGAGTAAGGATTTATCGATCAAGATAATGCCATATGTGAGGGGGGCGTGAAGGTGAACTCCCTTAAAGTCTCTTACTCTCAGCTCAGGCCAAAGTGGATATAAGCTTATTAATTTTCAAACTTAGGTACTCGTTGGCACGAGTTCATCTTCAGTTCAACGAACAAAATCAGATACGTAATGGTCCACGAATAATATGTTACTTCCTTGAGATGCCTTGAAAACAATGAGGCTTAACTTTTAGTTAACACCCACTCACAAAGCAGTTTGGTTTCAGTTTGAGATTTCATTGAATTATACCGAAGAAGTAATCACGATTATGATTGTGTGAAGAGACCCTGGTTAAATCTCATCTGTTATCATTCATTGGTTCAGAGATATATGATCTCGGTGCCAATTTCAAATCACCCGTTAGTTCTAATTCGATTAGGCGCTATTGTCTTTCAAACTAAACTGAACAAATGATAGAAGTTAAGAATTTTGCGTGGGATCGATTTCGGAATGTGGGCAATGTTTTGAGCCAAGACGGACGCTGTATAAGTGTAGAGTTCAATTTCCTTATTTTATAAGACGAGACCAAGCATATTCTTGTAAGTAACCCGTTACACTTGCTCACTGCAGTACGGACGGGTGTAAAACAATGCCCAAGCCGGAGTCGGAGTTACGACTAGTACACGAAACAGATTTTATGCAAATGAAATTTGTCTTCATACCACGAAGAATGATAGCGTATCAAATTATTTCGGCTCTCTCTCCCCAACTTACGAACATCCGAGCGAAGTCTCAAGCAGCACTGTTGTTGATATTTTATGACAAACTGGATCCATAAACTTATTTTACCATTCGGAAATTTGCATTTATTTGAATATGCACGAGGCGATTTGCACTGGCTTTGAATTCGACCGAACATGGGCTAAAGCGTTTTAAAGATCGTTGTTCTTACACAACACCTACGCAAATCACAGCTGAGTTATGACCATTTAAAAACACTGCGATATTTCTGACGTCCATTACTAACCTCGTGCCATATTATTGGATGATGATTACACGTTTTTCTAACTAGAATAACGTTAGACAAGGTGTTCTGAAAACCGAGCTTGCGAACATCATATATATATATATATATATATTTTGGAACTTAGCCCACATACTTCGCACGCATGACATTTCAAAATGACGCTACATTTTTGACAAAATACTGACTCACAGACACCCGACAATCGATCAGCTGTGCGTCCGCTTTCCATCACGTGTCGGCTAATTTTCGCATCGTCGATTCAGATGTCAGTTTTGCCAAAGCCGCGCTGAAAGTCGGTTTGAAATTAAACTACGATATATAAAAGCGGAAATTGTTACATGTTTTTTTTGTCAACTACACAACGCAACGAATACAATAAATATCTCATTCGTCGCCAGCAAGTAAGGAGCTTCGTTGATATTAACACACGTACTGGTGGCATCAGAGCAGAGAGACGTGGTATGGTATACTTTGGTGGACGCGAAATCCGAACGTATATACAAAGTACACGCGAATTTATGACTGCACTTATATTAAAATTGATTAAATTCTAAAGGCGGGAACTGTAGACACACCAGTTTGAATTATTAACACCGTGAATCATGTTACGAATATCTGTTTGATTCTCATTCCGCAATTAAATGAAATTAACATTTTGAGCCTATTTATTTTCGCGAATCACGGTCCGAGACTATGAGTACGATTAAAGTTCAGCAATGCTTCGTATCTTGCTCTGTTTGATTCGTCTCTTCCAGTTTGTGTTACTAGGTAAATACTCAAATAGCACGACCACCTTGGGCAACTGATATATAACTCATATATATAAACGCAGTTTTGCTCATACTCGTGCTAAGACCACCGATAGTCTCTCTCACGCACATCTATAAGCCAATTATAAATGCAGATTGAGAAAACTCCTGTCTCTGTTTAGAGATTTTTCGTTGTGTAAATCTAGTTGAGTAAATAGATTCAAGAAATTTCAGAATAGCAGCTAAGACCTCAGTTTAGTGGGCTTCCACGAAACAATATGTAGGCAGAGTTAAGAATTTAAATAACCTTACGAAATCAATCGCAAGTCATCGATTCATCGAATACATCTTGCAACTTATTGCGAATTTCTGTAACATTGCATATATACCAGCAGCGAAATCTGGTTACAAAATAACGTTCCCTCCAACGTTACACACAGGAAAATACGCGAAAGCATAAAAGTCGCCCTGGGGAATTGTCTGTTGCACCACAAGTCACATAAATCAGGTACAATACGAACGAACTCGAAAGACAAATGTCTTCATCCCTTAAAACAACGTATCAAGGCGGCGAGAGTAAATTACACGGTAGGGGAAGGCGGTACATAGTGGAACATTTGGCATTCCTCTTTCTATAAGTGAAGAAAAAACACGGGAACTATTTAGTATTAATTGACTGCATGCTGAATCACTACTCCAAGGTAATATGGTTTTTGAAAATATTGGATATACACAGATGATTATGAAAAACAGTAGTCAAATGGGAAATATTGAGAGATTTATTATGGTAGTACATAGTGGGACAGTTATCATTTTGAAGCTAACTTCTAGTATTTTTTATGAAATTTTAATGTTTTTAGAAGAGGAAATAATGGGACTGCCAGCTACTACGTGATAAGCAACTTCTGACTCACCTAGATAAAAAAAATGTCAACCAAATATGACCAAAAACAGAAATCCGTCCCACGAAGTAAGTACCATATCTCCCCTAGATAACGCATTGGTTACTTACACATCTCCTGACCCAACACCCAGGTCTCCGGCCGAGAGTTGACCTCCACCAAAACGGTCGGCGTGCAGACCAACAGAACCAGCAGGTCAGCCAGGCTCAAGTTGATCAGGAAGATGTTGGTACTGTTCCTCATGTCCTTCGACTTGAGGATCACCAGAGGCACCATCACGTTGCCGACGACACCGATCACCATGATCATGATGCATATTATCATGGAGGCTGTCCGGATGTAGCTGGGGAACACGGGACCTTCGCCGGTGCCCGACACATTTTCGGGCGCGGAGAGGTTGAACTGGTTGTAGAAATACGAGAGGGTGGAGTTGTCGACGACGGGGACCAGGGCGGAAATCATAAGTGAAGAATTTCGGTAATTTTCGTTGGAAATTTTCAGGCTTTTTTTCTTTAGAGTGTGTTGAAGTGAGTTGCTGTTGATTTTGTCTCTGTTTCGCTGTTAATTGTGTTTGGTTGCGAAGTGCGACGGACGATCCTTGCTACGGCGCGGCGCAAAGTTTTCGGGAAGTTTTATTTGCATTATCTTCGCGTTTAGTTGTGGAATTATATCGTCAAGTCTTGATATTGTTGAGATCGCTCTCGAAACGTTGTTATTTCGCAGTAGAAACGTTATTGCATGTCAAGAAAAAACACTCGCGAGGATAAAGTTTTAGTTTGTTGGCACTCCTTTGTACAGCAGATCTCATTATTGTCAATGGTTCTGCTACAGCGACTACCTTTGTAAAACTGCACTCCCTGAAATGCAACTTGCCGATGCGGACTAAGATGCAATCAACTGTGACGCACAGATTTCCTCGAATGCACACGACAATATAAATGCAACGCGCGCGCTGCAATTGTTTCCAGCTGCATGTAATCCACTTTCGCAAATTTACTATTTTATACTAACTTCATTGACGATCGAGGTTTTTTTGTTCGAAAATGTTCGATGTTGGATTTTCTCGCTACAAGCGTTACTGTCACATATTGACGTGATTAAAATGTTACTTTCCATTTAGATGCAGTTCATAGTTTATCGATCACATCGTGGTTGCTCTTCGGCGTTTCTTGTACAAAAGACTGCATGGTGTGGCAGACCTAAAACGTAATTACATGGCTTTAGAAAAAGTAGTTGACTCTTTTGTTGGTGGGTGACGAGGGAAATTGCTGGAAAATGCACTTTAGTTATTAGACGGTTGCGATGACTTTTGACAAACTGGAGCACATTATTTTCAGAAAAGTGTGGAAACTTTTAACGGGACGTTAGCAGAGTTCATTTCCCGGAAAAAAAACACTATTTTACGACCAGCAAAATGATTTCTTTGGCCCGGGGATGATGAAATGTGGCTACGTCTGTCATACAGGTGTCAAACCCGGCAAGATTTAGCAATGAGCGATCATAAAATCACACAATATCATCATCATTCAACAGTCGTATACGTTTACTTACAGCCTGTCTCAACTTTCATTAAATAAAGTGGTTTTCTCGTCATTTCACCCTTCACGACCAAACTTAACCAACCGAAGAAAACTTATGATTTACGGAAACGTTGCGAATATATTTTTTTGTTTTGACATCAAATAACCACTTACACATATCAAAAAATTAAAAACGTCTTATAGAAAAACTTTTTAGATGGCCAGTTAGGTCAAACGACATCATTCAGAGCAGCGACGAATCATAACTCAGCAGCATAAGACGCAAAAAAATACTTTCTGGTTCATTCATAGCACGGAGAAGAATGTTCGACTCAAAGTGACCCCGCTTATATTTGGCAAGCCAAACTGTCCGACCACATTTTTTCGTTCGTGCAGATTGAATTTTCGGCATTGTTGCTTGTTGTATCTATCAGAAGCTAATAACTCTGCTCCAGTGTCCAATAAAACTGGACAATAAATCATGAATTCGATATGCCCACCTCTGGTAAAGCTATCTCCTACCAACAGCATCAAGCAGCTAAGTGCAAACGTGCATTACACTACAGCCTACGTCAAATAATAAAAACCCAGTAAATAAGACCTAAAAAAAACCTATAAAACTACCATTATAGAGTTTATTTATGCTCAAAATTAAACAAAAGGTGAGACGTTATAAATTACTTATGGCACGCGCCAACTTGGTTCTCATCAGATATATAGGAAACACTTTATCAGCCGTATTCATCACTTTCAGCTTACAACTTTCATGCACTAAAAAACACAAGCAACAAATGCACGGAACGCAACGTATCAAAACCAACAAAGTCACAAACTTGTTTTACCCTCCGCCGAACTTTCCCTAACTTCTGTTACAGGGTGGCAGAAATTCAATTATATTAACTTTGGTGGGCCAATTTTCTTCGCCCTTATAAGCTCCCCAAAAAAAATTTTGAGCCGTACTCAATACTATCAACTCACCCGTCCACTTACAAACCTAAGCAGATAAAAATTAACGCGTTTGTAAAACTGCAATCCAACACGAAAGCCTTCCTTCTTTGCCTGGCCAGTAAGAAACGATATACACGAAATACCACGTTAGGTTTCCTGTCTTATCTGAAACGCTGTGTGGTGAATCTGATAGCTGCATATCCGGAATGCATTAGAAACAACACCAGTGGCATGCTTGTGGCGGATATTCCCCAAGAGAACGATCCGAGATTAAAGAGCAAACACTCATCTTGGAGATGCTAGGCCTGTTTATTTGCTCGTTTACGTACGTACGCGATGACTGGCCATCTTCGTGAACCTATTCCATTGAAAACATAACGCCGAATATCACACCATTTACAAACTTAGCTACCACTAGTAAAACAAAAAAATATACATTATTTTCCGTAAGCTTTTAAACGGAATAAATAGCATTTTAATGATTCTGTTAATTTAAATAACAGAAGAATTCGACACCTTAGCACTCTTGAATAAACAGCTATAAAACTACCACCTACAAAAAAACGTTAAAATCTGTCGTTTATTTGAGAGGGACCACTGAAATTTTCCCGACGCTGTTTAGTCTAGAGCCACCGTCAAAAAAACCGCAATATTTCGTCGAAGTGGTCGAAGTACCCAACCTGACAACCTCTATTGACGCTACAGACGATCTGAGATGAGTGTCGTAAATATCTAAACAGTGGCGCGTTAAATAACGTGGCACCGCTGGTCGTGCGACGCCGAGGACGCCTGCGTAGCGACGCCGGCGACGCCGGGGCAGATTGATAATCGACGCTCGTGCTTACAGCTGTTCGGTATACGCGGCGGCGTTACGTCACCGAAAGGGCGGCAGGCGCCGGCGCCGACGTCGACGACGTAGGCGGTTGGGAGTTAGTGCTTAGGTTTTGTGGGACTTGTTTAGAAGTGGTTCTGATTTTAATTTTGCCATCGAAGGTTGAAGGGATTTCGTTTTCTTTCTTCATTGTTTACACTGATGTGTTGTGTTTTAAGGGTTGTAGGAGAATTTATTTGAAAAAATATATATATAGGAGTCTTTGAAAGAGAGGATACCTATTATTTTCTAGCTTAGATAACGAACCCTTAACTTGAAATCAAATCGCGTACGTTTTATCTCTCAGTTGTTTAGGGTCCTATTAACGAAGATTTTAGAATCCTTAGAAATAGCTCATATGCTGTGGGATTCACAATTTTAAATGAAAGACTCCATAATATTTTTAACTTGCAAAAAGACATTTCTATAAAGTGGCACATGGATTAAAATGTGCAATCTTTAAAGCAGTCGAATGAAAGATGTGTGGAAAGCCGCTATCAAATATATGCACCGACGATTTACTTGAGTATTCCTTTTGATAACACAAATACAAACTGGAAAATTGCTTTCATAACGAACGGAACTGCAGTGGAAGAAAATAATTTTCAAGGCGCGAATCCTTTCACGAACGCCGCGTTAAAAAAAAACACATCAACACAACAGAAAACCGGCGCAAGTAAACGGTGAGAAATGCATTTCCCAACAAAAATATGCCCCACGAAATTGAGTTTGATTTTAAAATAGTTTGGTAAACACTTGTGCACTGCTATACACGACAAGCAGCGTGCAATCATTCTATTCTAAGCTCAGATGGAAATGCATTGACGTTTCCACAGACGCTGAGGAAAAGCGATTTTTATTTTCCGCTCACCTCAAACGATTTTCCAAGAAAAAAAAATATATAAACGAACGAAGAAATGCGCAGCTTTTTAATCAAAAAGTAAGACGATAATTAAATAGTAAAAATAATAATAAAAACTATTTTAACCCTAAAACTTGATCCACCACGATTTTAAAACCATTTAAAAAGAAAACCGACCCAATTTCTCACTCGGCACCACACGGCTCTTCCACCACCATGTCCCCAACTCGCCCCCGGCTGCAAATCTTGCGAATCTTCGTGATCGGCGCTCGCTTTTCGCGTGAGAACGATCGCGATCGACGCTGGCGTCGCTGGCGTGGCCGTCGATGCACACGACACTCGAAGATGATGCCGGGCCGAGGTTCGAGCCCCAACTGCCGCCATCGCCACCGAAACCGGCGTCGAGTGCTCGCCGCTTCGTTACACACCGCTCCGCCGCTCCGCTCTATGCTAGCTGCTACCGCTCGCCGTGCATGCTGCTCGGATAGGAAGCGTCATGCGAGCTGGATCTTCGGTGTATCATCCACTGGTCATCTTCAATGCAATGTGTTTGTGGTCATAGTCGCACCAGATCTTGGAAGTAGTAGCAGTGTGGTAGCAGGAAGCGCTAGTATATGATGTACTACCGACTAGACATTATTTAATTTCTATCTTCATACTTTGTATTCGTAAAACTACTTCATATACTTCATATACTTAGTATTAATTAATATTATAATATAATAGTATAGTATAATATGTATAATAAATAATAGCATTACTTAATCACATTGTAGTAGGTAGTGGTAATTATTTATAATTACTGCATGCCTGCTATTTTAGCACTCTCTGATGTGGTCTATGCACTTTGCAGTATATTTTGTGTATCATTCCACATATTAACTGGTTATCTTCAGTACAATATTTGTGCGATCAAATATTAAATATTTAGCATAAAAGAAGGGAAGGCAGCAGGTTTCTTCTAGAATATGAATTAGTATTGGTCAAATTCTTTCCTTATTCATCTTCACAAGATTAATTGATATTTATTTTACTATTTGGTGTTTTTCTAGACCTGTAGTACGCTAATTTTGGCATGACTGTATCATACAGCGCTTACAAGAAGTGATAGCATCCCGTTTCTGTACACTCAGATAGGCATTGGTGATGTGGAGAGACAGCAGGTATCTTGAGATGAAGAAGAAAATGACAAAGTGTGGGTAATCTTCAAGATCTTGTATTATCAAATTATTTAGACGCATGTATTTCGTCTGACGTCAAGACTGGCACACACTGGGTTTGAATTGGGCAGCGAATGCAATGTACAGTCGGATAAAGCTAATGTCAAAATATTGCAGGACAGCATAAACAAATGCAGGGATATTACACTTGTCAAACTTGGATTTGGGACTTGTCTTCATTGAAACCTAAGTCTGTATGAAAATACAAATTTCTTCATAGTATTTGAATTTGAATAGCAGCTTAAATTGAAAGTCAAGTGACTTCAACCTCGAAAGACCTCAAAACCCCCTAATTTTCCTGTTAAAATTGAAACTCAGGGCCAAATTAGATAGTTTTTAAAGTAGTACGGTACCGAAATTGTGACATGTGTGATAATATGTGTGTCGTTTTTTATGTTTGGTGCGAAGCCAAACTCCCGCGAATTGGCAATTTTTCCAGTTATTTGGCATTATATAAAAATGAATGCCAACGAGGTTGAAAACAGGGTGCACACCCTATCAAAAAAGGGGAATAAAAGTGGCAAAATCTATTTTCTACGAGAAATTTCAAATTCAGAATATAATTCGGCACTGTAACTTTCATCCTAAGTTAAGTATCACCTACGTCATAAATCTACGTCATAAATGAATACAATAAACGTTTAGACGTGATTCCAATTTAATGATTCCCATCCGATAAATTATAGTTACATATTTCAAATTTCTATGTTATGCGAATTTATTTTTTTCCCACACGCAAAGGTTAAGTTAGCTCGATCCACATCACGTTCTGCGTGGCTATCTGCTTCTTTCAGGCGAGAAATTAGTTAATTACTTCTCTAATACCATTTAATACTTGTGGTATTACGGGCACTTAGAAGTAATGCCCCTTGATTTATCGCGTTCCATTGATCTGTTCTAGAATAGTTGCTGTTGGAGTCCGATCCAATTCGAAGTTTTAGAATAATTCGCTTCAATGTGTTTTAGTTCGATTCTCGAGCGCGGTGCTAGAAGCGGTTGACATTAACTCGTGACATTTAATGCACGGATTTGGCTGGATATTAATGCTACATTCGAGTTAAATTAATTTTAATTACTAATTAAATAGTTTTCTAATTGAACAAAAACATGAATACTCATTTTAATTTTATTTGAGCTGTGGCATATCCACAAAAAAAAATATAATTGCATTATAAACTTTGCCAGAAAATAGAATGAAACCAAATATATTTTACTGCGTATCTCTTAAACAGTCGACCCATTATTCATGATTTTTCGAAGATGTCGATGTGAGTTAAAATAACCGAAAAGTTGGCAAAGTATGCTGCTAGAATTATGCAATTATAGTGTTCGCCAAACATTTTTCTACTCTATGTTTATAGAAAAGGAGCGAATGATTCATGAATAAATTTCATGAATAACAGAGTAATAGACTGGATATAAAAGGGCCCACCATAGTCAAAAAATTAAAATGCCCGCTGTCAAATCCTACAGCATTATAATTATAGAAACTTCTTTCGTGAGTTGTTCGCCCCTATTTCTAAAAAATTGTTTAATCCAAATTGAAATGTAAATAATTGATAGGTACGGCCTTCAAACACAATGATAGACGCAATTTTTTGTTGCAAAGACGCGATACAAGTGGAATGTAACTGTAATTAATCATCTCAAATAAAGGTATACGGATTATAAGTTCATTCACAAAGTGTTTTGGTCCTGAAAACCCAAAAGCAGATCATTTTGCTTTATTTAGGTCTCGTCTGTGGCAATTTACGCGCCCAATTTCACGACACTCCACGCAAAGAGACCACTCTTCACACAAGTAAAGAAGCTTTTAGGTTCCTCGAGGTTCATTCTTAGTTTTATTCGTATAAATAAAGGCACGCTTATTTCGGAGGACGCGCTGTTTGCAACGAGTTTTATGTCCTGGAAAAAAAGAAACGTTTTTCTTTTTCTTCCGTGAGATTTTATCCGAAAGAAATAATGCCTAGGGGTCGCTATAAAAAAGACATTCTCAACGATATGAATTCACCTAACGATCGATTTATTTGCGGGCACCTTCGGGCGAAAAAACAGCACAACTGAATTTTCTCGTTTTGGGTTGTTTTCTGGTCTTAATAGCTTTACTAAACAACTATCATGAAAATTTCCACGTAATCGTAGAAACCTTATATGCTAGGACACGTCAATGAAGTCTAAATGCATCAGCCTTTCGCCACTAATCATAAAAACTGCAATGCAATCATCACCAAATTGCAAAAGTTATCACTATTTGTGTTATTTACGAATTTATTATTCTATTATTACCTATAGTATCACTTTCACGGTGATATGTTTCACATTATCAGTAACTATAAATATAGTAAAATTATACTGAACACACAAATCCGGAACAAGCATTGCAAAATCCTGGATATTTGCACGCTTTACTTTACCTTCTTCTCGCATTCTAGAGTATTTTCTCTTCATATATAAATTGCCAATAAAACTGGACTTGTGCATTTACCTTTCGTACTCGAATGGGCAATTTTTTTCTATGCAACCATTTTCGAAAATGAACATCTCCGTGCTTGTTTCAGAAATTCTTGCAGACAATGCAATCCAATGCAATGCCATTTATTTTTTTTCCATTTTCGTATAATAATATTGGATTGCAATTTCAACTCCAATATGTAGGTAATGGTACACTTTGATAAATTAAATGCAGTTCCAGAAATTTCTTAGTGATCAGAATCTAAGCGTTATATGTTCCTGCAAAAAAAAACTTAACTGCATACATCTTTGTAATGAAACACGAACAATGAGTACATGATTCGACGACGAGAACAAGCTTACAAATTAATTAGCATTTCATTTTAACATTCCAATTAACAAGGTGGTAAAATTTATTACGATCAAATTGGAATTTTGATTGGGTCAATATTGCTCGCCAAGCGGCACGTGGTGTTGCCGAGATGGAATGTAAGATTGAAATAATCAAGGCATGTTCATATTGTTACAATAGGCTGAATTGTATAAGAGATTTATCCTACTAACAAGTATACAATCCAAATCCCGGATGAGTCGGCATCTTTTTCTTCTATTACAATAACTGGTTACAGATGAAATTATACATGCGTGGTTACTGGTTACCGATTGTGTTTCTATATTTGAAAGCGCTGAATAGAACGATAACTATTTTTAAAAAGAATCCTTTTCAATGAGATCTAATTTAACGTCGTGTAGAATTGGTTAGCTGACAAAGAAATTCAGCACAATTAAATAGTGACTCTAATAGGGCAGGTAGTAGACTTTTGTACTTCTCTAGAATAACTTTATTAAAAACTGAAATTGCTTCAGAGTAATTTCATCTCGTAGTATTTTTAAAATACGAAAAACAAACAGAACGTTGAAGTAATAAAATCACATCCCCGGTGCTTAGACCTCCACGAGCGTTTGCTCTGGCAAATGACACCATCTTGCGGTAAGCTTTGCATACTTTTGCACGCTTTTTGCACGCTTTTTGCACGCTTTTTTGTGCACCTTTGAAGTGGAGATGTCTGCGGTGGACGCCAGCTTGCTGTTGCTAACTTGGTGTGACGTGATTTGGACCGCGGTGTCGACCACGAAGCAAAACCGCAGTAAAAGGGCGGGAAAAATAGACCCTAAAATATAGTACACCTTCATTACCTTCCAAAATTGTCGAATGTCGTGGTTTCTTACCAAAATTGCGTTTCTTTTTTATCAATGTACCGCCATAAAAAAAAAAATCAGCTTCAGTGGTCGCAGCTTGTCGCTTTACAGACGAATTACAGATAAGTTACACAATATATAAACATTAATATTATACTAATTATGAACCACAAGGAAATTAAAGGTCAGGAAAGTCTATTTTTCCTAAACTGAGCTAAATCTGACTTTAAAAAAATGAAAATAGAATTAATGTTACCGATTTAACGAAAGGCCATGCCGGTTAGCTTCGCACTCGACACGGGGAAAAAAATGTCCGACGATTTAGGCATCTTAAAATATACGAAATACAAATAAAAGCATATATAGTAATTTTGTTACACAGCGTAGAAACAATGCTAATAGGTTTGTTCCTTTCAGGTTGCATCTATTATAAATTTGCATAGCATCTGGCGAAGAAATTACGGCTACGATCTTTTCTTGTAGGATAGGGAAAATTAAGGATTTTGTTACTATATCATGGCTTGGGAAAGCGTCAATAAGCGTTTATTTGCAGTTCTCACACAGAAAACGCATTAACTATTTTTAAGCTTATAAGAATAGTAAAAATTCAAAACTGTGAACTTTGAGCCAACGTTTTCCGTTCCGCTTATTCAAACTCAGCGAAAATTCCAATTCTCGACGTATCAGCAATAAATTAGCACGCTCGAAAATTTTCATTTTACAATTCGCTTCCCCCCTAATCCCCGTACATTCAATAAACCGCTACAATCCATTGGGACATCGATAATTATCCCCGATCTATTGTGAAACTCCCTGGTGTCCTCGCACTTTATTCCGTGACCCCTGGCCCCTCGCCGCCCACGCCGAATCACACTGTACTTGACATGGGTCATGGTGTAGACTAGTGCACAACACACTACGATCTACACAAGCTGGTCAGTGTCAGACCCCTGGCCCCTCGCCGCCCACGCCGAATCACACTGTACTTGACATGGGTCATGGTGTAGACTAGTGCACAACACACTACTATCTACACAAGCTGGTCAGTGTCAGAAGCTTAGGCTATGTCTGTAACCGATATAGGAAACCTCGAGGTTTCCTACTGGCGCAGAGGTTTCTGAATATTCACAGCAGAAAAAATTAACTGTGATTAAAATTAGCTATGAAAAGCTTTCCTTGACACTGTACATGAATTAGACTTATAGTGTTCGCTGCGGGAAAGCTGATATCGTGGAAATTATTAGGAAATAAAGCTTTTTGATACTCCTTTTCGGGCACCTATTATCTAGAAGGGGCAGGCATAACTTCATATTAACATGTCTTCTCTTTCCCGAAGCCTCTAGCATCCGTTTGATACAAAATTTAAGACAATAAATATTTGGTTGTTCTAATATTTGACATCCGACATCCCCATAAACATACAGCAATACCGAGTAGAATCTATGTTAGTCTGTCATACACCATTCTATTTCCCCACTGGACACTGGACACAAACCAACGTCAATGGCACCTGATGGCCAGGTGGGGGGGGGGGGGGGGGAGGTAATGGGGTGAGTGGGGGGGGGGGGCACCCCCGCACAGCGGCAAGACTCGCACACAGTCAATCTGATACGTGTCTAACCTCTGACCGATCTATAACCATGCATAACTCAAGCCAATACATACCGCCAGATATGTCGAGAGCATGCGAGATGTTCATGCATAGGTACACCCACAGGTATTCAACGGTAATCACATTCAAGTAGGCATATAAATTATATGAGCAATCGGCAATTTGTGATTAGATGTGTCATGGTAGAGAGCGTATTATGTCGGAACGGTTCTTGCTCTTTCGGGAAAAGGATAATGTCAATTTGGACGTTGCGAGTTGTAGTTATGGAACTTTATTTGAAATGAGAATGAAAAATACGTGTAGTATTGTATTTTATATGATATAAACTTTTGTGTTTTTTTTGTTGCCTCTCGTCCCATTCCCAAAATGATCCGAAAGGAAAATTGCTTTTAGCGTATTTTCGACGCTGACGAGTGTCCATTACTAACTTCGTTATTTTGTTTTTTTCAAAATATGGTTTCCATCACAAAAAAAATAACAAGATTTCCTGTAACCGTAGTCCTCGTAAAATGATTCGCTTGGATTTCCAACAAGAGCTAGTCGGAATTTAGTAAATTTATAATCTAGCAATTGCATTTGGCATATCAAATGACATAAATAAATTACTGGAATAAGTAAACCACGTCCCTTTCCGTTTGCTCTCATTTCACACCATGTTCCTATTGTGCATGTCTTAGCTTGGACCATATCTAGATATGCGGTGAGAGACTATAAGATAATAACGAGCTAATTTAAGAATGAATTTGGCATTACTTGAAAATGTGTTCAAACACAAAACGGCTTGAAAGAATTCTGCTTGGTGGGTCCAAATAAATGAAGCATTTGATGTTAAATCACGCAAATTAATTCTTTGTTACATCCTTTTAACGATGGTGACATAGTTTATAGCATTTTCACTTAAGAAATACACAATTGGAATGACTCAGAGATGGTTTTCAAAGTCAAATTTAAACTGATAAAATGACGTAAGGGAGGTGAGATGTGTTAAACTCTAATATATTGAAAACATTAATGTTCAGCGTAAATACATGGATTTAAAACAGTTAAATTTTATGTAAAAGTGTGACATAGTTATTGCTCCCAACTACATATTGATCGTATTGACCTGTAGAATGAAATTAAGATAGAGACGAAAAACTAGCGCATTGGCAAACTTATGTAGGAAATGCCTTTTTTTCCGTATCACGCACGTAAGAAGCTAGACTTGCACGCATTAACTGAAGATGACATGATATGGTAATTATCGAAAGGTCACGAAATCGTTTTGACGTCAGTCCATGGGCTAAAAATACATCTTAGGGGTGTATTAATTTTTGGCTAGTTTCGCATGGGGAATGCTAGGCAATTTAAATTTAATCGCAGCATAAATTATCGTTTATTGCAGAAAAGAAATACAGGTAACATCTTTATGGGCAGCTTCGCGAATTTTAAATGAAATAAAATTTCAATTGCTCGAGCTAATGTTTCTTACTTGTCGGTTGCTAATGTGAGTTTCAATAACGGATGAGAGATAAAAGAAAAGTATACCTTTAATAGTGAATTTTTTTTTTGTTTTAGATCTTCTGCTGACTTTTTGGGGCATATTTAGTGGTAGAAGTTATGTGAATCACAAGCTCAGAGACAGTTGAATCTGCATGGATTTTTTTGCTTCCTCTAATTGGCATCAAATTAATTCAACCAGAAAAAAAAGATTAATTGATGCCACAAATCACATCGAGCCATCACAGAAAAGCGGCATTTCAAACGTATTAAATGTGTGGTCAATTGAATGCGATATAAAAATAAACTTAAAACATGCATGAGTTGGATGCTATGCTATAAACTTTTTATTGGAAAACATTCGGATTTTATTTCTTTTGCACGTCGTTTCATTACAAACATTTTCGTGTGGAAAATATACAGAGAAGAACCATGGTGCAGACTTGAAGTTTTGTTTAAAATGTTTTAATGCTAGTAAATATAGCTTATCACCGAAAATTCATGTTACGATAACATCCTATGTAAGTAATTGATGTCAACACAAATAGCCTGTGATAAACAAAATAAAATATCTATATACCCAAACGAACTGCAATACAAATATCTATAGTTTTAATTCCCTCCTCTCAAGCTCAGGTGTAGTAAAATAATATTTTTTCAGATCGTCAAGCGGTAAATGGTAAGTAGGTTATCAAAAAAGATACCTCGGCAAAAGTTAGATACATTGTTAACTTTAATATTTCAAAGCCATATTAATCATCTTAAAAATAAAGTGCAGATAAACATTTAATTACGGTTAAATTTAATGTTTTTTAATGATCAATCCAAATTTTTTAAGACAAATGTAATTTACAAATCTTAACATACATTTTGAGAAAAAAAAGCATGGTTATAGAATGCTTCAACCAAATTAATTAAAATTCCTCGGTGTAAAAAAAGCTATGCTGCCTGCTGTCTCATGGGTCGAATACTAATTAAAATATTTGACATTGAAATCATTTTTTTATAAAGAATTGCAGATATTTTCGACCCGTGGACAAAGTTCTTAAAATCTTCAGAATGACCAGTTACCAACGCCCAACCTAAGAAACATATAAAAATAAACTTATATTTTGAATTTTGAATCATCATCCGTAACCGACAAAAATCTAGTCCACAACGGTCGGCTATTTTTCTGATGAAATGCACATCGAGCATGCGAAGAAAATGAGCAGAAGAAGCAGAAGGTGTCCAAGACTGACTCCGGGGCCCGTTATTCATAGCTGCGTGCGGTTGAAGTTCGCGCTGCCAAAACCAACAGAGTGAGACTTTGGCCAGCAGAAGTCGACTATATCAACGTCTAGTTGACCACGAGGGACGTGCGATTTACTCAGCTAACCAACTGATTGATTTCGCAGAGTGTACACAAGTGATAGGCACTTACAGAAAAAATATAGTACTATTTATTGAATTAAGTAACTAATCGTAAATTAAGCAAAATAAAATATGGGTAGTATCCGAAAAAAACTGAAGTTCTACTTCTTACTGAAAATGAACAAAAAGAACACACATTTTCTAGAAGAAATTTGTCGTAATAATTGATCAATACCATTTACAAATGTCCATGCTGAAATTATAGTTCAGCAGATTCCTACCTAACAAATTATTTTAAATAAATATTGCAGTTATTACCTACTGGGTATATTTCCAGATATGAGATTCTTTAATACTAATTCTGATTTCTGTTGTTCAATTAACTTTGCTTGGATGAGGTTCAAATGAAAGCCGATTACGCAAATACTATGTTGACACGATATTCAATATTTTTGGAAAAATTCGTAAGAAATACAACAAATTTTTATTAAAATCAAAATTAATGTGGCTAACGGATGGTTTAGTGCAAAAAAACTCTGTGTATCTTGACAATGGTATTTAAATATTTTTGATATGTCTGGGAAATTCGTGAACAGTGAGAAGTTGTAGTTTACGGCGCAGTGTAATCTGCCCTTGTTAGCACCTATCTGTTCACAAAAAACTCTGGAGAGTGAAATTAATCGCAGCTTTAACAATTTAACAGAATCTAAGCGGTGTATCACTCCATGAACCAGTAGATCAACCGGAACCAATTTCACTATGTACCCTAGAGATATTTCCTCAGAGATGCGTTCTTCTTTCCTTGTTCATACAAATGGAAAAATAAATATGAATGTGGCACGGAAAGATAGTACTATTGTTTTCAAATGTTATTTCAAACTCAATGTCTGGATTAGAGTTATTTACTGCTGTCCCTCTTCGCTGTGAAAATAAAAGGCGATCTTCTTATTCAAACTGTCCTCTATATCACAAATGTCGCCATTTTTCTGTTTCTAAACGCATACGTCTCGTTGAAACTGTACCACAGGGGAAAATAATGCCATTTTGTTTATATGTCTGCGTTTCTCCATAGGACGTAAACCAAAAAACCGGAAATAGTGTGGGATTTTAATCATCTAAATAGTTTGATCGTTGAATAATGTCAAGATCGCGTCCGCGGAAGAGCAATAAGATTCCAGCAAGAGGCGACGCGAGGCCAAGAATTGCAGCATGTGTTAAGGAAATCCGAGCGCATCATCTCAAACGGTTCGAGCGAAATGCTAGCAACACACGAAAGAACTAGGTAAAGGTCGTTTTTTATAACGAACGCTGCCAAAGTCGCGTTCGGTTTTTACACGAAATCGTTTGAACAACACTTTCACGGAAAAAAGACTGTGATTCGTGTTCAATTTGGTGAGTGACAGCTGTTTGGATCTTTTCCTTGCGCCTGGCAACTCTACTAACTCGGCGCCTCCACAAACCAGGCACCACCACCAAAAATGTGTTTCGTGTTTCGCGGAAGAAGTCCCAAAGTTAAGTACTGTTCTAGCTTAACGGATATACAGATAAAATTGTCTGTAAATTAATTCACAGCAAGACACCCTCCAATAATATATATATATATATTTATCATATAATATATATATATATTATAATCTATATATCTATAATATATACATAGATATATATTATAATCTATTTTATTCGTCCGTATAGGGTGAAAGGGCTTTAAGGAGAACAAAAATTAATGCCTACTGTCGATATTTCCTTCTCCTCTTCTTCACTCTTCACTTCTTCCATTTCCACTATCGCCTCCCATGCTTCGCGATCTTCCCCCAATTTCTCTAATTCTACCTTCTTCCACCTGTATTGCCTCTCCTCTAAATCTTCTTGCATCAAACCACCCCAATTCTCTCGGTCTTCGCACCCTTCCTCTCATACACATGTCTTTATATTTATATATATACCTGGCAGTAATAACCTTCTATGATTAGCCATCAACCACCTCCAGAAGCATCTCATTCCGTCAACATCAACAGTATCACATCGCGAAAACACAGCAAATGAGACATGGCCAACGAAAATCCTCGTGTCCCCTCAACAATATCAGTGCCGTTTGTCTCTCCCTAGACCATAGAATACAGAGGGTCCATACAATGCACGCGCGAATGACAATCAGACGTATCACATAATCGTTTGACCGGTGGGAGGTCTCGAAGCCGGCACGTTCAAGCTAAGTATAGCTAACAAAGTAGTATGACGTGCTTGCGTGGATTTTATATGGTGCTAAAAAAAACCGCGTGGACTTAAGAGCTTAGTCTGGGGCTGATTTTAATGAATAGGTGGTGAATTGGTTCGGGAATTGTGGAAGAGAAAATTATGGCCGCGACATAGCTGGTGAAATTATTTTCTGTGTCGTTAGTTTTGTTCAAGGGGCTCTGTATTCCGCGGCGTCGGTTTATGAACAAGAGCGTGCACTTTCCGAGAGTACCACGACCATTTTGCTTGATTTTTCCTCGAAAGAAAAGTTCGCTTTGGATAGTCTATTAGTCAAATGGGTAGTTTTACAGTCTGTGGTTTTAAAATGGGCGGTGGGCCATCTAGAGGCCAGTTAAGATGTAATGTCCAATACGATAACCAAACGCTTGCCTCTCTTTGCTTCCTAGCTGAAAGTTTATTATTTACCTTAAATTTTTCAAAAACGTATCCATTGGAAACTCATCTCCACTTATCCATAAAAGACACCTTGACTTGGCATCATTTTAAATTAAAATAAAACAATAATTAAAAAATAATCCCTTGCATAGGGTCATTGTAACAACTTATGCTAATGAGTTACGTGTATAACGGTGCAATCGGATGCTATGAAACTCACTTGCTCTAACTCAGAGTTAAAACATAACTAAAAGAAAAATTTGAATTCCACCAACTCGTGATTGGGTGTTTCTATGCATTTTGACTAAACAACCAATTGCAAATGACTTGAGCAGATGCTGAGCTTAAAGTTAATTGAAGTATATCCTGCATTTAAACACAACAACGCACGCATAGGGATGTGTCCTTGCCCCTTCAGGTAACAAAGAACAAGTAGCCCAGACACCTTAGCATTTCTATAACAGCTAAACCACATTTTGAAAAACAACCGTTCGACTCGGTTTTTCGAGGTCATGGCATGTGCCCGCTTCGTGTTTGTGCGCGGTTAAAAACGACCATTTCAAGCTTTTATTTATTTTCTTCGAGAAAATAGGAGTCCCTTACCAGCCCCATTATCTAAGTCGTTGTGCCAAGCGACTTGATGGCAACATTATTCACCAACAAAAGCTCAGCTCATGAGGAGACTAAAGCTGGGAGATCAGGCTAAGCAGTTGTTCCAGCTAAAGGAGGTTAGACTGCCACTTGTTTGCACTTTAATGCTGTCTCATGCTTCAACAGAAACAGCGGTTATTACTTTTTAAGTCTCATGTTTTTTCCTAATATTAGCCTAATATTATAATATATTATATATTCAAGACAATAAAGGATAATTATTATTTTATTAGCAAGTTAGTTTTAACTGCATGCTGAGATCCCAAAATCAAACTTTTCCATACGTTTCACAAGGCTGCTTTATCAAGGGTCTAAAACTATAAAATCTAAATCTGGGATTTGAGTTTAGACTCTTCATAAGGCAGGTAGCATTGCTAATTGCTAAGCGTCGGGAAAAATTGAGTTATGAAGCTTAATAATCCAGTAAAAATAGTTTTTTCTGGAAAGCAACAGTGGCTATTACATGCCATGGGGTAACCGAATAATCAGACTAAAGAGAGAGAAGTAAGAAAACATCAGAAGCTGCTGAAAAATGTCCCCAATGTTTAATTTTTACGATCTATTCGCTTTTGTCTGCACGTGTGCACAAACACTGCTTAGATTTCCTACCTCCATTGTACCCTAACTTTTCTGAAATTTTGCATTAAGAGTCACTTGTAGAGAATCTGTATTCAGAAATTTAAGTCTCCTTTCGCTTTTATGGGCAGCGCAACAAGCAAGTTTTGGACACCAACCCCATTTTCTTTAACTGTCCAAACGCCATACGCTGCTGGCCTCTTTCAGACCTAAGCGGTGGGCAGACACAGTTTGCCATTTTGCCATTTTGGGTGTGTTCACCATCGAAATTCAGAGGGCGAGATATTTTGGCGCACGTCGAATGAATTGGGTGGTCCGGGGGTAGGTGGCAGAGGAGGAGTGGGTGGGGGGGGGGGGAGTAGGGGTGAGACTCATTCATCAATTCGTGTGCAACTCGTCGTTCACTGTGCTTCAAACACGCGACCAAGACATTGTCTGGACCACGACCAAAACACTTAGATTTTATGAGGCACTCAATGTAATTTGCTTTGTAGTAACAACAAAATTTGATTTCGTGTGATGGATGAAATGGCGCCGAAAAGGGCATATTTGAAATAGAAATTTCATTAAGACATGAGGCCTGAGTGAAACGGGGGGTGCAATGGTTGTGAAATTTGGCGGTGGGCATTATGTATGAGTTCTATACACGGAAGAACTTCTGTTTGTGTATATGCTAAATGTGGGCAGTTCGTTATATACCATCAAAATATGCGCTGGATATTCCTTCAAAATCGCACCAACTTTTAATAGGTTTCATGCATAATCCTTTGCGCTTCCCTCCCCGCAGTTTTGTTGTTCGCTGAACAAAAAATCTATCATTCAAAATTCTAATGAATGGCTTTTTAAGTTTACCGTCCGCGTTATCGCTCGTGGAAACCATGCGAGCATGAAATATGGTTTTTGGCATTGAATTCTGCGCGGACACGCTGTAAGTACTAAAACACTGCAGATTTAATTTTATCACGTCGTGCGATACTCGAGTTTATAGAGAGGCGTTTGACTGGCTTGGAATTGTCTTTGCTTGAAAGAATTTGGCGACAAGATGTTGATGGCGGTTAAGCTTCGGGCCTAATTCGCGTAGTTAAAGTCAAAAGGAGAGTTACGAGGCGTTAAACAAAGTGTCGCGAGTTATAGTTAGAGCGCATAATTCGCGCAAAGCAGCGTCAAAAGTTAATGGGAGATAAATTATTTGCCTCTGTTTAAGAAATATCAACAACGATATTTTTAGTTTATGGTGATACAAGAAACAACCCCTATTATCAGAGCGTTATAAAACAACCACTATTTCAAGCATGTTGCTGCTGTGCCCACTGTACCTATATTAGGTACCATAAAAGAAATCTCATTGCCGGTTTTGAAATGGGAAATTTTCTTTTCACTATCCACAGTATTAGGCCGTAGTATTTGTCTTGTGGTTCTAAATAAGGGTGCGCATTAACTCTAAATCACCAGCCTTTGTTTATTTTTCACTACCACAGACCATCCCTCACAATTTTCGCACTCCTATTTCTTACTCTTCATTTACTTTCAGAACCAATTTCCCAAAAAGCAAACATCCCATTTATTCAAGGCTTGCGAATAAATAATACCAAAAGCAACTCAGCATGCCGCGATGGCACGCATCTCTCTTGATATTCGCCGCTTGGACGTCGTGGTTTAAGAATGAGGAAAAGCAAGATGACGAATCAGCCTCCATACATCAATCTATAGCTGCAGGCGAGATAGGAGCCATTTTCATAATAAACGAGAAGCTTTCCCAGTTCGGGCGTACAATGGTGATTTATTGTTACAGTTAAACGTTTTTTCTGTTCTTGAATGTATGAACTGTTTCGCCAGTGGTGAGAATCGTGTATTGTGCTTTGGCTAAAAAAGTGAGCCGTTTTTGTGCTTTAAAGTGGGGTACACGTCAAATTCTGAAACAGCTGTTGTGGATTACAATTATTTCTAGTGGAATTAAATGAGTTGGCTCGACATTTATTAGTTACACATTCTTTTAGCGAATATTTATTAGCGGAGGGATGTAACTAGTATATGGGCAAATATATATCAAACATAGTACTAACAAGGAAATGGGTTTCCACCAAAACAACCCCAGCCATGATAATTTGTCATGGCTCCTTTAATTTCGTATGCCTACCGAAAGAAATGCTTGCTAATTCAAAGACTCGTATTTGACTCATGTGAACCTACTCCATTATCTCAATCTCCCATCAATGTCTTCATCAAGACAACATTTGGCAGCAAATTGCTCTACATAAATAATCTTCAAACGAAAATTTTCCAAGCCATTGGGCCACGAGCGTACGCCACTATTGGCAAGTCCTGCCAACATTGCTTGACGTGACTGTAATATCCTAGAACAGTTTTATCAAATGTAATTTGCTACATGTTAGTCCACGAGTTCGCAATTAGAAAATAACGTGGTCATTATAAATGGCGCAATCCATTACGATGGTTGATTAATTGAAAAATGTTTTGATTCAATGTAATTACGGATATAATCCGGGTAATTTATCAGTGGAATGATAGTGAGGCTGTACAACCAGACGCTGAAGTATCGACGCGATTAACTGGCTGGCTTCCATGATTTGTGAGCTTTAGTTTTGTTAGAACTATCCACGCATTAGTTTTGTTTGAATTGGGACGTATTGGGCCGAATGTATACGATTGTATCGTATTTTATACCTAATTATCACATCAAATAATGTCACACCTACACAACCCAAACAGGAAAAAAAACTTGACAGTTTTCAATGGGACCCCGAAAGTATCGCATTACCCAGATTTTATTCGGATTCACTGAACATTTACATTTAAACCATGAACGAAAATATTAACTTTTAATCACAAAAATGCAGCGAATATTAAATTATAACGCTCAAAATGAATGCCGCAAAGGTTTTGTAGATTTTTGGGGAATGAAACGAACACAACTTTAACTTGGGCCCATTAAAATTGAGTTTTCTTAAAGTCTTGATCCATTTCCTCTTAGATCAATCCAAGGTCATCGAGACCATAGAGAGAGGTTGAAAAATAAAGAAATTAATGTAAACTACCCAATTCCGATGCACTCGCCAACAATACATAAAAAATTGTATAAAAAGTGTGTGTCAATAATAGCCAATGATGGGTCATAGAAGAAGATTATGCGGCTTGGTTGGATATTTCCACAGTGGAATCGTACAGGAATAGTTAAAAAATTCGAGATTCCATCTAGTTTTTCGCATACATGTTTATAGAAAGAAAAACCAAAAAACTTTCGTTATTTTCACATTCCGCACTTCTATAATATCCGCATCGTTTCCAAATTTATGGAAAAAAAATCCACAAATGGCTACTATTTCTGAAAAAAATCTACATATTATGCCAATAAAAAGTAGATAGCTATATGAATTGAATTATTTCAGTTCTCCACAACTTGTGCTATCGATAGCTCCTAATCAAATTATAGCACTAACATCTGTGCATTTTTATTAATCTCATATCGACGTATATAATGGAACGCAATTGCAGTTTTTATTGTTTGATATGTTGATAGTATATTATTTGATTATTTATTTTTTATGAGGAATGAGGCCAGTAAAGTCATTAATATATTCGAGGAAATGATAGGAAATAAATACATATTAAAAATATGTGAGAAGCATGATGTTGAGAAACTGATAACTTTCGTATAAACTAATTCACAAGAAAACTAATCGAACGATTACGAATCTGTTTTGGCGTTTGGTCTGTAGAGCGAAAAAAAAACAAAAAAAACATAAAACAATCCATACAAAATAATTCATAGAATATTAAGTATTTTTTTAGCAGTGAGTTGACTTGATATTCGCTTTACTCGTTTTGCTCGTACATTCACCAAAAATAGCACTGCCCGCTATCGCCCAGAATGCACCGGTGTTTACCTACTCATTTCACCCCATAATTAGTTAACCGTGTATTTGCTATCGTTTCGTACAAATATAGGATACAATAATATTGACGATCTTCGATATGATGATGGCTTGAATGGCATCGACGTAACATATTGAAATGTTTCGTAGCATAGCAGACACCAACAAGAAATGGTTATTTTTTGTGACTTTTTGCATGAAATGCAGCAATATTGTTGTTTTTCACACAAATTAATTAAAATCATTTTCATAATATCGCATTTTGTAAGTAATTTTTATTCTAAGAATCAGCAAGAGATGCGACATGGTATGTGATATGATGAAACCCCGCACGAATTGTAAATTGATATTCAAAATTAGTTTTTGTGTTCGATTATCTTTCCTTCATGGGTTCGAAGAGGAATCTGTTGTATTGATGAGACAGTGTCATTTGATCCAGCATCCGCGTAGGGCAATATGAAAAAAACTTATTTTCACTCAATCCAAAACCAAAAATGGGATTCCCAAAATTCCCAAATCCCATACCAAATATATAAATATATATATTTTTTTCGATTATATTTTAAACTATTTCTTGAAAAAACACGAATAAGAGCAAGCTTCGTTAATCTATTTGCATTAGGGGACGATTTTCGTATTTTGTAGGATCATGTACCCTATTTAATGCTTATTTCGTCATGGATATCATTAAATTTAACAATTTCAACCTGAGATATCACTTTTCTTGATACACCTTACCATGCTAAACAAGGTCAAGAACATGAAAAGAGGTAGTAATATCGTTTGCCAACTTCCCAAAGAGTAAATTTCAGCTCCTGAATATTGCATCTTCTCGTAAATATTGCTGTAACACTGCAAAAACATAAACAATAAACGTGCGATGCAGCTCTTATATAGCTGCTGCATATTCGTGCCGCGAAAACTGACGAAGAAGTGCATATTTGACAGAATGTTTTGACACTTCCATCAATCTTCAGCTCATCACACTTTTTCAGACACACAGAGAGATCAATTATCAGCTTTATGAGTTCAGGGAGTCGGATCTTTAACCTAGATCCCAAGATGCGATCAGACTCATGGAAAGACATAAGACAATGTCGAAAAGAAAATAGCAATAAAGAATCACACATCTTGGCGTCCACCATGCCATTTCTCATCCCACAAAAAAGGAAAATACAACCTCACACATTCGCGGTGCAATGAAAATTGGGCGCGCGGAAAAGGAAAATTCTCTGCGCGCACGGGAAACCTATCAGCAAGCAAACATGTCGGATCGAAATTTTGTAATAAAAGCATCTGCCAGCTAAGCGTGATGGTGATTCCAGACGTGAGATGGCTTCACAGACACGTTCCTTCGCACGTTACAAATAGCAGCCGTCGTGTATGCTGAAAGCAGGGATTGTCAGTAGGTTTACTCCCATTATTTATACGGTGGGGCATGTTGATGGAAATGCAATGGCATTTTTTTGTGTTTAACAGAGTTACACACAGACAAGATTCAAAAATAATATCATATCTCAACGGAAAAGGTAGCGTGGGTGAGGATTCATTTATCAAAAATGTGTGTGTGTATATTTATATTTCTCATGTACCCACATGCGTTAATCCGTATCTCGTTTCGAGACTGTCTCTTAAGGGCAAAATAATAGTGTGCTGGTTCAATCCTTGGGGTAGTTATCGTGTGGATTTGTCTGTTTTTTTGGCCAGAAATATCTGTGGAGGCCGTGGTCCAATCTAAGGAAGCCCGTCACGTCACATTTTTGCTGGTACCACGAGAATTATTAGCGCCTTCCAGATTACAAGATGAATGGCCCCCCCATTCCCACGGATTCGTGACATTTACAGGCGGCATGAAAAGCGGAACTATTTTTCTTTGGCGCGCCGAAAGCGTTTATTTTTTATCGGCTTTCAAGTGATTATTCTTTTCCGATAAAAAAAATAAATAAATTGAGAGGCAAACAACCCTCAGGGTAAAAATATCAGTTTGTTTGTGCTTTTTCTGAGCACAAAGAAAGAATTTTCCCGACGAATGTATACAACGTGTCGAGCCTTATCTAGCGACAAAACCTATAAACGAACACCCAAAAATTAATTTTAAATAACTTAAAAATAACTTTTATTTCTAAAACAAACGAGACAACGCCTATTTATGCCCATAATATCGCAAACCTCGAAAATATCAGAGAAAAAAGTGTCATCAGCAAATAACTGTAAAAAAAGCTAGTAAAACAAATCTCGGATGATCAGATATCTTCTGCCATGGGCCATACGTTATCACCGCCAAGCGCGAATAGAACGCACAATGCGTAGACTCGGAACCAATTTTCATGCGTTAAATACGGCGTCGCCCCCGGGGCAGACTTGACCCCGCGGAGGCGTCGGTAGCGTCGGTTTGGTTGGCGGATCAGATACAAGAGCGTCGTGCCCGGAAAGAAGTTAGAAATCTGGGTCAACGCTATCAGAACACGGTCATCTCCCCTTTCCTATCATGTCAGAAATATTAAAGGTGGACGATAGAGGGTGGAGAGGGATGTCCTAAAGATATCATTTCGTCTGATTCGGCTCTTTTGTGTTTGGTGATCAGAAATCTTATCATTGGAAGGGAAACTTGGTGTGAGTTTATTCCGGGAAGGTCTTCATGAAAATGTTGGTGGAACTTTATGGGCAAAGATTGATATCGTTCGTTAGGAAAACACTTCAGTATTGCTTATTTCCGAAACAATTTTCACTTAAATTTAAATATAGAGTAAGGCACTCCTGCATAAACTTACGTAAACAATCATGGAAATGAAATATTTTCTGGCAAAACACTGACGGAATTAAATTCTACGTAGGTAGCATTGATATATAGGCACTATTGATTTACACTCGCTAAAATTTGCCGAGAAAATTCATCTCTCGTTCAAATCCATTCAAATCCAAGATCACTACTTCGCCAGACTCTTTTCAGTCGAGAAGCACGTCTTCTTCTGACCACTACATCTGTATTTTATTATTTCGTATTTGCATCTCGTATCGCAGAAGATAGCGCACATTTTGACGAGGCAAATAAAGGAACGAGCTTTCGGAAAACTGTTCACTAACGTCCGAGTCCGATGCAGAAACTCGAAAACATTACCAACGTCTTTCCTGCTCGATGTTAGAGAAAATAAAGAGGCCACTAACTTTTATCTGACGTGCTTCGTATCTAAATAGGTGAAAGGAAACTGACCTCTCTTTTCTTATTGCTAACAGGTGTATTATATGTGCAATGCGAAACATTTACTGGGACAATAGAGTTTGAAAACTTTCTTGTAAAGTAGTTTCTTGTTATATTGTATCTTGTTGTGTGGAGGAGATGGGATAGTTGGGCGCAAGACCATTCAGGCGTTTACTGAAATTAAAAATGTTTCGTTGAAAGAGAGAGGCTTCACTTCGAAATACAGGATCAATTATATGGCTATACCTATAGTAGCAAGCAGCTTGTATAGCTAGTAGCTTTTTAATATCCGCCGTAATTTTCGCTGTCGATGTAAATATAAAAATATTTTTCATTGATGCTGTAAAAAATCTCATCTACAATTTGCGATCGTCATATTGAAACATTATAACCGAAAATATTGATTTATGTACCTTATCTTCATCCTATAATCCAAACACCACATAAAAAAACGTCCAGACCAAATCGCATCCCTTTTTCAGAGCATCAAATTCTCCTTGATGTCCCATCAAGCGTACCATATCGGTTCAGACATTGTCAAACCCACACATTCCTCGCTCGATTCTCCAGACTTCAGCCGCGAAATACCTTATCATCCCTGGGAGATTCACACTGGATGAATGTTCACACTCAACCTACCTTGCTACGTCTCGCGTGAAGACAGCCCATGGTTATACGTCCTCTCGATTCCCAGCACGGTGTCTTCGCGCTTTCTGTTGTCCTAGGCATTTTCTTCGCTTTTCCTACTCGCTTTTCCTGTTCAGTTTTCCTCTTCGCGTCACCTCAGTCCACTTTCTGGAACAAGTGAGAGAGTTTTGTGTTTGAGTTTCGTCGGCGCGAAGGTGTGATGAGATGAGATGGGATGGTATACAGGAAGCAGGAACAAAGGTACTTTCATCCTAAATTCTGATTGATTTCTTGGTTTTCATAGTGAAAAAGGAACCAAAATCTAATATTTTTTGGAGGAACTCTTACATGACTCTTGAGGTGGAGGACGTGGATTAAAATTGATTTAAGCTTAGAAAATGTGAGTGAGATTTTCGCTTAGTAAAAATTGACGCTCGTATACTAGTACAATGGCTATAGTATTGAGAAATCAGGTAACAAATCTAGTTGTTATGTTGTAAATGTGTTTTTGTTAATATTGTTAAAATCTTTAAAAAAAAAACACCCAGAAATCTTTATCATACAAAGGTATAGCTATTTAGCTCCAAGTTTGTGAAATAAGATCTAAAGTATGTAAAAGAGACGATTCTAAGAATGATGACTTAAAACAGGTTACATTGGAAAAATCTTATAAAAAGATACACGTGCTCTGTTCGTCTGAGAAAATGGTACCCACTCTCATAAAAACACGATCGACTAGCGCTGGAAATGAAGGGGAGTGGAAAGCAGGAGCTATAGTTGCATCGACAGCGTAGCGATACCATCGCCGTAGAGGCAATTTCAGTTTTGACTTGTGGAAGAATCTTATTGACAGTTCGTTAAAAAACTAGTTCTATCACGTCATTGCCTTTCGTCGCGCGCGGCAGCCAACATTATTCCTCGAGTCGCGAGCAGAGAAATTCATTTTTTATCGTTTTTACACAACGCCCCCCGCGCCAGATAGATTTGAAATTTTCAAGAAAACTCATCAAAAAAGAAAATGAGATGACGCGACGTCGTATTATGATGGTTGTGCTCTCGAATCCAGACCATTATTCTTCTTCGCGCATTAGCTATCCTTATTTCAAACTCATTTGTTACAGACTCGCTATCTTTTCGAGCAGATGAAATGCAAACAACGCCAACCTAAATAAGCTAGCCGATTTTTCCGCCGACAAATTAAAAAAATAACGCCAGCAAACACTCATAAATCATACTTTTAATCATTTAACCGGACCTATCACGACTTAATAACGTCGCGCTTTGTTTTTAGCCGCAAATTAATAAGATCTTAAGTAGAACTTCAATTATGTTAAACTCCCAATTAACTTTTCTCATTATATTATCTCAGACATTTAATTAACAGACAATGCTAATTTAGCTAAACTAGTTAATAAAGTGTGATGCAAACGGACCATCGAGACTAGTGGCGCCACGACAGGCAGACTGAGGTAACAGGTTGGTTGTGTTCAAGTCATCGACTCAAGTTACGCTTTCAAAGTCCTGCAATAAGCAACCGACTGGACAGTGGCGTAACGCCCAGCACCGAAAACACCCTGAGTCTCCCCTAGTTTGCACCGCATTCGTTATTGCCCTCAAATTTCATCAATATGTAAATTGATGCTTTAAAAAAAGCTTTTCTAGCCGGTTGCAAGCCGTGTTTCCCACTGTGTTAGCACGCTGCTTGTAAAGCCCGTAGCACGATGTGTTTGTAACTTTAAATCGCATTTTCAGATTAGAAAGCGCAATGACATGTGTTTCATTCACATTTCGTTTTTTTAGAAAATAAATTCTGGTGTTAAATTTTTATGCTATTTATTTTCGACACCTAATTTTAATAGAAATTGCTATTTTAATTTCCCACCAAACACATCACTCAAAGCTAGCGTGATGAAGCTTTAATGCCGGAACAAAATGGAATCAAAATGTAATTACTATGTTATTGTGTATGTTAAATTTGTGTTGTGCCGAACGTTTGGTTAATGTGCTTGTACAGGGTTGATTTGATCCACAGAGACGCTGAAGTCCTCGAATCAAAGGCAATCGAACTGACCCACTGAATTGGTATTCACAAAACGCATCACTCAAGTCAAAAAGCCTGAGAGTTAGCAACACGAACCTCGCGTGGTTATGTGGTTGTGGTTTGCGTCCACAGCAATGCCCTTTCCATTCAAGCATCGCGGCGGTTTTCATTAAAAGTTACCAGGGGTGGTTTTCCGGCGAGGTGAGGAAGGGGGGATGGGTCAGGGTGCGTCGCCTCCAATAAAGACACCCCTCTTCTCTTCTCGCCGATGGAGGAAAACTTGTGTAAAACAATTTCCTGCAACACTACGTGTAGCATGGCCATGTAGCCATGTGTGGAAGTTTTTCTTTCTAGAGGAAATGCTTCGAGGAGATTCGCTTCTCGACACGGTGGCCCAGGAAAAACCCTCCCCATCGTAGCCCTCGACCTTCTACCCTCAGCCCCTGAAGTAGTTAAATTTCGTATAAATACGTTTCAAACTTGGCCTGTTATATTTAAAAAAGAGGTTTCGCTAAAGAGAGTTTATTTTTAGCTTTCGAGATGTTCCGACATGGGTTGTAAGCGAAGCATATAGTTTCGCCCATAAGTTTTTTACTGTCTCAAGGCCATGTACTAACGGTAAGTATAACCCGCTATAGTATGTTGATGTTCATTTTTAAAATGATTGATTGCTTAGATAATAAATGCACTTCACTGCATGTAAATGGTTGACCATGGTTTATTTATAACTCGACTCCCACTTCGATTCGAAGTTGATAAGTGGTCAAATGGGCCCTAAGGGTGCTTTCCATTTCAACCCTTAGGTGTGCATGTCGTCTAAGTTGCTAGCGACATGACAATTTTACATGGGTGACAAAGATAATAATAATAATAATGAATTAGTTTTATTTAGCTTAGAAAGCCATTTTATAAGTAGTGTGTACAATGAATACCACCTCTACCAAGTGCCCCAGACATATAAATGCACTTCGCGTTATGTAAATGGTTGACCATGGTTTATTTATAACTCGACTCCCACTTCGATTCGAAGTTGAAAAGTGGTCAAATGGGCCCTAAGGGTGCTTTCCATTTCAACCCTCAGGTGTGCGTGTCATCTAAGTTGCTAGCGACATGACATTTTAACATGGATGACAAAGACAAATAGTGCGTACAATGAATAGCACCCCTACAAAGTGCCCCTACCCCTAACCAATATCAATTATGATGTATATGGATCCTAAATTGGATAGTCTATGTCTATACCCCGTGAGTAACCAATCGCAAGATAGAAAATACTGTTATGTAAATATGGACCTCACCCTTACGCCACTGCGGTACCTAAACAGAAGATAGAAACGAAGACGGCACCCCATCAAAAGTTAACTTGATTTTTGTTATTATATTATTGCGATCCCATGTTTCAGACAAGAATCGTGACGTGCGGAGAAATGAAAACCCGACGACGGCACGTGGGAACGAACGCAGTGACGTCACACCGCGGGAAAAGCAACGAGGAAAAACTGTGTCACGCGTGAAAATGAAAGATAACCGCGCGGAAGCGTCGCGAGCCGCAACGCATCAGTCTAAGAAGACAGAAGGCGTTTGGATGGAAAGAAAGCAATCTAATTACACGTCTAAGCTATCAAAATCAAATGTAATTGTTGTTGCGTTTCGTATGAATGGCGGCAGGCCGCAAAAGTCCTTAATTTCCTGTGCGCTATGTCTGAGAGAAAATAGATTGCCGGATTACGCGTTACGACTTCTCTTGTTCCACGCGTCGTATTATCGGACCAAACAAGGCTATTTAGTATTTACTGCAATAGTTTAGTGAGGTCCTGAGCTAGCAGCGAGATCCTTAGCTAAAATAAGATGAGAATACACTTTCTCATCCCCTGGAAACCCGCGGGGATGAAATATAGGGTAAGTTCACCGTCGTTGGGGGAAATTGTATGGCATTTCCGTATTATTGGATTGGAACTTGGTTAGCGCTGCGTAGAGCTGTCCTTAAGTCAAGCTAGAACCTCCTAGAAGCTTTCATTACAAATTGTTCGAAGAAAGCAATAAAGTTTTCGAGTGTATATCGTCTGACTTTGAATAATTTATTAGCGAAATCAGAATGTGGCGAAGATTTTTGCTCCTTGACTGAAAAGATATTGTGCTCTTGCAATTTTCTCTGAACAATATGACAAAGTAAAAGTCTCCGAAGGAAAGATGAAGGTGCATAATAGATCTAATGTTTGGGGTTAACGGTAAATAATATACGG
This sequence comes from Nemurella pictetii, assembly GCA_921293315.2. Taxonomy (NCBI): domain Eukaryota; kingdom Metazoa; phylum Arthropoda; class Insecta; order Plecoptera; family Nemouridae; genus Nemurella; species Nemurella pictetii. The sequence goes on along the minus strand of OV121120.1, from coordinate 16,274,191 downwards.
GTGGAAAATGAAACTGTATATGCTTTAATATTTCCCGCATAATATGCTATTGTTGTTCTTCCACCCTAAACCTAACCCTTTATTTGCACACACCCCGTAAAATTACGACGCTACCTCGAATACATCTTACCACAAAAACCATGGAAAGAAAATAAAAAATACAGTAAAATAGGTGCAAAAATGAAAAATTGGGGAACTAATACGTTATTTTTCAACAGCGAAGAAAAATTTGACAGAAATGTTGAAAAGATTTTGCTTGGATATTTTTTGTATTAATTGACAATTTCGATGTAAAGTTTTCTTAACTCGTGTTAAATGAATCACAAAGGGGTGAGGTGATATGTAACATAGTGCGCTGCCAAATTTAGCCTACGCACACGTGTGAACTCCCGAATTCGTGTCTAGCGGCACCAAATGAAAGCTACAGTGGTCAGTTTCGCTGTTTGCTCGTAGAGCGCAGTGTCTATATGTTTTCCTGGCGCAAGGAAACGTCGAGCTGGTCGAGGCGTTATAATGAAATTAATCAGGAATGTGGTTACAATAAAAGACTATCGACTTCCGCTATTGTAACTCGTAAAAAGGGGAACAATAAAATTATAATTATATTTTACATGCTATAAAATGCAAGCCATAAAAATTATAATTGTGTTTTAATAAAATTAGAAAAAAATAAACTGCGCCTTCAAATATTCACACATTACCGCAAGGAATCGAAACATGGAAAATCTTGGAAAACCGCAATCAGAAAAACCAGCTACCATCGATCAAGTCCATATCCGCGTATGTTAAAAACAACTAATCAGCGCCCATGATTTCCTATGAAATTAAAGAAAGACTTCAGCAAGCGAACAAATAAATGTCTTACACTTCTAAAAAGCGGCGTGTTATTCTTTTGATACCTCCTTGAGCGTGACCCAATCATCGCACTGATTGTCCGAGCCTAATTTTGGCTGTATTTTTCGGTTAGTTGGAAGGGCATCATAATTTGACTGGCTGCTTATGCTACGTTTTACGATCGAACAACTTCAAGGGAACTTATTGCAGCCTTGGTCGGGACTCGAGTAATCGCCATGTATGACGAATGTTTACTCTTGTTCCTTTTTCTCTGAACGTTGACAAAAACCATCAAAGCATGGAAAGTGACATGGATATATTCGATCTGAAACAACGAATAAGTTTGAAAATGGTTGTCACTACTAAGATTTCACATTACGGAGTGATTAAATCAATTCACCTATAAAAATCAGACCGGCTTCATTCAAAAAGCACATTTAAAAAGAAAATGTGCAATGCTTCTAATAATACAGCCATGAATAATAATTTCAATATCAAATTAAACAAAAGACAAACAATAACAATGGACCACGATTGCCAGCTGTCCAGAATCAAAATGATTGACACAATATGACAGCCGTTTCCTCATTAATCTCTTGATTGGATTGATTTAAATTAAAGAAGAGCACTCGATCAAATAAATTCGATTTAGCGTCCCAACAAATTGGCTGCCATTGTTTGAAGGCAAGTGCCTAGCAAGTGGTTTGCGAACAAGTCCTCTTAAGCCAACAGTGACTCCAAGAAAGTTCTGAAATCATTATGCGAGGCATAGGTTAATATTTTTGGATTTTCGGTGTCTGCTCTGTATTAAGTTGTTTTTGGTCCTGAAAAGGACCTTGACCGACGTTTCGCCAACGAGCGAATTGGCATCTTCAGGGTCTTTTTAACTTTATTGCTTGCAAATATAACTGCCGAGTTTTGGCAGTTTGTAGGCATAATGTATTTTATATTGATACTTTCTTGCAATTATACTTGTGGCAAAGAAGGTCAACTGCTCCGCCCCTTTCCACCCCCCTTCCATTATCAATTATATTGTTTTATCCTGCGAAACAATAAATAAAATTCAATTCCTTTCCGATCTCGACACAAAATAAAATACTGTGACAATTGGAAAAAAGTGAAAGATCTTGAGCTTGTATACAGCTCCTTGACAATCAAGTTCTAGCCGACGAGATGAATTATTTAAGCCAGCCATGCTTGGGATGAGAAACACGTAGTGAAACAATTAGCGGCATGAAATTGAGAGTGCAGGAGCATGGGTGTGACACTTTGCAAGACTGCAAACTGCAACAAGAATTGCAGGCCGATCTTTCATGGACAACAAGCTTTAGGAGAGAAACAATACGCCATACACTCTATGCCCAAATTCAGTAAATGTAGTTGATGAGCTTAGCGAGCGAAGCGAAATCTTCAGTTTCATATTTTGGTGGAGAAAAAAAACACTTGTGTTTTTTTGTTTGTTTGTTTTTTTGTGTGTGTGTGTGTATGTGTGTTTGTTCACGCTCTACAGGCCAAACGGCTGCTCCGATTTTGATAAAAATTTCAGGAAACCATATTTTGTTCTCAACTTAGACTTCCTGCTTATTTCAGCAGATTCGGGGTAGCAGTTTCTTAACTATTCAAAATTTACAAAATATTTCAGAATTTTCAAAACGTTTCTTATTTTGTACAGCCAAAAGTTATTTATATGATCACACCAAACTTGAGAAACATACTAAGCAAATTGATATGCAGCTTTGCTGAAGTTTTTGGATCTATATCTTATCTTGTTCGTTTTTTATTCGCATTTTTCCGACAATTTTTTATGATTCTTAGCTATTAATCCCTCGAGATTGAAGTGGAAGGTTTAGGTGCGATTACCTTCATATTCTTGTAGGTCTTAAATCTTATCCTCAAGCCATAAATAAGTGCGCTCATCTACAACGCGATTAGAGTGAGCGTTCGCGAAGCCCTATAGTTACCTTCGAAAGATGACCACCATGATGGTCATTAGAACCTAAAAGGTAAAAACATTTAATTATATTACACCCCTTGAATTACTAATGCCCAGTTTTACCATAGTATTAACTCTGAGTTCAAGTGTTAGTTGAGCTAAACGGCACGGCAACAGCCAACGACGTGCAGTGAAATTCAACTGTTTCTGTAAGTTATACCTTAACTGAGAGTTGAAAAAAATGGTAAGACTGGCCGTAAGAAAATGCCTTATGTAGGGGTCAGATAACATGTTTTTGTCTGTGTATATAAGGGTTTTTTCTGTCTCTCTCTTGCTTTCACAATATCTTTCAAATATCACAATAATATTGATAAGTAAATAAATTAGCTGGATGCCAAGTATGGTTCAGGTGATGAATTTTTAGAGAAAAATCTAATTTTAGGTTTTTGACAATTTTTTTAACAGAAAGAGAAGACAAAATAGGGTTTCAAAGAAACTGATAGTAAGCTTTAGCCTTAATGACGTCAGAGAGAATTATATTTAATTGTTGTTGCGAGCTAAAGCGATCCTTCTGAAGTCTTTCTTTTGCAAAAACTGGGCTCGTATTTTCATAGTTGCATTTACTTGCTGCCTGGCTTGAGTACGTATAACTAACTCCCGATTCTTTCAATTCTAAAGGAACAAATTTCAAACAAATTATAACTTGGAAAAATATATCTTGTAGAAAAGTGCCAAGTTAATTATTAAAAGCTCATTAGAAGAGTAGTATAGCTAGGGGGTAAGTTTTCCAAAAAGAGAAATGGTTTCTAACTATAATTTACAATGGAATAGCCGAATAATTGTCAGTCACATGTGAACCCTGGCACTTAAGCTACCATTACATTGCCTCAATTTAAAACTGACTTTATAATATTTCACTTTTCTTTTGGCATAATTAAGTCGGTATGCAGACTCTTCTTCTGCTGTCTCATGCTTCAAAGCAATTATTTGAATTTGAAATCGTTATTTAATGAGAACATTTTATTTATTTGTTGCTGTTTTGTTGGCTTGTTTGGTTTTCGTTATTCGAAGATTATAATTGGTTCCATCTGAGGTAATTACTTTTATTTTCATTTGCTACGTTTAATTTGAAATTAGATGAAAAAATGAAATAAAAGATGTAAGTAAAGCGAAAGAATTGAAAACTTAGAATGGAAGGAAATGATAAAGTTCTATAAATTTTCAAGAATAGCCAATTATTCTATTCTGTCAGAGTTGACCGTCAAAGAAGACAATAAAATGGTCTGGATTTACTGCTACTATATAATACAACAGTGTCAAAGCGAAGGCGATCGATTGATTGATCGATTGGTTGATTCATAATTTTGCTGGAAATTACTTGCTGGTACGCCAAACTATTTACTGCAATTACAGTCTGCATACATCGGTATAATTAATAGGTATCGAAAATAAAGAAAAATAATTTGAAATAAAAACAAGAACAAAAATTATAGACGGCGAGTTTCGCAAGGAAAGCGTTGATAAGGAACGATTACGATTGATATATGGTCTTTCACCTTCATCTTACTTGACTTGATTATTTGCCAAACAATTTTCTTTAATTATATACCTACATCCTGTGAAGATTCTGTAAAACATTACCATTTAACAAGCGAATGAACAAAAAATGTCAGTGTAATGTGCCATAACGAAGGATGAAGATCCAAAACAGGTATGTGATTGATGAACATTTACTCCACATGCATCATTTACTCTATTATTACTTCAGTAAAAACTCATAACCTAGCATATTTAAAAATATCGAAATAATTAACAGGAACTAGAGGGATGTTTTGCTTTATAGATTGAGGAACTGACATAAGAGAATGGGACGTTCATTTTTTTATTATATTGTTTCCGTGTAATTTATACAATTAAATTCCATGTTTATTATTCCTCAGACTCAGAAAGGCGGTACAGCTTCAGAATTCTTGCTCGAACGTGACAGAAAATGAAGCTGCATCTGTTGCCATAAGACACATGTATCACCTCTTAAGTTGTCACCAGTAAATCAAGTGTTGCATTATGCATAAAAATAACTGTATACTTTTCACTAAGCGGCAGAATCGAATGACACAGCCTCGTATTTTTAATTACGGTTCTTTATTGATGCGACCATTAAGTGCGACCTGGTGCAACCCTTATTTGAGAGGCATACCACTCTGAGATGGAAAAAGGAGAGCTATTAGACTTGTTCAGGTGCGGTGTATTTGATACAACATACACAAGGTACTACGTAACAGGGTTGACATACATATCAACGAAACAAATTGACTATAGATAAAATTTTCTAAGGGGCGAAATTACAACGAATAGTTAATGGCTAAAGCTCCAGATAATCAGATATCTCAACTCTATACGACAACCTATCGGTAACCTATCGGATAATATTATCCACGCGACATACAAATATAGTCATTGAAAAGAAAGCGAATGGAAATTTCGATTAAATCGTGAATAAATAAATAATATACAATATTGAAACTACGCAAATAATTTGGCGAATCGTATCGATTCTGCTTAATAGTATTGTTACAAGCAAATGATAATGGTTGATGTAAGCTTGAGGTTGTTTCTATTTCCATTGTTTTGAAACTCGAAGTAACCCGATTGTGTGCAGTCTTGTGTCTATGTATAGCGATCAGGAATTCAGGCAAGCTGAATTCCGATGTACGAAGGTTCCGACTGGATTATTAAAATACTTGTCTCGATGTAAATACATTAAAAAAAGGAAAGACGTTGTGTTTCTACCTGCATTTACGGTGCTATAAAATCAGGGACCACAGACTGGCTGTTGATTGAAATAATTATATAATGTTAACACGTGGCAAAATCACAACGGGAATCTTGCTTAAAAATACTGCCTTTTCCTAATTCTTATTGACTAAAAATTAATGAAGGAATTTGAGGAATAATCACTGAATAATGCGTTAAAATACGAATACTTTTATACCTTGCGGCTTTTCTTTCAGGTAAAGTATCAGTCTCAGTGTATCAAAAGTACTACCTGGTACTCCCATAAACGTTGACATTTTCAAATGTAAGTATCAATACCTACAGTTATTTCCTTCACTAATGTCAACGGGTTTATGGCTATCAAGATATTTTTACAAATACAGAAAAAAATCGAGGAAAAAAGTTCCTGTATACCTTCAAGTTTCAATGCATATAGTCACTGGATGGAAATGAAACTATGTCAAATTATGCTCTTTAAATGCTCATTAATTTCCATGGTTATCACATGAATGGAAGTAATTTAGATCCATACTATAGTAAAAAAAAAAGTATCAAGGTAGAGATGACAATATTGCAGCCCCCCTAAGGTTAGGTCGAAGATATCGTCGGCATACTGCCAAAAAGAAAACTGGAGCCCTAACTCCACTTTTGACGAAAACTTCTTTAAAACATCACTAAATCACGACAGGTAAATTCTGCAGTCTGCCAAAGTTTGGTAAACCAGAAAAAATTGTTAAAAGAGTTAATAACGTTTTTAATTCATAATTAACTCCCTTTTCACCAAATATTTCCAGCCAAAAGTGCACAAGTGACAATCATGAGTTTTGTCTGTCTTAAATTTCCCCACTATTGTGTTTGTTAACATTGGTTTGCATCGCAAGAACTCATCCAAGTCCGTGAAATTCGTCTTTTCAAGATTACTGCGATTTTATCAAAAGTGAATAATTCCCTCCAGATGCTATAATAAATGCTATTTCAATTAAATTCTCCTAACTTTTAAAAAGATATATTAACTACTATTTTCCCCAAAAATATCCCTCCAGTTGAGAGATTCCAAGAGTTGTGAAAATTTAAAAGTCGATTATTTCCGAACTACACAAATGGTGGTTAGTGAGTTTTGGCAGTACGCCGACGAAATACACACAGTTAAAAGTTAAAAGTGACCTTTAAAGAAAGTTCTTCTCAGGAGGATAATTTTTCTTAAAAGGTTCAGTCGCCCAGGAAATACAAGTACAAGGAAATACAAGTATCATCTGTTATCGGAAGGTAAGAACTAAGAAGTAAAAGATTCGTGACTAACTCGGAGAATCCCACCAGATTTATGTTACAATATCTCATTTTTGCCTCATAAATTTTTCCGAATTTTTCAGCGGGGGATGAGGAAATATACACCTATTCCATTCAATCAAAACTATCAAAATGACGTCATGATACCCTCTCACTTAAGCCAGGTAGAGCAATTCGGGTTCTGACTTCCCTATATTCTTTGGTTATTTAGCAGAGCTAATTATTTTTTTTCCAAACTTGTTGTACATCCAGTGGGTATCTGACGTAATTTTTCTCTGAGTGGAATGTCCATTGTAATTTGTAAGTGATGGGTGGGGAAATTCTGCTTGCATTTATTTTATTTGGCCCTCGATTTACTATTGTTGGTACAGTGTGGGTGTTTTTACTGTCAATTAATTCGACTTCGGGGTTCAAATCATGATGGATTTGTGGTAAAAAAAATAACCAATACCCTGGCTAATAATTGGTGGTTTTAATGTTAATTTATTAGTCGGTAAAAGTAAGACAATATTTATCCATTCATTAGACAAGTAAAAGAAAACAAAAAAAAGTGATGTGACTGAGCAGTATTTAAAAATGCACTAACGTCCATACCGCCATTATTTTCTGAAGAATAGCATACCTAACCTTGGACGCTTCTAACGGTCAAGTAAATTTTCGTAGAAATTTTCGCATCGATTCCCCATACCTAACGCTGAAATATCCTTAATTTTATCCTCAAAGATATAATTAATTGTTTTCGATGACTTATCCTCGTCGCGACAAGGAAGACTATTAAGAAAAGAAAACATTCACCGGACATCAACACAGACCACGCTAAAGATTCCCCTGACGTAGTTGAACAGCAAGTAGCGTTACTACTTCTTGGTATCGATAACGAGTTCTTGGTAGGTATACGCTATACCAAAGTCAAGGTGCTCTAAAGCTGGCAAAGTGGTTGAGAATGAAGTTAGCTATGCAAATTTAAGACATTCGAAAAACAAATACAATATCAAACTGCAGTAACCTGTTCCTTTGTAATACTTTTAACTTCCTTTTTAGTTCATTCTTATTAGAAACCAAACAACCATTCCAAATTTGGTATCCTATTTATTTTTCTAACCTTAGTTAGTTTTCAAAATAAGCTTTTCATGTAACCATTTCCCGAAGTTTCCCAAAGCTACACAGCTTGATTTTTGTAGGATCTCAATTCAATTCCAAGATTCATAAGAAATTGAAACATTTTCTCGAATTTTCGTGGATGTTTGGGTGGAAACTTATTCCACTTAATAACCTATGTGTAATGGTCTTATTTGGTGTGAATTTATATTTTTCAGACTCGAATTGTGGTTTTCCGATCATATTCAAGATGATTATTTTTAGTATTTGTCAAAAAAAATTTAAACCTGGATATTCCGCAGTCAATTAAAATTATAACCTCTCTTTAGACGTTGGTTAACAGTATGCTATCAAATGATCGCCGCTTATGTGTTCTATTCATAAACTGCTCGAAACTCGGTGCAATAGAAATTAAATAAATTGCTCCTTTTTAACGCGCAGACATTAAGATTCTGGATTATCATCAGACCTTTGTAACACATCAAGCGGTTTAAAGAAGTAAGAGTAGTGGTAACGCAGTAGTTGATAGTTAATTGAGACGTTTCACGCTTTTTGATTCGATGAAAATTTGCAAGAGCCATATTATTTCTCTCTGAATTACACAATTCCTGATGTGAATTTGCTAAGCTGAGGACGTTGAGTTGCTTTCAATTGCGGATGGGATGAAGGTATGTATTATCAAATAACTTGGATCCTCTTGAATAACAAGTATTGATTCACAATTTCATTCGTGTAGACGGATAAGAAAACCCAGCAGAAAAATCTATCAAATCTAGGTTTGACAATTGTTTCTGTTTAGAATTGGTATCTCAACTGGAAAAAATTATAAAAGTGAATAATGGCAATAAAATTTAAGACCCATAAGGACACTCGATAATCTCGATTTAAAATTGATCCAAATCACACGATTGGAACATAATATGCATATAAGCATTAATAGTTTCAACTATATGAGGACACAGAGAGATTAATGCATTACCTATAGTATACGAAAGTGCGCTCGCCTATACTTGCGATGAAAAAAATATCCATAAGTGCACATAAATATTAATTATGCACTATTAAAATATATGGATAGTAAATTTACGATCGCTTGCGAACGGATATGTACCAAGAGCTATCTGAATAACTTGAGACACTTGAGATGTGTGCACACAGTATGAGATGATAATTCCAGTGATTTCTATGTAGAGCTGCAAAAAGCCCGCAGAAATAGGTAGTATTTTGCTCTGATGTTGTTAACTAACTAGTTCTTACAGGCAAACCAAATCGATTTTGTAATATTTAGACACCAATAGAAGATCTCCTTGGTGGGCTTAAATTCTTAGCCTGAATAGAAACCTTCGCAAAGTTTAAAGACTCGAATGTCAGCTGTGCGAAAAACAAGACAATTTTCTTATTAATAAACATGTGACTCGTAAATTTTGTTTACAGATATTTGGGGACTGTATGGAAATGATTGAACATCTTCTTAATATAGGCGTGTAACATTAAAATCAATCAAGAGCAGACACTGCATAACTTGATCAGGATGATTACCTATTTAACAACGGATCGTGAAAATATAATTTTCTGCTTTATCACCGTGTTTTTTTGTATTTCAATGACATGCTTTCATAAATAAAGACCAATAAAAAGAATCACAATAACACAATACATACACACACACACACATACACAATACATCTCGAAAAGAAAAGATTACACAGACCAAGGCTGCGTTTAAGATTATCACGTGAACCATCATTGTATATAGAACACAAAAGAGGAAGAGTAATTTAAAAAATCCTTTTGACGCAAAATTTTCATTCATCGTTTCAATTTCGATAGTTGGAGGAGACTGTTAGATTGACTGGGTGGGGGGGAATCGAATAGGGAAGTGCAACTGCAGGCGAACTGGTAATCTGATCAAACCTCCAGCGCTCGACTCCCCATTGCCCTCCCCACCGGCTAAATCGCGGTAGCCTCGACTATGTTCGAGACTACATCTATAAAACTAACCATTACTTCGACGCTCCTAACATTTAACTTTCATCGGGCGAACGTCGAGGATTGTTTGACGAAAAACAGGCTCGTGCGGCGAATTGTCAGTGTGATCCTTGTAGAGATTGGAAGCTGCTGCTGCTGTCGCCGCTGCGACTGCTGAAATCGGAGACAAATCTAATCATTTGATAAGGTAAGTTTCGAGTAAAATTGTGTCGCATCCAAATATAGAAATGTTTCATTTCCAAACAGGTTTTCAGCAATTACATTCGGAAACTCTTCTTAATGACGAACGGGTTTTCAATATTTAACTTATAATTTGTGTCCGTTTATTGATAATCATCATAATGAGTTTTAGGAATGTATCGGAATAAGGTTTTCGTGAAACTAAAAGAAAATGTCGAGCTGCCAAGCGAGGTTGCTATTCAGAGACAAAATCCTGGACCAGCGATCTGAAAAATGTCAATGTTATCGATCGTGATTGAAATATATCAGACACCCAACATGAGCTCATTTTAAGTGTGATATTAAACGTCTTGCAAACGTTTGTATTACCCTTTATTAAAGTACCGATTTCGCAGCCTGGCTATAGTAATAGTCACTGCTAAGGATAGTGCTCTTCCGGCAGCCGATTCATTGAATAAACGCAAAAATCATCACCGCCCACTTTTCAATATGTCATAATGATTGTTTGTGATGTTCACCAAAATTATCGTGAGTATTATGTTTGTCTAAGCTACATCTTACAAAATATCCTTTCAGAAATTTCCAAATACAGAGTCATTGTTGAAGCCTTGTAGGTGAAATAGTTGCTGATTAGACATGCAATTAAAAATAAAGTTATATATTATTTTCGGATACCATTCGTGCACGCGAGGTCTATGAATTAAGAATAAGAAATCGCCATCAAAACCAGCACTTCAAAAAATAATGTTTTTAACATGTCATCAAGTTCTATTCCGAATCCGATGTCGTCGAACTGTAATTAAGACCCAACTAATTGGCTTGGATATCCCTAATTATCTTCTAGTCGTCACCTTTGCCTTCGATTAGGCTCGAAACGAATGACATTCCAAATACAACAGCTAACCACAAATTTATAACACGTGATACCTTGCTAGCTCCACAAACATTCGTGATTTTTCCAAACACTTGTCCAAAATTGCGTAATTCGCGAGCACCCTGACACACTTGCAAAAAATTTAACACCAAGATTTCGATCTAATTTCGCCCGTGGCGTAATTTTACGCGTTTGTCAATAGCTCGCCAAATTCCTAAGCCCCTGCCGCCGGAAGAAATCGTAATCAAAGAGCAATTAAAAGCGATTGACCACCCTTTTCTTATAGCTGATTTCACCATCAAAAAGGGATGATAATAAGCGATAGAGCTCGATTCAGCGTCCTATACAAGAAGTGAGCTGATTTGGTCACGGCTTTTAATATCACCAGCGCTTGTGCACAAACTTTAGCTAGTCAAAATTGTGCAACTCAAGTGAAAGCCATTCCAACATCATACAATCGTAAGTCAGTATATAAACGAGAATTACGAACACGGTTAATAACCTCTTTGGTCATTGTTGAAATAATATAGACAACAACGGCAAACTATCGACCTTCGTTCACTATTTAAGTGTTATAAGTGTTAAGTAAGAGTTTGGCTGTACAATGTTCTCTCCAAAGGACGGTGTGAAAAATCAGCTGAGATGGATGTGTGCGAATTAACATGGTGCAACGCCTTTGGTGTAGATGTATGACTTATCATAATTAATGCAAGTGGCGTTGTGATTAATGCTGCTCGATTACGGAAAACTAGCAACAGGTTATTAGCGGGGTACATTTTTCTATTAATTAGTTATTTATTGGTAGAGCGTTTTTTTGACCTATGCAATCTACAGCCAATTTCTGTTTTTTTCCTTTATCTTGGATTTTAAAAAAACTCTGCGCCAGGGCAACGTTTGGAGTATTTTTGCTGAAATCTGTCACACACAGGTCTAATGTTTCAAATATAGTCGTGACTTTCTAAGAACATTTTCAAATTTATAAATAAAACACTCGCGCTCAAAATTATCCAACTAAATTGCATGACACTGAAAAACTGACTGCTGTTCGAGTTTTTTTGGACAGCATTAGACACACTTCAATGACGTTAGTTGCGATGTGACAACATCTGGTTTCAACGAGCAAAACTAATTTTGAAATCTTAAAATAATAGATGCAATCAATTTAACTAATAAAGGCAACACTAATTGGTCGTTAAATGACTATTTCCTATTATGTGAACAAGCTGTAAGTGCAAGACAATATTGCTGCAAACACCACGCTGTCCGATTCACACTCCAGCTAGATGGGAAAATGAGTATGGAACCAATGCCAAACATAACGATAAGAAATTTTGATTTTTGTTAAATTCCTATCAGAAAACCCCACACGGTTAATCGTTTATTGACCACAGAAAATGTAAACAGGAAACGCACAACAATACTAGACTAGGCTATGCGAACACTCATATAATCGTGTTGTGGATGAGCGTAATATTTACGCTCACCCTCAACGCGATTATATTGCGTGTGCGCATAGCCTAGAGGCTTTTATGATCAATTTAAAATGTCCAGTGATAATTTAGCAGCTCTCTCAATGACATTCGTTATCTGAAAATATCATGATGTAGTCGTCGTGAAATTATTTGAATATTTCAAAACGTAAAAATCGATTTAAAGAAAAAATATTCAATTGATTTGCTTCAAATTAACACAGTATCTTCTTTTTACGATCTTTAATGCACACAGTAAATTTTGTGAACATCGGTTGAAGATAAAGTTGCTTTAGTTGCAAAAAACTGAAAAAACGCTAAAAAAATCGCAAAAAAACGTCATTCAAGCGCCATTTTTAAGAAAAGTGCTTAACATACAACAATGAAATTCTTACACAAACATTAAATCGTGAGGGTCAACATATCCTGAAAGTTTCGTCAAATTATATCGAGATGTTTGGCCTCCAGAGTGCAAAGCGTGTTTTGGAAAAACTGAAAAATTTCGTAAAAACTTAATAACATAAAATTTACTCGTCCGAATTGCTTCAAAAACGTGGCAGGTCTAAGTTCAGAGAAAACGAAGGTTCACAGAAATTTTCATCAAAATCGGTTTTGGCGTTTGGCCTGTAGAGCGCGAACAAACACACAAAAAAACAAACACAAAAAAAAAAAAAAAACATTGGAGATTTTTTTAGCAGTAAAGTGTAATTGAAGATTTCGCTTCACTCGCTACGCTCGTTACGCTCATCAATTATTGTGGCGAAAGATTGGGTCAACTTAAAATCAATCGCGACATTGAATCGCTATCAGCAAGGAAGGACATACCACACTTAATGACTGTTAAAGTAAAAAAACCTATTCTTATAATCTTGACCATAGATTGAAACTGATCCTCCGATAGCCTACATACCTAAGAAGGTCAACCTTTTTACGCAAACTCCAATCAAAAAGTGTGCATTTTATAGATTTGTGTATAATTGCAAAGAAAGTGAAATTTTGAAATTTAAACAGTTGCCGGAGGAAAAGAAACCATTCCCAGCTGAATCCAATGATACTCATCGAATTGGAGGTCAAAATTAAGGGCAGTTTTCGTTTATTTCCGGAGTAGAACCTTACACGATCAGGTGTAACCGACAAAAAATAGTAATCGATACAGCGTATCTAATTATAATTGCTTACTAAAGTGACCGTCGTCTGTCACTCAAGTGTGTATAAAGAATGGCGGTCGTGATTCGTGCGTGCTGTACAAATATACTTTCAGGGGTGATGTTGTTCAGGGGTGACATTGCCCTTGGCTTGCAAAGCAATTGATTTTTACCGCCGGACTTTACGATGAATGCTAGGTATTAAAAAACAGCGGTGATCTTATGTATGCTAAGTGCACGGGTTTTTGTCTTCTTTATCTCTGGATATCGCGATTGTGTAATAAAAATATAGTGGAAATGCAAGGTGTAGTATGTGAGAGAACTGATATTGCAGTTTACTATACATGCAAAGATCGTTTACAGTTTTAGGGAGGTCCTATGCTGTATGTTATTATATTTATATATTTTGTGGAATTTTATTATTGTAATTCCCAGCTAACTACGATGATGCTCTATTAATGATAGTAGCAAAAATTGCACGATTACCAAAAAATAAATGTAAATTAATGAAATTATGAGTAAACTCGCCCCTCTTCCTACAGATTGATCAAAAACCGACAGGTCTGCAAATGAACCATTTACGAACGTAAGTTACATCAAGAAAGCGCCAAGGCCCACACAAATAAACAATCAATTTGATAAATGATCTTCGGTTCCCTCGTGACAAATAGTCTTGCCTTTCATACCTCTTTCTTGGGCAGATATCGTGCAAACCTCAACCCAATTCAGCTTCCTTCACCTTGACTTTCCTTGCATCAATTCATCTGCCTTTCTTCACAAATTCCCGACCGTCACCATCTGCAATCATCACGACATAACACATGCATATTGCAAATTGCAAATTGCAGCGTGATGACAGCTGGAAGAACAATGATGCGGAACTACACGGATATCGGAAGGAGATGCACTTTCAAATGCAGGCCAATACCGTTTTAATGCGTGGTCGTTATAGATATCACTATAGGATACCAGGGTCGTACATTTATTCACTCACTCCCTCTAAGCCAAAGTGTGATATTGGAGAGAAGCTTTAATTGTTTTAACTATCTTATTTTATGATGTGATTTTATGACAAAAGATTTTATTATTATTGTTGTAGGTGCAATGGTTGTAGGCGTTGGTATCGGGAGAATTCCAACAGGATTTCTAATTAAAATGTTATTATTTTGTTGTCTGCTGATTAATTTTTAATTGCCTGTCAGAAATAAAAGTAGCTTGCCGTTTCATTAGGTATGTATAACTTATCTGATAAAAATCTAAAGGTAGATGACATAAGTACAGAACTACTTCAAGAACGTGGTTGGAATACGACTGCTACAGTACATATTACTCAATTATGTAGAAATTAAAAAATTCTTGATATGGAAGAGAAAAAAGGGAGGTATTGCATGAATCTTATAAAACTATTTCACAGTAATACAAAAACTATAATAATTATAATATATTGCCCAGAAAATCCATTAGTAAATCAATTTGACCTTCAGCGACACGGCTATAAACAAAGGTAATACCTGTTGAATTTCTAAGACGGTTTTAAATAACTGACGCTGACGCCGAAACAAATTCACGAGTCAGTTACCCAGCCAAAGAACGGTATAGACCCCGTGCAATATTCACGTGAAAATCCCTGATCCAATAACAACCATTATGAAAGTTTGGGCCTTCATGCAGATATATTAACGTTGAGGAAGCAATTATTATCTATTTGGCCTTTATAGCAAGCAATCATCCGTCGCAGAATAGGTGTGACTAAATTAGATTCGACGCACGAATTCGAAATCGAAAAAATGTGCCATTCTATCATTGATCGGCGAACATTATCTCACGTTGATCAGCAATATGTCGAGTAATTTTTTAATTTTTCAACAGAAAACGATTAATTAAGTTCATCATTGATTAGTTATAGTCACGAAGGAATAAGTTAACCTTTGCTGGACGACAACAGTATCCGTCAAAAGAAGTCGCCGCGTTTAAGAATTTCCATTCTCTATTCAAGAACGAATGAAAGCTTAGATGTGTTAATTTACTGGTGAATGGCTGATATAAAAAAGGATTGCATCTGAAACGAGATAATATTTTCGCTGCTTATAAGCATAAATATTAAATTAATTAAATTAAATTAAATGTCTATGTCAATAAAATGCCATACAAGTATATATAAAGAAGTAACTGAACAAGCTTTATCTTTTACACATAGTATTATATATAAATCAAGTACAGACATTTAGAACTGGAAAAAACTGGTATACGGATTAAAAAACAATTAGCAAGTATGACTGTCTGGTGCTGCAAGTAGTTATGCTAATCGGTAGTCTACCTGGTGTATGCACCCTGTGCCTAACTGCCAGGAGCTATACGAAACTCCCATGATAAACACGCTAAGGATTATGATTGCATGCTGATCAAATGATCAGATGTATTGGTTTCATTGGTTGCTACTAATGGATTTATAGCGTAGTTGTTTTGGAGTGGTGCCGACTACTTTTGGATAATAGGGCCAATTAGTGGATGGTATTTTCAACGAGGTTTTCAACCCGTTAAACATCTGATCAACATCTGTATTGCCTTCTGTTATCTCGCCAAATGTGTTCTTCGTAAAAAAAAAAAAAAGTTTTCTTTTGCAAATTGACTGAATTTCAATACACCAATTAAAAAAATTATAAACTCAATCCATAAGAGCACAACCGAGAAACCTTCTACTACATCTACCAACAGCTCTGGAAACCATCAGCGAAACAATTTCAATTTTATACAAAGATCCGTCAAATTAACAACCCATACACCCTTTTGTTCATGCAGGTCGACATCAACAATACCAAGACTAAATTTGAAAATCATTATGGTTTCAAATGAACATGATAAATTTGATTAAAAGTGTAATATTAAGACGTTATTTTTTACATTTCCAGATCCGAGTCATGGGTTCGATCCCTAAACTGTCTATTCTGCGAGGGGGCTCGTACGCTCTACCTCATCCCGAGGAGGAGCCCCATCTACTACACCGGCTTTTCGAACAAGGCTTGTCCAAAACAGAGCGCTCCGCACCGGCCATCCTAGCCAAAGAATCGAATCTGACGTATGGACAGTTGGACACCCTTTCTTCAAGCCTGGCCAGAAGCATCTTGAGAAGAGCACACTCGATCGGTAATTTTAATTTTTTTATTTATATGTGAAGTTTTTTGGTTGAAAGGTAGCACAATATGCTTGAAGCGGATTGCTAGATAGGACTTTCAAATAAGGTAAATGAAGTAAACATTTCTATAGGACTTTTGGGGTTTTTAGTTGAGGGTATCATATATTCACTATTTATTTATATGCACTATCATATTATATCCACTATTTTGATACAGGAGCTTACTCTTCTTATGCGCCACAACAATTGCAGTACCTAAGCCTAAGGTATGGATGACCGGCCATTTGACCATGAACACACAAGAGTTAACACATTTTAGCAATTTTAATTCAACACCGTACGCTGTGCACTTTCCAAGCTGTCCACATATAATAAGAGAGTGTGATTATTAATTGATATGTTATCGGAAACCTTTATAGCAACTGGCTGAGAAAAGAATTTTCTTGCTCTACTTATGTTCAATAAAAATAAACGGGAGGAGTAGGTAACAAATCAGCCGTGTACCTGGTAATTGCCACACTCGGATTCCTTTTGCACCAACTGTGTTATTAATTTCGATGCACGGAGTTTTTTTGAATGCAATTTAACATTGGACGACGTCGTCCAGACTACGCAAGTAGATATCAGTAGGAAATATTTTCAACGATGCCCTTGCAAGTAAAAATATATAATAGTGGATCCAAACAAGTGGCCCTGAATTGGGTCCAGTGAGCAAGATGACCACACCAGATCGCACTATTGCGTCAGAAACACTGCCCACATTAATTGGCCAGTGTTTGTTTTTGGAATTCGATTTTTACAACTCCATAGACGGCAATTTTCTTTGACTGCTCATGGAATGCACTCGACTAGAAGATTTGCCTTTCGTCGGCAAACAACTCGAATCGGTACATCTTTTTAATTTACTAGGTATCAATGTTATGAACAAGTTTAGTAAGTTATAAGTAGGCAAAGCCACATATCACGACAGCAGTTCGTTATATCAAAATTAAAGAAAAATTGTTAATGCCACCGGTTTTTGACAGCACCCAAAAAAATTAAACAGTTCAAAGATCCTCCAGATATGATGTCGTTCACTGCCGGTGGCAGAAAAGACAAAAATATTATAATTATCATTGTATTTCTACTTGTAAATGTGCGAAAATAAAAGCCCTTTAGGCTTGCCAGTAGAAAAAATACCAAATTACCGAGACCAAGCATCTCAAATCAGTTATTAAGCCTAACCGCAGGCTTGCTCCACGTGTTTAACCACGTGTTATATCTTATAGTCATGTTAAACAACTGGTTACAACAACCACGTATTGGCTATAATAGTTTAGGCAGGTGTTCAAGATCACTTGTAAGATATTTGTAACTAGATTCTTTTATAATTGTCGATCACAGTTTCGAACAACCAATCAACTAATATCTTCCCCCACTCGACAAGGCAATCGCTACTGGACCACCGCTTAAGCTGCGTCTGTCTTAAAAAACCGGTATTGCCGCCTTGCACATGCCATTCCGAGACTTAAATTAATTATTGTAATTTTTCCTAAATGCTCGTGCAGAGTGTCGGAAATTAGAGCTAATTACCTGACATAGTAATCGGTAATTGTTTTGGAATTAAAGTGTTTTTTTTGTCTGCGACCTTTCGCAGGGAAATAATGAAAAGTTGGGCAACGCTCGCGGTTTGAAAATGACCCAGATTAATTAATTGACAGTCGAAAAACGTTATTTAGACATATTTACGTTTCTGTAAGTCGTTAAAGTCGGGTATTGTAGCTCGCCGTCTTTGTGGAATTTTAATTAATCACGGAATGAAACAGGACGGCTTCTGAATTGCAGTCCTGCGTTGGATGGGAATGCGTATCGTTTTCCAGTTCAGTTCCAGGGACGGCTTGTCTATACTTCACCACCCAGCATCGAAAAAAGTAGGCGTCTGAAGCTACTTCGCGATCTGGAACTCTTTTATTTCATCTCGTATGATCGAAGCTGCGTCCACACATTAAATAACTATGCAGATGGCGCATGCAAATCAATGGAAATCCTTGAGGCCGTGCTATGCTGCTATTTGGTGTTCTATATCGATCAAAATAGTTCTAAAAAAAACGATAAAGCGAGAAACTCCCAACCAAAACAAATAATTAATGTTGTAAGAACGCTTCTAAGGATTAAAAATTTATAAAAAAAATTACGGTCGCACAAGTTTTATCCCAAGTGGGCCGCAGTGTGACTAGGAATTGAAAGTCCGAGGGCGAGAAAAAATCCCGTTTTCAAAGCCATGCTTCCCCAAAAAAAAAACGCGATACCATCTAATGATCACCCATCCATCAGCTGACCTAGCGCAATGTTGCTTAACATGGTCACCTATCCAGTATCTGACCGTGCGCATTGTTGCTTAACTTGTAACAGGTGCGCAAAGCAACCGCGACGGCGCCTTTGTGATAGCAGTGAGTATGGTTACCCGTCCAGTATCTGACCGCGCGCATTGTTGCTTGACACGCCAACAGGTGCGCAAAGCAACCGCGACGGCGACTTCGTGATAGCGGTGAGCATGGCGCCCAGCGAGCGACTCATCACCACGCTGCTGGCGACCTGGAAGGCTGGCGCCGCGTATTTGCCGCTCGACCCGAGTTTCCCTAATGCACGCGTGACGCACATTCTGCGTGAGGCGCAGCCGCTGATTGTCATCACAGACGAAGGTCAGTTGCTTGCGTTGGTCACGCGTGCGTGCTACGAGGAAATTGTGGGGAAGTTTCCGAGAAGTTTCCGAAATGGAGGAAGTTTCCGAGTTTGAATTTGAAACATATAGTGTGGAGAATAGCGTCTATTCGAACTTAAATGCAAATCAATCGTCTCGTTTCATGTATGTATGGTAGATATTTATTATCATAAACGAAACATCCATTCCAAAATTGTGGCTGTACCGGAATATTTCGTTTCTAACAATAAATAGTGAGGAATAAGTACTAGTTTGGAGACAAAATTAGATTAAACTCATATCGGTGCCGGAAAATCATTTATTCAGCGATAAAAACGTAACCCTTCCTTTGTCTCTTCCGGCCGGCAGAAGACACAGAGGTCCACGGACTGTGCGACATGGCAGTCTCGTATAGGGAGCTCCTGAAGGACTCGAAGGATTTGCCCGGAACGTCGGTTCCCGACCACGAGACGTTCACCGGGGGCGACACGTCCCTGGCACTCGTCATGTACACTTCCGGCAGCACCGGAGTGCCCAAAGGTATCGTACAGACAGCAACCAGGACTTACTTAAAGCTTTGGGTCGTTTCGGAGATTAAAATTTCTATGGCGCTATTTCAGTTCAAAACTGTACGTGCATTTCAGATGGAAAAATATACACCAATTCAGTCCGGTTATGTTGAGTGTCGATAAATGGAGTTTGTCAATTAATAAGTTTCAAAACAATAAACCTATTCCACTCAGAGAAAAATGACGTCAGATAACCAACCACTGGAAAACCCCCAGTTTGGAATAAATATTGATTAGCTCTGCTAAATAACAAAGGAAGATAGGGAAATCAAAGCCCGAATTGCTCTACCTGGCTTTAGCGAGTGGGTATCATGATGTCACTTTGATAGAATTTTGTGTGTTGGATTGTGAATGTGGCTTTTTTCGCTGTGAAACACAGACATCTCAGTAGATGGCTATTTTCCACTGGACGAATACCCATTTGCACGATGGCTTTATCTCGATCTTCATTTTGAAACCTTGATGGCGTTAATCCAGCCGTTCATTTCACCACACTAAACCGAGTTGACACGTGGCTGTCTTTCCCAGGAGTCCGTCTTCCTCACCGCGTGCTGCTCAACCGCCTGCGCTGGCAATGGAGGGTGTTCCCCTACAGCTCCAACGAGCGCGTATGCGTCTTCAAGACGGCTCTCACCTTCGTGGACTCGGTGTCCGAACTGTGGGGTCCTCTGCTCAACGGACGGGCAGTTCTGGTCGTGCCCAGTGAAGTCACCAAGGATCCGGAACGGCTGGTTCGGGTCCTTGAGCAGCACAAGGTACTTGTTTTGATTTGAACTTTCTTGGTGGGGAAACTAAAACGGACGGAGGTGTCGGACGGAGCTGCTTGTCTGAGCTAAGAGGGCAGGTGAAACTTGGCCTTTTGTATGGTGAAAGGTTGAAGGGAATCATGCGAAACCTTATCTGTGATATTTGACCAAAACCTCGGTCGACATCAAAGAAATGTATCATTATAAACGAAACATCCCCTGTGCATTCAACGCCAAATTGCACTTTGGCTCGAACTCACTTTAATATGAATTCCTAGGATCTTTAGAGCTACAGTCAAACTGGTCTACGATTTGTGATGAGATTTGTGATCGGCTTGATGTATATTTTCCTAAAACCCCAATTTCATGAGCCATCGATCAGCATATAAAACGTCGTATATTCAAATGTTACCGCATAGAAACTAAAATTCAGCTATTTTCTAACAGCGCCCTATGAACCCTGTCAGGTGGAACGCCTTGTGCTGGTTCCGTCGCTGCTGCGCTCGATCCTGCTCTACCTGAAGCTGCAAGAGTCTGGCCGGAAAGGCAGCCAGCAGCAGCCGTCGCCGCTGCAACAGCTCAAGGTGTGGGTGTGCAGCGGCGAACCGCTCGCCACCGAACTGGCCGCGCAGTTCTTCGACCGGTTCTCCTGCGGCAAGCAAGTTCTGTGCAACTTCTACGGGAGCACGGAGGTGATGGGGGACGTCACCTTTCATGTGCTGGACGAAGCGCTGTCCAAAGATGAGCGCATACCTATCGGTAAGCTATTTCTGCGGGGGCGATGTTAGGAATATCGACCAGGGCTTCGCATGTGCTTATCTCAATCGCCTTGATTATAGTGGTGTTGATTGAAAAATGTAATCTATTGGCCTATTATATGGGAAACTATCGACGAAATCGGGTGACAGAGTGATGAACTGTCAGTTGACACTTGAAATTGATCATTAGTGGCAAAGAAAGCCCCCTAAATATCACGTTAAATGACTGTGGTACCTAAATTTCTTCCCTCGCCACCTAGGCAGCGCTGACGATTCTGTCGCCAGCTCAACAATATCGGCAGAGTTTCCCACATTGTAAAAAGCAAGACATTTGGTACACCACGTGCATGTGTCTTGTTGCAGGCATCCCGCTCGACAACACGGTGGTCTACTTGATGGACAAGCACGGACGGCCCGTCGTCGAGGGCGACGTCGGCGAGCTGTTCGTCTCGGGACTGAATCTGGCCGAAGGCTACGTCAACGGCAGGGATCCGGACAGATTCGTGGCAAACCCGTTCGCGGTAGACCCAGGTAATCGTGGGCAACGAGAGATCTTACTCTATGCGTTGAGTAACACGAGCTTTTGAAGCGAATCGTTTGAAACGCGCGCCTAATGCGGGAGCTCTTGATGTTGTACGTTAGCACCGAGTTGTATTGCAACAAAACAATCGGGATCTCAATTTCTACCACTGAAATTCAGTTGAGGGTTGCACTTTCTCACTCAGCTCCAGCGCTCTGACGATAGACGAGGTAGATCTGATTTCTGTCTATTAACGTGGTTAACAGATGAAAATATCTATATCAGATTTTTTTATAACACTTTCTTTAAACTAAAAATCCCTGGCTTTTCGCGGTGAGAAGTTATAATTAAAGAACTCTTCGAAACGTATATCTGGACCCTTTTAAGGGCCACAAATCGTTCAAAACAGAGCACAACCGTACAGGTCTTCTTCAGAATTCAGATAGCCCGTCCATCGTCAAGAGCTGGACCACAGGGTGCAAATGCAACCCTTAGGCTGCATTTAAGATGATATCATAGAAAGAGGCTCCGATGCATAACTCCTACTCCTACTCCTACTTAATTTTACCGTCACAGCTCATATAATTTTCGTTCAATTTCTACCGTGTTTCTTTTCAATTGTATCAATAGCTTATATGTTTAGAAGCACCCATGCTGCTTCTACACGTGCTACAAAATCAGCATTGAATATTAACTAATGCCATGAGCAAGGTGTGAAATTAGAAGGTCGTGATACTTCATCGTATCTGAGTAGCATTTGTAGAAAATAGATTGGACCAGTGATAACCTGCATATTATTACGACTTCACTGGCCAAACAGGTATTCTCATGGCATTCCATTCGGTAAGGATATATTTCCTAGTTCCTTTGGGTCACGGATACGCGTATATAAAGTATATACAATTTTAACGATTCCTTTGTTTTCGGATTCTATTGGCGCCCAATTGATAGCTGATGATCGAAAAAAGCAAACCCCGTTTCAGATTGACCATCGCCTGAATGTAGAACCTTGGTCTAAATTCAGATCTTAAAAGGTAACTGAGAAAAAAATGTAATATAAGAATCTCATACTGACCGCAATTAACCTTTATATTCTGATGGCATTAGCATATACACACGATGCATATAACGCCAGGAATAAATGCACTTGGCTGATTTCAATGACTTGATCCGAACGCACCCATTCATAATCCATTTAGACGTATAAACCGCAAATTTCAGAAGTCATCTACCTTTCATGTTAGGATAAAAATTAAGCTCAAGGTTCCAAGCGAAGGGAATATTATTTAACAATGCCCGGCGGAATTAGCCATTAGAGCCTTACACTTAGGTACATAGTGAGGTAGGTCAGTTTTTTCCTTAACACACTTTCACTAGGCATAGCACAGCACAGCTAGATAGTTTGAAAATAGACCCTGTTTAAATTTCTTAATCAGCCGGTATACTGAAATTAAATTTAACAGTTTTTCAACGGATCATTTATATTCAATGGAACTTTACCACGGATCATTGAACAACAAACAATATATAAGTGTTATATTGATGAATTGAACCAAAAACATGATATATCCTTGGATGTCCATTTGATTTAAACAAAATTGCGCTTTAAACCATCCTCGGCTTTGCATAACACCTTTAAAAAACTACGATCACCGAAGTTAAGCAACATCGCACTGAGTCAGGTGTTGGATGGGTGACCATCATGCACATGATCAGTTCTGTTCGGGAGAGAGGTTGGAGGGTTTGAAGTTAGTACGACAACTTCACTCGCCTTGCTTATCAACCTCTCGACAGCATGGATTAGTGGAGGAATCCTGTTGTTCGAGTTGTACCGTCCTTCGGAAGGGACGTAAAGCCGGTGGTCCCGTCGGTGCTTTTCGACAGGAGTAGGCTACGTGCCGGCACCGGGTTTCCCCTCTTCCCTTCTAGCCATAGGTTAGTTTTATCATCTACCTCATCATCAACGCCATAAGACCAGTGCCATAGAGCCAGCTGTCAAAACAGTGCTTTGTGAAACACCATTAATCAATCAATCTAAGACCAAACCCTCAACCGAACTCAATTTACCCCTAACGCCAACAGACTACGCGCGACTCTACCGCACCGGTGACTACGCCTGCCTGGTCGACGGGGTCATCATGTACGAAGGGCGCACTGACTCGCAGGTCAAGGTCAGAGGTCACCGCGTCGACCTGTCCGAGGTGGAGAAGGCGGTGAACGAGGTGGACGGCGTTGAGAAGGGAGTGGTGCTCTGCTATAAGCCCGGCGAAGTCAACCAGGTGCGTTGCCCCCCCCCCCCCCCCCAAAAAAAAAATATAAGATGCGCATGCATCAGGGCTGTCATAAATATTTGGTTCGATACCCGGCTATTAAACACAAGGACTGTGTGGGAGCCCCCAACACTACCGCAGTTAAATAATCAAGTGGACTTGGCTGAAATTATAGAAAAAAAGTCAAGAAATCTGGACTTTTTGCCATCTGTAAATATGTTACGTTGGTTACTTTGGTCGTTTAATCTAAGCTGCATTTTGAGTCGTCACTCGTGGGCCCTTTCAGGAAAATGATGTCTGTTTACAATGGTGTAGAAGGTAGCGAGAGTTGGGGGGAATTTTTGACGTTCTCTTAAAATCGCTCCGATTTGTATGTTTTGCAGCGGCAACATGTCAAAAAACCCCGCAGCTTTACCCCTGACGTCTGCAGTAGGTATAGCAGGGGTGGCTCTAGCCTCTGTTTCAGTCAGGATGATGCAGAATCTCTGAAAAAACTCCCGTCCCGTTGATAGAAAATGGTTCTCCACCCGGAAACTAATGTCTTTGCTGTTTTGCAGACGCTGCTTGCCTTTGCGACGACCGACAGCAATCTGCTGGCGCTGCAAGTCGAGGCGATACTCCAGCGGAGTCTTGCTCCCTACCAAGTGCCGCAGGTCATCATTCTCGGCAAAATTCCACTTCTGGTGAACGGAAAAGTTGACAGGCAAAGTCTGCTGAGAAGCTACGAGGAAAGCTTCAAGAACGGTAAAATTTTCTTGATCACCTAGCCAAAAGCAAGTCCTGGAAGTTTTCTAGAATCCTTGATAACTAATTAAAATTTCTAAATAAGCTCCATTTCCATTTCTTGACAGTTCAGAATTCCATAATAGGTTCTTTCAAAACAAGTCTTGTGATGACTCTTGATCAAAGTAATGCATTTCCAGAAAACGGCGATGGCGGAGAGAAAGTTGAGCTCGATTACACGGGAGTGAGTAACAAAAATATGGCAGCGGCTCAGACGCTGTTCGAGACGATCGCTTCGGTTCTCAGCAAAAGCGCTCGATCCAAGCTGAACATCGAGTCCAACTTTTACCAACTCGGCGGGAACTCACTCAACTCGATCTACACAGTCACGAAGCTAAGAGATCAAGGCTACATTATCGGTAAGTTGACGATCGAGATACAGATCTCACTTCTAATTTCCAAATTACACGTCATTGTTTTCATTCAAAAATACCTTCTTTCTCAACTGTTATAGAGATAGTTGTCATTTTGATCATTTCACCAGTTAAAAATCAACAAACTTTAATTAAATCCTCCAACTCCAACTATACCGCCAGCACCTCCAGTTAATTTTTTAACACTACATTGTTCACAAACCGCAATCGGCATTTTAAAAATTTCATTCCGTAGTTTGTAAAACACTTTATCGAATTTTTAGGTATCACCGATTTCATTTCTGCAAAGAACCTAGCTGAGGTGATCAGTTGCATGCGATTGGACACCGACGAAGACGACGATCTCAAAAATCGAAAGTCACCGATCGACACATTGAGACATTACTCGGTTCGGCCAGTGAACAACTCTCATAAGGCAGACGTAAAAGATATGATCACCAGCAGTTTCTACGAGAAAGCTGACCTGGAGCAATGGTTGATGCCTGATATATACAGGGAAGACTACTTTGATTTGGTCGACAAATTCTGGGAACCTATGATTCAGAACAAATTGAGGTAGGTTACAGTAATATTTTATAGGTATCTATCAAATTAATTTTGATTTAATGAAGTTTGATTAATCACACCAGCATCCATGCAATTAAATGTTTGCTACCTTGATGATACCAATACTACCTATTACTTACCAATGCTACCAATGCAATGCAAGATTTTTTTAGTTTAAGTGATAAATCCTACAGAGTTAAGAATTTACTGTGGTATTAGATGGGAGCTGTTAGTATGATTCACAATTTAGATAGACAAAAAATATTCAAAAATATACCTTTCGACAATAGTCAATAGACAATAACTAATAATTCTGCTGCAGTTTCGTGGTCTTGAACGAGGCAGGAGAAACCGTGGGAGTCGCAGTAAACTTTGACATCCATGACGAACCTATTCTCGACCTGAAGAGCAAACTAGTCATAGTGTTTGATTTCTTGGAGCACATCGAAGGTCCCATCAGAGACCAGCGTTTACCGCAAGGTATTTTTTTTTCAGTATTTTATGCAATAAGTATGAATATGAGAACCGTCCAATCCCTGGAAAAACTCCAGTCGTATTAATAAAAGTGTTCAGCAAAGCTGTTTGCTCTTCTATTCTATAATAGTAACTGAAAAGTATGAAGAAAACTTACCAAAGAGACTAGTAAAAGCTGTGGTAAAAGTACCAATTCTATATCAGCTGACTACCAGAGTATAACCAATTCTTATGTTTCTACATCACAGGTCTTGGTAAGGTATTGCACGGATCTATGATGGCAACTAAGACATCACTTACATACCAGCAAAACGTAGAGGTGATGGCCTTCATGGAGGGACAGTTCCTGCAGTTCGCTCAAGAGAAGGGCTTCACAGGAATATTCACCACAAACACAAGTCCCTTAACACAGGTATGCACTTGTTGGATGCCAATGCCATACCAAAACTAAATGATGATTTTTTACTAATACAGTGGCACTTTCTGCTTGCAGCAATTAGGCGAAGATGTGTACGACTACCAAGCACTGTTGGACTACCAAGTGAACCAATATACTGCCCCCGATGGCACAAAACCGTTTGGAAAAGCACCAGATTCACAAAGAGCTATTTGTTCTTGGCGCCAAATTTAATTTGAAAATTTTACACACATTCCATCAAAGATGACTTCTCATCACAATATTATTCTAATCTCATGACAGTAAATCGCCGAGTTTCGTGAAACACTTGATACATTAGATGCTTTCTGATAAAGCCTTTTCATTTTTGAGGGTCAAAAACTTTTTTATATATAAGTTCATAGCTAGTCATCCATAAAATGTTTTTTTTTCCCTAGTACAATTGTACAACTATGGAATTGTAAGCTTGTAGACAAAGTATAATGTTGTAAATAGGTGCCTATAATTTTTTACAATCCATTATATTATAATAATGGCTATGCAGAAGCTATTTAAAGGCTGCATTGTTATTTTTCAATGAGAATAAAGGTTGAAGAATATTCCAACATACCTAGTATTGTAGCTAGTATGATAAAGGTAGTAGAGTTCATGAGTCAATGATGATTTAAATTGGCTGTTTTGATTTTATGTAAGTAAGAGTAATAATTAAATATATATATATATATATATATATCAAACAATAAGTTTTAAGGAAATACTATAATTATATATATATAATATATAAGGTTCCACGGGCACTTAATATAAGCGAATGCGGATTAGCGTGATTTGAACAATGTGATTAAAAAATCCTGGAGCATTAGGAGTGGAAAAAATATAAGTTTTTGGTAAAAACCTAGGAGGATTAAATAATATAAATCCTCCTAGGTAAAAACCAATTTACAGAAAACAATTTGGCAAATATCTTTGCATATCTTGTTATGAGAGGTAGAAGGTACTTTAAATTTTAGTGAATACTGGTTTAGCCATTATTGATAAAAAGGGTACTAAACAAGCATCAATTAAATTTTAATGTCCAAAGAGGAACTGAAAATTTTCATACAAAGTAATAACAGATTTACGCTGAAACTATTTGACCAATTACCAAATAAATTAGAAGTTCAAGCGTGGTCTAAACATGTGGCATCAATGTTCATTTGATAGAGAACAAAATATATGAAGACGAGAAAATAATTATTTCTTGTGAACCGCTAAATGTGCTGCAAATCACAAGCACATTTGGCTATCAGAAAAAAAGGGCTAAAATATATTTATTTTTTGTTAGTTAATTTGAAAACTTTAATTTAATATTTGTGACACAACCTATTGCAACTAAAAGGAAAGAAATGTGCTTTATGTATCCATTGTCCAAAGTTGTAAATAAACCCCTATTCTATTCTATTCTATTCTATAAATTATAATTTATACCCTTCTAAATAATTTGACACCATCTACTTGTCTAATTATGCAAACTGTTTGGCAGATTGAACATGTCAACCCTCTTTAGTTTTTGTGAATTAAGGAGCAATATAATGTTCCTATTTTTCAAGGTGTTATGTTAGGATATTGTATTGTAATAGTTTATATAGGAAATAAAGAACACATTTTTCAAATCAATTGTAATATACAACTAGCTGATTTATCCTCATTATCATTATAATTCAGAGATAAACTCTTTGCACAATGTCGCCTTTTTACTTTAATATACATTTTGATACATTTAATTATTTATATTTACATATCAAGACTCTAAATTCTAATAGATATCTTGCAATATCCTTTTTTTTTAATTTTTAATGAAAATTTGGAGATTAACAGAGGCATTACAACTACAAGCAATTATTTTGCAAATCTTCCCATTTTGTACTGTTCAGAAAAGCAAGGCAAGAAAATATTTTTCTAATGATTATCTTTTAAGATAGGTAGGTACTTAGATGTTCTTGTTACTTAAAAATTACAACATATTATTAATTAGTTAAGAACTGATAAGCTTGGTCATTAAATGACCAATAAAAAGTTAATTTCTATTAAACTCAAGCTAGGACAACATTGTTTGCAATTTTTTTATATTGCTAAATAAAGATTTATAAAAATGATAACTAAAAAATGCATTTCACCCACACCAATGTATGATAATTAATAAGGAATAAATAGCTAATGAAGGAGTGAACGTAGACTAGGCTAAAAATTCAGCTTCCTGACAAAGTTCATTTCACAAAGATTAAAGAATTAATAGATTCAAAAAATAAAAACACTTCTATTGGTCTCGTAACAAAAAGAAATACATTTGTTAACAGCGACTGTCATCGTGGCTTCAAAAAAATTGATGGATAAAATTATATCGGTATATTCTGAATGTTGTTGCTTACCCCAAGCAAAGATCGATAAGATCCGATTGTCTTTTTAGAAAAAACAACCTGGAATTCCTACCTCAGGCCAAGGAGAGATTATCTCTAATCACAGTGGAACCACTGTAACAGTTAGCAAATATTTTAAAGAGTTTATTTCCAAGCTAAAACCCATTGTTTTTGGCATTGTTTCTAATGAGCCAAATGATTGAAAATTTTATATTGAATGTGGGAGGGGTAGTTGACATAGAATTTTAATAGTGCTGTGGAGATGAAAGAATGAACTGATGAGAATGAGATGAAAGCATTTTTTTGCCAAGATTGTTACATCGATAGGTTTGCTTCGGCTTAAAGTTATATAGGATTTTTAATAACTCGCCCCTTGATGCTAAAATGAAGTATGCATAGCAAAAACCAAACACAAATCTTTGCTATAGGCATATCAAGGTGACAGAAAAGTAGTTGCGTGGCAAATTTACTGATTGACCACAGTGGTTTTCTTGACATTTTAAGTAGGTGTTATTTTCCAATTGAGTATTTGGAGTTGGAAGAATGTTTAATATTCAAAAAATAAATTGATAAGATTTTATGTCATAACACATACTATAATATGTGTGTCTAAGAAGGAGCCACTGCATTTTCAAAGAAGATTATTGATTATGTTACTTGTTTGGCACCATCAATGGGTGAAAAGCTCAGAAATAACTAAGTAATAATAAATAAGTAGCCATCAATGAATGTCAGCTGGTCACACATCTTTTATCTATTTTGCCACCTCTTACTATAAAATATTGATTGCATTATGAGATGATTTTTAGGGCCAATTTCAGGCAAGAGATCATGGATTTAAATTTCAAAATGCCTTTCAATAAAATGGTATTAAGAAATCGATGGATCGGTATAGAATTGGCTGCCAGAAGAAATAGCTAGAAGCTAGAAGAAATAGTATTTTATCTTGAAACACAGTGTGTTTCTTTCATTTGAGTAAGAAATCTGCATTGTGTGAATTTAATCCTAAATGCAAATACTCGTTGCATGGACGGTAGATGATGATTATTAGAAACGAAATATCAATTCCAAAATTTGCATCCGTACCGGGACTCGAACCCGGATCTTTGTCTATCCGGGACACTGCACTAACCAATTGTGCTATACGGACGACCAACTGTGGAATTGATATTAAGTTTATTTGAGTTGTTGGGCTCCATGGAGATAGATTCAGGACTATGAGTGACCATAGAAGGCGCTGAATCTAGTGACGCTATGCTGCGATCACACACCAACAAACTCGACTAACCCCAATTATGACGTTGGGTACGCTTGTATTAGTGTGAATTTAATCCTAAATGCAAATACTCGTTGCATGGACGGTAGATGATGATTATTAGAAACGAAATATCAATTCCAAAATTTGCATCCGTACCGGGACTCGAACCCGGATCTTTGTCTATCCGGGACACTGCACTAACCAATTGTGCTATACGGACGACCAACTGTGGAATTGATATTAAGTTTATTTGAGTTGTTGGGCTCCATGGAGATAGATTCAGGACTATGAGTGACCATAGAAGGCGCTGAATCTAGTGACGCTATGCTGCGATCACACACCAACAAACTCGACTAACCCCAATTATGACGTTGGGTACGCTTGTATTAGTGTGAATTTAATCCTAAATGCAAATACTCGTTGCATGGACGGTAGATGATGATTATTAGAAACGAAATATCAATTCCAAAATTTGCATCCGTACCGGGACTCGAACCCGGATCTTTGTCTATCCGGGACACTGCACTAACCAATTGTGCTATACGGACGACCAACTGTGGAATTGATATTAAGTTTATTTGAGTTGTTGGGCTCCATGGAGATAGATTCAGGACTATGAGTGACCATAGAAGGCGCTGAATCTAGTGACGCTATGCTGCGATCACACACCAACAAACTCGACTAACCCCAATTATGACGTTGGGTACGCTTGTATTAGTGTGAATTTAATCCTAAATGCAAATACTCGTTGCATGGACGGTAGATGATGATTATTAGAAACGAAATATCAATTCCAAAATTTGCATCCGTACCGGGACTCGAACCCGGATCTTTGTCTATCCGGGACACTGCACTAACCAATTGTGCTATACGGACGACCAACTGTGGAATTGATATTAAGTTTATTTGAGTTGTTGGGCTCCATGGAGATAGATTCAGGACTATGAGTGACCATAGAAGGCGCTGAATCTAGTGACGCTATGCTGCGATCACACACCAACAAACTCGACTAACCCCAATTATGACGTTGGGTACGCTTGTATTAGTGTGAATTTAATCCTAAATGCAAATACTCGTTGCATGGACGGTAGATGATGATTATTAGAAACGAAATATCAATTCCAAAATTTGCATCCGTACCGGGACTCGAACCCGGATCTTTGTCTATCCGGGACACTGCACTAACCAATTGTGCTATACGGACGACCAACTGTGGAATTGATATTAAGTTTATTTGAGTTGTTGGGCTCCATGGAGATAGATTCAGGACTATGAGTGACCATAGAAGGCGCTGAATCTAGTGACGCTATGCTGCGATCACACACCAACAAACTCGACTAACCCCAATTATGACGTTGGGTACGCTTGTATTAGTGTGAATTTAATCCTAAATGCAAATACTCGTTGCATGGACGGTAGATGATGATTATTAGAAACGAAATATCAATTCCAAAATTTGCATCCGTACCGGGACTCGAACCCGGATCTTTGTCTATCCGGGACACTGCACTAACCAATTGTGCTATACGGACGACCAACTGTGGAATTGATATTAAGTTTATTTGAGTTGTTGGGCTCCATGGAGATAGATTCAGGACTATGAGTGACCATAGAAGGCGCTGAATCTAGTGACGCTATGCTGCGATCACACACCAACAAACTCGACTAACCCCAATTATGACGTTGGGTACGCTTGTATTAGTGTGAATTTAATCCTAAATGCAAATACTCGTTGCATGGACGGTAGATGATGATTATTAGAAACGAAATATCAATTCCAAAATTTGCATCCGTACCGGGACTCGAACCCGGATCTTTGTCTATCCGGGACACTGCACTAACCAATTGTGCTATACGGACGACCAACTGTGGAATTGATATTAAGTTTATTTGAGTTGTTGGGCTCCATGGAGATAGATTCAGGACTATGAGTGACCATAGAAGGCGCTGAATCTAGTGACGCTATGCTGCGATCACACACCAACAAACTCGACTAACCCCAATTATGACGTTGGGTACGCTTGTATTAGTGTGAATTTAATCCTAAATGCAAATACTCGTTGCATGGACGGTAGATGATGATTATTAGAAACGAAATATCAATTCCAAAATTTGCATCCGTACCGGGACTCGAACCCGGATCTTTGTCTATCCGGGACACTGCACTAACCAATTGTGCTATACGGACGACCAACTGTTGGTCCACAGTTGGTCGTCCGTATAGCACAATTGGTTAGTGCAGTGTCCCGGATAGACAAAGATCCGGGTTCGAGTCCCGGTACGGATGCAAATTTTGGAATTGATATTTCGTTTCTAATAATCATCATCTACCGTCCATGCAACGAGTATTTGCATTTAGGATTAAATTCACACTAATACAAGCGTACCCAACGTCATAATTGGGGTTAGTCGAGTTTGTTGGTGTGTGATCGCAGCATAGCGTCACTAGATTCAGCGCCTTCTATGGTCACTCATAGTCCTGAATCTATCTCCATGGAGCCCAACAACTCAAATAAACTTAATATCTTTTCCACAGTTGGTCGTCCGTATAGCACAATTGGTTAGTGCAGTGTCCCGGATAGACAAAGATCCGGGTTCGAGTCCCGGTACGGATGCAAATTTTGGAATTGATATTTCGTTTCTAATAATCATCATCTACCGTCCATGCAACGAGTATTTGCATTTAGGATTAAATTCACACTAATACAAGCGTACCCAACGTCATAATTGGGGTTAGTCGAGTTTGTTGGTGTGTGATCGCAGCATAGCGTCACTAGATTCAGCGCCTTCTATGGTCACTCATAGTCCTGAATCTATCTCCATGGAGCCCAACAACTCAAATAAACTTAATATCAATTCCACAGTTGGTCGTCCGTATAGCACAATTGGTTAGTGCAGTGTCCCGGATAGACAAAGATCCGGGTTCGAGTCCCGGTACGGATGCAAATTTTGGAATTGATATTTCGTTTCTAATAATCATCATCTACCGTCCATGCAACGAGTATTTGCATTTAGGATTAAATTCACACTAATACAAGCGTACCCAACGTCATAATTGGGGTTAGTCGAGTTTGTTGGTGTGTGATCGCAGCATAGCGTCACTAGATTCAGCGCCTTCTATGGTCACTCATAGTCCTGAATCTATCTCCATGGAGCCCAACAACTCAAATAAACTTAATATCAATTCCACAGTTGGTCGTCCGTATAGCACAATTGGTTAGTGCAGTGTCCCGGATAGACAAAGATCCGGGTTCGAGTCCCGGTACGGATGCAAATTTTGGAATTGATATTTCGTTTCTAATAATCATCATCTACCGTCCATGCAACGAGTATTTGCATTTAGGATTAAATTCACACTAATACAAGCGTACCCAACGTCATAATTGGGGTTAGTCGAGTTTGTTGGTGTGTGATCGCAGCATAGCGTCACTAGATTCAGCGCCTTCTATGGTCACTCATAGTCCTGAATCTATCTCCATGGAGCCCAACAACTCAAATAAACTTAATATCAATTCCACAGTTGGTCGTCCGTATAGCACAATTGGTTAGTGCAGTGTCCCGGATAGACAAAGATCCGGGTTCGAGTCCCGGTACGGATGCAAATTTTGGAATTGATATTTCTTTTCTAATAATCATCATCTACCGTCCATGCAACGAGTATTTGCATTTAGGATTAAATTCACACTAATACAAGCGTACCCAACGTCATAATTGGGGTTAGTCGAGTTTGTTGGTGTGTGATCGCAGCATAGCGTCACTAGATTCAGCGCCTTCTATGGTCACTCATAGTCCTGAATCTATCTCCATGGAGCCCAACAACTCAAATAAACTTAATATCAATTCCACAGTTGGTCGTCCGTATAGCACAATTGGTTAGTGCAGTGTCCCGGATAGACAAAGATCCGGGTTCGAGTCCCGGTACGGATGCAAATTTTGGAATTGATATTTCGTTTCTAATAATCATCATCTACCGTCCATGCAACGAGTATTTG
This sequence comes from Nemurella pictetii, assembly GCA_921293315.2. NCBI lineage: Eukaryota > Metazoa > Arthropoda > Insecta > Plecoptera > Nemouridae > Nemurella > Nemurella pictetii. The sequence continues at coordinate 16,239,711 of OV121120.1, read as the reverse complement.
CATTTAGGATTAAATTCACACTAATACAAGCGTACCCAACGTCATAATTGGGGTTAGTCGAGTTTGTTGGTGTGTGATCGCAGCATAGCGTCACTAGATTCAGCGCCTTCTATGGTCACTCATAGTCCTGAATCTATCTCCATGGAGCCCAACAACTCAAATAAACTTAATATCAATTCCACAGTTGGTCGTCCGTATAGCACAATTGGTTAGTGCAGTGTCCCGGATAGACAAAGATCCGGGTTCGAGTCCCGGTACGGATGCAAATTTTGGAATTGATATTTCGTTTCTAATAATCATCATCTACCGTCCATGCAACGAGTATTTGCATTTAGGATTAAATTCACACTAATACAAGCGTACCCAACGTCATAATTGGGGTTAGTCGAGTTTGTTGGTGTGTGATCGCAGCATAGCGTCACTAGATTCAGCGCCTTCTATGGTCACTCATAGTCCTGAATCTATCTCCATGGAGCCCAACAACTCAAATAAACTTAATATCAATTCCACAGTTGGTCGTCCGTATAGCACAATTGGTTAGTGCAGTGTCCCGGATAGACAAAGATCCGGGTTCGAGTCCCGGTACGGATGCAAATTTTGGAATTGATATTTCGTTTCTAATAATCATCATCTACCGTCCATGCAACGAGTATTTGCATTTAGGATTAAATTCACACTAATACAAGCGTACCCAACGTCATAATTGGGGTTAGTCGAGTTTGTTGGTGTGTGATCGCAGCATAGCGTCACTAGATTCAGCGCCTTCTATGGTCACTCATAGTCCTGAATCTATCTCCATGGAGCCCAACAACTCAAATAAACTTAATATCAATTCCACAGTTGGTCGTCCGTATAGCACAATTGGTTAGTGCAGTGTCCCGGATAGACAAAGATCCGGGTTCGAGTCCCGGTACGGATGCAAATTTTGGAATTGATATTTCGTTTCTAATAATCAAAATCTGCATTGTGATTCTAAGATTTTGTACGAAAGTTCGATTTTAACCATTCCTAATTAATTGGCAATTGGAAAACTGCAGTTCAAAAACATGCAGCAGATTTATAATTGTCTCAGTTTACAATGCATTTTTCCCAAAATTACATTAGTAACAAGTGACAATATCGGAGAGGCCAAGGAAAAAATATTTGCCCTCTATTTTCTCCCAAGTCTGCTACTTTTTCAACTCGATGTTGAGATGACAGAGTGTAAATAAATTGTATTGCAACAATTAATTGCAAGTAAAGCCAACATCTCTTCTTTTCATAAACTATAACTTAACTTTTTTCAACTATCATTTCATTCAATCAAGATATGTTTTCCATAGACAGCAATGAAAAAAACTTTTGAAACTGAATATTTTCTTGAAACACCTATCTCAAAAAAGAAAAGCTCGAGTTTATAAACAATAAAGAAATAATAAGAAATCCAATATTGGCCGATTTTCAAGGCTTATTCTATGGTCATTTCTTGCAAGCTCTCCCTGAAAAACTGGACAGATGCATTGCGAAATAATCTTAGGATCGCAGTGCTACAGATTTTTTTTAAGCGCTACCGCACGAACAAACAAGGTGGTTTGCAATTATCACTAACTGTAGGTAACTAGGCACATGTAGGTAGGTGTTACGTGCAAATAAGTCTAGCACTACGCTTTGCCAAAATATACATTTTAATAATCTATCGATTGTGCAAATTTCCAAAAGAACTGTGTTCTGTTTGCGTACTATGCACAATGTACTACTACTTGTATATTCGATTAATGCCACTAGCACAACTTAAAATACCGAAATCCAAAAATTCAGGATAATTTACGGTTGGTCTTGATTACTTGAATGTAACAGGGCTGTTTCCATAAATCTTGCCTCATTGTTAGATTTTGAGCCGGTATGACAATATTGTTAAAATGTTGCCCAAAATAATTCAAGTTACGTTTACTGTTTGGCATCGCGAGCTTTGCTGTGAACGCCTGTGAATAAAGTAGATGGGATTGTGTCGTTGCATGACGTAGAATAAGTCAGGTATAAGTTGGATCGTAGCTCATCAAGATTCCTTTGCATAAAACCTACCCAAAGCTCGAAAATATCGAACTGAGTTAACATTTATAGCGCAGCAAACGCAGAGATTGTAATGCTCACAACGCCCATTACTCTGACTCCAATCGGAGAGCAGCACAGCGCAACGCTTCCAAAGCCAAACAGTAAAAAATATCTATAATTCTCTGAACATCCTCCTAGCATGAAAACAACTGGAAGTGATTGGCTCTCACCAGCTCGCCGCAAAGACAAACTTCAAATCTAGTTCGACTTTTAACAACTGCAAACTGTAATACCTGTCCAACACACATCTAAGCTGAAACTTGATATCATAACGGGAAAGACTAGCGTGTAATTGATGAGACGTTCAAGCCTCCAAAATGTCAAGCCATATTAACAGGGTGCCGCCCGGCACCATTGGTCGCGATGCTTTCGTTTGCCATACTCGATATACCTATTCTACTGCGTCAAATTAACACCTCAGTCCGCGGCAACTCGCAACACCCGGACCGTCCGGCCGAATCAAATGGCTTGCGTCGAAGTCACTGCCGTCGCCACCGTCGGCTTCACGTGAGGCACAACTTGTATCACACTGTCCTCGACCTTGCGTAGCTTCTTGATTCGCTTCCATTCGCCGGTGTTGTAGTTCATCTGGAAGTGCGTCTCCACGGTCATGGTCTGCGCCGTTTCGTCTGCTTGTATCACGTTCTCCTGGTTCTCGGAGAGTTTGATCGTGACGATGTTGCCGAGATGCGGGCAGGGATTGTCTGAGAAGAGGAAAGAAGCAAATGAGTTATCACTTCCTGAAGACGTGTGTCTTATTTTGTTTCAATTTTAGGCCCACTCGAATATAGACCGTTGATAAAGCAGGCAGCACAGCTTTACGAAACGTCGGGAAAAGTTTGAGTTTTGGGACTTAGCATTCAATACCGTGTTAAATAGTTTGTTCTGTAAACAAATGAGTTAGTGTTGACTTGAACATAAATCCAAATACTTGTGTGTGCGTAGTTATTTACTATTTATTATCCAGGTTCGACTGCCAGTACGGATACAATTTTAGAATGGATATTATTATTTCCCTTCTAATAATAAGCAAGGGACTTGTTACTTTTTTACAACTTGGGTCATTACTCATTACCTATTCTTGGCACTTTAGTCTAAAAAAAAATATATTCACCTGGGTAATTGAATGCTATGCATAGTACCTAAGTGGCAAAGCATAGCTAAGCTATGTAGCATGGCATGGCCTATCTTAGCGCGTCCTTGACGAGGCAAACGGACGACATGCACGAAACCATCTCTTACGCACCTCTGGAACCGGCCATGAAGCCGAGGATGAGCGCCTTCTCCGGCCGGGTGACCTTGTTCGCCGTCCGGAACATGTCTTGCGCCTCCAGCATTTGCGTCCTGGACAGCGACAGGCCGCCCTTGCGCTGGATCACCGGCGTGACAGTCGCCACCGGTATCGTTCTGCGGAGCCAAACACTGTGTTTTCATTGCTGCCCTAGTTCAAGTCGCCATGGCTCAAAGTTTTTTTCCGCCACGGCAAATTCATTGTTCTTTAGCGGCAATGCAAACATTTTTTCTGTCCTTCAGAATACGAAGGAGAAGGTCGACTGAAGGTCATGGTGCAACTGGGCCAGGGAGTCCTATAGAGATGTGGCAAACGCAGCACTGTTGACAGCAACGCTACTGAAAGCAGCCAACGCCCCGCAACCGGTACAGTATAAAGCTTGGCGTGCGTTCTGGCCTCACTAATGGCCAGTTTTACTAAATGGCTAAATGGTATAGCTACAGGCCAACGTGTTGTTGAATTCAATTCTTTCTGTGGGTTATCTCCCAACTGAGAGTAGAAATGAAGTGGTGAAACTGGCGCTAAGTAACGTTCCACAATGCAACACTGCTGAAAGCAACACTGCTTTAAGGCACACCATTTAAAGGCACACCGATAAGAGCAACACTGCTAAAATCATGAAACCAACGGCCCGGTGCTCACCTAAGCGGCGTCAGCGCCGGCGCCGCGGGCGTCCGCAGCTCGGCCTTGGTTTGGGCGGCGGCGGTGGGCGTGGCGGGCAGTGGGAGCGGCGTGGAAGGCGACGACGGGGCAGCGTGGTTGGTCTGCGGCGTCGCCGGGCTCTGCGGCACGTAGCCCGGCGTCGGCGGGTTGTTGATCGGGACGAGCGTCTGTCCGGACGACGGCACGTCGGCGCCCACAGCCGATTGCGGGGCCTCGGCTGCGGAAAGCGTCGGGGGGTCGAGTTAAGGGACGTCGGAGGTTGTGGTCGGTGTAAGGACAGGGTTAAAAAAGTATAGAGAATGGTAAAAAAAAACTTTGATTAATACTAATTGGTTTATCTTGACAGAAATTCATTTACAAAAATTATCGTTTCAGATGGTATGCGTAGGAGATGGCGGATTTTAGACCTCATAATCAAAAACGTAGATAAACAAGCAATCTCCAGTTGTTGGTACTAATGGGGCAATGATTAAAACATGAAAGATGTTCCGCTTCCGTAGTTAAAAAACCTCTAAGGATAACTTGAGTGTATTTTTAAATGAATTATTTTCGTAATATTATTCCCGCCATCAAAGTTTAATACCCATGAGACGATAATTTTTGTTTGTGAGAATTCCTCCAGATTAACCCCTAAGAAGCAACAAATTTACTGTTTAGGGAAAAGCAGAGCTAAGGCACTTACCAGGGAGCACACAAATTTTCATTCCAGTTAGGTTTTGTCTTTTGCAGAATATAACTTTTAAATTTAACAAAGTTGACTAGTTTAAAATTATTAAATTATTAATTGATTAAGTGAGTACTGAAATTTAACTACCGCAAGGCACCAAAATTATTCAAAATTACATTCAACGGGCTTTATTTTGGAACAACAATCAGAATTGCATACAAAACTAAAACCAAGAAAATCTATGAAAAATCTGGACATTCATTTCAAGTTATAGCTATAGTTATGTTCAGTTTTATCCAGACTCGCAGGTACGGCTTCGGTGAAGGTCGACGTGTACATGTGAGGATACGTTGGAGGGAACATATTCATCCACTGGTGCCACGAATAGCCAGGCTCTGTCAACGGGTACAACAGACAAACACAGGCATGCACAAATCGAAATTGACCGACCTGGTCAGAAAAGTCGGCACTGGGAAAATAACTGGATAGTTTTCAGGAAAACCCATTCAAATGGGTATTGAATGCTGAGTTCTAGATTCCAACTTTTCCCGGCGCTTCAACCCGAGTTTAGACCGTTGATAACGCAGGAAGCACAGCTTTGAGAAACGTCGGGAAAAGTTTGAGTTTGGGAGCTTAGCGTTCAATAGTCAATACCCTGTTACGTAGTTTTTCTGAAAACTAACGTGCGCAGATATGGAAATGACACACGTCTAACGGTTACATTAATGATTTGATTACACAAGGATGATATGGATGAGAAGGAATGGCACAACCTACATGCTATACCATTATGCTGTACGGAAACGTATAGCATAATGGATAAGGGCCGGTATTACAACTTTTGTCAACTCTGGGTTAAGCATCTAACTCCTAGAAACAAATGAATTCCACTGCATCCCATTGGCCGTTGCCATAACAAATAACTTAACTCCCACTTTAACTTGGAGTTGGCAAAATTGTAAGATCGGGTCTAAGTGAAGTGCCCCGGACAGGCAAAGATCCGGGTTCATATCCCGGTACGGATACAAATTTTGGAATCAACAAACAGGCGGTACGACGGCAACAAAGACGGACACTCACGCGAGCTGTCGAACGGCACCGTCGTTAGCGAGGTCATCACGTGCTGCTGCGGGGTGGCCGGGTTGTAGGACGGGGTGGCGCCGGGCCCGGGCGTCGGCGGGTTCATCGCGGCGAGGCCGACGGCGTAGTCGGGCGTCTTGTCCTCCTCCTTCTCGGCCGTCTGCGACGACATCAGCAGCTGTTGCGCCGCGTTTGCCTCCGACACCTTCTTCGCCTCCTCCATGTCTGCAATGGAAGCGTGGTTCGGATGTCTAGCTAGGTTGTTGTATGTAGGAAACTCTCGGTGAAATCGGGTGACCCTGGCGGACTAGCGCGGGTTTAATATTATTTATTTATTTCAATTGATTGGTAAATATATATATATTTTTTTTTTTTCGAGTTTTATCAGAAAACTATAGGGCAGATCTTTTAAAAAAACGTAACAGATCTAAGTTTAGAGACTTTGAAGGTTCCCTGAAAGTTTCATCCAAATCGGTTAAGCTGTTTGGTCAGTCAATATTAGGATAGGGGTTACCATTAAAAGAAGTTAAACCACAGAAATCCTTGTGGCTAGTGTCGAAAGTCCTACTTCTACCTATGACAAATTTTTTTCTTTATGTTACACTTGCAATTTTGGGGAGTAATTTATGCGATAGTGAATATCAAGTTAACGATACCTTGCAGGCGTTTCCGCTTCTTGGCCGCAGCAAATCCTAGGGGCTGCTCGTTGATAGCGAGTAATTTAATTCCTCCGTCTTTCCGCCCAGCAGGGGTGCGAGATATAGCCGGTCTCGGAGTCAACGAAGGGCTGATCATCGCCGGTGACTTGAAGCCCGGCAAACGGCTTGGAATTCCTTTCAGTGGTGCTAGAATCAAAGAAATCTTGGTTATCGAACGTGCGCTGTCATATTGCAGCCTGCAGGTCTTCTTTACTCCCATAACCAGGATTTATGTGGCCTAATTAGGATATTTTCATTGCATTTTCTTTATATTATTATTTATTTATATCAAACCGACAGCTATTTAAACTTTCAATATTTTAAAGTGTCACACCACTTCTTCTGCCACTTCTTGTTCTTAATCAAATAATTTCAAGTGGTCACTACCAAAAATGAGTAGTGGTCATTGCTACCATTGATTTTTTTTTTTGGCATTTTGATAAGTCAGTTGTAATATGTTTCATCCTTACTTGTATCAGTCATTTTCCTCGGCATTCCTCTTGATCGAACAGGTACAGTAGGTGCAGTGCTTTTCTTGAGATTACTGGAAGCATCTATTGATTTTTGTAGTAATTCGGCTCTTAATGCTGCTGATTTTGGTTTTCTCTTCAATGTAAAATGTTTTACAGGAGGAGGCTGTTGTCCCACCACACTTGCTAAAGCATTTTTGTTCAGATAGTGACATTCTAAAGGGAGCATGCCCAGGTCACTTTTTTTTCTCACTGGAAGAGATACAACGTAATTATAAATATCAAAGATAGTACATATTTAGGCCAATCACTTCTGGATTTCGGTTGGGTATCGTAGCCCATATGGTTGACAAAGCAGTACATTACAGTAGGTAATCAACTAATATTTTACCCAATTTCTTCAGATCATTTACAAGATCAGAAAATATGCGACTGTTGTCATCCATATCACCAACTTGGGTGTTTAGTGACCCTGTCGAAGGAAGAGTTTTCATGGTCTCGGAGAGCATTGACACCCACTGATCACTATCAACTTGAGCAACTTCCAGGATCTCTTCAAGCTCCACTCTCCACTAACACATAGAAATCACAGTATTAATACAATTATTAACAACAGAAATTTTAAAACATTGGTCATTGAAAATAGTATAAAATTGGTTGTAAACAAAGCCCCCACCTCTTCAACACTACGGCGGGGTATGTGGAAAAATGACAACAATAATTTGAGTTTCACTTGAGTTTGTAAGTCTAGAAAACAATCCTTGATGTTCCTTAACACTTCGGCATTTAATTGAGAGCATATTGAGCCACCTGTCCATGAATCGTTAGAAGTTCCGAGTTTATTATGAAGCCACAAAGACGTATCACTATCACGGACGTTCGCCATGTTGAATCAAGAAGCAAGAAACGAGACGCAGGCGCAGACGATTTGCGCAACTAACCGCTGACATGTGACGACATCGCTGTGACGTAATAACAAAAATGCACGATTTTTAAACTATGTGGGATATTTTTCGATGCTCAAAATTATTAAGATCGTATTTTCTTCTCAAAAAAATTGCAAAATTTACTTCTTATGTTTTTTTTAAAGTTTTCAAATTCCACATGAATTCACTAACGTCTCTGAAATTGCAAAGACAAAGCGGAGCCTTGGCAACCACCAAACAATTATTAATTATTATTTTGGACTCAGTGACTGAAACTTTATTTCTGATTCTGACAGTAATTTTTTTTATATATACAAACACGATCAAAATCAATATAAAGCAACCATCAGCAAATACTAGTGACAAAATGATTTTTGGAGATGACACAGAGGAAATAGAAACTGTTCCTACAATTGAAATCCATAATGCATCCAGAGAAACTTCAAACTGCGACCTAAATTTAACACTCAATGTTGCTCGCACACATTCAACTGCAAACAGCAATGGTGCTTATGTGGATTTAAAGTTTAAGGAAATTCAAGAAATACCCATACACTTCTGTGACATCTTTAAAAATGTGCAATATCTCTATCTGGAACGTAACAGGATTGAAGAATTGCCAGAAGACTTTTTACCATCTCTTCCATATCTAAAATGGTTCGATATCAGGAAAAATCTACTGCTTTCCATTCCGACAAGTATTGCACACCATCCAGCTTTGGAGACTTTATTGCTTCAAGGCAACAAGATCACAAAGCTACCGTTGGAATTAGGTAAATTATCATTGTACCTGGAGGATAAAGGAGGTTGACAGGACTTAACAAGTTAAATGTATAGAAGAGAAAACAAAAATAAAATGAAAAACATGTCATGCATGCATGACAGCGTTCTTTGGTTACCATGCATGCAACGAGATTTGCTTTACAAAATAGCTCATCCTAGTTAAAGTATACCTACCTATACTTTAGTTTAACTATTTGCTACTTTTTTCAAAATTTATTTTCAAAATCGGATATATGTTCCAAACTGCTTAGTGCTTGTGAGCTGAAGGGAAAGACATTGAGACAGACATGCCATCCAAATATAGTGGAAGTAAAATTAGAGAATTTTCATTTGAATTGGAAATGGAGCTAGGCATTAAATGATGATTACCTCTATCACATTGACTGTGTAGAATCAGGAAATGCAGTTGTCTATGGCATTTAATATGGCCTTACTTGCAAAATTAAGCTTTCATATTTTTTCAGGGATGGTTCCAAAGTTACGTGGTATACAACTCGAAGGAAATCCAATTACCTACCCTTCTCAAGATGTAATAGATAAAGGATTGAAGTTTATGCTACAGTACCTACAAAGTGAAATGGAAATAAAATCTCCCACAAATATCCAGCCTGTTTCAGAACTCTTTTATCAGAACACAAAACCCTTCGGTAAGAAGAATAAACAGTGTAGTTTGTTTACCAAATGGATATAAAGAAACAAAACCGTTAATTGGTGGAATAAGAAAATAGAGTAAAAATGCTTTTCCCATGTATGTATAGGTGCTGAAGAAAAAAAGCGGGCACGGAAATTCCAATCAAAATCATGCACTAACAATTCTCTACGCAAGAAGTCTTTCCAATATCCTTCGCACATCCTAGCGCTTAAATCATCACAGATGTCCTGCGTTGGAAATAAGAAGCCTCTCTTTTCTAACAACAAAACAAGACCAATGTTTCTCAACCAGGCGTTGATATCAGAGGACTTTCCTTCGTTGTTCAGTGAGGTAAAGTTACCGGAAGGTGACTGCTTCACTACCGAAGAGAAACTGTTGTTTCCACTGCGACAGAAGCCATCGGCATACGAAATTAAAATGATCAATCGCGAAGAGAAAATACAGGAGAACTTCATGAAGGAGATGTGGATTTGTAAGCTGAGAGATATGCTGGAGCAGCAAGGAAAAATAATTCAACGCAGAAAGTAATCTTCTTACCATATTAACACATTTTAACAAGTCTTATGTTACCTATTTAAGTAGGACCTATGATTTTTTTCTAAGAAAGAATTTAAAATTGTGGCAGATCACAGTTTCCTTATAGCTAGTTAGTAGGTAGTGTATAAAATGTATTGTACTCCAAATATTTTCAATATTAATTCTAGCTTTGCAGATTATAGGTGGAGGTATGCATTTTTTATTGCTTTACAATTAAAAATACATTCAATACTGTTTCAGAGATCAGGAAATACTGAATGGTTGGCGAATGGACTACAGAAAGAGCCAGAGCATCCCTAAGTTCCGCAAACACGAAATCATAGCTCCTTACGAAGTCAACAACGACCTTTACCTCGACGGCACTGATAAACCACACCCATTAAAGCGGGAAGAAAAGCAAAGGTAGCCACTTTAAAAACGCTTCGACGGTACCAAACGTGTGATGCAATTGGTAATCTCACAAAAATAATAAAACACCGCTTTTATCTGCAGAGAAATTGGAGACGAAATGGCTGAAATATTCCAGTCACTACAGTCCTTGAGTGGATTGAAATTGGATGACAGTCTGAGCCCAAAATCAAAACAACTGCTACTTGACAAGGAAATGCAACAGGTAAGTGACGGGAAAATTTCACGTATAAAATTATAATAAAGAGCAGCCGACAACTTAAATATTTTAGTTTATTCAGTCAGTCATTGTCGATCCACTATAATTTTAAATCTACCCCAAAAAAATCTCGAGTTATTGCAGATAAATTTTTCTTAAAAACTTGAATCTGATATCAAGCAGTCCCTGTCCCAAATACGCTACAATCGCCATTTGTTAACAAAGCTTTCGCTTGGTTCTAGAGCCTTCCGTCTCAAAAGCGTCTAAAAAATTAACAACAATTGTCTGATTTACAGCTGGCCATTCTTCAGAAGCAACTGACAGCAGTTCAGAAAAGGAATAGCCTCGAGTATCAAATTTTGAAAGAACCCGAGAAGCAGAAGCGGCCCCATGCACGGAAGAGCGCTCCCAACTTGAAGTTCAGCGATTGAAAGACGAAAGTCATCACAATTCACAATTCAGTCTCTGAGCAAATCAAATCAAACTCTGTGTAGTAGTAGTAGTAGTAGCATTTGACCATTAATAGAATTAGGACCTACCTATCTGCTTTTAATATCTGTTATTAATTTAAATTTGTACTTTTGAAATTGGGTGGGAAGTTGAATCCAAATAATATGTATGTACCCGATCTTATTTTTACTCTCTATACTGTAATTGCTTAAAAAATGAATGCCAGATTCAAACAAAAGAAGAGCAGCATGACTCATGTAGAACATTGTTGTTTGGAAATGTCAAAAGATTAGAAAGCCTAAAGAAAGGCCTATTAGAAGCCTATTAGAAAGCCTAGGGGCTATAGCCTATACCTATAACTTTATAAGGGCAAAAATCTAAGACTTGTTGTTATCATAGTCTCATGTCATCGAATATTAGAAGTTTTGGCCTTTTTGCCTCTTCAATAACAATCTGACCATATTAAGAACGCATGCCATTAGGTTCACACATGTAACACATTGAAAAATATCAAACATGGAATAAAAACAATGGACTGCAGTTGTATTCATATAAATGATATATTTTTCTTGTCTAGTTCCCAGGTACTTTTCTACGTAAATTGTTAAAGAAATCATCTGCTATTGAAATTGACAAGAAATGGCAATGGATACAAAATGCAATACAAAAATATCATCACCCTATAAAAAGAAGCACGGTAAATATAGTCGACTCTAGATCTACTTTACACATTATCTTAAATATTCAACATCTTGATTGTTAATTGATTTTAAGAAATTGATTGAAAATAAATAATATCGTATGCCTATGGGTAGCATTGCTAACAAATGTAAGTATAGAACACAAAATGCTATTTTTGTTCATTTTAACACATTTAATTGGTGCAACCTTGTTCACAGGTAGATTTAAACTCCAAATGCTACCAGCAAATGAAGATGCAGCCAAAATTCTATCAGACATCATTTAGATCCTTATGAGATTTGGTTGAGGCTGATTTATCTCAAGTAGGTTAATTAAATTCCATGCATTAAATCAAACTGGTATGATTCTTGTTTCCTTTAAATACAGGTACAAGTTTCTCACCTAAGAAATCTCGGGTGAATTTTAATACGGCTTACCTAGCCTGGCGATTTCCCAGCATCCTATTCACTGCTAAATTCAATTCCTTCCTCATCATTCTTTGTCCTTTTCCATTCCATTCTTTCACTTTTCCTACAATTTTCCTCTTTCCTCCCAACTCATTGTCCTTTCTGCTTTCCTCCAAGTAATTTTTTGGTCTTCCCATTCTTGGTCTTCCTGCTCTTCTTTTCTATTTGCTGTGACTTCAATTTATCTGTCCAAACCCCTGGCAATCTTTCCAATTCCAGCTCCTTCCAAATATTACTATTAATATACTATATTGTATTTGTATTACATTGTAACTTCATAAAAATCTATCTATTTAAATATTTATTACATTCTATTTCTTCAGAATCAATAACAAAAATATTAGGCATAGGTACAAAGAAAATATGTTCTATTTAAAACTTCTCATAACATATCAAATTTGAAGATGCACACTTAGCAACATTAAATTGAAATAAACTTAATAGTATAATATTATCAATCAAAATCATTATTATCAAAGGTACTCTAATTAATGCATGATGCTAATTTCTACAAAACTCTTCATGAAAAACAACTATTAGGATACAATTGAAAATTTTCTATTTAAAAAGGTCAAATCAATTGGAACCAAATTGTAACTTGGTTTAAAAAAAAACAGGGTGCGTAAATCACCAAAGACCAGCTAAGAAATTTTCATAGCTTTGACCAAACAACCATTGCAATCGTGAACAATGCACGGAAACTTCAATCACACCTACTCCACATCGATCGGGATCGCCTATCGAGACTCTTATCCTTCTTAATAACAAGTTGCGCATCCCAGCCAAGATACGAGGTCATTGTAAACGGAACAAATCACAAGCTCAGTCATACTCATCACTCAGTCATCAGTCATCGGTGTCAGGTACACGGATCTTCTTAGTTAATGTAGGAATAAAACTTTGTACATGTAGCACAGATGTCGATAACACTACTTTTTAGGAGGTTTATTCGCTATGTACTTCTTGGCGATGAATTCTCTGAGCGGTTTTTTGTCGAGCTTGTCAATGGCTTTCAACGCTGCATGAACCGTACCGATCACCTAGAGAACAATCAAGTCAATTATTTAAAATGTCTGTTGCAAGCGTCAAACCAAATATCTTACTATTACAATATCGGAAACTCTACCAAAATAGCATTGATGAATTGACTGCGGAATCGTCAGCGCCAGTGGCAAGGGAAGGATTTAAAGTATCCCAGCCGACAGGACACAACTTAACACAGCGTTTCTTACGTCGTATTACGTAATATTGAGAGGGCTTTGTTTGCCACCGATGCTCAATCTCAAGTATCAACAGACAGGCGGCATACAAAAGAGTATCTTTACAGGACCCCTATTCACTAACTTTTTCCTTTATAATAGGGGTCCAGATGATAAGTGCACTTATTTAATTTAACTTCTAGCTTTGCCGCCAGATTCGCTACCAGTGCTTTGTCGCCGGATTTCGCTGAGTTTCGCATATTTTAATTTCTATGACAGTATGTTTGATCAAAAAACAAGCAATCAATTTCAAAATAGCATATTGATTTTGTTTACCTGCCCTACCCAAGTCTCGTCGATCAACATATCATTGAGAATATTTGTTGGGTCTTGGTTTGAGTCTCCCTTTTTCTCAGCAACTTGTTTGCTGCACTCCTCAAACAACATGTACTTTAGGTGGGTGACTCGGTGATAGACTTTTATGTGCTCCGAGCACATGACACACAATGTGAGTTCCTGATAAAGAAAATACAGGACTTATATTAATTAGAGTAGATTCAAACCAAGATGCAAATACTCGTTGCATTGACGTTAGATCATCCAGCTATGCAATACATGGACAAAAAACTGTGGAGTGGATATTTCGGTTCTAATAATAAAATACCTATATAAATCTCTTGTAGTTAAAGGAATTGATTAAAAAGGTACATAGAATTAAACAAGGAATTCAGAGATTAAGATTGTAAGTGATCAATTCTTTTATGATGACCCAACTCAGTGCCGTAAAAGAATTTACCTGATTTATAGCATGCAAATGTCTTTTGTTTTGTAAATCATATTATAAAAAATTGGTCTTGCCTTGTGATCTTCAGCGACTTTGCTAGGCGTACTTTTGACAAGGGTTGATTTGCAGTAAGCCTGACCGGACAGTTCCATTTTCTCTGAAGGTGGTGCCTTCTTGCACGTTGCACAAAGCTCATCCTTGTTGGCAATCGAATACATCCCCATCTCAAACAATGGCCACGTTTCAACACCCTGGATTGGCTCTTCTTGCCATTTGGCCATCTTTTTAAGGATTGATTTCTTGTTTTCCGCCAAATCGTCTATCGTCTTCAGATTGGAAAGGAAATAGTCGTCTAGAATTGAAAAAAAAAGTATATTAATATGGTTAAACAGAACTGGGTAGATGGAACAGATTAACATGGTTTTGCTATGTTTTGACCGATTTGTGTCCTAAAACAGGCCTGGAAGGATTGCAGAAAAAAATTGCAAGCAATATCTTACGTTAACATCAGTTTTCTATAAAACAGCATTTGTCACACAAAGGACAATGACATGAAAAAAGGTGCCAGTGATATGCATTTTTTAGATAATTGCCCTCCGGGTCTGTGGAGGTTACAATACAGTGGCCAACTTCAGGGCAGGAGTCGAGGACAGATGGATGATTAATTATCAGCGTTTTCTGCCGAATGCTGCGATACAGACTGGTCAGACCAGTTCCTTTACAGCCTTAAAATCGATTAAAACAGAGAAAATTCATATTCACCTTTTCCAAAAAATTATATGCTTGCATAGAACTTCTCAGTTTTAACATGATATTTGCTTGCATTCCAAAATGGATGTATTTAACTTAATCTGAATATTTTGTAACAGAAGAATTATACATAACAAAAAAATAATACTGACCATTCTCTCTGTATATTTCTGTTAGGAAGTTGGGGTCTAGTGCCTGTGAAATCAGCGTTTGCAAATACACTTCCAAGTTAGAGTGTAGAGGCTCCAATTCTTTACCGGAGCCATCAAAAACATAATCTCTGTAACAAAAATAGTTAATTTGTTGAGATGAGGTTAAAAACTTCTTGTACAGTTAATAAATAGTTGGCATAAAAATCTAAGCTTGGCTGCTTTGGCAAAAATATAGTTAATAAATTTTTGAAATAAAGGATTTAAGTCCAAATGACCCTGGCCTTAACATCATTCTTCTACAGTTGTCTATCTTGTTTGCCACTTTTCCTGCTGGTAAGTCACCCTGCTTCTCTGTTTTTTCCCCAGAATAATATTTTTCTAACATATTTTGACCAGTCTGCCAGCCACATGACCACATGATCATCGGTCATTTCAGTCAAAGCTTCACAAACATTCATTTCATCTCTTTACCCTTTTAATTGGTACGTTTTGCTAACAACACTATACAATTTATCCATGCAAGACACAACTAAATACATAATTTTAGTAAATAAAAACTCACTCATCTTCCAGTTCTAGATAATCTTGTAGAAATTCAACGATGATCTCTTTCCTGTTTTGAACACGAAATTTAATCGGAGCCCGTAGATACCTGGGCCGTACAGCTGGAGTCCAGCCCGAAAACTATGAACAAGAAAAAGGCTAGAAAAACCTTTCCTGATCAGACCCAACTTCCCAACCCAATTTATGTTGGGTCAGGAAAGGTAGGATTAGAAGGGTGGGTGGGGGGGGGGGGGGGATATATAGCGAGGAACGGACTTTTGGAGCACTTGACAGAATGTGCTTTGGAGCAGTTTCCAGTATTCGTTTTAGACCAGTTGCAAGAAGGCTTTTTATCATTTGCTGTTGGAGCAGTTTACATTGGAGGAGTTGACACTCAACAAATAGTTTTACAGACTTTAGAGGGTTGGATGAGTTGAAATGTATAACAGATACAGCGTTCCCTAAATGTACTCTGCCTGCTGGGATGATCACTAGCCCAAACCATAGGCCAAACCCCAATCAAATAATATTTTGTCAATAGACCTATTCCACTCAGAGAAAAATGATGTCAGTTACCCACTGAACTACCAGTTAAAGAAAAATAATAATTAGCTTTGCTAAAAAACAAATGAAGGTACAGAAATCACAAAACAAATTGCCCTACCCGGCTTTACCATGTGGGTATATCATGGTGTCATTTTGATAGAATTTTGATTGAATGGAATAGGTGTAGTGGAGAGTAAAATTAAAGTCAACAGACACTCACAGTGGTCAAGTTTTGGTACAGAATTTCACCATCCTTTTCAAAATGTTGGTATTTCTGTAGCAAAGTTTTCCCGTCGAGGCGCCAAATCGGTGGATATTCCTTGTCAAGATCCTCTTTCATGACGACAAACTCTCCTGGCTGATTAAAAGATCAAGTTAGACCAATTACTTTCTTAAGGCTTGTGTCTTTTTCTAATCTTAACACCTTAGTTTTCAGAAAAACTATTTAATTGCATTGATTTGTTGCTATTTGGCCCTCTAGTTTAGACCATTGATAAAGCAGGCAGCATAGCATTGATCAAATATTTGATCATCTAATATATTATTTCTAGATGTTTTGATAATTTCTTGTAAATGTAGGTATCTTGATTTTTAATACAGGTATTGAGCTACAAAGTGCCAGTTTTATGAGTTAAACATCAAAACTAGAAGACTGAAATTTTGTAAGCATGTGCAAATACCTCTGCATGAAGGTTTGGGAAAAATGTCTGCTAAGCTTGCATATGCCAAGTTCTTCCAATTATTATTCTTACCCTAAAAATATCACTTTCGCCTTCTGCAGAGGAATTTACTCCGCTGAAGCGAGTATCAGCGGACTGACGAGGCTTCCCCACTGCTGGTGAAGCTGATACTCCTTTATTACTTCCGGTCGGGTTGGTTTTCTTTCTAGACGCCGCACTGTAAGTCTTAATATTATCTGTGTAATTCTTATTTTCTCCCACTTTTTTTTGTTTCTTTGCAAGAGAACCGTTATCTTCACTATTACTGCCTGAACTATCATCTTCTATTGATGGAGTACGGACTTTTTTCCGCTTGCCACCTATCCGCCTGTGACTATCATTGTCAGAATTTTCCTGCAAAATAAAACAATCTTTTAGAGCAAGTAAATAATATATAAAATAGCACCTAATTGTGAATTTTATTAGAAACCAAATTAAATATCCCAGTGAAAATGTGTATCCAGATGTGACCTTACATTAGTAGGTACCTATCGGTAGTTGCAAGAATAATCGGAACTAGGTACCTTGATTGAATTGCATCTTTGAATTCACAATAAAGCCAAATTGTTTTAGGGGAAATTTTTTGTAGATAAAGGTTGGGTATTGTTGTACTTCTTTACTTCATTGAAATAATGGATCACTCTTCCAATCTTTACCTTTATAGGGGACCATGCTGGATCTTCGTCAGAATCACCAAAATCGAAATCGGGTTCAATATCCTCGGACTCCCCGCTCAGGGATTCTGTTATTTTTGGTTTGGTGCGCTCCTTTGCCTGTCTCCGAGAACGTTCTCTTATTGGCGGCAAGAAATCTGAAAAGGAAATACCTGTGAGAAATTCTGTATTTTCCACTCATGTCAATCATCTAAAAAAGAGTAAAGATAGGATAGTAATAAGTTTAAGTAGCTGAACTCTTACTATCCAAAAAATAGAGAATGATTGAGATATTTTTGATGAAATGTGTGGAAAGAGTGGCTTCCCACAAAAAATGTGCCATTTATCAAGATTCAAGACTCATGAGAGCAAAAAGTGGCAGACCAGCAAAAGAGGCGGATCAGATCTTCTAAAGATGGCAAAAAGATATCAGCGCAACATAGAGAAATTCTTTTTTGGGTCAAAAACTCTCTTCCACAGAAGCCATGACCGTTCAAAACGGCAAGGCAAAAGCAATTTTTCAAACACACCCCCTATAGGGTAAGATTCTTGTTAATAAGAGTTAGTGTACACAGCTACTTCTAGCATAAGATCGATGTCAACCCACCTTTCTTGCTTACGACCTTTTTCTTCTTATTATTCTTCTTGGTTTTCTTGGTTGCCATACTTTTCTCCAAAATATTTAATGGCACATGCTCGACGGTCACTGTTGCTTCTCTGATGGCCGTTGGCACATCATCACTGATGAATGGTTTTACCACCTCAACAGGTCTTAATTTATTTGTTTTCTTCTTGCCTTCTGAAGTTATATCAGATTCAATTAACTGATCCTCGCAATCAACCACGTTCGAACGTTCCGCAGAAAGGTCACACTCTCTCGAATCATCTTCAGAGTCGTCTTCGGCCTCATCGAGGCTTGTCCCTGGATCATCCTTCTTAACTTGTAGAAATTTCAAGAAACTTGAAATGTAGCCTGATACTTGACTTTGATTTTCCGAGCATTCATTGATAGTTGACATTTTTTTGGAGGTTAATGTAGCACCTAATGCTGTTTTAATGATTCTTGTTTCCTCTTCAGTTTCGGGAACTTTCTTATAATTTTTGCAAAATGTGGAATGTCAATTGACGATTATTTCCCGCTTAATTCCTTGATTTACGCTGGAAGCACTGGAAAACGCGTGGTCTTAAATTATAAGATGCGAACTGGACCAACTGACAGAGTGAGTGGTTAGAAATAATATGATGATAGATAATATACTATTATGATGGTGTAGTATTTATATCTTGTGAGGGGATGGAACCCAAAAAATTTGAGCATCTAACAAACAACTAATACTTTTTAACTCCAATGTCACTGCCGCGTCCCTTCCCCATCTACTCTGATACTCAGCTCTGCTCAGCTCTTCTACCATCACAGCTGACACTGTGAATCAGGCTTCATTATGCTTTTGCGAGTAGCTTATTATTTTCGCTAACAGAGGGATGTATTCCTTACATCCTGTCCAATCCTGTCGAACAAATTGGTTACAATGTTTCAAATTTGATTTGCAAGTTGGTGCATCGACCCCAGACAATTTTCAAATGACGCCAATAGAAATTTTTGCACAAAATCATTGAAATAAAATATAAATACTTAAATAATAAACTTATTCCACTCAGAGAAAAATTACGTCAGATGCCATTACTACTACCAGTTTGGAAAAAAATATTAATTAGCTCTGCTAAATAACTAAGGAAGATAGGGAAATTTCAACCCGCATTGCTCTACCTGGTTAGCAAGTGGGTATCATGATGTCATTTTGATTGAATGGAATAGGTTAATGAAAAAATTTATAGTGCACCTAAGAAATTAGGGAAATAGTTAAGCATTTGCAAATTGAAAATCCCAAATAGTTTTGAGCAAAATAGGGAAACATCACTTGATAGTGATGCAAAATAAACACACTGAAATACAAGAATAAGTAACAAAAACACATATTTTTAACATATTTTTACTTGAGCTAATTTTAACAAAGTACAGTAGGTAAAATATAATGTCTTGTTACGACAAATGACCAAATTCATTTCAACTTTGCTATGAATTGACAACTTTTGTTTTGAAACATTCACAATTTTCTTGCAAATTAGCAAATACAATTTGCAGTTGCAACATAATCGTGTAACGTTTTTAGGTATTCATAGATCGTACTATCTCCAGCTGCCAGTAACACTTTCGATATAAAACTAGAGGCAACCGTACAATTTATTAAAATTATTTAGCAATACCATCATTAGTCACTCATTTTCAATGAACACTCGAGTTTATCAGTTGGCAGTCAACAATCTATAGGAATAGGAAATGATGACGAGGCATACAGACAAATTCAAAATTGTAATCTCAAAATATTTTTCTTCTAGTCCTAGTTATTTTATGGCTATATTTTCCTAAGAATATGGAGTACTCAACATTCATATATGTATTATCGCCGCAAGAAAAAAAAAATCATTTATTACCAAAAAGTGATAAATTATAATAATAGATCAAATCAAAGTGAGTGTGGGTATATACAAATATGTTGTGCACAGAGCATTTGGCACAACAATTAGGAGAAGGGCCACCAATCAAACATTTTAACTTGCCATTATGACTTTTTGTCAAAACTAGCAAAATCAAAGTTAAAGTGAGGGCGTAAAACATAAATCGAGGTGATTTGAAAAATGCCAACTCAATTGACCGAGAAGAAACGCTGAAATCGGGAAAAATCGAAAACCTATTAATCAACAAAAAAAAGATCTGGTGCAAGAAGATCTGAAAATATTTCGTAATAGCAAAACGGCTGCTTGCACGACGTAATTCGGGGTTGAAATAAAAAAGTTTCCCTGCAATTGTGCGAGTTAAACCTCCTATGATTGTGGAAATAGAATGAGAAAAGGTTTAGTTTCACTTAATTAGTAAGAAGAATTACCAATATGGCATAAGGTTGATGTGCACATTAAAAATTAATGGTTAAATTTACTCTCCAATTGGGCGGTAATCTCGGCACACTTCACAACGAACCGCCTTCAACTCCTGGCATTAGGTGTCCTTCGGTTTTGTCCAGCCATTTGAATTGGTTCACTAAATCGAATATCTTCCTGACCTCACTTTCGCTATCGTACTTCTCCGGCAGATAGTAGAGCTTGACTCTTTCTTCCGTATGGCACTCCAAAACTTGCCAATGTTCAAACAGCTTCAACGAGCACTTGATTGGGTCCACTGCCATGCTTTCGCCTGCAACCAAGATGACAGAATAGGTGTTATTTTAGTAGCATTAGCTCCGCCAAAGGCAAACTGAAAGAAAGAATTGGAATCAGGACAAAAACTGTTGCATTTAATAAAAGAAAGAGTAGTCTATACAGAGAGAGACCACACCAAAAAAATTGCTGCCATTTTGGACACACCAACTCCTAAAACCAAACTTCCACGGGGAAGTTTCAAAATGTCAATATGGAAACTAAAACGTAGGCTTTTTTTGACTGAAAGAACAGCTGATAAGTGAAAACTTATTCCTGAAACTGATGAAATTAACCAGAAATCATATCAAAAATAGTTGATAAAATTTCACTCCTGAAAGGGAATATAAACATACACTCGATTGCGTGAAGTTGGCAGAACAAAGCCCGATTCGAACACTAGCGCCCCCTGCGGTTAAGCATGCTCTCCCAGTAAATGAACTGTATGCATCATTTTAAATATGAAGTTAAGTTAAGAAATATATCAGGTCCGTGAGTCGAGCCGCTGCCACCACCGCCGCCGCACTGCAACCGACCACCAGCGCGCACCAACCAACCGGCCGCCAACTGCTCACCGTAAGGCGCAAAGCCGGTGTCGAGGCGCTCCTTCATCTCGCCGAGGATCTGCTGCACGTAGTCGCGCTCCGTCAGCTGCCGCCCGACCAGCCGCCAGAGCGAGAGTGCGCTCACCGCGTAGACGTCCACCAGGGGGCGCAGCAGCCCGTGCAGGAACTCCAGCTGGCCGTTCACCTTCTTGTTGCGGAACAGCTGGAAGACGGAAGGCGTGCCGTCAGTTGCTCCGAGAAGAATCAAGATTTTTGGCGGAGGACGACTCCTTACATCCCAATATTTCCATGTCGTCTCGACAAACCCCAAAATATCCCAATATTTCTTTTTATCCATACTGGGATTCGAATCCTGATCGCTCACCGCGCTCGGATGGAGCATTATCCAGTTGTGCAATACGGACGATCAATTGAGATGAATATGATTGATGATATGATTGATTGGATATTAAGTTAATTCGGGTCATTAGGCTCTACTAGCATGAAGATTCTCAACTCTCTCTCAGAAGAGTTTGAAAATTTCATAAATTTGGTAAGTGGATCATACTAATACTATTAAAATTGATGAAACTAGCCTTGTAGTTGGGATGGTGGTGCTCTGTTTGGATCAATTTTTGCCCCTGAAATTGAGCCCGCTCGGCCCTTCAGCCCCGCTGCCTCGAAAAGCTGCCTTATTTAACTCCACACAACAAGCTAGCCTCATCTCACACTTTTGTTGAACCGAACGTTGTCAAACGGCAAGCTGGCTTCCAGCGACATAGAGTTGACGGCGATCCACTAACCTTGTACTCGACGCCCTTGTGGTAGGCTGCGCGCTCATCGTCGGAGTAGTCGCCGCCCTCCTCCTCGAACGTCTTGGCGAACCGCTGGCTCCACTGGCGGTCCTCGTCAAGCACCTCCTGCTCCGCGTGCAGGATCTCTTTGATCTTAAAATTATCTATCGCGTCGGCGACCAGGACTTCGATCTCCTGGCACGGCTTGGCGAATATGAACTCGTATTGTAGGATATCACAGATTTGTAGCGAGCTTTGGATGAGTTGGTCGTGTTGTATGTACAAGACTTCTTCGCTGTCCTTGTCGCGCAGCGCGTCGCCCAGCAGCGAGTAGATGGCGGTGGCTGGAACCGAAAATCGGGTGGAGTTAACGAAGGCGACGTCGTCTCCAGGTTGGCAGAATGTGAGTGGCCGGCGGGAAGAACTTGGGTATCGATTGCTTGGTGGCTAAGCCCTATGTCACTAAGAATGGGTTTTATAATGTTAGATTATTAGATAGTAAACCACCAGTTAGGAAGTAAACGGAAGCAACCGATGATAGGTTGTCAGCATGGAGATTAGCCACTAAAACGGACACTGTAAGGCATGGAAATTCGACGATTCTTGGTTTATGGTCAGGAAATAGTAAATGGTCATCCTGTCAAAACCCACAAACTTCACTTTTGGCAACAAGGAGTTGCATAAATCAGCAAAAGTTTGCCAAAGTTCACTTAATTTTACTGACAGTCCACACATTATTGCAAAAAAAATCTGCATAACTGCAGGTAGTTTTAAGTGAGCAAGTTTTGAGACCGTGATCTCCAAATGTACACCAACGGAATGGGTTCAACCGAGCTTCCAAGATTTTTCCGACTACACAATCACAACAGCCGTGAACAGGACAAACGATAATTGCCGAGCAAAGAGGACTCACCAACGACAGCGTCGATCACGTAATGAGAGAGTAACGAGTTGCTGTAGTACGACAGTTCAATCACGTTGGGCAACATCGTCACCGGAGTGATCATCGTCACGACGTCGGGTTCCTTCTGTCCCTTCGTCAGCGGCAGAGCTTTCTTCTCGCGAACCACCAAGCCGGGCCCGAGGAGCTCCAACTGCCGCCGGGGAAATATATTATAGACATGACGAACGAATGTCGGTTGTAGGTAGCGTACATTATTCAGTCTGGAAATTAAAGTTACTGAAGAAAAAGGGGTATAAGGATTTAGATATAGTTTGGCACTATACAACCAATTAATTTTGTCTCTAAGGGAATGTGATGAATATTCTTGACCTTGAGATGCATACTTCATTTTTAAGAATAATTGGTTGGTTTGTAAATTGTGTGTGTATTTTTTAAGTAAAACCAGTTGGTTTTTTAAGCAAAACTGGGTAGAAACTAGAAAGACTAGAGTTTAGACTAACGTATGCTAACGTGCTAAGATTAGGACAAGGCCTCAAGGTCTTAAGAAAGGAGTTGATTCTAATCTAATTGCAATTACTCGTTGAATACAAGCCCGGATCTTTTGCCTGAAAGATCCATTCGAAAGTCGTTTGTCCGTGTAGTATGGTTGCATTGTACTAGGCGAGGCCGAGCCTCGGCAAGGCTAAAGATCCCCGATCGACCCCCCGGCACGAACACACTCTCTGCGCGGACATTTAGTCCCCAACAACCGATGCCAGCGTCCTCACCGCATGCACGATGACGTCGATCGACTCGCCCGAGAATCCAACGTCGCGGTGCGCCCACTTCATGTCGGCGCGCAGCTCGTCCAGCGCGCGCACCAGCGCAGGAAGCGCGACGCCGCCGCGGAACCGCGTCAGCAGCAGGAACGCCGCCGCGTTGGTCGACATCACCGCCGTCGCCTGCGTGCAGTCTGCGGGGTCGGGAGCACAACGTTACTGACCAACGCCACCCTCGGCCGGGAATCGCCACGAGATTGTCATCGCTCGAAATAGAAGCCGAACGGTTCGGCATGTCGGAAACACCGGTTCTCGTGAGATCACCGAAGTTGTAGTCTTTCCAGGATAAGGTCATAGTCGAAAAATTGCCGCCATCAACGTTTTATCAACTCATGAAACTAAATCTGCAAGGTGTTGAGAAAGTGGTTTTTCTGGTGGAAGCTTACACCAGTACGCAATTGTTGGAGGGGTTGCTAGGCAGGAAAAATGCGCGTCCGAACCGGGATTTCAAAATTTCAAAATCAAACACTGGAACACTGCCTAAGCGTTATATTTACCATTGGCATATCCTCTAGCTTTTTACTAGTAACTTTATTATTACAGTTATATTACTCGAGCAGTTAGAAATATAGGTTAGTCATCATGTTGGTAGTCGTATTGACTACTAGCGCTGAGCGGACAAGGTTATTCATACAATTAAATAGACTTTACACAACAACGAGCGTCACTCACCGTAGATGACGTGCCGAGCTATGCTCTCGACCAGCTGCCGGTGCTCCTCGTGGCAGATGTCGGTGCCGTAGAGTGACGCGCTCGATGGCGTCTGGTGGAAGTTCTCCGCCTTCTCCTGCACCGTCAGGCGGCCGTCGCCGCGAACGTCCGTCAGTATCGGCAGCGTGTTGGCGATGCCGCCGCCGACCATGCGCCGCTTGCCCGATCTCTGGAATGAGTTCACCAGCTCCTGCCGGCCGGAGCAAACGCGGCGATCAGGAGCCGTCTCCGGCATGTTTTTTCAGCGGGAAGCAGCGTTAGATTCACGGGCCGGGTGTGTGAACTTTGGAATGGTTGGTTAAATTGATATTTAAAATGAGCTAATCCCATCAGACGCTAGGATGACTGCGACATCCTAGCATCCTGGTGTAGGGTGTTAGCAGACGGTGAACTAATTAACAAGAGACGCAAAATCCTGCCCAAGAGTTGGTGCTAAAAATTGACTGGATTGCAAGCAGCCAAACTTCTTCGAGTACTATAATCACAAAGAAACAAAGTATCCCGTCGAATTTCGGCCTTTCAGTTCTGGGTTGTAGAGCATTATCGTAGAAAGTTAGAGGTTCAGAGTTTGTCTCCCAATCTGGACAAACATTTTCTAACGAACGATATTCGTTTCCCATAAAAATATCTACTCCTGCATATGACAAGATTTGTATTTTTTTCCATTCCTAAATTCTTATAACTTAGAAGCATCTTTCATAAAAGCAAAAACCACAGTGGCAACTAACTGGACCCCGTTTTTTCTGATTTGTTTGACCGCCTTAGCTTCAACGCCGAGCGACGGCACCGTGCTACCGAGCGCTCACCATGAGGGAGAACGGCTGGTGGAAGTCTATCCGCATCATGCCGTAGTTCGAGTTGAGCACGTCGTAGATGGCCTTCATCGCGTTGCCAAACGTCTCCATCTCCTTCGGCTGGCCCATCTGCTCGCGCACGAAGTTTCCGTCGACCAGCTTCTCGTAGTTGAGGCTGACGGGTACGAGGAGCGCGTCGGAGATCGTGCCGTCCATGTAGGCGTCGACGATCACGCTGAGCAGCCCGCCTGCAACCGAGGGTGATTGAGTTTGTTATCGAGGCACTACCGGGTGCGGCTTGACCGCTTGTCAAATGCTACTTCTGAGAGTAAAAATTTTGTGACAAATTTTGGCTGATGTGCCACAAACAACTCCACTAGGGTATTAAAAAATCGAGATCTTTTTCGGACAAATTTTGGGCGTAGGAATACAACCGGAACTTGACAGTCCCGTTTCTTGATAAAAAACACATTGAAAAAAAAAATTACAATTTTTTACTTTTCATTTCCTCCATGGCACTAAATGAGAATTCCAAATTATTTCTTCCCCTGTACACCCAACTACATAAAAAAAAGCAGATTCCCTAACAGTCAACAAAGGGTTTAGTAGTAAAACAAACACCGAGTAGATTTTCCAACCATATAAAACTACAGGGACAAAAAATAACCAAAAACATTTTTATACCAACCAAGGGCCAAACCCGTTTTCCCAGTGTACGGCGGTAACACACCTCTCTACTCTATGATCTGATCTTCACAACGCAAGTGCCTTGCCCGGCGTACATTTTGGATGAGGACAGAACATGAAAATGTGTACACATTTTTCATCAAATAATACGTAAACGTTAAACCTGTCCAGCCGTCAGCCTTCACACCATCACAGGAGTCCCATCTCAAGCTACCTCAACCCCCATTTATTTTGGTCGGCATGTGTAAAAGCAAGAAATTTGGGGGTTTACCCACACACGAAGTAGGTCGATGCATCCTGTCCGTACCTTTAGGCATGCACGGCTTGCCGGTGCGCGTGCGTCCGCCCTCGATGAAGAACTCGATGTTGTGCCCCGTGCGCAGGCACTCCATCATGTAC
Source organism: Nemurella pictetii (assembly GCA_921293315.2). Lineage (NCBI taxonomy): Eukaryota > Metazoa > Arthropoda > Insecta > Plecoptera > Nemouridae > Nemurella > Nemurella pictetii. Next base: position 16,213,398 of record OV121120.1, on the reverse strand, counting down.
GTGTGCAGCACTGCGCGGTAGACCACGTCCCGCCGCCCCTGCACCTTGTCCATACGCCGCTTGATGAAGAAGGCGCCCAGGCTACGCAGCAGCCACCTGCGGAACGGCGGGTGCGTCTCCAACATTACAATGATTGCCGGCGTTTAACGACGCACTGTTTTGGATTACTGGCCCTTGGCACTGCTGGTCTAATGGCGTCGGTGAAATGAATGGGCGATGATGAGGGTCATGATGAACCTAACCTAGCGTAGAAGGGAGGAGGGGAAACCTGGTGCCTGCACGTAGCCTATTCCTGTTGAAAAGCACCGAGGGGACCACCGGCTTAACGTCCCTTCTGAAGGACGGTACAACTCGAACAACAGGATACATACAACATATTAAATGAATGATGGCAAGCAATAGTCGTGCCAAAATTTGTGTACCGAAGAAAAATAAAGGCAACATGCGAAACAAAAATTTTTCACTGACCTATCTATTTAGTATTTGGTACCAAGCATTCTCCATTAATTCTACCAATTTTGGGTCATCACAACTGATGAGTGACTGATAAATCCACCAAGGTTTGACCAAGTGGTTCCGAGCTTTGGTTTGATGGTGAATGTGCGCACGGTTTTGCGGGGTTTCTCAGTCCCAGTTTGCTTTACACCCAGGCTCTATTCAGGGCCAAGAATCAATCACAATTCATGACAGCAAAACTGCACACACTTGCACCAAATCCTAATTGTACGGAAGAATCTCTCGATCGTCTCCAGTTTAACAACGTGTCTTTCGGCAAGCCTCGCCACTAGCGTCCACTCGGCAAGCTGCCGGAATCGCGGCGGCGGACACTCACCCGAAGAACGGTATCTTCAAGTTGTCGCCGGCGGCGACTAGCGGCGCCTGGATGTCGTTGCAGAGCAGGATGAATGAGATGAGGATGTAGTCGAGGTGCGACCGGTGCAGCGGCAGGAAGATGAGCGGCAGGCCCGACTTTCCCGCCGACTTGAGCATCTCGATCTGCGCCGGGTGCGTCGACACCGACATCAGGAAGCGCGGGATCAGCTTGTAGATCAGCCACGAGGTCACGCTGTCGACGCAACCAGGGTTGTTAGAACGTGAGTCTGAGGTTGAAGTGCTGGATTTTTGTGTGTTATAACTAAGTGATGAAGTTCATAGACAATTGATATTTCAATGATCCACGTGCATTATAGTCGGATATAAAAGTGCAAATTGTCCCCTAGTGTTTCTGGATAACTGAAAGCTTCAAGTTGTTATGTTCATTATTCACCGACATAGCCAAAAACCACTTGTAAAAGTGCAATTTGTACTCTAGTTTTTATGGATTTCTGAATATTTCAAGTTGTTATGTTCATTGTTAACAGACATGGCAAAAAACCACTGTCATTGTGGTAGCATGCAATTGTCACAAGTGACCAAGATATTATTAGTATTCCACATCTACCAAATACCATGGAAGAAACCAGCTCTCAGCTCACACAGTAAACGGAAACTGAAGTGAAAGACTAGTTAAAGTTAGTCTTTAACTAGTTAGTCTTTTGACTAGTTAGTTAGTTAGTCTTTGGCGTTAACGCCAAAAAGCCGAAGCATGCTTGACTAGAATATGTTTGTCTTAACGTTAATATTTTTTTTTACGTGCCCATTCCTAGCAAAGACAAAAAAAAACCGAAATCATTTACAAAAAGCTATGGCGTGCAAAGTTCCATGCTAATTTCTCCTTTGAACAATTCTGTAATTGAAAAACTTGGAACTAGTGTGAATTGTGAGGCTTTACCGGAGAAGGAAGTCGGAAATGCTTGTTCGCATGTTGTTGATGATCATGATCGCTCGAGCCTCCTGCTTCTTGAGCAACTTTTGATATGTCTCGTTGTTTTTCTGCGGAACTTCTTTGTATTCTTCATCGGCTGCGCTGGTAATTGCATCTTTCAAACGCTCGTCGTCCAAAACCTTCGACAGATTAGGGATTAGTTATTGTCGGCAAATGCTAAAACTCGCTAACAAATTAATTTGACATAATTGGATGGGAGAAAATTTATGATGATTATCTTTCAAGGAAGAGGCTAATTACTTCAACTTTCAAGTGATAAAATATTGATTGCATATTGCAATATGAAAGATATAAAAACAAAACAAAAGTGGAAAATGAACATTTTCAAAAAAAAAGCCAATGCATTGCATGATATCATGATATTATGCATAGTCAATTTCACTTCTATCAACACGAGAACTTGATAAGGTTACGATATTTAATTGAACAGAGATTAAAAAGTTAAGCACACATAACATGCAGAAACATAAAAACTTTGAAAGTTGTACAGAACCATCAGTGATTAAATTAAATCGCCTAGATAGATAGGTCATTGTAAGAAGGTCATTAACTAGACACTAGACACTCTGAAAACAATTCCATGTGCCGGCTAAAATTAAAATACCTACTTAATCTTCTTACTGGTTTAATAGTAGGTAATCCAATAGATGACAAAAATATTAATTACCTAAATAAATAGTTGAGAAATCAAGGATTTTTGGTGGAAGCCCACACCAGAAGGCATTTGATGATGGGATAGCTGAGCAGGAAAAATGTGCGTCCGAACCGGGATATGAACCCGGGACCTTCCACTTGCCGGGCGGTTGCTCCCGGGTTCATATCCCGGTTCGGACGCACATTTTTCCTGCTCAGCTATCCCATCAAATAAATAGTTATCAGCTCATTGATCGTAGCCAACAACATGAAATACAACAACAAAAATAAACAAATAACTCACAGTGGTGTAGACCTGAGGGTAAACATGCGCCTTCTGCCGCCAAACCGAAACCAAATGGCAGAATGCCTGTGTCAAGTAACTGTTCTTCTTATCCTGAGTGTCGACCGCCAACACGTTTTGTATCGCATACTGGTGGGCAGCTTTTCCCACCAACGTATTCTGCAATTCAAGACAAACCCTACGTCAACCAAACTCGGACACGGTAATAACCTACAAAATAGCTTTGGACCCGTGTGGTTGATTTGCAACGAAACAGTCGACGTAAATTTTGACGTGATCAATTTTCTAGATGAAAACACCTTGTTTGGGTGGTTAACAAGGCAAAAAGGTTTGTTGACTCAAAATGAGTAGTAGTATCTTTGACCCTGCGGTCGAAACAACAACGATAGCTACAATTGAAGTGCAAGTCCCAGAACTGACAATGTTTTCAACTGGAAATACTTATTTATGGGTGTTTAGAAGGGACATGCAAAGGTAGACATAGACATAAACATAGACATTGAAATTAACTGTCACTTTTGGAGGGGGCCTAGGTCTGGTATGAACGAGTGTTAACACTATGAATTCACAGTAAAACACATGGGACCAATTGAAAAGAAAGTTCAATTAAGCAAGTAAAAATTTGAAATGTTACATTCACAAAGAGGTGGCAAGCAACAAACCAAATATTTAGCTATGAATTCCAAAAAATCCAGGTTTGCTCGTAGGAAAGAGGCGACGGGGTTTTACGCGAGTTTACGTCCAAATTAACCACGGGCCGTACCTACGTTTGCCTTACACGATAATCTGAGCAAATGATACAATAGTTCCACCGACCAAATGCCATAGCCTCACTCACCCACCGAAACTTTTCATGTCCGGCTAAAAATACATTTCGTGAGTGTGTCCACAAATAGATGGGTGTGTGTGTGCGTGTGTGGTGCATGTGGTCTTGTTACAGTCCCAGCCAAAAACATCGACCCAGTTGTAAAAAGTCACCTGACCTTTATTTTGTTTGATTATCAGTGTAAATATGCACCAGGTCTGTGCCAGATGCATAGCTAATAATTCATCTCCGGGCCGACGTTATGCCAGCCACGGTAATTGCCAGACTGGTGTTTACACATTATGTTATTAAAAAGAAATAATGCCTTGTAGAACTGGGACAAAATTTACCTTGTAATTATTAATTGTCTTTGAAGGTAGTTAGGATTACAAGTCTATTACTGCTTTTAAGGCTTACTAGTCAGCACAGAGCTTTTCTATGCCAGCATGAGGTCCATTATTTTACCTACCTACCCCTAATTGTCAAAGTGTCATTGGTGTGATGTGATTATTCCTAAAAAGTGGATTTGGCTCAGGTCCAGCCATTATATTGGTACCAAATGTTTTCTATGTATTGATATAAATCTTATTGCCAGGCAAATTTAAAGATTTTTATTAATTATTCAAATTTGAATTTGTTTCTGTATTATTTTTTTGTCACAAATCACAATTCCAGACAAACTATGTCATTGTCAATGACAATCAGTACGTAAGTATTGACAGTACCTATTGACACTTGTTAGTATTCACAATGACGGTGTCAATAAGAAGTAATTGGCTTTCGATTTTCGATAGAACCGATGAAGGTGCGTCAGATGTCGCAGTAAATTTTTATTAAATCCCTTAGCTTTCCAATACCAGGCAGTACACACAACAAAATTCGGCGACCAATTGGCAATTAGAAAGGACGTTATTAATTCGTTTACACAACGAACTTAGAGTGTAAATCCAAATAAAATCATGAATAGACTCACGCTCAGACTCGGAATGCAATTGCGACACGCTATCCCCATTATTGGACGCGTTTTATCCCTGGGCAGATCGTAGTACGGCTGTGTGGATTTTGTCGACAGCCCGTCGCCGTTGAAAAGCTCCTTTGCTTCCAATGGCAGGTCTTCGAAGATCTGAAACACAGTTACGCCGGATATTTAGACACATTGATTAAAGTAATGAGTAATGACTAATTTCACAAAGTGGCTATCTACAAGGTGGATATTCAAATCAAATAGAAGTTTACATTTGGAATCAGTTGTATAACATTCACTAAAAAAGTACAAAACCATATCACAAAACCATGGAATACATCCAAATGTATAATTTTTTCATATAAAAAATATTAAGATTGCATTAGATTGATGTTAAACCATAGATTATAATTTTATAATGATAGTAATTGACATAATATAATACACAATGGCTGTTCAAAGTTAAGATGCCTTTGAAGGGAATATAATCACTTATCAGATGAAATATCTTACTCGATGAGGACTTGGACCCCGGTAGCATAAAACACAAGAGGAGCTCGAGCATTAAATGCAATAATTGCATCACTTATTGGCAAGGAAATAGAATAACGGAGAGCATTGCACTTGTTAGTTAAGTGACCAAAAAAGAGGCAGATTACAATATATAAACAAAACACCAAATCCTATTGTTATACATCTTATCAGTTATCAGTATAGCTAGTTAATCAATTATTTTCAAATTAATAGTGTGATGTGCGTAAAATAGTCGCAAACAGTCACGGTGTTAATATTTGTTATACAAAATCTGAATAGGTACTCAATCACCTGGCACAGATAATTGCTTGACCTGGACAAACCACCAGCTGTTCTTCTCCTAGTAACAAGATGTAATTGCACTCGAGTGCAAACTATTGTTTGCTTATCTTGTACAAAGAACATTGCATTTTTCCCCCCTAAAATAATTGGATGCCAAAGGTGTCTGATAATCTGATTCTGATAAGATGAAGTTATTACTAAAAAGGTACTTAAAACTTGAAAGTGACAGTTATTATGAGGGATTAGTTTTTTTGTTAACAAATAGCCATGCAGATTAATAGACTGCTAAAAAAGAGTCCTAGCCTGATCTCTGACCCATGAAACAAAAAATTACACAGATATCTTTCAAAGCATTATTAGAAAAATTTTGATCATGATATTATTGGCAAATCATGTTTACTGGATTACATCTGGCCAATGAATATGATTCCCCCTCCCCCCCACTATCTAAGCAAGTGTCTGTTTACAATAATATGCAAGAACAAAGGCACTCATATTCAAAATCAAGCATATTCCTAGTCTGAAAAAAGTTAAGAAACCCCAAGAAATGTTTACGTGACATTTGATGCCACTTGTTAGTAATTAGCAAAAAAATTAATATTGCTAATGCCAGAGAATGATTTATTATTTTATACTCTAATTGTAAATAATAATTCAATTATTCCTTGATGCTACATGATTCATTACACACGCAGTATCATGGAATGGCATTAATGGGTTAAGAGAAAACGGATGGCAATGTACAATATCACATGCCAATTTTTTATAACACCATTTCATTCCTTGGCAACAGTTTCTTTGGTAACCGACTTGTGCAGAAGCCACAACCCGTAAACTGTCCCAAATCAATCCCCCTCTATCACTTCGGTATCTTACTTACTTGTACTCACTTTCCGACTTTTGCCAACAACCCACAAAAAAACTAACAGCATCTAACGGACTCACCGTCTTCTCGATGACCTGGTCCATCATCTTCTTCTTGTACAGCCGCTGGTCTTTGCGCAGCTGAGTGCCGTGGCGGTCCAGACCGCTCGACGTGATCCGCTCGTTCATACCGTTGCGGTTCTGCGTAAGCTCTCCGAGCGGAGGTTTCGATATCGCGTCCCATTTCGAGTAGACCTTTTGCAACGAGCCGGCGAGGATGTCTACCATGCTGGTAGCTCTGCACAGCGGGGAGATGCGGACCAATTAGTTGACCGATTGATGATCGATGGTGATAGTGTAACATTTAGCCTGTTACACACTATAGCTACATAGATGAGCATAAAGTAGACCTTTTCTCCTAGCAACGCACTATGCTGACCATGCTAAACTGCAGATACCTGCTCACAGATCTGCTCTCGTCAGAGCCTGGCAACCTTTCAACCTAGCCTCCAAAATGCAATGTTTTTGTAACCATAAACAAATAAAACCTGTTTATCTCATTCAATTTCTATGTACAGTTTGCTATCCTGACCCTTGGGATCCCTTTAGATAGCAAACTGCTACAATAGCAAAGGTTCGGTATTAGTTGATAATTTACGAGTGAGGATATTTGTGTACAACAAAAAATTTTAGTATCCCTTTAGTTACTTATGTATTATATATTAGAAGCAAAGTATCCATCAGAAATTGTGTCTGTACCGGGACTCGAACCCGGCTCCCTGGTGCCTCACTCACTAATTTGACATTAATCAACACTAATTTTAATGGTTAAACAATCGAGGGTGCTTACCAATTAAGAAAATGAAATCTACCTAGTTATGTAATTTAATTAAAAGTATAATTAGGTGCAAGTTACAATTTTAGGATACCGTAGAAAAATAATTTGGGCAGTATTATCAACCTAGATTTCAATTTGCAACTGCACCTATGAAAATTGTTAGAATACTGATTTATAACTGAATAAAATGTGTTAGCTATAAATCAGCCAGTTTCACTATCCACTTTCTTTGCTGAAGGGGACTCTTGGTAATTACACTACTCAAGCACTAGAGGTATTTTTAGAAGAAGTACCTAATCTATGTAGTACTTAGGAGCAGGTATAGATACATTTGCAGCTTGCACTTTTAATGTGTTTGCAACTGGAAACTAGGAAGTAATCTTAGTTCTCCTGACTGGACAGCCAAAACAAACAAAAAACTAGGAAATAACATTTTCTAGTAGAATGTCGGCTTAAATTTGAAGACTTATTAGTTATTAGTCAACTTGCCAATTAATAATAAATATATTACCAGATAAATAAAAGTTCATGAACCAATATTCACAATCGCTTACATCAGCATATTGATGCATAGAAAAATCAATAATCATTGACTTGAACTTGACAAATAGCAATGTAAATAAGAGCACGTGACACAAAAATAATAAATGAACAGTTATGTGAGGAATGTTCGATACAAAGGCTTGATTAGAACATAACGCGTACAATCGCGCGCTATCGATAATCAATACAATGCAAGAATGAATATTTCTTAAGATCAACCTTGAAATTTGAAATAGGCAATGTGAGAAAGATGATAGCCGCGACGTGTTTCAAATGGGCCATTGTCCATCAACCGGCCACAGCCATACCAGCAACAAAGTCATTGACATTAATTACTATATAAAAGCAACAAGTGCGTCAGCAGAATTTATCTACCTTGAAGCGAGTATGGAACGTCTACCACAGGCATGTCAGTAGGTGAACAAAGATGCACAAGCACAACTATTACGAATTATTCGCTACCAGCTGACATAACATAACGTTTTAGTTTACTGTAAACTATAGGCTACGCGGGCGAGATGGCTAGGTTCGAGGTAAGAGAGACCATAAAAAAAGCAACAGGAATCTTGCTGGCGATCCAGTGTCTATGTGGCATCGAACAGGCGGATTCGAACACGGCTCCGATCGCAATGAATTTCAGTTCCGTAATCACAAGACAGATAAATCAAGATGCACATATTATCTAGCAGTAGTTAGCGTTACATGCAAATGAGGCTTCTTATCACGCGTTTCCGTAAAATGCCAAAAAAGTGTGCACAAGTTTCGCTGGCTTGACCCTTGCACTACAAAAGCCGCGTGATATGATTATTAAATTGAATAATCGAATGACGATTCAATCATATTAAGCATCAGCTTATGACCCCGAGATATCACTAACAAAGACACGATTTTATTAAGAAAATCAATCGATTATAGTACGGAGTGTAATTGGGTATGGATATTTGATGACCTCTATACATCATTCACCGGACATCAGTCGATGTATGTATGTATGTCGTTGTTGCGACTTAAGGCGAAGAATGTAATAACATGTGATTACTGATTGTGCAGGTGGCTGGTTAGGTGCTTATGGTTCGGAATAATAGTGAATTTCAACCTATACGCACCAACGAACAGTGTGGGGCACGACAGCATAGAAATACAAATAAACTACAAGTACAAGAGATTTAAATAGGACGACATATATCCACAAGAAAGTATTGAGCACTTAAGTAGAGCAAAGCGTTGCCGAAAGCAATTTGAAATATTTCATAACACCACGTGAACTTACCTCGGAAAGAAAAGCCAGTATAAAATGGCACACAAAATAAAGAGTTCCACAAATCCTGGCATTGTAAATCGAATTACCTATTTACAATCTCAAAATTTTTAACACTATTATGCACCACACGGCCTGCAATTTACAACAGTTCAATTACAAATACAAAAATTATTCAAACACAGTTCACGAGATTCTATGACTAATCAAAATAAACATGATATTGCATCGAGCTATAGCTGTTCGACCCATTTAGTCCCATGCTCCTACGAAAGAAGTTGAGTACCGACTGATTTTACAACCATCGGACGAACCGGTTCACTGGCTAGCTAGCTCGCCGGAGAGTGGGGAAAGATATGCAGTCTGCATTATCATTGATAGCCGGACTGCGGATTGTCAATCGAAAAATCGCCATGTGCTATATTCATGCAATCTATTAAAAGATCGATCGATATTGGACTATGGATATTGTAACACGAGCTCTTGGAGAGATTTATACGTGAAAAAGACGGGCAATAGCATTAGTCTGTTGATTTTAATCTCGTAAGTGCATGATCATCGGCGACATGAGATACGGAGAGAATTGGTGGTCGCTGTCGGCAAGGGCGTTTGGAAATGAGATCGGCTACAGTAGAGAATCACAACAATGTGACCGCCCTCTCGTACAATAGAAAGTCGATCATCCGTGATGGGTATATAATAATATGCATGGGGCCAGTGACGCGTGACACGTAAGAGAGTATGCTAAGTCTTTATCATTCCCTGGGATCATGCGTCGAATAAAATATATAACTTTTTTTTTAGATTTATTCCTCAATCCTCTAAAGCATCGAAAAGCATCACCACAGATAGTGGTTTCTGTCATGATAATAGCCTACAAGGCAGGCAAAAATTCGTACATGCAGGTGCCAAGGCCAGTGGGGTTGCATAAAACCACGTGCAAAGGGTAGGGGGGTAAATTAATGTCTGGTGAAGAGATGCAGTGGCGGGAAGAAAATTTCTTTAATAGCTTCCGTTAAATAAATTACACAAGCACCTCGACTAGCCTTGAACTAGACGCACGGATCACGATAGACAGTGACAACGCCTAGAGGCAAATCTAGACTTGTTTACCTTGTGATTTTTTAAAGGTTAAAGAAGCACACTACACAATGGCGTGTGGTGCCTAAAATTGGAACGAGCCTGCCGAGCATGCCAGAAAAATAGAAATAAGGCTAAGATAATGAGTAAAATGAGTAAAGAAAGTGTTGATAACGTGACAAATAAAATATTACCTTGTCTCGTTGTCCGTTGCGTTCAGTTTTCACTTCATATTCACTTAATAATCAAAGCATTGACGGACACTAGAAAACCTATCAACCGTTCCTGGACAAAATCTAAAACGCGTCGCACGCCGTGGTGTTGGTCTGTACTAACTGGGCGAGACACCGAATTCGGCGTTCGTTAGCGAGATGTCACTGTCAAGAGTTCTCTAATCGCAGTGGAAGTGTTAGGTTTTATCTGTTATTTAATGTGATGATACGTGGGATTATGTCAGAAATTGATGTTGTTAAAGGGCTTCGATCAATTCAAGAGAGAATTAAAGTTGCTTGTGACAAGAGACCCGCGGTGAGTTAGTCTTTTGAGGTTATTGGCGAATACAAGTTGAACTAATGATTTTTGTCTTCTTAAAATTTTAGCGCACAATGAATTTAGTTTTTCCCGATTCTCAATTTCTTGTTGCTATTTTTTTTTCATGATACTATCGCAACCCCTAAATGTATTTTCACGATCAACAAGTAAGATAGGTATTGCCAGGGTTTCCAAACTAGTGCTGCTAGTGCCTAGGATACAGCCTCCGTTCCTGTGTTACCATTGTTTAATCTATGGTTTATTCTCTCTACATTTTTAGCAATTTCAAAAGTATACACCAAGGCTTGTTGCTGTGAGTAAAACCAAGCCAAAAGAATTAATAATCGCTACATACAGCGATGGTCAACGTAACTTTGGGGAAAATTACGTCCAAGAACTCGTTGACAAGAGCAATGATAGCGAAGTGAGTTTTTCATGATACTTTCTATTTGACTGATATATTTATTTAATTATGAGTCACTTTAGGTCCCAACAGTGTTCAATCTGATTCTAATTGCCATTTAATTGCAAGATCTTTATATTTATCTGTGTGCCTATCAAATCCTTTTCACATTTTTTCATAATTTATTAATTACTAAGAAATATATTTTTTACTTTCAGATTCTTGAATTGTGCCCGGAAATTCGATGGCATTTCATTGGTCACTTGCAACGTAATAAAGTAAATAAAATCCTATCATCACCTGGATTGTACATGATTGAAACAGTTGACACCGACAAGCTGGCCAGCACTCTGAATGCAGCTGTGGAGAAGATGGATAATCGTAAGGCAAAGCTGAAAATCATGGTGCAAGTAAACACTAGCAGGGAAAAGGAAAAGAACGGATGCCTGCCAGAAGCAGCTACCGAATTAGTAAAACATGTTGTTGAAAAATGCAAAGCTTTGGAACTGGTTGGTCTCATGACCATTGGAGAATTCGGATATAATTTGGAACTGGGACCAAATCCAGATTTCACGGTGAGTTTTGAACAATGCTCAGAGTTTAAGCAGTTTAGTTAACTTGTTGAATTTGAAAAATTGACTTTCTGACAAAAGAATGAAGGAAACCACGTCAGAGGATACTAACAGGAAAACTTTCCAATATAATTCAGACTCAAAATAAATTGATATCCCTTAATCGGCTCCATTAATAACTAATTTCTTGCACATTCTAAATAATCTCTATTTTCCAGTGTTTACAAACGGTTCGTGATGAAGTTAGTGCGGCATTGAATCTACCAAATTTAGAATTATCGATGGGAATGTCAGATGACTTTGAACATGCTGTAAGTTTTTAGGCAGGAAACAGACCACAGCAACCCCTTCAGAATTCTACCAAGAATTAAAATTTTTGAAATTTTTAACGGTCAGGAAATGGATTTCTGGCTGAATTTTGAACTGACTTCAGTTTACTGTTACATTTATGTTGTAAGTAGATGGCTAATCTATAATTTTTGTCTTTTATTTAAGATTGAACTTGGAAGCACTAATGTTAGAGTTGGCAGCTCTATATTTGGATACCGTACACCAAAGCCGAAAGCAGAACCTGTAGCTGAAGAATCATATTGATTAATTGATAATTCAAATGAAAATGATCAAAATCCAGTGATACCCACCCACATTTCAATGGTATGTAAAAGTGAGTGCAAGCCAAGAAAGATCACAATTTTTACTTGGTTATTTTGATTTGCACAGGTGAATACATCAAAATGCACAGTTCAATTACATCTTCATCTACAACTATTTTAACAAAAGATTTGGTGGCAGTCAGGTGTTAAAATTGCACTTTACTGCACAGCCAAATATTGTGGTTCAAGAAATATGTTCAGAGAGCAAGCGACTTTGCTAATCGTTGGCAATATTTGTTGGTACAATTAGTTGAAAATGCCATCAGAAATTATGTGTCAATGCTGTAGATAGCTATTAAAACTATGACTTACAATGAATTTCCATAAATTTATGATGGGAATTTTTTTATAAATTGTCATGCAGCCAAGCCTTAGAAAAAGCTTTGTAAAAGTAATATTCATCTAGAAAAAAATTAGTGTAGTCAGGAATTGGGATTTAGGACATGATGTGCTGTTTAGTCAGTAGGACACGCACGGTAATGTTTTTGGCATGTAGTAATTCTTTATTTTTAATGGATTTTGTTAAATGAGTGCTAGATGGACTTTTAATAAATATGTTACCAACCTGATTTTTGTAAATAATATTTACTTGCTGTTTAAATGAAAATCAGTAAGATCGGCCCATTAAAATTTTCAAACATGACGTGTCCACTACCAGTCCTTTCATGCATTCAAATTTTTCAGTACTGTATGAAAAAGCAAAGCTTTGTCCTGCTTGCATAGCTATTTTCTACCAGGCCTGCACTTTGTTAATAATGTAATATCTTGTTTAGAAATATGGATTAATCAACTCAATTTTCCTCCCTATGATTTCTTCCTCAGTCCACCCAACGTTTTACAAAACTTGATGTAATCGATCATCGCTTGTCCGTTGGTCATGAAAGTTGGAGCGTCTTCAAAAGCGCCCTCCGCCTATGACAGAAAATACAGTGTAGTACTACACGTACTAAGTCACCTAAATACCAACTGTCCTTTTTGCGAATCGATGAAAGCTTAACGGCTTAGGCATAAGGGTGACCATAAAACATCCAGAAATCTATTGTGAATGTTATGAAATTGATTGTTGATTTGGTCATGTAAGTATACAGTTTCATAAAGTTTGGCAATTTAAAATTATTATCTTTCTGGGTTGTAGTGCCAACTAAATTTATAATCAATTAAAATTTTATTACCTCTGCCTTGTTGAATTTGTCACCCCACGTCATCAAATCATGTTTGATTCTGAAATGAAATCATTGTCAGCAATGCACGGAAAATACCGAATTTTAACAATTAACCCTAGTGTTTTCCAAAGATGTTACCTCTCTTCTGAGATAAGTCCTGAATCTTTGTAGTCCCATGAAGACAGCGCGGATCGAAGTGTTTCCTCAGGATCAAGCGCAATGGTCTTGAATCCCAGGAGCATCACAAATGAGTCGAAGTCCAACGGATTTGAGGCCTATTAACATAATTTAGTGTTTGTGATGAATCCAAAACCCAGACACCCTGGGTTTATGGTTACCTACTTCAGAAGTTCATGTTCTAGACTGTGGTTTTATAAATCTCGTTTTAAATTCTGTTTGATTATTCCCAGGAGCTCCTTTCCAAAGATCTTGGAATTTGGTCCTCAGCCCAACTACAGTTACAGCTGGTAGAGGTTCAGTTTTACTATTTTATTAACTCTGTGGGAGAATTGAGTTCAATTTCATAGCAACGGCCAGCCAAGTGCAGTGCAATTCAATTTTTTTCTGTGCGAATTAGCTCTCAAGGGTTTTAAAAAATCGGCAAAACTGACCCTTTGGGCCTAGTTTTACCTTTTTGTTACGACTCACAGAAGCGGCTGAATTTCACAGCACTTGATTGGCCGTGCCATGCCATTTAGCTCAAATAACACTTCAACTCTGAGTTAATGACATTGTAAAACTGGCCCTTAGTGACTTATCTATGCTGACCAATGACCATCCCATGTTGCATTGGCACCTAAAAAGGACGAGCAAGCTATCCCTAGGTTAATAGTGTTGTCAATGTGGTCCAAGGAAGCACCCATTACGTACCTCTGCAAGCATGTTCATCAATTCTTCGTCAGAGACTTCGGTTCTACCCAGGGATGCGAAAGTAAGCTTCAAGTCTGCAAGGTCAATGAAGCCATCCCCGTTCAAGTCAAACAACTCGAAACACTGCAACAAAGAACCTGATCAAAATTCGTCCAAAAACCATTGACTTAGCGCGAAAAACACTTGTCCTCTAAACCGAATTACTTCTTTCAATTCGATGAGTTTTTCTTCGTCAAGATCTTCAAGAAACTTCTCTTTCTTGTTTCTGTTCACTTCCGATTGTCTTCGCTTGGGTGTGGTCGAGTTTTGTCGCTCGACGGTCTTCTCGACTTGCTGCACAGACTCCCGCCGTGGAGCAGGGACATCTTCGGCTGGAGCTGGTGCTGGAGCCGGGACAGAGGCTGGAGCCAAGTCAGAGGCTGGAGCAGCGTCGGCATCGGCACTAGCAGTCACAGGTTCGTCGCTTGCTTCTGGCTGGAGGGACTCCTTGCGAATCTCGGGCGTTCCAGCCACGTCTTCTGGCGGGGGGACGGCTGACTGCTTTCGACTCGCTGACTTTTCGGATTTCTCCGACTTTTTCTTCTTTGGTTTCTCGGTTTCTTTTGGAGTTTCGGCTGGGTCGGCGGTGGGTTCGGCTGGTTCTTTGGGTAGATCGGATTTCTTGACGGTGCTTTTACGTTTTTTCTGAAATTTTAATTAATCATTGATTGAAAACAACACTGAGATAGATAATTTTGTTGTTTTTAGAGCCCAAACAATGATATCAATTCGATAGGCTCGTCGAGGAGAAATAATTCTGTTGGCTTGTCAAATTGATGAGGTTGAAATTGTAATCAAATAACTAGAAAAATAACGTCGATAATATTTTGATCAACAACTCTAGCTTTTCTGTACTAAAAACATTGTTACTACCTTATCTTTCGGAGGCTCATCGACCTTTAATTCGTTATCACCCATTATTCTAGCTGTGTGCTCTCAAAACAAGATCTTATTATTTTCTCCTCGATCGCAAAGTGTTGATGTTTACAAACCAACGTTTAACTTCAAAGTCACTGGATTTCTGCAAAACGTACCAGTTTTCATAAGATTTCATCTCATCATCCCCCCACCTCTCTCCTCAACTGAAGCATTCAATCTGAATAAATCAGGGACTCATCTGCTTTACTCCGGGATAAACAACTCATCCACTCTAAGAGCATTCCCTGAACGTCAGTTTATGTCTCCACTCCATTTCCAGCTATCTCAATAATTTACTTAATTATTATTAATTAATTAAAGATTATTTTCTTACACACATTTTCTTTTTTACATGGAACCTTGATGGCTCCCAATTGAACGTTGATATTAAAATATTTCTCTCTCATTGATAAGAGAGATTAAGTTGTAGTTTTCCCATTATATATCACCAGCAAAAATCAATGTCAGATTTTTTTGTTTTGTTTGCCATTGAGACTTTTTGTGATTTTAAATTAGGGGATTGCATCAGATTTAAACTGTTTGAATTCTTTTTTCGACGCCAGTAATTTATTCGTTGTTGATGTGATAGACACCGTTAACGATCGCTAGCCATTGTCTAAATGAAAATTCTACTATTGCACATTTATTTGAAATTTTCGTTCCAAATTTAATTTTAAATTTACACGCTAGCGACACACGCAGCATAAATTGGCATACCTATGTAACATTTGTTTGATTGCTGATTCACGATAAGTTCATTCATTGCAACATAAATTTTCATTAACATACAATAAAACACCGCGATCTATTCAAATCAAGTAGGTACAATTTTGTGCGCATAAAATATGGACATTCCATTTAGTTAATTCAGCCAATTTCTGTACGTTCCAAATTTCTGGGTGGAGTTTGCACCACAAACTGACGACAAGATTATAAATCCCACCTTCCTGTTTTACTTAAAGGCACTTAAAATACGCCCTCGAGAAGTACACACCTGTTTCTACGCATCGCATACAGTATCTGTCTCATGGCACATATATTATTATTTTAGAGCATTGCAAAAATGGACGGAGCAAGCGGGAATCATTTTCTAAGCGATTGAGGTAAACTACGACTTTGGCGTGGGCTTGGCCATTTTATACATCATTCGTTGCCAAATAGAGGACTTGCATCGCCGAACACTTTAATTTGAATTGACGCAAATGGCACTTTATTCACCTTTGCATGTAATTTGATGGCTCTGAGTTAATTGCGTCACAAATCATAGGCGAAAAAACGTCCATATATTATTTCCTGTGCTGGTAAACTGAATGTGTAGGCGTGTGTATGGATTCAAGTAGAAAATTTGGTACATTTAGTGTATTTTTGTTGTGTTTTCAACTTGCCTGATATTATATTTGCAAGTTGTGATGGGTACCTAGAACATTGTTCCAGCAAGTATACCTCTGAGAGTATAGGTACATTTTTATTTATTGTGTTGATTCCATTGTCAAGGCTTTTTTTCAATGTTATTGCTTCAATGCAGACCAAATATTTATCAAATATATTCTATCACTTGCAATATCACCTATAAATAGACCGGAGTTATTAAAACACACAACAGCAAAACATAAAAATCTATATCATATACCGATCTAACGATAGGAAAATAATGAGGCATGTATAGTTAAGCAACAACAAAAACTAACATAATAAAAATGATAAAACAAATCAATAATAAGTCAATCATTTTCAAGTTGTGGTGCCTGCATTTTTATAGACACATCGCCCCCTCAAAGATAAAGGTACCTGCAAAAAAAGTGTGAACAAGAAATATTCACTGTGTAAACGTATTGACTTGTAAACTCATTCATTTAGTAGACCAAGGTCTACTTTTAGGCTTATGATGAAGATGAAGATATTGCGGATGTGGCCAAGGAAACTCGGATTCATGTTGAGCATCTATATTTATGCATATGAGATGAGATGCATTCTAAATGTCAAACTGTCGTCGCGTATGATTGATGTAGTCCTCATTTCGCTAGCCAATTCATCTGTCATGCTTTACTCCTTGCCACTGACTATTGCTTCGTTGATGACGTTTTCAATGGCTTGCGTTCGAAACATATCTTAAGGAGGAGGAAATTTAGTTCAGACGAATTAAAGAAAAGGGCGGCATCTACAGCTAAATTACAAAATATCGTTTTTTTTTTCTCGTAGAAAATGTGAATCACGTATGCTGAGCATCATATGTGTCAAAATGACGCTGAAAACCCCGTAAAATTTTAGACTGGCGTCCAAAAAAAAATTATTTACAAGAATTCTATTTTGGTGACGACAAGATTTCCACCTTTTCCATCCTTACCGGGCTTCCTGGGTCAAATCGAAAGAAATAACATTACCCAAATAAGTCTTTCCGAAAATGTATCAACGAACCTGTTGGATTCTAACTTAACATTATACATCTCATTGCTTGAAAGATAGTTTTTCATCAGGTTTTTAGAGATAAAGACAGGAAAGTGCTTGTAGTAGGGAGACAAACGAACATCCGAGAATTCTGATTTTGACGTCTTTATTGACAGATGACAGACAATGCATGGTGTTGATCAGATTTGTTGATGTTGTTCGTGGTGTTGTTGTTGTTGTATGTTGTTAATGGTGAACATCAGAAAGATGCTGGAAAGAAGATGATATGTGAAAGGTACGATAAGAAAAGAAAGAGAATAGAAAATAGGAAAGACGAGTGTGTAGAAAGTGACGAGTGGAAGAAGGAGAATCATTCGAGAATGAATGCTCTGGTATACAGAACGAAGAGTGAAATTGAAGAGAGAAATTTACTAGCAATGTGCAATAAAAGAAGGAAAATAAGTAGACAAGGTTTATTCACCACTCAAAATGTTTCAATGAAATAAAGAAAAGCGTTTCGTAAAGTAAGTTTAATTAAATTTAACTGACTGTTAGTCAGATCACACGAGTTATAGGTTTAAATAGCAGCGTCCATGACTAAAAATACCTATTTTTTGTGTCTCGTGTATCGTCCTTGTACGGTGCCAGTTAAAACAATTGAACTATTTACAATTACAAATATTTTATTTCTTTACATACGTATTTTTTATTCAATAAATCTCTCTTTATATCGCTGGTTGTAACGCTTTGTGTGTGTGTATATATTTTATATTTATTTCAAGAATCAAGAATGTTCTTTGTTGTTATAAAAGTTTCTTTGCTTATTTTTTTCTCGCACGAGACGATCTTAGCTGCTCGTGGAGGGTGACCGATCGTTAATAGCAGCTTAAGAAGGTGGTAATTAAGTTAAGGGTGATGTGTGGATGATTTATGCGGCTTCGCCCTCGCCCTCCTCCTCTTCGGCGGAGGCTGTGAGCATAGCGATCAGCTTAGCGGTGTCAATCTGTCCTGCATCATCGATTGTCATCTGCTCGTACGCGTCGTCGACCTCTTTCTGGGAGAACTTGTCTCCCCAGGTCATCAGAGCGTGGCTCAGTCTAAGGAAATTGGGAGGAAATGACACGAATTAGAATCTGAATGTAAAAGATGACTTAGTTTGACTCTGGCGTGCTGAATTTTATATAGTCCCGTCGGTATTACCACACATTCCTTGCCAGACCACTACATTGTCTGTTCTCACTCAAGGAGTGAATGGTTTGAGCAAGTTTGAGGACTCTAAAATAAGCGTGTTGCTATTTTTGATCGCCCAAGGCCTTTCAAACCGTGCAAAGAAAATGCGGAAGCCCTTAAAAAATGACAAGGCTATTTATACCTCTATTATCCGACCGAACATCGAAATATTTAAAAATAGATCAATTTTCCGAATTCTCATTCCGTACTATTCAATTGGAAATATCTCAAGCGCTATTTTCTTTCAGAGTTGATACGCTATTTTTGTCCTAACATACATTTCCTCTATTTTTCTTTCGTACCATAAACCTAGGTAATATATTGTGTGTTCAGTCGAAATAATCATCAGCTGCTTCAGTGTTTCCTTACTCATAATACATCATTACACACAAATTCAACTCAAACGTTGATGACAACTGATTTGATTTGATTTGAGGCAATGAAATCTCACCTCTCACTGTCGATCTTGCCCTCATTGTCGAAGGTCTTGAAAGCTCCAATGACGACATCGTCCTCATCAGATCCTGTGGAAGAAGAAAGTTGACCGATTGTAATCGTCGATTGCAACTGGTGACTTAACGGGTTGATTTGATTGATTTGGTCAGATTATGGTTCTGAAAATCTTCATTGAATGTTTCAGATACTTACTCGGTTAATTACATCATTTCCAAATCAGGTTTTATTGTTTATTAATTTATTTTAATTTGGTTACTCATATAGGTAACTGAAACATGCAAACCAAATCTTGCCTGAAGCGTTTCGCAATATTGCTTCTGATCCTATACTTTCAACCAACATTATGTCAATGGCTATATAAATTTGAACAGTCTGTCAATTTCGAAACTGCCGCTTGAGAAATCAACGCGTCAGCTTACAAAATATAACAAAATCTACCATTGAAACCCATCAAAAATAATTTGCTTTCTTAGAAAATGCAGGAAAATTTGTGAGCTTGTCATGCAATAACCCATGGTTAAATAATTTTTCTGAAATCTAGCATGCTAAGATTTGAAAAGACATGAGTCTTAAGATTTAAGAAAGTAATAATGCAGACTTAATTCTGTACTTAGCACTAAAATTTAAAAAAAAATAACAATATCTGGACAGACACCGTTAGTGAAAGAAACAAATTGCATCAAAACTCAGCCAGTTAGCACCAAACCACCGTCCTCAGCACAGAATGATAAAATTCGTATATTCCCGCTATCGTCGACTTTCCCAGTGAACTCTCCGGTGAATTACCTCCGGACATGCGGGTGGCGAACAGTGTGAGCAGCTGGGTGAAGTTGATTGGTCCAGGGGCCTCGTTGACCATCTCGTCGAGCTCCTTCTCGACGCACAGGCGGCCAAGGTTGTCGTAGGTGGCCCTCAGGTCGTTCTTGCCAATGATACCGTCCTTGTCGTGGTCCATCAGTTGGAAAGCCTGCGAGGAAAAATGAGGGAAATACGCCACGTTAGATTGATGATGGTTGCTCCTTGTTGTGGTCTATCATTTGGAAAGCCTATCAGGAAAATGAGGAAAATGCGATGCTTCAAGTCGATGTTTGTTCCAATTCTCAACTGAACAAGCTTTTTCGGTGTTCCTTTCTGTCTTGGCCTATCGTTCGAAAACCATGCGAGGGAAATGACGAAAATACGCCGCTTAAAATCGATGGTTGTGTTAAAATTGAGTGAAAATTTAAGTAAAAATCGAAACGGGACGTTACTTGCCCATGAATCATTTTTGTAAACGAATCTGAACTCTATGAAAATACTGCTGGGATAATATTTAACGCTTTCCAGTGACAATTTTTTTTAGCTATTATATCCTTGAGAATGCAGACAGCATGCTTTGCAAAATGCAAGGAAATTTCTTCTGAAACAGTTGGCATTGGGATCTTGATAAATAGTATTTTTAAATCGAACGAGGCTTTTTAGCTCTTGAGGGGATAGCTCGTCGTGTTGTTCAACAAAAATGCAACCTATTTGCATCCTAAATTCTATAAATTCCGCTAAACAAGCATCTCAGTTTAGCGAGACAATTTGGAGGCAGACGTTGATTGATCTTTTCTATTGTTGAGACGGAGATGCCAGATTGACCAAAATACAACTTTTTTTGGCAAGACCAGTTCATTGGCAATTGGCCATCGGGCTGCTTTTGGGGATGGTGTTTGATGGTCAAAAATAAGCTCAGGCATTCCTCCTACACTACATGACAATTTCCTCATGGCTCTTGTTAGGGAATCTGATATAAATGGAGATGGATGAGTTCAGATCACTGTATGCCTTTCTTGTTAAAAACGAAGAACACAAAGTTTTAACCGTAATTTGAGTAGATAAATTAGGGTCCTGATTGCTACATTTAAATATTTGTTCTTCTTTGATTGGAATTCTGTCTGATTATAGACAGACAGAACCAAAAGACTTACCAAGCCCCAGTTTTACATTGCCTTTAGTTACTTATTTAACGGTCTGTTAACACAATGAGACATCTCATTGGCAGTGGTCATTGTAGCAGCACTTTAACGGACCGTTAAGATGTTAACGGGCCACAGAAAAACAGGGCCTCAAGAGACAAAACCCTTCAAACGCTCCCATATATCAAAACCCCTTCATTTCTAGGTCCGTTTTCATGTCACATCTTTGGGATGAAACTTCTCTGGCTATCCTGTCGACCAACAGTGCTGTGCTCGAAGTTTGGCGTTTACCTCCTTGAACTCGGCGACCTGTTTCTGCGAGAACATGGAGAAGACATTGGATCCACTTCGCTTGACGGCCTTCTTCGAGCCCTTGGAGCTGGGGCGCTTCTCCTCGGCAGCGGGGGCAGGGGCAGGCGCGGGTGCAGCCTCGGCGGGAGCCTCTTCCTTCGCTACCTTCTTCTTCTTCTTAACTTTATCTTTATCCGCCTGTGAACAGATTTAGAACATTGGTGGTGTTTTATGCTGTTTTCAGCCGTCTCCCTATAGATATGATATTGATGCTGTTTTGTGAAAGTCTAGCGGACTGCTTTGTAGTCTTTTTTATTTCTACTCTCCTCGTATCAAATTTATTGATGTTTTATTTTATTTTTCTTATGTGCACATGCTTTTTTTAATTGACAAGCGATTTTTTTATTTTAGACCTGACTGTTTAACCTGCTAGATTCGCTAGCTTGTAGTTTTCGTCGCAATTCCAATAAGATTTCAATAATTTGGGCTGATGACCGATTAATCAAGCGAGAACTTACGCTCCGATCCTCACACAGTAATTAAAAGAAACACAGTTTACCTAAGCCTCCCTTCGTAGACATCCAACCAAAAATCCCAACGCACAACTCTCATATTTATAAAAATCACGGTCCTTCTCCGAAGGATAACATCCGTCGCGTACGAATCCCCCTCGTCAACTGTCTTCATAATGATCTAAATTGGTCCAATAAAGATGAGCAATTGTTTTGTCCTTCCCACGGCTGAGACTCGTAACTCGAGACGTCGAGGAGGTCGGGACGCTCGCTAAATTAAGTCCGACGCCGACGTCGGCCAGATCTGGGAGACGTCCAACAAAAAATCTCGGGCTAAATTTAGCAGCTGCTACTTTCTTAGCCTGAAAAGCGGAGGCTTGAGCGAGACCAGAGATGCGGTGGGGTCTTGTGACGTATTCGGAAGCCATCGTGGGATGGTTTCATGTTTTTTTTGTGTGGAATTTTGGTGTTGGGCGGAGATGCAGATTGTGTTAGTTTCTTGTTTTATTTTGTGTGTGTTGAAATTTGAACCTTCAAAAAAAACATTGCGGGTGTTGTACACTTGTAGTATTTTGTTTTTATACGAATAGAATTGCACTTTTCTTTCGTAGGGGTTTTTTCGGAGATAAATTCGGTTACAAATTAAAAATTTATTTATTTAAAAAAATCACTGTGTGGTTCCGAATTGTTGTAGCTGTTTTGGATTTAATATGCAAACTGTCAAGGTAAAATTACAGCATTTATGAATGCTTAAGCTTGATGGTCTTCAAAGTATACTTTGAAGACTATCAAGCTTAAATCTGTTCAAATGGGATTGAACTTAATTTATTTACTCTGAACACAATTTAGATCCTCTTAAAATATTACAAATTCTGATAGAAGTATGCATGATCGGTGCTAACGCGTTGAAAATGAAATGATATCGAATCTCAATACGTTTTGAAAGAAGTCTAATACGAAAACCTCGGATAATTCAAGTTTGATGTGATATTGATTTGTATTCCGGGAGTCAGATGTTGTAATCTAGAAATGTGCGGAATATTTTCTTTCACTGTTATAACTGTAAGTATCTTGTAAAAAAAACACGAATACGAGATCACATTGTCTGGTTGTTCGAAAAAATCAAACCGCAAAGAATTTTTCTCACATTTTACCACCAAAACGACCGAAATATTCACCACAAATCATATTTATAAATTCACTATTTCGTCGTTTCTTATTTAGTAAAACCTGTGTCGTATTCACTGTGTCTTGTAGTATTTAAGTGCAGATTCAATACGTGAAGTCGACTAGCACCCAGAACTTACCATTGTTAATCAAGAAGAATGGTCTGCTAGTTGTTATCAAACTGAGAAGGCTGGATCTTCTGACTGTTCTCTTAGCTCTTTTCATGAATTTGCTATTTGGCCCCCTCTTCTTAACACCCCTCATTTCGTGACCCCTGTGAGGGAGTACCATTACCTTATTTAGAATCACACACTAGTCAATATGCCTAGGCACCAGTATTAGAAAAGCGGGCCCACGGAAATAGAATAGTTGCCGCGAGCTGAGTCGAAGAATGGGGAACGGCGCTGCCTCCCTGAGCTGTTGTCTCGACAAGTTTGAGAAGTTTGTTCTTGTTACTCATATGAGATACACTCAAAGTGTGTGTTTTAAATATCATCCCCTAAATTTTTTGGCTCATAAATTGGCTGATAGCATGGTTAAGCTTAAGCTGTATTGGTAAAATTTTTTAGTGAAAATATCGTGTTCGTCAAGTTCTCTGAGCCGTGCAAGAAATTTAACAAAATTAGGGTAATAATTGACACTAGCAAGCGAATAAAGTAATTCACCCAGAACTAATATACCCAATTAAACGACTTCTCGCCTCTCTGAAATAATTAGAATGAAGAAACTAAATTCATAAATATATTCACACACAAAAAAAATCTGATATTAGGGATCACTGCCAAAAAATTATCAGAATTTGGCACAAAAATCTTTTGATGGGGGTGTGAAGTTAAGGTGTCCCAAAATTCACTGAAATACCAAAATTCCAAGCGTCCAGCAAAGGTGTTTGCCGTGCAAATCCCTTTGATGTGGGAAGATGTTTCTTCACGGGCTAGTATGCTCGCGCGGTTTCAGTTTCTCCTTCATTTTAAGCAAAAATTATTTTTAGAGAGTTCCTTTTCACACATGTGTTTAAGTTACTTGGCTAGTCTCCACGTCGATCTCATCTGTTCTGGCCGGCAACGATCTCCTTTCCTATGCTCTTTGGGGGCGACTCGGCCGACGAAATAGCTTCCTCTAGCTCATGTGAGTCATGGCTCGTACCGAATCGAAGAAAATTAGCTAAGTAAAACACATCACAACAAAGACAGTCGCATGAGAGGGTATACTTTTAAAAAGTCGCGTATACTGCTTACATTTGCTAACGTCTTTCCCCTGCTTGATTACCGATATTTCAGTAGCAGTTACTTGTTCATATCGTATTTATAGCATTGTAACAAAAAGACACTGACCTAGTTCTGAAGCCAACTCCCAGGCAATTTTCCGACAGTTCCAATTTTATCCTAGAGGCATGTGAAATTATATATCGAGAAAAATGCATGCATTTTGAAGATTCATTCTTGCCAATGTCAGTCGTTGAATTGTTATCGATAACAGTTCCCGTCGTTGCTTCGCCCAAGTTCAATGTCCAAACCAAACAGCAGGGAAATAATTCAAAGAAAAATATGTTTTTAATCGATTAAAACGCTCTTATTGAGTCAACACCCTTCTATCATTTGTTCGGCACATAATAACATCCTTGAAATTCCAGGAAACGGAAATTCAAGCATTCAAACATCTATTATTGAATATTTCTGCTTACATTGTAATTAAATCGTCGCCTCGCTAATTAGTCTACAGTATGCTTCACAATCCTCTTCACGCTAATTGACACCTGGCAGTATGCCGGATGCAAGGTATGCAATGCACCGACATCATACGAATTAACGAATTCAACTATAATATCTATAGACATTAGACCGTCTTATAACAAACCTCAAGATCATAGAATGAATCAGGCGAATTGTCCATGTTGGAAAAAACTCCAAGCGGTGTCGTTCATACTTTGCTGAGACGGAAACGCAGACAAAACAATGCCCCTGGTCCATCGGCCACACGCCTGTCACTACCTGCCTACCTACTTCCTTGCTCCACTTTAGCTTGCAGTCATCCTATACCTCAAGTGCTCGACCATGTGCTAAGTACTGTTAGTAGCAGTAGCAATGGGCATGGCATTACAAACACCTCTCTGATTGCATTCGTAATTAGGCTCAATCGATTCATTTGTGATAGGATACTAGTAATGAAAGACGTGAATTTGAATTGGTGCTACTTTATATTTCTCGTCTGTGTTTTAACAGGTGAGTTTTTTAAAAGATTTGTCAGGTTATATCGTAGCTATACTTTCAGGCAGTCGAGGCCAAAGGAGAATGTTACAGATATTGCAGACGACAAAATGGTATGTGTTTTAAATGTCAATGTCTTGTCTGGGTAATGCTTTGCCATTGATTGAGTGGTTAGAATGGCCGATACGAATTTTGTTTCGTTTGTATGGCTATGCAGGTATTTCTCCTCCGGTAAGCCTAGTCCGCGTTCGATGCCCGGAGGCAGCGGCTGCTTGATATGGTTGGCTGGTCTGAGTCATTCACCTCGAATTACCAGATGACTGTCTCGTTAGATGCGGGAGATTCAAAGACGTTAGGATGGTCGGCCATCGATACTGACGATAATAACGAAAAACAGTGACAGATAATTAATCCGATCTTTAGTCTATAAAAGTCTGGATAGTTGCGGTTATAATAAGTCTTCTGAATATCTTTTTCCTCACTACATAAATCGTTTGTCATCTATCGGATTACCTCTTATATAATTAGGTTCCTTATCTTGCAGTGCAGGTTTCTTTTTCCATAGTCTAACTATAATAATTTTAGGTAACTAATAATTTCACAGACGATCGGAAGAATTAGGTCTAATATATGAAATAATTAATGATAGTTCTAGGATGTGTGCGAAGGCAATGACAATTTAATACATGACTATCGCTTTGTTGATGAGCGTAGCGAGCGAAGCGAAATCTTCAATTTCACTTAGTGGAGAAAAAAAACACTTGTGTGTGTGTGTGTGTGTGTTTTTTTTGTGTATGTGTGTTTATTCGCGCTCAACAGGCCAAACGGCTGCTCCGATTTTGATAAAAATTTCCGGAAACCATATTTTGTTCTCAACTTAGACCTCCTGCTTTTTTCAGCAGATTTGGGGTAACAGTTTCTAAACTATTCAAAATTTAAAAAATATTTCAGAATTTTCAAAACATTTATTATTTTTTTAGAGCCAAAAGTTTTTTATATATACACACCAAACTTGAGAAACATACTAAGCAAATTGAAATTCAGCTTTGCTGAAGTTTTTGGATCTATATCTTATCTTGTTAATATTTTATTCGCATTTTTCCGACAATTTTTAATGATTCTTAGCTATTAATCCCTCGAGATTCAAGTGGAAGGTTAGGTGCGATTACCTTCATATTCTTGTAGGTCTTAAATCTTATCCTCAAGCCCTAAATAAGTACGCTCATCTACAACGCGATAAGATTGAGCGTTCGCGAAGCCCTAGTAGTAATGTTTCACTGTCAATGTCAATGTTCATATGATATAAAATTGACAATGAATTGCGTTTATCATGAATATGCATCGTCAATGTTGACAACAGTTTAATAAATTAAATAATATGTGCTTTTAATCAAGCCACCTCATTAATTATGCATGGTATGGAAAAGCTATTAGACAAATCGACTATTGTATTTCCCTAAATATTTTTTTAAATATTTTCTTAAATATTTTCTTAAATATTATGCCATACTTCAACCATAGAATAAAGACCTTTCTATGCTAAAACGTTAGGGAAGCGAAAAAAGCGAAAATCAAATAGGTATTACCTACTACACATGTTTAATTAATTAAAATTGGTAAAACGGTAAAAATGACCCGTTTGTCATTTTATTTTCCCACAAAATATCATATTAAATCAACATTAAAAACTTTCAGATATAATTAAAAAATATGAGATCTAGGTATAGTATACCTTAGAAAGCTTAAGAATAAGTAAAAACCATTATAATATATTATTAGACTGCTAATATATATGAACCAACTTGCCGAGCCCGACATTAATTATCTTATACTTTCCTTTCTTTGTCACCATCACCGCTCTCTTCAACTTCATCATACTCCACCACTATTTTCCACCCTTCTCATTCACCACCTTTTGTCATTGTTGATGTCAATCGAATGAAAACGAAAAACTTCGTCCCACAGCGCCCAGCAATGGGATCCAGCTGACAGCACTAGTATCCCAGAACGGTCTGCACGGCTCCGTGACCTTCGAAGATGCCGCTTCCCCCGGCGTGGTCACCGTCAAACTGGACCTGCAGGATGCTGGAGAGGCGTCGGAATGGTCCTGGCGCGTTCGGTCGCTTCCGGTGCTCTACAGCCATCTGGACGCACGATGCGCGGACGATAAGCTAGGAGAAACGTGAGTGTCGCAGAACAAAAACCACCTGGTGATTTTCAGGAAATCTATTTGGCTGGGTTGACAATTCTTAAGCTTTTCCCGACGCTTCGCAAAGCTATGCTGCCTGATTTATCAAGGGTTTTGAATAATCAAGGGTCTAGGTTAATCAAGGCTGCACTAACATATTTTTCTCGTAGTCCCATAAGAGCCCATGTTAATCGACATGGCCGCATTTCCGACGAAAACACTAAAATCGTCACCCCTAGCCGGAAGCATAGTTTCCTGCTGGAGCTTCCTGGAAAAGTTTAAGTTTGTTAATTTCATTTAAGAACGCAGCTAAATTGTTTTCCTGAAAACGATAGTTCTTAGATTAGAAAATGATTGAGTCTTCAGAAAGTATTGACCATCTTGATGGTTCGAATAGTGTTGTAAAATACAAGGTAGTATTGTGATTCTCAGTTCAGAAGAGATTGGTCAGTAAAAAGGGTCGGGTAATAATTGAAACCGTTTACAGCATAAAGATTGATGTTGATGGTGAATTATAATACCCCCCCTCCCCCCTGTATAAAGAGTGGATACCGGCACATGGCTAATAGCTAAAGAAAGCTTCAAGCTTAATATATTTCTTGATTATATGTAATTATCTACCTCATATTGTATAAATTCCGTTTTTGCGGCTTAAAGCCTTGACTTGCTAAACAGAAGCTATCAATAAAACACCTTTAATCGTAAATTGCTTTAGTAAAATGACACGATGATTAACACTATGCGATTTAATGCAAGTGCAAATTATTGTGTCTGATAGGAAATTGTAATTTAATTTGTAATTTTTGTAGTAATTCATTGTTAATATAATTTATAATTGTATCAAACGAATGATGCTGTTTTGTTTTAAATATGTGATAATTTTCAACGTTTGTAACGGCATGTAGGTACAATGTACAATGCAAATATAGATAGATAAATAAGAAGTACACGCTTTTCTTCCAGTTTCCTGGACCTCGACGAGCTGTTCGGTAAGCTGAGCCTGCCCACCAATGACACCGACGAGTTTTCCAGTCCGCCAGGGAAACTGTTGATGACCGGCAGTGCTGGCATCTGGGGTCGTTCCTTGTACCTAGTTGCCTCGGATGGTAGCGAGAGGGTTGCTTGCGCGACGATCACGGTGCGTTGACGGTAGATGAGAAATTGGTTTCACTGGTTGAAGCTGATACCAGTTAGAAATTTTTGGTGGGTTAGCTTAGCGGTAAAAATGTGCGTGCTAACCGGGATACGAACCCGGAATATCGGACGCGCATTTTTCCTGCTTAGCTAAACTCGATTAAACCACCCCGATTGACACTCGGTGCAGAAGGGTGGTTGGTTTCTTAAAGTCCCTTACAAATAGTATTGATCCGTCCCAATTAAACTTTGAAATACAATTACTTAGATGCCCCAACGTTTTCCATTGTCTCGTTATAAAATTGGTTTAAATGTTTGGTAATCTTTTGTCATCACTGTGAAATCCAAGGCTTTGCAATTATTATGGTAGGTTGACGACCACGAAATAGAACCATATTCACCTTACCGAAAGTGATGTATTTATTTATGATTATTGGTGCTTAACGACGCACTGTTTTTGACAACTGGCCCTTTGGCACTGGTCGAATGGCGTCGGTGAATGAAATGGTGATGATGAGGGTGATGATGAACCTAACCTAGCTTAGAAGGGAGGAGGGGAAACCCGGTGCCGGCACGTAGCCTACTCCTGTCGAAAAGCACCAAGGGGACCACCGGCTGGAAGGACGGTACAACTTGAACAACAGGATTCCTCCACTAATCCGTGCTGTCGAGAGGTTGATAAGCAAGGCGAGTAAAGTTGTTGTACTAACTTCAAACCCTCCAACCTCTCTCCCGAACAGATCTGATCATGTGCATGATGGTCACCCATCAAACACCTGGCTCAGCGCGATGTTGCTTAACTTCGGTGATCTCACGAGAACCGGTGTTTCCAACGTTGCCAAACCGTTCGGTTATTTATTTATAGATCGAAAATTTCTCAGCATTTTTGAATAAGCCATGTAGCAATTTTCTGATTTAAAGTAAATTGTACACCTTCAAATTTTTCACTCGCTTCTTCAACAACTAATATGGATTTTAGGTTGCAAGTGCTGAAACGGGGCTGTGTTTTGTTCGAAAAATAGTTTAGTTAATACCTTTATGGAACGTAATATGTTTCTCATAACTGTCTTTGACTGTATTTACTGAATATGACTGCCTATACACAATATAAAAAGTCTTTTAAGGATAATTGCTTCTGTTAACTAGATTTAAACAGCTGTACAGCCAAATTAAGAATAAACTAAGGAATCACAAAGGAATTTATCCTTTCAGGACACTGAGAACTCAAGCACTTCTCACATTTTCTTCCAGGTGTCAGGAGAAGCGGACGAGAAAATCGCAGAGGCCAGATTCAACTCGCACGTGTCCGGGTCCATTTACTTGCGCTGGGTTGGCAGCCACCACACAGACTCGACCGACACCCTAGTCTACACAGATCTTCACGCGATCACCGCACCTGAAGACACAAGCAAAGAGGCCACAGAACACAGCTGGAAAATCTACGCCACCGATGTCCTTGATTCGGCAGCGGATAAAGCGAGGGAAAATTGTGATTTTCTTCAGCTGGTTTTCAACCCCGTCTATTCGAATTCGACGCGTCCAGTCGGTGACCTTGATATTCGTCTAGGAAAAGTGAAGATCGCTGCGATGGGCTCGCGAAAAGTCACTGTTTATCACGATTCTGGGTTGACTTCGATTACTGTCGATTTGTTGGATGGTCAGCGTAGCTTGTATTTCGTCATCTTTGATCAGAAGCACTCTGATAGTTTTTTGGCCTGCGCAAAAATAACGTCAATCAATCCAATCACACTCAAGTAAGTAAAATTGAGTTAATTATGCTAATCAAATGCTATACAAATTGATAGAGCAAGTTCACATTAAGGTTTAATATGCTAAAATGACGCAATCTCTATAAATATTTCTTATAAATTCTCTTTTTGCTAACATATTGATGTCAGATACGAAAATAAAATTTGTTTGGCGTGTCAATATATTTTCAAATCATTGATATTCGCATTGCTTACTTCATGATACAAAAATAGCAGAAAATTAGCTGATTTTTAAGAGTTTTATTCTTAAGTGTGTTCTCCAAATATTTTCTGGTTTGCCTCAATGTCTAGAATTTATCTTTGTATACAGTAACATGGACGGACATGTGACACTTCCTTCTTCTTGCTACAGGGCTTTGATTCAGGCCGAGGGTGTCAAAGGGCAAGCCACGCTGATGCAGCGGTCGCCATTCGATCCCACGTGGATCGACTTCAATCTGACGTCGTCCGAGAATCACCTGACAATTCACTCTTACAAAGTCCACGAGCTGCCGCCGCCTCCCACCCAACACGAAGACAAGACCCGGAACAAGTGCATCGACACCGGAAACGTGTTCAACCCCAACAACATCCCACCGGATCAGGGTAAATAACCCTTAAGAGCTCTAATGTTCCATAGTTTCATCCAAGCTTCACCATAGCTTCACTGATAAATCCATTATAAATAAGTATATATTCTCATAATTTTTGATGCAATTGCTCTTTTTATGGTGTGTAGGAAATAGCCTTGGCTGACTGAAGTAGGCCCATATCTTTGGTATGGCGTTTATAAAATAAGGCAAAGAAACTCTGGATACATGATTAATACCACATTTTGTCTTAGATACGTTTTCATTGATTCTTTAGAAAATCATTAGAAACAAGTTTCCTTAAATAATTTGGTGAGAAATCGATATCTGGTGTAATTTGTGTAGAGTTGATGGGTATCGTTAAGAGAAAAAACCACGCTCTCTTGGTCCAATCAAATAGGTTTTGGTAACTTATAAGAGTCTAACGAGAAGAAACACAAAATTTATTGAATTTTACTGAAATTTTTAACCATGACGTCCGATATTCAGCAACATTAAGCATTGATTTGCACGGAACCAAAGTTAAATAATCGGCGAAGGTGTTGAAAAAATTCCTTTGGTCAAGGAAAAAAAGCTTTTCACGAGAGTTTGCCTGTATCGCCATGAATTCAAATTTAATAATCACCTCCGACTACCCTAGGGAAATTGAACTGCAATAAAAAAGATGCTAAGGCGGATTCATGTGCAGTTTTAGTCACCATCATACAATCAAAATGATATTTTTCCACACTGATGGCTAGCTGTCAAAACTCCAGCATCTGAAAGTTTGAACGTTTAAATATCTGTCAGGATCTGGCAGCCAAGACACGTACCCGGTTGGCGACCTGAACGGGAAACACAACATCTACCAGAAGCAGCAATCTCTCTCCGAGCTGAACCAGAAAGTCTGGGACGTCTACCTACCCTTGTTCGGTCCATTCAGCGTGGCGCATCGCTCGTTGGTTCTCTACCGCTACGACTCGCTCACAAGTAAGACACACTTTACTTGAACAAAGTAGACACGGGCCAGTTTACGTCTAAGGGTGACGAGATTTTGAGGAAATTTTTGTTAGCTCGGAGTGAATTGACCACTTGATTGCTAAAATTTTAGAGTCATCCAATATTGGGATATATGGTAATTTGGAAGACAACACTTTCATTTTAAGAATAGGTACCTATTGAAATTAAACTAATATTTAATACCTATACATTACTACCATTAAATATTTCTATTTAACGATTTAAATATTACTATTTACTACCATTAAATATATTTCTATTTAAAATACTATTTTCACTACATACTACATATTATTGTATTTCACTATTTCAGTTCGGTTGTTCTATAAGTATAACTAACTTTTGAAGATTTTTTATGAAAATACCAATACCGCCGCCATTACCTGAATGGCTATCAAGAAACGCCTCCGTCAAACTGTTAATTTAACAGCCATTCCTTGCAGAATAAGCAGCACAACCAGCATTTTAATTTTAATCACTTTATTGTCACATAAGTTGGATACATTAATGCCTCTTTCCTAGACTATGCCTATATGCCAAAGACATGCATATCCTATGCCCTAGCCGGATGACCAATCTACCACTATCAATCAAAAATAACTCAACACTAACCATTTCTTCTCACACAACCTCGAAATCAATGCCAACTCTTCACCCCCATCACCAGAAGAAAGCGTGCCATGGATCTGCAACACTTTCACCCGCTACAGCCCGCTGGGGTTCAAAGTGCCGATCACGACCGCGTCCATCGTGTTCCGTTACCCGATCGTCGGCAGGATCATCCTGCGACAGCCGAGAGACGAACCCGGCGCTGACACGACGGTGCTGGTCGAGTCTCTGATCCACGCCGACGGAACCAGCCTGAACAACACCAGGGAACACCGCTGGAAGATTCATGTCGAGCCGCCTGGCAAGGATTTCTATAACTGGACGGGCCGGTGTTTGAGTTCGGGCGACGTTTACAATCCGTATAAGGTATTCAATTATTTTGCGTTATTTCTCTATTCACGTATAGTCACCGTTCTTGTTTTAAAAAAATTGCTTATCGAACAAAACATTATAATCGAGTTAACTGCGACAAACCAATCCTTAAAACAAGCTGACTTTAAACTAGCGGTTAAGTATAACATGAAACACCACGATAACCTACCCAACTTCTTTCTACACATTTAGACTGGGGGCCTAAAAGCTTTGGCAATTTTTAGAATTTTGGAATAACCATTTATGAATTTTAAGCTTTGGCAATGTTTGGGTGCTGTTTTTTTCTCGTGTTTACTTTCGAGCGACTTTGGCCCCAACGATGGCGTGGTCCTCTTCAGAGGACTGACGTGGAGGCTTGAAAGTAAAAAATCGAAATATGATATTATTATTATAGTACTACTTCAAGGGTGTTCAAAGTACAATATTATACCAGAAAAATAACCTTTTCTAATTTAGGACAGCACCATGAATAAAAACTATTAGATCTTTTTCACAAGCCAGGTGTTATTTTAAAATGAGAGCATGCATTCTACTCAGACTTTCATTGCCTGTGTTTTAAAAGGTCTAAGAACAGGAACTATCCCAGTTGAAAATAAAATTTCCCAGCTTGCAATTTTAGTATTTTTTTCCAAACAATTTTCGCAATTTCTTGGAATATAAAGCTAAGCATTTAATACCCCAGCCTTATAAAATGCCCATGTTGAAACCTTTTAGTAAATTATTACAGTAGAAAGCTTGCTTTTCAATACCCCAGCTAGACGGAGTTTGAAACAGTGAAAATGTTCCTACGATATCTCCGGAGTTCCAGTTGAAACCTCCTCGCAATTCCCCAGGTCTCGTTCGACAACTCGACGGAAGAGCCAATGTGCAGCCGCCTGCGACCTGGCGCATGTGCCCTGGGCGACCTGTCAGGGCGTCACGGCACCCTGGACATAGCGGGCAGGAGAAGCGAGAAGATGCTCAGTCGGAAGCTGTTCACGGACTCGCAGCTGCCGCTATCTGGACCGGCCAGCGTGCTGGGGAGGTCCTTCGTGGTCTACGGGGAGCACGGGCCGCTGGCGAGGGGCGAGAGGCTCGCCTGCTCAATGTGAGACTTTAGTTTTTACATGGGAAACACTTTTTCAGAGTAGGTATTTGGCAAGCACGAGGCTCTTTGACTTTGAAATTTGAACGAAACCATAGTAAAATAATTTTTATTTATTTTTTAAATCTAATCATAGATTTATAGGTACGTTTAAAAACAAACACGCTGTCTCAGTGATGATTTTATAGCAAAAAAGCTTTCTTTCGATCTTAGACAGAGTATCTGCCTAAAATATTATTTAATGTTTATCTCGCCGATTAAATATAAATTTTAGACTTCCTAAATCAGAGAAAGAGGAACTGTGTTTGAAATGATCATCGGAGTCTGCACTCAATTAATTTACTCGGATAACTACAAGAAATTATATTGCAATTTTAATTATCCCACCATTGGCACCATTGTAATGATGCTGATTTCATTTTATTTTCTATTGATCAGAAATATGATGCAAGTTACATTAAATTTGATAGTGGAGTCTTTCAAAATGCATGTTTATGCATATATGTTACAGACAGGGTGATAGCTTAAGTAAGTTCCATTTGGTTGGAAGCTATCCTCAGCTGACACCATTGCAACGAGATGATAAATCTTAGACTTTCATTAGAAATCTTTCAGTTTAGACGTATACAAACCAAAAATATACTACGTCAGTCATAACATGTTAACCTAATAGGTATGTATAGCTGGAGGCATATTAGTACAGGCCCAGAGTCAAGAGAGTTCTTTCTGTCGATTGATGTGTGATGTTAAACAGTACATCAGCAGATAGGCTGCCTCTGTTACTTGTTGACATTTCGTTATGCTGCTCAGCACATATCATGTAAACATCTTCATCTCTAAGGGCCAATTTAAACATGGCATGGCAAAGCCAGTGAAATTCACTGTTTCTGTGTGAGTTACCTCCACTTGTTAAAACTCACGAAGAGTTAAAACAATAGTAAAATTGACCCTTAGCTAGTTATTGTCAAGTCACACTTAGGGACGACATCGATTTCCTCATACGACCCTAAGACTCGTCCCTTGTGTGTTCGTCCCGTGTTCAGGATCACGGTGATCTATCGGCGCAAGGCCGTCGTCCACAACTGGTTCGGCAACGGTGAACTGACCCCAGTCAACGGAAAGATCGAGTTCCTGCAGCTCTCCGAGTATGACGTCACTGACGTGGAGGTCGACCTCCAGGGGCTGGAGGACAACAAGGGCTATCACGTGCACGTGGTGAGAAATAAAGCACGAGTTGCCCGAGACTCAACGCGTGGGGGACACTAAAAGACCAGAAATCTTTCGAATTTCGTGTTTAAAATGTTTATTGGTCCAACATTTGGTGATGCTGAAAAAGAAAATAATTCTCAAAATCATTCAATTTCTAAGAAGTATTGGGCAAATTGAAGCGTTTATTTAAGATATTTTACTTTAAAATCTTCATTATCATCATTCATCAAAAGCACAAATTTTAACAGATTTTCTATGTGCGAACTGTTCCCTTCATCAGACACAGAAGAAATTCCTTCAGATTTGTTCAAAACTCGTTCCTCCCACTTCTTACGTCGACCAACTCGCGTCCCTCCGCTTAAAAACATTTTTTAGCTTCATTTTAGGCTTTAAAAACAAACCTCTTGCTGATTTTTATCAGTTACAAAATAATACTGCCCGCTTCACACCACTCACCTTGTTACTCAGTCATCGTCAAACACAATACGCTTCCCTCTCACTCCAGGCTTCCGTACGAATAGAAAATTGAAACAATTTTTTTTTGTACAAACGTCCGCTTCACACCACACAACCAGGAATGCCTTCAGACTGGTTCATCGTCCAACTCAAGCCCCACATTCCTCCACTCCAGGCTTCCGTCGACGAACAACTCGAGTTCCCCTGTGAAGACTCGACCGTCTACGGCCATTGGAATCCACTGAACGTGACACCGTCCCAGTCACCGCCACCCGGCCTGGGCACCAGCGACCAATACGAGCTCGGCGATCTCAGCGGCAAATACGGCACGATGGAAGGCCTCCGTGGCCTCAACGGCGACTACAACGACACAAACCTGCCGCTGTTCGGGCCGAACGGCATCCTCGGCCGCTCGGTGGTCATTCACAAGCGTGAGAAGAACAGGCGGTGGGCGTGCGCGACCATCGAGAGGGGCTATGCGCCGACGGAAGCGAGGGAACGCAGGGCGATCGCGTCGTTTCACAACCCGTTGGGGTATGCGTACGGCTTCGTGAGAATGGTGAGAGATGGTGTGGTGGTAATTTGTTAGTTGTAGGGGTGATTTCAGTACTTGGGACCGGTTGTACAATGTATAGTTAAATATTTATCGTCCAGTTAGGAAGAAAAACGAAGCAAACGATGGGTTTTCACCATGGACCATGGACCATGGACGAGTTAGCCTTCCGGTAACCAAGATGGCAGCCAATGGTCTCATCTTTTTACTATTTACCTGGATGATAACTGACAATCCGTTAATTGTAACATCGGGCCTTAACTGAAATTTTCTAAACCGGTCGTTAGTTATAGTCTTATAGTTATAGTTATTATCATAGTGGTGATTGTTTTTTGTTTATTATAGTGGTATAGGTTGGAGCTTTTTTAAAGTATCAACATCACATCAAACACCAGAACAATTCCTAGCCGTTTTACACAGCACGCACATCTTCTAGCATTTTCCTCGTCAGCTTTGCAGGTAGAAATCTAGGTAAATTGGTGACTAAATTGGAAATTTATTTCGCGTCATTTTGGGTTGATTTTTGACTTCTAGCGCTGAAAAGACTGGAATATTCTTAGCTCAACACAACGCAACAATACACATCACAACACAAGACAAGACAAGACTTTGTTTTCCCCCCACAGAAAACTGATATCAACGGTGCTAAAGATCCATCTGACAAACGGTCGCAAAGTACTGGGGTATTCTAAGCACAATACAACACAACACAATACAAAACTTTGTCTTCCCCCCACAGAACACTGATAATCTACAGTGTCTCAGATCCATCTGGTGACACCACAATCTGTCTCTCCACACACAGACGCAACTGGTGTACAACGACGGCAGCAAGAGCGAGACGGTGATCGAAGTGAAGCTGCGCCATCCGGGCAAGAACGACCGTAACGTGACCTACAACCACAACTGGGCGATCTTCGTGAACCCCGTCGGGGTGGATGCGACCGTGCAGTTCGAGACGCACCGCTGCGTGGCCGGGGGTTACCGCTGGAACCCCTACTACACACAGCTGGCGGACCCGCTAAACGTGAGTGTCACTCGCTGATCTTAGTTATCTGGATAGCGCATCGTATTGAGCCAAAGACAAGTTATGTGACGCCATATTGGTTGCACCAATTATTTGTTTGCTTTTATTTATAAGCTTAATTAATTAGCTAGTTCAATCTCAAGAATGAATTTATTTATAATGAAACATAGATGGTGGAGGTGCCAAGTTGGATTGCTCTGCGGTCTGCATTTAGGAGTCACAGTGAGATGAAGATTCATCTTTCATTGAAACGCATGGAGATTCTTGGCCCTGTCTAAATTAGACTTTATTATTTCAATAGTGCGCTTAAAAATAAGGTGTAACAATAAATCAGTAAAAAATCATAGCTAAATAAAAAGTAAAACTGGTGTAAAAGTAGTAAAGTAGTAAAGTAAAAGTAAAACTGGTACAGGTGGCGAGTTTGTGCTCTGAGGGATGCATGTAGGAGTAATGGTGATTAAAGCTGAATAATAATAACAATATTTTTTATTTCCTGAAAAATTATTAAAGATCGAGTTTTTGTGCCGCAGGAAGACTTGTACCGAGAGGAATGTGCTCCAGACAACCCTCTTCGGTGCTACGTTGGAGATTTGTCAGGACGTCTTGGCACCATCGACATCGGAGCTCGTAGGCAAATTTTCTCCGATGTCAATTTTCCTCTTGGTGAGCCATATCTTTTTTACCTTTTAAAGCGTTTTCAATATCAATATTCAGGCAAAATTACGATTTTCTCTGCGTAGTGTTGAGGAAGATTAAGCTCATTCAAAATGTAGGACAAATATTTGTGTATTTTTAATCTGATTCTCTAGGTGTTCTACAGCTAAGCTTCCAAGACTTGCTGTCAAGGAAAAATGCAAGCCAATGTCGTTTCAGTGCTTTCGAACATCATAACTATTAGCATACCACTTTGGTTGCTTTGTAACCATCTCGTTGCTTGCCAATGTCACAAGTCAAGAGTTTTTGTTTGTTTTGCAGAGGGAACTGATACTGCTATGGGGAAATCTATTGTGATAATGACAAAGGAAAGAGGAGGTAACCGGTATGCTTGTGCCAATATCGAGCCAGATCACGACATTATCAAATTCGCCAACATCCGCAAACCTCCCCGATTTGTCATGTAAGTTTTCTCGAGTACTTGAATCGTTGAAACGTTGTCGCTCTTCAAGGGGCATGTAGAAAATCCGCAAAATGTACAAAATTTATTTTTAACTATTTTTTCTGAAACTCATTCTAGGGCTAATTTCATGGAAGACGTTCGGAGTGTATTAGGAATTCCCGAATGGATGATGACTGTTGATAGCCGCAACACGAAAATTCTGCACGAAGGGGCATGTGTGCAATTTCTACTGCATTTCAAAGGTAGATGGTTTCAGTATGATGTTGGTTACCGATCATTTACATATTCTCGCGTAATTGTTTCACATATTTTTTGTTAAATTTACTTCAGGGCCAGTCGCCACGCAGTTAGAGCAAGATTTTACCAAACTGATGAACGGGAAGAAACTGGCGGCGCCTAGTTTAAGTATTCATGGAGCAGTCCCCGATCCCAAAAGAAAGACACAAGTTTCTTACAGACCTTGTGGATCTCGGACCTTATCCAGCATTAAAGGTTTGTATCTCCAAATGAAACGTCCGCATGAACGTTTTAGTTGACGTTTACTATATTTTATTCTGTGTAGTGCAAGCACGTTTTTCTTTAAGTTAAGCGAGTTCAAATGCTAGGTGTGAGAATTTCAATATATAAAAACTGTTCTCATGCCAGTTTTATATTTATTTCAGGTGGCTATGACTTAACCAATGCAGGAACTTCAACATTCCCTCAAGTAAAACACATTATATTCCAGATTGGTATTTTATTTTTTACCAATCACTTTATTTTGATGTAAATTCTCTCGAAGTTCCGTGACCAAATTTGGTACAACCAAGGTTCCAATGCATTGCATCGTTCTAAATAAGTTCGAGGTTTACTCTGGTTTATACCAGCCAGAAAAATAAAAATATATGTAATATGTTCATAAGTATTGTTGATCTCAAATAACCAGAAAACGAGACACTCGCTTGGCGCTATTTTTTCTGGTTGAGTAAATTATAATAAAAATGGTCTTTACTTTTCAAGTCTCGACGTAAATACAAGGTAAAAAATATAAGCTTAAACTCTTTGCAAAATTACTTTTTCCTCCCATTTAATTCTTTCACTTCTTCCCCTTCTTCCCTTTGTTCTTCTTCTTGGCATCCTTGCCTTTCTCTACTGCTTTCGCAGCTGGTTTCGCCAAGCTAGCCTCTCTCATCTTGTATCCGGATTCCAAAAGCTCCCTCGATGCCTCTCCTTTGCCCGCCAAGTAGTTGTCAAGCAAATTTGTCGTTTCCTTTTGTCTCTTACACA
The DNA here is from genome assembly GCA_921293315.2 of Nemurella pictetii. Lineage (NCBI taxonomy): Eukaryota > Metazoa > Arthropoda > Insecta > Plecoptera > Nemouridae > Nemurella > Nemurella pictetii. Next base: position 16,173,779 of record OV121120.1, on the reverse strand, counting down.
TGCGTGCTGTCTCCTCAACGATTTTATTATAGTTCAATTCGAAATCCATCCTTTCGTGTTCTCGCATCTCTTCTTGCTCGACCCCATACGTTTCTGGCTCGACCGTGAGCTTGATTCTTTCCTTGTAAGTTAACGAACTTTCTGGCTGGATGTACATTTGGAATAACATGGATCTGCTTATGAGGCCGGCTGTAAAAGAAAAACAAGAGCGTTTGTAAGATGCTATGGTTGTTCGTAATGAATCAAATTATTGTAGACCAAAAATAATATTTTAGGTCATAATTTTACTCGTTAAATAATTCAGACAAAAATTGACTTGAAAACAGCAAGAAATTACGATGTCTGAATCTCTTTTTTACTGAAATAGTGGCTTAAATTCAAAATCACCATTTGAAGTTTTCAATTGAGGTTTCATTGCACCACTTCCCAACCTCCTTAATTTCCAGTAAATTCTCGCAAAAACCTACCATTGTTTTCCGCGTCTCGTTGTTCCAATGACTTCTTTCTAACCGCCATCGCCCTAAGATACCTGCCAGGATCTGCTGCTTCCCATGCCTCTTTCAGCTTGCGCAATGCTTGTGCTTTCCGCGTGTTCAGCTCGAGGGTGACACTATTTTCCAGGTCGGCGTCAACGACCACCTGACAAGTAATTAACCGAGCGTTTTATGCCCCCTATAAGCTCAGGAAATTTTACTGAATTAACATGAAAATTAACCAAATACTTTCCGTGAATAATCCGATATCGAGCAAACATTTTTCCTCTTTGTGTTCCTCTCAGTACCAATACTAAGTATTTGTTTCTCTAATGTAACCTGAATTCCGCTGATTCCGCTAATGCATGTTTCCTTACCTGAAGACACCAATAGGCCGCCTCAGGGACTATCTCCAGGCTTTTTGGCAAGCACTTAACCGAATCCGACGGCTTCAAACTTTTCACCCCCAATGCAGTCAGATTAGAACCAGTTTTTGCAAACACAAGCAATTCTTGCTGCACCTTCTCCTTGATTGCAGTCACATGACTTTGTTCATCTTCCGTCAATTCCCATCCCTCTTCACTCTGAAGTTCTGCTTCTATGAGAAAGACAGCTGGAACGCGTTCGTCGCCATTGCTCGGCCTGTCGGCAAGGAACTTCATATTCGGCAGTATTACTCTCTCGGTGAATTTCTTCTCGTAGATCAGTAGAGAGTCCCCGTTTTCATCAACATCGTGCATTATCTTCACATTTATCTTAGCGTGAGGGCTACTCATGCTCAAGCGGATTGAGAGGAATTGCGAACAGGATACAGTGAGAATGCAACGCAGGACGACATTGCGGCGATTCGGAATGTAGTGCCCATAAACATCCTTCACTCGGAGTGCTTGTGGTTGCGATGGGACATAAACTCCTGTCACCGGATTCGTTCCCTCAACACATTCAAGCAAATCGTCTGTGATAGGGGATATCATGTGGATTTTCCATGTGTGTTCCTTGATTTTCACGTTGTCACAAAAGCCGTACATAAAAATCGTGTAACCATTTTCGTTCCGCTTGTACGTATGGCTGGTGATTGTCCTAAGAATATGCGGAATTTGAAGTTGAGTATCATTGTCCACAATGCACGCAAAGTAGAGGGCGGCGGAGCTTCTGAAGAAGATTCCGTTCATCGCTGGCGCGCTGCCGCTTAGGTTGAAAATCAATCGGCATAACGGGAACCAGTCGGAAAACGGAGACGAAGGTGACGTGCCTGCGAAATTTCTGAATTTAACTCGGCTATAAAAGTCGTCTCTGAATGGATAGTACTTGAGCCAGTCCGGCTGCTCTTCTATCATTTTGAGTAGCACTGCATTGCCGCTGGATTCTCGGTTCTCGAAAAGAATGTGTGGCGGAGCGATCTTTCTTTCTTTCTTCGATTTTGAAGATTTTGAAGATTTTGAAGATTTTTTCGACTTTTTACTTTCGGCCTTACTCTTCTTATCTTTTTTACCTTTTTCATCACTCTTACCTTCTCCTTTAGCTGTCGCCTTTCCCTGCTTGTCTTTCCCACCTTTTTTAGACTTCCTTCCAGCTACCTTCTCTTTTAACTCCAGAGCGAGCTCTTCGCGAGGCCGCAACAGTTCCTCTTCTCTTAAAATAGTCATCTCATGAAATTCAGGAGAGATTGTGCGGAGAGTCTCAATTCCAAATCGTGGTGCTAGCATCAAAGCCTGAAGTTCCTTTAACGCAGTGAAAAACATCTCGAAGTTGTCTTGCAGACGATTGTATAACATATCCGTACACACCTTTTCGCATGTTTCCCGCATGCTGTTGCTTAATTTCGCAAGGCTTCTGCTGGAGGTAAAATAACTATCGATGCTGTCAGGTTTGAATGCTGCGTGGTACTCGGACAACGCCTGCGCATGCTCAGGAGAGCCCAGCTGGCTGTTTTGCAGGTTGTAAAACGCTCGAAAGATTCGTGTGCCGTACTTTTCGACCGATAAACTGGGTTCGACAGATGCGATAGCATGAGCCATTTCAGATGAGCCTAGTTTGAACTCTGTTGAGGATACAATCTGGAACACGTGATTCGCTGGTAGATCAACAATGATGCCCAAAGAGACTATACCGTCCTCTAGCTGAAGCAACCGGGTTGTGGTTCCGACAAAAGAGAAATTTAAAAGCCCAGGAACTCCCCAGTTGATACGAGCCATTATGTAAGGATTGACAGCCACGGCGAATAAACACTCGTCATCATTCTCTTCCTCCATTTCATTATTCAAAATGGCGTTTTGCTTAGCTGAGTTTCTTGGACTAACTACGCCGACAGTAATGAGTATTTTCTTTGCTGTTGGAGTGTTACTTGTAAAATAAAAGTAATCCGGTCTTCGACATTTCTTGTATTTTGTTGTCGATTCCAGGTTCTCAATAAGTTTTGGTACCACCTTTTTTGATGCATTTTGGGTTATCGGTGTCTTTTTATCAACCGTCTCCACTGGTTTCTTATCTTGGTCCTTCAATAAGAAGGAATGAAAGTCATGACTGGATTCACAGTACTTAAATGAAGTGTTTCGAAAAAACAGCTGTATGTTTTTCACAAAACTCGAGTACACATTGAAGTTTAACCAAGGATCAGTATTCTCTCGGCCAACTATTTCCACTTTTGCCGACTTTTCTGACCCTTTCGAGCGTTTTTTGCTTGATTTCACAGATTTACCGCCAGATTTACTTTCCTTAGACTTTGCAGATTTTTTCCCCTTAGCAGATTTTTTCCCCTTTGCTGATTTTTCACCCTTGGCAGATTCTTTCCCTTTTGCAGTCACCTTCCCTTTTTTCACTTTATTCCCAGGAACCACGATAAGCTTCTCCTCTTCATCATGCTCATTCTGTTTCATCTCAAATAAAATAGTACTTGGTGACTTGGGACTCGAAAAAAGCCATTTCTTCAGTGGTGCGAAAACCCTTAAGCTCCTCACATTCACCAAATGCTCCGGCTGGATGATTCCTTTCTGCAATGCCCACTTTTTCCACCGAAACGTCTTCCAAAGCGGCAGCGAACCTCCATCATCGCCGATTTTGATGATCCTCGCCTCGGTGAAGACGACCTGATGACCCACACAAGGCCCTAACTCTTCAACGCCCCCCTCCAGATCGTCATCAAGGCTCGCCATCTCGGCGAACACGGCCACATTTCCAAACCCTTCCTCCAACTCATTACAAGTGGTTTTTGACAAAGAGTGTTTGCGGTCTCCACCTCCCATTGCCGTTCCTCGCTGATAGGCGTTCAAAATATGCCGCTCTTCTGTGTATCTCGCAACGACCTCGGCTTCGTTCATCAGCGCCTTCTGGCAGACTAACCACACGTCCTTGGGAGGAACGCGTTCGCACTCGACGTTCAGAACAAACCATCCGGTGAAACACGTGATGACATTCATCTCGAGGACCTCGTTCTGTGGCGTCCACGTGAGCGAGGCAACGAGTAAGAGGGCCTTGGACAGGAGGATCGGCCAGAGCTCGTTCTTGGAGGCCATCGGAAGCAGGATGCGGCCGAACTCGTCCAAGGGCAGGAGGTCGTCGACGGTAACGCGTCGCCATCGGCCAAGGAAGTAGAGACGAACCACGTATTTTCCGAACTTGTTTATTGCTGGCTTGTGCGATGCGCCTTTCCCGGTCTAAAAATGTTCACACATTAATCAAACGTAGCTCGCTGCTGCTGCTGCAACCCATGGCGTATCAGGTTTTAAGTATATACGTTACTCCTCACCTTGCACAAAGCATAAACGTGGTTCCAAGGCTTCCAGAATGCACCTCCGTTGGGTACAAACCCTTCCGCGGGAATCTCCTGAAACGGCTTGATTTGTGCCAAGTGGTACAAGTTTGTGATGCTGGTCACGATGTGTCTCAACACCTCCGAGTGGAGGATATATCCGCTGGAGGAGACCATGTCCAGCTCTGGCAGGTTCGCATCTTCGGGCACGATCGTGAAGCGTGGATTGATGGTTAACGCTCGTTTCCATTCGAAAACTGGCACGCTAGCTGGCATGCTCTTACGTTCGATCGGATTCTCAAACCTAGAGCAGGGGAAAAAATCGAGCGCTGTCTTATAGGTCGAATATTTGGTTATTTTTGAACAGGTTGATTTGTGGTTGCGTCACGCTTTTCTCAGCTTTGCCTAGCTTTTATTATATGATAATACTGTTCACTTAATTTTTCCATTTTTTTGCAGCAAATTATAGCATAATGTATAATCATGGTCGCGAGTTAAATGTTAGTTTTGGTAGGTACATTAGCAAGTTCATTATGGTAAAGTATTTTTTTAACGATAGAGGAAAACCTACTATTTTTTAGTATCGGTTCTGAAAGCGAGGGTTTCTTAAGTTTGCAATCGGTACACTCTTTATCCATATGTGAACTTTTTGAAGAAGAAGTAGTTGGTATAAAATATCTTCATCGACCTTTCACTAAGCTAACGAATTTAATCTCCTTAATTAAATTTGCGGCTATTGCAAAAAAAAACACTTTGGTACCGATATTAATGTATTTTTGTTTCGCGCTCATGTGCTTCTGACCAATTAATGCTTAAATCAAGTGTGGTAAAATTTTAATTTATTTTATTTTGAACAATTTAGATAAGTTGGCATGCGACATTGCCAGTATTATCATGTCACCAGAAATTGACGATGTCTCTTGACGCAGGTCTTATCATTTCCTTCGGCACGGATGACCTGTACCCAATTTCCCATTTCTCTGCGTTGATTTCCATGTCATTCCATTCAGGCCAAGGAGCAACCAGCATCTGGTTCATCGTACGCGAGCGATCTGGGGATAGGCACAAAAGCGGCCATTGATCATCTTATTATAATTAATTAGGGGAGGGTGTCCCAAAGTGGAACCATATGTGTTCATAGTGGAAAATTGCATATTGAATAAATGCACCATTATTTTGAATTTCAATGATAATCAGTCGATTCAGACACTTGAAAAACCTATATATATGCGATGGGGGGACTAACGCCGGTGTCCTTGGTTAAGCCGTTAATTCACATGAAATTTTCACAAATAAAGTTACTTTTGAGGCAAGATATTATTTTTATTTAAAATATGGCTTCATTGTGATGTTTTTCTCTTTAGACTCACTATATTTATCGGGCTTGACATATCTGTAAAAATTGAGGATTTAGAGCAAAAGCAAGTCTGTATTAACGAGTCTATAGTGAATAATAACCGATTTAATCTAGAAAAGTGTTGTGCATCGAAGCCGGAACGGCATGGCATTGCAACATGGAGGCCATACCCAAGCTTCAAAAATAAAACTGTAGGTATGTATAATTAAATATTTGTTACATACACTTTTGATGGTCCTAGGTACAAGAAAACAAGGAACGGGTAAATGGACTGTCATTGACATATTGTTTTACTTTGGACGCTCTTTGTTCCAATCTGAACAATTGTTTTTGGAAACGTTGAAGTCTGATACATTTTGGTTTAATTTCAATAATTTTAGAGGAAAAATCGTGTAATTATTTTACTGTAGTAAAATTTTTAGTATAAAAATAGGAGCAAAAATATCTTTGTAAAAATGGCTCAATTTTGTGGCTCAATGTGTTCCACTTTAGGACACCCACCTGTGAACTGAGTCGGAAAGGTGACGAAACCCAATGAAACCTACTGCAATTATTATGAACTTTGATGCCTTACTCATTTCTTGTCTCCATAAAATCTCAACAAATATTATTTTAGAATTTCTCGAATGCTTGAACTACGCTTGTGGATCACAACAAATAACCCAATTTTACTAGTACTTAATTGTGAAACAGATAATTTCAGATAATATGAAACTTACCTCCCGTTGCGTTAGCAGAATCGTTTATTGAACTTTCCCCTCCACCGTGGCGGTCTTTCTTTGCAGCGCACATTTTCTTATCTCTAAAAATGAACTTCCTAGCGTTGTGCTTCTTTCTAGCTTTAAACTGCTCAGGTTTAATTAATAAAAATACCTAGAATACAATCAATATACAAAATGTGATAAAAAAAAAACACAATTAGGGAAACCCTTCAACGATAAATCAAAATTAAAAAAAAAACACAGTTGAAAAGATAATAATATTAATTGGCTCAGCATGCTGGATAAAATTAACCAAGGCCTTGTATATTCACAAACAAAAACCTCCACTTTCTGACAAGATTTTCAATATTATATAAGATCTCGTCTACAAAATATTTCATCTCGCTGTTTCACCATATTTCTTCAAAAACTCTATTTGGTTTTACTTTTGCTACCTTTCTTCCTTTTCGGTTCTTTCCCTTTACTTCCCAGATTTGCGGCCTGTTTCAGAATGCTCTCCGCCCTCTGCTGGTACCCAGTTTCCAAAAGGGCCAACGATACTATTTTCCTTCTAAGGAGGTAACTCGCGACCTTTCTGTTTACTGCTTTCTGCTCGTTGCATAAATCAACCGTCTTCCCTTTCAGTTCTTGCATCGTAATTTCGTACTGCTCCATTTCCAGTCTCCTTTTATCTTGCTGCGCTCTACCATAATCTTCAGCTAAAGATTTCTACACGTGTCGCTGTTCTGCACCTATGCGAGACTCTTTCAGTTGGAAAGATTCAAAAAGATCGGATCTCTTAAAGGTGCAGCCTGATAAGATGAAAGTAATTATTAATTTTTCAGTGCGTAATTAATTGGATACACGTCATATAGTTGCAGTGGCATCCTAACTAGGTAAACGATTAGTAGAGCCTACACTCGTTGCAGGATGAGCGAGCCGTAATCTCCCTGAGGAAATCCAAACGGAAAACATTTGAAAATCATATTGTTGAAAACGGTGCTTTAATGACCAAGTATATTTTTTGATTATTAAGTAATTTTATTTTTCTGATTAGCAAAATACTTCATGCACGAAGCTGAAACTTAGGCAATTCGTTTACCTTGTTATCATATATATTCAATCCAAATTTGGTGCGGATCGGTTAATTAGTTACGAAGCTAGTACCTACCAAAAAGCTGAAAAATTTACGGGTTTTTGCTCATTAAAAAAAAATGGCTGACCAGATTTTGCTCAAAAACCATACAGCACCTCGCTGAGTCACCACGAACGTTTTTGCCAAATTTCGTATCGATCTGTGACCTTTAAGTAGGGCTGCTCGTTTTTGTTACAAACAAAAAAAAAAAAAAATCCAAATGCTTTTCTTTCCCCTATGTTGTGAAATTGAAGGATTTCGCTCGCTTCGCTCGCTTCGCTCGCTCATCCAACTAGGTAAACGATTAGTAGAGCCTACACTCGTTGCAGGATGAGCGAGCCGTAATCTCCAAGAGGAAATCCAAACGGAAAACATTTGACAATCATATTGTTGAAAACGGTGCTTTCATGATTAAGTGTTTTTTATTATTATTAAGTATTTTTTTTTCTGATTAGCAAAATACTTCATGTACGAATCTGAAACTTAGGCAATTCGTTTAACTTGTTATCATATATATTCAATCCAAATTTGGTGCGGATCGGTTAATTAGTTACGAAGCTAGTACCAAAAAACTGAAAAATTAACGGGTTTTTGCTCATTAAAAAAAAATGGCTGGCCAGATTTTGCTCAAAAACCATACAGCACCTCGCTGAGTCACCACGAACGTTTTTGCCAAATTTCGTAACAATCTGTTACCTTTAAGTAGGGCTGCTCGTTTTTGTTACAAACAAAAAAAAAAAAAAATCCAAATGCTTTTTTTTCCCCTATGTTGTGAAATTGAAGGATTTCGCTCGCTTCGCTCGCTCATCCAATTAATGGTGCGCAATTTGTTAAAACGTGCTTGATCTATAAGCATTATAGGTAATTTTGTGTAAGTGTGTGAGCTTTTCTTTTTTGAGAAGAACTTTCCTTTGGCCCGCGACACAATAATTACCCCCAAAAAATAGCCACAAATTTTATAGACGAAAATTTTCTTGCGAGAATTAAAGGAAATTAAGGAAATTTAAAGAAGGAATGAGAATGGGATGGGATGGGAGGTTAGGGACTTAGACAAACTGACATGTGAACGATACAAATCTGATTAAAATAATAAATAACTAGGCAATGCGAACAATTATAGTGTTGTGGATGAGCGTAATATTCACGCTCACCCACAACACGATTATATTCTCAACTTTATTTTCAACTGATTTAAATATCTTAAAAAGAAGAAAACTATATGTTATTTTGAAGCAAATCAATCGGAAATTCTTTCCTTAAAACGATTCTTACGTTTTAAAATATTCGGGTGGTTTTATCGACGACTAGATCATGATATTTGCGGGCAACGAATGTCATCGATAAAGCTGCTGAATTATCGCCGAACATTTTAAATTTACCTAACACACTTCTAGGCTATGCACACAATGAGCGTAAATATTACACTCATCCACAACACGATACATGAGTGTTCGCATAGCCTAGTAAGAATAACGCTAATCCACAACGCCCGGTAATTTATAGTTGTGTCCTCAGGAAAATCGTAGGGAAAGGTGTTTTTTTCTGCAAACAGTCTTTTCAACTATTTTCCAACCTTTTCTTTCAACTTTGCGTTGTTCCAAGATCTTGTTTCTTTCACCTGCGGCGCGTGAATGACGACCCAACCTATTGCCACATATGGAATAACTGTCTGGGGATGCTCAAACAGGGCTTTAGGGAGAGTCCTTGTTCTGCAAAAATTCGCTCTAAGAACAATAATGAGGATGCGTAAACGTAGTAAATGTAAAAAAATATTTGTAAAAGAGAAAATACTCACAATCCCATGTATTTTTATTTTAGAGATACTATGTTTTGTATTTTTAAATAAACAGATGTTTAAACTCAACTCAAATTCCCATTCTTATGGAACACGAAACTGTAAAAAAATGACAATTCCTCAGCATTCTCTCACAGCCTCTGAAAAAACTGTACACTACATCGGTATAAAACTTTTTAACCACTTGCCTGTGGAGTGGTCATCTGTAAGAAATTTTAATAAATTTAGGACAAACATAAAAAATATTTTATTGTTAAACCCATTGTATAAAGTTGACAACTTCTTCTCCATTTTATTGTGAAATATGAAGTATTTTAAATATTTATGAAATTTTATGTAATTTTAGTAACCTGACGAGCTTAATATCCTAGTCACTATATTAGAAATGTATAATGATAATTGTGATCTATGAGCAAAATAAAGAAATTGAAATTGAAATTGAAATTGAAATAGAGCAGTAGTGAGGGGGGGGGGGAAATAGTTGTACCGGACTTTCTGTTTTACAGAGAAATTTGATTATGGACCTACCCTACTTTCTCATTGGTTTTACCACCGACACCAACTTTTTTTATTAGAAAAATCAGTTATTTAGCCATAACTTTTAATTAAAGTTAATATTGAATGCCCTACAGTGGTGGGTTTGGTGGGAATTATTTGCAGACTTACAGAGGTTGTGATAAATCAGTTCCTGACCGATGATAGAGAACGATGTATACCTCCACTTCATAATATATTATAGGTATATATATTGAGTAGTTCTTACGATTCATTTACTATCAACTCGTGACCTCAAATTGCCTGACTAGATGGGAATAGGGGAAAAACGCGGCCAGACTCACTGTGAATACTAACTTCAAACAGTGCTGTTCCTTCGAAAGTAAGATTCAACTTTTCAGATAAACTATTTAACTGTGTATGAATCCCAAAACTCAAACTTTCTCCTTTGGGAAAAGGTATTCAATGTTTGGGAATCTTTGGGAAAAGTTTGAGTTTTTTTGGGACTTAGCATTCGCTACCCAGTTAAATATTTTTTCTGTAAAGTAACGTGCTAAGTTCAATTCAGAATCAACTTGGCCACTTGGCATTCTCCACCACAAGCAATATTGTCGAGAGTGTTATTAAATTTTGAATGAAACTCGGTTTGGTGCAATAAGAACAGCTGTACAATGCTGCACATTGGAATTGCATTCGTAGCCGATATCAATTTCACTTGGCTGCTGTGTTATGTGAAAGGGACAATGTAATGCCTGCAACCTCATACCATTGCAATTGCTCATACGCAGAGACATTGCTTGGGAGGGGAAGGAACCCTATGTCCCATTTTTCAATGTTGATTTCCAAGTCATTCCACTCCGGCCACGGGGCAACAGCATCTGATTCATTGAACGTGCCCGATCTATGGACTAGACAAAGTGCCAAAATGCATATTTTTTACATGCATTTTGAACCCTAAAATTATGGTTTTCTCTGTTGATGTTCGTGTTCGGGAAAAATCGTGAAAAGTTTATTTTTCTTTTTAATAATACAAGCAAACTTTTACCGTATACCTGCATATCTTGTACTACCACCACCTCCGAAATTACTCTTGGTCTTTGTTCCAGTCATTTTATATACCGACAATCGTTTAATAAAAAATAATTACATATCATCCACTAATACCGGACGACGTCATAGCTCGTAAAACATTATCGTAATCTTTTTATCGTCAGATGCTCGGCATGGTGGATATCAAAGAACGAGCAAAATTGATATTTCCCAGCTTCATCTGTTATCTAGTGCTCTTTGATCTATGTCTTTGATCTACGTATTCTTCGTTGAAACGGTTGAAACCGTGCAAAGCGTAGTTCCAGTTTGATTATTGTTAATAATATTTATAAAGTTAGATAAGTATATAAGTTAATAAGTTATATCATTTAAATTCTATTGGCACGTTATGTAAGTTACGTTAAAGCCCTTTTCATTAATTCATTTCAACTTTACTTTATACAAAAACGATTAGTTAAAAAGGCTATTTGCCCTATTGCGCTGACATCGTATTCATATTTCAATTGGTGTGTCATCATTCGAGCAAAAAATCATCTAATTTAATTTGCTATTTAACTCAGTGCGGTTTCCGCTTCTATTATGAAATTGCCAGAGTTTGGGTTTATTTTCCTATAAATTTTTTTTCGAATCTCATTTTGGTTATATGCCTTAATTATATGCATCCCGCGTCACACACGCACAGCCTTCTCTAGCGTAGCATTTTGCGATTCTGCAGTCAGTCGAAAGGAAGTACTAGGAGCAACTCTACGCAGAGTTATCCCATATAGCCGCGTTTTCGAAATATTGCAATTATTTATAATACTCTTATGGGAAAATAATGGCTACACTGGAGGAGCGTAAGTTTTCTCTCGTTTCAAATATAAAAAAGTTAACAACGCATCTTTGCATAGAATTGCGACGACCAACAAGTGATTCCTAACCCAACTTTTTGATATAATTGTCACCAACCAAAATTATTATTTGCCAGACTAATCATTTATCATTGCTTGTGTTTTACTATAGCGATTTTAATTTAGAATTATACTTTCTAGATCTAAAGCTTAAACGGATTCCAATTGACAAGTGGTCTGTGAAAGAACAACTATGCCTTAGTTCATCCGTTCTAAGAAGCGGGGATCAGAACTGGAGCTCCGTCAGTAGAGCATTAAAAATATTTAGAGAAACGATGCGACCAGAAGATTGGTTCTCACAAAAAAACTGTGCTGTTCAATATTCTACGATGTTGGAGAAAGCAGAGATACCGAAACGTAAAAAGCGTAGCAGTAGCGAGAAAGACAACAGTAATCCCGTAGAGACAGCGGGAGAAATTGTTCTGCGTAAGTGCACTGCTGGTAAGTTTTTTACAATTTTATTAAGTCTAATGGGAGCTTAATATTGATTGACAGTTTTTGAGTGAGATTACAAGTGGATTAGCCTGTGGTTGTCAGTCATGCTATCTAGCTTCAATTTTATTTCCGCAGAACGTATTGAAGAACTTAAGGCGATGATGGAAGCAGATCGTGCCGATTACTTAAAGCTGCAAAGAGAGGTAGCTTTACTTCAATCTGGAGAAGTGTCAGATGATCAGCTTGGTGCTTGGGCACTTGAAATTGAAAAGTGAGTACCTAATAATTGCATACCTACCAATATTCAACCACTGATTTTGAGGGGAGCCTCAGTGCTTATGGCATTTCAATGCTTACGGCAAGCGATTAGCTTGTAGCTATCTATGTCCGCCGGAAGCGCTGCAGTAGGAGTTATGTGGATTGAGCCGAGATGCGGCGCTAAGTTTGAATGATCTGCACGAAAACACGGCGACAAGACTTTGCTGTGCAAACCATTTTATTACCTACATCTCTTATCTAAAGCAACATGCCTGGATGCCGTGTTTTTCGTGCGGGTCATTTAAAATCAGTGCTGCATCTCGGCTTATCCACAACACTTCAACTACTCGACGCTCCTGATTGACATAGATAGCAAACTACTTGCTGTTGGTGCTCAGCCTCTAACCTAGTCTACTTCAAACACAATGATTGAACTGAACCAATCATAACCTACTGTTGATTGTAAGTGATAATTTTTACTGTCCAATAACTAAGTAATAAGGTGAGCTAAACATTAGCAAAATAGTAAATACAGAAAAATGCAAGTCTTTGCCTTACCCTTAACCCAGAGCAAACCAGCCAATGCACCAGTAACTACATCTATCTATGTCTACAAATTTTGTAGAATAAGCTTGTTCAGGACTCTGTAGAAAGTGATATTAGAAATCAACAAGCGTACATATCAACTAATTTTTTTACTTTCAGCGAAAAGAAACAGGCAGAAATTGATGCGCAGAACCATGCTCTTTGGTTGAAAGAACGCGAAAGGAAGAAAGCTCAAATCGAGAAGGGCTGGATACCTCAAATGTCGGTGACTTCACCGATAACCAGAAGAAAAGTGGCCTCTACCCTTGGAATAATAAACGAATCTACAATTCAGTCAGAACTTGACTCCACTGTGGATTCGACTCTAAACTCAATGTTCAATACCGATGTGAGGATCATTCATATTTTTCTTTTGGAAGAGTGAGCCAATTGACCAAATGTCATTGTCAAATGTCATTAAGTACCTGGATGGAATTTATTAATTCAATTATCAGCTACATCAATTTTTTTGGTATTTTGTCATTCTTTTTTTAAGGTTTTTGGTTATTCAAGGTAGAGCATTAAATAAGGCATACACTTTAAATTTAGATCAAAATATGTTGATAAGGGTTTCAGAAGATTCAGAATTGACAAGGTCTCAAGTCATTCACAACTTACAAGTCAAAACATAAAAAAACACATTTCCATCGACTTATTACCGAATCTGAAAGTTTTCAGAAATTTTGGCATTTTTGACGAGTTGTGGTGTCAGGTCAATTTCAAGTCGCAGTTACCTTCATATTCCGACTTTGCTGCCACTAACCAAATTCTTTTTACAGGCAATGAGTGACGACTCCATGACGGATGTCAAACCCCTACCGTCAACGCCAACCTCTCCGTTCCTTACGAGTCTTTTGAAGAGTCCATCGCCCGTCAAGATTGCAGCAACTTCTTCGATCCTCCACTCGGCAATCACCTCTCAGCGCGGTTCGACCCCGACTATTACCAGCCTGCTGAGTTCCTCTCCGGGTGTGCCACAAGTTCATCTTGCCAAGACACCCCAGCAAATGCAAGAGGAAAATGCTGCAGCAGCAGCAGTGCCCACGTTATCCATGTTGCTACAACTACCATCCAGCTTGCAAGACAAGCAAACGCATCTCAAGTTCCCTGGCTCGGAAAACATCCACCATCCTCAGCATCAAGAGTTACAGTTAGTGAAAGGATCAGAGACAGATGAGATACTTGATGTGGTTGATGTGGAACAGGCGTTGGAAGTCGATGACATGGAGCCGATTGAGATTGGACTCGAGGAGATTATTGCCGACTTGGAGCAAGCTACGTCGCAAGGGCTGCTAGCGTCGGGTAGCAAGGACAACAACGATTTCAAGGTGGAAAATGTGCCGGAGCATCCCACAAACGTCGATTCGTTCCATAAAATATTCGATGATTTCTACGCAAACGTCGTGAAACCGAAAATGGATTCTGGAGAAATTCCATCTACTGACACGTCTTTGAATCTCGAAGATAAGACAATGGATACATCTTCTAATATTGATGAGAGTTTAGATAAGATTGAAGATGTTCTCGGTTCCAAAGAGGTTATCGACTTGATTGAAAGCAGTTCCAACAAGAAGCCATTGCTGATTGACGGTCTAGTCATTCATCCAGGCGAGACAAGAACCGAGGTGAAAATCAAATCGGAGAATGTTGAAATCATAGACGTAGCCGCTCTTCCAGAAATCCACGATGTTAGCAGCGACCTGGCATATTCGGACATCGCTACCAACGTAATTAAAGAAGAACAAGAGATCGGCAAGACTGAAGAACCCAGGGGTATCGATACTTCGCCTAAGGTTTACGAGAAAGATGTGTCGCTAGAAGTCGATTATGAAGATGTTCTTGCAGGAGCAACTTCTACAAACAATGACAAAGAAGCAAAGATCATTGAAGAAATCATCTCAAAAATACCAGAAGTTCACGATCTGGATATTGCTTCGGAGGTAGACAATGGCAAGTCGGCAGAGGTTAATGATGCACCTTCAGAAGTAACAGACGAATTAGAAGCAGATTCCAAGCAACCTGACGATGACATCGACTCTAACGCGGAGGCCGATAATGAGGTGAACGATATTGAAGCCAGAATTCAAAAGGAGCTGGAAGCAGAAGACACAGCCGAAGAATTACCCGAAGAGAACGCGGACACGGACGAC
Source organism: Nemurella pictetii (assembly GCA_921293315.2). Taxonomy (NCBI): domain Eukaryota; kingdom Metazoa; phylum Arthropoda; class Insecta; order Plecoptera; family Nemouridae; genus Nemurella; species Nemurella pictetii. The sequence goes on along the minus strand of OV121120.1, from coordinate 16,158,707 downwards.
AATTCTGAGGACAAAACAATGCCGTCAGAGAAAGACGATGAAACAACAAACGAGGTACCCGACGAAGACAAACCAGAAGACAGCGGGAAAGAAGAGATAACTTCCGAGCTGGACGACGAATCTTCCGAAGCCAAGCGAGAGAAGGATGACAAAGTGGAGGAGGATGAGGAACAGTCCGAGGTAGGCAAGGCGTTGGCGACGGACAGAGAGAGCAGTCGGACGTCAGTTGATGAGTCTGTGAAGGGAGGCGAAGACAAGGCTACCGACGAGTCTAACGATGCTCCTGCTAGTCAGGAAGAGAGCACTGCCTCCAACTCGGAAAACAGCCACGATAAACCTAGCACAGCCGAGGTGGAACAGAAGCCCGAGTCACAGATTTTGGAGACGAGTACTCCAGCTTCTAGAAGGTATGCTTTACATTATTTGGTATTTCTAATTTATTTAAAGTTTAAACCATGCAGGACAGTTGGTATCAAAAAATAATATACTTTAAATCACCACATTAATTTTGTCGGCATCTTGCCAACACCATCTAACTCCACTTTTGTCAAAATTGAGTTTCAAACATATCGTTTAATCCCGCCATGTCTATTCTACAGTCGGCCAATGTTCACTAAATCTAAAAATTTAGTTGTAAATATTTCACCAACTCAAATTCCACAGATGATTGCCTTTAAAACCTGCCTAAGTGCAGGTAGCCGTCAGTTTCAAGTGCGGTTATCAACGTAATCACCTACCTTTCACACCCCTTACCTGCCATTCTTCCAATCTTTGCTACGACAAGAAATAAACTCGAAACAAACGTGTGTTAACAACGCAGGATTCCACCCAGGAACATGCGGAGGACGGGAACGCCAGCAATCGACTCGCTGCCCGGCAGTCCTGCAAGCATCATCACCGACGAAGAGAAGGAGTACAGAGTGTGGAAGAAAGCGATCATCCTTGTCTGGAACAGTCTGGCCGCGCATAAGTATGCGTCGATATTCTGCAAGCAGATCACAGACGAGGTTGCGCCGGATTACAGCCTCATTGTGGAAGGGTGAGCGAATTAGTTGAAAACAATTCAACATCTCGACAATCTAGGAAAGGATGTGGTATAGTATGGAAATAGAACCAAACTGCAAGTTTTGTTGCATGCACAGTAGATTTCTATTATTAGAAACAAAATATCCATGTGTATTGTATGCATCCCAGGGACTGGAATCGAACTTTGCCTTGTAGGGAAATGCTCTTGCCTCCAAGTTGTAATGATGAAAAGTCAAGACTTTGCTGTTCTTAAGTGCATGCATGCATATGCATATTTTCATTGCATATTTTATGACAAACTGTGTTAGCAACTAGCCCTGGTTATTATTGGGATTTGTGAATAAAAGTTTGTTAAGGAGGATGATAATGCACAAGGTGGGTGTGAATAATATATTGCCTACTCAAATAAAAGAGCACTAACTCGACCGCTGGCCCCTCCAAAGGATAGTTCAAACTAAACAGCAGGATTTATTCACTAATCCGTGCCGTTAACAGTTAATCTAGTTAATCTAGTTGAAACCCTACAACAATTCCAATTCCTCTCCAACAATTAATTAGGTTTCAGCAAGAATGGCCACCCATCTAACTTCTGATCTAGCTAGATTTAGCATGTGCTTGTGGTTACGTTTTGAGCTTCAAGCTAAGTAGTAACTAAGTTTAACAATTATTCATAACCTGTCCACAATTCCATTACTTGTTTTGTTTTTAGCCCGATGGATCTCCCTACAATCAAGCGGAACGTTGAGACCGGGCAGACACGAACGACAAACGAGTTCCAGCGAGACGTTATGCGGATGTTCATGAACGCAGTGATGTACAACAAGACAGGCGACGACGTTTACCGGATGGCTCTGTCGATGCAAGCAGACAGCATGCAACAGATAAAGGCAAGTTGCAATGCCATTTTTCAATTCAGATGAACCTATTTCAGATTTTCAATTCTGAAAACAATTTTTGGGTCTCCTTTTATAGTTTATGTTGTAGGCAATGTGCTGGCCTGTAGATTTCCTCCATATATAAACTGTTGTTTGAAATTTATCTTCAGGTTTGGCACTACAAAAACACAAGCTGTATAAATTTTTTGAGACACACATATATGTCCAGCTGTTTTTTTTCCCCCCAATATGATACTTGAACTTCAAAATCTCAATGTCAGGCCTGTATTTGCTTCCAATCTCAATCGTGGTCATTGAATAAAAATACTTAACCAGCGTGCAACATATTTGCAGGATTTCAAGGAAACACAAAAAATGATCCAATCCCCGGACACCGCTCTAATGCGCCGTGAGACCCGGACCACCGATTCCATGAACACCAACAAGAGGAGGCGGGATTCGGACATGGTAAAGTCGACGAAAAAACGAAAGGTTTGCATCTAATTAAATTCTCTCTCGGATAGGTACTTTAATTACGTAAGTGCCGGATCGAGCAGCGCTAGCATGATCCCGACAGAATTGAAAGCGACGTCGAATGAAATCATGGTAAAGTTGAGGAAGAAACAATAGGTTTGCTCTCTACGAAGTGTTCAGCGGTAGCTTTCATTCGGCAACCCCGACATCGAGTAACGCCAACGTGATCCAGTCGACGAGCGATGCGACTCGGGTGAAAACGTCCGGGTAGATGGCGCTGCCACATGCTGGCGATGCACCGGAGCTGGTGATGCCCACGATGCGGTACAAGCCGTGCTCTTCCAGCACCAGAGGGCTCCCGCTGTCGCCCTGGAAGAATACGGGTGGTTTCGGGATTCACGTTCTTGGCAGTCGGGCCTAAACGCGATTGTCGAAATGTTTTCTTGTTGATATCATCCATTCCCTTACTCATCATTGATTTTTCACAATCATTTTCTAACAATGCACTCGAAGATTGAAGTCCAGGGATGTGATTGTGTAAAAAAGAAAAAGAAATCCAAAGTTGTCAATGAAAAAGGTGACATCAATATCACATTTTGCCCTCCGACACTGTTTGCAGACTGTTCATTAAGAAACTAGGAATATGTAAGGATTTCTTTGCGCGTAAATGTTTACTCCTTCGCACCCCTGGATTTGGAATTAGAAAGAGTGTAATTGAAGAGAAGATTGCAATTGAAGAGTAGATTGCAATTTGTGGTAGAATTGGTACTATCAGCAACTAAAATTTTGGCATGTTCACTCGTGCACTGGTTATTTAGTAGCTGTCCTAGTATTAACGGTGAACTTTCCGTCTATTCTTCAGTAATGATCCCTGTTTCCTGAGTCACAAAGCCAACACAAGTCACAAATAATCGACATCAGTCAATCACAATCAGTCAAAACCGTTCATTGTTCCAACAATAAGCCATGGCTATGCTCTTTTCCGTGGTCAGATTTTTCACCAACCAAGATAGGAAACAGACTTCAGACTCCTACATTTTAAAAATATTCGCTGTTTTTTTTTCTTATTAAGGTAGATGTTTTAAATTGTGATTTTTACATGGTCTCTTGTGTGGATGAAAGAAAAAAAATAAAAATATATCAATGTAAATATTAAAATTATGATAAGAGGATAAAATATTTAATATTGTAGCTTAGGATTTACGTCACCAGAAGTATTTTATATTGTGCTTGAAGTGTCAATAATATATTTGTGTAAATCTACAAAATGGCAAATATATCGCAACAAATGTACGTAATTTTATTTTAAAATTTACCTACCTCGCATGTAGTGCTTCCCGACAGTCCGGCACAAATGATTGAATCGGTGATTTCAACGCCCAGTTTGTGCCACACGTAGCGGCAGTAAGAAGCGTTGACAAACGGGATTGGTCCAGATAACATAACATCCGAGCTTAGAGAACGATCGGTCGATCCCCAGCCAGCCACTATACCAATTTCTCTGTCCAGATATGTCTCGTCTAGAAAGTTACACCATAAAAATGGTTAATAATAAAATATAAAACGACCACGTAATCTGCACTTTACCGGGTGATCACTAATCGGTAGATATCAAGAACATAAGCATAACTAACTATATTAAATAATTGAGTTATATCGAGGGTTTTGATCTTTATAAATTAGTGCAACTCAAGTATTTAATTATTAAAAGAGCATTATTTGTATTTCATTTTAACTGTCCCGACAGTAGACAATTGTAACGTTACGAGAATTTACTGCAGTGTAAACCATAGGCAACTTTGTTAAATGTGAAATTGTACCAAATCGAGATTAAATTCATCCAAATATCAACAAAATTTAGCTTTTCTGTGCCAATGCATTGGTTCAAGGTATCAGAGACCACTACTATCATAAGCTAGGTATACCATGAACTCCCATCTTAAGTAGCTGCTGATGACAGTAAATTAATTTGAAACAAATTTAATTTATGCTTCCAATTCTGCAACTTGGTATCATCGTACCTGGTTCCGGCAGACATATTGGACGTACGGCATGGTTATATCTCACCGATTCGTTTATTTGGAGCAACGCAATGTCAAAATGTATCCCTTCGTACTGTGGATGCCTAATGATATTGCTCACATCCCGCAAGATTCTCCCTTGCTCTTGTAGCAGCGCTCGGTTATGCACACCTAATGCCACCGAGTAATCGGTTATTGATGGTGATTGCACTCTCGACCTAAGAAAACCGTGAAGTGAAATACATTTCTAACGACGCGCCAAGTAGTTCATAATCCTAGAGATGTTTTAGGAGTTTTTTAAAGGTGACACTTTCCATTGTCTATTGAGCTAAATTCTGTGCGAGGGTAACTATTTTCACATCGTGTAACTAAAATTCATTCTTTTATTTGTTGCAACCAACAAAAACAAATTAAAAAATTGTCTTTTGAATGTCAGTGCCATTCAGTCGTCACCGTGCAATTGTATTGATAATCGAAATCCTAATCTTCTAGAGAAACTTACGAAGATGTACAATGGGCTGCTGTAACAATCCAACGATGATTCAGTAACGAACCCGTGCAATGAAGCTCGTTTTCCAAAAGTATCAGAGCGATCCAAGGAAATTCGTTTGGTGTAGATGGAGATCCACTTATAATCTTTGAATACTGGTCGTCATTGCTACTTTCATATCCTGGTTTCACCACACTTGCATGCCAATAATATAAACTGTTAATATGAATTTCGTCTTTTACTCCTCTGCTTTCAGTTAGCCATCGGCTATTTATTCTTTGCGATCTCAATCTGTGTGTGAAAGACTGTGTTTTGCGGCCGTTTCTGAAGCCGCAGGCATCAGAGGCTGAAATAATTTATAATTTACATATATTTTGCACACTAGCAGGATCTTTTTACGTTTTACGAAAAAAATATGAATACTATACACACCTCGCAGTATAACGGATTCACATTTTACTTGGGTGAGCCGAATATTCCATTTAGATTCTGGTTTTTGTAACAATACAAATACTTGGATCTTATCAAATTCCTGGACTTTCAAAACAGCTAAAAATTAGTAAAATTGTGTGAATATCCTAGATTGAAAGTTGAGATCAAGATAGATATTTTAAGCACCTACTTGAGTATCCTTGTAGGTCTCCGCAAATTGGTGTGTTAAAGGATTCACTGTTGCCATGGTTAATAATCATGATTATATCTTGATAACAAATCTTATTTATTGATGCAGCTGTGAGAGTGTCTAAGAAGTCAACTCTAAACAAAACATTAATTAATTATTTGCCTGAAGTATACCTACTGTAAGTGCATTACAAATTGAAGTATAAGTGGTAGTAAGTGGTAAATACCTTATGCCGCATGTCGACGGTCCAGCTTGCATTGTAAACGAGCAACTCATTGGCCCCACCCCTAACGGAACGCTTTGAAACTGGCCCACAAATTCCGTAGTTAATTGATTGCAGAAGTCTTGCTCTGCTACTGGCAGTTCAAAGTGGGGATCTGGGGTCTGATACGATATCTCTTGATGCCAGTAGTGTCTCGGCTTGTTTTGCAACAATGGATTTGTTAGTATTTCTTGTAAACTCAAATGTGCTATCAAAAGTGTTGTTATAGCCAACCTTGTTATGAAACTTAAGTAAACTGAAAACATTTTGACAGTGCAACAAAATTGAAACAAGAACAATGCAACACAAAGCAACAAACTGTAGTACAACAAGGAAGAGCTACAAAAATAATGTAGTTTACCATCATTTAGTATGAAATGAAAATTTGCTATTTGCTTTCTCTTTATTTTATTGCCTTTATTTCAAGCGAAGAAAGTAATACAATGTTCACATTTCCGTAGCAACAACATAAGAGATAGAGGCTATATAGGGGTTTTATCAAATTTGCATTTTATTTTAACATTTTTATTTCTTCTGTCATTTTTCTCGGATATGGACTCATGCGACATATTAAGCGTTAAACTCACCACATATACCACTCTTTAGTGCATTTAGTGCATAAATATGAGCAATTTCACAATTACTGAATCGACTGAAAGGATATTTTCGGTTGATTCAAAGTTGGTGCTCTTTCGAGCATGTGTAGCACGTGATGTCACGTGATGTGTTGAAAACCATCAGGTGCTTTGCTACGCCCACCGACCAAGTCATATGATTGATCCAGGATGGCAGGTCTCAGGGATAGGTTCGGAGCATATTTATTGTGTTTAATTACCTTAATTGTGAGTATAAGTGCTAAAGAATATGTACCTGCGTTAATTTGGGAATCAAGTAGTTCGGGGACTCAAGAAATCAACACCCCAGCTCTTGCTAAATTGAGTTCTGACGAATTCTCAGACTACCTTTCCCAAAAGTTAAGTTCTTTCAAGGAAAAACCACTAGTTGTTGTGTTTGCGGAGGAAAATCTCAGTGTTGAAGACTTCAGCTGGCAAGATGAATCTGAACAAGGATCATTCCCACTGCTGGAAGGAATAACGAAGAAGTCGGCACGCGTAAGTTTCCTACCATCTGTCTACGCCCCACTGCGCTCTTTGGAAGATGTCATGACTCAACATGGGTTCATTGTCAAAACCATTGATCTTGCTAAAGAATCTCCAGAGGCTGTCACAGCTGAAGATGGAACAGAGCTCGTCATCAAACTGGACGATGCAAAAGGTGATGAAGACCGACCGAAACTTCTCAATCGCCACGACGAAGTTATTTCCAGTTTGTTTACGTCTCTCCTCGCTAAACACTCCAACATCATTGCCATCTACACTGGACGCTATTCATCGTTCACAGACGTAGAACCTGAATCCGTACACAGAGTGCGCCGCCTTTTGGCAAGCAACGACACCGTCACAGATGGCAAGAATTTGTGGACAGATGCAGAGAAAAAAATCTTCTTGTATTTCAACAAAAAGTTCCCTATTCTGCAAAAAACTGATGATAAAGATTCTCTAATTGAGTTGCAGAATTACACTACTATCTCAAGTGACACACGTGATAATTTCCAACGTTTGATAGTAGTATTTTCTCTTGATGGGGGTCGAAAGATTACGCTGCGATTCAAATTTCCATCTGGGTCAGCAGGTTACTGGCTTCTAAATGTAGTTGAGATGGAAGACAGCAAATTGGGTAACTTAGTCTTGAAAACAACTCAAGACATTGAGGTTGCCAATAGATTTTCATATCACTGTACAGATGCAATTGTATTCAAAAATGGATCGGTAACATTAACGTTGACTAACGTACAAATTCAGCCTAATATGACCTCGGGTAAGTTCTCAGATGCATATGATTGTGCAACATTCTTCACTGCCCCCATTTGGACTGGTATTTTTGTTACTGTGCTTTTGGCTATGATCATGATTTGGGGGATAACTATGATTATGGATATTAAAACTATGGATAGATTTGATGATCCCAAAGGCAAGACCATCCAAATTGGCGCCTTGGATTAAACGGTATACTATATCTTATAGACCAACATCCATAACTCCATAGTTAAAATTAAATTGCAATAATTTATAATGATCTGTGGTATTTTGCTACAGAATCATGTTTTCTTATTTAGTTTTGTGGTGGTCAAAAGGTTTTATTTTAGAATCAAGTGCATATGTACCTAACAAAGTCTTACAATTCCCGAACATATCATGATATATCTACTACCTAAATAAGTAATTTTTGAAACTTACCCAGAAAATTAATACAGCATATATTCTAAACAGAGGGTCTTTGGGGTTCAGAGAAATGGCCAAATGGCTGTTCAGTATTTTAACATTCCATCTTAAACTTATTCCAATACACTCATTGCCACCTAGGTATACATAAAGCAAAAACCAATGTATCATAAGCTTTCTCCAATATCTACCAAAACTATCTCATTGTTGAATCTCATTTATTAGCAGATATTTTTAAACGAATCCGATCAAACATATTCTAGCGCTTCTTTGCGATGAATGTTTCATTTTGAATGGGTGGAAAGGTCTCAATTACAAGTTATATGGTTGGTGTGTTGTGTATTTTTGGGGTAGAAGCTATAGCAAGTTAGGTAGGTATCAGTAGTAAGATCTAATATCTGCCATCAGTTACTGCTGGTCGTGGTTCAAATCTCGATGCGTTAGTGATTAGATTAGTTGATTCAAAGAAAAAAACTGTACATTTTGTCAATATATTGAATATATATTTTATTTATAAAAATTATATTGTAAAGGCACAAAATTAGTTACTTTTTACAATTATACAAAAAACAAGTTAAATTATTGTAAATTGCAGTGTTCAAGCTTTATGTGAATCTCTTCCCAAAAAGTATTATGCAACTTTTGCTGGTATTTTTTAAATTTACATACGAGAATCTCAGATTCTTGAAACGAATTTGGGTATTTGACTTCTTGTTGTGTAGACTAGAAACGTAAAATAAAAGTATAAACCTCTGAAATATAACAACCAATTTTGGTAAAGTATTAAAGTTCATTCACCTTTGCCCTTTGCCCACCCTACTTGATCCAAATTCTCTTCTCACGGCATGCAGGAACCGGCAGCTCGTGCAAAACAAAGAATGCAATCGACTCCGGAGGCATCACCATTTCGCCGGTGCGCATTATTTTTGGCTTGAAGGGTGGTAAAGATCCATCTGGATTCAATTGCAACTCTTCATCATTTAACAGAGTTGTCTTGGAAAGAACATTTTCTTTCCCAGTAAGAATGTAAGCCCGCGTACTAGAAGATGGCAATGATGTCAATTTTGAATGTATGTGAATGTTTAAATATATTTTTTTCTTTGTCATGTTGATTCCGAATATGGTGACGGTTGCTTTCGATCCCAGAAGAGCATTGGACGCAGTGCAGTGGCAGTAGATTCGAACAGGTCCATCAAATCTGGACGTCATGATGACTTCTGGACCAACCAACTCTTTGTAGATCACAGACAGCCACCAATCCTTCAAAACAGAAATGAAATTTCAAGTTACCTGTGACCAATATCAAGGGGTTGGTTGTTATGATTGTATTGATTGTATCTTTGATTTTGATTGCATAATTTCAAATAAAAATTTAATTTTAAATTATTAGCAGCAGCAATAAATTGATAAGTGACACTTACAGGCAATGGGTTCATTTTCTTATCGAGTAGAGCGTAGTACCCTTGATACAATGATTGTCGGATGATAACGTCCAGGCCCATTTGAGCACCGATCCCTAACTTATCCAGCCAGAGAAAGCCATCCACAAAAGTGTCTGAGAGACCAGGTGCACCTCCACCATAAGCAGAGGCAGTTTCCGCTAAAAAAAAACAAGAGAAATAATAGATTCTTGACTGCATCGATTGAGGTGACCTTTACTTTTCGAGATATTAATGGTTTCACTTTCATAAGTTCCTTCAAAATTAACTTACAAAGTTTTTTTTCTGAGCACGAGGTGATTTGGTTTAAAATTAATTAGTTTTTAATTTTTACTTGCTAGCAAATAGTTTCCAAGCATGCAGACTCTTGCTCACAGTTACATCACAACTGCATTACACACATTACAGAGTGAGAATGAATTGTTACTTATAGAATAGAATTTAAGACCTTACCACCGTATTGAAATTTGTAATTTGTAATCACCGCATTTGTAAGAGAATCAATCAATAAATAAATAATAGTGTGCAAAGTGCTGACTATGTAAACTGTAGATAAATAAAATTATTATCTTACCCAACCACATCGGTGACGTTACATTCAGCGAGTTGACTACAGATTTCATTGCAGCGATTTGCTTGCGAAGAATGTTGAATACTTCAGGGTTGAGAAAATCATCCAGACTAGAGGAACGTCCATTCAAATAGTAGCTGTAAAGCAAGAAAACCACTATCATCATCACGTGGGTAAGAAGATTAGTGAAAAATAAAATGCAAAACGTTTCGGTCTTTGTTAGATGTTGGTAATGTTTATAAATGAAATGGTGAATAGTTATGGCTATAATCTAATTAAGTTATTCTCTTACACATTTTCTCTTAGTAGTAGCTACTTACTGATGCCAGGTGACTGCATCAACCGATTTGACGCTCTTCAAGAAATCTGTCATGTATATGGTTGCCGAATCAATGGGAAATCTCTTGGGTCGCGTCACATCAGGTCCCACCACAAGTGAGCTAGCATAGCGAGGATACTTTTCCAGTATATTTCTCAATTTGTTGAAATCTTGCCCGAGTTGCGTTCCATTTATTGTCACGTTGAACACGTGATGAAACGAATTTGGCTCTGAAAATTGAATTGTACAATTTCACAGATATTTCAAATTGGTAAAACATTTCTTCATTTGATGGCACTAACCGTTTCCCAGTTGCCAATTAACGTCGAAACCATGATCGCTGGAAAATTTTATAAGTTCTTCAGCGTTTGAACTCTCCCAGTTGTCACCATTGCGTAACAGAACGTTGAGGTCAAACAGGATACTGAGCCCTGCATTCTTGGCAAAATTGTAAATCTTAGTCCAGTCTTCCCCTAAATTAAAAAACAAAATATCAAACCTTGAACATTGTCATTCATTGTGGTTGTGGATTTATAGATGAGTAGTAACAGTACTACCCAAGTTATCATTGAGAAATATATTGATTGGCAAGTGGAATCAATAGGTATTGGTAGTTCCTTATTTTTTGCCTACCTGTCATTGTAAAATTGTCATAGTTTCTTTTAATTTTAGCAAAGTTGAAGTAATATCCGATTAATTCAAGTCCTGAGCCCAAGTCCTGAGTGGCTTTCTCTATCGAGTCAACAGCGATTTCTTCCATGAGCCTAGCTTCATCAGCATTATTGTTAGACACCTCTTCATGAATTTTTCCATTTGAATCTTTAAGGGTGTGCGATATAGTACCAGTAGAGTTTGCGATAAAAATTAATCTGTCGGAATCTGTTCCGCCCATCCGAAGATGAGCTGGTGCTAAATACTTAGCAGCTAGAAGCAGTTTATCTGAGTCATAATGGTACCACCGTTCTTTGATTAAAGACGTGTCCAAACCAAGGCTCAGGAATTTATCGGATGTTGTTCGTAATATTTTGTCCGTTTGGATGACGACGTCCACGGACTCCTGAAGATGATGCGACCGATTTCCCATTTGAATCAATATTTGCAACAAGATAAATACTACGCCCAGAATGATCAAAACTCGTCTCATAAGAATCTTCGCTCGCATATCTGAAACAAGAAAATTTCCTCACAGAAATAGCAAGAAAGATCCATGTTCATCAAAATAATAATATTATGGTTTGGTTAATGTTTGACAAATTACCAATCATGGAGTCGGCTTTGAGGATAGGTTGTGGTCGCAACAAACTAGTGCTGTCTTCCCCAAGACTCCTCTTGAAGGGAATCATTTTGTATTAATCTTTTATATAATTTCAAAAAATTACCAGTTCCTCTCGTTCTTTGCCTTGAATAAAAACAACAATTGCTACTGTCAACTGTCAAACTTTTAAACGTCAAACGTTGGTTTCCGTTTGGTTTCCTTGGTAACGCAAAACATTTGCTTACGAAACACTGATACGATTTTTGTGAAGCGAAATCATCAATTACATTTTACTGCTAAAAAATCCGGAATGTTTTTATTTTTATTTTTATTTTTTGGGTGTTTGTGTGTTTGTTCGCGCTCTGCAGGTCAAACGCCAAAATGGATTTTAATGAAAATTTATATGGATGGACCTTCGTTTTCTCTGAACTAAGACCTGCCACGTTTTTGAAGCAATTCGGACGAGTAAATTTTATGTTATTAAGTTTTTACAAAAAATTTCAGTTTTTACAAAATACGTTTTGCACTCTGGAGGCCAAAAATCTGAATATAATTAGACGAAACTTTCTAGATATGTTAAGAGCCAGCTAAAGGCAGCTTAAAAGCCGAAAATGCAGAGGTCCACGTAATTACTTTTCCTGCCCCCTAAATTGATCCCAATATTTTTGAAAAAAAATCAGTGTGTAGAGGAAGAGTACTCCGACCCGCCGTGTAAACTTAAATTGAGATCGGATGGAAAATAAAACAACCAGAGAAGAAAGAAAAGTGGTGTTTTCGTTTTTAAAAAAACCACAAAAAGTCCCAAATTCAAGATTTATTTGTGAACAAAGTAAACGTCCGATCGACACGAGCCTTTACATCGTGTGTTAGAAATTTTTTCAACTATCCACTGATTTTTTTTTTCATAAATATAGGGAACATTTTAGGGGCAGGAAAAGTAATTGCGTGGACCTCTGCACTACCAAAAATTTCCGTGTGAGAAAGCTAATCTTTCACGGATTAGACCTGGTGAAAAATAACTTCCAGTTTTACTGCCTCATTATCAGCATGAGAGATAAAAACACTATTGGAGATTATGCTTGCACAACCCGACACATGGTTATATAAAAGTCAGTAAAAAGGTAAATCATACAATTCCGTGTTTCATATGGTTTTTTCGATATGACTGGATTCGTCTCTGTTTGCAGATCTAAAGCAATGTTGAAATTTAAAAATCGGATGAAAATTATCGATCTTTTCGGTAATATTCATTCGTTTTTACGTGAGTAAGATTAGAGCGGCTTAAAACATGACGCACTACAAATTCTTTTCCTTGATTGAAATGCGCCACAGAATCATCAATAAGTGCACTAGAACTTTGTTTCAAAGTATCATGCAATCTGCTGACAAAGATGAACCCAACCATGTCATTAAAATCATGAAAATAGAGAAAAAGCAATATTTTTTCATTTTGATGATTAATCTTGGTTAAGCAAGAGTCGCAGATTTGTGCCAGCGTTTATAATCCGTGGCTTCTTATGATTACTGCCACAGATTATTATGATTTCCATTATCGTATCGGGTTACAGGGTATGCAGACTCTTAACCCCCACGATTTAATGATTGTGCACAAATTTCATTGTTGTATGTTTAGCACTTTTCTAGAAAATGGCACTTTTAGGTCACTTTTCAAGCGTTTCTGCAGTTTTTTGCAACTAAAGCAATTATTTTTTAACCGATTTTAACTAATTTTACTGTGTGCATTAAAAGTCGTAAAGAGAAGATACTTTGTTAATTTAAAGAAAATTTAAATTGAATAGTTTTTCTGTTAATCGATTTTTACGTTTTGAAATATTCAAATAATTTCACGACAACTACATCATGATATTTCAAGGTAACGAATGTCATTGAGAAAGCTGCTAAATTAACGCCGAACATTTTAAATTGATTGTTTAAGTCTCTAGGCTAGGCGCACACGCATTATAATCGCGTTGTGGGTGAGCGTAAATATTACGCTCATCCACAACACGATTATATGAGTGTTCGCATAGCCTAGTAATTTTAAAACATGGAGTCTATAAACATATTAGTCATCTTTCAGCCCATCCTTCAATACGTTCATAAATGATAAAGGGCGTTCGCGAAACCGTATAAAGAGTGACAGAGTGTAGTAAATAATCCAATTTGATTTTCTCCCGAGTTGTCTAGAACTTGACCGTTCAAAAGTGCCCCGTGGGACAAAAGCGTCCTATTGTACCGCAATCACAACCAGTGCTATTTTTTCGCCCCTTTCTTTCTCTACAATTGTTTCTATTCCAACTTCAAAGTATGTAATATCTGCCATCACTACTTTTAGTTAAAGAAACCTTTTTGGTTGGAAAGGATACTAATTCCGTTCACTGCATTGGCATATTGACAAGGAAGCCCTCAAAAGAAAATTCTTAATTTTACGGCCTTGTAACCAAACTGATCAACAATTCAAACTTCAATTCAAGAATTACAGGTTACATTGATTACGATTCTAACCGAAATTCGACCACCCGTACAATTGCGTTCAATGCGTCAAAAGTAACCCCCACCCCTTGAGATGCGACCATTCTTTTGTCATCACCACGCGGTTGCCATGAAATGACAATAAAGATGACAACCCCCGTGGTGGGATTCCCTACAGGGTAGCTATCGAGTGTCTCTAAGATTATTATAAAGTTTTCATCCATAGAAATTGACATCGATTTATCTATACTTGTCTGCGGTACAGTTTAGGGTTTATTTGACAATTGTTGAGATTTTACCACACGCATCGGGGGTTGGAGCGTGAGGTCGAGAGGTCGTGCGGAATTTTGTGGATCGCTACGATTTTTGTTACACGCCCTTTATGTGTGGTGAATTTTTTGTCGAACTTGAGTATTTTGGTCAAAGACATTTTTCGGCTTTGCTGTCTTTTTATGTTAGTTGACCAAGGCATTCCAGTGTGATCAAAAATTCCTGCAACATGCCTTCAAGAGGCCCTAAATAGCGATGCATAACACTTGAGATAGCAACATGTTGTCCAGGGCTATTACTTATCGAATATTTTAGCATACGGCGACGCTTTTGAAGCAGATCGGCATTGTAGTTTTCTTGTAGTCAGTTACAAGGACATCTGAATTTAATAAGACCAATTTTTCTAGATATTATGTTCTCCTCGATGACTTACAGACTGTATGGTTACTGGTAGGATTGACAATTACCGCTTTTCTTACATTTAGAGCGCTTGTTTAGTGTTTCTTGCAGCTATTTCACTAGAATTCAATGTTGGCTCAACCGATCTTATGAATTCTTAACAAATTCTTAATTGAAAATCATAATTATAAGTTTTCGTGATATAAAAAAAAATTAAGCAATAATTCTTTTAAATAATTTTTACGTTATTAAATATTTCTTTTGCACTAAATAAGATAAAAGGTATATGCACATTATAATAGGTAAACATAAACATAAACACAGAAGAAAAATAGATTTAATGAAAATACATTATCGCGAGCAATAAATCGTCACATGGAAAAAGAGTGAATATTATAAGCGTTTTAAAACGGTATCCACCGTACACATTTGCGTACAGCAAACGCATTATTTTAATTGCTTTGTAGAAGAGCGTAATTTTAAACTAGGCTATGCGAACACTCATATAATCGTGTTGTGGATGAGCGTAATATTTATGCTCACCCTCAACGCGATTATATTGCGTGTATTCATAGCCTAGAGGCTTATGATCAATTTAAAATGTTCGGCGTTAATTATGCAGCTTTCTCAATGACATTCGTTACCTGGAAATACAATAATATTGTTGCCGTGAAATTATTGAATATTTCAAAACGTAAAAATCGGTTTAAAAGAAAAACTATTCAATTGATTTGCTTCAAAATAACACAGTACCTCCTTTTTACGATTTATAACGCACACAGTAAATGTTGTTAGCATGGGTTGAAGATAAAGTTGATTTAGTTGCAAAAACTGTATTCAATCCTAAATCGTATCCGTACCGGGAGTCGAACATGAATCTTTCATCTTGCCGGGGTTAAGCAATACCAAATATTCTACACGCCCGACTTTCTATAATATTATAAACTCCGAGATCCGAGATCGTTCGTTTTATTTTTGGAATTAAACATTTCAAGTCACCAACAAATCCGAGGCCTAAAATTTTGCATTGCTTTCAATTTGTATCCGATTTGAATCGACGTCTGCGCTGATCATCAATCTTGGAGTGCTTTGCATGGTCAAGCGGACAACGATGACGCGTTGGCTGAAGCTGCAGCCTGCAACGATGACAATGGCAATTCTTCGCCATTCTCTCTGTGTCTTCATCCATCTTCTTTTGAAGACAGACGGATAATAGGCTATTGTGGGGAAGTGAGCCCCGGAGCTATCCGAGTAAGTAGCAGGGATCGTTGCTAGAATCATTCACGGAACGAGAATAAAAATTTAATATTTTATCCGTTCATATCGTTTGGTGAAGTTAACATTTTCATTTTGAGTCAGAGCGTGTAATTCAAATCTAAATTCAAATACGAACATTTACTTTAATTTACTAACTATCCAGAGAGCAAAAAATAAAATTTGGAATTATGAATTGGAAATTTTTCAGTTTTTCCAAAACACGTTTTGCACTCTAGAGGCCAAACTTCTGAATATAATTTGACGAAACTTTCAGGAAATGTTGACCCTCACGATTTAATGTTTGTGTAAAAATTTCATTGTTGTATGTTAAGCACTTTTCTTGAAAATGGCGCTTTTATGACGGTTTTTTGCGATTTTTTAGCGTTTTCTCAGTTTTTTGTAACTTAAGCAACTTTATCTTCAACCGATGTTCACAAAATTTACTGTGTACATTAAAAATCGTAAAAAGAAGATACTATATTAATTTGAACCAAATCAATTGAATAGTTTTTCTTTAAATCGATTTTTACGTTTTTAAATATTCAAATGTCATTGAGAAAACTGCTAAATTCTTACTGGACATGTTAAATTGATCATAAAAGCCTCTAGGCTATGCGCACACGCAATATAATTGTGTTGTGGGTGAGCGTCAATATTACTCTCATCCACAACACGATTATATGAGTGTTCGCATAGCCTAGTTACACTTACATACCTTCAATTGGAAGGTTAATAGGAGATCATTTTTGTCTGATTCCAATTCCATGATTTAACTTTATATCAACTATGATTTCTTGTTTTGGCTCTTTCGTGGAAGTTCGAAGTTAGAAGCGAACAGGAAACATCCCAGCTTTGAGACTCACGGTAACTAATTCTTCCCGTTTCCTTTATCTCCAACTTCCTCTCAAGCAATCTCGTCGACTCAAAGATCGCCCCGTTCGCGTCTTGTCTCGCGATACCCCGGGACGGACCATTCACCGAAAATCTCGTGTCATTTTTGGGGGGCAAAAGTCTGTTTTCCCAATTGTAACACTGAAAATATTTCCTTAGAAAAATCAAAACCTTATGCCCAAATACACATAAACACTGAGTCACTATTATGTAAGAAAGTCACACAACTCGCATAAGGTCAATGCTGGAGTGTCGATACACAAGGATTGTTTTTGGGCGCCCCGTCGGGCGAGTTCAAACTTAAATTTCTATTGATTCGATCATTTAGGGTCCGTGATTTTGTAAAACTTGGTGACGCACCCCCCACCGGCGTGTTGTCATTGCAAATGGCGGGGTTCCGGATTCAGGGGTTGACTTTAATAGATGACTAAACTATAGCCCCGCTCCACGAAACCTCTAGGCATGAGCCATATAAATTACAACCCTCGTAGTGGATGTGCTGGAGGCAGCCTAAGCTCCCCCTTTTATACACACTAGATTTGCATATCACAGGCGAGCACGCCATTTTACTGCGGCTGTGGCTTTATAATTAAATGGTGGTTGAGTTATTTGGTTGCCGGAAAAATTTGATAGCTAAAATTGGCTGTGGAATATGAAGTTTCGCTGCAGCGAAATGTGAAGCGACGAGATTGGATCTTGGGATTGCTATGCGAATATTGGTTGCTGCTATAATAAATTGCGTAAAAATACATATTTCATTAGATTTTTTCTTGTAACCAAAATTTATTACAAGATATCACATTGCTGTACAAAAATAAAAAATCTCTTTAGTTAGGTATATCGACAGATCATAGGTATATTTACAATTTACATCAGCATCATCACATTATTTAATTGACAATTATTTCAATTTTAGGCATTTGTTTACACCCCTTGCCCTCACGCATCATTATTATCTTACAATTATTTCAAATTCAGTCTTAAATTCTTTAGAAAATGTTGATAAGGCGTGTTTCTCCTATATTGTGCACATTATACAACAATGTGGATAGATCATTTTCATGCAGTGTGTGAAGCGGACGGCTCGCAATGTGCGACGCTTTCTCATGGGACGTTAAAATAGCAATAAAACATTAAATATCCGTGTCTATGTTGTATAGTGGTACGCCAGAGTTGTTTTCCACAAAATAAAACAGGAAATCCTCTCAAGTTCTGGACCTATCCGATCTGAAAGTCAAACCGCACCATTTGGAGTTTCCGTTCCGTCTCAAAGTTCAAACACGAATTTTGCTTGTAAAAATCGAACCAAATTGCAAATCTCTTCGCATGAATGGTTATGTTTAATGAAATATCCATTTCAGAATGTGTATATCCACACAGAGACCTATATTTTCGATCGTACAGTTTTTTTTTAAATTTAAAATCAACGTCCTTTATTTGAAAATTTGAAAAAAAAGAACAGCGAACGACTATGTCAACAGAGCTGCCGCCAACAAACATATTTTCAAACCCTAAATGCCGTACATGTAGGGGTATGGATGCCCGATGGGTGGCAGAAAGGGCACGAGCATCGCCTGCCGGTGGTATTGTGGTTGGTGCGTGCGAGCGTGCTTCTTCAGGTGATCTTTGCGTCCGAACCGTTTCCCGCAAGACGAACACGCGTACGGGCGGAGGCCGGAGTGGATGCGTTTGTGCCGTGTGAGTTCTTCGTTGCGAGTGAACGTTTTGCCACAGGAGGAGTCTTCGCACTTGAACGGCCGTTCTCCTGCAAAATACAAAACAAATTGTTAAAGCACAATGCCTAGACTTTGTCGTATCTTAAAATTCTGTTGTTTTCAAAATCAAATCAAATTCACACAAATGCCGATCTGGGAATCTATCAGGACTCACGAGCCATATTATATTATTATGTTTGAAATTAGGCGTTTAATTAATCGGAGTTGTGGTTGATTTTGGTTACAGCATCCGTTGCATTAGCATGCAAGCCCGGGCATCAAGTCTCGAGTTGTTATAGGCATATTTGACTGAGTGAGAGTTTTTTACAACTATAAGTAATTTTATTGATCGCGGATACATTTTGTATGAAGTCTTTTTATTAGCAGAGCGGTGTCACGTTTTTGTCGTGTATGGGAATGTTGGACGGGCTCTCTGGCTTATTTGACAGTTGGGGAGTAGGGCAAAGATTGGGCAAGTGTAAATTGGCAGGCGACGTTGACATGGGGAACCAACACATAGTATATTGGCTATACGATAATGCGGAAAAGAAAAAGTATATTTTATCGCCAAGATCCACTCGCGTTACTTGAGTTGTGAGAGCACATATTTATTTCAATTTGAAAGCTAGACCAACACGAAGTTAAAATAGGATATCATCAATTCAACGGTGTGTCGTTTATAGACATTGAAGGTCATCGATTGATGTTGCTTTATTATCATTGCTTGATGTTGTTTACGTTGTCTGTATCTAGAACCATTTCGCGAAGTGGGTTCATAATGGGTTGGGTGATCGTATTTTGGACTGAAACTCATTCGACGGTTGGCATTTGAGTGAATGGGTCGTTCCAGATCGTTTTAATTTGTATTATTTGAATCTAGTGCACATATTTTTGGAACTGATAACTTAAACTTCGTTTTAAGAAGTCTTCAAAGTGGAGTGAGTGCTTCTATTGTGACCGATCGGCAGTCGGAAAGAGTATGGATATGCTGGAAAGGTAAGCGCCAAATAAAGGCGTTACAAATATTCATTTTGGTGTGGGTGTTTTTGCATTTGCTTCCAGTTAATACCATGTGATGTGAAGAGTGAATGAATAGATTTGTATATTTGTATGCTAAAATCTAAATGTTTGTAGCAAACGAATGCATACGAACTCTCTTTGTTTATCATTGCAAGTATCTTGGTGATATGCAAGCATCTTGGTGATAAGTTTTATTTTTGGCAAAGAAAGAGCCGTGACCGAGAAGATAATCGTATTGGGGCACTGATCCAAATGGACTCAGTTTAGACAGTGCGGCCAAAAATCGACTTTTCTCCTTTGACCCATAGGTCGCGTAGCTGCGCGCTCCGGGAAATAAAATAGCAATTTCCTGCAAACAAGATGCAACGAAGCGTTCATTCGTTGGACATGAATTTTGCGGACAGTTTTTTTTTTCTGGGTGGCTGCAAAGCTAAAAAGCGTTCGTTGGTAATTGCTCTCTTCTATAAAGGCAAGGATATCCTATGTTTGATGTTTGTCTACTAATCTCGTATACAGGAGAAAAACATACTTTGACAAGTATATGTAAAACTGAGTTTTTTCGTTGGCTTCACGTATATACACAACCACGTGTATCTTTTTCAGTTTATAGAGTGCAGCTTTAACAACCGGGCTGCTTCACATTAAAGCAGGAGCTGCTTAATTACGAGCAATAAAAACTTGGGGAAGCGAATATAAAAGCAGAACTTTGCTGCATAATATTCAAACAAAACTTTCAGTTACAAGAAGTATTTAAGAGAACAAGCACCCACCCATTTTATACTTCAAATTAAAACTATTCCCTGCACCCATGGTACCAAGCCCCAAACTAACTTAATATCGCGGGGTACTATTAGGGATTATTTTATGTATTTTGTTTATTTTCCCCTGAAACTGATTCGCAAGACATTACGGTGTCCGAGTGATAATAATTTCCTAAAATTCTTACAACTCTCCACCAATGAACATAAAAAAATCATACAGCATAACATGAAACGATACTTCTAAATAATCAGTCACGTACCTGTATGAATTCGGATGTGCCCTTTCAGCTGTCCGTTATTGCTAAACGCAACTTGGCAGTGCGGACACCTATACTTCTTCGGCCGCTGCTTGCGACTCGTGGCTCCTTTCATCGATTGTTCCTGGAGCTGCAACAGCCTCCCATACTCTTCCATCTGCGCGGGACTCGGCATGATCCCGTGAATCAGAGCACTCTCCATCGCCAGCTCGGAAGCAATCACGTCGTACGACTCGGGATAACAATACCGAGACATGTAATCACCGCTAGAACATCCGGGTAGCAGTCCCAAATGGGATTCGGCGTGTAGCCTCTCTAGAAGCCCGGCGTCCATGTGCATTTCGTGGGGGTTCGCGTTGATTTCGGGGCCTCTCGACGGTACTTTGGGGCTGAACGCGGATGTCGGGCCCGAGCCGATGTTGGCGGGGTTGAATTCGGGCTTCGCGACGGTTTCGGCGCTGGTTTTCCGCACGTCTTGGTTCGCTTTGCGACGCTTTTGCTGGCGCTCGGCGGCGTGTATCGTTGTTTTCCTGCAGCGGGCGTCGGGTTTCAACGACGGCGGCGGCGGCGGCGCTGTCTTTCCGGCGCCCGGCGTCGGCGTCGGCGTCGGTTTCGACGACGACGTTGTTGACACAGTCGAGTCCTGATGGAGTTCGGCTGGCTTTTTTCCGGGAAATTTATTTAAAAATATTTCTTCTGGTTGTGAACTATCTTCGTTAACAGCGGCCCATGGACGGAACAAGCTAGCCATTGTGGTCGCACTCATTTTACTATCAAAATTGAAAAGCTTTCAGTTTATAGCAGCAAAATTTTATCAAAACACGAGTTTTATTCAAAACGCAGTCTTTTCAAAGGCACTCAACAAATACACACTCCATTTTAAATATTATATAAAAATGTCTCTGTTACCTAAAAACGACGGATCCGAATCCAAATTTTGTCTACAAGCTAAACCGGCACCCACCTGACTCGAGCACGATGTTACCCCGAAAGCGGATTACGGTTAAATGTCCACGGTGGCTTTGTACACATCGCTTTATACTCGACACCTCTAAGCAGGCCCTTGACTTTGCCCTGTAACACACACACTATACCCCAACACTACCCCGTAAACCACTCAGTTAGCCATTTAGGGGCTGGCACGTCGCCGTCACCGCCGAGCCGGAGTGGGGATGATGTATAAAATGTCGTTCGGCCACCGAAACGTTATACCGAAACTAAATGGCACCTCCCCCTATTTGAAGTCACCCCTGGAGCACTCGAACAGCCCGGGCATTCATTCATTGTTGCGGCAGCCAAGTTTTCTTTCATCTGTGTGATGCTGGGGAAATGCGGGGGAAATGGGGTTGCACGGCAAAAGGATCCATGGCATTGCGACTCGCTGGACTCGGGGGTTGCATGTTAGCATTTTGACTATGTTTGAAATGTGAAGGGGATTATTTGTGGGTTTATTTATTTATATATCATGAATTTATAAGTCGCTGTTTATCAATTAAAAAATGTTATAGAAATCGTTATTTTGATGTCATTTCACACAAATTTATCTCCAGGTGGAATTGTCTAGATTGAATTGAGGTGTTAATTTTAATTAAAACTAATTATTTTAAAACTCGTCTCTTGGTTGTTTCTGTAAGCTTATACACGACATAATTAATACACAATCATGATAACAATAATAAAGTTGGCAGGAGAAGAACTTTATGGCAGGATAAAGTAAGCAGGACACAGGCTACGAATAACCTGGATTTTTTTCTGAGACAAAGGCTGGACCAGAATTAATAATCTTGTAATTATCAGGCATTGCTGAACAAGTTGTGAAAATATCGTTGATTTTCTACCTATCTTGGCACGCTGCGAAACTCTCCCACTTTATCATCTTTTGGCAAACTCCGAAGAGTCCTTTTCCAGTGGCACCCCTCGAGTCGGGGGTGAGTTTGTAAGGGAGATGGATGGCTCTGAGTTAGGGGTTGCCGATGGAGTGAGGTAGTCTTGCGGCTTCTTGAGGGCTCGCTTTGTCGTCACTGAGTGGGGGTTGGTCAAGTGATTTACATACTATTCCATTGCATCCCTTCCAAAGCAACGATCGACGAGAGCGACCGCCGTATTCATTCTAATCGCTGGCCATGAGAAAGATTAACTCGATCATTGGGACATTCTGATTTACAGACCTCGGTTTTATAGAACTTGCTGATTTAATTAATGTTGGATTCGAAAGGGTGCAGGGCTGGCATAGGGAGGTGAGTCTTTTTTTAATTGGATGACCTGACGAACTCTAATTCTATTTCATTTGGTGAATCACTTTTGATGATTCAGAAAATTTAATTTCTCCCATGTCTTCGTTCGTTGTGTGATGGTGGCTCGGTGACGAAAACGCTGCATGACGCTCGGGACTCGGAAGGGCCTTGGTTCGAACCCAGCGACCTACTTTACTACTTTCTCATTTCCCACGATCATCAGACTAGTTGTAGGCAAAAGGATTCAAGTGTCATGTGGACGACGAACCAGGTTACATACGATAGATGTCTTTCTGCATATAAAAATCGATTCTGGGCAAAAAAAAATTATTGTGATGGATGGCATTTTTATGGTATTTGGGTAAATCCATGTCAAGTCAACTAAAAATTCTCAATTTCTGTAATGACAATTTTTAAAATCAACCAAATGTATGTATATCCTTAGAGTTGGTCTAGGAAGGATTAAAACCAATTTTTTAAAATATTTCCTGCGCGCCGTTCGTGCGCTCCGGTCGGCGCAACATAGGCTGTTTTGAGTGCTATGTCGCGCATTCCTCCACGTTTCGCCTTGTAGCGCTCGACTTGTTCAACTTACAGATTTAAAAATGATATTTTTGGAAAGCTGAGAAAATTTCCTATCAGATAAAATAACTAAATATTAACCCTAAGAATAACCTACCCCTAATGTACAATCATCCCCTAAACCAAGAAAAAAGTCACTTACTCATATTTTGATTTCGACGAAATTTATACAGGTTGTAGTTTACATGAAGATTAAGCTTTTCTGAAAGTCTTGTGGTGGTTTTTCCAGTGGTTAATTTAAAAAAAATAAAATAGTGAGTTTGTATGAGATTTGCGTGCGTGTTTGCCGTATGTCGTAGCAAGTTAGTACAATTTTCGGCAGGTACTCGATATTTAATTTTATTAATTTTTTAACAGGGTGGGCAGGACACTTGGGTGAAGCTCTCTAGGAAGTTTCGTGGTGGTTTTTTCAGTATTTTTTTAGTTTAAAAATAATTTATATTGCGCGGTACTTCATTACCCTCCCTTTTCCAAGAACATTGTGTAACAGCGCTCAAAGTAACCATCGTTTTCGGCGGTTACTCTTCATTCAATTGGAACCATTTAATACCAATATGTGCTGGTCACATAGGTGAAGCTCTCTAGAAAGTTTCGTGGTGGTTTTCTCAGGAATTAGGTGGTTTTTAAATAGTTTGTATTGCGCGGTAGTTTATTTGGCCCTCTTTTACAACTACTGTGCGTAACAGCGCTGAACGTTACCATCATTTGCGGAGGTGACTTCTTTTTTGCAATCGGAATTATTCGGAAACAATTCGAACCGATCACTTAGGTGAAGCTCTCTAGAGAGTTCCGTGCGATTTTCTCAACGGCATACATACGAACGAGTTTAAAAGTCAATACAGCGCGATGCAAATTACTTAAAAACCACCAAAGTACTTATAAAACCACCTTTATTTCAATTTCTTATGAGCTTCACCCAAGTGAATGGCATACATTTTTTTTAAAATAATTCCACTAAAGAAAACGTAACTGCCTAAAATGATGTTTACGCTGAGCGCTGTTAGTAAAGGGAGGGCAATGACGCACCGCGCGATATAAAATATTTAAAAACATTCAAAGTAATGACAAAACCGGCATGAAACTTTCTAGAGAGCTTCATCCAATTTATCGGAACATATTGTTACTAGGTATCTCCAATGGCTTAAAGAGTAACTGCCAAAATTGACGGTTATTTATTATGTACTGTATGAATATAAAAAACACTCTGCAGTATAAATTATTTCAAAACCACCGAAGCACTGCGAAAACCACAATAATACTTTCTGGATAGCTTCATCCAAGTAATTGGCACATCCCATTATTGCATTGTGGAAATAAAATACCAAGTACCTGCCAAAAATTCTGTTCAATTTTTACGGCGTTACGTACAGAACGTCAAAAACGAGCGCAAATCTCATAAAACTCACATTCTTATTTTTAAAACAAAAACCACTGAGAAAACCAGCACGAAACTTTCTAGAGGGCTTCACCCAAGTGTCCTGCACATAATGTAAATTATCAGTGACAATTGAATAAAGAGTAACCGCCAAAAACGATGGTTACTTTGAGCGCTGATACACAAGGTACTTGGAAAAGGGAGGGTAATGAAGTACCGCGCAATATAAATTATTTTTAAACTAACAAAATACTGAAAAAACCACCACGAAACTTCCTAGAGAGCTTCACCCAAGTGTCCTGCCCACCCTGTTAAAAAATTAATGAAATTTAATATCGAGTGCCTGCCGAAAATTGTACTTACTTGCTACGACGTACGGCAAACACGCACACAAATCTCATACAAACTCACTATTTTATTTTTAAAAAATTAACCACTGGCAAAACCACCACAAGACTTTCAGAAAAGCTTAATCTGCTTGTTAACTAAAACCTGTAAGAATTTCGTCGAAATCAAAATATGAGTAAGTGAATTTTTTTTCGGTTTAGTGGATGATTGTACATTAGGGGTAGGTTATTTTTGGGGTAAATATTTAGTTATGTAATCTGACAGGAAATTTTGTCAGCTTTCCAAAAATATCATTTTCATTTCTGTAAGTTGAACAAGTCGAGCGCTACAAGGCGGAACGTGGAGGAATGCGCGACATAGCACTCAAAACAGCCTATCTTGCGCCGGTCGCAGCGCACGAACGGTGCGCAGGAAATATTTTACAAAATTGGTTTTAATCCTTCCTAGACCAACTCTAAGGATATACATACATTTGGTTGATTTTAAAAATGGTCATGTCAGCTCATTGGTTGGTTTGAAATGGAAATGCCCATTTAGTACACACCGATTCAAAATAAGTAGGTATAAATAAGTAGGTGTATAATTAAGAATACAGTACACTGTGTATTAATAATATTCCTACCAAGTATCAGATAAAAACAAAAACTCATAAATATCGTAGACAAATTACTTAATTTAAATTGGACCAATTTTAGCATTATACTTATAGAAGTAGTTTGGATTTTGTAAGATCATGCCACGATGATATGGTAAGAAATTAATAAGCTTTAGTTAACGTAATCTTACATACAGTTCGCTGAAAATAAAATATCTTACGCAGATTTGTGCACGAATTTCCTTCAGACATTACACAAACCGTGTGACGTCACGTACAACCCCTGCGCACAATCGTTTTGACAGCTCGTCTCGCTGTTACATTGCGGCGACCGGTCGCGTCCGCAACTTAAACCCCTTACTGCGCCATTTTTCAACAAGCCTAATCGACCGATCCATCTTATCGCCGGGCAAATTCGCCGTCAAAACAAGCTGCGGACGGGCGTCTTGAACAATTACAAGCGATATAGTGAAGGGTTGAAGATTGATCTCGTCCAGCGAAATGAGGCTGTATACTGCAACTTGACGGCTGAAAATAAACATGGCTCCGCGCAATAACGGACCGTTTGATATATTGAAATTCTTTTCATTGTGTAGGACGGCTGGGAAGGGAATTGTGCATTGCGGATCATGCATTGAGAGGAATGTTGAGAGAGAGGCGCCCTTGTCGATAACAGCCTCCCGAATTATCTAAAAAAACTATAGAAATATTTATAAGGACCTGTTTAAAAAAGCAAAATTAAATGCTATTTTCTGAACCACGCATTCATACAGCCAGCACCAAGGAATATTTTAAGAAAACGTCATGCAAATGTGCCAGAGTTGCATCATGCATTAAATATTTTGTAAATATTATATTAGTAAATTTTAGTATCATGAAAATATGTGACAAATATATATATATATGTGACTGATAACATATTATGACCATATTAGAGTGGATTTTGCGTGAAGTTTGTAAGCGACAATCAACAAAATGAAGGAATAAATATATCTATATCACATAGTTGTCCGTAAATTACGTGCCAATGGCGTAGAAGGGGTTGGTGGGTGATATTGGATTTAAGGGGATGTATCTAATTTTGAGTTTCATACCAATGAAAAACGATTTTTCGCTCTGAGTGTCCATTAATTTCCGGGCCTCTTTGTCCTGATGCACAACGCTTGACACAATATTTCACAATCTCTGCATTGCACATTGTTTTCAGTCTGGCTATGAGTTGTAGAAGCCAATGGCGCATCCACACGCCACTTTGTATGTGAAACACAAACTAGAAACTATATGTGAGACTGGTAAGTGGAAAGTGGAAAGTGGAAAGTGGAAGGCATTGTGCTCGGGGATTAAGCAAAAACTCATTGTTGGAAATCTATTCTCATTTGCTGCACGATGATCAAAGTTTCCAAATCTCTCTGTCATACATGCGCTTCGCTGGTTTTAGTAATATCGTTGTTCGTCTTCTCTATATTCAGAGTTTTCTCTTCTAAAAGTTGGTATAGTTTGCGACTGAACAGCTGGTTTTGAACGGATACCTAAATAGAGCTTTGATGAAGTTTTTGTTTCCGTGTAGGCGCATACAGGCATGAAAATATGAGAAATGAGAGATTGGAAGAAGTTTCAACGCAATATCATTTTTTAGCCGAACTTGCCGTACAAAAAAAGCTTTTATTCGTAAAATGTTTGCAACGCTCAAGTTTTTGAATGTTAGATCGAAATGTACAGAATGAAAAGACGTTTCACTCTTAAAATGCACATGTTGAACTTTAATATAGATGACCGACTCAATGCGCCTTATTAGAACGTACTAATTTCCCACAATTGTCGTATGATCGATCGAATCAATCGTATGCCAACGCAATACCAATCGATCACCTCGAACCAGACACAATTCAATTCAATTATAATAAACCTAGGAAAATCCCACAATTCACCAAAAATGTAGAGCACTTTCTTTTTGGGCTCCAAACATCATTCACATAAAAATTACACCATGAAGCTTTAAAAACGTCACGAATTCCAAACAGATTTTGATGCATCGGTTTTCCCGCATTGTTGTTTGTTACGCAACGAGATGCGTGTGGCTGCTGCAGTGGAGATGTGCGTAACGGACGATTGTGTGCGTAAGGGTCAGTTAAGGGCGCATCGCATTCGAGCCCTTTTGTAAGTCTGGTGGTCCAGGAAATGATAATAGAGACATGTTGAATTCGACGCTGGATATAGAATAGTGTCTTCGGTAGATTTCGTTGACACTGTTTGGTCTGGATCAGCGATGCTTTACGTGTGAGGTCTTTTTGAATTATGCGTTACATTTCATAGACTCGGAGCTTAAGTGTTATATAAGTTTTTCTTTTGCTATTGGACGAGTTGAATGATTTCATATTGTGTGGTGGTCGTGTCCATGTTTTTAGGTTTATATCTGGAAATATCCTTAGATTTCTGCTTGGAAATGTACAGTGTTCACTATATTTATTTTTAAATAAAGCCATTCTAATCTGTCGACCATCGTTGGGGAAAATCAACCGTTATTAAAAACTCATTCATACCGATATTTTCAACCCTGCAATTAAACTTTCTCGAAATAATGCGCAAAGAATTTGCCTTAGAACATCCTTAAAGATAAAAATGCCATTCGAAAAACTCGAAACGGACAGAAATTATCGAAAAAACCAGCTTGCGATGTCTTTGCGAAACATGCGAAAATCAAAAAGATATGAGTGGTTTCTCTTTTGGGCGGCGGACAATGAAGCCAACACTTCAATTACACTGTTTTTCGCGCTCAACAGCCAAACAAAACCTGATTGTGATGACATTTTCAGAACATACCTTCCAAATACCTAAACCTCAAACTATATTCAGCAATTTACTGTTAAAAAATTTCTCACAAATCAATATTTACAAGAAAATCCCAATTTTTTACTCTAAATTCTATAACAGTTGTCATAATTAACTGTTATAGCTAAACGAAACAATGACGCTGATATCCTTAAGAGCCAGCTAAAGGCAGCTTAAAAGCCGAAAATGCAGAGGTCCACGCCATTACTTTTCCTGCCCCTAAATTTGATCCCAATATTTTTGAAAAAAAATCAGTGTGTAGAGGAAGAGTACTCCGACCCGCCTTGTAAACTTAAATTGATATCGGATAGAAAATAAAACAACCCGAGAAGAAAGAAAAGTGGTGTTTTAGTTTTAAAAAACCCCACAAAAAGTCCCAAATTCAAGATTTACTTGTGGACAAAGTA
The DNA here is from genome assembly GCA_921293315.2 of Nemurella pictetii. NCBI lineage: Eukaryota > Metazoa > Arthropoda > Insecta > Plecoptera > Nemouridae > Nemurella > Nemurella pictetii. Next base: position 16,129,659 of record OV121120.1, on the reverse strand, counting down.
AACTTCCGATCGACACGAGCCTTTACATCGCGGGTCAGAAATTTTTTCAACTATCCACTGATTTTTTTTCATAAATGTAGGGAACATTTTAGGGGCAGGGAAAAGTAACCACGTGGACCTCTGCACTACCAAAATTTTCCGTGTGAGAAAGCTAATCTTTCACGGATTAGACCTGGTGAAAAATAACTTCCAGTTTTACGGTCTCATTATCAGCATGAGCGATAAAAACACTCTTGGAGATTATGCTTGCACAACCCGACACATGGTTATATAAAAGTCAGTAAAAAGGTAAATCATAAAATTCCGTGTTTCATATTGTTTTTTCGATATGACTGGATTCATCTCTGTTTGCAGATCTAAAGCAATGTTGAAATGAAAAAATCGGATGAAAATTATCGATTTTTTCGGTAATATTCATTCGTTTTTACGTGAGTAAGATTAGAGCGGCTTAAAACGTGACGCACATACAAATTCTTTTCCTTGATTGAAAAGCGCCACAGAATCATCAATAAGTGCACTAGAACTTTGATTCAAAGTATCATACAATCTGCTGACAAAGATGAACCCAACCGTGTCATTAAAATCACGAAAATCGAGAAAAAGCACATTTTTTTCATTTTGATTATTAATCTTGGTTATGCAAGAGTCGCAGATTTGTGCCAGCGTTTTTAATCCGTGGCTTCTTATGATTACTGCCACAGATTATTATGATTTCCATTATCGTATCGGGTTACAACCTATGTAGACTCTTAACGCGATAATGTAAAAGGTTCGCGATAGCCTATTTTTAATGTGCTAAATCTGACCAGCACAGATAGCACAGACGCTAAAGCACCGGCTCAGCAACACAAAAATCAATCAATTAAAAAAGCAATCCACTAAAACAGATAAAAGCCCATCATCCGTTTCAAATATCCAGCCATGAGAAGTACGCATTACACTATTCGTCGGTCATGTCCGAGAGCTTGTCGTACAGAACTTTGCTTCCCACAATATCGCGCCAGGGTGATTGCTATAAGGGGCTGCTCGCACCGCGCGATGTCGTCATCGCCGGGCGCTAGGGGTGACGCGTAGGGGTGAAACGCTCACCCTAAGCGCCGAGGGCCCCGAGGGTGGAACGCCCGCCCCACCGCACACGGATTATCCCGCGCTGGGGAGGAACTGATTGGCATTTGGATGATGAAATTTACTTGCAACTCACGCCCAGAATATTTCCAACCAATAGGACGGTGTGATTTGTAATGAAATAAATATCTGAATCCGTTTTTTTCTGTTTTTTATTTATTTTTTACATCACGAAGATCTTATTTTATCTCTGAATACAAAGTAAAATATAAAGTTTATGAATATAGCTGCGTTATAAAGGTACTAGGGCTTCGCCGAACGCTACCTGTGGACGCGTTGTTGGATGAGCGTATTTCTTTGTATACCAGTATAATATAGTGTATAGGTACGGTATAGTGTATACCAGCACAGATTTTGATCTTCCAAAGTTCATCAAATTTGATTAATAATTTTGGCATGTAAGCTAACCTAAGTAAAGGATTCTTGGAAGCGAATAAATCCACACACGTCTTGATTCTTTTGCCGAATTTCCACATCACCTTATCATAACTTTTTTTTTTCTGTTAAATCTGTAAATTTTCGTACATTTTATTTGTAGCTAGAGATTCAAAGATTCACGCATTATTTTAATTACCTCTGGTGAAAGCCGATCGAATCCAGAGGCAATTAATTTTCGGCCAAGCAAAATCAGTACCTACTACCTAGCTGTCAAACTTTGTCCAGCCTAGACGACGGATGGAGTTTTTGATATTTTTCATATAAAAACAATTTCAAATCGCTGGAAAACTGTTATAACGGTACACCTCACTACGGTCAACATATTTTTAACGTTTGTTGAAGAAAAAGCAAGGGTAATTACAGTTTAGATATGCTAAACGGCAAAAAACTTGAAAATTTAATCGAAAAATACGATTAAAAAACGTATTAAAAACATATAAAACATATTTCTTGGTAAACCAGTATAGTGTATACGGTATACAAAAGCTATTCTGCAAATTTCATCAAAATCGGCTTGGTATTTTAGCTAGTAGAGTAAAAACAAACAGCGAAATGATGGCGAAAAATCTGAAAATTTTCGTAAATTTGGATTTTTGAAAAAAGTTCTAAAGCTATCAAGCTGAAAAACGCAGGGGGTCTAAGTTCAGAACAAGTTCAGGTACACTGAAAATTTCATCAAAATCGGATCAGCCGTTTGGACGGTAGAGCGCGAACAAACACACAAAAAAACAAACAAACAAACACATGGACTTTTTTTCTACGGGTGGTCAAACTGAAGTCTTCGCTTCGCTCGCTTCGCTCGCTACGCTCATCCAATAATTGATAGTTAAATGGTTTCGGTTCTGTAATGATTACGTGAAGAAAATCACTTCAAACATTAGCAATGAATGATCTCTGATTTGGATACACTTTAACCCTAGAAAAACTAATAAAAACTTCGTGACACCTCAAATTCTACATATTTTCTTGTTGAGTTTTTTGTGTGAGGGAAACTTGTAAAAACTACCTCGATTTCGTTTGGCCTGTTTTGTGCGAAGGGAAAATTGTATGGCAAAATTTTAAAGAAAACGGTATATTTGTATAATTTTTTTTTTGGTTGGAAGTGCTGAGAAAGTTGAAAGAACCCTGATATGGTCATATGAATCGAAACATCTATGTGATCTATGATAAGTGCAAACAATTAGACTGTTCAAAATCACTAGGTGCACCTACCAGTGCAGTAATTAAAAAATCAAAAATCGAAAGTGTTAGACAGAAACGATCTTGACTCTGTCCAGCGAAGTAAAGCTAAAGCGTTACGCGTTGGGAAACGAAAATATGTATGGTGGTCTCATTTAAAACGCTCTTTCATTCAGCTTTTCAAGCTTTCCATTCGTGGATAAAATAATTTCCCAGGGCCAAAATCATAGCCAAAACTAATCAGAAATCTCATCCCACAAAAACTTTTGCTCCAATTGCCTCCAATTGACACGAAATAAACCCTAAGAAATATACACCCCATAACAAGCAATAAAACACATTTCCTTTCACCTCACCTCATGAAATTCTCCCCACACAATCGCAAAAACGACGATAACGGCTCGTACAATAATTTCACCCGCGCTCCGATGAATATTTTTGATGGATCACATCACCCTGCCAACAACCACCGGACACCCACGCTGACATATTTGATGTTTCCATTCATATTTTCACGTAATAGCCGTTTTCACAAAGACATCTCACACCTTTCCTACCGAAAGATCAAGCAGCTATTACGAGTATATCAACTTCCAAGCATAGAAATAAGGCGGGCCTAGCGAATTGGCCGAATTCGCATCGCATATTAGCATCGGTTGTCAACGTTTAGCACTGTTCACTTCATTCAACCCTTGTTACAAGGTCACGCCGAATCGGTGATGCAGTTCACGTGTGGAGAGAGGAAATGTAATGCGTTTCAGATGCTTCTGGCTGGTTCAGGTAGACGATCGGGCTGGCCAGAGGGGCAATCCGTGAATAATTTGCTTGACAGTTAATTGCAGAAAGGTTCTGTGGTAAAAAGCATTTGAGTTGGGATTGAATCATTTTCCAACTGGTAATAGGTAATAGACGTACGACTGGTTATTCTTATAAAGTGATTGTCGAGATTTCTTTGAAATCATGCAGTTAAGAATGTATTCAAGGAATACTATTAAAATTGTATGACCGAATTGGACTCCTTGCTTTTAATAGTAAATTTAAGTATCTCAAATATTTCATTAAAGATGATGGGTTCGTATTCCGGTTCGGTTGCGTATTTTTTCTGCCTCGATAGACGATAACCCACCAAAAATTGCTTTCTAGTGCTCTCGTGCTTTTTTTGCTCAACTGAAAGGAATTTCCTCTATTTGCAAGTAGTTCGCTGATATGGATCTTCCGAGTCAACATACAAAGTCAAAGTCCTCGAAATAAAACAGTCAATACCCCAACAAATTTCAACTTCAAATTATATGTACTACATTTGGTTCAATGTTTAAACGATATTATGAAAATAACTTGAAATTTCCCTTCTTAAAATATCATTAGAGGGATCAAAATTGTACTAAACTGATTTCGAGATGTTTTCTTTGAAATCCCAGCTAACTTCGTTAGAGAAACTCGAACTTCTTTTAGAAATCGTATTTGGTTCATTGAAAGAAGAACATTCGATCGTCAATTGCAGTTTCTGAAATCATGAAATTTTATAGCATAAAATGTAAATTAAATTAATTTTGCTTTTCAATTAAAGCGCTACTGACTCACTTCTTTTTCGATTAAATTATTTTATATTGATAACATCAGTAAATCTCAAAAAATACATAAATTGGAATACGACATCTCCTCATTGTCACAAATTGATTACAAACTGCAAGTACAGTAAAGTGATTTGTTCTCTGGCTCGATTACACACCGAAAATTTATCCACGCAAACCGAACACGCCGAAACGCACGCCACTTTTCCGACCAAACAACCACGATTTTCCCATTGCTTCCAACAACCCCCCAGCAGTTGATCACAGAAACACATTTTCCCAGACCACAGATCATTAAATCAGCACCCATTCCCCACACCATCGTTGATCGAATTTGGCCCTTCTGCCTAGCCCTTGACTGCCCCAAAACCGCCCTATCTCTCCACACCACGATACCCACATAATATATAACAGCCGAAGCCAGCACAGCTGTTGCTAAAATTCTGACGTGTCACCATTTATAACACAACGGGCCATGATGGTTGGTTTTGTCATCATATGCATATGAGGTTGACTTTTATCAAAGGAAGATCGTGTTATGTGGTGGAATAGCCGCGCCTATTCCAGGCCCCTTGAGCCTTAAGCGCGTGCTATCCTACCCCCAGCCCCTAACCAACCGACCAATAACAGAGCTGGCTTCATAATAAATTACATTTGATATTATTGTTGGGCTACCACCTTCGGTCTGCACCCTTATGACCGGTGACAGTCGCATGGGGTTCACGAAAATGTGCTCGTGGTTTGCTCTTTTGTACGTCTCCGGTTCTGGATATTAATGTTTTATGTTTGCGCGTTCGACTGTTCGCATTACCTAGCTACTTTTTTCTGCTTCGGTCTTATTTTTGTCGTCATACCCTCTGCTTGGTTTGATATTTGTTTTCTTTGTTCGCTGTTCAATAGGTTAAATCATCTCGGAGGTTAATGGGCATGGCAGATTGCTGCGAGTAAGATCTGTTATTGCTGCTAATTGTACGTGCCTATTTATTTAGCTCTCAGATGATTTGGATTGAGGACACATGTCTTATACAATGCATACTAAGCATTGCTATGCTACCTTCTTTCATGTCGCGTTGTGCATTGACGAAAAAAACAAACAGTTTGATTAAACAGTCAATATGTTCTTAACATGTTACTCATTCCGGCCGTAATTATTTTCTCCGTACTTTGCGTTGGCGCAGAACGAGACTAAACGACTACGAAAAGTTGATCTGTGTAAATTATCAGAGTCACAGCACGTGACCACGTTTCGTTTCGCAGTGGTGATTACGGAAGAATGCTCGTTGCTTTTCTCATTTTCACAAATGCAATCTGCAAGGAAAGCTTGAAAGAAAGAACAAGAAATCGCCATCATCATAATTACGGCCGCATTTTTCACAATCATGGAAAGTCTAGCAATTCATCCTCTACTCTCCGAATTATAACGAGCACCTCTGCAATGCTCTCTAATCTAACTTTCCCCAACTCTATTCATCTCATCTCCCCAGTAATCAAAAGTTTTAGACCTTGTATGAAACTTTTAGACCACTTACTCCGAAACCATGGCGAAATGTTTCTCTGCAACTCGTATCATTTCGAGGCGGTGAATTTACTTTCTAGCACTGATTCATCGATCGGGCTCTAAAAAAAGAGCGTCAGACCTTCATGAACTCGCTTTATAAACTCGACAAAAGTTTCTCGATCTAGCATTCCGCCGATGTCCAGCTAAGTTACATGTCTCATCTGTATCGCCGCTTTTCTACTTGACACATAATCCCAGCACGCGTTTCCTATTAAGCGTCTTGGACTCGCCAAAGCACCCGAAGATCTCACCCATGCCGAACTAGTGCAGAAGAAATTCGCCGACCAAAGCCGCCGCGGTATATCTTTTACACCTTTTATTTGGCAGCGGTTTTAAAAGGATCATTTCAACATGAATGACTAACCACAATTGATTACAATTTCTCAAGTTTCATTCATAGGTGTGCAAAGGTCTAGACCGCCTGGGGTTGCCTGCTGCTGCTGCTGCTGCTGCTGCTGCTGCTGCATGCTGTCGAGGGTTCTATTTCAGCTCCCTGTGTGCGCTTTGAGCTAGCCACTTGAGATGACACCCCGTGCCACAATCAATGTGGTAACGATACTATATCTTCGCCATCTGAGATCTGAGCACAACGCTCGCTCAACTAATGATTCAAAGTGATCCGCTTTCATTCGCTTTGACAAAGCGTTTTGGCAATTTTGCGGTTTTCAGAGTTTTTCTATTAAATAGGTTATAATTCTATCGTGGATTTTGGGTTCCTTGTACTGCTTAGCAAAAAAAATTAAATAAATAATGGACCAATTAAAAATACACGCATTCTTCATCCATACTTATACGTCATGAAATACACATTTTCAGACACTTTTTCAACGCTTAAGTTCGCCTGAATCTCTAACCTCAATCGATTTCAGTTGTTATAAAATAGCTTGAACTCTGTGACTTCAACTGACTCTAAATTATTTTTCTACCAAATTTTTCTCACAGAAACCATTCGATAATTTTCACAATAAAAAGTGAAAGCATTGCTTGCTCCTTTGTACACTTTATCTTCAATGCGCAACAAATCTTTTTCAACCCACAAATGAATGACGCAATTTTTTAACATTTTTTTTGTGACTTTTCTCAAACGCTTGATTTTTATGAAAGAACAGCCTGCACGCTACTTGCCTCAACGTCACCCTATAAAATCGCCTAACTTATCTCATTCGCTTTCAGCTTTCGCCGAGAAACACCTTAAAATCGTGAGACTCGCACGAATCTATCTCCTGCAGTCAGTCAAGAAAATCAGGTGTCAGGAGCTCCACACTTTTTCACACCCATAACTAGTGAACACCCGCTTGTATCGCCGTCGATTCGTTTCACTTCGAACTTGCCCACATTTTTACCCGCCAGCCAGAGTTGCAAACAATCACAGCCGTGATTTCTGACAGAGGTGTTAACGTGCTGAAATTATTGACGCTGACATCTCTGGTCCGGCCCTCCTCCCTCGCTCAAGTGTCGGTGTTTTTGTGATCTTGAAACCCGTGTCGGCAACGCTTTGACATCTTGACTGTGTTTTGTGCCGAGTTTGCCGACCATTCAAAATCCTACTTTACCAACAAAAGACGTTTGTAACAATTGGTTCGCGTTACAAGCGGAGAATGGGGCTAAACACAACCCTTCTGACCTATCAATGGACAATAGCTGTATGGCGTATCGACGATGCTTCGACTTTTTGCCTGCATGTGTATTTGCACCCTCAAATGAACACCGCTCTCTCAATTCTGTCTGACCGACCTGGAATATTATGCTACATCTTATTTTGCTCACGCTTTTAGGATTGAGTTTTGATGAGAGTTGAAGACTTACTGAGTTGGAATTGTTATGAAGGAACGGCATCTTTTCAGGCAACTTTCCTCGGGCAAAAGAGGCATGGGTATAGGACGATGATCAAATATTTTAATACCAGTTTGGCTCCCCGTCCAGCACTATTCCTGTCCACACACCTCAAATAAAAGATGTGTGCAACTCCTCAGGTGATTTGCTTACATCGCTAAAAATACTGTTCGAAAATAACGATGGCCATATATATCTCGTAGAAAAAATAAAAACCTCTGAAATATTGAAACATTAGGAATTTAAAAATAAAATCGAAGACGGACATAGTGGCATCAAGAAACAACACAGTATAAACCGGGTCATTTTTCAGAAAGTATATTATTAACAAGGATTTATTAAAAATTTAGTATTTTGGAAATCACATAGTATAAATTGCGTGTAAAGGATAAATTATTGATTCTTTGTGGATTTTCCCTCCGAGCCTTTGACCGGAACATGATGTTCTTGTTCCCCGCTCGAAGAGCGTTCGAGCACCGAGACCCGGTCTTTCACGTAAATGTTCTCCACCGGAAGCGGAAACTTCCGGAACAACGGGTTCGGCACCAGCGCACTCCCCTCGAACTTCCCCACGAACTTGTGATGCTTCTTGACGGCGGTCGTTGTGTTCTCCACGCCGCCGCTCTCAGAACCAACCAGCATCCGGTCTAAGATTTTCACGCTTGCTTCCTTCGGAATCGACACGCTTTCCTTGCCGTCGATTTTCAAAGATTTTAATTGTTCGTCAGGCTTTCCGTCCTTGGACTCATTGGACGAATCTTCACACACTTTCTTCCAAAACGTAAACGTTTTTTTAATCCAATGCGAATCGCCCTCGTTTTGAGAGTCCTTACTGCCACTCTGGGTCAGAGAATTGGTTTCGGAAACTGTCTCATCGCTGCGCTGTGCCAACTCGTGAGTAGCAGCTGCGAACGCGCTCGGAGAGACTTTCTTCTGGCTACTGAAAAGCTTGATCAAATGCCCCACTTTGGGCCGGGGAGTTTTCCTCGTTCTTTTCTTATTAGCAGGCTCAGTTTCCTTTAAACTCTCGTCGCCGTCATCGCTCACTTCACTAGAAGATTGCTCCTGAACGGCACCAGATTTCAATTCCATCTGCCGGGACTCGTCAGGGAAATTATATTTCCCAGCTTTAATACCCGATTGCCTGGACTCGTCGATGACATTTTTTTCGCCATCTTCAATTTCCAATTGCCTGGACTCGTCGGTGACATTCTTTTCGCCATCTTCAATTTCCAATTGCGTCGACTCGTCGGTGACATTCTTTTCGCCATCTTCAATTTCCAATTGCGTCGACTCGTCGGTGACATTCTTTTCGCCATCTTCAATTTCCAATTGCGTCGACTCGTCGGTGACATTCTTTTCGCCATCTTCAATTTCCAATTGCGTCGACTCGTCGGTGACATTATTTTCGCCATCTTCAATTTCCAATTGCGTCGACTCGTCGGTGACATTCTTTTCGCCATCTTCAATTTCCAATTGCGTCGACTCGTCGGTGATATTATTTTCGCCATCTTCAATTTTCAATTGCGTCGACTCGTCGGTGACATTCTTTTCGCCATCTTCAATTTCCAATTGCGTCGACTCGTCGGTGATATTATTTTCGCCAGCTGTCACATCCAACTGCCTCGGCTCGTCAGGAAAATTGTTTTCCAACTCAGTTTCCGCAGCCGTGTCTTTCCACGACACCAACCGCGTGTTGGAGCACGCATTTTCTTTCGATCGGGGCTTGTTGATTTTCAAAATGCTCCTCGGCGAACGATGCGAACTCGTCTCGAAGCTCACGTCGCCGAAATCCATGCCTTCCTCGCCGATGCCGATAATTTCCACCGAATCTTTGATCTTCAGCAAACCCGACCGACTCCGATACGCCCTCCCGTTTTCTTCTTCGTAGTTGTCGACGGCGTTGTTCATGAAATACATTTTCGGCACATGCATCGAGCTCCCCGAGTCGAAGCGTTTCCCACAGAGCAGTTCGACAGAGTCTCGGTGCTTGCCCAAACTGGACGAGCTCTTGTTGGGAAAACCACATCCGATCGCACCGTCGTCGTCGTCTTCGTCATCGTCGTCGTCGTCGTAACCGACTTCGCCGTCGGTGTCAGTCTGCTCATCGTCGCTTTTCGTGCGGATTATCTCGACAGAGTTGGTGTATTTAATCAGGCTGCACGCACTTCTGTTCTTCGAGCTCTTCTTCTGCGGCATTCCGAAACTCTTCGAGCAGTGTACTTCTTCGCAGGTGGGGTTCTTTTCGAAATCGGTGCTTAAAATGTCTAGCGACTTGGTTGTCATCTGTGTTTGCGATGCAACGGCTTCTGCATCCGTTGATTTTGCGGACTCGTTTTCGTTTGACTGCAATTTAGAGACAAGCGGCGAGTCGTTCTCTGCTTGACGATTAGTTTGTTCGGTGTTTGCGCGTGAGAGATCATTTGTCGGAGTTAGGGGTTGGTTCGCTCTCGCTAACGAATCGACAATGCATCTGAGATCATTGTCCAGTGTCTTATCGGAGTTTTCCTCAGCGTTATCGCTAGATGGATCATAGTTGTGGTCAGCTGAAGAATCGGTGGCTAGCAGACGAACTGTCTGAACGGAATCGCTTTTATCAAAGACATGGTCAGTTGCTTCCTCGTGCGGTAATTCGGTAATCGCTGAACTAGTATTGAAGTCCCAGATAAATTGCACGTCTTCTGTACGCATGTCGATATCTTTACCTGCACTTGATGGAGAAAAAAGCGGCTCTTGTGTTTCCAATTCATTGGAAATTAGATTATTGTCCGCGTCTTCATTTCTTTCAAAACTCTCACCGTTCATCGCGTCAGTTTCACCGCTCGAATTGCCGTTCCCTGTCGCGCTATCTCTTTCAAAGTTCCTATCGTGTCTGTGAACATGATCATGCTCTCCTGGAATGTTTTCCCTGGTCGCTTTGGAAAAATTGTTTACCAACGATCCATCTGAACCGCCCACTGCTTGAAAGAGACTGTCTTCGATGTCATTATTTTCTTCGCATGTGGTTTTGCTGACACCGTTTTTCGTTTGTATTATCAGCGAAATGCTACCTTTGCATTCCTCGAGTCTCATCGTGGAACCGAGCACAGGGTCTTCATCTAGGGACACTACTTCACTCGACACTGCTTCATTCGATGCATTAGAACCGTCTTGTTCTAAAATGGTATCAATCTCGAGGTAACTTTGATCACTATTATCGAGACTAACTTCTTGTTCGTTGCCAACACTAATGTTTTCATCGGATCGAGTAGCGATTGATATGTCAGTTTGGACAGAAATTCCAGTGTATGAATTCATTGATTGCTCTTCAAATGCACCAGTGGTTTCGTTTTCGATACGCAAACTATCACCAACGCTTGATTCAAGAGCGTGGCCTAAGATGCCGGATTCGGAATCGCCTTCAATGCTTATCTCGACTTGCGTTAAGTTTTTGGACAATATTCCGGCCGCCGCGAAATCATTTGACTGCAAATGTCCGGCAATTTCAAGATCTTCATCGTTGCCGTCTGTCTCCGAATTATTCGAGTGCAAATGACGGTAATTTTCTATAGACACCTCACCGATTGATTTCGTCGATGCATCACTCAGCGAGTCAGTGGGCTCGTCCAAGCCACAGAAACTTACATTCTGTGCGTTTACATTTTTGTTCCACGAGGCTGTATTTTGGACATCAACAAAGAGATCGTCATCACCGTCGTCGTCTTCACTGAGCGGCTCGACACGGTGGGCAGTGAAACCAGTTAACAAACCTCCTGGCTTTTTCACCAAAGGGTTGACACAGCTTCGTGAATTATCTTGGCTTGTTTTTAAATCCTTGATTTCGGCGTTATCCTTACAATCCTCCGCGTCTAAGTTACTGGTCACCAATGCATTACGAGAGCTCATTTTCTGCAGAGGATGCATCCATAAACCTGCGAATTTGTGCTTGAGCTTGGATTTGCTTACATGCTATTTATTTGTGATTTGTGGGTTAGGGCATGTAGTTATGGTTTTATTTCAGAGGGGTTGAGTTCATTTTTTATTTGTTGTCGTTTAGTGTTGCTAGTGGCATGTTTCTTTGGATGGAATCAGCCAATATCGATTAGACGTCAATCGGCGTTCCATTTTTTAGCATTGACAATTTTTTGCCATTGACTGAAATGCCAGAGCAAATAAAATTCAAATAACAAAAGTTCTAGGAGGCACATAAACAAATGAATTGTCTACAAACCTTTTCATTTCAAGAAAATTGACAGAATGTCTTAAAAAGTAGAGACGCTTGACTAAAGCGCACTATCAATGCTTTTAGTCAAGAATAGTTCAAATTTTAGTGATAAACGCTGATTCAACTTTATTTATTAAAAAATCATGTCGACGTACTACCTGTACTTGGGCGGGTGCGTGGCGATAGGCGGAGCCTACTTGCTTTTGTCGAAAATTTTCAACCAAACGGACGTAAGTCTTCTCAAGATTGGATAACCGCCAATGAATACTAATTACTGGATTAATAATGATGAAGCTATTTAAAAGCAACATGAAACGCTTTCATTAACAGGAGCCGACCGGTGGTTCGCGGGAGCCCGAAGCAAACTTCGGCGAGCAATCCATTACCAATTGCGAAGATGATTTGAACGACGCCGTCCGTGGAATTAATCTGTACAGCAAGAGACGGCAAGAACTGTTGGAGAAGGAGTTGAGTCAAGCGAAAGCCATGATAGCAGATCTGAGCAAGAAGTACGATTTGAATATACGCGATCCACTGTCCGCGAACGAAACGGACGCTAAGCCAACCAGCTTGAAGAGACATCGCAGTAAGTCTAGATCCAGGGAACATAAACTTTCTGATAGTTCTTCAGAAGCGACATCGAAAGGCACTACTATCCTCATGAAAGCGAGCTTGGATAAACAGAGTTGTGCCAAGTCCGGTGTGAAGCGCAGCTCGACTCTGGACAACGGCGAAGCGGCGTCTTCAGCCAGCACGATTACGTCAGAACAGGACCCTCTCGTCGGCAACCGCGAAGTGGAACCGAACGAAAAGGTAGAGAATTGGTTGTGTAGGCCGGAGAATTTGTTACCAGTCGCTTCTGCAAGCAACAAGCATGCAATTAGGCAGCCTGTGGCGATGGCATTAGATCTATCCTGTTTGGACCGCGAGGCAAATCGGGACAATTCCGACACAAATATAATCACCAAGCCAAAGCGAGACTCTCCTAAGAAGCTGGCTCCGCATCTTTACAAGAGGCTAATGTTACGCAAGAAATCTTCCGTGGCAGTGGAAGAGTTCCCGAGGCTAAAATCTAAATCAAGCATTAAGTCGCACGAGAAAAAGAGTAAGAGTCTAGGTAAACCGGAAGAAAAAGACAGCATTGCTTCGGCTTCGAAGAAGATTCCCGAGCTGAAGGTGAAAGAAACGAAGCAAGTAAAAAGAGAACTCGCAGGGCCAGCAGCTGTGAGGAAATCTTTGGCTGATTCGCAGAGTGAATCTGAAACCGAACATAAAACAGGGAGAAAATGCAAAAGCAACAGCAGCGGCCCGAAATCCGTCCACTCTGTCGAGTCATCGTACGAATCGGGCGATGAGAGTGCGTCGCAAATTCGCAACGATCAGAAAAATAGGAAAAGCATTTTAATGAAGAACAAAAAATTAAGCCAGCAACTCCACCCTGAATGGTGTCCACCTACTACTGTAGGGACACTTTCTCCAGCAGGCGTTGACGCTCTTCTTCCGTCGACATCCACCCGAAAGCCCTCTCAGACACGCTTGCTGAAGAAAATCGACGAAGTTTTGGAAATGAAATCCAATGTGAAAGATATTGAGCAACCAGTTAAAGTTAAAAATCAACTTAAGGCGTCGGCTGCAAGTTTAAAGAAACCTCCTTCAGTTGAGTCAAGAAACACTTCGTCCTCCCAGCCAAATGAAGTAGATTCGGATGACTATGAGATTTTGGAGGTAAAAAGCAACACGTCTGACAAGAAGAAAGAATTGCAAGTAAAAAGTGACATGAAATATTCCCGATCAAACCAGGAAGGACCCAAATCTGGCGCGGAATTATTGTGTCCGAATATGAATGCATGTGGCAGGAGGGAAGTGCATGCTAATCCTCAAGACCGCAGGAATATATCCGCATCAAACATGAGGCCAAAATCAGCTGGAATCGAAAAAATACAAGGAAAAACTTTCCTCGAGAAGAAAAGAGAGTTTCTAAGATCTAAATACCATTTGAAAGAGGCTGCGGGCCAGGATAAAGCGAGTTTGTCAGATTCTGAACAAGGGTGGGCGAAGGCCAAAAAACCATACGATAAGAGAAAATTGTTCTCGAAAATCCTCGTGAAAGATTCAACGTCACAGGACGGACAAAAGTCAGAAGTTCAAGAAATTGTAATGCCAATCGTAACAGTTAATGCAATTGAAAAACGAAAAGATTTACAGACTAAACATCACATGAAAGGGTCTCCGGCTGAAGATGGGCCAATGACATTCGGGAAAGAAGTTTCAAATAAGAAAGCCAACTCGTTTTATAAAAGAAAGGAGTTCGAAGCTAAGTATCACATGCCAAACAATCGACATGAAGTAGAGTCTGCAATCAGTGCTGGAGCTGTTTGCAGCAAGTCCCGATTGGAAAAGAGACGAGATTTCCTAGCTCAATTTCAGACGAAATCCCCGACAAGTGCGGCTAGATCGAAGTCACCTGGCAACGAGTCCAACCCAAGCAACAAGGAAAAGGGGAACGAAAATGAAGATGTCAGAATCCTTCATAGCCCCAAGCCAGCTGACAAGCAAAGTTTCTATGCGAAACCATCAAAATCTAGCCAGCTTCAGAGAAGGATGGAGTATGACTCGAAGCTACGAATGAATTTTGTGCCCTCGAATCAAAGTGTCAAAAATTCTTCTAAAACCTCTCAATTCGGAAAGAAAAAAGGATGTAGTGCAAGTGTCAGATCAAAAGGTTCGAGCTCCAACTTGACAATGCCGGCTTCGAAAGAGAATTTAGCTGATCCCGTCGTAGGGAACGAATTGGTAGGGTTGGTAAATGAATCACCGACCATGAACCGACTGCCAAACGATACGTCAAGAAAAGCGTATCTTTTCGATTGGGAGAGTAAAAGCTATTCCGGTGAAGCTAAGCCAGAATTCTTCGTAGAATTAATTCCGGAAATTGTTCAGAATAAATTACAGCCAACTGGCAAACGCCTCCCACCGCCGCGTGGCTTGAAAAGATCGCTAGTGGCCGGTGTTAAGGCGCGCAGTGTTCAACTCCCTACAACCCTTCCCCCCAAGAAGCCGGTGGCTAAGGCTAAAAGTGCCAAAGTGGATAGTGAAGATGACGACAGCAGTGTGGGAGGAATAACTTTAGAGGGTAAGAGCAGCTCGGAGAGGGAGTCCCAGTCACCGAAACGTCCTATTCGTATGAAGGCGTTCAGCTTCAAGCGGCATGCGGATAAGAGTGAGGATCTTGACATGGAAGACAGTGCTGACGAGTTTTTGGCCGGCAACAGCAGCTCGGAATGGTGCTTCGATGCGAAACGTCTCGACGAGTCTAATCCCTCCAGCCGCGTACAGAGTGAAGAGTCAGAAGATGCGATTGTGAAAGACATGCAGAGCAACTTGCGGCAATACGCTTCAATGCGTCCTTCCTCTGAAACACTCTCAGACGAGGACGCTGAACAGGCAGCCATCGAGTCTGCGCTCGATGACTTTATGTTTCCAAAATGCCCATCGGATGTCTTGCCGAATGAACGCAAGGCTCGAGCAACGTTGCAGCACATTTTGGATTTGCCTATGAATGTTAGCTTCACGAGGATCAACGACAAGTTGTTAAGCAGGTCGGATACAGGGTTGACTTCGGATGATGAGGAGAGCTTGAGTGTGCGCAGCTCGAATCTGACGAATTCTTCGCAAGTTGGCGTTGGAAAAATGAGTAGGCAGTCTAGCGAGGTGTTAGCTGTTCAAACTGAGGGCTTCAGACAACTGGCTTCCGAAAAAGGCGAGAAAGTACTGGGAAAGCACAGCAAATCCTAAACATGCATCGCTTTCACAAACAATCACTGGAAAATCGTAAACTTTGACTGTGTTTCTTTTGGATGATGAAATCGTTTAATCCCCAAATGTTTTTGTGTGAATCTTCATAAAATGTACGGAAAGAAAAAAAAATCCATCATTAATCAATATTTAAAAATCTATTCAGAGTGTAGTTTCTTTCTTTATGATTTAATGTTATTGCAATTTTTGATTGAAATTTCCGTTTCTAGAACTGAATGTTATAATTTGTGTTCTCAACAATTGGATAGAACGTTCAAATGGATCTTTGGCTGTCAGTATCTACAGCGTGCAATTACATAACCACCTGAATATGTTTATCTACTCGCGGATCTTTTGAGCATTTGCATAATTAAAGATCATAGGTAGGTATGTAATTTATTTTTATCGATGAGACAGGAAATAGCGGTAGAGTTAGGTATCACATGTTACCAATGTTACGACTTGCAAGTGTCAAGATTTATGAAACACATGTGCGTATCGCGACGCAATTGACACACCTGCATCGGATTGGTGTTTTATACAACCTTTGAAAGTCTTGCGTGCTTTTAGTGTTGAATTATTCAGCGAGCTGTGATTCGCTGAGGATATTGCTGGCCAAGAGAGCCAGGGTTATACATTAAGTTATTGTAAGTGCAGCAACGGTGAGAAGAGGTAGTGGTCAGAAACACGATTGCTTTGGGTTTTCTCGATAATTATTGATACTTCTCAATACTTTCAATATAATTCAAGTGTTCATTCGGCATACACAGGATTGGGGTAGAAGTTAATGAGTGTTTTTTTTTTTTTTTGAGGAAGCCGGTATACCACAAGTGTTTGGTATAAGTGGATAGTCAAGTGTATAATTGCATATTTTGCATGATGACTCTGATTCCGCCAAGTCCGGAGCAACGGAAGTTAATGAGCCTTGAATTGAGCCAAGACGCGGAAATTACAAAGGCAGATTTGAATTTGTTGAGAGAATGGCTGGAAAAGCAACCACATTTACCGAAACACATGGGTGAGATTTTTATAAATTAATTGCTCTTTAACAGAAACAATGGTCTTCTTTACAATTATTGCAAAGTAAGCTATACTGAAGTGTTGCACGAATACTTAATAATTTTGAAACTAAAAACTAAGAACTAGCAAATAGAGGCTTCATTGACAAATAATCTTATCGTTGAAAACAGATCCATGTAGTAATTATTCGCGCGGTGATTTTATACAAAAATTGTATCATCAATTTTTATTCGATGAAAAAGGAGACAATCATTAGGTTTCGTTTATTCTAAAAATCCTTAAATTAGAGTTTATGATGGTCTTCTCAATTTTACCATCAAATGTTGGTCAATTTTATCCTTTTTGGCTTCATAAGAAAGAATGGTAAATCATAGTAAAGTTATAAATCAATATAGAAATCATCAGACTCAATGTCGTACATTTAACATAATACAGAGTGACAAAATTTATCAACCTAACCTTAATTGTCACTTGCAATGATGGTGATGAAAATGTAGTAACATCGTTTAGATGAAGTTCGTCTCGAACGCTTCCTCTACGGCTGCAAGTTCAGTCTGGAGCGGACGAAGAAAATGCTGGACACCTACTACACAGTGCGCGCCAACATCCCGGAGTTTTTCACCAATCGAGATGCTCTCCTCCCCGAACTCCAGGAGAGTTTCAAACACGTGTGAGTGCATCTCCGACCTTTGTCCTTCCAGAACAACGCGACTATCACGCAACGATATACATACTTCTAGGCTTTCGTCACTTGAATCGCATAACCGAACGCGAAACGCGGATGCATTTCAATGAAATTGCATAATGCCAACTAAATGCAAGTTATAGATCACATTCCAAACAGGTATTTACAGTTTATTTATCCTTGGCAAGTTACCAGCAAAGCATATCGTTTACGAATGATACAATCGATATAAAAAAATATATCCAGGGACATAACCGTGAAAAATAGTTGGTTAAGTACTTGCTTTGCAAGACAAACAAATAATTATTTACTAACAACACATCGCAATTCTATTTGTGAATTCACAACAAGTGCCGACAGTTAGCTGTTATATTACAGTAGCTAGCTGTGTCAAGTTATAAAATGGAATGATCTCGGTGTGGTTGGTTCACAAGAATATCGGTCCGAGAAAATCGAACTTGATTCCCACAGAGAAACAGTAATCTCAAGCATAATTTTCTACAAAGAAAATCACTGATAAACCCGGGTAAGGAGTTTTCTTTTCTCTCCCTGCTGAAGAGAAATCCCAAAAAGTTTCTGATCGTTTTTTTCTTTTTTGTTCTCCTAAACTTCCCTGAAACTGATCAATAAATAATCAAAGAAAACTGGTTTATGAGTGAACTGTTTACTGCATGGTATTTAACATCGTAAATCTGAAATTTAAATCCCAGAATTGAAATTGCGCCTTTGTATAGTGCAAATCAAGCGAAAATTTAGTCTCTGAATACTAAACGAATTCCCAGTGCAGAGAAAAGCGGAATACTTCTAAATATTTCAAACATTTTATACATATTTGTTATTGCTTATCGATTGTTGACCTGACATCATCATATTCAATTTGAAATCATCAACATAAAGCAATCACCATATCCACAACGTCATGAGAAGCAATCTTACAGATTATATAAGAATCAATCAACCAACCAAACGATTTCTACAGGAGCTACTTCATCCTCCCCGGACTGACCAAGGAAGGCTACCGCGTAACAATCCTGAAGCTCAACTCGTCAGCAATCGACAAGTTTGACCTGACATCGCTTGTCAAGCGGATTGTCATGTGCCTAGACGCGCGGCTGCTCCATGAAAAGTGCTTGAACAACGTCATGGTGATCGACTTGTGGGGCTACTCGATGGCTCACTTCGCTCAATGTCTGCCCACACTCGCCGTCGTTCGCAACGCGATGCTCTCCATCCAGGACGCTTTCCCATTGAGACTCACTAGAGTGCATTTCCTAAATGTACCCGTTTTTTTAGATAAAATTCTTAGCTTATTTGCTCCGCTATTGAAGGAAAAGCTGCTGCATAAGGTGAACATCACTGTCTGTTTATCTTTGCTCGTTTATTTCTTTATTTGGAGTTTGTTCTGCATTAATTTGGTTGAATCACTATTCTAGTTTGTCTTCCATACGGGTGGAGGAGATTGTTTGCAAGCTTACATCTCCAAAGATATCTTACCTTTGGAGTACGGAGGGAAAGCGCCATCTATCTACGAAATGAACGGTGAATTGTTGAATTCATATAAGTGCCACACACATTATTGTACACGGTTCTAATATTTTGTAACCAATAATTTTTATTCCTAGATTCTTGGAGAAAGAAATTAGTGAGCCTGAGATGCTGGTTCCTAGAAGAAGATCGATGCAGTAAGGCCAATGAGGCAAAAAGGTCAATTAACAACGTTCCTAGGGATGAACTTCTGGCAGGCGTGCCTGGCTCCTTTAGACAACTCTCAATTGATTAAAATAAACATTTACTTTATTATTCCAATTATAAACACCGTAGTTGGTAACAAAGTTTGACACATTCATTACACGTAAACCTGTTACATTATTACGGTTCGTGGAAATTTGGCGTCGCTTCTGATATGGTCCGGAGAGCTGGTTGCTTGAAGAAGATCAATTCAAAGAAAACGAGTCTAAGTGGCCAGTTCCAATGTTCCAAAATTAAATATCATTATACATTATTATTAGAATTATTAAGAGTGGTAACAAAGTTTGTAAAATTTATTACACGTTGACCCTGTAACATTATTATAAAGGTTTGAGAAAATATCACGTCGTTTGTGATAAATGACTTATAACGATTTCTTTTCGACGCTTGGTCTACGTCCCGGGTTCAGACTGAATCCTCCGCCGGTAAAGCTGGGCTTGTCTTCGCATGAGTGTGTCGGTGATGAGCTACTACCCCGTTTCGCCTCTCCATTTCTCGTCTTGTTTTTCCGTTCCCTTTGTTTCTAAAAAAAATATTAAAAAATAAATACAATTGTTTAACATTTAATTACGATCAATATTTTTGTACGAAGTACTCACCTACGGCCCGTTCGTTATGAGATGAAAATAGGAAACGTGAAGCCTTACCAGATCGAAGTATTTCTTTTTGTAATCGTTGAGTTCTTCTGTTACACGACTCAAGTCGATCTTATTCTCGGCTATCAGAGCTTCGAACATATTGAGCTCAGCCGCCATACACTGCAAAACAAGAGCATTATTCTCTCACGCCGTGATCTTCAGGTCGAGTACTAAGTTCCAGCAACGTTAAAATACCATTCTCTGTGCAAGTTTTATTTGATTTAAATTCTTTCAGCTGTCCGAACACCTTGTGAATTGCTATCCATAATTTTCTTGTTAGTACGTTTTTAGTCATTTAAATGAACTCATTTATTCTCGATAGTGCGTTTTATACATGTGAAAACCATTAAGACCTTTTGGACTGGGGGGGGGGGGGGGGAGGTAAGGGCTCATTATTTTTTGGAATAAAAGGGTTAGAAAATAACATAACCATTCTTGCATATTCGCACCCCTAGAAGAGGGGAAATATTCACCCTTATAATTACAGGCTTCTAATAAAAATCCCATACATGCAAAATTAATAAGGGCTTATAATATTCAATGTCCATTTGAGTTTTATTTTTAATTAGAATACTTTAATCGGAGAGGACCAGTTATCTATAATCTCAGCTCTATTTTTAATGCCATGGCAACAATCAAGCATGCCATAGTTGTAGAAATATGTATAAGACGGACGAATAAATATCTGTCGTCTGCACCCAAAGTACACACACCTACCCTCATCTTGACCCCCCTATCTTTGAGCGCCTGCTGGGTCGAGCTGAGCTTGACGGCCGTCTCTGGTGTCGGCTGGCGAGACAGAACCTGCCGCAGATTGGTGTACAGCTGTTCGGTCTCTGCTAGTTGCTGTTCGCGCGCCAGACTCTCACTTGTCTGTGCAATCAGACGCTTCTGGAGGATCTGGATCTTCTGGATCAGATCGTACGCGCTAGGATCTGAGCCCTAGTGCAGAGAATTGAACAGAATTTTGTTGATTACTCTAAAGTGATTGTTAACATTATTGATATATCACTTCTAACAATTTTTTATTACCGACGAGTGATGATGTGTTTCATATTTGTGCAATGATGTGATGCTATATATAGGCCGATATTTTGTAAATGTTTACCTCGGCCAACTTTTCGGTTGCACAAGAATATCTCTACATAGGAATATGCCACTTCTAAAGCTTCTTGACTCGGTGGTTTTTGTGGACTAAAAGTTTTTATTTATTTAAATATACCTCGAGTTTCCTCCAGCGGTGGATGTTGAGAGGGTTTTGCACTTCCTCTTCGAGCGCCCGACATTTGAGACTCTCTTTCGTAAGATCTCGTTCCAAGTGCAAGATTTCTTGGCGGAGATCGGCGGTGCTCGTCACATTCTTACACAACATCGCCTTCTCTTGTCTGAAATTAAACAGAAAATACTATTGAAAATTTGCGAATTGTGTTGAATCAATGGCCATTAAAACTAGGTAAACGATTAGTAGAGCCTACACTCGTTGCAGGATGAGCGAGCCGTAATCTTCCTGAGGAAATCCAAACGGAAAACAATTGACAATCATATAATAAACCGAATAAAAATCGGTATTGAAACCGTTTAGAGGCAAAAAAAAAAACTATTTTTCTAATTTGCAAAATACTTCATGTACGAATCTGAAACTTAGGCAATTCGTTTAACTTGTTATCATACATATTCAATCCAAATTTGGTGCGGATCGGTTAATTAGTCAAGAAGCTAGTACTAAAAAACTGAAAAATTTACGGGTTTTTGCTCATAAAAACAAAATGGCTGAACAGATTTTTCTCAAAAACTATACAGCACCTCGCTGAGTCACCACAAACGTTTTTGCCAAATTTCGTAACGATCCGTGACCTTTAAGTAGGGCTGCTCGTTTTTGTTACAAAAAAAAAATCCAAATGCTTTTTTTTCCCCTATGTTGTGAAATTGAAGGATTTCGCTCGCTTCGCTCGCTCATCCAATAATTGCCGATAGAAAAATGCAAAGCTCGTTCATGGAATCCTTATAAGCTTCTAAAATTGGTACGGGAAATCCCCAAATGCCCAATTTATCAGCGGCCCGTTAACTTCTTAACGGGTCGTTAATTTGTTATTACCATGCCCACTGCCAATGATATATCTAGATATTGTGTTAACAGACCGTTAAATAACTAACAAGCCAAAAAAAACTGGGTCTTAATCTCGAACTTTTTTTTTCTCTTTTGTCAATATCTTGCGAGTATTCTCTTCGTTTTGTCGTGCATTATGTTGTGACCAGATAATGCGGCTCGAAGTTTAGTGTGGGGGGGGAGCACTACTCCCCAAAAAATTATGATTTCAGTGCCCTTTTCGGAGCCAAGCAACGCGTTTCCTCGCGCAATCTTGCCAAATAGCAGGATATAGGATTTGAGACATTGGTGCAGTAAAAACAAACTTGTGTAGAGTCATAGAGGATCCACCGGCAATACCTCAGCCTCCTGATCTCCAGCTTCAGGAGGCGGATGTCTTCCGTGCGCTGCCCGTAGGCAGAATCTCCCTGGTTCAAAGTCATCTGCATGATGTTGATCTTCTCGTAGACAAGAGCCAGTTCGTCGTTGCGTCGGACGAGTTGCGTGCCCAGAATGTCACGCTCGTTCATTAGCTGAAAGACGGTGCAAACACGCGATGATGCAGTCGATTTCCAACGGGAACAATCGGATTACTTTACTTAAGTGTCGAGATTGTAACGTTGCATGGATCAAATACTTCTGAATATGGAAATTAATTTAATACATTTTTTATAGAAACATAAAAGAATTTAGGAAATTTAGAATTTTCATTGCATTTATAGAATCTTTCTCATGGTAATGCACGCATCTCGACAAATGATTTTAGAATGCTGCTTGTTTTTCTCCCCAAAATGGGGTTTTTTTCCTCTGTTCTATAACTCTAGATATTTCTTAGTGGATAGTGAAAATTTTGAAGAATGATTTTGGGATTTTCCAAAATCCAAAATCCAAAATTTGTCCAAAATTCCAAAATTCAAAATTTTCAAACGTTGAAAGATTCAAAGTAAAACTCGTTGTGTTTAAGAAAAAAAATAAATGTAAGTTTTTTTTTTACATAAATTGTTTACCTGCTCTATATCTTTCTTCTGGCGTTCCTTATCTTCATCGGCCAATTTGATTAGTTTATCAAGATTGTCTTGTTCTTTCTGCATTGCCGCAATGGTTCGCTTGCATTCTTTCACCTGCACGTTTGCCTTTTTCAGCTCAACCTTAAGCATCTCCTTATCCTTGTCCGCCTTTTGCAAAGCTGTTTGAAAGAATTATGTCTCAATTATTGAAATGTAATAACCATTATATATTTCGCCATCGCGTCGAGCTTGTTCATTGTTCTTTGGCTCAAGGCGTTCACATAAATTACTGCAAATAAATCAGGATGAGTCCTCTCACAGAAAAACTTTTTATCTGGGTACCTATTGAATTCCAAGTCCCAAGCTCATACTTTTCCCGAGAATAGTAAAGCCTTTTTTATCAAGCTGCCTGCTTTATCAAGGGTCTAAACTCAAGTGCCAGGATGGGTCCTCTTTAGAAGAAATAGTGATCTCTTTCTAATGCTCCATTAAATCATGTTAACTCCTCAAAACATTAGAATGTAAATCAACGACCGCGCACATACCGAGTAAATCAGGTCGTAAATCAACCTCTTACCTCGACCATAATTGTGATATACTTTTCTATAAATCGATAACCACTGAAATGTAGTAATGTATCAGTTTCATTAACTCAAAATATGACTTTTAAGAAAGTATTTAGCTAGGTACCCGATATCTTTATCAATTTTACCATAGTGTGAGCGCCTTTATCTTCTTAACCCTTTAGGCAAAGGCGTTAAATCGTATACTGTTCGTAAAGTGTATTTTTAACCTCTGATACACCTTGTTGAATTATCCAGCGTTCAATTGGTTTAAGCTGCTAAATAAATGGATGGACGGAAAATTCGAAGTGTTCTCACCAAATTCTTCCTTGATTAGCTGGGTCTCTTTGGTGGTGATGTCTTCTTTCAGCTGCTCGACTTGGTGGTTCATCACCTTGATCTTTTGCTTCAAGTCCGAGATTTGATCTTGCGCCTCCAGCAGACACTTGCTGAAGTTGTTGCGGTCGGCTCGCACTTGCTCGAAAAGATTCTGTTGCATTCGATATTTGGTCTCACATTCCGACAGACTTTTCTTGTACTCGTAAATCGACTGCTGCTTCAACTTGACCTCTTCGACAGTGTCTTTGATTTGTTGGGTTAAATCAACTGCTTCTTTTATGTACCTGTGTAAAGCAAGATGCTGGATTGGACTAGAGTGTGATTTACTAATTGTTGATATGCGTGAATATCTATAGTATAGCGAATTACATGTAAAGCTATTTTTTTTTTTTTCTTACCGATCGCGATCCTTTTCTAAGGTCAATATTACTTGGCGCTGCCGTACGCCTTGTTCGCTTAGCGCCTCTAGCTCAGACTCCATTTTTTTCTTCAAGAGTTCTGCCATCTTTGCGCCTCTCAAATGATCTTCCAGCCTTACTGTATCAAAATGTATACAACTTTAGTGATTCAAAAACTTTTGATATAAGTAAATAGTTTGGAACGTTCTCGCTGCAATTTCACTCTCTGATTTTCAATAACCTTTTACAGATTCTCTTTTATAGCAATCTATTTGTCTCGGTAGATTGATAAAACTTCACAATAAAGTTTTACTATCGATCTTTAACAACCCATTTAATGAAGAAGGCTACTGCTTCGCGATTTTTTTAAACCAAAAATGCGCCCAAAACGCCCAAAACTACGCGAGGACAAACGACTTTCTAGCATTAAAAATACTCACGTTGTATTTTGGCATGAGCCTTTGCATGCGCTTCTTTATCCCTGACCATAATCTCTATGGTTCTAACGTCAGCTTCCGTTTGCCGTTTGTACCCATCGGATTCTGTTTTCAGCTGTGATCGGAGCACTCTCTCTTGAGTTATCTCAAGTTCCACTTCGGCTTTTAAAGAACGTGCCTTTTCCAACTGCTGCTCAGTGTGTAGGTTTGCCCTCTTTAATCTTGTAACGTCTGCATTCAAACCTTTAATTTCGTCGTCTTTAGCCTGGAAGGTATGCGGATTTAACATTTGACCTTTAGGTCAAACAGGTAACACTCCTAAGCGTTATTGTAAAGATGTAAACTAGACATGTTTATATATTCTCAAAAATTCTCAAGTCTTCTCTAGCGGTCAATATTGAAGTCACTAACCTTGAGGTCCTTCTTCAACTCGTTAAAATCAGTGACGGCTTTTTCGAGTATTTTACCTTGTAGCTCATAATCCATGTTTGCTTTCTCCATTCGCATCTTGAGAACCTCGTTATCACGAATGAACCTCTCTGTTCGGAGCTGGAAAAAAATACAATTCAATATCTCAAAATGCTCTAGACACAATACAATCCCAATAATAATAATAATTCACAATTCGCCAAAGACTGGCTCCAATTTTCATGGGCTTTACCAATTGAGTTTCCTTGATACAAATTTGTAAGTGGAAATTTCGTTTCTTATAATAAATATCAACTTCCCGTGCAAGGGCATTTGGAGTTTGGTTTTAGGTATACCTATTCTATTCCATTGAAGATTTTTTGGTATACTCTCTGTTGGAGCCAGAGGGGCTACTTGAAATTAAGAAAAGAGAGTGGACTGTATTTTGCAGAAAGTCCCAATCTGCCTACCTTTGGCCGCGCTGGAGGCGACGGGTAAATGTCTATGGGTAAGGGTTGAATTAGGTAAGGCTGATAGGGAAGGAATAAAGGGAGACATAAACTTATCTTCGAGATGCGCAGACTTGGAGCTCCGTCAAATACGAGTTCAGAAAAACACAAATAAATTCGAAAATGAAAACTTCGCGAAATTCGAGGGTCGCGATTTGTCTCGACAGACTACCTGTCTGAAGCGAGGTTGCGAGCAGAACAGGAGAACTAGAACTGATACGAGGTTGAGAGCAGAAACGGAGAACTAGGACTGACGCGAGCAGAGAGCAGAACTAGCACTGAGTGGGAAAGGCTCACCACTGCATGTTGAGAGCTCGTCAAACTTGATGACGCAAAATATCACCTATAAATCAGCTGGAATGCACAGGTACTAACCAACTGAAATAAATTAAATTCAAAACGAAAGAAGTGGCGCGAACACTCTCTGCAATTACTAATACAAAAATGTTAATAAATAAGTTTTGAAACATACCTTTGCATCTTTAAGCAACCCTTCTAATTTTGCAACATCTTTGGTGAGATCCATGACAGTCCGATTAATCGAGTCTATTTCGTCTTGCTTCAAATCCATCTCTACTTGAGCCCGGCGTAAATCCGCATCCATGCGCTCCTTAAGTTTAGCAGCTTTGGCTGCTTCGACAACGATTATCTACAGCATGAAATTGAATGTCTAATATTACCTATGGTGGCTTTGTGGCAAGTGGGAATCATTTGCGTCACAGTTAATCTTGTCACATGGAGACACACAATTTCTAGGATTATTTTGTTAAGCTAGTAGAAAAATACTAATCAGATGCATCATTGTCATTTAGAAGTTTTTTGGCTGCCTACATCCTTTTCTTGCTCAAGTTCTGAATATTTCAGGTCAGTGGCAGATAACTTTCGCTCCAAAAGCTCTTTTTGCAACCCTTCTTGCTTAAGTTTTTCTTTCATTTGGGTTGCTTCAAGAATTAGACGTTCCCTTTCTCTCGCCAGAACTTCTTTGTTCTTGCTGGCAGTCCCGAAACTGCAACAATGAACCGCTAGTTAGACAGATTCAAAAAGCTGTCGGTTCCTTATGATGAGGACATACTCTTCAGTGTGATCACTGCTCTGTCTGTTCTTGATTTCGATTTCGGCGTTTAGCCGTGTAATTTGATCTCGTAGATTCTCTATCATTTCCAGCGCTAGTCTTTCCCTTGCATGTGCAGCATCAACTGTCTTCCAGCAATTTTCAACTTCCTAGCAAAAAAATACATATTTAAAAAAATACATCTTATTCTGTATAGAGACAAGGTACCGATACAACCGATTACAGTAGGTAATGTTATGATTTGAGTCATGTAGTAAAATTAACAACTTATCCACATGTTACCTGCTTCAAATGTTCGATTGTCGCCTCATCAGCTTGTTGTAGCCGCGTTGCGATAGCAATTTTGTTAGCGTTATCTGCAAGCTCGGCACGGGTTTCTTCACACTCAGCCGCCAATTTTCTTTCATTTTTGTGCGCTTCCTGGTACTTTTCAAATACACGTGTAAAATCTCTACACATATGGGACACCTCCTCCTTATCGGCCAATTCCGCAATAACTGATTCGAATTCATCCCGAAATACTACGAAACTTTCTGTCTCTTCGATTTCTGCCTCTACTTGCTCTACAGATTCGGTCGATTCCGACACCTCAACCTGAAATATTTTTTTTGTAGAAAATTGTGTTACAATACTTTCAGAAACTATAATCACTCAGTAACTACTTGGGTAGAAGCGATGACACCACATACTTCCGTCACTTCTTCGGAGGACATTCTTAAATTTTTTTACTATTTTGATGTTTTTGGAATTTGCATCCTCGATAGATCTGTGTTGTCCTCTGTGGTGGTGTTCCCAGCTGTCAGAAATCTGTCAGAAATCAGATTTGCTAAAAAATTAGTTGTAGACAGGCAGGAAGAGTAACTTATAATACAAAATCTGTAAAATACCTTTGATTATACCTGTGATCACAATTTTACTTGCTCCGTTGCCTAAGAAACGTTAAATCAATTGTTTCCACTTGTCGTTGTTAGGTTAGTTTTTTGTATGACAATCTAGTCTGAGTGATTCCAGTCTGCTTGCGATTTAAATACTTCACACAAGATTTAAGCAGCGTTAGTTAATTAACTTTTTCTCAACATGGATGAATTGTTGGTTATAAATCTGATTCGGCAAGAAATTGTGAACCACAACTTGCTCGTCAAAGCGTTGATTCAGGTGCGTAAGTAGCAAGTTTTATCCTTACTACTTTTATACTAGACTATAAGAAGATTAAAGGAAAATATTCAAGTTTTCTTGGACTCTGGAAATAAAATCTTTTAATTACTTGAATTGTACTACCTATTGACATTTCAAATCATCCATTGAATTGAACGCTTATTGTACCAATTATGAGATTGTCCTTGTTTTGCTATCATCTACCCACTATTTTTTAGGATATACGAACTTGTCCGGGGCCCCTGGAATTACTTAATGACCTTAACAGTGAGGGCCGGAACAAAATATCTGCATTAAGAAAGCAAATTGACAAATTAGAAACAATCAGCAAGGAGCAGGACAAGAAAACTGATCGACTAGAATTGTTGAAAGAAGTTTCCAGCCATAGAGATCAGTTCTCAAGGTTGGTTCACAGAAAATATTTTCTTTGAAACATTTTTACCTATGCTGCTCACAAATGTCGCTTACCTTCTAAAACATTTAATGATATCTGTAGTACCGTCGCCGAGTTTCGTAAAGCAAATATGGCATGCTTGCTGACTATCGAGAAGTCCGAAAAAGTTGATCTATTTGACGAAGACAAAGAGTCATCAATGTTACGAAACCGACAACGGAAGGACAAGGAAGGGCTCGTAAAAATGTCATCAAACGTCTCCGAGCAATTGATGTCGATTAGTCGCCATTTGGCGGACACTAATCAAAGAAGTGCTGACACGTTAGAGTCGCTAGGTAAAATACGCTATTTACCTTTACCTATTTATGATAACTTATCATTAGAAACAAAATATTTTGGAAATCTTGTAGTACTATTTAATTGGGAATAACTAATGAGACGCAAATAGATTTGCAGTTTGGAGTGATTTATGTATGTGCATTAGTACTTTAATGTAATCCCAGTAATCTATTACCACTAGAATAAAATCAATTAAAATTAAATACCTACCTACAATTAAGGTGTTTAATTCATATTCAAAATCTCAGGGAACTTTTTCCTAATGCTTGCTGTTTGGTGTTAGTTGGCAGTGTTTGGTTTGCATAGGTAATCAAAATATGAAAGAAACCAATGGAATTCTTTGCCTAGTCTAAGAAAGCCCAACCACTGATGCATTTAACTACCTGTCGCTTGACAACGAATGCGTGCAACGTAAACGATGCTGTAGCACTGTCTAGATTCAAGAAAGACACCCTCTAAGCCGACCAAGCTGCGTACACATCATTCTTTGCTTGCATAAAATGAAATATTGCTTAAAATCACCTACCTATGTTGGCCTTAATGATTGTCTCCAGTTTATTTTTGTAAAAATGTTAGATGTAGGTTTCAGTTTCACATCTAAATTAGTAAGTCAAATGCATCAAATCCAATCCCCTTCAAGAAACTATAAAATTTTATAAGAACACACCATTAATCCAGAGCCCTCTAAATACTTATCTGTCATCAATTGATACCTATTTATTGCCATTCAGTAAAAAAATAAACCGATAGATTTCTAAAGCACAATGAAAAATGCTAGGTTACTATGACGTTACCAACAGGCAAAGATTACTTTAATTCAAGGAAATTTTTCTTTTCCATCACTGATTTGTTATCATTATTTTAGCCAACTCTTCTACAACGGTTCACGGAACAAAGGATGAGCTTCTGACAACGGGAAGCACAATTTCTCAGTCGGGAAAACTTCTTGCAAAGTATGGTCGCCGAGAATTCACAGACAAAGTACTACTATTCTTTGCTTTCGCTTTCTTTTTGGCTGTCGTATTCTATATTGTTTCCAAGCGACTTTTTTGAGAAGAAGTTTCAGTGTTCAGTTTTCAGTTAGTGGTTAACATTGCAGCTGAAAATATCGGGGTGTCTGGAGTAGGATAGGTATGGAAACTGGAAAGTGACAAGGATGCTAAAAGATTTTGGGTTGAAATGGCATATTTATTTTATTATTTAATGTTTAATTAATTACTACAATATATTATTGCATTTTTGTTGTATCATTTCATAATATTTATATTATGCGCTCTCCTACATAAGTTGATAGTTGAAAAGGGAGCTATAAGAATCTTAGATCTAAAGATTTTTGTACCTAGAATGAAATAAAGTCAGTGGTTGGTAACTAGGACTAGATGCTCCTGGTTCTAAGTAGGTCTAGATACTTCATATAACCATGGGTTTGATAACTACCTACAGCTAATAAAGCTATTATATTTTGTTAACTTGTAATT
Organism: Nemurella pictetii; assembly: GCA_921293315.2. Lineage (NCBI taxonomy): Eukaryota > Metazoa > Arthropoda > Insecta > Plecoptera > Nemouridae > Nemurella > Nemurella pictetii. Next base: position 16,099,679 of record OV121120.1, on the reverse strand, counting down.
GTGTTATTGTTTAAAATTACCTACGGAATGACATACTAGTGCCCATTTTGAGCATGGGGCCTATTTTTTAAGTTGTATGAATTTTTTTTGGTAATTGATATATTGCTTCAAGCAAAATTTAGTTTTTGAATGTATTGATTAATAGAAACACTCAAGTTATTAAACTCTTGAGTCAGGAAACATCCAATAAACTATATTTCCCATATGGACTATGCCGTACCTTCAAATTATTATTTTTGCCGTAAATGTAATGGTGTTTATTTTTTTCCAAACTTATAGCCATCGGCTGTGGGAATATTTTGGGAAGACAGAGAATAAGTTTAAAAAATATATTTTTTAAATAAATTCAAAGAGCATCTAACTTGAAAATAAAAAAGATATGCATCTTCTCTGTTTTTTTGTTTTTTCTACCAAAGGTCATCAAAAATAGCAAATGATTGACAGATGCTTTCATTCTGCAAGAAAAAAACATCGTGATTTTCAGTTATTTGAATGTTATTATCTCTGCACACTTATGCTAATATTTTTTAAATTTGATCAGTCATTGAAAACATGGGCTTACCGTTGAGCAGTAATGTATGAATTCATCCACTGTAATCACTCCGTTGTGATTTACGTCCAGTTTCTGAGAAGAAAAACAATTGTTGTTTATGCAAGTCAGAAACTCAAATTGAGCTACAAATATCTGAAGAAAACAGATAATAATAATAGGTATACATTTTTATGGAATTTCGTAATGGAATTTTTTTCTTCAAAAATAATGGCAATTTTACAGGGTTACCTTTGAAATGCAGGTATGTGTTATATTGACTTAAAGTGACTGAGTTTCAGGCATGCAAGAAAACAATCTTACATTAAAATTTGCAATTTCTCATAAAACCAATCAATATTTCTGAGAAAATGATAACAGAATCATAAATTTATATAGAAAATTGCTGTGTTATTTATTGTGTATTTGTTTTCGTAAATGGAAAATAACATGTTAAATAAAAAACAGGTCAAAATCTGATGTTATTGAGAAGTACTTGGAAAACAATCATTGGATGAAATAATCATTTTCTTCTTTCCTAAGAAAGTAGAAAAAATTTGTATTCAAAAATGATGTTTTGTGATGAATGGTACAAAGAAAAAACTGCAAATTATTTCACATAAAATTTTAACTTTGCACTTGCAAAATAATTTAAACATAGGTAATATGTTTAATATTTCTATATAGTGGTGATGAATATTCTAAGCAATTATCACTTTCTTCATAGAAGGGAAATTAATTAAACTTTTCCATTCCGAGGAACATCAAGTAATAGACTAATTAATATTAGTCAGAAACTTGCAAGGACCCTGTAGGAATTGCCTTCTTGCTCCTTGCTTCAATTGCCTTGAATTTCTCCTCGGGTTCCCAATAAGGGAACAAAAATTATCCATCCTACTTGATTGATGTCGCCTCATTTTCATTCTCTTGAGACACTCACCTTTAAGACATGACTTACTGAACAAGCTAATTCATTTAATCATTTTAATAAATACATGGAAATATGAAAGGTGGAAGAATGGAGCAGAAATTTGAATTTGAGTAGGTCTGAAACCTCAGTGGGATACTGTGAAAAAAGTGAAAACATTTCTTGGGAATGCAAGAGAATAATTTACCCATACTTTGAAAGGCATGTGAATACCTATAATACCTATGATCCTATGAATTTACACATACGACATTCTGTTTTTTTTTATCATATATATAGGCGCTATTGAGTGCATGACTTACACGCAAAGGAGGTGGGACAAAATTATTCACGACTTCAAATGAAAAATTTGTTGAATCAGCCCTGTCAAAGGAAATGACATTTGACCCAGTTATCTGACAAATATTACCCAGTTCTACCATTGTTTGTCAAATCTCAGTTGAGAGAAACAGAAAAACTCAAACAAAACTTCAACACGAGTCATAATGAAACTGGCTCTAACTAATTAATACCCTTAGTCCATACCAAAAGCAGTGTGCCGTACCAGCTATAGGGTTGTACCAATTTTTACCCATATCTACCTGAAATATTTTGTCGACGTGTTTTTCTGGCGTGTGATTGGTGTGGTCGCTGCTGTCGCCCATTAGATTGTAGATGGCAATGATTACTCCCAGCATCTCTTTCTTGGTGATGAAGCCATCGTGATTAACGTCGTACAGTCTGGGGGCAGGTCGATAGAGGACACACAATGTAACAGACAGAGAGATTGTCTACTGTCTAGTCTTTAATGACATCAATTTCACTGCTGATCCGAAAAGGCAGGGGTTTCTTAAGAAACTCACAATATTCTCACAATAAAGGCTGGTTCACAATCAACTTAGCAATAGACATCACTGAAAATAAGCAGTAACTTAAAAGTTTGACATATGGATCTCCATTAGACTGTCTACAACAAACATAAGGACTTAACTTAGACATGACTTAAACATAATGTTTGACCATGCCAAACTTTTAAGTTACTGCTAATTTTAAGTTATGTCTATTGCTAAGTTGATTGTGAACCAGCCTTAACACGTTATAAACTTTTTATACCACTGGGTAGCATGGGTGTGACTGTAAGGAACTCTTTAATCATGCGAAAAATTATCCATCTTGGTGTTTTAAACAGTATATTAACGTCTGCTACCATAATTACATCCATCTCCGCGTGATAACATGAATTTAACGATATTTTGTAAAGACAGTCAAAAAACGAATTGCTTGCGGGGGGCCTTTTGCTTAACAAGTCTTTGTTCTCTATATGGTCCAGATGCCCTGCTTTTCTGCTTGTGGCTTTCCGTGATCTTCCTCAACCTGGCCACCGCAGGAAAATTGCTGAGATAGATTCTTCCTCCCAATAACCAACTCCTACGTGACTCCATCCGATCCGAGATCGATCGAGATTTGATTCAATTGTCGTGCCGAATTCGGTGAACCTAAAAGATTTCGAAATGGCATACGAAAAGATTCTCTCAGTGTAAATCCTTTCCAAAATTTCAAATTTAAATTTATGTAAATTTTTCCGCTAGAAGATCAATATTTTGCAACTAAATTTACATTCGAAAATCCATGCCCACTCACGGAAAATATTGAAATTTTCGTCTTGTCGGCTACAAGATGAATCTACTTGAGCACACATGTCCTATCACTGTGTCTCGCTGCCAGTTGACAATGTTGTCAATGCTCTATGCTGGTAATGATATAAATTTAATAGACCTACAATGTATATTCACACAAGAATTTTGATATTTTACTGACAAAATTCTGACCCGGACCATATTTGGCATTTAATAACAGAGGGCGTTCAAGGGAAATACGACACAAGGGATTTCATGAAACCAATACATTGACTATATACGTAGCTAACTAAGAGTTGAGCGAATAGCATGGGAGAAGGTATTACAATTTACATCGATTCAAATGCTTTCTACCATGCATTATGTGCTTCTATAATGAACTCACTTGAAAGCCCAGCTTAATCTGTCTTGAAGACTCCCCTTCATGACAATCGACAAGCCAAGCATGAATTCTCCAAACGTGATTGTGCCATTCTTGTCGTCGTCCAGTGTGGCGAATACGTAATGAGCATACTGACTCGCATCTGCAATGCAAAATACCAATTTCCCCCCATTATCAATGCAAATTTCAAGTTCGAAATTCGCGTTCCACGAAAACCATGTTGCAAACCCATGGAAAAAAAGATACATCGCTCTTATTTGAAGACCGCATTAGTATACTTTTTGTTGAGGAAAATTGGCAAGACTTTCGACGAGAACAACGTATATTTTCTGCTCAGAAAACTCTTCGAGGTAGTAAACCTGATTTCCTCACCGACCTTCCCACGCTGCTTCTCTCGCAACAAAGAAGTTATTGTTGCAAGTCCCAAACTCGTTATTTTCTTTTAAAAAAAAACGCTTTAGCTTCTCATTGTATAGCATTTTCAAGCGGGAAGCATTTCCCGTTGTCGTATTTGCTTTGAATATTTTATAAACTGAAGAAAGTTCACCTCCTTTCAAAATTAACGAGGCTTACCACCGAGGGGGAAGAATTTCGCGTAAATGCTTTTGAATGTCGCTTCGGTGATCGCTCCCGACGGACACTCTTGCTTGAACGCCCTGTAAATGCATCTTATCTCCTCCTTGGTGAACTTGGTGGTTCGAATGAGATGCTCCAGACGGTCGGGCTTGTAGCGGACTAGCGGCGGACCGTCGTCGTCGTCGAGCTCGATATCTGGAAACAGATGTGAACGAAATTGATGACAAAACGGGAGAGAAGACAGGGTTGAAGTAATGGAAGGATAATATTGAAGAAACCGTTCTCTTAAACCTGTGATAAATTATAGGAATATCCTTTTCGGTATTCTAAAGTACTTTTCTTTTAAAATTTGCACTGTTATCTTAGAGGAGAATGGCTGAAAGTTTCAAATAATCTTTGAACAAAAGCGGACAAAAGCTTTGCAATGTGTGTGTATAATTGAACTTTAGTGAAATTCGTGTAAGAAATGGCTGTAGAAATTCTCTAACGTTACACCACCAACTCAAGTCTGCAACTACGGTTGGCTGTGGACCATTTTCACAAACGACAGCGACACAAATTTGGCGCCCAGTGTTATTGATCCGTTTTTTGCTTAGGTTTTAGTGCGCTTCTGTTTAATTGGAAGAGAATTCGCAGTGTTTGATCTCGGGAAAATAAATACAACTGCAGTTGGTTACTCCTCAACAATAAATTCGTGGACACAGGTCACGTCACGTAATGTATGTAGTATCGATTTCAATTTAGATTCCTGTTCAAATCACTGATTGAACAACGCGTCAATCGCAGACTGTTTATTATCAACATGTAGGCAAAACATGTCACGTTCGTTGATGAACGGGGCTGTTAATTTATGCACGCCGGAAGGGCCGTATGCATATTTCAGCCCCCTTGAGGGTAAATAGGTTGAAATCGACAAATGGATAGTTATCTATGATTAAACCCCATCAAGACCATAAACAATTTAGAGCGACGTGCATTTTGTATACTTCGCCGCACTCGATAGGTTATCGAAATGCTTTTGAAAATAGAAACGAAACGAGGTCTGCTTATAAATGTGTGGCGCGCGGCGAAAGATTTCGGTTTAGCAAAAAGGAGCCTATGTCGTTACAATTACTTTGTTTCACAATATCGAAAGAAAAGTTCGTCAGACTTTAATTCCGTAATATATGCATTGAAACTTGTAAGCAAGCACACGCGGATAAAACATTGTTTACAATAGTAATTACTGAATTTAAGTTTCAATCCCTGAGAAGCTGTCTCTAATTTTTGCTAGAGCGTTGCAGCGTTGCAGGTAGCTTAATAAAACACCTATACACACACATTTCGCTATGATCTTGTGCAAAAATGTGCTCCTGCTTCCATCCCAGCTGCCATCTGGAGTGTTACACATTTCGCGATGTAAGTGAAATAAAAAAAAAAAAAAACAAATAAACAACCCCGCATCATTTCAATCAATACAAAAACGAGAAACGCAAAGTAAAGCTAGACGCTTTATGCTCCATCTCGCTCTTTGCTAGCTGTCCGAACTCCCAAGTATTTATCGTTAGCTGGGTTAAGAATAGAAATGAGAGCAATAAAACTCGAAACGAAGCCGAGGGCAATCAATCACCAACCGTTTTGATACAATCGTTTCATCGGGCAATCAATTTCGTTATTCTTATTCTTTATTTGATACGAATCTTTTCTAAACGGTTTATCGATGCTTCTTATGAAATGCGTTTCTTGCTGCACTTTACATTGGCGAACTAAACGTTGCTCTGGTAGAGCTGTAAAAAGTTTGTCATCCACCCCTTTCGCCGTTTAGGGGTTCAGGGTGGTGGAATCCCGGATCAAAGGCTAACTGGGCTCTAAATGGCTGCGAGGCTCAGTCTCACGTGTGGTACATTAGTGGTCCGAGCATTCATTCTGCATTCTGTGCAAAATATACCCAGCTCTCGCGGCATCTCGTGGGGTAGTGTAGACGGGTTTTTGTTCGTGTAGGAGATAGAAGGTTTTTGTTCGGATTCTATACGAGCGAGTCAATATGTCAAGAGGCATGATTTGATAGTCGGAACACGTTTGCTGAGTGTGTTTTGCACGTTAGTTCCTTGTCAGGTTTTTTGATTGGCCGTTTCCAGTCCCGTTCCGTTTTAATATGCAGACTTTTTATGGTACCTAGGTATACTACGTCCAGATTATATAGACTTGATATGAAAATCGCATTACTCTTCCGAATTATTCGATGGGTACAATCTAGCAAAATACGGAGTCATATCAAATCCTTAAATTTAGTACCCGGTAAAAGTAGCATAAAGGAGGTATCTAACAATTTCTGTTGTATAAAACCACGTTTAAAACTCTGAATTCACACAAATTCCCACAATGTTTGGCATATAAATCGAAGTTTTTAGCGCACACACAAGAAAATTATTTTATACATTATTTTCTCCTTAGCTTAGATTATGTTCAACGTAAGTGAGGTGCAAATTAAGAAAATGGAAAAAGATTAAGCATAGAATAAAATATCATTTTCGCGAAATTTTCTCTAGAACCAGTAAAACCCTGAAAGTGCCATCATAAAGCTAGTTCTTGGCGTAGTACCTACTCGTAATTAATGACTGTGGTCTGTACGTTCAACTCAGGCCGCTCTAATTAAAAGCAACCTCCTAAGTCATTGTACTCGAAGTATCTAGGTACATAGTTACATAGACGAGGTGTTCACTGCTAAGTGGCTCATTATTACGTGGAGCACGACGTATACAGAGATAATATACTGAGGTACCTACAATATAACATATTTATGAAACGACTAACGTGACTCGCTCTAAATTTAATTAAACAAGTCTGTAAAGCTCTATAAACTCAACTTCTCTCTCTCCGGGAAATTCAAAATGTACATGTGATAGGAAATGTGTTCAAAAGCCGCAACTAATAAAGTAACGACAAAAAGTTCACGCTAGACTATAATCTTACCTGGCTTTTGGCGCAGTTTCAATTTCACGCGATGAAATTTGCGAATGACTTCGGCCGTAAATGACGTGCTGGAATGCGCGCGATTTGACTTTCGAGACGTGCCCTTTTCTTTATCCTCGTAATTCATCTTCGTTGGCATTTTAAACCTTATCGTAACAGGTAAATTAAAAGTTTGTAGCCACGTGATTGAACGACTTCAAAAAAAAATCTACAAAAAAAAAGGAAAAACGCCGACGACTTTTTTTGACAGTTAAGAAATCACGCGCTAGCAGCACACGTATAATTTCAAATCGATCGGCGACGCAACATTTCGCACGCGTGACGGTTGATTTGCGCCCCGCGAGATGACGAGATGAGAGAGACGAAGGTCCGGCGCTACCCTTTGACTCCGACGCTCGACTGGCGCGATGAGTCACGACGTCTCGCCAGCAAGCCCGCGCAAGCCGCTTTCCGCGGAGTTACTCTGGGAAAATGTGCGTAGCACCATGCCCGCGATCGGGGTGGCTGGGTGGCTGGGTGGGGGCGGACGGGGGGAGGCAAAATGGATCAGCAGCTGAGTGGAGGAGTGTGGACATGACTAGTGAATACTTGCCGGAGAGCGTTTGCTAGATGCTGGAAATGTTACTCGAGCTGTAAAGATTAGACGCAGTCTCGTTGAAACTGTGTCATCTTTACTATACGGCTGTAGAATATTACGCTAACGCAACATGTCCTTTTTCGGACCTCAAACCAATTACCACAGAGCAAAACCATACACTTCCATAAAATAACATAGTAAATATCTTAAATCAAAGACCTTATTAGTGCGTTTTAGGTTTTTAATTGGATCTTATGGCTCAAATGTGAGGGAAACTAAAAATAAGCATATACAAATGTTTAGGCTTCGAACACTGATAGCTGCCACTGATAGGACCACAGTGATGGTGATAGTGATCAGTGATTATATTTGATTTAATTGCAAGCAATAGATTGCAGAATCTCAGCTGGTTTCGCCATGGTCCAGAACTCAGAGCTGTGGCCGCGCTGAGGCAGACTGGTGTAGACGTTAGCTCATCGCATCCTGCTCCATCCGCCCGGATCCCGAGATCCCCAGCATCCTAGCGGCGCAAACTCGATCCGCGCGGAGGTGGCTCCTGAGGGGGTGGCTTCAGAGGGGGTGGCTCATGCTCGGGCGGCTAGCGGGGTCTGTGTCACCGCCGCCGCCGCCGCCGTCGCCGACGACTAAAGTGGACACTCTATGCGAGCGAAAACCACGATCAATCAAGTGTGCATCGCTTGTCGCGTATTAACGATTTAGCTGTACGTTACATGTCTGGATTAGAAGTGCACTTAGCTGCGAGTAGCTACTCGGGGAGCATATCCGCGTTTAAGCCGACGTGTTTGAACACAGTTTCCAGACTAGGACGGGATGGGAGATGAAAAAGAAAACTGAGCTGAATAAAATATATCTGAGGTCGGTTTTGGGGTGCTTTTCTTGCGCGACTACCGTTGTGGGGGTGTAATTCGGGATTATTGGAGGTTACATTTTTCTCACGTCCAACACTTTCAGCCACTTTAACCCTGCCGCAAAAAACACCTTTCTTCCAACTTCTCATCCCACCAGCTAAGACCTGGGCATGGCTACAGCTCGAAGCTTTCAGGGCTTTGTTTGTTTTGCTTTTGCTGCATATACGTGTTGGCCACGTCAATGGTCAAGCTCTCGAGTCAAGAGTTCCATGATTTACAGACTTTATACTGCTTGGAAAAGCGGAAGTTGTAAGCACTGTTGCTTATGCTACGAGATGTGACTCAGAAGTTTGAAATATTCCGCTTGCATATATTACGTGGAAATGGGATTTGCATGATGAAGCACATGCCCAAATTAAATTTCCTAGGTCAGGGCGGAATAATAAATGTGAATGCACATGTTTTAATAAACATTTTGTTTATTTTAACCAGACAGGAAAGTAACTGATCAAAATTCCGCGAGTTTTACTACCACAAAATAAAGAAATTTCTATTCTGCTAAGACTAAGAGTAAATTATTTGATAGAAAAACAAATAATAAATAGAGAAAAGGGTCTAAAATACACCTATTATAGGTAAAGAAAATGATAAAGTACAAATGCTGACACTTCAGTCAGCATTTTAATTGAGACACATAAGTCATAACAATATTAAATAGGGTACATAAATCACAGCTCTTCTTAATCCTTTACATAGTCAATAAATTGATAACATATTAATAGTGTATCACGTTTAAATAATAACTATATTCACGAAAACAAAACCTGGATATATTCCAGACAAGTGAAGTACTCAGTGAGGATTTGAGCTGTTAACAAACATTGCTGGCAGTTAAGCAAGTTGATGGTTGTCATACTGTTTATAATGGTTTTATGATATAAATATCTAATTCCGATAGGTACGTTGCACAATATTTAGCAATAAAGTGCATTTAAATGCACTCACGACAGCCCACATTACGAAAATCGAATCCTCTCCACGGTCGCAAAGTACCGAGGTCACGGCAGATCGGAACGCACGGAGCAGACGTCGCGCATGCAGAACCGGCTGCGGCAAACGGGGCACGTGCACTTTGAGGCGAGCCACGTCTCGGGCCGCGTCTGGTCTTGGCGCGAAGCGTGCCACTTGCCCATGCAGTCGAGGCACCACATCGGGCGGCAGTAGCACGAGACGCAAGCGTCGGCGCCGGTAGAGTTGTCGCCGCAGAGCTTCTGCAGCTTGACGTTGGACACGGTCTGCATGCAGCCCATGCACGGCTCCAGTTCCTGGCAACGTGGATTTTGTATCGTTTGATCGGCACGCATCGATACTTACCCTTCTTTACTAATGAAACATTGATTAATTTTTTTGTAAACTATTTAAATGGGAAATTGAATGCTTGGTTTAGCCTTAAGTTTATGCAAAGCTGCTAGCTTTGTCACTGAAGATTCTAAAAATCAAACAAACCCAACAAATTTACAATAGTTAATCTAACTACCTTCAAACATTCATTATATTTTTTAAATTATTTAACTGGGATATTGAATCCTAGCATAGAAAGATGGGTACCTACCTACAATAGACTAGCCTTATTCTGCAATCATTCTACCACTTGACTTAGCACTCTAGCGCTATTAATCCATTCCTACATGTTTGCTTTTAACCGGGTGATTACCTAAATAAAAAAACCCACATCCTTAAAAAATCTAACAGGCGTTTGGTATGTTCCAATGTTTAAGAACACACTTCAGCAGAAGGAAAACTATAATTTTGGTGATTTTGCATATCTACAATGATTGTGTTCATGAGCAACTTACCTGTACCGAGTCGAATATTGGATTGAGCGCAACTTGTTCCCGAAACGCATCTAAATATCTGTCAGTCATTGTGCGGTGGAACGTGACGTGCTGCAGGATCGTTATTGGTCGGTTGATCTTGTCCTGGAGATCTTTGAAATCCAACGCATTCAGTCTTAATTTGAAAGGCTCCACTCCCGTTCGAGTCGATTTCACCTCTATGTTGAGAAACTGGACGCCCCCCGGACTGTTGGGTGCCACTTGGTGCATGTCGCTGCTGCTCAGAATCAACACCGTGTCGCTCTGGTGGGCACAATTCAGTTGATATGGCGACATCTTCACGATCCAGTTGTCGGTAACTATTATGCGGACTATTGAGCTGATCTGGAGATTTATTTTGTCCACTCTGAAATTATTGAAGAAGGCTTTATAACCAACAGGTTTCTTTATGGTGAGGTCAGGTTCTAGCCAAGGTAGGTACTTTCTTAATAACATGCAAAAAATATTTAGGTTTGTTAAGTTACCTTCTATATTCTAAATTAATATCGGAGGCTACGGTTCTCCAACTGGAACCAGCTTGGCAAAATGGAGACAGCTTTTCTGCAATTGGATGACCTTTCCAATTGTTTTTAAACCATTCCCAGACCTTGTATGCGGCAACTAAAGGAACAATTACTGCGCTCGTGACAAATAATTTCCAAGAGATGCTTCCCGTGATGAACATCAGGAATGGGTCCACCTGCTCAAGCCATGCCATACCAAGAACGTACCCTGAAAAATTGAGAAAATATTTTTACAGACACGTATTAATTTCGTTGTTGACAATGCAACAAATATCATGCCCTAGGTTACTAACCTAAAGGAAGAAAGGAATGCATGACAATAGTAAAACTAGCTCTGCGAATATGATATTCAATGAAACGCTCGGTTTCATTTCCAAGCCACTTCGAGAACAAATACTCCACGGTACAGCCTGCTGATACCACTTCATTTGGAGGAAATATAAATATAGCAGAACTAAATATGTAGAAAATTGTAAATAATAAAGACGAAGTGTCGTCCATGTTTATGATAACCTTGAAACTATGACGGTCTCTTTTCAATTTTCCGCCCACCCCTCCCACCACTTGCGAAAGGGCGGCGGTTGCGTTGTGTGTCAACGGAGTTTTGTTTTTGTTTTGAAGCCACAATGGCTATAAAATCAGTTTTTGTACAAATTTTGTGTCTTATATGTTGTACTTTAATATGCAGAGGTATTTAACACTGATTACTCTTTTGCTCAGGGTGTTTATGAAGTGATTGATTCCAATGCCACTTTTGTTAAGGTTAGGAATTCTGATGCCACACCTTCCCAATGTTAAATTACATATGAAATTTTGTTTATTCCAGGACAAAAGGTAGCAGAAGATACCAATACAATGGTATGGTGCACCATCCGACCAGAAGAACAACAGAAATGCTTAGCGTTTTCAATCGCAATTGACAGAGACATCGGAAGATTTGGTTCTGATGCGATGAAGCTGGAATGCAAACAGGTGGGTGCAGGATAAATCTTCATTCTGTCAATGAACCCCTAAAATTCGATGATTCCATGAATCTGAAGTTGATTTAGTTACTATTTAAATTTATTTGCTCTTAATGAAGTGACCTTGATGAATAGGTCCGATACCTCTCTAACCCACATACCTAAAATTGATGTATAAATTCTGCAGTATTGCATAGCCATTGAATTTGGAGTAGCATTCATAACTTTTTCACCTGCTAATATTTGATATCGGCTGAGAATTTATACAGGATGCCTCTATAACTCATTGGCATTTTCATAAACCTTATATGACATTTCTCTATTTTACAGGCTTTTAACAAAGAAGAATGCATGACATTTTTAGACGAAGAAAAAGCGCACATCACCAGTCTAGATGCAGGAGAGGTATTTGTCGGTGGTCGTTATCACAGTTTAATACCAATAATGCAAGAAGTATATATTGGTGGGCAGAAAAATTACTATGCTGTTGCGGTAATTAAGAGAAATGGCAACATGTCAGATGTTGAAAGCCTGCGAGATCTACGTGGAAAGAAAGCATGTTTTGCCGGGGTCGGTACCCAAGCCGGTTGGGTTATTCCTGTTTACACAGTAAGTGCTTTCCCTCTGAAGTTGGTACAACCTACCTATAGAGCAACCTGAAGTAGTATAGCTACTTACATGATCTATTCTTGGAAAAAACTAACAAATCAATTATTTTTTAGCTGATGAGAGAAGGAGGCATGGAGGTAATTGATTGCAACAACCACGTCAAGTCGACAATCAACTACTTTGGCCCGAGCTGCGCTGTCAACAGCCTGATCAACAAGTACAATCCGATCGGCGACAATTCGGACAAGCTGTGCCGGCTTTGCATCGGCAAAATCCCCGGCGGTCGATGCACCAGCGCCGACCCTTACGCAGGGTTTGAAGGAGCGTTCCGTTGTTTGGTTGAAGCCGGGGACATCGCCTTCCTGAAGCACACCACCGTCGATGAAATGACCTCCACCAGCTTCGATCTTGGTACGTTTCGCCAGCTTCCGATAGGTCCATAATTAAAAAAACAGCCATGCTTACAATATCCTTGTTAAAATTCAATCGACCGTTAGTTTTTAACTGTGGCAGTTCGTCATTGGTCCTTGGCCTATGTTTGCACTGAACAAACTCAATGGCACATTCATGTTTCTGTGAAACTGAATGACTATTTACAACTTAGAAGTGATGTAGTCCATACAGTGAAAGATCATGATACCTACCGAATTGTATCCAGCATTTAGAGAACTTACCTTGAAATAAAGACTGGATTTTGAATTAGGTACTCTAAATAACAGGACTTATCTGGTTACTTTACTACATTGCAATTTGCAAGTCTCAATTATTTTGAGAAACTCTTGAAAAAAACGCAATTTTAAACTGGCCAATTCTGCCTGCTTGTTCAAACAAATTTTAACTCGGGCGATGTTTCGTGCACCAGCGCTCCTAGCAGGATGGCACATTTTCCCAGTGAATTGAGTGTATTATGTATTTTACATAGCTCTGTAGCTCATAGCTCATAGCTCCCACTAGCTGATAGCTCAGACTACGTAGTGTACAGAGTTACGATTCTCATTTTCAACTCGCCGCGCTTTTTCCCCGGCAGTTGGCGTGGCTAAGACGGACTTTGAGCTGCTGTGCCGCGACGGCACGCGCCGTCCGGTGGACGAGTATCTCTCGTGCAACTGGGGAGACGTCCCGACGCACACCGTCGTCACCACCTCCGCCAAGAGCATGGACCTGCGCCGGCGCTACCAGCGCTTCCTCAAGGTCGGTCGGCGCTGATGGCGGTCTTATAAATTTATTTCACTGAGAAATGGAAGACTCTTCAGGCTGCATCAGCTCGGATTTCTGTTCCAATGCCGCTTTTTTTAGTAACTTAAAGCAGTGCCATTTCTGATCAAGGCAACCAGGCAAAGCTTACTTACACCACTTACACTTGAAATTTTTTGTGATAGTTGTAATGGTTTTCTAGGATAGTTAGCATTTGATATAGCGTTTGATATAGTTTGATAATGATAAGATTTTAAAGACTCGCAACAACCCGAAGCCCCCTAACTTTAGTAAAAATCCGATAAAAATAATAGTTCCAGCTATTGGTATTTTCTCTAAAAATGGTTGCAGTTGGGAAGATTTGAAGATCTATTATTACAAAAGATTCACTGATTTTGCTTATCATTCTCTCGAGTCTTGGCAGCATGAATTGGTGGCTTGGTCTTGATGCTCGAGTTAAACTGATGCACTTGGACAAGAGTAGGCTACTGCTGATATCAGATTTCATTGATCTCCATTCATCAACACCAACGCCGATAGACCAGTTCCATAGCGCCAACTGCCATGACAGATTCCTGCTCAACACCGCCAAAACTAAACCTAAATAACCAATAATTAACACAGAATGAAAACTTTACAGAAAGCGTTGCAGCTGTACGGCGGCCCGGTTGGCAACCGCACGTCGGATAACCCGAACGACTTCAATCGCGAAACCGAGAAGAACGACCGCAACTCTTGGCAAGCGGACCGCGACCGCGAAAACGACAGGAACTCGCAGTATGAACGGAACCAGAACGATCGGAACCAGAACGATCGGGGCCAGAACGACCGCGACTCTGACCGGGACGGGGAGTACGGGCGCAACGGGAACAGAAATTGGCGAGGGGAGCAGGGCGGTCGCAGCTGGCAGGGCGGCTCGTCGTACGACCCCTACGGAGACAACAACGACCAGAACAACTCCATCGGCAGGGGCGTGCTCTACGAGTCTTTCAAGATCTTCGAGTCGGCGCCCAAGTTCGGGATACACCACAACTTGCTGTTCCAGGTAATTTTGTTGATTTGAAATCCATATTTGGCAGGAAGAGTAGCATTTTGGTAAGTGATGCTGGTAGTGCATTTATCTGCGGTACCTTGGGTACCTAAATATTGAATTTTTAGCATATATTTTTAGTTTTTTAAATAGCCCAGGGGCCCCGCTTAGTGCAGTCAACTGGTTTGTATTTCGGCGGTGCTACTGTGTCACCAGGTATTTCGGATTGAAAGAGATTGAGAAAAACTGGATTTTGACTCGCACCACCCGCACCACCGTAACTGCATTAGCATGCCAATAGCATATATTTTCAAATAAATGTAAGTACCTATATCAAAAAGTGTAAATTTCAATGCAAATTACTTCTCCTTTGCATGAAAACAACTTCAGATACAAGCAATTCGACACATTGTCTTAAAAAGCCAGGAAAACCATTAGGTACCCGAATAGCTGATGTGTGGTTCGGGAACTTTCCGTCGCAACAAAAGCGTCCCAGGTTTGCGCTTGCGAGGGATCGGTGTTTGACAGTGTCGGAAATTCCAGGACGTTGCAGTTGACATCAAGCCGCTTGACGAATCGCAGCAGACGTACAAGGGATACCTGGGGGCGGCGCTCGACCAGATCCTCGGAGTGCGACAGTGTCCTGTCAACCGCATGACCCTCTGTGTCACTTCCGAAGTCGAGCTCGAGAAGTGCATCAAGATGCGGGTGAGTCACTGACCTTCGATAGCCGGAATGACGGCCCAAACTAAGAAAAGTACCCAGTTGTGGACACGGTTAGAGTTAAGGCACGGTGATCGAGTAAATGTGCAGAGAATTTATTTCCTATCACTTGTAGTCGAGGGCGTCCTATAGATTTTCATCTCCTTTAGAGTATTTTTACTGTGCATCTTCACATTTTTCAAAGGATATTTAATTAGAAAATATGTCTGGTCATTTTACAACTGTTTAGTAATGGAGTCATTTATCATTTGCAGACGGCGTTGAAAGCTCAGCTTCTGAAGCCCGACATGGCTTGCTACAAGGGACACAGCCAGATCCATTGCATGCAAGCCATCAAGAACGGGTAAGCAATCGAACGTGAACCATGTCCATTTTTTTGAGGGTTTGAAAATATTTATCAAGAGTCCCACTATTAAGTATGAACCAAGCTCAGGGAATTGTGTTGCAAATGTGTGTATGGAAGTGCCAAATGGCCAGTTTATCTTAATAGGAAAGTAGCCAAAAAGACAAAGATGTTAATGTTTCAATGATTCTTGCAGCCTTCCCCAAGATGAAAAAGTATCATTAGTTTTGGCCAATATTGTACGATAATAAAGTCTTCCACATATTCATCTCAGATATGCCCTGGTTCTTTAAAGATTCATTTGGACTTACGGATTTCGGGTCGTTTGCCTGCTTGCAAACTAATGAGTGTCGAACGGTTGGACGTAGGAACGCTGACGTCGCGGTGCTCGATGCTGGAGATGTCTACACGGCGGGACTCAACCACGACCTGATCCCGTTTGTCTCCGAGGTCTACAACCTGGGAGAGCCGGAATACTACGTAGTCGCCGTTGCCAGGGAAGATGATCCCGACACGGAGCTCACCTATCTCAAAGGTATGAAGCTCAGTTCTTGACGTGCTTGAATCACTCAGGAAGGTCACCTATCCCAAAGTTAGCACTGACTCTATAGAGTTTTAGTTTCCAAATGATTGGATTGAAGAGATTGTTTAGTTAGAATGCTAGTTTCAGTAGCCAATTGATTAAATATCTCTAGGAGGTCGATCTCAAAGGTATGAAGCACATGCTAGGGTTCGAGTTTCCGCGTGATTGAGGTCACCTATTTTATATTTAACATCGACGCTAGAGTGTTAGCTTCTGAGTGATTGGATTGAAGGAGCTCACCTATCTCAAAGGTATTTAGCACTTAAGCTAGGGTTTGAGTTGCCGAGTGATTGCTAACTCTAGGAGGTCACCTATCTCAAAGCTCTGACACTAGAGTTTAAGTCGCTGAGTGCCCCACTTTCAGTTCACCTGTCTCAAAGGTGGCACCAATGCTCGAGCATGAGTCGCCAAGCCGACACTCATTAATTCCCATGCTGATGTCGCCCCATCCTCCCGGTCGGTTGCAGGCAAGTCGACGTGCCACACGGGCATCAACACGGCCGCTGGCTGGATCGTGCCGCTCGCCTACCTCATCTCGAACGGCTGGATCCGCAGCTACGGCTGCAACTCGGTGCGCGCCGCCGCCGAGTACTTCACCAAGTCGTGCGTGCCGGGCGCGCTGAGCGCCGAATACAACACGGGCGTCCCGTACGACAACATGTGCGACCTCTGCCACGGCGCGAGCTTCCGGTACTGCCGGCGCGACGCTTCGGAGGACTACTACGGCTACACGGGTGAGTGGGGACGACGGCGACGCCTTGCGCTCGATGTCGCGTCGCGATAGACCTATTCCACTCGGAGGAAAATGACGTCTGCATTGCGATTCTGTTAATTTTTGTGTGGTGACAACCAATTGGATGCAGTTGTTTCCTAGTTGTTTGGAGGAAGTCAGAGAACTATTTAAGTTTGGAGATTGTATAACCGGCCCTAAGTAAATTATATTACCTGCCAATGATACCTTTGAACCCCAGGTGGATATTCATTTTTATTTGGTGCAAATACCAATTAATACAGATATGATTTCAGAGTTTGTTCATGCCGCAACAAAATGACAGCAGAGCACAAATGAACGCACTTACAAGCAACATTAAAACTTACCTTTGAATTATCATCCGAGGTTGCTAATTTTGTTTTAACTTGAACCCATCAAAGTAAATTTATTTATTTTAGTGGCTAGTATGTTTCGACTGGTCTTGGTCATTGGCAGTGACGGGATTTCGAACTTTGCAGGCGCTTTCCGTTGCCTGGTGGAGGGCGGTGGAGACGTGGCGTTTGTCAAGCACACGACGGTCATGGAGAACACGGGGGGCAAGCGCAAGGAGTGGTGGGCGCGCAACATCTACACCGACGACTACCAGCTGCTGTGTCCGGACGGTAAGGCTGGCGCCATCACCGGCAATATCTTGCGCCACCGAAACCCTCTTTATTCGAGCATTAGCTCTACATGCTTTACATAGCCAACTCTCAGCTGGCAGTATGAAGTGTTCCAAGTTAACATAGCCAATTCTAAACTGGCAGCATGGAATTTTCAATGCATTTTGTCCTGATACATACATAATTATTATCACATTGTTGATGGGATAGCTTGGCTGAGCAGGAAAAATGTGCGTCGGAACCGGGATATGAACCCGGGACCTTCCGCTTGCCGGGCGGTTGCTCTGACCACTCTGCTCTGACCACGACTATTGCCGATATTGTTTGGCATCTCAACTAATGAATCATGATAGGTTCTTCTTATTATATTATCTGTTGAAGCTTTTACCTTGTTAATTTAGATTTCCTCTAGACATGAGTTGAAGATGGGATGGTTAAGAGATTTGTTGTTTTAATGAATGAGCTGCAAGTATTCTTTCAATGTCAAAACAGTTTTACACTGGAGTTAAAAATTGCTTTGGAGGATAAAAATTGACAATTCGTAACCATTCTATTTAAGGATATGTTTACGTATCACTCAGACGTTTTACAAGTTATGTTTCATTAATCATTACCTGTCCAGAGTTTCTAAATACATTCTTCGGAATCAAAATCACAACCAAGGAGCGTGGTTATACGAGCACGGTGACGCTACGACGGCAAAGCTTGACCGTCCCGCCGGTTGCGTTTCCCGCAGGCACCCGCTCGGGCATGATGAACTACCGCACGTGCAACCTGGGCAAGGTGAAGGCCAACGCGGTGGTGACACGGGGCGGGGAGGCGTACAACGAGACGCAGCTCAACGCGTTTGTCAACCTATTCATCTACGCACAGCAGTACTACGGCCTCAAGGATGCCGACGACTTCAGGTAGACATTACTTACTTCAGACTCGTGTCTTTTCCTAATCTTAGCACGCTAGTTTTCAGAAGAAAAACTGTTGCTAAGTAACCAAACTTAAAAGCTTGTCCCAAAGTTTTGTGAAGCATATGCTGACTGTTTTATATATATATTATATATATATATTTTTTTTATTTCTCTAAATAAACTACTACATAGTTTGTCGAGATTTTATAGCAAAAATAGTACAATCAGAGATCACAGTCAGCTTATGACAATTAGTTAAATAACACTGTCAATATCTATAATTCCATATCAATATAAAATAAATAATAACAAATAAATATGATATAATATTTAGTCAAAGGTTGCAAACTACACACCCCAATACTCGCTGAGGGAATAGAATTGCATGTCTTGTAGATAAGAACGCAGCTTGTTCGTAAATATTGAGATACTCTCATTGCATGTCCTTATGTTTCTCGGAGATTTATTAAACAAAAGCAGGCACATGCTGTGTACCTGCTTTAGGGACATTGTCAGATTGTTATGTTTTGCATGTATCATATTAGCTTGTCTTGTATCATGGTCATGCACCTCAGCACCTGATCAAGGGTCCAACATCATGTAATTCTATTGATTTTGTTCATCTATTAATCTATTAATTCAATTGATCTTAGATCCTTGATGAAGCAGGCAGCATAGCTTTTCATGACGTAGTGAAAAGTTGAAGTTTGGTTACTAAGCATTAAATAATCGCAGTTAAATAGTAATGGCAACCGATTGAATTTCTTGCAAACGCATGCAGTCTGTTTGGAATCAGGGCGTAGCGAGTACATGACTTTGTTGCCGTTTCCGAACATAAATGAATACGTCAAGCCAATGGTTTCTAAGGCCACCAATTCCAAGGTGCCAGACGAAAACCAGAACGCCGACCAACCTTTCCCTCGCGACGGGCTATCCCCGCTTACCCCCGCTTTCAGTTTCAGCATGTTCTCGTCGGTGGCGCCGTACAGCGACCTGATCTTCCAAGACGCCACGCAGCAGCTGCAAGCGATTGCGGCGGATCGCCGGAGCTACGGTGCCTACCTCGGCAGGGACTTCCTGCGCGCGCGCCGCGTGGTGGATTGCCACGCGGGCGCCGACGCCGTCAGGCTATCCATTTTGGGCACGTTGCTCACTGCGCTCGTCGCAGTTCTCATGTCCAGAGGGCTGCTGTGAGCGTGAAGGGAGGGATGCTAGGTGCGGCTTCGATTGCCGGGGAGGTTTGAAGCGTCACATTTTTTACTGTTTTTCTCGATTATTGTTGGAATTTTTGTGTGGGTGAATTTGCGTAGTTGCTGAGTGAGCCACTAAAAAGAGTGCTTCTGTCGAGAGTTGTATGCGGTTGACACATTGTTAGCTTGATCTTGTGGTTTTAATTTTTATAGACTGAAAGATGACAGATCTGTGGACGATTGTTCGAGTATGCACGCACTGAACATTCTTGTTGACATCTACGGTTATTATAGTATGTCAACGATGGTGGATAAAATATACGCCACATTTTCCAGAGCTTATCTCGAGGCAGCTATGCTTCACTAAGAAATGACTTCAAATTATTTGATCTGTTAAGAATTAACTGGCTTCATGTACACAATTTTTAAGATAATCTAGCTAGAGGTCAGTTGTTGAATTGCAGATTAGCAGTATTTAACTCGTGCTCTGTGCAATTTTCTCATACTGCTGATTGAATCTATTATACTCAACAAAAGTGCAAAGCTTCTTTTTTAGATACTTTTTTATCAAGTTATATTTTACGTAGGAAGAACTAATATTCTGGATGATGTTTGGTATTCGATCTTTGATTTGAAGCAAGCTACAACCGTTTTAAATGAGCCAAAGATGCAATGTGACATATGCACATAAAAGCATCCTGTCCTTAGGTCTGCCAATATTTTTTAATCATATTTAGGTAATACAACAATTCCCAATAAAATACGTCAGACAATTTCTTCACTAGCCTGCTCAAAGGTAGACGAATTATTTTAGGCAAAATTTTATGGTTATTACCCTTAGGAAAGTGATAGATTTTTATTATATGTTTATTTTTCTAGAGATCAGTCACATTTTGAAGACTTTGCCTATTTGGTCAGTTGTAAAAATTCCGTCCGTTTTTTACTGTTCTAGTTATTCTATTAATTAGTGCCTTTAAAGTTAAAAAAATATATGCCTTTTGGCCAGTGATTAGTGAAACTAGTATTTAGTTTGTAGTCGCACAACTTAATGTACCTAACCATTACAAAACACGGTAACATTTAAACTCACTAGATGATATCGTCATAGCTGGCAGCACGCATCAAATTTTTTTTTGTATTGTTGGAAAATGTCGAGACATTCCTACTTTCTTATCATGTGTTTTTTTTTGTAAATCATAAATTTCAAAAGGAAGACGAGAGAAAAATGAAATGTTCTTGTTTTTGATGCACAACTCGATAGTCAATACCCCCTGCCTCTCAAAAGTATCCTTTAGTTTTTTTTATAATATTTAGTAAATTTAGTACCATTTTAGCGTGAACAAGCTATGAGATCCAATATAACAATATACAGTTGAAGTATTTTATTAAAATAAATAGTAATATCACTAAGCGCTCATTAAGTATCAAGAATTGAAAATAAATTAATAGTACCCAAAAAAGGCAGACACCAAACTGCATACATTTCTCTCATTAGTCACTAGAGACCAGTCAAGTTCCGTCATGAAGTTGATTGATAATGATATTTGATTGATAGTGCACAGAAAAGTAGGCAGAAATATGCATCAATCAATTTTAATAATTATCTTAAGTTTGTTTGCTGCTAAAAATTTTTTTAGGCAATAGCCTGGCATATTAAGGGTAATGCTGTTGATAAAGGCTGCCCAAAATTCTCGTACAATACATCCAATACTGTTTGTGATAAGTAACTTTATAAGTAATAAACCTAAAACTATTAATGATCAATGATCTTCTATCTTTAATTAAAAAATATTTTGCCATAAGATGTAAAATTGATTGAAGCTGAAGCAAAGGCTGTAAAGGTTTTATGAGTACTAGGCATTATTTTTTACATCAAACACCAAGTTCAACATTGTACATTGCCGTTAGTGGTGAGTGAAAGGCACTGGCCAACAGCATTCCGCATCACGACTGCTTGACTATCGAGAGAGCTCGTATTTTGGCAAGTTTTGATTGAATACTTTCTTGGTACTCGTCTTCTGGTATTTGAGACGATGTTGGAGATCCTTCAACTTTGCTTGATGTAGGAAGTAAACGGGTGAAGAGCTGGGTTGTGTTGCCATGAAAATCAAGCTGAGACCTAACTAGAGCCTGTAATGTTGGTGAAAAATAGTCTCCTCGTTTTGATAGAAAATGCACGAGCTCGGCAAGCAAAGAGTTGTGGAAATTTGCTAGTTCCTGACTAGCCGATTCCAAAACTTGGCGCTCTCTGGCAAGCTTTACTAGATTTCCTGCTGTTTTGTCTTTCTCTTCTAACTTTTTCACACGCCCATAGATGTTTTTCCATTCTTGTACTAACATTTCTCTTTGGTGAAACGTTGCATCAATGTTGCCGAATTGTCCTTTATATACTTTCAATGGTTCTTGGAAAGTTTGCTGCAGGATACGCAGCATTTGTTGTGCACCGTCACAAACTTGTGAAGTCACTGTGTGGTAGTCTTCAACTATCTGACGCAATTGAGCATTATGGTGGCACAACGGGCTGGCACTGAGATCAGATGTGATTTTCTGTTCCGCCTTTCCAGCAGCCGATATACTGTCCAGGTACTTTTTTATTTCTTTTTGAAGCCGTCTCGTGGCTTCTTCGGAGCTGAAAGAATGAATTTTATACATATATATATACAGTCGATCAAAATAAATGTCACAGCTTCTCGTATAATATCACGTATTGCGATTTGTGTTAAAGAAATCGACAAGTACTGTCCTCAGCGGCGAAGATAACCTAAAATTAAGATTGTGCGTACGTCTGTAGTCGAATGAAAACTTGTTCGAGCTCCAAGTCATTGGTCCGAGAGATTGCAGGTGGGGCACTGCTTGGTCTGCATGTCAGATTGTTTCTCTTTAAAGGATTCCTAGATTAACAAGAAAGCAAAGTGAAGTTGAAGGAAATTGGCAAAAATCACTCAAATGAGCAAAACTAAGCAGGTAGAGTTCACCTTACCAGGTCATTTTAAATTTAGAGGCGAAGAAAGTAATCCAAACGCGACTTGCACAAACTATTTTAATAATTTCAACATTTATATATAATCATTAATCTCGTCTCTGATCTCACAATGATCTCACAATTTGGCACTAACCGTTTGAGTTTGACAGCTACGTTCAGATTCTGAAAATCCTCATTTGACCTTAAAATCAGCTGCTCACTAGATAGACTAGGCAAAGCTTCAAAATTCGAAAGTAATCATGGATGTGATGTTGTTTTTTAATTACTAATTGAATATGCAAGTTATTAAAAATGAAGTAATTATATTTAAGTCAGCTAATGAGCATGGTGCTCATGCTCCTGGAGAAGAAGATCATAGTGATCCATACTCTGCCTTGCTCCAACAAGCACAATTTACTGTGAAATCTATTCCAGTTCTTGATTTTTGCTACACAAATTTAAAAGAATTGCAAGAAAGCTTGCTTAATCCAGAAAAATACGCAGGTAAATATACAATATCATATATCTTTATATATACATTGTTTCACATAGTTATATGCAAGTCCTAAATAACAATGCAAAACTGTGCATTTGCTCTGTAGGCATTATCTTTACAAGTCCACGAGCTGTAACTGCAGCGAAACAATGCCTTGATGCATATGCGTTACCAACCAAGTGGAATTCACTGCCGAGTTTCGTCGTTGGTGAGGGAACGTCGAGGGCTCTGAGCAAGGAGCTGGGGCTAGATGGAGAAGGAAGTGCGGCGGGAAATGCCAGCAACCTAGCTGATATTATTCTTAAAAGTAAGTAGTTAAGAAAACAGGTAATAATCAAGGTTTTAATCAGAACAATCAACCTAATATTGCTTGATACTAAAATGATTGCTACTTCTTTACAGAAAAGTACAATTTTCCATTGTTATTTCCTTGTGGGAATTTGAAACGAGATAGTTTACCAACAAAGTTACACAATGGTGGTGTTTCACTTGATATTATGATTGTGTATCAAAGTCAGCCCCATCCACGACTGACAGAGAACTTGAAGATAGCTACCGAAAACGGCATGCATATAAGTGAATTTCTGGTGTACTTCAGTCCCTCTGGAGTCAAATTTACAATACCCATTCTATGTGATCTTAAAATTTTATTGGAAGACGTAAAGGTATGCGTGAAAAATAATTGGAAAAAGTTGAATTATATGTTGTAAGTGATTTAATTACATTTTTTCCCATTTAGATTATTGCCATTGGACCTACAACTAAGACTTGTCTCGAAGATTCTCACATAAATGTTTGGTCATCAGCAGAAAAGCCAAATCCAAGGTGTCTTTTGGAAGCAATGACCTCCGTGGTTAAATGATGTTATAATGAAATCAGAAAATCATCTGATCTGATCATTGTATGTGTCATGGTTGTTTCGTTTGTACCGTTCAAATTTGCCTACCTTCATAACTTATAAAAATTCCAGTTGGTGACCGTAACTGTGTCAAATTTGTCATTTTTTATGGACAGATTCAAATTGTGGCGCCAATTTCTCTGTGACGCATATTTTTCCATTTCAGTTGGCATAACTGTCAGAAGGCTTCAGTTCAGTCCAGACTGGTCTAGACTCCAGCCCCAGCCAGTTTGTTCTCAAAGTTAGCCCGCATTCTACTTGCGGTGCTGTTCTAGTTATCTATGAGGTATGATATTAAATTACTAACTTGAAAACTATATTCAATTCTTGGTAAAGCTGTCACGATGCGTTATAAGATTCATTTGTAAAATTTTATCATTTCACTTTAGGCGGCACATGCAACAATTTCCCGGCCGGATCTGGCATTAGAAGGGACAGCTAAAATGTTAACATCGTTTATCGTAATGAGCGATGTTTTTGGTGGTAGTGAATGTGGCTAGGTAGAAATTTGATATTTTTCTATACACACCTCACGTTACTCACTACCCCAGATTACCGGAAACAGAATTAACCTACAAAAAAATTCAACTACCTATCCCTGGCTGTCACCAACCATTGCCATGTGGGTAGCGGTGGCATCGGCATTGAACTTTGCTGCATCTTTGCTGCAATAATAGTGCAGAATAGTGCAGAAATAGTTTAAATATAGTTTTAAGTATTAATTAACCAGCATTAATTGGAATGTTTGCTGCAAGCCATCTTCAAACCTTATTCAAGTTGCAAGCTGACTTAATTTCAATACCTTGTTTTGTTTAGTATAAACAGGAATAAATATAAAAATGGTGTATGGTACCCACTTCCTTTAGTTCCTACAACACTTTGAACATATATTTTTTTTCCAGATCAGAACAGCTAAAATTGTTACCAAAATATATTTTTTGGAACTTGTTAGTCAATACTAAAATACCTACGCCCAATACACACAATGAAGCGACAAAGCATCGCTTCGGATATGGAGACGTCCATCCAAATTTTGGAGAGGAAACTGACCAATCCTCAAAAGAACATCCTCCGAATGTCTAGTCAATCACAAATGATTGGCAGGAAATCAATGGCATTTGACGGTCTATGTAAGTTGTCCTAATGACACAACAGTTCAACATTTTTATGTATTACAAGTACCTTGTATTTCCCACACATTCTAATTCATATAACTGCATTTTTTCCAGCTCTGAATAGGAGCATTGATAGAACAGTTATGGAGTCCATGGAAGAAACGGGGGGTTTAAAAATGAATGATATTTCAATTACTGTCTGTGACTGGGAGATGAATAGCATGGAACAAATGGGGATGCAGAATGCCACAATGCTGAAAGGCAAAGAACCGTGGGAAGATGGTGAGATAATTTTTTGTTGTCTGTTCAATTCTTAACTTCAATGAAATCCTTTTTTTACAACCTCATATTCTTATTTCCCTAAAGATTATAAGTTAATTCCCATATTTTTATAAAGTCATGTGTATGAGCTTTCTTAAAAGATCAATTTCATTACTCTTTTCAAAGAATGTACCATTTGAAATTATTGACTTCCACTGCCATGATTTTTTTAAATATACAATTTTCAGTCAGCGACAGGCTGTTCCTCGAGTTTCTGGAGACGGTGCAAAGTCGTGGGTCTGGCCAGTTGTTTGAAACGTTGAACGACATAATTCAAACCTGTTCGGACACGCTCAGTCTTGTTAACGACTTGAAATACCAAGATCCTAAGAAGAAAACATCTATAGATGTGACGGTAATTTACTTAACTTACTAGTCTGAATTATACTGCCTACATTTGTATTAGCAATTTCAAGAATGGGAAAATTAATAGGTGATACCTAAATGAATAGGTAGCTAATTACCAAATAAGGTTGTGGGGCATGGGAACAGCAAAGCTTCTAGTAGCTTTGTATATAGCCGTGTCCAAGAAAATTGATAAAGTTGCGTTGTTACCGGTGGTAAACTGAATCTTGATGTTCAGTTCCCGGATGAATTTCCTACGCTAACGACTCAATCCTTTGGTGGGTTTGCAGGACGAGTGGAGCTTGGAGGCTGAGCGCAACACCTGGCGCCTGCTCTACTGTCTATACGAGAACCGTGCAAACAGGAGCACAAGCAACGATCAGATGGACGTTGACATGGCAAACAGACGCTACCCTATCAGCGAGAAGGAAGCTGCCGACCAGCTCTACAAGGAGGACCCTGTCACGTTTGAGGTGAATTAAATAATAAATGTCAAATATTTTGATGGCTGAATACAGAATCAATCTTGAAAATATTAAATGGGTGCATTCCTCTTTCAAGTCTATTTCATTGGCACTGATATTACACATCTGCTCTGAACATGTTTGACTACTTTTGATATTACAAATCTCTGCTTTACTTTTTTCCATTTAAGTATTGTTAATTGCAGCGTGTTGAAGATGCAGATATTTATGTGAAAACATATTCAATGTATTTGTAAGATAAGTCAGTCTGCTAAAACACATTCAGCATTTCTCAAGATTGTTACAATACCTGCCCTGCCCCAACTAGATTTTGGACTAAATTTGATTGTTGGTGAATTTTCCCCTAACATTGGATCATTGCTTTCAGTACCAACTCATCATTGACTGGCTGGAGAAGAATGCCCTTGACCAGCAAGAAGATGGAGATCTCCCCCGTCCTGAATTCTTCACCGACAAAACTGTGGCCTGGGAAAATACATTGCATCAGCTGCAGGTGTGTTCAATTTTCAATTTTTTGTCATATACCCGAATGTATTTGATTTTATTTGGTCTGTGTGGTGTCTATTTGATACATTCCAAACCTCAAAACCTAGTTCTTTCAACCAAAAACTGGAGCATTAAGTAACCACTGCGTTTCCTGCGCAGAATAAGCGAGATAACATCCCGTACAAAAGCAGCCGCGAGATTGTCGAGCACATTGACCCCGATGCTCCGCTGCGCGAAGGAAAGCCGTTGCACGACCTTGACAAGGAGGACGAAGACCGACTTGCAAAACAGGTGAGCTATCCTGGCAAACTGCCTACTGGACAAAAGATTTTCATAAAGCTTGATAATCAGGCAATCTATCTAGGTGACCTTGTTATATAAAAGTTTATGTGAAGGTGTGCTGCTAAACAGCATGTTTTCAATTGTTCTTTGCTGGTGTTAGTGTAGGTGCGCTGCTAAACAGCATGTTTGCACTTGTTCGTTGCAGGTGTTTTTTGAGGTGCGCTGCGGCCGGCTGGAGGAGGCGCAGTCTCTGTGCGAACACTGTGGCCAACCGTGGCGAGCCGCAACCCTGGAGGGTTGGCAGCTTCACCACGACCCCAACTACGAGGCACCTCCTGGCTCCATCGACAAACTGCCCATTGAGGGGAACCCCATGAGGTAATGCACTGCTCTGGGTCTAGTGCGTTTCTAAGACTCATGTCGCAATAATGTGTCAAGTGAAATGTGTGAACGTAGGACACTTTGCCAGGGGACACTTTGCCAGGCAACCCTTCAAGACATGCCCCCTTTAGAAAAAGAATACACTGCCTTGTAGGTACCATGTCAAAAGTTAGAGTAAAATGAAACATACATAATGATGTGTTAATGTGGAGATAATATAACGATTCAAGTGTAATTCCACACAATTGCAGGGTTACCAAGTTTGGGAACTGTTGGGAGCTGGAAGATAAACTTTTATTCAAAACAGGTCCTATTTGATAATATGAAAATATGATCCTATAATGATAGACCTTGACTTTGAATTAAAGATACTATCAATCAACACCTAACTCAACCCCAAACTCTCAAAACCACAACCACCCCCTAACCAACCGAACCCAACCCAACCAAACCAAACCGAACCAAACCTAAACTGACACACCCCCCAACCCCGACCACCATCCCCTTAACCTACCCTTACCCTACCTGACCTTACCCGACCCGACACAACCCAAACCAAACATAACCTAACCCCCCCCCACTAATCTATCCTTAACCTACCTAACCTTACCCGACCCTACCTAACCCCCCCCCCCGCACCACTAATCTATCCCTACCTAACCTTACCCGACCCTACCTAACCCCCCCCCCCCACCCCACTAATCTATCCCTACCCTACCTAACCTTACCCGACCCTACCTAACCCCCCCCCCCCACTAATCTATCCCTACCCTACCTAACCTTACCCGACCCTACCTAACCCCCCCCCCCCCCCCACCACTAATCTTTCCCTAACCTACCTGACCTTACCCGACCCGACTCAACCCACACCAAAAAAACTATCTCTTCTAAAATAATAATATCTCGACTTCGAGACAGGAAAGAATAAACAATTATCATCGCAAATACAATTCCCCGGCTACTTGGTTCTTCGCGTTGATCTTTTTATTGTATGTTTCATTTTACTCTAACTTTTTACATGGTACCTACAAGGCAGAGTATTCTCTATATAAGGGGGCATGTCTTGAAGGGTTGCCTGGCAAAGTGTCCCCTGGCAAAGTGTCCGCCGCCCGAAATGAACGACCCATCACTTGTCCCCTTGCTTTCCAAGAAAGTATTTGCCCAACTGCTAACTGGGCAAACTGATATCTTTCTATAATGAAAGACTAAGAGTAAGGTGTAAGAGTTTTCTTATATAGACTGGGCTCTGTGGAAACCTTAAGACACTTGGCCCTTGTTATGGCCAACAATCTGTTCTGCACACTCACAGAGAAATACTGTTGACCTCTTGAAATCTTCCATCTTTGGCTTTGGAAACTTCACACAAACCAGCTTATACCGTCCAAAAATGATACTCGTACTTGACTTGAAAGAAACTCGCAGTTCAAGGATTTAAAGAGTTGTTTTGCAGTGTGATTTTGTTTCCAATAGATGCACGACCGCTATTATTAGAAACCAAATATCCTTCCCAAAATTTTTAACGACACGATATTGGAATTGATATTTAGTTTCAAAAGATAAATAACTACCCTACACGCAACAAGTATTTGTATTCAGGTTGGAATGACACTAATGCTTGGCTGCCCGTTTCCCAGGGACATCTGGAAGTCGTGCGCGTGGCACATGTCGTGCGACCGCCGCGTGCCGGCGTTCGAGCGTGCCACGCAGGCGGCGCTCTGCGGGAACGCCGCCGCTGTCCTGCCGGTCTGCCGCTCGTGGGCCGACCAGCTGTGGGCACGGCTACGCGCGGTCGTGGATGTTCGCGTGGAGCGAGCTGTTCGCGCGGCGGTTGTGCGGTCGTACGCGGACATGCCGCCCGAGTACTGGCAGAACGAGTGAGTGGATGAACAAGCGGCAATTTGTAGCGGACGGCTTCTTGGTATCGCTCTGATTTGAGGAGTTACAAAAGCAGTAATTGATCCAATTCTGCAGAATTAGAAACAGAAAAAGTTTGTGGATACTAGATTGGGAGCCTGCTGTTTCGTCAACCGTCTCGCAAACCTTTGCAGCCTCACTCTGAACGACATCTTTGCGGAGCTGTCGTCGAGCAGTGAGAAGCGTGTTCGTGAGGAGGCCGCGCATCCGTTCGTCAAGGTGCAGCAGCTGCTCATCAAAGATGACGTTCCTCAGCTGATGCTGGAGATGCTCGACTGGCTGGAATCCGATCGGTAAGTTACGAGCTGCCATCGAGATCAGTGCGTTTGATTTGCCGTTTGGACAAATACTTAGCTGGCTCGCTAAGCTTGTAGCTGGCTTGGACCGAATCGCAGTCTTCATGTTAAGCTACAGAGATTGTAGTCCTAGACCTAGACAATCCCAGCCTCCATTTCTGACAGTCAAGTTTGTCTTTTATTTTGCTTATTTTTTTGTTAAACTACCTACTTCTAATTTTATTGATGCAACAAAACAATTGTCTATGTTAAAGCTTAAACCACCACTGAGTTTGTAGGTTTAGACAGAGTCCCATGCCATTACAGCTGATTTTTTAAATACTTGAGATTGCCATTCCATACATAGTAAGTTTGTATTTGCCAGAGTCTAAGCCACGATGTTTGACACCGGGTTTGCAGCTTTTAGTCCAAGTTCCCCGGCTGCATCAGTTCGTAGATTAGGATATCCGAAGACTTGGCTACCAACCACCGACGATGCAGCTAGGAGCATGCTGCCTGTTGGGAACGCTGTATCTGTTATACATTTTAACTCATCCAATCCTCTAGTCTAGAGTCAGTGAAACTATTTGTTGAGTGGCAACTCCTCCAATGTAAACTGCTCCAACCAATAATTAATGCTTAAAAGCCTTTTTGCAACTACTCGAAAACTAGTACCGGCAACTGCTTCAAAAAGATATTCTGTCAAGTGCTCCAAAAGTCCGCTAGTTTTAGAAACTTTCGAGTTGAAATGTATAACAAATGAAGAAGCAGCTAACGGCGTCCGCCTGTTCCAGGTGCAGCCCGCAGTTCTCGCGGTTCCTCGCCCATCTCGTTATGATGCTTCGGCAGCTGGATCGCGGCCACCATGCAGACATCGGCGACCGCGTGCTGGAGGCTTACGTGAAGGTACGCCATTCTGATGGACAGCAGGTTTTGCTGGTCAGGGTATTGGTTGGTTATGTTTGCTATTGTGACATTGAATAATCCAGGTAAATTTAAAGTGCTAAGATGAGGAAAAGACACGAGTGGTTAAACATAGTGGTTCAGAGCCTTTGATTGATGTAGTGGGTGTGGTGTGTTCAGTTTTGCTCTGTAAGGATCAAATTTTGGCTCTAATAAGGGTCTGGTCAACATTTTGAAAGTGAAAGATTAGAAAAAGAGGCGAGGCTTAAGAAATGGTTGAAACGTCGACCCAGGCCATTTTCAGGGCCAAATATCCATTCTAACAGAGCAAAACTGTACACTAGGCCCAAGACACAGAGAGAAATAAGCAAAATGAGTGACATTAGACGTGAGTAAAGACAAGTCATTTGGCAGTTGTTGTTTGCTTTAGGCTTATGTCTTTTCCTAATTATGTAGCACATTAGCTTTCAGAAAAATTGAGTGCTAAGTCCCAAACTCAAACTTTTTAGTCTGGGGCTGATGGTTCAATACTAGGGATGCTGGCGGTTATCCGGTTTACCGAGTCGGTTACGGTTACGGCATTATCCGGATACAGTTTTAACTATCCGGATAGCAAAAAAAAAATATATGTTTTTGACATGGAGAGTACCGGGCAGACATGGCTTCTCCACCTCCCGAGCGGCTGGCAGGAGCAAGCAGGAGCGTCTGCTGCATATCCCCCCCCCCCCTCTACACTCAGTAACTGCCCCTCAACTGTCTTCATCTTAACCAGAGTCAAGTGAGTCATCACGGCCGCATGTAGGAAAACCTCGCGGACGAGGGAAAAATGATCTGATTGTTTCATTCCACTGTCTGTGTAGGCTGTAGGTAGTATAGGGCGCACCCTGCCTTGCCTCTCCACTCTCGTTTTTTTTTTTTTGCTGTCCAGAAGTCTTTTTACTATCCGGATAATATCCGGATACTGTGGACGGTTATCGGGTTACGGTTTTCGTAACCGAAGGCATCCCTATTCAATACCAAGTTAAATAGTGTTTTTTTTCTGAAAATTTGTCAGTTTTGGCCGATGAGCGAGTCGAGTGCAAAGGTGCGTGCGTGCTTCCCTCTAGGTGTTGATGCAGCAGGGCAACCCGCGGCTGGTGGCCCACTACGTGAGCGCGCTGCCGCCCACCGACCAGGTGCGCTGGTATGCCGGCTACCTGGCCACCGTCCAATCGCTCGACGAGCGGCAGGCATGCCTGGCTGCCGCCGAGGAGGCTGGGCTCAACGTGCAGGCCATCACCAAGACCGTCGTCGAGAACATCAGGTGGGCTTGTCGTCTTGTCGTCTCGTTGCTTGCGAGTTGCTGGCACCTGGCCAGCTTCGTGGGTCGCTGTCGAGCGTTTGGCATTGTGTTTGACCGCATCTCTAACTTTTTGTAAAGTCTCAATTTTACTCTTTTGGAATACTAAATCTAGGAAAAAAATTGTCTGGAAGTATGGAAATCAAACATGATTTTACACAGATAATAAACAAATTCTAAAAGGATTTCTTGCTTCCACTGGTTGGATTCAGATCTTATTGTTTTGACTTTTGATATTTGAAGGTTACCCAAGCAGAGAAGCAGATGATTGATGTTAGTTGCTGTTAGGTACCAAGTGTAAAGACTAAAGTTGCTGGTTGCTGGCTTCTTCATTGTGAAAGACAGCATCTTGAGTTGTGTTCTAGTACAGGCAACGAGGCAGAAATAGAAATAAAAGAGGAAATGTGGCGGAGAAATGGATTATATTTATCCATGCATTAAATGTTTCGGAAAGAGCCTCCTCAGGTGCTTTAGAAACGTAACTAGGAACGATGTAACTAAGAGAAACATAAAATAGATGCATCCATTGCTCTATTTTGTCTGCCCTGCTTTCATCCTTCAGCCATTGTATGGCCATTCAGCATACCGTAGGTCCTTTTCCCAGCATTTAACTCCAGCCAGTTGTTAACAAGTACGATTGGGCTTGCAGGCATAAGACGCAAGAGGGCGGGCTGCCTGATCTGAAGGCGACCATCACCGCAGAGGACTTGGCCAAGATCTCTGCGCTGCACTGGGTCGTGTTCTACCCTGTGCAACGCGGGGAGGCGATGTGGCAAAGCAACGCGCTCATTCGCACGTTCCTCGCCAGCGGCAAGGTGGAGGCGGCGCGCAAGGCGTTGAACAAGGTAGCAGCCGTGGACGTTACGTTCTCAAGACTCGTGTCTAAATGCTATTTAGTTGGGTATTGTATGCTAAGCTCGTTAAGTGAATATAATGCATTTCAAGAACTTTGAAATTTTTATGAAAATCTGAAAATTTTCCTGATACCGATTAAAAAACTTGATTTTCAAAGTTTCTGTCAGCTTACAAAAGTTGAAGTTTTTCTGGAAAATAAACATGTTCATTGCGACGGAGGTTAAATTTTACTACTGATAACTGATAGGTGAATATAATGCATTTCCAGAACTTTGAAATTTTTATGAAAAACAGAGAATTCACTCATTAAAAAAATTAATTTTCAAAGATTCCGTCAACTCACAAAAGTTAAAGTAATTCTGTAAAATAAAGATGTTTATTGCGACGGGGGTTCAATTTTACTACTGATGACCCAAACTCAAACTTTTCTCGACTTTTTGCTAAGATATGCTGCCTGCTTAACCAAGTCTGGTCTTAACCAATGGCAATACCCAATACCAAGTTGAAAATAGTTTTTCTGAAAAAATATTGACGGTGATTTTTACTTTGGATACAATAGTAATAGGCAGGATAGATTTTATGTAGGTAAAGTTTTGTCCATCTAGTTGACAAATCAAACCTACCTTCACCTCAGGGGCTTCCATTGGTGGTACTCAAGTAGATTGAAGTTAAGAAAATAAATCTATAGAGAGAAATTTTATAGAGACTAGAAAGAAAATATACTAGAGAAGAAAAAACTATAGAGCATTAGCTTGCCCTTGTGATTTCCAGCATGATCTGTTCAATATAAGAGTCAGCCTTAAAAGCATTTAAAGTTTATGGGGCTTTTAAGATCTTAAGAAAACAAATTAGAAAAATGGAGAAAGTAAAAAGAAAACTGGCTCTGAGCAGAGCGTTGTTTGCCTGTGCCTCAGATTCCCGGGGACTCTATCGATCTGCTGTTGAAGCAGCACCAGTCGTATCTGCCGAGCCACGAGGTGGCGGCATCGGGCTTGCAGCATCTGCCGCCGAAGATCGGGTCAGCGATTCGCGAGCACCTCTGTTACCGAGCCTACTTGGTACGCTGCTAATGCAGACAACGCATTACTGCATTCTTACTTCTTGAAACCTGGGCGGAATGGAATACATTCCAACTAATGGTTTGCGTGATGTTAGCTGGGCCGAAGTAAGATGGTTATGAATATGATCAGTAATGAGTAAAAGGTCCACATCAGTCAAGACCCAAGGCTATTTTCAGGGCTTCAGTCCAATCTCTTCTAAACGGAGCATTAACGTAAAGCACATCTGATCATTTAAATGATTCTTTGCAACTTAATTTTGATTGAAAAACCCTCTCCTACACATAAGAGTTGAAATAAACAACTGCAAAATACAATTGAATTTCAATGCATGGGATTGATGCAGGAGTAATAGGAATAAATTACTGCTGTCTTACTTTAATTTTACCATACTTGACCCCTGAGAATATTGTTTTAATTTTTGCTTATTAGCTTCGATGCCCTGACAAGTGCCCACATTTGCGGTGTTTCAGGATGCCCAGGAGAGCTTCACCGATTGGTTCGAGCACTTCCACAACGCCAAGCCCGCCGCTCCGGCGCCACCGAAAGGCGGCGACGCCACGTTCACCGAACGCGTCGCGTTTGACCATCGGAAGAAGGCCTATGAGAATGAACTTGAGCGCTGGAAAGTCTCGATGAACATACAAACCAAGGTTGGTGTCTCTTCCTTCAAAACAGTGACCAGACAACATGATTGCTCATATTTGATTTTAAAATTTTTAATTTGAATGAAGGGGCATTACTTCCTTCAAATCAACGGCAATTTCTACATAGTGTATCAACATGTCGATCACTGTCTACTAGTCTATGTAACAAATATATGCTGTGTATGCAGGAGAATTAAGGAAACACTATCCAATTTTCTAATTGATTTATTGGCAGAATTGTCATGGCCACGTGGTATGAATTTAAAGTACTGGACATAAGTTTAAGCGAGTCAAAATTTAACACAATATTAGCTATGTTGCCTTAAATGCTAATAAAATTTTTGTGTTAGTTTCTATCTTTATTGGGCATGTTCATTTCATTGGGAGAGAGACAACTGGAGGCCTCATTCAGTCCAAAAATTACACTTTGATGTTACTGATTTTGCACGTAGATCTAATGTAAAACCGAACAATTGGTGTCCAGCTGGCCAAGCAGCGGCTGTACAACGTGCTGCTGTTCCCCGACGGCGGCTGGCTGAACGACGGGACGGACGTTTACCTCCAGTCTCCGTCCGACGAGGCTGCCGAGGACGCTAGCCGTGCGCAGCAGCTTGACAACCTGCGGCGGCTGTGTCTGCCCACCATCGTGCTGCTACTGCACACGGTGATGCACAGCATGGAGGAGTTTGCCGAGAGCGTCCAGCTCGCCGAAATTGTCGTCTCCGAGCAGCACCAGATCTACCAGGTGGGCGGACAATGCATTTCGTGGAATTCATTGATTATTGGTGTTTAACGACGTACTGTTTTGACAACTGTCTCTTTGGCATTGGTGTAATGGTGTCGGTGAATGAAATGGTGATGATGAACCGAACCCAGCCTAGAGGGGAGGAGGGGAAACCCGGTCCCGACACGTAGCCTACTCCTGTCGAAAAGCACCAAGGGGACGTCGCGGAATTGAACAATGGGACGGGATGCCGTTATGCATCCCAATAATATGCATGGAATAAAATACATTTATATGTATATTTAAATTTTAATAATTAATGCTTATAATAATATTGCTTTATGATGAGATATCATAAATCATATCAAGATTGAGTTGTAGTTGTGAAAAGTTTCAGGGCATAGAAGTATTGGGTAGTGCAATTCTGTTAATTTTTGTAAGGTGAGATCCGATGAGAACTTATTTCGATGTTTTAAATGGAACAAATAAACACTCTCATCTCATCTTGCCGTTAAAAAAATAACAGAATTGCACTGCAGAGGTAAGAGTGTAAACTGTACAATTAAAAATAATAAATATGTGCATGTTAATTTATCTTTATAAAGCAATTGGTGAGCGGTTAACACGGAGGAAACTTTGAGTTGGGCATGAAAAGGAAAGGAGTAAGAAAGATATGTATCTTAGAAAAGGGAGTATTTTAAGAGTAAATGGAGGGATGATAGAAAGTGTGAGGAAATTAAAGGAAGGGGTGGGAATAGGATAGGATGGTCACTGAGGGACTCATATAGAAACTGACATTTATACGTACAAATCATCTTAACTAGTAAATAAACAAATCAGACATGTGACTTCATTATGCAGAGTTTCAAGGAATCAAGGAATAAAGTAATTTCTTGTTTGTTTCAGGTTTACACCAAGCAGAAGTTAATTGAATTGCTCAACAAGCTTGGTGAGTCATCTTTGGCAGTAATGAATCAAAAGAAAGATGCATTTGGCTATCAAATTTAAAACTAATATCCCCATGTTCTGTTAAAAGTGGGATCTGTTACACCATTTTCTCAATCAGTTGAGCTGAGGGGCATTAGATTAAAAATTTATAGTAATTAAGGAAAATCCTTCTATAAATCTTGTTTCCAGTATAAAATTTTGTTGTAGATTCACATTTGTATTTTTGAATAAACCGGTAAATTAAATTATGAAAGAAATAATGCGTTTCTTTTTTTGATGGATTCTCCCGCGCCACCTGACATCTAATAATTAACCAGCTAGTGCTAGGAATTCCTCTGTTCAAATATTGGAGCGTTGCAGTATCTAGCGCCACCACTTGGGAAGATACTGAATTAAGAAGGAGTACTGCAGGATCAATTGAATTTAAAGGTGTAACAACTAGTGCCACCTGTTGGTAAAAGTTGAGCTAGGGCTAGACGTTGTCCCATACCAGCTAACGCCACTTATAGGAAAAATTCTGAACTGAATGATGCTTTGAAATTCTTCTTATGACGACTAGCGCCACCTGCTGGAAAAATATTGAACTATTGCTTTGAAGAATTGAAATTTCTGAATGTGAAGAAAATTAACTACTAGCGTCATCTATTGGCTAATTCTGAACTTATCAAAGCTTAACGCTCAACTTCTGAACAGCTGGCGCCACCTGTCAAAGTATCTCCGAACTCCCCATTTACTAACGCCACCTGTCTGCAAATACCTAAACTTACAGGATCACCTTCTTACGATTAGCGCCATCTATCAGAAACACATCAAACTAAACATTAAAAATAAAAAATAGCGCATGTCGGCACGATAGCGCCACCTGTTTGGAAAGAAAAGCCGAATTTCCGCAATTGCAAAACCAATTTTAATTTAAAAAACAAACTTTCAGGATCTGAAACATAGAACTTACCTGAGCTATAGGTCTAAGCGTCGTGTGAGCAAAGACGCAAAGTTATTTTTATTCTTTGGTAATCAGCTGGCATAAGTTGTAAAAAAGCTACTCACCCAGCGGGAATCGATCGCTATGCGCTGGACTAACCAGCCGTTGATGTTTGAGGGGTGTACGTCGGAATCTAGACTCAGTTCACATTGCAATGGATCGATCTTCCAACATGTCTTTTGCTTAAAAATATTATATATAAAAAATGTAAGTAAAGATATAAATACATGAACCCATACTTACACCCAACTAAATCTATTGCACTACGCTAAGCCCAACATTCTTGTCCAAACGGCTACGAGTTTACCCAAAATTGGTAGACAGCATCACCTTTTTGCTATAGTACAACAAATCTGAGCTATAGTATCATTTTTTTGTGTCAATATCTCTATTGCTCGTAGGTATGTGAATACCTGAACACAAATATTGAAAAGAAATTAAATTAAATTGGAAAATGGTTGTCTAAAAGTGCCTATAACAGACAGGAGTCGAACCCGTTATCTTTTGTGTACCAGACAGGCCTGCCTCCTTGATCCTATCGATTGGGCTGCCGACTGCTGTTTGGGTTTCAATTGAAATTTGCGAAGTATTCAACATGATGTTAACCTTTCTTAAGTATGGCTTTAGACTCATTGCTGGGTTCCATGAGGCACCAGAAGCTAGGAGGCGCGTGGAAAAAGAGACTTCATGCTAAAATTAGTTGTAATAGTAAGAGAAGAATTTGAACAATCACGTCGCTACATCAAGAGGGCTCGCAATTGCCTTTCTCGCTGGGATCATCCGGCGAGAGGCAGTCAGCAATAGGTTGTTACAGTCAGAGCCGGACTTGAGCATGTGCGGACGGTGCACGTGCACAGGGCCCCGGGTTTTCAGGGGCCCCGAGAATTTGGCTAACCCATGGATAAAACAGAGAAAAGTACTAGAATCGCTGAAACACTGGGTTACTGAAAACAATATTATTTTCATTGAAATCTGCTATCGCCAATTCTCTCAATGCCAAAGACGTGTTTTAAGCTTCATATTATTTTTACGTGAATTAGGTAGGGAAAATTGTCATTGTTTACTTAATAGTAACTCTTTGTAGTCTGCTCGCTACCGCGTCGGGCGCCGACCACGGTAACTACTTGTTTCAGCACTCGGCAGGGTATTAGTGAGTAACACGGTATTACTCATACTATATATCGTGAATTCAGCGTCGAGAGCGATATTCGTACAGCTAGCTCAAATTTCGAAGTATTAGTAAAATACCGAAACTGACACACATACACACATCACATGTGTGATGTTCAAATCATAATAAGTCGGAAGTGTTCATTTCGGTTCTCATTGTGTGGGGGTCTCTGGTGCAGTAAGGGTGTTGCGCGTGCACATGAGCACCATAGCTCATGTTTATGCTATATTCAGTCTCTTGTATTATAGGAAAGTCCTGAAACGCATAAATTTGATCAAAAAATAACCTTGAACTCAAAAAAAATTGGGGCTGCGCCCCAAACCCCCCGTTTTGTGCATCTTTCGGCACCCCCTCCGCTGTCTCAATAAGACTCAAAACGACTCAAATTCCGCCCCCCCCCCCCCCACACACCCCAAAAAAAGTAAAGTTTCGCCTTTGAGGGCCCCCCCATACACACAGTTGCACAGGGCCCCCAAAACAGTAAATCCGGCACTGGTTACAGTGCGGCATAGGCAAACTTATCCAGGTTTTCTTGAATCAATTCTCTTAGTTGCTTAAACCAATCATAGAGTGCACTGTTTGGAAAAGGATGCCGCAACCACTAATTTACAATCACAATGAAAAACCTTTGATAGCAAGCTGGTAATCAGCCTGAAAATCTCTCGGACGCCCAGTGTGACGGCTGACGGTGCGCTTTGGACAAAGTCCTCGGACCGACTGGACTGGACGTTTCCGAACATTTATCGGTGCTCTTATAATGAGCTAGTCACGTGATCGCTTGGATTCAATGCTCAGCGACAATAGCGCTTCCATCACTCTGGAACCACTTTCGATATTGGAAGTTTATCGTTAAGCTAATTTATATCCCATGTCGTGTGTTGTGTAATTCTGCCGGGGTTTTTTTAATCACGATATTTCTATGAGATATAAGTAAGTAATGTTTCCACCCTTACCCATGTGCATAGTCGGATCTGTGGAAAGTTCGCTTCTCCACTTAAACTAAGCTGATCTGACTGCACACTGTTCGAATTCGCCGGAGGACATTTTTTATTATTGTTAAGATCTTTCAAAAAACATATGTACATGAAAATCTCAGTCACTATACCACACCGGTCCAGGGGCCGAGCGGTTAAGACGCTTCGTTCTGCATTCCATTATGAGGGAGATGCGATTCGTTCGTTCGAGTGGCTTTTGAGCAAATTGCTCATGAGTTGGGTGGCGGGGTACGTCCTTGCACGGTAAACGAAAGGTAAACAAACAAGTGTAATTCATATACGCTAAAAATCGCGGGCCATGCAAGATGTCTCGCCAGCCAAGTGGGTTGAGTCGTCGTATGACGTAAATCGGATCTTCAGACGAACCGAGTTCGAATCACGCTCGGGTAGGATGGGCCAGTTTTTTTGCATTTATTTTAGTGCGAATGATTCAAGTTTGTTAAAAAGATAGTTGGGGATATTAGTACATGAACCCACCCTAGCACCCTAAGCTCTTGCACTACACTCAGCCAAACATTCTTGTCAAAACGGCCACGAGTTTCTCCAAAATTGGTAGACAGCGCCATCTATTAGCTAAAATTCAACAAATCTTTGACTGGCGTGACTATTTTTTTCGTGTCTAACTCTTCGGCATGTCAATGCCTGAACGCGACATACTGTTAAGAAATTAAATTAAATGGGAAAATGATTGTCAAAAAATGCGGAGGAGACTGGATTCGAACCCGGTACCTTTTGGTACCAGGAAGGCATCCTATAGACCGGGCTGCTGAATGCTGTAGGAATCGACTTGAAATTGGTGATACGTCATCTAAGTACGGCCTTACATTGCTGGGCGCATGCTGGCATTAGAATTGTAATGACATTAAGAACGGAGGAGACAGGATTCGCCGCCGATTGATATCCAGTGGGTATTGGCAAAACTTATTCATCAATGAAAACGGCACCCACCAAAATGTCAGGTCGAGTGGGTAAGTTACTTTTGCTGAACTCACAGTAACTCTTAGGAAGTAAATAAGACATCTCAAATAACGCCCGTACGTCCTGTCGACTCTCTAGCCCGGGGGATACGGTGCGCGAGTTGGAACGTGAATGTTCTGCGTTCGAGACGCGACAGGGAAGGCCCTTTTTGATAGGGGGAATGAATATTTAATCGCTGCAAGTTTTAGCACATTGAGGCACGCTCATACAAAATATATTATTAACGAGTGTTTATAGGAGATAACGGATGTTTAATGGCCTTTAGCCCCTGTTAGGTATGTGTCGTTACATAGCATACATGTATTATGGGCAGTATAGGATTAATACCATCAGGGATTGTAGAATCTCAGCCTGAGCCTGTACTCTGGATGAATTTGTAAGTTCGATTTTTATTTCTTAATTCTTACTAGGGTGTTTGAAATCCACAATATGAGCCTTTATCAATAGTTTGAAATAGATTGTCTAAATTGTTCGAAATATATTAACAACCCAAAAAGCAGTCATAAGTTTTGCAATAGGAACTACAATTTTTTTACAGGAAGGAAGTCAATGCAATGAGCAAAGCTGTTCCCGCTGTTACCTTACCTGCCATGCAAAAGCAATCCGTTTTGCCCTGGTACATTCAAAACTCTTCTGTAGCTTGGGTTTAACTAAATGCTTGAAATAATTTTGACTGAATTCTTATTTTATTCCCAACTTTCCAATGAATAAATTTTATTCTCTGGAGTAACAAAACTGATATAATTTGGGTGGATAACAACATGACAGGTACAATATCTATTATCTAAATGTAAGGACAATTATGAGCTCTCTGTGGTAGAAAATGTCAAATGCCCGTTAAATCAAAGAAGGGAAATGAGAAACACACTGAGGGAAAAATGGGAGACACACAGACTTGCCGGTGCAAGTGTATCCATCGTTTCAATCAGTCTTCATTTAGTCCAATAATTTTCGGTCCCGAGTAAACGTAGCGTAATAATTATCGTGAACATCTTACCTGATCAGTAACCAAGTTTCGGATAACCCACGCCAGCACAAGCAAACGTTCGAGGCTATACACGTGAGACCTTCTGATCTCACGATGTACGCCTATGCTACGTCGGGGAAAGAAATCACATTAAGTCGGAGCAAGTGTTTTATTGGTTGTTGCGAGTGACTGGCGCTAGCAAAGCGCTGGGGGCGAGGTGGTCACGTCCTGGAAGGACCACGGGGGGAAAACGCGCTTGTACAGCCGCATGAAGACCGTGTCCTGCGACTTGAGCT
Organism: Nemurella pictetii; assembly: GCA_921293315.2. Classification (NCBI taxonomy): domain Eukaryota; kingdom Metazoa; phylum Arthropoda; class Insecta; order Plecoptera; family Nemouridae; genus Nemurella; species Nemurella pictetii. The sequence goes on along the minus strand of OV121120.1, from coordinate 16,058,116 downwards.
GGCTGTCAAACGCACACTTCATGTGGCCGTGCGTACCTGCAAACAAAGCGCAAGCGTCAGCCAATCGCAATAATTCAATGTTTTGCAGGCGATTTTATCATCAAATTGTCGTATTTCAATCAAGTTTCTAGGATGACAAAGACTAACAATTGGAAGTCTATTGGAGATTAGCCACAAATACACACAAAGCCTAATGCCTAACTCTTTTGCAAAATGATTCTTGCTACATATCTCTAGATAAATTGAAGCTCTCTATTTCTACATTCTTTCCTCAAATCAATATGAAGGAAGCTTAATTTCATATTCAAAATACGTCTGAAGTGAAGAGTTCGGCAGAAAAATCTTTTCTGGCCTATCAATTGAAAATTGAAATTGTGATAAACTTTGCAAAGGCCTTTCATTTGCAGTATGTACGAGTGCCACCAGAATCTTGGAAAATTTTCCTGAACAGAAAGATATTTTTTCCCAAGACAGTGCTATAGATATTTAATACTAGAAAAATTAAAGACATTTCCAAGAAAACATGTATGTCACAGACATTAAAAGACTCCAAGATGATATTCTGATTTAGAATTTTGTTTCCAGCAGTAAATATCAACGGGCCATGCAGAGAGCCGTTGCCGATCGGTCCGACTCGAGCCTGTGCATCTCACCGAGCGGTTCCTTGATGTGTCCACGGCGTCCCAGCCGCGTGACCAGCTCCACCGGCTTGAACCACGCAATGTCCTCGCGGTTGTAGAACATGAAGCGCACGACCGCGCTGCGCTTCAGCACCTTGAGCGGGTGCCCAGAGAGCACGACGCGCTTCACAGCAATGCGATTCGGGTCCGCAGACAGCACGTCGCCGGTGCCCACCAGCGTCTGCACACGACAACACGCAAACGAGTTACAACTAGCGATGCCGTCAGTTTGTAAGACCGTACTCAAGGTTACTAACAGGACAAGATTTGAAGATCTTGTTACTATTCCTGCTATTAGGATTGAGAATGATTGATTCTTCCCCTTCTCTCCCAAAAGTGCCCCAGAGAGGCAGGAATCTTGTGCGGCCGGATAGCTCAGTGTTCAGAGCAACCGCCCGACAAGCGGAAGGTCCTGGGTTCGGACGCATATTTTTCCTGCTAAGCTAACCCACCAACAATTGCTTACTGGCATAAGCTTCCACCAGTGAAACCGATTTCTCAAAAATGAATTTTGATTGTATAAGGCCGGTGATTTAGGACCAAAAAGACAATTTCTAGATAAGCAGCTAGCCTGCTCCTGCAGATAAAACTCCTCTCACTGCTACTACATATCGGTGTTTTTATGACCTCGGATACCTAATTCGTAAACATCTGCAAGAAAAAGGTGTTTTAACAATTTGCGTTTATTGCGAAAACGAAAAACTCCTGGCTCTGCCTATTGGTTGCTTCTTGATAAGTGCCCTTGTGCCCTTTAGCACGAGCCGCCCCTGCACCATGGATAAGAATCTATGGGATGTGGTTAAGGATTCAGATCGCATCGGCTCAAACATCGGGACTTCCACTTGGGCGCGCGGTTGGCGTACCTGGGTCTCGTCGGCGTGCGCGGAGAACACGAGCACGGTTGTGGGCGCGAACATGACGGGCGCAAACACCGACGCCACCACCGTCGCACCCGGCTGCCAGAACCGCTCGTACTTGTGTTTGTTGCTGTTCGAGTGCTGGCTGAAGATCGGTCGAGCCTGGCCGCACGCAAAAAGTGGAAATCAACATTGGAAACAAACAAAAAACACTGAACAAAAGAAAATTGGCATGTTGCAAACACCAGTTCTCGGGAGGTCACCGGAGTTAAGCAACATCACTCTGAGTGAGGTGTTGGATGGGTGACCAAACATGGGCAAACACACCCACTCGCCGCAACAGAATGCAGCTGAGTGAACTAAGGCATGGCGACCGGCTAGGGCAAGGGATGAGGGGATGAGGGGTAGAGGCGCGCGCGGCGTAGCTCTTGGGCCATCTGGCGTGCGGGAGGGGAACGAGGGGAATAGTTTGCCGCCTGATCCAACGAGCGCGCTGTGATCGGTCGAGTACACTTGCTGGCGGAAATACCCGCATCCTAAAATTCCCCGGACCTGATCCCAGTACCCGGGTACCAGCCGGCATCCCTACTGGAAATGCACTTAATTAGCTGCCCATTCGATAAATCAGTAAAATCAGTACCAACTATCGACCAACAGCAGCTCTAACCCCAACCCACTTCCGTTGCGACAAGTCGAGGGAAAAGGCGGGCGACACTAACCTTGAACCGCCGGTATCCAACATGGAACACGAGCTCCTGCTTGCCGGCGATTGGCTGGTCCGTGTTGTTGCGCACCACCAGGTTGAGCAGCGTCATGCGCTGCTCGTGCGCCGGCATGGCCACCAGCGCCATCGGCACGCCGTCCACGCGCCAGGCGCTGAACGCCGTCAGCGGCACGTCCGCAAGGTGAACGCGCACATAGCTGTCGGCCAACGGAGGGAGAGAGCGTTAGTTGATGAGCCGAGCAAAATCTTGAATACGCTTATTGCATTCAATCGAAATTCAGACAAAGTGACATCGTGATACCCACTTGCTAAAGCCAGGTAGAGCAATTCGGCTTCCTTTGTTAAAAGCTTATTACATTTTTTTTCCTAAATGGCAGTACATCCAGTGGGTATCTAATATCATTCCTCTCTTAGTGGAATATGTCTTTTACACTTGTGTAAATTTTAAAACCTCTTTCGAGTTTTGGGACATTTTGGGAAAAACTAGGTTTTTCTAATTTGATTCCATATTAGATTGCCGATATCTTGGTCATCCCTGAACGAAATTTGAATTTTTGAAATATTGATACATGCGTAATTGAATAAGCTACAACATAGCCGCTGTAACTTTTTTTATGTCTCCCATGGCCATAGTGCCCTAAATAATTATAATTACATGAAAAACTAAGGGCCTAAACAAGGATGACAAGGGACGCACCGACCCGATTTTGCCTGAATTTCTGGCCAGTATTTAGGAGGTTCGAAAGAAAATATTCTGAAAAATTTAGCTAGGCATGTTTCATCTCCAGGCTATTATTGAAAAATTTCAAGACAGCTAGTTTGGTCCGAGCTAGTTTGAGCTTCACTTGGTTTTGTTGGCAATTAGCAGCACCAAACGTCCGCCCCTGAGAATCTGATAAACCGAGGGGGAGATGTTAAAGTGTCATGCGTATCCGTTAGCTACCTGCCGACGGTGGCGCCCTCGCGGTCTTCCGCGCGGAACGCACGCTTGCGCATCCGCTCGTAGTTCTGGAACTGGAAGATGCGCGCAAACTCCGGCGGCAGGTTTTCCTTCGGGTCCCACGTCGACGTGCTGTAGACACATCACAATGATTGAAGAATTGAACAAGCAAATGAAACTACAAATCCCATTGCATGCAGATATGATATTTAACAATATGAAACAGCAGTGTCCAGTTTCGGACAATTTATTTGTAAGGGGCAGAAAAAAATACAATAGGTAAATAAACATCATTGAGATTTATTATGGATCTATTGGACCAAAAGGACACAACTACAATTCCCCAGCATGTTCATAATCACGCCATTGTTAGAGTCACAATGCGCGAAATCGCAAATTGTTGAAATCTCATGTTTTTCTTACAGATGAGTCCAGTTCATGGAATTCCCATCCCAAATATGTAACTAACTCTTCGCGACATAACGCAAAATTCACGAAAAACCAGCCATAAAACCGAATTCAATACTTTCCCCCAAAATCACTGAAAAATAAGCCATTTTCCCCAAAAAATATTTTGAAATGCAGCTATTCCGGGCTATTTATCAATTCAGAGAATTTGCTGATGGTTTTTCCAAGAATTAAGTCGGCAAGCGGCATGGCGCGTGCACGTGCAGTTTGAGACTATACACTCGGCGAGATATAACCTAACGCTCACAGTCGCACTATTTTCCCTTCTCCAGCACGGCAGGAAACACAGCAGGTCAACTTATACCCCACAGGCTATAGACGGGTTGGGCACAAACATTGCCGAACAGTAGCAAAGCACTCGCGAATGTTTATCCCGGGTGATATGACGGAACGCCTTGTCGGCATGATGACCACGAGTTGTACAGGGTCACACAAATAGGACGTAGGCATCATTTCAACCCTTCTTCTTGGATTTGAAATGGTGGTTTAACCTGCAGTTAGTGCCTAGACAAGGGCTGCTGAGTTCAAGAGCCACAATTTAGTTGTCAAAGACAACAAGATACTTATGTGGTCTTTGCAAGAAGTAGGAAATCCGACAAAAAACACAAAATTCTGTATTTTTTTCATAACACCGCCATAACACCGAAATCCATCAATCTCACCGCAAAATTTACGAAATCATAACACCATAAAATCGTGACTCTAGAGTCTAGCCATTGAAGATGGAAATTTGGAAAATGGAAGATGACTTGATTCATTGGAAAGAACGGATAGGAGTAATAGTTTTATCGACATAACAAGGTTTCTTATCAGAGAATAATGAGGAATCATGATCCCACTGGCCTATAAAGGAATTTTAACCCAAGAATGGCTAGGAATGGCTATGGCTAGTAAAAGGTAGAAGCCACTCCGGGAGCGGATGAGAAACGTACCGGAACGACTGCAGGCCGCGGTACTTCTGGAAACGCACGCGGGCAGGTATGTCGAGGGGCGTGTCCACTTCGTCGGGGAAGCGGGCGTCTTCGCGGGCAGCCGCCGCCCTCGCGGCGCGTGACTCCTCCCCCACGTCCATCTGCGCGTCGTACCTGAGCAGACGTAACAAACACACGTTATTGAGTGATTGTTAAGTTGTGTTATTAACGTAGCAGCTGCAACCAGTGACACACATTTATTATTCGCAACAAAATATCAAGTCCAAAATTTGTATCCATAATGAACAAGTGCAGTGCCTCGGACAGGCAAAGGCCTGGATTCGAATTCCGGTACGAATACAAATTTTGAAATTGATATTTTGTTACTAATAAGTAATACCTAATCATTGTCTACCGTACATGCAACGAGTATTTGCATTTAGGTTTAAATTCTACTAACAACGTTGCACGTTACTACCAGTTTGGAAAAAATAGAAATTAGCTCTACTAAATAACAAATAGGGAAATCACAACTCAAATTGCTCTACCTCGCTTTAGCGAGTGGGTATCATGACGTCATTTTGATAGAATATTGATTGAGGGAAATAGGTGAATTGACACTGCAATATTTATTTTCTTAAGTTGACGTGGTCGGGACAACTCTGACAGCGAAAACTGTTGCTATCCTATTATTTTCTTACCATGCTTGTCAAGCGGATCAATTACAAAAAATAAAATTATTTCAATGTGTTCGACTTTTACTCAGATTGTCTATGCCGTGTTTGTAGCGAACCTGTCGGCTTCGGGCTCTTCGGCCAATGACACGCCGTCGTCGTCCTCGGGGGCGGAGTCGGGGGCGGAGTCGGGCTCGGAGTCGCTTCCGTCTTCCTCCATCGCAACCTCCCGTTCCCCCTCTTCGTCAGATTCTGCAACAGAGCAAGACAAAGATCAAGACAAAGCACAAAACAAGCAGAGCAGAGACAAATCATAATGGTTTGAAGATAAATAATAATGCTCAACCTAATGAAGAAGACATTGATAAACTTTTTATGTCTACAACAGAAATGTTCTTGTTTAGTCAGTTAACTTATTAACGGGATTCACACCCGTGGCAACTCCACTATGTTCTTAGTGCGTACTCTGCGTACTCTTTTAAAATCAGTCGCTCAAGCGCTCTCAAGCAAGTAGGATGTGTTTTTCTCACGCTCCCGTCTTATTCCTACGCGAAACAAGGCGAAACATCGAAGTCGAACTGCTCTGGCCACCTGCACCATGCCCCCCACCCCCAATGCACATGCAGACATCTAAGCTACAACGTCTAGTCATGAGCTAATACTCATACATTATACACACAACCACAAGTAGAAGGATTAACGCTCGAGAAGGAATTTTTCTTATCACTTCATTTCAAAACATATCCCAGTGACATATAATGGCACACAATATCGGGAATTCTATTATTCTATTGATACCATTGGATTCGTGGAAGCATACAGAGTGTAGATCATTTTGAATCGCAGTGATCGGATGATAATTGCGGATATTATAATTATAATATAAAAATGTGGAGGATATTATTATTATATTATAAGCCTATTATCGCACTGCGGAATGTTGTTCTTTCACAAGTCTAAGCCAAGGCAATAAAATATTCCCAGAAATAATTGGTCAATGATAAATAGTTGCCAATCCGAAAATCGATTGATTTATTGATAACGATTAATTAGAGAGTATCATTGCAAGGGTGTGGATGTGTAATTGAGACTTCCTTTTTGAACGAACTTTTCAATTGAAGTTTGACGGACATGCCTTCTCACGCGCACGTAATTTAGTGGTGAGGCGCGCTTCGTTGTCATCCTAGGTCTGCTGGCCCTTGCTAATGGTCGTTTGGGACCCATTTTGTAAATGATGTACCACTGTAGGTACTTGATTCACTTTCGCAAATTGAAAAAATAAAGCTGACACGAAATGCTACATACTGCCAGAAGGACACAAAGACACAACACAACGTGTTTGCTGAACGATAAGTGAGCAGCGACTGACCGAACTTCGAGCTGCGTCGAGCTGCGCCTTGCATGCTTGGCTTTGTGTCATGTGCCATGTGGTCGGGATAGGGGTTGGGCTTTCAGTGGGGTAGAAAGATATGCCAAGTGCCTGATGTGCCCCGTCGAAGCGATCCTAAAGATGCAGGTAGTCAGTGGGTAGGCCCTGGGCCACGGCCGTGGGAAGGCGACAGGGATTTCGAACATCACAAACCAAAAGATCGCATCGATGAAAATATCACTGGAGTGCCTGTAAGGTCCAGCCTCCAATACCAATCAGTAATGAGCTAATATTCGAAATCAGTGATTTATAACCCTTGCTTATTAGTGCTTCCGTGTGATCAAACCCTCTGTTTCAATAAGGCTACAATAGCGACAACCCACAGAGGCGAAGGCGCCCAATCGGCCAATCGGTCAATTTACCAAGAATTTATAATTACTAATTATTGATAATTATTAATGATAATTACGGCAACAGGTGAGCTATACCACTATTGGGAAGCGCAGCGCTCGAATACTCAAAAACAAAAATAAGTTCGTCAAAGTCTTGTCACATTCTAAAATACGTCGGGAGCTTGGAAGGCGAGACTTTTTATCACAGTGCTCGTAAATCATTTCATTTGAGCTTAGCACAAAAATATAAACTAGAGGCTTATGAGATAAACTCTCGCGCGAGATAATTTTGGTGCACGAAACGAAACGTTCCAAGGTCGCTGTAGCTGGCTGCTAGCGATGAAGAATTGACGCCTGTATGTAGGCAGTTCATAAAGATCGCGGCTTGGAATCTTGGGAAAATTTGCTTCGCGCAACCGTTGCTTGTGTACAGGGGGAAATCTACATTTCTTGACCGATCAGAATGAAACTTATATATTTGGAATCTGCATGGTTTAGGCCTCATGACCATTTATTTTAAAATCGCGAATATCTCATTGTTGCCCACTGGCAGTCCGTTTAAAACCATGTCAAATTTGAACCTCTTTTTCAAGTTTTCAAAATTCCCTATTTCCGTTTGTATGAAACTTGTAGAGATAAAAAAGCTTCGTCACCAAAGTACCACAATTATGCACTAGGAAAAAAATCCTGACCACGCTATCTCTAATTTTGCGACTTTTGGAATGTACAAAAGATTCCATCGCATTTTCCGAGCCCCTAACCAATTTTCCTGCACAAGATTTTTTTCAATATTTTTAGTTAGTTATGTTTAGCATAATAAAACCATAGAACATATAAAAACCCCGTCCTTAGGTGGGTGTGAAACCCCTTAAGTAATAACTCTGTTAGATTCATCTCAAACATGGATATATTTTACATGGCTTGCTTGCATAACCAAGGTTGATGGAGAATCACAAGCCCGATAGGTACGCCATCATGGCCCGTGGGTATCCGTGGGGTAATAAAAGTGCGTTGTATGTAAGCCGTACCGTCATCGTCGTCTTCGTCGCCCGACTGCGCTTCTTCGAGCATCTCATCGGGGATCCAGGCGGCCTGGTAGTCGGACATGCCCTTGGGCACACGAACGCGACGCACACGCCGTTCGGCCGCCGCGTCAAGCTCGTCCTGCGCCGTCGGCCAAGTCTGCTCCGCGTCCATCGCGTCCACCGCGTTCTCAGACTCGAGAGACTCCTACAAGGCAAGCACAACGTGATGCTAGATTGATTAATAATTGATATCGATGTTTTTGATACATATATTCCATTAAATCAAAATTTTATCAAAATGATTTCATGATTCCGACTCGGTAAAGTCAGGCAGAGCAACTCGGGTTGTGATTTCACTATTTTCCTTTGTTATTTAGTAGAGCTAATTAATATATATTTTTTCTAACTGTTAGAACGTTTAGTGACTATTGGTGTTAAACGACACACTGTTTTGACAACGGGCGCTATCGCACTGGTCTCATGGCGTCGGTGAAAGAAAACGTGATGATGAGGCTGACCGATACCGATCGATTTCACAGTTGGATAAAACTTAATCCTGTTGAGACTAGAGGGATTTGGAGGACCATTGACTAAGAGATCGATCCCGGTAGGTGATGATCCAGCCCACTTAATAAAATTCGGAAAATGCACCACTTTTGCTGTCGGAGGGTTGTCCCACCGTTTGAAGTCCACTAAACTGGAATTGAACAGTGCTATTCCCGTGGAACACAAAATCCCAATAGCCTGATTGGCTTCAAACAGAAAGTTGCAGTGATTTAAAAGAAAGCCAAAATGTCGATGGCCCACCTGTTTTTCCGGGTCGGGCAAGATCTCTCCGAGCAATTCGCTGTGGCCGGAGGTGGTGGGGTCGGAGAGGAGTTCGACGGCGGCGACGCGGAACTGGCCCATGCCCGGCACGTGCACCAGCAGGTTGGGGGACAGCGGCTGGCCGCGCACAAAACCCTCCACCTTCATCAGCCCGGCGACGCCCTGCAAACGCACACAGCTGCGTTGAGTTTTATGTCCAGTGGTGCTACTGGCGGTCTCGGTTAAAAGTGTCAGTTTGCCGGTTGTATGGCGGTGTTGGTGTCGCACAAGGTACGGGTTTAAAGAAGAAGGAAGATCAGTTTTTTAAATAGCACTGCCATAATAACAGCCAGTTGGTTGCAGTACTAGAAGCTCAGGACTAGATCCTCAATGCTGAAAATATGTTGATGTTGCAAAAACCAGCTTACAAACAGTGTTGTGACCTAGATAAAAAAAAATTATCTAGATAAAGATAAAGATAATTGATATTTTTTTTATCTAGATAAGATAATAGATAAAAATTTAAAAATTATCTAGATGATAGATAATAGATAAAAATAAAATATCTAGATAATTTTCTTTAGATAATAGATATTTTTGTTATACTAAATTTAAATCAAAATGCAATCAACATGTTGCTATGATACATTTTATCAGCTAGCACAGCACAAGATGTGCAAATTTTGTTTAAGGGTTTATTTTGTAGCGAAGGACTAACACGAGATAAACGTGAAGTTTCAGAACATATATCTTGGCAACTATCAAAGCTATTTTTTTTATATACTGTAGATCATAACATTAACAGAACACAACAACAACTACAATCAGACTACAATCAAAGCCCTCACATAGTTAGTTTGTTTATATCAATAAAATGTCAAGTAGAACAAAATCTGTGTCAAATTTTACCACATTTTCATTGATTCAACTTTCAATAATGAATTGCGGTTAGGTAGCATAGTGCGTAAAACTTCTTAATTTAAGTATGTGTAATTCTAGTAGGGGCACAAAAGCACACTTTTGTGCCTAGGTAAAAAAAGAGAGGCTCTTTCTTGAAAATCTTCGAAACAAATTGTTCCTTAAAAAAAAATCGCGCCAAATACGCGCCAGACACAAGACATATTTTGCATGACGATGTTTTCGAAAACAATATCAATGCATAAAATTATCTAGATGATTAGGTTTAGATAAAAAAAAATTATCTAGATATAGATAAAGATGACCATTTCAAAAATTATCTAGATAAAGATAATAGATAAAAAAATGTATCTAGATAATTATCTAGATAATTTTATCTAGATAAGTCACAACACTGCTTACAAATGATACAAATCAATTTTTCTTACAAACAAGTTCAAGGAAAAAAAACCTGTAGCCAGCAGACAAATATGACAAATGTTTGAGTAGTTGGTTAATTCTTAGCTCAATTGATATGTACCTACAGGGTTGGGTAGGTATTATACGTAACGTCTAAAACACGTATTATACGTACGTATTATACCGTATAAAAGGTACGTATAATACGTAGAGGTTTTAGACGTTTTATACCATACGTTTTTACAAAAAACCTCATAAACATTGTGATTGATACAGATAATTGATTATTTTTATTGTGACATGACATGGTCATCAAAAAAACAATAATAAGAAATGTACTAGAAGTGCTGGAAGCCTGCCCATCTAAACAAAGCGGGTAGAGTCCTACAGCCTAATGGATCCTAGCTTGGTGTGCTAAAAAGAAATTTCAAATGTGATAAACAAAACAATGGAAGTGCTCATGTTATTTAGTATGAAATATATTATGACAATTAATGAAAATACGAGATAGTGGAGTAGAATATATAGTACTTTTAACAAACTTAAAAAAAATTGAATTTCTGATATGCAGTGCAGCAGGTAACTACTAAAATAACCAAGCTTGAAATAAAATTTGGAAATTTTTACCTAACACTGATCCCAAGTACTTGATTGTACACAAAAGTCATTTTTGGAAAATTAGTATTCGTCTGAGGAAAAATTGGCGCTTCTTGATTCTGCAATTTTCAAAGTGTGGTATGTGAACAACAATTTTTTGGATCGCAAAAACGTTAGTCGGTTGCGAAGGGGGTTGTGGACGTAGGACCAGTTCGAGAACACCCTTTCGAGTTGGGCCGAGGAAGCAGGAACATTCATAAGCTTCTCAGCCAGCTCTGCTAGTTCAAGGTGGTGACGTTTAGCCAAGCCCCAGTAAGTTAAAGGGTTAACAATCGTCTTGGCTTGCAGAATGCCAAAAATTCCGGCTTTTGCCTTAAATTCCACCAAGCTGTCCAGCCCGCTTGCTGTCAACTCGTTTAACAAAAAGCCGTCAACCTCGTCAAGGTGGTGTAGTTCAATCTTTTCCCCCAGATACACGGGATGAAGAAAGTTGGCCGTGAGATTGTACTCGTTAAGTGCATAGTCCCTTCTCTTTTTCAAAGGGGCATCTGTACGAGATGAAAACCCGGGCGGAAATTCAAGTGTTAGCCACTCTTGTGCAGCATCGGCAATACTTGCTGAAGCAGATTGGCATACGTTGATCAATTTACAAATGGGTTCAAAGAGTTGAATTGAATCTTTTACGCTCGTCAAGAATACCTGGTCGAACAACAATTTTGATACACCATCAACCATCAACAGCTCACAATAAGCCATGACTCATGAGACCAAACCAAAGTTCACCAAAATTCAAATACAGGCAGTTTAAATGAAAGTACAGGGTTTTGAAAAAAAAAAGGTTTTAGACGTAGGTTTTAGACCTTTTTAATGTATAATACGTACGTATTATACGTAAAACGTCTAAAAGGGTTTTAGACACGTATAAACCCAACCCTGTGTACCTACATAATCAAGTTGAGGCCAACAGGTTAAGACTTTTTTACATGCCTCTGCATCCAGAAACTACTTGGGAAAAGTGAATAGGTGCAGAAGGGGGTACCTAAGCAATGAGTTATTGAAAACTGGAGTGAAAGTTGAACTGAGAAAATTCGGAGTGAAAGTGAAACTGGATTTATCGGGTACTCACATCGGCGTTGGGAGTCAGCTCCACGTGTTCCGCAAGCAAGTGCGAGCGGCGATCGCGTTGCGCCAGCGCACGGCGCTTCTGCGATCCGATCCTGCGCAGGATTCCCAGCGCTTCCTGCGTCGATCCCAGCGCAGCTACTTTCTCTCCCGGAAGCCAGCGCGACAGGGAATCCTGAAGCCAGCAGGGAACATTAGCATGGATTACATCAGGAGATGCTGGGGGTTTGCAGGGATCAAGTTAGATTTTTTATTGGGAACTAGCAACTGCAAGCAACTTTTGCCTCAAGCAATTGTACTTTGAACTCCCTCCAAACCACTCATGTGAGCAAGTGCAACCGATTGTTTTCCCCATGGCTATAACTTTTTTAAACAAGATTTTCTATTTCGGACATAGTAAAAGCATATCTTTAGTGGATTAAAGATTTTACCAAACGCAAAACACAATTTTAAGAGCAGATGCACATGTTCAACTGGGAAGGACAATTTTCTTCCAGTACCTACCTATCATTCAGCACTATCCTAAGATTAACATTTAAATGTTACTTAGTGCAAATAGCATTTCATTTCTCAACTAAAAGTAGAGTGTTGTTACCTGAATGGATTGCTTGCTTTCATTGCGTTTCTTCAACGGAACACTATCCAGGTCGATAACAGCTAAAATTGGAGTCGGTAGTCGTTGCGCCAACGCTGCTGTCATAATTGCTTCTCCAACTTTACCCAAACCGTCGTCACCAACATTTACAGAAGTCAAGAAAAGCACAGTGTCGGCCACCTTCAATGTGTCGAGGATTGCGTTGAGATGACCTTCTCTAGGTGAGACTAATGAAAACCTTTGCTTGAAGCGAGGTACAGATATGTGAACGTTGCCTTGAGTTGTGACTTTAACAACAGATTCCGAATCGGCTTGTTTCAAAAGTTCGATTGCTCCGTTAGGATCGATGTCTTCGCAAATGGTAACGACGGCAACAAGGAACGGAGCGCTGTGTGTTCCACCAAGCGATCTTTTCTTCGTCATTACTTCGGCCCGTTTATTCTTTCGTATCTGTAGCGATTGGTGGCGACGATCTTCTTTCCTTAGTGCTCCACGAGTTTTTTTGGTAATGGTCTTAAGATTGACCTTGCCCTTCTGCATTTTGTGAATTGCTCCTTTACTTCGGTGACCCCCCGTTTTGTGTGATTTATTTTGCTGCTTCAGTGCTCCCGGTCGGTGACTTTCTTGATTACCACCCTCCATGATAGGAAGTTAAGAGATCAATCACGTTAATTCTGTTTCTAAAACATCACCTTCTTTCCACAGAACATGTGCAGCAGTAACTCTAACCCAACTATTCTCATGGGGATGTGCTGTGGTTAGTTCAGAATTGGTTGCTAGATGGTGCATGGTTTCTAGAACAATAGGTGGTAAAATACGAATTTGTCCAATTTAATCACAAACTACAATATTATAATCTATTTTGCTTTTCCTTCCTCTCCGATGAGGAGAAAATTTGTAACTGTTATGATTACAGATTCTAAAACCTTACTATTATTAAATATTCATTGCATCAAAATCTAAGCAATTTCATAGAATTTCTGGGATTTTTTTGATATTCCTAAATACAATGAGGATTAATGGGAAACAGTAAGGAGCGTGCATGCATGAAGAATTTTTTCACAAATGAAATAAAAAATTGAAAAAAAAACCCACAAACAAGACCAATAATTTTGCCCAAAAAGCCATTCAATCGCAGAACACGGATCATTTTAATTAATATTACCAGTTCGTTTTTTTTCTGTCAACTGTGTAGTTATTATCCAAATACATTCCACTCCGTTTACATAACATCATCATAAAAGCATATGCGGCTTAAAATTGCACGGTAGATACCAGCGACCTCGTAATTGTTTGTCTTGAAACGATGGGCAGCTTCTAAGCGAGTAGCCATGATTGCTGGCGAGGTGCAATGTGGATCTGAGAGCAGATGGGATCAATTAGCATCACACATAAAAATACAAATGCAGACTGCATCTATTTACTTTCTAATTTACATAATGTTGTAGCATGTAGATATGGCAATTCAATGGATACAGTAGTTGTAACGAGTCTTTGGCTTTGGATCCATAGACCGTGGTAATACAGACATTATCAGCCTTGCTTGCCTCTTTTCCTTATTACTTTTATCTCTTCACACTAATATTCTAACAAATAAATTCCAGCTAATCATGTTAAAAATCTGATGTCATTACTATAATTTTGAATAATGATCCTATAAACACTGTCAAAAAAGCACAGGATTGTAGATAGAAAAATATTATAAATATGCCTCCAACCATCGGAGAAATGAGCATTCATGCATGTGCACGATGCATGAATTAGTTCGTATTAGTTATACTAAAAACAAACTTTTGCATAAAAATTCACTTTAAACGTCGAGTGAAGTCAGCAGCTGATCTTAACGGTTTGGTGATTGCTTTCTAGACTTTGAAGCTTACTTCATGTCAGTCGGTCAAAATACTGTCATCATGGAGGCGCTTTGGAAGCAAGCGATGGCTACATTCAAATTACATACAAACCATTTCACGCCCCCCAAAGAGAGTTTCGAAAAATTAAAGGCCCTTGCCGATCGAGTATCTGCCTCAGATCTCAAGCTAGACAAAACACTCTTGTCTCCACAACTTGAAAAGACAGCTACTGCTTCTAGGTTAAGGGAGCCTCCTGTCACCTACATCGAAATTTTCGAAGACATAAATTTTACAATGGGCGTATTTATTTTAAAACCGGGTGCTAAAATTCCTTTACACGATCACCCCAACATGTATGGAATTCTGAAGGTGATCGCCGGGAAAGTTCGGATACAGTGTTACAATCTTGGCGAGAAACATAGCGGACATAGCGATGATCCTGTCCATTTTGCCGAAAAGATGCCAACAGTAATCATCGGTGAAGATGACGAAGCCTGTGTTCTTACACCAAAAACACAGAATCTACACGAAATTGAAAGTGTCGATGGTGGAGCTGCATTTCTAGATATCTTGGCACCTCCGTACGAATCTAAATTCTTCGAGGGAGACAACCAATGCCACTACTACAGAGAGTTGCCGCTTGCAGCTAAAACCGCACAAGAGAGCAATCCCAAGACAATGCTTCTACAAGTTCCGTCACCACCTGAATTTTGGAGCAATTCTGCACCATATTTGGGCCCTCCTCTTCGGTAAATTTAATTTTCTCAACGTCTCGATACCTTGCGATTATATGGATAACTTAGATATTATGATGCAATAACTTTGATCTAGACTCTCTCTGTTGCAGAAACTAATCAATTTTAATGCTTGGCCGAAAAAAAGAATTTCGAACTGATCGAAGAAGTGTAATTTAATTTGTTACGACTTGCGACATTAATACTTGACGCGTTTATGTATATAATGTTTATAGTACCTAATTTATTAATATTATAAAACTAAAACCATGAAAACATAGCACACATTTTACTTAAAAAATAAAAACTGTCTTACCTCTACGGATGTGTCGCCTTCTTTATCGCTTTCCCTTTTTCTGTCCTTTGCCTTTTACTTTCCCACCAGCTCGTACCAGATTTTTGAACTGGCCAGATGGTTTTCCCTTTTTCCTGGAATTAATAAGCATTCATGAATAGCTGAAAACTATAAAAGTTGGCATTGTTTAAGGTCTATTTAATTTATAAAAACATTGAGGCACTGTCCCAGTGTTTTCTTTGAAATTTTGAAATTGCGCGTTACGAATTTAGTTTTAATTAAGAGTTGGTGAAATGTAAATGGCAGCCATGTTTTGAGTCATTGAGGAATGACCTTGCTATTGTCATGAGTCAAGACTCAACAAGATACATCCAGATTTAAGTAAAACACGTTGGAATATGCTTGAGGATGAATTTTTCCTACCTCTTATTCAGCATTTTCCGTGACATCGGCACGTAGGCAAACGGATCTGGCCTCCCCTTCCTCTTAACATCGCCGGACGCCTTCGACGATTTGTACTCTTCGCCCGTCGAAACCGGCGGCCCCTTCGACTTCTTCTTCAGCGGTCGGTGGATGCCCGAGCCACCAGCTGAAACAAGTGCAAATCAGTCAGGCAGTTGTTGATCTGAACACATTTATTTATTATGGTACTAGCCGCATTCCAAACGTAAATACATGAATGCCTATGCTGCACATGAATTCAAAGTTTATAAAATGTTCCTAAGAGTTAGTTTTACAATTTCCTAACTAAATGTGTAGATTGTAACAAAGCAGAAAGCAGACAAGGGTAGGTAGGTACTTTACTACTATGGCATGATAAACAAACTTATTTTCTAGAAAGTTGCGGAGAGTTTTTGTCCTTTGGAAACATTGAGCCTCGCGCTCCCAACAAAATGCAAAAGCCACCGCGACGCTCACCCCTGTACTTGGTGGACGCTTGACTCTGCGCGTCGGCGGCGACGCTGTCCCTGCGCTTGCGCTTGCCGCCAACCGCGGCCGCCGGCTTCCTGTCCTCTGTCTCGCTCTCTGAGTCGCTGAAGTTCCTCCGGCGTGTCGTCGCTCTCATCTCGTCGTCGCTGTCGCTCTCGTCGACGATGATCAGCCGGCCGTCGGGCGCCGTCTTGATGCCCGACTTGGCCGCCTTCTTTGTCTCCTGGCCGATCGATGCCGCCGGGTCGGTGGCGCGGATCTTCTTCGCCGCAGCGACGTCCGTGAAGTCGACGATGTTGTCCTCGTCCTCCTGGATCCAGGCGCTAGACTTTTTGGCCGCCTTGCCGTTCCTGCCGCGCACCCGTTCGTCGATCTCCACGTCGGAGGCGTCCGACTCGGCGAGGATCTCTTCGATGCTCTTTTGCTTCGCCTTCATCACAAAGTCTTCGCGCTCGGAGTCTGAATCCCGGTCCTTGGGACAAAGAGAACAGAGCTTTATTAGAATAGGTAGTTAATTTAAATCTTTGGATTATCGACACTATTTTTATCGAGTTTAATTCTCATTCAAACATGGAACTTGAGCAAGTATCTGTCTATTTGGATTTCATTTTTTTCTGAGCTGAGAAAAGAGAGACAGAAACAGTAAAATGAAATTTTTTCAATCTTTATAAAAAATATAACTGACATCAAACCACAAGAAAGTCCTCCCCAGCAACAGATCGACTCATAGAATTGAACAAATTTTAAGTGACAACTATGTGTAGGAGCCAGTACCTGATCTCTGATCTTCTTTTTCTTCTCCTGCTGCTTGCGTAGGTTCTTGAGCCGTTTGTGCATTATAACGTCCGACTGCGGCACGAGATCGGAGATCGGTTTCCAGCCGAACTTGCGCACGAGCCGGTCGAAGATGTTGCGGTACTTGTTGCGCAGGTAGCGCTTGCAGTCCTCCGTCATGCTCAACATGCCCTTCACCTGAGCAGAGACCATCGGAGTGTTAACTTGTCAAACATCCCAAGGTGCACGCGATGTTGACTCTCTCGAAATAGAATGCAAATAAAATACAACACGCAGACGTAAAGCTTAGCGTAGCAGCATAGCTTTGCAAAACGTCGGGAAAAGTTTGAGTTTGGGACTTGGCATTCAATACCCAGTTAAATATTTTTTGCTAAAAACTAATGTCACTAACGTGCTAAGATTAGGAAAACACACGAGTCTTAAGAAAGTTAAAGACGCTTATCTACTTTACTCCTATGTAAACCTATGTACTACTACTTACCTACTTACCTACTTTACTACTATGGCACTGGCTTTTCAGTGCCATAGAAATCCAAATTGAGTTTTTTTTTTAAAGTAACCTTATCATGATTCTATTATATTCTAAGCTATAAGCAAGCAGCCTCCAAAAAGGACTCAGTTTTGACTTTCAACCCAGTATTGTAGTTTTTACCCTCATTTACACTAGGTATGTTGGCCCTCCTTTTTTTTCTCTTTAATGTAATTCTTTCTACTTGATCACAATAAACAATATCATGTTCGTGATCAGTCGTGAACAAAAAACAAAATACAAATGCACATTCGCGCAGTGTAGTGATTGTCGTTGAAACTCGTAGCAGACTTACGATGGTGGGAACAGATGGGCCGATCTCTTCGGTGCTGAACGAAGTGGTGAACACCTTGATGTAGCTGAGGCACGCAGCTACAATCTCGCGAGTGGCGGTCGTCGAGAGAATGCAGATGTTGTCGAGCAGCAGCAGCACCAGGTCTTCCGGTAACGTGGCTGAAAGAGGATAGCGAGATTTTCGACAAGGTCCAACTCCACTTCTGCTGCTAAGCAAAGCAAGACTATGTTACTAAATGTAAAAAAGTGGTTTGTTAAATTTTTACAAACTGGAGATTAGCAACCAGCTATGTGGCCAAGTTGAAAAAAAAGGAAATCAAAACCCAAACTTTTCTACTCTGCACCTGTTGGAAAGATCAGGAGCACAGAAGTGAATCAGCACGACCAGTAGTTCCTCTGAACTCGTAAGTGATCTCGTAGGCCAGTATGGTGGCGCTGGCTTCAACACTATCATCAGAGAATCAATTCTCTAAACACCTCTGAACTAAACGAGCTTCGTAGCCTCCCTTACGAGACAAGTGAATCAGCATGACCAGTACCTCTGAACTC
Source organism: Nemurella pictetii (assembly GCA_921293315.2). Classification (NCBI taxonomy): domain Eukaryota; kingdom Metazoa; phylum Arthropoda; class Insecta; order Plecoptera; family Nemouridae; genus Nemurella; species Nemurella pictetii. Next base: position 16,039,662 of record OV121120.1, on the reverse strand, counting down.
GTATGTGATCTTGGCCAGCGCCAGTATGGTGGCGCTGGTGAGCTGCGGCGAGCCGGCCAGCCCGGCCAGCACCAGGCCGAGGTAGTCGCGCATGATGTCGTCCATCGGCTTGTCCTCCCACGCGGCCATCATCCGTCCGACGTTCACCAGCAGCGTGAACGCCGCCGAACGGCACTTCTCGTTCAGGTCCTTGCAGCAAAGCACCGCCTCTGGCACGATCTGCTCGAGGATGTCCATCTGACTCCGCTCGAGCCGCGTGATGAGGTGCAGCAGGCAGCGGAGACGCGGCTGCCGGCAAAAGGGAGCCTCCGTTGACGTACCTTGACCGCTTCGGTTTTGCAAGCGCTGCGCTGCAGCTTCACTGGCACTGGGTAGTGATTGTGAACAGTGGAAAGTTGTGCACCCCACGATCGTTGGGTTGACATTTGTGAACAACATCAGCGATTGTGATAATTTCAAAAAAGATACCACGCCCCTTCTCTATAGGTACTGCCAGGATAAGCGCAATGTCAGATAAAAGAGGGGTTGTAGCTCAGCAAAGTCAGCAAAGCCAGGGCAAAACCCATCGCATTGCCTGAATCGAAGCTTTTGTGAGTGGGTTCTTTAATATCTTCTCGGTGAAAATAGTGACATTTCAATATCAGCACTCAAATAGTTCTTAGACCTTATCGAAAAGCAGTTGAGCTACAATTGTTTGGATTCGAGGGAAGACCCATGGCTTGAGGATTGCCAAATATCATGGATAACAGTAGCACCGGTGTTTGGTAATTACAGGACAGTTGAAACTCAAGAGAACCATTGGCAACTCGGTGGTTACGACATGATAGCTGGCTGGCTCACCCCTTTGCTGGAGGTGGCCGACTTGGACAGCGACTTGAGCAGGATCCTCTGCACGGCGGGCAGGTTTTCGGCGATGAACGCGCGGCAGGCGGGGCTGTCGCTGCCGCACATCTCCTCCAGCATCTTGTACGTCTTCTTCTGCACGTGGTGGTTGCGGCTGCTCGAGATGCCCGCCTCGCACACCTGGACCGATCAAAGACACAGGTCAGCCGGGCGGCGGCGGAATTTATACAGCTGAAGAAGGAGCATTTCACGTGACTCTCAAACTCTGAATTAAGACTAATGGGTAACCCATGTTTAAAAGATAGTTCATAGCATGATTGGTAACAGGGTTTTTAACTAGTAGTAATCTTTTGATATGTCTACAGTACTAAAAGTTAACCAAAACACCAGGTCATCGTCTCTGTTGGACTCTCTGGACACCCACCATGTAAATGCGTTCGACGCGGTCGACCGCCTGGTACGGCAGCAGCGCTCGCAACAAGTCAAGCACGCTCTCCTTGACAAACTCATCAGAGTCCTCCGCCTCCAGCTTGATAAACGCTTTGTCGAAGAACTCGCAGCAGAGCTCGCGGTCGGTGATGCCCAGGTACAGCTGGAATCGGCAGCACAGTGTCAGGAACCGGTTTCACAGCCGGGGAAAACAATCGCGTCCATGGGTCACACACAGTACATATAGTTCAATCTATAAATTGCTTACCCACTACCATGTGCCATTGTATGAGAATAAACATTAGGTACACAAAGTAAATAAATAACAGTGGATATCTTGTCTTGCTGCATGTAAGCCTCTACAGATGTAGTCAGGACGCAAGATAAATAAGATGACACAGGGTAGCAACTTCCCAGCAACTTAGGTACTTGATAGGGGCAATTATAATGAATTTGCTTAGGATTCACTCAAGCAGCGAAGGTAGCTTATCGGAAGGCAGCAAATCACACCTTGATTGTCTCGTAGGCGGCCAGCCGCTGTCCCTCCTCGTCCGAGCCCACCGCCTTGGTCGTGTAGATGTTGAAGAGTATCGGCACAAAGTTCTTGGCGAAGCGCGCCATCTCGCGGACGTCGCCGTCGTCGCCGGTCTCGGTCGCCTTCTCCTCGCTGCACGCGATGAGCCGCCGCAGCGCCGACAGCACCGAGATGCGCAGGTCCTTGCACTCGCGGATCGCCGAGCCCAGCACCTTGGCGACGTTCTGCGGGGTGGCGAGGCGATGGCGTTAGATAGAGTAAGAGGACGGGCCGGTACACGTTCTTGGCTTGGAGGCTTGTTCGAGACACAGGCGTAGCGAGACTTGTAAGTTTTCAGGATAGTTTCAACAAATTAATAATGGGATGCACATTGATTTTAATGCCCTCTCAGCTGGCCTTGTTGAAAAGAGGTCTGTACAACAGTTGTTGGGCCTTGCTCTAGCCTCAATTAAAACTAGGTGCAAAATTTTTATGAGGGAACCAGCTGGATTTAGCAGATAAATGGCTAATAATTTGTATGTGTTTTGCATTATTGAAATGCATTATTTGCACCATTACGGAGATGTTTATCTGCATTTAGGTTCAAATCGACAATAGAAAACATAAGCTACTGAGATTCCAACCTAAATCCAAATACTCGTTGCATGTACGTACGGTAGACATTTCATTTCTAACAATGAAAACACAAGCTTGTCGAGTCACCTTGAAGTTGTCGCGCAAGTCGACGGGCTTGTTGGCAAAGCTGGGCAGCAGCGACCAGATCTGCGACTGCAGCAGGTCGTAGCTGTGCGCGCCGACCATGTCGTTGCGCGCGGCGGCGGCGGCGCCCTGCCGCCGGCAGTTGGTCGCCAGCGGCATGAAGTAGGCGGCAAAGAAGCCGAGTCGGGCGCTCGCGATGCCCGCCTTCAGCACGGGCAGCAGCCAGCTGCGGCGGAACTCGTACGACGTCTCTTGCCCGGTAATCTGGCAGCAACGTCGGTTGGTTAACGGGGGCGGCGGGGGGCTTCGGTCGGAAATGCAAACGTGGTTTGGCTACAGTTTTGTTTGGAAGTGGCATGTGGTCGGTGAATATAGGCTTTTAAGGTGGGATCAAACCTGTTGATAGGAAATATATTGTACAAGGTGTTGGATTAACAGTCAACAGAGAGTAGGCTCATAGCTTAAGTAATGGGTCCTTGCGGGCAAGTTATTTCCGTAAAGACTCACCGCTTTTCCTAATCTTAGCCAGGATATAAGTTTAAGTTAGCTTACCTTAGCATTCAGTAACCCAGTTAAGTAGTTTTTTGAAAACAAATAAGCTTACTATCTACGAAGCTTACGACTACGATGCGCTCGACTTTCCTTGGAAGAGCTGTACTACAGTGAGAAACACGACTATAAAATAGACTTGCGTCGATGTACGTCATATTGCTGTACTAGTCCAGAGTTTGGCATATAGAATCTCGTATTTTAAAGCTTTGTAATAAATAAATAAAATAAATATGGAGACAAATAGAGCAGCATGCCAATACGGCGCGGATCCGACTTACCTGTAGCGGGATCACCTCGAGCACCGCCTCGGGCCCCATCGACCGCACCGCCTTGCAAACGGCGTTCTCCAGCTCGTGCGCGTACGTGAACTGGTACGAGTCGCGCAGGTCGGCAAGTGACTTCAAGCACGTGCGCAGCTGCTTGCCGCACGTGCCCCCGGCAACCTGCAATCAATCGGTCAGCAAGCGTCATCATCCGGTGTAACTGTTTGCTATCTAAATAATTGGTAATAGATATTATTAATTTTATAAACAAATAATTGCCGACTAGAGCAGAAAGTGTCCCCGCACTGATTTTATGACCTGGCAAGGCAAATATGATCTCGCACACCTGTTATGACCTCCCAAACCAATTTAGAAGATGGTATCATGCTAAAGGTTGATCATTATAATATTGATTTTATAGTTATTAGAAAAAATTAAAGAGTATTTATGTGGTAAAACATAGTGGTACTTCTAGGTAGGCAAGACAAAATCAGCTGTTAGGTTACCTCAAAGAAGTTGGCAATGAGATGCAGTATCTGCTGCCAGGCCGAGTGGTACTGGTACTGCAGCCCGGCGTGGATGGTGGCGACCAGCGCCGTAACCGTCGCGCGGTGCTGGCCGGCAAGCGCCGGCGTGGCGCAGGCGGCGCTGACGCAGTCTTGCGTCACCGAGAGCAGGCAGCGGGTGGCGCCGCCGACCACCTCGGGCTTCTCCGCCAGCCACAGTTGGCTGGCCGTCGTGAACAGTCGGGGCAGGTGGGCGCAGCACAGCGACAGGTTCTGGCTGAAATCGCACCGTTTTGTGGGTTTTTTTCGATGTAAATATTGTATTCCATTCAATCAAAATTTTATCAAAAAAATTTCATGATACCAACTCGAGGGGCATTCCAGTGGCTCGAGTGAAGACATACCGCTTCCCTATCCCTATCAGGTATACTTTTGCTTATGTTGGACATGAGGGAAAAGCTGCAAATATTTTGTAATACAGTTAATCTTTTTTGCCTTTGAAAATAAAAATTAACGGTACAATACATGATACCCACTCGCTAAAGCCAGGTAGGGCAGTTCAAGCAGAGCTAGTTAATATTTTTTACAAAATGGTAGTTCGTCCAGTGGGTATCTGGCGTCATTTTTCTCTGGGTGGAATAGGTCTATTATCCTTTAATCGTGAGGTGGCCAGGAAGGAGATATGCTGCACAAGCCAATTTAATGCAGTCGAAATGGCCACCTACAGAAGAACTGAATGAAGAGTCTTAGACTGTTTATTATTTTGTTCCCAGACTGTTTACTCTATGTTTCAACCACAAACTGTAGTTGGGATAGTCTTTGGAGCTCCAAGCCAAAATCATAAGCTCATTTTCAAAGAACATGAAGGAGCTGAGCCACTGGTTTATAGAAGACCAAGTCAACAATGGAACAAACAAAGAAATTAATCACTTGATTCAAACTTTATAAAGATTTCCATTGGTTCACTGGTAAAATCCACATAAAATCAATGAGTGTCAAATCCTACCAGCCCACAGCGTCACAGCTTGACGTCACAAAACACAAATATTTCAAGAAAGCATATGACAAGACAGTGTTAAATCTAGGCAACTCACATTCCGAGGTTGATGTAGGCCTCCTGCATGACAGCCAGCCAAGCCAGCGTGGGCTGCGTGTCGTTGGCGGCCGGCTGGTAGTCGAACAAAGCCGTGATCATCTGCGCGTTGAGGGCAGGCACCAACGTGGTGGGCGGCGGCCGCGACAAGAACAGTCCGTGCAGCGCTTGCATGCTGCACGAAGTGACCAGCACGTTGCCCAATGTCATCACCTTCAAGATGGTCTCGCAAGCCAGCTGCAACGGACAAGGCAGAGAAATCATGTAATTACTTTTCGGACCGCATTTTGACGCAATGGATTGGCGATGCGCTCTTTAGATAAAGGGGATTGTCAGGAATTTCGTCGCATTGGGGAACATTTACATGAAAATTCAATTTTTTTTAGAAGACACATATTATCATGGTTATTGTACTTTGTCTGCATTTGTAAAGAAGATATGTCTTTTCCAAGTGTATCAGAGATGTATTCCTATCTGAAGACTAACCATTCAATAATATGAAATCATCAATTTCAAAGTCACAAAATCTGGAAACTTTGCTAATACCTACACTAACTCTTATTGTGGTGTCTTGTCGTGTACTGTTACTGTGGTATCCCCATAAATTGATAAAACCTCCAAAGTATTCTTCAATCATCTGAATAATCTTTAATCTAAATAACTTCAATGCTAGAATTAGCCTTCTTGACATAAAGCATCCTAGTGGATAGTGGTCCGATAAAATAAGTTCCAGCAAAATACACACCTTGAGCTGAGTCTTGGGGAAAGTGCCAAGAATCTCCTTGAGGAGAGCGAGCATGTGCAAGGTGGTGGTCGAGCCCCCCATCAGGCCCCCCGCCTCGATCTGTCTTGTGCAGAAGTTGGCTGCCTGGGCGGCGCCAGGATGGCTCGTTGGCGGGTTGTCTCCCGTCATGAAGCTGCTGCCTTTCAGTACAGCACAGATCGCGTGCTGCGCTGCTTTGCGGACCTACCAGGGAGAGAACGTCTTAGAATAATGGTTCTGAGCATGTAACATGTGGTAACGAATAGGTAATTTATGTAACGTAGCTTGGCTAAAATGGCTTGACAACAGTTGATGTTAAGTTATGTTAAGTTAGTTTTGGTCAACCTAACACGGTTAAAAGTAGCATAGTGTAACTCTCACCTTTGGCTTGGTGTGTGTTGTGAAAGCAAGGAGAGAATCAAAGACTTGTACTGTTGAAGAACTTGACCAAACACCTGGTTGCTGTGCTCGGAGTATTACTGAGAGACATCCTATCAACTGAAATTGCAACAATAATGATCAGATATTTATTACAATTGTGGAAATATTATAAAGGAATTATGGCAATTATAAAGCTAGGTCCTTACAGATTGCAAGATGACGTTGTTATCAGATTCTGCAAACTTCCCCAGAAGCTCTACGAAACATTTTGAAGTTTCGGGAAACTTTGCTTGTATGACAGTTTGTGGAACACTCTTAATCCCCATACCGAGCAGCGATAGAATCGCTGCTAAGGAATCTTCAGATTCACTGACGTCTATCGTAGTCATCTAAAAATAAAAACGAGAATATAAACGTGTATGACAAGCCAAGACAGGATTATAAATTATGAAAAATTGGTCAGATATTCAAATATCTGAGTAATAATATGAACTTGAGAAGATATGAACATACCAATGCCCCAAAATATTCTGTAACAGATTCTGTGCCTCCGTTTTGTTTGATTACTTCTGTAACGGCAGCTAAAACTGCTAGCATTTCCTTGTGCAAAGCAGAATCAGACCGGAAACCATTCAGTAGTTTACCAAATGATTTGTTGGAACATAAAGTCCAATCACTAGCAAATGTTTGGAAAGTTTTAAATGTTCCTGCCTGCGATTCCTCATCATCATTGACAGACTCGGTATCCATCTTCGCTCCAAGAAACGCATTGTGCTTTTGCAATGCATCTGTAGTGAGTTCACCCTGACCTGAAAAGTAAATTATAAGTTGAACACTAAAATATATTTAACTTTATGAAAGCGACTGGACACGAGTAAGGACTTCCAAATTAAATGCCTTTTGTGAAACCATCATTGAGCCACATTCAGTCATCTCACCTGTGCTCTCCTGGACCTGGAAGAACCTGGATTTTGCTACTTCCCTGTGCTTGTGTATCTCAGGATTAGAACTAGAACTATGACCTTTCTTCCACCTTTTTCCTTTCCCTGCAACCCTTGGTCGAAATTTTCCCATTTTGACCACGAACACGTGCAAAGCTAGTTCTAGCGAAACACGCCGTGGCTACCGTCACGGACAAATATGATTAAGTGCGCACAGCGATTGCGCAGTGTGCCTACATAATCCTTGATCGACCAATCGGAGTGCACGATTCACTTAAACAAGTATGGCCGCGTAGGCTGACATTGAATTGTCAACTTTAATTGTCTCGTGTTAAATATCCTCAATTCTCTGAGTTTTTTGAGATTTTTAAGCTTTTTGTTTGCCTCAATCATACTTTTGTACCTGCTGCAATTAAATATGCATTTAAATTTTTGTGATCCTACATTAAAACCCAAATTTTCTTGTGACAAGCCCAGCCATGATGGTTATGCAGTATCAAATCTTGCGTCGAACAATTATTCAGAGCGGCAGCAAGGTTTTTTGGCTTATGGTTCTCCTCCTGTCACAGTAACAATCGACTTCCTCAGTGCTGCTAACATCAAGCACATTATAATCTGGCCGCAAGTCCTGAGCCAAAAGTCAGTGGGATTGGAGATTTCGGTGCGTTGTGCTGAAAGGAAGAAGCAAAAGTGGCAATCTTACAGTTCTAGTTCTTCACAGCTACCCGCAACCACATATGTCGGGCAAGACGACAATTATTACAGAGTTGGCAGTATCAGCTTAGAATGCAGTGATAAGGGTGTGATTTTCACAAAGCAAGATTCCTCTTTTGGCTCAGTAAACAATGAACTACAAATTCCTATGAATTTTTCGCAGAAAAATTTGTTAAGACACAGTGCGCTATCCAATGCTGACAGCATCAAGATCAAGATTTTCAAAACTACATCCTCCGCGCCTGCTTTAAAGAAGGTTGAAGTTTGGGGCGAGCCAGGATCAATGTGCTCCAGACGAATGGTTGAAAACGTTTTCAGTTTGTGGCACACAAGCAGCCACTATCAATTGTGCAACCCTCCTAAGAAACCCAGAGAACAATTAATATTTCCTAAAGCATGTGAAGTGAATATTGAACAGAAATTAACAAATGATGCTGAACTTCCCGAAGAATTTCTTGACACGATTACGTGCGATGTCATGGTGCTACCTTTTATTCTGCCTTCGGGTAAGATGGTAGATTTACAAACTCTTGACAAGCATAAAGAATTTGAAGCAAGGTATGGACGTGCACCAAGTGATCCATTCACCGGAAAATTATTCACATCCAACTACCAGCCGGTCCCCAATCACGATTTAAAGCGCAGGATTGACTTGTTTCTTTCGGAGAACGGACACCGTAAAGATCTGCTACATGTTCCTAGAACCACCGGAACTAGAGCTGCACACATTTTGGAGAGTAAAATTCAAATGCATAAAGCACGTCAACTGAATTTGAGCAAAGAATTAGGGACTGACTGGAATGAACCTACTAAAACCACGAGTAAGAAATTGAAGCATAGAATTGAAACAGTAGTAAATGATCGGAGTGAATTGAAGCGTGTGAAATTGAGTGAAAGCAGAACTTCTAGTGCTTTTAGTTCAATATTTGGACCTGGAGGTGAGAAACCAAATTGGCTTCAATCAAGAAGTATTTCTACATCATCAGATAGAGATGAAGCATTCTTAGATGCCAGATTGGATATGGCATTAAAAGATGCATTACAGGGTTGTCCTAGCTATGTGAACTTTGTTGAGGTCGAGGATAGGACAAAGCAATTAGCGGTGCCATTAGTCAAGCCAAATGCTTGCGGAGATTGTAAGGGATTGGAGGTACTGTATCGACTTCCTTGCAATCACCTGATTTGTAGATCGTGTTTGGTACCTAAGAAATGTCAACTCGTATGCAGCCAATGCAATAAACCATACATATCTAGTGATGCAACTAGATTTCACATTCCTTGATGTCACTTTTTGTTTGTGAATATTCATTGTGCATAATAGTTTGCAAATTCAGCTGTGGACAACTAAATTAAATAATTTTCTTTTTATCTAACGTGTTACTAGTTACTACCTTTTCCTTACATCTGACATATATTTAAGGCTGCCTACAATTATGCTTAATTTAAATTTAATGCTTATTTAAGTAAAGTAAATAGATTTATTTTCCATTTCCTAATGGTCATTTTTAACAAAGATAAAATACTATTAAATAAATCATTTACATAGTATATTAATTCAATAACCTGGATTGAATTTCTTAAATACATTTTTTTAACTGATTGATAGTAAAGATAACCTTTTATCACCTTATCACCACAAACGCTTAGAGCACATTGAACCCCCTCCCCCTACTCTGTCTCTTCGCAAGCTCAAGCAAGGTAAGAAAATAATTCCTAGACTGCGGATTCACGTAGAACATGAGCGGGGCGTCCAACACATGGGCATTCGGATTGCGGGTACTCAGAAGCTCCACACTATCCAGCGAAACCGGCGAATCCACCGTCGTGACACTCCCGGGAACCATGGTCGACGAGAACCTCACAAAGTGCTCGACCCGTGCACGGCTTTCGGCAAACGAATCGAACACGGCCTGCGCGGTGATCGTGAAGCACAACAGCGTCGGATCGGAAGGATTCTCCATGCCGGTGAGCTCCGACAATGACAGCACCCGCCTCGTCGTGTCCTTGTCGGTGTCGATGACGAACAGCGCCCGCGTCGTCAGCACCAACGCGACCGCCTCGTAGCTGCCTGACTGCGTCACGCACGACGCCTCCACCACGTGCAACAGGTCCGAGCCCGTCGACAACTTCCACCCGTACTTGAGCCGCGAGTTGATGCCGGTGAACGCGTGCTCGATGATCGGCTGCGACCGCGGCTCGGGCTGGTCCGCCCAGCCTGTGCCGTTGAGCAGTCCGCGGCCAGCGAGCGCCACCAGCTCGGCCGCCCCCGACAGTGGCTTGGTCAGCACGCCGACCAGGCCGAGCCCGACGCCGGCCGCCACGTTGCGCGTGGTCACCGTGTCTGACATGGCCGCCTGCAGCGGGTGATGCGCGATGCCGCCGACGGCTCCGAGCAGGTTGATGCCGAGTCCCGAGAGGCCCTGCGCGATGCCCTGGCCGATGCCTTGCGGACGTGTCCGACGGAGCTCTTCGGTGCGCAGCAGGTGTTCCTTGTCGAGCGTGAGGCGGTCGAGGTTCCGGGCGACGCTCGACGCGAGGCCCGTGACGGAGCCGACTGCGCCGGCCGCGCAGTGTCTGAACAACGACGCCGATCCTTGGGTGGCGCCGCTCAGGAATCCCCACGGGCCCTGGAGGATTCCGCGGCACGGCATGCTGACGAAGTCTTTTATTCCGCTGCCCAGGGTCCGGGCCAGGCCTCCTGGACTTCCCAGCAGCTCCAGTGAACCGACGACCCAGCCGGCGCCGAACAGCGCGCCCGAAACGTAATGCACCGTCAACTTGTGTCCGACACGGTAGGGGGTCGTTTCCAAGTGGCTCGCGTGGAATAGGTTGAAGTTTAGCGGTGTTCGATCCAGCGCCAGGTATAGCTTCAGCGAAGCGTGGATGCTGAGCAGGACGTTGAGCGGATTGATTGTGAGCGATAGAAGCCGCAACGGATTGGCGATTTCGTGCGAGTACAAGTTTATCGATAAAGGTAGCTGAACATTATGAATCGGTGCCGTTATCGGCTCGGGCATCAATATCAAATACTGAGGCAGAAAGTATAGGAGGCTTTCGGAAAGTTTCATCAGGAAAGTGTCTTCGATGTATGCCGCAATCGGACCGATCGAGATTTTGACGTGTTTCGCCGCCATGTTGGACCGTTCGAACGTAGTCGACAGGTAAACTATCCCAGCGGACCTCATGCTCTGCGTCAGCTGCCGCGCGGGAATCCCGAGCGAGAAACCGCCGGGCAGCTCTCTGTTGGGCGTCTGCGTGGTGAGCACGACGGGGAAGTCGAAGCCGCCGCGCTGGAACATCTGGTTGTCCAGCTGGACGTCACCGATGCCGAGCACCAGCTCGATGTCGTTCTCGAGGCAGGGCTCAAGGGCTACGCTGATGTTGTCCAGACTAAGCGACGTCACCTCCGTCTGCTCCGACCCGGCGCCCTGCAGACTCTCGATCAGCGTCAGGCTGAACCCGCGCACGAAGCAGTTGACGGCAACCGCCCTCTTCACCGGCTCCGCTGGCTCTCTGCCGGCGTCGACCAGCGGGCTTTTGTCAGACTCGACGGAGCGCGGCCAGTACGGCACCGGCGGTTCAATCTTGTTGCTACTCTCGGCTTCCGACAATGGAAGCGAGTCGCTCGACGGCAGTTTCATGTGGGGCGCAGACGTCGCGCTCTTCTTCGTCGAGAGCTTCGTGTACTGCTGCTGCGTCAGCCGCGACCGGATGTCCCGCGCCGATATCTCCACGTGGCTCACCGTGTCCAGCGTGACGTGGACCGTCAAGCAAACCGTTTCCACGCGCACCTTCACGTCGCCGTGGTTCGGCAGACGGACAAACTGCTCCTGCGTCTCCGAGATGGCGACCCCGACAGACCACGGCATGCCGCCGTTGTCGAACCGCGTGTCGGCCCTGGCGAACACCAGGTTGACCGACTGCGGGAACTGCTCGATGGCTGGGAACCTCTCCGCCAGCGACGGCAGGCTGTAGTGCGACACGCAGCCGGCCTCGACCTGGCTGAAGCAGTCGAGGTGCGGCGTCAGCACGAGTGGCCCCTTCCGATCGGCGTTCCCCTCGGCGAGAAGCAACGCGAAGCGGCAGTTGTTCCTGACGGTGACGTGCGGATGCCGCTCGCGGTGGATCGAGAAGAACGTCTGTCCGTTGCGCTCCTGCGCCGCCATCACGTACGCCTCGTCCGATCCGTCGGCCAGCGGCACCGAGAAGCCCCGGCGGACCACCTTCGAGCTTGCCGCCAGCGGCTGGCTCCACTCGGAGCCCACCGAGACCATCATGTACGGCACCAGCTCGCCGTCGCCCTCGTCCAGGATCTTCCAGTGGACCAGCGGCGTCACGGCGCTCTCCGACTCCGGCACCTTCACCACCACCTGGCTCCGCGCCGGCGGAGGCTGCTGGTTGCGATCCGTCTCGCGGACCGCGAAGCACGACACGCGCACGCGGTTCCTCGTCCGGTTCGACACGACGTAGCTCGGCTTGACGTGGATGACGCGCATCTCGCCGTCGTCGGGGACGAGCGACGACGACACGCACGCGAGCGCCACCGTGAAGCCGCAGAGCACGGCGATCGGCGCGCTGCCGACGACCGGGACGAAGCCGGCGATGCGCGGCATGTAGAAGCTGAGGCCGGGTTTGTGCAGCTGCAGCGCGGGCGAGCGGTAGAGGCTGTACGGACGGTCGACGGCGTTGACGCCCAGGTGGAAGGTGGACTCGAGGCGCGGCGGGGTGAGAACGCCGAGGTGTGGGACGCGGCAGGGCGGCAGGTCGGCGACGACCAGCTCGACGGCGCAGCCGAGCGAGTTGAGGAAGAGCGCCCACGGCTGGATCTGCACTTGGAGGGTGGCGCAGTGCGGACCCTTTGATTCGTAGCGCACCTGTGGGGGTGGAAGTGTGGACGTGAGTGTTTTGTGCGGGTTTTATAGCTCATGGGTTAGTGGTTTTTGCTCGGAATTGATGGGTTGTTGAAGCGAGTGTTGAAACACAGCACTTGGTTGATTACCGAGGGTAGGTGGTTGGAAATGAAATAGCAGCGTAGCAGAGATTTCCATGGTAGGTTAGTGAATTTTGGGGAGTTCAAAACAAGATAATTAGCTGGGTACCAAGTTATATAGTTTTCTGAAAACTAACGTGCTAAGATTGTAAAAACAAGATGTTCTCGGATCAACTGTTAAGAAACGTTTTTAAAAATTGTAAAATATAAAATGCCAAAGTTTAAAAAATTGCAAGCAGAACTTAATAAGGGAAGATTAGAGAAGTAGGTACTCAATGATACTGTCCAAGAATTAGTGAAAACTTAATCTACTAGGCACCTTTATTCCTCCACTCTAGCCCTCACAAGAAACAAATGTGTTTTGAGTGTTGATTCAAACCTAAGTGCAAATACTCATTGCATGTCTTGATCTTTGACCAACCCATTCAAAGCCAACACCCAAATCAACCCACCCTCCATTACGGCAACAAGCAACCCCACGCCGACCACCCTCGCACTCACCCTGATGTCTGTCTCGGGCTGCGCCGGTGCCGTCCACTGCACGCCCGCGTAATCCTCCCCGGCAAACGGCCACCCCTCGGGCTCGCTCGGTGCGTGTAACGTCTTCACAAGCTCGGCGATGTCCAACAGCTCGCCGTCCGCCTTTGCCATCTTCCTGCGCTCGAGCATGGAGTACGACAACGGCACCGGCGGCGTCGGCGGCGCCGGCTCCAGCTGGAACGTCAGCGTGTGCGTGTGGTCGATAGTGCCCGGGCAGTAGAGCGGCCGTTCGCACCCGCCGCCCTTCACGTCCGTCTGCATGTACACCTTGAGCCCGGGCGTGTAGACGACGACCCGCGCCGTCACCGGCAGCAGCGAGCGTATCGAGTAGAGCGGGTAGAGCGCAGCCAGCACGCAGCCGCCCTGCCCCCGGATGATGTGGCACCACATGAATATGTAGCCGCGATCGCTGACCGGCACCTTCACCAGCCACGGCGAGCCCGGCTTCGAGTTGATCCGCAGCGGTATGTCGCCCGACCAGCTGGCGCCCGGCATGCCGCTGAAGCGGATCCGCAGCGCGACCGTCAGCTCGGCGTCGATGGGGACCGTCGGCGGCGTCGAGTGGCCGTCGACGATGATGAACGGCGAGTCCTTGATCTCCTGGTCGAGGTCGAGGACGCGGCAGTCGAAGCGTTCGGCGAGCAGGTTGGTGATGGTGAGCAGGCCGGTGATGGTGACCAGCTTCTGGGAGGCGGACAGCGAGGACACCTTGACCACAAGGCACAGTTTGCCCTTGCCGACCATCGGCAGCGGCCGGACGCCGTCGACGTCGATCGGGAATGGCTCGCACCACGTCCACAGGCCCTGGACGCCGACGCGGAGCGCCTGGCCGGCCTTCTGCGACCGCCACGCGTAGAAGTGGACCGCGCGCGACTCCAAGAGGATGTCTTCGTCGGTGCCCGCCTGTCCGAAACGAATCGATTTCGTCGTGTCGTTGCCGATCACGTACCGGCTGAACACCACCTGCCGCTCGCACGAGCCGGCCGTCGAGTCGCCGATCTTCTTGCCGTGGAACTCGCGCAGCGATTGGCTCCAGAGCAGCGCGGTGACGGCCATTGTGTGGGCGGCGGCCGAGCTGACCCGCACCGTGATCGGCTTGGTGACGCACGACACGTCGACGACGTCGTCGATGCCCACTGTGAGCTGCGCACGGAACGGCTCGACCAGGCACTGCTGCGTCAGGTACGCGTAGTCGACGATGTCCAGCCGCACGTGGCTGCTGATGTCGATCATCTGCCGGCCGCCGGCCCACTCTGAGAAGTAGAGCGACGCGTTGTCCAGCTGTCCGGTCATCACCACCTGCATCTGCGGCACGAGGCAGTCGAACGAGAAGCGCTCGAGCGGCTCGGGCAGGCGGCGGTCGCCCGACACGTGGTTGTAGACGGACGCCTGGATGGAAGACACGTTCAACGCCGCCTGCACGCGCGGCACGAGGCGCGGCGCGAAGAACGAGTCCACGCGCATGCACGCCGCCAGCGTCTTGGGGTTGATCGAGAGGCGGATCGAGGTGAAGTCGTCGTCGTCCTCGCCGGTGAGCGCCAGCTGGACCCGCCAGGTGCAAGCGACCGTCTCGCCGGGCAGCTCGAGCCGGCGAACTTCGGACTCGGAAAGCGTGAACTGGGCGTAGGGCAGGAAGCGGGAGCGCACCTCGCTCCAGTACTGCAGCCAGCAGAAGACCTGCTGGTGGTGGGTCTTCTTCGCGAGGTTGGCCACCTTGAACGGCACCGGGAAGACCTCGACGCGGGTGAGGGCGCGCGGCTGCGGGTAGCGCCACGCCATCGTCGGCGGGTCTTGCCAGAAGACCACCTGAGAGCGCGGGGATCAGTGGTTAGCTTCTCGGGAAGTGTCTCGGGTTTGGTGATTTGCTGTTGGCAGACTTTCTACAGCTGCTATTCTAATTTTCATTTCATTTCATTTCATTTCAGCTTAGACTTAGTACACTTAAATTACAGTTAATGGAGATGGGCATTAATTAACAGTGATTTTTTATTTGGCCTTGGAGAAATATCCATGAAAGTAAGTGCAGTTAATTTTGTAAAAGAATTGTGATTAGTGTCTGCGTGCAATAATTGTGTTTCATGTCTGCATGATAATAGTTCATAGAAAAGACCTATTCTACTCAGAGAAATATGATGTCAGAAAACCACTAGACGTACTAACAGTTTGGAAAGACATATTAACTAGCTCTGCTAAATAACAAAGTAAAATAGGGAAATCACAACCCGAATTGCTCCATCTGGCAAGTGCAAGTGGGTATCATGACGTTAGATTCAATGGAATTGCGTGAATAGTGTGTATACCTCTAATTTTGATTTTTGAAGGCAAAAAGGATTAACTATACCATAAAATATTTGAAACTATTTTCTCCTGTCCAACATAAGCAGCAGTATACCTGATAAGGAAGCGGTAGGTCTTCTCTCGAGCCACTGGCTTCGACAAACTGGAACGCCCCCGCTCGGAGATCGTCCCTGTAGTGCTGCTCTTGGTCGGCAGCCAACGACTCTTCCACCTTCTCCTCGAAGGAAGTCTCGCCGTCGTCGGGTTCGTGCGGCGAGCTGAGCCGATCGATCAGCGGCTTGTACTCTGTCCAGATTGCGTGCAGGTTTCGAATGCGCTCGGGGCCTAGCGGGGAAACAGGAATGTTGAGACTGTTAAAAGAGAACTATTTGCCACAAAATTCAGTTAGTTCAATGGATTCAATACCTAGGTATATTTTTTATGTTCATCAAGAAATGGTATGGGGATGAACTGGAGGTGATGTACTTTCTTTACTGCTGCAGAAACTGAGATATAATAAAGTGAGTGGTTCAGTTTTATCAATTGGCAAAGATTCTTTTTCTTAAAAAAAAATAAAAAAATCCATAAATATTACTATAAAATAATTTGTATTTTATACTAATTATGTAATATAGCTAAATAAAGAACCTAGCAAGTCCTCCTGGAACTTCTCATTTACTTCACAAATTGGTTTTGACCATAACATCCAAAATATCCAAAACAAATGATCGAGTTCCAACCGTTCCTCTGTTGTGTTGGGATTTGCAAAATTTGCTCTAATTTCAAAACTTTAACAAATCTCAGAGAAAAATATAAAAGGTAACAATTAATACTTTGGTTGTATTGTACTACAGTTTGCCGTTTGCTACAGTTTGCCAAGGGAAAAACTTTCCTTACTAGGCCACTATCCCTCTCACAAACAGACCGCAAACCCACTCCAGCCACCCAACAGCGGCTCTCCTATCATCTACCAGGACAGGAAAATCTACCAGGATCGTACCGATGTCGACGATGAAGCAGTCGGATTCGGCGGTGAGCTGTATGCGGGGCGGCGCGGCGCGCGGCAGCCACGGCTCCCACGCAAGGCATGCATGCGCCGTACAGCTCCACGGGTTCACCAGCAGCCGCGTGTGCCGGGGGTTGCGCGAAGCCACCGTCAGGCAGTCCAGCGCAGCGGTGCCGTTCACGCGGTCGCGGCCGCTGACGCTCGAAACCGAGCACGAGAGGCTGCTCAGACTGATCAGCATCTGCAACGGAAGCGATCGGTTGATTATGTAGTGATGTAAATGTGGAAATGAAATATTAATTAATTTTTTCACCGAGTATTGGGGACTGCTCGACTGCTTGTGATTTAAATGTGGAAAGTGAAATTTCAATGAAACTTTTCACCAAGCATTAGGGGCTGCTAAAACTGATCAGCATCTGCCGCAGAAGCAATCGGTTGATTATGTAGTGGTGTAAATGTGAAAAGTGAAATTTCAATTAAATTTTCACAGAGCATGAAAGACAGTTGTGGCTGGGAAGCATCTGCAGCAGAGGCGATTGTGTTGGTTATATACTGTGTAGAAGTATAAAGAAAATTGATGAAGAATTGGGGTGGGAAGATTTAATGAAAAGAAGAAAGATGAGTAGGATAATTTATATTTATAAGGCAATAAGTGGGCATTTACCATAGAAGGAACTGTAGATTGGAACGAGCGAGGTTCATTGGGAAGAACGGTCATATGACTATGAGTAACCCTAATTTATATGAATTTGCCAATTTATAGCATTTATAATTAATGTGTAATAAACAATGACGTTATGCTAACTTTTCAAGCTTGACATAAATTTTCACAATTTTCATGAAAAGAACTAATATCTCAAAAATTTTCCTTGTAGCAGTGTTGGGTGGGTAGCAAATTTGGGGTTGAAAATAGATGCGTAGATTTACCCATGTAACAAAAAAAAAATTTGAATTGATGTTAAAATGAATTTCATTTTAATTAGGTAGAAGTGCTGTAAGTTTTTAAGGAATGTTTGGAGCAAACTTATAGATACCTACTCTAATATATGAAGAGAACTATACTCTTAGTATATTTTGTTAAGGTATACGCACTGTATAAAGAGTTATGCGACGTAAGCCCCTGACAGACACAAGAATATATTTGGGTAGATTGCAAACTCACCATAATATCAATACTGGTCTCAACCTGCATCAAGATCTGCTGCGTGGTAACGGAGACGGCCGACACTCTCGAAAACAGCGTTCCGTTGAACCGCTGCTCCAACTTGTTCCCTTTCCCCATCTTGCACGAGTGCTGCCAGAACTCGGAGTGAACGTCGTCCGACGTGCATTCCGCCGAATCCAAGCTCGCCGTCTCCTCGGGAATGCTCGTGTTGGTGCCCACCGACCTCGGCAGATCCTGCTCGAAGAACAACATGTGCTTCTTCGCCTTCTCCTTGAAAACCGAACTGACCGACACGGAATTCGCCACCGCCGGCGCATCTGCTCCGATCCGCTTGTGCTGCGTGAAGCATTCGAGCACCTTTTGCGACACCCTGTCTAGAAACTCCCAACGCCCCACGCTGCAGTGTATCCTGATGGGCCGTCCCATCTCGACGTCGACTCTCCCGAGCTTCCCCTCGGCTTGCGTCCACTTGCAGGTGACGAACGACGGCGGAATCCCCGTCGCCTGGTGCGGCTCCCCGCTCTTTGTCTCGAGCAGCACCTTGGCGAAGTCGAGCACGGACGGGATCTCCGGGAAGGGCAGCGAGTTCGTCTTGGTCGACGTACGGATCTCGAAGTCGAAGCACGACATCTGCGCCTTCTTCTCGTGGCAGTGCCGTGATATGAACACGTGGGGCTGCGAGAGCAGGACGTAGATCATCGGGTGCGCGGACATTTTGTCCGGCTCGGAGACTTTTTCCGCCTTGCCGAGCTCTTCGCTGCTCGTGCCCGTCAACAATTCGGCCTCGTGCTTTTTGAAACTGTCAAGAATCGTCTGCAGCTCTTCGGTGGTCCCGTCCACGACCTCGTAGAGAACGAACTTGATCGAGCTGGCTGTGACGAGGATCTCGACCGGTATCGTCTCGCAACCGCGATCGCCGCCGTCCGAAATCGACTCCTGGGTCGGCGTCATCGGCCTCCTGACAAACACGTTGCTCCCTGAGTCGCCTTCGTAGAAGCCGCTGCTCTTTTCCTGCGTGCTGGCGTTCTCCGGCGACATCAGCCGGTGCATCGGCGACGCGTAGCTCCCGACATCCAGGTGCACGCCGCTGTCCTTGCTCGCCTGGTACTCGGTGATCACCAGCAGCCGCTCGTTGGATATCGAGCCGGCCGCTTCCGGGTGGTCTCTGGCTTCGAGCAGCGGACCGAACAGCTCCAGCGTTTCCTTGGCGAGCGTCGAGAACAAGAACAGCTGGCTGGTGCTGGCGGACACCTCGATGTCGGTCAGAGAGTTGATCTCCAGCGAGTGGCCGCAGACGAGGATGAAGTTGCGGTCGACGATGGCGGGGGCGGCTACGATGCAGAGCTTGATCCGGGCGACGACCGGGGTCAGGTGGATGTGCGGGTTGATGCCCTCGCCGCCGCTCGACAGGCTGTTCCACGCGACGGCCGGGTTCTCCGACATCGTCTTCAGGGAGGTGCGCGGCGACGAGTAGCTGGCGCTCAGCCATCGCTGGAGGTCGACCCATCGGCCTGGAATGCAACCGTGAAATGTTGATCGAGAGGATGAAGCGGAGAGCAAATTACCAAAACCTACTAGATTTACTAAGTGTTCCATATTGCCTGTTTTTTTTCAAACTACATTGCTTCTAATATCCTAAAACTAATCACTAGGTATCTAGAATTCATTGTCAAGCTATTATTTAATTACCAGCATATTTTGCTTTTTTGCTTATACTCAACTCATCCTGCACTAGTACACTAAAGCCAGGTTCTGCTCTCTACTTACAATAATTAAATATGGTAGAAGTGCAGACCCAGACTGGTTTTAATTTTTCTGTTAAAGTCAGTTTTGAAAGGTGAACAATGGTTTGTCCAGGGTCCATGAAACCCAGTAGTACGACGGAAGCTAGCAAGGAGACCGTCGCCTTACCGGTGTTGACGGAGAACTCGGAGACGTTGAGCTGGTACTGTCTGTCCTCGACATCGGCGCCGGGAACGTTGAGCGTCCGCGAACGCTCCGCCTTGGCGTACAAGTCTGCACGGATGACAACTCGGCCCAGCGGGTTCTCGGCCTGCGAGCAAACGGGCAAGCGGTCAGCCGCGGCCATTGCAATGGCCCGTTCACACGACACTTTGTGAATAAGTTCAGGATGCGTGCGTTGGATCAGGCGTGTTTGAAATGCACACGTTGGTGATTTGAATCGATCTTAGGGTCGAAAATCATTCAAAACAGAGCACAACTGTAGAAAACTTCGACAAACTATTACAAAATAAAATATCTTCATCAGTAGACCCGAAAATGTTATATTAGTATTCTTGAACCCAATAGACATAATATTTATTTGGTATTATTAATTTGTAATTACGACACTTCATATTGACGCATTGGACGTTTCCAAACATTGGTGGTACTAATTTGTATTTTCGACTAACAGGTAAGCCACTGTCTGAAAGTTATATGCAGCAAAAAAAATGTAAAGATAACTTGTTGGAGGGTTTGAAGTTAGTACTAAAACTCACTTGTCTTGCTTATCAACCTCTCAACAGCACGGATTAGTGGAGGAATCCTGTTATCAGAGTTGTCCCGCCCTTCGGAAGGGACGTAAAGCCGGTGCTTTTCGACAGGAGTAGGCTACGTGCCGGCACCAGGTTCCCCCTCTTCCCTTCTAAGCTAGGTTAGGTTCACCATCACCTTCACCATCACCCTTTCATTCACCGATGCCATTAGACCAGTGCCACAGGTCCCGTTGTCAAAACAGTGCGTCGTAAAACACCAATAATCAATCCAAACCCGGCCGCCGACCAATCTACCTGCGGCGACAGCGAGATCGAGTCGAGCTGTATCAAGCAGACGTCGTGAACGCCGCTGACGGCGAGCATCTGCACCGACGGCAGCAGCACGCGGATCGCCTTGGTCTCGACGTAGAGCAGCGGCAGCGTGTGGTTGTTGACCTGCTGGTAGAAGCCGGGCGAGGGGTTGGGCCGCAGCCGCCGCCGGCTCGGCACGAGGTTCAGCGGCTGGAGGGCGCGCGTGAACGTGCGCAGCGTGTCCGGCGACAGGACCAGGTCCACCGCCTGCAGCTTCACCACGATCTCGCTGATGTAGTGGCACTCAGCGCTGTACGAGAGTCAAGGAAATGGTTAGGAGAAGCGAAATATATAGTGTACATGCAGCGATATTTGCATTTCGAATCAACACTGATGATGGAGTTGGTTAGTAGAAATGAAATATCTACCGAACATGCAATAAGTATTTGCATTTAGGTTCCAATCATCACTGGGTGATGACCGAGTTGCAAGTCAGGCTTTGCTTTTTCTGTATCGATCTCCATTATTTATTTTAATATTAATTAGAAAAAGACACGAGTCTTACGAAAGTACCGGCTAAGTTTATTATTAGAAACAAAATATACATTCCAATATTTGTATCCGTGTCGGGCTTTGCCCTGCCCGGGGCTATGAATTATCCAATTATGCTACACAGAAAACCAACTGTAGAATTGATATTAAGATTTTAACAAATATCAACCCTACATGTAATGTAGGTTCAAATCACACCAACAGCCAAGTTGATTGTAACAGGACCTCAACTCCAGTGCTGCTCACCAGATGAAGTTGGTGAAATGGCAAGGTAAACGTCATGCTTTCACCATGCCAACCGCATTATGTCAACGGTAAACTAAAAAGCTAAGTCGGTTGTAACGCCACTCACCAGATGGGGTACACGGCTGGCGGCACAGTCTCGGTTGCGTGCGGCGCAACCTCCTTAGCCCGCGGCGGCGGCGGCTGCTGCTGCGTGAATGACGGCTTCCTGTTCCTGCGGTTGGGCGCGGCGCCCCACTTGTTGTGCACGTTCTTGCTGCGCGCGCGCGTGTAGAGCAGGCTGACGAAGCCGCTCGACTCCTCGTCGGCGGAGACCTCCTCGTTGCCGCGCATCACCTGCCCGAGGAAGTCGCCCTCCATCCAGCGCCGGTCCTGAGGCGACCTGCCACAATAAATTTCCAATTTCTCAGTAAATTTACAATTTCTCAGTAATTTTTTCTATGGAATAACTGCACTGACCTATTAAGTTTGTCAATGATTTTTATCCCAGAGCAAGCATTTTGGTAATTAGGCTTTTGCCCTGATCAAAACTCAGTGACCCGAATTGTACACAATCGTAAGACTTGAGAGAAAAATCGTACATCTTAAAGTGCTGGATGCTGGCCGACGCAACCTTGCACTTGAGTTTCTTGAAGACGTCCTGCAGCTCCAGCGAGGACATGATGTCTTCAAGGTCGAGCTGCAGCTTGAACTTGTCCCCGTTGACCTTATCGACGTCGTCGATGTAGAACGTGACCATGAGCCGTGCGAGCGTCCACTGGAAGAGCGAGGTTAGGTTGACCTCGTCGGGACGTTGCAGTTCTGCAGTCGAGGGAGCTGTGTGGGCAGAGCGTGGGCAAGCACGTTACGTGATGCACAGGCTGTCCGAGACGATGTTTATTGTTAGAAGTGAAACATCCAATCGACAATATGTGTTCGTACCGATATACAGATCCGGGACATTAACCTTGCTGTATTATCTCAGGTACCTGGACAGTCGACTTTTGAAAGGATGTATTAGTAAGCTAATTTGAACTCTTATGCTCCATGGAGATGGAAACAGGACAATAATTGAACAAAGAAGGCGCTGAACCTAGGGACGATATGTTGTAATAACTAATAACACAACAAAAACAAAAATGTGAATGTGTTTAACAATGGTTATTGACATATTAAAAGCATACATCTTAGTTTTGATATTGACATTATGAAATTCTGCCGTATAGATTTGGTTTCAGGAGTTGGTACGAGCAAAAAGGCATTAAGTTTTTGGTACGTTCTCTCCCTGTATAGACCATACCTGCGTGCATGTCCATGTCCGGCACCGACTGTCGCAGCCTCGGGAAAGACGGCGTCTCCCTGCTCAGCGAGCTCTCTTGGTAGGTGGTAGGACTCGTGGGGCTCTGCGGTCGGATTATCACCTCCGTGACGGGCGGGCCCGCCGTGTTGTGCAGCGTGAATGCTGACGCCACCTCCATCAGCCCTACCAGCACCTGGAACCGGATGGCTTGCTAGAGTACGGTGTTTGAGGAGTGCAATGAGGGAAGCTTCAATTCGACATCCTGCTGAAATCGATCCTAGCAGAGCAAAACCATACACTTCTGCCTTTACATCAAACATTGGCTGAGAACCACTCTGTTTCATCAAAGTCTATGAAGTTTTTTTTTAGTTTGTTTGCAAACCTTTTGCCTGGGAACCTTAAAATTCTCTGAACCTTAATCTTCAATGTTGTGAAGCAAATCGGTCAAACATTTTTCAATTCTGTCGGTGTTTACAAAGATTTTCAGTTTTTCTACATTAAGTTTCTCAAACATGAATAGAATTTGACAAAACCCTCAAGATATGTCGACCCTCATGGCACTGTGTTAATATTTTGTTCTTTTGTTTGCAGCTTGGTTTTTGAAAACAACCCATTTATAATTCTTATTACTTTCTTTGAAGTTTTATCCCACAAAGATTTATTTGTCTGGAGCTGAAACTAGATCGACAACATTTGCACGGTGTTATTCGAACCAAGCAAATTTTGGAATTGATATTTTGTCACTAATAAATAATAATCAACATTAGCAGGCTATTTCCCAAATTCAAAAGATAATTTCTTTGGCAATAATGAAGCATTTTGAATCGTTTTCTATCCAATCGATATTCGCGTTTTTTTAGAGTTTTTTCTCCGTTTCAAATTCGAAGATAATTATCGAGCCGCAAACACCGCATAACATGCCACCCACCGACGACATGAGGAACATCTGCGTCTCGGAGAGGGCGATCATGACCGGTGTGGTGTCCACGTAGACGCAGAGGCTAAGCGCCGTCAGCCGCTCCTCCGTCTCCGACTGGTACTTGTTCGAGATGGTGATTGTCGTGTTCGCCGAGACCGGCTTCAGGAAGTGCAGTTGCCGCCCCCCCTGGATCGTGTAGCAGCTAGCGTTGGCAAACGATACAGTCCACGGGAAGCTGATCTTGCCTGCGGTCAGAGAGAGAGGTCGACCCGTTTTGAAATCGCATTTTGTTTGGAGTGTCGGCATGTCTGATGTCTGTTGATTTGAACTTGGGGCTGAGGTGGGAAACGTCATTAGAACAGAGGAAATAAGCAAGGTAGATAGCCGTATCATATACGATCATATCAGGAAGATAGGAAAAACTTAGAGCATCTTAGTTGGGTGTCAATCCATGGAAATGGAATAGGGATCACTTATGACGAGTTATAACTAGAAAATTGCTCTAGGGTGCATACTAAGCAAGTTGTGGACATTTACAGGTTTTTTGTTACAGATATTTTGAAACCCTGTCATATTGGTACTTAAAAAAGATGAGTGATTTTCTTGCAATTTAAAATGTAATCCTGATGTTTTGCAAAAGCTTTGCAAACAAGCAAGCTGAAAAATGGCATTGGTTCAGAGGCAATCTGATTGGCGTATTTATTACGGCTACGTCCGTTGTTTTGGAAATGCGCATTTTCATTACATTTACGTTTACGTGAACAGCTACTGCTAAGTTGGTTGTGAACGGGCCTTTAGCATTCAATACCCAGTTAAATAGTTTTTCTATAAACTAACCAGCTAAGACTAGGAAAAGACACGAGCCTTAAGAAAGTAACGTAAAACCAGTTCGTCGGCCCCTACATACCCGGCGTCCAGACGTCGTCGGGCACCACCACCGGCAGGCGGGCGGCGCGCTGGTGCAGGCCCTGCCGCTGCGCCGCGCTGCGCACCGTCACGTGCGGGAACTTGAAGACGAGCACCTCGCGCTCGTGCCGCTCCAGCGCCTCGTCCATCGAGCGCAGCCCGATGCTCGCGAGGCTGGCCGACGGCAGGTAGACGCAGAAGTGCGCAAAGTCGCCGCTCACCACCAGGCCGCGCCACACGGGGAACCATCGCAGCAGCCGCGCGCGGTCCCAACCGGCCTGCGGGCGGACAAACGCGCTTTGGGCTCGCGGTGGGTTCTACTAGATTCTGCTCGACTCTTTCATTCACTTGCCACTTATCAAGGTTTCATACGCGCTTTAGCTTCAGATGGACTCTTGTCAACTCTAGATTGCCGTAAGTTCACTTGCCACTAACCGAGCTAGAGACTGATAGAGCACAGATAGGTTTGATACCCACTTTGTTCAGATGGATTCTTGTTAGCTCCAGATTGCCTCAAGTTCACTTTCTACTGATAGAGCTTGAGACTTGAGATAGGTTTGAAACAAGCTTTAGCTAGAGATGGATTCTACTAGATTCTGCTCAACTCTTTAAATCACTCGCCACTAATTGATCTGGGGACTGATAGAGCAAAGATTGGTTTCATACACACTTTAGCTTCAGGTGGACTCTTGTCAACTCAAGATTACCTAGAACCAACAAACAAACGGGCGCTGATTATGGAGTTCTCACCTTGTTGGGCGCCTCGGCAAAGCGCAGAAGCCTCTCCGAGGTGTTGGTGGCGACGGTGACGGTCTCGCGCTTCCCACTGTCGGAGCGCGTGCGGTCTTCCAGCGAGCGGACCAGCTTCTCCGAGCTGCTGTGTATCGAGTCCGAGCGGCCGGTGCGACGGGACTCGGCGGTCGAGTGGCGGACCCGAGAGCCGGGCACGTCCTTCGGGATGGTGATCTTCGGGTACGGCTCGGGGGGGCCGTGGACGAAGGTCGGCGCGTACCGGAGCCAGCGCCAGAGCAGCGGGTCCACGCAGGCGTGGAGCTGCCGAGAGGCGGGAGGTTATGTATTGAAAGCCAGTGTCTATTTCTAATTTAACCGTGTAGTTTTCAAAAACTGGTACTTTTTTCTTATACATGCTAAGACACTTTTAACAAATATACTACAAGTTAAGAAATTAAAGCCCTACAGTCGTCTAGGTAAACTTAAAACCACTTACTAACGTTGTCTTACGCACTATAGAGGGGACTTTTTTAGGCAAAATTTCTCAATCTCAAGTGTGAACAGACACTTGGCTTATAAATGAGTATCTTTGCATGTGATTACTTTAACTTCAATCCGGTTCCCAAGGTTTGCCACCAGCGCGTTTTTGCCCGATTTTGACAAAAGTTTTGTATATTCTACAGCATAGTAAAATCTGCTTTTATTTTAAGTGACAAAAATATGAGAAATTTGATCTTAGATAATAATAATATGTTGGAGCATCTATTGGCTGGATAACTTGAAGCATGAATCCAGGATGGATTTGCATTTTGTTCTATTCTATGAATTCCCAAACCAAAAGCTTACTAAATTAATAAAATAGGGATGAAAGATCGTAGCTTATTTGGCTACGTCGAAAGAGTGGACTGAATCAGCAAAACCCAAGACCCAATCTCCAAAATTTCTTCTCAAGCAGTTGAATAAAACTATAACATTAATTATGTACTTTCTAGCCACGAATGGCACCGACAAGGGGAAGAGCCAGCCAGTAAACGACTAACAAGCAACGGCCAACTCGGACAAACTCGAGGCGTTTGCGTCCTCACCTCTCGAAGGTTGCAAATGAGCAGCGGGGGATGCGCCTGGCTGTCGGGGTCCAGCGGCCGCTGCAGGGTGAGCGTGAGCAGCGGGCTTTCTTCCGAGTTCACCGGCCACACCCGGTCCTTGCCGCCCACGTCGGGCCCGGACAGCACCCGCACCTGGGGCCGGGAAAATAGCACGGATCAGCGGCGGTCCACGCAATCAGAGACGTGAGTGTGATGACCGGTTAAGTTCACTTTTGGATTTAATAAGTTGGCTGTGAGATCGTCTTTAACTAAGGAATGTCAATCGACATGTGAAAATTCAGGAATGCTCTATTCATTCCCACTTAACAAATATTCTCGGTCGAAAATTACAACCTGCTACTTGACAACTTCCTTACAAAAAAGAATTGATTTGATTTAATAAAATCAATGTGTAGTAGACAAGAGTGGTGATGATATCGAGTTGGTTATACAACACAAAATCTGGTAGGGCAGTGCAGTATACCAGATAAGTAGTAATATCAAGATGTCCAACTTTGAAAGGGAGAGCGTTTCCAAGCCATCTCGTAAGAAAGTTATGAAAATACCGGTAAAACATTCACGTGTGACAGTTCTAATGCGCACCTGTTGGCACTCTCGCATGTTCACAAGCCCCTCGGCCATGTCCAGGACGAACGAGCGAATGGCGCCCAGCTTTAAGTGGTACGCCTCCGTGGTCGGGGTGGACACCTGACGGTAGCTGCACGCCTCCACATAGATCTCGAGGTATTCGATGCCTTCGCGACAAACACAACAGTTTAGCGCTTGAAATTGGAGAACTTTTTTAACTAGGTAGTGGAAACTGTAGGCATGTGTACATGGATTAAATTTTGGGGCTACATGGTGAAACATCTATTTATTACACTATGTGTGCTATCCTCATTCCCTCGTCAAATCAAGAAGATTAAGAGATCACCTCAGATCCTCGTTGGGTCCTTACATTTACCATTGTGAGGGAAGGCTTCACTTAGGTTGTTTGATGCTTAATTTACACAGTTCTCTCAGCTCTACATTGGTCAGACTTTGTTTAATTTCATTAAAGATGCAAGATGCTTTATAAAGTTCAGTTATTCCTACGTATCTGAAATGAGATTGTTGGATGCCATGAATGTTGATGGCATTCTCTTAATGTTTGATTTTTGTTGCGTTTTGAGAGCCATCATGGCAATAAATTTGTCAGTGGAACATATACTCTCTAGATAATGAACTCCATGCTTTATAAATAAATAGTAAAAGAGAATTACCAATTAGAAAAACTGGCAGTCCTACTGAAGAGTAATAACACGATGACGCTTCTTTCTGCAAGGTATCAATCCAATCGAGTGACAGCGTAATTCCTGTCCCCTCCAACTCACCGCTAGTCTTGGCAGCGTCCCTGAGCAGGGTGGTGCCGTGGACGACGTCCATGCCGGCGCCCGGCTCGGCGAGCGACTGGAAGATGTACGAGATGACCAGCATCCGAGCGTTGGTCAAGATGACAGTGATGCTCTCCTCGACGTCGACCGTCCGGTTGCAGTGGAACAGGTCGAGGTCGCTCCAGTACTTGGGCATCAGCAGACGCTGCTGGTCGTAGCGGAAGTTGCACTTCTTGACGATCGTCGCCGGCTTCGCCTCCGCGCTCACCAGCATTTGGACGCGGAAGTCGATTATCTGGGAAACGGGCGGCGGCGGACGCGGTCAGGGAGAGGACTCGGGCGCAAACGCAACCGCGAAAACATGGCTCAAGTCGTGTGTTTAAGTAGGAATTGATTTCGACGCAGATTGAGAATTGATTGGCGTGTCGAATGCGTATTTAAATTCTGTGTACCTTACGCATATATACGAGTAACTTTATTTTTACCTACAAGCAGCTAGTTTGCTTGTGAATCTCTTCGAACCGCACAAAAATTGTTCCATAACACCCAACCATTACCTTTACTTTGGTAAAAACATGGCAAGCTTCGAACATCTGCTGTGGTGAAGTCGGCAGCTTGCTTGCTTGTGAAGCCCATCAGGGCACCCGACAATTACCCTACCTTCACTTTTGTGAAGGATAGCAAACTTGGAACATCTGTGGTGGCAGCAGCAGCTTACTTGCTTCTGAAGCTCATCAAACTACCCAACAACTACGCTACCTTTACTTTGGTGACAATGTGGATTCAAACATCTGCTGTGGTGGACTCAGCAGCTTTCTTGCTTGCTTGTGATGCCCATCAAGCTACCCAACAACTAACCTACCTTGACTTTTGTGACGACGTGACAAGCTTGGAACATCTGCGGCGGCGGCGAGGGCAGCTTGCAGGCGGTCGTGACGAGCCGCTTGGGATACATCGGCCGAGTCAGGCTCGCGTCGAGGCAGCCGCACTCGACGCTCAATACCGGCAGCTGGTGCAGCAAGTTGGTCATCGACGGCTTCCGTCCGGTGGACTGCCAGGAAACCAGCGTTAGTTTGTCAGTGTGAATATTTTGTAAGTTTGATTTAAAATACTACCACTTATCATTTTGTTAAAATTTTGCATAGCATTGCACATTGTCAGAATGTGAAGAATTGTCAGAAAGGCAAGACTAATTCCTATATAATTCAGTAACAGTACGTACCTACATAATATAGTTTTTTAATTGTTTCAATGGAAAATAAACTTAACTGCACTTTGCATCTGCAAAAGTTGGCAAAATCTCTGTCAGAAGTAATAAAAATATAGTAGGTATGTCATTTCAAAAGCAATTGCACTTGCTTGTCAAATAACCCAATGTGTTCACCCTCCTCCTCAACAGACAGAGGTATTGAATTGCTTGAAGTTGTGTTTTTATGGCGGTTACGTACCCGTCGCTTGCGCATCTGTCCTTGGTAGACTGCGGGGTCGTACTTGGGGTGGTCGTTCAGGTGGAAGTGAATCGTCGGGCGAAACGCAGTCACTTGCAGCACGACCGCAGGAATGTATTCATTGAGCGCATCAAAGTCGTCAGACGAGGCAGGAGGCAGTTCTTCCAGCGACGGCTCTGAATGCAGAATAAAATTTATTATCATCTTTTGGCATAGATGTGTCTGTGGGCTGAATGGAGTGTTTGTGAGTAATTCTGTTCTGTTGACTGTATGGACTTCAACTGAGAGTTGATAGTAATTTTCATAGCACACAAAGTTCAAGGCAGACAACTCATATAACATGCAATGCATTTGGTGAGACAGTAAGGTCTTTTAGTTTAAACTTCTGTATCAATTTCTTCTCTAGGTATATTGTGCTGGCACTCTGATTCCCCTATTCTCTGTTAAGTTACTCATCACTCATCACTCATCACTCATCACTTCATCAGTCATCATTTATCACAGTCATTGTCACCCAAAAGACCAGTGCATTTCATGCATGCATTATTCAGTTACACACCAATATATTTTATATTTTCAAAGTTCCTAACTACTAATTAACTAATTACCAGTTACGTCAATTTTGTTAAATGTTTAGGAAATGACAAAAAACTGTGGCAAAGTTATACGGAAGCAGGTTGAAATGTTGATAAATAAACAATGCTTGTAAAATGAGAACTGCGCAATGGAGTTTCCTGAAATTCCTTGTTTAAGGACGACTATATTCAAGTCTGTAGTTAAACGCCAATCCCAAATTAAATGAAAAAGGTTTAACTAGGTTGCTGGTATATATTCTATTACTGGCACAAGATTAAGCTGGCAGGTACCTCAGAACGCACCATCTGCCCAGTACCTTTTGTGAATCTGAGCCTAGGAGTATTTTGCAGCAGCTACCTTGCTTCGGGACGCTGTACGGGGAATAGTCGTAGAGCTTGGTCGCGTGGTGAATCATCTGCATGCGGTGCATGAACCCGGAGCACAGCTTCACCAGCAAAGTCTGGCCGATGATGATGCGGCAGAGCGTCCGCTCTGAGAGGTTAGAGTACTCGAGGTCGCTGCCCAGCTCGGACAACGTCTCCATGCTGTAATCTTCCGGCAGGTCCACTTGGTAGAGGTAGTCCATCGCCAGCGCCGGCGTTCGTTCCAGGAGGCTAGACTCTGGAAACAAGCATTCAGAGCATGATTCAGAGCATGATTCAGAGCATGATTCATCGATACCTTTTGAGTGGTTGTGGACGTGGTCAAGTTGATGTATACTTTGTCATTGATAGCCATTAGCCAGGACTAAAATCAGATTTCAGCACAATAAATTAAGGTGTTTTAGATTTAAAAGTGTTACTCTCTGCTAAAACAAATGCAATTTTCTATTATATAATGCTAAAAATGCAATAAATTCTGTACTACCAACAATGTTATGATAAGTGACAATATCAGTAGTCAAATTGAACCCCAGTTGCAATGAACAACTCAAATAAACTAAATATCAAATACACAGTTGAATGTCTGTGTAGCATAATGGATAAGTGCTGTGCCCCGGACAGACAAAGACCCGGGTTGAAATCCCGGCACGGATGTAAATTTTGGATTTGATATTTCGTTTCTAATGAAGGTATCCATAGATTGAGTTCATACTTTCTTCATGTGAAATGGGCTTCATAAAACACGAAGCCAGCAACTGAGCGGTCATACCTGTCACTTTTCCG
Source organism: Nemurella pictetii (assembly GCA_921293315.2). Lineage (NCBI taxonomy): Eukaryota > Metazoa > Arthropoda > Insecta > Plecoptera > Nemouridae > Nemurella > Nemurella pictetii. The sequence continues at coordinate 16,008,897 of OV121120.1, read as the reverse complement.
GTGTGGTAATCCCACGACGTGCTGTACTGCTTCCGCGTCCCCCTGTTCTCCACCGAGGCAGGATCAAAGAGCGAGTCCAGCAGGTAGTTTTCCTGATCCGTGCCCACGTGGACATAATACATATCCTGGAACACAAACATATAAAACTTTGTCAGCATAGCAAAGGTGATGGTTTTAAACTTTCAGATTCTTTTTTCTGAAGGGTTATTTTCATTTGGATGTCAAAAAGTTATTTTTACGTGCCTTTTAGTTAGCCTACTATCAGTTCTTGCACTAAACTAAACTATCGGTTTAAAATAAATTTTTTAGATAGAAAACTGGCTACTAAGTGCAGATGTTATGAAGGTTAAGCCACACAAACTCAAATGAGTAAGTTATCAAATAACCTGCTTGGAGTAAAGTCTACAATGAGTCTACTTTCTACAACTGGCTTTATGCCTATTTACTCCACTGTTGACACGTCTACCATTCCTCCCCATTCGATCATTGTAAAATAACGCCACATCTCTCGAACGAACAAAGCAAGCACGGATCGGCGACTGAGACTCACTTGGCCTTCCGGCTTGTCGAGATCGGCGAGCGTGTCCTTGACTCCGCAGAAGCAGTCCGAGAGAGGCTGAACGAAGAACTCGCTGACGCCCATCTGTGCGTTGAGCCACACCTTGCCGTGCGTTATCAGCTCGAACAAGGAACCTTTGAACTGCACATCGAGGAACGGCACAAACTTCACCTTCTTCGGGCCGTAGTAGCTGCGCTCCGACGTCTGCTCGGTGATCTAGAAGGACGATAGTTCGACAAGTTTGTTAGCTTGCGTAGAGCTGTGTTTACAGCGCGTTGATTTAAGGAAGCACAATTGATTTTACTCAATACTAAATAGAGCCTTGATTTCAATTTTTTTTTCTTATTTAAAAAGCATTATCAAATTAATTTCAGCAATTTTTTTACTGTCACTACATCCGAAGAACTTTACGAGCTCTATAAAAGTAGCAGCAACTATGGTAAATACGTATTTAATGGGTTTCATTTGCAATTTGATCACTCTCAGTCTGGCCCATGAATTGCAAAGAATCCTGTGAAACAAAAAATACAAACAGGATTCATCAATAGCCGTTTGAGATTCTCACTGAAAAACATTAGAAAAATTGACATAATAATAAATCACACAGTGCAGTTTGAAAAGTGTCAGCAGGAAATAGAAATGAGGGCTTAATAGCATTGCTTAAAAATCAAAACCTTTTGTGACTAATTACTTCGGTACCCCAATGATTGATACCGTGAACCCTTGCCTTGAACGATATTGAAGCGTGAGCGACGTAAACGCAGGAGTGACAGGTGTGTCCCGAGTAGGCGACATGCTGCTCGTTGGACCAGTCTTCGTCCCAGTCGGTGGGAAGCAGCGACGGCACCCAGCTCCACGCCCAGCCGGCCCACGACTCGTCCCCACCCTCGGAGAGGTCGTAGTCTTCTGGAAGGCAATGCAACTTCAATGTTAATTCATAGCAGGGTGTCATGTCTACTAAACTAAAGCCCCTTTTACACGGTTACATGTTTCGTCAGCAGTTTTGTTTACAACCGCCTATGACTGTGTAAACAGTCCATTGTATGGCAGTCAGTCACACAAAAGCCTTGTATGGTAGACTTCCTCATAGTTTTTTCGGCTTGCCTAGGCGCTATTTCCATCACATTTTGTATGGAATGCAGCCAATCAGAGATTATTTGACGTCAGTAATTAAAATTATTTTAACAGTATTTAAACTTAACGTAATATTTTAATATCACTGTCGTAAATTGTAATATTCATAATTATTCGTGAAAATAACCACATCTGACGTCTCACAAAATTAGATCAATAATCAAGCTCGGTTGTTTTCTTAGCTCTCTCAACTGATACCACTTCAACTCAGAGATTATCGTGCCGTGTAAAAGCTCGTCAAATTCTCCATAAAATGCGTCATACAAAACCTTGTCCGATGCTTATATTACAGACTGAAATACAAGGGTTTGACAAAACATGTGAATGTGTAAAAGGGGCTTCAGAAGAAAGTGACAGCAAAATAATGAAGGCAACATGATTGAAAACAAAAACTTACCTGTTAGCAGTAACTCATTGTCTTCCTCAGGCTGATTGGCAGCGGCAGGATCAGGTCTCAGTTCTCTCGCATGCAGTGCTTGCGCTAGCTTAATCAGTCTCATCAACATCGGAATCTGCTCTTCGGACAGGCTGAAGTCCATGCGGTCGCACTTGCAGTCGATCCTGGTAGTGCTGGCGCTCTTTGCCGTGAGGCTGTGATAAGTTCGCAAAAGGTGCACTTCCAGCGAACAGCGGTAGAGTAGCGGCTCTTGGTAGAGCTCGATCTTTCCGGAAGCATTGCGTTTGTCGAGGCAGATCGTCAGGTCTACTAGGTTGACGAGTTTGCGGATCTTGATTTGCGAAGAGCTCAGCTCTGCGAGGAAGATGTTTATTTGTGAGACGAAATAAATATGTTAACAGAATACTTATGGATTTACATTTTCTATTGGCTGGTGAATCTTGAAGAAACTGCACAACTTACCAAGTTGAAGGTGGCAGAACCTTGAGAAAATATTTCAGCACCAGCTGCTGCCATTTTTCACCTTGATAAGTTGTAAAGCTCTACTTTCCCCCATCCTTACTAAATTAAAAACTTATTCACAACTAGATAAGTGAAGACAAACCTGTATACGCTGCTTCCCATAACTCATTGGCCGATTGCAAAGTAACAGTTTTCACGTTTACAGACAATACTATGTCCTCCTCCACGTATTTTAGGATCAAGTTATTGCACACAATTGTAATATTACTAACAATTTTGTTGACTAGGCTTTGGACATAACCAGGAGGAGCAACCAATTCTTCCCTGAAAATAAACATTTGTAAGATTTACCATTTACTATTCTTAAACAATATTAGATACATTATATTATAGTATTATTGATAGATTTTTCGACGCAACTTTCTTACTTTTTCGGAGTCTTTTTGCGGCCATCTTTAGGTGTGCCAGCATTGCTTGATCCACCGCTGACATGAGTGCTGGCACCGTCGGAGCAATTAGAATCTTCTCCACGGAGCTTCAGAGTACATTCTATTAAAATTTAAAATAAGGATTCAGATAAGCAATCAAGCAGATTTTGAAAGATATAGTACATTACCTATTAAATTAAAATTAAAAAACTAATTTGATCTGCACCTTCTGCACTTAAAGACAGTGCTTATTACCTCAAGTTTATGGTAATATCATACGCTTATAAATATAATAGGCCTTTATAATTAGGTAAGTTGTCAATTGACGGTATCTTAGATATCCTTACCAATGGTATTGATAGTAATGTGAATTGGTTCTGATGCTAATTTCGTCCAAGGAACATGAATAGTCAACTCGTGGATATGGCCGCTTACAAAGCTGAATGGAAGTTTGAGTTCCTGCTCCAAAACTTCCAAACGTAGATCCAAGTTGTGAAATGATGCATCTCCTCCCCATAATGAAACCTATTAGAAATATTGCTGATTAAACATTGGAAAGAGGAGATTATGTAGGAAAGTTATTTGAAGCTATCAAGTTAGTGATGGCATTGAATTTGGAGTTCAAATTGAATGGTGATGGCAAGTGGAAACGTCAGAATGGGATTTACCTGGGAGTCTTCTGGCCGAAAGTTCTTTATGTACTTGTCAACGTAGCTCAATAGTATGGGCGTTATGTACGACTCTAGTTTAAACATTGCAACGAATGGTCTATACAACCAGACATAATGAAGACCCAAAAGGGCTAGATTCTAAATCTGTAAGAGGAGAAAAAATTATTTAACAGGACTTCAATTGAAAAAAGATGAGACGCCTGACAGCTACCTAATAACCTTAAACTTGAAAGTTACTTAAACCAGGTGAGTGAACAGAATTATTCGGGTCTTAGATAACAACATGTCACGTCATATATATCTTCTAAAAATTAAATACGGAGCTATTATTTTATTAGCATAATTGATAATCTGAGACGATGACATATCTGATGACAACACACAAGATAAGCAAGGTTAATGGTAGGTACCCCATGATCTTAAACTTAAACCCTAACCGGTGCAGATAATTCAGAGTTTACAGCAAAAATTGCGTGAAAATAATGTGGGAAAACTTCTTGTACATACCAAAATTTTATAAAATACTGCAGAAAGTAGGAAAACGCTCACACATGCCACTGTCACTTCCACACGAACAACCAAACCTCAGCCATTTGTAAACTGCAGACTTCTTCTTGGCACACTATTTAAATTTTGTTATATTATTTTCTTGGGTTTTGTGGGTTTATGTTGTTGGTAAATGAGTTCAAAGTTGGGAACTTGAGAGGTAAAATTGAGTAGAAAGGATTCCATTAGTGAGAACTAATATGATGAAAATAATGTCAATAAATATCAATAAATATAGTTTGGATTATTATCTAAAGAAAAGAAAAAACAAGTGCTCTTGATCAACAGGTGTAGATGATATTTGTGATATATTTTCTTTGTTCTTTCTCCTTTTGGCATAAATGTATTGTACGATCAAATCTTTCTTCAGAGTTTTCTGTAAAAATGTTATATTTATTCCAATTTAGAATGTATAATACAGAGATCTTGGTTCCAGGATTTGTGTAAAACCTTGGCAAGATCTAGCAAAGGTGTATGAATGATCGGATGGAATAATAATATAGACAGCAAAATCCACAAAGCATATTATTATGTGCAGCTCCTATATTACAAACACTTTGCTTTACGTATTTGTCGGTCACAATATGTAATATTATTATTATAAAATAATAATACACAATTTTGTAAGTTTTTGCACGAAACATAGAATTCCAATTCTAGTTTCTCGATGTCAGCTCTGAGATGTTACCCTGTCCCACATAAATTTACATTATTTATACACATTTAATTTACATTATCATAATATCAAGAATCAATTTCCATTTAAATTATTAAATAATTAAATTAGATTAAATTTCAAAACAAAATAACTTAGCTTAGCAATGAATCAGAATCGTTACACGTCAAAACAACCATCCTCGTTCCCCAACCAAAAATAACACCCAGAACAAAAACAACCGAACATCCCCGCGGCGGCGGCAACCTAAACGGCCGGCGTCGTGTACTTCATCCTCGCCCGGCTGATGGCAGCCTTGACGGCGTCGTACGCGTCGGGTATCTGGTTGCGCTGGTCGCGCTCCCTTTGCAGCATCGCCAGGCCGTGAGTGGCCGCAGTCTTGTAGCGTTGGCTCATCGTGCCTTGCAGGCACGGGATGTGACCTGTGTAGCCTGCAATCGGAGGTAGCTCCGCCGAGATGTGGTGGTCTGGCGGGCAGAATTAATTTTTTTCTCTTAATTAGTAGTAGTTAAAGGACCTTTAAATTAAATGAGCAGGTCATCTTTTCAATATTTAATTCTACAAATATTAGCAGGGGAATAATTTTGGGATATAATTATGATTGCAGAGCCTAAGAATTCAAGGGTTCAATTTAGATACAAATTCAGGGTTTGTTTGTAACATTTTATAAATTATAATGGATGATGTAAATTGGCTCTTTTTAAGGTTGAAAGTCGAAACAGAGCAGAATTATTGTCAAGAGAATTTGTTCCTTCTACTTGTGGCTCGGAAATTGTTTCACTCATTCAGAAATAAAACAAAAGTGCATATTTTCAGCTACAAATTCTTTCACGTGCAAAGTAAGTGAAATATTTTCATATCTGGTTTCCGGATAGATTACCATCGTAGCCCTTGTGCTTGACCCTGTCGTGGTATTGCCGGATCGCCTCCGAAACTTCGTCTTTGGATCGCAGCGATTTCATTGGGATCGGGGCGGAGAAAATGTAGTGCGCTCGGTCTTTGTTCCTCCGTCGGTCTTCTGCAGCGACTCTCGTGCGGAATTGAAGGTCGCTCTCGTCCGCAGTTCGCTTGAAAGACGAGCCGTAGCGGAAATTCATGCCGGGGATGTAGCCTGGAAATTATACAACGCAAAGCATGATTAGGGACTGAAATTTCAAATCTCAGCAGGCAATGCAATTGTTATGCCTCTTTTGAGATACAAACAAATATTTTGACCAATTTATTAAGATATCTTTTGGATTGATTTAAATTTAGATTTCAGATTTTACCTGGCCAGTATCGGTCAGACTTAAATAACTCTTTTGAAAACAATGTTGAATACAAGATAAAGAAGCTTTAATACATTCAATAAGACCTTTTCCAAATCTTAGCTCGACCTTGATAAAGCAAGCAGCATAGGAATGCAATAGGTAGCAATTAGGATCAATAGCCCATTTACATATTTTTTCTGAAAGTGTAAAACATTTTATTTGTGACTCATGGAAGTTTACAAGAGTTAAGCAACATAGCACAGGGCCATTTGTTGGCCGGGTGACCATCATTTAACTAACAAGTCTCCCTCGCTGGAAATGATTAGTGGATGAATCATGGTGAATTTCATCATAACATGACTGACAGTTGAGAAGGACAGCGCTCACCAGTGTATCCGAGGATGTATCTCCTGGTTTTGTGTTTGATGTCTTCGCTGTAGTCCCTGGTTTGACCCTGGTTGCGGATGATGGGAGTCAACACCGACCTTGTGTCGTGGGACCTGTAGGGCTCATGGCGCTTAGGGGGTGCCTTAGCCCCCAACTCCTGAGACAACGAAATGATAAAGTTAGTAAAAATGACTGCATATTTAATTTTGTTGTATAAAAGAATATTATATTATGATTTGACCAAACGTTTTCTAATGTATTTAATGCTTTCTAAGTAGGTATTCCTTCGTGGGCATGTTAAAGAAGAAAAATTAAATCCAAACCATTGATTTGATTTCCAGATTTTAATCTATACAAATGAAATTACAATTTTTTCCAATTCAAAAGAAAACCCGTCCAAAAAATTAGCCTCAAAATTGAGCGGAGAAATCATGCAATTTAATTCCTTCCTTGTTAGTCTTATCTTTAGATCCATGCGTGCCATGTAAAACATCTTCTGATAAGCAGGTTCGGTGCGTGCCAAGACATTATAACAACATTGAATCGTTTTAGAAACTGACTTACAAAAAAAAGCGGATTATGAATGAAGTTTGCGAAGGCTGAAGGTAGCAGCGCACGGTGATTACTTACTTGAATGATTTCCTTGGTGTTGGCTCCGTATCGCTTGCCGAAGCGGAACTTCAGCGTGGGGCAGTGGCCCGTGTATCTGGAAATATACAAACACAACCGCCATAACGCACACTTTCTCGGCTCTCAAAGCTGAACTGGCTGCTGAACAGTGCAAGTCTCGCTACCTAGAATCCTCAATGGATGCCGGCAGAATCTTTGCAAAGAGTTTCTTATAGTGTGTACAGTTTCCTAGGTGAACAGCGGTAGGAAAATGGCAAGCACTGTTTCCGGGGGCTAACCAGTGGCAAACTTAGATGCTGGGAGATGTTAAAAATGAAAAACAGACATTATCTTCTATAGTTTGGATAGCACGAGAGATATCTGCAATATAGCACTTACTACGCAAAGAAGTTTTACCTACAGATTCATATTTTCTCTCCCTCTTCTAACATTAAGTTACACTTTTCAAGAAACTACAGCTAAAAACTTTTCATTAACTCTTTCATACTATCGCGAACCGTCGGGAAAGAAATGTGGTGATATTTGTAATATCCTGTTAAAATCTGACAGTGCTCATCATTTTCATCTGTCAGCAATTTTCTGCTGAGATGATGGGCCAAGGTTCATCGGAAACGACGCGCTGCATGGGTTTTATACCTCAGACGACACGGACTGTATTCGCGTAGCTTAGCCGATGGCATGCGGTGGAATCAGGGTAATAAAGTTATGCGTTTGCGAGATACCTATTAAAAAAACGACTTTCAATTTGGACCTGCAGAGATCAGTGCAATTTGATTGACGTTTACCGCAATGATTACGGTGAAGTTTAGCACTTGAGATTTTTTAATATAACCGAAATGAATTTTCTTTCAGAAAGTACTCTTTGCAGAGATTTACTTTCTTTAACTCTTTAGTTACTGAGACAAATATATATATCTATAGAGTGTCTAGAGTATCTCAATGTTGAATGGACGAATTGATCTATTCTGTTCAATTCTCTAACGCTAGAAACACCAGTAAAATCTCAATTATACTGTCCAGCATAAATTGTCCCAGAAAGTTCTGGCCGCCAAGCAACAAGAGGCTACTGTGTCGTTACGAGCCTAAATGGCCACTAGTGCGTATATTTCACAGAAAGAAACCACAGGTCGATCACGTTACAATCTGTACACGACTATCTCGTTCCCTTGCGTCCCGAATGATCAGTTTTCAAATGATTTCCACCGATGCATATCAGGACAAGGCCAAAGAATAGCAGAGAAAAAAACAGCTTGTACTCGGGAAAAACGAACCAATTTTGCTCAATCACACATTTCCATCGATTTTTCTCGCCGTTTTTTTCCGTGACAGCGCAGCGGAAAGCACTGAAAATCTACAATGGCACCGTTTAAATAAAGCTGACATACGCCCAAAAAGTAATTGGCTAGAGTCTATTGAAGACAAAGGAATTTATTTTAAACTACGGTTCAATTCCCCAACGGAGAGTGAGCTAGCGATAAGAACGGTCACGCCACTGTCATCTCAAAATCCGAGCATTTGAACTTTCTTGGATCGAGTTTAATTAAGAACAAATCGCCTGTACTCAAGAGTCAAGACGAGTCTCGTCAAATCAATGCCGTGATTCTAAAATTAGCACCTGGATTTAATTCAGCTCTGACAATCGTATTCTTTGCATTGCGTGCGGTTAGCGGCTCAAAAGGGCGCATGTGCTTCGATGATCAACATCCATATAGGCAACCCCCCCCCCCCCCCCCTCTTCGTGTTATAGCATGTGGTACAAGCAAGTACCAGCCACCGTATTCTTTGTCCAAGAGTTTAGCCATGTTTAGCATTTCCATGCACAATCACTAGACACATATCGGATCGTGCCCCGTCCTTGTGACATGCCTCTACCCATGCAATTACATTTGCTCACAATTATTACGATTAGGATTAACTACGGTATAATTGATGTGAAATTGGCCAGTGTTTAAGTTTAATTGAGTACAGGTGCTCCAACATTTAAATTTCGGTATATTCTTTGCGAGTTTAGTTTTTGTTTCGTGAAGTATACCACGCAATTAGAGCATACAGACGACATGGCGTACTTTTGAGAATGATTTTCAGAAATATTGAAAGTCATGATCTTAATTACGGATGCTTTAGCATCGGTTCAAAGCTGGTCGGTGTTTGAAATCTAAACGCATATAAATTGCAATTTGACTTGGCTGATGTCATGGCATGTGATTATTCAAAATGTCAGTTACTTGTGCACATGGAAAGACAATTAGTGTACATGTAATGAGATTCAGACCTAATCAAAGTACCTATAAATTGCATAATAATAGTTGTATTCTTTAATGAGTCAACTATACAATGCGCACGCCTTCGCTTCTGGATATAATATGTAATGCAGTTTTATAACCTGCACTTTCTAGTAAAAGCGGCTGTTATTACAAAGGTGTCCTCAAATTGTACAAGGCCGTCATCTTCCATATTCGGTATTGTGTTTCCTATCCTGAAAGAACGTTGTGTGTTGCTCATTACTTATGCAGTTGCGATCTGTTTCCATATTTAAAGGTGTCTAGTAGACTAAATGTGCAAAAGATTTGATCTGTGGAGATTGGAATGAGGCCAATCATAACATGTCATGATTCTAAGTGCTTAGATCACAGTCAAATAAATGACAATGTCTTCATTTAAACATCGAGTCGTGCTTGACTTTTTACTACTGAATTTCAGGACCACAAGATTTTGTAAGCTTATATGCTTGAATTGGCTTAGCTTTCACAAAAATATTATCTGTATTAAAAATAATAAATGGCATCAACTAATTAAGCTATATAAAAAGATGACAATGGGGTTTTGTCTATTTTCCTGGGCCTTTCTCTCGTTCATGGAAATAAATATGCAGATAATTATTATCACTCTACTCGGCAAGGATGCATAAGAAAATATTTAAATACAGAGAATTATCCATAGCTTATTGTTAAACAAGGAAAGTTACAAGTGTTATAGTTGTCTTTCATGACTCTTTCAAAAGAAATTAAAGTGTGAATTGTATTGAAACGCTATCAATTTTATAATCGCGAGTTACGAGATGTGAACGCGCAAAGATTTGACCACAGGTACAATGCGTCATCATACTTTGACGGCAAACTGCTCACCCGGTAGAGAAACGAAGTGCTTGATTGGGAAGCTGCATAGAATGGACCAAGGTGTTTTCTATAGCGCCCAGCCAAGGTGTTCTTTAGAAGCACCGCGACTTCGCCACCTTGACTCGACCTTAGCTGTGTCTGCTGTATCTGCTATACCTATCGCAGTAGCACAATCATGCAAACTAGCAGCAATTTGCCATATCACATTATCACTTTACCACACTGTGTAAATTACCTCGACGGGAAATAAAATATTATGGAGTTATGGTCTTAAACAAAGCTCGTGGTATCAAACTAGGAAATTCCTGTCATAAAGCTTCCTTGAAAAGTTGAACGAAGTGCTGATTTCCACAAACCCTAATGCTAAAATTAAGTCTATTGAGTGTGTTATTGTTTGTTTGTTTGTTTGTTAGTTCGCGCTCATACTGGCTAAACATATCCGATTTGGATGGCATTTTCCGGACACATTTCAAATATTTTAACTTAGTCCCCTACTAAAATTACTAAAATTAGAAACATTTTCCACACTTTTTTACTATAAAATCTCATTGCTAACTCAAACATTACGCTCATTTATAGCAAGATCTCTATGGCAAGATCATATAATAATGCATTCTCGAAGCTCTTAACATTAATATGTAATTTGTTATATTGCAATGCGACATACCTACACAGATTATTGTACATATCTCTCATTTGTACACCCGGATAGGGGTCACACTTTGACTTATTCTAACGAAAAAACCCCAAAGTCATCAAAAACATTAAATCATTTTCGAATGTGTCAGGTTGCATTTTACGGCTCCAGCACCACCATCATTATCCAAAAAGTAGGTGCCTCGTACATCAGCTGAGCAGCATTCGATGCAAAGGCGATAAATTTCGAGAAAGAAAATCAATAAGATCAACACAACACACTAAACTAGTTCCGAAAATAGTGTCTTATTTACAAAAAGTTAGAGGTCATGATCGACATTTTTAAATTTATAGTTACTCACCCAGGTATGTGACATCCATCTGCCTGATAAATAAACGATTGTCTCTCCTTGTCACTCACTCCCACGAACATGACTACATTAATAGTGCGTATCTAACGCCGAACTCGGTAATGCAGTGTTACTTTGACCACGACTGGAATCGAACTAAGCAACTTTCGCGGTCGCGTTATCGCCAACGCGATGCGGTTCACTTGACTAGGTAGAGCCAGCTCGATGCATCAAACCAAAACATCAGATTCTATTGTCGCTTGCCACTCACTTTCTATTATTATAATATCGATTTAATTGCAATTTTATTGGAGAGTGCATTTTTCACAGCATGCATTTCAAATGCATGGTCGAGTTTCATGTGATAATGAGCTATGACAGCAATATTCTGTGGTAATGCTTGTAACGCCTGTGGGGTATGCAATTTAAATGTGTGACGCGTAGCTAGAGTTGTCTAACAAACAGGGGCTGGTTGCTATGATAATTTACCATCGATTTCATATTTTGGTTGAATGATGCCAGCTGTTGGCTATGATAAAAGAAAATTAATGTTTCTTATTGATCGCGTAACGTGCAAGAAAATGCGTGATTCTGTTGCTAGAAGAATGAGATAAAAACAAATAACAAAAGCATTAAAGGTTAACTCGCATATTGACTAATTTTACGGCATTGGCAAGCAAAAGAAGAAAAAAAAAGTAAAATAGAGAAAAAAAAATCTCTGTAGCTTGTCATAATATAACGCGGTGCAAGGCCAAGGGCGCAAACGCATCACGCATACCCTCTAAAATGCAAATTAGGTCAAAGTTTCATTTTCTATTTATGTACAAGAATAACAACGATCAGAAATTCACGAAATGGTTTTTATGTAACATTGATAAAGTACACTGATAAAATAAATGCACAAGGTACAGGTCGTGGTTCAATAAAGTTTGAAAGTAATATTTCTTGATACCAATCTTCAAGAAAATAAAGAAAGTAAATATTTTCAACGCCGCTTACTCCTAATTTAATTTCAAACACACCGAAACGCTAATAAAATTCGATATCAAACAACATTAATAAGAAGTGCCAATAGGATTATAAAATTAGAATCACAGATTAGGACCTGCGTCTGAGAACATCAAACACCGAGTGCAAGGTAGTAGGTACGCAAGGACATCGTGGGCTCGCTCCCGGCTGTGTTCAACGACGCACTGCTTCCAATGCCCTCAGGATGTACAAGAACAGGTTGATAATGTCCAGGTACAGGTTGATCGTTGCCAAGATGTATTCTTCGGGAGACAACGTCTTCATCAGCATCTGAAACGGAAAACACGCGTCTGTAAAACGGAACTTTCTGTTGTAGTACTACGAGGACATTATTTTATTGATGCACAAATAAAGCCACTGTGAAAATGGTAGTAGACCTAGCCGTAGTAGACTATGTTTGAAGCAGAAACTTGAGGCAGATCACTAGGACTAATAATTTTCAATTGATAATGAGTATTTTAATATGTTTACTATTTCTTACACTGTATTTTAGACTCGTGTCTTTTCTTATCTACTTTACTTTTTTTAAATTTAGGAACAAGATTTTATCTTTGTTCTTTTTTACTGTACAACCAACTGATCTGCAGTTTCTCAGCAATCTGAATTTTTTGAATGAATAAATAGTAAGAAAACTAAATTTTCACACCATAAGCACCATAAGGTTGTATAGGTACCTCTGTTTTATTTAATTGATTACCCTTTCCTTCATTTTGATATCTAGACTATATCAATTTGGCAATGTCATTGCCTGATTAAGTAGTTAAGCCCAGCTTAAAAACTCATTGCTATTGTGACAGACAATCAGTTGCTGCTATTTCCTACCTAAGCAGTTGTTAAGTAATTAACAACATTGTAATGCAACCCCAAATGATACTAATTAATTGCCTGGCACTGAATTTCCAAATGCATTGTCGATTGGATTGTAAAGCCGCAAAATCTGTTTCATCTAAACTGGAAACACTGGCAATGACTGAACGGCAGTTTACAGCAGCTCACCAATATCAGTAAATTCTTATCAGCAGAAAAACCTCCATTTTATGCGGTACTATTTGTATTTTACATACAAACTTGAGAAACAATTTCACTGTTGCAAAAGAGACAGGGAATGTTTTCTAGAGTGAAGTGGTAGAACGATGAGAAACAGAGTAAGTACGATGCTTCAAAGACGTCACAGCTATGATTTTCCCATTTGCCTCCATCAGTGTTATGCTTGAATGCAAAAAAGTCAACCTCAGCGATGTCTATGGCGATGAACCATTTACGAAAAAAAAAAATATATATCACTGGCGGCAGGGCAGGTATATTTTCCATTGGAAATTTAGCTTGTGAAATATGAGATACCTCTAAAGTCTTTTTTGATACAACTAAAACTCCACTTTGCATGGGTCCACTTCTTCACTCTCGACAATCGGTGCACAGAGAGAAAGGAATCGATCTTTATTCCTTTGCAACAAGCTACCACACTAGGTGTGGCATCTCCAACCGTATCGAAACAAAAAGAGAGTTGCAGGAGACGTAAAGATGCACCAGCTATTTACCTGGGTATCGTAGATGATGAACAGACAGAAGAGGAATGCACCCCCGATAGAGATACCGAGTTCCAGAAGAGTACTTCCGATGAATATTTGCAGAAATCCAGCAACAATCAATATGCACAAGGCAGCAAACAATCTGAAAATGGTAAATGATTAAACATTTGTTTGGATTTGGCTTGTAGACTGACTAAAGAAGTTTTTAAAAGCCAGATCCAAGAAAATACAAATGCATTCTAACTAGATGAAAATAAGATGGAACTAAGACGAAAATTGAGTAAATGAATGTACCTAATTACTACAATGTTTGGTTGTTCTAAAAATATAAGTGACATTTTGTTGCATATTGAATGAAATATTGTTTCATTTTGATTTCAAGAAAATTAATCAATGTAGGTATTACTTTGTAATGACTGATGTTTATTACAACAATAATAAACATTTTCTAGGTAGTTATGGTTTAAAGATCAATTATGCACCGGTATAATTATCCACCAATTATGTATTGGTCCTCGTTAAATTAGCAAATTTGGTACATGGTTTTTGACCAGTCAATGGCTCGTTGACTTTACCCATATCCCAAAGTAGAGAAGTCCCGCTTGGTCTGGAATGTGAAAGCAGATAGGCCGACAACAACAGTGACTGTCAGGACCAACGCTTGCAGTACAACCCCTTGGTCATAGAATGTCAGAATCACACCAACGGAATAAGCTTGGACTAGAGTCTGTAACAGTTGAAAACGTGTATTTAGGCATGAAACTAAAATGATAAATATAAATACCCACTAAAGATGCTTTTATGGTTATTGATGGACTCTTACAAATGCAGCTAGGAGAATGAGATTAGCTGGGGAATCCTTCCTCTTGATGTGAAGAGCAATAAGAATGACAATGCTCAAAATGAAAGCACATGTCATCATCCAGTCACTGAAAATAACAAAACAAGTTACTAGTAAATCTTATATTTTTTTTTTAACTAGAAAAAAGCAAAGGAAGTACTTCAAGGAACTTTCCCAGCTTGTGCCCAGCTTATGAAGTCACCATAGGAAATGTCACAAGACGCAACTACCAGGATGGCCAGGCATTAAGAATCGAACCTCCCAACTGCAATTGAATTGCACTGGTGCACTCCCTTTGCTTAAAACCCTTTGGTTAGATCTTTATTATTCATACATTCTGTGCAGAGTACCTAGTTGATGAAAACATGATGAAAGTGTTATCTCTTACTTGGTGTGAATGAAAGCCCGTACTTCAGGCTGGAGCATGCATATCGCTCCGACAACTGCACTGATCAGCAGTTGCATTGCCAATAATCCATACACTTTACGCAAAAAGCCTGCAACACAAGATTTGAAGTAAGGCTCTGGTTTAACAATGAGATTGTACATGGTATATGTTCTTTTCCTCCCCACGCACCCATGCGAATGTTGATATTTGCTTTGGCAACATTATTGTTGTACGCAAAGTCATCTTCGATACTCTCTTTGCCACCAAATTCGACGTCTTCTTGAGCATACATCAACGGAATTGTTGCCATCTTGTAGGTTGCAGTGAACCTTGACAGCTGTGAAAAATACTGATTATTAATGTTTAACAACCATCCAACGTAATACTTTACCAACTATTAGTTTAATTTCTATAATTAGAGATTGATTAAATTGATGTCAATATGGAACAAAAATAGTAAGCAGCATAGGTTAGGAATTATTCAATCCTCATATAGGTCACTGGGAAGTTTAACAGAACAAACCTATTAAAAATTTGTTAAAAATTTTGATTCGGGAACCCAAAGAAGTGCATTTATACCTGTACTACCTTGAGAAGAAGCCCAATATGCGACGAAATTAAATAAATTACAGATTTGACGTTTCTCGAACAGATGATTGCTATTGCATCGACAATGACGAGCATTCACGACAGATCCCGAATGCTAACGAACAAGCTCGTGTACTGCGGGTGATTTCATTCAGGGGTAATTTGAAATCTAGTTTTTACAATTTTATTTATTTTTTTGCATTTGAAATAAGAAATGTTAAAATGTTACAAATGTTAGAAATATAATTGTTTTTGAGCTTTTGTTTTTGAGCTGTTTTTGTTTTTGAACTTTGCTCGTTGCTTATCTGCAAAACATGCTTTGAAAGTAAATCTAGTAATTTTGCTAATGGCTAGGTACCTTATCTTACCTATTTTAATATGAAGAGCACGTTTCAAATTAAACAATCCTTGTGTTATCACTGACTCATATAATTATTTATCTCGATACATGCATGCGGGCTTGACAAAGCAATGCCATTACATAGATATTCTCTATTTAGAAATCGTTTATCCATGGACTTATATGGCTTATCTTTTTAAGAAACGTGATCGAAAGCTTAAGCAGGCGCCAACGTGTGAAGCATATTCAAATCGAATATACTTCTCTAATAGGTGTCCTAGGGAATATATTTCATATTCAATATGGCATTTGTGGGTTTACTTTGCCTATTTACTTTCATTATTTTCATTTGCACCATTTTTAACCAATTATCTTAATTTTTTAATAGTTTTCAATTTCAATTATTTTCCGATTAAATTTAATATATATATATATATATATTTTGAGTCACAGGGGCATGGTGAAATATCTGTTCGAAATTAAAATTAAATATTTTACCAAAGGAAAAAGTATCCTGAAAATATGAGCTCCACTCCCTTATTGAAAACACTGTTTCCTCGAAGTCAAAATCAGCTTTTTTAGAGTTAGATTTCTTTTTTTTTTTTGAAGTCTCAAACAACATTTACAAGTTTTAGAGCTTCCTTTCTCATTTCAAAACATGTCCACCATGAAGATAATGAACAAGCTACTTAAAAAGCAACCCCGTATACATAACGTGCCACGCGAAGCTCTCTCTTTAATGACAATCAAATATAGAACTGACATATGATATAAAGCTGCAAATTGCGGTGAAAGACGTAGGTTTGTTTTTGAGAAGTCACAGTAATCGGATGACATGTTTCTGTCGCTCCCCAACCATTTCTAAGTTCCTCGACTTGGTTGATGAGTTGTGATTGGAATTGGTCTAGAGGTTCTGGGAGTTGCGTGTTGCTGTCACAGAAGTCACAAAGCCTCGTGCACGCACTGAAATCTAATGCCTACTGACGTAAGCGTTATCATCTCTCTTGATTCAATTCTTTGGTTTTTGAACAGACAAGAATATTTCACGAACGAAATCATGCATGAAAACTATTTGACACTATTGTTTGTAGCTAATTTTATTTTAATTGCATAAAAATATGGATAAATATATAATTTTAAGAGAGGAAGAGGTAAGAAAGGAAGATAAGAGTGTATAAGGAGAAGACGACCATAAAAAAGGAGGATTAGCGTTTGTTGTCACATCATTATTTCTGAAGATATAGGTATAGATTTATTTTTAATTTCTTTTGAATAGCAAGTTCACTTTATCTTAGACATAGCAGCGGAGGCCCGTGCCTTGGCCCGTGCCTCCGGCACTATGTGTTTACGCATTTACTTTCATTTATTATAAAATTTTCCATGAGACAACCTCTGTTCCCATAGTGAAAACCTTTTCCACGCCCGCCTCGCTCCGTGTTTTTGATAATATAATGATAATTGATAATATAAGCCTCTAGGCTAGGCGCACACGCAATATAATCGTGTTGAGGGTTAGCGTAAATATTACGCTCATCCACAACACGATTATATGAGTGTTCGCATAGCCTAGTAATATTTTCCATGAGCACTTCCTCCGGCACTATGTGTTTACGCATTTACTTTCATTTATTATAAAATTTTCCATGAGACAACCTCTGTTCCCATAGTGAAAACCTTTTCCACGCCCGCCTCGCTCCGTGTTTTTGATAATATAATGATAATTGATAATATAAGCCTCTAGGCTAGGCGCACACGCAATATAATCGTGTTGAGGGTTAGCGTAAATATTACGCTCATCCACAACACGATTATATGAGTGTTCGCATAGCCTAGTAATATTTTCCATGAGACAACCTCTTTTCCCATAATGCTCACCTTATGCCTATAAGGCAAACCCGATACCCATAAGGCATATCCCTACCCCCATAAGGCAAAAATATCCCCAAAAGGCAAAACACTATGCCCATAAGGCAAAACCCTATGCCAATAAAGAAAAACCCTACTCTTACAAGGAAACCCTATGCCCCTCAGGCAAAAATAAGTCCATACGGTAAACTCTTTACTGAAAAGGCAATCCCTGTGCTTATAAGGCAAACCCTGTGCCAATAAGACAAACTTAATGCCAATAGGAAAATTTCCCCTACTCTCCCCCATAAACTACCCGTTCCCGACTCCTTTCACTACCTCCAAGCTTCCATTAAAGTACTCATACCTACTTCTACACTACCCCTTCACGACCAATACCAATAAATTTAACAACTGCCTTTTATAGATACAGTTAGATAAAGCAGCCATATAGCGTACTCGAAGCTTGGCGATGCACATAGGAAAGTTTTAGTGAAAAATTAGCATTCATTACTCAGTTTAAATAGTATTTTTGCACAGCTAACTTGCTCAGATTATGAAAAGGTATGCAAGCCAGAAATTTATTGCAACTTTCCTTTTGAATTCAAAGATTATTTATACCTATTAATTTATTGGTTATGATTTGTGTCACGAACTCAAAAATATATACCGAACCCTTTCACTATTTCATTAATTTCAAGAAATTCCGCATAGTTTGCCAATTTTTAGAATACCAGCAAATTAACAGTGATAGAATTGAATAGTCATTTACTATATCAAATTCCGTTTTGCCAAGCAATGGACGTGTTTCCTAAATTCGAATCACACTTTTGCCAATCTCATTTAACCATTCAAATCATATAAGCCCATATCTCGTTGTGTATGTAATCTATTCTCTATATTTAGCTTTAATTATGGAGAGATTACAATTCTCAATCAATCATAAAGCAATCAATAATTGCTTGTGCTGAAACTTGATTCATTTCCGACATACGACTGTAACACACAATCCTGGACAAAATCTAGCGCTTCGTCAAACGATTGCCTAAATTAAATTGTCACATTTGTTTTGATTTGACAGCATTCGAGCTCTAATGATTTGTAGTACATGCAAGGGTGCTTAGTTTAGTCGATTTTGTGAAATCTAATTGAGGAAGGGTGCATTTCGGCGGAAACTGACAGAATAATTTTGTGTGCTTCTAAATGACATTTATAATATCTTCTTTGGCATGGAAATGGATTATTTTTTGTTTAATCGTTTTTCATACAGTCAAGACTCATGACTAATGTTTATATTTGCACCGCGAAATTGGTGTCATAAATGCATTAAAAAACGCGCATGGAGAGTAAATTAACAACTCACGACACCGAATGATAAAGTTAAGAGCTATTTCTTACGACCATTTCAAATTACTTTATATTGCATCGGAGCAATTAACTTTCATCGATAATGTCACTTAATTTAATGTGAATTTGCTTTTTTATAGTGTCTCGCCATTAAGCATAAAGGCAGTTGTGCCTATATACATCGCTCCCACGTAATAAATCCGTCGTGTTATACAAAGATATATCGTTTTCGAACGAGATAATATTATGAAAAAATTCTACCAGGTCATTCTTGAAAGAGCTATTTGAAGCATGCTCAGAAGAACAATCATTAAACAATTCAACAAAGCATTTCACAAATGAGTCTCTTATTTTAACCGTGGTCTTTAATTACTGGGAATAACAGTGCGGACATGATATCATATAAAAAGGTAAATGATGGAAAAGCGTTCATTAAATTATTATTTAAATTAACGTTTTTATATTGATATAAATTGAAATAACCACGAAGTGTGATTCAATTAATTTAAAAGCAAAAAACTATTAGCAAAAGCGCTTAATTTTACGGAAGGAGCTCTTTGAAATGGGTCTGAAAAATTAATTACAAAGTTATTAATTTCTTAATGACTCATTTTTTTCCTAATCGTTAGTTTTCAGAAAAGTTATATTTAACTTTGCATTGAATTCCAAGTTTGAATGGGTTCAACTTGACCCTTGATAAAACAGGCAGAATAGCTTCGCGAAACGTCGTGAAAGTTTGAGTTTGGGAGCTTGGCAGTCAATACCCAGGTAAATAGTTTTTGTGAAGAAAAAAAATTATAACACAGTTTGCATGAGAGTGTGACAGTACATTGGTACGTCATGTACAAGATAAAATGGCGAGGGCTTATAAGAAATAAAACTTCTTACATAGCTATGCTCAGTCAAACTTCCATAAAAAAATCAAGAACCATGCCACTCCTTGATTATAGGAACCTTTAATGAAATAAAGCAAATGCATTGCCGTTGCATTATTCACGACATTTATCCTTTGTAATTGTCCCCTAGTTGATTTCTGTAATCTTTAGTAGCCAAGTGTAGTAGTAAAGACAGAATGGCGTCCATTCTTTTGTTTCTGCAAGAGTCATAATACGTGCTCGGGAAACACAACTAGATGAAAAGGTCTCAGAGAGATTACTTGGCCTTTTATGTACAGACACTGCGCGAAGATGAAAACCCTTGGAGCGTATCACCGTAGACTTTATTCTATATGGTATCACCATAGAGTAAGTATAGAGTAAGTACCATAGAGTAAGCCTTACCTTCTCTATGGTATCACAGTGCTACGGATATAGACGAAGGAACATTCGCAATGCAATGGATAGCACCATTCGAAGGAAGAGCTGGTATAAAAATTTTGAATGCTATAATAAGTGATCTCAGAGGTGCTGCCTTACAGAATCTATGGAAACCAGAGTTGGAATAATTTCTATCTTAAAGCGTCGGCACTTGACTAGGCCTAAAGTAAAGTGCAAGCTTTTTGTAATTATACTTTTAATATTTCACGAATATCGATTGTTCTTGTTCCGAATGAGTTTCTTATAAAATTTTCACGTTACGAAAGTTTTCAAACAGTCGGAATAATGTGGTTTAGAATTTTAGAAATTTTACGGCTTTTCGACAACAGTTTGATCAGTTAATACAATGGAAATTTGATGGAACGAGCGCATTTTCAAGTTCCTTTATAGCGACTGTATAGCGAATAGATGTCTTAATACCGAATATATATTATATATATATATTGAATAATTCACTAGATTCTTATTGGACAAGCTATTGTCCAGATAATCAAGCTCTAACCCAATCAGAATCTTTCCATGTTTCATCACTGTAATAACATCTCGTTCAACCTTCATTACCTTTTATGCTTTAGAGATTTTTTTCGTATTAGGAAATCATTAAAAATGAACTGTTATTACCCGATGTGTTTTTTTTCTAATGCGTGGGGAGCTTGAGGAAAGGGGCCCTGAAAGCCGGACTGCGTCTGTGGAATGATTGAAACAGCTCAAACCAAACGTTGAAATGCGAAGGCTATTTCAAAATTATTAATTTATGTATACGTGTTTTACATGAGTTATATAAAAATGGAATGAAATTAATACAAAGTGAATTGTACTGTTGGGTAATACCTAGAAGTTGAAATGATAATATGCGAAGTATACGTTTATATAATAGGATTTTCATCATATCACTTTTTTTTATCACGCCTTCAGTTCAAATGAAAACTATATAAACTATTGCAAGAATCACTCTGAAACCGGAATAAATAGCACAAACCATCAATAAATGAAAATGCAATATTCATGGATCGGTACTCAGTTGCATTTAGTTCGGGCTTTGCGTATACTTACATTACTATCTTATAAGAATCGGACATGAGACTTAGCAAGTCCATATATTGCCCTTATAAATAAATCGCGGGCGAACCTCAGACGTGAGTCATTTGTATAAGGCTGCAGCAAATGTGTGCGGTTCGAGTCCCCGAATGCACATAAACAGGCAACCAATTCAGACAATCGAGCCATGGCAGGGTGCAATGTGCATGTGGCCAGCCAGGAATTGTATCGGTGCGATTCCCAAGTCGATTCTATATATGCCCATGCTGCTCTATACACTCTATATACTGACACTCTAATACACTCTACACTCAACATGTTTGCACACAAAGAGATTTCATCCCATCGTTTCGGGTTGGTTGTTGGGAAATTTGTTTGGATTTGTAAATTTCAGGTCAGAATTTGTTCTCATTTTCACAGTGATATGTGACGTTATCATGGTAATATTTAATCTATGCCCTCCAATGGCTTTACTATTCTAAATCATGGCATTTTTAACTACTTTATATATGAGATCTAAATTCAGGAATCATTTCCAATGCCTTATAAGCAAGGACTTTCATGAATTTGATTGGGCGTAGGTAAGGGTTATTATATCGATTGGTTTTCGACAAGATTAATTTAATCCAAAAATTGGCAACTCACTCTGCAGTATAACACTCAAAATTTATGTACGATAAGAGATTTTTTTCTGTTGATTGAGATTAGTTGTTGGGAAATTTGTTTGGATTTGTGAAATACAGGTAAGAATGCGATCCCAAGTTCCAGTGATATATGATAAAACCTATATGCATACCTATGGCTTTCTATTGTATATACTTATCGTATTTCTGATTAGTTTTAGAAGACACCAATATGAACCATTTCCAAGGACTTACATGCAAGGACATTCTTGAATTTGATAGAGTGGAGGTTAGGGTTATTATCAATTGGTTCTCGACAAGAATAATTTAATTTTAAAATTGTCGGCATCAGAGTTTAGAACGCTTTTGAAACTTTTGACTAACACTACGATTTCCACTCACACCTCCATCGCTGACGGTATTCCGATAGAGTCAATAATGAAACATCGACTGATAGCACATATCAATTACTTTCTCTTGACGAGTCTGCGTTTGTAATGTTAGCCTTCATTACACCCATCTCAATTACTTGAATTACACATGATATGCAGTCGGTTGTCGGTGGCGTCACACCAGTTAATTACACATTCATGATGATCTGTGTTGAAATGCACAGCAATATGACGCGTAATTACTGACTTTTATATCAACTATACGTCATATCCACTCGGCTGTCAAAATTCAAACATATTTTCCCGAAGGCTATGGCATGTGAAAAATGCATTTATATTTAAAATATTTACCAATGTGGATATAGATGGTAATTTTTGTCATTTTGTGTGAAGGGGGTTGCTTAATTCTTCATTAATTAGTGCGACTTTTATAAAATTGTTTGACGCGAAGCTTTTTATAAAAATGCAGTTTAATTGAAAAAATACGGGACGTTTTTAATCAATCAAATTCTAGGAATATTTAAAACTACATTTTTCCAGTTCACTTTTTTTGACGATGAATTCGAAATCAACTTGAAATGAAAAATAATTTACCCGAAATGTGTTTCTCAACCATTGAATGTTAAAGTAGTTTTCAATGGACATACTACACGTCTCTATATAAGGTCAATCAATATTTTATAACAGTTATTTGAATGCAAATATCCTATCATAATTCAAAGATGGCGTCTCTCGATGATACATACGTTACCACTTATTTCAAGTCATTTATAAAATGATTGCGTACAAATAAACCATACTATCAAAATAAAGGACCTATAAAATGGCTTACAATTTCGTAAGCGAGAGTTGTAGTTAGTATTAAAAAAAAGCACGTCCCCCAATTGTATACCGGAGCAATAATCGAAAAACTCGGAATCGTGACCGCACGTACAACCCATCATAATCATCAAGATTGTGGTTTGTAAATGAGCGAGACAAGATGGTACTGGTACACCTAGAACTAAGACTATGCCGAGAGACTTTGCATCTTAAACCACACACCATCTACCTGTCTACCTACCTACCTACCAACCTATAGAGCGACCAGCAAGTACCAAGTCTCATTGCATGTTGTAACATATTTCGGATGTATTTGTGTTAAAGAACATGCAATCGAAACAATTGTGCAAGTTTCGTCTTTGATTCCAGTTATTAAGGAAATTGTTTGAAAAATGACTAACAGGTTAAAAATTAGGAACGTAGATCTATTCTGGTGTTTAGGGGATACTATTTTGGTACCGTCTACCTGTCTACCAAGAGCAACCAGCTAGTACCCAGTCTTCTTGCATCTTGTAGTAATATCAAGCTTGTAAAGTTTTTTTATTTTATTGGTATTTGTGTTACTAAAGAAGCAATAAGGAACATTGTGCAAGTTTTGCATTTGATTTCAATGATTGTATGAGTTATTGTTATATAGAAATTGATTGAAAAATTACTTACACGTTTTAAATTACAACGTATGGATAAATGCTGGTTTTTGAGGGATACTAATTTTGATCCATATGCCAAGATGTTGACACGCTTTGATCGTTAAATATATAAACTTCCTTGACATAGATAGTTCGGTGGAAAGCATTGGAATGCACAATTAATAACTTAAGACTAAGTAGGTAATCATTTAAAGACTAGTATTCTGTCGACTTTTTAAAATGTTACTTTTGTGATTTCAGTCGAAGAACAGTTTTTGCCCAGAAGCTTTTTAGCTGTTTTGCTTGCCGATCGCCTTCTTAAAGATATTATGCCGAGACAGACACGTACCTCAGATAAGTTTTTTATTTCCTTTGGCCGTAGAAGAAGCAAGCATGGCTCGCTCGTAAGTTTCATATCGAGTTTGTTAAAGTTATTTTTTTATACCACATGCGTTTAAATAAGAGAAGGTAGGCGGTAACATTTCTTTTTGTAGAAGCTAGGAGCTGGAAATGATATCTCCAGTCGTTTGATTCCCCCACTCTTATGAGGAAAAAGGTTTGAAGACAAAATGAGTTTTCGTGACTTTATTTTTGTGTCTGCATTTTGAAAGGTTGGGCAATTTGACAATCAAAAAGGAAGTAATCAACTTAAATTGCACCCCCTTCCTCGGTTTGATGCTTAGTCAGTGTATTGTCAACGACCAAACGGATCGTTTAAGGTGAACATGAATCGGTTACCGTGAATCGGTTAGAAAAACTGTTCGTTTTACACGGAGGGGTTCTGAATGACCTGGATTAGATTTTTACAAATATAAATGACATATGTTTCTGTGTCTGAGAGCTGATCAAATCTTTGTTGAAACAGCGGATCGCATATACTGTGACTTGGTATTACCAGTCATATATTTTGTAAAGTATCTTATACTAACCCAGAAAAAAAAACAATAACGAAACCAAAGAATATTGCTTGATTTTAAAAATATATAGCGCATGAAATACCATTCCAGATAAAATTGAGGTGATATTAAACTATACCGATTCTATTTTACTACCATTGCCTAGCATTCATTGCTGTGAATCTATACCATGATTACTGCAATGAAATGTTGTGCATGCAACTGCAGAACCTCAAATAATTACAACAAAAAGATTAAATAAAATTGGTGCATGAGCAAATTGTGCAGTTATATTTTCAAGAAGTTACAGCAGAAGAAATACAAAAAACGGCCATCTCTCTTCAATGTGTGGAAGAAAATTCGGAGCCTGCGAGAATTTTTTTAGGAAATCATTTCTCGAATCGAGCAACGATCATTTTGGTCAAAGACAAAGACAAAGAGCAATATGAGACGAAGGCAGCATCAATTGGTGGGTTCTTGTAATATGCTTGGCCTGAAACTTATTATCTCGTAACATGTAATTTAAGCTTTTTCAGCCGTTTTGAATTAAAGATGATTATTGTTTTGAACGAAGTCGTATCGTTTATTTGGCCCGGTGTACGTTTATTTGAAATTTAGGAACTATTATAATGTACAATCATATTCGAAAAGACAGAAACATATAGACGATTGCTTGAAATGGAGAAAAAGTTGCCATATGGCAATATATTCATTTCTAAAACTATTGACGTTAGCAATATATGAGCAAAAATAGGCAAAGTCATTCGTAAAACAAGATAATTTACACTTATTGATTAGTTTTATAAAATCTCTTTGGTAGATTTGAATAGAGATGACACACAGTTAAATCTGCAGCCCATATTTTGAATAATGGACCCACTTCCCACTAACAAATAATTCGATTCTGTTCCGTTTGCCGTCTCTGTGCACTGTTCGAGTACACTATCATTGCTTTAAAGTGTCATGTATAATGCTTTCTTCGGTGACTGTACCGATTAAATTAAATTGTCCTATTATGGAATGGATCGACCAAGTTACCAGGGTTGGTACTCCTTGCAATTGGCGTTACCAAACAATACAATTATTGGATCATGTTTGAGAATGATCAAGAAATCGTGAGCAATAAAAATACGTGATCATTTGCTTCTAATATTACTTGAAATGGATATAGCCCACAGATATAATAAAGAAGTGGGGAGGATATAATATCATTGTTCATTGATTATTTTCTACCCCAATAGTCGAACACTTAGTATAATAACAAGGGGTAGTTGTCTTTAGGCTCAATTATTTTGTGTTAAGGGCGATATAATCACCTATAATTATTGTACGTTGAATAAGGGTCGACGAAGTTTATGAAAACGACACTTTGAAACATGATTGCCTGACAACGAATAAGCGATATGTCTTTAATGCTATCGTCGTCGTAATTTTAAGGTTGAATTCAAACAGATGAAAATAATCTGAAACTTTTATTATCAAAAAATTGTGTTTCTTCTCTGATGTAGATTTTTGTTTTCTATAAAATGGAATTATCCTCTCCGTGGTGTTACATTAATTTAACCTCTTTGCCAACTTATAAAAAACAAAAAAAAAT
Source organism: Nemurella pictetii (assembly GCA_921293315.2). Lineage (NCBI taxonomy): Eukaryota > Metazoa > Arthropoda > Insecta > Plecoptera > Nemouridae > Nemurella > Nemurella pictetii. Next base: position 15,982,435 of record OV121120.1, on the reverse strand, counting down.
CACCAGTATACATTCACTTCAAAATACTAGCTGTATACACAGGTGGTCGTGTCCTAATTTTTCTAAAGCCGATAACGGTGACAATTTTTTAAATGAAGCCCATGCACCATCAAGAAAGACAGTGTAAAAATACATACAACAATTACCTTTATCTGCCATTTGAAAGGCAAACAAACTGCACGAGATTGTCACGATTGCATCCCGTCACAAGGTTTCAAATGTGCATGTATATTGCGTGCAAAAATACTGACTTTTTCAACCAGGTATTGCAATGTTTCGGAAACAACCGACCGGCCATATCAGTATTTTACGAGCCGAGTACGATAATTGCAGTCGAGTCAAGTGGATTTTGTTTCGATGTGCATCTTTATATAGTTAATTGTGAGACTTGCTGGTTAGAGGTTGTCTTGTACGACATTTCCTTTCGAGCTCGCAAATTGATAGGCAGTGTCGCGTGGCCGTACTGCAGCCCCGAACTAAGTCGAGTTTTAATGGTAAAATACAGGAAGATTATGCATGGTTAGCAAAGCAGGTTGTTTAAGTTCATGGTTTACATGAGGCCACTTATACAAAAGTCGGCAAGAAAATTGAATATTTTTTCCAAGCTTATGTGCATTTGCGAGGTTGATTTTATTATCACCTGCTTCTTTTCCACGCGGGTAAATAAGATGATGATGATGCGGGCTTAACCAACAATAAATCAGTTTGCTAACTGATTTTTTTTTACCTCCGTTTGCACCTTGCGAATAGAAATCTTGTGATATATTTTTTCTCACCCGCCAATTCTGTATGTAAAAGTTGAATTTCTATGACTTTTCACTGTTTTTTTTTAACCCCAACAACACATGAAAACTTATGACATTCATTTGGGTCATCTTAAAAATTTGGTAAAGTTATACCATTGCCAAATTCCTTACATTACCAGAAGCTACAATTTCTCTTTGCAAATCATCATTGATTCAACACCAAAGAAATTCAAACCATCTGGATTAGATTGAAGAATCTGTCCTTTCGACTTCTAACTTCAAACTTTGAGTTTGGTACTTAGCAAATAGTTTTTTTCTGAAAGCTAATTTGCTTAGATTAATAAAAATCTGTAAAAATTCACACATAGAGCAAAATCATTGCACTCAATTTTTCTTTTCTCCGCAATCCAAACCGTTCCGTTAAACTCGTGCGACTGTCACACATGGTATACTAAACACATCCACGATTCTAATCGATCATTTCAAGCAAGTAATTCCGGACGTTGATGCTCGTAGCTGACATTTCCTATCCAAGCTCGTCGGGAGTTGTTACGGACGAACGCGTGCCGGACGACAAAGCAGAGCGAGAACATTAATTACACCCCCTCGTTCTGTTCATACTCACTTGCCCGTGGTTCCCATTCATGTTCGCGCTTAAGAAGTTAAGCACATCGCGGTGGTGTGTTTGTGTGTGTTTAAGTGTGTGTGCGTGTGTGTGCGCTTTCTTAGTCAACTGCTTACTAACAACGCTAATTCATTAGAAAAATAGTTCTGTTTGGTATACGAACACTAAGTACCTTGCCCTTCCTGTAAATGAGTTGAACCAAGTTGAACCATGCTGATTTTGTTGGCAAAATGAGAGATTCCGTTCTCAGTTAAAATTCTGTACATTTTCGACAGTATTAACGAAAATCTAGAAAATCGGTAGTGTAACTGGTACACTTGTGGCATGAGGAGCAGAAAAGGTTTTTTGAAGACGTTTGGACGTGCATTTGCATTCAAATTTTAGAAAGAGAGCCTCCGATTTTGGAAGTTTTCGGGGTAAATTTGTCATTTGTCTATTACTTTCTAACGAATAAAATTTTCACATTCTATTATAGAAATATTATAGAAATATTATTATATTCTATAAAATATAAAAAAAAAATTTTACACAATTTAGTGACCACCTGTCATCACCTTTTATATGTATGATAAAATAGTATTGATAGATGGGTTCAGATTTTGGTATAGCCAGGTTTCCGTGCATCAAACAAGTGTTATTGTCAGGCTCTGTATTTGATGCTATTGAAGTGTAGGGGCACTTGCTTGCTAACGAGGTGACCTGACAATGTGAGGAAGCAATTTAAATTAAAAACAATTTTGGGACGAACAACGAATAAAACGTATTGACTCAAAAATCAAATAGTCGCTGATACTCAATGGGAAGAAGTGTGATTAGTAAAAATGAAGGCGATACAAAAGTGTAACAAATTTGGAACGATACCCGTGCAAGGTAGCGAAAGCACGAATCGTCGCCGGTCCGAGAACGTCTGCCTCCATTTTAATTCAATTGAAATCATCAGAAATTAAGTCCAGTTGGCAAAATTTACAGTATCGATCAGTAAACAAGACTCATAACACTGTATATAATAATACACATTCAAACCATAAGATAAAGTAATATACATTCAAATGAATTATGTTTAAATATATTTTCAAATGAGCGTTACACTTCTTGTTTGACGTTTCTTCCGATTACGTATACGATTAATCCAGACAAACGTAGCTTGTTTTCGATTGTGGTTTGAAATAAAACCGTCAAGATGCTTTTAAAATGGAAGTTGTTAGAGTTCGATCTTTGTTTAATTTATTTGGAAACATGGCTTGGAAACTTGCTGGCAGTTAAAAGCTTTAGTAAAACTGAAAATTTACTTCTCTTCGCGACTGATAAAGCGGGTCCGAAATGTTAATGATCGATTTACTATTGATAAAATAAACAAAGAGTGTTTCCTACGGGTTCCAAATCTTCATTATACAGATGAAAGCAGCATGGTACCTTCGGCTATATACCTTACATCTTCCATGCTCCATGACATTGACAATTGGCATTTGACAAGAAAATAGAAAGTTCAGTGATTCGAAAATTAGATTCACTTGATATTTACTTCATTCGAAGGTCATTGAAACAGATTATCCAAATCGGCTCTATTTAAATTTTATCACAAAAGCTGGACATAATTTCAGGGTGTCATTTGAGAAGACTAATTTACGCTTTAAATGAGAAGGTTAACAAATTAGCCGACCTTGATTGATAAGTTGGGCAGATAATTGATTACAATGATGGGATTTATATACTTCAAGATTTCCTTCTCTCGGATTGAAAATATTCGGCTTATGAGACGCAAATCCAGTGATCGACGATTAAATTCATTTATAACTAACGATGGCGTTATACAAAAGTAAATTCAATGCTCTGCATGAAATGGTTCCTAAATTGATAAAGCAAAGACAGCCTTAGCTTTGCGCAACTTCGGGAAACTTTATCATTCAATAACCCAGTCAAACAGTTTTTCCTACAGGTATTACTTATTTTGGCAGGTACAAATGAGTGCATGTAATAGGCGAGCAATATTTCCCGCTCATTAAACCGGCAGGTGTGTAGGATCTCTCCATCGGTCCCGATGCCGTGCTATTGCAGCGACTTATTGACTCCACAGCGCAGCCTAATCTTAACGTGCGACTCGTTAACTCGATCCTGATGAAACTTTCTGCGTGTTCCAATAATGGATATTTCATGTCCCGATGGCCGAAAGGATCGGCGACATATTTTTACGAGCACTGCTGCGGAGAGCAATACGATCAAAGACGAACACTGACCGTTCTTGTTCAAATTTTATTCCTTTTAGTTTTAGTGCTGGATACGTTTTTGATAATTACATTCGGGATGCAAGAATTTTAAGAGGCCCATTAATTGTTATTTAATATGAGCTGAACGTCTATAAAACATGACCGCTCTAGAATTGCAGTGTGTATACGAATCATTAATCTTATACCGCGCGGATACCTAATCAAAGATAAGAAATTGTCTCTATCAAACGATTCCGAAAATAATTACGGTCCTATAATATTAAGTTGAAATTAAATTTGGGTAATTAATAAGATAAATCCGGTTAGCTTCTCCATAAGACTCTTTCACCACACAGGTAACACAGTCGACTTTATGTTTACCACGAGGGTTGAGCGTAGCTCTAAAGATCGTTAATTATGATTTACGACAGGGGAAATTTAATTACCGAAATAACTGATTATCAGACTTTAATTAGCGTTGATTATATGCTAGTTAAGTTAGCTAGGGGATGTTGGCTCCACCAATGAATATCATCTGGGGGTGGCAAGGTGGAGCGTGAAGGGTTGGGGAACGAAATGGGGCGCAGTTTTGCGTTTTGAGGGAGTTTGCGTTCAGCACGGGCAATTTATTTTAAAGGGTTACCGCAGATGAATTCACAAAACAAGCAACACTGTGTGCATCAAAATATTTGATGAGATGTTTGGTACGATATTGAAAGTTCCATATAGAATAAGTTCAATTTTCAATACATCATTTGTTCCCAAATTAATTAGTTGCTTTTTTATTCAATTTATTTAACTTAGAAATGAACCCAAGAGAAATTTATAATCTATGGCGAGAGCATTTCGAGTAGGCAATATTAAGAAGAAATGAAAATATATTCAACTTTTCTCGGAAATCAGACTTCAGAATTGATGTTTCCGCAGAAAATTAATCTAAGGGAAATGCATTTTCATTCAAAGCGTTTCAATGCTTTCAGCTTTTGTTTGCTCAAACCGCGTATACACACGGATTGCAAATAAACATTATTGCAGGGTGTGCATGCTTTGGTGTTTGTGTGTTTCCGCGATTCGCTTCACGCGCTTTCCCCCGTTTCTGTGGAAAGCGAGCAACATTCATTTTCCTCTTTCAGCCTCTCACACGACCGTGCACCCCCTGCCCCTGCCCCCACACCCCACCCCCCATCAAGGGTCCCAGGGGGTTACTTGCAACAATACCAGAATATTACACGGAGATTAGTTTACCCCGAACCCCCGAACCCCACCCCCACCCATCCCCTTCCAACCCCCAGCAAAAACGAAACGCTTGCTCGCTCGCACTTGTAAATAATTTCTGGGATTCGCGTTTATTGAATGCTAGCAACGGTTGTAAAAATATACAAGAAATGAAGTTCACTTTGTATTTAATTGTATGGTTAATTGATGAGATTCTTTATGGCTAGCATGGAATATTTATAATTTAAAAATTTATGTTGAATACTTTTGCTAACAGACAAGATATGAGAACGGTAAAATTTTTTCTTAATTTGTACGTGCATACCTTTATTTATGACGATATATTTAAATAAATTTGGTTAAAGCTTTATAGTCACAAGTTCAAAGTTTCGAGTTGAAAATTATATCAATTGCATTTTATTGCATGAATACCACAGAGAAACAGAAGAGATGAATTCTCTCCTAACGTTATATCAAAGATATCCTTGCCTGGTCTATTGTAATACGAAACGTACGAATTGGCTTTCTCTTTCCAATAAATTTTATAGCCATTGTTAAACCAAAAGTGCTTTAACATTTTGTTCGTAAATGTACACCCGCCGCCAAAATAAAGCAGAATAAAGCAGAAACCTTTATTCTATTTTATTTGTTTGGTTAGTAGAGTTATAACATGCTACGGTTTATAAATGGTGATACAGAAGTGTAACTTGGTTAGATCCCAACAAACGTATTGCGTGGAATAGACCCCGGCATTCGGAATAACACACAAGGGATTTATTCCACTATACACCCCCCAACCTGCCAACCCCCAAAAACCACCCCCTCCCACCCAGTCACCCAATGTGCACACTTAACCCTCGGCTATTCGGTGGATATGGCGAGGGAAAATGGGAGGTTTGGGGGTGGGAAAAAAACTGGGGCCGTTTTATATTGTTCCAAAAGCATCCCGGGTCAACAGAGATAACGAAATTAAGTTGAAAACACACCCCGATTTGTATTCTGTGCAGGTGAATTTACGGAAGATGTAGCATGCAGGAAAAACATGGACCTGCAGGTGCTGGGAAGGCTTGTTTTTTTCGGTTTCTTTGCAGCAGACGAATGAAAATGTATAGGGTACACCGATTGAGACACAACTGTCCAGTTCGGACATTTTACAAGTCTCTAAATTTAGCTGACATGTTTTAATTTCACAAAAATTTTCTCATGTAGACCGGTGATAAGAAAATTCTAAATTAATTAATTCTAAATACAAGCATGTAATTTTGGCGTTTCCTTTTCTTCGCTTTTCTTTCGGCAAATCGAGGTCCTACACGGATAGTATAAAGCTACACAAATTATGTCAACATGCATTTTCTTTTAATGTCACTTGGTGGCGACAAGCCGGGCTTTTTAAACGACCTGATGTTGGAATTTTCCGCCGATTTTCCGACCGCGATCAGGTCTATGTTGCACCTGAAGCCGTGGCGCTCTCAGCAGAATCGAATAAATCCTTTATTACGTAAGGCGAGATGTATAAATTGCTCAAACCGTATCTAAACCTTAAGCGTACTCAAGTTTTCAAGACAGAGAAGTTACGTACTGAAATCTACTGGTGCACAACTTTGAGAGACAGATAGCCAGGTTCACAACTATCCGAGCTAGACTGGAGAGATTTATTTCAAACTATGTAGTACCATAGAATCGTTTAGTTTTTTTTTGTTCATCCAAAATATTTCCAACATACATTCACAAAATGTCTTTTCCAATTGAGACATTGAGTCCATATCAATTTTCCTATTAAAATATAGGAAATATCAGAGTCTTTTATATTATAGTTGTGATATCAGCTTATTTAAAACGTGATGTATCGAAGCTATATTTCCAGCTTTGCTGTGTTGCTTATCAAAATTATCCCACCGAATGGATGAACTCACAACATCAGTTCTCAACCAACCTTCAAAGTTGTCCATCTGTACCTACAGAAATAAAATGTCTTAAAAGAAAATATATAGCATTGTTGTATACAGCATCTCTATATAGTAAATTGTTTCTTTCTATTTATACTTGGCTGCGGTTGGCTGGTTCGTCATTCGTTTTATTCATTCGCCCCTTCCCCGGGCAAGCAACAACGGCAAGAAGAGAGCCCCCATAGCACGGGCCCCGGCCGGGGCAACCCCGCTTTGGGGGTGGCTTTTTGAGCATCAATGTTTCAACATGGCCGGTATGGGCTAAGTTTGGGGTTGGGGGAGACGAGAGGTAACAACAAATGAAGGCCAGTAAAAACGACAGGAGAATAGATAGCTGCCTTTTATTTTATACGGCTTACCCACTTTGTATTGTTTTTATTTCGAGCGGGGCATTTTTCGGTGAGCGTGAGTGAATTGGAAATATTTATAGGCTCTGTATAAAGATGTGTATAGCTGTGGCTGCGAAGGAAGAGATTTTTGGAGTGGGAAGAGAAGGTTATATACACTATAGTGGTGATTTTTTTCATGTAATATAGTGCCTGGCTGCTTAATTTTCCATGTCAATAATAGACGGTGGTCTAAGTGGCAACAACGTGTATATATTCAATTTTTGAATATCAGTTATTTTGGAATTCATTGCTCCAAAATTAAACTGACACCCCAAAAGTACACACCATGCTACGTTGCCGCACAAACTTCAGGATCAAATTGTTATTTCATTGCACCCCGTAATTTGTTGGCTTTGAAAAACACGGCCCTTCCACTGAAAACTCAAAAATTCGCGTATTTTGCGCCGTACCCAATCTATCGCATCAAACGTCCATTAACAAAAACACAGTTCACAGTCTCCGAAAGTATTTAAAACTCGCAAATGGTTAGTTAAAAATTCGAACGCAGTTTAGCGAAAAGGCCTAAACTCCTCCCCACCCCCCAAAACCACCCCAAAAAAAGCATAATTAATTTAAAAACAACTCTCCGCCAACGTCAAGCTTCACTTTGGTTCACGCATTTCCCGTTTATAGCAGAGAGTTTTTACGCTTAAGTAATTAAATTATAAATGATTTTGACTGGGGTTGTAGCCATGGTTAGGGATGAGAAATGGGGGTAATTTTCCTTTTCCATCATGGCGGGTGTAAGTCAGTACCAATTAGTATGGCAATCGATGCGCGCTTCGGAGAGCAGAGAGCTTTTTGCCACGGCAGAGATAATTTTAAATTTGCATGAAATAGTCAGGTTTTGAAATCCAGTCACTTTATGAAACCGAATGCGGCTGGGGGTAGTGAAAGAACGCCCGTGGCTATATGCGTGCTATAGCTGGCGAGCTCAAAAGGGGTTAGATAGATTCAGCTTTTCATTCCGGGGGATAGATTTTTTTCTCTTTGTGCCCCGCGCATCGTTGATGAATGCTTTGCCGGGCTGACATAAAGTTGAATTTGAAAGAAGATTATTTATTTACGGGTGTCACATGAATTTGGATTCGAATTGCTGTCATATGAAATAACTTTGCGTTGCTGTGGACTGGCATATTATTTGAAGACGTCAATCAAAATTAGTTTTTAGCAGTTTGATGGGGAAATTTGAGAAGCGTTTTAACTATGCCAACAAGAAAATGTAATTCATCCAGTCTGTAGCAATACCTATAGCGTATAGTATCCCAAATAAAATACAGAAGCCACGGGGAGAAAAGAAATAAATTTGGCATCCATGACGTGAAGTGAAAATTACAATTCAGCCCCAGGAATATTTTCTAATAATTATCTTCTACAGGAGATGCTATCTGTGCCTTCCAGATATATATCATCAATACCGAAGTGTTTCACAGCACTAAACCACATTAAAAAAAAACTCCAAAAACACGACAACTGACACAAAGACAGCTCCCCAATTCCTCAATCACACACACATGCCCCGCTTATTCACCAGCCAAACCAACCCTTAACACACTTCCGCTACACAAAAAAAAACGCAAGATGCACATCAAACCCACCCTTACCAACATTCGTGTCAACACACACACTGCACATCCAACACTATATACACCCTGCACCGCGCCATCCCAATAAACGAATTACAATTGTATATATCGTCTCTCGTCCATGTCAATTAATGACAGGACCTGAAGCCGCATCGCTCTTTGGTTTGGCCATTTGTCGCCGGTTCGTGTCGGACCGTGTTGACCGCAGACTTCCTGTCAATGCTGCAGAGACTCCACCGCAGGCGCCTTCGGCCTGGGCTGCTGCAGATCAGACAATCATGTCTCCTGCTGCCTGCATCCTTAGCGGCTCATAGCGCCCCATGGCTGGTGCGCGGGGAACGGTCATTATAGAAGTGCGGGCGGTTTTGATAATGACTAAGCGAGCGGAAATAAACTATATCGGATATCGTCGGTGTATGAAAGAGCTATACACGTGAGATGTAATTGTAATATGGAGGGATGTAATAGCTATGATTATGACGTGGAGATGGTTGCGAATTGTAGTTTTGATATGGAGTGCTGGTTGAGATGATGGTTGTAGTTGTGGATCCGGGTTGACGTGGGATTGTTTTTATTGGAGTGGGAATCGATTCTGATGAATCTGTTTGTAAGATTATTGAATGAATCACGAGGGATATTATATTTATAGATAAGTCTTGCTGTTTCAGTTCTTTCCTGTATAGCTTACAAAACATACAAGACGATAAAATATGCAAGATGTGTATTGTGTTAGATTTCAATTTCGCTGTATACATATAACTGTTGTCATTATCATCAATCTGACTATACTTAATATTAATGTAGGTAAATTACGAATTATCGCAACATGATATTAAATATTGAATATTATTCACCAATTCTTGATTTCAATTCAATTTTCTCTGTATCATTATACACATTATTTGAAGTTTTACATTAACTTGCAGTGAATATAATATACTAATAAGACATACCTATAAAGCAAACGTAGCTCATTGATGAACAGTAGACATATCAATTGGAAAGAAATCTTATATGGGGAAAGGGATCACAACCAAGCAATGCAAAAGCACTTATATCTATAAGCGATAAAACCCACTGAGTAATTCAACTAAAACTAACTGCACGGCAGGCGACATTCTACAGAGACAAATCACTTTCCATCAACAAGTTTATGAATCCTCATCAAAAAAGCCATTACCTGAACGACCTATAAGAATATTAAACATGGGCACTTAATTGATCGCGTCCGTGGAAGAAACATGGCTCTCCTACAAGGTGTCATTAAATAAAACAAGAACAAGAAATGAGAAATAAGAAGAATGCTCTGCGCCGCGAAGCGACACTCTGCTTCTGGAGGGGGTGGACAAGGCAGGAGGGAGGGAGGGTTGGATGGCAAAGAGGGAGCATAATTAATTCTTCGTATAATCCGACAGAGTGGCACTATAAACTGCGTGCAGCGGCCGGAGCAGCGATGCTACAGGCGGACACTCGTCATCAAAACACTGTCTTGTCGATTGTCGGCGGAATTGAGATGCTGAATGGAGACATTTCGTAGAATGCTGAGTGGGGGTGCGCTGGATTGCGGCGTGGAAATCTCGCGGTTTTTCCGATGGGCAAGGGCCATGATGGTCAAGTGATTGTAGTCGGTGTCACAGGTGCTTTATTGTGACTTTGTAGTAGTTAGTGTGTAGTTTATGCAAAAGTTGGTTAAATGACTATAAAAATGTGCAAATAATCTGCCGATGGCTTTACAGTTGCATTAATTCGGTGTGTACCCTATAAAAAAATCTATCTTTCCATCTTTACAAAATATGTCACGAGATGGGCCATATCCAAGGAAATATTTGTAACTTTCATGCGATTGCCCTTCAAGCAAGGAGGCGGCCGTGCAGTGTAGTAAAAATGCTATCCCAGAAGCTTAATTCTGCATATTGCATAATAGAAATCATATCGGAAAACCCCATTTGCAACTATAGCCCCGGATTGACTATTTATCAGTGCTACCAAGCTTGTTTCATGATTCATACCAATTTGTGTCGCAGTGCTAAGGCACATGGCCACCAATCCATCATCCCCTCACACCCCTAATCATTTTCCAAAAGCTCAAACGTGCCACATGGACATCGTCAGCTTTGTGTCGTTATTCTCCAATAATCAATCATAAGTGCACAGTGCACATTATAATCAATAAGTTACAAGAATACGTTAAGTAACTACATTCAACTCAAATGTTTATATGATATAATTCTGGTTATATCAGAACACGTGTCTAATCGCCAAAATACTGAACACTCGCTGATCAATATTCATTACACCAGCACACCTCTGTTCCGGTATCTGGTAAGCATCATGCAGCATTAACTGTCACCCACCTGTCATCCTGGCACCCCCATAACCTCACTATGGGAAAACTTCAATGCGCACGACGCAAAGCAAACACTAGCACACACACACAGCACATAGTCGCATTATACAGCTTTTGGGAGGAGCTCATAAAAAAATCTGTTTCATCCAAATCCAACCGTTCTTTCTATACAGATTGAGAAACTTTTTACGCGGTCTGTATTACGGTTTCAAAGCACTGGCAGAAAGTTAAGTGCGTTTCAATTTCAGCTCTGATACTATGACGGTCGACCAATCAGCGAGCAGCAGGCGTGCCAGCCGCGCGGTGGTTGGCTGGCGAGTTAAGCGCAGGAATGAAGTCTAGTAGGGAGCTCTGTACGCCCATCGAGCCAGCGAAACTCCCTCAATTTCGTTCCACCGGCATTGATGTGTGTGCTTTCGACGGTGGTGGAGGAAGCAGCTGAGCTACGCTACGCGCGCCAGGGCAAGTGTCAGAAATCAGTGTGCTGCATAATCCGGTCACCATTTGACAGTTATTTGTGAAAGTGATCGCAGTTGACTATTACTTAGTAAACCGAACTTTTTTTAACACTTTTTAAAGACTCGCGTGATTGCTGTTCGTAGCAGAGCTGTGTTTCAGAGCATTATTTAGCAAAGCGCATCGTTTTTCTTTAGTGAGAGTGCAGAAGAACGGACCAAACTCTTTGAGAACACCAACATGTTTTTTTCGTGTGACCCCACGCGCTATGGATTGGTTTAAAACAGCAGCATATCTCGTCGACGCTATGACAATTCTCCTGCAAATCGTTTTTACTCGTCTTCGCTAACCGCTCTGACGCGTGAGTAAAAACACAAAGATCCCCCAATCCGTCACACGCCCACACCAGCAACCACCCCTCGCAGCATCCCCAGCATCCAAAAATGTCGAACATGGACGAGGAAGAGCAAGAGATCAACGTGGACACCGACAGCCGGTGCAGTGGCGACGACGCCAGCCACACGAGCAGCCTCGTCGACGGCGTCGGCCGCAGCCCGTCAACCAGCCCCGGCGCCCACAACGCCCCGACGTTCTACGACCGGCGCCCACAGATCCACAGCCACCACTCGAGCCCCGAACGCTCGCCGACCACCCATCTGGACCCGTTCTACACGCGTCGCATCGACGAGCGCAGCATGTCGCCGTCGCCGCCACCGAGCTCGACCTCGTCGAACAACGGGCAATCGTTGCCGTTTAGCATCTCGAGACTGTTGGGCAAAGACATGGACGTGCGCGCACGAGTGACCACCGACAAGGAGAAGTTCGCGTCGGAGAATATGATACCGAATGATAACCTGCTGTACACGCATCCGGCGTTGATGTTCAATCGGACGCCGGGTCTTTGCGTGGGGACGTACGGCGGAGGACTTGTTTATAACACGGCAGCGGGTGTGATCAGGGTGCCGGCGCACAGGCCGGGGCTGCCGCCCCCGGGTGGTCCGGGGGGCGCTGCTTTTCCGGGTGGACACTTTCCGTGGCTGCCAGGCTTCGACCAGGCGTCGTTGCAACGCAGTGCGGCGGCGGCGGCGTTTGCGTCGCAGGTCGTCAAGGAGAGATTGACAGGTAAATTGCGCCTAATGGTGCACTGATGAGGGTGCTATGTGTGTGCGAAATTTAGCGGTGCGCTCATGATGCAGTCCGCTGTCTGGGTAATGTGGATGTCATATTATAGGACAGGTATATACATGCAGAACCCGGTATAGGTATCGCTGGAGATGGCAGATTTCAACGAACGAACAATCTAGGCTGGCAGGCATTTCACGTATTAGTTAATTTTTCAATCCCCAATGAAAACGCTAATGACAAATAGAAAATATTGTTATTATTCATGGTATGGCGAGTGTGAGTAATTAATATGCCTGCATAATTATTTTTATACCTGCTAGGTTTAGGTATAATCATAGGAAATCATAATGATAATCTAATTAATTGAAAATTATCGTCACCCCGCTAATTGTTACCAGCACTACTTCAGAGTATTTAGCTTATTTCAATCGCCGCGCAAAGCGTCGGAAATTAATAATGCATAGGCATAATTATTGCCCTTATAGATTTCATTTTTATCAACCACGCATTGAAAATTTGATTGAGCTGAATGGAGAGAATATATACGTTATATGCATTGGCGCGACATATTCAAAATATAACAACGAATCGTTTCCAAAAAGGCGATTTCAATTATTCATCCTGCAACCACCCTTGTGATTCTTTGCCAATTGAAAGACCAAACCGAACATAGGTGTAGGTATGTGAACACACCGAAGCTAAACAGCGATGCAATGTGAGCATTGCGCTGCACGGATATCCAGTCTGTGAATATTAACGCTACTATTGTCTGCTTTAATTAGAATTAATCCTCTCCGAGTTAAACCACCGAGCAACTAATCATAATATTAAATTACTTGCTAACTGGATTAGTCAGGTTGACTCAAGCTCCAGCGGCGGAGGTGAAAGAAGCCTTCTCATTTATCAACAACAGCTAACCCACAACCACCCATCCTTATATACTTGATCTTCATTCACCCGTACACCAATGCTGTGCCGGCAATACTATATAGCGCTAAGTTTACGGGTGAACCAAATTATTTGCGACTGTCACTATTTCTGGGGGAAATTAATGGTTCAATTTGGGGAGATGTATTTATGCCATCAGATAGCAGGAAGCGAAGCAGTTTCTAATTAATTTCAGATGCACTTCCTTGTGTGTGTGTTTGTGTTTGTGTTTGTGTGGGGTGTATTAAATGTGATGTAAGGTGGTATTATTATTGTGAACGTTGGATATGGGTGATATTTTAAAGGTGTAGCCCTGTATTAGGTGTTTAAGGTGACTTGGAATTTGGAAAATATAGTCGGCAGTCTTTTTGAAAAATTATAAAATATTCAGCTGTATAAGTAAACGCAAGAAAGGCAAAACAATCCGGGTTTCACTCCCGGAACAGATACCATTTTAGAATGGATATTCCACTTTTAATAATATACTTGGTATTTGTATTTTATGTATAAATAGCTAGTCCTGCTATATATTGTACGCTATATTGACAAATGTGATGCGTTGAAACCTTCTAATGCCAACAATACCAACAGTAAATCAACTGCATTCTGACTTTTTCAGGTTAGCTCAGTATCACTCAAAATTAGTTCAGTTAAAATCACCCACCCCCCCTCCACCACCACACACACACACACACATGATTAGCGAACCAATTAAAAACAGTCCACGTATACCATGGTAACAAATTGAGCACGCGTTCAATTGTGCCTACATTGCCAAAGAGCGTGCTATTACGATAGTGCGTGAATACGCACGAATCGGTCTATATATATAAGCTATACACAGGTATGAGTCTGATTTCCATGCACTGAATGTGTAAACGAAAGCAGGCTGCGAACCTACAATTCGCGACAGCGTCGATAATCAGCCTATCAGCCGTTGCTGGAAATTGTCACTAACTGCTAACTGCTAACTGGTAACTGCTAACGGCTAAGTGACAGCTAAAAGCAAGCCATGCCATTCAATTAGCTATATAGGCATTGTGAAATAACACGTCAATTAGATTGAGCAATCAGGGAATTTACAGTGAATTCACTGTGGCGCTCTGTCGGGGATATTTAGCAGGTGACCATGCTGGATTTATGGCTAAGGAGGGTGCTTTCCTCTCTGCATTCAAGATTTAAGGGCGCAGTTTCTAGTGTTTTGGCTCTAATTTGCCGGGTAACAGCCGGGTAACATATTACTTATTTACATGTATACGCTACTTTGCCAAAATTGACGAAATTTAAATTCAGCAGTGTCAGACAGGGTCAAAATTGTTACAAGTTTGATCATCCCTTTTCAAGAAATGCTCCGGAGTTTTCTGCAGATCGAAAATGCAGTCAACATACATGAAGCAATGATATAGCAAGAAGCATGGGAAATCATTTACAGGAAAATTGTCCCGAAACTCAGAAAATTTATATTTGGAATACCATCAATTAAAATCTAGGTAGACATACCTAAACGCATGGTTTATGGTGTTCGAATTTAATAGCGTGATTCGAATAGTCCAGATGACCGCGCGGTATCAACTGGATGAGAAAGCGGACTTTGAAAAGGACGGTTTACATCAAGCTACAGATATACTGTGACTTTGAGACTATTAAAGATGAGTTTCTCGTGCCTATAGCTCGTGCCCCTAGGAGAGACTTAACTATCTCATGTCAATCGACATGGAGGTAAAGCACATAAGTGAAACTTGGTGAAACATTAGGTAAATGTAAAGATTAGTAGGTACAAGGATCGAAAGCGAGAAGGATCTTTCACAAGTTACCGATAGGATTATTAAAGGGTGTGAGTGATGAAACGAAATTAGTGCTCGTGTTTATTAGCGGAAAAACAGCGCTCATAAAATTGCGATCAATCTCTAAAAGGCAAATAACATGCCTATACTTTGAAGATACCTTTATAGGTTTTTGTAAGTTGTATGATTCACATGACTTTCGTCAGTGATGCACTGAATGTAAAAAATATCCGGGTCTTAAATTTCACCGGATCAACACCGACAGCAATCGCTTGTCCGATGTGTGATGATAATGTTATATCATGGTGTAAGTGGTGGAGGAATAGGGTGACTTTTGTCATGTTGTGAGGGTAATTTTGCTCACTTTTCAGTTGAAATATATAGTTACTACTAGGCTATGCGAACACTCATATAATCGTGTTGTGGATGAGCGTAATATTTACGCTCACCCTCAACTCAATTATATTGCGTGTGCGCATAGCCTAGAGGCTTTAATGACCAATTTAACATGTCCTGTAAGAATTTAGCAGTTTTCTCAATGACATTTTAATATTTAAAAACGTAAAAATCGATTTAAAGAAAAACTTTTCGATTGATTTGGTTCAAATTAATACAGTATCTTCTTTTTACGATTTTTAATGCACACAGTAAATTTTGTAAAGATCGGTTGAAGTTAAAGTTGCTTAAGTTGCAAAAAACGGAAAAACGCTAAAAAATCGTAAAAAAGCGTCATAAAAGCGCCATTTTCAAGAAAAGTGCTTAACATACAACAATGAAATTTTTACACAGACATTTAATCGTGAGGGTCAACATTTCCTGTAAGTTTCGTCAAATTATATTAAGATGTTTGGCCTCTAGAGTGCAAAACGTGTTTTGGAAAAACTGAAAAATTTCGTAAAAACTTAATAACAAAAAATTTACTCGTCCGATTTGCTTCAAAAACGTGGCAGATCTAAGTTCAGAGAAAACGAAGGTTCATGTGAATTTTCATCAAAATCCGTTTTGGCGTTTGGCCTGTAGAGCGCGAACAAACACACAAAAAAAAAAAAAAAAAAAAAAAAAAAAAAAAAAAAAAAAACATTCCGGATTTTTTTTAGCAGTAAAGTGTAATTGAAGATTTCGCTTCACTCGCTACGCCCGTTACGCTCATCAATTAGAAACGTGCACGGAATTCTCAGGTTTTCAAATCAAATTAGTTCATAACAATAGACTGAACTCTATTATTGGTGATATTTTACCTATTTCATTGTGTTTGTTTGATCGTCGTCATATCATTGACATGACAGCATATGGGCTGAATTATTTCCCTAGCCCTGTAGCCGAAAACGCGCATGTGTTCAATATGCAATTAATTCGATCAAGGTCGTGTTCAGTGTGAATATTACTCGATTAATAACAGCATCCGATGAAGCTTATAGTCAAATCGCCTCACCACAGAACTGTAACCGTCGTAATGACACAACGTCCCCGCAAAATGGGGGTCACCACGATTGCGCGATTCAAACAATGTGCATAGTCAACGCTATAGGCATTTCATTGCCGTAATGTGGTCAGTCTGTTTGATTGCCAGGTAGCCAATTTTTATTCGATGAACATGATTATCATTACTTTCATATAAATATTCCTATCTCGCACTAAGGACGCGTTTAAATAGTAGAGATTGAATTCCAATTTTCTGTGTGAATAACGGTTATCAATTCACTCTCTCTTGCATCCAGCGCGCGTATATATTATGTCCACTGTCGATACAATATCTGGTTTGGACACGTATAACGTATAAAATCACAAAAGCAGAGCACGTGATTTCGCAATACATTTCTTCTCTGATATTACCTATGCAACGACATGTGTGGTTTTATGATAATTTATCGTAGCATTTGCCCGTTTATCGGTGTATGTTCTTGTTGAGTGCAATAAGCTTGCATGTACTGATATGCGCTTACATGCAGCGCATGCGTTTTTGACCTCGACGCGCATATAGAGGATATGACAAAAACAACTACTTTTACTTTATAGATTACAATTATTGTAATTTATTGGAAACTTGTTTGCTCTTGGTTGTGGTGGTGTTGGCTGTTCGTGATAAATGATAACACAGCCATGCACAAGTCTTAATTAGTGGGTATTATATATCACAGCTAGTACATAGCAAACATGCCATCTTTAAAACCATATTTTGCATGATCTGGTGTTTGCATGACGCGATACATTAAATTGGATTGTTTTGGAGTTAATTATTAAGGTTGATTTCCAGCGAAGTTGTCACTATGCATGTAGTACATTCGTGAATACATTTAAATGTTTTGTAATTCATTGAATTACATCAAAATTGGTGCAGTTATACTGAAACACCTGAATTGTTCATCGATAGAAATAAATAAAATAAAAAGTTTGAAGTCTCTTGCGAATTTAAATTCGCTTTAATTTAAAAGCAATGCATGTATAGAGTTGCGAAATATTTCGAATACCAGTTAACTTCGCAAATTAAAACGCGGTCCAAATGGTCTAAGCGGTGCGCGAACAGGTATAAGTAAAAAAACAAAAAAATCTTCGATTGAATTTGTCTGATGCATATTATAAACATTCTTTGTACCTTCGAGAAAATGATACTATATTCAAGGTCCTACTCGAATCCTAGACAGAGCCTCTTTATGACTTTTGTCTTGAGGGTATATTCCATTTGCAAGACAAGACTAGGAGCCGCAAGTGTAACGAACTGCTGCCGCTGTGCCATCTTATATCGCTTACACCGAGATAATTGTTGAAATTGCCAAGATTGTATAACGACCATCGTAGCACGAAAATCATTGCCACCCACGAGAGAGAATTGAGTTGTATAGGTTTTTACTCACCCTAGGAATAAAAAGTCATGCTAGGTTTAACTTACCTTTGTTAGGGAGGGTGCACTGCATGTAGGTTTGATATCAAATGGATTCGATGAGATACCAATCAGTATGGCCTGTCCGAAATGAGGGTCGCGATAGTTCAAAACCCCAGTGTTTTTTTTTCTGGAAATAAATACAATAGGACACGGTGTTAGTTTTTATTGTATGCAATTTTATTGTATTCAACAAATCAATTGAGGTGTTGAAGACTCCATGTTAATTTATTTTACATGATATGTGACATTTCACTTGTCATAAGTATCCATAATAAAAAAATAATATAATTAATTTGTATGCATGTTGATCAGTAGAATTAAAACGGCTAAATATCAGTTGTGCACACATAATCTGACACTAATGATGCATTAGTTTGAAGTACAAGTGAGCCAATGGTATAGCGTGATTTACAGTATAAACATACATCAAAGCGATTGAGAAAATAATTAATATCGTGTGTACAATCAACAAACATGTTGTGTAAATCAAATGAGTTTACCAATCAGCAAAGTAATATCTGAAATCATGCATTCGTTTTATTTTCACCTTATTTTCTAAAACTCTATACCTACACGCAGCCGTTTACAGTTTTCTTGGTAAAATATATTGTTAACATAAAATTGACAATAAATTTTACAGAGATGTGTATTATTTTCTATTGCTTCTAACGTATCGGTCTTCATCTTCCTCGAAAGACATACTTTTATTGAAAGTGATATTTAAATTACAACGTTTAGATAAAATAGTGGCACGTTTGGCTGCAAGGGCCTACATACCTTTCGACAATTTGATTGTGAAAAAAACGATTTAGAAGAAATACCTTTTAACATTTTTAAACCCAGGCATGACGTAGACAGACATTCGGATTATTTATTAGTATGCAATCAATTTTATTTCATGAACATCTAAAGATGACCAAGGGGTCTTCTTCAATCACGGTATAGGTTATTTTTTCAAGGCATTATAAATCTAAATTCTTTTATTTCCACATTAAATACCAATCACGACTATAAGCTATACTATTTTTTAACGATAAAAGCCAAAATTCTGTTGCAACTGAAATTAAACAGGGCTTCGAAACGCTTTACAAATGAAGTAATTATTTCCCCCCTGTTTTTTACTGGTCGGGTCCCCATGTCCAGAAATCGATTCCTCTTAGTGAGCTATCACTGTACAGCTCAAAAGAGGCTAAACATTAAATTTTTTAGAATCGATTTCGAAGGGCGGTGTGAGATCATATCGCCCGATAACGAAAACGAGAGTCAACCTTTTAAAATTGCCCTACACCCCTACATTTTATGTCTTTCCAATTCATATCGACAAATTATTAATGGACTTCTATACTATTTGACATTATCACCTCTGTTAATCAAAGTGGTCAAACACAGTTGAACACTAGTCGAAAATAAATAAACACGGAAAAAAATTCGACGGATTTTTACGGTCAGGGAAACACTATGTTTTTCGGTTTGACAGATAAGGAAAATGCAAGTGAAAAACACAATACACGAAAAAAAGACACGGCTAGTTCCTCTCACGCGAACGAGCGTGTTCGACTTATTCTTTTGTTTTGATTGTAAATAGGCCATTAAAATAAAGCGCTCGAATTCGATAAAATTTCGATTGGCCGTTTAGTTCCGTGAATTCTGTGAATCCGTGTTGATAGATTTAGGTGACTGCTATAACTTATACCGTTCTTCACCTTCACATTGACACTTGAGTTGCTTGAGATATCTGCAACCTCAACGTGGTCATTAGCGATGCGTGGAGCGGAAACTAAAAGGAATGCCCCTAATTGCACGAGTATACCTTTAGAATCGCAACTTGCAAGCACAATTATTTCGATTTCTTCGCCGAAGACATCCACGATATTATTTGGGACTGACTCATGTCCCACAATCACTGAGTTTGATTACGCACTCTCGAATATTATCTAATTGGTCATTAGGTATAAACACTAAAGATTGTCTCCACCCTTATTAGCTCCTCTATAATATACTACATCACAGAGTATTAAACCGCCACAAAGGAATATAATAATCGGTTGATGTGCTCAACTCAAAAGCTTTTAAGCAATATAACAATGACGCAGTTAACCTTGTGAAAACATGTCATTACACCTATAGACCTACACAGATATATTTCTTAAAATTAATAATAACGAACGCAGAGTGTGTAAAGATAATAATTGATATATAACTATCTGCTTGTAAGGATTTACTACACACTACTTAGACTTGAGAACGTTGTTTGAAATGTGTCCAAAGGCAGAATACATATTTCGAATTCAAGTCAATTGTAGAAAGCATTTATCATGGACGGTTAGGAAAAATCTCGTGGCTCGCTGGCGGTACACCTCAGGGGTTTCAACAATGTTTCGAAAAGAAAAATACGCAGCGCAGCTAATGTCGTCCACAGTGCGTTCCGCACAAACCATCGTCCTAATGGCAAAAAACATTAGCCAAAGGGTTCTCACGATGTAAGCTGATCTTCAAACATAATTTTCAGTTACTTGCATCTGTCTAGTGTCATGGGATTTTATTGTTTGATCGGTACAAGTTTGCGGCTAAGAACTCTTAAAAATAGCTAAGAGATGGAGACAATGAGTTGGATTTGTATGCCATGGGCTGATTTCAATGATACTTGATGCATTTCAGGACATTTGAAACATCAGCGCCTACAATTTCATTAATGCAGTTTCATGTATAGACTCGGTGAGAGAGGTAGTGTGGTTCTAGAGGTGCAACTTAGGATCGCATGGCGGTCAGGTGTCAGGGACAGCGGTTGTATAGTTTGGTCGACAGGGACTGTAGGTGGCTGGAGCAAGGCGGCACGCCCTCGGGATGATCACGCACACGGTAAGACGGTAGCTGGCAAGGAGTACCGACTTACCAGCTCTTGCGGGGTCAATCCATTCAAATTTAATCACTTCTCAGTAATTAATTTAGTCGCCGTAAATGATTTTCTTATAAACCTAACGGCGTGACGTTGAAAAGCAAATCAAACAGAAGGAAATAAAAAAAGGAAACTGAAGTGATATAGTCCGCATACTAATATTAATATCTACGTGATTTTTTATTAGTTTTATTAGGTAGCTCTCAATAAATGTTATTCTCAGATGGAATGCTATTTGGTGAAATTAAATAAATTCCTCGCTTTTGAAGGTGAAGATAGTTTTCTTTTGCTGGCGTCGTATAGCTTAGAACTCACAGTCATCATCATTATTGATTTTACTATGACTTGAGCAACTATTTCTCAAACTGTGAAACAATATTCTTATCGATCTTACCTGGAATCAAACCCGGATCCCTTTATGACGTGGTAATTGTAAAGCGCTACCAGCGTTTATATAAGCAAAGTGTCCATGTTTTCTTCCCAGAAGAGTCTGTTACACATTTTCATTTCTGCGCTGAGAATATTTCTGCGCGTGACTGTCCTAGCACAAGTTCATGCACACTTTCAAGTGATTTTTTTTCTTACTTATTATTTAATTAGATTTTCGGTAATTAGCTTAGCTATAAAGAAACGAGTGCTTCTGGGTAGTTAAAATGAAGAAACCTTTTTCGTCAGTCTCGTGTCCAATGCTCGAGGCACACGTTAATAAGTTGGAACGATTTGTCTTGGTATCACAGGTAGCAAGCGATATAAACCCATGTTTATAAGCACACATAGAGTTGAACACTAGGAGGGACATTTATTTCAACTTTTTTATGCAAAAGACATGGTTAAAACTTCAAGATATATAATTATCCCTAAATATTTATAATGTACCATTTTTTGACAGGTGCAATGCATGTCATGCGTACTTGGACGTATAAGTAACTCTATGTTATCGCTAATTGCAAATAGTTTTTTTAATTGAATTCATTATTCCAAAAATTCCCTAACCATTGGAATGTATTAGCCGTTTTTTTTTTTCCAAAATTCAAATGAACTGTCATTTGATAGCATACGAGATAAACTTTTGTCACATCATCATTCAGACGTTAACGTCGCATATTTTAAAAGTTTGTGCACATGACAGAATTGAGGAGGCACGAATGGGTCATAAAAATTTGATAGACCTGCATAAACGTCGCATGTTGGTCTTGAGTCAACTTCATTTTCTTAAAATAGTCTTCAATTAATGAAAAAATTAAGACTCGGGGGACAATAAATATGATCGTCGCGAATGATCACGTGTAACGATAAACCTAGCCGATTATTTCAGTTTTATTGAAGCACTTAATTCCTAAAGGTGTACCCTATAATAATACATATTCATAACTTTACATAGTCCTTGAATGTTGCTTTATATTTTCTAATTTTAAATGTATTAAGCAAATGTGTCTATTGGACGATGTTTCTATAAGAAAAAATCCAAACTGTATCATCAGTTTTAATTGAAGATTTCATTGCAAGTGATATTTATAAGGTTATGTAATGAAACATATGTGTGAATCAAATAGATTTAGAAATCTCTGATTTTAACACAGGCATTTCAAAACCTATAGCCGTTTTCATTGGCCAGATTCATTCATCATTTTATCGATCAAATTCTAAACAACAAAAACAATGGGACATAATAAGTATAACACGCAAGTGCGTGCATTCCTGTACACACTCTTTAAAAATTCGAATGGATACCTGCATTTTCCAGCATTAAAACTACAAATAAAACATATAAAAACATTGCCGCCAATTCTATGTAGAAACTGAACACAGCGTCGAGTTTCCAGCAGCGATCTTTCGCCGCTTCTTCATGTCTTTAGGGAGGTCTAACTTGTCTGTCGCGAGCTAGCTGCGCTATCAACGTCTACGTGAGTTCGTTTGGTCCATGGCTACATGAAAAGCCTCTTAGAAGAGTGTCGCCCTCGTTAACGATGTGATAAACCGAGAGGAATGGAGGAGACCCACTCACTATTTGAAACTGGACACTACTAACACCCATACCACAGACTACGAGCAGCGTACGGGACGAGTCAGCATTATATTCACCGTTTATTGTATAGGTTAGTTAACCAAAACAAATTAACCTTTGCTGGATGGTAGGTGTGTCAAGGTATTAAGAGCATTGTAGATTTTGGGCGGCAAAAATCTGTGTCTCAAATGGGTATTTATAACGCAACCATCTCGAATGGTTATAATGCATTGAATAAGTGAGCCACCACACATGCTTCAAAGGGGCAGAATATCGGATTGGTTAGTGTCACTTCTGAATGGTTTAATGGTTAGTTAAATGGTTAATGGTTAGTTAAAATAATTTTTCATTTCCATTGTACGTTTTAAAATTAATGGTTATATCATAGTGTTTTTGTTTTTGGCTGGAAATGGATTTTATTTTAGAAAATAGCGATTTCAGATGTGTGCTCGTTGGCAAAAGCGATGATTATTTGTTACTGGCGACTAATTTTCAATCAACCATCCCGGCGCCTCGTTGCTGACGTGCTGTTAAACACCACAAATCAATCAATCAATTAAACTGTCATCTATAAGTAGCCATTGCTATTTCATTCGAAAAAGTGTAATGTTTTTCAATGCATACGCCTACCCATGATAGATACATCATGCTGAACGTATAGTTTATGGTTACAACTCACAATAAAAGATAATTTTTACAAAAGGAGAGCCATTTCCAAACGCATGAAGCAAATAAAAGGTCGATACTCAACAAGATATCAGCACATTCACAATAAAAATTCCTCTCAGCCGCTATTATCAGTGAAAACATTTCATTTCCACCTCACGATTTCCACCAAGAAAATCTGCTGATAAAGTACGGCCTGAAAACCATTGTCAATATAATTATTTAATAGTTTAGTTTATCTTAAGGTCTTACAGGATAATTGCATTAACTTTATTATAGATCAAGCTATCGCCTGTTTAATGTTTCATATCACAATAAATTAGAATTTAATGTTACTCTAGTAGATGTAAAATAGTTTCGATTAGATGTTTATATGCTTTAGTTCTATACTACCATTCTATCAGCTTTATTAAATTGACGGGCAATAATTAAATTGCGTCTATGAGGAGCAATTAAAAATTTATCTCTTGGCTTACACATGAGAGCCATGGATGTAATGAGACATCCATTAAATTAGCCGAACAATAGATCGCATTGAAGTTTATGCAAATTTATAAGTGGTGTTCATGAGCACGAAGTCGGATAAGAAAATATGTTTATGTAAGGAAGAGCATATTATACGCGAGGAATTCATATACGATAACTTTAGAAAATAATAACTTTCACACGCGAAATACGTAGAAAATTGCACTTTCGTATGTTCATGAAGTCTTTGTTAAGTTCATAATGATGCTCAGACCTTTAAAACGATGGAAATATAAGCATAAAGACTAGGGTTATAGTACATTATATATGTAGGAAAAAAAATAAGAAAATCGAAACAGTCACCGATGTTTCTACAAATATCTCTTCCTTTGAAAGTTTTCAAAAAGTTTTATTCCCTAGCCGCCAATACATTCAATCGGCTTTTGAAGTGGAAGGCGATGCCACTTTTCAAATGTATCCCTGTGCCTATAGCGGTTAGATTGATTTGAATACCACGGACCCATACACACCATAATACCGAATATTGAACGTCATAATTTATTTGATCGCTAGTCAATAAAGGAAAGAGCATTTTCCGGCAATGGCCTAGGAAAACTTTTACTTTATTTGATGTTTCTTGGTTTCAATATGGATATATTTTTCTAACTCACCTCTCACTCGTGCACGTGAATATAAATACAGCATGCGAGCAGCAGAAAAACCTGTTAGATAATATACAAGATTCACTTAGGAGAGAAAAAAGGTCCATATACCAGATCAGACTTGGTGATTTAGGACGCTGGCCCAAAGCTTTAACATCATTGCTAAAAGCATACAGCTAAATAGCTGATACCTTTTAACTAAATTTATGTAAAACATTTAAATATTCAAATTGTAATCCTGCCAAACAAAAGATAAGAGACAGCAATATGAAAGCGATACTTTTTGTAGATAACTTCTGGGTTTGTAGCAAGGTACCAGCTAAGCTGTGAATTTCCTCTTACAAGGTGGTTTATTGTTAGAACGGCGGAAACAACACTGCTGTAAGTGAACAACTGCTTTTACACCTCACATCGCTAACATCATTGAGACACGAGGAATTGTCTCAATAAAAATACAAAATTAAAACATCTAAGATTTCATTGCACTTGCACATCAAAGTGGACCCTTTATTCCGCTAAAGAGTGCCCAATAAACATAATTGATTGCAAGTAAGATCCACTTACAATTATTTGCATTCATTTTAAACAACCATGCATCATGGATTAAATCATTTCTGATTCCAATCAATAATTCAAAGCTTATCCTTGATCATAAAAAAACATTTCTTCCAAATATCTCGTCAGACTTGCATCGCAAGTAGCATCGAAAAGTTACTCTTACGGAAATGAACCTATAACTATATTTTATTTCAGATTCTAAATCCGACTTGACATCTCTTAACTTTGGGGCTGTAAATTGGGTGGGGGGAGGGGGGGGGGGAGTTAAACTTGGCCGGTCGTGGCTTGTGTAGATGCTGGTGGTTGGCAGGGCGGGAAAGGGGAGCGGGGAGCGGGGAACTCGGCTACTTTGGCGGAGGGCGGTGGGATTTGGAAGCAAAGTGATTGTGACACCCCCGGCGCCAGTGAATGGTGGTTGCTACGAGCTGCCATCGAGAAACCAGACCATTAGGAAAGATGAAACTTTATCAACATATTTGAGCGTTTTAATGTTTGGTTATTTTACGATTTGGCAAAAAAGTAAGCGTGGAAAATTGTTTAGGTTGCTCAATAAGCTATGGTGGTGATATTTTTATTTTATGATGTTTGTGGACCATTTTACGAACACTTTTTAAGTACTCTCAGCTAATTTTAGCACAAATAAGTTTGTTTCAGATTCACAAGCTTTTCCTTCCTTTGCCATTTTCCGAAATTTCGCAAAGCTATGTGGTATCATAAACTAATTTTGTTAAACGTAGTTTGCTGTTCTTGATAGAAAACTGAAACAGTAAGGCCTTTTCAATAATGGGGATAGTTTTTATGTGGGGGTCAGTGTATAGCTGACTTTGTCAAAGTGGCCCCCTAAGTATTATAATAAGTGTGAATGAAAAATTGGGTGGTGGATGATACAGTGCATCCCGTGGTGGATCAATTGCCTTGTCACATAGTTTTATAGAACAAATTTTAAATTGCTTCTCGTTGTAATATTCAGCGTAGTTTTTCCTAAAGAAAAATACACACTTATTCTCGTGAAGTTTTAAACAGATTTCCCGTCCCTCTTGGCTTATATCATAAAACAACTTTTTAATAATATGATGGATTTTTTGATGGCAAGAACTTACTTTTCATACTACGTCAAAAAAAGGAAAACCGTTTTCTGTACGGCGTGGGTTTAATACGAAAGCGTAGGCCCTGGCAATATATTGTACCTCATATTACATTAGTTATACATTTTTAGGGGTGAGTTTTCGTTTTAGCTACGTACGACGGCATGGTACTACGGCAAAATGGTTGACGGTTGTAAAAAACATGTTTGTTATGAAATATTCATAAGCAATAATGCAGATGTGTGTCTATGGGTGGCCCCCAGGGACCGACTAGCCCGCTTTACTCGACTACTTTGCCTCGTTCTTCGATATTAATTCCCCTTTTGGATACCCTTACATGCAAAAACATTGCACAAATTAATTAAACTACCCTACAGTTTCAAATGGATATCATTTCCTTACTATAAGAGCCTCGAATAAGGAGCTTTTGCTTCTTACGATTCGTGTAAGCTTTGCTTTTTCTAGTTACTCAACTCTCTGGTTAAGAATTAACAATGTGTTACATCTAAATATATTAGTTTGGCTATTAACTAATCGGACTACATATTTAACCACCAGTCAAGGATATCCAGTTATGAGATTTGTCATAGAAGGATTGAAGAGTAAATCTGACAAATATTAACAGGATCAACTTTATATCGGTTTATAATTTTTTTGGTTTTTGGAGACTTAGGTTATTTTTGGTTATTTTTTTCGATTTTTATTCATTCTAGAACCTTGGTTTAGACCCTTGATAAAGCAGTCGGCAGAGCTTTGCGAAACGTTGGGAAATAACCCATTTTAAATAGTATTTCAGAAAAGTAAATTTTAACCTAACTCGTAATCGCTATAAGATTCATCTGCTGTCATATCATGCATACAAATCCCTACTTTGTAATCTAATTGTTCCAAATACACGATGTTATCACAGAGAACGCACTAGAAGAAGAAGTTCATGAGTCCAAACATGCATTGCACGCTTCGCATTTAAATAAAACAATTTCCCGAGCCGTGCATTTTGATGTGTTGCCCCGGGCAAGTCCAAAACTGGCGAGCGCGATGCCGTCCAAAGATAACTCGATATTATTCTGTACACCGCGGACTTCATGGTGGTAACACTCTGGAAGTTGTGCATGCAAGATAGTATCATTTTGGATGCATGACCCGTTCTTTTTTAATATGAATATTGTAACGCCATGAGCAGAACCACTCCCTTGTGGCGCCGCCGCGAATCCCATGCAAGTACAACGCTATGTCAGCTATTCATTAAAACGAACGGACACTCAAATTGGATGCCATTTTCTGGTGTATTTTATACCTTTACACGGGAGTTACCTGGTTTATTAAACTATACGTGCATTAAAGGTTATAAAAATGTTGTTTTAAAAAATGTATGAGTTGAGCTGAAAAACTGGGGCTTTTTTGTATGAGAAAATGGGCTATGGCTGAAGAGGGAATGCAGTTGTTATTGGACACAGAAAAGTTTTACAAATATTTCTAGAATCGGAACTGATGATTCTTGCTCGACGGTTCAGAGGCAAAAGTCAGTTGGAGAGAATTCAGACGCATGAAAAACTATAAGGGAAAGGGATCAAACTGATAAGACTGGCACCGGCATTGCATTATGATGTAATTCATAAGCATTAATAACTGTTGTTCATAATATATAGGTACCTATGATTGTGAATATTAAAGTCTATACCTTCTTTTGAACTTTTTCACGCCTACACTCTTTGAAGTAAAGTTACAAGATAGCACTATATAGTCAATTATTCTAATCATTTTATGATTACAACGTCATTAACATCGGTCGTGATCAATACAGTTAAGGAGTTATGGGTAATAATTTAAAGCTAACAGCCTTGCATGCATCATATGGTTGATTGTTACATGCTTTTGCGAATCTAATCGTGAATGATAATCAGTGAAACTCATTATCCCCTGTGCCACCGCAATGAGATGAATGATTTAGACTATAGTGTACCTAATTACGAATTCAATGGAACTAACGGCCAATTAATACGAGAGAGAAAGGATTTTGATGTGTAATGCATTTTCAGCCCGATACTCTTTGGTATCGGATGCAATCCACACAGTTGAGAGACGCCCATTCTACGTGTTCAGGGACGATTCGAAAAGTCCCCAACATATCATACTTGATCAGAAGTAATCGATGATAACTCTTAGAAACCTCGAAGAAAAAATTACTAAGAAAAAATTAGATAGGTACTTACTATACAGTTTATGAATCTAAAAATTGGGTGCCTACTTTTTCAGAAATTCGAGACAAAACTGTATGCCCTGAAAGCGCTTCGTCCAATTATTTTATGCCTACTTCATATATCCCTAACACGAGCAGTTAACTTTTGGTATAAAATCATTGGATTATGCCTCGGGCCATTATAGCCTATACATCTTGTTATGTAACACACACACAAACACAATTTTTTATGCATTAGCTCTCTTATAATACGAGCACCACTCCCTGTTCACGAATAGAATTCAAGCAATTTAGCTTTGCTTCGTTATGATTGGTTACTCTCGGGCTTTTATAGACGAATTACGTGCTAAATTGACAACAATCGAAATGAGTAGGAAGTGCCTAGTTTGCTTGATATGATTACCAAAGCCTCTCCCTTACATAATGATCTGGAATCAAGATGGTAGCTGGGGCACGATGGTTAAT
This sequence comes from Nemurella pictetii, assembly GCA_921293315.2. NCBI lineage: Eukaryota > Metazoa > Arthropoda > Insecta > Plecoptera > Nemouridae > Nemurella > Nemurella pictetii. The sequence continues at coordinate 15,953,202 of OV121120.1, read as the reverse complement.
GGTCCGTGATCATGCCATGTGCAGAGAAAAATATACAGCTGAAAACACTTCATGGTTCTATAGCAAAGCGATGGGGGAATTAGATTTGGAACTCAATCGAACATAGGTATACCTATACCTACATTCACGAAATGATTTTATTTTTTCAGAGTAAAAAGTTATTATCAATTCATGTGTATCACAAAGGATTTTCAAATTTTACTGTCCCGTTGCATGGCTGGTTCAATTATGAACGCTTGTATCATTGACATCTTCAATTCAAGTTTCAACAACTGCGCCGGTTAATTGTGAGATAGCAATAATGCCTGATAATGACGGTATTTAAAAATTAAATATTAAATATTACAATCTGTACATTCATTATTCAAATTGTATACATTACAATTTTTTCATATTCTAAATTCATATTTTGCGTTGGTGCCATGCAACAGATGATATCTGCAAAAATTTCGAAGTTAAAATTTGCATTTTTCGAGTGAGGGAACTAATCTCCAATCGTCTTGGCCCGTATAATTATGGTCTTGGAAGTCAAACGGGATTGGGCAGCAGAGTTCACACGCATTTTTCACAATTATTTTACACGAAATTCTAATTGGTCAAACTGCAATTTATCATTTGTGATCTTAACTTGTAAACTAGATTTTGTGCACTTTGTGATTCACACCCTCCGTGAAACAGCTATCATATTTAAGCCACGCCATTTCAATAAAATAAAGTAATTAAAATCACAGCATGTGAAATGAATATCTATATGTAATGCTCAAAGTGGTTTGTCAAATTATGAAAATTACATCCTTTTTATTCTAATTATCTTGTAGTGAGCGTCAGGCAAAACCCTCTTTGGCTGAAAAGCAATTTGTATGTTAACTCAAAATACTATGTCACTGCAGGCTTGCACGCGAATTTGCAATTACTTTGTGGAACAGTGATCAGCAATAATGCACCCGGTGCATTACATGCACCAGCTTCAAGATCAGAACCATGCTTTGTGCTGATAACTTTGCAGATAAGCACTATTGAAATGCATAGCAACACAAAAATGCCACCAATAATGTAAAGCGCATAAGGACATAACTTATGCGATTCTTATATTTGCTCTATTGTGCAGCATATATACTATATTGATATATGTTCATGTATCATATATTATTTTTATTCTTACTCGTTGTCCTGTGATATATTATGATTATGCGGAAGCGAATTTATATCGGTCTGAATAAATCAGGCCTATCACAATTTAAATAAGAGCCTTGTTACTTTTAAATAATTGTCATTTGCAAGCCTACTTGAAGATATCGCATTGCAAACTGGTTTCGTACAACGCTCATAGCTAAGTACAACTTGTCTAGACTAATTTTATTGCAGCTTTATACAGTTTAAGTAATTGAACTGCTTGTAAAAAATGCAATTATTTTGGCAGAATTAGTTGGGCAAAGAAATTTTATGAGTACCATGAAAATGCGTAGTGTGTGTGCCCGTGAGCATGAGAGAGGGGAATTCGGTTACGTGAAACTTTGTGTTTACAGTTCGGTATAATTTTTTTGACCCAATATCGAAAATGTGCTTGAGCAATGGTGGTAAAATTTATAGGAAGCGGTTGGCGGTGTACAAGTATAAGATTATGCAACATCAGATTCACAAATAATTTGATAATTAAATGCTGGTTGCTAGGGAGTTGCTCTTTGATTAGAAATAATTGAAGCAGATATGATTCCTTTGACTGAAAAACTGGTTTTAATCACAAATGACACCAATGTTTCTTTGGGAACGATCTTTGGGAACGACGAAGAGGATTGACACCGTAAAAACATTATGAAACCAGTAGAAATCATTGTTGCCGTTGTTTGCTGAAAATTTATCGCTGAAGTTGAACGCCCTTTACAATTCGGGTAAATATTTTTCAATACATCTGCGAAAAATCCCCGATAAAAAATTGAATGTCGCACGTTCGAGCCGTCCGCTTCCCACCCATAGTGATACGAACTTCAACGTCCCACCGAACGCGTCGCACGTTTTGTGCCGTCCGCTTCGAACCCAGCGTGTTTAGCGCTTCAACGTCCCACCGAACGCGTCGCACGTTTTGTGCCGTCCGCTTCGAACCCAGCGTGTTTAGCGCTTCAACGTCCCACCGAACGCGTCGCACGTTTTGTGCCGTCCGCTTCGAACCCAGCGTGTTTAGCGCTTCAACGTCCCACCGAACGCGTCGCACGTTTTGTGCCGTCCGCATCGAACCCAGCGTGCACATCACAGGCAAAGACAACTTTATCACCATGTGGTAATTTCCTTTGCAGCTACCTTCCCGATCACCCGACGCATCGGCCACCCCTACCAAAACCGCACCCCGCCGAAGCGGAAGAAGCCGAGGACGTCCTTCACCCGGCTACAGATCGCCGAGCTGGAGAAACGCTTCCACAAACAGAAGTACCTGGCGTCGGCGGAGCGTGCGTCGCTCGCCAAGACGCTCAAGATGACCGACGCCCAGGTGAAGACTTGGTTCCAGAATCGACGCACCAAGTGGAGGTAATTAACCAGGCACCAGGCGACATTTTACTTGATGTTTCTTGTAGATCAACTTTTGTTTGATTTTTTAATACAATTTTGTATCGGACATTTCGTTTCTAGAGTATCTATACATGTGCATGTAACGAATCATTGCATTTTGGTTCGTATCAACATTGGATCGAAGATAAAATGTATTTAGTTTTGTAATGTGCGCAGGTATTAATAGCTTCTAGGCTCATTTCGTTTTTTCGAACGATTTTTTTTGTGACAGGTGTTAAGATATTTTCCTTTAGCAAACATGTGGAGATTTTAAACCATGACATAGTTCACAGACTGTAGTGCGACGGCTATGATTATTTTGGTCTTTTTGGCCCCAATATTCGATTGAACCTGTACTGTAAACGGACAGTAAATCAATGAACGACTTGCCCTTACACGAATCAAGATAGGTTTTTATGTTTTTAGCGATTTGGTTTTTAGTGACATGTCAGCGGAGCGATGTGATCACAAACCATTTTACAAACCAAGTCAATTTATGTCTTAAACTCTTCGCAGAGTTTTATCATGCTCGCTATTCAAAGGCAGAGTTGGGAACCGTGTACAAAATTTAGTCACTAAATCACGTGCATGTTGAAATCAGGCCGACCTAAATGGCAAATGCACTTTATTTTAAGTTGAATAGTGTTATAAAGGGTGGTGTGGTCAAACAGGGCAGCTATCAGCACAGTGCAGCGTCCAAAAGCGGTTCCAATCTGAGTATGTTTATGCGCTTGGAGGTTTAAGTGCTCTTCGTTAATGTTTCTTTACTTAATTGTTCTCATCTGCATAAAAACGGTAGCGGTTTTTTTTAATTCCTCGCGTTTCGATGCCAATTTGGAATGCCATGGGGCCCGGAGACGACAAAGTTTGCATAAGCTGTAGCCGCCAGAGTTGAAATTCAGTTCAGACTAAAACTTTTCTTGAGTATCGTTTAAAACGGTAGCTATCTAAATCCATTAAAATTTTTGTATAAAAATAAATACAATTTTGGAAACGAGTTTATTTACTTCTCAGTTATAAATCTATCTTCTCTTCGCATTTAATTTTACGAATAATATTTATGCTTTAAAGTTTAAATCGTATCGGATTATTTATTTTTGAAAACCATCAAATAGTTCACATGCCAACTTTTTAAATTGTTGAGACGCAGCGACACAAAACTACAGATATCTTTAACAAGTTTATTGTCCATTACTCCCACAGTCCTTTGTTTGATACCGAAACTATTAACTTGAAATAATGGAGTTTACACGTTCATGCCTACACTATAAATACCAAGATGCCACGCTCACTTGAAAGTCAACTAGAATCATCAGATCGGAAATATGCATCGAATCATAGCGAATAATGACACTTTCCTCACGAATGAATACACGGGCTTAATTATAAATTCACATCTCAGTTTTGAAATAAAATTTCCTTTGTTTTAATTCTATGAAGAGTAGTAACCGTTACGCAATAAATTCCGTTATTGGCAGAGTTATAGTTGAGTGTTTTTCATAGCCACAAATTGAAATTTATGAGATGGAAAAAATGATATTTTATCAAATAGACGGACGTTTCCTTGCAAACGTGGATGCGTCAGAATCTAGATGTTTGATGGATGACGAATACGAAACGAATCAATTTCATACACCATGCAGCCACCAATACGATATTTGAATGATAATTCCACACACGCTTTTCGCGATTCGTGCAACTGATTCCACTTCAATCATATTCACATTTCTAACATTCCTCGCGCGCAAAACGCAGAAAAAAAACGCACGAACTCTATTTCCAATTTACAGAGACGTGCTCTTTCCAAAAAACCTTCAACCACCCGATCCTCATCATATAAAACTCCAATAACAATCGAAATAACAAGGTTAATAAAACATACCAGCGTATATATAAAACAAACAGAAGGTCTTTTAATTATGCCGTGTGTTTCGCTGACTGAGAGAGGAGGGCAGACGAACTGATAGCGGTAATGGAAATACCGTGTTTCATGTCGGTCCAAGAAATCGGCCGGCGGTCCATCGGCTATGAGCCTGGCGCCTAATTTCGTCTGCATGCTTGCCAAGAGGATACACCTCGGCGCCAGTGGCGTGCCTATGGGGTCTCGCGAATGGGTTTTTAGCACATATACCTAGTACCTATACCTTAGTATCTTAGTATGATATTTGGTGTCTAAGGAATTGAACTGTGTTCTATAGGTCAGGCAATAGGATCAATAGGATCCATCAATCAATAGGATCAGGCAAAATATGTAGCGTGCTTAGATGCCTGGTTAGCAGGGGTCAAACCATGGAATTTGGAGTAATATGGTCAAACATCAGTAAATGTTTTTTTTTAATTTGCCACATAATACACGATCAATCTGAAAAGTTTACTTATCTGACATGGGAACTATTTTGTGACTGAAATAAATTACTTATCATATGTCACAAGATATAAGGTCAATCGTGTAAAACAAAAATATAAATCCACCCACCAGTAAATACTGTATTTTAGGAAAGTTTTTTTTTGTCATTTAAATTCCAATACAACTGACCTTAACACTCTGAAAATGGAGCTAAGTGTTAATGAAATAATTCAGAATGCCTAGGCATTAAGCGTATGATTAGCTAATACAACTCAAGCACGAAGACTTGTATAATAAATTGGTTGCAAGACTAGAAACTGTCGCGGTGGCTGAAGGAATGTCTTGCTTATTCTTTCAGTACCGACTTGGCAGTCAATATTATAAAAGGTTGAGAATTGGAATCGCTTCCAGAACAAAGGGGTTTTTTGGAAAGACAAATTGGAAATCGTTTTGACAATTATGCAAAACTTTATTTAAAGCTTTGAATAATTTTATCATCCACTAGCTGGGTTGATTAGCATAAGTTGACAGCCCGTTGCGCCACTGTTTGTTGAGAGGCACTAATCTGTCCAGCAACCATGTCACAGTATGCAACCACACCATACCAACCACACCGTGTATTCTAACAGAGGCCCAATAATGTTTGGTAACAGAGCTGATTTATTTGATAGTGTTTCTCACTCGACAGTAAATGATTGTTTTCAGATAAAAATATAAAGTTTATTTTAAAAGCTTTAATTTAATGATTAAAACGCTTTTAATACTGTGGGTTTCTGATAGTTAGAAAATAGATGAGTCATGTTTTTATTTAAGAAAATATCTGATGGATTTGATAGTTTAGTTCGATACTGGTTTGTATATAGGTATATCTATATTTAAATTTACGACACCTTTATATTTAAGAGGTCTTCCTCTTATTAAGAATATTTTGTATAAAGTTGTCATACTGTCACAAGCAAACACTAAGCTATAAGCTTAACCGATTTGGTTCAATTTTATTTATAATATTCTTCAATGATTTTACTATTTAAAATCTACCCATGTTTCTAGCGAGACGCAATTTTTTGCCTTGATAAATTGCAACTATCAAGCCACAAAAAACACCACCAAAAAACACGCCGCAGTCTCACATTTTCCCATCACGTAATATCCTTAAAAGGACAACCATTTCGGTTCGTATACTTATACAGCGTGCTGCTTGCTGGCTTGCAAATCAAATTAAGCTGGCATGGAAGAACACTCGACAATCCTAACTACCACCAAATTGCATCTAGCAGTGCTGTTGACTTCATCCTCAGCCCCAAACCCGACTCGCTACTTCGCTATTGGATGATGCTGTGAGAGAGCAAGATTCACTAGTGGTTTTATCACCCCCCCCCTCCCCCCTCGCCACCCCTCCGGCCTTCCCCACCCCACACCAAAAACCATTGTCATCGTAATGGCTCGCTTAGCTTAACGAGGATGGCCCATTAGATGGCGAGAGCAGACGACTCTGCGATACAGGATGAAAGGACGCCATAAAAGTGGCTAGAGCTAACATTCGACTAATAGGATGATCAATTAATTGCCTAATAAAATATGCCACTGATCTTTGTGTGTTTTAACCGTTTTACAACGCCATCTAAGTTCCTAGAGCAGCAGTATACAAATGCAATTAGCCATATAATTCTAATTTCGTTTATTTTCACGTTTTATTGTTTATAGTCAGCGGAGGTAATAGTGAATTGAAGCGAAATGTCCCAATATAAAATCCATTCCGTTAGAGTACTTGAGAACGCGGTAAAATTACTTACGTCCCGACCGTACCGCAAAAAAGTAATTTTTTCCTCAAACATATTAGCCTAAATCTTTAGCCGCACACACACAATTTTCTAACGTGAGGATATCAAAGCTTTCATGCATAACAAAAAGGATTTCGTATATAGTATATAGTGTTCATCTTGTTAACATGTGTTCGTAAGAACCACACGCTCGTGCACGGCAAAGAGCATCGCATTACATTACCGGGGGGGGCGGTTTTGGGGCTTGTGGGGGGGCAGGTTGGGGGGCAGTTGGGGGGTCGGTTGACGTAGAAGACAATCCAGTTAAGTAAGTGGCTCTTTGCCGGGAAGCGCTGCAACCCGCAGAGCACAAGTTAACTTGCACAGCCGCACTAAAGTTGTCTGGTGCGGTTTTCTTACGCTTTTAGTATATACTTTGGTGGAGATCGAGCTGCGTTCGTGCGTTCGTGTGTGTGTGTAGGTGTGCTCGGTATTTTATCCAACAATATAAGATGAGAGCATGGGATGTAGAAGCTTGTGAAAGAGAGGGATAGATTAGATGGTTCCCCTCTGTGTGTAAAGGATTGTCGTGCGCTTGTATCATTTTCGGAGAGACATGGTTCACTCAAATTTTGTGGCACAGCTATAAAAAGAAACGGCACGGAAAATTTCTTTTGTTGCTATATGAGCGTAAAAGTTTTGTACTTTGTATAGTCTACAAAACTGCGATGAAATTCGGTTTCATTTTGAAGTAGTAATCGATGAAATGTGTGTTTTTATGTATATTCTTATTATACATAAATAAATGTTGTTTGTAGGTTGAATGTTGAACATTTTTAATTGCAAGTAACCTACTTAAAACGACTCTCGGTATATGCAAAGTTATACCGTTTATTTAACATGATATACATTGAGAGCACAGAGGTGCTATACGATAAACGCTGGCAAAATCAAATTTCGTGTCGAAATCCCCGTGTCTCTATTGTATATCGCACGGAGGGTTTGCTGTCTCGCCAAATGATCATTTTATGATATTATCTTCACCGCATCAAGCGCCTCCCTCCCATTATTCCCACCCCCTCAGGATGCCCCACCACGCGAACATCTGTGCTTTGTTCTGGCCTTCTGAAGAGACGCTATTAACGTAATTGAGATAAGGGAGGGGATGAAAGATACCGACGCCGGCGCCGACGCCGACGCAGACCGCAGCATCGCGGAGCAAACACAAGACTTTCGCAGACTTGGAAATGTTGACTTCTGGAATTAAGTTAATTGCGATAGAAATCTTGGTGCTCGATTAGCTAATTTGATTAAAACAATTGCGTTGTGACCAGACCATTGGCATTGGTGAACGCTGGAGAACAAACATGGGCTTCAAATGATGATAAATCACCGAATATCAATGTTATTTTGCTTCTTCGTGACATGTCCTCTTTTCTCCAAGATTATTTGTAAGAATGTTACATTCTTTCATCAAATATTCAGTGTAAGTTAGCCAGTATACACTGGAAATAATAAAAAACCCATTAAAAATTGTTGCGCTCAATTTTTCCCTCTTGTGGAAAAATATATGATAAATTTTCTTTTTATATCATCACGGAGCATAGAAGGTGTGTGTAATGTCTTGTAATTAATACGGTGGAAATGCTGATGTCCCCCGACGTCGCTAAAATGGACGCCAGGCGTCGGTCTAGTAGATGCATCTTGAGCTTGTTACGCGCTCAGCCTCCCGAGAAAGACAGAGAGACGCAGAGAAAGAGGCTATACTTAGTGAGCAGCGAAGAGAGACAAAGTTAACTAATGCTAATGGAATTGACGTTTAACTTTAGAGTTTAGCTGTTGGTAATATCCTTTACACACACACACTTGAAGCTTTAGTTCACCAAATGTCTTTTAGCAAGTTAAGCTTAACAGGCGGACGACGTTCTATATTATTAAATTGTCCAGTTAAAGCTTAATCTATAAAGCTTTTACACTTTACTATCTAAGCATTAAAGCATTTGCGCTTTACACTTAAATTAATTACACCTTAAATCTAGATGCTATAAAATTAAGCTTTAATGAAAATGGAAAAAGCATAGGCCTTAACACTGTTGTCCAATGGTGTTTTCCGCCCGGAAAAGCTTTCGTAACCGATGAGAACGCTTCATCCAATCAAACCGGACGGATTCCCAATCTAGCGTCGGATCTTTTCCATCCCCTAACGCGAAGCGGGAATGATTTTGACAGGCGTTGCTAGGGAGGAAGACGAGGTTGCTAAGGAGTGATCCAGATGAAACGCTCGTGTCGTCAATGCATTGGTCATTATTAAGTCATCAGCAAGATCTATAGCTGAACAGACACACAAAGGTCCTTTGCCGCGCAAAATAGCACGGTCTCTATTTGAGACTTTTGTCTGCGCTAGTCGTTGAAGATGGTGTTTCATCTCTAAAACTACGACAATGATTTAGCTCTGTAATATGGCGGTGATGGCTCCCCAATATGCTCTCAGTACGGGGGTGTTTGGATATATAGTGACAATGGTGAATATTTGAAGAGGCTAAACAGTGGAACCATGTATAGATTACATTATGCATGATATTGGGCCCATAGAAAGATCACGGAGCATGCATGAATTATAAAGCATGTCTACTTTGAAACTGTCAACTGACGGTATAATACAAAAGACATTTTGTGACCTTTTAACAGGCTAGTTGAGTGACAAGACCACTTATCAATAAACCTTTTACCAGTTGCGTTTTTTTTTACGTTCGATTACATGAGTGCATTTTTTGTTTTCACACTTTACTTTGGATATTTTGGGTAGTTGATCTTGAATAGGACTTGGTGGATGCTACGGAATATTTGAAAAAGGCAGTTAAAAAGTCACCCATTGCTGAAATTGAAGAACCCAAAGAGAGTAAGGTTTTGAATTCATCCGAGATGTAGATAATAAAATATTATTTCCATATTATTTTATGTGGTACACTGATGTAAGCGATCCATAATCAATTTAAATGCATATTTCAAAGTATTGATGACAACATTCTGACAAGTAAACGCAGATTGACACCAAAATCCATGAAACATGTTAAAAAAACATGCAAAGTAGAAGTAACTCTCTGCTCTTTGGTGCACCGCCCCAATGCCTATCACCACCCCTATTTGTCTAGTCGCTTCCCAACTCCGACATCGCACACGTGCACGTCAAAACGCACGACGCACTCTAAGCTACGCGCTGCGTGCGGCGTATATACGCACATGGCAACGCACAAAGCAACGCAAAGAGACCTGTTCTGCAGAGGAGGGATAAGTGCCCTATGAATAATTTAGGGCGTCTGGTTTGGCCCGTCGTGGACGTCAACGTGTTTTTCCGAAATAACTGCATGGTTATTTGAGTGATGTCGAACGGATAGGGGATGATCAGATCAGAGAGATCAAAACTATATGTGTAGTGTATAGGAGAGCGTGATAGATTCTTCGATATTTTCAATTTGAAGTCGAATTTCGCTCGTTTTGTTTGGTGGAAGTGGCTGAGAAATGACTGTATGTGGTTTTTTTTTTATGTCTTTAGCACAGCCGTTGGGGATAAGAACCTGTACATTGGCAATTGCTCTATATAACTGTGGTACTTGTCAAATTTGAGCAGACATCAAAACACAAATAAAAAAGTATGAAGTGAAGTAAACTGTCATTCCTGAACGGGTTAAGGAAGAAATGATTATTCGATAAACCAGCTAATTTAATTGAACTCGGAGACTAAATTATTACAGCACCAAAGTAATAAATAACGACACAAAGAAAATTAATTAAGAATTTCAACTATACCAACCACGAAATCATGATGAATTACTAATTAAATATCACTAAATAAAACATTAACTGTAAGGGCTTAGCTCTTAATCAACGTTCCACGTCAAAACTAATAATAATTTCAATTAATTTTCAAAAATTCACCCCTTTACCATGGCAAAAACTTGTGAATAAAACGCGAAACAAAGAAAGGGCAAGCGCATGTATTTTTATCGTAGTCCAGCACAATAGCACCGGAATAACATAGATAGATACATGCCTAGCCTATATTTCCCAGCCATCAGGACGTTGAGTTGTGTTTAAATAATTGAATGTCCTAGGCGATTAGGATGTCAGTCCAGGTATTAGCATGACGTAGTGTCACAGAGTTGTGTGCATCCTCTATTGCTCTCGCTGTTCGCTGCGGAGGTGAAGCTGGGAGTTTAATTAGGGTTTTAATTAATAATGAAAGCTTTAACGCTCACCACTTGTACAATCGATTCACAAATGTTATAGACTGGTTGCGCGTCATCGGTCTAATCATCTGTGGTGGGTAGTTATCAAATTATTAGCGAGAGATTTATTTACATGTACTTATATACCTATCGGGGTGCGATTACAGAAATGTGATTTTGGTCGCAATGATCGCACATAACGTGGCCAATTTGTTCGTGTGTTCGTCAGAGAGTAGCGGGGAGATTATTTAGTGGTGTGGGAAATGATAAAAATGGGCACATAATTCGGGACGAGTTACCTCGAATAGGCAATAGAATCATGTGAAGCTAAATTGCAATTTGCAGCCATGTCAATTTTTTTATTTGAACCAAAACACACCTTTTTATACACACCAATGCCCCAGAAAGGCATTATTTTTATGAAGATACGTTTTTTCTCGCGTACTCAAAAAATTAAGAAAATAACAAAATTCCGTCTCCATAAAGTAACGATTTTACACGTAATATATCCCACATACCATTGATGATAGCAAAAACCGACGAACCACAATAGTTTTAGCCCACAAATCGATCAAAACAGAACTAGTTCATCCACCCACGAACAACCATCGATCGCATTCTCGTTCCAATCCTTGATTAACCCTCCATACCACCCCCCAAACCTCCCACGCCAGCACAAACTGATTCGTGTGTCGTTCTCTTTTAGAAGACAAACAGCCGAGGAACGCGAGGCAGAACGCCAAGCCGCCAACCGCCTGATGATGTCACTACAAGCCGAGGCGATGAGCAAGGGCATGTTCCACCCTTCGAACGACCGCGGGGGCGGCGGCGGCGGCGGTCCGGGCGTCGAGGCGTTGCACCACATGTCACAACACCAGCATGCCGGCGGCGGCAACGCGCCCAGCGGCGCTGGCAGCGCGTCCAGCGCACAGCAGCAGCAGCAGCAGCAGCAGAACAATACGGCGTTAAGTGCGCTGCAGAGTTTGCAGCCGTGGGCAGGGGGAATGCCGTTGCCGTCGGAACCGCCGCCGCACTACCCCGCGAATCCACCGCCGCTGGCGTCGCCGATTTGTTGAATTTTTGAGGGGTGGAATTTAGTTGTTGTCGACGGGGGTGTAGTCAGTTTGTGATGTTGTGTTTTGAAGTCTCTTTTGGCAGCGCTGGGTATGTTGAGGAAATTTGTATGTACTTGATATGGGTTGCATGGATGAGAGATATGTTGCTCCTTTTTATACAAAGGGGAATTTATTCCGCCAGTAAAAATGCAGGTTCGTTTCACAAAAACAACGTAATAAGCAATTTTTAGTTTCAAACCCTCTTTAGAGAAATAAATTTACTCGTCATTCAACACCCAATTGACAATTTTGCAATGGTAAATAATGGGCTGGTTAAATGAGAAATAACATGTTTAGATTTGAAAAGTATCTAAACTGGCAAGTGAGACTGACGCTTGAAGTGGTTTCCATATTTCAAACGTGGATTTTTCGGGAAATTGTCTGCTGTTATTTTTGGGCTTCACACAGAAGTAGATGAACAATGGCATACATTCGGTTTCAATGTTTCTCTAAAGACACGGATACATTGCCGATTTCTTGCAGCATGCAGCTTGATTAAATGGCATTAGGATATTGAAAGAATCAGCTAATAACCATTGTTAATTCACTAAATTTTTTGTTTACCTGTCTGCTTGTGTATTATAAGAATTCAACTCGATTTGTATATAATACCTATCTCAGATAAAATTGTAATGTATAGTTGAAAATGAGAAACATTTTGTGATAGACTCATTTGAAATAATTCATATTTGATAGCGACTTGTATATATTTAGAATATGACATCGTAAAACAACAAGCTGTACTAAAACTATGGATTGCCATACATTGCGTTTGTATTTATATGTAATTTATTATAGCTAAAATAGCAGAGAAAATTAATATTCAGTTTATTTGTGAAATAAATGAGAATTATCGTCGCATATTTTCCTTTACCGAGCATAAATTAACCAACGTGCAATCATAATCGTCCGATAATCCATCGGTGTCGTTTTATAGGCTTCGATAATTTAATTCGAATAGAAAAGTGATTTCGCTTGTCGTTGTTAAACAGAATAAATATATAAATCATTTTAATTACAGCAAAAATGTCATTTGATGAAGAATCTCACCTATCCCTGTCAACCAACATTTCTCACAAGTCCCTCAAAGACATCAAAGCTACAAAAGCGGCGTAGAAGATTCGAAGTGAAACCCACTTCAGGCCAAATCTTTCCTACAAACTATTGAATGAACTGGGCAAAGAAAAACGCACGCGAATATTGCACCACCAAACGCCAAGATGACCACATTATTGCGTGCATCTCCAATAAAAGTTAATCGCAGGTTTGTTTTTCTACGGGAAGTTTACTTTTCGAGTTTTCGGCACCGAGGCGATGTGGTTTTTGCTTCTCCGAACAAGACATGGGCCCGATAATTGGGTCAGCTAATGAGGATGTAGTATAACCATAGTAACCGTGTGTAGCAGTGAGAGAGCATTGGTAGCCGAAGAGTGGCCAACACTTTCACGCTGGTTCTGGACTTACGCCCCTAGCAATTGCAATTTAGAGTATTTTTGGGCCACCCTCGTGTGAATTCACGAGGATTTAGAATACAAAAATACACACACATTAATATTAATACACATAGGTTCTATGGTTGAGCAAAAATAGCTGATGATGGGACGTCAGTGTGACTACTACCTAGGTGGTAACCCACCTTGTTACTTTACAAGAGCTATTTTAGAGTGTTCCTGCACCCTTATGTGAATTCACGAGGAGTTTGTGCAGTATGCACAGTATGCACATCACAATCTTAAGTTAACATTTTAAAGTTTGGTCTAGTTAAAAGTCTAATTTGGTCCAGCCATAGTCCAGATGTAATTCTGACTAATGTTGTATCCTTCACCAGAGAAGGCAGTTGCGGCAGACAAAGCAAACAAACATGACCTATCAAGGTCGCTACATGAGGTGCTCCCACAGCCATCAGCTATCTTAGATGGGCTCTCCTTGTCGAGCAGACCTCTATTTGCAGTTGGCAGTCTGCAGCCAGGACCGCGCTGCGTAGCGTGTCATTGCAAGGTTGCCGACCATTCGAGGAAGACTCACCTTCCATGAGGTGATCCCAACACGTCATTTACTAAAACACACTTCGTCATCGAAATGTTGAGAAAGGCGGAGTGCAGACGGAAATCCTGCGACGAAATCGATGCTGGAGAAAGCATTTTGAAAGTGTGATCACCTTTAACATGCCATCGGGATTTTTTTCGAATTTCGTGTTAGGGGTGAAATATTACACTGGAGTCAAAGTGGGTCCTAGAAGATTTCAACAATTAAGATGATAATTATCTGAGGCGTTTTAGAGAAGAATGCAACGAAAGTGGGGAGAAGGTAATCTTTTAAAGGGAACACAATTCGAAGTGTAGACGCTTTTCTACATAGTTACTGCGAGGGATTTTCTGTAGATGTAATGCCAGGGTGGTCTGATTATCTCAGAAGAAAACATTATGTAAGACCTGAGCTATCAGAGAGGATTTCAGACAGGTCGTACCCTATTAGCAGCTTAAAGAAGAGACGATACTTAGTTATTAACAGCTGAGAAAGTTTCAATGTTACAAATACAAGTAATTTCACTTTACTACAATATAAATAAAACTTAGAAATCGTTCATGTATGTGCGTATTTGAACGCATAATGTGCCAAACTGCTCTTGGACATGTGAAACATAGTTTGTAGTCTGAACTATGAGAGCCAGAAATTCAGGGCATCAACGTTGAAGTTGTGGCATATGGTTGGTTGGGGGCTTGGGAGACTCTGCATCCCCTAAGATAAAGGAAATCACGCAAACCACAGACAAGATAGCTGGTCACTATACTTTTATGCCGATTGGAAGAACAGTATAATAAAAGATGTATTAAATTATCTAAAACTTTTATGACCCCCACGTTATGGAACAGAAGAAAAAGCATCGCATTTTGTCAGCAAAACGTGAACTAAAAAAAAAAAAATCCCCGCGAATAGCACAGGGGGGTAATAAAATGAATTATAAATGTGAAATTGAACAGCTTGAAATGTGCGTTGGTGGATAAAAAAAAAGCGCCGGGCCTTAGATTGTGATTGGCCATGAATCAAGGGTCAATTGAGCCCCGCATGTGGATACGTCCCTGGGCCAATTGGGGTGAGTGGTCAGCAGTGGGGTCGTGTGGCCTGGGGGGGTGAGCGGGACCATTAACATGTCACTTAGATCGTCCTGATGTCCGGCCAGATTTAACACTGGTACGCGTTCAATTTGCCAGCTGCTATCGAGGAAATCGTCGGTGGATTTAGAAGCGATGCATTTGGGGACGAGCAGCGAGGATTTTTTTGTGGGTGCAGACTGCAAAGTGGATGTTAAAGTTAATTTTAAACACATTTAAAATTGTGAAAAATATGAAAATGTATACACCCTGTCTATTGTCTTTTCATCTTTTTATCTTATGCACAATATTGTCAAATCGCAAAAAAGTATTTATTGACTGGTTTTACTGTCTCGTGCTATGCTGACAAGCAACCGGTTGCTCTCTTCTGCTTATTACTATTTCAAGCCATCGTACAAAAACTTATCAAAACTTTCAAAAACTAGTTGCCAATCATTAATGCAGATCCAAACACTGGCCCAACCTTGATCGGTGATTTATGAAAACAGCTGACAATATTTATGAAAACAACCAACTGGGTGTACCCGCCGCTCAAATAATGATATTAGTACTATTACTTGGTACTTCAAATTCTTCGAATACAAAATTACCTACCCATCATGACAGAACCTAGCCACCTCACATTCATTTACTTGTATACAAACTTTAAGTTTATAGAGTCAAAAGTGAGTATGCGAGTCAATGATAATAGTATTAACAGAGAACATTGCTCTCTGGTATTGCTATCATTCCCCGATCAACCTATCAAGAGAACCATTGTCTGATAATTGAATTCGTCGGGGCGGGTGGCCCCTTGGCACCCAGTGCCAGCCCCTCTCTACCGAAAAACTGCCCTCCGCATCATAAATCCCCATAGAAAATTAACTACACATGCTTTATATATCTAGCAGCATCAATCGGAAAAATTGTAGACCTCACAATTTGGTTCGTGTGAGATTCTCACTCAGAAAGAGCCAACTATCGCCTAGCATTTTCTCTTTAAATAACATAATATAAGTTTAAGTAAGCTTGAGAAGTTGCGTGATTTTGCTACATGGACACGATTGTCCCTGATATTGAAAAAAGTAAGTAAAAAATGGCAATTACAAAATTTCTGCAAAAAGCGATCGATTTTTGGGATTAACACAACAGACAATTAAATATTTTCGGTATGGGAAATTTTAATCGGTTGGCCATATCTCATATTTCGTAAGAAGAAAACTATTTTCAAAATAAATATGGCGTGCAGTCATTACTAGGTCATAGCAGTCATAGAGTGTCAGTACTCAGTAATACACCGAGATTGATAAGAGGTGTAAATACGAACTGATGTTATATTACCAAAGCAAAGGTCTACAGTGACAAATCTATTGCATACAAACCCTGGCTCTATAGCGTTCGACTGGGGTTCATTATATCTCAATCAGTCGCGGGGTCACGTGATCGAGTTGATGTGCCCACTGGGAATTCAACCCCCCCGTGCGAATGTTACATTGACAAGTGCTTTTCAAATGATTTGATTCCCTTCTGGATAACACCATTTATATCCAATATGTTCGCCGGCAAAAGGGATGGTCTGGTGCCATTGTTCTACCCACTACACACAGATAGAGATAGAGATATAGAGATATGGATGAGAGATGGTCAACGCTGCAAACGCCACGGGTATCAAGTGTCAAACGTATCGCGTTGGTGAAAGAGATTTCGATGATTTTTTTATTCTTGTATTGCTGTGTTGTAAAAAGCTAATTTTTGACCCTGTCGCCTATAGGGTTGGTGGTGTGAAATTGTAAGGGTGTGTATTTGACGCGCGTGTTCAAATGTACAAAGGATTTGTTTAGGCAATGCAGTTCACTCAGATGATGTGGGAGAGAATTTGATTGAGACATGGGATTTGGTTTTCTGATATAGCATCTGCGACCGAATGAATAAGCAATTGTATAATTTACAAGATCTTATAGTATAGGGGGTCAGGTACAAAGTGGTACGGAATTCTTGATTTTGTCATATGTAGTTGATAGTGATTATGTATTTAGGTTAGCCAGTAGTTTCTTATCTTTAGTAGCTCACATCTAGTATTTTTATGATTTTTTTTTTTTTTAGAAAATGAAATAATGGGACTGTCCCACTATATGTATACCATCATTTCTGTCCAAGTATGTCCCATTTGACTAGAGGTTTGCACATTTTGGTGTACTAATTCCAATATCCACAGTTATGCCTTGAAAACACATCCCGGAGTAGAAATTCAGCAAGAAGTCAATTAATTTTTTATCCTATCCTTCTTTTCTGTACCAGAAAGAAGGAATGTCAAATTTCCCACTATGTCACCTTCTCCTATACGTCTAGAGTATTTCTTCAATTTGTTTCAGTTCAAATATACAGCATATACTGACAGTGTCAGTTCTCAGTTCACATTATGAGACATTTATCTAACCAGCCTCTGTGTGTACTGCGTCCACGATGCAGTTGGCATGCAGTGGCAGTGGCAGTTGCACTGTCCATTAGCCGCGACGCAGGCTGCAGCGTCTTCCGAGCCACACAATGCATCGGGACGAAAATGTGCACGACGAGTGGTAAGTTTACGACGACAAATTGCCTGTCGTCTTTACTAGACGCCGCCTGATGTTTAATCCCCGGCTAATTATGTGTTTTAAGCCACGATAAAACTACAAGGGATGGCCATACGTAGACCTAATTAGACCTTTCCGTACATGACGGCTGTCTTACCTTTAACCACAGTAGTTTAAGAAAATGGTCTGAGGTTGTATATGTGTGTACTAACCGTCCAAGAAGGATCGGTTCGAGTCGAGCTCTTCACTGCTGTGCTGTTGATGGGATCTAGTTTCGATGTAGTTTTAAATTTAAATGAAATGGTGGAATGTTGTGATAATCAGATTTGACTAAGTTGTCTTGAGTAGGTGACTTGATTAATTGAGACTTGCATGTATAATTTGACAGCCAATTAATCAAGCATGTGGACCTTAATTGGAAAGTAGTCGGTATACTTAAATAACCGCTTGTCATAGATATACAAAGCTCACTTGAGAGTGTATTAAAAATATTGCTTGAATATATATTGGTTGGTTTGGCAATGAAGTGTTTGTCTTTTTTGCGTTTCTGAATTGAATGTTTTCTTGGAGGCAGCAAGGTCTACCTGATAGTAAAGGCAGGTCACTAATGAGACAGTAGTTTTTTTTCGGGCACCTTCGGGGGGACATAAACATCTATAGTTTAACACAGGAAGTGGCGAAGAGACCACCCACTAAATTGTGTGAACTCGGCGACGATCATTGAGAAAAAAAAAATGATCTTTTTGTCGTAGAAGAAATGGGGGAAATCATAATTTTTAGGTAAAAATCGCGTGTTTAAAATTGTGTCAATTATTTGTCATTTTGGCGGCATGTTGGTGGCAGGTTTCCGAATTTGTTGGTCAGTTTTTAACGTGAAATCTTCGTGTAACGTTGTGGAACGTTTTCTTGGAAGTATAGGGGATGCATTTAGGGGATGAATGAACCACCAGCTTAACCCTTGATCAGACCTTGATCCATCAACAATATTGTAAGGCGTCAACTACATACAAAGTTTCTCCTGGCGTCCAACAAAAACCTTTTCACCCCTGAACTCGTGTTCTCTCCTTTTTAACGGCCAAAAACCTTTTCTCAAAACGAAAATAAATTTTATTTTGCCTGAAATTCGACAGGTTCTATAAATTTGGCTTTAGCAAAAGTACAAAGAGGCTGTATGATTTTGATGTAGTGACAGCCAAACTGCTTTGAAAATTAATCCTTTTCGGTGCCCCTTATCTGTCTGATTGAAGTTAATACCCAGTATATTATTTTGAAATAATAGCAAAAACAAAATTGCTTTCAATGAATACTTTACAATTCGCTGGGTGAATATTTTGACGAAGTCTTGCAGAGTCGTTGCAATTTTTTCACGAACCCTGCGTCAATTCACCTGCTTGGGTGGCCCGTCTGGCTTAGATTTCGGCTCTTAATATGTTGTAGATTAATGTGTAATTCTAACAAGATTAGGGCCGTTGCATCTTCAGGATGTACATTTGTCCTGCCTTTTTACATCTTCTTAATCTAATGATCTCTAATACTCGTTTTTAGTAACACCAGTGTGATCAAATTTGGGTAATGAATGGCATTAGCGCAGTAAATTAGTTAAATAAAAAGCTTTTCGTGTCCACTTTTTTTCTGTTATGCGTCTCATTTGGTAAGTAAATTATGGGAATATTTTTATAGCGAGCGCAATGAAACTGATTCTTCGCAGCGATGCAGTTTAGAACGATAAAATAAGTGCATTTCTTTATGCATGTGTCTGCGTAAGTGTTTCTATCTTTCCTTCGTTTAAACTGTTTATATACCGCGCAAAAAGGCAATAATTGCACTTTCGTCTCTCTGCGTTTCGACAGCTGCAACGCCAGACGAAATTAAATCACTGCTCGTCATTGCACTGTTTACGATCCGCCCAATGCAAGATTCAACGCTTTGAGTACAAAAAAGCCAGCACCTTGTAAAATTTACAGAAAATTCACGGACAAAGTACTTTCAAAATCTAAAGTTTGGCAAATAAGTACAGTAAGGACTATAGATTAGAGCGTTCAGTCTTCGTTGATCAATGGTTAAACACACTCTTACCGATTTTACCTATACCTCCACAAAATCAGGAACTGGCTTCAACGGAAACAATTCGAAAACAGATACATACTTATGTTTCTGAGCCACCCAGTTCCTAATAGTCCCACGAAACGAGAAGTAAATTTAGGGACGGTCATAAAAAGTAACTCATCTCCTGTGCAATCAAGCTTGGATGCGCTTAGGAAATGGCTTAGCTAGAGATGGGTGGACAATGACAGAAATTGACTTTTCTATCATGATACATGATCTAGAGAATCATAGATGGTAAACTTTTGCGATGCTAACTTGATGTCTCCATGCACACGGGATTATCATATTCCGCTATTAGAGTTTAACGGTCGGTTTAACCAGCGAGTTGTTCAACTAACCTTGACTAGTCCTCCTGGAGGTTGACACAAAAATCATGGACAAACTATTAATAAAAACTGGGCAGTAAAATCACAACACGTATGCAAGATGGTAGATTTCCGCATAGTTATAGTAAAATAAAGAGCTCTATTAAGAGCCAGCTAAAGTCAGCTTAAAAGCCTAAAATGCAGAGGTCCACGTAATTACTTTTCCTGCCCCCTAAATTGATCCCAATATTTTTGAAAAAAAATCAGTGTGTAGAGGAAGAGTACTCCGACCCGCCTAGTAAATTTTAATTGAGATCGGATGGAAAATAAAACAACCAGAGAAGAAAGAAAAGTGGTGTTTTCGTTTAAAAAACACCCACAAAAAGTCCCAAATTCAAGATCTATTTGTGAACAAAGTAAACGTCCGATCGACACGAGCCTTTACATCGCGTGTTAGAAATTTTTTCAACTATTCACTGATTTTTTTTCATAAATATAGGGAACATTTTAGGGGGCAGGAAAAGTAACCACGTGGACCTCTGCACTACCAAAAATTTCCGTGTGAGAAAGCTAATCTTTCACGGATTAGACCCGATGGAAATAATCTTCCAGTTTTACTGCCTCGTTATCAGCATGAGAAATAAAAACACTCGTGGAGATTATACTTGCACAACCCGACACCGAGTTCAATAGAAAGTTAATAAAAAAGGATATCGATACAAATCCGTGTTTCATACTGTTTTATCGATACGACTGGATTCGTCTCTGCTTGCAGATCAAAAGCAATGTTGAAATGAAAAAATCCGACGAAAATTACCGATTAATATGCATCATTCCTTCACCCACTGCTCTGTAAACCTAGTTGGGTGGGTCTCACTCAACTTTTCTACTCAACTTTACTCAATCTATCAGTGCTCTAAAACTGAAACTTGTGTTACGCACGTTTGTATTGATCTTAGAAGGAAATCCGATAATAATGAAAATCGATATATTGGGTGTCCGATATTTTTCATTGCTTGCTTGGGTCTAACAAATATAGTTATTTTGTATTATTGTGTAATTTTCGGAATTGCATGATTGTCAAGTCGGAAGAGAAGAGATTCTAGGAAGTCGGCACTCGGCATGCTGACGCTAGTTAGCGATAAAATTTAGTCGGCGTAAGATATGGCCGATGACGGCTCGTTCCGTGGAGACAGAGTGTTTTTATAGATCAAAAAGTATATTTTCTTCACTAAACAAAGCAATGTTGCTTAAACTAACCATCATCGTTTGTATTTAATTCAATTTCAATTTCAATTTCATCTTCATTTTATTCTGCATCACAAGCATGCATACAGGGTAGAAAAAAAATGAAAATAGCAAAAGCCCGCGTAACACTCATACCTAATTGAACAGTTCATACAGCACAGACATGCGAACCCGTTAGTCTTTGTGCTATTTTGTTCAGGGGCGTGCCGTCCATGGAATCAAGGGAATCATTGATTCCCCTCGAATTCCCAATAAATAAATTAAAACATATTTTTTTTAAATACCAAACTACATTCTTAGCGATGTAAGTAAAATCACATTTTTTAATAAACTTTCATCTTATGTTATGGAATTGATACGAATTCAATTCGGAACTCCGCGCAAATACATCCCTCGGCAGAGAATGCGCGTGACGCAACCCGCATCGCTCGACTGTAGCTCGTCCAAGGGAATCACTTGTTTGAAATGCTTCTCCCGTCCAGTGCTGTTGGCTGTGCAGCGTGCTAGCAGCCAGTCGCTGCAGCGAGCCGGCCGCGCGGCAGGCGTCGCCGCCGAGCACGGCGGGCCAATAAAAGCCCAAAATATGCGCGTGCAGAGTTCAGGCGAGGCTTTTAGGTCCACAATATTGTTCGTTACTCTTCCAGGGCCAATATCATGTCAACTTTTTGGTGCATTTTGCCCATTATGGCAGCATTTATCGAGGTTTAAGTTGAGGGGAATCACTCTTCAAGATTGCTTCCCATGAGATGTGCGACAAGCACTGGGTCTGAGTCAGCCTGCCGAACGATGGCCGGGAACAGCCGAACTTCTACCGCCTGTCTACCATGTAGCAAGGGACAAGCAATGACATGCAGTCGGTCGTAATTCAGCAGTCAGCTGCAATTAATAATGAGACAGTGAAAAAGATTTGATCGATCATCGAAAGATTCATTACTGTCGTGTACCATCTCGGGGCTCCTGGGGAGGCTTTCATGATGAGGAGGAGGCAAATTTTTGACCCGATTGATTCCCCTATTGATTTTTCCACGGCACGCCACTGATTTTGTTATATACACTACGAAGTGGTTCACATTCGAACGTGTTGAAAGGAACGAGGACTTCTGGCTTGAGAAGATGGAAGCGCGCCTTTGTTGGTGAGTGAGAAAAAATATATGCTCGATCTCTGCTGGGAGTGACTATTGGTAGACGCTGATGAATCTATAATTTTTGTTTGTTCTAGGTTTTATAACAAGTGCCTAGTCATTGAAATTTGCAACCCGCAGTACAGTAAACGAATGTTGAAGACAGACATCCGAGATCCGAGATCCGCGATGCGTTGTTGAAGCCCGTGCTGCGGCTCAAAACGCCAAAGACATGAAAGCCGCCGCGAAATTGCAGAGGAAAAGTGCGAAGGCGCAAACAGCCAACAAATAAATCGGCAACGGAGTGTTTCCGATCCATGGCTCCATGCAATCGATGTATATTAATTGAAACTAATATGTAGTACGTATTCAAAAATATAATTATTATTTCGTTACTTTGTTCGGAATCAGATAAGTTTCAAAATGACACTTTTGTGGCGTTAAAATGTTCGTCTGAGTTCAAGCATTGTGAAACGACGCATCGATGACTGCATACTAAGTCTAGTTATGCTCTTTGGGCAGACTTTTTTGAAGAAACAACCATGTTATTTCTTAGTGTTCGTCACAAGAATGTGATTTCAACCATGGTGGAAAAAATTAATTTTCATAATGTTATGGGTTAAAATCACGCCAGAAGATCGAATAAAAAAATGTGTTCCATGTACTGTCCATCAAAAACACGATGGTATCAATAAAATTAATCGCAAACAAATACTGATTGATTTGTATTCTCGGCATCTACTACTCAATGAAAGTTTGCTTGCGGAATGCTGTTCAGCAATGTTTACAACAAACTCGACACAGGATTAGAGCGGCTTATAACGTGACGTACTACCAATTCTTTGCCGTGATTGAAAATGTGCTGCAGTAAAGCCAATAAGTGCACTAGAACTTTGATTCAAAGTATCATACAATCTGCTGACAAATATGAATCCAGCCGTGTCATTTAAATCACGAAAATCGAGAAAAAGCAGATTTTTTTCATTTTGATGATTAATCTTGGTTATGCAAGAGTCGCAGATAAGTGCCAGCGTTTATAATCCGTGGCTTCTTATGATTACTGCCACAGATTATTATGTTTTTCGTTATCGTATCGGGTTACAACCTATGTAGACTCTTAAGGGTCACCAGTATTACTAGTACATTTCAATTTGTAATTATTCAAATTACTTTCGGTTACCTTCATGACTCACAGCAATTTCTCGTCAACAGCACAGCAGGGCATCATCAGCAACAGCAACATCACAGCAACGTCGCAGCAACAGCAACAGCGCAGCAACAGCGCAGCAACAGCGCAGCAACATCACAGCAACGTCGCAGCAACAACACAGCAACGTCGCAGCAACAGCAACAGCGCAGCAACAGCGCAGCAACGTCGCAGCAACGTCGCAGCAACAGCTGCAGCAACGACGTCGGCTTTAGCAACCGGATCGCCATGCCCCTTGTCCTGAGGAGAAGAGGAAACGGTAGGGAATTAGCCCAGAGTTTGAAGACGATGGGGATGATGAATCTAACATACCCTAGGAGGGAGGAGGAGAAACCCGGTGCCGGCACGTAGCCTACTCCTGTCGAAAAGCACCAAGGGGACCACCGGCTTTACGTCCCTTCCGAAGGACGGTACAACTTGAACAACAGGATTCCTCCACTAATCCATGCTGTCGAGAGGCTGATAAGCAATGTGAGTGAAGATGTTGTACTATCTTCAAACCCTCCAACCTCTCTACCGAACAGAACTGATCATGTGCATGATGGTCACCCATCAAACACCTAATTCAGCGCGATGTTGCTTAACTTCGGTTCTCTTATCGAGAACCGGTGTTTCCAACATGCCAAACCGTTCGGTTACATGATGTTCGAAGTGTACACAGTCCGCAGACGTTGGTAACTGGTTCCAAATTTTGATCCTACGAGCAAACCCCGTCATTCTATCATGTCTAACAATATCACTCCATAATAAATCCTGCAATGTTAAAAATGTTTCGAGTACATTTTTGTTAATCCTGGAATTAATGAAAAATAAACCGTTTTTTTATGTCAGTACTAAATACAATGTGATATAATAAATACATTTAATTATGCGCTGTGACTAATCGATCGCAAACTTTTGATATTTCACGAATCATAAACCATAACAATAATTAATTCCATAATTCTGTATTCTGTATAAAATTTAACACTATTAAATTTTCAAATACCCGTCGCTTGAGAGCAATCACTCTAAGCTGAAAGACGACACAATCACACGACAATAAAGTCCTACGTTTAATTTAACGATCAAATATACCTGGACAGAGAAACAAAAAAAAAACGCACACACACATCCGATCAAACAAGCGTGTGAATAGACATTTCAGCAGATCGACGCATCACTGCAGAACCCCCGCTCTCTGCTATGCTAGAAGTCTAGACTAGGTCTCATACTATTTTTTATCAACACATCCACACGCCGCTAACAGATTACTTGCTAAGCTAATAACTATGTTTGTCTATGTTGCTGTTCTTCGAAACTACGAGACACGAAATGTCATTGGAAACCGCAGGTCAGGTTTGAGCTTTGCTTTGCGGCTGTTTAGTTGAAAGGCCGCGGCGGCGACGGCGACGGCGGTGGCAGCAGTTCAATGTCTCACGATCGTTGCCACGAACACCTTCGATAGCGTCCCTAGACCGTCGCACGTTACTCTGGCTGTCAAGATGCCTAGACTGCCGCTTGTTTAATTCCCTATTAGTCTGTAGATTTGGCAGTGCTGATTTAGAGAGCTGCTTGTTTCAAAGGCTTCAAAGCCATTTACTGCCGCTTGTTACAATACTCTGCTGCCTACACATGCCGCTTGTTTCAATACTCTGCTGCTTCCTGCCGCTTGTTTCAATACTCTGCTGCCAACACATGCCGCTTGTTCCAAGCCTTTAAAACTCACCTGACTGCCGCTTGTTTCGGATTCCTTCCAAGTCAGTGTGGAGTGCTACTTGTTTCAAAACCTACACCTAGATAACCGCTTTTAAAAAACATAAAAACCTAGTCTGTTTGAATGCCAATTTCAACTAAGCCTAGACCGACTTATACCATACCCTATGCCTAGAAAGTTGCTTGCTACGCTCCCTGTCAGCCATAGACTGCTGCTTATTTCATCCCTTCAAAGTATCAAGCAGCTATAGAGTAGCTACTGCCGTTATGATTACAGCAAAACAGCCTAAACAGTTTGCGCCACATTTTATATTCTTCCAGACAATTTTTCTATACTGCCGGGGTTTATTCGATTCATGCTGAGCCTAGATATTAAGGCCAGACTGCTGCTTGTTTTGCTCATTACGTAGATTAAAAAGCGTACACTCTGCTTTTCCTATAAAATCCATATAACTGGGTTATGAAAGCTGAATAGCTGTGCGAAACGTCGGGAAAAGCTAAATTTTGGAGTTTAGCATTCAATAAGCCAGTTAAATATTTTTACTGATTTACTTGCTAAGATTGCTGCTTGTTTCTGTTCGCCTATACCGTGAGTGATTCATTTTCCTTCTTTGCGCAGAGCGCAACAAGCGACCATCAAGGCACCTTACACGCAATCTAGCATCAATGATTAGTTTAACACGTGGACGGAGGCTGCATTGTCGCCGGAAGAAAGACCTGTGATTTGGCACTTCATTTTCTGTGGAAATCTTAGTGATGGGTAAATACTTCAATATCTGTGAGTCATTCGAATTAAACGTCTTGTTAGATTTGCCGTTGGCTTGTTATTGTCATGGCTTGTACAATGGGCTATTTATCCCTATTATTTTTGACTGCCTCTTTAAAATTATTCGTAGAAAAAAATCTATTGTAAATCCCAGTAAGTTTAATATACTCACTGGTCCAGACGCATGGTATTTTTCAGCCTCTGTAGTATTATACAAACGCCAACATTTCAATGATGACAAAATAAACACATTATCATTCACTATATCATACAGTCATCAAATAATATAACACCCCTTTTTCAACAGCTATATAGTAGCGTGCCCTCGTTCACATAATGGTCGTGTCGCTGTATGCATTGTATCCTACATTGCATTGTTCAAAACGAACATTGAATGAAAACGTCGCACTCGCCCCTTACCGAGTTACATCTGAGCTTGTTACGATCGCACTAGCAGGGAGGAAACAGCAATCTCTAGTGTGTCGTTATTAGATCAGTGAATCCCACAGTTGTCTCTTTGACAATGACATTGTTGCTGGCTGTTGGATGCTGGATGCTGGCTGTCGATTATCCCAGGGATATATTGTGAACGCGTGCCATGTTTATGCCCTTTTCCTGTTGAAATACTTGTCTGGCAGGTCACCCTGAATGCAATCACTTCGCTAGATTAGCTTTCGAACGACCAGAAAGACTATGACGAGCAAGGAGGTGTAAGGTGGATTTACATGCTTAGATTTGGGTGTTGAGGTTTGGAACGTCGAGGTGTTTGATTGCGGTGAGATGACAGTGAATTTAAAGTGAATTAGTAGTTAATATATAATTTTTCTTACTCCGATAGATAATATTTTGTCAAAGTCTACTGAAAATAATGTATTTTATAGATGAGATATCGACTTGTGGCAAAGAGATGCCGCCGCGTTTTTTATAATAAATTAAAATAAATGCTAAGTGGTTCTCTTTCTATAAGGAACGGAATTCGTAATTAATAAGCCTATAAAGTTAATTATTTCTAGCAAATTATGATTCATTCTAATTGTTCTATATAAAAAACCTTTCCAGCATCTACAATGAACTTCCTTATCGTCTACTCTAATTTTTCATTACACAATAAAGACGTTCCTGTAGTACCTTACCAGTAATTTCTTTGAATATACAGCACAGCTATAAGCTAATTAATTCCTGGAGATGTAATTTTTCACTTCTCACGACCTATCAAATTATCTCCGGGCGTTAATACACTTACTCGGCTCCCACCCCTTTCCGCCGAATCCAGCATTTTAGGGGTAGCTGAACCCGAGGGATGATGGCAGGGGAGGAGCTGACTCAGAATAAGAGAGAAGAACGCAAATTAAATTATCTTCTCGTTTGTATCTTTATGACAATGGATTAAATAGAAAAATGGCAGAGCACTCCTCTACATAGCTCGGGCGCGAAGGCCCATGAAAAGTAAATTTAATTTCAAGCTAATAAAGAAATTGGCTCTAGACATAATTTTGGGGCTTTCGATTCACTCCATTAACGCTGATTCATTATAAAATGGTCTCTCACTTAGTATCCAGTGAACATTTGAGCATTCAGATAGTGTACCAATGTGATAAACACCAACAGATATATGGTTTAATTTATTTTGTGTTACACAAAACCCTGGTCTTACGGTCTTACTTATGTATAATTTGATGTTATGCAGTTTGGTGTCAGAAGAATTGTCATTTATAATTTTAATTATAACAATAAATATCCTTTTGTGCATTTTATAGCAGCTAACATCTTAGAGTATAAGCAGACTAACCTATTATCTTCTATTACTGTAACCCCTTTGTTTGCTGGGCACATTTAATCTGGTGAATGTGTAACTAAGGGATTTTCAACCCTACAACAGCTCAAAATTGGTATGATTTTCAATGATATAGAGTATAATTCCATACCCGTGAGGGTTTCAAGTTTTCTTACCAAAGCAATGACGCATCACAAGTCACAACATTCGTGGACCGATACACAGTAATTGGACAAGGAGCTGTCAAGGCTAATAAGAGGGTTAGTCAATCATGGCATCTCACTACCGAATTTAGCGGTGACCATACCAATACTAAACAATCCCACGAGCGAAATCTAAATAGTGCTTCGGCACTCAATCAAAGCATTGCAGCAGCAGAAACAAGAAGGCGGCAATAAGTGTGAAGATGTTTCCAATTGACTTACCATTTACTGGGTGGATGATTATAAAAGAGCACTACTAATAACACTAAAGAATTGACGTATTATACACCTGGTAAGTGATCAATCGATGTGATCTGAGCGTTATCATTTAGAACCCAAAACTCATTTCATATCCTGGAAGTGAAACTTGAAGATTACTCGACTATAATTAAAAAATGGCAGACTGCTGACTGCTGACTGATCTGTGCACTGGCTGGTTCAAAACAACTGCCTTTTAAAATTCAAAAAAATATATAGTGGGAACCTAAAATCCCTTCTTCGAAGAACGTAAATTAAAATTTCATATTAATATTGACAGAAGAACATGACATAATTAAATTATTTTTGTGCTCTATAGGTACTTCTTCAATATGTATCAACGTTCTGTAATGGTCCGCGGTGGCGTAGACATAACTTTGACCATGAGGGTTACATAAAGTTACAACCGGAAAAGTAGCATCCGCCATCGATACATTTGGGTGACGGTCGGTTCTTGTTCGTGTGTGGTGATTGAATTTCAGTGATTTGTGAGTGAAAATCAAGATACTTCCAGGCGAATTTTTACCCAAGGACTTCAGATTTCATTGCCGAGAAGTTCCAAGGTACCATACATACTGTAATACTAACTCATGTAATGTCTTTATGTCGACTTATACTAGTTCGAACAAACCAGGAATATTTTTGTCAGCCAGTGGATTTGTACCGCAATGGATGCCTGAGAACTTCGTTTAATCGAATTGGACGTAACTGCACTTTGCTCGCCAATTTTCAGTAATTATAGTCGACTAATGAAAATGACTGAGACCTGCTGGGTATAATTTTATTTTTACGGGGTTGATGGAGCAACTAGTTATTCCGAGTTATTTTCAGTTTGTTTTATGGGATGCCTGCAAGAGATGTTTTCTTGGAATCAATCTAACGATATGCCGATTAACAATGTTAATGTTGTGATGTGTTAATGTAAACAATGTTAATTTTGTGATGGCTTGGCTTATGTGATGGAATGGAATTATGAATCCTCAACCAATTAATTATGATTCCTGATAACGTCCAGTTCATTGTTTGTATGAAATTACCACTTCTATTAATTGATTTAGCTTAGGCTACCTACCTGCCGATTAGCATACTACCCGATACTACCTATCATTTCTGGCATAGATTTTAATTCATTGAACCAATTTTATAATTTATATAGAACCGAACCATTAGCAAGTGCTGATGTCATGAATGATATAAACCCTGTGCACAAAGTAAAAGAAACCGTGCCGAAATCATATCGTGGAAATTTGTTATTGGATTATTGTTGATTTATTAGATGCAATCCAGATTTTATTACCAAGTCAGTTTCATTTGCCTGCTTGCGCCACCTATGCGCTCAAACGTGGCAGCACTTGGACTTCAGTTCCCAAGATTGGCGATAGGTAGCAACTCCGTACTGCTACACATTTTTTTCAACATTTGAAATTCTAATGGAACACAAATACGTATTTTTGACCACGACCAATGAAATATAAAAAAATACTTAAGGTGGATCCGTACTGTTTCCGTACATTTTTCTATTGTTTTTGTTTTGGTAGAATTTTACTCATATGTGGTCATATGCCGGAGGCGGAAGGAAATATTAAAAAATATATTTTTAAAAATATTTTGCTGGAAATGTTCCGGAAAATTAAAAAATTTGTATGGAAAATTACGCTTGCTGACCTGTCTCTTGTCCCACTAGTGGGGAGTATCAGTCGTCCGATCGAAATGAAATTAATATTTATGGAATGTCCAAACTTCAGGGATTATAATAAGACACTTAATTCAATTCGCGCTGACATTCTCTAAATTTTGTCAATGGTTAAAATATGACGTAAATTTGCCATTTTTTTTGCTTTGTTTCAAAATTTGTCGCTGAAAAAGTATGCAGTTCAAAACTTTCATCTTCCTTTATTGGCAAGCTGCAAGTGTCTTGATCGAAAAAAAAATAGTCGAGACTGATATCACCAATATTTAGACCTAATTGAGGGAAGGAGTGGTGGCATGTTTACCAAACAAATTTTCACATTTTCCGGAAAATTTACAGTAAAATATTTTTAAAAATATTTTTTTGAGTATTTCTTTCCGGCATAGACCACATCTGAGTAAAATTTTACCAAAACAAAAACAATAAAAAACTGTACGGATCCACCTTAACATCACTTAACGTATTCATTACTCACTTTAATACCTCATACAGAAATATTTTATATAATATTTCAACAATATATTTAGTGTTACAAGTTCAAATTATTATCATTCTTCAAATGTAATGTAAAAAGACAATGTTTGGCTGTATGGAATTATATTGGTATAAAGAGTCTTGGGAACGGAATAAAAGTGCAAATTACTCATTGACGCCAAAATCTACTCCGGTTCACAAAAAAACGTTCAATAATAAGTGAACGATTCACAAAACAAGGACCGCTGTACATATCATCTACCGCATCGGCAACCAGGGAGCATACGCGACCTAGTGGTCAGAAAAGGGAAGTGGCTGCTAAAAAAGATGTTACAGGGCGTTAATTCCAGCTTTGCTGCTAGATAGCGCTCAAGTAGTGGCATCGTTTTCAAAAGCGGTTCACAAGATTGCCTAGCTTCAATCAATAATCATAGATGTCATGTTGCGTTGCAAGCGATTTAGAATTTGAAGGATGTGAAAATTCTTAAATTCGTACACACTGTTGCTTATTAACTAATTCTGACAGGTAGTAGAAATTATGATACTGTGTTACAAGTTCGTATTCATATACTATTCAATTAATTGCGTAGGGCTTGAAAGGTATTTATTGACAAGTGCCAGTTTTATTTTCTTCCGCTTCCCCTAAAACAGAGCAACTCAGACTAAAACAAATTCACGATACAAATACCCCTTGCAAATACCGTTACCTCAAATACAAACCCGCGAAATGAAACTTCACCACTAGCACATGACGGAATTAATTATTATTAAACATCCCAGCAGTGCCTTTTTTTTCCCTCCCGTTCACTCTGAAGATCAGACCAATTTTACCGGCTGGCATTCGGGATGACTGGACAGTAATACGATCTACATCGACGTCGTCGTCGTCGTCTTCTTTAAGATGCCGCACAGACGGCGCCGTGCTCTTTTGTTCCTAGATTCGATCGAAAGGAAAACCATAATCACAGAAACCAATCTCCTTTTACGCGGGCCGGACCGTCTGTGCCTTCTCGCTCGCTCGCTCGGGAGAGAGATTCGTATCGATTGCGAACTAATTAAGGCTATACTAATTAGAAAGATACGTTATGATTGCCCAGCAGCGTATTGTACGTTTAAGAGATGTTTTTAAAATGGCCTGTCTTTTATGAGGTAGTAAAAGCAGTTTCCACTTTTTTTTTACTGTAGGAGTCAAAATCTCTTGGTTTTGGTTTGACAGATGCATTTAAGGATTTTTTTTTTGATGGGTATGTACCTACCGTATGATGGATCGGATACTTATTATTATAAACTAGGGCTTCGCGAACTGTTTTTAAGTATAGGGAAAACTTATTTTCGACAAAAATGTCCGCATTGGACATGGTTTCATTTTCCTTTCAAGATTTTTGAGTTTTTCATGGGATGCCTTGTTTCGGATTGAAATATTTTCTGCAATCGCTTCCCACTCATCCACTTAAATGATATGGTCCTAAAACATTTATGAAGAACGAGATTGAACCTATATGGAGATTTTTTTGTTATACGAAAATAATGACAATGCTTTTCTATGCGTGCAATCAATAAAATATTATTCATCACCTATTAAGTATTGTCTTTTGAGTGCCAATTAATTTTATAGCGATAGTTAAACTAACATGATTTCCGCATTGATGTTCTGACCGAATGAGAATTTTGAAGTTTAAGCCTTCGATCTTCTTCGTAATATTACACAGACTCTCGACCGTTTTGGGTTGAATTTCAGACATGTCCTATCATATCTGCTACAATTTGACGGGAATATCATTTGCTACAAATAAGGAATCGTCGAAAATTACTGTTTGGTGTTAAAAAAGAAACAAAGATATTTATATACTTATTAGAAATAAGAATTGATTGATTTTCAGAGCTAAGCGTAAAGATGCATCGCGTCCAATGTCTATGGAAGCAATGGAAGTAATGCGTTTCCTTTTCTAAGCAAAATCTTAAAAAAAAATTACAAAAAAGGTACATTAACTTTTACTATACATTCGCCAATTATCACATTAACTGTGTTGTATTTTGCCTATTTTTTAATTGTATATATTATTTTTATATCATGGGATTCTTCAACGCTTTTATTTACCATAGCCATATCGTTTTTGCGACAGGCGCCAGGATGTAAAATATAAATTTCAGTTCATGGTTTCAAGTTTCCATTAATTTGTCTTATCATTATTCTTTTGACGCTGGATCTTGTTTCCGATCTGATCTAAGTTGCGCGTCGTTTGAACATTTGCCAAAAATTGACGCAAGCCATTTTCCTTGACAGAAATTTCGCCTATTTCATCGTGCTAGCTGTTTAATCAAAGACACTATAATTGTTTTCAAATTAACTTCTCTCTCTCCCTTATCGCCTCAATGGTATTTGTGAAAATTTCATTATCTAGTGAACGGAATCATTTATGTGGTACAATAAAACTTATTTCGGCGAATATTATAGATTCGGCGAAAATATAGTACTTAGAAAATATAATCTCAATTTACAAAGAAAATCGTGGAGCACTTTCCGTTTTCAATACTGCGATACAGTCAAATAATTTAAACTTATCGCTCGAATTTCTTTCCAAACGGAAAAAAACCTTTTAAACACCGCGTCCATTTATACTTAAAAAACGAAATTAACTATTCATATTTCCCACCGAATCTTCGCCCTTTCCCCACCGTGTTAACACACACCACACACACGATCCAAGTCCAAGATCCTGCACACCGCACACCGACCAGAGCCCATCATGTTCGCTTTAGCTGTACACGGTGAGAGCCCCAGCTTTTCAACACTTTGCTTTCGCGGTGTGATGACTTCATGATAAGTTTGTCACTGCCGGATCACGCCGCAGTTTAATTGAATCGGAATCAGCTTGTTTCAAGGTTGTCGGCGTCGCTTTGTCTAAACTCTCATTACTGTAACCATATAACGTATCGCATGAGTCTCGATCTCCGTATCCTACGCTCGGTTCGGGCCGACCGCCGCATCTGGAAACAATGAGCCGGTGCTCGGTAGCTTTTTGTTGGCGCTGGACGCGATTGGAGGGCGGGAATCGGTGGTGATCGAGGCGAATTTTCACGAAAATTAGACGATATGGCGTTCGTTTTTGTTGTGGCGCATAGAGTCATGTGTTGAGGTTGGTAGAATTTCTCTATTTGACAGGACGGTCCGATGGTGATCGAGGGGAATTTTCACGAAAATTAGACGATCTGGAGTTCGTTTTTGTTGTGGCCATGTGTTGTGGTTATAAGAAAATCACAATTTGTCTGGTCTATATGGTGATCGAGCCAATTTTCACGAAAACTATAATTCTATTTGAAATCCATGCAAATACACATCCAATACAAATACACCCCACGGTGCTCTAGAAATAAACGAATAAAATTTAAATCTGCAGTTTTTTTTTTCTAAAATGTGAAACATTCCATGCCTATCCAAGTCATTTGACATCTGTAAAGTAGTTTGCTTGAGTACTTACTCTCATTTATTTGATTACTAATACTTTGTTGTTGAGTGCTATACCAGCCAAATTTGTGTCTGTCTTTGGTTTCTGTAGTTTGGAAAGTGTCTTTTAGCTTTACCCTTCAGAGAGTGGGGATTTCTGTTGTTGCCAGAACCACAGCTAGATGTGTGCATTTAGCAAAGTCTCCGGGAAACTTTAACCACGGAAAATCCTCATTCAGGATAGCCGGCAGCCAGTATCAATCCTGGCTGGAACCTTTCAAAAATCAAGGAAACGTTATAGCCAAGCCGGTCGGTAATCCTCAATGTCTGTTGAAATAGTATAAGATGAGCCTTGGTACCAGCATTGCACCTGCTTGCAACTGTATTCCCACCACCTTTATCATGTGAACAAATCGCCAATATCGGCTTGTCAATACAGGTGGCGACTCTTTTCCCCGCAAACATTACGACCTAACGTTACAATTGTACTATTTGGTAACGTTTTCCCTGAAAAATATTAGACATTTCTTTGCAAACTGCGCGGGTAAAACTACCTGTCAGTTTTCACAAATTGACGCTGTCGACAATTAGCCGTTTAAGCAGCGTGAGATATATCTTCATTTTCTGCAGAAGCAACCTTTTAGCCCAGCAGTGAAATGTATTCTATTCCGTTAAAGCGCTAAAAGCACCCTTCTGAAAGGGATACACACACCCCGCATTTTACGACGCTATAGTTCCGCCTTCGTACATTGTTCGGTGGTTGGGGCTGGGAGATGTTTTTGGAGAAGAATCGTTAGGGACTTACAGGTGTTTGTGAAGGTAATTGCGTGAGAATTGAAGTTTGCCAACTTGTTTTCTCTTGTCGCGATTTTGTTGTGGTTCCGATTAGTTTGTTTGAAAATTGTAAACCTGGTTGAAACAGTTAGTATTTTGGTATCGTTCTAAGTGTATAATAATGTACTGTATTGTTCTCTCTTATACGCTACCCCGTTCTTCAAGAGATACCTATAGACATTATTTTGGCGTGAAAGAAACTAGCTATTATAGTTCTACTTTTATTGCCTTTCGGGTGGATGTATACAATTGTCATAACATTATCCCCTAGCCATTGTCAGAGGGCATGATTCTCGAATGCCCCGTCAAGTCATTGTTATCCACTGTCGCCTTGTTGTCGAAGACTCAAAGGATGTTTCGAGTGCGCATTTAAGTCTTATAATAAAACATGAGACATAAACATGGAACATAACTATATTGTATTTCTTCTTTTTAAGAAAATTTGCTTTGCAGCCAATGCTATTACTGCTCCTCATATAACCGTAATTTATTATAATGTCTTTTATTCCTCTCGGCATCTTTACAATAATATTATGAAAATTATTATACAAAGCGCGATATTTTTTATTAGTATTAAAAAACTTCGTTATTGAACGTAATACCAGTAATATATCTAATCAAATAAAATTAATCTTTATTTGTCTGTTATAAACACATAAATAGACGGCAATTAGTAGGTATACCGACTCTTTATATGCCGAGATCACAGATTTTCGCTCAAAGATTTTTCCGACAGAGTAAAAAAATATATATCTTTTCTTTAGATCCGTCGCAGTGCATGAATAATAAAATAGTCTAGTGAATTTTCTTCATTTATTACGCTCTCTGTGAGCCACTCGGTGAACGAAATCAGTAATTGCGCCAAATTACACTCTGTCACTAATGACAATTTCCAGGAACCAGGCTGTGCTTAAGAGAAAAAAATCTGGCCACCTTGGTCACATTAGAATTTCAAATTCGGACCTACACTTGCCACATGCGCAGCGCTTGAACTGCTACAGCCGCCATATACTGTGTCTCATCGTCATTTGTCAGCACGTTAGGGGCCAGAACAGAGGCATTGCATTGGTAAGGGTGCAACGGCTATCGTCAGAAACGTGACACTGAATATGATCCTGAGGTTAATTGTATCTTTAATATGGTGTAATCGTGGAAAAATAAAGTTCTTCCATCAATTATTGAAAACGGATGAAAATAATCATACCATGATTTCGCTTGAACCAAAGCCAAACCACTTTAGCGAAACAACTCGCTAAGTGTAAGAAAATCAAACTTTATAGATTCTTATGATAATAATAATAAGCATAATATTAATAGTGGGAAAGGAAATTGATAGCCCCTTATTAATTGAGCAGCGTGCATTGCATTGCCGTTCTTCGTTTGTGGACCGATTTGCATTCTAATCCCGATCTGCTATTATAGCTCATAATACAAAATGGAGTCTTATAGTGCGGTATGTGTTAGTTTATGTGTAATAATAAAGCAGGTAAAGTTGTCCCTGAATATTTCCGGCCAACCGAGGGTGAGACTGCACCATCAGATGATAAGAACAACATCAAATAGGTGCAATAATAGGTGCAACTGCACGCTGTAATGCAGTGAGAGCGTTGCAGCTCTCATGAAACAATGACAGTTCCCACCTCCTCGAACGTCTCCTAGGCCTATATAGAAATAATAGATAATAGCATCAGCATTCGCGGCATCGCTCTCCTCGCCTGTCGGCACCTTTGATGCCTTGCACTCCGCGGCCGTGGCCGTCACGTGGGAGCCACGCTAAAGGGTGTCTAAATTAGTGTCTACATCTATAAACTCTAACACACTGCTCAGCACACCTATACCTCAATCGAACCGGGCCGCAGCAGCTATATAGCTAACTACCTCTCCCGCTACACCACATATCTATACACAATACACGCACGTCAAAACAAAGGGGATGATTCTGTAACTATTTAAATTCACACTAGTAAACAGTTCGGCGTCTTTGAGCGCACGCTGTTTGCGTTGGCATGTTGCGTTTTCCATGTGTTTATTGATTTCGAGGCGACCCGGCGCTCTCTTGTTTGATGAGCGGTCGCGGCTT
Source organism: Nemurella pictetii (assembly GCA_921293315.2). Classification (NCBI taxonomy): domain Eukaryota; kingdom Metazoa; phylum Arthropoda; class Insecta; order Plecoptera; family Nemouridae; genus Nemurella; species Nemurella pictetii. The sequence goes on along the minus strand of OV121120.1, from coordinate 15,916,342 downwards.
CTTTTGATAATGAGATACGCGGGATTTTTATGTGCGAAGGGTTTCGATTCGCCAAACGTTTAGCGGGTCGGCCATGTTTTAAACAGTCATCGAATTTTTCCGCGTGTGTGTGTAGCGTAGCGAGAAGATTTGCGTGGCGCATCGTTTCGCTAATGAGCGCTTTTGCGTATACCAGCGGCCAAATGTCGGGAGATGACGGTGATATTCGGACGTAAATACGCGATTCGAGAAATCGGTTGCGGTCCGTCGCGCGAATGCGAACTGTGTCAGACTCTCGGGTCAACGCGGGGCTGGAGATTCGGGCTTCGATTTATAATAACGTGAAAATTACAAGCAATTCGGGACAGGTTGTGCCGATTTTTTCCAACTGCGTATAGTTGAAAAGGTAATTCTCTCACCAGAAGTAATTGAATTTCGCTGTTGCCAATGGAAATCATTGCGGTGCAGAGCCCTTTTTGGAAGGCGTCTTTCGCGAAGAAATGAGTTCGCATTGCGTCTGCAGTTGCTCTCATGACATTTACAATGGGCTGTGGACACCAACACAATCTGTTGTAAGTTCAAATTTTTGTAAGAATTTCAGTACCGAATCGCATTGCAATGCACTAGGGCTGAATTTGCTAACTGTTACCCCCCAACGGTCCATACTATAGATGGGCAATTTCCCGAGTAAATTGATGAAGTAGGATGGATTAACGTTAATGCTAAGGAATGAGAATCCCACAACCCTTACAACCTCTGGAAACCCACTGTCAGTTTTCCACTCGACCCCTAGTCCAGAAAATGGCAAAACCCTCCCATGTAAGTGGTCAGCGAACCATGAGGCATACATTTTCATCGATCTAATTTCGCCACCATTTTCCTTCGATCGTGTGGCTGGAGGAGGGGAAGCGAAATTCCTGAGACCCAGACCGAGACTCTGATCTCGCCGATTCCTCGTGCGCCGCGGTACAGCCTACCCCCTTCCCCCCCATACCGGCATCATCATCGGCAGCGGCAAGTGGATCCGCGCCGGACTGTCGCTGCCGATGTTTTCCGAAAGTCGCGTGCACCTCCGCCGCGATAGGTGTTTGGCGGCGTCCTTTGTGCCTCCAAAGAAGGCAAGTAATTATAAAGATTTTAAACAAGAATGACCTCTCCGGGAAGTGCGACAAAGAGGCGACGCGCGGGCGACGCGACTGGTGCGAAGAGGATGCAGCTTGGGACGCAACTCTCGCGCTCTTTGATGATGCTGCATGTGTGTGTGAGTGTGAGTGTGTTAGAGTGTGGTGGAGCCGCGCAATTTCAGGGGTGTGGTCCTGGGGGGGGGGGGAGGAAACATGAAAACTATGGCAAAGTACCCTTAAGTGTATAATTTTCACGATCCGTCAAGAAAAAATTACACGTGACCTCTCATAGGTTTCAAACGCTTTCTTCCCGCGAGGGTTGTTAAGAAGTCGCACTTTATTCAATTATTGATAGCCTGCAGAGCTTGTTTATTGCAAGAAAATGCCATGCTAGCTATTAAAACTCTGCTAAAGCTTGTGCCAATTAAAATAGTTGTGGCTTGAGCTCAATTATATTGCGAATTGTTACGGATGTATAACAATTTTAGGGTGGCAATCGGGTGCAATCAAAAGTCATGTATGCACTGCGATGCGACCTCGCGACCTCCAGTGCTATCGACCTATCATCAGAGAGCTATTTTCTAGGAGTTTAAACAGTTTTATTTCACATGGGTTTTCTGTGTGTCAATAAACGTTCAATCTCGGCTTGTGTAAGGTTATAAATCTCTAATATGCGCAAGGTAAAATTCTACCGGTGTATTTCTATGTCATCGTATAGGTGGGGTTGAGACTTAGAAATCCTTGCTGTTGGTTTATTGGCCATTAGGGGAACTCTGTGGGTTTTCGGGTGCCCCTGACCACCCGCGCTGTTAAACACATAGTAAATGTTAGGAAATTGAGTGGTCCGTTTCCGAACTGACGCAAAACGCAGATAAATTCTCACCGTTTTGTCAGTAAAATGCAGGTTTCAGCAGCAGCCGCCGCTGCCGCCGCAATGCGGATGGCCCGACCAGAAGGTGTGTTGGGGAAAATGATAAACTTATTTAGGGGCCACCGCGCTCTCAATGTTTCGCTCGAGACCATCTCGAGACGCACTGGCCGCTCCATTCATGAAATGCGCATTTGCTTTTAGGGAAAATGCGGTCATTCATAAAATCGCAGCAGAGGTGTGGTTATTGGTGTTTTCCATTGACAAACTTTTCATCCCAATGATAGGGATAAACTACTTTATACATCTCATTATACACGGCTATGGCAATCAGATAAATGTACGACAGTGAGCTCGTAGGTATATCAAACGATCAAACTGCAATCTGTTGCTTACACATTGAGACACATCTGCCATAAAACCTTGCTCAACCCGAGCTCAAACTACAGTCTCTATCAATATTATGTTTAAGCATAGACTAAAGACCTTTATTCTATGGTTTTAGCATGCCCTTTTATAAAATAGCGGTGACATACATCAAGAGGAAATTAATTTTCCCTAGCAAATGATACCGACCGAGGAAAAATGAGCCATGCAAGCCTTTTTTTGGGCCAAAATCCTCTCCGATTGTCTCCAAAGCCGGCTTCGCAATTGGCTCGGGATAATTTGGGTAAAGGGGTGCCAGATCGTCGCCATGGCGCTCCGCCGTCGGCCGCGTAATGTGCCGTGGACGAATCGGTAATCAAGCTCAATTTATTACCCAAACACGCCTTTCTAATCAAACATCCGATATTTACCTCTTTTGTGATTGAGAAATGGGCGACAGGCCCAAGAGAGACCCCAGCGCGACAACAAAAGAGATTGCCGATGCGTTGTAAACAACAAAAAAAACGCATAATAACTTTTGTCCCAATGATTGAGATGTAACAATGAATTTGATCTAGTAGATAATTATTCACGTGCAACAATGCATAACGATATTAGCTGGCAGTGGATCATACTTCTCGCTCGCCTGTATACCTATATGTGCACGTCACACAGCAGCGTGTGCGAGAGAGACTAACTGGCTGCAGACACGAACGGAAAATGAATGCAAGAGCGGCAAGAAAATATGTCTATTTTCATCTTTGACGTGGACGAATTAACGTCGGAATTATTCAGATTCGTGTACGCGTTTTTTTTTTTGTTTGATAGCGGCACGCATGCTGGTAAATCACGGTTATTTGGCGAAAAGAATGGACTCGAATTTTGGTTGTGGGCATGGCGTATGAATTATGTGCCCTTAATAAACATTCGGGGGTCAGTAATCTGGCAATGATACTGTAAACTAAACATTGTATAACGTTACGTTCGTTTTCGTCAGTACAGATATGAGCACAATTTGCTGTTGTGTGTGTGTGTGTTTTTGTTTGAAGAATCCACCCAATTGCATAGCAAGTGGAGTGGAAACTGGAAAGCCGATTTAATATCCCTGCAGTTCGACGATAAATAATATTTTTTTTGGAAATGAATGTGCTTTGTACAGATGTATGAAAAGTAAAAATACAGTAGTAATAATACACATGATTAGGAATTGGCGAGGATAAACTTATTTAAATTCGGAAAAGGTTAGTGGCTGTTCCATGGAATCAGAAGCAAAAATATTACCCCGTATGTATCCTCTTATGCGTACCTATAGAGAAAAAAAATGATCATTAACACCAATGGAGACTTTATCAGTACCGTACAATTTCTAAACATACCAATTTTTTTTTTTTTTTATATGCCGTAGAACGTGCAATATGAAAATGAAACTGTGGTCGTTGTCGTTGTCTCTTTGTCGTTGAATTGCCCAAAAATAATTAGAAGTCTACCAAACAGTGCAGGCTTCTGGAAAAAATCACTTGTAAAACATCGACATTTCGGAGAATAAGTGGACAGCCGATCTATCCACTTTTTCTGTTTCCATTTTTGCTTTTGGGGGGCGTCCGAAATGTAGATCAATCCAGGTGCACCAAACAATACCTGCCAAAAGAAACGAGTTTCACTAGCCGATGCTTCGGAAATCACGTGTTCCCACCCACAAAACACATATCGGCTGCTGCTGCCCTGTATAATTGAAATGCAAGTAAATGAGCATCACTACTTAGTTTGTAGCCAGCACGGCAATGTCCATGTTTATGCATCCATCATTACCTATACTTTGGTGCGTGTTCGGCTTGTAATCTTCGGAGCCGTCCTCTGGGCAGGTGGCTGCCGTTATTGAACCTTAATGCTTACCTGGAGTAAACACAATATTACCAAAACTAGTGGCTCCGCCCCTGCGGCCTCCGGCCGCCAGCCCCGCCAGGGGGCTCCGCCCCCTGGACCCCCGAAGTTTCTTGGTGGGGGGCTTCGCCCCCCAAACCCCCCCGTCGGTTATTTGGGGGGCTCCGCCCCCCAATACCCTCCGGTGCGGCCTCCGGCCGCACACACCTGCAAGGTGCTTCGCCCCCTGACATATGTGGAGGGGTGAACGTAATTAGAGTGAAATCATGACAGGAAAATAGTTGGTCACCGTAGTATCATCCGACTACGGGGGTGAACTAACATCAAAATTCAAACCTCATCTAACCGACCTAAAATTTGCAAAAATATAGGTAATATTAATGGAGGTTTTATGAAAAGACTCAGACACGCAGACGTCCGCCATCGATAAATCATACAAAAAAAAATAATTTAGAGCCGTTAAAAAAGATCCCATGTTTACAGAAAGCTGATCAGATATAGTTAAAACCGTGTTTTTTTATCGCATAGGTGCGTATTTAAGACATCCTATCAGTTTCAGTTCCTCGAGTTGCCTGCTAAATGCAGATTCTTGTAAAGTTTCGTGGTCATTAGTACACAGAGTTTGATTTGTAGATGGCTTGGGAAGGAATGATAATAATCTGTTTGTGAAGTGAAGGCAGGGCACAGATTGACAGAGATATACATAGCACAGGGCTTGTCGTAACAAATTGTGGGTCGGCTGACAAAAAAAAATGAATTGTATAGAAAATTAACGTCTCGGAAGTCAAAATTTAAGGAAAAGGGCCAATTTTGGGCCGGTGTCCGTTGCGGCTACCGACGCATTACGAAAAAAAATCACAATATCGTCTGTATGTTATACTCGATGTTTATGATCAGTTGCACAATCACGGGACGTCCCCGAAATGCGGCTGGCTGTTGCGAGCCCCCTCTCTCCACTTCCACGATGATTTATATGCACTTGGTGGGGCCATGTGTTAGGAGGAGAGTCGCATGTTTTTGTTTTGTGAAAAGATTCCCTCCCCCCCAAAAAAGGGCCCAATTTTGGGCTGGCGGATGTAAAATTATAGGTTTGAATTAAAAATGAACACTTTTACACGGGTACAAATTTTCAATTCTATGTGTCCAAATTTGACCGGTGAACCCCCCCAAAAAAGGGCCCATTTTGGCCAGACCGAAGCGAAACCTCAACAGTGAGTTGTATAATGTGTGATCAAGTGCGTTTCCAGAATTTCATAAAGTTCGGAAAATAACTGCCAAGTGTAATCGCAAGTTTTTGTTTCTGCTAAATGACCCCCTCAAAAGGGCCCAATTTTGGGCTGGCTGATTTGAAAATTTCAATTTGAATTGAAAATGGTCGCTGCTACACGGGTATAAATTTTCAATCCTCCAAGTCCAAATTTGGTAGGTGGATCCCCCAAAAAAGGGCCCATTTTGGTCAAACCGCAGCGAGACCCCCTCGTTGCACCCATTTATGATGTATCGAGTGCGTTGCCAAAATTTCATAAGAATCGGATGGTAACTTTAGGCGTGCATAGACATGTCTGAAAGTGATGAAAACATACCGAACCACAGGGATAATATTAGTATAGGGATTACCGATCTATGAAATTAACTTCCGATTGGTCCTCTTTTAGCAGGTGGACGTGTTACACGGCGCTATCAATCTCGTGTCCTAATATATTTCCAGCTATATCGAATACTAATGATGAATGAGATGGACATAAAAGTTTGATTTTGTTACCTTGATGCACTTGATGTTTGAATTGGTGAAATTGCGAAAGAAATTCCTCGGCGAGACACATTTCTATAATATACACAATATGTTATTATCACTGCGTGTTCAAAATGTTCTGCTCTATATTTTGCTGATTAATTGGACCATTATGAAATTATATATAAAGTTATATCCCTCTTTTCCAATTTTGTGCTCGAATTATCAGCTTATCGTCACTCCAAACACCCCAATCAAGCCAATTGGGTGTCTAAATATTGTTGACTTTCACAACTATGACCGTTAAAATTTCGATAAGTGTATAGCCCGGCTCAAAAATCCAAAATTCTGCGTGTCACTACCTTATTATCACGCAAGCGAATCCCTCTCAGAAAAAAACAACATTCATTTCACACAAAATAACTGCACAGAACAAAAATACAAACGCTTTCGCTGCAAGCTGTTTTTACACCAATTTTCCCTTTTCGGCGCTATTTTCGCTTGGATCCTGTTCGATAATTGTGACTCTGTGTGCAGGTGTTACAAACGAGATGTTTTATGCACCGAGGCTTTGATAGTGATCACTCCGCCGTGTCGCACTCGCACCGTGCTTTTTACCACCACGGAGCGCGTTGCCGGGGAATGCACTGGCAGCAATCACATGCACTTGGTAGATTAGGGGAGAAGATTAACGTGCAGTCAACAACGCCTAAGGACCAGTGCGAATGCACTGCGGTGCATAGGTGTCTGGATGCAACGGAAGCATGTAATCTTGTATGCGACCGGCTCAATATGATGGCTCACTCAAACCATAGAGTAATCTATGCTCAAACCCAATTATAGTTCTTGCTATGGCGAAAACAACCCCTTTTTTCACCGGATTTAAATTGGTTCATACTTCAATTAGTTTTACTGAGATGTGTGTAGGTACTTACTTTTGTACTACGTATAAAATAATTCCACTAAAGTTGCAAAAGTGTCTGCGTTTTATTTTTTAAATTTTATATTTTTCTTTCGAGTCTGGCTAGATTCGGCACCATAAATCTGTGATTTTTTAATATTATATTCTTTTTTGGCCGTGGATGGTTCACATGAATAATAGAGGATAGAATTTTACCTGGAATTTAGGAATAGCACACATCTCGCTATGGCTGGAATAACGTTGATAATTGTTACAATTTAACAAAGGGTTATGATATTTTTTCTTTGCATATAATAGAGACATTTTGAGATAACCATTATTTCAGTTGCGTGTAGTGACAGTTTTTCACCACATATGAACGCAGATGCCACATGGACATGGTACCTATATAAGTTGACGGACAAATCTGTGGTGGAAAAAAATAACTTGGGAGTTGGCATTACGATTAAAATGAGATTTAATCAATACGAGTAACCACAACCATATTTTAATAACCCCATCATCGGGCAGGCCAAAGCCCAACAATTTTCAAAATTTCCGTGCGAAACGACCATTTAATGTCGATGATCCAATTCAACACCAACAGCGAAACAAACCATGTGTCGTTCAGTATATAGCAAGCACAGCACAGAAAATGTCATTACACTTTATTATTATGCACGAACGTTTTAAAACATCGTACAGCAGGTCGTTAACAATAAAACATTCCTACGACTTCATACGCCATGGTGTAAACTGTAAAGCACCTACAAACACTGCATACGCATTTATACAAAACGCTTTTGTTGCTTAAACTCTATAAAATATGACCATCGTATCAACGCGTATATAGCGTGTCACATTGCGCTGTTATTTATAGATATTATGTCCCGTCCATAGCAATCCCAGCGGCCATTCGCGTGTCAATGGGTGTTTAATACGTTATTTAACAAGACAGGTATCGCGCCAAAGACACAGTCATGTGGTCAATTTTAACGCGTTCCGTGTAAAAACACCAAAGGCATCTCCGCTCGCCTACGCCGCACACACCGAATCAGACACGTCGAACACCCGCGACCCACGTAAACCAGCCAGCGCGAGCGGTCGTCCCGGCCCGCCATCCGCCGCCGCTCTGCCTCTAGAAATGATTGAGTTGAGTCAATAATTGGGTGGCTAGTTTTGGTAATAGACTGGCCGGAGTCGGGAGGCTTTGACGGTGGTCCCCGGCGGCGTTCGGCGGCGGCATCTCTGATTACAGAGAGCGGCGCGGCAAACGGGGCGGCCACCTCGGCGATAATGAAATATAGATTATTATACATGAGGCGCACCGTGCCTTCGCGGGGATCGGGAGAAGGATTCCCTTGTTATCATTATGCGTGTAGAGCCGTGGCGGGCCGGCGAGCGAGCGGGAATCTGACAACGTTGGCTCGTCGTAATGAGAACCTAATCAGGATTGACGATTAAATGAGATTAACTGATTAGACGGAACGCGCGGTTGCGTTTGGCGGATGCTGTTTTTTTTTGGGGTTTTTTTTTTTTCCGTGCAATGCTTGTGAGAATTGATGTTGTATAATGAAAATCTTCTTGATTTTGATCGCGTCTCGTCGGAGAGATTTCTCTTTGATTATTGTTGCAGGGAAGAAGTGCTTTTATCTCTCTCTCTCTCTCGGTTAATTAGCTAATTTTCAATTGAATAAATTCTAAAAGCCTGCGCAAACTAATGTCATAGTATTATTTTAATATTTTGATGAAACCTTATACTTTGATTATAACTCGTGAACAGCGTTATTATTTCCGTGTCGTATACTAATATCTATAACGAAAAATAAATTTAATTTGCTGTTTTGTGTGTGCATAGGTACACGATTACTTTCTCTCCGGCTAACGCAGCTGTCGACAGAGCGGCTGTGGAACCATGTGGAACTAACGAAGACAGTCGTGTCGGTTTGCGGTGACATCTTGTAGCAGAAGGGTGCACCAGCTGTCTCACTATTTGTCAATTATTGGCGAGTGTAAATTTGTGTGACATAATGTCTTGTCAATTTTTATCATTACTCGAGGCATAATATGTGGGTACGTGCAAGCACTGCCAAGTTTCCGCTAAGGTGGTTGCAATGCAGAAAGTCTTGATGATCAAACCTACTGACCAATCAGAGACCAGGCATGTTCTGATGATCATCTGATTTTCAGCAGACTGGGGTATTGAATGCTCCCAAGCTCAAACTTTTATTACATTGATTTGGTTTTTTGGGATTTGATTTTTTATTTGGAGGCTTAGTTTAGTTTATTGTTGATTCTTTTGCTTCAATTTGTTGCTATTTAGCACTCGAGTTTAGGCCCTTGATAAAACAGGCAGCATAACTTTGCGAAACGTCGGGCAATGTTTGAGTTTGGGAATTATAGCATTCCATACCCAGGTAAATAGTTTTTCTGATAACTAATTAGTGAAGAAGGCCAAAATTTCAGCTGCTGTTCATCCGATTGCCTCATTGGCAGTAAATTTTTAGATAGACGAAGCACAATTTGCAATCTGATCATGTAAGAGCTCTCAAATCATTGCCGATCCTAATTCACGTCCCATTTCCATACATCATTCACCCTGTTTAACAAATAAAACACAATAAATTAAATTAATTTGCGCGCAAAGTTTCGGCGCGGCCATACGCGATCTGTCACAGTTACGCTGCGTCCGTTTAATTTCCCAGCACATTCCGTCTCGTTGCCGGGAAACTGCCATCAATTTCCCAGCTCGCCTGACGCATTGCCGCACGCGTCGCGGCTTTTCATTCGCATCCCATCAACTCGAGCAATTCCACGCAGCGGCGGCGGCGGCGGCGGCGGCGGCGACGGCCGTGGAAATCTAGTTGCCCCCAACAAATTGCAGACATAACCATCAAGCAATCCGAGGCTGAAACTTTGCATGGTGTGAAAGCAACGAACATGGGACGGTTGACACCACCCTTTTCCTAGCTCCTGGTTTCCCGGGCTTTTCCGGTGCCACACCCCGACATAGTTACGCTATGTCACATAGCAAACGACGACACCCCCCCCCCCACCCATCGACCCCCTCTCCGCGACCCCTACCCGCGCTCCCGGCGTGTTATCAACGTTATCATCGGATGAAGTTTACCGTCCAGTGACGTAGCGCGTTCGCAGTGGCGTAGCGGCGATGTACAAAACTTAGCGTAGCTGCCATTGTTGCATGTAATGTTGAAATCAGAAATATTTTTCTGCAGGAAAAACTGTTTGAAATTTCCTAGCTCACAAGGGTGCTTCAGCGTATTTATTGTTCTATAGCATGGCTCAACGAATGTGTTGCTCAACTAACGGTCAGCTTCACTATTTTATTAACTCGGAGATTGGGTTTTATTTGAGATTTTTCTCAAATGTGATTCATCATTCATCAATGTCATTTATTAATGACATGGCAACGTTTAACCTCGTGCAGTGCAGTTGTAATACTGCAGAAACTTGTCATATTATCTAACCTTCAGCTTGCCCAACATTTCGGCTAACCATTGCCACCCGCTTTCTAAATTCCTTCAATCCAACTCGCACAACGACACTAAAGGTGCCGCCGGTATTTACAACCCTTAATGTAAGAACCCAAAAGCTCTCGGACTGTGTCCTCGAGCCGCGGCGTGCAATTGCATCAAGGTGCCGCTGACCTAAGGGCAGACGCAACCCCAATTTCTCTGTAGCATAAATAGAACTCTCACCCCTGCCTCGCTCTCAATCTTCCACCTTCGATCGGCGAGAGCAGACGTCGATCGCGAGCCTAGTTTTAAGGTAATATTAATAAACCCTAGTATGTAATCTTGTATTCTTAATCAACCCACCATATCCATCCAAGAAAGATACTCGCTTCACGGCTGGGAACTCACTGCTTCCGGAGCTCGTTCGTCTCCGCGCTACTATAATCGAACGTGGTGGCAGCTAACATCAAATCGCTACCTTTCATATCGTCACCTATTACATTGGTCGGCAGCTGCTGGGATTTCCCTGTATCTTTCTTGGTTGTATTTGGTGGTGTTTAGTCTTATTTGATAAGTTAGGGAGTGCTTGTTTAGGGAGTGATATTTCTAGTTTAAATTCAAGCTTTGATCCGTTCCGTTAAGTCGCATTATTTTTTTCGTTTTTCTCTTGTCCGACATCGATCAAATTCATTATGAGTCTGGGCACCGCCACCCCAACGCCATCGGAAGGCATTTTGCATATTAACATAGGAGGCATGCTTGCTTTCGTGGAGGATTTTTCGGGAGCCGGAATAGGAGTTTCAGTGAATCGATACTTTGAGTCCATCGAAGAGGCTGCAAAGTTAGGCAACTGGACAGCTGAGCACCAGGCTAGCATTGCCAGGCTTAAACTCAAGGGGGCAGCCCGCGAATTCCTCGAAGGGGAAGACATCCTTAAAACAGCAGACTATGTAACGCTTAAAAAGGCAATAATCGGGTGTTTCGCGAAGCGTGACACGCCGATCTCGCGGAATGCTTCTTTGTTAAGTTGCGTCCAGCGGCCTGGAGAGACGGTCCAGCAATACGCAACGAAATTAAAAATTTTAGGCCGGTCAACATTAATTACTTCCGAAAATCCGCTAGAAAACACAGTGCGTCGACAAGTGCTCGAGGAGACACTTTTGGGCCGGTTTGTCGAGGGACTGCGTGGGAATTTTAAGAGATTCGTTCTCCACGCAGCGCCTAAAACCTTCTCGGACGCCGTGGACCTCGCCGAACGTGAGGAGTATTTCGAGTCGCTTATGGGAAGCTCTCGGAGTGTCTCAGCCGTTCAGGCACCGGTCGACGACGTCAGGGAAAGGCAACAGACGAGCCGCCCTCCCCGACAGCCTAAACAGCTAACAAATTGTCAATGCTATAGATGTGGAGGATGGGGACACACCGTTATGATGTGTCCTAGCCCCGCAAACAAGGATAATTTTTCGCGTCAACCGCGTCAGCCGTATCAACAGCCTCAGCAGCGTCAGCATCATCAACAGTGCTGCAATTTTAATTCACCTCCTCAAGGCCAATACCGCGAACCTGCGCCACATTTTAACGTGCCGCCGTTCAACCCCTTCACGACACCTCCGCCCGCTAACAATAACCAACATTTTTTTCACAAAGGTCCTACATTTCACCCACCGAAGTAAGACCTGTTAACCCGTGGACAGTCCCATGTAACTGGGGAGCGAACGACCAATTTCTTGGGAAGTCGGTGAACTGCCACCTAATTTCGGAAATGCAAGCTACACCTGCGCAATTTCTAATCGACACCGGTGCGGTAGTGTCAATTTTTTCAGAAAGTATAATTCGAAAAAGCGGAATTAAAATTAATTACGATAGCATCACGAACCCAACAATCGGAATAACCGGGCACGCTCTGCCAATCGTTGGCTCGTGTGACGTGTCGATATATTTAGGGTCAGCAACATACATTTGGAAGGTGCTAGTCAGCGACGACAGCCTCCATATGGATACTGACGGGATTATCGGACTAGATTTTTTAAAATGTTACGGGTTCCGTATAGAATTAGACACAAATCGTATTTGCCACCTAGAAAATCAAATACCTTTAGTTACTATTACTCCCAAACCTAGAATAGCTAGTTTTAAAAATATCCCCGTCGACTCAAAGGGTCAGTTAGGACCGGGCAATCCCAACAAGTTGGATCTCATTACAACCCCGAGCACTCGGCCCACAGTGGTACAGCCGGTGGTTGAAATCGAGAGTTGCACGGAAGGCAAAACAAAGGTCGAGACAATGCCAAGGCAAAAACGGGTCCGGTTTGCGGAGAGACGTCCCCTCAAACCCTCCCCAGTCTCGAACCCGCGAACTTTCATGCCTAAGACCGTCGAACGCGCGGACACCACGTCGGTGAAACCGAGGCTTGCGAGCAAACTCCAAGGAGTCTCTGCAGTTTCGGCCACCGTTAGCCCTAGTTTAGATATTAATTTTTCAAAATGTTTTGAGTCCCGTGTCCCTTTGACTGACGAGGTAGTCGTGCCGGCTCGTAGCCAGCACTTGTGTTCAGGAAAACAGCGTCGAAGGATCGGTTGCCCGGAAACCACCTCGTCTGCTGCCAGCGAGAGTTCGCGATGTCGTATTTTTCACCCTGCGGAGATACTTATTAAAGGAATAATGTTCTCGCGCTTAGTTTTTAATGAAAGAGATGATTTATATGTACAACTTAAATTAATTAATATTAGCGATAGTGATTTAGTTATTCCCGCTCGAACATATGTCGGAGATGTCGAGGCGGTCGAGTCAATGCCTCCGCACGTAACTATAGGTAGTGTTTCGAGGGTCGAACCCGCACCCCTAGACCTCGATTCACTTTGTAAATTAGACCACTTACCAATCCAAGAAAAGGAGAAAGTTTACGAGCTTCTGTCACAGTATCCCGAAATCTTTTATAAAAAGGGAGAGCCTATGAGCTGTGCTGTTAATGTCCAACATAGAATTGACACCGGCAATGCAACCCCTATAAAGCGCCCACCTTTCCGAATACCTTTTTCACAGCGACCACTAGTCGACCAGTTTACTAAAGAAATGCTCGAACAAGGTGTCATTGTTCGAAGCTCATCACCTTGGAGCGCACCTGTAATTATTGTTTCCAAAAAATCCCTAGATGGTACCCCGCAATATCGCTTTGTCACTGATTTTAGAGCTCTAAATGAAGTTACCCGTAAGGATTCATACCCATTGCCGATGATAACCGAAACCCTAGCCATGCTAGGTAACGCAAAATACTTCACGGTTCTTGATATGGCATCAAGTTACTATCAAGTACCCATCCACCCCGACGATCAAGAAAAAACTGGATTTTCTACATACAACGGCCACTATCATTACAAAAGGCTAGCTTTTGGTCTATCCGGAGCACCCGCTACTTTCCAAAGACTAATTGACACTGTTCTTGTAGGACTGACAGGAGTCAGCTGCTATACATACCTCGACGACATTGTTGTTTTTTCACAAACTATAGATGATCACATTGATAGGCTCCGCGAGGTATTCGACAGATTAAAAACCGCTAACCTTAGACTCAAGCCAGAGAAGTGTGCATTCCTCCAGAAACGTGTGGAGTACTTAGGCCACATTATCTCTAGCGAAGGTGTTACTGTCAACCCAGAAAAAATTAAAGTTATTAAAGAATACCCCACTCCCAAAACCGTCACACAGGTAAAAGGCTTCCTCGGTGTAGCCGGGTTTTATAGGCGATTCATTCCACAATACGCGAAAATTGCCAAACCGCTCACTATTCTAACAAAAAAGGAACAATCTTTTGTTTGGGGCAGGGAACAGGTTGACGCTTTTGAACAACTAAAAGCAGCCCTGTGTTCCGAACCTATCCTTCAATTCCCCGATTTCAATAAAACTTTCATTCTGACCTGCGACGCTTCTCAATACGCAGTGTCTTGCATTTTAAGCCAGGAAATAGACGGTAACGACCTACCGATAGCTTACTTCTCGCGTCAACTCAACAAAGCAGAACAAAACTATTCCACATATGAGCGTGAATTAACCGGTATCATAAGCGGAATAAAACACTTTAGAATCTATGTCTATGGACGACAATTTAAAATATATTCCGACCAAAGAGCCCTTCAATTCTTAATCGCTAAAGAAAACAAATCTTCACGTCAACTCAATTGGGCCGCACTATTAGCTGAATACGATTATACCATAACCTACAAACCCGGAAAATCGATACCACATGCCGATGGTTTATCTAGAATAACCGTAGATTCGGTATCTGCTCTATGTGAGCCGATCTACGACAAACAGCGTATAAAAAATGAACAAAGAGCCGATCTTGCCTTTTGTCACTCTTCCTAGGAGATTCTGCAAGCGCCACCAGACTTTGTGCGCGCGAAATCAAACTGCAATACCAACCAACTGTTTTCAGAGCACATGATTCAAACACGTGGATTTTTAGCGTCCTATCCGAATCACTCCACATCCACTGTGCTGGGACACCTTCTAACGGAGTCACTAGCCATTTAATACAAGGAACAGGGAGGTTAACAGTCGACGCGAATTGCTACGTCTATGCAGACAGCTTCGTGTTGTTTCCCCATGTTTCCGAAACAATTACTCAGCAGTTAGAGTTCCATGTACCCCCAGTCCCGGATATTTACCCACTTTTACGTTCTGCAAAAACGAACCACCCTCTTGGTACGCCCGAAGAAATCGATTCGGTGCTTCAAGATATTCAATCGTCGAGAGATCAGCCTCTCGTCTTGCCGATGGGAGAATGGACGAGTCGCCTCGCGACCATTGCCGCCAAAAACCGTCCTGATGATTTACGAATTACTACCTACACTGTCTCTATAACATTTTTTCTTACGATTTTAATCATTCTTGTATTTGTCTGGCGCCAACGCCACTTATTTTTCAAACAAAAGGAATTGCTTCCAGAGCAATTGCCTTTAAACCCACGAGTATCAGAACCGCAATCAAGTGTCAAAACCGTAATAGAATAGGTTATCTTTAGTTTAATTAGGATAAGTTTTAAAATTTATTGTCGCCTGTATGCTAATATAAGTTTAAGTTATAGCAGTAGTCATTATTGTAAAATTACTACCATGGACTCGAGACGTCTCTTCGCCACCATCGCAGTAGTCGACGACTGCGATGCGTTGTTACCTGTCTGGCGCCGATGGACAATGAACAGCGGCCACTGAACACTGCCGTGACCGCCAAAGACAAAACAACCGGGCTGAGCGAGAAGTAACCACCCCTCATCTCGCGACAAACACCGAGTACCGCCAAACACCATCAATTGAAAACTGTATTCATCTTTAAACTCTACGTTCCTTGTTATGAAACTCTTCATTCGCCACCACAATTTGTTATTCAAGCATTACCACATTAACTTTTCTAATTATTTTTGCATTTTGCCTCAACCAAATGATCTTGTACTTAATCACACTATTCTTTCTGATCAATTGAATTAGGGTTTTTCCTTACAAAGATCATTGCAACGATTCATTGCAAGATCTCCAATTATCCATATCGCATTGTGCTCATCCGTTCTGACTTTCCATCAATCGGAGATAATATGTTCGGCTGGCGATTGCGTCGAGACGCATGCTCTTGGCGAATGCACCAAATACGGAGGACTGGTCGCTGCTCACAAAACGGCGTCGGGGGCGGTGGTCTCTCTTCTTCCGAAGGAGACCTGCGGATCGACATCACCACGTGTCACTGTACCGGGTCAAAACACCGACCGTTTGCAAGAACAACTGCCCATTCCACCGTCAGCCTACGAGCAAAGCGTCACCTCAAGTATTCTGGACCGAATTCCCTTCAGCACATCGATTCAATACGTTACCAAACGAACTAAGCCATAGCACAGTTTTCTCACAAAAAAAAAATGAAAGTACAATCTGCGTACCCGGATTTATAATAATTTAATTATGTTAGTTAAATTTTAATTTATTTAAGTGGAAATGCGAAAAGCGAATTTGTTTCAAGAATTATGTTATTTGCCTACATTTTAATTTGAAATATCTGAACCACTTGAGTATGTTATAAGTTGTAAACCGACACCTGGTAAGGAACATAATTAATTGATTGGTTCCACCCTAACCGTTAGCTACGATATGTTTTCTTACTCGTAACCCTGATTTGAAAATGGTTTTCCATTTGTTATTTTCGACCTAATTCTGATAGGTTTTGTTTTGAGATATGTGACTGTATGAAACTGTATTTATTTACTTATTTTGTACGTATCTATCGCATTTATACCCGATTTTTTTTGCGATACAATTTGCCTTTCGACGTACTGGATTTTTATTTTTATTATTGTTTTCTCTCTCTGGTATTTGAATTCTGATTTTCGTTTTCTTGTCTAAGCTTGTGTTTTGCGTCTTCGCGCAAAATGTGATTTTTGTTGTCTGAAAATTTTTATTTTTTATTATGATTGATTAACTTTTATGTATGTACCTTGGACGTTCTGTATCGATGGATTGCTAGATCTGCTTTTGTATAATTATTAGTTAAATTTTTGGAAGCATCATCCTCGTCGGAGGATAACGCTTCATTTCCAGGGGGGAGAGTGATGTAATACTGCAGAAACTTGTCATATTATCTAACCTTCAGCTTGCCCAACATTTCGGCTAACCATTGCCACCCGCTTTCTAAATTCCTTCAATCCAACTCGCACAACGACACTAAAGGTGCCGCCGGTATTTACAACCCTTAATGTAAGAACCCAAAAGCTCTCGGACTGTGTCCTCGAGCCGCGGCGTGCAATTGCATCAAGGTGCCGCTGACCTAAGGGCAGACGCAACCCCAATTTCTCTGTAGCATAAATAGAACTCTCACCCCTGCCTCGCTCTCAATCTTCCACCTTCGATCGGCGAGAGCAGACGTCGATCGCGAGCCTAGTTTTAAGGTAATATTAATAAACCCTAGTATGTAATCTTGTATTCTTAATCAACCCACCATATCCATCCAAGAAAGATACTCGCTTCACGGCTGGGAACTCACTGCTTCCGGAGCTCGTTCGTCTCCGCGCTACTATAATCGAACGTGGTGGCAGCTAACATCAAATCGCTACCTTTCATATCGTCACCTATTACACAGTTAAATTGATTTGCACTTGAAATCTAATTCAAAATCGGAAAATGTGAATGATGTGGACATTGAACCCAACTGAAGATTTGATTTCTATCACAGAATTATATAGTTGGAGCTTGTTATGTTAACCTGCTAAACATTTAAAAAATCACGTTATTTATCGCATTGTTATGGTAATATAGCGCGAAAAAATGAAACAGGGATAGTCCCATTTGACTTTCCATGGAGGAACCTTAACATTATAGTATACCTACATGAGTTTGGCGACTTAAAGCATGTAATTAATTCTACTGCGGTAGAGTGCAGTGATGCACCGTTGAAATTCCACCTATTTTTTCTATAACCCTTTATAAACCATTACAACTATCACAAATAACCCCCCGGGGCCACCACTGCTCTCGCAAACCACCCACTACACAGATCCTGCAGCATCCAGCACTCAACGGAGCGCTCATAACGAGTTACAGAATAGGCATACACGCTGGGGTAACATGGGGACACACTGGGTTATGCACCATGAACCCCCCTTACCCTCCCCCTCAACAATCCCCCCCCCTAAACACAGCCCATGAAACTCCAGCGCAGCAATTTACTGTAATGAGATACCGTACCATCTCTCTCACTTTGCCATTATCATTTCTCGTGATTGTGTGGGCTTGGGGTGGGTGGGGGGTGGGTGGGGTGGTTGTGCGTGCGCACGCGTTCTGCGTCTGTGTGCGTGCCGGGGGTGGAAGGGGCCGGTTGTTAAGGGCGCCATTGGGGCGAGGAGGGGCGCTCTCAATTTGGAAAGACGTTTAAAGACCATACGGGTAATGAGTTGAAGAAATTATCAAATGCAATGTGATTCCGTGTGTAGTAGGAGCTGATTGTTGGCAACCGGGTCAAAAGAGCAGGAGAAAAAGGTTAATTTCAAGACAAAAAATGTGTAATTTTGTATATTTAAACGTTAAAGTACTGGGATAAGTACTGGGAAACGTACTGATTTTGCAGATTGTGACTTGAAATTGAACTGAATTAACGCTGTATACTCATAACGCCATCCACGATGGTCCATGATCCGTACCCAAAATGCCGATGGAGATTATTAGACATCGTCAAGCCATAATCGACGAGAAATGAACACAAAAGACACAAAACTTCTAAGCCCCAGTTCCTCAAATAAAATCCACGAGTCTAACCATAGAATATGGTCTAACTGTTGCACAGAATATAATGAATTTTGATGAAAAGCCGTCAACTCCTTCAATCTAACGAAGCACCCCCCAAGCGCCATCCGTGCCGAGCGCGAGGGTGGCGAGTGTCGAGGCGCCGAAGGGGGTGGTGATGAGGGGGTAGGGGAGGGTGGAGTTTCTGGGGCAGGGCACGAGGGGGCGGCCGCGGGGGAGGCTCGAACCCGCGGCGCCGGCGCGTTGCGCTGGCGGCATGGCCGATAAATGGGGTGTCAATGCACTACCCAATACTTGGTTGCCTCGGCGCCGACTGCAGGGTACTCGCTTTATTCCATGGCCATGCAACGCGGCGATCGAGGTTAATTGGTGAAATGATTAATGGTTTTGTCCGGCCGTGCACGTGATTAACGGTAGGGAAATCCGAGCGTTTTCTTGGAATGGGTATTTTTCGAAACCGTCATTTGACAGGTTATTATTTTATTTAACAACGTGATAGGGATGAGGAAAGATATGGATTTTTAAGCAGCATGGATGAGCCAAAAGAGCGCGCCAATTTGATATTATATGAGCCGCTTGAGATAATCTGCAATTGTGCGTTGAATCGCTTGTACATTGATACTAGCTGTCAAAATGGCACGCCGTAAATGTCACAAGTTTTTGCGCGGTGCGAAGTAATGCTATCTAGTTTGTGTCTGGCTCATATATCTTAGTCTTCAATGCAGTAAAAGTCAATTGGGATCAATATATCATCCAGATTGATTACTTCGATTATCTTCCAAGTCGTAAGTGAGACATGGCTCTTTACGTTGTCAAAGTGCGAAAATTACGCGAGGCTCTCCATGTGGCTTGCCAACTGCGCAGTTTGTGTTCTAAAACCAAATAGATGGGACCCATGACCACTGAAGGACCTCTTTTCAATTGCATTTAATTCCGATCGCGATTTATTTTCTCTTGGTCTTCATTGATTTCCAATTAAAATGTCCAAACGCCATAGGATTTGAATCAACCGTAGTAAATTACATTATTTTCTTACTGACAATTCCACCCGCTACTCTGTCCGGCGAAAGCTCAGAAACAGCTTGAAGACCTTGCAATTAGCAGCCTGTCTTTGGTTTCCGTGGTCTCCACGATCGTCTGTCGCCTGTCGTCGTCTCCTTTGGACGGGGGCGGCGGCACGTGGGTGGCGGCGTCTTTAGCTAACCCCACTGTCATCTTGACTGCAAATGTCTGCCGACTCTGGAGCCCGTGTGATGCTGCCCTTGCTAATTGTCTCCGACTGTTGACGTTTGCAGGAACTTGAAGGATCATCATGCTACAATCTATAGCTGGGACTGTGCACTGTACCAGCGCTTACAATTGCAATGGTGTCAGGGGCGGAACAACGATTCACGGGCCCGCCCGCAGATTTGGTTGAGAGGCCCCCCCCCCCACAAAATTCACGGCATTTTTATATTTTTTGAAAGTTTCATGAAATCGCGTAGTCTTACCTTAAAATTGTTTTTTCCGCACCTTCATCTCTTCAAATCGATCTATCAGGGGCCCGATGGTCGGCAAGATCCTGTGTTGATTATAAATCGTTTGATTTGGGCATCCAAAACAGTGGAGCTGGTGCCATAGTGTGCCCGATCGGTTGGGTACTCGTTAGTTATCAAATCGCTGATGTTATATTGCGTCGAAGCAGTTTCTGCAGTTGCGGAAAAACTATCATATTTCTGTGATGCTAGGCTTTCCAGAGGTGCCGAAACTTCATTGCTATTTGCGATGCTGACGTCGACATTGATTTTGTCAATCACTTCACCAGCACAAACCACTTCACTAGCACAAATCACTTCGCAGACTGCACTAGCACCGGTGATCACGGCAGGCAAAGATGCCAAAAGCTCTACTTTTTTCAAACTTGCATCCTCTGTAAGATCACCCGTTAAAGAATCACCAGCCAAAGGTGGAAATGGGACCGACGCGGACCCCGACGGTTGGTCACTCCGAGAAAAAAAACTGTTAATCTTTCCACACTTATTGAGTTCGTTAGCTAAAAACTTCTTTTTCCGTTTTTTTGACGCCCCACTGGTCGCACTCATAGTTGAAAAGCCTCCAAAATCCGAATGGCAATCAACTTGTTCGTATCAAGCTCTCTTGCAAACTGACTAAATATTGGGGCAGAAATGCCTTGTTTCCTTCAATTGCAATGGTTATTGGAGACATGGCACATGTCATGGACATGCTTACGCTAGGCTTCTATGTTCAAACGAGAGGTTTAGTGTTCTAGGAATATGAATTAGTAAACTCAAATTCTACTTGCAGCCTAGCGTGAGACAGGAAACATAAAAACTAATCGCAGAAAAGGATTGTCGCGATTTCGCATTTATACAATATGATATCGAATGAAAAATATGAGACGGGCGACGGGCCCCCCGCGGCTGCGGTCGGGCCTGGGCCCGCCCGCAGTCGCGGGCCCTGCGGGCGCCTAGTTCCGCCCCTGAATGGTGTATAACCATTATAGCCATTATAGATATCACATAACATGCATCACATTCAACACATAAATCGGATATAACAGTTATCCGACAACATTATCAACTATCGGTCACCTCGCAGTCTGTTGTAAGTTGTTCCATCCTATCCTAAATTTAGTTCTCTCTATACCCTAGCCAATGTACACCTCGATCTGTTATCAGTCTCGTGTTGGTCTGTCTGATGTCTGTTGTAAGTCTGTGGATCTGTGTTAGTCCGTTGTACTTGTAAGCTGTTCTACTCTAGCCATACATATAATTCACTTCGGCCAGTTGTACCCTGGTCTACCCTGGCCAGGAAGAGCATAGACAAGCAGCGAAGGAGGACCCCGTCGTGTGTGAGACGAGTCGAGCAGCACGTTGGCAGACAGAGAAGCGATTGTTGTAGACATCGTTCTAGGTGGTTCTAGGATGTTGGCCAAGAGGAAGTGGGAGGGTAGATCACTCGCATGACGGCCGACACTTGTTAGGATTGTTTTTTTCGGTGCGGACGCTATGCGAAATATCTGCTAGTCCATGCACTTTGTCTGAGGAACACCTACGCACGCGGTTCGCTAAAACTCCAGGGTAGTATGTGGATATGTGGGAGAAGATTCACCTGAAAACAAGCTAAAAAAGTATTCGGAGGTGAAGAGAGGTTGATGTGTGTATAGGAATAAGGATGCTCTTACATTAAGTATCTTGGCAAAGCTCATCTCTGTCAAATTATCTCAAACCGAATAATTTTGGCTTGCATCACTTGCGCTTGGCCTATCCTCGGCGCTCTCCATAATTTATTTTCCTGCGTTTATTTTCCTTTTTCTTTGCAGAGTTTCTCTGAAAAATTACGATAACACAAATAAAATCAAAGCCAACACTTTGGTATCGGCCATCCGCGTATAGTCTCATGAAAATTATCCCGTAAACGTCCGATTCAATACCTCTTCATGTCGCACCACGCTCGACGGCGTCCGATGCGACACGAGCTGCGAATCCGCACGCCATCGCACCTCGGTACACAGCACACTCACTAAGTGGTGTGATCTCTGATGTCGACTCCAACGCCGCCGCTTCTGCTGCTGCTGCTGCTGCTGTACACAGAGAGACAAGCAGACGTGGTCAACGAGCCGCTACCTCGCCGGGTGTTCGGCTTCCTAAGCACCTTGCTGCACGCTGCTCGTTGCTACTTGCTTCTTGCACGATGCTTACTGCTCGGTGCTTGCTGCTTGCTGCTTGCTGCTTGCTGCTTGCTGCTTGCTGCTTGCTGCTTGCTCTTGCTGCTTGCTGCTTGCTGCTTGCTGCTTGCTACTTGCTGCTTGCTACTTGCTGCTACATGATTGCTGCTTGCTGCTTGCTCCTTACTGCTTGTTACTGACTGCTCGCTGCACGTTTCTTACTGCACGTTACTTGCTGCTTGCTACTCGTTGCTAGTTGCTCGCTGCTCGCTGCTCGCTGCATCGCATAAGAGGAAGACGCCAGGAAGCTGCGTTACGGGGAAGTGACGTCGAGCGTGTCAGAGGTTAAAGAGACAATCAGCGCCGCTGTCTGTTCCGTCTGTTTCGTTTGTGCGAACACCGACGAGCCGATCACGGTCTCGATCGAACAGTGGCGCACTGTCGGGGTGCGGGCTGTGCGCCGGCTTCGATACGATGTGGAGCCAGTCAAGCGTCTATTGCAGTACTTTGGGGCTTCAGCCGCTTCATCTGGAAAATAAATTAATTTAAATGAGAGAAAATTATGCCACCCCCAACGTATCTAATAATAATCTACCGTAAATGCAACGAGTATTTTCATTCAGGTTCCAATAAACACAAACCCCAAACGTACTTATAGAAAACAATTTAATATACAGAAACTAATTTGTCAAATCTAAGCGAGACCCGAACCAAACTCAAAGACAGCAAATCCATTTTATTATCGATCAACGACTAGATTTTATGAGATCGCCTGGAGAAGACATCAATTCAGACTGAGTTTCCTATACCATCGATTGAAAAGACTCAGTGTGCTAAATCAGAGTAGGCCCCTTAAGTGAGAGATGTACCCACTGAGTTAAAGCTATGCTAAGATTATTTCATGGATGTCGTTGCCACTTCTTGTGCCATCTCACACCGAGGGACAGCTAGGAAAGAGAGCGGCGATCACCGTGGCGGCGCCACTGCGAATTCTACGCCGCCATCCGAGCACGAGTTGATGAGAAACACGCATGGCGGTGGCGGCGGTGGTGGATTTCCCACTGGACCATGATCGGAGGCAGGGGACTAGAAAAACGTTGTGTCGAGACGCCGCCGCCGCCGCCGCCGCCGGTAGTTCCGAGCGTCAGCGGACAGGAAAATGGGGACGCTCGATTGATTAGCGGCTGCCGTAGCATCCGACAACCGGGTGTGCAGTGGCGTTGCCCACGTTTTTCTTCGTTTCTCATTCCCGATGCGACCGCGTTGTGTTGGTGTGTGTAGGACAGCTGACGTGGATGGCCAGCTGTAGGCGGTGGTTGACGGCGTTAAATACGTCACAAGTTTAGCTAAGCATCGCGATGTGGTAATCGGGTATTTTTTTAGGGTTGTTTTTGCCAATTCAATGGCTGTTAGTGTTGATTAATATTATAAATACACTTAGTATCCATTCCACAGTTGGTTGTCAGCGTAGCATACTTTTTATCGGCAAAGTAAATGATCTTGGTTCATAATCGAGGTACAGATATAAATTTTGGATTGGATATTTTGTGTCTTGATAATAAATATATGAGAGCTGTTACTTATTGCATCCAAAAACTTCAAAACACCTATTACATTCAATCAAAATTCTATCAAAATGTCTTCATGATAATATACACTCGCTATATAAAGCCAGGTAGAGCAATTCGGGTTGTGATTTCCCTATTTTCGTTTGTTATTTAGCAGAGCTAATTAATATTTTTTTCCAAAATGGTAGTACGTCCAGTGGGTATCTGACGTCATTTTTATTTGAGTGGAATAGGTCTATTGACTTATGACCGTTGGCGATGTCGATTTCACCGTAATCATCAAGACGTCCAGCCGGACGTTTAAAACTGAAATTAGAATACCATTGATGAAAATTTCAATTCACAATGTTCCCCGATTGATTTGATGTCAGTAACTGTTCCGACTGTTCGATCGGCACATGTGATGTGGACCGCTGCATGGGCGATGAAAAAACAGCTAATCTGTTTATAAATGGACGCAAGCGGTAGCCGTGAATCGAACACGAGCTCACCAAGTGTAACACATAGTTCTCTCATCTCACGTGAGCGGGATCAAGTGTCTCGGAATGTTATCATGCGTTTGTCAAGTCACACACGCGACCAATTAGGTCTACGAAGCCGACGCAGTTATCCACTATCCAC
Organism: Nemurella pictetii; assembly: GCA_921293315.2. Classification (NCBI taxonomy): domain Eukaryota; kingdom Metazoa; phylum Arthropoda; class Insecta; order Plecoptera; family Nemouridae; genus Nemurella; species Nemurella pictetii. The sequence goes on along the minus strand of OV121120.1, from coordinate 15,891,885 downwards.
CATCCACCGTGCATCCACTATCCATCCACTCTGCTGCTCTCGCAAGAATGCGAATCTTGGAGGTGCGGATAGAAGACATATTGTTAGCAATGACAAGCAAATGTCAGTTTTACCTTGAGTAGTTGTAGGTGGCGGCACCCTATCATATTAAAGCTGAGCAATTCTATTGTTTCTACGAGTTTTATCCCTAAACTCATACGTAGAGTTGAGAAAATGAAAAGCTGACACAAGGTTCAATAACGGCTATCATGCTTCTATTGTATAATTGTGCGTGAAAAATGAAAATGCTCGCGCATAATTTTACATTGCAGATTTTTAATAGATCCATTCTATGCGAATACGCATTTTTTGTCTTTGAACTATTTTATGCTGAAATTTGCATCAGCCCTTCTTGGGACTGTGAAACCACGTCCGAAAATGTTTTCTTCGCACGCTTCATACAATTTTCTATACAATCTATACAGTCAACAAGTAGACTTACTCCAAAAATAGCTTCAATTTACTTTGAGAAGTACTAAATTACCCCCGTTTCTCTCATCGGATGGGAGTTATTTTAATCATCTTTCCACAGCTATAAATTTTCTTGACATTTTTCTTAAATGCGGTCAGGGTTGGTCTAACTTATCAGTTATAAATGAGCAAATTAGACGCCAAACAATTGTAATGACAAAAGTGCGCTGTTGAAATGATCTACGGATCCAAGAAAATCTCGACCACACTCCACTATCAACGATACTTGTAAAATAACCAGATAACACAGCAACCAGCCCATCATTCCGCAACGCCGTCACCTGCAACCCCCCGCCCCCAACCCCCAGCCCGGTGGAGGCGCCGCGATACACGGAAACCCGCTCCAGCAGCATCCGCAGCCTCCGCCGATCTCAAATGCGTGTGAGGTCGCGCCGGCCCAGCAGCCAGGCAGTCCGGCCATCTCGCGGCATGACTCGGTAATATCCGATGTCCCATTAGCACTGGTGTCGGTGAGGTCTCTCCGCGGCCGCGCGGCTTCCTTTGATCTGCCGCCCGCCCCCTTGCCGCCGCCCCCCTTGCCGTCACCCATCCCCTCCGCTGCCTCTGCTCAAGTTAACACGACGCGGAGTCAATGTGTGATGCTGGCCAGCACCGCGGCGCGATGTGCGATGATAGCGTGCGTCGGACAAGCGTGTAGCAGCTCTGCGCTTGAATCGCGGCGTGGAAACAGTGCTGGTAGATAGGAGCGTAGAGCTACTGTAGTTGGAATTGTGCTCACATGGCTGCTTGATTCAGCTAGACATCGTACACTGGAATGGCTAATCTCTTGTGTTGCGTTGTATACATATGAATTGGACTAGCGTGTTGTGGTGTTTGTAGATAGGAGCGTAGAGCTACTGTAGCTGGAATTGTGCTTGTTGCTTGATTCAGCTAGACATCGTACACTGGAATGGCTAATCTCTTGTGTTGCGTTGTATACATATGAATTGGACTAGCGTGTTGTGGTGTTTGTAGATAGGAGCGTAGAGCTACTGTAGCCGGAATTGTGCTTGTTGCTAGATTCAGCTAGACATCGTTCAATGGAATGGCTAATCGCCTGTGTTGTAAACTAGCGTATTTTGGACTAGTGTGTAGCGGAATTGTGCTCGTAGCTTCATGATTCTGCTTAGACACATCAGTGCGATGGAATAGCTAATAGCGTGTGTTGGACTAGCAGCGTGTAGAGCCACTGTGGATGAAAGTGGAACTTCTAAGAGAGTTGCGCTACCGTGGCTGGAGATCCTTCAATGCGACTACATGCTAGTCCAGAATACGCTATCACCCATTCCATCGCGAGCTGATGGTGTAAGCTGGACTATATCGTACAGTCTCAGATTATAGGATGAATAGCTGGGAGCGAGAGGCTGGAAAGGTAGCTTAAAGAAAAGCTTGAAATTTTCTAATGGTTGCTTCCATTCAATATAATGTGATATACGCAATGATCTTGCTTTGATGACCGATTTAAACATGGGAAAACTACAGTACAATTTTCTTCCACAAAGTTGGACCGACAAAGAATGATAATTCCTGGTGGCTTTCCCCTACGTTTCCTATTGCGGAGAGTACACGTTAAGAGATTATACGCTATACTATTCCTCCCCGTTCGCGAGCAGACGATACCGACAGATTGTTTTGCGGTTTGCAGTTGAACCATGGCTGAACATCCCGGCCACGGCTTCACGAATTACTGCTGATATGATAAGATAATGATTAGATAATGATTGGATAATGGGCAACGAGCTTGCAAGCTTTGACGCCTCGCGAGAGCACAGTCAAAGAGATAATTGTTTTCAACATTCTATTGTTTGCGGGCCGCTTTGATTTGGTTACGGGCTAGGTATACATAAAATTTGCTTTGTTTATTTTTGTATTGTGTTTCTCCACTGATATTGCAGCTGTGGATTGTTCTACTATGCTGTATAGGTCCGTTTTTTGGGATTTACATATGATTGTTCACAGTTTAGTGAAGAAAATTTTGAAGAATTATCAATTAACATTTTATCTTTAACATGAATTCCTCTCTGGGGCTCACTCTCGTCTCACATTACTTCACAGAACTCGCCGCCAAATTATTAAAGAAAAATAATAATCGCCCAGCAATTTCTTGCAGTCACAAACGCCCGTGCATAAATCTTCGCGCCACCTTCTCCGACTTTGACACAGATATTTAAACTTTATTTATTATTTTCATTCGGTTTCAGTAACAATTTTACAGTCTCCCTTCTGAGAATCTCCTTTGATACGTTCACCGAGGTCGCGCCGAACACGGTATCACACAGAAGCGTGTGGACGAGATTCTCGTAAAAATGTGCTCTGCTTTGAGGTGACTCCTCTGTGGGCTCTCTTGACATTGTGTTTAGACGAGATGAGACTCTCCTTTCATTCGGAATCACATGTCACCGAAAATGACTTATCACTCCGCGTACGATCTCCGAGATCTTCACCGTCAAGTGAATCTATAAATCTACTTCCGGGAGTGGTGTATGTATACCACGTGCATGTGCGGCATAGCAAACGATGTTAATTCTTTGATAATTCGTGTAGAGGAAATCGGGTCAATTTTTCAAAGGCTGTGTACGGGTCTTGAGGGGATACGAAAAATGTTTGTTATAATTTTCTCACTTTCAAGAATTAGGTTTCTTGGTCTATAACTATATCATCACCTGTGTTTATAGTTTGTACAAATCATGAATTTTTTAAAATTATAATATGATGCTGTATATAATATTATAAGAACAAGAAAGAACGCAACTGACGTCCGGAAATTGCGGGGATGATTGTAACTAAAAGATAATTTAGCTTAGGAGTGATTTCCCATAAGATTTCCCATGCTTATAATGGGTGAAGTTATATGTAAGCTATATATTTTAATGTGTACCCCATAGAATTATTGTAACAACCGTCTACTGTTGCAGCAGTAACAATTTAGTGTCAGGAAGTTTCCCAAACCTTCTAAAATAAAGTGGATGAATTGACAATTCTAATACTATGCACATTAGAAATTAGAAATCTGAATGCATGATAGTCAGACCTAAGGGATTGTGAGGGGATAGGTAAATAGGTTTTTTAACAAAAAGCAATTCCGATTGTTTCGTTTGAGAACAACATTTAATACTCATAATAATTACCATTTTTATATTCACGAGAGTACATTTTTGGCTAAACATTTAGCAAACTATATGTACATGTACATAAGTAATGTACAACTTGATTCTATTGGCATGCACAAATTCACATGGCGGATAGGTTTAAAATTCTAAGTAATTATACCTATGTTCAGATAAAATTCGCTTTATATTTCAGTGCACATGCCCAAAACACAGCTCGGATATAGGTATATACTGTTATTTTCCGCTCAATAAATTATTGATAGTATCTATATAGTTATACACATCAGAAAGAAACGAAGACGATATCACGCTAAAGAAGGGGCATTTTCATTTTTAAGAGCATAGGTTTTGAAAATATGTAGTGCGTTTTGCTGGAGTTGATTCGGTTGGCACACCATCAGCAGATGAAATCGTCGAAAAAAATCATAATAAGGCTTAACCAGGCACCTACTATGGATTTTTATCAAATAATTGGCGAAAAATATTTGCATTTTATGTTTTGTTATAGTGGTGGAGTGCATTGCATCGAGGCTGTAAAATGCAAATCGGTTATAATTACTTTAGCGCGTAACTTTGACAATTAAAATAATGCACGAGGAAGCTCTAAGTATATGTATAGCTCACATCCATCACATCCATGCATTACCCATTAGTATCAATTTCGTTCCTAAGATTGCGGCAAAATTGCATATTTATCATTCCTTGGTGCCGGTGAGCAGCAGGCAGACACCGAGACCCGATCTCCACGCTTGCAACTTGTAATGACAGCTGTTTGGCTTCTGTATTTTCAGATCTTAATTCTATTAACGTGGTCATATACCTATGTCACTAATAAAGCTAGGGTTTTATTGGGATTACCACTCAGGAGTCAGAAGTGGAAATTATTTCCAGTAGCAGAATCTGATATGGTCGGAGTACTGCCTAAGTTATTTAATTAATGCTGTATACTCGGTTCAATTATAAGTCCAGAGTGGGAATTATTATTAGTTAATGGGTTTCGAATGTCAAGGAGAAATTTATAGCTTTGCTAACGGCATGCGATGGGGATTTTATAAAATTGCGGACTGGAATTGGAAATTGTTAAGTGTAGATCGGCGGTGAAATGGAATCGAAAATTGGACTCGTCTCAGCGTTTCTTTCCGATGAAATAACTTGAATCACGTTTTTAACTTCGATGTCTATATGATCACTAATTAGTATGTACAGGCAATAAATAATAGGATTTAAGTCATGAATAATTATATATATATATAGCTATATAGACAACTATAGTATTTTTTTTATTTACATCTTGAAAGTAAAATTGCACATTTTGTTGGCGACCACTTTAGGCCTATAATATTTGGGAATCAATCGACTGTACACAATAAACACTCAGATGAAATAAATCAGGAATGATCTTTGGTGCTAGAAATTTACTATTAGCACGAACAAAGTAGGACCATCATAAGACAATATCGATGGGTCTCATATAAATAAATTGTTAAAATTAACGTTGTTGCCGCCGTGTTAGGGCGAATTCAACACCCTTGTTCACTGTGTTTTTTCTTGAGTTCCCTTTCGAACATGCCGAGTTGGATGGAACCAATGTTTTTTTTGTTTTTGTAAGGTTGCTTTTGACATTTGGCACCGTGTTGATCAATTGTAATTTTGCCAATAAGAGATGGAGCTTTTAGACGGGACGGGGTCACTCAAACCTGTAAAATTTGTAAAGTTTTACAGAATGTTTATGTTTACACATCATCGGTAATGGCGTATATACATTTATTTTGTTGCACATGTTCTTTGCTTTGCTTTTTTGCCAAAGAAGACTTGAAAAGTTATAAATTTTGTTTTCCAGAAATGATTAATACTTGAGACAGCACAAAACTGCATGTTGATTCCAATGATGACTATTAAAACACTTGATATGTCTCCTAAGCATCTCTAAGGCTCTACAAGTTCTTGTTACCCGACGCCTCCAGCGACAGCGTCATCGCCGCGATCCGCTTCTCGTCCTCCGAGATCGAACTCGGCGACGTTTTCTTTTTCAAAATACCCAAATCTTGTACATTTTCAAGAAAACTTTTATGTGCGGTCAAGACCTTTACCGATTCCACGTCTTTCTTGAGCTCTTCGAGGTCCCGCTTGAGCTTGGCGCGGCGGTTCTGGAACCAGGTGATCACTTGGGCGTTGCTCAGGCCCAGACTCCCGGCGATCTCGTCCCGGTCGGCGGGACTCAGGTACTTCTGGTAGAGGAAGCGTTTCTCCAGCTCGAAGATCTGGTGGTTGGTGAACGCCGTGCGGCTCTTGCGCTTCTTCTTCGCGTTCTGCCGGTTGTTGAAGAGGTTCAGGTGGTTTGCTTGGCTCTCTGCGAACATGGAAGAAGGGGGGAGGGGGGCGAATTAATTCATGGATTCAACAACAGTAACAATTGTGCGAGATGGTCGGATGCAAGTTCGCGATGGGTTTTTTGAATTTATTAGCGGCTCGATGGCCGGAGAGGCTGCTCGTTTATCACGGGGTGACGTTTGCTAAACATCAAAGGCGCCGAATTTCTTGAGTGTGAAATTTTTAAACGATTTCTTTTATACAGTGAAATATCCTCTGCGTTGGCCATCATTCGGAAGATTTCACAAAAGTGACTGAGATAAGCATCTTAACACTATTTTGTCTTATTTAAAGTGTCAAGGTTTTAAGAATATAGAACGTTTAAACTGTTGCGTTGTGGTCGACGAGATCGTTTAAGACGATCGTCGAAATTATGAGTTCCGATTGTTGGGACGGTTTTCGGTTCTTATGACTTTCGAGACGTTACAACTAGCTCGCTGGACTAGAAGGTCGCGCGGGACAGGATAAGCTCATATCTTACGAAACAAAATATATTTACGACCATTCTGTGAAAATTATACGGCTTCAATCATATCACAGAAACGTGCACGAAAGAATTCGAAGACGATACAATAAAATATAACGTGCGCTGATAAAAAAAAAAAGCTTCTTCTAAGCGTAAGGAAGTCGGTACGTATCCCGCTTACACGCTTTTCCGTAATTAACGTGCAGGCAGAATCATGATTAGGTGTTAAAGTATCTTTGTAGCTTAATAATGGATGAGTTCCTTGCACTTTTTACTCCCTTTTTCTGGGGCGAAAAATCTCACCTAACAAATTACAACTTAACATTCGTCGGCATCGCCGGCCAAAAGAATGTCTTCGCGGCGGCAATATCGTTGTAAATGGTGTTTAAGACGGCTGACTCGAATCCGTCGCTCGCCATGCCATGTTTTTGTTAACCATCATCCTGATGATAGGATATGGTTTTTGGGTGTCCGAGGAATTCCGCGTCGAACACGCATCAATTCATGTCAGACCGCAGCATTTTTTCCTCCCATACTCAATCTGAACGATTTTAGTTTCGCTCCTTCATTTTTACCGGCGAGTCAATCGATCTCTCTCTCTCTCTCTTTCTCTCTCTCTTTCTATCCTGTCTCTCTCTCGCGCGCGCACGGCGATGGTTGAGGCTTGCTCGCACTAATTTGCTTGTCGAATGGAGAATTCCCTGCCCACCCTCCCCCTAACCTCTCTCCCTCCTCACCCACCACCCACCCATATATACCGACACCTTTTTCCTGGCGCGCGATGGCTCGTCAATGACGCCGGTGTATCGATAACATCTAACAACAGCTTCGATCACGAGACTTGATATCAGTTCTGACTTGATCCAATCATGAAGGTATGTCCGCGAAAACCCTGTCTTTTTAACGAATTTAATCGTGTTCGTATATAACGTCTGTTTATTAGCCAGCAATTTTTCAATAGTTTGGAATGATGAATATATGCGCTGCTTATAGTTTCTGTTAAACGCTGCCTTTGAGCCATCAGACATCAAGATAAGCACAGTACCGCTCAGGTGTCTTATACGACATCCGTTTAGCGATATAAAATATTCAAATCACTTTTACACCGACAGGAACAATCGAGCCTGCAAAAATGGCGCAAATACTCCGGAATAATTACTGATTCCTCTGAAATATCGTAATTATTCGCAAAGTACCGACCGCGCATATATTAGATAGTATATACGCGAGTGCAAAAAAGGGCACATTGCATCCACACATGCGAGCGCAGCGGTCTGTGTCTCGCGCGGCGAAGGTGTCGGCCACAATTAGATGTTTTTGACTGCCCCGGCCCGTCCTTCTCTCTCGCGCCGCACGCCGCCGCGTGCGCGCCCTCTCCGTCGCACTCACGGCGGCTGATGACAAGGCGATGCCGACGCCGGGGAGTTAGTCACACCTGCCTCCACATGCAACCGTGTTCGGCTGGGGGGGGGGGGAGTGCCGGCGGGGGGCAGTGGCCGGGGGGGGGGGGTCGGCACTGTCGGAAAAACACTTCCCCGTCGTTGTGTGACTCTCGGGGGCATCGGGTGGCGACGATTTTCTCGGCGTGCTGCGCCCGCGCGGGAATTGGGGTGGCTGAGGGCTCGATCGAAGGGCGTTATGTTTTTTTTCTTCTTTTCTGCAGTCTAATTGCGTGAAGTGATATTCCATCATGCGTTTTACTTCGTGGAGCTATTAAAAATGAATCAAAGAAATGGTAGCGGCGTTATTAATTATCACTGTATTTTTGGAACTCATTATCAATCATTTTTAAAAACAATTTGTGAACGAAATGGTGTTTTTTTTTCGTTGAAGTGTGTGTGTGTGTGTGTGTGCGTGTAATTTGACGTACGCATGAATACCGTATCAAAATACTGTATTTTCTAGCAAAGTTTTCTAATTTTATTCGAGGCTCTTAGCGGCTGCTAAGATGAACATTTCCTTCCAGAACGTCAGTTAATGAGCTACAAAGGCAATGCTCACTTAGTGTGAAGCAATCTATTACGGTGTACTTATCTCCCAGCAGCTTGTTTATATTATTATATAACATAATGCTGCATTATGGTGTTCGGAGAAGATTAAAGAGAGCGCGCGGTGCTTTTTCAAAAATAATTGCCCTTGTGTTTTTGAATATGGAGATGGTAAAAAAAGGCCGAACAAGGTCCTTAAAGATGTTTTGTGGACATCAATTTGGTAGGAAACAAGTTTTTGGTGCTTAGAGAAACCAGCCGAAGTGTCTTTGCTGAATGGCTCTGGGCTTCTGAATCCACGCGGTTTACAAGCTTCGTTGATGAAGAAAAAAAAACACATGACGTAAAAAACAGATGTAAATGAGAAAATGAGCATAGTTTGGAAAGGCTAACTGTTGTTCATGTGCCAAAATTTGAGATGGGTAATGATCTTTTTCTTGTTCTTTTCTTATGGCTTTTTGTTGTCCAAATATGAATGGCTCTCCACAAGATATGCCTCGCTCTTTTTACCTGCTAACTAACCTACACTCATTGTATTTCGGAATATATTTCCAAGCAATTTAGAATATTATTTTTGGTCAAAAAAACGTTAACTTTATTAAAATGATAACTTCTGGTATATTTAAAAGAGGCAGCCATCCATTTGTAACAATTAAACGGGAGGGGTTGCCTCAAAACCAGATTAATCAAATCCCATAATCATATTTCAATTAGACACAGTCACAACCTTCAGCTTAATTACAACGAAGTCAAAACACGAAAATGCAAAGTGCTCTTGAATAAAACAAAAAACAAAAAGACCTACAAAAGAGTGCCGGATGCATCGTTCTGCGTTAGTACGTGAAAAAAATCTTATATTCTTTCACTTTTTTAAAGTAACTACATTTCGTATCTAACCAGATTCTCTGGCTAAATGTTAGATGCCGCTGACCCATCAAGTGTCAAGAAACTAAGCTGCTCTCGAGGGATAATAGAGACGTACACCTAGACTTGCTTGAGAACAATCAAGATGATCAAATGAATGTAGACCTTTTCAATAGAATTCCCTCCGCGAAATTCAATATACGAGACTCCTTCAAAGATCAATCAATATCGGGACTGGACCGTGACTTCATCGTCCCATGCCATCTTGATAAAACATATTTTATATTGCGAGCGATAGTCTCAAAACATTTTTAAACAGCGAAGATCCATTTTTGAACGCAGCAGACGGTGAATCCATGAAGTGTTCGTTCTTCGTTCGTTTGGGTATCATCATGCGCATCGAAATCGTCTGACGATGTAAAAAAGTGACCAGCCGATTTGCTACTTCTGCCTCTACCTGTTCTACAAACATAGATTTCATTCAATCAAATGATAATTATTTAAGTGGATTAAACCGTGTCTTGTTATAATCTTTAGATTCGAAGAAATCAAACCGGGAAATAGATTTAATGGACGTTTGATTGGTCGTGTTGTTCTCGAGATGCCAATTATAACAACACTTCAACGATTGAACTTTTCTAATGTGTGAAACGATCACCGTTTTTAATCAGTTATGCCGTAGGTGACATGAGTTATCTATATATTTAATAAAAACATATCTGAAGCGATAATAATTGTGTTTCCTAAAACTAATTAACGTTTTCGTTTCTTTGGCCTGCTCTGTCAGATCGGAATCAATTTTTCACGATTGCTAAAGTAGAAAAAACGGATCGATCAACTCATTCCGCTTCCAAAGTCCTGTAATTTTCCGATAATGGCATGGAATTAAGCGAATCAATTTGAATATCGTGTGCGTGCGATATGAGCTCCTCGTGATTTCTTCTTGATCTTCGCTCGGGATCGCGAGGGGTTGTGGGGAGGGGGGTGGGTGGGAGCGACCCCCCGGAAGTACGATCAGATGTTGCGCGGCCTGCGATCTCGGCAGCCTGACGTAGATGCTTGGGCGCTGGGCAGGGAAAGGGCTGTGGTGCTCGGAGAGTTGCAGACTCCGTCCGTCTGCTGCTTACTGGCTGCCTCTCAACTCATTCCCCAGAATGGCCCACGAATATCAAGTATATGTAGATCAAGCTGCAAGCGATTGACGATCCAGCTGTTGAAGAAATAATTGTCGGAAAACTCGTGTCGGTTTTAGAAAATGGAAAACTTCGATGACTTTGCCAAGCCATGACCTTTGCGAACAACAACTTTTGAATTGCACCACAACTGCACTATCAAGGCAGTGGCTACATCTGTGCTATCGCGGCTCCATTACTTGATAGACTGTTATATGTGAAGACAAAGCCTAACGTGACGTCCATCTGCGTTGATTGCACTATGGTCCGTACGCGTTATCAGCCAATCTCTAGTCAACACAGGCCACACACCTCTAGCTCTGGGGTGACGGTTGAAGCACACCTTTGTCGCCAGTTCGTGTTGAGCCTCTGCCCAGCAATCATCAGACCACGGAGTAGAGCCTCTCAATGGCAATACCACCGTATTGACGCCATAGCTATCAATGATAGCTATCAATGCTCGCGAAAAATGGAGTCTGCGCCCAGTCTGCTTCTCCCCGCCAGCGCTGGGCCTCTATCTACGCTCTGGGGTGCCGCTCTGTGCAGTCGCAGCAGCAGCACCTCCACCAGCCTAGCACCTCGCACCTTAGCCTAGCCTAGCACCTCTCGCAGGATCGCCGGTTCCTCCGCGTGTGCCTGCCAGCCGCGACGAGCAGGTTGCTTGAGACGTTGAGAAGCCGGAACGTTAGATGTTTGCCGCTGCGCTGGCAAGCAGCAAGGTGTACTGCAGGCGGCCGGCAGTGCAGCTCAGACGCCGCGCGAACGCGATTCAGCGTTGGAAGCGTTGGTAGCGTTTGGTAGGGTTTGGTAGCGTTGGCAGCGTTGGAACTTGGAAGCGTTGGTAGCTTTGCCGTGCGTTGGCTGCGGTTTGTAGCTTTGGTATAGTGTTGAGAGCGTTGGTAGCGTTTGGTATTGCTTTGGTTTGCGTTGCCAATTCTGTATTTTCCTCTGTGAAATTTCTGTGTTGATGATGATGTGAGTGGATATCTTCAGCGATGATAGATGTCAAGAGACTTTTTAGGTGTGGTAGCTGGTTCGTCGAGGAAACCCATAGAAATCTTCGCGAGATCATCTTGAAAGAGATAGTAATGAAATTTTGATTGTAGGTGCGCTTTCGTGCCCTGAAGTTTAAGTTCCGAAGGGATTTTTTTTTGGTGCTAAGTCCTTGCGGAAGACACTTCAAGTATTTTAGGACGCAATTTTAAGTCAAGAGGAAATTTTTCGGTGATGTCTTAAAGTCAGCTCTCATTCTAAACTAATAATTGAAAAAAATATCTTAGCATCTCAATGTTATTTTTAATTTCTTCTCCTCCGTCGACTTTTAATACAGTCCGTTCTTCTTCCGACGCGTCTCAACTGCGTTATTATAACCGCGCACAATTTTCCGCCTCTTAATTTCCCCAATTTCCCGGCTCATCTCCGCTACGCAGCTATATCTAGCAGCAGCAGCAGCAGCAGCGGCGAGCGGATGTCGGCAGTATCTCGTCGCATCTCGCTGCATTGCGCGCTATCCTCAAAGAGCTGTGAAAGGTGTGAGATGGGTGTAGCTGCGGCGGCCACCCATCAAGTAGTCTCACACACGAGATATGCCCGGCGTTACCCCCCATCCCCTTCGGTCCCCCACTGCCGGACGGTCGTAACAGCCATTCATTCCGAAACACCTAATTGATGTATTAGCTCGCTTTTCAAAACTTGTGCAACGCATTAGGATATAGGTTGCTCGTGGGCACGAAACAATGCGGGTGGAATGGGAAATTGTGTTGGATAAAGTGAATCGAACAGCGCGTTCGTTGTCTTGTAAACTTGTATAAGGAATGCTTGTCATAGCGTTGAGGGATGGAACAAAAGTTGTGTGAGGTTTGAACACTTTTCGTAATTAAGTACATGGGACAATAATTTACAAGATTAATGTATAGTGTATGAGTTTAATCGCGTTTATATGGACAAGGGCGCGATAGAATGCGATGTAGCTTTTAATTAGAAAATCTGGTATTGAAATGGAGTTTGTAATTACTCTTGGCTGAATTAAAACCAAGTTGGTGTCATTATAAACTGCCTATAAATAGCGGCTATTATCTGCAAGGCTTTGTTATGTAGCGAAGTTAAAACTTAATTGTAACAGCAGAAATGTGCAAGACAGTTTCTCGGTGTGGATTTATGTTCGGAGCATCGCATGCTCAACGATAGTTTGCGTCCGGCGTTTTGTGTGTTACTATTTTCACGGAGGGCCTTCCAAAAATGTATACATAATTTATGCATCGAATTAATTCACGTCAGTTTGTTGGTTTGATTAATTGGTTTGATACAATTAGTCCTTCAAGACTTAATCTCGTGTGTGACCAATTATGTCCCACATTATCTGCGGAATTAATCGAAATCTGCTGGATGTGTTGGCGAATATGTTTTGCCCGCACGCTTCGAATGCACTCACTTGACTTGAGAAACATGAGTACCGATCGATGATCATTGATCGAAGCGAAGAAAACCACACACGCCCACACGAATCTCATTAATAACAAATTATTATAATTTTATAATGACACCTCTATCTGTTAAACACCGCACGATGCGTGGGTGACAGATGAATCGAAGAATGCCTTTTCGTTCCTAATTCAGACGTCAAACGCTTTATAGGCTATGGAAAATCTCATAAGTTATCACGAACACAGAAAAATTATGATTTATTTGTGATTACTTTCGACTACTCCCCTTATGGTACACGCCTTTTTATAATGCAGACTCTGCATATTATACTTTCTATCGTCTGTAGGCCATGTTGTTTTCTATACTATTTGAGCAAAGAGAGTAACGCTGGCCTCTCAGGAATAAAAAATCGATTCGGAAATTAGGCGAAGGTGGACTTATCAAACGCGCATTTGAAAGTTTTTGATAAGTTAATCAAGAGATCTCGGTGAAAGGATCATCGGAAAACATGCATGTTATAATAAAAACTTTTTCCGACATTTTATAGATATTTAGTGCCCACAATCTCACCCAGCGAATGCAATGACACTTTATAGACGCACGGAACTATTTTTAATCCAAAAAATAACCATTCTCCAAAAATGCACTCGGAATAAAGCGGCATTACTTAATAAGAAAGAGCAACAAACATTATTAGAATATTTTAAAAAGATATTATACCTATTTCTATAATACAATATATGTGTGCCTGGCTATACACAAGGTATGTTTTTTAATGATCGGGTAATTAGACATAATGATATAGCGGTGTCCCTTGGCGGCAATAGCACCTCAATCATTGTACCTATACATAACTGGCTATAGCACACACCTATCCACAATCCATCTCCAACCCAATTATACCTATCTTTATCGCATCGATATCACAGTCGATCGTGCCGTCTCTGTCACATGGGACTGTATACCATTCCTCACCAATGACACATACCTTCATAACAACCGAGGATGACATTATAAGGTTGCACCCATCTGTACTTGAAGATATAAACCAATTACTGTAGATACGAAGCATGTTATAATTACGCACTATGTAGTTATAGAATGAAGACTTTCTAAGATCCAAGTTATTCAAAGTAATGGCAAGTCTTTCAGTACAGTGAAAATGGGAGAGGGTCATTTTTGAGCATCTTTCGTGGTGACACTCCAGGAAATGTTAGTCTTCTCTTGAAATCTCCCACGGGTATGTCTGCTCTTCAACGTGTCAATTTAATTGAGTATTTAACTGGGCCATTTATTTGACATTTTTGGCCATCGTTTGGCAGTTAAGGCAGGCAGCGTGCTGTCACCACAAGCATTATTCTTTGCGTTTTAGAAGATCTCTTTCGTCAGCCTCTTATTGGTTCTAGAAAGTATCGAGTTTCTAACTGCCACCACGTGACTTGGTCCTAAACGCCTGTCCTATCTTCCTGTCTAGTTTTTCACGTATTGGGAAGACTGAAGAAAGATACCTACTTTGAATTCATCTGCGTGCTAAGGCGAGCTCGAGAGGTAGAATTGGACCTTCATAAAACCGAACCACAAAAAGCCATGTATATCTGGCATAAAAAGAGATATTTATATATTTTTTTATTGCCGCTATAAAAGTTTGACAGTAACTAAATCTCTTTCGCTGGAACTTGCCACCGAATTTTTATTGTTCTCCACTCGCGTCTCGCGTTCACAATAAAAATTGTGACAAATTTAAGTGGCGAGATGAAATGAAGATGAGATGGAAGTGTTTTTAACATTAACATCTTGTCGTTCGCCGTGATCAGACATGCAACATGGGGGAGAGACGCTCTTCAAAATAGCTCTACCCGACGTCGTCTATTATTGTTTTTCGTTTTGCTTCATATACGAATGTGTGTGTATGTTATTTCGAAAAAAAAATACTGGATAAAAAAAGTTTCGAACTGGAGATGGGTTTACGAGGCAGAGCGCGTTAAACGATGGCGTTGTCATATTGAAGATGTCGGTCGGATGACACCTCGGCGACAGTAGAATCGCCCGCGAATACAGCTGTTTGTAAGTCACTTTTTCACGTCACTTTTTAATTTGAACTAAATACTTCCGCGCTATAAAACGAGCGCGCGAAGAGAGACGCCGAACTCTCGACGTGTAAATCATTTCTCGAAATTGGCGAAATGAAAAACACGAATTTTTCGAGCTTACGAAATAGCTGGCTATGAATTTGATATAGATTTCACTTTAATATATACGCCTAGGTACGATATAGAAATTAATACACCGCAAAATGCAATTGAAATATTCTGGCTTATAAACCTCAAGACGCGAGATGAGAGCATTTTCCAAAACGTGGCCGATTTCAGACATCAAAACGAGAAATAGAATGGAAAACCTCTCATACGTGCTTTCTCGCTAAAAAAAATCACTTCAAGATTAACCCAGAAAAAGCTACCCTACTTTTACGCGAACGCGACGGCGACACCTTTCGCCCAGTCGTATAAAGCAACGTTTTATTTGATATCTAACTACAGTTAAATAGTTTTACGAGATAATTTGTCTTCCTAGCTGCCCCCTCCCGCATTTTTTTTTCGGATGGGGCTTTAGTTTAAGCGCAGGATTCGCTGTCGTGCTCAGAATTTACGAGTCGCCTTGAAGGATGTAGCAATCGTGAATGGAATGTTAAATTTCTATAAACTACTGTCGTACTTCTTTAGCATGGCGTTCTGTCTCCGCGGTTCACTGTATGCCGCTCTACCAGCGAACACCATCTAGTTTTACAAGCTATTACACTAATTCAGCAATTAATTTCCAAGCTAAATTTCCGTCCACATGTATACCCGCCTGCAATTGTTCAGTTTAACACTTGTTAATTGCGTTACCGTTTTGCACGGCAAAGTGTTAATGCATGTGTATACCATAACATAACCTAACTATGGAAAATTCAAATATGTAATCGATTGCCGAATTGGAGCTGGGAATTGAGCTAATTGTTACGGCTTAAGTTTGGCTATCTTGTTTTAATTGTTCTAGAAGCGAAAAACACACGAATTTGATTATTTGAAGGCATTAACTCAGATGTATAATAATAATATGTATTGGCTCCCCAAACTGCAATGCAGATGAGGCTCCTGTGGCTATTGTGAAATCTAATTCAATCAAAGAAACTGATCATAAACACACGTTTCGTGCCATGCTTTCTATATCATATAGAAGACAGAAGCTATACCCTTCTAAGAAAAATCCCGCACATAATTTATATACCTTGTCTTGACTGAAGAGGCCACAAGGCAAAAACAATAAAGCTAATAAGGGATGCATGTCCCATTTAGGAAATAAATCAGTATAATGACGTCACTTTAAACTACCCCCGAGGGAGTCTATCCCAATAACGGTGTGAAAAAGCATCCCTCTTCTTTTGGCCCACCTTCTAAGCTGAGGTTTATATTTCTCAACCCCGCACCACACCACACCCCCTCTACCCAACACACACACCACAGCTTGGCTGTGTATATAAACACATCGCTGCCAGTCCAGTTGTAAGTGTTGACTAACATGGCCTGAATGGCGACAAGCAGTTCGCTGAAATTACGGTCTCAAACTGTTATTTATTACTCCAGGGAAATCACGTTGGCGTGAGACAGGGAAGGAACTGTGATGGAGTCAAAGCGGGAGTCGTGTGTGCTCTCCTCTCTGCGTTTCATCAAGCTGTGTTCATCGTAACGTTGCCTGCGAGACGACGCGGCGAGAATTCGCCAAAGGAGACTGATTTTCGTATAAACTTGTAAACAAATTACGCTTGGAATATGCGGCGCGTGGGCCGTACGGCGGTGCATTCAACTTGCCAGTAGTCGAGGCGTTTTGTTTTCCGATTGTGCCAAAATTCGGCCCCAAGGCAGCTCAGGGTTGGTGTCTGCTGTCAAATCCACGCGACAATATCCGCTATTAAAAACGTCGCATCTCGCGACTGCAGACTGCCAAGCGATCTGCTCTTGGTGATAGATAGCTTGAAACACTTAAACCTAAGCTTGTTGAATGCTTCAAGTGTTCAAACTCCACCCCAAAATGGTTAACAGTCTGCAAGTCTCACCGCGGAGACCTGCTGCACCACTCGAAAGATCCATGCACGAGTTTTATGGCTTTGATGGGCTTTACACGAGACAATAATGGCTGCTTCTAGTGAGACAATATCTGCTCCAGCTCTCACGAGTGTCCAACCATCGAAAGTTTACATTATCTTGGTGAAAAGTGTCGGTCATGGGATACATAACACTCAGGAGCTGCAATAAAGCGTGGTTTTACGTGGCGGAAAATTTCCTTTCCACTCAACAGTCTGCCACTCCTTAGCTCTCCGTGGCTCTCTTCATCTCGAGCAAAATAAAAAGTCTGTAGGTATAATTTCGTGCTTTGCGCTGCCGAAAACAAAACGTCCTAAAGAGTCAAGCGAGTGCTGCATTTATGGCTCCGCAGTCGATTTCATATCACCAAGATTCCACAGCATCTCGTTACTAATCACGCGAGAGCAAAGATGTAAAACCAGTATTGCGTGAAACTATCTGTACCTAATTTCGGTCGTATATAATACCGCGGCCAATATAGCTTCTTTGAGATCGTTTTCCTACTCTGGTTAGAACAACTCGCGAGGTGGAACGGAGCAGGGAATGACACATCCAAAGACACCGTCTTCGCGTCGTAAAACCTCGTGTGTACCGCGTATCTGTTAGCCCGCGATGGAAAAATAAACCGATTTACTATACACCGTTTCTGCTCGGCATCTTTTTACTCGCTTCTACACTTTCTCATCAGAACGCGTGTGTTTGTGGAGATACGTTAAAGCTTTGAAGATGATTTTATTCACGATCCGTTGATATGCCGCGTTAGATGACGCTATAGCTGCACACCTTTGATTTACTGATCTCGCGCGGGCTGGATGCTGGACGCTTGCGTCGCTGTGTGTTCGGAGGGGGGGTTCGGTGGGTTTCGTGGGTTTCGTGGGTTTCGTTTGCCCTTTCGCCCGTCGTCGCCGCGCGGATTTATACTCAATTAAATTAGTGTTAGTGCATAATCAGAGCCGAGCGTGATCCCAAGTTCTATTTCAAAATGAGAGCATTAACAGGCCTGTGGACCTTGTGTGTGAGGCGACTCGATAATTTGTAATCGCTAACGTCCAAGCGTTTATTCCATAGCTTGAAACGCCAATTTCACGGTGAAAAATATTCCAACTGTGCATATGCACTGGCTGTGAAAATTGAATTCTATTCGGGTGATAACATTTGAAGATGTAATGGCATTCATGAAAACATATCTTTTGTTTAACAAAGATTTTTTTCCTGCCCATGCTATTAGCGGGTATATATCGTGCCGAACTGTGTCACTCATGTTGTTTCACTTTTGGGAAAGGTGACCACACGATATGGCGCATCACCGCGCGGCAAGAAATTTTGACACCTGCTTTTGATAGTGCTTGAAACGTATTCGCCCTAAGACCCCGGCCGTTTTTATAATCTAGCTTTTTACCCCAATCGCTAAGTGATCCATAATGTTCCAGAGAGACATGTTCTATACAGCTAGACATTTCTGTGAGAGCCTTTTTCTCATACTCATTCATCTGGCGCCATATGCGTTTTCTACAAAATTATGCTCCGATCGTCTTTCGCTCGTTTTTACAATTCGACAATGACGAGACATTTTCACATTACCTAAGTGCATGTGTCAACGTGCTAGCAGCCAATTCATTTGGATGAGGAATTAATTAGTTTCGTTTCGTTTTTTTTTGTTTTGGATGAGAAGTATATAAGCGTGTTTTGCCATCTCTTTGGACCGCTACCAAGTTGTCTCATCTCCCGTCCACCTGCCCACGGAAACTAGATTAGCTCATTAGCTAGAGAAACTGCTGCTAGACTCATCTTCGCGTAAAGATGTCGTTAGTCGTATTAAGTTAGCAGTTAACATACTTGATAAGCATCGTAGATTTAGCTTAACCTTTACAAGCTTGCGCCGGTAGAATTGGCAAGTAAAGTCTATTAGTTAGCTCGAAAATGCAGTTGATATAATAGTAGGTATACACAAAGTTTGGAACTGAGAGATCTCTTATTTTATAGGTTTGAAGTGATTTTATTTTTATTTTTTGGTATTTGAACCTGCGTCTATGGCAAAGGAAGCGCAACGGGCAAATGTGCAGCAGAACAGCGAATGCAGCGACAAATCTTGCATTTCAGACAAGCTGCATCGCCTGAGCTCGTATACGGTCGAAGACCACACATTGTCCGCATTGCCCGCCTTGGTCCATGCACATGGAAAAGCGCCCAGGCAGGCACGTCTATTAGTATCTATAATATCCGGTTGTTAAAAGATGATTTGCTACGATTTTAATTAATAAATAGGAAACGCGAGTGGGTTGATATTAAGTTATTATGAAAAGGGTTTTTCAGCGAAATCGTGCCGGTGGAAATGTGTGAGGCGGACACGCACACGCGCGACGCCGGCGTGAGTGGCCACCCAGGGTTAGGAAATAATTATATGGATTAGATTTGGAAATGAAATGACACTGAAATTAGGCGACCTGGCCCCCGTGTTATTAGTGTCGAAAAGATTTTTGACATATTTTTTTCCTGCGAGACGCAAGGACTTGGAATGTTTTTCAGGAAGTGGTTCAGGACATGGCAATTGAAAATCTCGTTTCTTTTCGTGTTTTACAAGAATATGTCCGTGTTAGATTACATTTGGCAATAATTAGTCTGACAATTATGATCGTGTCAAATGTGGTTCGTGAAATCAGAGAAATAATTGGTGTTTCTAACGTCATTTGTACTAGTGGAAAAAATCGAGCACGTTGCCACTTTTTTCCGGTGGCTTTTTATTCGAATAAGTTGTGCTTTAATTTCGAAATGTGCGATGAAACATGTGTAATGTGTTTACCCATGCCATAAAACACAATTCATATGTGTAGTACGTACAAATTTTGTGATCTATAAAAACATAATTGTTTTTAATCAAAATTATATGGCATCCGTGGCCCCAATTTTATCTTATAACTTAATTAAATGCGAACTTTGATGCTCTTAGCATGCGGTTATATTGCTACAAATTTAAATTAAATGGCAGATGAACGTGACCGAGTAATAAAAGAGTCTAACAAAGTTTTGGTATAAAGTTGTGGGCAGCGAGATATGCATGGTTATTAGTATGATATGAGATGTGGAGAGATGCGAACGCGGTGGTTCATGGTTATTATATTTTGACACAAACCGAGATCTCATCCAAGAAATTGGACGGCCGAGAGGACCACCTCATCGCGACATCGAAGACAAAAGCTTGCCAGAAATATATTTCACTGCCGTGAATTACACATATTCGCTTTTTGAAAAAAACCGCGCGAATTTTCTCCATTCGTGACTTTCGTACTGGTATTAATAATGGTGTTGCGTAAGAGAATATAGTTTTATTATCAAATTAATGTCAATCTTAATTTACTATAAATCATTGCAAAACGTGCAGCAAACAGCGATTGCAAAACATGACAAGCAATTGTATGTACATTTTTTTCCCAAGAGTATAAGGAGGAACTGGAAGAACGATCACAGACAAGATAATTTTCTTCGTCGTGTGCCAAGCTAAAGCCATCCTGATTTTCCAAGTCGCCTTCGACGAGACTTTCTGCGGCGAAACAAATAAATTAACGCATATCTTTCGTTTGCCACTCGCGGCAACATTTTTAGAATATTTTCTCATCCCAGCCATGAAATTAAACTTATATAAATGTTTGTATTAGTAATATACCGTAAATCCGTCTGCGTATTAACTTCAACCCTGCACAAATAACTTTTCAGCGGTCGGGCCTCTATTTTTGTAACATTTCGTTCTCCCGACATTTGACAAAAATGAGGTCTCTCCGAGCTCGTTTCTCTGCACAGAGAAGTACTGTCCCTCTAACATCTCAATATTTTTAACAGTGCCATCACTTAACGAGGCCATTTTCAATGCTCTTTCATGATCACGTTCGAAAATGTGACTGTGAGATGTATACGGAAAATTAACGGGCAAGTCTTGGTACGGTGCTTTAATCACACAAGAGTTGAATTGATTTTTATATCAAATTGATTTTGATTTTGTTATCATTGTTATTATTTTGCACAGCAGACATTTCTCTCATTTGAAAATAAACCCTCAACTTATCTCAAAAAATTGCTCATTATACGAGGTTTCAATAATGCATGGTACGTTTACACAAATAAGTCTACACTGTAGATCTAGTTTGATAAAATGACTCTGAATTTTATGCGTTTCTCAAAGTCCACCAAAATTTCGACACTCTTCACACTTCCACACAATACATAAAACACTAACAAAAAAACAATAAATACAATACTATGTGCAAGAAACAACTCGAACTTCCATTTGCTAGCCCATACATACCCCAAACACCACCGCTCTCACATCCATACAGCATCCCCTATCCATCACTCTCCTTCCCCTAAACACTAATAGCTCAAATCTCATCAACTCGCTCTCGCATAAAGCACCAACAATAGACCCACGGCTCCATTACGCGCTATTAGCTCACCCCCTAAGCACACACTGCAGACGCCAAGCAATAACACTGCATGGCACGACTCAACAGACATGTTAAATCTGTGATACACTGATCTCAAGTAATAAAAGCATGTGTAACCCATGTCGATACGTCACAGGGCAATTGATTATAATCGAACACATGAACGCTTTTCAATTATTTGATGCTGCGAAGCGTGCGACTTAGATGGTATGCTCGGTGTGTATTGACTCTCTGATGCCTAATTATATTGGTTTAAAGAAGAGGGGGGTGATTAACGAGGGATAATTCGCATCGACGAGTTTCATTTCCCGGCGGGTGAACGGTTTCGGTGGGATCTTTCAGCGTTGTTGGGTGAGGTTGGGTTGGAAAGTCACCGACGATTTCCTCTGGAATTTCTTTCGATGAGACTGTTTTTGATGCCATACATGGACACTGGGGTCATACTAAGCTTTTCATGATTGTTCCATGTTTGAGGCCCTGACAATGGAAAAAGTGATGTTTATTTGCTAACACAATGAATCTAATAGGTCTGCTCATGGTTTACAGAAAATATCAAGAAACCTTGTCAAAATAAGAAAGAATTGTCGATTTTCACAAACTGCTGTTTATTGTGAATTCTGTTTACTGCAAAAAAATTCTCTTCAAAGAGCGCGCGTTAAACCGAATTTTCTATCGCACTCCTCTAAAAGGCGATAAGTGCCCATGCAGCAAGGCGACATTTAATTCCCGCGCTCGCTGAGGAAAGAAAGCACGGAATTTTCCTCTTCGCGCCCGGCCATTAACAAGGCAAGTGTCATTTCCTCGTAATCGGTTCTTTAAATTGGATTTATTGAAGCGCAATTTGATGTTGAAATATACTCGCCCTCCTAGAGTCGATCGCCTTATATAGCGCGATAAATCAACAACCTTTTGTTATCACCACCGAGGCTTCTTCACGGTTTCCGTTTATGACGGTGGTCGCTTCTGAGCCATGCATACGCAGCTTTGACATATCGCCGCGTCGCAGCGACAGAATCGCTTCTGTGTGACAATCATTTATAAACTTCACTTCACTCCCTCTGGCATGTGACAATCGGGGGGGTTGGGGGGTGGAGAGAAGGTGTGGGGTGCCGTCAACGATATCCTGTTGTATAAACGATCAGACGTGAGACCATTTAACAACAGGAATCTTGCCTGTTTATTTCATCAAGTGTTTTATCGATTGTGAAAATAAGTCGGCCGATCATCGGGTGTGTAATTCGTATGAAAGGTTAATCTATTTTTATTGGCAAAGTGCAGCTGCGTTTTTTAATTACTGCGCTAATAATGGAGTTGCTCGTTCGGTGGGTAATTCGATTATGTACGCGTTAACGCTTGATGTTTGGTCGAAACTTGCAGTTATGAAAATACATTTGGGAGACTGATACAGAAACTGTCTCACAAGCTTTAAGCCACGATAGCTGACAGCTTTTAGCTGTAAGAGGAAATGGTTTTTGCAGTTATTTAAAAACAACTGGTTTGTAACAAACAAATACCAAATCGTGTAAAATGCAAAGAATATATATATTATCCAATTCTATATTGAAAACATGCAACCAAAACCAAATCCCAGTGCACTCTAAGGTTGTCAACAAGCTCTACAACCCCCACGCCTTTCTATTTGCATTTCACAACGCCGCCGCCGCCACCGCCGCCGCCGCCATCGTCGCTCAGCATTTTCCACCGTCGCTTTTCCAACGACGTCGCGACGCTTAGACAACCCTAATAAATCGACGCCGCTGCTGTCCGCCCTGTTTCAACCCCACCTTCCTCTCTATCTCTCTCTCTCTCTCTTACACACATAAAACGACCCCTTCCCCACCACCCAACCCCCTCGCAACCCTTCCCCCCACGCGACGCCGCTAACACTCGGGCGTCGGCGTCGCTTTCATACGTCACAACGACGCCCGGCTTCAGGCGTTGAGCGTCGCGGCCCATTTTCCACACGATTGGGCTCGAATAGCGACGCCGTGGCCCCGACTGCTTGGCGCTACGCGTTGTCACACTAAAACTAAGTACGCTCAACGCTGCTCGCTCGGCTGTGTCTACAATCCCTGCAGGGTGTTTAACCGAGTTCAGCCGAGTTTAACACACAATGCCCGAGCGGGGATTGTTTTCTTGAAAACGCAGCGTGGCAACACCCTGAATGTTTTAAGTTTGTTGTATGGGTGCTCGTCGTTGTTTACGCTTATTATAGTGGGCATTATGTTGATTAGTTTGTTAATGAAGATAATGGGTGCGCCTACTCTTAAGCAGGTATTGCGTGGTTTTGGAATTGGTTCTTTGAGTTTTGATGTGTGACCGTCGGTTGGTCTTTGAGCGCGTAAAGTCTGTCCGCTTTTTCGGGATGAGTTTCTATCGCGTCCTTGTCTGGAGAATAATTGTGTTTGTCAAGTAATTGGCAGCGGAATGATAGGATGATAGACTTACGATTCAAGGGTGTCTAACTGAAATGAAATGAAATGGAAGGGTTGCCCCAAAGGATCCTGTTTGTATAATCGTGTCATTGTGACGGATATAAGAGAACGACTGCAAACAAACATTTTAACAGCTGGCTCTGAAAAGCATCGTTGTTGTGAGTCTTTGTTGTGAGCGGCTCAGGCGGGCGCTTTGTTCGCCGATATTATAGATGTTTATTTAACAGCTTATCGCGCGCGGCCCCTAAAATTACAAATTACTTTCAAATGTGAATTGTATAATTCGATTTCATTATAGATTTCAAGCTAAGATGCAGCTATTACACGCTTTGCAGTGTATCGGTATCAAGATGTCGCTACGTTCTTTTGTGCAACCGCAGAGGAATCCAATTCTTCCTCACACACAATAAAAATGATATCGTCTCGTGTTTCGTCCAACCGTTTTACGGCTACGATCGGCCAATTTTTTGATGAGCTTTCAGAGCAAGCCCTTATGTGATCCAACCGGACCTCGATTTTAATTAGAAGATTAATTAATTAAAGCACATTTTGATGTAATGATTATAATGACATGACTGCGGCACGTATTTGCTGCGCTTGATGTGCGCCAATTAAACCATTCATCTTTTAAAGGAAGACCGACAAAATGGCTAACCCACGTACCTTGGTTGTGTGCTTTTTAAGAAAACAAGAAAAGGAAGCTAAAAAACCACCTCAAGAACAAAACTTTATTTAGGATCTAGATGCCCATAATGCGCAGCCTTTCGGCTGTGAAATTAAAACTTTTACTGTGCCGTAATGCCGTCGAATCTGGTATAAGCGATGCTTCTTGGTCTTGAACGATGCGGAGAGCTAACAATGGTATACTGCTTCGTGCGCTATGTAGCAGCAGAGGCGGCGGCTTTTGGCTGCTGCGGATTGGAACCGGTGGACCCTACGATCCATGGCACACCGAACAATCGCTACAATGGCGGCGGCAGCGGGGCAACACTGCTCAAAGCTTTCATAGCACAAATTGAAATGTCGTTGTGTTATTGAACTGAATGATCGAAAAAAGCGGCTATAATTTGATTGACGAAAACAACTACTAATTTCTTACACAATTTTCTGTAAAAGCAACAACTCTTTTTGTGTGATTCTTATTCTGAGCACAAATTTGTTGCCCGTACGGCTTTTTAGACTTTTCTGTTACAGTCGCTGGCCGTGCGGCCATGGGAAGAGTAAATTTTACCCGCTCTGATGGATATTATGAATGACAGCGAACAAAATACTAGTGTTAAAAGGGGTCAACACAGCCCCTTTATAGAGGTTTTTAGGGGGTATAGTAAATAAGCCTTACGCTCTTTTACCAGCGCAGGGTGAAAATCAAATCAAGCTACTTTTAAAATCAATTTCAAAGCCCCAGAAGTAGGGGAGCAAGAACTCCAGCATATGGACATCAACAGCCCCATCTCTATATACCATACATGCCTCCTTCAACAAGATATCTGATGAGGCTATACTCAGATTTCTGCTGCTGCAGCGAAACGAAAAATCAGCTCCCGTTCCATCCGAAACAATGAGCGAGCACCGAAGTGTGTACGACTTAATTAATCAATCACGCAACCTCAACTACAAAACACACGCGCGCATAATCTAACGCTCGTATATATATACACACTAAATTGTAATTAAATTACACTAGCTCCCATTTGTCATGTCTCCATTTTGGGAGGCGAGCAAAGGACGCGGACTGCTGTGGCGGCGGTGTGTAACAAATGAACATCCGGGCGGCGCTCGAGGACCGCGGTCTGCACGGTCTGCACGGTCTGCATCGTGGCAGGTGATTTATTTGCTATACTTCGGAGTCCGCTGTACCAGAAAGCGGAGTGCTTTGCGACAAAAGGATGCCAAGCAAACTTATTTATAAGCAAATCTTATTCGGTGGTTCAGTCATACCGATTTTGAATTTGTAAAATCGCAAAGGTTTTTCTGTCCACCTTATGAGACGGTTGGCACATGATGGGATTTCTCATCAAGTTCAGCAAGCAGTAAAACGTTCACAGAAAAATGATTTTTACAATGATTTTTAAAAGTTCAATTGTACAAAAAATCTCAGAAACAATTTTTTGTAATCCTATGATCAAATAAATAATCATTTCAAAAAAAAAAAAAAAAAAAAAAAAGTATAAGTGGTGTGATTCGAACCTAAATGCAAATACTCGTTGCATGTACGGTAGTTAGGTTTCTAATAATAAGTGTAGTAGTTGTTACTTGTTTGCGATATAGTATAACAAGAGACATGGAAGGAACAAATCAAGTTGGCATGCACACAGTTACGAACCCAGAACCTCTGAGCACAACACACGCGGAGATCTTAAAATCTTTCCTGTCCAGCACGTGTGTAAAGTAAAAAAAAAAAAAAAAAAACCTTACCACACGACCATGTCTTGCTGTTAATCAAACAAATTTGAGCACCGTATGCGGATCGTGATAAGTTTTGATGGCTTCTTACTCATTGGCCATAACCTCAAACTAAGAGCAGCTTGGCTCTTTCTTCGCATGGCAACTGACAGCCATATAAGTAATTAATTACTGGGCCTCGTCGGTTGGAGATAGCGTTAAGTGGCCCATTACTTTTGGAGATTTTCGGGAGAGCAGCGAGCACTGGACCATTCTGCTTTGAAATTGATTGGATCGCTTTTTAACATTGCACCCCATTGTAAAATGTAAATGATCCAGGTTAAGTTGTTTGTCGATCATAAAATGTGCCAAATTTCATTAACTTATATCTGCATGATGCTTTTAGCACTAAAGCATAAAAAAATAAGATAGACAACAGCAAACGACATACTTTTTGCCAAATTTTCTTGAGGTCTAGGTGGCTTTATAGCGATAGAATTCCACCCTAAACGCGATATTAAAAGTGCAACATGGCCTCTGTGGTCCAAAATGAACAGACATCGTATATTACTATTTCGGAGAGAGTTTGAATTGGATTATGTCGAAAATGAACAGATAAATTAGCTTTGACTTGAGACCGCCGCTTACACAACCAATCGAAAGCGTTTCAAAGAACCAGGACAACCCCCTGAATGCATAAGAGATAAGACATTATTGAAAGGTTTAGTGCTCTCTCAGATGGGATGGGGTGCGTCTACCATGCTGTTCTTTCTTGCATCTGCTTCTTCTCTTTAATTTAAGCTAGACACTTAATTATACGACGGTGGAAAAAATATGTACACCTCTTTTCGTTCAGCTGGCTGCTTTTGGGTTCAAAATGGCGAGGTATATAATGAGAATGGCATGGCTCGATATAGAAACTTGAGTTTATTGCTTGGAGATCGATAATTTATAATTGTCCGTTGCCATTGACAATTACCTATACCTTAGATTCGGTGAAAATTTTATGGTGAGTGAAAGCAACTTGTAAACACACAAAATGTTTTTTTCTCCCGTCGATTGTCGTTTCTTACCATCGTAGGCGATGGCATTTCTATACCGTCGAGATGCAAACATTATACGAAGTGATTTAAAAATCCTACTTGCTCTCATTGTTTTTAAAACGCGACTTGTTCGTTTGGAATATTTTCGCTATTTGTTCGCTGAATATTTATTTAGCACTGCGCGATGAACAATCATTCTGTGATTTCATTGTGCTACAGACCTGTATAACAATAATATGTTTCTCATGAATCACACCACGTTTTATCTTCAGTCTCGTTAACGCTGTTTGTTTTAAAAAATCGCTGGCGCATTATAAAGCAATTATACAAATAACTTTTTTATTTATAACGCTGTGGAAAAGACTATACGTCAAGTTCTCATCACGAAGGTTTATGCATAACTAGTAATAGTCTACTAGTCTATACACAAATTACTTACATCCTTATGTATCAACATGGAAATACAAGGTTAAGAAAATTTGAAAATTTGGATTTTGCTTAAAAGAAACTCGGAAATCGCTTAGGTGAATTGTGTTTACTCGAAATTAAGCGCTTGTAAGAACTTTCACATATATCACCCCGTGAATTCGCTGGGACGAAGTTTTTTTATGTGCAGAATGAGATACATTTTAATCTAGGCTGATGTATCAATCAATAATTATAATAGTTACTTCCCTAACGAGCATTCAATAATAACAAGCAGGTTATTAAAATATATTCTAACTAACGATGTCGGCAGAAATTTGGCGATCAATATAGGTATCCAGTAATTCTAAATTGGCATCATCTGCATTATGCTCCATTGTATACATGGGATGATTTGGTTACCAATTTAAGGGTCTTTGGTTTCTGATTCATCCGTTCTGTTTATAACTAGGTGAACGAATATAGCTGGTTAAATTCATTACATCAAGGGGTGCAGTTTATATATAGCTTAAGAATTCATCGTGTTACCGGTGTTACGTTATTTTTTTCAACTGTCAAGCAAATTTTGATAATGGTAGTGGGCGATATAATATCGCCGGATAAAAATTTTGAAATGGATATTTCGTTTCCAAAAATAGATCTAATGGCTTATTTGTATGAGATGTGTCATATTTCGAATAGAGACGAGTTCTTGCATTGGTGCTACATGGGTTCGACGATGGATTGCCAAATTTCATTTGCATCTCCTGCATCATTCTTTTAGCTGCACCAATAGCATTTTGGGTGTAAGAATTTGCGACGTGTCACTTTCCAAGTGTTGGTGTTGTTGATGAAATCATATTAAAACACTTGAGAGGTGTTTAAAATTGATATCACACGAGAGACAAAATTAAATGCTTCGCGTATTTTCTCACCCTGTTTTGGTTGTTTCTATACTAAGACTATTATTATATATTTTCTCTCTTAAATTATATGGACGAGGAGATAGTTTTAAAATGAGGGCAAATTAGAGACTTAAGTAATTTTATAATTTTGGGAAGATTTTTACTTTTTGAAATGAGGTAAAGGATGAACTGATAATGATAGTTATTAGTGTGAAACATTATATATTATAGTGTTAGCATAAGAGATTTCCGTAACACTACACACGCCAATAGCTATTTCATTCATAATGTATTGGCAGAGGTTTCACATAGGTACGGTTTCATCTACACTATTATGTACATCGTATTATGGCTAAAAATAGTTAGTATGCAGGAGTCAAAGAACACTTGCATGTTCGTTTTAAAATACCAACTATATTAATCCAATTATTTTAATTTCACTCCATATTATAAATTATATTCTATAATCAATATGATAAAACTATATGTACATTTAAAAAGCAATTCAAGTCGAACAACAATTTCGCGAAACGAAAACAAAAAAAAACCCAGCAAAACTCATTCGGAAAACTGGCTATTTACCTCTCAGCGATTTATAAATTAAAACCTGACATTTTCCCCGCCGCGCTTCTACAATTAATTGATGTCATTCACGGTTTCTTTGTCGGTGCAATTATAAGTAGCCAGTTTGCAATCATGCGCGTTCAATTTCCCGAGAGCAACTGCAGCAGCAGCAGCAGCAGCAGCATCAGCCACTGGGGCTCGGGACTTGAACCCACACCTCCAGCTGGCTATGCTTCATAGCACATCCCATCGCCAAATTACAATAATAAAACAACGTTTTTATTCTACTTTATTTCGATTTATTCTCCGCGCCGTGTTATTAAATTACGTTTCGAGAATCATTTTGCGTAATGTAATTTGCGCTGAGTGTTCTGACTTCAACGACACTTGATTGTTCTCGCGGCTTCGGGCATACACACAGAATGGTGCAGACACTGCTGCAGATGTAGACCAATTATGTGCCAATTAGTCTCGAGTTGGCTGTATATGATTAACAAAACAGCCATTGTTTGAGCCGTGTGGCTTGACAATTACTCTGCACACATAGCGCCATTTTGTTTTAGCACCTAATTATAATGGAGGGTTCTCTCTTCGACTCTAACTACAGTTCGTTAATTTAATGAGTTGAACAACTAACAATCGTTGAGTAAGAAATCGGTTACTGCTTGTCGCTTCGCTTAGCTTGGTGAATTTTTTGAGTTTGGAAATGCAGGCAAATTGAAAAATACAGTTCGCCTTTCTACTGTTAGGTTCTATTTATGATACTTTTTTGTTTGTAGTAGATAATTCAATAGCTAAATCTTCTAATTGATTAGACACAGGCCAGTATTTTCAATTGGATTCGAAAACGAGGCAATTTACACGACAGCAACTCTGCATCTTATATATTATAGCGTTCGGACATTTCCACTCGATACCAAACTGAAATCCAACATGGCTGGAAATGTAATTTTGATTTTTCTTATGCATGAAAAGAGCTGAAAACTCCTCCCTTCAACCAACAAAAGTTACGCCTTTGTGGAGAGGAAATGAATTTTGATCACGTGATTGTGATCAACACGCTATTCGACGGTGGCAGGGTCTGGATGTAGCTACACTAACTTAACTCTTAATATATAGTACATAACTATAACTACGAGTATAAATTTATCCCGTATCGAACTCTTGAATCAGGTCGCATGTGAAATCACCACCTCAGCCATAGATGCCTAATAAATCTAGCCAAGAATCAACACAAACACGTGACGGAGTTTTCAAGACATGACAAATTTTCATTTAATTGGAATTTATGTACTTGAGAAAGTCACCCCGTTGGATATAACCGAACGTGAATGAATTTAGACAATGTTTGTAACAAACCAAGTTACCTGACATGCTGGAAACGACCGTGAAAAATAAGCAAACCGATAGATTATATCTTTTGCATGAACTGTCTATAATATATTTTCAATTTTGATTGTCATGAATCATGTCATTGTAAGAAATATGACGAGTGCACGTATAAGATGACATTCTATTGAGTGTCATGTTTAATGTATTATGGGACAAAATAAACGCGTGGATTCTAGGACGATCTCCAGTTTGCATGAAATAATAAGGATCGATGGATAATGGATATAGTAAAATATCAGCATTATGCTTGGCCCATAGCGTCAAAGAGTCTCTCAAAACAAAGATCGGCGCAAGTGACATACATTTCAATTAGAGTCAATCGTCAATCCCTCTCGACGCAATTGATGGTTGCCGACCCCGCAATGGTCATCAATTCTTCGCAGTCTCTTGTAACGAAAATCCCTGCAGGAATCGTTACCGAAAAGTCAACCATTATTAGCCAATACTTCACGATTAGTCAGATTGAAACGCGTCCACAAACGTCCAATATAGTTAAACCCCGAGTTTATTTATTCGCCCCTGTGTCAAATTGTGAACTGAACAGGGGGGGTGTTAATTTTAAGCCGCTCCGCCCCGCGTACCGAATCCCAAATAGGATCTATTTAATACGTCACTGATGGAAACTAACGCATGATCTTTGATGATGCACTTCCTAAAATCCGTTCCTGTGATTCAACTGGAGAATATTAGACGTGCATTTCGAAGAGAGTCGATTTGAAAATGAACTACAGTCATAGTAAAATAATAACTAAAGAGGGATCGTACCAAATTTCAAAATTCATTGCATGTATGCATGCGAAAATGTAGATATTTATATATCCACCCGCAATTTTTTCCTTTCCAGGAATCGAACACGGATCTTTCTCCTTTCCCGAGCGATGACGCGCTGTGATGCATTGAACATGCGACGCACCGGATATGCGAAAGATCCGGAAGATTGTATCAATACAATATTTTTGTGTAGATATTTCGTTCTTATAATGTTTCTCTATTTGAACATATACGTACTACGTTTCGTTCGACTGAAGCTCTTTGCCAAGTGCACCTCATCAAGTTTTCATTTGCAATCAGATACTGGAAGTGGCATCATTAGTGGTATTTTACATGATAACGATAATAATTGGATCTCGTTAGTCATACCCCTGCATGGCTGCCTTGCCTATTGCGCTGTGTTCCCTATTTTATACTCCAGCAACAGCCTGTGCATCGTAAACACGAAACACCTCTACAACTACAAGACTTCGATCCGAAGCTGGAGCACAAATCGCCAGTTGCCTGTGTGCGTCGTAATTGTCTCGGCACCGGATCCGAGATGGATGTCTTAGGCGACCGTTAGGTCTCAGATCACGTGCAGGAGCAATCATTTGGAGGACTTAACAAAAAGCGAGATTAGTTTGGTTTAGATGTTACGGATAGCCACGTCCATAGCACGAGCCGAAGGAACCTCGACGCCAAGCTTTGTCTCAATTCGAGCTCGCTGCTAGCTAACAATAAAACCTAATTTGGTCAGGAGATTTGCGATCGTGTGTCTTCCATAGAGGTGAATACATCAACGACATCGAGGTGTTCACAAAATACCGTTTTGAAAAATAGATGTAGGTATAATCTGATTCTGTTTTGATATATGAAAAAATATGTGAATTCATAGATGGTTCTCGTTTAAGGGGAATCCGGGACTTTTCTCGTGTTTGAGTGGGAATATGATTGTCTCTGGATCGATTCGTATATAAAGTTCCCGTTTGTTTTGCTATTTCATAATTTAATCGCGTGGATTCCTAACGCACATAATGACGCGTCCAGGCATCGATCGTGCGTCATGATTGCCGATCGCCGACCTGTTTGATATTTAATTTTTCAATAAGCAACATGCATTTAGCGGCATGAGAACAGCGTTCGCCCCGGGGCCCATTCCGGAGAATGATTAGCGAGCGCCTGTGTATAGAGAAGCAGACACATGCACTGCTCGACGACGCGGAGAATTCCGACACTCCACAAAAGGTTTCCTTGCAATCGGAAGAAAAACTAGGCTAATTTTCGCGGCACCGTAAAAAATAAATGCCAAAATCATATTCCATAAGAATAAAAATATACCCCAAAGCGGATCGGCCCCGACAAAACAATAATCGCCAACCCACCCTCCCCTCAGAACGAAAAAAAATGTCTCGCCGTCGGCTGCTCATTCATGTTTTAAAAATGAATGCAAATTTCCGAGCCGCACACGAAAAATCTAATTGTGAGCTAGGTATATACAGCAAGACACCTAGCATCGGAACAGCCGCGTAGTATAATATAATGCTAGTTAGGCTTACGTTGACGCCCTGCACGGCCTAATGACTGTGCCGTGTCGGTCAAAGGAGCCCGTCAAACGGCGCCCCGTCTCGCTCGCTCTCGCCTAGCCCTCGCTCGCGCCAACTCGCTTTCCTAGAGCGCGCTCTCGGTGCAGAGTGAAATGCGTCGTCTATCCCGCCGCCACACGCGACCGCTTAACAGCCACGCGAGCTGGGGCTTAATTTGAGCCTGGAGGGCCCCGCTGATAACGCCCAGTGGCGTACCGAGGGCCTTGCTGATAACGTGTGCTGACATTAGCGGCAAGACAGTGGCGCGGTGCAGAGGAATTGGAGGAAGGAACCGCTATGGATGGTGCAGATGATGAACCAGCAATCGCTGACATGCACCTAGCGAGCTGCTATGTCGAGCTAAGTGCATTTGATAAAAGCGTGAAACTAACCCTTATTCTGTAATCGTGGTGGTATCCATAATGTTTAAGTTAGGCAATTGGGAAAAAAATGGAAAGCTTCCACATTTTCATGCAGATCCTTGCTGGAAGTGGACGCTCCGTAACCTCTCTTTGAGGGCATGACTTTTAGTAATGGCTGCAATCGTATAGGAGATATTTTTTGTACAACCTCTTTACTGTGTTTTTTCTATGCATTTTACAACGTCATGTATACTGTAAGTTTCCAGCCTCTATATTATACCAGGCTACAATAACCGTAATTTTTCTGCATTTTCTTCTGCGATTGCGCGTGTGAAAGCCCCGTGGGCTTCTTGTCGGCGTCTATAGCATTTCACGTGTGCACGCCGCAGTAAAGCAAAGAATCAACGTGCTGTGTGCATCCGTCTTATCGATTCTGTCCGTTCACATTACTCCGGATTGTTTAATGAATTTATACTGTCGGGTGTCACAGAGCGTTTGGTGGCCATGCATTGTTGTGTTTTATTTTTTTTAAGTGAATTACAATGTTTGTAATTGTTATCATTACAATTATGGTGTAATTACAGAATTTAATATTCGTCCAGCAATTATAATTCGAAATGGAAGGCTCATTTTCAGAAGCATGGTCGGTTTTCTATTTAAAAAACAGATAATGGTGTTTATAATTTTCCCTCCGGTCGTTCGTCCTCAATCAAAAGTATCTAGATAGGAATATTTAATTGGAGTTAAGAGGATTAACACCCTTAAGGCGTGGTCGAGGTCGACGGAGGGGTAGTTAGAGCATATGACTCTTGTACGAGATACTACTTTGCAGAGCATAATTAGGTTATGCTGTAGAGTGATAGTAAACTGGAGGGCCTGCCTCCTGAGCTTGATAGATTGGTGAGTACTAGCAC
Organism: Nemurella pictetii; assembly: GCA_921293315.2. Taxonomy (NCBI): domain Eukaryota; kingdom Metazoa; phylum Arthropoda; class Insecta; order Plecoptera; family Nemouridae; genus Nemurella; species Nemurella pictetii. The sequence goes on along the minus strand of OV121120.1, from coordinate 15,857,686 downwards.
CTAGCATAAACATGGCAGGTGGATTCATAAACAGGTGACTGCTGTTCTTTATCAGACATGGAAGTCAACTTCTTGAGTTTAATCATTCTTGTGGAATTGTTTCACCAATGGCGTCGTTGTTACCTATTTATTCCCCATAATTAACATTATGTTAGATGCATTTTTTTTCTCATACGAGTTTCATACGTCATATAATATATTTGTATTTGTCCACAAAGGCGCGATGACAGTAGGTACTGAGTACACCTTCGATCGATCCGATTATTAATAGCCTTATTTTCAACAGAATAATTATATTGAAGACGTTTTATGTTGATGTTTATTAACGACTTTGCACAGCCATACTAGCTCATTATCGATTTATTTAATCGATAGTGTAGCCGCGAAAAATATCACGTGATATAATGGATGGTCATTTCTCCCCTTCCCTTCCCATCCCACACCTCCCGCTCCACCCCTCACCCCTTCATCTGGTTGTCGAAACGCGAAGGCGCTATGCAGGGTAAAACAAACACACGAATTGAATGTGTCCATCATATTATCACTCAACTTATCAAGCTTTTTGATAGGTCGCCTACACCTTTTTTTCTGATAGCTCGGGTATAATTAATTAGAAGATGTTGTAGAACTGTTTAGATTGTTTCCGTATAATTGATGGGGAGCTTGCGAGTGGCAAGCTATGTGTTCATGCCATGTAATATTGCAATATACGAGCCAACGTTGAATCCATCATGATCTGTTATATATAGAACAATTTTATGCTATACAGGAGTAGACAAACGACTAACTATGTAGTATATGATTTTCATCTGAATTCATATCGATTGCATGTGTGGCGTAAATGCAGAAATTTATAAACGCAAAGAGTAGCTAAATATTGTGACATTCAATTGGTTAACGATCCCATATCGGTTTTTCCACTTTCAAGTAAAAAAGGAAATACGCCATTCCAGGTAATTTTCCGTGTTCCTTTGTGAAAGCCGGATTAAAACTTGATTTTATAAATGCATTATTACATTTTATTACATCGTAGATAAGGCATATATGAATAAATAAGCCATCATAAATACTAAATAGGCATAATTCCAAGTCTAGTATAGAAATGGAGGTGGCTATAATATACAGCTTATAGCAGGTATGAGCGTAGCATAGTTGGTAATGGAAAGGAGCCGGAGTCACACGTACACATGCATAGCTAGCTGGCTCGTATGGTTTGTGCTGAATGGCATATGCGTGTCAGGTAAATAGTACTGGTATTGAGTGGAGGATAGCGTGAGTTAGGCAGCTCTTTGCACGTCAATGTACCTATGCAACAGAGAAAATTTCTTGGGAATATCCAGCTCAATAAAATTTGTAATGCATTTCTTTACGTTTTTTTTTTTCTTCTATCCGATATTACGTGGTGGCCGGTTTATTTGATGCCATGTCTAAAAAAATATATTGGAACCAAAAGTCTATCCTTATATACGTTTCCTGACTTTACTTATTACCGTTTTTCTTTACTGGTAATCGGAACTGGTCTCGAATATTAATTTGAAGTCGGGTCATTAGGAAATGATTGGTTATTGATAATATCTGGCCGAAAATGATCTTCCTAAACTGTTCATTGAAATAGCCAGGCGGAATGGCTGACATCTATGATTGCTGGTTGACTAATTTAACCAGCTGATTCGATGCTGGGAGATAGTAATGCCGCATTGTCGATTAGTGATTACCGATTAGTTATGCGGTAGCACAGCAAAGAATCTCCTAAGTTTTATGCTAGTTAGAATTTAATGGCAGTATATTTATAGTTTTTTTTCCCTCCTCGTATCCTTGTTTGTGCCTGTTAGCTCATGACCGAACGCTAGAATTACGAACGGCGAGCGGCGATGGACAATTGGAGACTGAATCGCTTTTGACAAAAGTTCAAAGGCATCGCCGAGAATTCAGAGCATGTCCACACAGAGATTTAAAACTCAAACCCATGTAAAAAAAATATTTATGCATGGTTTGATATTCACAGGTGAAGATTATTTAGGATTCTTTTTATCAAGTGATTGATATAATGATATATGATATAATATCGAATTTTTATTTGTGTATTTGTTATCAACGTTAACAAGTTTGGCAAAGTTATCAGGTGAAATTATTGCTAGTGTTAATTGCTCTTGGTTCCATTGGTTCCATGCTTGTTATGCTGCTCTAAACTCTTGAGCATGGGGCGATTTACGATATTATGATTTTGGCATAATCACCTGGTTAACTTTTTAAGTAGTTGCACTATAATATATCCTAAGTGATGTATGCCCTGTGGGCCCCGGCCAGGCTGCAGTTCATGCTATGATTGTGCTATTAAACATAAAATAATGATTATTTCGTGTCTAATTGTGTACAGCTCTTCGGAGAACCGAACACAATTTCCAAACGGGCCAAAAATGTCTTGAGGTCATGATTATATGAAATGGACTTTTTAAATGTTTCAAAAAGTAGCACATGTCGCAAACATTTGGTTTGGCTCTGTGCATATTTTTCACTCCTGCCACCTCACAGCTTCATAAGGAAGCTAAAAATTGGCATATTGATGTGCAAAATTTACTCTCACCATTTTCATCTCCCGGCACCCTTTGCCCGTTGAGTCATGAGGATGAAACAAATATCCAGACAATTTATTTTCTTTCCCACTGTCATTCAAAGAATCCTTGGCAAGTTGCGGTTTTTCCATGCCTAGTTTCGATTATTATAATATCTACCAATCATTATTTCAAATTGATTTCCCAATCTTTTTGCTCTTTTATATGATTTATAAAATCATATCTTATCGTCTGAAGTCTAAGAATTCAGTAGCCGGTACGTTGCTGTATCACGTTTTCAAGTTAGCCAGCAATAGGCATGTGATTATTGCTAGAAAATATGAAACGCAAACCACAAATGACCGTCCGTACTGTGGGAATAAATCCAATGATTTTATTCCGACGCATTGTTTTTCTATGCGTTTTATTTTAATACAATCAGAAAGCTAGTTTCAGGTTTCAGCGCGCTGTTATCCAGCTACCGTGAGTGATGCTCGCAGACCATATGGATGCATATATGGATAATTGACTTTATATTGTCGATGGCCGGTTGAGCATGTCTCGTCTATTACCTATTGGCAGCTGCGTAAGTGTTATGCTCGCTGCTAACCATCGCGTAACAAATGGTGTCCATCGGCTTTGAGTAGAAATGTCGGCAGGAAAAAATATTGTGGAAAAATTTGACCACACGAAATCGTTAACTATATCCTTGTTTCGAGTAAGTAATTTTAATAGAAACTTTATGGTTTATGAGATCATTTTTGAAGAGCGTTTTTGTGGGTGAGTTATCGGTTGGTTACACGACCACTTTTCCTTGAGTGCGGCCATACAGTTTTCAATAATGAAGACAATGCAGCATCGTCGTGAGTCGTGACACCTATATATGTTATTTTTTTGCACGCATTTATTTCCACTCTCCTCCCTTTTCCGAGACTAAAAACTAATTCAAACCATTTCACCGATGACATTTAACAGCGTTCGTTCAATAAAAGCAAAAAAAAAACGACTAAATTCGCATGTGCGATATGGTGCGTTCGCCATCTGGATGCCAGCGAGCAAGGCGAATAAATTCCCCCGGCAATCGACACGACACTCGCCGGCGAAACGCACCGCCTTTCGCCGTGCTCGCACTCCAGCCCGTCGCAGCAATAATAATATTATAACCTACTCACTTTAATAGAAAAAGGTAGCAAGCCATCAGACAACTGCAATAAAGGATGAAGTTATTATACAAAAGGTGAGATGGAGAAGAGACCAGTGTAGCTCACCGCTCCTACCTATAGGCTGTAGCATGGTCTCCGCTGCAAGACGCACGGGGGAATATAGCGGCAAAGTTACAAACACCCAGGTCTTTACAAGTTCTCCCTCCAATTAGTATACATTGCCGGTGCCGTAGGGTGTTCGGAGGCGGCATGCCTTTGATCTTGCTAAGATGTGTCCCCCGCTCGCCCCGCGACTTCTCACGTATTGCTGGCCCCTGTTCCTCTCTGCCACTACTACCATGGGTATAATGTGATCGTGCTCCTCTGCCCATCTACCTCCCATGCTGCGGCGGAGGCTGCGGCAAGCATCTATACAGTGTTATACTTCTGGAGCTGAGACTTGATGAAACTATTTTGCAGGCTAGCTTGAATTATTTAAATTCACGCCGTTTTGCGTTCGGTTCTTTTAATCAATTGCTAATTATTGTTAACTGACCGTGTGGTGAAAGGAATGCGCCAATTTAGTTACACATTTCAAATAGAATCTTAATTCATAAGGAGGAGAAAAGAATTGAACGCGTGAATCTCGAGATAAAGTTTAGGTGTTAAGTTTTTTTTGAGAATTAAAATTCCAGTATTTCATTCAAATACACGTTATTAAAAACATATAAATAATGAAGTTTTTTTTATATACTATATATGTTTATATTCTTTCAAATAAATCTCAAAAGCAGTTATATTTTCTCACTTCATAATGGCTTTTCTCTCGACTTTGAATACATGAGTAAGATCACAGACGGCATAAGATCTTCTTGTAGTACATTATTGCCAATGTAAATTCTGTGCTTGTGCTGAAAAAAGTACGCTGAGCAGCTCAGCTCCGGTGTAACGTCAAGCTGATTGGAATCTGCATTTCACTATATTAAATGCCATTTAAAAGGATGATGCGAGATCTTGTTCTGTAATCCGTTTGCCAGCATGTTTTATTCGCTGTATTAGATACGTGCATTATACCACACGAGGTCTCTGACACCGTTGGATTTGCAATGTTACATATGGTATCATCCCAGTTGTCTTTAAAATATCGGGTACGTCGCGTACACTATATACAAACGATTTCCCATTACATTGCAATTCAAATCTGTGACTGGTTGTAACACATTCTCCGAGCGCTGTCACTATGTAAAACAGTCCAAATAAAATTGATGATTATCCGCCATAGCTGTTGTATAGTTTCAGCCGTTTCTCTAATCACAATGATTGAATTAACTTTTATACCTGATCGAAATTTAATTTCATTGTCCTCTCGACTTAATTGTTTTTAATAGGTTTCCAAAACAAGCCTCTGGTGCTGACCTATCAATACACATATCCCAAGCAGCCGATGATTACAGCGATTATGTCTCTCGGCATTTTTATCCACGTCAGGTTGAACTTAAAACTATTATAGAAAAGCACTCGGCGCTCGGTCGAGGGGTAATCAAAGAAGTCCGATGGATGTCCATCTCACTATGCGCTTCATGAAAAAACAATCTGCATTAACTTTGAATCCGGCGGTAAAAAATTATGATCTGCTGTAGGTATTGCTGCTACTTGAAGTCTAACTTGAGTTCAAAGGAGCCGCGCGGATGCATCAGGATTGAAGAGGCATAATAAAATACCTGAGAGAATGCGCATCATCCCTTAACTGAATTTTGACACTGTGCCGTCAAGTGGCTGTTAGCGTTGCGGCTCGGGAAGAAATGGAATGAGAGATGGACCAGTTAAAGATGATAATTTCTCGATGCTCTGATCACCCCTGAAGCTTTAAATTAGTCGAAATTATCGGGTTGCATCGGATGATTTTTGATGTAGATATTATTTAAATTATACCACAATCGTTGCATTTGAAGAAATCTCCATTTTGAGACAGAATAGATATCGAAACAAAGTGCACACACTTCTAGTTCGTTGTTTTTTTAGCTTAACGATCTGTAAGTCATTTCTATCATTATGTGAGAACGGTGTGATGATTATAACATCTCGAGCTATCATGATGCCATTGTGCAATTCTTTTTAAGAAATTCTCTAGTAAACGCCAACGCCTCTTTTTTCTAAGGTGTTAGCATGTAATTTTCTTTTTAGTTTTGCCTTTCCCTTCACTAAAGTACCTGCGATACACAAAGTACAACAATTTACTTGAACTAATCAGCAGAGAGCAACTCATGGCCGATACCAGTACCAAGTCCAAGTGTACAGTGTATTAAGTTACCTAGTTGTAACCGATCGGATCTTAATGAGTTTGTAACGCTGAGGTAATTACTAAGGTCAAACGGTTAACTCGGTAACCTTTCTCGACTAGAGCTTCACGTAAAAATGATAACGTGAGGTGATTTTTCCCACTGCTTCGTTTATAACGAGCAAATGCGCGGACGTTCTGCTGATGCCTGGAAACGTCCTGCATCCAGCATCCATGGCAATTATGTATCGTGTGATAGATTGGTGGAAAGTGTGAAATGCATGGACAGCATGGACCACCCCTTGGCTGAGAACCAATTCTCGAACAATGGAGCATCCGGCTATGAGCTCACGGTGTTACCTTAACGATTTGGCAAAACGATTAGCAATTGGCTCACTCAATTGTCTCTCTCTTTTCGTAGGTATGTTTTTGCACAGATATGTGCAAAATTAGCAATTTTAGTGGACGATTGAAACTATAAGTAAAAGCTAATTTTCAGTAGGTGCGTCAAATGTTGATTTCAATATCTTGGTAGTTGGTACATATCACCTGGAAATGATCTATATACTACATTTAACTTCATTTTATGTTCGCTACGTTCAGAATGATTGAATTATTGTTTCCTGTTAGCAAATGGCACATTATCATTATCTGAGGGTTTCGACGATTAGAAAAATCTATCGGATTGACGCCAACGATTGCTCTGGTTTAGAAAAATAAGGCTGTAGAACTTCTCAACTCATTGAAAACTTCTTCGAGCGGAATAACCCGTGCTCAGTCGTTAGACACCATGGCTGGATGTCCATTTAAAGGTTTTTAATCGAATTGGTTTCCAGGATTACAAAGGAAATCAACATTAAAGTTTCTAGGACCGATTGTCTTCATAAAGATAACTCGTTGAATCCTGTTTTTCATCAGCGCTCGTTTTCGACAATATAGTATGACCAATTTGGCGTGAAATGACTTCCCAGGCTCGAATCAAAATGCTAAACTCACCACCAAGTGCAGCCAAATAGCGCCAAAACATCCATTCAGCCCTTATCGAAGGAATATAGAATATCAGTATAGAGAATCTACTTATATCTGTATTTATAGACATCTTTCTGATCCCATTTAACCATCTATTTGTTCAAGCCGATGCCTTTACTATTTTCGGTTCAAGCTGAAATTTCCCAATAGCGTCTAGGAATGACTCTTTGAACAGTTGAAGTTATATGTTTCATTTGTTATCAGTTCAAAGATTACTTAACTTAGGAGAAATAGCAAATTACTGTGGTATTGCTCGACAGATTTTCGCACTATTGACTCGTATGGTTCGTACGGACACGCTTTACCCGGCAGCAGCCCATATTTTGTAAACTCATTCAACAAACCCCAAAAAACACCGAGTAAAAGCAACTCACCAGCAACAGCCTCGCCGTTGAGCTCGTCGAACGTCTTGCTGGTCATCTGGAACAAGGCGTCCAGGGGCGACGTGTTCGCTGCACCCTTAGCGCCCGCCGCGGCGCCCGCCGCCTTGCCCGCCGCGCCCGTCCCGCGTCCGCCCGCCTGGTGGGCGCCCAAGTGCCTTCGCGCCTGGTGGGCATGCCGCAGCGCCGAACTGCCCGCCGGGGCGCTCGCCGCCCAGTTGTTGATGTCGGGGCTCGTGCAGCAATCGCTCGACGCGATGCTGCCCCCCGTGCTCGAGCGTCCGCTACTCGAGCTCAGCGTTTCGCTTGTGTAGCAAAAGTCTGCGGATTTCGGCCGACTGCGATGGTGCTGGTGGTGGTAGCGATGTAACGACGCCTGCGAGCCGCTCGTCGGCGACGTGCCCAGGTCCCAGGGGCGGACTATTCGCGTTTGCGACGCGTTCGGCTCGCTGTTTGCCCGTTCGCTCGCACTGCGTTCGGGTCGGTGGTTCAGAATGTCTAGTATAGAGAAACTTTTTACACCGGTTTGATTAGAATTGAATACTGTTGGCTCGACTACCGGCTGTTTTTGTACGATTTTTATGCTCTGCTGTTTGACAGCGAGTTCTTTGTTGATCTGCATCATTTTTAACTTTTTTAACGGTTTGAAGTAGTCGTCACCTTCGTATGTCCGTGAGTCGTCGTTGTCACTGGTGTCCATGCGAACGTGATCGCGGGTTTGACTAAACGGCGACGACGAGCGGCTGGGGAAGGTCTCGCGCAGGGGGCTGTAGTGCTTCTCTGTGGGGTTGGACAGCGCGGGCGAGGGACAGCCGACGCTGATGTCGTCGTCGGACGACTCGTGCTCGTTGGCGATCGAGTTGGCCGACGAAAGCGGAGGACTGTCGTCGAGGTGCGTCAACGACTCCTTGTAGGACGCCATCGGGTGGCTGCTGGTCGACTTGGCGCCGGTCGCCACCGCGTCGGCACCCTCCATGATCAGGGTGCTACACATGAGGACGTGCAATTGCGGTAGGCTGGCCGTTCCACCGGTCGTATGGACGAACGGTACGGCGCGACGCCGCGTGCAGGTCTGCGTGCCACGAAGCCAGTTGTGCACGGCGAGGTGTGCGATGTTGGCTCTGTAGTTGTCCGTCGAAACTGACAACTGAGTTGCATGCATGCGCTGCCGAAATCGCAGGCACTTGATGGCGGCAATTAGAGCACTTTGATGTCAACCGCGCGACAGGCGAACCGTGAATTCACAGGCGCTAATATACCAAAGCGTGGTGTCGCTTCGTGCACGGCAGGTGATAACAAGGTGGATTCACGTCGCACGTAACAAATATCGTCAGCTCGCTGTCACTGCGTCAAGTAATTAACAACTGAAGTTTCTAAACGCACGATCCAGATGAAAACTCGATGCTAAGAAACACTGAACACACTTAGCACTGCAAGCTCGCCGTGTCCTCGCGTGCAGCCGTGGAGCCGTCGAGTCCTGGAGAGCTGCCTGACGGAGCGCGCGACCAAAAGTGCGAACTAACGAGACAAGTTGATTTCGATCCCGACTTCCGTTTAACCGTGACCAATCACGGCGCTGGAATTTTCGGCGCGTCTCGTGGAGGGGATGCTAGCGCCCCGGTGGAATACGCGGCACACGAAAGCACACGAGGTCGCGTTTTCATCCCCTATCACTGAACACACGACGGATTTGCACTGTCGGGTTGCGAATTTTCTCTGGCTGAGATGCGGTCTTGCGGCGTTTCCTCTCGTTTTTCTTGTGTCGTTTCTCTGCGACGGCGGCTGGAATCTGACAGGCTGGTGCGGCAGAGAGTGAACCACTATTGCTTGGGTCGAACGAGCGCTGCTGTGTTCGAGCCGGCTGGCACCTAGGCGCGATCCCCTCCACCAGCTGCTAACACGTTGTGCGGTAGAGCTCCGCCTGCTTAACGACAACGCCGACAGCTAGTTGGCTCTGGAGATTCGACCTGAACACTCCCATTTCCCTTTATCTCATCCGACAAAACACCAATCCTAAACGGCATGGAAACTAAATGAGGCGTCAACATTTCGATTTGCTAACATTTTGATAGAGTTCCATCACGATAATGCGCTTTTATAGCAGGAAATTTGCGAAGAAAATCACAATAAATGAGCAAACCTCCTTTATACGTACATTTTTTAGTGTTCAATAAAAAGAAAGAAATTTATAACGACTTTGATTTACTACAGTTTTGGCTATTTCTTGCTCAATTCGCCTGAGTGCAACGCAGAAACGATGCCGTACATGGGAATAGTTTTTATGTCTTAGTGAATTTTTCCAATTGAGTGCACACTCGCTAGCTAATTACACCAATCTCCTTGTATTGCTCCTTTCAACGGTGCCGCCGCGTTCTGTACATCCGACGCTCGTAAAGTTGCCCGCGCAAGGATGCAAAGAGACGCCAGAAGATGTACCATCCCCAAGAACCGCTTTTATCTCCCCTCAGAAAGGATTTTAATTTGATTATTCCCAATAAAATATAACACAAAAAGGATCTGGTCGCAAAATCCAGTAAATTAACTTTCTTTATTGTATGCTTAAGCTTTTATGCGAGGCATAACACGTGAAATTTGATTCGGAAAATTGAAAATTCTTCCGAGTCTCTCGATAAAATTACTTCCGAGTCATGATAGTAAAAAAAAGTCTGGTCTTTACCTATAAGAGGATCATAAAACTGTGATCTGTAAGCAACTGCGCCCTCGCCGAAAAGAGCGGTTCCTTTGCCTCATAATCGAATTATTAGGGTCACCTGTTCGGTTTGCTTTCATCCCTTGATAGGAACACTGTAATAGTGTGATTATAGCTAAGGGTTGCTGCATGAAATATAATTTTCGTCGATAATTTGATTACCTATTTGTGTTTATTTTTGCAGGTGAGGACATGGTGGTGGTGACTTGAATACAAACAATGGCAACTCGAATCAATTTTGGCTTCGTTCATCTGCCGAAGGTATATTACATATATACGTTCTACCGTCGTTTATTTATAAAGAATCCTGCTACGCTTTCCTGTTTAGTTCCTCTTTATATTGCTTGACACATTTTCTGGCTTTCCGTCAACTGATCCCAATATATTGCTTGAAGAATGAGACTAGATTACAGTGGGTGAAATGGAAACTTGAATTAAAGGTATATTATTATTTTGTATCACAAAAATATACTGCCATTGCCTGTGGATATGAATCAGGATCTCGTGTTACAGTGGTTTGGTTTCATGATCTCATATCGACACCTCTAGAGCATTACCATCAAACAGAGATCTAACCATGGGATAAGCTCGGCATTAAGACAATGCCGCACGTGTATAGCTTTAAATTGCGTGCGGTTATGCAGATTTTTGGCATGCTAAAATGAGAATTATTGGCAAAGGTATAATGGCTTATAAAATGATGATAAAGGTATATAAATCACAGGAATAAATTGCGAGAAGGTATATTTTTGCAACTGGTGCAAGGCTATGGAAAAATACACATATATTATATATATATGTTAAGAAACTTATTTCAATATGGAATTTTATGGCACCAAAAGTATACAGTGATTGATGAGCGTAACGAGCGTAGCGAGTGAAGCGAAATCTTCACTTACACTTTACTGCTAAAAAAATCCGGAATGTTTTTTTTTTGTTTTTTTGTTTGTTTTTTTTGTTTGTTTTTTTTGTTTTTTTGTGTGTTTGTTCGCACGATTCCGGCCAAACGCCAAAACGGATTTTGATGAAAATTTCGGTGGACCTTCGTTTTCTCTGAACTTAGATCTGCCACGTTTTTGAAGCAATTCGGACGAGTAAATTTTATGTTATTAAGTTTTTACGAAATTTTTCAGTTTTTCCAAAACACGTTTTCCACTCTAGAGGCCAAGGATCTCAAAATAATTTGACGAAACTTTCCAGATATGTTGGCCCCCACGATTTAATGTTTGTGTACAAATTTCATTGTTGTATGTTTAGCGCTTTTCTTGGAAATAGCGCTTTTATGACGCTTTTTTAGCGATTTTGCAGTTTTTTCCAACTAAATCAACTTTATCTTCAACCGATTTTGACAAAATTTACTGCGTGCATTACAAATCGTAAAAGGAAGATACTGTGTTAATTTCAAGAAAATCAATTGAATAGTTTTTCTTTAAATCGATTTTTACGTTTTGAAATATTCAATGTCATTGAGAAAGTTGCTAAATTAACGCCGAACATTTAAAATTGATCTTAAAAGCCTCTAGGCTATGCGTACACGCAATATAATTGCGTTGTGGGTGAGCGTAAAAATTACGCTCATCCACAACACGATTATATGAGTGTTCGCATAGCCTAGTATATAATTTATTTTTTGAAGCACGTAACACGTAACCTTTCTTCGTGTCATGTAACTCGAAAAATCGCTTCCCCGTGTGGGGGGCCCTTTTTCATGTCCCAAATTTTATGATGATGTAAAATCAGTCCATCCGAACTGAATCCAGAGCACGCAAAATCAATTCTTTGCGTTTGATCTCCTTATTAGCCCGGTAATAAACACATTTATATTCCTGGCATCGCCGCCTCCGGGGATAACAAACGAATGCTCAGATCGAATTAATTTAAATACAAAATTGATATGTTCAAGCACATTTAAACCTCTTGCAAAGCTACACCTATACCATACCTCTCTTCGTCATTTAATTAACCAATTAATCGGGATAACCATGGGAGCCCCTGTTATTTTTTAATTTTTCTGAGAGAGATAATGCAAATGTTCAATTCAAAATAAATTTGTAGCTTGAATGTGCGCATGTTACAATTTAAAGTTTTATACAACATCCGTTTATGGCTGTTATTACCACCTTCAGAAATGGATAACCATTAGTGATATTAAGAGAACATGCAAAACATTGTAGTATACGCATGTATTTAATAAGTGCCCGTTTGAAACAGGGAAGTGCCCCCTCTTCTTAGTGTACCCCTCCCACGTGTGAGTCTGTAGAAAATGTAGACCTCTTCCAAGGACTGGCACAGGGTTTTTTCTAAATATATCTGTAGGTAACAAAAGTTTTTTCGTGTGGCTGACGATTGACGAATGTGCACAAAGACAATGTCCATTTAGGAATAGCAATCAGCGCAATCAACTTAATTCCAGTGGAGCTTAAAATTGGTCTTATGTATAGTTTATAACTCGTATCTAAGCAGTCAGCAATCTTCTATGATCACGTCATGATGAGAGTAAAGTAACTGGATCTCCAATTCGGCTGAATGATGTCAAAGGGAAGCCGCTTGTCGTAAATCACACGGTTAAGTTATGATTGTTAATATTATGATGCGATTTGTGTATGTATAAGTATTGAAAAGGCCTGGCTGAGATTGTTTGAATAATTACTGGGACATGGTTCAAAATTTGATTGATTTTTTTTTGAGGAAAAAGTAATTGCTTTCTGCTAAAAATTGCGCAGAAATTAGTGGTGTGTGATATTTTGATTTATTCACACAAAAAAAATGGTCGAGCAGATTCGATTTGTAGTTTATCGTGCATAAGAACTGAAATGCGAGGATTGATTCATTTGAATTTGTTTCTTGCTTCAAAAATCTGTTGTCACTTTGTCACTCGGGCATACCTACCCCAAAACCTGGGCCTGCCTCAACATCTTTTGACTGAAATGCCAATCTGGCAATAATTCACATGCAAATGAGCCCCGTGCGCATAAAAAGCGTGGACGGAAGGGTTCAGTCGAATGACAGGGTGCATGTCATTAATTATCGATTCTGACACTGACACTCTGACGATGAGTCGCGCGGTGCTCTTGGGTCTGTAGGGAGGCACAGTTGATTAATTGATCGAGAGATTATTTATCATTGGTTTGCTCACTTGATGTTTATAATATATTATACACTTTTTAAGAAAAATTGATCGGAAATATACTGTATCCATTAAGTTAGAAATGCCCATCTCAACTATAGTTTGCTTCAAATTGAGGGTCCATTATCACTATATAAAAGTTGAAACGTTAGCCAAAGAGAGAAAATCTGTAATGTGGACTTATGAGATCCCTCTCAAACATAAGAGTTCTATCATTTATTTCCTCCAAAGGCAAACAGGAAAGATGACAGTCTCAGAAAAGTGGTTCTTTGACTCCTAATTGTCTTAGGGGGTACATTTCAGTATAGCAAATATCATTTTAGGATAGCAGTATACAAAAGTATAACCATGCTCCTTAGCACGTTCGTTTTCAGAAAAACAATTTAACTGGGCATACCCAGTCCCTGGGGACTATGTCCCCTCGATAAAGCAGGAAGCATAACTTTGCGAAACGTCGGGAAAAGTTTGAGTTTGGGATCTTAGCATTTAATTGCCGGTTATAGATAGTTGTTCTGAAAAAAGGAGCCGATTTTGTGTTTAGAGAATTTGGTAATAGCTATACCTAAGGTATTATGGTATTATCTTTGCATAGTATCAATGGTGCTACTCGAATTTATGCAACATGTAATCGATACAGTAAATGCCTTTCCATCCACCCATATTTTACCTAACCATATCCCCTGATCTGTCTACAATAAACCTATACGGCGTCCAATCAAGATCCAGTGATAAAATATATCTAATAGACATCATTACGGGTGTACACACTACTTTAATGACAGACTGCAATTTACATTGCAATCAATAGCCTATACAAACACGAGCATTTCAGTGACAACCCATTATTTAATAATGTGATTGATATATCAAAAATCGAAATGTCACTTAGTTGTAACGTTTCACGTCATCTGCTGAAAATGACAGTGCGGTTCAAATTGGCCATGGTTAATCATAGAAGTACAAAGGCCTCCGTGAAAGCTCGGAGAGAAGTCATTTGAACCCGCCCATCGGCTAGAAACTGTCGTTAGGATGGTCATACAAAAAAAATATATTCGCCAATTTCGAACACAAAAGTACGTCAAACATGGTGCCGGTTTCGCCTAAACTGTGTGCTTGTGTTGGCTCGACTGGGCTTTGAATAACAGCTATTTAATGATGCTATTCATTGAGTGCAGAGGCTGGCTATAGGGGACACACGGACGTACAAATTTATTGGATACACATTTATATTTAGGAAGAGCGGCTCCTCCACCAACCACAAACGCCACCAAGTCTTAATCTATGTGTTTGCACATTCTTGTGTTTGTGTCCTACACGATCTGTGTTGAGGCGTTGATGATATCTGGACGTTCATGTTCTTCCATGACTTTTAGCTATAAAGTAAACTATTTCCGATAAATTTAGCTAAAGGGCTAGAGTAGCCTCTAGAGCAAGCTGAAACTTGGCACCTCCACTATTAATTTTCTTTGCTTTTTGTCTAGCTCTAGTGACTGACAAGCTGTTAATTTTGAAACTAATTTTTGGTAGAATTTGATGAAAATTAGTGAACACGGAACAGATCCCTTAATTCAGTTCACATTCAGCGATGGGTATAATTTTCGATAGCATTTTCCATTTCGAAGTCGCCGCTTTGATGTGAACCAGTTTTCCGATCCCCCTGTAGCTCCATTCAACTGCGAACGCGGCACTTACTCTATTTAAAGTGTATACGCAAACCGCGACCCCCCAAAAAGCGATGCCCACTTTTTCAATGGCCATTTAATGGACTATCGCCGGCACACACATAATGGGCCAATCGTCAAGTTTGCGCCGCTTTCGTTTCGGAAGCCGCTTCATTGAAAGACAGAGAGAGACCATGCCACCGAGCGACGGTCGGCAGCTTTGCAGCTTTGCAGGGGACATAACCGTGATCCCTAAACGCCTCGAAATTTTAACTGTCGACACGACTTTCCGAACGCCATGGCAGCATGGTGTCAACCGAAATCGATCTGGTTCAGACACCACTGAAATTGATTGTGTGTTGCTAGAAATGTTCCCCTCTCTTTCTTACTCTCTCTCTGTACATGACAAAAACGCGTGCTGCTCTAACTGAAATCTAATTTAACAGCGCCGTCGTATACAGATAGATTTAAATGAGATTCAAATAAAAACTATGCTGCACCCCAGAAATGCGGAGAATCGAATTAGGAAATCTCGTTACAATGTCGAATGTTTTTGAGCGATATAGTCCATTCAGGATAAGGTCATTCTCAAAAAGGTGGCCGCCTTTACGTTTTACCAAATCATGAAACTAAATCCTTACGGCGCTGTTAAGAAATTTCAAAACCAAACACTAGAACAGTGGCTAAACGTTTAATTTACCAATCGCATAACTTCTAGCTTTGTTCTAGTAACTTTATTATTGAAGTTAAAAACTAAAACAGTTAGAAATAAAGGTAAATCGGTGACTGAAAAAATATTTTTTTATTCTTATTTCTTATTTATAAATTTATTTAGATTATGTTGGAATTAATACTTACTACTACTAGCGCTGAGCGGACAAGGGGATTCTTACATTAAATAGAGTATATAGTTGAGGTGAATGCAGTTGCGGTAAAAGCTGTCGCAACCGCAATCAATTGCGGGTGCATTGATGCGTGCATCCGTGGATCTGTTAATTGATCCACATGCCCTTGATTTTCATCGACATTGTAATATACCCCAATCAATTTGGATGTCATTCACTACACAACTCGGCTAGGATGTCTACATGGCCCATGGCTTTAGGGTGTAAAGGCATACACAAGACAAGTAAACTACACGCTATACACAACCCCCTGATGGCGATAATAGTCGATAATCAGGGTGGTCTTCAGGCGGGACGTGTATTAGGATCCCGGTTGATTGATAGTTCAAACTTGTTGACAGCGTCTAGTGCTGCTAAACAACAGATGGGGAACGTGAGAAAAATCAAGGAAAGTTTGTGGGCTTCTAAACGAAACGTTTTGTATGCTAGAAAAGTTTTACATTTTGTTTTACCCTAATCAAATGATTTGGTAGTTTATTTTTGTGAGGAAATTGAAGAGTTTTGATTAAACCCTGAGTCGCGCAAGCTTGTTTCAGTCACGATAATATTCACGCAACTTTCCTCTTGAAAGGGTGAATGGGACGGTCTGAAAATTCTGACCGCTTTTAATTATACAAACCCCCTGTGACAAGGATGTGCAGCTTATTTTTATGACCTGTCTAATAGAACCCTAAATTTAGCTGTAAAAATACCTCCTATTGCATAGAAACTATGGATTTGTGGACATATTATGTTACGATGATTAGTTTTTCCGAAAAATAGGGTAATTCAATATAACTGGTAGGGCTTGACATTTGATCTCTTCTCAGCAGAGAATCCTGTGTCGGTGCTTTCTATCATAAACTCTACATATACCATATAGTGTGATGAACTCTTTTATGCATCTACCTATATATATATTTATAATTTATAATTTGCAACGCAGGTATATATAAGATTATCCTCGGAGAATTAACAATTTTACGACAATTTAAATTAATTTTCATCTCGCATGCTCATTATTAAATCAGAATTCACACATACGAAGCGAATTAAATTGCAATTTCGCTCATGAAAAATCACCCTCGTGTACTAAACCCCAAGATGTTTTGCGTTTCCTGAATAAATTCTACATACCTGGAAGCTATGGTATGCCGACGCATTCAAGTTGTCAGTAAAGATATCTATGTGAGGTGTAAATTGATACCTCATCGTCAAACGAATGCATTCTGCCAAATGCTACTGCTGTTTGGTCCGTGCCCCAGCCCTCATTCATCGCAACAATGTGACCATCGTTTGCTATCTACGAGCCCTCCGCACGCACCAAAACGAAGATATTGTCATTTTCAAACGACCCGACCAAAAATACCTTTTCACAGTTTAGTGTGACTAATTTTGGTAGCTCATATAACTTGGTTGGATAGAATAGAAATTAATAGACCTCCTTAACAATGCAAGTCGAGTTCGTAAAGTCATCGGGGATTCGAACGTGGGTTTGGTCTTTTATTGTGCGGATTGTCATCAATGGGATGGAAATCATTTCTCAATAATGATATGTTCATTGAGGGCGCTCCAAAGTTCGCAGCTGGTGTTCGGTAGAGAAGGAAATCGAATAAGTTGCAATGCAGCCATCTTTACATATCGAATATCTGGATAATCATTTTCATCAGCTGATTTCAAACATCAGCCAGGACTTAACAGACATCATTGGCCTTAAATCTGACCATTTAGATATTCATCAATCAACAAAGCACAATTTCACAAAACGGTCTAGTATAGTTTAAGTGTAACAAATAATAATACCGGTAGATTCGACATACCCATAAAAATTGTTAATTCTAAAATCAATTTTTACCCTTTCAAAAAAATACACAGCAGAGCCACCGGAAATTTCACTCCAATTGAACTCACCCTTAAAACCACGACACAAAAAAGGCCACACATCGCATATTTTCAATTAAACGGACCAATTTTGTTCATCCCTTTGGTTCCGCTGTTCTACTGCGTCTGGGACAAGCATCAGCTGTTCGACCCCTCGAGCTGGGATGTGTGTAGCCAGCGAGCTCGGAAAGCTCCATCGGACACGCTATAGTGGACCACACAAGAGCACAATGGTCTCCTAGGAGGCTAGGACGCATCGACGCGTTAGATTAACATATCACCCTGACTTCAGCGATGCCTCAGCGACAATTCCGTCGGCGCCACTGGCTATGCGGATCGATTTGTGATTGCACACACGGGTGAAATGGCAGCTGCTTATACCTATATTATGCTCATTCATTATAAATAGAGAGAACATTTTCACTAATTATTAAATTCGGTAGTCGGTGATATCTATAAGTAATAATTAAATTTAAATGACTGTATAACGTGCAATTATTTATGTGTTAGGTCCGAGTTATTATTATAGGGGGCATATATACGAAAATAATGATAGCGTCACGGTCTCTGTCAAAGACATAGATAATTAAGTAATAACGATTTTCGACGTTTTTTTGTCTCAGGAAATGTTTGAGAGAGATATTGCTGGGAATTAGAAATGGGGTTTTATTTCTTCGTGCTGTTTATCGATAGCGTTGTTGAATTTGATGCTTATCTTATTGCATGGTCTAAAAATCTTGTAATCTCTTTTTAATAACGCTATGGGATGAGAGTAAATCTGTCATTATTGGCATATTACAGAACTGTACAGAATCGCATTATTTGTAAATTATTGGTCATTGTATAAAACTTGAAGCTTTCTCTGGGTTTTATATCCGATTTATATCATATCATACTTATTGGCCATGGTCTTCACGGGCAAAGAATACAAAGATTTATTTTCTATAGATTTAATAGAGAAAACATTAACATTTTATTTTCGTTTATGTGTACATTTTTTCCCGCTTAACCAAGCGGTAGCATTTTGTAGTATTTCTCTTTTGCAAACAATTATTCTGCGGTTATTTCATAATTTTTTGATGGGTGCATGATATCATCAACATTACAAAACCCATTTTTTTTTTTTTTTTACTGGATAAACTTCGAACCACGATGCGTTTTACAATAATCATCCACCCAATATCAAAATTAATTTACCTATATTACCCTACCATGTATTTCGGCATGTGAAAAAGCAGAGTACACATTTAAAATATTAAAACTAATCATGAAGGTCCTGTTACATCGGAAGAAAATGATTGCAAAGAGAGAATTTCGGCACTATACTATATATACACAGATAAACCATGCTCAAGATTCCATCTCGCATAGATAATTCACTGATGCTATTCGTTACACAGCGTTTAATGTACTACGTGTGTGATTGTGTGTGTGTGTGTCTAACACCAGTCGGCATTTTGATTTCAAATCACGGATGATATCTAGTTTTATTAATTCGTCACGCAGAGCAGTTAAACTCGTACAATGGATGACATTAATTGCGGGCAAAGGCACATCTTGTAAAGGCGTGACACATTCTAACTTGATTGAGAATTATCTGTATTCATATTACGGAGACATTTTTACGATCCTGCCCCAACTTAGGTGAATAATAAATCTTTGCCCATAACCTGACTTTGGGGTTTTTTTCTAACGCGGTACAAATGGATTGGTTAATGAATATAACGGTTGTACGATTTTGAAATTCGTTCGGTTTTTCTCGCGGTCGTAGCTGGAATTGTTTGAAGAAGAGAACTTGTCAGAGAAATGTGTCGATTTTATTAAGATGAGCATGTTATAATTTTTAAGTATTCAGGGAATGTTCGTGGGTAAATATAAATCAAATAAAATATGTTCTAAATAGCTGAAATTAAAAAAAAACGACCTGGTCAAGAGAAATGAAATGTGTCGCCTTTTTTTGGCCGTGTTATACAAGAAGACATAATTATACCTACTAACCACTAAATGTTACTCTTACATCTTATCGTGGGTCTGGCAATAGCTATTAGACATGTGATATTAAATTAACAATTAAGGTCCACCAATAAATTACAGACATATTACATGACGCATTTTAAAACTTAAATCATTCTCCAAATTTACAACCCATTAACTCGTAGCGTGTCGCAAATCTGCAGGAAAAAACACCACCGACTGAATTTCGACCTCGGTGTTTTTGTTAATGGCACATTAAATCACTGTTAATTCACGCACGCCTGCGAAAATGACAATCTTAAATATATCTTCTCGCTTATTTCACAGACAAAAAATACGGCACTGCAGTTTAGTATTTTATTCATTTTCACTATAATTGCAGACAATCAGAGAGAATGCGAACTGTTTGGACTCGAAAAGATTCTCGCAATCACGTGTTTGAAGAACGAGCAGTGCTTTATGTGGCTGTATTCGGCAATAAATTAACACGTTTATCCAAAAGATTTTTATATATACTTTATCTACTCGGTGGTCCTTCAGAAAGGCCACACATGGCTATTCGTTTCATAGAAAGCTCCGTCCATAGGTAGGCACAGCTTGAAACTAATAGGCTCTCTATTAACAGTTAATAATTTAATATCAGGTTGTTTCACACCTTTGCAATATCGTATTTGGTTATTTGATCGATAAATCAAGTAAGTATTATGGCTCCAAATGGAGCTGTTAGACGATCGTAATGCGTCGTAATGCAAGCATGTTCTAATTGCTAGATGTGCAGTGCCAATTTCGCCTTAAAAAGCTGCATGCGAGCAGAAATTTAACGAACATCTTGTACCATCGCGGCAGGTCGAAACGAGTTTGGTATATTGGTAATTTTTTGATCGTTTAATTTTTTTGTGTTCGTTAAATAATGGCTAGTCTTTAATACGATGTCTTGTTTATGAATATTTATAATTATTCAATTTATAGGGGCTGGATTTCCTTTAATACTACCGGTTAACCAAATCTTCGTTAAGCCATTGGAAGAGAAAATCTCTCATTTGTAATCATCGCCATGGAAAGCAAGAAGTTAAGAAATCGTGAGATGTCAGTATTTATCTGTTTGATATGTGTACAGGAGAAAGATCACTTATTTCTGTGTATCTACGTCATTCGAAAATGATCTTGTAATTCAAATTATATGGGGCTCTCGTTATTGCTAACTGTGCATGGAAAGTTGGTTATGAAATTTTCCTGTCTGGTACTGAAGTCAATGTCTACGTCATTTAAATGTTCCGATTTCAAATGTTGAGAAGCGTCAGAAATTTCATTACGTTTACGACCATCTCAAAATTTTCGGATGAGAATCACAAATATTTTTCACCACACACAGCTAAATTTTACATGCCCTGACGTTAAAAAATAAAATTTTGAAAATCCATTATAGCTGATTATTTGACTAAAGAATTTCAGTACATGTTTAAAATGTCATCAACAATGAAAACCACCGAAACATTCGTCCCATGGGACGAGTAGGTATATAAGTTAAAAGTGTTGTCAACAATGTCCATCATCGACTGACACCAATATGTCACCAAACTCAAATTTCTCCATACAAAAAAAAGTGTCAAGCCAAAATTTTATTTCCATTGGCATGCTAAAATAAAAAAACGAACACAATTTGGCTCCACTCGATGTAAAAATTATCTTCTTTAGCACGATTGTTGGAATTTATATGTATGATCAATCGTCAAAAATCGTAGCAGCAGATAGCAACACTGTATAGCACAACGGTTTAAATTCTAAGTACTGTACTACCCCTCTTAACTCTGTGGTAAAACCACGGTTCTTACTGATATTATGCGCTTAGGCCCAGATATAACATATATTATATTTTCAAACCAAGCTACATATTTTCCGCGCATGGTTTTTCATCGCCTATCCCAGCAGAAAATCCCGCGCTCGAATTCCAAGTCTCATTAACCCTTCAGCCAACTCAGATACACACCCAAGACACTTTACGACGCATGAGTCGCTTTTCCCAATACAAATAAAATTATCGCCACCAATCCCGAACGCACGCTCATGGCGTGAATGTGAGTAGCGATTGCATCGTGTGTAACGTTAAGTGCACTTTCAGAAGACTGGATCGCTGCTGGTTTCGCCGCACGCGTGGCCAACGACTTCTCAACTTCCATTTGTGCAGTTGAAACAATCTTTTATGTCCAAAAAACGCAATTGCTAGCACGCTTGATTGCGAACCTTAAGTGAAAATTTATAATCTAACTCATTTGAGCGAAGCATTATTTATGTTGATAATTTCATCTTAAAGCCGCAGAGCAATGATGGTTAAGCATTATAGTAATTAAAGCGGTCGTGGCTTCTTACAAGCTAGGTGATGGCATGCATATTACAGCTGTCATATTTTGTAGCACGTCTGCTATACGCTGGTGTTTTGCTTGGTGTTTTGCTGGCATGCTGACGACTCGGAAGTGTATGTATTTATATGCTGCATCTATGCTGAAGCATTAACACCGACCTAATGATTTTCATGACTCGTTAATTACTCGACGGGTAATCTTACTTTTAAAGCACCGCTTTGCCATTTGACAGCTTTCACGTGAAATGCAAAGTTAGGTGTATGAAAACCTTTATAGGAAATGTGGAAGTATGTTATTTGCTATGATTGAATCTCGACGTTTGATGTCAATGATGAGCATGAATGATATATATTATTGAAAGTATAATTCAAGCATTTCTTTCACACAATTATGAGTTTTTTTTTACAATTCACGATTTTTAAACTTAATCGTGGTAACACCAGAAGCTATATACCACTTTGGCCATAACATGATCTGATCATGCAGTGATCATGCCAATCAAATGAGTGCGTTAGAAACCGTAAGAAATATATCTTTCTTAAAACACGGTCATGATCTCCACAAGAAAACTGATCAAATTATTTTCCATGACGGGGTCATTTCCAGATCTGTCAGCTAATAAATATATTTCCACAGATGTCTTATGATTGAAAATAAAATAAAAATCTTTCGTTCTCTATAGCTTCGATTCAAGCAACATGGTCATGCAGTGCAGAAAATCGGCTCAATTTACTACATAAGTATATAATAGCTGACGTTTCGCATATTTATTCCACAATAAATCGTTTATAACTGATTGATAGAATTAATTCACCATAATGCACCTCAATTTAAAATGCATTTCTCCGTGTGCATCTCGTTATAAATATTTCACTTCACAGCAATGATGCAATTCTTCCTGATACACGCCAATTTGTAATTCCCGAAGAGTTTTCTCCATCTGCTTACATTGATAATATTGTAGGTAAGTCAAAGATTTCGACCTTCTACGCGAAGTAAAACTTATTATTTGCAATGTAAATGCACAGTTAAAATCAATGTGCATCACAATTTAACCAAGCTAATTACAATGGAAGTGAACGTGAGTGAACATAGCACGTTGATTGCTGGGTGTTGCTGCCTTCGCTCGTATAGTTTAATGTTTTAATGTAACTCATCGTTCATAATAAGAAAATATTTTTTATTTGTCTTTTGTAAACTGCTTCTGTTCTTGAAAGTAACCAGTACATACTATATGAGATCTTGGTTGAAATGATATGTAATTACTCGGTGCATAGTTTTCTGTGAGATTAATTGGGTTGACGCGAGCCCGGCGATTAGTCCGAGTGAAATCTGTTTGAACGAATTCCTGACAAATGTTCGTGCAATCAGACGAGCAACGAGTAATGCCACCCTCGCACGGTGCACCGCTATTCGGAAATCATAGCCCAGCGTGATGAGAACCGAGAAGATTGTTGTTTACACTGTGCTGTGCATTTTCTTTTACTGTTGTACTCCGGAAAATAACTGTTTACTACTAGATTTTCTATTCGCCATGGGGTGGCAAATTCCTAGTACACGAATGACATTAGAACACATTACTTTCTTAATAAAGAAGGCAACATATAGCTTTGCGAAACGTCGGGATTAGTTTTAGTTTTTTTTGAGTTTTTGAGTTAAATAGTTTTTCTGAAAACATTAGAACACACTTTCTGTGTGACATTACCCGATATTTAATCGGTTTGAGAATGAAATGAAAAATGCTCAGCCACGAAAAGACTTTGAATCAATTTGCTTATAAAATATTTAAGTATCACAAGGTATAAACATGATAACCTGTAAAAAAAGCGCATTATTAAACTCCCATTCAAATTGTGTGTAGTTCAATTTAATAACGCTTAACTTTTATTGGATTGTCGTGAACTGGGCTACGAGCCCATAGCTATCAGCACCGTTCACTTCTGGAAAAATACGACATGGCCGATAATAAAACGGCCAATAAAAATGATTGTGTCGATATCATGAGCGAATATGTGCGCATAATAAACTCTACGAAAAGTGGCCGTCGGCAATCAAATAATAAAAACCGACTAAACGTCAGTTCTTGTCTCAATCAATTTTGTCAAAATTATTCATCCAGCGCCGGATACAAAACTTAAACAAGTTAATTAAGAAACTTTTGCCGGCATGTTGCTCTCGGCGAAGCAATAAACGAAAACACCTCCAAAGCTTGCCCGTCGAACAGAAAGCATTCCTTCAGTCCAGACCAAACGCCGCGCCGAGCCGAATGATTTGCCAATTCAATTCTTCTGGCCCGCTCACATTACGACGACCATTCTGTACGACATCTGTACACCGACACTATCATAATAGATTCTCCAATCCAATGTTATAATTAGATATCAAAATAATACATCCTATTGATATCTACGCGTATTCCGATGAAAGAGAATTACAATTTTTGTGTGTGTGCCGTTTATATATGACGTTGTTGCATGATTGTTTATGGACGTGATGCGGCTTGTCTGTGTTTGAAATCTTACCCCTCCCGATGTGGATACCTCACGCCTCGGTCGCTTTGATCTTTGCCGCCTTTCCTCGTGGCCCGTTCGCCGCCGCCGCCGCCGCCGCCGCCTGAGACACGGGAATTGCAGGTGTGAGAAGCATCAGCGGCGAGCTCGCTCCTCTACCACCTTCTCTTCTTCTACCACCTTCTCTGGCGATGCGCCGTCTCTCTGCCGTCTCCTGCTAACCACTAACAACGTGGTGCCATGGCGGATAATTAACGCGAAGTCGCGTCGGATGTTGATCTGCAGCGACCAAGTCTTGCCGACCATGCGATGCTGCGATGCAGTGGACGGTTTCTCGTTGGGTTGCCGATCGTGGAACATTGAGAGTGTTTTACATACGGCATGAGGTAGTTGGCTTTTGGGTTAACTTTTATAGGCGACTGTATTGATTTGGAGAGACTTATGAGTTGAACGTCTCTTTTTTAGGAGTGTTATTCTCACGCTTGAGCGCGCTTGATGATAAATTTTACACAATGCGTTGCATGTGCGCACAAACGTATGCCCTTACAGCTTTTTTTCTCCTCGGTTATTTATACTTTGTGTTCTAGATTAGTGCGTCTTCTCTGCCGATATTTAGATCTGATCTCTTCATCATATCGCAAAATAATTGTATACACGAGTTATAATTTCTATCATAATTTGGCATGATACATGACAAATCATTAATGCTTCATTCAAATGAGACCATCATGATGATTGCGTCAGTGCCGCCCGAGGACGATCAAGATTTCTTCTAAACAAAAGCATGAAAAGAGTGAAGTGGAAATGACAAGCGTCGCGGCACAGGCAGCCAGCCGGGCCCACCATCTGTCTGTTATATCGTGAATTGAAACAGCATTGTTATTAAATTGATTAATTATATTCGAGACGTTCAGGGACCGGCTGAGCTTGGTGTATTGCGTGGTTCGAAGAAATTGCCCCCTAATCTACCGTTAATTACTCAATTAGTCGACACGGTGGTCCTCTGAGACGGTGGACCTACCACTCATCCACACTCGGAAGAGATGGACGTGACTTAATGATATGATGATGATCGAAATTATCTCTAGCAGCCTCGTGGATCGAACGATTATGTTGTTTTGGGATAAATTTCAATAATTCTCTATTATACTAAAATCATGGGTATCCTATAAGTATATTATATTCAATAACTGAATGGCTACGGACAGGCGATCTTAAACTGTTTGTACCGACTAATTCTCCCTAATTGATTTGAATATATTTATTTTTAATATAATAACTAAATCATGAGGTCTCTAAAAATGTATAGGTGTCTCACCAGACTCGTGGCTCAGTGCGCTTATTCAATCAAGCCATGCACTAAAGATTTGATGAAAAAGAAAGTACTGGGTGCCTTGTCATTTCATCAATTATAAATATACCTGACATCCATCTTGCATACGCTTCAAAAGGAAGATATAACTATCCAGTTTCTTTCAATTACGCGAAGTGAAAATTCAATCACGATCTTCCACAGAATTCATATTCCAATCAGTCTCGGGCACGCGATGGCTAATTACCAATCACCATTCTTAATAACACATTTTCCATCATTACAAACATTACGAAAGTCACCAACCAGCCGCTCACTTCCATATCGGGTATGAAGTAATAGAGTTATTTGCATAACGAGTGCCGATCAGTTTGACTAAGAAACATATTTATCAAGTTTCGCATCTCGTCCGACCCCGCATCGGCGCATTCCATCGCGGCAATAAGCACCTGAGTCCTGACTATCATGTGTTAAGATCAGTGCAAGACGACTCTGTTGGCTGCTGCGGTAGCTACTTAGTGCCCGTGGACTACTGGTGCCCGTGGGGGACATATGGTCTCTCGTGTGTCTGAAGGGACTTGTGAGTAGGGAGTAGGGAGTAGGGAGCAGAGGCAGCGGCCGACAGCAGCTAGAGCCCACCTAGCAGGTAATGGTTACGTCAGAAGCGTTGGAGGACGAGCGATTGACTGCCCTTTTCTATCGCCTTCTCATCTCTTGCGGACCACCACGTGGTTGTGGCCGACTCTTATGTCAGGAGATCCGAGTGGAACAAAACTTTAATCACGAAACACTTATCATTACTGGGCGACGTGGAAAAATTGAGAACGAGGCCCGAGTGAGTGTAATGGGTGTATGGCAAGAATGAGGCATAAATGTTATGGGTAAATGCTATACATGAGGTAGATGGAAAAAAGTGATTTTTTTGTGATTGTTATGTGTAAAATTAATTGGCATGCAACACGAATAGCTATTTTGATTCTTAAACTATAATTTTTTTGGCGGAATTGAGAGTGAATATGCTTGTTTTTTTCTGTCCGTACATTGTGATAAGCTTGTATATTTAAGCCTCGGGAGTGATTTGACTATAAAATTGGAGTAAGTCATCTCGGTATTTTTTTGCGCGTGGTCCAGACTTTTTTCTCCCATCGCCGCCGCGATATTCTTTATACTCATGGCGCTGTTTATACAATGGTGTGACTCCAACGCTGCACAGCTCGACGTTTTGCCCCATCGCTTCGGCCGACCGATCAACTTGTGGGGTCTTCGCACGTCTAATCACGAACCAAAATTAGGGCCAACTACTCAAGCCATCAGTGCATCACCCGAGGTGTGCCGACCGGGACAGGTTTACGATAAATTGGGCTTATTACAGCGCGCTCGGGACAGGACAGGACGAATAAGGTAGATCATATTGTGTTAGGAGCGTCGGACCAGTTGGGGTGCAGGCTGGCAAATGAGATCGGTGTTGCAGCGGAGGAGGGGCAAAACAATTTGTAGCTGTGATGGCAGTTGACGCGGATTGCTTGTGTGGATAAATAACAGTTTCGGAGAAATGGGATGGAAACCCCATTATTTCCATCGTGATGACCAAGTTCCAGAGAGAAGCGAGAAATGGAACGGCACGACCGGGCGAAAATTGTTGCGTTCCAAATGGCGTGGACGGCGGAAAATGGCACTGTGTATAGTAAAGAAAATCTTAAACGTGTCGTCATGAATTTGAAGAAACCAATTAAAGAAGTATGCTGAAAGGATCGTTATTGTTTACGACACCGCTTTGTCAATAGGATGCTGTGCTTGTCGGCACCGTCAATGGATTTCGATCACAATTATACCGTTTGAGAGTGTGTGGATACGTCCTCCGCATAACAAATTCTGCCTACTCAAATCGGGAACCCTTTTATCATCCATCTCAGAGTCAGATTCTCTCTTTTCCCTAAACGAAATGACTGCAATTATTGCTGGGGAGATCACGCCCGCCGTTGTTGCGGCATCAACTGCAGCCTCCTTGTGATGAATGAAAAACAGGCGAGTCTTTGCCAATTTGGAGAGCCTCGTCAGCTATGAGAGTGGCATGCCAAACATATTTACGCCATCTTTTGCTCGCTCCGATTGTTCAGGGAGCTGTTGCAAGGATGCTAAGCAGACTATAAACATACTATAAGCATATGAACATCGTATAAACATACTCTTAACATGCTATATTCTTTAATTTCTATTCTGCTTGCAATTGGGAGAAGAAACAATATAGTTTGATTTATTCGAAGCCCACATTTCGTATTTTTTCTTTACATGTTTATCAGGCGTAAAAAGGAAAGCCGGATAATCTGGCAAGTCTCAAAGTACAAACTCAACTAACTGCTTTGGAAGAAACATTGTTACATCAGTTACATGTAATCCCAATGCACAAGTCATGGGGCTGTTATTTCGCGCTTCTCAAGCCACCGGCTTCCTAGCGAGTTTTTCCCCAAACGCAGGAATATATTAATCAAAACCTCGTGGCGACTTTAGAAAAAATATCAAGCTCTTCCTCGCTTCTCCAGAATATCGAGCCTCTTATAGCAAGGACCTGTGAGTCTGTTATCGGATAAATAATTCAAAAGCAAGCTAATTCTGTAGAGAAGGTTGTTGGGTTGGCATGGTTGGTAGGTTGGTACTGGTACGTTGGTACAAGGTGGTAGGTTGGTACCAGCCCTTCGCGAGGCCTGGGCGCTCCTTCCTTCTGTCTGTTCTGCTATAATTTCAACGGGTCGACGATTGGTCATGCTTTTGATCGGCCTCGAGCCGGCTTGCATCTCGTCTCCGAAGACTCCTACTAATTTACATCTGGCTTAATTAGGTAGGCCTAACCTCTTTCTCATTATAGCCTACATGCGGCCATCTAACGCATGTGGTGCATGCTTCAACCGCCTCGCGGCGAATATTAAACACGTGACGGTTGGATAGGAGAGTGGTGGGGTCCAATTATAATCAGAAGACTAACATTATGTCATTATGAAAAATGTTGAATGCAAAAATATTATTGAGGTATGGCTTAATTGGGATGTTTGGGGCTTAACGTGGATGTAATTACTAGTGTGGCACCTTAGCTTTTATGTGTGATACGCCACTTTTCTCAAACTGTGATATTTAAATGTGAGAAGTGAAAGGAAATGGGTATAATAATAAAAGTAACGTGTCATTATACCATTTTATTACCTTGTCCGCGTAGAATTTTCCATCCTTTAATTAATTTCACAAGTAGGTAGGTGTATTGGTGAGCCCTCAAAGGACACTGTTAATTATATTCAAGCGAGTTTTTGTTAATTTTTTGCAATTTTATTTGTAGAATTTCTGTAAAGCTTTTCCTAGAATCCGCATGGAAAACCATTTTGGTAAACATGATTCTGGAGAAACATTTTCTGTCGTTTTATTTTCGAAACAATCAAATTGAAAGTCCTTCCGCCTCATTGGCAACTCCTACATATATTCTAATCCAACCCCCTCAAAAACCCGCCCCCACTCTCACTTGTTCCTTAAACCAATTTTGGTTTCTTCGTCTATCAATACTCTAGAGTATAAATGGCCGAAAATGACGTGCTAGCAAATTACCCCCAAAGTTCTCACGTGCCGCGACCCAATTTGTCGAAAAGCCAGAACGCGAGTTAATTGGCTTTTCGTCAATCACCACCACGATATATAGTTTATATACCCACACTATATGCACTTCCATGTGTATATCAAACGCACCAATCAAAAGTTTGCTATTGCCCAGAAACTGGCTCAGCTCACGTCATGCCAACCAACCGTCCTCATACATCTCGAACTCATGACCTCTCGAACACCTCTCATTACTAGTTATTAGTTATTACCCTCACTCTGCCCTAACACTGTATGCTTGTAAGTTGGAGCCGATGTGTTTAACAGTGGCGTTCCTCAGGGGTCGCTCTTAGTGCCGATAAAATTAACTTACTTTTGCGCTCAAAGAATCTATGATTTTCAACAACCCTTCACACAACATAATATAATTTTATGACTTCGTATCTATATTTTATAAAGTCCATTGGTTCTCAGTCTCAGATATCCAAGAATAATTTTTTGATTTAATTTTTCATTATTTGAAACGCTATTTTCGCCATTTTCATGGCGTATACTGAGTTTTAATCCCCCTAAATTTCCTGCGTGTATGTCACCCCCTTTTTAAACGTACGAAGTTTCTTTATTTAAATCTCTTGCACACATGAAATTGGGATTTTCCTACATATTTTCTATCACTTATCTTAAATGCATCCTCTACCGATAGGTAAGTTGCACCCCAATCTTGCGCCACTGGTTTGCTAATCATAAGAAAGAAAGTCGCGTGTGCAACGAACATGAGTGTGATCATCATGAGCATACAGTTCCAAGTTGAACCAATAAAATCGTGGTTGGTGCAGATTATTCAAATGAGACTCGGCAAGCTCGGAAGGGGTGACCTGAATACACCGAGCTGGGAAAGGCCAATCGAACAATTTAAAAGCAATAGCTTTTCTTAATGTTTTGCTTTTGAATTACTTCTGGTTCTATCATAATCCTATCCAAAGCTGTGCGGGGCATTTTGTAAATCACAACTGGCCTCGAGTAAAATCTCTGGCGTATAGAAAGTTTAGTGCGAATTCGATCGTATATAAGCAAAGTTGTAAAATTACGTGGATAGCATTTAGTTGACTAATTATGGTCTGATCAAATTTTGTACGAGCCTTGAGTCAACAGACTATCTATTGGACTATCGTTATCGAAAAGAAAAAATATGTTTTTTTTTCAAGACTGTTCCAGAACGCCTCATGTAAGAAAAAAGTATGGCTTACATACATTAACCTCCCAATCCCCAAGCGTTGTCTTGTGTCGACCAATCAATTTCATAGCACACCCCTGCAATCATTTATAATGAAGATAACAAAATTTCAGCTGTCACAATCATCAAAAAGTGAGACACAATTAACTCTATTTGATGTCTCGCTATAGACAGACAGCCAAAGATAAAGGTAATTGTTTCATTCTACTATGATTAGACAACCGCTACCCATACATTAATAATAATTGGTGGTTAAATTCCGGTCGGGTAAAATTCAATTAGAATTTAAGGGTTCTGGTAAAATTATAGGTTGTTCTGTCAAAACAACCGCGGCTCGTATTACGGCGAACCCCCAAAGCGGTGTGGTCGCCGGCGTCGCCGTGTCCCCGGCACACACCCTTATATTGACCCATTATTTTCACACCAACCGTGTTGCGTTCGCCCGTAATGTTGTCATTAGGGCAGGCCCCGGCACCACTTTGCACAGCAACATTTAAATTTCTAACCACATCCCTAATTCGCTCGGCCTGGCGGTAGCAATAAAAACCCGAGCCACTATAGAAAATTCACAGCCACCAATGCTCGCGGAGCACGAGAATATAATCGATCTGAGCGAAAAATCCTATTTTCATCCCCTAAAAAATAGGCAGAACCTAATTAAGAAACTAGACGCGCCGCGTCATCATAAATATACGCTACGTTGTTTTTTTACAGACATGAGCTAATTGGTTATGAAATAATAACTCAGAACTCAACATGATACACAAAGTCATAAAATTATAGACTCCATTGTGCGATTCACACACGAGCACCTGCTGTTTTAGGCCCGATACTCATTTGTAAACCACCGTCCGCATATTCATGCGGTTAAAAAGTAGGAACTCGATTGGCTCTCTTCAGCCAACCTTAATATTTGATTGGCTTTTGGATACGGAACGAGGGTTTGTGTAAATAGCCACTCCCAAAAAACTGGTAAAAAACAACATCGAGACGAACTCGGCACGGCACCTGTCCGATGCCTCTCCATCTCTTCGGTCTTGAAGATGTCGAAGATCCGATTCTTTGACGAGTTTGGTCCTCGGGCGATGCGTGCCTGATCTTTACATGGGAAATAA
This sequence comes from Nemurella pictetii, assembly GCA_921293315.2. Classification (NCBI taxonomy): domain Eukaryota; kingdom Metazoa; phylum Arthropoda; class Insecta; order Plecoptera; family Nemouridae; genus Nemurella; species Nemurella pictetii. Next base: position 15,825,961 of record OV121120.1, on the reverse strand, counting down.
ATGTATATTTCATTTGTTATGCCACTTTTCTCGCGAGTCTTTCCATGGCCAATAAACTACATAATAACTTTATTAAATAATTTACGATTTTTTGATGGAAAGATTTCCGTATATATACCACCTACCTTGCTACACACCACTGAAGGTATATATTTTTTTATCGCTGCTTGATTAGACAGTATAAACGTGTCGATGGTATACCTTAGGATGTTTCAAACACCATGTTGAGCTGATGAGAACATACATCGCCCATGCCAGCTGTACAACGGATCTAGACATTCGCCCGGTTACTAATGATACAAGCGTCCACATCCAATCCCAGCCTACTTGTTTCAACCGATATTCAAGGCTCCCTAAAATTAATGCAGAAACACCAGGGCTCGATATACCGAGGGGGTTACCTTTCATCCGGATACCAATTTCACAGCGAAGGCATAATTAATATCACATTAAAGTGTGAAGAAGATGGAAAAATTGCTGCGCAAGACAGAGTCTGCATCATTCGCTTCATAGTCATACTATAGCACAGACAGCGAAGATATGATGCAGCATAAGATTTATATCTTGCCATCATGAAATCTTCCCCGCGCGCACATATGCAGCACCGCGCGGCGTCTTTGCGTCCGTCGCCGTCACTTTTAAGTAACCATCACTTAAATTGCAATATCAAGAACTAATTTATACCACATTGTTGAACGGCTTTTAATTGATGCATGTAGCTAAAGGTGAATGAAAGAACTGGTGGCGCGGGGCAACGAAGTGACGCCGCGCACAAAAATCATTCCTCGAGCATCTCTCTCCGACCAACACTCTCTGGAAGTGATCAACGCGCTTGTGTGGATCAAGATTTTCTTTTCATCGTGACCTTTTCAATCGAGTTTCCTTCTTGTTTCCTGGCTTGTCTCTACGGAGCCAACAACGTTCATTGTCGGCGCCTTTGACGTTGAGATGTAACCCCCCCTCCCCCCCGTCCGCCCCCCTCGCGCGCTGCCCCTGCCGCCGCCGCCCCCTCCCCCCGATGCACACTTAGGTAGTCCCCACGCCCCCCCTCAAGCCGAAAAGCCGTTCGTACAAGAAACCACCCAGCGAGCCGCTCGACTACATACTAATCCATGTAGCTGACTCCGAGAGAATGAGATGCCTTTTGGCTTATTGGGCGCATCGCGGCTTGCGTGCGATTCATAATGCGCCGACTAACTACAATGCCATGCGTGTAGCTGGCGAAACGTCACAACAAAATGTCCGAATGCTTATATCGACGCCCACATGTACCTGCGCCTTGTAAAGAGAATTGACAATTTATTCAAAAATTGCAGCGGCGGCGGCGGCGGTGGTGGAGGCGGTGTTGAACGGATGAGACGTGACGAGATATTGACCACCTTGAAGGCTGTAGATGACCGAAGGCGAGCGAACGAGGAACTGATGGTGGTGGAGGTGCCGGGTTGTGGTCATCTGCGAATTACTCTGGTTGAGTTGAGGAGTTCGATGTGGTTCCGGGTTCGGTTCGGAATCTGTTTCATAGCCATTCGTGTCTTACGTATTTCTTGTTTTGATCACTCTTGAGTCTTGACTTGTTCTTTGTATTGATAGTCGTCATTTCATGTATATTTTGTTGATATCCTAAGAGGTGATTTTTTTTTGCAATTTTTCAATTACCAAAAAAAAACGATGTAACAAAAATTACGTTTAGAGTCGAGTTTTCTGAATTTACTGAATACTGAATACTGATTTCGACTAAACAGAAGGCAGAAGTGGAACTGAAAAAGCCTATATCCATTTAATCGTCAACTGAAGTTATGAGCCTTAATTCCTCAAGAATCGTGAAAGAACAAACCACCATCTGCGACGCCACCTTTCGCCTTTCGGCAGTGGTTTATTTGGCATGCAGATCTTAGTATTATTTTTGTCAAGTGTCGCCGAATTTAGTGCTGTGGGTTGATAATGGGCGTTGCATATGGAGAGTACCCACATTTTCCGAAGAGTGGCATTAATTGCAATACCCTTATATTGTAGAGAACGCCACTTTTTGTCATGGAGTTAAATAGTATTTAGGTGACAATCCGACCATACTTGTTGTCACGGAACGTGGAATTATGTTTCGGCAACGGGCCATTATTTCGTTTCCACTCGAGGTTGTGTGACTTTTTTGCTAACACAAAGACAAACGAACGTATCGATATTTTACTTTGAGTCATATTTTGTTCTTACTACTGTTACTACGGTGTGCCTCTCGAGTCTCGATAGAGATCTGACGTTGACAAATAAATCTCACATAAAATAGAGTAAAGCTTGTTGAGTAGGGCAAGGATGAATGCTTATTATTTGAAATGTTACAGCTTTTTCTTTCCGCTCTTTATAATTTCAGCCCTTATTCTTTAATAACCCATATTTATTTGCAATTTTGGAATATACAGCCAGTTGATCGGTCGGTTGATCAATCGGCCAAATAGATTTATAAAATTTGTTTAGATGTTTCTACTGATGATACTTGTTTACATCTTTATGTTTATAAATTACGTAATTTCTCGTCAACGGCCATACCATGTTGAATACACCGGTTCTCGTCCGATCACCGAAGTTAAGCAACATCGGGCGTGGTCAGTACTTGGATGGGTGACCGCTTGGGAACACCACGTGCCGTTGGCAACAAATCTTTTTGCATTTTCTATCTTGGTTTTTGAAAGGACATATTAGATTTTTTGCAACCAGTGGTAGGAACTGGCAGACAGAAACACTATAGGAGACCATTGAAATTTCGTAATTTATGATATTATATATTTTCTTGATTCTTATTTAATCTGTCTCACGTTTGTATTGATTGCTGGAGATTTCGAAATTCGAACTTTATTGTACAGACGTTGTTTCAGCAGATTTCCATCATCACTTAACTTCGACCATTTCCAGATGAACACAGAGATTTATTACCCTTATCAGCGGTCTTTATCAATCCGGGTCGAATACAGGCGTTTTGTGGCTTTTCACAAAATTTGTCTTGATATTACCTTTCCTATACATGGCAATAGCTTCGCATGACAAACATGACTCTTTCAGATATAGTTGTCACACAGTGGTAAAATTTGATGGAGACACGAAGCACCATTATATATTTAACATAAACCATAATCAGCAACTATTTTGGCGTAAAACAGTGACAACACATCAATTAACACTAATTATTTTCCATCTGTTCCTTAAATACCTAGTAATAAGTTAACAATTCGCTCATGAAAAATGACACTTACTGTACATACTCCTAAGTGCAGTAAATGTTGTTTTCTATTTGAGAACGAGAACGCCAAATTTTTGTTTGTCGGACATAAAAACCATTCCAGCAGAGCGATTGTGTTAATTTTTTTGAGGTGAGATGAGAAGAAATTAGAACTTTTGTCAATGTTTTTAATGAACAAATAAACGCTCTCATTTCATCTCAGTTTAAAAAAAATTAACGGAATCGCACTGCAGGAAGAGACGAGATTTGTATTTTTTAATTTCCAAAAATTAAGATTTTTTTTCGTATATAACATTACCAAAATTACATTTTATCTATGCATTAGCATCGGTTAAAATTAATTGAACAAAATTAAATCGTTTGAGATAAAAACGCCACATATTACTATCACGCGAGCGCACTAAACAATAACACAAACTTTTCAATTTTCTACAAGTTTCATGCTTTAGGAAATTACACATTTTACGTCATTTAATTAGCAATTCTCTGCGGTCTGGCACACGAAATTTGTAACAACGCACAATTTACCCACATGATCTATAAATAATGCATATAATACTTTCAATTATAAAACTACAACCTAACCTCCTCCCTAAAACGTAGGCGTAACTGCTTAATCGGGTTTCCCTTCTTTTATAAACAACCCATTGGCTCAAAGCTCTTCACCCAAACCATCTTTTTCTACCATCACTCCACTCTGGCGACGCCATACAATTACAATGATTAAACACTAGATATTAGAAAGCTAATTTCCGTAAGGATTATTTTACAAGGTTTGTGTGAAATAAAAATATGGTAATATGACCATCAATACATACAACATACAACAGTTTATGCATCCATTAAACGATCATCCCTATACTAATATTATCCCTGTGGTTCGGTGTGTTTTCATCACTTTCAGACATGTCTATGCACGCCTAAAGTTACCATCCGATTCTTATGAAATTTTGGAAACGCACTCGATACATCATAAATGGGTGCAACGAGGGGGTCTCGCTGCGGTTTGACCAAAATGGGCCCTTTTTTGGGGGGGTTCACCTACCAAATTTGGACTTGGAGGATTGAAAATTTATACCCGTGTAGCAGCGACCATTTTCAATTCAAATTAAAATTTTCAAATCAGCCAGCCCAAAATTGGGCCCTTTTGAGGGGGTCATTTAGCAGAAACAAAAACTTGCGATTACACTTGGCAGTTATTTTCCTAACTTTATGAAATTCTGGAAACGCACTCGATCCACATTCTACAAGTCACTGCTGGGGTCTCGCTTCGGTCTGACCAAAATGGGCCCTTTTTTGGGGGGGGGGGTTACCCGTCAAATTTGGACACATAGAATTGAAAATTTGTACCCGTGTAAAAGTGTTCATTTTTAATTCAAACCTATAACTTTAAACCCGCCAGCCCAAAATTGGGCCCTCTTAGAGGGGGTCTTTTTCCAAAAACAAAAACATGCGACTCTACACTTAGCAATTACGCTCCTATCAATATGAAACTTTGAAATCGAACTCGATCCAACATTCTACACCTCACTTATGGGGTCTCGCTATGGTTTGGCCGAAATGGGCCCTTTTTTTTTGGGGGGGGGGGGGGGGGGGTTCAACCACCAAATTTGAGCATCTATTTTTATTACAAATCCACGCCTTAAAATTAGCCAGCCCGAAATTGGGCCCTTTTTTGGTGGGGGTGGGGGGGTCTTTTCGCAAAAACTCCCGACTTGCGGTGTGGGCATTTTGGAAGATATTGAAAAGTGCATGTCCGTTGGTAGCATGGTAAAATTGCGCTCATATTGACATTATTTCCCGTCAAATGTATGAATTTCTTAATCTTATTTCGTTGCGTTCAACGCTGACAGCTAGATGAGCGCTGTGGTCTGTTTTTGAAGTACTTTGTCCAAAAACACATGGCCCCACCAAGTGCATATAAAACATCGTGGAGAGAGGGGGCTCGCTACAGCCAGCCGCATTTCGGGGAAGTCCCGTGATTACGCAACTGATCATACACATTGAGTTTATTTTCGAGCACCTTTAATTGAAACTAAAAATGAATCTGAAAATTACTGACGATATTGTGATTTGTTTTCGTAAGGCGTCGGTATCGAGAGTTCGCGAACATTGGTCAACTTTGCGCGTTACGACACCAATTTCGCGTTGGTTCGCGAAAAGCAGCAAACACACAGCAAACATAGTAAACATCAACCTTCAATCATCATCCACCTTAACTAAAATCCTTAAATTTGGCTCCGCGTAATTCTTTATAGAAATTGCGAAAACGCGATGAAAACGCGTGGGTCAAGTTGCGTTGTGTTCGTGCCACTGGGGACTTGCGCGCTGCAATATTTAGGCAGGGCTTGATAGGGCTTTGATAGGGCTCGAAAGGGCTTGATTGGGGTTCACGCGGCCGAAATTCGTCCAACTTCGAGACAAAATTCGAAGCAATTCATCGCCTCTGGCTTGAAGTTGGGTTGGGTCAGGAAAGGTAGGATTTTGGAGGGTGGTGGGGGTGGGGGGGGGGGGGGGGTGAGGAATTCTGCAAAACCATTCCTGAACCAATTGATGGTGGACGTCTGTGTACCTGAGTCACGAAAACATATAGCCATCATTAGTAGTACCCATAAGTTCGCATTTGAGCAGTGAATATGTAGATAAACACGAAGTGTTAGGTAAGCGTGGCAGAAGGGTCAAAGACTAATTACCGGAAAACAAATCAACACAAGAAACAAATATCACCTACAGGGGGCGAAGCCCCCTGCAAGGGGGCCCTACGCAGAGGAAGGTTGGGAAGTTGGGTTGGGTCAGGAAAGGTAGGATTAGTGGTGGGGGGGGGGGGGGGGGGGAACTCTGCAAAACCATGGTTGGGAGGTTAGTTTGGGTCATGAAAGGAAGTCATAGAAGAAACACGTGTAGCGGCACGTGAGAACTCATGCTTCGGCGACACCACACCACTCGCTTTTCTTGGATCAACTACTGATGGAGGACGCATGTGTACCAGAGTCATGAAAATATATAGCCATCATTAGTATTACTTTAAGTTCGCATTTGAGCAGTGTATATGAAGGTAAACACAAAGTGTTAGGTAAGCGTGGCAGAAGGGTCAAATACCAATTACCGAAAAACAAATCAACACAAGAAACAAATAAAACCTACAGGGGGCGAAGCCCCCTGCAAGGGGGCTCTACGCAGAGGAAGGTTGGGAAGTTGGGTTGGGTCAGGAAAGGTAGGATTAGTGGAGGGGTGAGGGAGGGGGATGGGAAAATCTGCAAAATCATGGTTGGGAGGTTACTTTGGGGCAGGAAAGGAAAACATAGAAGAAACACGTGCAGCGGCACGTGAAAACTCATGCTGTGGCGACACCAAGCGATGGTGGACATCGGTGTATCTGTGTCACGAAATGAAACCCCCCTCCTTTAAGCAACACCCAACAATGAACAGGCGGGCAGAGAACATGCAGAAAGGCACTAATTGTTGGGCAAGTGGAGTAGCAAAAAAAACGCACGAAAGGCAGGAAAGGCATCAGGAAACATACAACACGGTTGGGTTGGGAGGTTGGTTTGGGTCAGGAAAGGAAAACGGGAAAAAATGTCCTAAGCATTACATGCACTAAAACCCATCTGTCCTAAAGTCAATGTTTTTGCTTTAAAAATAATACGCAGAGGCAGGTTGGGAAGTTGGGTGGGTTGAGGAATTGTAGGATTAGTTTGGGGGGGGGGGGGGGGAGGGGGAGTGGCAAAAAACTACGCTCGAAAGGCAGGAAAGGCATCAGGAAACATACAACACGGTTGGGTTGGGAGGTTGGGTGGGGTCAGGAAAGGAAGACTTAGAAGCAGCATGTGCGGCATCACATGAAAACTATCCTTTCCTGGGTCACCAACTGATGGTGGACCTCTGTGTACCTGAGTCACGAAAATATATTGCCATCATTAGTAGTACCCATAAGTTCGCATTTGAGCAGTGTATATGTAGGTAAACATGAAGTGTTTGGCAGGCGTGGCAGAAGGGTCAAAGACCAATTTCCAAAAAACAAATTAACTCAAGAAACAAATAAAACCGACAGGGGGCGAAGCCCCCTGCAAAGGGGCTCCGAGCAGATGGTGCTTTGGGGCGAAGCCCCAAAGCACGCCGGGCGGGTTGGCGGCCGGAGGCCGCAGGGGCAGAGCCCCTAGTCCAACATATAATATCTGTACCTTGCTTATCGCACTTCGATACAAAATTAAGACACAACATTCAAATGTCACCCATTCAACATGACGGTTAACTCCATTCAAATAGTTCCAGACAAAGCGTGGCTTGCATAATATGCTGATGTTTTTAGCTTTAACGTTTAGCCAATGCTTTTGCAAAATATCACAAACTATCTCTCAAGCTGGCTCCTTCACCTTCTTTCCCCCTCAATGCCATATCAATGTCGCCTTGCCTCTTTCATCTGTAAATTGTTAATTTGTTCCTATATGCCGGCGGCTCCCAGTCATCTTTTGGCAGCGTCTCTAAACGTTTGAAGATGTTAGCTCGACGGCGGCGCGGCATAAGTTGTCAGGATGTCTACAGCCTCCTTTATATGCATGTTGATTAGTCGTGTTTATCCATCTTCTAGTTAGTTCACGCCGTCATCCGTAGCGGGCGACAAATGAAATCTCGAAGGAGATGTCATCTCCGTCGCAGCTTCTGGCCCAGACGGAGGATGCTGACTTGTCGCCGCTGATCTGTCTCGTCATAACTCGGGCGATGGGCTCAAAGTAAATGTTGGTTTAGGTTTTTGTAAATTGAGAAGGGAGAATTGGTATTTTTGAAATGTTAAACGGTTGGGTTGCGACGGTGGCGGGTGTATGACAAGTGTTTGAATTTCGGATTAGTGTGTGTGTGTGTGTGTGTTCTTTATATTTTTGTTTTTATTTAAAGTGAACGAAAATGAATATTTAAGTTCGAAAATAGCAGTCGCCATCAATTTAAATATTAATTAGTAACAGAAATTTGTACATTGCCATTTTTCTTATGATTATCAATGGGCTATATTCTGGTAAACCATTAAAAATACAGTGATTTAACACGATTTACCTAATTTTAAGCCATCAAAGGCTGAAAGCCATTGTCATTAGAAGTGTGACATTGGCCTCCAAATATGATCAGTGATCACTATTTTAAAAAAAACGGAGAAACATGTCCACTCTTTTTTCTGTGTAACCAATATCGTTAGTCCTTCAGACATATCAAAGATTCACCAGCCATTGTTGCTAATAACATTTGGCAGCGAACTAAGCTTCCGAATAGGTTAAACGTCAAACCGATTGGCTTTGTCTTCCGTGTCTCTAACTATAGCAAGCGATTAATTGGACAGAGAGTTCACGTAACCGCTCGTCGATCTCTTTGAATTATCTGAACCAACTCCACGGTTGAACTTGATTAGTACGTCTGGCTGTACGAAAAGGAAATGAAAATGGGCCAGCTCTTCAGCTATCCGGTGGTTAATTCGATGGCACGGCGATGCGAGGAAGCAGCAGCAGCAACGGCAGCAACGGCAGCGGCCGCAGCTGTCCTGGAGACATCATTGGATTGTCGCACGGCAGATTTAGCAAGACAAATGAGATATGTTAGTTGCTCTAACAGAATAGACAAACATTTGCCAGAGGTTAAGTCGTGCGTGAAACGCATCCCTGTGTGTGTCTGTGTGTGTGTGTGTATGCTTGGGACGCATCGGAGCCTGGTGGCGGTGTTTTTGGAAATAGTAAACACTGCCAAACGGGCGATTGCTGCGACCTCGTGGTATACGCTGCGACAAGAGTTGCTCTCGTCTGGTTAGCGAGTGACATGTGACCGCCTGTTTTGTGATAATTTGCCTGCAGATTAATCATGGTTTATCTGTTTGTATGATTCGGTATGCGAGCGAATATTGGCCGTTTTATGGGTTTGTTTTTACAGGATTTGCAAGATGTTCTCGATTTGTTTGTTCGAAAGTTGGAAATTTTCGCTTTTCGGTTTAAGTTTGCACATAAAACAACACAATACAAGACAATAAAATAGTAATCCCGACAATCTTTTCTGCGTGAACTATTCCTTAAATAAAAAATAACCTCTCTAAACGAATGTCCCTGTCTCGATACCTCAGCAATGATTATACCCAACATCTCTTTGGTATGATTATTCCATGATGGGGATAATTTAACGTTTCAATTCAATTCGAGAAATCAGTGAACCAGAACCATCGATTACAGCACAGCGCCACTCTTAACCCCCACAATTTCAGAAACATTCTGACATTTCAGAATCATCGGTTAATATTATTCAAACAACTTTATTGTAAAGCTGAAAAAGCGACAACACCCTTTGTTATAATATTTTTACGTCTTTTCTAAAATATACATTCACGAGACGATTCGAATAGCAGCGTTAAAATGCAAAGATATTGCACAGTATGTTGCACAGTGTTTAGCTGCGTTATGCACCAAGTTACAGCGCATATTTCTTGAGTTCACCCCCAGAGCATCTCGAGCGTTGCTTTGGCGCATCGTGCGCCGCTGTTTTGCCTTCGTCTGTGAAGTTGTTTGGCTCGACGGTCGTTAGTAGCATTTGATCCAACATAAATAGATAGTCAGTCAGTTGTCAACTGAGATTAGGCCATCCATGCACCGTGAAGCCTACAGGGGGACGAAGAAGTCTGGCGTTCTATCTTTCTTTCTAATGCTTGAATGTTCGAAATTAATATACCTACATCACACTCACACATCTCTGTTATCACAACTCATAACGTTGAAGTGTTTCACGTTTTATGTTATTTTCATTATCTGTATGGAAATGCGGTTAACAGTTTTTACATTCAATTACACCAAGAATAAGCCAAAAATTAGCAAAGAACTACTAACAAGAAAGTAAAACCAGCAATGCAACTATTTAGGGCTTGTGCATATTTCTAAATAAAACTTAAAAATTTTCAGCTACTAATTAAGTATTTCTATTCTCTTGATTGAATTGATTTTAAAAACACTCGCGAATCTATGCTCTCTTCCTATAATTGCAGCTCAAAATAGGCTACGTTATGAATTTGTTAAAAAACTTGGCACCTCCGACCCAAATCTTAGATTATATATTTTCTTTTCATGTCCAGAAATAATTTACTCGCTTTAAGTGATCATAGTTTATTTTCTACTAATGGTTCGCCCAAGACTCATCATACATATCAAAGTTTAAAAACAGCAATGCCTCCTCACACCTTAATTATTTTCTTTAATTCCATTGAGATTAATTAATTCCCTCGGTATATATTTGATGCATCCTGTACCTGAAAACGCACGCACAAAAACAATGCCAGTAGAAATCTCTTGGCATCTCCTCCTGTACCCCGAGCAGAAAGATAACTTTATACTAATTGGCAACAAACACACAAGCAAATAGGCACCAACTCATTTCCTCCATTCAATGCGTCTTTATATATACACACACACACACGTACACACGTACACCCAACCCCGTCGCTTATACTTTGCCTTGTTTTTCTTCGTCCCCTCTGGCTTCCTTCCCTAACTAAGTCACCAACAGCTTCGCGTTGTGCGACGACGTACAGAGCATGATATAATTTGAATATGACATATGTGAAGCATCTTATAAGAGATCGTTTGTGCCACACCGCGACATTGTGCGACAATGATGTCATTGTCTACGCAACAGGATGAGAAAGAACAGATTGTCTTCATGGTCCACAAACAGATTGGAAGCAACGCTCATTAGAACCTCTTGGTTCTGGTAAAAATGTAGCTGATTTTCTTTGTAAATTACTCTGTATATATCTGATTTCAAGCAGTTTAGAATAGGTAAAATTGGTCAGCGGGGAGTCTTTCCATGGCGATTTGGTCCGATGTTTGAGAATGAAACCGAATTGAATGTAATATCCACGCTTAAATCAAGGACAAGACATGCGGCAAGAAGTCATGCCACCTGTTTCAAACATGCGACAATCCGAACTTGTTATGTACTTCTAACTGTGACAAGCTGACACTATTATCGCACAAACTTTTTCCGGAACGTTTTTTTCTGTGCACGCACCTCACACACCTATAAACTATTGACGTGTGGTTGTCGCGATTTCCGTCCAACTTCTCAGAATCACTTCTTTTGGCCCACCAGCATTGTGCTATTGCTAATGCTAATTTACACTCAGGACTTAATTGAGTTACCGTATACTGGCAATTTTTGCATTACGATAATAATGAGTGCAATTCGCACTAAAACCATGGACTTGAATTTTGTCTCGCTAATAACTTAATTGTCTTGAAGGAAACGATCAGACTCAACTACATGTTTCATTTGAAGTTTTGCTAGAGAAAACATGTTAATTGATATTTAATTGTATGCCAACTCTATAATCAAGCAACAAAGTTACAGTCCGGCGTTGTGCCTATATGAGTGCAATGCGGTATGCACTAATTAAACATGGCATTTACCATTACACCAGGTCGAGCGTGGGTTTTTCTTTCTTCGTTTTAGCTCGCCGAATTAATATCGTTGGATTGATGGAGGATGCACCTGTGATGACCAAACGCGGGAATGTTTTTGAATGCATTTTGGGCGAAAAGTTCACTGGTGCGCGCTATGAACGCTTGTGATGCAGTTTTATATTTTGTGTTCTCATATTTTTGATTGTAGACACTTGTTGTGATGCATGTTTGTGTTGAATTATGGAAGCTGGGGGTCCTCTTTTACAAAAAAAAGCGTTGATCGTGAAAGGCTTTTCAGTAAAACTATTCAACCGGGTAATGAATGAAGCCACTAACTCTAATTTTTCCCGACGTTTCGACCCTTGATAAAGCAGGCAGCATGGCTTTGCGACACATAGGGATAAGTTTGAGTTAAGGACATAGCATCCAATGCCCAGTTTTTTAGTTTTTCTGAAAAGTATCGTGCTAACATTAGGAAAAGACACGAGTCATGAAACGCTACCTTATTCAGAGTGGTTATTTATTGTATAATGAGCACGTATCTGATTTTAGATAAAGCCAACATAAAATTTTGTTTCCCAACGAGACAGTTAATTTAAAATGCGCATTAGCGATGGATAACTCGAATCTATTTAGTAAAACGCCTTTGGAAACAAGCGATTAGTGTTCTTATAATTGACGCTTTTCTGATTAGCTGCTCAGGAATATTTTCGTCGTGTTTTTCGAGATACCAATTTAATGGCGACCTATATGTAGAGTGAACAACAACCCTTTTAAAACACAAACTATATATATATTTAAAATGTTATTTTAAGACACAGTGCTTCGCGTACGGTCTGTTACTTAATTAACGTTACTAATTAACCTAGAGGATCATTTATTATCTACGTGGTTTAGGGTAGACGCTTTCAGGGACGAAAACACCTGCGCTATTTTATTATTTTCCTGATAAAAGAGTGGCGATGGTTGTTGGTCTTATTAGACATTGATCGACTGTTATATCTGTCGAGTGCTTCGTCATTGTCAACCCTTAATTAAGACGTTACTGATGTCACTAATTACAATTTTCAAGTTACCTAAGTACCTCTAAAGCATATACATGCGGTGCGAATGATAATACCAGACAATAACAACAACATATTTATACTTATATCCCTTTGTTTCAGAACTGCGGGCGGAGATGCTAAATCTTAATATCTTCTATTGTTTATCAGTCTACCAACCGCCAGGTAAGAGTTATTGGGAAACAAAATCCTAGAGTAAAATCATAATTCAATTTTTGCTGAACCGCTTTTAAGCTACTAGCGCGACACCTATTGAGTGTTGGGTGCAACTTATCGACTGTTTGGTCGACACCTACGAGAGAGCCATCTACTAGCTAATCTATAACTGTTTAGACCGGCTGGGAGGATTTGCTGGTACAATACGTGGCCAAGCAGTACGCTGCAACAATTCGAGTTGAAAAAATGGGATGATATATTTACAGAAAACAGTGACCTCATATTCTCAAAGATATTAATTTCATCAATCACGTAGTTGGTTATCCAAACCACCACATGATTCTTTATATTTAAAATAAATCACTAAAATCTTCGTCAACGGCCATACCATGTTGAATACACCGGTTCTCGTCCGATCACCGAAGTTAAGCAACATCGGGCGTGGTCAGTACTTGGATGGGTGACCGCCTGGGAACACCACGTTCCGTTGGCAACAACTTTTGAGAATTTCTATTTTTATCACATGGCTCTGGAAAGTAAATCTGACATAATGTTATGTGAACCTGATTTCTTTTTGTTCACCCTCCCCCACTCTCAAACCAACTAGAAAGGTGGCTTTTACACAATATAAAGTGTTCACACAAATATCTGTCTACTTTAAATAATTTAAACTGATTAAACTTCTCTAGCGAATTAAAAGTACGAAATATTGGTGTGAACTCTAAGAATGCTCTGCATTGGGGAAGCTTTCTAGTGGAAGTTAAACAGTCGGCAGGCATGACAATAGGTTTTATTGGTTTTAATACCAGACATTATTTTCAACCAAGTGGTACTGATGGACAATCGGACCAAACTGGAATTTTTATCATTTTATTTTATTAATAATTACATTAAGGTGGTTCCGTACAGTTTTTTTTTTCTTGTTTTTGTTTTGGTAAAATTTTTCTCAGATGTGATCATATGACGAAAAGAAATATTTTAATAATATTTCCTGGAAAATGAGAAAATTAGTTAGGTAAACATGCCACCACTCTTTCCCTAAATTAGGTCTAAATATTGGTGATATCAGTCTCGACTATTTTTTTTTTTTAATCAAAACACTTGCAACTTGCCAATAAAGGAAGATGAATGTTTAGAACTGCATACTTTTTCAGTTACAAATTTTTAAACAAAGCAAAAAAAATTGCAAAATAACATCATATTTTAACCACTGACAAAATTTAGAGAATTTCAGCGAGAATTGAATTATTATAATCCCTATAATATCATAATCCCTGAAGTTTGGACATTCCACAAATAATAATTTCATCGCGATCGGAAGACTGATACTACCTTCTAGAGGAACAAGAGTGCGCCGCTCAATTACGATTGCGTCATAGCTTGTATGCCGCGCACTGACCTGTCTCTTGTCACTCAAGGTCAAGGGGGGAGTATCAGTCGTCCGATCGCGATGAAATTAATATTTGTGGAATGTCCAAACTTCAGGGATTAAAATAAGACACTTAATTCAATTCTCGCTGAAATTCTCTAAATTTTGTCAATGGTTAAAATATGACGTAATTTTGAATTTTTTTTTGCTTTTTTTCAAAATTTGTAACTGAAAAAGTATGCAGTTCTAAACATTCATCTTCCTTTATTGGCAAGCTGCAAGTGTCTTGATTTAAAAAAAAAATAGTCGAGACTGATATCACCAATATTTAGACCTAATTGCGGGAAAGAGTGGTGGCATGTTTACCTAACGAATTTTCTCATTTTCTGGAAAATTTACAGAAAAATATTTTTAAAATATTTTTAAAATATTTCTTTTCGTCATAAGACCACATCTGAGAAAAATTTTACCAAAACAAAAACAATAACAAAAACTGTACGGAACCACCTTAAAACAAATAGTTATTTGAATTTGAATTACCATGCTGCAAAAGAGATCAAGGTATACCTTATCGCGAATTGCATGCAAGTTGTTGCTGTGAATGAAGTATTTTACAGAGCATTTGGAGCCTTTTTCTATGAAATGTCTACTTACATAGTAACTTAATCCGAATACGCTATAATAATAGGGAAGAGCCAGAATCTTGTTGCTCTTAGTCTTAAACATATAGATTTCACCTAATAACAGCTCTATGCATATCTGTTGCCCTTTTACATCAAGTTTTTGAGTTTTCTCACTCACCTTCGATAGTGGCAACCTATTGCCAAACAAGGCATGAAGTCTATGGGTCAATTCTTGTGTTTTTCAGGGACTGAAACCGAAACCGAAACCGAAAACCGGTAAAAACCGTAATTTTTTGAAAACCAAAACCGAAACCGAAATCAAAACCGTTATTTGAAAAAGAACAAAACCAAGAACAAACCGTTATTTCAATATCGGTTTTTTTCGGTTTTTTTCTTTTTTTTGGTTTTTTCGTGCTTTCATGCTGCTGAAAATTGTACTTTCTTACTTGCTTTTTCAAGCAAAAAAAAATGTTTTGGGGAGAAAATCACGCGTTGTCGAAATATATCAATCTAGTGCTACGTGTAGCTTTAACAAGCATCCGACTTGTAAAACTTAAAGTTTATATTTTATGAGCATAACTGCATTCTTCTACTTTTGGGATAGGATTTCAATTGCAGCTGCAGGAAAAACTCAGATTAGAAATTAGTTGCCCTGTGGCATTGCTCTAGACAAGAGCAACAAAGTCGATTTGGTTCAAATTTCGAATGCGCAAGGAGGAAATCCATTCGAGAAACATACAGTCAGGTAAGATTGGTAAGTATAAGGTAAATCAGTGGGTTCTTTTGTCATGATATTCTAAATTTATCAAGCTAATTTCAAATAAAATTTATCCATAAAGGTCACTATAGGCCAAACAAATCACAGACATGTGTGGGAAAGTCTGTTATCACCCGCACGTTTTTTTTTCTTTCAAAACCGATATTAACCGGTTTTAACCGGTTCTAAACCGGTTTTTAACCGGTTTTGAAACCGTTATTTTTTCGAAAGAACGAAACCAAAACCGAAACCGGAAAAGCAAAATTTCAAGAACAAAAACCAAAAACCAAACCGAAATTCGAAACGGTTTCAGTCCCTTTTTACATGTTACTTAAAGTACCTATACTGTATATATACCATGCTTAAAGGAAAAATCAACTGAAACTGAATTGGTCACTCCAGACATGCAAGTCATGCTAATGAAGTTGGAGATAGTGGGCAAGATCTCTCAGCTCATCTATGCTCACCTATGCTCACCTATGCTCATCTATGCTCACCTATGCTCACCTATGCTCAAACAATCGCTCCCGTCAATGCATTCACGCTTTGTTCACGAAAATTAAGCCTTAATTAGTCTCAAAATACAAATAGTATGTTATCTAATTTTGGAAAAAAAAACTTCATGATAAAACTGGCGATGCAATTAAAGGTAGTTTTGTTTTATCCAAAACGACCTACTTTTATTTGAAGTTTCTACTTATACTTTCTTACATTTTTACGTCTTGTGTTTCCTCTTCTCTCGTCAACGGCCATACCATGTTGAAAACACCGGTTCTCGTCCGATCACCGAAGTTAAGCAACATCGGGCGTGGTCAGTACTTGGATGGGTGACCGCTTGGGAACACCACGTGCCGTTGGCAATAAACTTTTTGCATTTTCTATTTTGGTTTCTAGAAGGAAATATTTGGTTTTTTGCAACCAGTGGTAGGAACTGGCGGAAAGAATCACTATAGAAGACAACTGAAATTCCGTGATTTATGATACATATTTGCTTGATTCCTATTCTATTGCCGTTGGCCATCTCATTTTTGGATCTTATTGTTGAGTGACTCGACAATGAGACAAAGTTTTTGACTTTGTTCAATCATTATTCAAGAGGTTTTAAGAAAAGTCTTACCCAGCTCCAAACGTCCACCATCGATCAATGATACCTACCTTGTAATGAATTTATAACCGTTAAAGAGGATCCTATGTGCACAGGAAGCAAATCAGTAATTTTCAAAAACCGTGACCTTCGGCGTGGGTATTAATATGCAAGTATAGTACTATACTTCCATAATGGTGTCTTCATTATTTTTAATTAATGCCAAACTGGCATCTGAACTGTGTATTGGCTATGCGTTCAATCGGCCAATTCATCTGAGGGTCTTTATATAATAAGCGCACCATTTTAACTAATCGCAATCGAAGAATTCTGAGAAATTTTTAAACTAAAAGAAATTATTTCGGACACGTATTCTTTCTCCTCATTCTAACCGATTATCTCATTCGATTCAACCTTTAACCATTCAATTGAAATTAGCCCTTAATCCCCTTTCCTTCTTTCTATACACTACACCCTAATCCAAAGAGCAGTTCGTACCCCACCACCCCCCAACCCTCTCCCCTCTGATTTGCCACAATCCCACAATATTGGTCGCTATTCAATTTCCAAGCTATTGCACAAGCTGAAAGGGAGAGACGAGAAAAGATCACGAAGAGGAGTCGCAAAACGAGGGGCAGGAGACGCTCACTGGCGCTCACTGCTTTGAAAGTAAATTCATTGGCAATCAAGAAGCTCTTGAGTTTATCCTCGCGCTTCTCGTGTATCAACTTCTGCACAATTGTTCGATTTCGGCGCGGGGCAAATGATGGCGGCCAGTTTTGGAGCCGCCGCGCGCGCGTACCGGTCTGTTGAAATAACAAGATAATGGTTTCTGATTGTTGAACGGCGGGGATGGTGGACTGGACTTGGTTGCATTGCATCATAAAGTTGGAAGTACTGGTAAACTATTAGTAGAGCCTACACTCGTTGCAGGATGAGCGAGCCGTAATCTCCCTGAGGAAATCCAAACGGAAAACATTTGACAATCATATAATAAACCGAATATAAATCGGTATTGAAACCGTTTAGAGGCAAAAAAAAAAAAAATCTGATTAGCAAAATACTTCATGCACGAATCTGAAACTTAGGCTATTCGTTTAAATTGTTATCATATATATTCAATCCAAATTTGGTGCGGATCGGTTAATTAGTTACGAAGCTAGTACCAAAAAACTGAAAAATTAACGGGTTTTTGCTCATAAAAACAAAATGGCTGAACAGATTTTGCTCAAAAACTATACAGCACCTCGCTGAGTCACCACGAACGTTTTTGCCAAATTTCGTAACGATCTGTGACCTTTAAGTAGGGCTGCTCGTTTTTGTTACAAACAAAAAAATCCAAATGCTTTTTTTCCCCTATGTTGTGAAATTGAAGGATTTCGCTCGCTTCGCTCGCTCATACAAAAATCAGGCTTAAGTTATGCGATAGTATTATACTTTTTACGTAATCATAATAACAACAATCACTATATTTTTATTATTATTCTCTAGAGCGTGCAACGAGTATTTGCATTTTGCTGCGAATCGGCACACATCATTATATCTTCATTCAAAGCTCAAGATTTGTCTGAGAAAAAAACTGACTTCGGTTTTATAATTTCATGTCAGCCCCATCGTTAATTTTACTCATTTTTTCACACCAGTACACAATCACTCGCTTGGCGTGGACACAATTCCACACTAATCTGTCAGTTTCTTCACATCAGCACTCGTCGATCTTACATCAAGGGTGGAGCGGTATCGACGTTAGCTACAAATTTCTCCCTCGTCCTCTTTTCACCCCTTTTTCCACCACCAACCGAAGGGTTCTGGGTGAACCTGAAGCCACCCGCACGCGGGGCAAAAAGCCAAAGTCTTCGAAACTTGCAAAGTGGACTTGACTGAAGATGTCCCTGTATGCCTTTTAGAATGTATTCCATCGAGTTGGGAGTTGAGACACGACCGTTTTCTATGCTATACGACTGAGATAAAGTTACATTGAATAAACTTCAATGTTAAGTTAATATATTCAAAGTGGTTGACAAAGTGAGACTCAAGAAATCGGGGAAAATAGGATGTGATTTATTCAGTTGAAATCTGCGTTATGTGAAAGGAACATTCTTACACGTTGGGTATAGAGGGGCTATAGATTGAAAACATGGTTGTTCGTTTTTGCTTTTTTTACGGGGGACTTGTGATGAAAGTGCATAAGAGGCATGTAAGAACGATTGGTGTGATTGAATTTGTGATAAATTTGAACTGATATGTGATGTCACAAAATAGCATAACGGTTAATATAAATTGCACTGTGTCCCTTATCCGCAAGCCCGATTGGCAATTTGGCTCACACGATGCATAATTGCCGGCTGGCGACTCTGTTTCGCTGTTTAGTAAAACGATCGGCTGTCGCGAATCAGCAAGGTCGGATTGCGAATTGCTTCCTCTTTATTCAGGGGAGCAAGTCGTTCATTCCGGCGACCACTTTTCATCCAATTTCACTTTCTTTCAATCTCTATAGGCGGAAAAGGTAAACGATTTTAGCTTCAAACCATGTTCCCAACTTGTGGAAAAGAGATTTTCGAGTTAGGAACTTTTTATTTTCTCTTTGCTGCATCTTTGAAAATATCTGCGCGATATTTTAGATTTCTATTAGACGAAAAATATGGTCGTACAGCTTACCTCTGCAAAAAAAATCGTCGACTTTTTATATCGAAATCGACTTTTTATCATCACTTTCTGTACACCAACCCTTCCGTAGTACCCCCTTCACCGTGATTGAAAATCTAGCCACCGTTCACACACAACTGTATGCACGTTAAATTAAATTATTAATGACTTATAAAAGCCCCCTTTGTATAATGTCCACAGGCAAGTATTACAAGTCTCACCTCCCACCTTTTATACCAACAATGTTATTACGTATATAGTGGCCAGTCATTAGCAAAATGAAAACATCCCATTGAAGCGCGAGCGTTCGTGACTGGCACGAGCACGCGGGGACTCAGTCATGTGCTCCTGTCGAGAGCACTTTGGTGGGAATGTTTACTGGAGCATTACCGTGGTACCGTGGTAATAGAGGAAATGACCAGCGCTTGTGTTCTTTATTCGGCAAAGACATTTTTGGAAACCGATACGATTTCACCCCACCTGCAATCTGCGGTGTTGTTTTAGCATAAATAACAAGCAGAAACTTTCAAATTACCTATACAGATAATTGAAACTCAGTTACTAGTACGTCGAACTTTGAAAACTGCTTATAAGCAAAATTATGTTGAACGTTAAAACAAAATCATATACAACGTATCTTTCAATATCGTATTCGTGAGCTGCAAATTCAGCATAATTACGAAGCTAGGCTTTACAAATGCTGGCTATATATATACCAATAACCACGATCAATCAAGTGGACTTCATAAGCATCGGAAATAATTATTTTTCTAATTGCCTATGGCTTTTAGCAAGCTTTGAACTGGTTGCCGATTCGCGCACATAGCACAGCGATACTCAACAGCCTCTCAAGTCTTGCCGATAATTCCCCCTAGCAATCGTACAATCCCCACCGTCGCCTCCTCTCTCTCTGACAGCAATCACATCGGATTATTCCTCATCAAGCTAATCAGCTTCTTTTGTAGTCGAAATAATCGCCGCTACAATTTATTCAACACCCGCGGAGATGATATACACTGCTGCGAGGAGAAAATCGTTTTTCATTTATTATACAATTGGGGAAAAAAGTGTCGATTATTCGCGAATTGATTGAGCAAAGCTATATAGCTCGCGCATAGGGGGCGAAATCTTTGTCCACCAGGCGACTAATTGATTCCACTTGTCGCCGCCGGAGGGCTGCTACATCGGCGCTTGGTCTCGATCATTCCTAATTTAAAATTTAAAACGAGTGACTTTTTTTTCGCTACAAGGTAATTGTGCAGTAAACTGGCTTCGATTATCGCAAATATATGGCTGACGTAAATACTTTCCGATTTTTGCGTTTTTTTTTTTTGAATAGGAATTAATGGTAGCCGCTTGGTGTAAAATTGTTAACGGACAAAAGGTCGAGAGTAACGCTGTTGTCTTTCGAATGGCGAATGGAGTGAAATGCGATGTGGAAGAATGACACAGTCTGCCTGTTTTAGAGATTCATGGCACAACCAGGTGGCTGGTGTATATATAGTGACTAATTGCTTTGGACATTAAATGGGCTCTTTTCGACATATTCTGCGGGTGGTTTTCTAGTTTTCACACCCTCACGTCATGTGGATCTCTAAGCTCTGCGATGACACGTGAGCTAGCAGCGTAAGTGTAAGAAATTTGACGGTTTGTAAATTGATAGATGATAATCAATCCACGTAATTGGCACGAAAGACGATATTCGATCATTTCAGCGAGCTGCTGATAGGTAAAGTAAATCTTACACATGTTCTTCTTGGACTTTAGCTGAGTCTTGTAAAATACTTCATTTATATTTTAATAATATTATATTATGCACTTTTCTTATACTTCTTTAATCGCATGACCTGAAATATTTACTTTATTTTGTTAAATGATTTCGTATTTGTGTCGGAATTAGATTATACTGTAAGTGTAAATCAACAGTCCACCTTGTTTCCGAGAATTTCTATTATCGAGAACAATTTGATTGGCAATGAATTCTTTCACCTAGAATATTAACGAACGAATTACTCTTCATTCTCAACGAAGCATAAAAACATATCTGGCATCTGTTTGCTCTATCAGCTTGAGCACGTAATGTTCAATATCAACCATCACTTTCTCACATTCAAATGAACACAGTTTATAAATTGCTTGCAGGCAAGGAGATGTGTATGGTTCACTAGTCACGAACAATAACTGTTTACACAGGGCATACAGTATAGAGCTAAGGGTTTCAATCGACACTGGAGTGTTATGCCAAAGATTGAATGAAAATAACCAAATACTTCCCTAAACTCCCAAAGCAGTTCGTGTGTCATCAGCTTGTACCACGTTTTCTTATGCATAGACTTTGTTACAAGTGTTGACTTTTTTTCTTGATAACGCTTTGCAGACTTTTTGGTATAAAAAAGGTCTGATATATTTTGGTGTTGAAATTTGAAACGTAAATCAGTTCTTGAAATAGTAATTTTTAGGTTTCTCTTTGCAAACATACCGAATGTTACAAGTGTTTCAGTGGCCCGTTAACTTCGTAACGGCCCGTCAATGCCACTGGCCACCATGGCCACTGTCAATGAAATGCCTAGATATTGTGTTAACAGACCGTTAAATAGTTAACAAACCCATGAAAAACTGAGTTTCAGTAATCTTGGCAAGGTATTGAAAAGAATTAACACATGCTTTAAAATTCTAGTGCACTTTTTAAATATAATTTTCCTATATGTTTTCGTGTATTTTTGAGAAAGCAGACAGCTTTGCGAATCGACAGGAAACAGCATCACTGCTGCTGCTTTTCTGAAATTTCAACATTGTCATTTTAGCTCAGTATCTGCCTAAAGAAACCATAATGGAAAACACGGGAAATGCGCATCGCAGGACAAGATGTGAAAATATTTTTTGTTGAACAGACATGATCATTCTATTCAGTTGGCTTCGCGTGCGTGTTTAAGCACAGTGAGCACAGTATAAGCACACTAAACACACCCAAACACCAAAATCTTCTCTCGCCAGACCACCAGAGTGAACACTGAAAAGTACGTGGTTTAACGTGGTTGAAACAGTCATACATCGAATCGACGATAAAAAGAGTGAGCTAGTTCTTTGTGTATCGCGGCCGGGCTGCTTGGCCACGGTTTCTTGGCAATCGCGCCGATGGATCTGGCAATTTTGACACAAACTTACAAACATTTCGGATTTAACGACAAGGTAGCAATAAAAAATAGGCTGAAGGCAACTTGTTCAATTTTGATATCATACATCCTATTTCCTCTCTTGATATATACATGATTATTCCAAGATTTATGTGCTGGTAAATAGTGAATAAATTCGTGCGATTTTAATGGGTTCGCGTTTGGAAAAAGAGGTTCCACACGAGCAGAATATTACGCAAAACTATTTTTTTGGGACGCTAAAATAGAGCTAATAAGAGCAAGGTTATTATATATTATGTTATTAAATGGGGTATGTTATAGATGCATAAACGGAGCAAAAAATTGAAAATACTACTACTTAAAACTGTTCGTAAAATAAAATTCATAAAAATGGGTTCTAAGAAAACGTAAACTGCAGAAATATTGCTGTAAATGACTCGTCTTCCAATTTAATATTCGTTTTTATACAATTTTCTTAGACCACTCTCTGCATCCCTGGACTGGATCACTGGATCAAAATAAGTGATCCAAAATTTTGATCCCTCACCGTAGGAAAGAAAATCATATCTATTTCCCACTGAACATTTCGGCACTGCAGATTTTTACATTGTGAACTATTAATTATAGCTGCTGATAAAATAGAGTTAGTAGCCATATACTTAATGCCGAACACCTCCGCAAAGTGATTCAAAATGATCAGATGATTATAGTTCAAAATACAAGTATTTATCTCGGTCATTTCCTCCTCATCTCCCGACACTCATGCCCCTGCTGCCTGGAATTACCTCCGCTGTTTACACAAACCAACCATGGATAGAAGGACGATGTGGACGTGTGGATTGCTCAGATGTGCAGTCGC
Organism: Nemurella pictetii; assembly: GCA_921293315.2. NCBI lineage: Eukaryota > Metazoa > Arthropoda > Insecta > Plecoptera > Nemouridae > Nemurella > Nemurella pictetii. Next base: position 15,802,620 of record OV121120.1, on the reverse strand, counting down.
CTGTATTTTAACAGTTCAACATGTTTTCCTATGATAAAACACGAGTATACAATCCACACTTGAAGATAGCAACCCACCATCGTCAATAAAACGGACGGAATTAAACAAGGGAACAATGTACATCATTGACTGTGTCTTTTGGGGTAAGTTCGCTGCTCCGACGCATTAGTACCGCCCCCGAAATCAAGAAAACTCTCGAGAAAGACTGGACGAGTTTGTCAGTGGAGCCAAAATGGATGAAAAATATAAACTCCGTCAAAAATGCTTGTTTGATCTTCATTTCGATTTAAAAACACATTGAGTGACTTGCATGAGATGCTGTATCTATTAAATGAAATTCCGTTTTCTTAGCTTGTAAAATAATTGACGGTGCAGCAGAGTACATAGTGGTATGAAAGAATCAAATACATGAACTCCAGGCCAAATTATATATGCAGTTATATACTCATAAAAATGAATTTGCGAAATATTTCAAGGACATATTAGAGAGCCGATGATGTTTTACTGACCTCTAACGATATAGTCGATTTTTGGCCATTTTTGCACCTATATAGAAAAAAATCAAGTCCGCGTACAAACAACCACATAATTGAAACAGGAAGATCAAGCGGATGTTGTCATTATTTCGAATCGAAAAACGTCGGACTCGTCAACATGTCATGAAGCTAGAGACATTAATGGCAATTTCAAACTATATAATTGGTGGTTAAAATAATTCGTGTCATTATGAAAAAAAATTGCTGTTGGTATATATACGGGTGTCGATGAAAATGAATTTCAGTCACATCGCAACATCCAAAGCAGAATCACCATTTCTCATTCCAAAATGTTGGTATTAATCGTCGTTTTGAGTTGTGTAGCGGTACAGCATGTTTCAGTAAGTATTCTCTCTCCCAGGTAATACAAGGTGTCAGTAATCTTGATTATTTGTTCTTTTACAACGTGGTTTCTTCTGACAGTCGGTGCAGCCAATGACAGGCCAGGAGTTGGTGATGCATATGACTCATGTGTCTGATTGCAATGCTGTCGACCATCCTTCTAGCAGTGAGTGCAAGGCAGCTTCAATTGCCTCATCTCGTACTTGATTCTTGGCAATTGCAATTGCAAAAGGATGCGAAAATATGCATCTAAAATCTAAATTGAATTCCAATAATCTAATTCAAGTTTTCTGTAGTGCATTTTTGGACGTCGAATGCATGATTGGCAGCCTTTAATTTGATAGATTTGCTGGGTGCTTGAAAAACTCTCTTGATCTCCATTTTTATTCGTTATATTTGCTGATTTTATCACGTGACAGCAATGCATTTGACCTAACATTATATTGAACATATTTTCAGACGACTTGGATATAATATTCTTAAACATGGGCTCTGCGATTGAAAATGCTACTCACGAAGGAAAAGTAAATCAAATATATATAAGTTGTTTATTTTTCTATATAAATATATTTGAATGGATCGGTACAGATAAGTGAAAGCAGTTTTCCATGGAAATGGAACTTTTCTAAGCATTGAGACCCGAAACCACTGGGGCTTATCAGTTATCAGCCAGGACAAGGACTTATAGCTTTCACATCATTTTGTATGGTGATCACTAATAATTGTTTTGAAAAATCACTGTTTTCTATCGTGATATTTTTTGTATAGTGTTTCTTGGGGTGCCTGATGGAAAAGTCTGGTTTCATTAAAGACGGAAAAATTTTACGGTCAAATATTGAGGAGCAAATCAAGGCCAGGCTGCAAGAAAAAGACCTCGCTTCTGCCTTGAAGTACCTCGATTTGTGCGAAAAAGAACTGGGTAAACAACACACCCACCGAATAAGTCAGTAATATTCAGTTTTTGTCAAGTATTACTAGATATAATCATCTAATACTTGCAGTTGGAGTGTCGCCTGACAAATGCGTCAACGGACCTGTGCTAATGGGGTGCATTCGCAAATACGACGCTGCGGTAACTATTTGATGCCTCCAGATAACTTAAGCATTGCTTCGTCTCAGATGTTAACTCATCGCAAATAAAACGATTGTTTTTTGCAGATGAGAGGACCGCATTAAATTTACATGAGTTGTCGACTGCAAGTATATAATGTTCCTTTATTGCACTTGAAGGTTTAGTAAGTATTGCAACGCAACACGAAATTAATAGCAAAGCTTTTCAATACTCTATATCTTTCGAGTTGTTTAAGAAAGTTGTGTACATTTTAAATAAATATCTATTTAGCAAATGCATCAAAACTGGCCATATTGTATAATATCATTTTAGAATGATTATATTCAGCCCCAAATCCTCTAGATTCTCGAAAATGAAAGCATTATGCAAAATGGTGCATGTCTATTTCGGAATCAACAGTTAGCATCTACAATATAGTATAGAATGTGTACATTTTATCACCAGATTTTGTCAATTCGGGCCGGGAAAAAGAGTGAATCAAAAGTTTGGAAATCTCGTTAATCCGTCACGGGTCTGCCGGCAAGTCATTAAGCCCCATAACAAATACAAAACAGGGATCGAATGGTACGTTGCCCATCTGGCTGGATACACGCATGGGATAGACATCGGATGGTGTTTGGACCAAGTTCCGATCCGCCGAAAGTAAACTTACAGCAGGAAAATTCGTCCACACACACATACACACACACACATCGCACCAATTCATCCAATTCCATAAGCGTCATGTGTGTAATCACCATCGAGTCGCTAGTCGAGCAATAAAACTGTGTGTTCTGTTCGCGATGAAGCTGCTGTGTAATTCTTTAGTGTTTGTTTTCCTATCCGTAGCAGTGATCATGTGTCACTCGGTGGACTTTTATTAACCAGAAGCGTGGTAAACAGCCGGGATTATTACTAGTTGGGCCAATCATGAAGGGTTTAACACATCGTAATATACTAAATCGTGGAATCATAGAGATGGAGATGCTTTCAGAGATGACCAGCTCAATTCGTCGAGTGCGTCCACCATGTTGGTAATTTACGGCTGTTTGTGATCCAGTTTTTTCTTGTGATGATATTTAGCAGTCAACATATCGTTATTCTCAGTTGTTAGTGTCTGTGCGATAACAGATGCAGTTCTAGAATTTCCCCCCATTTTCCATTTTCGTCCAGTACCCCATAGAGTTGCCTATCTACGAGTGATATAGTTCTCTATAGTTTAATTATCTTATGTGGGCTGGGATGGAAATCGGTTTCGAAAATACTTGTAAACACCGTTTTCTGAAGTATATACATTTCGTGTCTCATTTACTTCAACCATTACCAGACATCTGTGGTGGGAGAGAGCCCATTGGGGGTCCTTGGAATGCTTCACAATTTGCCCGTTAGCAATCGGATTTACTATGTCTCAATCAACCGTGATAACAAAATAAATTGACGATTATTTTTTATTAAAAATGCACACCTGTCCACCTGAATGATAATTGTTTAGACTCTCAACATGTTATACTATAAGAGAAGTGAATAAGAAGATTTCGTTGCTAATTCATGTGTATATCAAACAAAGTTTTTTGTTTGGGGATTGTTTAACGATTTTTTTAAATAATGTGCCAATCATGATATATTTTCAAATAAAAAACAACCACTCCCATTTCTTATACAGCCGCTGTTTGACTTCCATAAGCGTCTTCACTTTCCTCCACAAAATAAACGATCTCAGCTATATAAGGACGCCCTCTTCCACACAGTGTTTGCTCTTTTGGGAAACTTTCCAGCCAACAACTTCATACTTACATCGTGGCCGAGACTGACCCTTGATCTACTGATTTAACATTGATTGAAGTGTACTCAGAACGCAGAAGCCCCTTCAATTCTCGCCAAAGCCTCGAAGGCGAACATTTTGCACGCATTTTCACAAGCATGGCTTGCCTTGCCTCAATAAGATGTGAGTGTTCTTATAACTTTATTTTAGTCCGCCACTTTGAGATAATCTTACGGGCAAGACAAGAGGGCATGGTGTTCTACATTTGAACTTATCAATGTACGCCTCTTAGAGAATTCAAGAGCGTCTGTAGTTCCATGGCAGCGTTTTTCGTGCTTCGTGCTGGCGTTCTCTTTTGCAACCCGGAAAACTCTGATTTGCTCTCATTTCTTCCTTTTGGAACCAGCACGTATAGCGTCGAAAGAGGGAACAGGATAATTACAGCGTTTCTATGAGCAGTTTGCATTGAAAAGTTTCTGGTGAAATTAGTTTACTGCGTCATTCTGTTCGAGTGCCCTCTACTGGCGAAGCGTTGAAGCCGGTGTGGCAGTTGATTTTGTATTTAGAGCGAGATTTTTAAAAATAATTTTGCTACATTTTTGCTGTAGGAAGTATGATGAAAAATGCTGCCACATGCTAGAAACCACATGCTTCGTTCTCTGACAATAATTCTTTAAAAATATACGAAAACACTTTAAAAAAATCGTAAAGTATACTACATTATAAACACTCGAGGCATTTAAGTAGCCAGATAATCGTAAATAAATCGCTCGAAAGAAGTGATTTCCGTTAATTTGTTTTCGAAATGATCCAATTATTATAGCTGTGAACTTATTGCCTTCGCGATAAAGTTCTAGTATTTTGAATTGTGTATAATTTAGCATCGCTTTGTTAGGAAGTGCTGCAGCCGAGGAACAGATGGTACTTCTCAATGAGATGGATATACTGCGGCTCAAATTTAATACACTACTTTTAGTCTAAACAATTCGTCAATCTCACATCCGAGCTCTACACAAGAGAGAACGAGTTTACGCGGCTGGCGGCTAGGAATGGAACCTTGTGCTAAAACGAAATGACTGGAAACGGGAGAAGAAGGATAATGGCACCGGTCAAAAACCCCTTCATACGCTAAGAGTTGCACGCTAAAAGTTATTACCCTATTACGATGACAGTGAATTTGCAATTGTTTGGTATAGGTAAATACTGCGTTTAAAATCAAAAAATTATAGGCAAAATCTGTATTATTGCTTCGTTTCTCTTATGTTTAATTGCAAAATAATTTCAATGCGAACCCAATACCTACTGACACCTTGTTATGAAAAGCTCCAATATTATATTTTTAAGTCGTTGTCATGGTCATGAACTGAGATTACACTAATCATTTCTTCAATTCAATTACTTTATGCATTGACTTACCAATTTACTTACCGAATTGTATAGCCTTCAGTCCAATTCTTGTTTACAGACAGAGATGTCACCCATCTGTAATTTCTTATTAGATTTTCTTCTTTTCACCACATGGAAGCTCGATACATGGCTTTTCCTGCAAGAGCCTTGCCTACGGCTGTTTAATAAAGTCTAAGACATTCTATAATAGACCACCCACGCACCATCGCTCAAGAGGGTCTCTATTTAAGAGATCTTTAAACTTTTGTTTATAATATGGAAATATGTTGGGTTGGAGTGTCTACTAAGGATCGTGATTCAATTCAGTGGGTTCTTTGAGTAGAGGATCGCTTTTTTCCTTTGGTAATCAAGTCGACAGAAATAGTTTCGACGCAGCTTATTTTAATTTTTCATAATCATATGCATATTGTGTGCTTATCAGCTGTCATAGAATTTAAACACAAGATTTTAAGACTTGGAAAAATTTACTTATAATATGTGTGATGAAAATGACTAAATTAATTGAAGTTTTGACCTAAAATTTAAGCTCATATTCTACAGGATCACAGCGTGAATATTTATTTGTCTATCGCTTGTCACTATATAAACTCGTTTCCAAATCATGTTTAAATTACATTTAAAACGATTGGCAAATTCATAAGCATATACTTTTTCGTAACATAACATTGTATTTAAAACTTAAAACTATTCCTATACACACATTTTTTTAACAATTTAATTATTTGGTATATAGGTACATTATAGACAACGAGGGAACATTCACCATAGTTTCGTGTGTGCTTATTGCTTCTTATTATAAATTATATACAGTGTCACTACCGAGCTTCCGCTGTTTTCTTAACTCATAGAGGTTTCACACAAAATCGCATCAAAAACTCCTCCCCTACGTGCAATGTGGTATCAGTTCGAGCCAAATTCAACGAAAATCCACAAAATATTAAAATCGAGTAACAACACTATCCACAGCGACACGGAAGTAAACATTTTGGTCCTTTCCTACAACACACCACACACCCACGCACGTTATTCAGTGGAGCACGTGACACTAGCGTTGCTATGCTGCGAAGACGGTGACACCGCCAACGGCAACCCGCCCGCACTCCCCGGCGGACACAGCAAAGGGTAGTAGTAGTACGGGAAGGGCAACGGCACCGAATGGGGAAAAATACCCGCCGACTTGTGATGGCCGAACACCGGCTGATCGTCCCTCACCAACACCTTCACCGCCACCCTCTTGGCGTTGCTGTTCGAGCCACCCCCGCTCGACGCCAGCACAGGAGGCTGTTCCTGCAGCTGCAACTGCTTCCGCTTAGTCTTGTACCGGCGGTTTTGGAACCAGATTTTCACCTGGGTCTCGGTCAGTTTGAGGCCGTGCGCTAAGTCAGCGCGTTCCGGTCCGGAGAGGTAGCGCTGTTGGTTGAACCGGCGTTCAAGCTCGTAGACTTGCGCGTGTGAGAAGGCTGCTCGCGAACGCTTCTTGCGCTGTGCGTTCTGGGTGGTCATGTAGCTTGAGGAGGAGGATTGTTTCATCATCTGGTGGCCGAGGTGGTGCGACGTGGTGTTGAAGAGCAGGCTGGGGGATGGCGACTCGTGGCGGGGGTAGCTGCTGGCCGGCGAAGCGTCTGGAATGGCGGGAGAGAAGGTTGAATTATTGTCACGGATTATTTTATGTCACATATGTTATATGCTTTGTGTTTTGATTGACATTTTATGGTATCGGAGTTATCGGTTGGTTTGGCGGATGGGAATTGGTACAGCTTGATATCGTGGTCATGAATCCACACGTTGGAAAATAAGAGAAATCAGAAAAAATTAACTTGCTAGAAAAGCTATAATGGTTTTTCGAAAATCAATGGAAATCTTTAAGAGTGACATCAAATATCTGAAAACATCTTTTGGTTATTGCCTGTGTTATCAGATTTCTTCTGTTTCACCATATTTTCAAATTCAATAGTTATTGCGTGAAAAAATGAAAATATAACCATTTATTTCCAAGTAGTAATCAGATTTTTCCTTAAACTGTTTGGAGGTGTTTTTCCTTTAGACTTAGTTTATTGTTGATTATTTTGTTTCGATTTGTTGCCATTTGGCACTCAAGTATAGACCCTTGATAAAGTAGGCAGCATAACTTTGCGAAACGTCGGTAAAAGTTTGAGGTAGGGACTTAGCATCCAAAACCAAGTTTTTCTAAAAATCAATGTGCTAAGACTTCAAAGTAATCATAACCCGACACATAGCATGCATTGCTGAAAATAAACTTCAAAGTTACCGACTGTTTACAGCCAGTAACTTAATTATTATCATAATTATTATAATTATGTTTAAGTTTCTGACTTCTAGACCAATTCAGTATGCTTTATACCAACACAATGTATGTCCAACGTCATTCGGAAATCCAGGATGCATTAGGCTAAGTATAGGTTTATATTGTTATTACGTGTGTATAGGTAAAGGTACTACCCCCAATGAGTTGCAATATATAAAGCTCTGATGACGCCTTTCCATGTCCTATAATTTAATATAAAATGTAAATGAACTTATGAGGTAACAATAGGAGACGATGATACAACCTGGTACTAAACGTTTTCCGAGCGATAAAAGCCTTCTTCGATTCTTCTTAGAAGACAAATTTAGTGTAATAAAGCTAAAAGCTTGTGTTGTATCACTTTATATCTAAGGGAGCCCACGGTTTATAATAATAGCTTCATCGGAAGCTTGACACAACAGTTCAGAAAAGTTTTTCACCGTCGCAACTCGCTGCTCTGAGGAATTGATGTTTAAGTTATGCGTTTCGGCTTAGCGTTGTATAACAAATCATATTTTCTTTGTATATACTTGAACGTGGAATAAAATTTGGGTTAATTTATTGTGGGTGTTTGTTTAATGATTCATTTCTGTAGGTGTCTGTTGGCATACATTCTGAAGAAAAGAAAGGTCAGGGAAAATATAAGAATAAGAATGATTTTATACAAATTGAAAATCTGCGAAATGCGATTACAAAAGATTGAACATGTACGAAATGAAAAGAAACCATCAAACCATACAATCGGCTTGATCGCTACAAAATAGTTATTAATTTCGCCTAATCTAATTAAAGTGCACTATTGTAACAAGTGGAATTCCACTAGCAGTGCGTTATAAACACGTGCCAACTTTTTGCCTGCATGGAAAGTAGTACTTGAGTAATTTCGACTGCTGTTTTGTGTTCCTCCTGTAACTACATCCTAACGTTCGAGTGGGAGAACTTATATCTGCAAGCCCTCAAACCTCAGAAGCGTGCTAAAGCCTCACTATGACGTCATGTACACACATGACCCCCCCCCCCCTCACTTACCCACCCCCTTGCCTGTACCACACCAACATCAGGCCGTATAACGAGATGAGAAACAGATCTACAAGACTGTAATTAGCATCGTCATTACACTTGCAGAAATTCACGGCTGACAAAAACAAATGCGTGGGCTCGCGTGGACATGTGCTAGAAAAAGAGGTGTCGCTGTCAATTCTAGGTTTTTTGAGTCTTCAAAAAAATGTGTGGATACTGCATTATATAGGCATTGAATTAGACTTTCAGTGGATTGTTGGTTTATTAACGGTCTTTTAACACAATATATAGACATCTCATTGGAGCATGGTAAAAACACACTAACAGACCGTAAGAAGATAACGGGACGGTCAAACAGCGTTAATATCACCGATGTGAGAAGGTTCTTAACATCCGAAAAAATTACCAAAATACTATACAAACTGTCAACTTGTAAAAGTATAAATCCGATATCCATTGCTATATCTTGTGTATCTGACAGACACCCATTTCTTCTTCTTTCCAGAACCTGGAACCCGCCATCCTCATCGCTCATAATATCTGAACGCTCTAAATTCCTACAAGAAAATTGATTCGAATATATTTATTTATGTTTTAATAATACGTCCTCCTGTTTTATATTTGTTTGGTAATCGGATGAGTTTTTCATTCAGCATGTGTCGACAATGTGCTGTTTTGTATATTTTTCCACTGTCGTCTCCGGAGTCGGAACTCCGAAGCATATAGCCCGCCATTAAGCCCCCTTTCGGCCTCCCCCTACCCACCCACCCCCTAATTCTCGCCCAACCACCCACACGTGCGCGGTGGACACTCAACACCAACAATAATTATCACTCAGCTTCTTCTTTGGCTGTCTGAAGAGAAAAAACCATCTATCCTTTATCCTCGCGTCTCACAAGTCACAACTGAATAAATAGACCAGACAGTCGAATAGTTCAATTTCTATGCACTTGTCTTTAAGCTTGATGGTATAACTGCTATTTTTGTGTGCAGTTTGCTATGTCGTTTACGCGCCAAGGGGAAAATTACAAAGTCTCTCAGTCTCACCCGGTTTAAATCTATATACAATATGCAGTACAGCTTGTCAAGCAACTTTTACTCAGACTTACAAATTGAGATTTTGTATATAATTTCAACATGTCAGTGATTTAACAGATTTTCGGCAAGTGAGAGGTCACAGTAACATGTTAGATCTGTGTTAAGAGTAAATTAATTTCCAATGTAATTACCTTTTAAGGTATTCGATAAGGGTTGGGGATGGTTATCGAGATTTTCCTCACAGCCAACGAAAATAAGCGATCATTTTTTGTTTGTACCAATCAGAGTATTTGTATATAAAAGAAAGGTGGCAAACACCAAATGAAAAGATGATTTCGTTCATCAACATAAACCCTGTGCAATTATCTTCCAAGAAAGCGACTCTCTCATCTGACTGTACTCAACTACACGTTTAGATGATTGAAGTGAAGTTTACTATAACGCGCGTCTCGGATCAACATGTCAATCACCGCGGCTCGTTCTTGCGATGTCTTCTTGTCTCTCTTGAGTGCGTTATTTGGATCATGAGTGCGTGGAGATGTGGAGAGACGGCTCTATAACAACTAAAAGGATCTCTTCATAAATGGCTGGCATCGTCAAGCGCTCCGGATCGTCCGTTCCCCAGCCAGATGCATGGGCAACATTAGATTGGCGAAGATGTCGCTTTTTCGCGGCTCGTCTTACCGGTGGTATAAATTGGGGGGGTTGATTTTTTGAGGACGTAGTTCGATTTGCATTGATTGAAAACGAGAGACATCCAAATACATAATTTTTTTAATTGGATTGTGCCAATTTCTTAAACTTGTTGAAAAATTTTTAGTTCTGGTGCGAATTTCATTCGCTTCGTCGCTTTATTTCCATCAGATTTAAACATTTACATGTCATACCTACCATTCTCATCCCTTCCTTAAATTTCTCCACAATTTCCATCATCGTTCCACTTGCTCTTAAATCATTCCATTCCTGGAAACCCATTCCTAAAATCGCAATCTTTCTCATTCATTTCCACATTCTTCTCGATGAACCAATGCAACAACAAATTACGCAGCGTTTTAATGGCATCAGGGTATCATTTGCGCACTACCTGATGCTTTTGGTGAGCGTAACGAGCAAAGCGGGTGCAGAAAATCTTCAATTACACGTTACTGCTAATAAAAATCTGGTGTGTAATTTTTGCAAAAAAATGATAAATTTTTTCATATCACTTTTCTCACTCTTGTATCAAATGTAAATGATTTGATTAGGGAAGGCTTTATAAAGCGTTTTCTTTTTATTCCTCGCTGAATCACCTCACGGGCTGTTTGCCACATTAGAAAAAATGTGCTACTCCGAAAGAGCTGATCTCCAAATTAATTTCGAATGCTTCCTTAATGATATTAATTTTTTAATCCATGTTTCTGTATATCCGTCTGCAGTAGGTATATTAAATTGATATTTCATCTTCGCCGACGTTCAACATGACTCCCATTTAAAATTGTGTCCAGAAGTAGAAAAATCTACCCTTATTAGCCATTAGATTTCCCATTAACCAAGCCACGTTTTACATCACGTTAATCTGGAAACTATTACCTGACCAAGCGTTTTGCGAACAACACATGTTTTCCAAACAAATTGCAACCGTGTCTCAACAAATAAACCACCAACGGGCATAGTAAGGCCCAAAGATTTGCTGAAATATATGGCCATTGAAATAACGATCAAAACTACCTTCTCACCTGGGCACATTCATTCAATATTTCATTTTCCCTCATTAAAACCCCATGCTAATTGACTTTAAGTCATACACAAACCTGACGTACACAAGTTTACAGAAAATCTGTTAAACTGGGGTATTGAACGTAAACTCCAACTTTTCCCGACGTTTCGTAAAGCAATGCTGCCTGCTTTATCAAGGGAAAAACTTGAGTTCCTGTTAAAAAGTTTTTCTGATAACTAACTTGCCATTATTAGGAAGAGACATAGTCTTCAGAAGGTCCTGACTTACACCAGTTTCAATTGCGTATTAAATCAACAAAACCATCGACTGTCATGCATTATTTCTTAAATTTCTCTCACTGCACTCTGTATACATCATCCAACACCAATCCCGTCATCATCAAGCGGCAACTAAACCCACTGCCAGACACACGTACCTGTTTGTGGCTTGCTCGTGGTCTTCCTGGTCATGTCCAGCGCCTGGTCCTGATGCTCCTGATGGTGCTGATTGAGTTGACCCCGGACCACTTCGTGTTGCCCCCTGGTCATCAGGATGTCTGCTATGCTGAACGGAGTCACCGAGGTCAGGCTCGAAGTGCATGGCATCCTCACTAATTGATCCATCTTAATTAACATTCGCCGCGATCACACTTAAGACAACGCAGATGGTCACAAGAGAAAAAAAACTCGCGAATCAAAACATATGGCTGATCACGGATACTTTGTCTATAAAAATTGATGTACCTACACACGATTTTTTTTCTGGTTCCGAATTGCGTTTCAGAATCTTCCGAGATTCACGCGAGAGAAGAAAAATCGACGAAAACTCATGCGAAAACAGATGAAACACTCTAATTTAAATTACCAACAACGTCAAACGTTGTCTCTCCTCCAAATCTCACACAAAATTACTCCACCGAACTGTCTTCAAGAAGTTCTGCTATCTTTGCCGCTGAGCCGAAGCGCTTAGCAGATAAACGACAACTGACACCCGCAGCGATCGCAGCCAAGCAGCGTGCTAAATGCGTGACGCGCGGGATGGCGTACCGCGCCGATCTCGCTTCATCTAACACTATCGCGATCCCGACGGCGTACGCGACGCCCTCGCGTCTCGCCGCGACCAATCACGCGTCGGCGGCGTCGCGTGACGCACGCTACCAACGTGCTCTCGGCCAATCACGACGACCACGCGACGCTGGCCGGCTAGGTGCCGGATACGCGATACGGGCGTCGCGGGCTTAACGCAGCGATTTACGCGGCGATTATTTGTTCGGCGATCGGCCATGCTGTCCGGTTTTGGCCGGTTGTTGCTGGGTTTCGATGGTCTATTTGTCAGTTTTTTAGAGTGGTTGTGGGTGACATGCAAGCGTGATGACTGAGATTTTTGATGCGGAGTATACCGTTCGGGTGACGCCGCTGGGTAAACATTGAACAATTGTATGTAAGTGACATTGCGGAAGATTAATTGTCACGTGTTGATCGCATGCAGCACTTGCGATCAATCTGAGCGATCTCCCCAAGTTGAAAGAAGGAATTGACCTCTGGCCATGATCGTACCGTCATAGAACGAAGTGAATTTTGACGTAATTTTTCTGGAATAAACAAACGTCATGGCACCTCCCTATACGGCACCTCCATATGTGGCACCTCCATATCCACCTGACTTCCCTATCACCAAAATCGCGTGATTAACTAAAATATTGCAATATTCAAGGGTATGAAACTATAATCTGTTCCATCTGCTTCTGTTCTCTGAAATCTACAATGACCCAAACTAAATTGCAACGGCTGTGTATAAACAGCCAAAAACGGATTTAGTAACGCACTGTGATAAAGGCCCATAAGCGATCAAAGAAAAAGCATTTTAACGAATCAACAACATCTGATACCAACTACTTGAAACTCTAGACATCACTAAGAAAACTTCCTCCTGTAATCGCCACACATTGTGCTAGGCTCGAATCAACAGCTTCATTAAAGTTTGTACCCAATGACTCTCAATGTCGTTTAATTACCTGCTAAACAATTAGCCCCCCCCTCCCCCACCCCCCGCCCTTCCGTGGCGCTTTTGTCACTTCGGCACGTGCAAACACGCGTATCACTGTGCAGGGCGCACGTGCCGGGCATGCGCTTCACACACCTATTATTTTGAAAGCTTTGGCGTTACGATTCGCTCCGGATCTGATTGGCCACCCATTAAACCGTGCTACTGCTATCTAACGCGCGCGGTCTAGCCGCATTTGTCAATATTTAATCAACTATAATGTGGTTCAGAGTTCACTTCCTCTTGACGCTATTCACTGTTCCTGGATTTTTATTGTGGAAAAAGTGTGCGTCAATTTAAAATATTATCCTCTTTTTTTCGTTGCTGATTGATCGATGGCGTGTATATATACAAAAAATCTCAGTTCTATTTAATTGTTATAAGAGACAATTACTGCCAGACTTTTTGGTGCTATATTTAGTTGATATAATGAGTATCATACAGTTCCGAATATTTAAATTATTTTTCTTGCTGTCAACGCGCATTACTGTAAATATTTACCCATAGACTTGTCTCTTCGTATCTGGTTCTTAGACGCAAGGGTGCAGGCTTGGTGCCACGGTGGTCCTACATACTAAATGCAACCCTTTCAATTAAGAAAAGAGACTTGAGAATTATACTTAAGTCAGTGAATTTTAAGGGCTATGGTGACCTCAAGTGCTGACGAAGACACCACATGCATGGGGCAGGATGTGTCCCTGAACTGTGTTCGGTTTCTGGGGGGGATGAAAAAAATTATCGTTTGGCTGCCTTCCTACGTAATTATATATAGTCGCTATGATAAATATACAGATATTTAAATAGTGACTTTTGAGTTTACGTTACAGCTTGTGGATTTGTGGGTCTGTTTTCCGAAAGGGTTAGATGGATTATCAGTAGGATATTTTTTTGTCGAGGGAGAATTAGTTTCAGATTTACATAAAAACTTTAATGACCACTAATAAAGCTTAGGTTTGTGGGAACTGACAAAGTTACCTATAAAATCGAATTCGTTTTGTCCCAAATAAATAAAAGGCAACATGTGATCTGGTATATTGCGGTATAGACACAAGAATAACTTCCAAAGCCAAAACAAACATATTTAATATTCTCTACATTCGGATTTTTCAGTTTGGTTCCTGCAATTTCATTTTAAAAAAACTCAAACTACTACAATGCGTCGAACGTAATTCTTCCCCTACACCAAAAACCTCTCACCCACGGCTCCATACATCCTAAACCCTGTGGTTAAATTCCAGAATGACTAAATATGATGAGTGCAATGTTTTAACACTTGACTTAACTTGGATATCCACTTAGTTGTTCTCATACAATGGTGAAGTGATGAGCAATCTAGTGGCCAACCTATACACCCTCCTCATCAATGCAGACCACTTAACATAATGTGAGCCCTCACCATATACCCTCACCATCGTACCCACACCATCGTACCCACACCATATTACCCACACCATGCACCACCCAGCACACAGCAGCACAGCACTGTGATTGCACTGAAGTATATACTTTGTTCCGGCTAACGCACAGCCCCATGTGCATGGCTTGTGCTTGTCATTCAAATGATTCAAATGGAGATTAATCCACTCTTGTACAGGACCACAGTTTCCGTGAATCGGAACAAGTGGAGCTGACTACAAGCTATACTACATTCAAGTACGATGAGCGTTTGAAATTACGATAAACGCCTAATGCAATGAGATTTTATCTGACTAGGGTATTTCTTTTCTAAATAAACGTTGGTATAAAGTTTATGGTGCATCTAATTTTACTTAGTTTACCTATATTCCTTTTCACCGATGCAATTATAAAAAAGAGTGTCATACAAAAATTTGAAAAATTAGTTCAATATTGTTTCAGAATTCTCATTTCATCAACATTATTATCTCATAACCATTTTATTTCATAAAATAAATAATGTTGATGATAACTAGTATATATTTTGCTGACTTTAATAAAAACTTCGGCTAGTTTAAAATGTGGCTATCTTGAACCTCTTTCTTTCTGTGCATGTCACTGGAATGATCTACCAATTAAGGGTTGAAAAAAATTGGTAAAACCTGCAGGCTTAACGACATTAGCGGCCAATTATCGGCAATCATTGACATCGGGTTCAGCACACATTGAGTGAAATTAAGTGTATAGTCCACACTAACACTAACCAGCAAGTGAGCTTCGTCTAAAATCACTAGCGAGCTCAATTCCCGATGATCTTCGTGCAGTAAGCATCCCCTACGACTCCTGACCACCCCCGTCGTTACCATTTAACCACGTCCAATTTGCCAGTTAGCGCACGGCTGGCCGGGTTGCTTTGGCTTGCGTCCGGCGTCGCTGAATGACGGCGCCCGCTATCACGTTATTGTGATGCCAGCGTCGCGACGGCAGCACACATCACAGCATAACACTTGCTCCGTTCTCCGCTCAAAGCATCTCAACGCGACGTGACTGGAGACAGCGATCATACCACTCGCTTGAAGCCGAGGATGCTTGCTAACAAATTAAGTCCATTTCTTGGGATTAATTGTGAAACAGGAAATATTGGTAGAATTCACAGTAAACTGTAGCCATTTGGAAACGTCCGTTCAATTTGGTGAGTAAGTTATACCAAAGCAGGAAAATGCGCCCACCAACAATAGCTTACTGTTTTCCACCAGAAAAAAATCAAATTTATTTCATATGTTTCACTTCAGGTATTTGGAGCACATCCATTTTTCATTAAATAAGGGTTTAAATAAGGGTTTAAATAAGGGAAGATGAGAGTGATATATTTAGTTGCGCTGGAAAACTTATATACATAATTTTTGTACAGCTATGGTCTTTCGTTAATCAAGTTAATGATTACTACCAATTTAAAAAAATCAAATCTCAAAGATTGTATACCAAAATTGTACCCAAAATAGGATATTTTCCGATACTTTACATAATTTTAAAAACTAAATTCTCGCCCGGAAAAAACATAGACATCCCTTAATCAAACCGAACGCTTTCATCAATCAAGGGTTCCATTATTTCATAAAAAAACCTTCCTCAAACAAGTTCCCATCACGCCCCCGGAATGTGTAGGGCGATTGGTCCATGGCTGTGCATTTAGAATTGGCCACCGACAGAAACTGCACCGCTAGCACGTGTGTTTGTTGTCCCAAAAATGCAGAGTATTTCCTCGGCATCCGGTACCCGTGTCCTGGTGCCACGTGGGTCGCTCGTCATCGACCTCTTCGCGTCGTCGCTGCTTGTTTTTCCTTGGCGCGCTTGTTTTCCCGGCTTTGCTGAGCCGTTGTTGATTCTTAATTACCGCCGAGCAGATAGGCAGCCTTCACCGTCTGATTCTAGCTCTGGTGTTCGTTTCCTACGAAAAACAGGGTGATTTTCTTTTCAGAAAAACTATTTATAACTGGGTAATGAATTATTTGGTTTTTCGCATTTTTTTTTTTGATTATTAATGGTTCTTTTGTTTCGATTTTTTGTTATTTGGCACTCAAGTTTTTACCCTTGATAAAGCAGGCAGCACAGCTTTGCGAAACGTCGGGAAATGTTTGAGTTTGGGAGCTTAGCATTCCCAGTCCTTATTATAAGGTGCGATAGTCAAACGACCCTCACATAACGTTTTACATGGTTTTACTTAAATAGGAAATTTAATTTTTATATCCTATAAAATGATGACTTGCAGTTTGACCCGTTTTATCCATATTCATTGACATCCATTAGCAATGACATCCATCTCTCATCACTCTGATATGCCAATCTATGTCTTTAATCAAACAAATCTGTAATTTTTTTTCCACTCATTGTCTTTAGTTTTCGGATTGTAAGTTCTCTCATTAGTGTGAGACTTGATTACGCACTTGCTTCAGAACACGAAACACTTATCTTTGCATGGGTATAATTAATTAAGTGGCGGCTTAGGCGCCCTATTACTATAGTATTTAACATGCAAGGGTTCTCGCCCTCAAATCCCTGTAAACAGCTCTTCCTGTTTTGCAAGGGTTGGGTGTTGAATTAGCCCGGCAGACCCTAGGGAGTCGGAGTTTGAATTTGTTGAAATCTCCCGATTGCTTAGCCATGGCCAGGGGATGAGTCTAAACTGTCTGAGCGTTGGATAAATATTGAAGTGTGGCAAAGGGTAGCAAGTTTTTCACCGCTTGTGAGTTGCATGATGGGTTTCTAGCTTAGTGATGCGCTGATTAAGAAATTGATACAATTACTAATCAAAAATTGAATCTTTATTGGCGTTTGCCGCATCTCTTAGATATATTTTTTTTCCAGACCTTCTAAATTGATACACGAGTTTTCAGAAGAAATCTTTTTAGCTGGGTTATTGATTGCCAAGCTACAAATCCCTAACTTTTCATCAATAACGTCGTGCTAAAATTAGAAAATACACGAGTCTTAATAAAATAGATTTTAATATTAATGTCTAGCTTTTCTCACATCAATTTTCCCTGGCTTCTTCTGAAAAAGTTGCTATTTTTAGCGTAACAAAATACAAACATCAAAATAATCCCTACTCGCTGTTGATTATCAAGCATTTTAAAGCTGTCTCAATCATAAGTGGTTCTCTCTGGGTGGATGTTCTTCTCAAAATCAGATAGGCAACCTTTTGACTGCACTGTTTGCAATGCCTACACCGTCACTTAACAGCGGTCCATGTCCTTAATTCTCAGCAGATCCGTTTTATCCGAGCTGTCTCTGAAGCATGTCTGACATTTTATAGATGTTAGGTAAGTGAATTGAATTGGAAGCAGCATGCAGCAACCTGATACGAGCAAGCAAGAGTCAAGTGCCATTATGTTCCTTGGGTGTTCACTAAATATATATGGAGCACCGAAGCGTCTTTGCTCTGCGACGTGCAAACATTAACAACCCGAGCACTTGAACAGCAAGGGAGCTCGATAATCTCTAGACATGCCACTTATGGATATATCGGCCTTGCTGTGCCTTAAGATGCAGTGATTTGTGGACAATCTATTAGGGGTTTCTTCTCGTTGAGGAGGAATATTGGTTGTGTACAGAAATGCGTAAGTGAGATTGTATGTGAGAGTTTATTTATTGGTTATGGTGGAGGTTTTCTTGGGTTTTCTGCTATAAACATGCAAAATTAACCTGTTGTCACCTATCGTTAGGTACCTTTGCATAGTGGGAAAGTAATTGGGTATTATTAATTGATGCGCAAGTGAGATTGTATGTGAGAGTTTATTTATTGGTTTTGGTGGAGGTTTTCTTCTGTTTTCTGCTATAAACATGCAAAATTAACCTGTTGTCACCTATCGTTAGGTACCTTTGCATAGTGGGAAAGTAATTAGGTATTATTAATTGATTTACTGTAATACATCACGTTTCCAGTAATTTGTATAAGTGTACTAAATTACTTTCAAGAGAATGTAGTTGATAGTGAAATAAATAAGATATCGCTAAGTGGTAAATGATAATTGAAATTCTAATTACAATTAATATCACATAACAATTTTAAAACAATTTTTTCCTCTTGCATATTTTGAAATATAGATGTGAAATAATATCGGCGCCCGATTAGTTGAGCTCGCAGTGGCCACCTATGGGGATATTCTCAAAGCGGGTGGCTTCAACACAGTTCTGCTGTTGTCAGACAGATGCCCTCAGGGTACACGAACCGCTTGGCTTGGCTAGCCGCTAGATTTGAAACATGGAAATATACAGTATTCATTAGTAAACTGCGTTACTAGTCCCGTTACACTCTCTCTCACGGACTGACAAAACATTAAACAACACTAGAAAACATGTGAATCTTATGTTTTCTCTAAATTTCCACTACTGTATGAATGCATGATAATGAATACCTGTATGTTTTGAAGACAAGATTATTGGCCGAATAATAACCGAATCATTATAACTGATGCAAAATGTTTAGTATAAAAATAAAAATTTAAGGCAGATCTGCCAACACATAAGAGTTCCACTGAGCACCGGCGTAGTTATAGTTTTACATCAATACTAACAAGGATCTACCTATGCAACACCTGTGCAGATAATAAATTTCTATCACTTCTATATTTGTTTATTGTAATAATTAACTACATACATGAGGTACAGACATGGTATTACTACATGCGTTAACCCCATCCCCATTAAAATGGCAACACCCTTAAAACACAACATGTAATATGGTTTGTTGCACTTTTTATCGATCTCCTTTGAGTTATGAGTGGTGCTCATTCATGGGGGGTTGTTATTGTAAGTCACGGTGGGCTTCATCCCCCATGTTTGCTCCAAGTTCGCTTCGTGTTTGAGTGAAACCATCAAACGTAACTTGATATCTGCATGAAATCCATCACTTATCCACGATCTATCCATCGCTATATCCAAGTCAAGCTCAACATGAAGTTGAGTTCGTTTCTCTCTGTCGATTCCGAAAGAAAAATATTAAAAGTCAAATTTTTATGTTGAATGTGCTAAACCCTGATTTGGTTTTCGGTAAGCCAAGAAACCAGGAAAAGTTGAAAGCTTCCAGGCTACTGAGGATTATCAGGGGTGTGTTTAGAAGCATTTATGTAGACGATTAGAAGGATTTCCAAAATTCGTTGGGCCAAAACTTACAGCAAAAAGGTCGATGAGGAACTTTCATCTGAATCCAGTGATCTTGTGGGAAAATATTTCAGATATTAATTACCTTACGCATTAAATTTAATTGGATAAAGCTTTTAACCATCTATGTTTGAAATCAAAACATTTTACAAGTCCACAATTTGTTTCAATTTTGTTTATAGTTTGTGTTTGACATGTATATTCATAGTAACAGTCACACCGCGCAATGCGCGCAGATGAGTATTCAATTATAACTGCCTTACAAATTCACCGACACAGTAATCAATTCAGCTCTGATGAGTCTATTAGCCTCGACTTGGTGCAGATGTGATATTGCTGCCACAAACCTCATGCGTTTCAACCACGCCTTGAAAAAAGCCTCGCCAAAATAGCGTTGCACATGCGGCTGAAAAACAAAATGACTGAAAATAGAGTGATTGGTCTGACAGCTTTCACATTTAGAACCGTGAAATGATACCCAAAGAGTATTTCGTTTCGAAGCACCATACGATGAAGATGGTGTTTAATTGGCACAAGTATCATTGAATTTTATTGGCAAATTTTGTTGGTACATTTGGTATATTCAAATCAAAGCCTATATCAATAAAAAAAAAATCATGTATGACATAGATAAATAAAATAAGTACTCTCTATAGCACACACTTGAAGTAGGTTTATTTCGTCCAAGAGGATTCAATCCGATCTCTGTCGACGAGTTGTTGATCGTTTGTTAGTTTGTCGTCAAGGGTGTCCTCTTGGCTCCAGCATTGGTCAATGAATTGCTTCTAGAGCGTCGAATCCTTCTGAATCGAAACACAGTTACACGTGGTAACACTGATAAACTGATCCCTGGTGTACTACTTCTAATTTAGGAGCTGACCGCCCGTGCTTTGGCACTTGATAAAATGTCACACACACCATTTTACAAACTATACGCTTATCAACAATGATTTTGGTATATCTCTTAACAAGCATCCCTCAACAATGGAACTGAAAATAAGCCGAAAACAGACAATGATCGAATGGAAATTAATGCCTTACATTTCATGCTTTAACTTTACTCCAAATGCTTCGTGAAAAGTGGCCACATTTTTGCTGTATAAAAAATATTTTTTACTGATATCTATTCATATCATTGACAATAAGATTTCAAACTATCTCATGCTTTCACAGTCAACGACATGAAATGCGTTTAAATTTGTGAACAATTTTCTATACACAGATTCGATTACGTATATTTCTCAACTATCTTATAATACTAAAAGTTTAATTTGGTATTAATATTTAGCTGCATTTTGTACTTCACTACGTAGGTATAAATTATAAAACCCGATTACAAAAATATTTCACGACACAAAAACCACCCACCCGTCTCACCACACGCGCATATCATTTTCGATCACCCCCAAACAAGCAGCATACTTCGCGTCCTGCAGATCGTGCACACACCCTATATTAG
Organism: Nemurella pictetii; assembly: GCA_921293315.2. Lineage (NCBI taxonomy): Eukaryota > Metazoa > Arthropoda > Insecta > Plecoptera > Nemouridae > Nemurella > Nemurella pictetii. The sequence goes on along the minus strand of OV121120.1, from coordinate 15,781,406 downwards.
TGTAGCCGTCCATCGGCGGCGTCGGCGAACGATACTGCCCCATCGCGCTCGCGTACGCCGGGGGTGGTGGCGCCCCCAAATAGCCACCCGACGCCGCCAGCCCCTCGTAGCCCGTCGCCGACACCGACATCGACGAGGTCACATTCGGATTCTGCATTTGAGTGTTGTTGTTGCTGCTGGTGTTGCACGGTTTGCCATCGCGTACCAACACCGGCACGGGAATGCGACGGAACTTCTGCGTGCCCTGCGTGCTAGGCGAGACACCGCTAGACTCGAACATTCGCTGACGCTTGTTCTTGTAGCGCCGGTTTTGAAACCAGATTTTCACCTGGGTCGAGGTCAGTTTGAGAGCGTTGGCGAGCTGCTCGCGTTCTGGTGCTGATAGGTAGCGTTGCTGCTTGAAGCGTCGCTCCAGCTCGTGTACTTGTGCCTGAGAGATGACGGAAATTACGGTGTTACGTTGATTTGATGGCAAGATGCAAGCTTTATTATGGTGCAAGGATGCAATTGCAAGCTATGCTGACGACGGGTTGCCAATTCGCGGGTTGGATCTATCTCGCGTACTTGAGGTACAAGGGAAGAATAGGTTAAATGCCCACGACGGATTGGATCTAGCTATGATGACCGTTGATAGGGGTTGATGGGCATGCTAGGGTTGAAACTGGACATGCTAGGGTTGAAACTTGATATATACCTGTGAGAAGAGCACCCGTGGCTTCCGCTTGGCGCGCGGCCGCGACGCTTGCTGGTGCAGTTTCTTTGACTCGGGTTTCAGGCTCACTTCTGCACAAAGCAAGAAAAAAAAATCAAATTTCGTCTTGAATTAGTATACCTATTCATGCTCTAATCTGAAAGAAAAATCTTGTTGAAAAACGGGAAATTGAGACATCTTAATATCTATCTTAACATTACTCAGAAATAACCCTGATTTTTAAACTGATTTCGTATTTTTCAGAAATAACTATTAAACTGGATAAAATTGTGATTTTGTTTTTATTTTATATCTGCAATAACAGTCTTTGACTGGGAGTAAGACGAAGAGAACCATAATCTTAAACCGAACTCATGGATGGAAATTATAGTACTAGATGCTATTAGGGCGATTCCGTACCAAGAAGAAATAAAGAGCCTGGATTGTCGCTAGTTTAGCTCTGAAGTAATTTGCTTTTTAAAACATGTCCCTCTGTTGTGATAGTATGGGTTATTCAAAGAGAAAGTACTGCCATGTCCATAAATTAAAAAAGTTATCTATAAGGATTCATCTTTGGACAATGGATTGTTATACAATTTTTCTATGGTGAAGATAAGAACGATTCTAAAACAAGCTAAAACACCACAAAATTAACAAAATTTAACCGAAACAAGCGCTGTACTCACTGAGACTGGAGCTTCCATTCGGCACCAAGTAATCATTGCCGCCGCCAACAAACTCTCCGCAACCCTCAGCGCTCGGGAACGGCGGACACAGGTGACTTAATTGCTCGACATGCTGAGACGTCATACTCTGTCCAACACTCGCCGCCTGCAGAGATGACCTCTCTTCCACCTCCTCTTTGACCAACGGATGCTGCAGATAACCACCACCACCACCACCACCACCACCACCACCACCACCACCACCACCACCACCACCACCACCGTAACCATCGCAGTTGTACTTGCTCGTGCCGTGGTACAGACTGTCCAAGTAATCCGTGTTGCTCGGCTCGTAGAACGGGTACAGGTTGGGGGTGGCTGCTGGGTTGCACTCGTCGAACGCGAACGGGTTGTGATAGTCCATCGCCGGTAGGTACTGTTCGCTATGCTCGGAGATGTTCAGAATGTCTTTCACGGAGAACGGGGTCCCGGCGATTTGGGATGAGTTATAGTAAGTCGCGGAAATCATAACTCGCTAAGTGTGTTTTTAGTTTGTAGGCATGACAATGTGTATCCTTATTGAAGTAGTTGAACAAATTATTAAAAAGCGCCGATATTGTTTAGTTCATATTTTTATATCATAAACAACGCGTAAACTGTTAAACCTAAGCGAACTTTGATGGTGGCTTCAGCCGCTTTTATCGCCACTTGACGGCGAATTCAATGTCAATAGCGTGCGCGAACTCGATTGCATAATATCAGAATTCGAACACTTGATTCGCGTGCACTTGTGAAGGTGATTTTTCCCCCCGGGGGAGATCTCAGTTGAAGCGATTCTGAAGATGCCACTTCACAGCTCGCAGTCGGCCGACTAATTGAGCGAGACCGACCCAAACAAGTGACTGGAGTGACCCAACGCCTCCCTCCCCGCGGGTCCCCCGCGCCGCCGTGGGGTTTTCCACCCCCACATGACGGCTGCTCCATGGTCTTCTGTTCTGACTTCAGAGCGTGATGGAGATGTTGGTTACGCCTACTCGATTGCTTTCCTCCAATGGAACTTTGATTGAATAATGTTCTTAATTTCTGGCTAGCCGAGCTGTGGGTTGCGGTCGGTGGATTTTAATGCGCCTATAATTTCATTATTTGCTTGAAAAGTTGTTCAATTTTGTTAGGTTAATGTGTTCGCTGAAAAAGTTGGTGGGTTGACATCGCCTTGAATTATTTTGCAACGTAATTAATTGGACACGTTGCACTCTTATTAATTTTGTTCCAATGAACAACATTAACAACAGCTACAAATATAGCTTTATCATATTATTTAGGATTTTCTCTCTTTACAATTCACGTGCATAAATCCTATTTCTTATAGGCTCCGTTCGCTTTTCGTAGGAGTGTGAATGACAAATGTCAAGAAAGAAGCTTCAAAATACTGTCATCAAATTTATCCAACGCCATAAGTAAGTCCTTATCAGAAACTAATAATGAGAGCAGCCAGCATTCTCACGAGCCACCTACAGTTTTTCATCGCAGCTTCTCAAGATGTGAAATGGCCCATTGATAAGCATCAACCATTCATTTTTATATCACCTCTATATTAAAGACTAATTCTCGCACTAAATCTGACAGATATCTATATCTATATAAGATATTACGCTTTTCCATTAAACACATATGATCGATCGCGATACGAAAAGTGATTGTACAATTTAGAGATATTTTTTTCTTTTGGTGCTTGTAATATTTTCTCGGAACGTGTGTACCACCCGAACGTAGGACACTTTGCCAGGGGACACTTTGCCAGGCAACCCTTCAAGACATGCCCCCTTTAGAAAAAGAATACACTGCCTTGTAGGTACCAGGTAAAAAGTTAGAGTAAAATGAAACATACATAATGATGTGTTAATGTGTAGATATAACGATTCAAGTGTAATTCCACACAATTGCAGGGTTACCAAGTTTGGGAACTGTTGGGAGCTGGAAGATAAGCTTTTATTCAAAACAGGTCCTATTTGATAATATGAAAATATGATCCTATAATGATAGACCTTGACTTTGAATTAAAGATACAATCAATCAACACCTAACTCAACCCCAAACTCTCAAAACCACAACCACCCCCTAACCTTACCTAACCCAACCAAACCAAACCGAACCAAACCTAAACTGACACACCCCCCCAACCCCGACCACCATCCCCTTAATAACCTACCCTTACCCTACCTGACCTTACCCGACCCGACACAACCCAAACCAAACATAACCTAACCCCCCCCCCCACTAATCTATCCCTACCCTACCTAACCTTACCCGACCCGACCTAACCCCCCCTCCCACCACTAATCTATCCCTAACCTACCTAACCTTACCCGACCCTACCTAACCCCCCCCCCCCCACTAATCTATCCCTACCCTACCTAACCTTACCCGACCCTACCTAACCCCCCCCCCCCACCACTAATCTTTCCCTACCCTACCTGACCTTACCCGACCCCCCCCCCCACCAAAAAATCTTCGTTTGAAACTTAAATCCCGATCTCAATTAAAATCTCTTCTAAAATAATAATATCTCGACTTCGAGACAGGAAAGAATAAACAATTATCATCGCAAATACAATTCCCCGGCTACTTGGATCTTCGCGTTGATCTTTTTATTGTATGTTTCATTTTACTCTAACTTTTTACATGGTACCTACAAGGCAGAGTATTCTCAATATAAGGGGGCATGTCTTGAAGGGTTGCCTGGCAAAGTGTCCCCTGGCAAAGTGTCCGCCGCCCGTACCACCCGTGTTGTTTGGTTGGAAGTTATGATACAAAGTGGACTTGATTTAGAGTTGGGAATTTGTTGAAGATTGGGGCAATGGACCCCCCAACCGGACGGCAGTGCGGGATGACTGATTGGTAATAGATACCCTGGCGCATGGTCTGTTCAGTTTCCAGCATGCTTGTCCGAAGGAGTCATTATTCCGATTTCTTAAAATACCATACGTTTGCTTAGCGATGGCATGCGTTTTGAATTCAGAGCGTTGAAAAAAGGGTTGAGCTTGCACATGCAGACCTCACTCAATTTATTTTGCCCAAACATCGCTTAAGCAATATTTGCATTAGATTTGAATGGGATGAAAATCAAGAAATTGCGAGAAGTGCGTTCTATATTATAAATCTTTCCGATGTATCCCTATCCTATCGCAATCAATTTATACAGTATAAACTGAAAAGTAACGTGCTATAGCAAAGAAGCGATGAAAATATGTACCAATTTTGTGACAAAAGGGAGCTATTATTGTGAATTGCAAATAACAAATTACATTGGAATGGCAGTGTATATAGTCATCTTAAAAGGACAAAACAAATTTTAATGAAAAATGTCAACTCTCAGCGATGATTAAAAAGATCAGGTAATCATTAGGAATTATTTGGATTGCGAAAAGTTCACAATAATGCGCCAAATCGGTTAACAAATCGATAATTACCAGGTACCATTCAGCAATTCATAAGCAGCCAAAATGTGAACATTTTAAAAACCTTCATAGTACCAATATATACATGACAAGCCATAATGGTCCATGATGAACCATATGATGAACGGCCAGGAGGTAAATAATAACCATATATTCCGCGGTTATCCCTATCTGCAGGCGTTGCATCTCAATCTCAACAACTTCCTGCTGTGTGTGTAGCCGCATGATGAGCATAAAATAGTTTCACCGGGAAACGTTTTAAACGTTCTGGCTGAGCCGCAATCAGTAGGCTTCTTTAAGGCGCTGTGCAGACAATAAAGCCAGCCACGAAACACTCGAGCACCTCAAAAAACTTCGTATGGATAATGAAAACGATAAACGAGAGCTGCAGGCGCGGTAATGTGTTCGTTATGCCATGCAGGCACGTCATTTTCATTTTTGTAGCAACCCTTTGCCTGTAAATGACATTCCGTTATGATCGTTTTCAATCAATTAGATCCTAAATGGATGCAAAACGATTGAAATTCGTTCACATTGAGAGAGAAGCATTAAAAATTCGATAAAAATGTGTTGCCTTATGTTGCCACACGAGACATTTTCTTCTGAAACTATCAAGAAAATTAATTTCCACGCTTTCTTATAAAACAACGCGATAAAATCCATCTAAATCATCTCCGATTTATCCCGAAATACATTCCTGGCCGCAGTATGACGTCCACGTTCAACCGCGAGCACCACACATCGCCTGACTGGCGAACTTGTGACGCTGTGCAGACAGATCTTGGACCACGTCGCGGTCCATCAGGCGCCTAGTCCCATAATGCAGGCGCCTCGGCTACCGAAGCAGCCACCACACACCAGAATACATAAATTTACTCATCTTTGACTCTGCCTGGTGCTAAAAGCTACCATATCTTTACATTTGGGCTGATAAAGAAATTTTAATGGTTTTCACAAGTTTAGCAATGTGCCAGTGTGTATAGATGGCAGGGCTGTTTTATGCGAGGGAATGCCATAGGTCAGATGTAACTGTCAACGCATCTGGAATTGTGATATACGAGAAATTTAAATGAGAACGTATGAAAATAATTGAGTATGATGGGTGTAATCTGTTCTAGAAAATGTTACGATTCGTATGAATAAGATTTTGTGGTTATCGTGCCGTCATGTGGGTAATAATTGGAGACGCATTTATTAGGGGATGAGAGTGGATCTGTGATGTTATCTCGTGGACCAGAGCTCGGGACCGTGGGAGTTCTCGGCTAGACAACTCAGCTGGGTGAAAAGTGCAGCGCCGCTCTGATTCACCCCTTCTCTACAAGTCCCCGACAAATAAAATTCTCATAAATATGAAAAACTTTTAAAAAGTTCTTGTGACTCGCTAATAAAAAATCGTTTACCCATATTTTATTGAAGTGACATACCCTCTACCTACAGATTAACTAACAATGGTAAGGAAAATGCAAATGCATCTTATTAAAATAAAACAAATAAGGTGATAAAGTTTCACTTTGACAGATCGTTAAAGAATTTACACATACCATTTGACCCTTGTCTGTTTAATGAGCGTTTAAACTTTAAGCACAGGAGCCACTTTGTCAAGCACGATGGCTCGGAACGAGCGGTGGCGCGTTCGGAGGAACATTAAAAACAGCAATGTAATCTATCCGTTGGACTTAAAATTGTTAAAGAAGACTGCCAAATTTGGTTTTATACTAAAAAACAAACATTTAAAACCACATAAAACGAAGAGAAGCCAGATCTGAATTCCTAATGTCGGCGTTTGCAGCGTCCAAGATAAAATAATTAGAATAGACAGATAAAGATCGGACTTCAATTCACGGTGCTAAATCATTTGTCATACTAGCTACACGTGTCTCGTTGCTAATTCTTTCAAGCAAGCACACAGTCGTGTTATCATTATCTGCCTTATGTGTGCTACTAACATTAACTCTGAAGTTAATAAAAATATTTTGGAAAGTGAATTGAAGTAAACCTAAGAATCAAAAAAAAAAAAAAAAACCCATCCCAACCCATGGAAATCTTAGAACACCTATTAGCCAATTCGATGCGTGTCAACCCTGTGAGTCGTTAGCACAGCCACGTGATGCGTGGCTGTCAGATCTCGGTGGGACCGCAGCGTGCACCCAGCAGGAGCATGGATGAGAGCGTGAAGGGGCAGAGAATGACGGGCTCGGACTGACTGATGGGCGCCTGGACTGACGGTGTCTGGACAGTGTCAGCCCACCAGCCCGCCAGCCCGCCAGCCAGCAAGCAGCCAGGAACATCCACATGGCACCATGTTCTAGCACACAAGGAGCCCCGGGGTCGGCTAGTCGACGGCGCCCGACGATGTCTGCCGCCAAGTTCACACGTCCAGGCCACGTGGGGCCTCGTGTGGCCCTCGACTGGGCCTCGAAGTGGGCCTCTGGGCCAAATTTACACTGGTCATTGGGTCTTTAGGTTTTACCGTATGGCCTTGTGGGGCTCCTGGCGTTTCACTCGTCCTTGCTTGGGCCCAGGGCCTAGCATCAAGGGGTCTCTCTGATGCCCTTGCGATATTGAGGGGCTTTTTGGATATTGGGGGCCTTCCAGGGCCTCCCGGGACACATTGCGTTTCACACGTCTAAGAATTTTGACGATTAATGACCCACCAATGATTTCTTGTCACTTGCAACGGATATGAACAATTTTTCCAAAATAGAGAATAGCAATATGAGACCTGAATAGTGGGCGCATTATTATTTTTTTTTTACAAGTATATATAGCAGGACAACAAATTGATTAAAAAATATGGCCGTGAGCCAGCTACTTAAACTTATTTAATCAAATAAAAATTGTGCAAGACATGATTTCTCCGTTTATAAAATGACGTAGATAGATATTTCTCAAAAGACTTGCTAATTGATCAATTTCGTAGACGTCGCCGTCGAGACGGGTCGACGAGACGCTCGATTTTGACAAAAACTCGGGGTGGGAATTTAACAAACACTTTTAAAAGCATCTTCTTGCACCCAGCGTTTTTTTCCCCGCTCACCAGGCACCGGCCGTGCGTTTCGCTGCGCGCTGCTCGCTGCAGGTTACAAGGCAAATTCTGCAGACACTTCCGTTGTCAACCGCGCGACGTCTGGGCGACCATCGCAAGTCTCGCCGGCCAGTAACGTCACGATGGAATAGCGTGAGACAGACTTATGTCTAGGACTTACCGCCTAATGCAGAGGCATAGAGCTGAAGTTGCCATCAGATCAGAATAGTATATACATACTACGTATCAAACTCATATAAACCATTTATACTTGTTACAAAATGTCTGGTCGCTGGTTTTTCAGTAGCTCGTTACTTAATTAACGGTCCGTTAAAACAAAACCAGGGCAGCTGATTAGCTGTCACCTTGGAAATAGGAAGTAAATAATCCGTGAGGATCGTTTACTTGCCCTTACACAGAGTATCTATAAGGTTACCACAAAAATATTCATATACTCCGGTGAAATGGTTTTAACCTCTGTCAGGCAGCAGGCTAGCTGGCAGACATCACCATTGTTGCTTGAAGTTCCGAAATGGAGGTCTTTTCTGCCTGAACAGTTAACATTTAGGATGCAGAAAACGTAATGCCATTATCGGCTATGAATTGGTAGACATCAAAAATGATTGTTTCAAACCCGTTTTCTATTCACCCACGGCTCTGGATCTTCCTCTTCCTCTTCCTCTTGAGGATCTTCTTCTTGACAAACGTTATTATCTCATAGTCTGTCGTACGCTATTACTCCAGAGAGCTAGGTCTAGTCGAGCTGAACGCCAAGCGCCGTTTTTGTTTCTGTTTTCGAAATCGCGGCGTCGCCTCCCAACGCCTTGGTCTCGCTGAAGATTCTTATCGGAAATATTTATAGTATACGCATCATGGTGGGGTGGGGGTGATTAGCCGAAGTCAGACCTCTGCTAAGAACTGGTGACAGAAGCTCGGCGCTGCTATTTCGCACTGCGTAGGTATAGCAGAGTGTTTAATTTAATTCTTGCTTTCAATTTTATGTCTGTTTTGAAAAAAGTAGTCAGAAAGCAATATTTGCTTGCGGGATTTGCGTAGATTAAGTGATTTTAATTGATTGCTTATTGATACTTTAAAAATTTACTTCTATGGTTTTCTGAAAAACTATGATACTGGGTTATTAACCCAGGTGATCTCTGATTAACCCCGGGGATCTCTGATTTTTCTTTGCCATGACGTACCATTTTCTGAACTGCGATATTATGATGTTGATTGTTAAGGTGGTTTAATCAATTTGCAGCATACTACAAGCATTAAAATCGAACTTTTTTTTCAGGGGTTTCACAGAGGGGTTAAAAGAAATGGTAAAACCTTCCCCTAGTAGCAATTTCCATATGACAGGTGCATATTATTTAGTCCATGCTCCTGAGGTTCGCAATGTTAGTGTCCCCTACGTTCTTAGAATCAACATTCCTTTCCCTTGAGACGCTAAGTGCTACTCACAACTCGGGTTGAACGGGAACACCTCCCCATATATTTGAATATATTGTATCCACCATCTATTTATGCCTTGACAAACGAGTTAATTATTTTATTGGTGAAAAATGTGTTTAGAAATTTCAATAATTGCAAATTACCGTTGACGGTGATAGGAAAGTTTGGAAAAATACAATTTTTGTTCATGTGGCTCTTGATTCACCCAATATACATACTGGAAAGTATATTTATTTGTTTAACAACTCCTCTATTATCTTTGCCTACCCCAACCAATACACACCTGCTTCAATACCATGCACGCACACAGTTTTCATGCATCGACGCCACCCAAGGGGTGCAAGAATCTCGCCAGTAAATTAAAACCGAATCGCAAATAACTACCCTCATTTCAGTCTTCGCGGCCTCTAGCCACCCCCATTAATAATCTGCGTTCACGGCCTATCGACCAAGATCGAATTTCACGAGCTTTTAACGCGTGAGTCAATATTAGCGACGGTGTCACGCTTTAATGGATAATGATAATGAATGGGGGTTGTAGGTAGGGGGTTGGGAATCACACCGGCCTGATTAGCAGCTACTGGATGGCAAGGCATTGAATACATTCGTCATCTGTCTTCGCTCGATGACAAAGCTGTCTATATAGAGGCAAACGAGCGCTTAATTGTCCGGGATTCATATTGATCTGTGTTTAACTTTAGAAAATGTTTGTTTTATTTGGTGTGGTCACGTGTAATGAGTCGGAATTATGCTGCTATAAGCTTTAGGAACTTGGCATATAATCTCTTTGCCAATTTGCCAATTGATTTCCAATCAATTTCCCAATTAATTAAGATGTTTTATAATTTCCTATCAAATTAAGCACTGCTTGGGAATCTCAATGAAATTTGGTTGAGAGAATTTATTGAGATTTGCGGATTTTTGAGTACATTTCATGCGATTGTTCGCACCAAGCGACTGCAAGCGATTTAAGTGGACATTTAGGCTGCTAAGTGACAACGATATAAACCAAACTGCCGGGAGTGGGACCATTATTATATTTGCTGTTCTTCATTGAAAACCCCTGATTGAATTTTCCTGAATAAACAGTTAAGCCCATCCCTTTGGCACTAATATCCGCTGCTGCTTCGCTCTGTGTGTGAACGAGACAACTAACGTGGTTCATTCTTACTCACGCTGGTGGCTGAAGGTGGGGTTACTTGCCCAGAAATCTTACGTGCAGCACAAGAGTTTCCAGATATTCCCACTAGAGTGCGTTGCAGATCACTCAATTTATTGCTTTTAATTTTTGAGAATTATATTTTTCTCAAAAGATCCGTATTTTGTTGGATCAAGAAATGGAGATACACGCAGTGCCAGAGTGATAGGTGTGCTTCGTTGATGCTTAATTGATTATTCATCGGTACACACATGTAATTTCTTAATTAAATCGTGTCTTTGATTGGGAAAAAGTGTGATGTCCCACCAAAATAGATTTTAGCCAAAATACATTGACGACAATCGCTACTATTGAAGACACGGTGAGTTTTCGTTACAACTTACAAGCAGTACAGAGCCTTCAAATACAAAGGTTACAAATACCTCACACACTGACGAAAACATATAATTTTTCTCATTGACCTCACGCGAAGTAGATGAAAAGGCATCAAAAAGCTAATTTTTGATTAGTCACGAGTCTTGCCTGTTGAAAGTAAAACAACAATCATCTCATAGACACCCGACTCTATGTTGGGCGGTCCATCTTCGATGGCATCATCAATGCAATCGTATCGACCACCCTGAGGTACTCTCTCGATCGAACAATTGAGTTCCTTATAAAGATGTATGGTATGGCCACAGTTTACAGGCTCCTTGCTCTCTGGTGACTTTTAAAAGAAAATAAAGAATCACTCTCCGTTGTAACAGAGATACCTGTATATAATCTAACTGGTATAGTAAATAACATTTTATTCTCCAGTGGTACAAAAATATGATAGATTGATATAACTTATAAAATATTATTGAAAGATCATATCGACAGCGAAAGCGATACAATGCTGTTATATTGTTTTCACGGATCGTTGATTTGGCTGTCTTTATACGCAAGAGTCGTTGCTTAACCTTTGGCTTAGCAAATTTATAGTGATTAATTTATCACAGACACACATTTCAGGTAGTTAATTTATCAGTAATTAATTGTAATGAATTTTTCAAAGGCCCAAGAAAGATATCCCTATATATATATATATATATATATATATATATATATATATATATATATATTAGGATTTTACCTATACACCAGTGTTTGTAGTATCTTTCCCATTTCTTACTATTGGGTGCAAATCAAATAGGCTTGGGAAATAACACATAATATAATATGATTCTGCATAAATGATTAAAGAAGCACTTATGATGTCATTTTATTCACTCATTTCTTAACATGTTTGATCTACAAAACGTATACCATATACACAGTACATAATATACGAGAGTATAGTTATACCAAAACTATATGCTCGAACTGTACAGAGTGTTTTAAATTTCATCACCATTGGTGCTCTAAAGCAATTCCAGGTCGATTTATAAGCTGAAACTTCCAATGCATAGTTTGTAAATTCAATTTCCTTTACTGGTAACTTCGAGTATAGGTATACCTATATCTTCCTATAGCCCTATAGCATGCCTGTTACCCTCCACGATGCTAAACATACTAGTTTCCTCTCAATACTCCGCGTTTCTTTATGCGGATGAGCCAAGAATTGCCAAGAACATGCTGATAAAGATCTTGGACGATAGTTGCCGATAGTGACCATTAAAGTTTCAAGCCAATGCCGCATGAAGAAGCATCTGAGGAAGGCAGTGCATTGCATGCAATGGGCATGGGCATGGAAATACACTATATAGAAGGCAGTTTTGGTTGATTTATGATTCTATCAGCTGCTAACAATGGGATATCATTTGAAGCAGATATATATTGTGTTTCTGTATATATATTTACCATTGGCTAACCAACGTCTCGAGCGACGTTACCATTTTCTAGCGAACGTGTTGTCGATTTTATCGTCAGCTTGAATTAATTTCTTATATGTTGATTTGGAAATTAGATTTCAATAAGTCATCATTGCACATTGTAGCGATCGAGGGTCACTAATTACCTCTATATTTGTAGAGGCAAGCAGGATACGAGCAAGACGAGGTTCAAACTTGCTAATTTGGGCTTTCCAAAACTAGGTGCCGTTACCATTTTTCTAAACATTATTAATTTTCCAAGCTGTGCTAATATTCCTCAAAACTGATAACATCCACAAAATTTTAACTATAACTACGATTTTGAAGCATTTGAAACCAAACCAAATCACGTAGTACACACTTTTTTCCTTGATATGATATGCGCTTCACAACTTATTCAAAGTGACCAATATTATATTAGCCATGCCAGTTAACCATCCACATTGTTAAAACTAAAAGGCACTTATTTATTTTACGTCAGGTGGCCGTTGTGGGACGTCACGAACGAGCTGCATTCACCGGTGGTGTATATCATGGCGAAAAGGAAACTCGTTTTAAATTGGATTTGAATAGAAATTTGGTACGTGTTTTCGCGGGGCTCTTTGTCACTAGAGTGTGGTAGTGGTGGTGCCCCTAGCAAGGCGCGGTGGTGTGGCTTGCCACGGTGGTGGTTGAAGCTTCGCTAGAACAGTGGCGGGCTGACCATGAAGAAATATTGGAAACTGCTGGCTGAATTTCATAGCTATCGGTGGTGGCCAAGCTTTGAGCGAAAATTGGCTCAACAAATATTGGCGATGCTTCTTTATGAGTCGGAATTTCGAAACCATGGTTTCGACGATCTTAAAATGGGGTGACATCTACTGGCGACACCTAATAGGGGGCGACTGTTGTCGCAGTGAAGGCTATTAGTGAACAGTGGTGTGAATTGTGACCATAAATATCTGAGTCGTTTTGTGGACGTGGGGGTTATTACTTTGCGTAAAAGTGGCGATTGGCAATAAAAATATTGGTGATGGCAAGTGCTTCAAATGATTGGTTGTACAGCTTTGAGATTACAGTGTCACAAACGTGTGTAAATATAGTATTGGCGTAAGTGGCGTAAATGGTGCATCAACTTGCTCCAGAATATAACGTTCTCTTGCCCAGGAGTCTTCAAGATGACAATCTGCAAGGATACAAACAATCAGAAAATTTTCTTATGTTTATTTTGGTGTCTGTGGAAATTTAGCGGCTTTTGAGGGCATGAGTCAGATGCATTGAGTGTTATGGAATTAGAATCTTAAATGACAGTGGTGACCGATATGAATCCGACTGGCGGCCATGTTGCAATCTCCAGCCGCGAGCAGCGGCCGCCACTGGAAGCTGGCAGGAGCAGGAGGCTGCGACCAGAGAACTCAATCTGTGTGTTCTCTGCGTCTCGACCACGTGGTTCGCCGTAGCTTAACGACGTGTCAAAACGTCACTATACGGAACAGGGGTGCACAGTGTTGGTGTTGCTGCGACAAGCTATGTTTGGAGTTTATACTTAAATATCTTACGTTCGGGGTGCTAGGTTCGATGTCGGTGACGGGCGTTCGAGGATGAGAATTTTTGGGATTATCCAGGACCACTAAAATTTTCCCCGACTTACGGACTCAAGCTCGCTAGATAGGGGTGTGTGTCCATTGACTAAATACCCCCAAAAAATTACTCCTATACCTCAATACCTTTCAACAATTGCTTATGTCGGGATCAGATTTGGCTTTTCTAAAAGTAAAACATATATATTTCGTATAAGAACGAAATATGAAAGCTACACGTTTTGCATCATATTTTGAATTTATTTAGAGTACTTTAGTTTACAGAATAGATCCGAGAAAATCACCAAAATGTTAAAATATAAAAAAAAAACATGTTCATCATGAAGTATCTAATAATGGATAACCTTTATGCTAAATCGCGCCTTTTTATACCAATTAATCTCGAGAAAAGGTTTGGTATGATCAACTTCATGCAAATAAATAAAGGCAAATTACACCAATCACACACAAATATTACTTCCGACATTGATAGGGGACTACTTTCCTATACCTATGATCGGCACTGTTTATGGCGCAATGATACGTACAGAGGTTATCAGCTGTTCCTGTCAGGCAGAAGCCATCGAAGCCAGTCGACATTTTTTTGCAGCCTCTACTAGCAGCAGTTTAATTACAAAGTGTTTTTTTTCTAATTACATGCCTTCAAACAAACCTTACGACCATAGTTGTAATTCATATCGGTTCATGTACAATTGTATTCTATTTTAGAGCTTTATGCATACTAAAATCAGTTGTCAGTTTCTTTTAAGAGATCATATAACTTTCAGGTGAGCTCTTCTCCAAGCCTTTGAAAGTTCAACAAGGTTCAACTCTAAATTATTTAATATTAACTTCAATCTTACACAAAATCTATTATACCTAGTCCTAGCACATATTAATAGTCCATTAGGGTTATTGTAAAATGTGATTGCGTTATTTTCTTATTATCATATTGAGTCAGGTATCTTGAGCCGCCTTTCCATCCGAATGTAACAATATTATGATGGGATAGCTGAGCAGGAATGTCTATGTTCAAATTGTTTCAGGAAGACGTTGCCAGCCAAAATCATGTCAAGGATGAGTTCAGCTTCAAGAAAGTGTTCAAGAACTTGTGTTGAACGCTCAAGATGACACACCGTCGACCTTTTGACCCAGAGGATTTGTGCGAGGTGTTTGTCAACGCTACTTCGTCGAGGGAGATAAAATGTAAATACTGAAATACTCGAGGGTTGCTTGCGGCGTTATGGGATTTGAACTGCACTCTTTTCAGGTTAGGGAATCATGTTTGGTCTGTTGTTTTGCCCGGACTAAAACCGATATTAATAGGTCCCTATGTAGAATTTCGTCAGAGGCGTAATTGTGCCGTGAGGGCATATACTATTACGTGATGTTACAGAGAACAACAGCACTAAACTTAGGTACCACAATTTACCAGACTATGTCGATAACACAGGAATGTTTGTGAGGGGATATCCTCACAGAATTAGAAGGTTGGTGTGACACCTCCATGGTGTCACGCAGCAATCACGGTTATACTCATTGCTCTGATAAATTGATCATCTTGTTCCACCAGATTCGGAATGTAAATTTTGCACTTTTACAATGAATGTTCATTTTAAATGAAGTTATGTTTATAATAGCCTGACACTAATTTTAGTGTCACTCTATGATCGCCGACACCAATTGGAATTGCAAGGGTTGCAAGGGATTATTACTACAAAAAGTGGGGTTGTTTATGCATTCCTATATCTTCTCCGTAAGAACTTTGTTACTAAACATGTATTAAAGTAATTCTTCTATATCCTTCGTCTGCCATTGAATGACTGATAAGAAAAATATTAGTTCATCACCAATGCGTGTTTATTGATTGTTTATCAATTTACAAATATCAATACTCGGAAATAAGTACGTATATTATCCCATTGTAATTTGATCGATAGTACATGCATCGAAGTTGAAATCAAACTTTCATCTCAAAATTTGGGATACCGATGATCGACTATCTTATTCGTACATTTGAAAACAAACTGCGTATAGAATTCTTACTATAGATAATATTTATATTTGCATGTTTCACATACGATTTTGTGCAGCCCTGTTGCAAATCTATGCACCTTAGCAAGCCCGAGGTACGTTACGAAGGCGATCCGCTAAGTTAGGTGAGGGTAAATAGGTATTGCTGCAAGTGACCAACCAGATACATCTGCACCGATCTCCTTGCTTTGCCAACCTGCGACCATCGCTGACAATCCATTGGCTGGTTCTCAGTACACCGACATGAACAGATTCACAATGATGTCGTAAAGATGAGCTATCCAAATACGGGATTTATGAAACCTCTTCATTTCATGGGGTCACGACGAGGCTGACCCTAAACATCTTCTTAATACCCTTGTCATCGCTGGGGTCTTCATTATGGGGCTATGGACATAATTTCGAGGGACCTCTAAGACTCTGTGACAAGGCATAATCGTGGATTTGTGCTGCGGCATCATTTGATACAAACGTCGCATTCAAATGTTGGACACTAATTTTCAATGATACTATATTATTATATTGAATATTTTATCTTGCACGTGTCAGAGATGTATACAGTTATTTATTTCTAGTAAATTTTGTTGGTGCCATTTCTTTCGTTTGTTTTTAGGTGTGTGTTTTTGAAATGCAATTTTTTAAATGAAATTGAACGATTTAGATACAAATCTGTGATTGAAACGCGTCAACTGAGTCCATGTTTCTGTTATTTGATTTTTTTATTATTTATTGGCTATATTTTTGATAAGATTAAATTCGTCAAGCCAATGGAAAACTGAAAAATCGGGTGGAAAGTTAGCAGGTATGGCAGACGGCCTAGAGACGAATTTACGGGGAAATCATTTTTTTGGTCAGGAAATTTGATGTACTCAAAAATAAAATTTACGATCGCTTTGATATTTATATATTTTTTCACAGCGTCGTCTACGAATAGGTGACAACATTGAATTTTTGATACGGGAATTTTTCCCCATCATATTTTTTTTATCCAAGCATAGTGATTTCCTCCGTATCAGAAAAATATGTCCCCAAGTGTATTGGATAGCTGGCGACGCCGGGGATACGGCAAGGGATATTAGCATTATAGGGGATGGATGGAATATTGATATCACATACCGCATAAAATCCTCCTCTACAAGTACAATCCGTGGCAAGTTTGTCATATTTTTACACCACATTGCATTGCTATTTTGAAGATTTCACCGCTCCGGTTGTGACGCCTAAAAATGTAGAGAAAATCTGACGAATCCGGACGGCTTACAATAATATATTTACATGTAAAACAGCTCCCAGTTAATTATTGCATAAAAAGTGTTGTTGCCTAATTTTATCGCTTCGATATTCTTAAAAAAAAGCTTTGTGATATAAGTCTTGCATCATATTACTAATATTAACAAGACAAGTTCACGAGTATCTGTTATCAATGGTCAATACTTTAAATTTGAATATAAAAAACAGTGCAAAAAAATCACATATCTACACATCACACTACCACTATCACTTAAAAACACATTGAGTTATGTCATTTTGACTTTGATTGTATACAGTCGACTGAAGTCAAGGACCCGGGAGGGGGGTTGCATCACTTCTCTATCAACACCCGTGGGGGCAACTACCCCTTCGATATATTAGCAGTGAATATTTATGACGACAAAATAGGATATTAGTTGGCCGTTAGCCCGGCGGGGGTGGTCGGTTAAGGGAATGGAGCTTTGATGGCCTGGTAATGGAATATATGGCTTGACCCCCACGGGCGATTCAAAGGGACCCCCCACCCCTCTCGAAGCCCGGCGACCCCTGTACCGAATTCCATCCATCTCGTATCCACTTCGATAGGGTTTGATTTTTTTTTATCATCGTGTGTGTGTATTTTTTTTGCATTTTTATCGTAAAGGGTAAAAAGTCGATGATGTGTTTATTGGACGCCGATACACTCGATCATCGTTTAAGTATGTTATTTCCGGTACGTTGACATCCGGTGTGTCAAAAAGTGTTGATGCAACACGTCAATTTCCGGCGAGTGTCTCTAGGATAATCGAAGTGTCCGCGAAGGGTTTTGAAAACTGCTTTTAATTAGATAATAAATTGATCGAGCCAAGAATTAGGTTCGTGTTGTTATTTAAATTATGTGTGACCTTTCATAACTTGGTATCGTTAATTATATTATATTACAAATTCCGTGCGTTCACGAGGAACATGTGACCCTCTCTCTGGGTGCGAGGTCAATGATGTTTGCGCCAATTGGACTTATTTTGAAACGCATTGGAGGAAGTTGGTTTTAATAATAAATTTGTACAACCGAATGGGGATTTCGTTCTAGATTTTCCCACATTCAATTTAAAAAATTGCAGATTACAAATTCTTGTCAATCTTACCTTCACCAGAAGATCGGATCTATGTGTCTATAAAATAATAATAAGTTGAATTTCTTTTTCATTATAATATATAGTGTTGTGGTCTTGAAATCTTTCACGTGAAATCTTTCAGTGAAATGAAATCTATTTGAAATCTTTCAACAGACATTGATTTTTTTCAAATTTTGTGAAATCTATTATTTTTGGTTGTTCAGTTTGTTTTGCGCTATTATGTTTTATTTTTCTGTCTTTTGAGCTGGTAGTTCTATTTTTCATCTCATACCCTGCGGGCGCCGACCGCGTGTGTGATTCTAACTCCGAACTTGGCTGACAAAGACATATTTGAGGTTAAGTGACCAGCTACGAGTTACCAGTTAGTTACGATGGGCAGAAAAAAGGAGCGAATATTTAAGTTATTTAGAAGAGTAGTAAATAATACACTACAATACATACAAATAATACATGTACTTCTGGAAGTATATTACTTTACGTCCTACGTGTATTGTTATTTGTAAGTGTAACAAAAATGTTTTAAAAATAAAATGTTTATGGAAAGAAATACATTTCAGATAGATTTCATAGATTTCATAAATTTCATGAAAGATTTCACGAAAGATTTCAAAAAATATATTTCATGAAATCTAACAACACTAATAATATACCTTCAAGGGTTGGTACTTAGATTATACGCTATGATTCTTTTCATTGTTTTGATAAGGGTTGCTTCTGTAGGGTTTCGTCTCTCTGTACCGGGGACCGGGGTACGGTAACAAGACGGTGGATTGACCCCAAGACATTGCCTTCCGGAAAAGAGTCGAATCCATAAGCCGCCAAAATCAGGCCTTCTAATCTCTGCAAGTATTTCTTTATCAGCTGGCCAAGTACGGTTGACCGTCTAATAGCTGATTCTTCACCCTGAGCAAAAGTGTAAGACAGCAGTTGCTTTTTCTAAATACAGATCACCCTACAGAGCCTTCTGGGTTATATCTAGCTTGGCGCCACTCGAATTAGGCAGCCACTCTCAGGCTACCAATACTCTCTCCTCGTATTCAATACAGCAAAGCAAACATGGCGTCCACGAGGAAAGTTACCCACTCTTGGTCAACCAATACTTTCTATCCTTCCATTTCCTGCACTTAAACAAGGCTTCACTCGAGTAAAGGAGCCACTCCTAGGCTACCAATACTCTCTCCTCGTATTTTGTTCGGCAATCGGTCATCGGCGCGATGACGCTATTAGCCGGCTGTTGTGCGACGGGGGCGCGGCGGTGGGGGGGGGGGGGGCAGCAGGGGCAGCGAGGGGCCCGCAGGGGCCGCCGTGTGTCGGTCGTGGGCGCCCGCTGCGCCCGCCGCGCGGTCGGGAGTTGGCGGACACGGGGCGACCATTAACGGGGACGGCCCCCCCCCCCCCCCCTCGGGGGCGGTCGGGGGCCTCGAAGGACTGAGGCGCCGACCGGCTACTTGCTGTCTGGATTGCGGGCGCCGCCGGGGCCTCGGTCAAATTTAAGGTTGTGTTGGGTAATGCGTCGCACTTGTGGGGTTCGAATTTTGTTGACGTCACTCTACTTGTCTTTGTTTTCCGCGCGCTTTCAGATGTCACTATTCATTTTCCGGAAAAAAACATTTTGGTTTATTTATTTATTTTATATTTGAATGTGCTTAGCTTTGTGGCAAGGTCAATACAACAATAAAACACAACAAACAGTAATACACAGTATAACATAGTCTTCCTTCCAATAAAAATCTTCCTTGTTAAATTTTCTTTTCTCTCATGGATCTTCTAAAACTCTTATTCAAATCATCCTCTTCGTCTTCTTCTTCTTCAAAAATCTTCGCATCCAACCACCAGTACCACCAGAATACCAACAGCTTACCACCAGCCTACCACCAGTTTATCAACAGCTTATCGCCAGTAGTTCTCCAATTTACTTGTAAGACCTCATTTTTGGAAACTCGAAACCCACGCTTAACTGTTGGAAAACTCTTGCATACTATTTTCACCAATTACCAAAGTCCAAAGTCAGATTTTCTTTCTGCGTTTGGATATCTAGATATTTTTAAATTAATTTCGGACTATCCTTGGAAACAGGGAGCAGCCCTACAAGATCTTCCTCAAGACTGCTCAAGCAATGAAGTGCTCTCGTCTCGAAGTCACGACTTGATAGCCCACACTGATCAACGTTTAATCATTGATTGAGTTTGATTAATTTTTCACATAAAATATTTTGACACTTTCGAATACCTAGTGATTGATCGATGTGTTATCAATGGCATATTAGTAGATTTCATTAATAATCAGTGCTTAATAAACCAGAGAAACAAGTCGATCTGCTGCCGCCGTCGATTATAGGTAGTGATGCAGGCCGAGTTTTGGTAGCCACGTTCATACTACACCTAATTAAATCTCGGCTACATTATCTTCGAGTCGAATCTTTGTTCGGGCGATCATCCGAAAGGCGAACAGCTTGACTCTGAAACAAGATTCCATTCACTATCAACTATCAACCACAAACACGGCACTAAAAATCTATCTCTATTTCAACTAGGTTGTCTTACCTATACCTATCCATACATATAGACTTTTTTTGTCCGTTTTCTTCGATCCACTAGCCGTAGGAGGTCTTTATATATAATTGACATGTCGATTCCGTTCGGTTCACATTCAATTTATATTGTGCCATAGCATTCCCCATGAGGCTTGTCGAGCTAAGGGCGAACTTTTTTGATATTGATGACGGGATTTGCCGCCGAATGAGGGCTCGGTTGGACTCCCTGTCGCGCCATTCAAAGCTCCGACTGCAGCCAACTCTTTAATGAATCATGTGTCGATGTTATTAATTATAAATAATATTGACCGCAGAACAAATATTGTAAGTGCACTCGTGCTGTGATTGAAAAGAGACGGGTTTCCGATGTTAAGGCGGCTGCATCGCCTTTGTGGTTTCATACACGTCTGTGCTAAACTGCGCTGAACTCGAGTGATACTTTTTGGATATTTGAAAAATTAACGTTTTTGTGTAAAGGCTTTCTAACTCTTTGCTTAGGTATACCAACTTAAGCAATGCATGGAGGGGAAGCTATAAACAGGAAGAATGTGCGACTGAACCGGAATACGAACTAGGAACCCCTGGTTCGGGCCAATTCAAAATGGTCCAATTATTTGGTAAAACCATTGAGTAATCATGCTCCTTAATCTACATCTACATGGTCCAATTATTTGGTAAAACCATTGAGTAATCATGCTCCTTAATCTACATTTTAATTTTTTTTATCAAGTCTTACTAATTTTCGACAAACAACAAATTTGGAAAGTAATTTACCAGATGTTCAAACATTTGCAGGTGGTCTAGGTTTCTTATCAAATTGTTACGCTCCGAATGTTTTTGCGAAAGCATTTTGTTGTGTGCCTAAAGCATGCTTTCAGTTCATAAGCGAGCAGCTAAATTGATTGTCTCGTTAAACAAAGAGAAATTAATTGATAATTATTAATAATCTAGAACAATGAATTTATTTAATGATTGGAGTCATGCACGAGGTTGTTTGGACAAATGAAGTAACCATCTGTAACAAACGAATGAACTAAATGAGCTGCCCGATCAAGTGGAACTGGCGTGTCTCGAAAATCTCTGACACAATTTCCTGGCAATTTTGAAAATAGGAAAAAGCTTTCTGGATCGGGTGTGATTTTATCAAGATACTTATTTATCTCTGCAAACGATTCGTCAAGACATCACAATTATGCGTTCTTAAAAATAAGTTTCTTGTCCCAATATTTTGCCACAATTACAAGCTACGTTGATTTTACCCACAAAAATATTGCCTCTAAAATGTTAAAATTTCCCGCAAAACTGAGCATATTATGTTTTCTTCACAAGATTGCCGCATACCGCGGCGCATAATGTCTCGTAACGCCATGAATATTAATTCTAAAACACATTATTATATGACAACAAGCAGATAAATTATTTCTGGACATCGAAGACACGATGAGTTATGTACTAAAATCTACCTGACGAACCGTAAACGATGTAGCCGACATATTGATTGCATGTAATCATTGGACGCGACTCGTTAATGACCAAAGATTCTTGATAAATATGAATAACTAATAACGCCAGAACACGTGGCCCATAGCACGCGAGCGTTGGGGCGAATTGATCACAGTTACATCGAACAGATCGGATGGAAATTCGTAACATTTCCATGTGTTCTCAGCATGCATCCAAGACAATGTGGCATGCCGTGGGCTTTTGAGTTTTCCAGCCGATTACCGGCTCGGGACCTGAAAACAAGCGATAAAATATGTGTTATTTTGAATAAGATAATCGAGATTGATTATAAATGAGTGGGCCAGCTTGTTTATTAATTGGTTTTGTTAATATCTTTGAGTTTTGTAAATTGTGATTAACAGCTTGGCTTAGAGTTGTGATGACCTTGGAAGGAAAATATGGCACCTCCACCGCTATTATTTTATAACCTGGATGCTGCAGAGTTTAGTACTGTAGGTGCTTTTAGCTGCTTGCGAATTGAAGGAGCTCCACTGTTAAGAATTTGAAACTATGGTATTACCATCCGGACACTAATGGTATGGTTACAATATTTTTAGGTTACAATTAGGATAAGCATTGAGACCACTTCATGCATTTTAAGACAAAAGAAATGTTCGTGGTACGTGTGAGAAATGAGAGCTGTTGCACAGAATCGAACAAGGACACTCTTTATTATTAGAAACTAATCTATTTAAAAATTTGTATCCGAACCGGGATTTGAACCCGGGTCAAAAGAATTATGCACGTATGCTATACGGACAACCATACTGAGATTGAAGAACAGAAATCCTTGCAATTTTCCAGTTTTTCGAAACCAAACAACGTTACTCAATGGTCTATGTTGACAAGATGCATGAAGATGCCAAGTATATGCCATAGAATACTTGACTGCTCTGTCACTTTCTAGTGAAATTATTAGCCACATATATAGAGGGATGAGATAAAAAATAGAAGTACCGTCGAATCTAATTTGTTGGATAATTTTGGATTGTTCCATAAGGTCCCAATCGTGCACCAAAAGCGCAAACAAACAGACGAGAATTTTTTGGTGCTATAGTTTTCGAATATAATGCGAACTAATTATCCTAATTGGTACGTGAAACATTGTCATCATTGCGAATCTTAATTTTTAGCACGGTAATATTGACATACCACATAATGTGTGACGAGATCAGTCTCGCGTGCTGTGTTTGCCAAGTTTTATTATCTAGACTCAATCTAGACTTCATTCCTTCAATGTTCAAATAAATAAAAAACAAATTTTTCCAAAATTACTGACTTTTTTCTGCGCCCCGAGCAAAACTCAATCACGCACCCCTAAAAAAACAACACACAAACACTCATAACTTACAACTCGGTTTGCTTTTCAATAAAATACTAATCACATATCTCTAAAAGGTATTAAAGTAATTAGGCGGCTATGCGTGGTACCCGGGCCCCATCGTTTCATTATACCGATAAAGTATGTGTTTTTATTGCCAGCTATATCCCCAGCGATGGCCTGAGCAACTACGAAGGTGTGCTCTACCATTATTGGTGAGCCGATGCTAGCAGCCAGCCGCGATTGCCCGCAAGGAACGGAGAGTTCTCTCGTATAATAAAAGGATATGTCTTAATTTACTTCACACGCAACAAACTCATTTGTCAGATTTCATAATGGAAACATAACGCCACCTTGATAGGATGCTGCTTCTCGCTGGCCGCTGGACCAAGATCATCGCTTACCGAAAACATTGGACACGCGGTCATGATGATGCTTACAAAGTTTATCGGGATTTTTTTTTAAACCTGGTATTTGATTTCTTTTATCTTGGGAACTGTGAGATATTTATTTCTAGCTTAGAATTTCGATTTTGTTTTAGATGAAGTTGTGGTATATTTTGATATTGCGACTGATCACGATTGTGTCTTGGATTTGGAGAGAAACACTATTACTTCCGTGTGCCCTTACTCCTTTACTTTCTCTTCGTATGAGACAGGCGCAGTAATTATTTTAGGCCTAGTATAGTAATTACATTTTACTAAATACCTGTTTGTATTCTGATATAACAAGCAAGGTGACAGCTTTAATTGTAATTAGGGAGCGCTGAGCAATATATCCGCACAATTTGCAATACATAATCTTGTAAAAGTATATTGGCACGGTTTAATTTACGCTAAGCCTGTAATTAATTTTGAGTCCGACCTATCTTTTAATAGCCTCGATTCACCTCCACTGTAATCTCTAAAAAAAATCCTGCTGGACTTCTGTATTTGAGTCAAGGCAACAGCATAATGTAGAGCAGAGCGGATTGTTGAAATTCTTACCTAACGAGGGTGAAATGATTAAAGCTTGTGTCTACCCGGCCATTAGCCGGTAGTTTTCTGTTCTTCAACGATATCGAGGAGCGAGCGACTAATATCTCAGCGAGGTAAGACGCGAGGCATAAGACAATGGCCCATCCACGGATCCGTTTTATGATTCGGTTAGTAGATACTTTGACTTGTAGATTCAGGCGCAGAGGAACAGTGTGTGTGTGTTTTTTTTGTTCTTATTTTATACCTTTCTTTTTGTTCGAGAAGAAACAAAGAGCGATATTTTAAAAGTGAAGCTGTCAGAATTTTATAAATATGGACCTCTTTTTTGAGGATAAAGTTGTCTCTAAACTTGTTGAATGTATGTGGACCTCTTGCACTTGGAAGTATGAAAAAAGTTTGAACTGAGCCTATACGCTTATAAAAAAATCCCCTTCTTACATTTATTATATATTTACCATATATTGCCACTTCTTGTATATTTTTGGGTGAGGTTTAATTGAAACTAGGTTATTTATGTCTATTCTAATTAGCCAATTGATGCATGGTGATTCAATCAGCCATGAATACTGTCTTCGGTATTTAGAGCCAGAACACTTCATCAATAGTATTTAAAACACATTTCTTGGATGTTATGCAACATGAAACGTTCCTCATTTCTACTCAAAATCTGTCATCAGAAAAGCAACAGCCGCAACAGCATCGACACACGACATTCCATAACGCTGGCCCCCACGTGTCGTGGTCCCCGCGGCAAGTCGCGACGCCAACCTGCTCTCGACCATTATTTAGCAATTAGCAAGTCGTTCTACCAGGTGTCGGTGAATCACGGACGTGCCGCTTTGATGTGTAGCCGACTGGACCGACGGTGGATGCTGCCGCCGCTGCGCGCGCTCCAGATCCACCCGTCGCAGGTCCAGTTTCATCTGCAGCCAGCGTACGCGAGCGCTAAGCTACCTGCGCGCAGCTTCATAAACGTAATTGATCCGCGCCTGAGTTAGTGCGAAATCCCGGTTTGTAAATTAACTAACTTCACCCAACATTAATTATTTGGCAGTTAGCCATCTTAAGATAGTTTATTGCCGTCTTATAATTGTGATTTTTGCCGGTTTTTTCTATCTCGCTATTTTGATTTATGGAGTGATTTATTAATACGGATTGTTGAAGAACTTCTTTTGCGTATTTCTCTCTATACACCCAAGCCATATAGGCGAACTATTTGGGATGGGTCCCGAACCGAACTTCGAATTCGGAATACGATTTCCATTCTCGAATCGCATCTGGCTTTTAAATCTGTTGAGATTAAATGGCCTTTGACTAATTTCTCTTCACAATTGAACGGTTCGGTCTTTCGGTGGTTAAATATTGTGAACACAATTTTACAGGTGGAAATCGCGTAACAGGTTCGCGGGCGAAGAATGTCTTTTATTTGTGCCATGCGAGATATTTTTCCCACACAAGTTAAACACTGTTGGGCATCGGTTGATCTCAATTATAACTCCAAGGGGGTGCCATCTATCTGAAAATTAGGACTGCCAGCGGGCCCTTTGCTTGCGGTGGACGTGCCGAAAGCCGGCTCATACGTTACGGCTAAAAGGGCCCCAGCTTTTTATACAAAAATCTCGTCAATAAACATATTTTACTCAATTTCTTACCTGGGAAACTTGATGCTTTATATTGTTGGTTCTGTCGTGAAGTCGCTTGACTTCAATGGACATTCTAGCCCTGGAGAGGGTTTTCTTTCCTCATATCCAATTGACTATCAAATTACTCAAGAAGAAGTAAATGATACAAATCGGTGGAAGGCCGCGGCCAGCTGAGTTATGAGGGGCTGTGTGCGAGCAAGGGTGCACTTTTGGAAGCATGACCAAGTAAAGTTAGCTCAAAATTTACCCCTTTGGTATAATTGCTGGATAATAGGATAATGGCGGTCTGTTCACTATCTTAATTGTAATTTATTAAACGAGCAACTTCTCATTTTTGTCAGCTTGTCGGATTGCTAGTGCGATGATCGAAGACAGCTCCATTATTACTTTAGTACCGGTAATTTCGAATGCATTATTCAATTTCTTAATAATTCTCGGAATGGCTCGCGAGTGGTAAACCTAATTGAACTCGTATTTATTTAAGAGTCAATGCATGCATTTGCTGTTCATTAGGAAAATCAAACTGTATATTTCAAGAAAACAAGAACAGGACATCTTAATCAATATCCAGATCATTATTTAATTAGATGTTTTATTGTGAAGCATGGAACATGACACACGTAAACCAATTTGCATATTAATTGCTATTTATGATAGGTTAACTTAATTATGAAATATGAGTTTAAAATAATTTGTATAACTTAATTGGGCGAGCCTTCTCTTCTCAGTGACGTATGCGGGTTTTGAAAGGTAATTAAAAGCTACACGAGATTCAAGGAAAATAGCCAAGGGTGCCGTTTGGGTGGGTTGATCCCGAAAGACAGAGAAGGAGAGAAAGAGATCGAGGAATTCAAACCGTATTCACTTTCTTCCGACAGCATTACCACCAGGTAGTTTCGGGCATTAAATTTATTAGAAGTTGTAGTACTTATTTATGTTAAATTCTTTACTTATACCTGAAATTCTATTTGACTGGTTCCCATCAAAACAACTGAAAGCTACCAATTTTCTAATCAACCAGAATTTCCGTAACATTTCATTACCGGACTGCCCTACACCACGAATGATTCATCTCCAGTAGAACAGATGCAGTTTTTCATCGCGCCAGCATTCTTTGATGCTTGAAACGACACGCTTTTTGAAGCTAGCAGATGATTTTTGCTAATGCTTCTCAGACGGCACCGATGCCCTGACGCCAGTCAAGTCGTTAGCCGGCTTGTTTTGTCAAAGAATTGCAAAGCGCACGCCTTGCGATGAGATGGTCATCGCACAGCTGCACCGCATTTTGGCGCCCACGTCACAAATTGCCACTCGCAATGGGAACTGCAATGATTTTGCTACCCCGAACACATAGACTAGACTGTAGACTTGAATTTTGGAAAGTTAAACATATAATTTGGTCAAATCAGAAAAAGAAACCAGCACGATGGCAACATGAACCGGTGTTCAATTTCTCATAAGGGCTAAGCTTTACAATTTTCTCTGATGATACACAATAAAATGCATTGGAATTCTGAGTTGATGACTTGAAAATATTGATTAGCCCTATCCATGAGAAGTACAGGCTTTGGTAACGATGTTAACTTCGAGTTAGTTTCTCGATCGGCTTGTAAAGCGCCCTCGTAAAATCCACATGTTCCTTTTCATAGTACATCGCTCCTGACCAAGTTTTCACAAAAACTACCTCACCCGTTTTACAAATTGGTCTGGTCAAACAGTGACAGATTTGTAGGAGGTTGCGCTGCTGACATTTTACAAATGGTATTAAATTAACAAGCGCTCTGCTGTCGTTGCTGCTGCTGCTGCAGATGATGATGCTGCAGCTGATGATGGTGCCACGGTGCTCTGGTGCATTGTGAGCGCTAGACGCCGAACGCCGAGATGTGTTACACACCCTTAATTGTTCCCACAGCCGCGCGGCTGTTCATTAGGGGTGTGTGAATGCGCGCCGGCCCCTGGGCGCCTTCACAACTCACAAATTAGCCGGAGTGGACAGGAAAAAATGGCTAGTCGTCAGTTATGTGTTTTGATAGAAAACGGCAACTAGATTTGTGCGTGAGGTCGTTACATTACAGATTGCACACAGCTCACAACGCAAGCAACAATCTAGAATCAAATTTTGATTTTAAAAAAAGTTTTCGATGTAACGTCTGGATACACATTCGAGAATTTTTCGCGCGTTTAATGAAGATAAATGGCTTCGTATAGATTTTGGTATTTGAAAATTTGTCAGAACCTCTTCAGCATTCTTTGTTAAGTCCGTTTGGTCGCGGTTATTGTGATAGGTCAGCATTCATGAAGTTGGAAATGTTATTCACGCCAGCTTTTTCGTAATGCTGTAGACTTTTTTCTTGTACCCAGCACCCCCATGGGAAGCTGAACGGCGAAAGCACCCTTAAATTTCGAGCCCCCTGGCCGGGGCAATTCGTAGCAGGTTTCTAACGATCGGTCAACGCAAGGGCTAACAAAGCCCGCGCGTATCTTTACAAAACTCATCAAATATACACTTGGAAATTATAGGGTGTGTAATAGTTTGTCTGTAGTGAAGTCAAAAGTGATGTATCGTTCGCTATTTTTCTCTTCACAATGGAATTAGAAATGTTCTTAGAAATAAGGTTAACTCCTCGAGAGCTGGCGATGTGTTTACTCCCACAAGAATTGAGTGTCCATTGGGAGTTAAGAGTTCTGTCCTGGGAATCTATATCTTGCCGAAACCAGAACGTAAGAACCAGCCTCCCTTAGGACAGAAACTGAAATATGAAAATAATTATTACCAATTAAATCTACATCGAAGGCTAAGCCAAGAATTTTTCAAAATATTATCTAGACCACGAAAGTTCCCATGATTTTGGAACTCCTTTCCAACGTCTTTTCAAGAACTGCATACAAGCGATGCACGAGTTCAGATGTAAGAATATGCAACATAATTTTCCTCGTACTCACATGGATATATTTTTCTCATCAATTATAAGTTACAATCTAAAAATTACAAACTTTCCTCTTCAATACTCTCCCAAACTTTAGCAACCGCCTAGCAGATAGTCACAAGAGGAACTCTAGCATTCACAGCTAGTATTCTAAGCATGCCCAAATAGCATAGCATATAGCATATTCATATCTCAGTTTGTTTCATTTAATATTTGAAAAGATACAACATTTCTCCGCATCCGCAATCACTACCAACGATTCGTCAATTCTCACACTCATAACTACCGGTAATTATCATCGAACTATGACCCTAATTTTATTGATCCTCGCCGCCGATACAGCGCACCGATCAGCTATCGATCATCTACCAATCAATCAAACCGACCGTGGATCACAACACGTGACCCGAATCCATAATCAACCCCTATCGCGCGATAATCAGATTAATAACGCCCGCCTACCAAGGGAGGAGGGGGTTGACCCGTTAAACCTACAACCGCCGTGCGCCTCGCAATGGCTCGCGACGAGAGGAGATTAAGTATTTATCCTAAACTGGCGTTTAGCCGTCTTAATAATAACGCATAATAAGGCGATATCTTTTATCAAAAGTGTTAATCAACTCGTAGCGCCGTCGTCGCTCGGCTGGCTGGCTGTTGGGGGGGCCCCCCCGGAGGATAAAGACGCATAATAAGGATTTCACATTAGATTCATGAATAATTCAGTAGGGATGTGGGCGCGATGGGGGGGGGGCGAGGGGGGGATGCGAGGAGCTGCTATTATTTTCAGGCGGCGGCAGCAGGGCGTAGGTTGTCGCCTTATGACACAAAGTACGACTTCTTTGCAGCGATGTGGTGATGGCGGGTTTCTTTGCGAAGCTTTGGGTATTATGGCATCTCCTGATTTGGGACATGAGATTTTTTTTCAGTATGTTTTTGTGGTTAGATTGGAAATGTTTCAGAGTGATCGGTATTGAAATTTGTAAAACACACCTCGGTGTATCGTGTGTGCACGTTTTGAAGTGGATGTCAATAGTTTTGTCATGAAAGTTTTCGTGTTATAAAGTGTTGAATTGACGATATAGATTGGTCCTTGTATTATCATTGACCAAATGAATTAATTAAATAGTCGGAACTTATAAAACACATTTCATTTAACTTTTCATAATTTCAGGAAATTGGAGTCTTTTGTTTGCTCACTATCAAAAAATCGTACGGAATCATTTTGTGCACGTATTCTTACTATATTATAACACGGACCCCTATCCAAGTCCAGTAGATGTACTTGAAGGGTATTTTTTCTAAGCAACTTAGGATTATGCCCAGTCTTTCAGTGGCTTGTAAATTATTTAACGGCCTGTTAACACAATATCTAGACATATCTCATTGGCAATGGCCATGAAAAGGAAATATAACAGACCGCTTAGGAAGTAACGACGCCTGAAGAACATTTTGTGATTTATTTTTAGAAACGAAATATCCATTTCAAAATGTATATGCGTACCACCGGGAATTGAAGCCGGATCTTTTCTCCTCTTCGGGGTTATGCATCATACAATTATGCAATTATGCAACGAGTATTTGCATTTAGGTTCGAATCACATTTAAAGGACAATTAAAGGACGTTGGTGAAAACCATAAATATTTTTAATGTAAACTTAAAGAGTACCTTACTGATGAGTGTTTTTACTCTATTAAAGCATATCTTGATGTCAAACTGTGATTTTTTTTCTGTTTTTTAATTTTTATGACTGTTATGACTCATGACTGTTCTAATATCATTGTATGATGCAATTTGGAACAATCAATATAAATAAATAAATAATTAAATTGTGTGAAATTTTCGTGTGCCCATACCGCTAACCTGGCACCTTAATTTCGTCGCGCTTAAATGCTCTACCGATCAAAAAGTACTAAATGATAGGCATCGCTGCAATCATCTTTCATATCCATCATGCAGCCAGTACGCCTCCGCGAGTGGCAAGATGCTGCGGAGTTATTCCGCGTTGCCACCACGACTCCTTCAATGCGCGACCGATGATGCGAATGGAATGCCAGGAATGCATTGTTAAAGCTGGCCATTCATCTCGTCGAGTTCTGACAGATATCTCTGCTCGTTCACGATATAGGCACTCGGTCCGCTATATTATATGGGATGATAATAATAGTGATAAAATTACGTGATGGATTTGAAAGGGAATGATCTTTCATGCAATCGTATAAATAGAAATTTTGTTGGACATCCATTTCATTTGTGGTGCAATTAATCATACGAATGTATAAAGGACTGATTATGAATTCGGTATGGGTTCCGATCTGTGGCTCCAAATTAATACCGCTTTTAAAACGTAACTTTCATAAATAAACCGCGCAGCAAAAAAATTGAAACACGTTTAGTTTTGGATAATGCACTCAATTACCGAGAGTCTTTAAATTAATTACGTACATTGAGATAAATTTTCGTTCAGCCTATGATTATGATTTGTCAATTAATTAAACAAGAAAAAAAGCTTGAAATTCACCGCTGGCAGGATGCGGTCTTCATTAGGCATCATAATTCTTGGACGCCGCGCGATATGAAATCTGATATTCCCCCTATTTGTTATTTGTTCGCTTCAAGGAGAGGACAATATACCACCCTGCTGGTGGTCCAAACGCCGAAAGAATTAAGATGCTCCACACGCAGGAGGCTGCATATATTTACTAATTTCTCTTAACCGGCAAGTAAAATTTCTCGTCGAATCCAAGCGAGACGAAAATTTCACAATCACTGTTCTTGATTGCTATCTGAATGGCTCAACTCCACTGATTGCTGATTTGAATCAATGAATCAGTTCAACCGCAGCTTATTATGACATGACTGCTTAATTTTTTTTGGATCCAGTCAAAATTGATGACAATTTACAATTAAAGATTATATGATCAGGACAGCTCATAACTTAATATAAGAGTCACCCCCAGCGAAGTCAGCAATTATCTCTGCCATGGACCGCCCAATCAGATCTGTTTCATCCACGCCGGTGATTGCGATCATCTTGTCTCGTTCACTTCACCGACAAAGTGGACCTATTCGGGGAATAATTGTCATACTCGGTGAATATGTAATTAACTAGGCTATGCGAACACTCATATAATCGTGTTGTGGATGAGCGTAATATTTACGCTCACCCACAACGCAATTATATTGCGTGTACGCATAGCCTAGAGGCTTTTATGATCAATTTAAAATGTTCGACGTTAATTTAGCAGTTTTCTCAATGACATTTGAATATTTCAAAACGTAAAAATCGATTTAAAGAAGAACTATTCAATTGATTTGGTTCAAATTGATACAGTATCTTCTTTTTACGATTTGTAATGCACACAGCAAATTTTGTGAACATCGGTTGAAGATAAAGTTGCTTAAGTTGCAAAAAACTGAAAAAACGCTAAAAAATCGCAAAAAATCGTCATAAAAGTGCCATTTTCAAGAAAAGTGCTAAACATACAACAGTGAAATTTATACACAAACATTGAATTGCGAGGGTCAACATATCTAGAAAGTTTCGTCAAATTATATGGAGATCCTTGGCCTCTAGAGTGGAAAACGTGTTTTGGAAAAACTGAAAAATTTCGTAAAAACTTAATAACTTAAA
The DNA here is from genome assembly GCA_921293315.2 of Nemurella pictetii. Taxonomy (NCBI): domain Eukaryota; kingdom Metazoa; phylum Arthropoda; class Insecta; order Plecoptera; family Nemouridae; genus Nemurella; species Nemurella pictetii. The sequence goes on along the minus strand of OV121120.1, from coordinate 15,748,629 downwards.
ATTTACTCGTCCGATTTGCTTCAAAAACGTGGCAGATCTAAGTTCAGAGAAAACGAAGGTCCATATAAATTTTCATCAAAATCCGTTTTGGCGTTTGGCCTGTAGAGCGCGAACAAACACACAAAAAAAAAAAAAAAAAAAAAAAAAAAAAAAAAAAAAAAAACATTGGAGACTTTTTTCTGCAGTAAGTGTAATTGAAGATTTCGCTTCACTCGCTACGCTCGTTACGCTCATCAATTATCATTTCTGTTGAGCAAACCCCGCGTGGTTGCTTCTACTGTAGCTAGGAATGTAAAGAATTTTTGACCGTCTAATTCTTTATGATAGCTGGTATGAGATCTTCAATTGAGCTAAACGCTAAATGTTGAACCCCATGATTAGATCGCTATGGGATAGAAACATTATGAGAAGGAAGGAAAAAACGACGGGCTGAAGACGATGGCTGCAGATGATTTGTCTTCAGTTTAATTGCGTAGCTCGATTCTATGTCAGAGGGAATGAAACACAGAAGTATCTGGCCAAGAAACATTGTAATAAAAAAAATCCTGTCCTTACTTGCAGCAGTACTTGTCATTTTATTGATGCATAATAAGTGCTGGTATTCTATCAAATTCAAAATGACGTTCAAACTGTTATTATGCGTTATTAAATCAAATAAAAATTACATTCAAATTAGTAAAGCCTTATGCGAATGCTGTGAATAAGTAATTGAAACACCCACACATACAGAATTATCCTATAGGTTGCTAAGTGGATTTTAAACAGTATCTTAAAATCATGGGCTATTATAGAATCACACGCTGCAGTACTCAGTTGAAAGTGCTGGATGGTGCGATAGGTAATAGGATGTTTATTGCACATTAATGTTAGTATACCCCACGTCAGGTAGGAAATTGTATCGCGAAACATTCATGACTGGCTCACGGTTTAGCTACTTCTGCACGCATGGGAAAAGCTCAATCAGATGGATGGAGGAAAATGATATCATGCTATCGTGCTCGAATGCGCGAATCCAGACGATTTGCAATTAGCGTCATTAATACGCACCGAAGATCAAAGGATCGCTGATTAATCCAGAATCTTTTTGCAGCTTTCTATCAACGTCATTGAAAATTTGTTCCTGCCATTTGTACTTGTATTGCCGTGTGATGTTTTCTTTAATTAAATGGATAGCGCTTCTACATGTCAAGACTTAGTGATTGATTGTGCCAAACCTAACGAGAACTAATCAAATCTGTTTTCGTATTAACCAATTATTCATAGAGATACAATAGAGACAGGGAGATCGGCGCACGCTGATGAGATCCGTACAAGGATAATGGACCGGGATCCTGGCAGTTGAACACGTGATCTCCCGTTCGTCCCCTAATAATCAAAGTAAATAATAGTTAATAAGGATAATCTGTAAAATCAGGAAACTGAATGATCATTATCTTTATGATCTTATTTCCTTTTCGGCTAGCCGTTGAGGACTTTATGCAAAAATGCCACCCAAAATATCACCGCGCGCTGAGGACAGTTTGAATTTAATGGGGCTGGAATTTTTGTAACTTATCGGCGCGATCGCCTTCCGTTGGCGCTCGAATAATTTGTCAGTCTGAAAATGGACTGTCAAAAACAAATCAATCTAAATTGTCCCGGCCGGCATTCCTCGCGTCTTCTCTCGCTGATAATTAGATAAGGCGAGGAGCAGCGTCGAGTTTCAATCAAGATCTTGGACCGAACGGGCCCGCTCGCGTCTCGACGACGATAGCGCCCTGTTTCAGAGCAACGGTTAATCGCTCTCGCCCATTGTTCCGATTTCGAAACTTATTTGTACCATCGCCAGTCGAACAGGACCTCATTTATAAATTTTGTTCGCTACATTTGTTTTATTTGTGTATCTGTTTTTTTTTCGTTGTTTTTAGATTTTATTTTTTTTCATAATGTCAGAGACATATTTTTCTTTACCGGCAAGACAATTGTCTCGTCTGCGACGGCTGCGCATTTGATGGGCGCCTGATGCGCAGCGGGCAGCGCGTCCCCTCCTCCCCCCATGCCCTCTAACCAACTCGAAATATGCTAAGATGATTTTCATCTCGACTATAGCTGGTATAGCAGCTATGTGCTTTCGGATGTTTCAGGTTATGTGCGCAGATTTCGAAAAGGAATCTGTGATTTTATCATCTAGTCATGTTTAGGAGACGCCAACGCGAAATCGCGACGAAAACGCTGAGATTTTCTTGCAACCATTCGAGAGAGTTTGACTGCAACGTAAGTTATCTATAAAATTTCAGAGAGAATCCAAATAACCACTATAGTAACAATTGCTAAATTGCGAATTCCTTTAAATTGATGAGGAAAAACAACCCTCGTGTTATCATGTATAAGACATTTAAACACAGTCGCCAATGTAGGTATTCGATATTCGAGCTAATTTCGACGCTTATTTCCCTCGTGTCTAATATTTTATTTGCACATTCCATCTTTGGTTTCCTGGCCGTCAAAAGTTGGACTGTAAAACAGCGTATTAAAGTCTAGTACAGACCATTCTTCATTGCTATATAAACTATGTGACACAACCAATTCTTCAAACGTTTTTATTAATACGATTCGCCCCGGCCGAGCGCGCGGTCCAGATCTCTGGCGATCTCTCAACCTCCCTGCAAACACACAGCTGTCAATCACATCGTGCTGAGCCCCATCTCGACCGACGTCTGATTACAATATAATGATTGTGGGCACCGAGTGCGCGCTTTAGACGGATTGCCTTCGCCGGATCTATCATCAGCCGTCAGAAAATACCGGCTACCGGTATTCAGATGCGTATCGTACCATCCAAAATACAACGCTCTCAGATTTTGATATAGGATTTTATTGAGAAGTAATGCTCAGGGTCAAGAATTCTCATTGAAATTGGCCGAACATGGTGCCAACTTGATGTGAACTTTAAAAGATCGTGCAGATTGCTGATGCTGGGGTTTTTGTGTTTACAGAAACAAGACGCTACCTTATTTCTTGAGTACGGATAAATTACTTAATACCGTTTGTCAACGCCGTTTATTTTTGTGAATTCAGAGAATGACCGGCTAATCTTGTGGCTAATCAGGAGTCGCCTCGCCAGACGTTGTACGGAATGGCAGCTTCTTTAGGGTCACGGTCGTGTCACATGGAAGAGCAACTATCCCTGAAAATAAAGACGACTCGAAAAATTACAAGAGACTGGCAATCTCACGGATAGAAACACTTTTATACACAATATTGTTGTTCAAGAAGTAGCAATATCAGCGAAGCGTGCACCTAAACGAAATATAGCTTAGGTATACACCAGTAAAAAGAAAATTCACGCCGTTTTCCTGGTGTAACAAACCACCTATATCAATCTTAAACACATCGACTTTCTAAACGCCATCGTGGTTACACAATAATTAATAAACCACACAATTTTTCTCGATTCTATACTTGAGCAATGCGCGCCGCACAATCCCGCCGTTTTAACATATTCAGCAGCAATAAACAACTTATGTAACAATACACTCTGCACATTTATTCTGAAATCGCGAAAAACCTGTGCGATTAGTCAGCGCAGCTATTAATGCATTCTGAAGATTCAATCGCTATTACGCAGCTTCGGCTCGGTGGAAACGTTCGTCAAAAGTCTCGGCAGTCTTAGCTGCATCGTCTCACTCATTATGCACCGTGGACTCATGAAGTTGCCACGCGTGATGGACAGTTGAATAGCGATTTGTAGACATTTTATGATATACTAACAATCTTACAGAATATTATATCAGTTGGCATCATTCAACCTGTTGGGGGTATATGTTAAATGTTAATGCATGCCGTCGTGTGGACCGGACCCGCAGCATCAGCTGATGGTAAATCCTGATGAGCCTCCGTCATCTTTGGTGGCCATTCAAATTCGACATTTTTTTCTTCCTTTCGGTACACCGCGCGAGAATATATATAATCTGTTCGCCATATGTGTGGCCCATTTGCCAAACTGATTGAAGATTGGTATTGTAATGTGATAATTTTCCTGTTATAATTAAAAGTTGATTAACTTCTGCGTTGATCGCGGGCTGTTTTGCCAGCATCATTGCTGGATCGGGTGACGCGGTCGTCGGCTCGCCGCATGGGATCTTGGAAGTTAACCTTACCTGCTGCGCGGGGGTCACGTGGTAACTAGAGAAGATATTACACTCTCAAATTGGACCACCGGGCCTGACCCTGCAGCCTCCTCGAATCTGTTAGCGCCGCCAAAGAGTTCCGATCCGAGACCAAGAGATGAGTAGGTTGATCCCACGAGTGTGTAGCTAAATGAGCTGTTTCTTGTCGCTATGTGATTGATTAGGCTTCGATTATGAAGGTGCATGGATTAGCAATTCGTACTGCCTTTTTGCGACTGTATAAGGTGTTAAATGAAACGATAATACTTAGTGTTTTTCAAAATGTAACTTATTTTATTGTCTGAGTCATCACACAAAATTAAAAACACGCCATCATGACATTTTCCTGAGTATGAGTCCAGTGAATTGGAACAATGGAAAGCGCGTGGAAAATCCCGCTTCTATTTTTTGTTCGGATTGCCACCAAGATTTGAATCTCGGCCGTTCCGGGCAGCGAGTTGAGCAGATGAAGCCAGCAGCTTCTTGGTGAAGGGTTAGATAGCTATACAGCATCTTGCCGCGACCGGTGGTAGAGGGCCTTGACAGCCAGAGAGTGGCCCAAAACCGGCGCTGCATCTCATGAGATATCACTGCCAGTGTGTTTTGGAAAATCGACGTTTCACCAATTCACCATGATGCGTGATGTCTGGTTCAGATTTGCGTTTGGACTTTTGGAGAAGCAAACAAAATACGTTTCATTTGCACTAGGTGACAGCTGCTTGGGTCAAACATGGTGTCTATGCACTGAGTTGGCAAATATAATTTATTGGCTCAATATGGTTTGGTGAAACGCGAGTTAGTATAAACTTCAAGGCTCTAAAGCTAAAGCCGACATGGTTAGTTAGTGTAAAACATGGTGTCCATGCTCCAAAGTTAGCCACTCTCTGTCTCTGAACTCTCTCACGAAGCTGGTCCAGAGTTCGCTGTCAAAAGGCTCGGCCGACGATTTGTCATCAGAATCTTTATTACTCCTCACCCAGCTCTGCTGGCGTCCCAAACATTGTTTTTATTAATGCTGTTTTTATTCTTAATATTTATTACAGAAGACTCATTCTCTTCTTTTGCTTAATACCTTAACTTGTTATTAATCGTGGCTGCATGTGTAATTTTATGTAGTTAATTTTTTGTTTTTGTCGAAAATTGACCCACCCATAAGCGGACAGAGATCTAAACGCAGTGTCTCGGTAAAGTATATGAAGTTATTTGAACAGGAATAATGCTTGGCTATTTAATAAAATCCTACGCCGAAAATATGAAATGTGTAGAATCGTAAAGCTGAGCGGGGCGGTCGATTATGAATTGACAGTTAGATATAAGTGGATTCCTCTATCGTCGCCGCAGCCACATTCACAGAGCCGGATATTTTTTTTTGTCGTTTCTTCAGCTTGAATACAAATCGATTCAATTCTTAAATTCTTTCTGATATCATCATTTAGGAGTGATAAATTATAGGAACCTGTGTTATGTTTCGCAAATATTTCAGTGACATTGTCCCCGGTGCAAAACGGCCCGCCGATATGTTTGAGAAGTAGGTATAGTCGCAATATGTGATAGAGTTTTTCGTTTCTTTAATAGAATGGTCAAAAATCCGCAGACAAAAAATGACAAAAACTGTTGCCGATGGCTTTATACAGGTTAATTTCGATGAACTCATACATTCAATTAGTCTTTAGGGGCAAGAAATAAAAGTGGATCTACGTGATGAGGCTCTGATTGTGCAGCGAGTGTTTTGCCTGAATTTGCCTGCAGTATGCAGATGAAGATGTTGTTGAAACTTCAATGTGCAATTGAGAAAGAATGCTGTCTGCCCGAAGAATAGTATTTCTAGCCGACTTAAAACATAACACTTATCTTGAGCAGCTCGCCTTTAGCCGTTGCATTCGATGATTCGAAACACCTGCAGTGCGTTATAAATGCGTCCTTTTAATCGAAAACTAATTGATTATTCTCGGAATAGCTGACGCAAGTTAGGAACGATATTTAATACATTTAACTTTTGTATAACTTTTATTAATTAAAACCGATAAAAATCTTTATGGTTTCGAACGTGTTTTGAACATTGACACTGGGCCTAACTTCGAATAAATTGGTGAAACATTTCTTCATTTTGCGCACTTCTGAATGCCTCGTGTCTTCGTGTTTGTTACCTTTTTGTTTTACTCTCCCAATCGGCCATCAGACATGAAAGGTGTTCAGCTCCTGGGAGAAAAATAATTAGCCATATTCCTCCGTTGTCGTTGCGTTAAGTTTTCTCCCTCTCCCCTTTGATGTTAGAAAGTTAATTGGGAGTCGCGATAAATGTCAAGTGCCAATAGCTGTCAACGTATCTGTGTTCGAATGGCCAGGCTTACACATTCATTGTAGGTAATTAATCTATTGTGAAAGTTTGCTAGTTAGCTGCAAATATATCGAGCTGCGGCCTAAAACGTAGCCGCTCGCGGCTTATAACATTATTTCTATGTGTCTCAACAATGATAAATTAAATGGCTAAGGACTAATTGGCCACGGAAACTTTTGAAGCATTGAACGCGACAGGGTTCGTTAAAAATTAATCGGAATGTCGACACTAATTATGTACATAGTCATGATAGGATTGGTAGAGAAGGGAATTTATAATGCATTGACGTTGTTAGGAGATTTTTCTAAAAATAAGAAAAAAAATCATTTCGGACGCTGAGAAGAAAAAAACAGATACGACTTGCTTCAGTGCAAAGTACAATCCGTGGACAAATTAAAGAGAGAGTCATCCGTAATTTCGTTCGTGTTTTATTCGAATAGTTCGAATGCTTTTTCAAATTCTTATTCGAAATAAAACATTGAATCCAAAAAGCGATTCTATTCAAAACCAGACTACAGAAATTTAATTAATGGAGCTGTATTTTGTTCGTGTTATAGGATGCCTAGATTGCCATTTGTTATTGATCCATTTCCTAGCAAAGGGCACTTTCACAGTGTGTTTTACTAAAAAATGAAATTTAACGCTCAAGCGCTAATAATTTATTAGAGGGCAGAAGAATTGCAGTCGTCGGATTTCAAATCACTTTGCGTTCCCCTATTAATTTAATCTGTGAAACAAATATGATTTCCATCAAATTACCCAATGGGCGAATTTCTAGCACCAAAACGTAAGGGGTTCGATCCCTTTAGTGGAAGAATATTTCTTACAGAAAATCTTTGGAATGGAAACACCTACCAGTTGGAAAAGTACCCTTATTAGCGTACGGTAAACAATGCACCACAATGCTCAGGATATGTGGGTGGGGAGTTGGGGGGGGGGGGGGGGGGGGGTAGCAAACAATTGGCTGTCCAGCCTCCTTACAAGAAACCTTAAATTATACGATAGACGGCCGAACGCAAACTACTGCCAGTCGTACAAAGTTGGTTTTAAAACTCGATTGTTAATTCTGTGGCTCGTTAAATTGATAAACACCTAATTGGGCAGCAGCAGCGGCGTACTATAGATTTGCCTTTTTATGGTGACAGTGAGGACTTTTATAGGCTGGTTACAGCACGTCTATAGTGTTTCTAGCGAGAAATCCACATGGTCTTTACTACTGGCGAGAAGCTCTGCTCTTATCCCAGCATCTTAACTACAGAGCCACTGGTAATTTTTATCACTTATCAAATTTTATTAACCGGCATAATATAACATTAAAAAAAGACGAATTATAATACATCTCTAATTAAATCTTCTATATGCGCCTACACTCCAAGAAACCATCCCGCCAGGAGCGCTGATGTCGAAAACGTCGTTCCAGTCACCAATTAAATAACTTAGCAGTGAACTTACACAAACGTGTTTAGATACCTACTCGAGTCGCGATATTTACTTGTTTTTATCAAATAACGGGACTTAACCCCCACCTAACCCCCAGTTTCACACATGGTCCAACAAATTAAAGTTTAACCCGACTTTTGAATTCCCGCGTTTATTTCGCGTTGGTAGCTCTGGAAAGGTAGGATATTTTCGACATGATCTCTATCGCATGTATACCAGATCGTAGTCATTCCTATATCTTCTTTTAGTACCGACTGTTCACCTTTTCGTAATTTTATGAAGCATGTGTCAAGAATATTATATACGCCCCATGTTCGCGGTGCCAATTGATAACCCATTTGTCACTATAGGAGTCTCCCATCACATCTTACAATCAAAAGACTATATTAAAATCATTATCAGGTCGAGGTGTCTCGGCTTCGATGCCCGTGTACACGATCTGAGGAACTTTTGCCGCCGCCGCGTGTCGCTGGCAAAAAGAAAAACTCTGGGTATACGGTTTTGCCAATGCGGCGCACAGTTATACCACTACTGTAAAGCTAAATTAATGGTCACATGTATTTATTACAAGCTAGCTCCAACCATCCACGGCTTACCAAGCTCGATGTTTTTTAGAACCCGCTCTGCCATAAACCAATCTTCAGCTTGTACAGTCGCAATATCGAACTGATCATACCTTAGGAGCTGGATATTTGAAAAGAAGAAAATGGATTTGTACTGATTTGACGAATAATTTGATGTCGGTTGTTCTTGATGAAAGTATGTAACGTGTCAGTCTGTTCGAACTAGAAATTGTTGAATGATTGCGCACATTTCCATGCGATACGTAGTTTGTTCAAATCAGCGAGACTTCAATATAAGCTTTCAATCAGTACAGTTTTGATCAATGTATATGTGATTGAATATGTAATGAATGGGTTATGCTATGCGTTTTCTTGAAGTCAATTTATAGGGTAATATGATATCAAGGTAATGATTGCTAATTGAATGCGTATTAATAATGACGCTAGCTCATATTAACCTTGTCAGCAAGACGAGTTGAGTTTCGAGCCGTTGGACCGGAGTTACATTGAGTTGACGCGTATGGCTGAGCTGAGACACGAGTTGCGTCGCGTTGCGCGTTTTTGATTTTTGAACCATTGGCAATTACGTTGCTGCAGTTCCATTTTAGATCGCACCTTGACAATTATCAGCTTAATTGATAAGAAAATATACCCTTGAATTTGTTACCAAAGAAGTAACAGATATTATGGTGTTTTTTTGGAAGAACAGAAAAGTAGAAAATAAGTTAATCTGCTATTTCAACAATGAGAACATGCATGTACGAAAAAGATTTATTTTATATCATATTTTATGTAAAAAAAAGGAATAACTCTCAGAAAAAACTCATCCAAGCTGAATCCTGTTGGTTCCCAACAATTTTCTCTTCACTTTAGAGTCCCGTTCACAATGTTGAAATAAAATCGAATTTTTCGTTCGAATTGCATTGACCAGAGACTGGTTATTTCCTTCAATCGTTGAGGGTCCGCTACTCGACTCTCGGACAGGGCACTTTTCTTCTGTGTGGTAACTTGATGTCAAGATCACTGCTACAAGCAGAGGTACTAACAAGCCATCCTCGCTCTGTTTGGAAAACAAATCTCCCTTATTTTATTTTATCCCATTGATTAATAAACAAGCAATACACATACTTGCTTGCACCTGCAGCTTACCAATTTTTATTTGGTTAAACAGTTTGCTGAGCAACTTTATAGTTTGGGGCATGTGGAAATGGGAATTTGGATGATGCGAGTCAGAATCTCATTGCACAAAAGGACTCATCAGCAAAATTTTCTCCTAATTTCATGTCAAAATTGAATTAGGTAGGATTTCAATATGATCATGAATATACTTTTAGTTTCACTGTATGAACAACGAAACAATTGCATTCTCTTTTTGTTATTTGAATGTTTTCAAGACACTAACCAAGTTTTTCTTATCTCTACTTCAGTTTCCTTCAACTGAAAACTGACACTACAGCAGTACGTCCAGACGAGATGACACCAAAAAAAATAGAAAACCGACGCAAAGGAAAGGTAACAGAAAAAAATTGCTCAGTAAACACTTGCGTCGACTGCTAGCATGTCCATAAATATCTCCGGATGAAGTCTGGCGACATGCGTTCTATAAATTAATACCAATTACTGTGAATGTACCAGCACACATCGCATCGTGCTGCAGCGTACAGACGTGGCCGGCAGGCGGAAAGTCGCCGAGCTTATTAAAGTCTCTAATATACTCAATTAGTGCGGCAAGTTTGCTATCAAACTCTATAGTAATTTAATTCATAAAATTATCACAGCAGTCCGGTTTTTGATCGTCGTGTTCTCCGCAGTGGCGGATAGGTTTGGTTAGACGATGGTTAGACCATAGAATAAGAAGGTAGAAGGCAATAAGAAGGCAACCTTTCTCATTCTATGGTGCGAGTTTGGGTGCAGTTGAAGCTAGTTTAGTTGAAGTTAGATCATATGGAGATTGTTTTTTAGCAATGAGGGAACGGAACTATAACAGCGTACTCCACAGGGGCAGTTTTTCTTGATTGCTAGACGCCATCTACTCGTTTTAAAATCAAATATAAATGCTAAGATCTAAGGTTCAGTGTTTCAGTGGCCCGTTAACTTCTTAACGGTCCATTATTACTTTGGCTACTGCCATGAGATTTCTAGATATTGTGTTAACATGCCGTTAAATAATAAACAAGCCACTTGTTAGTGAATGGACAGGGGATGCTGATGAAGAAATTGAAAACTATTAATTTTTTTTTCAAGTCCCCAGAAAATTTTGAGTATTGCTGGTTGCATCCGAAGTAACTCATTTTTGTGATTCATTTTTAAATAGTTTTTTTTAAGTGTGACGTGCAAAGGACCTGGCTCTTTTCTTGCAAGAAACGTGACCCATCAATGACGCCACTGCCTGTAGATATTGTTGCTGTGTTGCAACCAGCTGTCATCCATCAATCAAGCGATTGACAAGCTGTCAGCCGCGTCACAAGGCCTGATAGAGTTGTCTCTATTAACAATCGGCTATCTGGCCAAATCAAACAAAACAAACCTATCACAACTAACTAACAAGATTTAGAAAAGTACATGAGAAATTGCTTTCGAGAAATTTATAATTGCGAAAAAGAGAACCGTTATGCGAAGTGGAATTCATTTTCTGGGTAGTTTTTCGTTCGAGTGCAATGAGAAGTGGACTGTGTTGCTGCTGCAACGAAACGAAGAAAAAAATAATAGAAGACTATGTTGATTGAGTTATAATTTGCGTCGAGTAAAAACTCTGGAGCTGGACTCTTATTATTTCTCTTCTGCTAATTATTTGGTGGTAAATTACATATTTTAGTGGAGACTGTTTAGATTACACGTCCACGAACCAATGAATTCCATTTTAATTATTGTAATTCGCGGCGGAATCTCAATGAAAACTTTACAATGATTACACACATCACGGCAAGAAATGAATGGAAGCTCAGAGTTGTAAAAATTACAAGACGTTTATACATTTAATTGTGTGTGCAATTAAATATTGAAGTGCGGTTTCTTTTATAATTTCAAATGTCTTCATTAAATATAGATTATGGTTAGGAAAATGATTAAGTGTGGCTGGTATAGTGTTTAGCACGATTCCCGTGTTATTGTTGGGTGCTAAAGGGTATACACATCACACTGGCATACGCTTCGAAATAATTCAATACTTCTATTCAAAATATTTGCACTCAGTATTTGCACACATAAAATTTAACATTTTTTCACCAAAATGACTACTTTACTTAGTTTTTTTGTTGTATTCCAAGTCACGCACATTTTAAAAGAAAGCGTAGGTATTAATTGTGCAGAACTTCTTGGATATCGCCAAAAGATCGTAATAGCCCCATTTCTTGAGTCCCTGTGGTGATCAGAAATCACATTAAGACCATTATATTATTAATGATGACTCCTTAATGTGTTCCCTTTGGTTCCAAGATACATATAATGGCATTTGTATATCTGTTAATGGACGATTGAACGCAAAAAAGCCACCATTTCCGTTGTTCATCATCCACTTAAAACCATTAACCATGTTAAAAAAGATAAAAGAAGAATTTTCTTACTTGCTGTTCTTATTTTTTAGAAGCAAAGATGTCACTTAGCAAAACGAGCTGACGACAAAATACCCGTTTCTGTTCTTGTTCTCTCGAACTCTACGACCATCTTTTATTACTTTCGATTCTCCGACACTGGTTTTCATAAGTGACGATATACAGTTATATAATGTCATTTAGATAAAATAGCAATTAGTCGTCCTGGGAGCCTGAAACTGGATCCGAAATTCCCTTTTTTTGCTTAGCTTCTGTTGTACGCCGTTACGGATGACACAGTGTGTGAATATATTTTAATTGCTTCAAGCTCTATTAATGATCTCTTATCTAGTTTATGACTTCATTCTAAAATCCTTAGAGAAGTTAACAATCCTGCCGATATATTTATTTTAATCGATATCTATTTCAGTAGTGAAGATATTAGTATAATGGTATGTGGCATTCGGGAACAGGTCCATAATCTCCATCCCAAAGCTTCTTAAAAAAGTAAGCAGACACAGGATGCCCTAATCTTTAAATTCAGTCAAAACACAAATTCATTCACCACCGCCATACGCCAGCGTAAAAAGCACTCCCAATTTTCATTCATGTCTTAGACTAAATAACAATTAGAGAGCCCACTTAAGCCCCGCGACAACTCAAGTGCTGCCGAACGGAGTGGCGCCTCCACCGCCGCCTTTGAAGCGCCGTGGCCCCGCGCAGATGTTTTCCGCCACAGAATCGGGTCAAACGCAGGACACCTGTCGGACGCTAAGAGGTGCGGGACACTTTTCGAAAACCCCCCGACGGACTTGTTTGTGTTGACTTGGCGGCGTCAATCGGGCGCCGAGAATAGATACTTGTGTACTCGTTGAAGATTGTAAATGTTGCGTGTAAGAATAGACCTTAGTCTCTTGTGTGAGATATACCCGTTCCGTCTTGCTATTTCAAACCGAAAGTCTCACTTTCGTTGTGTTGGCTTCGCCGGATGCAAAGCACCAACTTAAACTTGGATGGTGTTAACGAACACATTTTAATTCAATCAAAATTCTTGATACCCACTCGCTAAAGCCAGAGAGAGCAATTCGGGTTGTGATTTCCCTATCTCCTCTGGTTAATTATAGCAGAGCTTAAAATTTGTTTTTTTCCAAACCAAGGTAGTACGTCCAGTGGGTATCTGACGTCGTTTTTCTCTGAGTACTTTCGGGAAATGCAATATCCCTAGCCGACAGCTTCACCCTAAACAAAGATTGTCAATTTTCCCGGATCTTTCTCGCAGTTTCCACTTTGTCCTTCATTTCTCACGTGCGAGTCTCTCAGACGTTTCCGTTTATGCGGCGTTTAAGGAACCTGTTAAACGTCGAAGGGAACATCCCCTAAGCAAACATACAAGCACTTAAGACGTCTCCTGTGTCTACACCGTGCTTGTGTGCCTCGCCTGCCGTCTCTCGACCATTCTCTGCGTTGTGTATTTAAGGGCGGAAAGCGCGCGTGTGTGGTGTGTTGTGTGTGTGTGTGTGTGTCTGTGCGTAAAGAAGATGCGTGGAAGCGGCGTCGTTGGAAGTCATTCACAAAAATAAAGCTGCCGCCATTGTGCAGGTTCTCGTCAAAGCGGCGCTCGCATGTTGATGTTGATCTACACGTTGAGAAGGTTGCTGTGTAAAAGGGCAAAAGACTGTTTGAATGTGATGTTTGAACAGCGGTTAGGAGTGGTTAATAATGGTTTTTACTATCTACAGAAGCGGGAGAATCAGTAGCAAAGTGTTAGAGGATAATTAACTGAGAGTGCCGCATCGTTTTAGAAAATTGAAGACGAGTAAAAGTAATTTAGATCCGCATTTTAGTTCTGACAGGAACGAGTGAAATCTAATAATGTTGTCCATGCGTTATCAGGCTATATAGGGAGGGATGCAGAGATTGCCATGAATGCAATGGTCAATAATATTCGTTTAAATATATATTTTTTTGATTTTTCCTACGGTTATTTATGACTACATAGCAGCATCAGCACGGACATATTTTCCCCCGAATGTCTTTCCCATTCGAAAACAAATCCCGTGGCGTTGCCTAAACGCACGATACAGAAAACCATTCCAGAAAATTTTATGTCCCTTTATTTGATTCCGAATTTCCTTTTCTATATTCTACACAAATTTTATTCGTGCATTTGGCTATCACAAAAGCCACCAATGCCGTATCCATCTATAAATATCTGCGTGCTGCCATTGGACGCGCGACTCCGGTAATGTCTTCGCCCAAGACTCGAACCTATACCGCCAGGCAACGAGAGATTGGTTTTACCATACCGAATATACCTTTTATTATCCCTAAGAAAGTTAAATAGCACTTTAGAAAATTCTAGCAGCTCCATTTCTATGCTAATGCGAACATTTATCTACCTCGAATGTAAATCCCGGACGAAGTCTTTTTCGACGTAAAATATCACTTTCTGTCGCGCACCCGCGCGAGCTGGGGGATAGATTTAAAAGATTTGGACATCGTTCACTCGGTGACCGTGTTCGGGAATTACGGCCAGTGAAACCGTAACACGTCTCAAGCGGAACGGAAGATGTGTTTGCATTTACATTTATTTAGGATTTTTTGATTTTTCCGTGTATTTTTTGAGGAGGTATAACTTGATATTTTTTAATACGGTGCTCCTTCAAAGACGTGGCTAATTTCTTAGCCGAACGTCCCTTAAGGAGCCTGACTGAGAAACTCAGTCATTGCAGGAAAGAAAATCCTCAGGCCTCACAATCACATCACTAAGTTATTTCGATGGAATCAAGCCACACTTTCTTAAATCTTTCGATTGGACCAAAATACAAATCAGTCATTGTTGTGGTTTGAGACGGATCTGATCATAGGTGTGAGGTAGGTATAAAGTAGGTGTATCTATTTATATAATAGGCCCGGCACTTAAGGCCCTTTTCGCTTCAACTTTGCAACATGCAAATTAGCAACGATCTATATTTTCATTGATCCTTGTAATTGCGGATTGTGGTAAAAACATAGCTCCTCCGTTCTGGTAGACGATACATAACCCACCCTGAAATACAATGACGTATAAAATATGCTACATTCGAATCCTTCCCTATTTTCCCACCCTCTTGTCACAAAACGTAACAATTAATATGCAATATTTTTCGAAAAATATTACCACCATCCCCCGAACAGAAAGCAACTCTGCACGTATTTTCTCGTCTTTGTCGCGGTCAATGATTCGATTCATAAATCATCAAGCGAACGAGATTGGTGTCAACCACGATTCGGCCTTTGTTAAGAGTTAAGTTAATTATTGACATTAGCTTGCTTGGCGCTGCATTCAGAGTCAATACAATAGTTTATTTGCAGCGTGCGAGCTGAGTATGGGAGCGGGGTGGATGTGTGGAAGGGGGGGACGCAGCCACTGTTTGTTTTTCCCATGGCAGCATGCACTTTGTTGACCATTTAGCATAATGAGTGTTTTTTAGTGTGGATTAGCAGTGGGTAATGAGCAATGCCGATGAGCACATGCCTCGGTGTGACTGGTTGCATTCGGCATCTGATTAGGCATCTCTAGATTGCATTTAAATGACTTGTCACTGAGAGAGAGAGAGCTAAGCTTCGTGAATCTAAACATGGTTATGATTTTTTTTTGTAAGAAAGTTACCATATAGCTCAGTTGGTCAGAGCAACCGCCCGGCATGTGGAAGGTCCCGGGTTCGTATCCCGGTCCGGACGCGCATTTTTCCTTCTTAGCTTACCAACCAAAAATTGTCTTCTGGCGTAAAGCTTCCACCAGTGAAACCAATTTCTCATCAATTACAAATATCGACAGTTTTCGATTCGACAGTTTGAATTTGAGCTGAAAACTTGAATGAGGTGTGTTGACGTCACTTTCTACGTTGACTCGTTTTTCCAACCAATAGGAAGTCTAAGACTATTATCTCATGGAAACCATGAAAACCTTGCAATAATGACATCACAATTCACTGTGAAACAGTTAAGCGTTAATGTCGTCACTAAAATAAGTCAAATCCAAATTTCTGGGAATTTATATTTCTACATTTATGATTTTTACTTTATTCGTCAATTTGGATATTTCAAAAACCCTATATTCTGCTTCAAAAACCAGGGCAATTACTGCTCGTACCTTGGCTCGAACTATTTGCATTACAAGTGCCATTATTGTCGGATTGTCATTTGATTTTTTTTTTAAATAATAAATAGAATGAACACAATAAAATGGCAAAATTAAAATTAAAACCGTGTTTTGCCAACGATGCCATGCTTTGGTCATGTCTCGCGCACAATCGCAACAGCATGACACAGAATCTAATTGCCATTTCTTTGACTGCGAACCACACACCGTTCACCAACGCTCGCAAACAGCAATCGTCAAAACTAATCTCCGAAAAACCAAATCATTTAATGGGGTTAACACGAGCTTTGGCGTGCGACATTCTGATAAAACCTTGCGCCACGCGCCGAGATTCTATACCGTTATTTTATACAATCAAATTCATAACCGAAGTTTACTTATAATTTATCTCGGGGGGTTGTTTCAATAAAAACCATCCGTCTATCCCCTAAAGTCGAGTCAATATGATCATTGTTTCATATTATAAACACATATGAGGGGGTTTTGACTTTGGTTACACTCACTTCATGAATAATACATGCTTCGTTTAAGTAGATTTGCTTTGGGGTGCAGTCGTGTCGACATTATTATATGGGGCCAAGGGTGTTACTGTGCTATGCATCAACCCTTACACGATAGTTATCTGTGGGGGGGAGGGGAGTATATATCTCTAGCTGATCTGGACCAATTCTGGAAGGCATACATGTTAGTCAAACATATATGACAAAATCGGCTATACCTTCAAATAGGATCGGACGATCAATTTCAAGAGATCGTGTTACAATTCCTTAGAATTAGTTATATACCTATAGTGAGCATGATGTGTATAGAAAATTGCATAATATACAGCGACTTCAAAAAATACGTTGTTAAACTCAATTATTCAATCATTAAATTGTGTTTTAATGAGTTTATTTAAAGCCATTTGTAGCTAAGGTGAAATACGCATAAAAGTGATTCAAGCTTGTACATTTCCAACTCTCTCTAAGAAGTGGCTCCCAAACCGACTTTTCTGTATCCTTACAAACTTGTGTGCCCACTTCTTCCTTCTTTCCAACTTCAATGCCCATGTGCGATCTCACTTATCATGCTGCATATGGAATAAATTGATAGGTTCAATATTGCCCGATTCCCGCAACAAAGAAACGCAACGCCCATGCCAAAAGCTGCTCATATGTTTTCATATAGGACAAATCATGTATTCGAGACCACAATAGGAAATTTGACAATGGGGAACCACCCTTGCTCCCTGGTTTAATAATAAACACATTAGAATCATAATAGACGCGGTTTTTTTCTTCATATTCGACTTTCAATATACAGGCGTGGGTCTATTGATGAGGAAGTGAGAGCAGATTCCAGTTTTTGGAATCGCAAAAATCTGACTTTGACAAATTGAAAGTGGTTTGGTTAAATCTAAATAATGTTTAATTTTATTTATTATTCTTTTAAATATATCTTATTCTTATAGTGATGGACTGTCAGCAATTCCCGACAAAAAGTTACGCTATTGCTTATATAAAGGCCATGCTTTTGAGATCTTCACAGTTTTAAACTTTAAAGGCGCAGTTAATTTGATTTGGAGCGTGGGTCCCCGTACAAGCGAGCTCAACACAAAAATTAGAATAATTCGCTCTTTATCCTGCGGAATTTCTTAAATTTTCTCTGAAGAATATTATTTTTAAATCATAGCATGCTCTCAATTATTGGAGAGAGAAAACTGAACCAGGGGCCTGAGTGCGAAACATTCTTATTGCCCAGTAGCCCAATAGGAAATCAACCATCATACATTGTATTTGTAGACACATAAATAAATATTTACCTATTTTTATTGCGATGTTCAAACCTTACGGCTACCGTACCGTGTTTTTAACGTGTCTTTTAGCCGAACGAGCCGTTTTACAGTGATCAAACAGTGATTTCGTCGGACAAAACTTTGCTTTGAGAAGGTGGCGCGGTGGACTCTCCTCACAAACACTCGCACACACACACACACACACACATTAACAGGGCTTTTACTCGAGACGCCGCGTGTTACACGAGCTCCGGACGGCTTCGGCTGTTAGATACACGCTAATTGCGTTATTGTGATATCGTGTGTATTAGAAAGAGTTTCCAATGGTTAGCACTCTGCCTGAATGGGCCTTTAAACGTGCTAATTACTCCGGCCGGCGTCCTTTTTTTGATGTAATCAATGAGATGGCTTGTAAAATGCATATTGGCAGTTAAATAAAATTGTCCTTGTTTAAGTGCCAATTTCGTAAGGAAAAAGTTTGCTTTCAGATATTGGCTGGTAACGAAGTACTTAAGCTATTGGTATAATACATAGGCGTGTACATGAGAAAAGTTTTATATTACAAGTCTCATCAAAAAAGATACATGACTAAGCTTGTTGGCCAGTTAAAACTTTTCAAACAAAGAAAATAGAACTTTATTAAACCTGAACTAAAATTGAACTATTCCAAGTTGTTTTTCGGACAGAAAATTATTGTTACATCTTTGATTCGTTTTAGTATAATTTCTTGTGAGGTTGCTTCAGAGTTGGTTTTAAACATTCCAGAATTTCAATCATAAAATCAGTGTGTAAAAACACACATATAAGACGCAGTATAGAATGTGTGAAGCTGGCATGTTTTCTTTAATCCAATTCGCACATTAGTTTGAATGTATTTCCATGCAAAATAGCAAATGCACGCACAAAGGCGTTCCCTCTGTCAATATCATTCGATCTCTATGTTTAGTTTTTCAATTGAAAAAATACGATTACAGTTTTCGAACGTAAAATGTTAAATTCAACCCGCCGTAGCAATTCCTTCGCTTCTCGCACCATTTCCTATAATATACCAAAGATTAGGATCCCAGTTCGAGTTCCTTTTAGGAGAAGATAAAAAGGGCAAACTTTATAGCCTATTGACTTGTCCAATTCATCCATTACTATACGTTTTTCAAACTGAGAGAAGTCCTATTTTGGTGGTGGTGCTGCTGCTGCTGCTAAGAGGGTCGTATACTGTATCTCGCTATAGCTATCTATGTCATTGTTGACACCTCTTAATCTATAAAAGCTGTAGTCCTATTTTAATTGAACCAATTAACTTTGGTTAAGTGTTTTATTAAAAGTTTATTTTTGCTTATAAAGTTCTTTGATATATTTTTTAATAATAATTAATCCATAAATTGATTTATAGAAAGAGCTATCGGATCAGCGATGAAAATCATCCCTGAATCACATTTTCATATCACTGTCCAATAAACCCCAGTTCAACTTTCGAGCTGGATGGGTGGAGCAAGGATCTTATTTCGGATGAAATAGCAGTAAGTTGGGATAAATTCGTATTTCAAACGGAACGGAAACAGTTATTTCCAATCCCACCCCCTTCCTTACCACGAGGGTGACATTTAGAATGTGCTAACGGAGTCGTTTTAAAAACATTTCAAATGCAAATCCGCGTTTGCCATTTGATTTGCATTGGAATATTCGCCAGTATATACCCACTTACAAGTCTGGTGCCAGCGGTGGGAGATGGGGTGGGGGGATGCGGAGGTGGGGGGAGGCAGAGATGGGGGCGTTTTTATCCCCGCGTGATTGAATGCCCGAGGAAATTGCCACAGACTGCTGACACCTAGATTCGAACTGTAAGGACCAACTTCGCGTGACTTTCTTAAACCCTTAAATTTATTTTAATCTCAAATTGAACAAATCTTTATTTATGAGGGTGAAATGCGAAAATTCACGAAAGTTTAGCACCCAGGTTCATAATAAATTCGAGGCGAGCGTACGAAAAACAACTTTCGCCATGCAATTTCCCCACGTTTCAGTCAACAACGAACATTTTCGTTTGACTTTTTTCTTGTTTTATGCATCCACCTTTGGTTATATTCCCGTTTCTTGCATTGAACCTTGCCCTAACATCATGTTCTTATCAAAGTGGAATGTATTGTTGAGTAAATTGCAAGGAAGAATAAGTGTGTAAGGGTTGTCTTTTCTATTAGAAAAGTTAAGCTGAATTTCAAATGAGATTGCTACGAAATTTCCCTAAAGGCAGTCGTTTTCTTAACTGCCTATAACGTTCTACGAGAGCTCACAGCATTGAGGGAAAGAATCTCTCATTTATTCAAAATAACGAAACTCAAGGGCTGTATATAGGCTGGCGTATAGGACCAAAACCACTCTTGCTGCAAACAGTAAATTTCATTGAAAGTTCAAGCTTTGCCACTGGGGAAAACACCCCTATCTTGAAAAAGGGGTACAAGCATTTTTTGTCAGTTGAATTAAATGAAAATCCAGCTGTAATGAGTCAAAATGAATAAATAAAAATTAAGTTTCTGCGTAATGTTTCTTAATTTCCACCATTGCAAATAACAGTATTTAGCAGTAGGTGTTTGTTGGAGGTGTTAAGTACGCCTATCCTTGCTCGTAACCGGTGTGGAAAGATGCATAAAGCTCGTTAATTACCTGCATAATTAGTAAAAACAATAAACGGTGTAACTCTTAGAGTGTGTCTTCTATTTCAACAAGTTAAAATTCTTTGTTTTACGATCAATGGGCATTGAGTCATTAAGTCAGACCATTGCTAATTATTTACACACAATTAACTCTTCGTAGAGGCGTAGTAATTCTATACGAGTTGTTTGGATTGTCAAGAAACGCTATTGTTTTGAATATCAGCGTCGACCAAGGAGTAATTTGTAATAAAAAAAAATTGGTAATATGAAAGATATATTATGTTGAGAGTAAGCGATTGTACGAGGAAGTATATTTACCGTCCCCATTCAAAATATTTCCCACACTGTCAATTAATAGAAGCTATAAGCATTACTTCCGCTCATGCCTATCGGTAATATTCAATATTTTATTTACATTATTTTCTTTTGAAGTAAAATAATCATTATTCTGGCGTTTAATAGTGTACAAAATCACCTGCACCAGTGTCCAAAATTGTAAAAAAAACACCACCAGGTTGAAATTTTTTATATTCGGTAACATCTACCGAAACCATCTACCTTTTACATGGAATACATGACCATTCGCTCGCTTTAAAGTACACCCCATGCATTTTAAAATTCTTCGCATTATTTTCGCCATAAACCGGCAAAATCGTGGCTTAGCCAAATTTGGCGTTAAAAAGCAATTAAAGAAGTAACCGGCAAACCAGCCAGAAAAAAAAGCCAAAAAAGGGATTTTATGTGAGGATGATAGTAAGCAGTGCCTTTACCATGAGGTTGATAGTATGCAGTGGCTACGGTATGTTCATATAGGCGAATGGCGTCTTAATAGGCGCACTTATAGGCGAAAACTCGAAATCGGAACATGTGCAGACAAAATAAGTACCAGTTGAATCTATATTATAATGCCAATTAATTGAAATTAAAACCACTTACTGCTTACCGTATATTTTTTTTCCAACACTGAAAAGGTGAAAAGCGTTTCTCTGCGACTACGTGTGATTAGCCACCATCGAGCAGTGCTAATAAAATTCAGTTTATTCGCGGCACAAAAAAAAAATTCATCCTTAGCTTTGTGATGATAAAAGTGACGACAGGTAACCGTTTATACTGCTGTACATGTTATTTTAATTTATAGGCTCTATTTTTACGACGCTCAATTAACAAAGTTTTGTTGCGTTTGCAGACGAGTCGATTGAAAAGAAAATGCTGGTCGTTAAAAACTGCGGCTGTTAACACGGCGCGAATGAGAGAGAGAGAAATGATGTTTGGTCGTAAACACGCATGCATCTCATCAAATTGATGGCATCACGTCATTGGAACAACGATTAACACATCATACTATTAAAGCGAAAATTTAATAATCGTGAACGAAATTTCATCAAATTTCTAATATGTGTAATCAAAGTACGGAAATTTCGAAACGATAGGTAATTGCAAAATTTGCAGCTTGTACGGCAAGATAAAGTTGTTAAACTGGATGTCGTAAAGTTAGAAATTATGGCTCCTCCACCAATACAAGGTAAGCTTCATTTAAAGCTAAGTCGGTAATTTCTATAAAATTGCAGTATTGTTTAAAATCTTCCATGCTCAACGTTTCTCGGAGTTTTTGCTCCATGCTCAGAGTCTTGCATCTCTTTTTTCGGCATTCGTATTTGACAAATTTGAACATTCTGGGACTGGGGATTTGTGATTAGCTCTAACAAAAACTAGTTTCACTTCATGTGAATTTCGGGTTTCAAGACAGGGCTATGACTTTGAACATTATCTGAATATCTGATGAAGTTGATACCTTTGGTGATAGTTTTAATCGCACAACCAAACAAATGCAGATTGCTTAAGAACACCGGCACATATATTATAGTAAATGTAGGTATTTTTTCATGTGATGATAAAGCAAGTCTTTTCCTGCGCTAGTGACCAACAAAATGTCCACTCGAAAACTGTATGACTGTTGACCAGGATAAATGTGCCCATATCCACCCACGGTATGGATATAATTTTCTTAGTGGATATTTCGTTCCCAAACACAAATATCTATTCCGCATGCAGCAAGATTTCAGTTTTCGTGCGCTTCGCACTCCATTTCTCATTCTTTATTTTTTCACCAATATCAATAATTGCTTCGCACGCCATTTATCCCCGAAAACACATAATAGTTAACGCTTACTGATTCCCAAAACGCCATACGGATCGCACGCTATCACAAAGTGTTTCGGTATCGTTTCCACACCCTCATATTATCCTATTACCCCTCTCCTAACCATCCCCTTTCGCGTCAAAAACCATCCTCGCACATTTCACCAGGCCATTTAGTCCATTATATCAACCGAGGCCCCCGCTAGCCCGACCCAGGCGAGCCAGGCGTCCCGACGCCTCCCCCCTCCCCTCCCCCACCGCCGCCACCGACGCCCCCGACGCCGACGCCGACGCCCGGCGTGATAATAGAGCCGTCGTGGCTCAAATTGACCGTGAGTACGAGATTAGCTCGGTTCACACAATAACTAGCTCGGATGGATACACTCGTGGCACGCGCAACAATAGATACCAGCGTTCTCTTGCCGGATTCGTTGAGTTTTTTAACGGTACGTTAATGATTTAACGGGTGGCGAACGAGTTTTGCTTGTGTGGTGGTTTTTGGTTATGGTGTGGTGCTCTGATAAGGGCTGATTAAGTTAAGTTTGCTGTTCTAAAATACATCTGTGGATTATCCTGCAATCCTACTTGCAAATTATGAAGTTAAAATTTTTTGGTAGTTAAGATATGAATTATGTTGAAATGAGATTGATTGAAACATTTTGATAACCATAGCTTCAAATTCAATGCACTTCTTTTCTATATAAATACAATTTGTATAAGTATATTCAAGTAGGTAGGCATTATGGTAGTATATAATCAATTTTTCACATGCAATATCATTTTTTTTATGTATACTCTTAATTAGTAAAAATGAAACGATGGATTTAATCCGATGGTGTCATCTGTCTATTAAAAGTGTTTTCCGTTGTTCGTTACAGAAACAAAGTATAACTTTCGTTCAAATTAATAAAGGGGCTTTTTAAAGTTTTCCGAGTGTTGCAAGTTTTCCTTGGAGCTTAAGTTCCGTTCAATTCCGCGGCGTTGTTTGCCACTTCTTGCCGGCAACCGGAAGGGGTTGAGGGTGAAATGTGTTTGTCGAGGGTAGTAGAAGGGTGTGTAATCAATTTTGTGTCGAGTGATAGGCCAACAAAGCTGCAGCGCAGAGGAAGTGGGAAATAGACCGTGGGGAGACCACCCGCCTACCCCCCGCCCTTCATCCCTTCAGGGTTCTCCCGGAGATTAAGGGATGGAGGATCAGCAGAGGGAAAGATGAAAACTGCGAGCGAGAGGAAAAACTAGGGTGCGCTTTAGGTGGCGGTCGGCGGTGTGTGGTGATGGAAACTTTGTCAGGAAAATTTGTCCGAGCATTTCTCTTAGTTTACCTTTTGTTTGCTGCGGCACGGGTCGGGGTGAAAACATTTTCATTTCGCGAAGGTTTTCACTTGCAGAAAACACTCATACATTTGTGTGTTTTTTGCTATTCTTTCAACCCCCAAGTTAAAAGGGAAGACATTGAATTACCAGTTTTGGGAGTGCGAATACCTGGATTCTCCATCTTTTTATAGGGTGCTGTGTTTTCAAAAGGACTTATACTAATTTTACCACTTTCATTTTTAATTAAAATAACCTGCAACTCAAGTAAAGTCATTTCGAATGTTTCTTGTATTCCAAACTATTTAATTGATCAGCTGGTCGAAATTATTCGTGGTTTCTTCGGAGATTTAGTTTTAAATTTGAAGTGAAAGCTATTCCTCAAATTTATTTTTTTAGTAAATTGTTAGACCTCCGTCACCGCTGACAGGATTCCGTCTCCGATTAAATAAGAGCTGAATCGATGTGCATCTTTTCAAGAACATTAAAATGCTCATCTACTCAATTTTACTGAGTCAATCTACATACTAAATTATTACTTAATCAATATGCAAATTGATAGGTCATATTTCTCACACCCTTTTCTTCGATTCCGAACGTTCCGTTCGATGTTTTCCTCCCCCCAGTTCCAGCCCTCATAAACCTACCTGTGTACGCAGAACAAAAACCTGGCAATCTGGGAATATATTTTACGATTCCCATTTTCCGCGACTTTGTATTTTCATATCTCGCGTGCGCAACGCAACACAAGTCGCCGGCGGGCAATCTCTTGATTTTTTGTCATCTTTATTATCGCGCTTTTCTGCTCAGTGCTCGTATAACCACAAACTTATACCTCGCCAAGTTATATTACGGCAGCTTATTCGGATTTTAACATTTTGCAATTTTGTGAGGAGTTTGATATATTTACTTTGCGCTGTGCTATACGGCGGCGCCTGCCATATGTGCCTCGCTGCTCGCTGCTCGCATTCACAAGACCGTAACTCTGTGTTTCCTTGTGACAGATTTGAAAGATTTTATATATGCTAAGTGTTGGAAAAGCAATACGACGTATACGATTCGCACGGGATAATAAAACACAAGCTATAATTTATTTCACGAGATTTTTTCACTTATTTTGATGCGGCGCTGAATTTTATTGAGCAATCTATGGTAATATCGGGTTATTTCTTTCGCTGTGCACTAGCTTGCCACAGTAAAATGGTGGTTATAACTCGCAGAGAAATGGAGCAGATGTATTATCTACAGCAACAAATTGTATTTTCGTGGTTGGAAAAGTGGTCGCGTGGTGACAAGAGAGAGGACGTAGAAGAAAATGCATGGAACGTGCGACATCTCTGCTGTAATTTGATCTCGACCTTTCCTCGCATATTCCAGGGCCAACTCTGTGTGCTGCGAGAGCTTCCTAATGAAACTGCCACATTTTCTGTGCCCATCTGAGCATATTTAGTGAATTTTTATGCAGTTAAATAAATGCCAGCGCATTATTAAGCGAGACGTAAGCGCGAGCATTCAACTGAGAAAAAAAGTTATTAAAAAGAAACCGTTCTGCCAGTGACATTATTAGAAAATTTTATTACGTCTTAAATTTTCTCTCGCAGCCACGCGGGAATTTTCCTCTATGCATGCAGCGAACAGGGAAGGAGGTGCGATGTGGAAGTTGATATCTTACGTATAATATAACGTTTTGAAATTAGAACCACCCTTACACCTCGCCGCCTGCCCTTATTCATCTCAGAAAGAACAAAAAAAACACATCTTGCAAGAATGCAATTATATTTCAGTGTGCATGAGTTTCGGAAGAAAAAAATATCACCTCGTGCTCCACCGCCAAATGGTGGTCGGAGAAAATCTTTCTCACATAAATTACGCCGTGAAATTTGAATTTAGCAAAGAAAATTGTTATTTGTGACAACTTTTATGGCCATAAATAAACCCGTTACGAGTTGAACTCAAATTAAATTCATAAAGTTCTCGTATTATTTTTTTACTGCATTGAGAATTCTATGTAAATTGTGTTCAATATCTTTATGAAATTAAATTAAAAGGCGAGTATCTACGAGCATTATTCAAATGAAAATAAAATAGAGCTTGTATTTCTGTGACCACGGTGAAGGTGCTCCCGACGATGTCGACTTCGTAATGTTATGATGATTACGTCTTGATTCGCGAAGGCGCCTTTGGAGAAGGCACGATCGTTGGATTACGATCATAATTGACGCAAAACAAACACAATTATTCATCGGCCAGCCAGCCCCAAACTGTGTGCGCTTGACCACTGTGTTCGGACCTCCCCCAGACAGCAATATGTCTTCTATAAATTCTTCGAGTTCACGATCTTCGTTGCCGAGTATATTCCTCTGTGTGGGGACCTAGAGCCTTTAGCAAAGATCCTCCTTGATAAAGACGTATCCACATATAAGAAATGAAACTCAACTCCACCATCAGACAGGATAATAGAATCCAGCCACGAATAGCATGGAAATTTTACCAATGGAATACACTTTCAATATCTTATTTAACAAAAAAAGAGAAACCAAAAAAAAGCTCTATTATATTTTTATTTTAATAGCCCACCCTGATTCTTATATATAAATAAGATACACATAAGCCATACTCAGTTTACTCGATACCACTTGTTGCGATTTATATAAGGTTTATCTTGAATTTTTTTTGTTGTATCTTGATTTTGAACGGATTGTAAGTTAGCTTCATTGGCAGTGACAAATGCCACATCGGCGATCCCGATACTTTGCACAATGTAGACGTTAGCTTCGAGTTTATGCATTGGGATGACGTCTTTGTTTATGCTAAAATCTCCGACACATAAATTGTGTCGAAGCAATGGTTGTTTGCACGCTTGCTCTGCCTCGCGATGGTAGATGCTGCGTGGTAGATGCTGCGAGGTAGAGGCTGCTAGAGCAAGCAGCTAGGCACGTCCAAGTGTGCTTCTAGAGATATTATTATGATTCACTGCACGTCGCGATTCTGTTGTTTGCTGGTGGGAAAATCGAGACGAGAAAACTGCCTTAGTGCCAGAGAGATTTGCAGGGAGAAAAATCGTAGAGGACACGACGAATTTTTGTGCTATTCTGTTAATTCAGGTGATAGATAGTCGTCGCGATCTCGTGTCCTTTGTAGGTCGTCCTACTGATTATTGATAGTTTTATAAAGGATGCATGATAAAGTCTACTCCCATAGTTATGAGTCTATTTAGGGCGACAATCCCAGTTTCTCCTGTTTTCTTCCTGACAGGAGGGTAACTATTTAACTGGGCATTGTAAAACCCGTCCTTAATCTTTAAGTAGATGATAATAGATGTTATTGAATTCCCTTTGATTCCGACTTGAGATGCAATTCGAATTGGTATAACCATGTATATAACTATAACTATATCTTCACCTCAATATTACTGTTATATAATCTTTTAGAGCAACAAACATAATAGTATACATTAATGGTTACTAATTACTTCGATGCTCTGCTTCTGAAATAGTTTCAATTTAGATACTGCGATTACAGGTTTCAATTTAGCACTTTTTCCAAACAAGTTATTGAGCGCACCCGTTATTTTGCTATAATCTGATTCGCAGCGATTTAAAAACACTATTCTGGGCTTACATTTTTTTACTCGTTGAAACCGCTACCAAAATTATCGCATTGTCCATTACTTCAATCTACTTGTAAAATCCTCCTGTGCAGAAAAATGAATCCTGTGTAAAATCCAATAAAAAAGGGCCTGTGGTGATTGCGATTCTAATCCGGAATCGAGTAAGTGCTTGATAATAGCGAGGCACTGGCCAGCAAAACGTCCCATTAAGTGATAACGAATCCCCTGCCCCCAAACCCCCCATGCTCTCGGTGTCGGCTCCCCAAATCGGGGCGATTCAATCTCTTCATTGCCCTCGCCTAGGTGTCGCTCGAAAACGTGCGAGCTTTTTGTTCGAACGAAAATTAACAACTATGAATCATTATTTCATTTAGTGAGATTTCGATCTAGTAAGTCAGGGGTAGACACATTTTTTTTAACGCGTGATTTTAATTTTTTGGTGTATGGGGAGTTGCATTTAAAGAGAGGCTTGCCCGTTATTTTTTAATTCTATTCATAGTTCTGAAATAATGGCTATTTTTGTAAAAACTTGTATAGCATTCACTTGGCTCATTTTCATTTCAACTAACTAAATCTTGAGTATTTTATATATTTAAAATCGTCTCGAACATTTTAGGGGTTGGCAAACTCTTGGAACTATTAATCTATAACAAACTGAAGTTCGTTTCCATCCCATCTACCAAAAATCACAATTTTGCATCGCCCTTTATCAATGTTATCTCAACTCCCATTCAATTGAACCATTATGAAAAAATCACTCATCCACCCTCTATAGTATCACTCTATAGTGCAGGGATGAAGTGAATTCGTAGGGGTGTGTGTGATCACTGATAATCACACAGCATACATACTCGTATATTTCTTATCAGTAAATATCCTGGCTCGATAAATGGCTCCCATTAACAATCGTAACAGCAACAATGGCACGGGATTAACTTTTACCAACTTCGCGATAATATCTTGTGTAATGCTGTATTGAAAATGACGTCATTTAATCAGGACTCATTATTGGATGTGATATGGAGCCATCCCCCTTCCATATATTGCATCCCCAACCCACCAATACTTCTATAGCTTTTAACGACACCCCCGCTTTGGCTGATGATTCTGGGAAAATGCTCAGGGGTTGAGGAACGCATGAGATGTTATCTCTAAAATAGTATGTTGTAGTATCAGTAGATGGTATTCTCAGTTGTTGCATTGTATCTTTGAGTAAAGAGAATTTTTCTGCATGAAGGCTGAATATTGCACGAGCATTCAACGCATTCAATATATAAAATTTTACTGAATTATTTACCCACTCAGCGAATGAAGGGTTGTCGGCGGCAACCAAAAATCAAGGTATTGGCTTAGGAAAATGATTACTCGCAGTTGGTCCACGAGCTTATGACTTATCTCCCTCTCTTCTCTCCCCATAGACGTCTTGAATATTCTTGTGGGCACCCGAGGTCCAAGCAAGGAGCATTCTACGAACTCTGTCATATCATCAACGAGTACTACGACACGAGGTGAGAAAGATTAGAATGACTTAAATCTAACAATTGCATATAATTGACCACTCTTATGGACCACATTACTAAATAAGTATACAACTACCATTGCGTATGTTCAGCATTAAGAATTTAGAGTATTCAGCGTGCCTTAATTTGATATTGTTTTACTGATACCAAAGTTTTTGTTATATTTGGCGCCAGACTATTGACTTTTGATCCAAAGTTTTCGACTTATCGAGGTGAAACATCCTTTCATTTGATAAAAGCTTACTGCTGTGAGCACGAAAAATCATTTCGCATTTTCACATGGCTTACTAGGGTGTCAAATTATATATTCTATTGGTTAATAAACGCGGTTCACTCGTAAGTCCTGAATTTCCAGTATAATTTTCAAACTGTTTATCAAAGCTTTTAAGTATCGTTGTAAAATTCATCGCATCCAAAAAGCAATATGGTTTTGGTCGGTGTGTTCTATGATAGACGGATCATGGTTCTATAAGCGGGGTGTAATCTCTGGCTGTTTGGATGAGGGGCTCGGGGAATGGTAACTTGATAGGGAGCACGCGAATAGGGGAGGAATGGGGTGGCTCATAATTGGTTTATTAGTTTGCGGTTGTTACTGCTTTCACCACAGGAGTCATCCTGAAATAGCCAAACTGGGATTTACAAGAGGCGTTTGAGTAACGGAGAGTTTTCCCCGAGTTGGGGGGGAGTGTAATTGATTTAGTATTTACGGAGGGCGCCCCGTTACATCGGAGAGTTTTGAGATTCGAGCTTGATTGATGTGATGTTTATTTGGTGAATTTGTGGAGGTTATATTGGCTGGACACCTGTTTTTAATAGAAGTTTAGCTGGCGAACTCACAGAATAAGCTTTATTGGAACAGCTTTAAAATGAAACGGTGGAGGTGCCAAGTTTTCTACTTTTTTCTGAGTTTTTATCTATAACATGCTGCGCGTACAGACGCGCTGTGTCTTGTAAACATCCATTTTCCTGCTTAATTTTCTCGCCAACCTCTCGGAGAACTCATCGCTCTATTCACATGCCTTCCTGTCCTTCGTTAAATATCTAAGCATTAAACATCAAATTCCCCATCTTAAAATCCAATTGTATCACCGTGTTCACTCAGCCACTCATTTTGTTTATGTTTAGTAAGCAATATTAATTACAATAGGTATTATGTCATTAACTTTTCATAAAGAAAATATCTCGCGAAACAAGAAATACGTCTAGTTTAAGGAAATCAACGTGCCCAACAAAGGAACTGTCTGCTTGGTAATCTGCCGCCTGCGCTTGCGGTGTACGCGCTCGCGACGAGAAGGAAAACAAAAGCCTAGCGCTAATTGAAGACTTAATTAGCATTCTGTGTTCTGTTCGAAATGAACCGACGGATCTTAATTGCCACTTTATTGTTTCACCGATTGCCAAGCGGAGGCGCTGCTTGTTACCCGGCGAGCAGCGGCGGATAAAAGCTACGGAGCCAGCAGCGTTGATAATGCAACGGTGGGGGTGGAATGGTGGCATGGTGGCATGGTGGCAGCAGCAGCAGCGCGGGGACGCCGCCGGGGTCGTGTGTAGCGAGTGTGAGCGGGGGTGTGCGCCCTCAGCGAAGCAGCCATTAGAGTTTAGCACACAGTAAATTATTGCCGGAGTGGCTTTTCCTTCTCATTTCCTATTTGCGAGTGCTGGAAATGGTCGGCGCTCAAGTATGATCGCTAACTATTCCTTGGGATCCCTTAATTTGGTTCAAGTCTAGCCGCTTACAAATAAAATTGAACTCTCTTTTTGGGTATGCGGGATGAAGGAAGTTCTGTTCGCTGCAAGGCAAGGGAAAATGAAAGAACTGGATAGTATTTGTGAGATCAATTCTTCCGATTTTCGAATGACTCTGACCTCGTATCCTACAAATATTAGGCCATATTTTTTACCATCCATATAATGAAAACGACGCCATAATCCCGTACCGGTATCAATTTTCCTCGCCATGCACAAGTATTTTCACCTCTCGAGGATACCGGCGTTGACGCTCGGCAATTTTCTCCAGAGGTTGGGGGCGTAGTTTGTCTTAATGGCGGTCTTTGTCGCCGTTCAATGGCAGATTTTAATTACACCCAGCAATTGGTTACAATCAGGTCTCCTTATCTCGCGACGGCACTGTGCATTCAAATCGCAGCATCCCCATGGTATTCTCAACGGATTAACCATCGTTAACTTCCGCCAAGGGTTATTCCTACCCTTGCTGGCGGGAGCAAGCGAGACCGCGCGCTAGAAACCGAGAGATAGGGTGAAATTTCCCAGCTTCCGATTGGTCCATTGGATTGATGACGAGGCCCGAGCGTGGAAAATGTCCGTGACAATTGAGTTTCACAGTGCGTATAGCGCGCAGGCGTCATGGTCGACGACGACTTGTTTGTTTGTGATAGCAAGTCGAGAGGAAATATGCGTGAATCCGTTGTTAATTATCAACGTTTATCAGTTTAATTGAGCTTATAATAATATTATCCTATCTTGTGTAAGCATGGGACGTTGGTGGTGTCCAATACTGGAATGAGAAAACGCAGTAATGTTCATTGCTAAACTTGTATGGGCGATACATACCAAATTGTGTTATTTAACCCAATAATTTATCGATGTGGCGATAATTCACCCTTAATTATATTATTATATGTAAATTAGCATCGCGAAATACTCGCCGATTGCACGGTTCGCGTATACTATATGCAAATTAAGCGTAATCAAATCATGCTAATTAGGTTTAATTTTATAAATTATTCAAGTTCATTTCATGCCAAAGATGGCCGCTCGTAATGTGTCTCGATAACTGTACCCAACAGCCATCCGATGCAATATCCAGCTGCGTTATACTGTCATTCAACTTTTTCAACCAAAAACCTCCCATCTATATTACAGTGAAACACAGTATACATATACAGAGGAAGGGTGGTAATAAAATTCTTCTCTTTTCCTCTTTATACAGAGTGTCATCATCATTATTGCGTCTCTCTCGCGTATCCATTCACTCTTTCACTCTTCATCCAACACCCGTAATTAACCTAAACCTTTTATACTTTTAATTACTTCATTTTCATTAGCCAGAGCAAGAGCGCGAGCGGCCATTGTCGCGGGCGCCAGTGAGACAGATAATGGATCTTTTGTGTGCGGACGACAGAGAGAAAACGTATAGAAAAACATTAATCGCATCTCTAGCAGCGTTATAGTACCTAGTAGCTAGCTGCCTGGTACCTTCGCTTGCTGAAAGTTGAAGGCCTGATGTCCTTCGGTGAGTGTTTACTGCTCGTGGGTGGTGGGTCCTTGCGTATGGTGACTCCGATTTGGCAGGACGAAAAGCTCGCCATGGAAACTGCGTACACTCTGAAAGAATTATTTTAATTTTGTACGATTATTTGGTTCCTCGTGTCCAACCTTCATTGGAAAAGCATGAAAATAAATTATTTTAGCTTCGCAACATATTTATACCCATTACCTCTTTTGACACGCGTCTTTTCTTTTTTTGCGCGTTAGTTTACGATAGATACTTTTTCAAAAAGTCAAAATATAATCTATTTTGAAAAGTATTGATTCCAATTCCTCACTTAATAATTACTACTGTAAATGCTCCATATTGAATCGAAGTGCTTGTGAGATTCAAAATCATAAACGAAATTTAAACAGGAACCATTTTCAAATGAAGAGATTATTGAGAAAGAAGTTCGCAGGTATTAAAGAAATGTATGCCGATAATTTTTTATTAAGTTCGACCTGCATTTTGACTGAAAGTTAATTTTAATTAATTAATCTTACCTTCTTCACTTAACTTAACCTAAAACAATTTTTGATTATTTGAATATTGATTCATATTGTTCATTCAATATTGATTTTTGAATATTGCAAACTAAATCATTAAATTGATATCATTTGACATTGCTGACCTCGATGCTATATCGCTAGAAACAGTCCTTACATCGGAGACTGCTGTGCAGTGTCCACATATCGCATGACAGCGAGCGTGCACGATTCAGCACTCACTGTGTGATAAAATGAATTTGTTACGTGCAGATAGCGCACGAGAGAAATTACCGAGGGGTGGTTTTTAGGGGTACGTTTACCACGGGACGGCGAATGGGATGGGTTAACAGGCCAACTGGAACATTATAAATTTACCTCTTTATCCCCGTGCTTACACCCCTACTCAGTACCCCTTTCTATCTCCCTTCCCCATCCCTTCTCTCTCTCTCTCTCTCTTCTCTCTCTGGAGGGATGACCTGTTATTAAAAGTTGGTCTATTCAATTTTTATATCAGTGAATTGCACACCTTTTTAACAATGCAATTGAACGTGATGCTAATAAATTGAATGTTTAATTTAAAATTGCTAGAAAATTTATTAGGATAACGATTTGCATAGGAAATTTAATAACTAACTTGTTATTGTGGACAATTTACACCAACTCGACAATGCCCTCATGAAATCACATGGGAAATTCTAGCAGAGAATGCCAGCGAAATAGAGTTTTCATTTTTGGAAACTGACAAAAGTTATGGAACTAATCGAGGTTTTCCATTCATGTTCATGCCTCTATAGAAATAGAGCTGAATTCTGCACGAAATTGAAAAGCTATAACAAGGTACGCAGCCTTTTAGTTGTTTCGATTTTCCCAAATTATTTATGTCACTGGGTACGTCTGGTCATTATTTATAATTAGTTCATTGTTTTTATCTGATATCATTAATATTTTCCATACGTTGTTTGATTCCCTAAATCATATGATTTTGTCCTTTGTTAGAATACTGTAGTTCTTTATGAATCAGGAGCTCGGTTTATCAATTTATACTTAACATTTCGTTTCCGAGTCAGTCTGTATAAAGCAAAGCAAAGAAAACATCACAAATTCCTGTTGACTTTGCACGAGCATCAAATTACTTGCGTATAATTTCACCAACAAGATGAATCAGTTAGCGACGTGTGATCGGTGATCGGTGATTGGTGATCGGTGATCGGTGATCGGTGATGGCAGGGCGTGCGCGGTCACGCGACACGGGGTAATCGAACCCAAACCTCCGAAAACACCAGGGGGCCAATTATCAATCCATTCTTTCATAACCTTCGAGAACCCCTCTCTGTGTGTGTATATGCTCAGTGCTGATATTTTGTGCCCTCGCCCCTGCCTCCGGGGTGCTCCAGCAACAGGAACATCTGCCTCTGCGCTCGATCGATTCTGCCGACTCTGACACCGATGGGTGCAAAGTATCAGCAGGAATTATACGCTGAGAAGATGAGCAGTTATATTTGTGTTTGCGTTTGATGAACATGCAAGGGCCATTTCGGATGTTAGTTATTCCTTTGTTATTGGACGATCCGCTTGACTTCTGGCACAAATTAGTGAGAAATCGTTTGGTAGCCGTTTTGGGGCGCGTGTGCAATTATATTGTGGGCCATGTTTTGGTGCTGGCGGACGGTTATCCGGGTACTTAAGTTGAAAATGCTGGGATTGTTTGGAGGTTGCTTGAAAGTATAGGGCACTATTGTTTTCTGTCGATTTATGAAAAGAACGATTGATAGCTTTCATGTGGGAGGTTCATAGAGATTTGGCATTATCATTTTTACTGTATTAGGAAAACCATTTCTGGTTCTCTGTCGAGAGACGTAGCCGATGTTTAAATCCCAACGCAGCGTGGCATACGAGCGTCAGATTGAATCCTGCTCAACAGCACAATTCACCCATTTTATTCAAGCAGTTTTCCGACTGAACACCTTTTACTAGGTTTTAACTTCAGGTATAATAGCAATATCATAATAAAACTCAGGTAGGTCGTGTAAAAGAAGTTATAGACCAAAACGAATTGACTTTCGAGACGTACTTTCAGTGAATCTCCATACGTGTCCTTATAATGCCTGACATAGAAATGATTGAAGGCCAGGCGAGTACAATACCAACTTGGGCTGAATGAAGGAAAGCCGTCGGAGAAATACAAACTGTCAGTGTGAATGGACGCCCTTAGAAAATAATGAACTACCCTCGAAAAACCCGACGAGTAAATTTATGTCCACAATAGCAACTTCGGAATTATGTCTTGGTTTGGCTTGGGAAATAAAGAATTTGTTTCATTTTCAGCCACTTGATAATAATTCCAAAAGATATTGCCCAGTTTCACAATCGGTTCTGGTGGAACGAATTTTTTTTACGATGTGATAAAATTAGTTGGATCCACCTCCGTACGAAATTGTTTGGTATTTTTCGGCACGCGGGCTTTGAGCAAACCTTTGCGGGTGTCTTTTTCCCATAGCTAAACAGCGCTAAGAAGAGAAAAAGCGCTGGGCGGCATTTCAGAGGAGCTCTTGAAGAGTCAAAAATAAAGCCGTATAAAGGATACCTACCCTTAATTGTCATTGTCTGGGACGAACAAGTATATACGCTGCCCATTGTGCTATTTCGGGTAACTAATTGAGTGACATTAATTTCTGCGAACATATTTTAAGCACTTACATGATGGGATATTCATTAACCGATTAAAAATAATATTTTTGTGATCGATCTTATCAGATCGATAATTTTAATGACGCTGATTCTGGCCGACTGGAGGCATTTGCAGAACTAACAAAACTCTTTGGCTATTTCAGCATGCCTGAAACCAGCCGTAGTTTTTTCACCAAAGCATTGTTTTTCCTATTTACCTGCGTTAATATCAACATCTGAATTGAAATCCTTGCCTGAACAACCATTTAACTCGATCAATAAACAAGATCGACATTAGATATTCCCTCTTTATTTGGTTCGTATCATTAAAGTTGAACTTGCCATTGTAAATTGACAGCACACTATACGAGTGAACATTTTAAATGCATTCAGAATAAATAAACGATTTGAATAAATTGATTTACATATAATCATTTGGTCCTTAGAAAATCAACTCTTTGGGTAGACTGCATCTAAACGTTCATTTTGTACTGCTAGTGTGGGTGTTGTCAATACTTCCTCGCTTTATGTATAGAAGCTCCGTGTAATTGTACTTGATTCTGCAAAAAAGCCAGGTGTTGTCAAACAATATGGTACATTTTTTGCCGCTTTCTTATAAGATTGTATTGTTTGCTATAAAACAACATCGGACAAAAGCTGACCAAATAAGAAATTGACAAAAGTCAGGTAGAGTTTCCGTGTATTGTTGGGGTAACCTATGTCTGGGGGAGGTTTTACATTTTACAAGGGACTTACTAACATTACTATAAGCTTGCTGTTTACATTTTCTCGCCTGGCGAAAATACATCTCGGGATCCTGGCGCCAATTTTTGGATCTATTCATTCCTACCAGACATTCGAGTCAATTGAGGAACCAAGTTAGTTTTCATTCACAGAGTTTGTGTTTTTTTCTTCGGAGTTCTAAAAATTTCCCACCAAAAGTAAAGCTATTTTGATTTTTTGACTTCGTTTGACTATCGCAGTGGAGGACAGATATCCAGATATCCGACCCACTTCCACAGTTGATCAGAAGAAAATGATCAAAACATATAAAATTGAACCAAAATCTCCATTATATCTTTTGTCGATATTTTCATGTTGATCGCACATAGCTTTCATGCGTATTTAAACAATTGATGCATGGTTGGACTTGGGGGTGGTCGCCTAACAAACAAGGAAGTCAATATTTGACCGCCAAATTGGTCTCCGTTAGTTGAATGCCCTATTATTTGATTAGGCGCCACTTCTTGTTGGAATCAAATTAAATGCATTTTTTACCGAGGCAATTCTGTAAATAAAAAGGTAGAGAGACGGTTTTAATAGCTGCAAAGTAAATTGGTCGATTTGGTTAAGGAAGCCGTATTTACGGTTGATTGCATTGGTCAGGTTTCTTTCCCGCCGGGCTATATAAAGTCAAACTTTTATATTTGATTATGGTTCGGATAACGTGGCCAGTGAGGGTCACTCCTTACACAAAACATATAAAAAAATCTTTGATTTAATCTCTTGTACGATGGTTTGAAAGTTTATGTCCACCTCGTAAAAACAAATTAATCACAAGCATTAATTTTCACCCTGGCTGTTAAATTACCTTCCGGCGAAGAAAATGTTATAAAAATCGTATCTTTGGTGTGAAAATAGCTTAATGATTGAGATATTAAAATATTTTCTTTTACGAGCTTAACATTTTTGTCACGGCATCCTAATTAAGGAATTAGAATTTAAATTGGATGATATAATTAAGAAATTGAGATGTCTAAGTAGCAGAGATTGGAACCAATCAAGATTTCCTCATTTAGAAAAGCTATAACAAAGGTTTAGTTCTTATTCTAGTCAAGAGAAGATTTTTTTTTGTTTCTTTTAAGTGTGTGCAAGATGGGGTTCTGATATCTCGGTTTACTTAATGATATCAGCTGTCAACGAAGGTTGCCCCAACTATTTCATTCTTCAGCCATGATTATTTTAAAATAGCCTTGCGCCAGGGCATAGGCGTTCGAAAGCCGTAACTTTTTTACTGTGAAGAAATCACGCTTAAAAATCTTCAGAACATAAAATTGGATGAGAAATTAGTTGGGTAACTCGTATCCACGGTTAATTGCCAGCATTGCCATTTCCTTGCCGATTCTCAGCACCATCAGAATGTCTACACAATTTAACTGTTGGCAATGATCGCAAATTGCTTGTACTTGTTGTAATTAAACCATAAAGATGGTATCAATGATATTTCACTATAATATCATCTCACACTATAATGGTATCGATGATCTTCTAGTGTTGAGACGTTAAGCTTTTTTAGATATATTTAGTGCTAACTATCGAAGATAATTAATAAATATGCGATTCATTGATGGAACCTGTTGAAATGGTGTGTGCGTGAGAAATACTTTGGCTACCCTTAAGTTCCCTCAGCGAGTGGAGTGGACAGGGGTGTGGAAAGAAATGTTTCGAAATAATTACAATTTTTTTTTACCGAAGACACATCAGACATATAATTTACACGATAGTTTCATAACATTTACACGGTCACAATATTTACAGTTATACATTTCGAACATGAAATCAATTTACAAATATATTAAACTCGCTTTTGTTTGTCATTCTTGCAGAATTGTTGGATTTCACACACAATGTAGAGTGGAAAATAAATACAGACATCGATGCGTATAAAAAGTAATAGATATTCAAAATATTCTACATGAGATCGACAGAAAATATGATATATACTTGTGTGAAAATTATAACATTGTATTGCATTCAGTGAGCATAGAGTTCAAGGACTGCAATTGATTTAAATTAATTGAAATCGCATTACTTCTGTTTAATTGCTATAGTTTATATACCTATTCATGGGAAACTCTTGATCCTGCTATAGAATATTCAGTTTTTCATTGGCATAAATCAAGTTAAATTGTCATTAATTCATTCCACAGTTGCATATTGTAAACGATAATTCTATTTCAGGAATGCTTGCAAATATTTCGATAACTATACACTCAATTCAACCAACCCAAAAAGGTAGATATCTTTTCAAAATCCGCAGTCGCACCAAAATTCACACATTTTTACAATATATCAACAAAACGTAAATATACAAAATATAGGAATCGAGTTTGTCTCTATCAGTCACACAGCATCACAAATCAATGTTATGAGAGGCCTACACTCGACGATGGCGACGTCGTCCTTTGGCCGTTCTGCTGCTGATGCTGCATCCCTGGATGACACATGCCCTGAGGGCCCCCCATCAACGGGCCCATGTGATGCCTGCCCAGAAGGGCAGCGGCCGTCACCGCCGCGTGGTGGGCATGCAGCGCTTCTGAGGGGTGGTGGAAGTACTGCTGCATGGGGTGGTGGCCCCCATACATCGGATGGGGACGGGCGGCAGCGACGGCAGCCATTTTCAACTTTTCGATTTCCGCCTCTTGCAGACGTTTCGCCTTAGCCCGACGATTTTGGAACCAGATTTTCACTTGGGTCTCGGTGAGATGCAGCGACGAGCTGAACTCTGCGCGTTCGGCAATGCTCAGGTATTGTTTCTCTCTGAACTTCTTCTCGAGCGACAGGAGCTGCTGGGTGGTGAACGGGGTGCGAGGCTTGCGGTTTGGCTTGTGCTTGCGGAGGTTGCATTTCAGTTTCGGTGCCTCGCCGTTTGAGTCTGGAAACAGAAAGAAAATAGATTTATTAGTTTTTTTATTATTGGAACTGTGGCGTGGAAATTGTCGCTTGACTTACAATTGGGTCATCAGCATATTGTGACGATGGAATAT
This sequence comes from Nemurella pictetii, assembly GCA_921293315.2. NCBI lineage: Eukaryota > Metazoa > Arthropoda > Insecta > Plecoptera > Nemouridae > Nemurella > Nemurella pictetii. The sequence continues at coordinate 15,709,271 of OV121120.1, read as the reverse complement.
TCCTCCATGATAATCAGTCGGTTTCCGCAAGAATAGTACATTCAGCCCGCAAAAGTCAGTTCAAATGCTATTGATGCCAGACGAGCATTCGTGGTCAAGAAAATTAATGTGAATTTGCATAAGTAAATTCTCTAGATATGATATGTCTAAATTGTGTCTACTCCGTATTATGAGTAACATAAATTTTCCAAACCGCTCTAAGAAATAACTTCATTATTCACATAATAATATAAGGGGTTTCTTTTTTTCATCCCCATATTTGTATAACTCTTTCACCCACCGTATCAAAATATCTGTAATGAAACCGAAACGCATGCCAAGTTCGTGCTACACACATGTTTGCGTGAATTTCAGCTATTAACAGAGTGCCGCCCGATATGCCATACATTTATTTCACATTTACATATTTATTCAATGAGTTTATTCAAGGAAAATCGACTCTTAATGTAATGGAAACATCATATAAACAAAAGCAGAAACAGTTACTTTGCTACCTAAAGCTGTCATGCCCCCAGATTTCTTTCCACTTGAAATATATGCACTCGGTAAGGGCCGCGCGGGATCAAGATGACGAATTGTGTCTGGCTCCCATGAATCACGTCCCCTTATTCTCGGACACAGAATCGCCTAATTTGTATGTACTTAAGTCGGCTAATATTCTTAGATTGCGATTTATGTAATTTGCCTTGCAGTGGACATATTTCACTGCTCCTATGCATGGTCAATCTGATAAGAAAGAAAATGAAATACACCGGGAATGACGAAGTCCCCATGCTGTAACCTGGCGCCTCCACCGAGGAGCGTATTCCTCATTATTCCTTATTACATACCCCCCCGTAGGGGCAATTAAATTCTTTAATTATGATTTATTTTACTTATTAAAGATGTAGGAAACCATGGGTACATAAAATGCTGAGAATTGTAGTTCGCATTTTGACACATTAATTGTCAAGAGTCAGAAGTTCAAGCCAGTTCCTAAAGCGTAGCCTATAAAAGTGATTAAATCACATTGTCTGCTAATGAGCTATGACACCGACACTTCTAAATCTGTATAATTTTACAATTAGACGATTTAATAAAACGCGTAAGCCTTACCAGGTGTCTTTTTTATGATAGGCGCATAGCAATTATCATTTTTCACAGAGAGGTAAATGTCACCGAGGGACAGTAATCACACAGTGACAATGTCACAAAAATATAACGCGATTAATAATTGAAGAAGGAAGCGGGGAAATTTCTCGACACGTTTTTCATATTCATTGTCGCATTATTAGAGTTTTTTTTTGTAGAATAATATGATACAAATTTATTAGCGAGTTCAATTGAATTAATTTGAAATGAATATATGCATTTGAGTCGTCCACTGTTCGTATGGTAAAGTATCGTTCTTTATAACTGTCACTTGAGGATGTATGGAATAATTTATTGTTTCCTTTATGAAACGAAGACGTTAGAGTAAATCACTTTGAAATTGAATTATATATCGAAAAGTTTGATTTATAAGTACTATTGATTAGAAAAGAGGCATGCAATACTTTTCTTAGGGCACTCCTATAATGTTATAAACTCTTGTGTAGGTAAATTTAAAAGAAATGTGACCACACGCTTTATAAGAGAATGTATGCGGAAAATTCTCTGCAAAATCTTATATTCTTTCATTGGTTTCGACCAATTTGTTCACAGTCACTCTTCGAACTGATGACGCATGCATCTTCGAAAGCCGCTCATCTCTCCCAATTATCTATAATTTGCTCGTTATTGAGCCTAATCGCTTGTATACGTGTGCCTGATATTTATTGATACCATTTGTACTGCCCGAGGCGGTTTGCTGATGCCATATAATTAGATATGATTTCTCGGCTCAACATCCTCATTTCATGTTGGCCATAAATACGGGCAAGGATCTCTTGGCCTTTTTAGTGAAGGTGTGCTTTTTTTTAACATAATCAACTATCACGGTATAACCATCAGGTCTGTCTTCAAATAACTTACATGAAAAGGAAATCATGCTTCCGTTACTTGCGGTCATAGGATATGCAATCAACCGTATAAATACTTGCTTTATTAGAAGATTTAAAAATTGATTGTCCTTGTGTTTGGAATTTAAAATTAATTGTAAAAATGTCGCTTCACTAGACTTGTGGTTCTGTTTTTGGCTACCGGATATTCATAATAAATTCTTTTTGTAAGGTAATGCGGCGCAGAGTCATAAGCATGTGGTTTTCAATGTCCATGATCCATTCGAAGCCTACCCAATGAACTGGGAACTTGCCGGCAAGAAATTAAAAAAAGCAATCTCACTGATTGCAAAGATAAGTCGTTTGAAATTCGAACTGAAAAATCGATTAATGATCTCCGACGTTTTTTCAACTACGATATGGCGACTTGAATTCGATGGCGTGCCGGCATTTGCAGGTTTTAATTGGCGAGCAACAATTTGATGACTCTAGTTTTTCACACGTGTTTCTTGGAAGCTAAATTGTTCACATCCTTCGAAATCTCTTCGAAGCGTTAAGGATAATCGCCGAGACACGCGTACAAGTGCACAACAAATGTGGTGAGCTGGTAATAATTAAAGTCACTCATCGAAGAGCATTACAAGTCACGAAATGGTATCGCTAGTAAATTTACAATTATTTGGCTCACTGGTTTTACATTTGATATGCGCTGCATGTGCAGTGCAGTTACCGTGTAGACTGCAATTTACACGTCGATCGAATTGTGATTACACGTTGCGACTTGCAATGCAACACAGAACAAACAACGCGCTGCGAACGTGTAGATTTTAGCAAATAATTGCAGTAATATGTAATATTATGATAATTGATGATAGAATTGAATACGTATAACCCTATTGTCTTGTTGTTTTCGAAATGAATTATTGTCCAGATTATCTTATGATGTTGAGAGGTCAATCTTGTACAGTGGTGCATCTGCACACTTAAATACGATGCTAGATTTTGCAAAATGCAATGAGGATTCAAATCCTTGAGAAACAATCCGTAAACTGATATGAAATTTAGATTTTAATTGTCTAGTCTACACTTTAGCCTTTGAATTAATAACTCATTAACGTAGAATACCATTTCATTTCTCGGATCCATATCGTATAGATGAGTAATTTCAGCATTTGTTTTTTCGTGTTATTAGCTACCGTTCACGATTACTAGGGATGGATTCATAGTTAAAAACTTTGCTATCTTGATTATAAAATTCGCAAGCTTCGGTCAGAGATTTTTTGCTCCTTCTTCGAGCCTGGTCGGTGACTGCAAAACCCGAACCGAACTCTGCCGGCTCAGGGACCACGGCTACTAATTGGTTCGTATAGACACTACTTTGTGATTGTGTCACGTTGAGTTTGATTAATGATTCTTTATTTTGTCTTGTCATCACAGGTCGTCTCATGATACAGAAATTTGTTCAATTTTCTATGCCGAGCCGCGCGGCACACACACACAAAAAAAGCAAGACAACGCAAAACTAACAACGCAATCTTGTTCGAAATACTGCCACCACCACCAGCATGTAGGACCCAAGGCGATATTTTACGGTCATTAAGTTTTCAGATTCTTCTGATGACATTCTACCGTCAGTTTAAACTTTACATGGTCCTTCGTGGTTCTAACAGATGATCCTTGGCTAATGGTTTAATCCGTTCGAAGCCAAAATGTATTTATCATGCCCACAAAGATTCCTGCCACGAAAACCTGGCACCTCCATCTAGATGCAGTTTCTTATCCGCTAAATGTCACGGTTTTCCCTTGTATCATAAGAAATTTACAGCGAATTGTTTTTTTTATAAATAGACATACAGATCTAGACTAGTAGTCAAGTGTTTTATCGCAAAACGTTCCTTGATCCGATAGAAATCCGATCACATTCGAAATCGGTGTATAGTTTAAAGGTTCAGTTTGATGGATATCTAGCGAGATGTCTTCAAAATCTGATAGATACGGAAGATGTCCATAGATATCGAACGTTGTTAGCGATTACGATTTGCGTAGGTAAACTGTACTTGAAACGAACAAGATAATAACGAAGAAGTATAGAATATCCGTGATTATACCTATATTAACAACATAAACGAAGAGCATTATATTTCAAGTTTATAGGTAAAGTTGGCCCATCATCGAGTAGCGAACGCACACGACTCGTTGGCTCGTAAAACGTTTAATGAAGTGCTTGATGGACGTAATTATTAATAGCATTGGAAATGGCTGTTAGTTCTGCGTGCGGCGTGCGGCGCAGCGTTCGCCGGCGAGGAAGCAAATGCCTGCCGCCAGAAATTACCGCGTCGAGCTCGCTAAAGCTAACCGACGGCCACCAACAGTTTATTGCGCGAGATCAAAGGGAAGATGCGTTATTGCCTCGACCCTAAGCCAATGAGACGCGCGAAATTCTTGCCATGGACTTTGACTTTTCAACACCGGTAAAGTGTGACTTTATCTTCGAGTGAAGTTGCGGGGCTAAATCAGATTGAATAAGTATAATTTGTGGAATGATTCGCGCTGCTGCGCTTGTAAAAGTGTTTGACTCTCAAGAGAAAGTTTGACGCTAATCAGTTGTTAAGTCAACATCTCCTGTATGTTGCCGTGTATCAGTCCTGGTAATTGAGAAGGACTTTTGTGCTGATGCTATATCCATATTGACACATTGTCATATGACACTTATCAATATGCATGGTGCTTGAAGGCTCGTTGCATACGTGCATATCTATGGGAGGTAATTAAAACTTCCACGCTTCATTAAATCATTGTGTAAATCACATAAAATATTGTTCTATTTTTCCTTAAAGATGTATAAAATAAATATTTATAAACTGTCCTTATGCTGGGCTTGGTTTTATAGAAACTCAATGCAAATGTTGTAGACATAGCTGAGTCTCAATTGAAAAAGTAGGCTACGCACCCTCTCAAAGGGCCTAATGTCAATCTTGTACGAAATCAAACTTATCTCTATAAAACGTCGCACCTATTGTCAACACAAGAGTTCAATTTGCAAATTTGTAACCCATTCAATTGTAACTTCTCGAGTTCTATAGGTATATCTACCATAACAAACTCAAAGTAAACACGAGGTTGTCAATTTCAAAACCATCCAATAACTTGAAGAAATCCAACATATCTTACGACAAACCCAATGTCAACATCAGAGTTAAGCCCAATACTCGGCATCTTCGAGTTCGACCCTAAAAAACAACGTGAAACGTCTCCTCACCTGGCGATCCGCCGAGTCCGGCAAAGACAGCCGCCGCCGAAGGGCCCATCGCGCCCGTCCCGCCCGGGAACATAGCGCCGGGGTAGTGTCCCATCGCCGCCCAGTTGCCCACGTGCTGGTGCCCCTGTCCCGGATGGTGCAACCCCGCCGTGTACGCCGCCGCCGCCGCCGCGAGCGCGGAGAACGGCGTGGGCCTCACCGGCGCCACCATCCCGTTGTGCCCCATCACGAACCGCATGTCTCCATGCCTCATCGGCGGCGGCGGCGACTGCGGCGTCGGCGTGCTGCCCGGCGTCGACACGCTCTCCGGCGGCGAGTTGGTGTCGCGGATGACCTCGACGTCGACGTCGTCGTCGTCGTCGTCCTCGTCGACGTCCTCGTCGGTGGAGATCGGCTCGGAGAAAGACTGCGGGCTGGAGAATGACGAGCGTTTCGGCCGGGTGTCGGCTAGCAGGGCGGCGACGCTGAACGATATGTGCGGGTTTTGACGCGGCGGCGACGGATTCGACGGCGACTTCGGGATTGACGGGTTGTCCTCGATCGTGTCGTTCGTGATTGACTCCATTTTCATCGGGGCGCCGGCTTTCGGTGACCGGTGATGGTTGGGGGTTAGTTTCAGGATTGTCATGCTAGCTGTGGTGTCTTCTAGCATAGGAAAGTCTGTGTGCAATCTCGCGGTTGGTGCTGGATTGTCGCTACTCGCTCAAGACCGACGGCGTTCACACATTGGCACTGGTGAATTGGTTCGGCAATTCCAAATCACGCTCGCGCGCGAACGAAAACACTGATTTTCTTTCTTCCAACGCTTTTCTTCACTTGTCTCTCACAGTTTTTCGTATACACACTTGTTGTCAAAACATGAAAGTCAACGCACAGTCTACACGCACCGAAACACCAGCAATTATCGATATTGCGATCTGATAATCAGTGATGTAAATGATGATGGCTGCTAAGTCGGCTGCTAATCGATCGTCTACACACATACACCCTGCGTTTCGGTAGAGCAGACCACGACTGAGCCAACCGAGTCGGCTGCAGTCGAAATCCCGCTCGGCAACAGCGACGTGCAGGGGCGTTTCTCTCGGAGGCGTTGCCCGGCGGCGGCTCCACCCATATTGTCTGCATTGTTGCACCCGGCTGTCTCGGCTTCGATGCTCGTGCTCGCTCCTCTGTTCGCTGCATCTGCCGGCCTCGCCGGGTATATACACGTCGATTGTTGTCTTTGTCGCGAGTCAAAAGCGCTGTAAATCACATCAGACGCGACACTTGACATCTCTGTAAACTCAAGCACCGTGCCACGTACAACAATGTAATTGTGAATAATTTTATTCTTGCCCAACAATGGTGGTTTTTTGTGGAAAAATAATGGGATATGTTGTTTGAAAGTTTTGCTTGCAGCTAAGCCTAAGATTATGTTTGGCTGAAATTTAATATGGCTACGGTAATCGTAAGCCGAACAGGGCATTGGCCTAACTGAAGGTGCAGTGGTTGTATGCATGGCTTAGGTACATAGAACATTAAATTGGTTTCCATGTAGGTACTTTGATCGAGTAATGATTATCCAATTGAGATTGATTATACATGAGTGGTGATATTAGTGAACTTTGAAGATACGCGTCTTAACGTCGGACCATCTCAAATGTTTGACGTCAATCAATTAAATCCTTGATCATTAAGCACACAAACAAGTGTAATCTTCCAATAATTAGCGAGGGCATCAAGTGCCATTGAAATAATTTTGCTATCAAAATCTTCATCGGTGTATTTTTAAATCGCATCGGAGACTATTTATAAACAGCATGTGTGTACAAATTTACGAAATTGTTTTTCTGCTTTTGTGTTTTATTCAGCATTGATTAGACTTTTATTGCGGGTCACATTTTGGGTCGTTTCTTTCACTGACGTCAATTGGATGTTAATTACCAAGAGTCAATTAAGAAATCAAAGGGTCAGATTTTTTGCCTTCGATTATCTATTATCAGTGGCCCAATTTCATCCTCATTATAATAGGCCTACGCCAAAATATTTTATATTCCCATTCTCACAAATCTAATCGACATAATGTATTCATATTTAAGTTGGAGATCTGCTGGGGATTGAGAATATTAAATATTATGATCAGAGGACATATTTAGTGACCTATAAACTGATTTGATGAGTTTAATTAAGATAGCAACCTTTGCACCGGGTTATCGATAATCATCACTAATATTATTAAACTTATCACTGATAACAATGGATACTATATTTACAATCTTTTTATTTACAATATTGATTGCATTGATTGAATTACAGGACTAAGTCAACTTGATTTGATGTTGACTTAGTTGATCAGAACTCGTGTTTTTTTTTTGGAAATTAGAATATATTTTTGAAAGAAAACTTGCAAAAAGAGCTTGTACCTATTGCTTGGGCAGATTCATTTTTCCTGAATAAATGTGAAGGAGTAATATATCTTTATATTGATTCTGCTTGCATCATATTCCGACAATTATGCACTACACATTTTTGCACAAGTATTCTTTGTAGTCTAAAGGCTACTATTTAAAAAAACTAATTCATAATTAATTCACGAATTGACAATTCAGGATTAAGCTATTATTCCGACATGGAATTAATATATCAATGTTTTGTATTCCTTGAATTCGTAAATGCACTTTTTTGCAGTATGCATGATACCCCTAATTTAAGATTACTTCCTCGGGTATACACTTTTAATAATATGTATATATAACTTCACTTGCATTGTAGAACGTCCACTTCTTGAATGTCTAAAGCTTGCGCCATAGAGTAAAGAAGCCATTCTTTACTCTATGCTTGCGCCTTATAACTTTATCACATGCATTGGCATTCATACAAATACATGTAAATGCAAAATATTAAAAGTATGACCCCTCTTTGTATGCAGCTCTATGTTGAGCATTGTTGCTTTCTTATCTTAATGGTGAGGCATTTCTTAACCTTAAGCTAACTTTATTTAACCTTTGAATTTGAAATGGTAATGGTAACTTGCCATGATAGAACTGTGTATATATCTAACGTGGTGGTGCATGCCTTAATCTGAGACGTACTTCACTTTTCAGATGTTTTATGTGGAAAATTATCTTCTTGGTTGTTAAATGTGACATTTAAAAGAAAAGAAAAATCTCAACTAAGTAATAGTACTCAAAAGGTAGGTAGGTATATAAATCTATCACTTATCTGCTCAGTTTTAAAGGATTCAAGTTTTCTTTACATTTGTAAAACGAATGCAGGACAAACTAAGACGAGTCCATAACCTGAATAATCGAACGATTTTAAGAAATACGCGTAAGAAAAAAAATCTATTAAAAATCTCAGCTGATAGCTTGAATAAAATGTAGGCTATCAACCAAAAATCCACAAAATTTTATATCTTAGTGTCCACTTATCAATGGCTGCAATTAAATCAATACAAATTTAGATCGTCACAGATCTGAAACACCTGCTGTATTCGTAGATATTGGAAGGTGTAATGGTCGTGATTCGTTCAGCTATGTGCTTGGTAGCTGGAACCAGCTGGGACCATGCTGAGCCTGACCATGGGGCATGGCACTGGGGGTTACCGAAGCCGGAAGGGTGATGATTTCCAACCATCAATTCAAAGCGCGCGTGCTATACGAGACCGGACACATAAACGGTATCACTGTTAGCGGTATCGCTTGTGTGAAAAACAGCCGCTCTGCCGCTAAATTCGTGGACATTTAAGCGGTTTTTGATAAGGAAGAAAGCGGAAAACATATTTTGATGCCAACAGCTATATTTTGTTGCTGAAAAACCGCTATCAGGATATCCTCATCATGGTCATTTACACGCTAAATATGCTGGACGTAAATTATGACGTGTTATTAAAATTTTAGTATCTATAAAGCTTGGCAAGCTTTAGTATAGATAATAAAATAGTGTGAATCTCTATTGAGTTCTGAATTTCAATCCCGAAATATGATTACGATCACTATAACATGAATTTTGGGAGATAAATTGATTTTCCAGATTTATATTTTAATTAGTTATACATTAACATCATTTTCGCTGCATTAATTTAAATGTAATTGACTCAAATTTCCTCTCGAGTCTTGAAGGATCATCGTATATCAAAGTGAAATATATTTTAAACACTATAGCATTCTATTTCCGATAAGAATCATCCATAACCCACTAATTTTCATTCAAATTTACAGACATAATGTCTGAGCCAGATCTATTTCAATCTTTAACAAATAAATTTTCACCAACTTATCTCCCAGCAGTGCAACCATTTTGCACCCTGTAATTGAAGTACTATACGTATAAACGCAAACCATAAGAGATATGTGTATGCCTGCTATATCCATGCAAATGCGTATATATAAGGACAAAAAGCCCGTGCTCGTAAATATAATGCACGATAAAGGGCGCCAGGACACGGGAATCCATCCTTACTCGATGGTCCGTCGCTTGCTCACCGTCAACCGACCGTTAACAAACCGTTAACGGACCGCACTTTGCCCACGCCATGGTCCTGGCTCTTGACTGTTATCAGCTAACTAAAATGAAATAACACGCAGCATTGGCCATTCACATTTACCACATGGGCTTGAATTTTCCCCGCATGCTAAAGCTGTATAGATTTCACCTATGGTGGAACAATTCCCTGTTTTGGGGTAAAATTAAATAACTCATATCGGGCCAACTATACGAAAGCTATGGCCAATTTCAACGTTGATCGAATTACATATTATGAATATCGCTGCACGTTAAGTGGTTAAGATTTAAAATTTGATATATAAGGTGAAGATAAGGACTTATCTGAACTAAACAACCGTGATCCGTTCAATGAACGTGTTCAATGATATTTTTTACCACACATATAATTTAGGTGTTGGCAGCACACTCATGCGCTTGAAATTGACTTCGGACTCTTTTTGAAGTTTCAGTTCCTAATTCGTAACAGCAAGTGGATTGTCTTGACAGTGATTACACATGCGAGGTGTCCCTTTGCCAATAAATTACTGTTCATGTGTGAAACTCGACCATTTAGCCTAAGAAAACAGAGTTAACCACAGCGTATCCCCGTTTGCTCTCTTGTCAAAGTCTCGTAAAATTAACGCTTTCGTCCACCAAGCCAGAAGAATTTAAATTGAACTAATAGGCATACCTTAATAAATAAGTCAAATCATTGCCAAGTAGTCTTGTTAAGTGGATGATCGCTGCAGCTTCTTCGTGTTTTCTGCTGTACCTGAGAGAGATATATATCGGTTTCTTGTAAGCTGACATCTTCGCTCGTGGTATTCCAAGTTTTTTACTTTACAAATTATGAATTTAGATTTAAAAAGACATTATAAACGCCGCTAGAGAGCAAGGGACAGATAAATTTGCCTCTGTTTAGCAGTCGTCGGCCAATAATAAGTCAGCCGTAGTTAATTATTGCAGTCAGCTGCTTGATCAGAACTTCCTGCTAGAGGAATTACCGCAAGCCATTGATGTTTAATTGAATGATGTCAATCAAAAATTAAATAAGAAGCTTGAGAGAGAATCGTGCTCTGCATGTTAATTCTGTCGTTTTTAGGTTTATTATCGTTACAGGCAAAGCGCACGTGATGCTATTTATTGATCCCGACTGCATGATTATCAAAATGCATTTCTGACTAAAAAATATCAAATGAGTTTTTTTGCATCATAACGTGACTGATGTATATCATGAAATGTTTACCCGTAAAGTTTGGATCTAAATTTCAGGTCGCGCTAATAGGAAATATAAGGTAATTGGTACGTGTGATTGTTTACATACGTACACTTTTGCAGGTTGCTTTAAAATTTTACAGTTGTAATTAGCAATATCAATTAATACAGTTGAGTACTGTCGGAAAATCTCTGCTCAAGTTCATACGAGTATGTTTCCACATGGCATTAAATGACGCGTCAAATTTTATAACAGGATACACGCTTTGAAAAATTATATTGCCCTGCACTCATTTTTAATTGTAATTGCAATATACGAGATATAGGATGCATTATCTTCATTTTTAATTACCCGGTACCCTCATAAAAATGCTAAGGAACCGAAAAAGTGCATCGTAAAACCCTCATGCTTGTAAAAATAAAACTTACACATGTAAGACACAATTGCATATTATATTAATCGTATATCCGTTCTGTACGCTTTTAAAAGTTTTTGCGAAATTATGTGCCATGTATTTAGGAAAAATAAAATGGTCCGTGTTGCCTGGTTATTTCATTGACAATATTTCCTCGTCAATCCTCCTGCTGATGGCTTTGTTTTGATGTGGCACATGTAAACCACTTAAACAAGAAGCTCGAATCAACCTCTCAGCGGCTGAATCTTAACTAAACGACGCTCAACCACGCTCAACTCTGCATTTAGACGCGACGCCGCGAACGTGTCGACGCTGAAAACATTCGGGTGCAGAGGTTTGACACCCAGCATCGTCTGGCAGACTTCGAGAGCCGTGCTGGGAGTGTCAATTGCTATCTCAAATTTTCTCCAAATCTCAGCGTTCATTTCCATGTAGATGTACAACATTAATTGCTGCAATAAATACATCCAATATTGATGATCTTCAGCTTTTATTGATACAATATTCAAAATTCATGCTTTTGCGTGGAATAGAATAACGTTAAAAGTAGTGGCCGTTTCTCTTGATATGATTCGTATTTTGTAATTATGTACTATGCGACTGTATAGCTTATATTCTTTAATTTTCTTGATGTTACTACTACTAGTGAGTACTAAATTCAAGCCAAATCACTTATGAAAACCCACCATTTGGCATTTCAACTCGGTTGATTGATGTAGAATAAGAGATTTCAAAAAACCAAAATAGTGAGCCACACTATCTAACCACACCTTACAAAGACACCACGAATTTCGCACCACACCGTCGACGCCACTGGTCCCGAGGCAGCCCTCGGCGCGCCACTGGCGATGACACACTCTCTCGGGGGACGCGGGACTCGAGACGAGAGCCGCGGAGAATGTGCTTGTTGGTTTTTGGTTGAGCTAAATCTGTTTGCATATGTCTTTATCCCGGTTATTTGTGGGCTAATTTGTTACACTCACTTCGGCCGTTGGTATAACCATCACATGCTATACGCTCTGCGCTAACTACTCCCTGGCGCTCGCAGCAAATTTCTTGACTGAAATCTAACAGCGATTTTCGTATTGGATGCCTTTCCGATGATAACGTTTGGCGAAATTTATTTATGATCCTGCGTTACACGTTTCCGTAATCACTTATAAATGTACGAGTATACATTTAATTAAGAATTGAGATGGGTGTATATATATATAGCTGCAGGTATACTTTATGAAATGTTTTAAGGATATCGCTGTTTTAATTTGTTCATCTGCCAAAACTCATATGTGGCGGCTTCATAATAGATAAAAGGCGTGAATTATAATTGTTTTTTTTTCAAGCAATTACCACCTTCTGGCTCCTTCAGGAACCGCGCCGTCGGTACAAAGAAACGGACGAGTTTTAATTAGGGCTACGATCGCAAGAATTTATTGGTCCATTTCAAATAACGATGTGTCATTTTTGACATATTTATGAACACGTTTGAGAGTTGGTCCGTCCTTATTATATTTTACTTTATAAGCGCAAAGGCTGCGAAATAACCGTCAAAGGGATGAGATTAAAAGTAATCTATCCCTTTCTCCGCACGCCATTGTTACCAAATTTATTACAAAAGTGTGCAGTTATCCAGCTGTTGGTTTTGAAAATGGAAGAAAATGAATCCCGAGTTTTTGCCGACGCGATTTCGCAGGACTAATTTTTAATAAGGCTCTGCGACGATCCTCGTCGAGATGACTCTTGGAGATGACTGCGATGATAATATCGTTGCGTTTGTTACAGTTGACAAAAAGGTTGATGCCAATTTTCGTTCCATGTCAAAATGATTAAAATTGAGAGTATGGCGTCGGGAGTGTGGGCAGAAAAAAGCGTTTCGGGATTTGTGTTGTCAAACGAAAAAAGACTTGTTAAATTGTATTAGCTTGCCCATTGGGTAATAACGTGAAAGCATTGTACGTGACTGCAGCTTTGTGTCCCCTTTTTTCTCTTTTAACAAGCCATCGTTATCATATACTTGCCTATATATACTAAACGATTGATAGAATACTATATATATATATAAAGGTATCTTTTTTTCGCAAGTTCGGAAATCTATTTCTTTTTGCACACATCTAGAAAATCGCAGGCAAACCGGGTTCGTTAAAATGTTCAGCTCCTTTTAAGGAAGATTTCAGTATTGGCGAATTCTCAGAGCTAATGGTTGCCTCAAAAAGAATTTGGTACATTATATCCTATTGATGTTTTTGAAGAAAAGATCGCATATATACCTTTATACACACTTTATTTATAGGGAACCACAGATTATGTTTGGTAAAAATTTAGAACTATGGTTTTGACGTAGGCTTTTCAAAAATATATTGAAGCATGATATTCTTTCATCTTTTCTCAGAATTTAATGACAAAACATCACGTCGAATAATCCTATTGGCAAAAAAAATGATGAAACAATAGCTCGTTACGTTTCCCCATTATGCCACATGAGATGATAGGCATTTCAGAAAGTAACTCCGTCATTAAACAAGGATTTTGTTGTTGTCAACAGTATTTAACCAATATTTCAATGCTTATAAGAAAATGTTGGGCTCATGGTATTCAATATCGCCCAACTGCAGGCGTAAAACCACGGTTTGGCATTCTGTTTTTTTCTCCTCTGAGTTTCTGATGTTACCTCTTCTCCGCAATTGAACACAAGCTCAGACCGATTTGTTTCATTGCGTTCACATTAGGTATATTGCTGAAATTCATAGCTAAAGTATCTGTTTTTGCAGCAGAATTTGAATGAAATTAGTATTAAATACAGGTATAAACATTCTATTCGACTCAAATACCACTAAATGAGAGTTCAGCAGGTTACTTTGTAATTAGGGTGGGCCGTAATATTAACTCAATGTGGTTTTTGGTCCACTGTTTTAAGCTCTGTGAGTCCGCAATTCTCTTTGTGCACGGCCCAAAACAGAAACGTCTGGCATTATTACGGTGTGGTCAGTCGGCATAAACAGCTTTCATTTATAAAGCTTATATATTCACAAACCACCCCTTTTGCCTAGAACCCCTGCAGTAGTCATGTTTGTCGTCATTAAATAAATCTACAGACATATTTTTGGAAAAGTGTTCTGTATTCGGATCCTTGCGTATACAGTAACTTCAATTGTTATATGGGATTTGAAATTCAATTGGTAATTTAGTTTTGTCTATAGTAAAAATATTTTGCAAAGAAATTGGTGCATAGAGATTCCGTATAATGGTATCAAATTTAAACCATTTTTACCTTTTGTTGTATAGCATAGGTTATTCCACGGTCCAATTATCTCCCGCTTATTTGCTTGCAGCAGCTTTACCGAGCTCTCTTTGTGTTTTAAATAAAACAACGAGGTGCAGCTTAACTCGTGTTTATATATATAAAGACTAGAAACCATGAGCTCTTTTGAATGCAAAGTCAAGGGATAATTAGAAATAATTAAAGCCCATTAAATTAACTAGACATTTTAATTAGAGTAGAACGATGTTTTAGACTGGGGCTATGGACTCAGGAACTGGTAATTACTAGAGCTTATGCATTAGAGATATAATACAACAATGGGGTAGGAGAAGGGTGGCATTTACCGAAATTGCGTGCTGTTTAAATTCAGCTTTATATGGGCTGTATACATATAAAGTGTACACGAGGAATTCGGCACTGCATCTCTTAGCAAATGAAGAAAAGTCTAGCAATCTTGCCAGAAATAATTTATTGTCATCAGTTATGATTTGAGAATGATACTTTACTTAACAATTTATAACGATTAAATTGAATGAAGCTAAATCTTCACTGTAAAACTACGGCCAGAAAACAGGACCTGTGTTTCTGCTGTGATGTTTTCAAGATTTTTCCTTGCTTGCATTCAAAATCACTGAATATTTGCAATATTTGGCAACAAATTGGCCCCATATTTTCTTCACCTCGATTTTTTTTTATCCAGTTTTGCAAGACAAAGTACATATAGTTACACTCAACAACAACATGATTACAATAAGCATTAGCAAAATCCATACAATCTATGAAAAGTTTTCAGCTATAACATTTCTTTGAGTACCAATTTACATCACATCTAGATCTTTCGCGATCAGACCAACTCTAAAATAACTTACTCGTGAAACCACGAGAGAGGAAAACAAGCAGACGTAGTCTTCCGTTTCCACCAACTTTTCAATGGCTGAGATTGAATAGATATGTCAAAAACAGTCCGCTCTCCGCCCAGAATGCCCCTCTCTTCATGCCGGCCCTCCACTTGGCAATCTCGGCCTCGGTTAATTACCGAACGAAATGAGGTGTTTGAAAAGCTTTTTGGTAACACATAGAGTTGTCTTTACTTCTCCTAATTGCATAGCTTTACGCATATTTTAGTTCCTAACATGCCTCAAATACGATGGCATCAAGTCACTTATTCATCAGATAGCAGTTCGCAGCGAACAGGCTCGCAGCTCTCTCGATCCTATTTGTAAAAAACGTATTTTCATTTAAAATTGTTTCGTTGTGTAAAAGTCGGAGGAAAAAAAAATAATAGGCGACATGTGTGGCATTAGTTATTTAGTTTGGGAGGTATCTTTTGATGGATCTTGGTTTTATTTTTATTTACATAACCATTGCTTCTGTTTCGCGATGGTCTATTATAAATGATATTTGGGTTCACAATGGGAGTCTGTCTCTTATTTCATGTCTGAATCTCTGAAAATTACAAAGACTCGCTTCAAATTATGTTCGTACTCTAATTTGCGAAGGATTTAATTAGCCTCGTGAATGATTTAGGTAATGAGTATTCATAAAGAGACATCGTAGTCTCGTTTTGAAGCACGTCAAACTCGTGCTGTGAGACCTCCGAGTCTCTCAGAACATTTCATGCAACGCTTTTGTTTCAATAATCTGCCAAAATTCTGCATAATTTAATCGCACCTTTGAAGATGAAATCTATAGTAGCATTCTAAAATCGGAAATAACATATTTTCACAGACAGTAGAAAACATTTATAAATTATACCGACTATATATTTTTGTAAGAACATTATAGCATTGGCCAAAGTTGTGAAAACAAATAAATCGCGAGCATAGTTACCATCACCCGTGATTTGGAGTGAAACGATCGCAACTACACACAATTCTGCGATCCAACTGCTCGGATCGTAGCAGCTTTTCTTTGCCGGACAAGTTTATGGTATAAAATTTGTCGCCTCCGCTGCGCCAGGGGCATCAAACGGTGGAATGTCACGTCTATCGCTGTGTGTGTGTGTTTGTGTTTGGTTGTTGATGCTGATACCTGCGCTACCGCTTCGGCTGCGGCTGCGGCTGTGGCTGCGGCTGCTGCTGCTGCGCTGAGTTATATATAGTCGTCGTTGTCAGTTAGACAGTAGCTGGAAGAGTTTTACTTCGTCTCCAATTAACTGTGCTCTTTTAGAAGGCTAGCTAACCTGAAATAACGAGCAATGATAAACATCTGGACCACCATCCTTGCACGGAGCTGCCGCGATCCACAAGTGACGGTTGAATCAACGGGTTAGGTGTGTGGTAGTATGCGACAGTTTTCTGAGAAAAAGGGGTTAAATCTCGTTCGATTTTTCTTCTTTTTTTCACGTTTATGTGGAGGCCACCGTGACAAAGTTGATTCCATAATTGTTTTATCAGATTTTTATACTGTGCATGATAGTCTGAAATCTTGGTGTATTTTTCAGCACGATGCTGATATACAAAATACAATTTTTGTTCACATGGCTCTTCATAATTTAGCAGCCTAGTGCTATATTGAACGTGACGGTATACTATCTAATATCGAAGCGTATCAACAAATCGCCCTATCAATGATGCTTCTGCTACTTTATAGTGCCTAATATCGTCAATCAGCGTCAGATTTATCAGCAGGGATCAGCAAATGGGCATGATTCGCGCTCATTCGGCCATATTCAAATATTTCACCCCTCTCTGAAAATTAGGTCCACGGTAGAACAGCCTTTCGCCTGCGTATACTGTACATACATGGAGAAGGGCTTATAGTTGTATACATCATCGGCTACATTTGCATGGATTATAATCCAATACATCATCATTGCATCGTAATTGGCTTTGAACTATAGGATATTATATAAATCAGATGGAAAGGAAATTGAGGAAATATACATCGATGCGCCCAACTGTGTTATTCCACTCTATTATACGCGTATTATCGAAATATTATAGGTTGTAATGCTGGTTATGATCCAATTCATATGCGTGCTGGAAATGCATTGAATGATGTTGATCGTATTATCTGATAAATTTATTTCTGCCGAATATTTTATGCTTTTTAAACAAATTCCTGACAAAACCGTCCGGATAGATATGGATTATTGAAGAGCAGCGACATCGAATTATCTTCGATCTGATGTGATCGCCAAGGCATGAGCTAAAGTATGATTGATCGATTGGGTATAGCTTTAATCAGAAATCCAGGAGCTCTGTGTGAATAAATTAAGCGATGGTGCAAAGTTAAGTTGCGTAAGATAAATCTCGGCTTATGCATGCGAGGGATGATATATTTTAAACAAAATCCTTTTAGTGATAACTATAAGTAAGTATAAAGAACCGAGTAATGAACAGAATATCACACAACCATCTTTCCGTGGCTCTGAACCACTTCGCCACGCCAAGTATAAATATTATACATTTTTAAGAAAATGCCACTAAAATATAGGTACTACGTGAAGAGAAATGAAACCTGATTGTCAAAAAAAAAGTATTATGCAATGCGTTATGAGATGAAACCGTCACTTAAAAATATTTTATATTATCATTTTGTGATGTGCATTTTTAATATCACAGCGGATTCTAGCATAACACAATGCGTTTCAAATTTGTTTATATCAAACACCTCCCTTCCATCGTATTCCATCTCCGTGAGATTTCTGATCCGAGTCGAATTGAAAACACTTAACGTTAGATCTTTCACAATGAATATGTTAACAATTATTAACGCTTGTTCCTACCAAGAGTCGGGTATCACATCTCAAATCGCTTGTCGCCTTGTGAGTTGTGAGCTGTGAGCTATACATCGCGTGGCCGAGAAGCCGCAGACAGCGTTGATGACCGAAGGGTAATTGTGACATAGATTCTGATTGGCCGTTCCATGAATGGATTTCACACTTCACATGTCGCTATTATTTCCATCGGCCGGGCCTCGTGCCTAGCTCGATATCGCGTTGACACGCTTGTTAGAGGTCCCCCTCTTCTCGCACCCCGGTCTTTGCGCCTGCCATTCCACCCCCATTCCACCCCCGTGCCACCCTCCAGTCGAGCTTGTAATCAAACATTGATTATGTGTGGAAATCGAGACGGTGGGTGCGACAAGGAGGCAAGTGTGTGCGTTACGCAATACGGAATGACACACGACATATGAACCCATGGGAAGATTTTTTTTACTGCTCCTAAATATGTTGTGAATGAATTTCCCCCCCGAGGTGGGCGATTAATTGTGGGTAAGTCTCCCGGTTCAAGAGTTTGGTTTCAGCTGGTTTAGTGGTCTGCCGATTAAATTGGCAATGATTGATCCTAGAATTTGAGAGCTATCGGGGCCAGATTTTATATGAAGTTAAACAATATTTTCGCTGGCTCCATCATTGTTGGGTGGCCGTTCTTGCAAGATGAGCTGAATGGAGAGAAATTGAAACGGATCATTTCTCAGCTGCTGGCTACAAATTTGTGTGATTTTAGTTCACATAAAGTCGAATTTTTAATTGTTCTCTTTGCCAACACTAAGTATCCCTCTTCCACCCTATACGTAAACTGCACCTCAAATTTATTAAACAAACTTTAATTAACATATCAAGTCCACCCACTTGCGGCTAGCTAATTGGACATGGAATATAGAATCAATTTCATTTCAGGACCTAATGATGCCTGCGCGACATTTCAAATTAAGTATTCGAAGCAGCCCGAGTTGTTTATGAAATTAATTGTGTTCTGCCCTAGTTTGTGTGTATTTTTTACGACTTTTTGATGATCGCTGCCATGAATTGATGGCGTTGCTTCTCGCGGTCTCCCATGATCCTTCCAATCAGCAGGGGCCGGAGAATAAGGTGTCGGCTGAACGACCTCCTAATGAAGTGTCTGAAATAATCGTGTAGGTACGCGCGGGAATTAAGTTGTTGCCAGATAATGACTGCATAACGCCTGCCGGCCTGCTCGCCTGCAGCTTGACGCAAGGAGGTGGATTCTAGTAGAGATCTTTGCTGGATCAGGGAGTGGCTGATATCGATTCTAGGAGAGATCTTGTAAAGATCATTGAGTGACTGATATCAGATTCTAGTATAAAACATATTTTGGTGAGTTATGCAAACGCAAGTAGGGCATATTGCATTTTATATCCGTGCTGTTTATCCCTTACAGAAGAGATATTGCCATATTCTGACAATATTTCTAAGTTGTAATTTCTAAAAATGTCTTGGAGAAATGTCTTTTTGGTGCAACCAAGTTTCCATTTATGCCCTCTCGGCGTTTTGAGCCCTTGCGTTACAAATTTAAATCTTGTAACAGCTAGACTGAATTACCTGCGATACAAATCAATTTGGTATTTGAATCGTTTCTCAATATCGTTAGTTTTTTTTTATTTCATCTTACACACAGATTATCTTTGGGAGTCATGCACAATGTGTACGATTATATTTGTTGTAAAACATAATATAAATAAGGCATTAATATTTTTAAGCAATCTGCTTACAACCGTTCGGCCAAGTGCGAATGCATCGTCTGTGGACCAAGCAGCTTCTCAGCAAAGGAACACCTGCGAGAGATTGCTGTGCATCTCCCTGCCTAGCGAGACCCTCTATACGCTCGACTTGGCGGCAAGAGACGAGCAAGATAATGACCGTACGAGTCAATAGGTGTAGCGAAGCTTATTCGCCAAACATGACCTCTGGCCTAACGCCGTGGACGTGATACCGCCGTAGTGCGCATCACAATCCATCGTAATCCATCGTAATCCATCGTTATAATGTATTAAAATTTCAGAACGATTTTCATAAATAAATGATGATCCTTAATTCGCTCCAAAGATTGAGACATTACGGTAATTTGTTTTTTTTGCATCCCCGCTGATTGAGATGTGAGTGTAACCTTTAGCATGGAACGAGTTTTCAATCAAGTCGAGAAAATATCGATAATTAGCAACGTCATTTGTGATGCATATAATTTTATTGAAGGCGTGCAACGGGTATTTCATGATAGCGAAGTCTTGAAAATCTTCGCTAGCTTGTTTTTCCTACGGCTGTATAGCTTCAAAAGTTTGAAAGAAGTTCATACTCTACAGAATATATTTGAGATTAAGTTAATTAAAAATATACGTTTTAATTACGGCGGGGGGTTCAACAATGTTTCTCATCTCTGAGTTATGAAGATGAGCATTGAAAAAACATCAAATTTCTTCATTTACTATATGACATTTATTGACTTGGCAAGATAAAGGTTTCTCCTGGGACAGTACTTCAGCGACCGAGCACGGCAGGCGGATGTACCCATGACTTGTGACATGTCATACAAGGTCATTTTCCTGGATGCTGAAGTCACTTCTGTCACTCAATTGCAATTGCCATCCCAAAATATAACCAACTCGCTAAATGCTCGATCACTCACGCCATGCTATTTGCAAACGCGAGCCAAAATAAATTCGTCCTCATCGAACAAATTTCCACAGGCACCCAATAAACCTCAAATAGCGATATTGTCACAACAAACTAATAATTTCCTCGCCAACCACCGAATATGCTCTCCAAAAGAAAAAAAAAGAAAAACTTCAACGTAACATCAGCCTCACTTAGCGAATCAGATTAATCAGATGTAACAGCTCTAAAATACTGAACAGACAGCCATGTTTTTTACATAATGTTCTTTTAAAAGCGGAAGACAGTTGGTAATTTATCGAAGCAATCAGATGAATTTCAAAGGTGGCCATCAAAACGTCGAGGGAAGCGAGTGGGAGACGGGCGGGTGTTGGTTTTGGCCCGACGCCGGGGCCCCACACCACGTCACTGTATACCTATACCTACCGGGGGAACGAGAAGTTGACATGAGATGCTACTTGCAACAATACATTCATTTGTTGGGCGCAAGGGGGGGGGGGGGGGAGGGGGTTGATATGAAGCACCTCGGAGTGAGATGTTTACTTATCCACTGGCTTTAGGGCAAAAATTCTTATCTTTATTTAATCTTTCATTTAGTACAGTAACATTTGGTGCACTTTGCTTATGAATAGATAAAAGTGTATTTTTTCGTGTTCCTCTTGTGGTATACTGGTTTTTCATTTTTTGTGGCATAACTTGTGAAATTACAGTGTGGATTAACCTGGGATTTTTTCGATATCGCAGGGACCTCGGTGTGAGATGTTTACAGGCCCACTGGTTTTAGGGAAAATGTTTTGTCTTTGTTTCTTCATACATCATTTGGTGCACTTCCTGCTTGTGAAGAGAAATTAGTAATGTGTTACTCATGTTTCTTTAGTGGTAGACTGGCTTCGATTTAGGGTGTAATTACTGTGTGGATGTATTGTTGAAATGACGAGTGGGTGGGTCTTGTTCCTGCCCACTTTGTTTGAAAGAGCGGTTCAAAAGCTTCGAGACAGCTCGGTGACTTTGGCTAGTTGGGTAATTAAACATTGTCTATAAATCAAACAATTGGCATAAAATTTTTATTCGTTTTTGTGAAAACAAGTTTCATTTTCAACCTTTATGTATTACCTCATTCTTCATTAGGCTGGTTGACGTATACTTGTAGCTTTTAAAAGTATCTACATGCTTTGTGACTAAACCTGCTGGTCTAAATAAGTTTTTTTTGCAAATTTTCTCACCCGTAATTGATTCCCATTCCTTAGTGGCCTCGAAAAGCCCTCAATCTCCGATCAGATCTATTAAATGGGTTTATTTTTGTATAAATACGTCGATATACCGATCACGCACATTTTGTTTCTTGATTACTTGATATTTCAAGTGAAAAATGTCCCCTATGGCATTGGTATTCATCAGCTGCTTTAGAATGAAGAGCACCTGTATCTTGCCATGAAAGCTCAAAGAAAAGTCTTTCGGTTCATCCTGTGTCTTAGGAAATATTTTATGGCTTAGGCTCAAACGATCCCCACTTTACGCTAATTTAAGTGGAAAATGAGCATCACCGCACAATAGGAAACCGAAGGGAAGAAGAAAAAACACCGGCCATAAAACAATGCATGTTGAACTGTGCGGAAAATTGGCGTTAAAGAATTTTGACCACCGAAGAAGATCTTCTAGAAATCTAATTAAAAACTTATTCATTACACCGAGCAATAACAGAATACAGTTGACTCGTGCGACTAAGTTTAGAACTTTATGGAACTCATCTGCCACAAGATTCAGTATTTTAATATTTGAGTCCGCGTAGCATTTGTTAGTTTTGCCAAGATAATATTATGACACTGCATTTAGTGGATTTAACCTCTTGTTTATTGGTTGAATTAGTTTAATATGAGATTAAAATAGGATAAAATTATGTCAAAATGTTATTTTTATTAATCAGGCCAGGCCTTTCGAGTCGGTCACAAAAAACCGCGTAGGTATTTATCATTCAACGTCAGAGCTCGCTCTAGCATATAACTCATGTAAAAATATATCTTCCCTCTTAAAAAAACGCATAATTCTGTTTCACTTACTGAAAAACATATTTCTGGCTCATCTTCATTTTGAAGTAATAGCGCTATTAGCGCCGTTGCAATGTGACACATGCAGCGTGTAATAAATAGTGGTTTTTTTTTGCATTTTCAGTTTTCAAGTTCAGCCAGAATTTTAGAGATGTGAAAGCTGATGGCACTCTTTGATGCATATGGTGACTGACGACCGGTTTCCGCTTCCACGTGTCGAAAATGTGTGCGTTGTTAAGAATTTTCCCAATTTGGTCACATATTTTAATTGTTAACTTGTTATGTTTCAGCTTTTAACAGCTTCAGGGTGAAAATGTTAATCATCTTTGAGGCAGCAGATCGTTGCTAATTAACAGCGTAACCATAGCATAAAATTTAAGATGTACAGAAAATTAAAGTCAGATGCTCATTAAGTTTTCAATTCTCAACACATTTCTCGATTTCATCTTCATGCGCGCAACACAAAAATTCAGATTGACAATCAGTGTATTTTTATGATCTACAATCGTCAGGAGTCCAATAAAAGAATGTAATTTTTAATTTTTAATTTCGTACGGAGATCGAATCTAAATAAGCATATCTATTAATTGGTGGCAATTAACCGTTCCTTGCACTGCAAATGCAAATATTTTTTATTTGCCTTTGTTCATAAAATATTTGATGATCAAATCTTTCAAACGTGTTGGACCATCCAACCATGGATTGTCCCACAACCTTCAAGAAACCACCTCCCTTTTGCTAACTAAGTATAACGCTTGACTAAATTACACCCACCCACACATGAAACTCACAATATTTCAAACACACAAATGGTGTGAAACGAGAAATGACACAGAAAAGATATGTAGAGATGCGTTTGACTTGTTCTATCACTGCCAGAGAATATGATTAGTTGGTTCCACACATCCCATAAACTAACATTATGTTTCCAGTAATTGACACCCATCTCTGTCAATGAATATGCCAGCCAGATGTTCACCTCTGTCACGCAGGGGCCTTGCGGATGGCTAGTGAGAAAAGAGAGGGGGCTGAGGTGCTAATTGGAAAGTTTAGACATCCAAGACAAGAGAACGGGTATCGCCAAGTCAAAAACTAAACGTCGAGTAATTTTTCAAGTAAATATATAATTAACGTTTTGTTGGAAGAGGAAAAAATAACTTGTTGACAATTTGGTGCCTATTGTGATGAGTGAGGTAAACTTGAAACACAATTAGAACGCTGGTCTCGACGTCGTTTAGTAGACGCGACGAGAAAACTTGTGCTTTTTTTTTCTTGTGAACGGTGGAAGTGCCGTGTTCTATAAGCTTTTTAAGCTGATTTTTGTCTTTGATAGTTATTGAGGCAATATCGTCCCAAATTTATTTGGGTGACAGCGGGACCTTGGGCGAGCTCCTCTTAGGTATTTGTTGGTAAAAAATGGCACCGAATTTTGAGCAGATATTTTTTAAGCAACTCAGACTATGTCTTAATTAATAACATTGTGTTTTTTGTACACTCTATTGTGTACGAACTTGCACCTACACTAAGTTGCCAGTTAGCCTCATTTTCATTTTTCAGCAAATGCGTCAGCTGAAGAGATTTTGTAGACCCGTAAGAAAGGGTTTTTTCCAGCAACTAAATGATCTGTATCTTGGTCGCATCAAATGCGATGTTTGTAACAACCCTACATCAAATTCAAGAATATGTTTCGTTTACAAATAACTTGCTTATAACCGTAGTATGACAACTTGTTACAGTGGGGTGTGTTAAATAAGGGATGGTAATTGGCTGTGAAATGGACTACGGTTCACAATCAATACTAGACCAGTATAGTTTATTTCAAATTACCTGCATCATTGTTTATTAATAGAAAGGCGAATGTTTTCCTGATGCACACTCAATCAGAGAATCCTTAGTGAAAGGAGGGGGCTCATTAGGAGACTATTATTTAAAGCAACTTCTTGACATGTTTTGTAAAATTAATTACTCTTTCTGAGCCGTGTCAGTTTTCAGCTCTCTCGGCTTCTCAAGAGACTAATTCAGTCGGTGTCGAAGCTCTTTTGCTGCGTCTCGCGAGCATGCTCCATTCGCAATTCAAATATTCAAAGTGTGGAATGCCTGTTTGTCTTTGTCATACCCATCTTTCAGCAGACATCTTTATCTCACTTCAATGTGTATAAGTAAAAGACAACAGCCATTACTTGATTCTGAACCGAAGTTGGAGAGATCGGTCATGACAAGAAAACAAAGGTGTGTTTAGTTCATGAAGAAAAACCGTCTGGCCCGCATTCTAGCGGTTCTAATTTGACAATGAACGAATGAGTCATAGCGGTTTGTTGTACGAATTATGCGCGTTGCACATCTTCAATCTGTCATGTCGAATTGTAGGTTTATGGTACCTACTACTTACTTCCGGGTTTAGATTTTTTACTGGCTGGAATACTTATAATTTTACGCAGAGAACATTACTGCTAAGTTTTAAATACACAACCAAAGTAAATACCAAATTTGTTCTCGTATTATCTAATTTTATTTCAACAACAAATTGTATTTTACTCTATAGGTGTAACATCTGACACCACTTTATTAAAAGCCTTAAAGTTTAAACACACTTTCGTGGAATTTTAAATTGATAGCCATGCATCATCCTCTTGTTTCGGAACGATAGTTGCACAAGCTGCACGCGAACAGAATTCATACAGTAATGATTCTAATGAATAATGATACCTACCAAAAATATGACACTTCACATTTCGCCGCGCAACAATTCATCATTATTAAATTATCAACATTTAACCATCATTAGCGCATACTAACGCAAAGGTATACATTTCGCAGCTACGAGCTTTCGTTGAGCGTTTTTCCAGTTTTGGGATGAGGTTAAAACTACATCACACAATTTGACCCATGACTTCCTGCTGCGCTCACAGTTAAGGGGAGGGAAAATAGCGTAGCACAAACTTTTATATAAACTCGGTGTTGAGGGTAGAAGAAGTGGAAATCGAACCTTGTCAATATAGTGCACCATTGTACTCCAAATGTGGTTGATCATCACTTGGAACTTTCTTATCGTTGAAAAATTGTTAATATTTTCACAGGATTTTTGCTCATTAAAAACTAACTTAACATTATCAGTAATCAGTAATCGTTACCCTTACCCTATTACAATGCATAAAACACAAATACTTCTTCATCCCTTTACATCACTGAGATTTGCTTACAAGTATAACAAACCAATTTTTCATACTACGGAGAAAAAAACTAATTCCAAAATACAATTGAGGTTCCCCATGTAAATCTGTTACGCTGTAACCATGTAAAATTTTCTTCACTGACTTGAATGCACAAATGTCAGCAGTATTGCTGACGTATTAGTACATCACACACTATTCTAGTTCTACGCGCAGTCAAACCCAGTAGCAAAGCTGTCTTGATGTCGCCCGCACGTTGGCCAGATGACGTCGCCGAAGATGAGAAGACACCACCAGTGCTCCTGCTGTCTTCCTGTTAGATCGGTCTCTCGTCACGCTTCGGAACGCAAACATTCGCTAGCATCACACTTTTGCGGTCGCCGTGGCTGGGCAGAAGCTTAATTGGTTACACACTTTTCAGTTTGACGCGTTTAAGGGTGTTCCTCTGCGATATGCTGGCTATTTCTCCCGCTAAATATGATCATTATACACCTTCTCCTGACAACCCGTTTTAATATAAAATTTGAACCAATTCATTTATTAGTTTTGTCCTTGTGTATGGTGCACAAAATGGGTCTGGTCCTAATTCGCGACAGAAATCTCAATTAGATATACATTCGCCCTAAATCTTTTTGGAATTTAAGGCAAGTTTCATACATTGTATTCAGAAAATAAACGCACGTCTGCGAATTTATGTCAAATCACGGATGTACACAATTCGAGACGCTTGGATGTTTTATCTCGTCGTATATAGCTATGATTTGTAACAATTGCATTTCCTAATCCCTTCACACGAACTATGCGATCATAACGAAGTCAATTGAATACAAAACTCACGAATATCATTATAACCCTTTTCTATCGAAACGACAAGGTGGGTTAAAATTGTACTTGTTGACACTGTGAAAGCGAACGCCATGACTTCTAAGGCCGGTGAAGAGAAGGGTCAATAGATTTTAAGGGGCGACCCGTGAAATAATCTTGACTTTACAATGCTAGATAATTGGCTGTATTCATTGATAACTAACATCTTTTCAATGGACCTCCAGCTTGACGGCTCGTACATGCGTCCAATGCCCGAATTCATCTTCTATTTGAATCAATATTATTGAAAATGATGAGTGATTTTATTGATATATACTTGCATCATAGAATGACTATGTAATTTATAATTGACTCAACAATATTTATAATAATTGATTTGATGATGGATTGATCGACGATTGATTATTTGATAATAGAAAGTGTGATTCGTTATTCAGGCCAGTAACGAGCCGGTTGCATCTGAGCTCTGATCAGTGATCTTTGATCTATTATTAAATACTTTTAAAAGCATTTTAAATTTTCGGGTGAGATTTTAGCGCGTGCACGATCTCAGACGAAAAGAATCACACTTACCACTTTCTTGCATTTAATTTGTTTCCTTTGCGAATTTAATTGACAGTCGGGCCACAGCATCGGTTATCTTTCTGAAAATGTGTACTTTTCACCAACGAAATGGCGTTTCAAAACTCACGAGCTGCTCGAAAAACTCATTTGTAAATAATTTAGTAAGCGCAAGCTTCCACCTGGAGTCCGTTCCTTGAATAGAAAGTAGATACATCAGTTTGCTTTGGCTGAAAGGCAAGACTAAACTCCTGAAAGTGTTTTCAAATCATCTGAATAGAGCCGACCACCCAACTGGGGGCTTGACTTAGAAAAAGGAAGACACTTCTAGCATATAGTACGTCGTGCAGGTCTGAAATAATTTTCAAATTTTCGAAAATCTTCACAAAACCGAGCTAATAAAAGGACGATTTCACCTTCATTGTGAAGGGCCCTGTTAAAGTAGCAATAGCCAGCTAACCAAAAGCACCACGTAGTATTGTCATAGACAACCATTATCAACGTTATGGTGCTCTGCTATTCGAAGTCTAGCTCATGCACTCGAACGTGCTATTGTTACCTATTTACTCGCAATTCGTTTCTTTTTTATATGCACACTCAATATATTTTATTCTTCGAGGAAATTCTCTGACGCGAGTCGGAAAGGTGTTGGTGGATTGTAAAGAAAACCGCACCGGCACGCGTAGTATAAATGTCATAGACTCGGAATTGATGGAAGTCTATTACTTTTAACTTAGCTTTTACACAATAATTATTTACTGCTCTATTGTGCATTTAGGTAACCTATTCACTTCGCGAAGCATTGTAAGTTTCAAGTACTGAGCGTGCCGTAAAACTTTATGATGTTCCACAATTTTCCTAATAGATTAACTTAAAAGGGAATTAAAGTTTGTCTTTTGTAAAAAAAAAACCTTACTAAAGATGGCTGTTACGTAATGGACACCATAATATTATTGGAATTTCAGTACAAAAAATTCACCTATTTACAGTTAATTTTATGTTAAAGTTTAAATTTTAGTCTTCATTTATACCAGTTGTGCGTTCTCGGGGTAAGAAAATGGGTGATACTGACATTTCCTTGCATAAATAGTCTGCAGAAAATAAAGATTCACGCCACAGAATTTCACTGGTTTCTATGAATTCGATATTAAAATCTAATGACCCTCCATGTAAAACAACGATTGTATGACCATTCAGTGTCCAGGCAATACTAATTTTTAAATCTCTAATTAATATAAATACGCCTCGTTTGATTTCTCTCGACTAACTCTGTTACTGCCTTCGATAAATCACAAACCGACGCTCTCAAACCTCTAACACACCTTCCTGATGGGACTGTTCAATCAAATCTCGCCGCGCTAAGGCGTCCCCGTGCACAATAACCTCACAATGAACCAACTATTAATCCTCAATAAAATGCTCAATCAAGTTTCTTAGAAATATTAAATTTGACATGAACGAAATTTCATGTTGAAAAAATTACAGCAAATACCTCCCAAATGTACCATATTATATCAATCTCTGAAGAATCTTTTCAATTTATTCGTTTCATAGTTCATTACTTGTTTAATTGTAGACACGAACTATCAATAATCATATATACTTTCTTTAAAAAGCGATCATTCATGAATATACTTTTATCGTCGTGTATGATTTTAAAGGATGTATACCTCCATGTTATAAAAGGAATCCGACATCTCCTTTCACACAAATACAGCGAATCATTCTTGTTATTATTAATTAATCGGTTCTTGGCCGTGCGTATCATTAGCATGACTATTATGCTCGCCCACTTTAGCCCACCTCAAACGTGTCTTAGCGCGATTCATTGACCTGGGGTGGTATTTTATTTTTATGAATGATTATAGCTCATTATATGATGCTTTGTATGTGTCGTTAAAACTTATGAGCACTGAAGATGAAGGGCCACGATTTTTTACCTATCACCTTGATTTCTCTACAAAATTAGTTGTTTCTTAAGTTTTTTGTCGATGAACCTGGATTCGTGTCCGGTTATGAGATGCCAGATTTCAAAGTGCATGTTTATATTATTTCCATATATAGGACAAAAATACATTTTAGCTAGACGTGTTAGAATGAATCTATTGTATTGTATTCATTAATTTGCGGGTGAAAAATAAGACACAGCCCAGAATAAAGTAAGTAAAATTCTTCGGGGAACATTGCAATTTTGAACTTTTGTGCCTTTGGTCTCTTTGTCTGGAAGAAAATGAAAGGTCGGTTTCACACTTATCAATTCATATCCGATCTAACCGTTAGTCAGTATAGTTTGTGGTGTAGTTAGTAGCATCCAGTACACATCTTGGTAACTTGATTTTCTCCGATAGAATTCAATCTGAATTCCAATTATGTCCAAGCCTAGTGAACGTCCGACGTCATTAGCACTTTTCGAGAATATCGTAGAGCAAAGCTGAACTCGAACTGATGTCCATGTTTATTTTCTTTCTTGATTGCAACTTGACAGCAACGTATTATTTCCCGTCCTCCACTCGTCTCCATATGGCGTTCTAAGGTCTCTAGTTCGAGCCCACGGAGCTGATCCCTCCTCATGCCTATGTGACCCCCGTGACCTAGCAAGACCTTCCTTGACACCTATCGACAACATATTGAAGGTAGATAATATGTAATTACCTGCATGGATCATGCAATCTTTGAGACCATTACCGACTGATCGGTGAATATAATCGCTAGTGCCGTTTATTTCACGTGTGGCAAATATGCCAGAACCAATTCGCTTTTATTAAAAGCCGATATGTGCAATTTTTAATATTAGCTCTACGTGTATTATTTTAATAAGAACTTTATTAGTTATGATGATGTGAGAGTTTATGATGATTTTTCAATGGGAATTTTAATGCGTGCTAAATTTAAGAGATATCGCTTCGATTGGTGTCTATAATCTTCTTCACCTAGACAGTGGTTATATTTGTGTCAGTCAAAATATTTGGGTAGATGCTTTCTGTTTTAGGTATCTGATTATCAAATTAAACCATTTTTGAAGCTACGCCCAACGTCAAATATGTTATTATCCACCCAAAAGTCTATAGAAAATTTTTATATTATATCTGATAATTTAATTCCTTTCAGGATTTGACTTGTGAAAAGATTTGACTAAATTTTCAACTATTTTTTTTATAAAAGCAGTTACATAATTTGTTATTACGATAAAAAATAATGTCGTTCGTAGTTTGGATGCATTTATAAGCAGGATCCTAATGATTATTTATGGTAGTCATACTTATTGTTAAACATTAAAGAGTTAGTGACATTTATTAGGTCCATTACAGCAATATAACAGTCACTCGATGCTTAATTTTTGAAGATGAATTTGGAAGAATGCGTGTATCAAATCTAAGCACCACAGGATAATAAATAATTAGGCAAACCTGTCCTTTTACAGAAATTCTAATGCAGCATCACACTACTATAAATCAATGGGCAGTATAACTAAAATATTGTAGTTAGAAGCATTTATCGTTTACATGTGAGTTTTTTTCCAAACATTGCCAGTGGAAGTATTAAAGAGTTTAATTTTACAAGACTCAGAAAAATTATTCTCTCAGCTTTTTACCGCAAAAACCTTCGTGTCACCAAATCACAATTACATTAAATAAAAACTCACGTGATAAGACATAAAAACAGTAAGACGATTCATCCGATTCATCCGATTCATCCTTCTGCTAAAAAGATCCTCCAATCATGAATTCTATGTCCAGACTTAAATCGCTTTAACTGCCTAAGCCACCCAAATAACTTACAAATTACTGCAACATCCATAATGCCTATATAAATATCAATTTTATTTTCATTCACTATCGGTATAAAGCTGATGCTTTCTCACGAACTACGACTGAAAAGCCGACAGGTTTGAAGCAGTGCCGCATGCTAGGCGTTACATTCTGCCCCACCGAATAATAGCCAGTAATCAACGGTACAAAGGTAAGCATTATAGCGCCGTTCCAGTCGTACCTAGGCCAGCACCTGGCTTGCACTAAACTCAGAGTTATGAGTGCCATCGCGTGGACGCTTTGACTTGGCCCTCGACTCGCCTCTGACTGTGTCTTCTTGACCAGCTACACTGGCCAATTAGGTAACGTTTCAAGCGTTTCTAAAGCTGTGTCTGCTTTAGTGTCAATGATGGGATGGTAAGGATTTTTTTTGTTTTGAGGGGATGGGAGAGATTTGTTAGTTTGACGAGATACAAGTGTGTACACAAATGAATGCGCCAATAGGACCTAATTTTCTTTATTCTTGGCCAGGTTTTGAAGGCGATTTTTGTAAATGATTACTGAAAAGGTGAACAGAAAAATTATTTGTAAAATTGTAATGAGACCTGTAGATGGGTCGATTTGAAAATACAATTTCTTTGTTCTTTGTAAAAGTTTTCTCACAATAGCCGCTTTTTTCCCGAATGCAAGATATAATTTTAAAATATCTCTAAGATCTATTTGCACCCAAAGAGAAAATAAATAACGTCACAACGATGACTGAAAAAATTGATGCTTATATTTCAATGTGAGTATAATTTCCCTAAATAATCGGAGCGCGTGTGATTTTCTACCCCACCTTATCTAGGTCAGACCAAGGTTTAAACGTCATGATATTAAGATATTGAATTTCATTTCCCTGCACCAGATCATCTCTAAGTTGCGAGACATCACCCTATGATGACGTACGACCAGTTTATCTACACGCTTATTTTTTCAAATATTCTGTATCATTCATTAATTTATTTGAATGAAACTTGACCTACAATATCATGAGATATGCTTTATTCGTAATAAAATGGGAATTTATTAACGAAGACTTTTTCAAAAGCACTGTCGTTGAGACAGCAGCTAACAATTATATTGTTGTTTGGAATATTTTTATCTCAAACGTCCGATTAGCCTGATGAGTGCTCAATAGTGCTGCATTTGACCGTTGACCCCAACCAATTAAAATGTTAATCGACACTGTTTTAATTGTCAGTGACTAATTGATGTCCGTCAAAAATATGGCTGACACCGCTCATGCGATGATGCCAGTAGTATTAATCATCATTTTATCACATTACTCTCAGTGGAAATTTTTTGTAGTTTTTCGGGAAAAAATGACCCTAAAAGGATCCGATGGCGTAAATGGTGCGTGTTATATCAGAAAAAATTGTGAAGTGGTGAATGATTGTAGCTTCCTCTATTAACTACTTAATTTTTTTGTATCCATAATTTTATTAAAATGTGTAAAAACCAGCTGTATAGCATTCCTGACTCTGGTGCGATTACAGCATCAAGGATAAATCATGTAAACGTTTACGCAGCTATTTGTCAGCTACTATGGACAGAGTGACACTTCACAAAGGTGTGTCTGTTATTAATTTACCTTTCTTGTACAAAACCGAACGAAGCCACTGCAAATTCTCTCTCCTCCATGCGACATGGAATGCTGCCCATATACAAAATGAGATCATATTAAAGCAGATTAAAGCAGCATCGCTTTAGGTAAATTCAATGATTACCGAGTCACGATCACAGGTATTTATGTTAAACATTATTACGAGCTTGTTTTGTACAGACCGTCTTACAGGAATGTTTTTTTAAACGCTGGCCATTTGTTTTGCGCTCTGTATAGAAACGCGAACCAATTTTTGAAATGTCACCCAACTGTTGTTTGTAGATAATGCGAGACTGCGATTGGCCGCGGCACAGGACAAGTTATATAAGTGGTTCGCAATTTGGTTGGCATGTAACGGAGTTGGTTAAACTTAATGAAGGAATGTGATTCACAAAGATACTTCCATATACGGATGTTATAAGGCAAAGGAAAGATCGTTATAGCACCACGGTCTGAAACCGATATACGGCTTAGATTTTAAAAAAAACTAACCGTTGCCATCCTATGGTTGCATTTTGCAGCAAGAGTTTGCACGGAAGATTAATTATCGTGGGCTTACAGATTGACAAAATCATTTTTGAAGCTGAGATGCCGGTGCCTATGTGCTCGCATCAATCCACCAATTAGATGAAAAACGGAAAGCTATGCGTAATTTGTTATCAAACGTTATTAAAAAAAGGCAATTAGTATGGACATGGTAAATTGAAAATCGTTAATGGATGTTCTTCTCTTCTCCCGGATGCTGCGCAATGAACATCGCAGAAATTCGTGAATGAGGCTCTTTCACGATACTATCCGTCCGATATAATTACTTAAACATCATTACACTTGTGTTAAATAAGAGAGTAATTACAAACTGTATAAACCATTCATTAAATTGTTAATTGTAACCAATTTAACTACCCTACGTTATCTTAATATGAGCACAGATAAATCTTTATTTTCTGTCGCCTTTTCAAATTCATTCATCT
Organism: Nemurella pictetii; assembly: GCA_921293315.2. Classification (NCBI taxonomy): domain Eukaryota; kingdom Metazoa; phylum Arthropoda; class Insecta; order Plecoptera; family Nemouridae; genus Nemurella; species Nemurella pictetii. The sequence continues at coordinate 15,675,379 of OV121120.1, read as the reverse complement.
TGAAGTAACTTTATCAGTGGGGTTCGCTGTTCAAATAAAATTAGACCCATCCTATAGGGTAATTAAAACCATCCCTTAGCCACGGCAGCACATTTAGCTACAGGGACACTTTTTTAATGTACAGGCAGCTTCACAACTTTTTAACAACGCCCTTTCGAAAATAAAGTAAGAAACTGAATTATATATAGGTACGTAACACCAACCAACAAAGTATTTCATACGGTATATCTACAATGAATAGAAAATAAAGTAGAAGATGTTGAGATAGAAGAAAGGAAGAAATTAGCTAAGCGGGTTGGAAATGGAGAGTGTCAAATAGTTTTTCGGGTTAAGTTTTTTGAAAAGCATTGTCGATCTATCGGATTGGATTTTTGGTTTTTGGGGTTTCTTGAGGAGGCGTAGGAGGTGTTGGTTCTTTCGTTTCGATGATTTTTTGCTATTTGGCGCTCGAGTTTAGACCCTTGATAAAGACCCTTGACACAGCTTTGCGAAACGTCGGGAATAGTTCGCGTTTGGTACTTACCATTCGATACCGTAAAACGTAACGTGCTCAGATTAGGAAAGTGCACTCTAAATACCCACAAATAGACTCATACTTATTTAGATATTGTATTGATGTATTGATGTATTGTATTGATATTGAAGTTGAAAGAAAACGAAAAGCAATGCCTTAAATTTGCCAAAATATCCACAAAATCTCCCAGCCCATGTGCGAATCTTCTCCGGTAGACGCAAAAGAACCAGAAAGGTCAGGGTGAATCCATCCATGGCAAAAATTATACCCCCCACATGTCAGAAACAAAGCCCTCGCATCACTTAATGGCAAATTTCAGACTAATGTCCATGTCTCCTAGTTTTTGACACCATGCTCCTCTTTGACTGGTCCCGCGCGCCAAAGCGGCATCAGCTCAATCGCTGCTGTGACCGAGCTAACTTTTATGATGCGGCATGTTTCAGGGTCGGTAGTCATTTGAAGTGCACTGTTTCTGCACAGCCAGTGGTTAGGCCTAGAGATCCATGACGGTGTAAGAGTGGCGCACTCCACGAACTTTAGCGCTTTATTTCACCAGGTATTTACTCTCCACTGTATATCTAAAGCGGGGTGTACCACGGTCAATTTGTTGGTACCAAATTGTACCAATTGGTACAGCTTTGATAGACCACCACTTGTTTGGTGTCTTCAATCTTCAAACCGCCCTTATAAGATTTCCTCATTGTATTCAGAAGCAGCCAAAGCATAAAAAAAAAGTTTGAATATATTTTGTTGCTGTAAGAGCTTTAGACGGTTGCAAGTCGATCGCCAAAATTGCAGTTGCAATTTACGTTTCGTGTGTCGTAATATGGCAGTATGGCGTATTAAAAGCCTCTGTACCAAGCAGCTCTATACAACATGATCCTATCACCCTTCGGTTGGCCACTCTCCGGCTGCGAATGCCCTCTGCAAGTTGCTCCATGGTTCAGAGCCCAAGACGGCGCCGCCATGGTCTGAAGGCACCCCCAAAGACAAAACACTGTCTCGGGACGCCCACCGCATGTCATAACGCAATAGCTCACGTTTCCGTGAAGTCCGTAGAGGGTCGAGATGCATGGAGACCCTATTTGCCGGCTAATTTAAAGTCCAGCCGGCAAGAAGCTTCACAAGTCGAGCGAGATCACTCAGAAAATAACAAACATTTGGCGGTTATGATTTTGTTAGATGAACGAATTTCTTTGTTGTTGTGTTGTTTTTTTTTCGGAGGGTGTGTAATTAATAACGTCTGGTTTCAATGATAGATGCTGTTAGGGAACGGAAGCTGGTGGTTGCGTGGAGTTCTGCTGAGTTGAAGATTTGTTGAAGACGCAGATTTCTGTTATGTGTGTTTGGTCATTCACGTTCAGAGAAGTTTTAGTCAGATAGTGGATTTAATAAATCATTTTCGTTCATTCGTTTTTTCGGTGAAAAGTGGCAGGAAATGTGTGCATTATGCCTGCTTGCGAAGCAAATTTGCATCATTGTAAAAAAAAAAAACAGTTCATGAAAATATTTATTTCAAGTTACCTTGTAAGCGATGGATCTGCTTCATTTGGAACCAAGATATTTAATAACTTTGCTATTTTTTTTAGCTGCGAGAACTGTATAAAATATTTTTCTTCCTTGAAAAATACCTATAAGGTGAATTCCACACTGTAAATTTCCACTTCAAAGAGTCAACCCAGCATTGAATCTGAAGTGCAAGGTGATGGCAAAGATTCTGCTCCCAGTGTTCACAGTTACAGTGAAAAGGTGAAATATTAGTTATGAAACTAAATAAGAAAAAATCAAACTTTCGATTCACATCTAGAATGTGTTGCAACGAATCGCGCTTAGAATCTTTTCAAATCCATCACTCGGACATCTGAAAACACATGTTTTTATAAAACTACTGACCATGCAATAATCATCTTTTAATGCTTTTGATAACGCAAAGTGGAACTAAATAATTCTCAATGAACATTATGCTTTCGGCTTTTTTGACCATTCAAGAAAACGTGAAAAGATGTTTCCAATTCCACATACACCGACGTCCAGATTTTCACACGCCGCTATCCATTCAAGACGCACATGTGATGACAATAATATGATAAATATTTCTTCCCATTCAAACGTATCAAACCTCAAATGGCCAGATACGAGTCTCTCTATTGTCAGCACATCTATCAGCTCAAGCGCATTCGCTTATGACGAGATTGGAGAGCGATGCAGCTTCCAACTCCGTACCAAAGGTGGCACCGAATGCGTTACAAATGGCTCCCGAAATGGGCAGCTTCGCGCTCCAAGTGACCAATGGGGTATGAACAAATTTGACCTTAAACGCTCTAGGTTAGATGCTTTCAACACAAAAGATATCATAATGTGACCCCAAAATGGGAACACTCATATTATCATTAAATCTGCTACTAAACGGTTCGAGATTTATGAACGTTTCGAATTGTATGGAGAAGAAGTAGTCCAGAACGGAGAAGGGTGTGCAGCTCTCGCTTTCATCTAAACAGCTTCGAATGGATGCTGGATCGGATCTTCACACTGACTCGAATGCTGTGAGCTTTTCTATGTACGCCGTGCGCTTTATGTTATTGGAGTTGACATGGTTAATAAAAGTATGAAGCGATTTATCATAACTGATCATTTTATACGAAGCATATGGTGCGTTTGGAATCCGGCAGTAAATGTAATTAGTTACATTTAATTTAATTAAAAAAATAGTTTTTTATGTAAAAGTCCATATTATTTGGAATCTGTATACAGTTACTTTTTTATATAAAATAATCACTTTAACGCGAAAGAAACGTTTAATAATGAGAAGTACCTATATATATTTAATTTGTGGAATTAGTATTTATTGAGCATTTGTGATTATATGTAGTATCCTACAGAAGGTAGACATACGACGTACGACATAGACATAGACATAGACGTACGTACCATGTGCTTAGTACCATGCAATGTATGAAAATTTGAGCACTGTACTGAGTAAATAATACAAAGGTACTACACGCACAAACTAAAAAAATTGAAAGGGGGGCAACCAATTTATGTTGTGATATATTTTTTATATACTATACCTTAAATATCAGTGTACCTATAGGTACATGTGTGATCAGAAAAAATATTTATCACTATAGCTTAAAATTTCCATTTAAATGTTCCATACAAAATCAAAACGATATCAACAGATTTTTTGCGCCCAGTTAAAATTTTCAGCAGCGTTTTCGACTTCGAGTAGGTAAACCTAATATCTCTCAAGTATATATTTCTCGTCTCGATGACTATTTGATGACAACAATTGCTGCCGACAAAAGATCTCCGCCAACAAAGCGAAAGTCCATTAGTTTCGCCTGCTCCTTTGTTAGGTCCCACTAACACATGGACATGTGCAAAAGGTTTTCCACTGTATTTATGTCATTTTAAAATGCTATTTATTATCACCCTTGGTCGTCATCCCTGTATATATTTGATTACAATGCATATGCGTAGTGCGTATTGTTCATTTGATGATGTACGATGCGTTTATAAAGCTTGATGTTTGGTGCGTGCGTATAGCTTCTGCTGCTGCTTCTGCTGCTGCTTCTGCTGTTATTCGTATAAAAGCGTGATGTGTATGTCACTTCTGCTTGATTACTCTTGGATTCACGTTCAACGAAGAAGAAGAAATGGTTTGCGGTGATATCAAACGATTCGCATGGCGGGGATGAATTTCTTCTGTGACTTTGATGGGACAATTTTGCTCGACCCTTCTAACGCCTGTCTTTGAACCTAGGGGCGATCGCACGCGGGGCCGTTTCAGCTCGGACCCTCAATGGAATACCATTTTTAGAAAAGAAAACTGATAAAATTTTAAGGTCGCGTGGCGGTGTTGGATCAAAATATCTTGGCCACATCATATGCCAGCCATGCTACAAATTTTCACCGAAAAGCTATAGACGCCCAAATATCGTCCAACCAAAATTTGGTCCTATACAAAAAAACAAAGATAACTGTACTATAAAATAGCACAAATTAGGCACTGCCAAAAAAAATCTAGTTAAAATACCACTTATGCACAGTTTTCAGTGGTTTCTTAGATTGTTTTAGACTGTTAACACAATCTCTATGGAATCTCAATGGTTTTCTATGATAATAACACACAAACACACCGTTGAGAAGTTAACTGCTCATATGCTCATATTTAAATCGGAATGAAGAGCTTAAATATAGCCTCCCCTCTTTCTAGTGGTGGTATAACTTTTCGGGATGGGCTGACTTGATGTACTTCATCTCAGCGAGTGAGACCCATGGTTGCTGTCACCTTATCTACGTTTACACCACTGAGCGTTTCTTTTCTCTAATAAATAAAACGCCTACACCATAAATGTATTCGTTATCAATTTTAGCGAAGCCAATTTACACGACTCCCATAGGCATACTAATATAGTTAAACTGGTCCGCCAACCGCAAGTACCGAGTAGGTACTTATATGTAAATAATGGCGCTCAACTGGCGTGATGTGAAAATTGGCTTTAGCTACGGCCTGAAGTGCATAATCTCTGCTTGTCGCGGCGTGCAGCACCGTGTGCAGCGAACACTCAATGGCGGTTCGCTAGTGTGACTGCATGTAGTTTGCATACATTTTAAATTGTTGATCTAATATATTCATGTTGTTTGCTAGCCACAGATGGTTAGGGACCCACCCTTCGTTTCCTCAGTGATGACGAGATGGCTCAATCACAGTAATTTGTGATTTTTTTTCATCATGCAACGATGCAACTCAGTAGCTTTACATGTTATCAGACTTAACGGTAGGGAAGTCTGAAATTGCTTCTAACACCATAGTTTGTTTTCTATACATGAGAAAACTCTGTAGTGCATCGTGATGTTTTTTGCTGTGTCTAGTGCCGATAAAAGTTGCTGTGCATTTCTTTAGCGTAAAATTTTATTTTTTTAATTTTCTCAGCCTTTTTTACGAAACGTTTTGGATGTGTAGTATGGCATTCAATCGGTGACCCAAATGAACACGTTTGTGTCTCTAAGAATTCACGTATCCCTTAGCCAAAACCATAATCAATTCCGTCAAAAAAAATGGAGCAACTATTTTAAATTCATTGTGGCCTATCACTTGAACCTTCGTAATGGATCAATTTAATTATAAATGATTCGTTTTGTACGTCTTCTATATTTACATAATGCGAATTAGTCACATTAATGCCATGATGGAGGGGATACCCTCTCTAAACGTTCTACCGATACCCAAAATTCAACTACAACAAAAAAGCAGATCCCTCTAGACGTCTATTTGCTACATGATGAATTGTGATTATCTTATTGTACATCTGGCACCTGAATTACTTAGGTCGCCGGCACAAGTACAGTCGACTAGCTACGAAAAGGCAACCAGCAACGAACCATCCCGGTCTTCAGGAAGAGGGTGCAATACTGTTGCACTTATTCATGAGGGGAACAGCTTGGGGATCAAGTTAGGGTTGTTAAGTCAAAAGGCGTCGTCTACTAAATTGGCAATATGCTTCGTTTTATATTCAATTGCTAACAGGTTTGTCCTCTCGCCATCTTTGTAAAGTCTCGTCGATGCATGACGCTCCAGTGCAGCTGGTCCCAAAATGGCGTTGAATCATTGGACGAGAGAGAGCTTTGATATGAAAAACGCGCGAGGGTTGCATTACGTTTTGCGCGCTTCCATGAGGGGTGTTTACCGTTGGCCTGTGAAATGATAATCAATGAGCCCTTACGATAGCAATAATTGTGTGACTTGATTACAATGGGATAAAATATTTGACACACTATAGAGCTTCGATTTCGGAAATTTTATTTTATTTTGTGATGAGGGTTTCGATCAAAGAGCCGGAATGGTTTTTTAGTTGCTGCTTGTAACGATTTATGCATCGAAAACCTCTAGAATATTGATGCTGAATTATCAATAAACTAATAAATCTATTGTCAATTTTAAGTCTTTGAGTATCCATTTATATTTAAAAAATAAATTACGTTTATACTGTTTATACTAACATATGTTCATTTCTGAAAGTCTGAAGAGCTGATTCCTAACCGAATTTCTCGAAGAGCACTTCACCAAGCCATCACAACTAGTATATCGCATATCATTCTCAATCCATCAATCATGCATCTACTTCCCTCTGAACAATGAACGCACAGTGCACAATTGCTAAAATCAGTCATAATTACTGAAATGTAATCAGTTAATGTAGTACGTACTGTGTATAGGTACCAGGTTATAGTTCGTATGTGAACACTGTAATAACGTGACCAATTAAGCAGAGCCTGATGCACAAAGGCTCCCTCCTAAAACATACGTATAATACGCGGCCATTGCCGGTACGATTTAATAAATCTATTCCAGCCTGTGGTTTGTTTATCCATTTTAATACCAGCTTAGTGATGATGATTCTTATACCGTATATGTCATGTCAATTGTCAACGAGATTGCCGAGTATGATATTTCGTTTTACTTTTTTAAATGGATAATAGGCTTGGGTGCATGGTCCCCCCGGCCCTAGCCCGATGCGTTGACAGGATATGTTGTGTACAATCTTTTAATCGGATCAATTTAGCAACCGAAAGAGATTACACAGGATTTAACCGGGGATTAACTTTCAAACATAAAAGGGAGAAATCGGGAGGGTGTACATGTGTGTCATGGGGTTGATTCTCATGGAGTGGTTATAACTACGAGATTATTTTTGTGTAAATTATTAAATTTCATTCGTAGTTAATTTTTAAGCTCTTTGTGCAGAATAGAACCTGGGATTTTGACATTTTCCTTTTGTTGTGTGTCCTGAAATATTTTCAAATCATAGTCCTCTTCAAATGAATTGAATCAGTGTCAATTTTTGTTGGTACTTGTCAACCGAAAATTGTCATTGGTCATCTTTTTGAGCAGAGACCATTGCCCCGTATAGTGTATAACAAACTATCTATATATCTAGCTACCCGTAAGGGGATCGTAATTGTCTCAGGGGTACAATTCATTGTTTAAACTGTCATCCAGAAACCCCATTCCCCCGCGAGCTCCGGTTGGTTACTTGTGGAAGACATGGGTGTTATCGCGAAAGGAAATTGCCAAAGTTGACCAAAATTCTAGTTCCCCTCATCATGAAAGTTTTGAATGTTATCTCTATTACATTGTTACAGACAAATCTATGTGCAATGAATTTGGAGAGAGCGAGAGAGATGGAGAGAGACGGAGATGGAGAATAATTTCTCTTGCCAGAACCAGATGCGAGTAATTTCCGAAAGACGTTTATTTTAAATTGATTTTGTAAGTCGCCTCTGCGTCATAATATTTAAAATTTGTTCTATTAAGAGTTCGGTGAATCAGCTGATTTCTGTTTGGTATTGCTTGTTAATACTGCTTGTCCAATTGATCAATGAAATGCCCACCCAACATTCCAAAAACAGCAGCTTACGCGCCTATTTTGCAAATTATCGATTTCGATGGGTCAAATATTTTCCAGTTATTGAAGTGTAAGAATGAACTTCAAGATTGCTTCCAGATTGGAACCACACAAGATGTCGAGGAGCACTTCTCTGTATGCTTTGGCACGTGGACGCAGATATTTCCCTACTCCCAAGTGACTTAATTTCCGAATACAATCCAATACCGTTAGCAGGGGCAAACACAAGCCGTGCTCGAATTCTCCACGCCATTGTCAACCCGACGAACGAAATCACAAGTGTCAAAGTCAGAATTGTCACTCGGTGGTGTTTTTGCAATAGGATTTGGGAAGGATTAGGCCCATGGGTCCGTATACCTCACACGAAGATGGCTTTTGGACTTGTGAAACAATGTGAAGTCGTCAAACGCCATGGATGTTTACCACAAGTGAAGGTTTTTGGAGCAAAGTGGGTGTGAGTCTGAAAGAGTTTGTGTTTCGTTAAATGTCTAAGCCGTGTTTGATTTTTCAAGCGTTTCATTCGAAAAATCACGCTTGGTATTGATAATGAATTGGCAGTGGAGCGATAGGGCACCATGGCCATCACTGTTAATTGATTGAACACATTATCAATCAAACTTTAACGACAGCGCTTAGACCAAGAAAGTGGTTAAAAATAAGTAACGATTATCCTGATCCACTTTTTCTACAGTGTGACTATCATGATTCTATAAAATAATACGAAATTCAACGAACTGAAATAGTTTTAGGGTTAAGATCCACTGAATTTTTTCCAATTTTCATTAGAAAAACTATTAAGCCACACAACGTGTCCAAAATCAAATCTTCTAAAGCTTTGACGAGCATATTTGACATGTTCATTACCCCGTGGAATGTTTTCTCATTGTCAAAGTAACGAGATTTGAAAGCGATCCAAATACATTTTCACATTTGAAAGGCCAGAAAAAGGTACATCAACCCATTTTTGACCCTCTTTACTTCAACCTGTCGCTGCTAGCTTTAGCCCTCAAATGTTATTCTTCCACCTCATCACGTCTGCGTCAAGGCACACGGGTATTTGCACTCGTGGTGTTTTAAGCCACATCTTATCTGCTACAGATTGTCTGCGCGCATGGGGCGAAGCGGTAACAACCACCCCGAATAGTTCACCCTTTCGAGACTGTCCGGGTCACTACCTTCGTGAACTGATCGGGCAGCGATATTTTCTACACCCTCACTTGTCGATTTACAAACGTCACTCAAAATTAGATCATGCTTCTTTGGCCACATCAAAAAAAGGATATACGTGTAAGAGAAGGGAAATTCAGTGAGGCATGTGGGTCTTATATCCACAATTTTGTGGCTTAGAGCCTATGAGCATATTGATCTTGTCGTATGCTGTCACCAGCGTGTCATTCTGTATCACATATCTTCATGGAAAGTGCACAATTCGGCGGAAATTGAAATAACAAAAGACGTTTCTACATTGTAGGCTTAGGTGTGGGTTGAGGGGTAGTAATCTGAAGAAAGTACATCCTAAAGTCGTTACTTTCTACTATAAGATAGCTTAATTTTCTTCTCGCCTTAGAGCGACGTAGTATACGTATTTGCTCATCTTAGCAAAATTGGTTAATTTCTTAACAAACCATTAGCTAAATTATCATTCTCTTTTTATTATTTAATCAAAAAGATGTCGTAATTACCGTGTAATATACGCGTCCTAATCAAGAAAGTAAGACGGTTAAATTTTCGGAAATGTTCTTTTGTGATTAAATTGTCTTCCTCGGATAATTCTATAAATGGCGCGTAAACTGTTGGGGAAATTGGCTGTTAGCTAAAGTAGGTTTCTGAGCTTTGCTGCAGGAAAGCATGCGAAACGTGGGTGGTGGCTGGAGGGGGTGGGGGAGGGGACGAGGAAAATTAAGAGCTGCAGATGAACATTTGCTGCGCCCGTTATCTCAGTTAACATTCAGATCGGATGTGGAGTTTTTCCATTTCCATTTCGTGCTGTAGCAATCGTCATTTTCAGAATGGCTAACTGACATGTTAGCGATATTCCTAAAAAATTGGTTCCCAAGAATGGGTACTGTACGAAATGAATTGTCAAACAACACCTATACAACCTGCATTTAGTAGGTAATACACAGTATGAACGTGAAGAGATTGCATGTACTAATTTTAACCAATTTCGTAACAAAACTGTAAAATGATTGCATTGTGGCTTCACAAACAACCTTATAAATTTCCACCAACATTAATTAATGACCAATCCACTCGAGGATGGACATAATCGAGTGAAAATTATGATTCCTAGGTGATATGTGAAGAAGTATTTATTATAAACTGTATTTTAATGAATGGTGATGCTATAGGTATACATCCTGTCAAAAATTAGATCATCAATGCAAAAGATGATAAAAATACAGAAAGAAAATTAAACAACATAATATAAACCTTACATTTACTTCCACCCGCACATAAAAAGGAGCTAAGCACGGTAATAAAACCCAAGATAAGTTATATTTGGATTGGATGTTTGTAATAACGACGCCGCGATAAGCGCCGCGACGCCCTGATGATGTTATTATAGAATGATAATGATTGTCGTAATGACATTAAGGATAGCGTGATGGAAAGTTAAGTACTGTGTTTTATAGATCCTGAATACATTAGAATGCATTTTAATAGAGCTCATGGGTGCGAGATGCTCACAATTCTTATGCCCCCCATGCGAGATGCCGAGACTTAATATCGTAAGTGATTTGGTGTTCGCTAGCGCCAAGGTGTAAATTCGTTTAGTGGTGGTGGGATATTATACTTGGAAGTCACGGAATAGTGGTGTTAAAAACGTTTGAAATTGCTCGAGTGAGTGATAAAGGGTGTGCGCGGGATGAAATGGGGATGGCTGCCGCACGATGGAGCGATGCATTTCCAGCGAGAAGTGATGCAGCTGTAAATTCTCTGGCGTCAAAGCTATTGGTACAATTGGCAGTGAGTATGGTGACGAGCTGTCTGTTGGTATTCGAAATTTGTGTTTAAATTATTTTTCTCTAAAAATATTAATATTTTTAAATTTTAAGCTCATCGATGAACAAAAAGTATACTAGGCTATGCGAACACTCATATAATCGTGTTGTGGATGAGCGTAATTTTTACGCTCACCCACAACGCAATTATATTGCGTGTACGCATAGCCTAGAGGCTTTTATGATCAATTTTAAGTGTTCGGCGTTAATTTATCAGCTTTCTCAATGACATTGAATATTTCAAAACGAAAAAATCGATTTAAAGAAAAACTATTTAAATGATTTGCTTGAAATTAACACAGTATCTTCCTTTTACGATGTATAATGCACACAGTAAATTTTGTCAAAATCGGTTGAAGATAAAGTTGATTTAGTTGCAAAAAACTGCAAAATCGCTAAAAAAGCGTCATAAAAGCGCCATTTCCCAGAAAAGCGCTAAACATACAACAATGAAATTTGTACACAAACATAAAATCGTGGGGGCCAACATATCTGGAAAGTTTCGTCAAATTATATTGAGATCCTCGGCCTCTAGAGTGGAAAACGTGTTTTGGAAAAACTGAAAAATTTCGTAAAAACTTAATAACATAAAATTTACTCGTCCGAATTGCTTCAAAAACGTGGCAGATCTAAGTTCAGAGAAAACGAAGGTCCACCGAAATTTTCATCAAAATCCGTTTTGGCGTTTGGCCGGAATCGTGCGAACAAACACACAAAAAAAAAAAAAAAAAAAAAAAAAAAACATTCCGGATTTTTTTAGCAGTAAAGTGAAATTGAAGATTTCGCTTCACTCGCTACGCTCGTTACGCTCATCAACAATTCTAGCACAAATATGCCTGTTTAGGTTTCGTTCCCAAAAAAAAAAAAATATATGCTTTGCTGATACTATACTCGGTGAAATAATTTGTAAGTTTATTTCAGAAAAATCATTCCATGCTTTTAACTTCGTGTATATACCATATACCATCAGTAAGGCATTGTATACTATTACTTCCAGTTCCTGGCTGTCATTATACTCGTGCATTTAACAAGATCGCTTGGGGTGACCTGATGACTCAATCACTTGCAAGATAAACTGCAGTTGCATCTCAGCAAATGGTGGGAGGTGAAATATACGCTGCATTTGCACGACGATGCATAGCATCATGTGTGCCGCAAAGTCGTGTTCATATTTCTATATCTCGTGTCTTTGTTTTGCACCGTGCATTTAATCATACACCAATGGCAGGCCACCTTACTGTATTCTCTGCACCCTCCAAGAGTTTCCACTTGAACTATCGACGTTGCAAAGAAAATATACTCGAAGTTGATAACTTTACCTATCATGCTATAAAGAGGAGGCTTCACATAAGTTCATGACTTGTAGGAAATCAAAAGATGAAAGAAGAATGCAGTAACCAAGACGATTAACGTGGCCCACTGTATTGGTGAGTTTGATTAAGTGCATTCGTATACAAAATAGCCAGTAATACAGATAATCACAGGATCAATTAATGTATCGTGGCCTATAGTGTGCTTAATGAAATGCTCAACGCACACTGCACAGTCGGAAATCACGTTATGGTCATAGATAATGTCCGTTTGAATTTATTTTCATTGTATAGGCAAGTTTAAGTATTGATTCACATATCGAATCATTACGGGTATCCCCTCGATAACGCAAGTGATTTTTTTGTCAGATTTTGTCATGCTGCCATCTTCGTCGTGGGTTGACCGGGCGATGACAACTGACAAATGACTGGCAACGAAAAACTTCCGAGATTGAACAAGTTGGAATGAAAAATTGGTGAAAAATCTCACTTAATCGTTTCACCTTGTGACTTAACGGTAATATTCATTAGTGTCGAACTGTCAAAAGATGATTCCATCGCATGAAGTTTCCATCGAATTTTTCAGCCCCGGAAAAATGATCAGCCTCACCTGATTGCAACTAACATTTAGAAAACTGTGCTTCCTTATTCCCACTTTTCTTTCGCCCATGTGTGCTGCATGTGGTGCATATGACGTGCGTGTATTCCGTGCCTATCATGTCCCAGCCTGATTGGCTGTCTTGATCAGCATGGTGTGCTGCGCAAAGCAAGAGGGCCCTCGTCTCTGATTGGTCGAACGCGGCCGGCGGGGAGGTGGTTGGTGACATGGGGGCGTATTTTGATCGAGTAAATGTGATATCATGTCTCTTGTTATTCAATTCTTGTTACCAGACACACAGTTATCGTCTGACGGCTGAAGCCAAATGTGTAACAATCTGATTCCTAACACTAAAGATCTGAAAGTGGTTGTGTACTTTTTTTTGGGAACTGGAAAGAAGAGTTGATTGTTTTTTTTGGTTCACGGTGGCGTGTTTCGCTTTAAATGTTGGCTTGTTGTTCTACGATTGTGATATAAATCAATGGCTGATTGAAATTAATGAGGCAATAATATATTAACGAGATTTTCAACTCCAGTGATTATTTTGTAACGTTTTGCCGTCATTATTTGGGACAACGTATTACTGACATCTCCGTTGTGATTCGTGACAGTGACAAGTGACAATGGAATACGAACTAGGCAATGCAATTAAGAAGAAATTAATTGTCTCAATTCGTTGTACATCTCATTTAATATTCACGCCGACAACATAAGCATAAAGGCAGTTTCCGTGAGACCTCGAATTTGAGGGTGATTGACATTTGGAAATCAACAAAACGCCAGTGTTTCCATCAACAATGAATTCTTCCAGCCCAAAATTTGGCCAGCCTCAGAGCCCATCAGCAGATGCAAAACCATCGAAACTCCAGCCCCCGAAATCGGCGACATTTCTCAAACACAAGATATCATTCAGTGTCGATTCTCTGCTCTCTTCGTCGAGCACTAGAAATCAAAACAACTCGAACAATGTCAACAACAACAATGTGCAAGCAGCAGAGGGTGACCTAACAGGCGACAGACTCAACGATACCGATTGTGTTCCCGGGTTCCGTGTGATTGATGCGACCAAGGACGAGGAAGTCGATAGGTCTAACGACCGTTTCGAGAAAAAGCCGCTCAAGCCAAGTGAAAAACTAGAGTTCAGGAGAGAAAATGGGAAAGGATTCGAACCCGGGGACGCTTTGATAAGTGCTGAACAGGATAGGTTGAACAGGAGTGACGTGTTAAGTGACGAAGAGTTAAATGTCGATGACGAAGACGTTCCTAGCTACCAAGAAAGGCTGGAGAGAAGTCATCAGTACTCGATTCATAGTAAAATGAAATCATCAATAAGTTCTAGTCCTTTAGAAGAATTCACGAAACGATGCGACGAAATCAATTTAGAAAATCACCGGAACTACATGCGCGCGGAGAATTTACGCAGCCAATCCGCCGAGCGATACATGCAAAAACGCGCCCATCATCCCGAGTGCGACGTCGACATGGACATCGGCAAAGATCACCGAGAGAACTCGCGCAGCGTGCAGCTGGAAGATCACGACGCCGATGAGCGGAAGTACGGGCTGGAGACCGGTGGCAGCATCTATCGGCCATCGCCGACAACTACGCCTAGCATCTCGTCGACGCCTCCGCCTAACGATGAGCCAGCTGACGACGAGGCGGTCGTATCGCGGCCGCTGGCACAGCATCCCGGCCAACAGGGACAGGGGCCGTTGGGACCTCCGTGCTGGAATTTTCCCGGAACGCAGTTTTCCTGGATGCCCGCGATGTACAGGACTAACTCCCCGAATAGTAAGTGTTATGCTTCTTAACTTGTGTTGGGCATGGCATTCGATCAAAATCACAATCAAGTTCAGCCCGTTCATCCTACGGTCCCTCTACGAAGCTGAAGCGTGTTCCTTTCATCGTTTGTTCCCATTCCAAAACCGTTTTTAAAGAATCTAAGCTTAAACTGATCTAAATATTAATAAGCACACTTGCAGTAAATCTTTGCCCATTGTTAGTCTCTACACCACGAAATACATTTGCAAAAGGTTAATTGCGAATTACACTTTAGAAATTTCCTACATGGCTCAACTAACAGCTTTTTTGCCTGGTGTCAATGCTCTTGATCTTTTCATAAGATAACGCTCATTTAATTCATTGGCACGCAATTAGCAATAAAATCAATAATATATCAAATTGCACATTAAATAGTTAGATATTTAAAAACTATGCTGTTAAACTATCAACACTAATGATCATGATTGAAGTAAAAATCAAAGAAATCGCTTACGATTCGTGCTACAAATTTCAAGTATCATCAGTACCATCATTGACATGGCAGAGAGAGAGTGTAAGCGATACGTGTTCTAATATTTATTTCCCATAACTTCTGAGCTCGTCTTTGATCGTAAATCCCGATGATTGGCTAGCCTCAGGCACGCCGATTTGCGAAAATCACGTGCGTCCGTAAAGTAGCTGCAACAAATCATTACTAACTAGATCTAATTAACCATCGCGACGTGAAAAACTAAACGTTTATACCGAAGCGCCCCTGCCTCGCTCCGATCTGATTCCGCTATCAATTTGTTGAGAGACAGAAAAATCCAACGTTGACAGATGACAATAATGCAGCTTCTCGAAGTCTTACGATGGGAAACTGACGTGCGCTCACTTATTTCGAGTTGAAATTATAATTTTTATCAGTCCTTTTATATCTTGCAAGTTTTATATGAAACTGGATATCTATCAAATTGATACAGTGTGTTTTTTTCCCACGTCCGCAAAAAGCTCCATGGCTGCAGCTTGTTTGAGGGCCGCTAGATTTGTTGCAGTCAACTCCCAATTATAACCGTTTTTATTTGTTATTTATGGGGTTCGACTTAACTTCTGCTGCTGCGCCATTTGCTGGTGGAACACTAGAATGGTAACCGACGTAAATTGCCGCGGTTAATAAATAAGCCAATTTATGTAGCCTGCTCTGAAAATGGCTCTCGACTGTACGGTGGAGGTGCCGGGTTCAAGCTTACAATTAAAGCGGGTGACAAAAATCAGTTTCATTGTAAGTAAAAGACCCCCGCTTAATTTTCCGTTAAAGAAATCAATACACATCTGCGAAATAACGTATTTTCATATGATGTTTTTGGCTCAGTTGCATAACTAAAGCATGAAGCTAATAAGCACTTGTTATAACAATAACCTTTATTGCTAAGTTCAGGAAAATGTCATTTTAAACGCCTGGCTTAAAAAGCATTCGATTATCATTAGCACGATTATCAGTGATGCACATTTGCGAACAGTCATTTCTCCGATGTATATACTGTACTATGGCATATTTTTTATTACGGTTTGTACTAATTTCAATTAGCTAAATGCCATAGCATTGTTACCGTGACTCCAGAATAGCGTCTTTCATCATCATATCAAACGTATGCAGCAATGTTCCTATAGCTGGCGCTTCGGTTTCCCATGCTGCTAAACAAGGGAGGTCTACGTATTACCCATTACTCGCATGCTGCACTGCTACTTTCTCATTGCCTGCATTTGCCAGCGGATGTGACGACTTTGACGATGCCGCCGCCTGTCATCTGCTAACGTAATTCCAATCATGATCGGATTGCCAGTCCAACGTTCTGATTGCCGAAGAGAAATGTCATAATCATCTTCGAGTGAGCTCAAAAACCACTTTGTATGCGCGCGCTAGGAACGCATCATGGCGTGGCGCGATATGAATTCGATTCTCATGATTATCAGCGCAGATTTCAGCCTCTCGAACACCATAATTGGCACTAATATATTTTTATTGAATCGATAAAAGGTTGGTTTTTATTATTTTAGTGGCGTTTGCGATTCAGATGTTGTTGTGATTTGTTATTAATGACTTTATATTGTGTTCTGAATGAGACTTGTTTTGGGAAAAATCTGAGTCTGTTACTAATTTACAGCCATATCTGGAGAATGCGTGTCAAACGATGCAGCATTCTTTTGATCTTTTGAGCTGCCATTAAAAATCGTCAATACAGGGATAATTTTTTTGCGGATTATTGGAATCGTCCACGACTGTCCAAATACCTGCTAATTGGTTTAATTTATGGCCATGTTTCTTGAAACTTCTTCAATTTTTTTATATGATTGCCATATTATGTTTTCAATATAATTAAATGAAACACACTCTATTTTCTCATGCAAGCAACGCATCGCTGAAGATACAATTACCTAATTGCTATTTATTTATTAATTACTGCCATGTTGAGCTAATGAACAAGCGTGGTAGCAGCTATAAAACACGAGAGGTTTACTATAGATTATAAAAAAGCAAATTTTATCTCAAAGATAATTAATTCGAAAAGACTTGGGGGTCTTTGCGTTGCTATGGTTATTTGGTGGCCGATTTGATATCAGTATCCAAACCTTTTGACCTTTTTTAAGGAAATTCAGTATGCTGAAATCTGATGATTAAATTCTGCCCATGGGGTGACTTAGTTCTTCGTTTTATAATTACTACGATAATTTTACAATATCTAGATCATGCGGTATATACGTCATCAATTCAAATAAATATATCTTTATCTTTAAAATTATCCTTGCTATTAATCATATTGAAAGTCAAACGCCAACAAATTAACGTTATATCACAATTAAATAAAGCTTATCCAATTATCAATATCAATTTTTTTATTTTCGTTTGCAATTATTTTGACCTTTTAAAATTATCTCGGCTTAATTGGTCAAAAATCGTGTTCACTGGCTGTTGACTGATAAGCCTTGAAATTGCTTAGTTTTACAATCTTAGTTCCTCATGAGCGGTTTCCAACAGTTCAGATCACATGCGAGTGATAAGCCTAATTATAGTAACCACACGTATACGCTGTACCATCTTTTGACCTCATGTGCACATTTTGACATTGAATCGCAGCAATATCTAGATTGCTAAAACAGGCAAAAGTCTGCAGCAATTAATTCAAACACATGGCCATCATGCAGGTATATAAAATACCATATGAATCGCATATAAAAAGTTTGGAAGTTCTAGACAAAATAGATTCTATGCGGAATCACAAACTGAATGAATAGATATAATTTCATGTATTAGAACCTTCACTACATTAAATGAAAGTCACAAATAATTTGGCATGGGATTATTAGAAACGAAATATCCATTCTAAAATTTGTATCCGTATACCGTACAGTAAATATCTACAGAACATGCAACGAGTATTTGCATGTAGGTTCGAGTCCCACTGAATCCTAGATATCAACACTCCCATACGCATCACCACCTATGACCTCAGCACACACCGCCAAACACTACCGACCACCCACACCAATATTAATCACACTCTCACCTTTCAGAAGGCAACCCAATGCTACCCGGCGACGGCGGCCGCCTAATTTTCCCACCCGGCGCCCACCATTTGGGCCCGCTGCCCCCCGCAGCCGTGCGCTGCACCCTACGCAAGCACAAGCCAAACCGCAAGCCTCGCACCCCGTTCACCACCCAGCAGCTCCTGTCGCTCGAGAAGAAGTTCAGAGAGAAACAATACCTGAGCATTGCCGAACGCGCAGAGTTCAGCTCGTCGCTGCATCTCACCGAGACGCAAGTGAAAATCTGGTTCCAAAATCGCCGGGCTAAGGCGAAACGTCTGCAAGAGGCGGAAATCGAAAAGTTTCGACTGTCGGCGAGGCCGCTTCTGCCGCCGTCGTTCGCGTTGTTTGGGTCGGGAGGCCCGGGTTTGGTGCCCGGCAACGTGCCCCCGTTCTTTGCGGCGGCGATGGCGGCGGCGGCGGCGAGGAATCAGCAGAACTTTTCGATGTTCGGTCATTCGGGTATCATGGGGGCGATGCAGCATCAGTAGTTTTGTGCTGCGTGCAGTCCAAAACTGTGGGGTTTGAGATGTGTTGAGAGGCGCCAAAGTTTGAGAAATTTGTTGAGTTTATGCTGTTTTTTAATTTTCTTTGAGTTTGGGTAACTTTGTCGTCTTCGTTTGCGATTGCTGAACCGCCATAATTTGTTAGTCATCTGTTCCTAATGATATCTTATCAGCGAATTGAAGCGATGATATGGGGATCGTGAAGAGCTGTGTGATAAAAGTATGAAATATAAGGATATATACGTGTCCGAGAATTTTTTAAGGGTCACAAGTAGTACCTTTGGATAACTTTTAAAGACTCTCGCTGATTGGATCCACGCTGTATTTATTTTTTGTTATTATTATCCGTCAGTATTTATATATGCAGGCTGGATATGGCCAGGTAATAAAGCGTCCCTAATGGCAAATTGTGAATGATAAATGCTTTCTCACCTAGCCAATATAATATACAGTATACGTTATAGAGTGCCATAAATTGATTAGTGAAATATTGTTCGTTCATAAATTTGTATTTGAAATATGAGCTAATTTATTGTCGTGTAGATGTGTTCCTTGTCCTAAAGCCAATTGTAAAATACATTTAAATATTGTACAGATTAATAATTATTTTAATCAACGAAAATAATACTGATCTCATGGACTCGTTGTTTTTTATTTATTTATTAATTCGTATCCTCAATTGAAAAAGAATCATCATTATCATAATATACTGCTCATTCGCCGTTCCCGTTTCCTTAGCTGTTATCCTATACCAATCATTCCTGAATGATTACCGCCAACAAAGATTTCCTTAACGAACTGAATGTGAATTTTATTTTCAATCTATCTTAGATTCATTCACCTATCGGCCTCATTTGTATGGATACCTTAAAGCATCATCATAAAAATTAAATTACAATTATGACATTTCCAATTAAATTCTAACCATGATTTATTACATTTTCTTCGTGTGTGTCATTAATAATATCCCCAATACTTACGCAATATTCCAATAAACCTCAAAGCAATTAGTGAATGGGAGTAGATTCTCGGCACACAGCGAGTGTACAATATAGAACACCATTTTCTAAATAACATCATCCCCGCTAAGGCTTCGAACTAAGTTAGATACTAATTTAGTGGACATGCTTTTGATAATCATGCTTGTTAATTAAAGTTGCTCACTTACCACTTTGGCTATTGCGTTTTATCTTTTACCGCTGCTACTTACATATACGTGATTGTAATTAATTTCGAATTGCATCCTATGAGACGTAGTTGGAATAGCGAGCTAGATTTCAGACGAGTGCATTGATGTCTAACATAGCAATTCCAGCTGTGCTGTAATTGCTGGCTCCGAGTCGGCAAATGTAAGAAATAAAATAAATCAGTATCGACAATCTGTCATAACGACGTCTAGGAAACACTGTATTGAAATCTACATGGCTGCGATTTTTTGCGCTCGAAATCGTAGAATCGTTTCAAATACGTCACAATTGAATGACTTCAAATCAATTATTTTTACATCCAATTGGCAATTTTTTCTCGTTTAACATAAAATACAGTTTAAAACTTATAATTGGACTTGTTTAAATAATTTTAAACTCGTTCCTTTTTTGTCAATAAACATGCCAAGTTTCAATCGCTAAAAGTTATGCGTTGCAATTTCCAAAGAAATTAAATTCGAAACTTGTTTTCGCAGACTAATTAGTAATATCGAATGAATTATTGCCATTACTCTTTGAAAACTGATTCAATCGAATTTTAATTAGTTGTCATAATCTTAACAATCTTGTTCTGTAAAAGCAATCATCCTTTGCTGATTTTTATTCTGTATAGATGCTTAACCTGGGCAGCCAGTCCAGGAGCATTAAAAATATAAACATGTTCAATCCAATGATTTCTTTACTGAAAATCCAATCACCGAACCATTCACTATGGTGACCATTTAGAAACATTGAACTCTGCATGACTGCAATACCTTAACGATAGCCATTGCAACAAATATAAGCAACAAAAATTTAAAATATTGTACAATTGTCCGCCACTCTCAAGTTTAGTTTGGCGACGAAGACTTGAATGGCTAGAAATTTGCATCCAAAACCACCTGAACTTCTTGCAATTTATCTTCACGCACATGTGTGGTAGATCTTGCAGCAAACTTTTTGATCCGTTGCCCAATCATTGTTATTCCAAACACACTGCGTTGACATTTAATTGGGAGCTCTCGTATGGCAACGACACGCCATCGACAGTAAGATCCTGGTTATTTAATGTCAACTTGGAATAGATAAAGATAAATGTGTTATAGACTGAGAATAGGAGAGCAAAAACAAATAAATTGAAACAAAAAAATGCTGAAAAACAGCATCTGCATTTGATGTTCATGCGTGCAGCGATGTGAGAGGAATATTTGTGCTGTTTTGCATTTCGCCTACCTACGCGAAAACAGCATTATGCACTTTATTTATTAATATCAGTGTGATAAGGATGTCATTGTGAGGCAAGGTACTGTCTCGTGTCACGTGAAACACAAGCATTTTGTTTCGTAGCAAAAAATCGAACGTTTTTGAAACATTTTAATTTTTCCCAACTGGTTGTGCTATGGGTGGTTGTTGGAATTTACCATTATCAAAATTTAATCTAAAATTAATTACATTTCGAGTAATTTAATACTTGTTGATTGCTTCTCTCATTTGATCCGAAGACGATGCTAAAGAAATTTGGTCGCCGATCGTAGATTAGTGTCACAAAAATCCTTAATGAGCGTGATTGTCAAAATATTTTGACATCTTCAGCTAGTAAGAAAAGGTTAAACTAGGGAAAAAAGGAACTTGATATTTTAAGCGAGACAAATGTGTGGAAGTAAAAGCTGTCGAGAGAAGCTGTTGCAGAAATAAAACTCCACGAAAGAAATGAAACGCCACATTTTTAGTAATGATCGTTCTCGTGGTGGAGGTGCCGGTTCCGCTTAAGAAACTGTGATACGCATCGAATAGCCTGGAAAAATGCTACGCCATCTCTCAGAGTCAACCACTACCTTTTAACCTAATCTTGTCTTCAAGGGTGAATCCTAGATAGTGGACTAGCCATAGCCATTATATTTACGAATCCCGACACAAAAATATCACTAACCTTAAGAGATCATTCACCAGCACCATCGTAATTCGTAACCCTATCCGTCCACCGATCCTCCATTCGATATTATTCTGGTTTCACATTTAGAAAAAAAATATTTATGATATAAAAAAACACCCACACGTTTTTCCAAATCATGCAAACGCTCCTCTCACGACAAACCCGATTTCCCCAAACCCCCCCGATCACGTTCACATTTTTCCTTTTTTCTTGGGTGGTCAATTATATTCTCCACATGCCCTCCCAGCTCCGCCCCTATCGCCCGTAGCCGCAGGCTTGCATTCGGTTGTCACCGCGGTGGTCAAGAAAATACAATTAATTAGACATACAGGCAAGAAGCACGCCATGCGACGAAACGGTAGCTATACTAGCTGGCTGCTGCTGCTGCTGCTGCTGCTGCTGCCGTGAATTCAATGGCATTGCGGGCAGAACACGGTGCTGCACGCGATTTCCATGGGCGAGAAGAGGATAGAACCCGGGACGACTGGTTCTTCTAGCACTCATTAGCTAACAGTGCCGCCTAATTGGGTCGTGGTTGAAACGTTCTATTATACTAGTGTTTCGATCCCCCCCTTCGGTCCCTCCTCGCGGCTACCCACCCCCCGGCCTGTAACATTCAGCCCACGGTGTTCAGAGACAGTTATACTCGGTGACAATCGAATACGTTCGATTGGGACGAGATGGTGAGATGCTGTGATTTAGTGAGAGAGGTTCGTGTGTGATGAGGACGGTTCTGTAACAATAATGATGTTTTGAATTTAAAATTGTGTGATTTTTTGTGGGTTTATGGATATAAAAAGGGCTCTGTCTGTTAAATATGAAGTAAAATCTATTTTTTCTGTGTTCTTGATATTAACGCTTACATTCAAATATGATTTCATGACTGTATATTGGATCGTTTTTTGATTTATGTGTCTTTCAATGTTCAACATTCCGCTGCAAATATTTTATCAGGTTTAATTATGATATCGTTTATTATGACTCTAGAATTCTTATTCTATTTTCTAGCGATATGCTGTATAATTATGCGTTAATTAGTACAATTCATTTCACAAGCATTTCTGAAGCATGTTTGATCAGGGCAATCAGGCGAAGTCATTTCTTAGCATAATCGTGCAGAGCAATTGCAGTGTAGCTTGCACCGTGTTCGTAATTACGGCATACAGTTTGTAATTAAACGTGTAATTAATTACGCAGGTGTGATGAATCGAAAGGTCAGTTTTGTTTGTAACGTGAGCATTTGCTGCCATGCGCTTGCCTGGTTTCTTTCATGAATCCGTGAGGTGTATTCATGGATGGATACCGTGTTGGTGTTTATATTTCCCTTGGTCGCTTGTTAGCCAAACGACGAATCGTTATCTACGCCAGAGTTTCGTCTTATGCACTACAGGTCCAGGAAAACTTTAAGAGCTGCTCTCAGAATTATTGGTAGCAGGGATCCAAGCGGGAAAAAGCTTGATTTTCTGGGAATAAGAAACCTTCCATATTCTATGCCTATGATCTACGTGCTGGCATGCTTCTTCGTTAAGTTGTCCCTTATTAACCAACAGTATTTTATTAATTTCTTAAATTTTACATTATTTTGAGATGGTTATATTTGAAAGTAGCGTTGATTCATAAATTGTCAAGAAAAATAACAAAAAACAG
The DNA here is from genome assembly GCA_921293315.2 of Nemurella pictetii. Lineage (NCBI taxonomy): Eukaryota > Metazoa > Arthropoda > Insecta > Plecoptera > Nemouridae > Nemurella > Nemurella pictetii. The sequence goes on along the minus strand of OV121120.1, from coordinate 15,651,927 downwards.
CGAACAGACGTTCACAAGATGTTCTAATGGTACGGTGACAAGTCCCGGTAGTGCCTGCCATGAACTTATTGTAATTTTATTATGAAAAAGAATGATGATAGATTCGCACAACTTGAAGAAAATTCAACACATAAATGGCTCAAGAAGTTGTCGTTTGGCGATACCTGGTGCCCTGGCGGTGAATTGAGACTTCTTCAGCTCGAAACTAACTATACTTGTTGGATTTAACTACCAGTTACTTAATAAAACAACTAACGAAACCAATCTCATCCATAACTTAGCTGAGAATGAAAAAAAAATACATAAAACACAGTTCCCTTTTATATCAGTAGCATAATGTAGAAAAAAATACTACATACACTCGGATTCAAAATTCTGGACTTCAATCCACAATAGCCAAAATGAAATGAAAGAATTTAAGTAAATTTAGGAACTAAATGCTTTAGTTAATAGCATTTCAAGTGCATACCTAATTACATCGTGATGGGCTAGGTAATTTTTGAAACCCACAACAGTTATTATATTTATATACATGTTAAATTTAAATTTAAAATACATTTATACTAATTCAATTAAATTTGAAACCACCTATGGCGCTCGTGAAAATCAATGCATACCAAAGTCCACAATCTATAATTTATACATTTCCACATCCCTACACATCCACTGACGGCCACCCATATAAGAAGCCTTAGATGTAGATATATAGTGTTCCATTATTATCATCATGCAGGTATATATCCTCGCCGGTAGCAACTAGTTTAACCTTATAAAAACTTGTGCACCACCCATACCTATACAAACTGAAAATATAAAGAATGAAACAGCTATAGGTTGGGTCTCCAAGAGTCCGACCTCAGTTTCGAGCACGATCCGTGGAGCTGGCTAATTGGTACAATAAATTGCGCAAAGTTTCAAACTGTTGAATGTATCTAATGGGACAACGGTTGACATGTTGCCTTCAGGAAGATCTGATTCTCATCTTCTTAGCTCCGTGCTATAAGCCCGTCCAGTCTGTTGGCTCGTTCAAACCAGAGAATCTGCTACTGGTTCTGCCGCCTTCTCATTCGAATATATACAACTGGCGGATTCTTAGAATGTACAGCTGACGTGTGCACATAAACTAAAATGAATTGCCATTATACTGTATCGATAGTATATAGTATAGTGTTATTTATCGAAAGACCATGATAGTTGTAGTTTTGGTCGAATTTCGCTCTCGAACAAAGATAATTGGTTCGATATCGAGGGAAAAATGTGGCACATGCGTTGTTATGACATTTTTCCACGTGTGCAAAATGTTATTTAGGACATGCTCTCTATAGATGGACATCCAATTAATTCGGATGGTATTGGTTTTAATTGATTCTGGGAATGTACTTATTAGGTGGACATTTCGAAGTTTCTACTTTTGGGTGTGTGCTGCCTCTTAACCATTCGCTCCTCTGGGTATTAATGCGATTTTTACTGTTTGGGTATATCCTAATCTCATTAATCAATATAACCACTCGTGAAATTCTTCCATTTACCACCACCTCAATGCAAGTTCTTCCATTAAGACCACAGCAAAAAATAAAGATCTAGCATGAATCCACAACACATTTTATTGCTGCAATTCATAAAAATTTATATTGCTGCATATAAATAAAATCATGCGGTTCATCGCGATATAAATCCCGGCTCAATCCCATTTCATTTGTCATTATAAACTCGTTGATTCAATGATACTGATGCCAATATTTGATAACGCACGATTCTGCTAGATGTTCTCCTCGGCATCTCTTCGAGACAACGTCTCTCGACACTTGATAAAATCGAAGCCTTCCAACCGATGTCAGATCAGACAATTAAACAATGATCCCGCAATCGCATGTGCGACTCGTATCCAGCGTTTGCCGTAGCTGTCATTACGAATTATTTCAGGAAATATGTGATTATTTTGTAGCCACAGGCGGAATTGAAAGCATGCCATGAGTTTATTGCAGAAAAACCATGTTTAGATAAGTGAAATCCGTTGGAACATGCAGCTATCTCAGATATACCGGCTTGATTTGTAATTTACAACTGTACTCGCCTGCTTCATTATGAGAATACCGGTGTGCATATTGTTTGAATTTAGGACAGTTATTATTTGTTACATCAGTTAATTTGTTTTTATTAAATGTTATATTGCAAGCGCATTCGCAGACGTGTCGCCTATCAAACAACGAGGCTGTTGACAGGTGCAAACGTCCTACAGCGAATAGCGTCCATTCTCAGAGCATGCAGGCATTATTTCCTTCTTTGCAGCTCTTTGATAATTAATTGAAAGAAAATTAGCAATTACCTCAACTCTAAGGTTAAGTCTAATTAAACGAAATACCTGACTAGAACTATTTACAAGTTTTCAATATGCCGCAATTCATTAGTAAGGAAGGGGATTAAATTAATTAACACATGGCTGCCGATGCAACTGAGCTCGTTGTTAATTGTATATAATGCGATCTGAGACTAAGCGTACAGAATCCAGGCCAGATGATAAACCAGATCGCGAAGCTAATCAAGATGTTTCTACGGATTTGAATCCATTGCTGAAGAAGATGGTTGCCTTTTATTTTATCAAGTCGAGTCAGGGTTCAAATGACATAGAAAACAACTTTGCGCTCGCTCAAGTTTCCACAAATTCTTGCAAATTTAGGACTAATTTCACGACAGTACTATTAGCCTCATTTGTCAGCCGCAGCTATAACAAGGTTGTATAGCTTCATTAAAGAAGTTCATTCATGTTTTCGGCTCTTGAGCCATATTCTTCAAGCATCTTGTAGTTAATTGCAACGACCATAATTGATTTAATTGTGAAAAATGTTGATAAACTTGATGAATCGCATTTACAACTCGCGCTCGTTTACCAATCAAAACACGGCAAAAGAATCGAATTAAAAATTTCTTGGAAGCGTACGCAGACGATACGACATCCGTCAGCGAATCAAGGTGCTTTTCAAGTATCTTCGCCGCTCACGGAATGCATGTACCTATACTTGACTTGCGATTTTATCCCACCAGCCGCGACCGAACGTCCAACTAGAACTTGATCAATTCAACTCAAAGTGAAAGGCAGTGTACACAGGCGTTCCGATTCAACAACTGCAATTAGGTAAAGAAACTTTATATTAATTATCCCATTCCTAATTAGGAAATAATAGCATTGGTATAACATGCGTTAAATGTCTGGATAATTGTGTTGGCTTGCTGCTGAATATTAGAAAGAGGATATTGTTTAGTGGTTGTGAACACAGTATAACAAACATAAATATAGTGCATTTGAATTTGCAGTATCAACTAGATGTTAATTTGATGCCATCGTCAAGAAGTGATAATTGCATGTTTATACAAGGAAACGGTATATTTATTTCTCTTGTTGAAAAATAAACTTCTACCGTTCACCTGTTTTCAAATGTATAGCATAGCATGGTTAAGTTGATAATTGTTAAGCATCCTAGACCACCGCTAATCCAAATATCCCACAAACCTAAAAATTATTCTCTCTCATGGTATTATTAAACACGTACGTCCCGTTTGATACACGCGCTCTCTAGGCACCTTAAAACCGACCAAAAGAGACCGGCTCTATATTATATAGTAAAACTCGCTATATTTCCTACAAGAAACGAGTCGGGAAATTATTTAACGCCTGACGCCGCTCCAGCGTCAATAAATTAAAATGTGATTAATTCGTTTAATTAAGTTTTCTGAATATGGGCGTCGTTAATTTTTGATACTAACAGCGACGCCGCGTGAATCCCGCAAGGCGCGGGGTTCCATAAAATAAATCAATAAAATTTTGACACCACACCCCCATCGCCCCCCAATACCCACCCTCCGACGCGAATATCTTAGTTCAACATCATTATCGCTTACAAGTGAAGGGCTCCGAAATGACACCATTCACCCCTTACACCACGCTCAAAGTAAATATAGGTTGAGAGGTGAAGTTATGTCAAATTATCACCATAACATTATCGTGCACTTTTTTTCTCTATGGTGAGCACCGTTTTTTTTTCTTTTCATTCTACCGGTTGGTGTTCATTTTATCGCGTTCTTCTAGTCAATCAGCCCTTCGCGATGCCACCCGTCTTATTCACCCTGCTACCGCTGCCACCCCAGCCGAACGTGCGCTTAAAAACGATCTATTGTACCGTGTTTGTGGTTATCTAAATTGCTCTTTCAAAATATATCGAGGCGTCGCGACGGTGGGAGGTTGACTCTTTGGCCACAAGATGTCACGGGTACGTGTCCGAATGAACTTATAGCTGGTTTGAAAAGATCGAGCTTTGGAAACTGTTAAGGACTGTCTTTGGTGGAATCAGGCATAAACATTGACCCACGAAAATAAATATATCTCGAGAACAACAACACATAGAATAAAGACTCATATATCATTCGATGGAGAATTAATGAGAGAATCTCAGAAAAAAATAATGCTCTTCAAATATGAGTGTGTTTTTGATAATTAATTAAAAACGTTTTCCACCAATTCAGTCATTCCGGGATAAATAAAAACATAATTGAAAATTTTCCTAAACTGATCACAAGATAAATTAGTTGCAATGTGCTTAGTTTAAAAACATTTTTAAGAAAATGAATTCTGTGGCCTGTATCACTGAACTAGAGAATGATTAAAAATCATCAATGAAATGTTCCAATGATTTGGGCGCTAGAACGGAGTACGGTGACTAGCTTTCACACTCGGTTTTCTTCAGAACCATTACGCTTTAAATTATGTTCGACAGAATTTCTTGCTATTTTACAAAATATCGTTGAGTACCTATCATCATGATGATACCTTATGATCTATCATATTTAATTTACACACCGCCAGGCATGTTATCAATCTGATTTTGACTTCGACAGTTTGTATTTTATCAATTACGCGTGCTATAATATTGTTGCCAACTCTCGAGTTTTACAAGATCATTTTATTTTAGGTACACAGAATGCTTTTTAGCGTCACTTCTTCGTGTGCTTGACTCAAGAAAATGCAAGCGCACGCACCTCTCAATATATAAGACACCATTTTATGTGTCTATTTACCAAACACAAATTGAATTTTCCGTCATGATCCATTTAATATTGGAATATCCATAAGTATAATATCGTTTATGACACATCACACCTATCTATTGTGAATAAACTGCAATATACAAAACCATGATGGCAGTTCCATCTCATTTCCTCCGTAACATTGCCATAAGGAATGAGGATATGATGTTTATTCGAGCTGAGAGAATATTACATAGCAGCCAGCTTTAATCTCATAAGTCACCTCTACTAAAGTGTCACACTCACATGATGTCTATTTCTATAGAAAGTTATAAAGCTTTCTTTACCTGCTCGCTCGAGTGTCAGGACTGTGATAGGACCGGAGTGTGATGAATTGCACAACAAGGATGTGCGTTGACAGCTTTTAAAACACCCTTTCGGGAGAACGCTACTGGTTTATACACAGTTAGGGTTGCTTGCTCCGCTGGGGAATTGCGAGCTCTGAAGTGAAAATGCGTATATTTCGTGTAATGCAACCGTAATTTTAATAATCCGATGAGTTTGATCATTTCCGGGCTAAGGCTTTCGAAGCAGTGTTCTTGTCAGTTAATTCAGAAATTAAATTTCGTGATTTTCATTAATATTTTCTCCGTGTCTCTATGCCATAAGTTTTTCAAGTTATTAAGGTATAGATACAGCACGAGTTTTATATAAAAAAACTGCCTTGTATAAAATCGCGCGAGCACCGGCTGAGAAACCACCCTGAAATTCACCCCATCGTTGCGAATTGGCGTCCCGTCTTCTCCCATTCCCTTTCCAAGCATGCACCCAACTCTATTCGTAATTGTTCGGTTTACCCCCACCTACCGAAGGAGTTTTCTTCCTTTCCTCGCGTAGCACCATCCCTCCTCCTTATATATATAGCACCCTTTATAACGCCCACCCCCTGCTTCGCGGGAACGCATATCCCAGTGGTGAAAGCCAGGTAATGGAAATTGTGCATACTTCAAAAGCTTGAACAATTTTTTCTTCACTCTTTATAATATTTCTTATGCCGTTGCGCTTGAGTTTCAAGTTTGATCAAAATCTTGACTATTTGACGTTGAAGAAGTAATGCTCAGCTGTTAAGTTAACACATTTAATATGAATATGGAAGCTCAGTCAAGGATTATTACTTCCTCTTTGTTTATGACAAAGTTTCGAATTTTCAGACTTTTCAGAAAAACAAAAAAAGCTTTTGAGTTCTGGCTGTTTGGTCTGAATTTTCCACACCCTCGTCTACACCACTGCGTCCCCCGTCCCCCTCGAATACACCACCGCCGCCACCCCTGCAACCCACCCCTTTCAACCCCTACCGCCCCCATACGATGTGTTATCAGTAAGCTAACGTTTATACAAGAGTCTCTAGTTTGTGTAATTTCCTCTCCCGTTGAAAGTGTGGGAGCTTCTCCTCTCAGCATCCCGGTCTCGCTGGCAACAGCCATACGAGACTTGAATCGGGAATAGGGATGCTGTGATTTCCTCTCCTCCTGTATGTTCGTCTCACTTTGGTCGGAGGTAGGTGCTATTTGCCATTGCTTCTGCTGCGGCTATATATGTTTGGGGGTAAAAACTTTTTTTTTGCGGGGGTTTTGTTGCGCAATTTTGGGGTTTTTGTGTGTTTTTGTAGGAGTCATGTTGAATGGGAAGTGGTGGATCTTCACTTATTCTAACTAATTATAAAAACAAATTCAGTTTTTTGTTTTTATTTATTTTAGCAACGAACTCTTAATTGTTGAGAGCTCCATGCGTTTTTGTACGTTTGAATTATAGTATCACTTATACCGTTTTGGAACTTTAATTTATTTCAAAAATAAGGAGATCGAGATGTTTGTGGTTAATTGGGACGCAAAATTTAAATAACTGGGTTAATTTGATTTTAAGAAAATCAGAGAAATGCATCATTATAGCAATTGAATGAATCTCACTGGAAACCATGCTTCAACAAAACGCTTTTCATTATTATTTCTATCTCTAACAATACAATTTCTCATTTTCTTAATTAATTTTACAAATTTGTATAAATTATATGCTATGCAGTGTTAAGATGTGAACGATCGTTTCCTAAATGTTAGTACTGCCACCATCCCCCCAGCCACCCAGCCACCCACCAAGCACCCGAGACGATCACGTTTAAATGTGTCTCTATCTTTCATTTTACGCCCGAATTTCTTATTCCAATTTCCGCTAGTTGTCTGTCAAAACCAAAAACCAGCGCCAAAAAGCACCCCTTGCTCAACTGAAATGACTCATTTTCTGATAACACGTTCCACAATGCGACTTCCCTACAGCACCCCTTGAATATTCCACCCTCCCGCCACCCAACCCCGATGATTCCACCCTCCCACTCTTTGCAAACCTAAATAGTCTATTATATTGTATGACTATTATTCGCTTATTCCAATCTCATATTACACTTGCAATTCCTATTATGGCATAACGAAGCTCGTTTCTGTATAGTTGATCAAATCGAGTACAGACTTACTACGGTTGACATAGACCAGTGAAGTTTCAGTGTCATGATTGAGGAAGACATTGCTTGTGACTATTTATTCAAGAAACGCATGACGGAACGTCATTCCGTTCAGTTATTTCGTTGGCGTTGCTACCTCACGTTTATACTAATGATATTTGGTGTAATTTTTGGGGAGTCTGTTTTTACTTTTAAGTGACGACATTTTGTTAACAATTACACGTGGAATCAGTATCGAAATCTTGAGTGGAATTTGCTATGCGAATAGAACGCAGCGAAGGTGAATAAAGAAAAATCAATTTCCAAATTGAAATGAAAATGTAATTGAAACCGATCTCAATGAAAACAAATTGCGAAAAATAATTTCTAAAAGAGTTTTCAATCATACTTTTGTGTTGATGCAGCTAAACAATTTTATAGATATGGATGGAAAATGTGGGAAATGGAAAAGAATTGGGTCGTTCTTTTTGATACCCAACTCAAAATTCACTTGATGGTATATTTATAACACGTTCGAAATTTTTTGAAACCTCTAGAATCATTTTTAAATCAGATATGGTGCCAATTTCTACCTGAAATTTACTCTGGAATTATTAAATTATACCCTCCTATTAATTCCCGTCTTCAAAATTACAAGAGTATATATAGCTTCAAATATTTTTATTCTTGTTTCTATTTAGGGAGATATTACAGACTTTAAATTTAAAAAATTATATTTTCGCTCATATTTTCCCCTTTCTTTGCCAAACATCATATCGTTCACTGTCCACTAAAAGGGGATGGGGTATATTTATAAGCCAATCAATTTTTCCATTGACACGTCCCATTTTATGACTTCTCAACTTTGATGAGGTGTCCATAAACTATCTACGTCCAGTCCCGGAGATGGGGAAATTGACAGAAATGTCACCGAAGAAAATTAGGTATCCATCAGACCTGCAATTCTGAAATAAAATTTATTTTCTCTCAATATTACAGCACGAAAATTCAGCTATAACTCTCAGATTGGTTTTAAAATAACAGCCCATGTCCCAGATGTGCTTCGATTCTATGCCAGCTTTATAAAAAAACTGTACATTTCAGTGAAGCCAAGGCACAAGTTAAACTTAATTAATGGATTTTGAAGTGTTGACAATTGAAAAAGGAATTTCAAAATAGTATAAGGCCTTTATGGTTGTAAATGGAGATATAAAAGAAGTTCGGAGCTTGTATATTCGCAGCAGAAAGCGAGGTGTGAGATGTCTTAGAGGGGGCCTTGCTTGTCCATAATGAAGATGTTATACTACCATTTGTCACTTGAGCTAGTGGCAGTCGCATTGAATCTATTGTTGCTTTCGCCTCGGTCGCACATTTCGCGGTGAAAATATTGCAATAGAAATCGCCACATATTGCAGAAAAAAAACTGCAAGAATGAATTTTTAAAGTCATGGGAATAATGTGTTCTGCTTTTATCAATGGTATAGTATATGTAGCCAAATACCCTCCAACTTTAACCTCAAACGGCCATTATAATTATTGTATAGTAAATGAAATTCCTAAACATTTCGCATCTCTTAGTCAATGCCGTAGTATAGGAGAGATGCTGTTAATAGAGTCACAGTACATAAGACGATTCGACGCTATTGAAACCGTATACTTTTAGCGAGAAGTCGAGTGGATTTTAAAAGAGTAATTTATTATGGCAAATTCAATGGCCTTTACTTCATCGAGAAGTCGCATTTCTACAATTTCGAATAAAGGTTTACATTCTACAAGGTAGCGTGAATGAGATATTTTTATAATGGACCGACTTGGTTAACACGTGAGGCGAGGGTGTAGCCACTTCAGCTGTTGCTTAGATTTCAACTATATTATAATGGTAGGAAATATGAGTGAATACAAAATAAATCAGAATCGTATTTGTAGCATGCTTTCCTTGGTTGATGGCCATTTGATGATGTTTTCTTTGCGCTAGCAACACTACAAATGTGGAATATTATTTTCTCGCTGTTATAGATATATTTGCCTGAAGAGAGCAGCTGCACTAAGAATTCGAAGATAGAGACTTTTACCGCCTCATTACTGCCGCCGCCCAAATGCAAAATCTAATGTACTTCATTGAACATCTAACTTCTAAAATCTAAATAATTCGAATTCAGATCATTAGCGAATGTAATTTTGAGGTAACTATCTTTATTGCACTGTCAATTCCAATCTGTGTACTAGCAAATAATCGAATAGGTATATAACTTTCAGGTAATAAACGGCCGTTTCAATTACCTCTTTCGTCGCAACCATTTTAATTAAGTCGTAATTTTCATAGCTTACCTCTAATTGCAATTCGCCAAGCGTATAAGTGCAAAGTATACGCTTATTAAGGTACCCATGTCATAAACTAACGTTAACATCCAGCTGCTTTTTAAAGCGATTCATAATTTTCTTCTATCGGCATTGGTGTTCATTTGCGAGTTTCCTTTGCCTGTCTTTACAGAAGACACACTGACTGAAATTACATTACACTTATAAATTTCAATACAGGTGTTGAGGCAGATGCTTTCAGGCATGCATGAATGGTATAAGTATTCGCTATCTGCTATCCGCCCATGCTAAGCATAATTAACAAGTTGCTTCTAAAACCAGTCGGTAGTGTGACAAGATCGCATTGTTTTGCTACTGTATTCTGCGTTTCCTTAAACCAAACATTCGTAATGCGTATGTTATATTCTAATTAGACTGCAAGTTTTTCATAAGCATTAATCTTCAAAAATTATTGTCTTATTGTGGTAAACAAACGTATGATATCCTTTTTCTATCTTCTTGTACAATTAGAATAGGTGCTAATTATGAATTCGGTGTGGGTTTTTATTACTTAAACGGGTTTTTGTGTTGGTATAACGGATGTTTTGGAGATTCGTATGAAAGTGTACAAATATCAAACAACGATTTTTGAACGCATGAAATAATGTGGCTTTGTCACGCTGATAAATTTCAGACCTGCTTTGTTTGTATGATTCGTGACTAAAAATTAATTTGCTTTAAAATTAAGCAAGGCAAAAGTAAGTATGGATTTATTACAAAAAAATAATTCATGCGTTGGCTGCATGGAGAAGTGTCTCCTGAATGTAAATAATACGAGTAGTTGTTATAATTGATATCATAACCCGATTTTTATGCTTCGAGTTGCTTCGTCTTGAAAGTAAATGTCAAGAACATACCTCGATGCAAATTCTTAGCCATTTTACACGAGAAATAAATGTTTCTATAAAACATAAACATAGCAAATAATAAATTCCTCAATAACTTAAAGGTAAAAATAATGATAGGTTGTCCTAAGATCTGCAGCCATCAATTCACCTTTAATCTATGCAACACTTTTAAATTCTTTTGCAAATTTTCCTTGCTCAACGAACAAGCTTTCCTTTCGTCGGCATCTAATTAGGTTTGGTGGAACTTTGGAAGGCCGAAATACAAAAGCGGCCACTAAAATGTTAACTCGGTGTTATTTTAATTGCTATTGGCCGACTAAACTGGCTGTTTGGAATTCCCTACTGATTGTACATGGTATTTAAATACGGCATTGCTAAATTTAAATCCAGGATAAACAGATGTCGGAAAAAAATGGGGCCTCGCAGCGAATAGCAGAAATTATTTGGCAAGCAATTGCAATTCCTTTTAAGCGTCACTTCTAATTTTCATCCATGACAAATTAGATCAGCATCTTAATTAGTATCTATTTCTGTCTCAAGCAATCATTATTCTCTTGTAGTCTGCATACGGGTTGGTTATTGGAAAACTGTGGATTTGAATTCATAGCAGTTTAGCCGTAGTCCTGGTCTTTGAGGAACCGAAAGGGCACAAGAATGACATATTCACGATGTTAAACCTGCATTCTACTGCCATGTGTCAGCGAAACTGGTCCATTCATCACCAAAGACGCTAGACGCTAAGAGAAGAAACTAGACAGGTGATATTGAACTAGGCCGATGGTTGAAACAAAAACAATTAAACCTTAAGATCAACGATTTTTTTTTTTTGTTGGGAAATTCATAAAGATAGGCAACCCACAATTCAAACTTGGCTCCTCCACCGAAATGTTCACGAGGAGATTTCTATGGGTTCTAACAAATCTACTACGAAACGTGAGTGTCCTTATTTTTCATCCGAGTCCTTTTCAATAAATACGAATACGATTTTAGTGCCTATGTGCGTAGCCTAAGGTATTAGAGACCGCAAGAGGTTATAAAAATAAAAGTGAGCTCGATTCGGTTCCGTTGCCGTGGATGTTTCCGTTCCGAGTAGTAGCATGAACAGTAGCAGTGCTTGGGGCTCGTAAATTGTGCGCCTTATCGCGCCTCGCCTTTTTTAAGGGCCTCAAACCAATTGGTACCCTCAACCATTACGCTACCGTATAAGAGAATTCATCGGACCTTGTTAAAAAAGATATTACTACTTCGCGAAAAAAAAATAAAAAAATCGCACCTATATAGTCTATTCGATGAAAAAACGTTTCTCACCACACCCAATTTGCAACCAGCATATTCAGGGACACGGATTTCTGCAAGTTTCTCACAAATATGCTCCGATAAAAATTCGCACCTCCAAGTTCTATACGCGGCTAAGGAAGCATAGGTGTTTAACGGGTAAAACCTTCGCACCACTTGGAAGTACAATTAAAATAATAAAATCCGCGTAAGTATAGCTACCAATAGCCACTCCATCATCCAAGAATATAAGGACTTCAATCCTTACAATAACTAAACATATTACAAAGTGCCCAGCATTCTTTTGGCTACACAATACAGCCATATAATACACCTTATCGTAAGCACATGCATATCTTTTTAAATAATTTATTCTTATTTTATTTTATTGAAATGTTTTCATGCAGTAGCAATTCCACATAATGAGCTCAATAAATAAACTCGGAAAGATTACAGCATCATTATTTTATTAGCCGTAGTGGCGTCTCTTCAGGTTAGCAGCGTGTTAGAGGAGCGAGGAGTGCATACGATCAACGATATTATTTGGTAGCGTTTCTCTCTCTGTCCTGCACTAGCTAATTGGTCGATAAATCTAACAAAGCGTCTGAGTCTGATAGAAAACTGGCTGCTAAGCGAGATAACAATGAAGAATCAGTGGAATGGTAGCTAGAGTGAGAGACTGAGTGAGACTGAGTGAGAGTGAGAGAGGTGAGCGAGAAAAAATGTGCTAAAGAAAATGATAACGTTCCTCTAAGAGAGAATTGATCGGGGCTCGCTTTTTAACACTTTTCATGTGCCGTGTTAAACTTCTTACTACTTTCGTGTCAGTTGAGATGTTTTTCATTGTTTTGTCTTTTGAACGGGAGTGTAATATAGGTATAGTTATTAAAAGAAATTTGTGTTTCTGTTACTTTGAAAATAGGATACTAATTCCATTTCCAGCCATACGACTTATAACGTGTCGACAATTTTACATCTTTGCGAATTTTCTATTTTTTGAAATATCATCTCTTCACAGATAAGCGTTCATTCTATATTTTCCTCACCCTAAATAACATAATAGAATGTTTTCGAATTCGTGGCCATCTTCAGCCAATATTTCCAAGCCAGCTAGTAAAGAATCCATCCTGCAAACGCATTGACTTCAGACGTTGCCCAGATAAGAAGACCCCACTCTTCCGTCGATCCACCCCCGCCGCCACCGTCAACCACCAACCACCCACCCACCCACACCATCCCCGGTCCAGAATGGTGCGCAGAATTGGAGCAAATTCTGTAGCCATCTTGGGAAGTAATAACCAGCAAAGGGGCTGTGTGCTATTAAGGGGGGTTAACCCTTGCGTTTGCCGTATACAGTTCGTGTGAAAAAAAGTCTACGATCGTTTAGTGACCTGGCTTGGCTCACAACGATGAAGAAATTGCTTTCCGATAAAAAGGATATCTTTTTTTTCGAACGTGTCGGCACACTTCATTAAGTCGCCGCATCGTTGGCGGCGAGGGGAATGTTACGTGTTACTTAAAGACGTGTTAGAAGTGTAGCTAACGCTTTATTTCGTGCAAAAACATCAATTCGATTTAATTAGGTTCACTCGGTTACAAAAAGCGGAACACAAACCCTCCAAAAAAACACGGTAACTCTCATCACATCAATAACTTATGCATAAACTGCTACAACTTCAAGCTAAAACAGTAACAATGAAACGAACTAATATAAGGGTCAACTAACTTTTCAAGATTCCCAATCTGTTTACAAAAAAACTTATCACAGTTTTAATAAGCATTTTTGTAAAACGAGCCGGAAAATACTTCCGTGCTTCCCCAGTCCTTGTCACTTTACCTCTCTTTATAGGAAATATTAATTTTCACTCATTAATCAAATAATCCGACGATATCTTACCAAAGCATCACCTTCGTATGTCTTTCATAGTTATTGCTTGACTTTAACTTCTTAAGAGTAAACTTCTTAACGCTCCGTCAATGTGCCCATGACCACTGCCTATTGATATTATGTTAACAGACCGTTAAAAATTAACAAGCCATGGACAAGTTTTAACTTATCAAACATACATATACGCAAACAAACTTTGATGACAATAAAAAAATAAAGTGTCAGGCGTATCTAAACGATCGAGAAGTTATCCAAGTCGACAGGTACGTTGAGATTGATAACACCCTTGTTGCTCTCCCCGATGGCCATGGGCCCACTGCCCAAGATGAAAGTGGCAGCTTCCTCGCCAACGACGCGGCGACGACAGCAACAGTTCATCGTGCCGTTAGTGAACTGGTACCAGCACACCAAGACACAGTGCAGCGTACCAACTAGAAAGTTCAGCGAATTCACAACGTGTTACACCGTAGAGGGTTGCAAATCGCTAATCTACACAGTTTTACCGTTTTGTTCACTCTGAGTTGAAGTTTTATGTGGGCTAAATAGCATGGCAACGGTCATGCTAGTGATATTCAGTTGGTTCTGTGAGTTATCTCTTAACTCAAGAGATGAAAAATATGGTAAAACTTGCACTTAATGTGGCCAACTGGCTGGTATACGGCGGTGCTAATGAAACCCCGGGGTTTTCCTTTACTTTAACCAGCAACCCCCGTTACACCAGAAAATTGCCCAAGTAAAGCCCCTGAGTGCAATTTATGTGCATTTTTACAGCAAAGTAGGGCTGAGTTATACGGTGCTCTGGATAGCTCAGTTATTATGAGTACTCGCCCGGTTGACGAAAGATTCCGGGTTCGGACGCACATATTTTTTCTGCTATGTATATACATCTATTGAGAAAGGGTGTTTTAGATTTTAATTTAGGAGGCGACACAAAAATTTCCTATTTTCAATTAAAAATGAACTATCTGTTGAAATAATTAGAAGTTTGGATGCAAAATGGATGTGTTTGGATGAGTTCTTAGAATACTTCTTGAATAAGTTGGTTGAAAGTGTTAAGACGAACGCTAACAGCGGTCGTAATAATCTGTTGGTACATTTTCACCAAAATTACAAGATTAAGAAGCAATTAAAATAAATTAACCATCGCCCTTGCAGGGAAAATCAAGCCGTAATCTTATCACTGGCGATAGGGTCCCACCTTGTGGTACTATAATGAAATGTGTTGAGAGCCAACCGAAAGGTTCGGAAATGCAACTCTTTATAAAGAAACAGTCATATTACAATAAGACTTTACTTGAAATGTAACCATTGGGTAAGAAAGGAAAACCTCAACCACAACCATTGCATCCGATGTAGGTATATAAGATAGAATTATAAAAATAAAAACGACAATATTTAATTAGCTGACAAGACCACGTCTGCTTGACACTGCGTTATTGCGAAACTAATTTCCATGCAGAAGTTTTCCTCTCTGTAAAATTGAAGGTCACTTCATGGTGAAGTACCTCTTTGCCAACACGAATACGAGTAAAATTGTTTCCCAAAGGTTTCCCCTGGTGACAGTAAGGCGAAACGGTAAGTTTCTGTGCCAGAATGTTAAGCATCGTGTGTGATATTTAGATTAAATTATCTAAGTAACCATTTTCTTTGAAAGGAAGTGAACTTTTAGGGAAGAAATGTTTGTTTTTTTGTTTCCATGTGGGAACAAACATACATTGCGTCAACCATGTTGTTGATGATAAGAATCAATGTTAAAGAACACTTCCCCATTACTTTCTTAAGACCTAGCACGTTATTTTTCAGAAAAAACTATTTAATTAACTGGGTAATTGAATGCTAACTTACTAAGCTTAAATTTTCCCGACGTTTCGCAAAGCAATGCTGCCTGCTTTATCAAGGGACAAAAGAACCAACAACCCAATAATGAGTACAACTTAAAGCTAGGAAAAGTTTAAGTTTGGCATCGATAAGCATTTAACTGAATATTGAATGCTAAGTCCCAAGCTTTTCTGAACTTTTTCTGAAATTTTCTCAGTCTTTCTGAAAACCAACGTGCTAAGATTAGGAATAGATATGAGTCTTAAAAAAGTACTTCCCCATGTTCTTGTCACATTTTCTAACACCCGTTTAAGCCAACGGATATGTGTTATGGTGTAGAGGGATGATTGATATCGGAATCGTATTTGATGGAACTTACAACTGTTGACTGTTGTGATGGCTATCTCAGGCCACGTGTTCAGGCCGTCTCCTCCGATATAAAGACACATCAGGTCCATAACGTGCAGCATGAAGCTCATGTTCAACAGCACTTTGTGGTGGCGGGTTATTGTTGGGTACACGTAGATTGCATTTCGCTGCAACATGCAATTTCACAAGACAATCAGAGATCACACCTAATTTTGCTACAAATCAAAGCAATTTTTTTGTTCTTATGAATCTAAAAAGCTAAAAAAATGTGTGAAATGAGAAATCCGATACCAACCATGAAAACGAATGCTTTAAGTTTCTGTAAATTATCACGATGCTGTGAAATGTGCTGCACTTGATCTTAGTCCCGTTCTTAGAACCATTCTTAGCTCTTAATTTGGAGTTTTTTTTATCTGACAAATATTTTGATTTTCATTCCAATTCAATATTTAGGTTTTAGTACGGTTACCGATCCATCTAAAAATTACTGTTCCAACTGAAATGTTAAAGACTCTAAAGACCTTTTTTTCCTATTTTTCCTATTTTCCTTATTTGTTCAATTAAGAGTCTACATAGGTTGTAACCCGATACGATAATGGAAATCAAAATAATCTGTGGCAGTAATCATAAGACGCCACGGATTAAAAACGCTGGCACAAATCTGCGACTCTTGCATAACCAAGATTAATCATCAAAATGAAAAAAATGTGCTTTTTCTCAATTTTCGTGATTTTAATGACACGGTTGGGTTCATCTTTGTCAGCAGATTGTATGATACTTTGAATCAAAGTTCTAGTGCACTTATTGATGATTCTGTGGCGCATTTCAATCAAGGAAAAGAATTTGTATGTGCGTCATGTTTTAAGCCGCTCTAATCTTACTCACGTAAAAACGAATGAATATTACCGAAAAAATCGATAATTTTCATCCGATTTTTTCATTTCAACATTGCTTTAGATCTGCAAACAAAGACGAATCCAGTCATATCGAAAAACCCATATGAAACACGGAATTTTATGATTTACCTTTTTACTGACTTTTATATAACCATGTGTCGGGTTGTGCAAGCATAATCTCCAAGAGTGTTTTTATCGCTCATGCTGATAATGAGGCAGTAAAACTGGAAGTTATTTTTCACCAGGTCTAATCCGTGAAAGATTAGCTTTCTCACACGGAAAATTTTGGTAGTGCAGAGGTCCACGTGGTTACTTTTCTCTGCCCCTAAAATGTTCCCTACATTTATGAAAAAAAATCAGTGGATAGCTGAAAAAATTTCTGACCCGCGATGTAAAGGCTCGTGTCGATCGGAAGTTTTCTTTGTTCACAAATAAATCTTGAATTTGGGACTTTTTGTGGTGTTTTTATAAGCGAAAACACCACTTTTCTTTCTTCTCTGGTTGTTTTATTTTCCATCCGATCTCAATTTAAGTTTACTAGGCGGGTCGGAGTACTCTTCCTCTACACACTGATTTTTTTTCAAAAATATTGGGATCAAATTTAGGGGCAGGAAAAGTAATGGCGTGGACCTCTGCATTTTCGGCTTTTAAGCTGCCTTTAGCTGGCTCTTAAGTATATTACCTTGACAGACGCTACCAAGTTCAACAAGGTAATCAATTGCACCGCTCGAAAGAGAGTACAACAAGCCATGAAAGTTCGCAGGTACCCTGAAAACATTTCAGTCCTTGTAGGATAGCAGTTTCGGGGACTTTGAATTCCCACACATCCTATCGCATTGTCCGTGCATATTATATTAGTGTGCTTAACGTGCAATACATTTGTAGGCATTACTATGATCCAATAATCGTAGCACCTATTACTGGGCTTACTAACTCCTACTAGTACTAACTCTGTATAGAAACTGGGAAAAAATTACAGATTGTGTCAATGTTTCAACGGAAAAATTGACTGTTTGAATTCCAATTTCAGTTCCTGGGGGTTGTCGTGAGGGGATTTGATACCTTTCGTGAATTCTGAAGTCGGTGAAAATTTCCAGTCGTCGATGTTCGCTGCAAACTCCAGCATTATGACGGCGTTAGCACACATAATCTGGAAGAAATACAGCGGTTTTAATGACGGTGAGTACTTTTAATATAGAATTTTGTAAATTTGTTATAAGGTATGGCTACATTCATCGTTGGAATCGATAAGTGGCCACAGTTATTTTTTAAAAATCGTCGGTTATGGACATAAAATTCCGTAACAGTTTGCTCTTATCAATATAACCGCTTCATCGCGATTATACAAAGCATTCACTATCATGAGAAATTAATCATCATATTTCCGAATAAAAATTGTAAATGGAAATTTGTAAAAAAAAAAAAAAAAAACCATTAACGCATTTCGTGCATGTGGTAAATTACCGCAAATCCGCATCCGAAAGTCAAGTTTCTCGACTGGGGATCACAAGAGCAACATCCCTGATCAGGAATGTCGAGTTTCACGCCGTCGTCATCCTCTGCGCCCTCTTCCTCTCCTTCGTCCTCTTCTTCGTCCTTATCCTCCTGGTCCGAATCCTCGTTTACCATTTTCGAGTACTCTTTGCCATCGACAATTGTTTTCTCGGAAGTGTCCTTCTTTCCGTTTTTATTCTTGATTGGATTGCACTCTGATTCCATTTTAAACATCATGTTCAAATTTTTGAATCCTGGTGCAGAGAATATGCCATGATTCAATAACATTTATGTGAAATATACAGGTGACAAATACATAAAGGTGGCGATTCTGCTAAACGACGTATCCTATTGTTCACAAAGAAAACTTTTTGACTGCGTTATTTAAACTGAGTTCTTAAACATTATTTTTGAAAACTATTCGTGCCTTAAATGACACGAGTCTTGAAAAAATAATATTTTTGTTAATTTGTAAAGTGATTTTCCGAAATTTCCTTGACCATTCTAGACATCACCCACCTTACGTGCCCTAAACGCCCTAAACGATCCCTTAAACATTCTCAGCCCCTCTAAGTGCTGTAACAAATAAAGAAAATCCGACAAAAAGAATTAAAAACGTCTGAAATACCTCCTTTCGTGTCCTCATCGGTGTCTAAATCGTTCACCATCTTCGAGTACTCGGGTCCATCCGTGTTGGACAAACCACCTTTCACGATCTCCTCTGCCGTTTTTCCCAGCTTTAAAACCATTTTCCGCGTCGACACTTCTCACGAATTCTTCCAGCAGTAAAATATTTCGGCACGTCAGCTTTACCGAAAGTCCCCACTGACATTGACAAAGCAATCGGACAGTTGACTCACACTTTGACTTAAGTCGAATGTCACCAATTATCATTCCGAAATGATAACCCTCGAAATTGACCGGTGGCTAGAGCTTTTCGTGTCTCTGATTGATAAGACCACGACACAATATGGAAATGGATAATTATAACATAAAAATCACTCGACCACTGGTAATCAAGCACTGTATTATTGCATACGTTTGTATTGTTATGTTATGAATTAAATTTCTGTGACGTACTTTGTGGTCATGGCCTATTTTCAAATTACGACCATAATGGAGGATGGTGGATAACGCTGATTCTATGCTTTGTACATGTGCGAGAGACTGGCGTGCCGTCGACATATTGTGTCTTATCGTTTTGTGGTATCGACTATCGAGCTTCTGAGTTCTGTGGTTAACACTTGCTACACATGGCTATTTACCCGGTTTCAGGGCGAGTTTCCTCCAGGCTAAACTCAGTAACCTTCACTGTCTTCTAACTCAGTATAATGACAAATTGATTTGATTACGTTGAAATGCTTTACGGTCATTTGTTGAATATGGATTTATCACCTATTAGTTCATGCTAATTTTGAGTATTTAGCCAACATACATAAGCATTTGCGTTCACTCGATAATTAGTCCAACTGAAAATGCTGGCCACACTGGGAGACGAACCCATCGCTTTTGTAGTCATAACTTTAGAAATTCATAAATTGAGAGAAAAACTCTATTTTGATTCTGTTTTAGCATTTCCTTTC
This sequence comes from Nemurella pictetii, assembly GCA_921293315.2. Classification (NCBI taxonomy): domain Eukaryota; kingdom Metazoa; phylum Arthropoda; class Insecta; order Plecoptera; family Nemouridae; genus Nemurella; species Nemurella pictetii. Next base: position 15,631,888 of record OV121120.1, on the reverse strand, counting down.
AAAATGTGGAAACCAGTGTAAGCCGGATAGCCTGTATCCAGGATCAAATCAATACCCAAACCCTTTATCGAAACGCAATTCCGAAATTTTAAAAATAACTCAAAATTTAAAGAATTTGTAAATGTTTCAATCTGTGTGCCCTGCGAATTCAGAACCCCAATTGCGTTCTTATTTTGTCCGTGAGTGGGATGAGGGGTCAAAAGCCAGACCTAAAATCTTTCCCAATAACAAAAAATAAACATTTTGCCTCCAAATTTTCTCAAAGGAATTTTTATCTCCGTCGGCACACGAGTTTTCTGCGTGTTGTCTCGCGATCATTAAGCAGCGCCGGCACTTGATAAATTAGTGTGTTTTATAAATAGCCTTGCGGTAGGAAATGTTTGGGGCGGCGATGGGAGGGGGTCATGTTGAACCATTTCTCTGCCAACACCAACTAACAAATACCGAAGTGTCATTCTCGACACTACAAAACGTCACTTGAGCATTTACTAATAGCCCGTATAAGTTAGCGCCTGCCTTTGACTCAGCTGTTACGTTGGTGGCCGATGCTGAAATGCAGACAGCATAAACATCACATTATTGTCGGTTGTTGGAGAAGCAAAATACATATGCCAAATTTTAAATTATATATTATGTTCATTGTGTTGGATGCGTGAGATTATTTAGTTTGGCTTTAAACATTCAAATGTTTATTGATATTTTAACAAATTTTATAACACTGCTTTTTTTGTTACCATTTTGATGCCATTACCGTATTAAAAAACCATGTGGCAATGAACTTCCAAGAGATTTTAAACGGCCTCATCGAAAATGCTTCGAAAATTGACTATGAATTAGTTAGAGAACCATTTCTAAAACACATTTTTTTCTACATCGGCGTGCAGCTAAACAATTCTTCAGTATATTCCCCGAGCATTAGCGTATAATATGCAATGATATAGTGTCAGTCGTGTGTGTAAAATAAATAATTCACATTTGGTTTTCGAGAAATTGTTGAGTAGCTAAAGGCGTGGCAGCCATAAAACAAGACAGAAGGTGGGCCACATGACTAGAGCTCCCTTATCAGCCCTTAATATTTAAACACGGATGTCTCGTGAGTGCTTGTTTAATTTCGAACACACTTTTCCAAAAGTTGGCCATTAAAATCAAATGATGCGCCTCATAAAATTGCTTCAAGGTTCATCACATGAGCACTGCCGCTACCTCTAGCAGCTAGAAGATAAACTAATTCGTAACAATTTGACGTAACATTGAAATGTCACAATTTTCTCGCAATTGCAGCACCATCTGTTTTGCTTTCTGTTTTGACTTTTGATAATACTATTTTTTGTGGATCATCGTTCTTGAGTGTAGGCCTAACCTCTTTTCGATATCGTTTATCGAATTTTATACTTATTTTGATATCTCTCGTGACTGACGACAGTGATTGTAGGCGAGTGACAGAGTGCTAATCAAGTTCACAATATCAACATGTCTCTTAGATCAAAGTTTGTTGGTCTTGTTGATGTAATATTGCGTGTTCCACCTCTCTTTATAATGGATGAACTATTACGACTTGGTTTGGGACTTCCTCAAAGTGACTTTAACAACAGACCGGTATTTGATGCCTCTGATCAAAACTCGACTTATGATAGCTACTCGGATTCTTACGAAGAAGATCCCGCAGATTTTGCTACGTCAATATTCAGTTCACAATTTTATCAAGTTTTTTTGTTTACCATCATGAAGTTTGTCCTTTCTTGTTTTGGTAAGTACGCTCTGTAGACCAAAGATTCTCTCACTTTCACATATTACCTATATATTGGCTATAATAACAATTTTTCGTGTTGCTTTGCAGGAGTTGTGGCAGCCATGTGCGTCTTTATGCTGTGGACGAAACATCTAGCCATCGTCTACATGTACCTTACATCCCTGGGGATCGTCTTCGTGTCATACTGGACTAATGTCCGAACAATGAAGATGGTGATTTCGTCTCTGGTTACTAACGAATCTGGAGATGTCTTGAGTACCCAAACAAGCATACTGGAAGACGTTCTATCACTAAATCTAGCGAAACTCACAGATTTAAATGGCATTGGAGTCATTGTCTTGCAAAACTATGTAATACAATGTGTGCTAGCCTTTGTGTTCATGGTTGTACACCTCGGGCCACGTTACTCTATCATTCAAAAGTTATTGCCGATTAGTTTCATGGCTCCATCAATACTTGCCGTGTTGCCAGTTCCGGCTTACGTTCTTCACCATGCACCTGTTTTCTCCGCACTTCTCCCGCTTGCGCTAGTCAAGTTTGTAATTTGGTCAAGCACGTTTAACATAGGTCACACAATTTATGGTGGATACTCTCATGCAAGAAGTTTTGTGGGAAATTTCGGCTTGTCGGCACTGGTAGAAACAGAATGGCTGCGTCTAAAAGTTCCAACTGTGTTGCGAACGTTTTGGATGCTTCGAGTAGCCGAGCATGCGACCTCACTGATCGGAGAAAGGCTATCGGTGGAAGGCGGTCCAAGTTTACTTGCCGCCACCTCGCTACTTGGCCTGACCAAAAGTATTTTGGTTACGGGCTGCGAAACCTTAACAGCTGTTTTAGGCATGACGAGTGTCGTTTCGTATGTGTGCCATTATGTCGGGTGCCTATTCCAATGGCTTCTCCTAACCGACGATGACGATGACAAAAGCATCGGCACCGTATCCGCCATTCTATTCTACATACTAGCACTTCAAACCGGTCTAACCGGCTTGGACCCAGAAAAACGATTCGTCCGTCTTTGTAGAAATTTTTGCCTCCTCTTCACTGCGTTGCTACATTTCGTTCACAACATCGTGAATCCGGTTCTGATGTCGTTGAGCGCCTCCCACAATCCATCTCTGCGGAGACACATTCGCGCATTGGCCGTGTGCGCCTTCTTGGTCATGTTCCCCGCGTCATTACTCATTTATCTCTGGTCACGGCATGAAGCTTCTACCTGGCTGCTGGCAGTCAGTGCTTTTAGCGTCGAAGTCATGGTCAAAGTCGCCGTTTCTCTCATGATCTACGCTCTCTTCCTTCTCGACGCTTATCGAACCGTGTTCTGGGAGAAACTCGACGACTACGTCTACTACATACGCGCGTTCGGTAACACGGTCGAGTTCTGTTTCGGCATATTTCTTTTCTTCAACGGCGCGTGGATCCTAGTTTTTGAGTCGGGAGGTGCGATACGAGCGGTGATGATGTGCATCCACGCGTATTTCAACATTTGGTGCGAGGCCCGGGCAGGCTGGAGTGTTTTCATGAAGCGCCGCACGGCTGTCAACAAGATCAACTCGCTGCCGGAAGCGAACTCGGAACAACTCCGAAGATTGGACGACGTGTGTGCAATTTGCTACCAAGAAATGAAGAGCGCTAAGATGACGCGTTGTCACCACTTCTTTCACGGGGTGTGCTTGAGGAAATGGCTGTACGTGCAAGATAGGTGTCCGCTCTGTCACGACGTTTTGTACAAAATCGACGCAGACATTCCGAAAGAAAACACCGAAGACATTTTAATCGAAGACTTGCCGCTAGATCCCGATCAAATTGATGATCATTATCATGACGAGCCAGATGTGAACATGGATCCAGCAACTGGAAATATGAGGCTTCATCTTGATGAGCATCTGAATCGTCCAAATAGATGAGATTAGAACTGTCACGTTAGTCCTAGGTGTTATTTAAATTTATTGTTAGGGGGTAACATACCTAAAATAAAGCCTTGTTGAAATATATTACAAATGAATTTCCAATTTAAATTTAGAATTATGTTAATGGGTAATTAATCATGATGCATAAAGTGTGATAGAATTGAGACATAATAATCTACAATTTCAATGTTATAAAGGCAGCTAGCTGCTTCAACTATAAATCATAACAGATACAAATGATTTTTTCTAGCAATATCTACCTTGTGCGTTGATAGACAAATCACTGATAGAAAAAAAACGTCTCACTGTTCCCAACACACTTAATACACTAGCAAAAAATGTTATAAGCAAATACCTACTAAATATCTAGCCTTGGCTCATTGCGCTGTGTACAGTCAACCTTGATAAAATGTTTTTCAAGTGGATAATAGAAAATTTGCTTGAAAAAAATGCATTAGATCATTTTCTGTGGGATAATGTCGTACTAAGCTTACCTCTTACATACCTCGAAAAATGTTATATCATTTGACATTTATAAAGCTATTGAGGTTTGATTTAATAAACACGGAGTGCAAATTTGCAAAATTGAACAGTTGTGGTAGGAGTGCTTCTAGTACACCAGGGATGTCGACTTATCGAGTTATGGGGGAGATTCAAGGGTTTTGTTTGTTTTTTAATTAGTAAGAAAGACAAATTATGATGTTTTATTTTATATCTTGAAAGCAAACTCTGATTTCTGACAAAACTTCTGGATTTAGAAATAGTTTAAAAAAAACCGACTGTTTAATTTCTTGATTTTCACTTCAGCCCCTGTGTAATGACTACTGAGTAATGATGACTAATGGTTGTGCTAAATTAATACTACTGGTCGACACATAGACTACCGACTTTATGTATTGCTATAATAATTGGCATCAAGAATAATTACTCTCACATTATAATCTCTTTCTCTATTAGTGTAAATGAGCCACGACTATTAATTTCACAAGATACAATCCTAAATACAAAATTAGCCATTTGATCTTATGGGTTTACCTAGCAGCTTGCAGGTACCAAATGGATTATCTCACTGGCAAATAATAGGATGCATACAATGCACAAGGAAATAAATGCTAAGTATAGGTACTAATTTGTAGGGTTCTGATGTCAAATTCTATTGTGATATTTTTTTATGTTGTATTCAACAAAATGGTGAAACTAGGGTATGCCATTGTTTCTTAATTTTACTTTTAAGTGAGTTTATCTTAAATGCCAAGTGAAATACTGTTACAATATAATATCATATTGATAGTATATATTACATAATATATAATCACAGGTAATATTTTATAAGAAATGCAGATCAAATTTCAATTCTTTGGCACTGTGCTTTGTTTCTTGGATATTCTGATAAATGTTGGACATTTTAATGCTTTCTCTCAACCAGAGGGAATAACTCAGAATCAGACGTATAGAAGGAAGAGGCACATTAGAGTAAGTTTTGTTCTAACCAGGTATATGTGATGGTCTCAAAAGTACCACACAGTTTTGTTTCCTACCTTCTGGCTCAAACATTCTGTCAGTCTTTGTTTTTATGTCAATTTGCCTGTTCATAGTTTGTAACTTTTCAAGAGAAATCTGCTTTGTTGCTTGGGCATTGGGGCTATGCCCATTATGTCTATTGCTAAGTGAAATGGGAATCTTGATTCACTTACTCTACAAATCTGACAGAAAATTTTACCAAACTTTTGATGAAAGATGAATTTCAAAATCATTCATTTTAGTCGTTAGACTTCTCTCTCCTATTTCCAGTTATTAAATACACTACATCTCAATACGATAGATAACCATTGAATATTACGATTTCTATGAACCGTAACTGCGGTGTATTTCAGACGACGGACTCTTCTCATACAGGAACAAACTTACTGTGATGTACTTTTGTAAAGACTATAGGCCTCCCTTTGTGAAGTGATATCGAATTCTGCCATAAAAATATGACAAATATGGATGTTCTACGGTCGTACCCACTGGAGTTTTTGTTTTTTGTTGGTGTTTTGGCGGGGTGAAGTTTTTCCTAGATGTGGATACTGGGTACCGGGTGTTTCGTTAGTTCAATGTAATGTCGTGTTCCAATACTCATGGACACTGACTCAATACATTTTGAGTAAATGCCTACAATGGCTTAGTGTTACTACTTGGTTTATTTATCTCATAATTGGCAGCAGTTTTATTATAATTTTCCTAAACTAATTATTTGATGAAATATTAATATCACTGGAAATAATAATAAAATAATGTAATTAAAAAAAAAACACACATTTTTTCCCGTTAGTATAGTGGCTGGATAGTCTGCCAGTTTGTCCTATTTGAAATGGCTTAGCCTGCTAATTCGACGGAATGCCAATCTTCGTATTGGATCTTACAGATTTCAGTCTGTTGCATAGAGTTGATATCTGGGCTGGCTGGGTTGGAAGTTAATAATAGAGTCCTCCTTGCTCATATGTTATTATTGAGAATGATATCATTGTTAGAACTTATTACAAGCAAACTTCACCTTTGCCAGTGGCGTGACGTAATTCAATGGTAATTTGAATGACCCAACAAGATTTATTTTCTTTCTTAATCCATATCTCGACATCGAAGGAGGCTAAAATGCTAACAATGTTTGGAAGTCTGACTCGTCTACCACATTTTTCACTTGGTAAGTAGTGCAGATCTGCTTCTTACTTTACCTTATGTGACCTTATGCACATGTATTATCATAAATATTTCCAACCACGCAAAGTTACTTTGACTCCTTTGGTACTTAATCAATGCTTGTACACTATCAAAATACCTTATCTTTATATTGCTAATGCATTTAGATAGGTACTACGATATTTGCTATTGTATTTGTACAAGTACGATTACGCTGTGATTACGTCTTGATAAATTCACAGCTACTCTAAGAATATGTTTGATAAATGACAGATGCTCTTTGAGTTGGTCTACAAACTTTTTCACACTTTTTCATGTTTGGTCATGTTTTAATCTGTTTATAGAATAATTGACCGACAACTAGGATATCGGCCACCAACCAAGCGCAAGAATTCCGTCGACCCTGACCACAACCGAATTGAATGGAGAGCAGACTCTAATAACGGACATGAAACAGCCTGCCAGAGCTTTGTTTTACCCATGCACAACAGCATCAGCATGGTATTGCTACTTGTAAATTGAAATCAAAAATGCATTGGCCAGTGTGCCAAATACTGGCAACAATGTCCATTTCAAACTGCTCTTTGGAAAAATTTTCACTCCCCAAAATTCAACCTTTGGTCAAAAACCATAATTAAATACTTCCACTTGTCCCAAATTATTGGAAAAATGAAATCAAGAAAGGCTTTGCTGGCACACTGATATTTGTGGCTCTCAAAATTGTGTATGGCCTCTATTCAACTAGGTACGTAATAATCGTGTTGTTTGTTATTCATTTCAATGACAGAACATTCTTTTGGCCTCAAACTTTTGTACTAGAGGTGCTAGAGGTGTTATTAGACGAGTTTTGTGTTTGGTTCCAGGACCAGGCCTCTCGTGATAAGGAGTTCTAGCACCAGGCTCAGGGAAGTAAATTCTTGGTATGTGGAGAAGGTACGTGTTCATTTCAAAGACAATGCACTTGCATTTGCAAGTAACTAACCTTAACTGTGCATTGAAGTTAAGATAACTTGTCCAGTCCAAAGTAGGTATCCAACCTGTCACTTTGAGTAGGTACCCAACTGGATGGTCATTTAAAATTTGAGTGCTCGCTTAATCAACATGGGGCCGATTATTTAAATCAAGTAGGTACCTTACCTACCTTAAAAATATTTTCAAATGCTTTCACATCATTATAAAAGAAAACAACTTCCAAAAAGAATATTTCAGTGTAAGGCCCAGGGTAAAAAACCTAGTTATCTGTTATCTAATTCAGAATTCCGCTTTCGTTCCCGTTTTAGACCGGGCCAGCCGTCTTCAGAATTTCTTTCCCCAGCGTCAAGCTGGTCCAAGCAATGAAACAACAAAACAACAAGGTACATCACATCTCAGACTCTTGACTCTATCATAAGTGATAGAATGATTGCAATGCTTTTCTTTGAAGAAAAATATTCCATTTATTGTGAAGGCAACAATTTGTGATGCAGTTGGTATATCCATTTATTTTGAATGCATTCCTGCATGCACAGACTAAGAAAATCAATTAAAACTCTGGAAAGACAGTCGCTTGCTTCTAAAAATTCACAGCTGATAATTTGATAAAGTACCGTTTAGAACATTTGAACTGGCAGCCAGTCAGCAAGAAGCAAGAAGCAAGAAGCAAGAAGAAGCAGGAAGCAATTCAATAACCCGTGCTTATGTGCTTGTTTGCTTGCAGTAGTGTGACAGGACGGTTTGGTAGCTGTCAAACTTGTTCGAGCAACTCGGCATGAACGAGAACAGCGCTACGGTGAAAGCAGCCTTCTGGAGGATCCTGCCGCTGAGAACAAGGTACTAATAAACATAATTCATTGCACTCGGTGCAACTGAGGCTGAACAGTGACGTTTTTAGATATTTATGCAAATTTTTGCCGCCTCAAGTTAATTAAATCTGTTCACCTCTTCATCAACAATCATAATGATCATGATTGCAACCATGATTATCAAGGCAAGGCAGAGCCGACCAACTGAAAGGAACTACGCTGTAGATATGTATTAAGATTAAATACAAAATATCCATTCCAAAATATGTATTTTATTTTGTAATCAATTGTTTTACCAGCTGTTTGGCAATATTTTTACAGGGTTAATTTTTTTCAAATTCTAGATTCTTTTATGGCACAATTTTACTGACCAGAAATCAATCATTTTTAAATCGTCTTAGACGTCCTTAATATACGTCCTCTTTTTTTCTTAGTCGAATCAGAATTTTCAGTCGAATTTATTTTCCAAACTCCGGGCCCTACCTATAGCGCAGTCAACTTTTCAGTGACTGATATGGTGGTGCATGATTACTTTTGATCAAGGCTAGCTTTACTATTACTGTTTTATAGGATATTTCACTATAGTGAAATATCGGGGTGTCCCGCTGTAATAGTACCAATTCCAGTTGGCCACGCTAGGTGGTGATATAGATGGTTCTGGCCCTGGCCAGAACTTGCCAAAACACTACCTCATTCAGCGTTTGAAATTGCAGGAGCTGACGGCCTGATGAACACAAACGCTGCGAGATTCCATGTCGTTCTACAAGCGCGACTGACTTGGCGAATTGGCCCAAATTATTGGCATCACACATCATCAAACTCTGGCAATGTGTGAACCTAGTCACCCAGTGATCGTGATACTTTTGAGTTTTGACAGTGGTCATGATTGTTTCTTTTATTTACAAGTTGTTTGGATAATGCAGTTGAATATTTAGTCAATTGGTTCTTGGTTACAAAATGATTGATTAAGTGCACATACAGTTCTAGATAAATATGTTTTGCATGTTGCCTTCAAAATCAACTAGATTCATTACCATTGGACACTTGCTCTGTTGTTATAATCTTTATTTCTTGTTTCCTTAAAAAAATACAGGGTCAAGTTTTCTTTTTTATCTAGGGCATCTCGGGTTGCTTTTTATCCGGCTTGCCAAGCCTGGCGATTCCCCGGTATCTTCTTCACTACAACTAAATTCACTTCCTTCCCCATCATCACACTCTTCGTCCTTTTCTACCAGCGCATTCCATTCTTTTTCGTCTTCCCACAATTTCCCTCTGTCAACCTCCTCCCAACTCATCTTCCTTTCCTCCAAGTCTTCTTTTATCAAACCACTCCACCGTTCTCTTGGTCTTCCCACTCTTCTTTTCCTTTTTACTGCGTCTTCAAACTCTCTTCGTGGTATCCTCTCTTTATCCATTCTTTTTATTTGTCCAAACCACCGCAACCTTTCTCTTCCTAGCTTATACCCCAATCTTATAATGTTATAATGGGATACTAAAATAATATTTATTAATAAAGATATTTTAACCAATTTTTCAGTTTATTTTTTCAACAAATTTAATGAATAGTGGCCATCTGAGAAGTGCAATTGGTTTATCTTACAGAAAAATATTTTACTAAAATTGGAATAAGATCCTGCTGCCTTTAAATAAAAGAACAAATATTGCTCACCAGCTGACAGATTTTTACTGTTGTAAGGATCACACAAAAGGCATATGGACATGCTAAAAAGATAGTTGGAGATGTCAACCCGCGAACCTACAAACACGCCCTAAGCACGCCCATTCAAACATCCTTGACTGAACGGCCACGCGTGTACCCAAAATTGGAAGACAACGCCATTTATCAGCTACAATACGACTAATATGTGAGTTGGTATAATTTTTTTATTGCCAACATCTCTCTTGCTCTTCAATTCAATTCAATTCCATTTGTTTATTGTCACTCTTATCTAGTACAAGTACATGATTTCTTGACATTTGCACAATTGGGTACAAGTTCATAAATAAATTAGAAATATATAATATGAAATATAAAATATGGATATAGTAAATAGTAATATAAAAATAATATTATTTATTTATTAATAATTGTTTTGAATTCCTCACAAGAGTAGCATTCACCTGCAATGAGGCTGTTTTTAAGATTATTTTTAAAAGTGCTGATGCTAGAGTTTTTTAAATTGCTAGGAAGAAGGTTGTACAGAAGAAGTCCTGTAGGCTTTATTTGATTTTTTATTTGAGTTAGGATTAGGGATTCTCTTTGAAGATCAAGCTCAGTGATTGTAGTAATGGTCTGGATCATTTAGCGCCACCGAGAAAATATTGAAAATATAATATTGAAAATATTTAACATCACGATTCTACATTAATAGCGCTTGCAATTGCTCGTTGGGAACATCCGGCGAAAGACAATCAGCAATCGGTTGGCACAGCGCTGAGTGCTCAGGCTCACTGCCGTCCTGCCGTCCATCGCTAACTCATCGAGGTAGTCTTTACAAAGTTGCCTAAGCCAATCATGGAGTGCGCTGTTTGAAAAAGGGTGCCGCTGTCACTAAGTTGAGTTGAAACCTAAAAAAATTTGAGGCGAAGCTGGTGAACAAAGATACTGTTACTGGCACGAGCTCTAAGCTTGTCCAGTGCCATTTTTTATTATTGTGTCAGTGCGTTTTGCACAAAGTCCTCGGTCCAACTGGACTTGAGCCATGATCGGAGCTCTCATAAGGCAGTGGTCACGTGATTGCTTGGATTCGGACACATGTTGTCATTTTTGAAAGTGAAAAATTATTGTTTTGCTAATTTAATTCCCATGTCCTTTGTCGGGGTATACTTATACCTCATATATATTTTATGCTTTAACACATATGTTATTTTTCAACCTCTACCCATCCACCGAGTTGGATCTGTGGAAAGTTCGCTTCTCCACCGGGATTGATTCAGGATGAACATTGATCGAATCCCCCCCGTTGACAAATTTTTACCATTGTAAAGATCGTTCAAAAAACATATGTAGACGAAAATCTCCTCTAGCATCACAGCGGTCGAATGGCCGAGCGGTTAAGTCGCTACGATCAGCACCACATTCCGAGGGTGATGCATTCGAATCGAGTGGCTTTTGTGCAAATTGCTCAAGAGTTGGTTGGCTACGTCCTGGCCCGTGAATTTTTAATAAGTACGAAAGGTAAACAAACAAAGTGTAATTCATACACGCTAAAAATCGCCTCAGGTGTATGATGTCTCACCAGCCGAGTGGGTTGAGTCGTCGGATGGTAAAGTAATTATCCAGTTGGACCGAGTTCGAATCCCGCTCGCGTAAGGCGCTGCCGCATTTTTGCATTATTTTGTGCGAATGATTAAAGTTTGTTAAAAGTTAGTTGATCAGACAATACACGAACCCACCCTAACACCCTAAGCTCCTGCACTACGCTCAACCAAACATTCATGTCTAAACGGCTACGAGTTTACCCAAAATCGGTAGACAGCGCCATCTCTTAGCTAAAATGCAAAAAAAAAGTGACTGAGTATATATTTTTTTCTTGTCATTATCTCTCTCGCTCTTCGACATTTTTATGCCCAAACACGAGATATTCTACACAAATTTAATTTGATCTGAAAATGGTTGTAAAAATTTCGGAGAAGACAGGATTCGATCCCAAAACCTTTGGATGTCCATGCACGCATTCTATCGACTGGGCTGCCGGCTGCTGCTATATCTGTCTGAAAATTTGTGATAATCATGCAACATGATGCTGTGATAAAAGTCTTGGACAAATTGCTGGGCTCAATGGGGCACCAGAAGCAATGATGCGCGTGGAAAGAGAGATTTCATGCTGGTATTAGTTGTAAAAAAGATACGCACCTAGATCGGGAATCGAACGCGGTCCATAGCTTGATCGCTATGCGCTCGCCCAAACAGCCGATTATGGGACAGGGGTGTATGTCGGACTTTAATATGAGCTCGTTTTGCAATGGATCAATGTTCCGACATCCTATTCTCTTTAGCTTGTAAACATTGCTGGGCTCAATGGGGCACCAGAAGCAATGATGCGCGTGGAAAGAGAGATTTCATACTGGCTTTAGTGGTAAAAAAGAGTATCATCCGACGGGAAGCCAACGCGGTCCACTTTGCACCTGACCAACAATTGTCAGTAAATATACAAGCTCGTTTGTGTTGTGAATTTCAGTCTGGGTATATTTAATCACTTACTTAGTCAGAACCTTTCGCTCTGTTTACAATAATAATAAAGAAAACAACCCCAATACAAAGTTTGCAATATTAACGCACAACGCAAAACGGCAAAACACACGTTGCTCTCTCGGCTCCACTGTCCCACCTACCTGCCACACACCGCGATGCCCAGCCATCCCTTCACGACTACTCTATTATGCCTTAATTCCACCCTGACCGGGAATCGACAAATTAAAAGAAAACATTTCTTGATCTTAGACTTAATAATAACTGATCCGGCCCAGTTGCGCTTGTAATTTTTGCAACATTTATGTATATTTTGGTCAAGGTCATTAATTGGAGCAAATCTACGCGTTTTGAGCAATTCATGAGTCTAAAAGTAATTGACCTCCATTTTTAAGCCGATAACGCGTTTTTGAGGACAGCTTTCTGCCAAACCATCCAAAAGCATCCTGCATGCACACAGTATCATCCCCACCGGTATCTCCAGAATCGTTGATTGCTGAACTAACTTTAAAAAGTTCGGTTATCTTTTACACCTTACTCCTCCTTGAAGAAGGAGCCTTTGTTTTTTTCCCGTTGCTTTTCTGCCCCGCCTTTAGCTTTTCGCTTTAAATCTTCACTCATATTATTATAACACAAGTAAGTAACACAAGAAAACAATATTCACCTTTTGCGACTTTTACATTGCACCAAGATTTATTGATTGGTCAATCAAGCTAATTATCCCGCTCACGACACATGCACCCGACACGCCGTCGGAGATGAGACTGGCAAAGCGAGCGAACTTTTAAAATATAAATAAATGTCTCCAAGAATCAATCCCCTAGTCAAGGCTGTGTGGGCAAGAATGCACATATTGATTCCAACAATTGACCTCGTATAGTCACATTTGCAATTTGTAGCCCAAAAGCAAAGATCTATAGTGGACGAGTGATTGTTGGGAATAAACAACACAATAATCCATAATACACAGAACGGGTGAAACTGAAATATATTTTGCATTGTTACATACGTTCGTTGAAGGGAGGATGTTGACCAGGCGCCGAGGCAGCCCGGCCCGACTCCCAAACCATCCCGGCCGTGGAGTCGGGCCGGCCGGCCTCCAGCCTCGTCCCAACTACACATCTTGGTTCTGCCAGATGGCTTATCATATTATTTCATCACGTTTGACTTTTACGTTTACATGCGACCGAAAAACCGCCGGTCCAAAATCAAGCGGCCCACCGGGAAACGTCCCGGTGTCCCGGACCCGGTGGGCCAATGCAGCCCTGGCTACCGCTAGTTAAATTGTGCCAAAAGCACATCGTTTGCAATTGCATCTTCACTTCAGCGAACTATCCATCTGGTATACTTCTATTTTTTTATGAGCGAGTAGTGAGCATAGCTTGTTTTACAACATCTCGTACCGCACTTAGTTACCAAACTGACAACCTTCGACGTCTTTAGAAGAAGATTATTACTTTCTTAACACTCGATATGTCTTTTTTCCTAATGTTTATTTATATTTTATTTTATTTATTTATTTTTTAAGTCAAGGAATTCCCATGCTGTGGGATACAGTATGTATGTATGTATGTATGTATGTATGTATGTATGTATGTATGTACAGTATACAGTATGTTAGTTTTCAGAAAACCTATTTAACAGGGATGATAGTTACTAATCCTATCGTTTGGTCCTACTGGATAGGACTTTGGTGTACAGTTTTAAAACAGACAGATTTAATAGAAAAAAATATATAAGAAGACGTTCAAATAGAAGAAAGGGGTGAATTAGATACCTAAGCAGGTTGGAAAAAGTTGGTCGGGAAGACTTAGGGACAGAGCCAGTTTTATATTTTAATTAGAAGTTTCTGTGAGATTTGGAAGCATATTGAATGAATGGGTTTTATTTCAAAAGGTTGTTACTTTTTTAAATATATTTTTCGACTTATGGATATCGAATAATTTGCAGTTTGCATTAGTAAATTAAGACCGAAGCCCTACTTTAAATACCTACGTCGTTGCCATGAGCGGTAAAATCTAACCATAGATAAACTACACCAATGGTTATCATTCAAACAAAAAATTGCACCAACAAATAACCAAGAAACAAGAAATTAGTGAGTAAGAAATATTCACATATATGCAATTGTACCATACAATTTACAATTAATACAATGACGTTGCTAAACTCAACACACACAATTATTTGTTCAAAAAACAAATTCCGTGAGTCGTAAATTCGACTTTTTTTCCGCGTTGCGTGACGAAACGATACACCGCGTGAGTGACGTCACGACAGTATATGACCTGATTGTTGCTGGCGCCGAGATCCGTGGCTGAAGACAACGCATGCGTCTCATTGGCGAAATATTTAAACTATTTTATGGGAATGGCGCGACAACAGTGGCTACGCTCTCGGCCTGACTTTCATTGCGTTTGAGTTTCAGTTTGACTCATTCGTCGTCGATCCCCTGAGCGAGAAGGAGCTACCGGTGTTCTCAACGACAGAGCAAGTGAACGACTAATATTTACCTGCGACGAAGAGGCAAGGATCTTTGCTGACATTTCAGATCAACTTCAAAATCAAGGTGAGTAAGAGGCGACTGAGCTTACATTGTTGGTATTGTCTGATTCTTATCTGAATCTGACTGATGGCGATTTCCGTGACCCTAGGGTTGGGTAAAATAATACAACCCCTTGCTTCGGATTTTATCATTGAATTTTGTCAGTGAATACGCGGCTGTGTTTTGATTGTAGGTATTGCCTTCGAATTGAGTCAATTCTTACCTGAATCTGAGTGTTAGAGATTTCCGTCAGCAAGGGGTAGGAAATTTCCACAACCCCTTATCTCGGATTTGTATTTCTATAAGTTGAATTTTGTCAATGCTTACTTCAGTATATGCTACCGTGCCACTATTCATACTTACTATTATAAAATTCAAATATTGATTTTTGTAGTTTTATCTATATACCTTCATACGGATTTTATACGGTCCATACATGGCCATTAATTTCAGCAATGTTTTTTTCCTATGCACTACATTACTGTTATATCACTTCTTATATTTGAGAATACACGGCGATGCCACGAAGATGATAACACGGATTTTAACAATAGGGCGTTATCATATGAGATGCCATGATCAAACACTCACTGTGTTGCTTACCCCAAAAACCCACACATCATTCATTGATAAGCTACGTCAATGCCAAACCACGTCAAACTAAGCGGCATTACGTTTACGCGAAGAGCCGCACCACTTCCGATGGTTATTTTAGGGCAAGCCCTATTTCATATTTCCGAGTTAATGCGTCATGCGGGCGAAATGGTCAACCAGTTCGAATTTCATGCATTTTACACGCTGTACTGGATATTTAGAGAAGTTTTGAGGATAAATACTGATAGATGGCCTTTCGGAGATGCACTACGTAGAAATTAGTAAATTTTACAAGTTTATCGTGATTATTTGAGGTAAACGCAAGGACATGAGACCGAAATGTGTTCACTTTGACATAAATACCGATTAAGTTTTTAAATAATAAATACAAAAATCGATCGGGCTTTAGTAAAATTTCTCTTTCATAACTATCTCTCCTAAAGATATAGCTATGGTTCTAGTTTCACGCCCCTGCACTCAGTGACGTATCACGTGCAGTTTGGAGGGAAAAAACTTACTTTTTATTCGCTTCACCACGATGGCCAAGAATGGAGATTTCTTCGTGAGCAAGGAGTATGTCGCTTGTTACCGATTATGCTAATTCGAATGTCTTAAAAAGTATAACTGATAATTTTGCGTTGGTGTGATTCCAAATTAGTTGTTTCCTTTGCGCGGCATGGACGAGCTTATGTTAGACACGGACAGGGGAAGGAGAAGTTGGAATAATATTGAGATGGATTATGGCGATGATTATTGGATTTGCATACGAGCGACACTGGAGTTTCGTTTGTTCCAACTGAAGTGTTTGCTATAGTTGGTCTTCAATGCATCACATTAATATCTTTTTTTGTGTTATACTCTTTGTCCGATCTCTTTAAAGTATACACAAACATCTGGTTTCAGTGCGTAAATGACACGTGGTAATGAGAATGGCAAATAGTACAAAATGTAATTTTTCAAAACTGTTTTTACGGAAGCGGAACTGTCTGACGTATATAACTCGCGAGTTCACGAAGCCGTATAATGTTGATGTCTATAAAGGTATCTCTAAATTAAATTGTCAATCAATGCTCGTGGAAAACTTCTAGTACTTCCTGAACAGTATGGATGGTTTCAGCATGGTTTAATACAAGCAAAATGTGCAGAATAACAAATGCTATATTTTTGAAATTTCCGAATGTACAGTTTCAAATTTCCAGTAAGATTAATTCTTTCCGAAGAAGTCATCCCATTAGGTAAACAACGTTGGTTCGTGTATTTATTTTGTCATCATTATCTTTAACATTGACTGTATCAGATAGTAGGTAATGACTTTTAAGTCCGTAGTCCGTAGTCTTACACAATAAGAATAACATTTATTTTCGTTCGATTCCTAAGAATAACCATTAATCTGACTCATCACCACCTTGCTCTTGCTATCCTCTGCATTTTCCCTCAAAGTTCCAACGCAAATCATAAACTCGTGAGATACCAAAAAACATCCAAACTTCTTACAACAATTAAAATAAAATAACAACCAGCTATCGCCAACAGACTTTAAACCTTCTTTCGTGGCCATCACGAAGACGAATTAAATGAGGTGAGATCAAAAAGATGCTCTATGAGACTGGAACACTTCCCATGCCTTGCAGATTTCATCTCGTTTCTAGAGCACGTATAACATTCGCAAACAGTTGTTAAACCTCAATGTCATACTTATTGGCTTGGTAACGACATCCTTATTAATAATTTCATGTAGTGATCACCGCTGCAATAATTCCAAGTTCACCGTATGAGTTCTCATAACCAACTGGTGCTATCGAACGGCATGTGATGAATATTGCCAATGCCCTTTCATGGCTAATGGTGTTGTGAAAAAAACCTCTGAAATGTGCTAATGTTATAGCCTTGTGTATACCAAGAACACACGGTTTCACGTATCACCTTTGCCTCGTTTTATTGGGGATTGGATTCATCGCGGCAAATCATTAAAACATGATGACTGGTTGATGACGCAACGCTATACCAAAGCATGACTTTCAATTTTCATAAATTTATGTAACCAAGCGTCTACTTCCCATGAATACAAATTTGTCATGTATTTCTTCAATTTTCTTTGCGCGAATTCACAGTCTGCTGCACTAATGCGTCTACACGGTCTAACCACGTCTAACGATACAGAACGGACAACGACATTTGACAAAAGCGAGTTATGATAAAGATTACAGTCATCAATTGTAGTTTATTGCGGGAGTAGCAAAGTAGGTCATTGACCGCCTTACGAAATTCCCCCCGACCTTGATTGGATATGATTGGATTTGCATAAATTTTGTAAGCGGCTCGTACGAAAAAAAAACACGTCGCGACATCGGATCATTTTTAATTCCCCTCGGGCACTTTTCCAAGTGGCACAAATAGATTTCCCACATAGAAGCGTAAACGTGGTAAATTTCTGTGCTGCAGTATTGCCGTGCGGTCTCTGAGGTCGCTGTGGTTTTAAGTCAATTTAGCATTTATGATTTGCGAGCAATAGAGCTAAAATTATCTCATATTTATAGGTGGCGGTTTACCAATTGCCGAGTATACTGAGTACCTATATGTATGCCACCTTGAACTATACCTAATGCTGAAAATCATTTATGATGTAATAACGCATTTTGTTGGCTTTTTTGCAACTGAATTGGTAAATAGTATGATATATGTAGAACACGGAGTGTCACGGATGGTATTGCATAGCATAAGCATTTCACGTGATTTCACACAATATCCAAGACTAGATTTGCAGTAACCAAGTCCAAGAGTTGTGTGAGAGAGGGCTAGAACTTATTTTTGGGTTACCACTCAAACTTCAATGTCAACCAAAAAAACAGTCAAAAACTAAAAATATAATTCAAAGTTGCACAAGCCACCGGTTGGTTATAGCATTGCTAAGATATACATACCTCAGACCACTATTACATCCCACTCAATGATCAAACATAAGAAATCAGGAAATTTGTTACACTGAAGTGAAATTGCAACAAGAAGCATAGATTTTGCTTAGTGATACCGTGATATGCTACCAGGTCCAACAGCTTATGTACCTACCTAGTGTAACAGGTGTAGACATTTGACAAAACACCAAACGAAACAGAATTAAAATCTTCTGACATGGGGCGCACATCAATCCATACAATGCCAACTATTTATAAGCTACAAGCCTACAATATAGCAATAGCATTGAAAAACAATCCTTTTGAAATGGATACCACCCACATATTTTGATATTTTGTAATCCATCAGTTCTCATTCATATCAATCTGTATCATGTTAACAGAATTGTTTGCAACTATAATAATGTCTGGATTCTGGGTTGATGCTAGCACATGAGTATGACACCATTGCCAAAAATAAAACAATTTGTTACAGAGCTTTAAGAACTCTTCAATAATGATTAATGGAGCCAGCTGGCAAACAACTTACACAAACAGTGAAGATCAATGGTATTTCTGGGTATTTCTGAATTCTGATGCATACCACATGAACTTCTCTTCACACATTCCACTAGATCCTGCTTAGAGAAGATAGCTGACAAGTCACTCATGGCCGATATTTCTGTTGTGTAGTGTACAAATAAGTCCAACATTCAAAAACCAACTGCCAAAATTCAAACAAATTTGAGAAGAAGTATTAAAACATTTGTGTTCCTGTTGTGTTTGCATGAATTATAAGCTAATCTAAAATCTAAAATCTAAATCTAAAATAGAAGACAGAAGCAGTTAATAATAAGTAATAACTTAAGCTTTTAACAATGTTTTGCAAAGCTATGCTGCCTCCAAAGCTGCCTGCTTTATCGAAGTCTGAAATCAAGTCCCAGATTAACCAAAATCAAACAAAAGCAACACAGCAATTATCTACGCCTCCTAAAAAACCCCAATTCTTCACATTTCAGATGTTGAGATCGGGCAACCCCCAACACTCACCGACGTCGTCGGCCACCTCCGAAAGCATCCTCCTGCTGTCCGAGGAGCAGCGCAGCGTGCTGGAGGCGCAATTCAGCCGCAATCGCATCCCTCGCATCTCCGACCTCGAGCTGCTCGCTGCCGAGCTGGGACTCGACGAACGGGACGTCGAGGTGAGGATTTTGACCCGTTGTCTACCACTAGCAGATCTTTCGGCAATATCTGGTCCAATTCGGGGTCAGGTATGTGGTTGACTAAGGGGGCTGGGAGCAGGGTTGGGTGGTGACGTGTAGAAATCTAATTTTTGACATCTGTGTGGAAAACAATGTAGTAAAACGTCGTAACTGCAAATCTCGTGCATTTGATATTCAAGATTAGAAACAAAATATTCCATTAAAAATGTGTACCCAGAATATGGAGACAAATCTCCAACCCTTAACTTGCTGGGGCTAGAGGTTTGAATTACAGCAAATGTCATTGAATACATTTTTTTAATGAAATAACCAAGTAGGTAGTACCTGAGATATAAATAAAATTTTAATGTTTAAAACCAATATGGAATTTGGCATAGGTAGTTGCCGTTTTAGACAGAGACCTGAGCTAAATGAAGATAGGTAGTGGGATTTTGTGCTATGATTTTTCTAGTTGAAAATATGTGTAGATTATCCATTTTCAACACTGAATTTTCCACCTGTGCAACTCAGGGCATCGGGTAAAGTTTGAGTTGGGAACTTAACATTCAATAACCAGTAAAATAGTTATTTTGAAAACTCTGGGATTACTTTTCATCAATTCAAATTAGACAAGCTTGTGCTTTGTATGAACAGTTTTCTAAAAATTAAGTAATGCTAGGTAAAACTTTCTTGAAAAGCTTGATTAATTTCTTCTCCTGTTTCAGGCTTGGTATGCCATCAGAATGGACACCTGGAGAAAAGAGCAGGGTCTGCCAACTAACGCGTAATGATTTGTCAGAGAAGACTACCGGGATTAGAATAAGCTATTAAGAATGTAAGGATCCATTATGTTTGAATAATTAATGTATTAATATATTTTATTTTTACTATTTGTATGTAACTATCAAATGAAACCAAATATTGAATAATAACAAAACTTTATTACTACCAATTGAGTGGATGTACTATTTTCGATACGACGAAGCATACTTATACGAAGCGTGTCGCAATGGCTAAAACTTTTGTATAGTCGGCACCTTTAGCGACTGTTTTCTCTTTAAGTATTGTTCTTAGCACTGTTGGAATCGGAACATGTATTCTTGTACCAAGAGGTGTTCCGTTGTCATCTATCAACACAATATTATTGCTGTCAAACTTTGGCAGCAGCGTCTTCTGATTTTGCTTACAACCAACGAGAATTGCCTTCTTTTTCTGTCCTTTAATCGCGACCAGAACTTTGTCACCTGAGGGAGGGAAAGCCGAAACATTACATCATCGAATTTATCAGTTCTGAGAACTAGAATATTTGGAAGGAAGGTAGTACGTGCCAAATAGCCAAATTTGCCAAGCCAAATATTCTCTCAACATGGTACATGCTGGTACTACCAGAGACTATGTTATCCTTGGTAGATGCTCAAAGGGATGTGGAAAAATTCAGTCTATCATATACCTATGTATATGTTAAATGCAGTTCACAATGAGTTACGCCAGGATCACTGCTGTCACTTGCTCAAAACGGCGGCAGTCCCAGTTTGCTTCCTGGCCACTATTGAGCATATTTTAAAAGATAGTCCCGACAAGGTTGCTTGATTAGCCAGCATGCGAGGCTAGTGAAGAGAGTTACTTTCCAATTCAAAGTTGGGGTCAGTGGGATCTACCTGCACTTATTTAAGTTACACATTTTTTGACTGAATATTTTGGCATTGAACTCTTTGTTAACCAATTGTTACATTACATGGTCCATGGTATTAGCCTGTATTACACAAACCCCGACAAAAGAAACATATCTATCTTTGAGCTATTCCCAACAGTTACCTACAAAGAAACTTAACAATTACGTAATGTAAGTTCTTTACATTGGTAATTCTGAGATATGCAGCCACACTGTTTTTAGTAAAATTTTAATGTATTGTAAGTGGGATAAAGGAAGTATAACCAACTAATTTTGGTCAGTCACACTCTAAAGTTAGCTTAAATAAATAAAAACACAGACGCAATGGCACTCGGCATGGCACCATGGCACCATGGCGCGATGGCACCAGAGCCTATATTCGGGTACCTACCAACATTTCCAATCCCTCTCTTGTTGTAAATGTGGATACATCTTGGTGCCTTTCCTTCTGCCATTGCTTGTTTTCCAATCTCACTGTTATCAACAACTCTCAGTCTCGTTAGTTTTATAATCTGGCTTTGCACATTGCTAGTATGGAAACACCTTCTTAAATTCGAGGAAAGTGAGGAAAGCATGGTTTCACTGCTTGCCTGCTATTGAAGTTATAAATAATGTTTTTTTCACTAATAAATACACTTTGAAAATACACTCTAGTCTTGTGCCATTACATAATATTTAGAAAAGAAAATCGCTGAAAACCTCGAACACTCATCGGCACAAAATATTTACAGGTTAATTACTCAACAGCTGACTGTAGCGCACATTGGCCGATTTGGTGTACTCGTGACAGTACAACACATGTGCTTCCTTATTACATGCTGTAATGAACCAAATTTGAAAATTCGATGCCAAAACGACCTTTTCTTCACAATCTAAAGAAAACCCTCCTATAAATATCATCTTAATAAAACTCTACAAAGAGAAATTAAATTTTTGTTTTTCTCACTTTAAATCGTCAATAAAATAGCACCATTGATTCTGTTGAGTTTGACTCAATGAAGTAGCAGGTTCGGAAAGTACTTGGTCCCGGAGATTTATTGAAAACACCTGGCCGTAGTTACCATTAACTGGATATTCATAGTACTATCATAGAATAAAGGTCTTTATTCTATGGTACTATGCGTTACTTAACACTGAGTAACAAAACTAGTAGTTGTTTGTGGCTACGCTTGTAAAATTCTAGTCAAAAATTGTGACTTGGGGAATATTTGAGTATTTATCAGATTTTTTATATTTTCAATACAAAAACATATCTCCTTTCCACAAAGTAATCTTGTACATTTTAGTGGCAAAATTAAAACTAACAACCGTAGGTCTTGAATTAATTAACTACAAAATAATACAACTATTGAAGCATAATATTGAAGAAAATGAAAGTGCACAATTTCATACAGCAGAAGCCCTTTTTTCTCTTTTTTGTTCCTTTTTGACAGAAAAAACAAAGACATGAACAAGAACACTGAAAAGCATCTTAATATTATGTTGTACCTATGGATAGCACATATAACACAAGAGTGTGTAGTTATAATTGTATCCTGCATCAATAATAGAAATAATACCCACTCGAAAATAATAGCACAAAGCAGTGTTAACATACAAAACAAAACAAAATAATAAGTACCTACGTCAGCTATTAATTTCACTGCTTTATTCACTAAGGTACCTACTTTAATAGATAACTTGATAAGACAAAAGGCCCTTGAGCAACAAAGATGAGTGCAATTGACATCAATAATAGGTACAAGTCAGAACCCAACTTTGACCAATTTAAATACACAGGAGTCCGAGTGTGCACATATTTATTTATTTGTACTGAATTTACTGAATATTTTAAATTTAAATTTGAAAAAATTTATTATGCTACAGATAGGAAAAAATATTCACAATTTTATTAAATTTCATTCCATTCTAATTGTTAATCTGTATTGGAATGATTTTGTACCCATTACGACAGAGAGGCATTGTCCACATTACATTTATTTGAAACGATTCTGACAAAGCAATAAACATTGGATACGCAAACCTAGGGAAAGATTTAGAGAAGCCCATTATATCTTAGTCAAATATCTGAGACTCTTGCCTAGTACCAAGTACACTTAACGCTTGAGATTAATGGAATAGATTTTTAAGACTTGATTTCAAACGCAACATTACAACTAGAATAACTTTCAATTGGTCATTAAATGACTGATGATTTCACGATAACCGGTTAAGAAGGTGTTTAAGAAACTTGGTTCAAGATTCATACAACCCATCACTGGATGTGGCAAGCTAACAGCCGGATAAAAAGAAGCTCATCATATGGATGCTTTAATATGCCGAAGGAGAGACAAGTGTATTGTAGCAAAGAGCCCACGTTGCTATCACAGGAAACCGTCGGCTGAATTCGATAACGATTTAGCCGAAAAAAACAACAAAAAAACAGTTCTCACATGCTCACTTAATCAGTCTGATAAGTAGTGACAAAACTAACCCCGCTTCTCCACTGGATAACACTGGTTTCATTGTAAAACCAAATTGACTTGATTTTTTTCATCACTCGGTATTTCATTTCGTTGTAATTCATTTTTTCGTGTGCATTAAGTCCAAACAAAAAACTAATCAGCTGCTTTCAGCTTTCGCAAAACTTCAAAGTGCGATAGAAATATTGTCCTTCCACCGAAGCATTTCTTAAATAGAGCATACGGTACCAAAACTAGAAAACGAAACGCACAAAATCATAACCTACGACGCAAACGACTCGACTCCAAAAATTTGCGCACGGTTCCCGTATTCCTAATGGCCGCCGGGCGACGCATTTTCCGCGCTCTCGGATATCACTGTCCTTGCAGCGGGAAGGTGATCGTCTCGCACGGCTGCAGTCGGGGAAGCCCGCGGGGCGGCGGGGCGATCGGCACGTCGGGCAGCGTTTTCTGCTCGACGAGGCCGTTCTTTGAGTGGCCGAATTCGAAGCGGATGCGAAGTTCGCCGATCTTCGTCTGCGGCAAGATGTCGGGGATCCATTCGATGACGAACGGTGTCAGTTCGGTTTGGTCGGGATCTGTGCATCCTGGAAGTGGGTGGATGGTTAAGATTTTAGAAATAATTTCAGAATTGGGAATGAGGTTAGTGTGAAAACTGTCTGGGGCACTTAAGATGTGGAATACATAAAATAATCATCACATGAATATGATGCTGTTGCAGATGAATGCTCGAGACCAATGAAAATGCACTTCTGTGATCCATAGACTATCTACAAAGAGCTTTCAAATAAAATTACAAATAGGTTTATACTTTAAAGAACACTTATTCTTACCAACTTTGAGAAATGTCTTTAGTTCAAGCGGCTTGATCAGACTTGTCGTTTCTGTTTTTCGAAACAACTCACTGTCATCCTTCCCCCGAATGAAAGGATCATACGTGCCATCTCGATTCTCGACGAAACTTCGAGTAATATCCAGCGACATCTGCAAAACAACGTCATTTAATTAAATTTGTACTTTTTGGGTTATTGAAAAAATGTTTTTTTTTGACAAAGTAGAGGTCAAGTGAAAAAACTTTAGGCATATAGCGTTACTCACCAAGGGCGTTTCAAAGATCTGTTTCACGTGAATGATGTTTGTGATATTCCAAGTGTACTTGGTAAACGTTCCCAATGGAATCGCATCTCGTCGCACAAAGCCAGACGTCTGGTTGGGAAGACGTTTCCGCTTTCCGCCCAACGATATTCGCTCGCGAAGACAGTCGAAGAATACTTTGGGAACGTGAAAGACTAGTGCATCGGGTTTGCCGTCAAACTGGAAGTGCATAGCTTGGTTGATCCGTTCCGTTACGGAAGCTAGCCATTGGAGGAAAGAGAAACGTACTTCGTTCTCATCCACAGTTTCTGTAAAAGAAATTATTACTTATTTTTACGCAACTAAGGCCATAATTTCAGAAGAGCTAAATGCCTTTGGCATTTGCATTTGCCTATAAGATTTAATTTAGTAACAGATCATTAAGTCACTCAATTTCTTTGGCATTAAAAGGCAACTTAACTACGCGCTTGCCATATAAAAACTAAAAACATAAGGATTGTATTGTTTTGTTTTGTTTCCCATTTGAAATTTACATTAAAATTATATTAATTGCAAATGATACCAGCCAAGCAATTCAACCAGTAAATTAAAATGTATCTATTATCTAACCATATTTTTTGATGAAATTCTGTGGCAGTTTTCTGGCAGTCTTTTCTTTCTTCGTGTGGGTATCTTTTGAGTTTGAAAACGGAGCAGTTGTTGGTCTTTCGTCACGTTTTCTCTTCACACTTAGCAGCTGAAATTTGAAATTGAAAAAGTAACCATAGTGTGATAATATCAAACTAGGATAGTAGAGGATCCACATTCATGCCAAATTCCTGCCAAACATTACAAATTTTTGTTGCCATCTATGATGAGAGTGAGAACTTAAGTTACAGCTACAGTTTGACCGTTGAAAAAACTGCAATACACCAAACAAACCTGCGGCACGCGAGCTTACCTCGAACGGCGGCTTCGGATCCTGAGGAACGGCGCTGTGCTCGGCGTTGAAGCATAGCCGCGAGCCGAGGTCGTGCAGCTCGTGCAGCTCGACGGGCTCCGCGGAGAGGTCGCGCAGCGTGCCGTCGTCGTCCACCGACAGCCCGGTGGCTTCCAGCAGCGCCGCTTCGCCGTCCCGAAGGACCTCCACCTCCACCTCGCAAGTCCCGCCGACGTCGTCTTGGAGGTATGCCACCAGCGTGCGGTGCTCTTCGCTGCCTACAGTCAGATGCGACGGAGAGAGCGTGTCTTACAGTTTTTTCCGTGCCGAAGAACCTTCGCCTCCTAATGTCGATTCGAAACCAAATGCAAATGCGTAACCATTCGATGGTTGGTTGTACGCAACTACCAAGGTTATGGCAAGGTCCCCTAGCTTGGGTGACCCCCAGCTTCTGTGTTATATTTGGACCATTGATTATTTTACTATGGGTTGTCTGAATAACTAGATTAATTTTCAGAAAAGTGTGTAATTTAAATACTCTATTCAATTCCCAGTTTGATGACAGATATGGTACATATGTGTCTGCATTTTTTTGATGAGCGTAACGAGCCTAGCAAGTGAAACGAAATCTTCAATTACACTTTACTGCTAAAAAAATCCAGAATGTTTTTTTTTGTGTGTGTTTTTGTTCGCGCTCTACGGGCCAAACGCCGAAACGGATTTTGATGAAAATTTATGTGGACCTTCGTTTTCTCTGAACTTAGATTTTCCACGTTTTTGAAGCAATTCGGACAAGTAAATTTTATGTTATTAAGTTTTTACGGTTTTTTTCAGTTTTTTCAAAACACGCTTTCCACTCTAGACGCCAAGGATCTGAATATAATTTGACAAAACTTTGCAGATAATATGTTGACCCTCACGATTCCATGTTTGTGTACAAATTTCAGTGATTTATGTTTAGCGCTTTTCTTGAAAATGGCCCTTTTATGACGCTTTTTTTTTAGCAATTTTACAGTTTTTTGCAACTAAATCAACTTTATCTTCAACCGATTTTAACAAAATTTACATTGTGCATTATAAATCGTAAAAAGAAGATACTGTGTTAATTTCAAGCAAATGAATCGAATATTTTTTCTTAAAATCGATTTTTACGTTTTGAAATATTCAAATAATTTCACGGCGACTACATCATGATATTTCCAGGTAACGAATCTCTTTTAGAAAGCTGCTAAATTAACGCCGAACATTTTAAATTGATCGTATAAGCCTCTATTCGCACACACAATATAATCGCGTAGCCTAGTTATTATTACCATTACTTGTTTGAGTAGCTAAAGTTAGTTTGTTGCAAATAATATATTTTATAGTGACATAGTAAGTAAAAATCACTGACCTTCAAAATCACTGCTCCCACAGCATTCATAAGGGTCTAAAACAAGAAAACAAAAAGATAAATAAACACATACAAAGCATTTTAAGACATTTGGGTAATTTTATAGACTGGTCATTGAGTGAGTGCTGAGTACCCATTAATGTACACTAAGTGTTAAGGAAAAGAGTGAGCGTTTCATTTCTATGTAAACTTACCGAGTGTAATTGGAATCAATTCAGTTGGCTTGTCTAAGCTAATGTAATATGCAAATTCCTCACAAAGTTTCGGATCGCTTGCAAAAGCGCAAATGCAAGCGTAGAAATGTACGCATCGCTTAAAATTAGGTTCCTCTTTGTTTGTGGCGTGTTTTACTTGCCCCTGGAAAACAAAGTAAATGTCAAGAATTAAACGAGTTCCTTACTTTTTTCCTCCATGTTTATTAATTTATTAACTAGCGAAGGAGACCCGTGCCTCCGGCACTATCGGCTTTACTTTATTATATCATAATATTTTAAATTTAACTTAAAGCCCATAAGCAAAAATATGGCCATAAGGCAAACCCTATGCATGCCCATATAAGGCTTACCTAAATGCCCATAAGGTAAAACTATATATCCATAAAACAAGGATGAGCATAAGGATAAAGAGGAAAAATTTTCACTGTTTCATAAAAATTCCAAAGTTCTTGAAACGCATTATATTTCCTTATTGGTATTAAAATCAAATCCCACAACGAACACTTTTATTTCACCTAAAAACTGCAACTATCTTACTTTGACTGAATCTCTGAAAATCAAGCTTTTTAATCAGCCCAGCATCAGGAAAATTTTTCAAAAGATTTTTTTTTTTCATAGATCTAGAAACACATTGTATTCACTTATTGGAAGTGAAATTGAATCACCTTCGCATTGAACATGTATATTTTGCAGAAAACTACAATTTTTTTTACTAAGCCTGAATCTCTAAAAATCGAGTTTTATAATGATACTGGTAATTTTCATTTCACTAATAAATTAAAGAGTTCTTGAAACGCATTAACTTCAATTATTGGTAGTAAAATTGAACCCCCCTCGCAATGAACAATAAGTTTATTTTGTAAAAAAAATTGCAACTTTTTTACGTAGACCGAATCTTCAAAAATCAAATATTTCAATGATGCCCGTATAGAGAAAATTTTCAGTTTTACCCAAAAATTAAAAAGTTCTTGAAATGCATTATATTCACTTAACGGTACTAAAATTGAACCCCCGTCGCAATGAACACGTTTATTTTGCAGAAAAACTGCAACTTTTTCACGAAAACTGAATCTCTGAAAATTGAGTTTTTTTCATGATACAGGAAACAGAATTTTCACTTCTTCCTTCTTTGGCCTTTCTTGCCTTTCTTGTAATTAATTATATAAATAAAATACCTAGGTAGTACATTAGACTAGTATTAACTACATTAAAATTCTGTTTTATGAATCCTTAGTCGTTATGATTTAGTAGGCAGTTGTTAATCTACATTGGCAAATAAAAGTTTAATAGACAAACCTTGAAGGCAGTACAGCTGCAGAAATACTTATTCTCGATTTTGTCTTTCACTTTCGTGACAAAGAATGAAAAGTGAAGATAACCAAGAGGATGCTTTGGTGTCGCTTTACATTTCACAGCCATTATGTTTTTCGACACGCGTTGTACCAGTGGTCCGTTCGTGTCTGTAGCAAGTATCCAAATGCTCTGCAAGTCACAAAGACACATTGTAAAATTTTTAAAAAGCTACCTAGAATTGTGACAAAAAAAAAATACAGATAACAATTCTTGGAATTCATAATATCTAGACAGGTGTACCATACAGGATCTAAGTTACATATCTGCAACTCTATTAGGTACCTACTCTAACATGGAAATTTTTTAATTGATCACACATACCAGTTTATCAAACCTCTACACAGCAATTATGTAACTCAAGCATCATTCTGAAGCAAGCATCAGAGTGTTCACAACAACAAAAAAGTGACATAAAGTCACTCCTCGGGAATCATCCGGTATCAGTATCATCTAGAATTAAAATAAATAACAATGACTTCTTACTTGTTTCATTTCGGTCCCCACATTAAGTGACGATAAGACCGAATTTTTGAGAGTAAGCGGCTGGGCAGTGGAGTAGCATCGCAGTGCAGCTTGTATGTGCTGGCATGTAGTGATCAGTGGACCAGTTTTCTCCTAAAGAAATAAAATTGTCAACAGACAAATGGGTAGGTAACCTTTATAATCTACTTCCTTAGCCACTAGAATCACATTGACAATGTTCTAACCCACATTCTGTTACTTTACTGATCCAGTATCTGGGGGTTGATTTTTAGCTCCACTTTAGCTTAAGATCTAGATTTTCCTTTAGATTTTTAGCTAAAAATCGAGTTTCCTAACATTTACAAGTAGGAATTTTCATCAAGAACAACAGCTGCCAGTGCCTAAATTACTGAAATCTGCACCTTCATTTCAAATAATGAAATTTGGAGCATAATATATTCATAGGCATCCATTATTAGAGCATAATACACTTACGTGACATTTCAGTATGCTAGCATCAAATGTCCGTTGGCATGATTCCACAAAACACAAGGCAGTCGTTTGTGATATGAGAGCAGCTTCATTATCCATACAATGTTCTTCTAAAGTGGTCGGAACAACAGGGAGCTGAACGAAGCCACGATAATCTGGCCCCTTGTCGCGAACTCGTACCGAGTACACCTAAGTGCCAGAGGAGAGAAAAACCACGTCAAACATTTCCGCCAAAGACATTAGCGTAAAAGTAATTGATGTGCAGTACGCTTATAGTAACTGACCTGTGTTGTAGAACCTGTCATAAGCTTACATGCCTCAGTCGACATTTTACGCTTTTCACCGGCTTCTTTAAAAACAACATCGCAAGATCTATTTTTACAGCTTAGGCCCCTAGTACCATTGTACGTCCCACATTTATGACATTTTCGAACACCACGCAAGGTAGCTCGACCCAAATCAGACAATAAAGCTTTAAACTTTTCATCATTACTCATATTTGGGGTAAACAGATAACTTTTTACTGGCTGGACTCAGAAACCCAGGTGTCAGAATCCTGTGACCCAATGGTAAAAACACTTCGGAAATGCCGTCGATACACAGCTGTAATTAACTTTTCAATAAAAACTGGTACCTGGGTCTTTCATTAAAGTGCCAGTGCGATTGAAAGTTATGTAATGAATATTAAGCGCCAATTAAATACAATATATTACGAAGAAAATGTAACTTTCCTAATTAATGCGGCCATATTTGACATTACACCGCCATGTAAATCGATCCACACAGCCGACCAATGAAAAGAGCGCACTTGGAACCGGAAGACAAAATCTGAAAACGCGGGAAACGTTGGAAACTCACAATAGCTGCGAAAATAGGATCTTTGGCTGCGAAAATGAAAGGAAAGATAGTGTGCAGTCAGTTAAGCAGTTATATAGTAGATTCTCCAATAGGAAATTTAAAAATGGAATCGTGTGAAAAGGGCTTACATTTTCTGTCCCAAACTACATACGATGATACAGATTTTAAGCCTGATTTGAGGTTAGATCAATTGATAGGTCAAATATATTTGTATGGTAATTTGTGCCCACTGCTTTTGAGAAGGATAATAATAATATTGTTACAATACAATAAGCCTCTACCTATACTATTTATTTTGTCAAAGCATGTCAATATTTTAAAATTCAGATATCACTCTTGCACTCGTCTTATTTTTTTGGTATACATCTATATTTGAATTATTTCTTTCGACGTTTGTACACAATTGGACATGTTTTTACAGCATACCAGTTATGATACAAAGCAACAAAAATGATGTCAAGATTTCCAATGATGCATTGGATAAAAATTCAAGTGCTTGTATTTCGTGGCTAACTTTGTTTTTTACTAACCCAAAGCTATGTATAAATACACCAAAACCAAATTTCTGCTTCTTGCAATCAACAGGTAATTTATAATTAAAAGAGTACCTTGCCTTTACTATTTAGCTACAAACTTGGGCTATCAATTACAATTAATTGGTTTTTAATATATAAGTTGCGAATTAATATTCCATTTATTTTATTATTTTAGAACAAGGAAGTTTTCATGAACGAGTGTGGAAAACACTGGCAGAGAAAGTTGGGCCAGGAGAAACCTTAAGCTACGGAGATTTGGCCGCACTTTCTGGTAGCAAAGGTAGCTCACTTCAATGTGTCTAGCACCTGATGCATGTGTATTGAGTGTATTCACTAATTTATCTGAAAAATAACAGGAGCTGCCCAATCCGCTGGAACTGCAATGTCTTCGAACCCGATTCAGTTGATCATTCCGTGTCATCGAGTTATTCGAAGCGGCGGAGCGGTCGGAAATTATGGTTTGGGCCGCAAGAACAAAGTAAAACTGTGGCTACTGAAGCACGAAGGTGTTACAGTGGACAGCAAAGGGTCAATTAAAAACTAAATTACTCGGAAGCTGGTTAGAAAAGTCGAATCGGCATAGTTATTGTGGATTTTGTCGGTTTATTTGATCATTTTTACAAAGTGATGATTGCCATTACTTTTAAGTTATACTTCCTCTATTATATTTTCTGAGTTTATCAAAATGTTTGGATATCTTCAAGCTTACTAGGTACATATTTTGTGACTTGAAAGATGTTAGATATAAATAACTTTATATGCTTAGAGGGTCATCCTCATTGATTATGGACAAACTATAATCAGAGTAGCAATCTTAATTAATAATATAGCTTTTAGCAAGGTGATCCAATGTCACAGAAAACGTTAAATACATCAATTATCTTTTCTATACCCATCAAGCTGGAACAAAACTAAGAACAATATCTGTTTAAAATTTACAATAATGTATGCTATTTACTAATTTAGTTACCATTTAAATTAATAAACAACGCAAGTAACTAAATGCAAACATATTGTTTAAATCTTCCTCAAACATTTTATTATATTTTTATTATCAAATTAAAGCTAAATTACTTTGAAAAAGTAGACAGAAAATTATATATATTAGTGGTCAATGCTAGCATGTCTACCAAGGTTGACACATCTAATTGAGCTAAGAAATTGTGATATAAAAGGAGACACACTGCATTTTGTGTTAGAAAAGAAGTGTTTTGTAAGCCATCATGGGAACAATGCACAGGCAGTTCACACTTGTGGTGACGTTGTTGGTGGCGGCTACAATGGTAGCTTCGCAGTCGGTAAGACATCGTTACTTTACTAGTTTTGTGTGAGAATTAAAAAAAAAAAACACTGTTATGTGTTAACTGGGGCTTTGCACACGCTGTTATAATTGTGTAGTGGATTAGCATTATTTGAATGATGCTGATTGAATAATCTAGGTTCAATAGGTTGTGTCAGAATTAATCTGGTAGGAAGAAACTGGGAATATGCTTAAAAAGCAATATAAAAGCATGGTTTTCAACAGAAGTTCTTAACATACCAACGTAAATGCCAATCAAATATGAAGAGTGACTTTGCAACAGGAATGTGGGGTAGGTTTAGAGTCTGGCACAGTAGAAAGTAAAGGAAAATTATGAAGATCAAAGAAAATGATGGATGAATGGATGAACTGCTGCTGCTGCATTGTGTCCAATGTTGATCCAAAGAGATATACAGTTTCATTTGTTTCCGACTAAAATATTTAAAAATTTCTTCTACAGCAAGCATTAACTGGAAGGATATTTGAAATGGCTATGGTTGTGGATGCCGAATGCCGAAATAGCACAGACACTCACGGAGGTAAGGTCCTTCTTTTGTACCGCGCATTCAAAAATAGTGATACCTGATACCTAAGTGAACTATTGCCATTACAAAAAATGAAATACGACATAAGTTGGTTTGTTGGTTCAATGGTGGGCTAGCTAAGAGAGCTAAGCACTGTTAAAATTAGGTCCGAATAGACCTATATCACTCAGAGAAAAATGACGTCAGATATACCCACTTGAGGTACTTCCAGTTTGCTAAAAAAGATTAATTATCTCCGTTAAATAACAAACCGAATTGCTCTACCTGGCTTAAGCGAGTGGGTATCATGACGTCATTTTGATTGAATGGAATAGGTCATAGGTCATAGGGTCATAGGTGGTAATGGAATGGAATAGGCCTTTTTTCAGATCAATATATTTTGGTACCCACTGCCCAATACAATACACAGATAATTTTAAGTGATCACTTGAATAGAAACAAAATTATTATTATATCAGAAAAATTCCAGGACACAATAATGGAAAAATCCAGTACTAGGATAGCCAAGTCACCAAGGCTTTATTTTTGTTGCCTAATTAAAAATACTGAATCCTATTTTTTGTCTTTGCAGCAAGTTTTACCAAATTTATGGTGATGCATGAAGATATTGACCAGAAGTATAAGGTAAATTAGAAATGGTTCATTGTTACTGTTCTTTTTTTCATTACTATCATTACTTTTCATTTACTGACTAGAAAAAAATAAAATAAATGTTCCAAATTATCTAATTTATATGTAATTTATGTTTCAGTGCTACATACATTGCATCATGTCGAAGTTCTCAGCAGTAAGTTCAGCAAATACATCCACACTTTCTTTGATGAAATGATGGGATGATGATCACTTCCTTGAAAGTAAATTACATTATATAAAACAATGTTTTCTGTTTGCAAAATAGCTCTCTCATGGCGGCGAGTTTAATCTTGAAGAAGAGTTGTTAAACGTTCCGGACGAAGTTAAGGCAGAGGGACACGCCGTAATTCACTCTTGCAAGCATATAAGTAAGAGAACTTATTTTTTTATTTTTACCATTCTTGAAACGTTTTACAACGGAACAAAATTTACAAACTGCCATTTCTATTTTCTCTTGTCTTATCAAAATTTTAAGAGATTCTATTTATGATTTATTTCAGTTCATGATGATCCTTGCGAAACAGCATATCTAATTCATAAGTGCTACTACGAAACGAATACAAAGGTGAGTCTTGTCAAGTAGTTTTTCAGAATAAATAATTTTACCAAATACCTAATTTAACAGCACCCCGTTATGGATTTTTTTTGTGGACGTTTAGTTTCTAACAGTGAAATGTCCTATCATTCTTCCAGCTGTACACTCGCATCTTGACTATGTGGTACGCCCAAACCAAAAAGGCCCCGCCAAAAGATATGCAGATGCCAGCATCGTCGGCCAAATAAGGTGTGATATTTGATCGATATGAAACTATAAATTTCTATATTAAATATGTGTGTCCACTTGGGGAATCAAACCATATCAAACTTACGCCATCAATGCAAAGATTGGCAGTTTGGTTGAATTCCTACACAAAGTTCAAAATGTTTTGGAAGAATACAAACTAAGTAGGTATTGTAGAAAATTTATACAAATTAAGTTCCTAACATTTTGGCTAAATTTTCTTTATCGAGAATATCAGCAATGAGTATTACTTGTTCAGATAGCAACAGCCAAAATGCTTACGACACATTTTTTGGAATTTGCTTTTTCTGCCGTCTTTAATATTTTAACTCTCCATTTAAAGTTTTAAGTAAAGTTTAAAGTTTTAAAGTGTTGAGTTTTGGCAAACTATTCCAATTCTGTAGAAATAATTCAATTCCAGCTTGTCATAATTTTGTGTTTAATTTTTCTACAGATAACGGGTGAAAACTGCTGCAAAACTGAACGATGGTACTGGGGCAATAAAATTAGTATGCTAATTTGCTTTTATTTTCTTCTATACTTTGCTTACACCATAATATTGGTATTGAAACGCTATTTATACCTGTATCGCACAATGTATATACTACTTTACTCGACTGACGATGATTGATACCTAAGTAAATAAACCATAATAAATACCAAAATTCTATCCAACAGTTTGAATTATGTTACCAGCGAGATATGCTTCAGTCCCTGAATTAGATACCAGAGAGCACTTGCTGTTATTACTAAATTGCTCCTAACACCTTTGTTTGTGTGCTAGTTTTATTACTGGCTCAGTCTGACAGCCTGGTGGGCTAATGTTGGTTGGTTATCATGTGGCATCATAAGGTTTAGTTCAATGCTAACAATTTTTATTGATAATGAATTTTCAACACAGATAACACCATGTTATCTTTAATCAAAGTCTGACAATAGCCAGACACACATCAGAGTATAGTGATAATGCCATCAGTTCATTATCTAGTGGTACTGTAATTTATTACATAAATGTATTTTATATAAGATTTTGAAAGTGATATAGGTACTGAGCAATAGTAGGTTTTGTGCAGCCATCCATGACGTTCCCAAATTTGTTAAGCAACAAGTGACAGTTTTCTTGCAAATGATTGTGATATGTTTTAAGAGCACAAAAGAGCCTGCTAGTCGGAACTCGGCGTTGAAATGGACAGGTATGAATGCACACTGGAGCCAGACGCTATCGAGCACGCTGCGACGTTCCTTAATGAGGACGAACAGAGCCGGGATGAGGATATACTCAAGATGCAACAATGGATCGAGACGCAACCTCATTTGCATGCAAGAACAGGTGGGCTCTGTGCTATGCTATGTCATTTTTGATTTTTTGATTTTTATTTTTGGTTTGATTTTGTAGCGTTTCATA
Source organism: Nemurella pictetii (assembly GCA_921293315.2). Classification (NCBI taxonomy): domain Eukaryota; kingdom Metazoa; phylum Arthropoda; class Insecta; order Plecoptera; family Nemouridae; genus Nemurella; species Nemurella pictetii. The sequence continues at coordinate 15,596,226 of OV121120.1, read as the reverse complement.
TCATTTTTAAAACAACCTGTTGTTTCTGCATCTTAAGCTATACATTTTTTAAATCATTTTGCTATGAATTGGCCCAGCTAATAACAATGCACCATTGCCTAATATGACATTGTTATTGTACGTCATAAAGCTGAAACCAAAATATATAATGTTCTCATTATAGGACTAATTATCCTTGAAATACTATATTAGGCAATGCAGGTGCATACCAAAATGTATAACAGGTACCAAATGGTTGGTTATAAATTATGACCAGGGCATATATGGTAGCAGCTATCACAGCTAGCAAACATCCTACTAATATGGTTGTATTTGTTTTTTGTTTCGACAGATCCACTCAGCGTATTACGCTTCTTACGGGGCTGCAAGTTCAATGTGGAGAAAACAAAGAAGAAGTTAACAAACTATTACGTAATGCGGTCAACGATTCCTGAATGGTTTTCTCAACGTGACACCAGTCTTCCGAAGCTCAAAGAGCTAATTGATTTAGGGTGTGTAAAATGTTTGTCTTTCAGTATTGAAGTTGATTAATTTAAATTAAAGCTGAAGCTTTCAAAAGCAAATATATTGGTATATTGATAAATATTTACCGTAGATGCAATGAGTATTTGCATTAAGGTTCGAAACATCACTAATATCATTTAGCTCATAATTTCTATTTATTTTTAGAGTGTTCCTGCCGCTACGGCAGAGAGACAACGAAGGCCGTCTAATAGTACTGATTCGGGCAGCCGTCCATAATCCTAAATTGCATCTACAAAGTGATTTCTTCAAAATAAGTATGATGATACTGGAGTTGGCTATTGAAGAAATAGAAGATATATCTGTTTTTGGAGTTGTTGCTGTGATAGATCTGAATGGAATCTCGTTAGGCCACTCATTACAACTAACGCCTCAAGTCATCAGCAAAGCAGTTCACACTTGGCAGGTTGGTTCTAAGCTTTTTGATTGTAGAAATACTTTTTTCCGGTGAAGTGAGAAAAGTCAAAAACATTCCGAATCTTGTTGGACTATTATAGTGATGTCTTTTTTTTAGCTAACAAACAAGGACTTCTGCAAATAAGAATCATACTAAATAAACTAACTAAATCATAATTTTTATCATGTGCCACTAATATATCCTACAAAATTGCCCATTCCACAGTCAATAAGAGATAATAACAATGATTCTGGTGAATCTGGTCTGTTCAAGTACAACTTTTATACAGTCATTGTGCTCCGACTAAACTAGATTATACAGTTAGGTACCTACTCCGTATCAAATACCTGAATCTTGTTTAATTATTTCAGGATTGCTACCCTGTAAGAACCCGAAGTATGGACTTCATTAATGCACCATCTTACGTGAATGTTGTGCTGAATATATTCCGCCGGTTTATGACAGAAAAAATGAGATCTCGGGTAAATATCCTCCTATTTTATTTCCATTGAGAACCTACTTACAAATAATCTTCTGTTTCCTTTCTTTTGTCCCCTAACTTTTTTATTGATATCTTACAGGTTCATGTTCATGGAAAGAGTCTAAGTTCATTGCACAAAATTGTTCCTACTCATCTCCTACCCAGTGAATATGGTGGTACTTGTGGAAAGATCCAAGATATTATTTGTGAGTGAAATATTCCTGAAGTAGTGTAGTACCTACCTATGAGTTTCTTGTGCAACACAAAGCTTGTAATGTAATGTTTTTTTTGTTACAGATTATTGGAAAGACCAGTTAGAGAAGAAGCATGATTGGTTAATTGAGGATGAGATGCACAAAGCTGACATTCCATAAACTTGCACAGTTCTAATTTGATTTATTATACATTTACTTCTAGTATCATTACCTGATTGGAAGTTTTTCCAATCAGGTATTCACAAATATCAGTGTCTAGAAATTGGCAATGCACATATCACTTATTTGGCACTACTTCTTTACATGAGTGGTGTTGGTAGATAGAATTTAGCAAGGTGTTTGTTCGGAGCATTAGCACTTTTGTTACCAAGATTTAGAACCTCTAGTACCTGCTATCAAGCATTTTTGTGCTACAATTCAATTATTTAAATCTAGTCAACATATTTTTGCAGTGAAAAAAGAGTAGTATATTTTTAAAATTTAACAGCATAAAAAGAAACTAGCAGAATAAAAATAAACATCTTCTCATATTGACATGAAATAAATTCTGCTACATGCACATTGTTGTGTTTACTCTGCCTATCCAGTGTGAAATGAAGTTTGTTGGTTGGGTAACCATCTAGTACAATAGGTACCTGGTTCAATGTGGGCAATGTTGGTATTGCGGAAGTGAATCCACTGCATTGGGAATACGATTGGCATATTGATCTCCGTTCTGTTCTGCCTAAACTAACAGTGGCCCACTCAAATGCCGCATTAAAGAATTGAATTCAATGGTTACAGGTCGACGTTAAGGATACAAAGATTAAAGCATAGTTAGGCCAGCATTTGAATATAACCTATAACCAATGCTAAAATTTAAAAGTCTAATTTTAGACGAAGGCAACTAGCGGAAATCAATGCTAGCGGAATGAAATGTTAGGTTAGATAATCTACCAACAAAAGATATATTTAAAAATGGAAACAAAAGTTCCATCGTATCTCTGACTTGTGAGTTGTGAGATAGGGTAAATAACATACCACATTTACCTCTCATTATAATCCTCCAGGTGACCACAAGCAAACTGCGACGAACGTGAGTGAGGGCTGAAAAGAGTGCTCAGATAAAATTTTGAATTGCGCCATCTGTAAATAATTCTGTCTGACAGATCTTTTTGGCCAAAAACCGTCAGAATTCGAAAATGGCGAAGTCCCGTCGGATATCAAACCTGTTGCTAGCACATAAAAATTGTGAAAATAAAAGTTATTTAAGCATGTAAAAAAAATACGGTGATGTAAATCGAAACTTTGGATCAAATAACACATAATTTTGCTACGTACGAACTTCAGGTAACCCCATGAATACATTTTCAAGCGATTAAAACCATGCTGAACTACCTGTAGCTATAGACATTGGACATCACTATGATGGCTACTGGAACAAGGCTCTTACTTTGCCGCGAGAATTGCATGGCCCGGCTAGCTCAGTCGGTAGAGCATGAGACTCTTAATCTCAGGGTCGTGGGTTCGAGCCCCACGTTGGGCGCACTTTTTGCATTTCCAAATTTTTACAATGTTTTCGTTTACGCCTCAAAGAGACGAAGCAATCATCTTTTATTGCTGGAAAACTTAATTTTAGTTCACGGGAGAGGGATTCCTATCAATTACATAAGTCATCTGACAGTTTCATTTCTGAATATTTTATTGGTCAATAAATAAATACAATAAATAAATAAATAACAATTAAATCATAACTTGATTATAAATACGTACTCTGCTCTGATTTTTTCGGTTGCAATTTGCAAACTCGCAACAAGTTTAATAGAGCGCCTAACTTCATTTTGATTTTGGTGCACCTACAATGATTTATCATTAAGACAATAAAAACTTAGATATGCTTCATTGCTTCGACATTCGGTAGAGACTGACTTAATCAACCAAGAAAAGTATTGGCAAAAGAAAATCTTTGCGATTATCTCAAGCCAAATCAAATTAAAAAATAACAAATCAATCTTTATCTCACTTGAAGTATGACATGCTATTTTTAAATATATTATAACCATAAATACCATTATTAATATTCTTCTCGGTTATTCTGCACAAATATTGTGAACAAATTTCATGTCATAATTACACCGGTGAAGGGAACATCTCGTAATTAATATTTTAATCAGTCGGTTAGATGCTTTTCAACGTTTACAAGTCAACGGCATCAACAACGCATTTAAAACATGCATAGCATCAGCAGCGACTCAATTTCCCCCCCCGTTCGCACGATTCAGGGTAATTGTGGGATCCAGCAAAATCATTTGCAAAGGCAAAGCAGTGATATCAAGAAGTTTACCACATTATTATTGGGAACGAACATAAACCTGTGAACATTTACTTCGATACTGATTCCTATTTAGTTCGGTAACAATCTAAAAATGTGTCTTTTCATTGGAAGCTAATTTCTAGCGTTGTCTGGAAAATGCTCCAGATTCTGAATTGGGACGTTTTCCATCCTCCTATCCCCCCATCAAGAAAGGAGGTTATTTTTTTGGAAACACAGTGAGTTAGGGCCAGCGACAGGGTGAGTAGGGGGGATAAAAATTCAAGTACTATAGAATTCTTGTTACTCTTCCCACGAAAAAATAAAACATTTACAATTATCCTGATTGAAGGGTCCAGTACCCGACCCTAGGACGTTTAACTTGCCCCGGGACATTTAACCGGCCCAGAAAGTTTAACCAGGCCCAGGACATTTAACCTGTCCCAGGACATTCAACCTCCGGGCACCGGTCATCCTACCCACTCCCCCAACCCTTTATCCGCGCCAGTAGCCACCATGTTTTGCCCCCGCCGGCGCGCAGTTCACTCCGTGTTGACGGTGCACGCTGGGTAGAGACGGATGCAGTCCCCTCTGTCCTGCCCCTGTCTCGCAGACTCCACGTAGCGATGGAATCTAGTCACCGCTGAGCTGGTCACAGAGGGCTTCTGCAGCTCCTGCGAGTCCCTGCAGACCGACAGAACACGGGCTCGGGTTAGAAACAGGGTAAAAATACACGATGGGGACATTCTTACATGTTATAAGGTCTGACACCCCATGTGTGGACATCGCTGTTCAACCTATTAAGTGATATCAGTATGAAAAGTTCAGTGCAGTATCAGTACAGTGTAAATCAGTATGAGGGATGACTGATAGCCAAGGATGGAGCTACGGTTATGTCATCCTGCTCCTGCTCAATTTGACCAAGGGTTAATGGAGGATTTCACCAAATATCTCAAATGGTATCCATATATTTTATGGTTGTGAAGCTTGCGGTTCTGCTCTGATGTGATTGACTTTTGGTCCTGAAAAGGACCTCTGTCGACGTTTCGTCCGCGTTGGCGCAAGTTCTGCGCAAGTTGGCGCTGCGCCCACGCGGACGAAACGTCGACAGAGGTCCTTTTCAGGACCAAAAGTCAATCACATCAGAGCAGAACCGCAAGCTTCACAACCGTCTTTCCATGGCTCTGAAACACTCCGCCAAACTATATTTTATGGTGAGTTTAAAATCTGGAAGCAATAAAAACAAACACCTTTCCAGAAAAACTATTTAACTGCAGGGTATTGAATGCTAAGTCCCAAAACTCAAACTTTTCCCGACCTCCCGACCAAACTTTTCCTGCTTTATCAAGGGTCTATAAACTCGAGTTTAGACCGTTGATATTGCAGGCAGCACAGCGTTGGGAAACGTCGGGAAAGTTTGGGACTCAGCATTCAAAACCCCTACCCGTGACATTAGTTTTTCTGAAAACTAAAGTGCTAAGATTAGGAAAGGACATGAGTCTCAAGAAGGTAATGAACACTAAAACCGTTGCAAATTTATACCGATCTCGCCGTTGAAACTTATTTTGACAACTATTTCAGCTCAATTTGTAGTTACTCTAAAGTTATAGCGCTGCATTTGGAGTTTGCCATGAAAATTTTTAATAATGTTCGCAAGATAATTGCTGAATTTGCTGCACCGCTGCTTTGGAAATTGGGTATTGATATCAGATAATTGTCGCTATTTCTGAATAAATCATTAAAACATGGCGAGTATTGGTTTCATGCTGCAGCTATAATCGAAAACACGACGATTCGTGAACGTGATGCTCTACTTCGAGCAACGAGGCGATTTCTTACACAAAATGCCTCTGAATAATGCAGCTGATTTTAGTCCGTTTTCCTCGCGTTTTCATTGTTTGCAAGGAAATGCCTGCGAGCTCTAAATAAATACCTCACACGCGTATAATTTATTTGAAAATTGCATCCGTGAGGCTGGCTTTATGTAATTAAGTGCAATCGTATTTGACGTAATTATATAGAATAACATAATATGGGTTAATTAATATTAATATTTTATTACACCAAGCAACATTTAAAGAAGTGGTATATGTTTTATAAGATTGATGCTCTCAAATCAAATAAAGTGTGAACGCCACAGTGAACTTTGATGGCAAAACGCAGCTAAAGGACTCGGAACACCAAAAATATCTTACCACTATTAGCTCTTTAAATCTCAAAATTACCGAAAAATCACATCTCATCAGAGATGACGTTGCAAACTCTATAAAAATTTCAGCGATCATCACTTGAAAATCAACAAGTGTTTGGAAACAGAATCATGACAAGACTCGAAAATTATTTAGACCCGATTTTACAATTTTGCCAACTCCAGGTTAAGGTGGGAGTTAAGTTATTTGTTATGGCAACGGCCAATGGGATGCAGTGGAATTCATTTGTTTCTGGGGGTTAGATGCTTAACCCAGAGTTGACAAAAGTTGTAATACCGGCCCTTACTATGATATATTCGATAGGGTTAAAATATCCCACAATTTTTCTTCGAAAACGTATATTAGTTGATCGTACAGGAACGAAGGTATATACGCTACCCCGAAAATAGCATGGCAATCCGAATTTCATTTCAACTTGCAAACGCTCGTTTCGCTCACGGGCAAATGACAGTGTTCAGCGGGCAAAGTGGCCCGTATCTTGTCTCTGGCCGAATGACTACCATTTGTGCGTCACGCATGGTTACGTTCGGCCAGACGGAGACGGGGGTACGACGCCCATTTCGCAGTTTAACCACGGTTTATCGAGCTGCAAGCCGGAAAATCCGTTACCACGGCAAGCTGCATTTCAAATGGCTGCAATGTGTGGGTTTTACACGAAACACCTGCATAATAAAGTACAAAGATTTGATTTTTCTGCGACTCATTTTTCTTCTTGACATATTTTTGTCCTGAGGATTTTTATGAGTTATGGCATCGACGCCCGTAGGCTGTAGGGCCCAGCGAGATACCCGCTGGTTTCAATAATAAATCAGATAGTATATTTTTCGATTACTCATGTCATATACCAATCGGTTAAGAGTCTACATAGCTTGTAACCCGATACGATAACGAAAAACATAATAATCTGTGGCAGTAATCATAAGAAGCCACGGATTATAAACGCTGGCACTTATCTGCGACTCTTGCATAACCAAGATTAATCATCAAAATGAAAAAAATCTGCTTTTTCTCGATTTTCGTGATTTAAATGACACGGCTGGATTCATATTTGTCAGCAGATTGTATGATACTTTGAATCAAAGTTCTAGTGCACTTATTGGCTTTACTGCAGCACATTTTCAATCACGGCAAAGAATTGGTAGTACGTCACGTTATAAGCCGCTCTAATCCTGTGTCGAGTTTGTTGTAAACATTGCTGAACAGCATTCCGCAAGCAAACTTTCATTGAGTAGTAGATGCCGAGAATACAAATCAATCAGTATTTGTTTGCGATTAATTTTATTGATACCATCGTGTTTTTGATGGACAGTACATGGAACACATTTTTTTATTCGATCTTCTGGCGTGATTTTAACCCATAACATTATGAAAATTAATTTTTTCCACCATGGTTGAAATCACATTCTTGTGACGAACACTAAGAAATAACATGGTTGTTTCTTCAAAAAAGTCTGCCCAAAGAGCATATCTAGACTTAGTATGCAGTCATCGATGCGTCGTTTCACAATGTTTGAACGCAGACGAACATTTTAACGCCACAAAAGTGTCATTTTGAAACTTATCTGATTCCGAACAAAGTAACGAAATAATAATTATATTTTTGAATACGTACTACATATTAGTTTCAATTAATATACATCGATTGCATGGAGCCATGGATCGGAAACACTCCGTTGCCGATTTATTTGTTGGCTGTTTGCGCCTTCGCACTTTTCCTCTGCAATTTCGCGGCGGCTTTCATGTCTTTGGCGTTTTGAGCCGCAGCACGGGCTTCAACAACGCATCGCGGATCTCGGATCTCGGATGTCTGTCTTCAACATTCGTTTACTGTACTGCGGGTTGCAAATTTCAATGACTAGGCACTTGTTATAAAACCTAGAACAAACAAAAATTATAGATTCATCAGCGTCTACCAATAGTCACTCCCAGCAGAGATCGAGCATATATTTTTTCTCACTCACCAACAAAGGCGCGCTTCCATCTTCTCAAGCCAGAAGTCCTCGTTCCTTTCAACACGTTCGAATGTGAACCACTTCGTAGTGTATATAACAAAATAGCACAAAGACTAACGGGTTCGCATGTCTGTGCTGTATGAACTGTTCAATTAGGTATGAGTGTTACGCGGGCTTTTGCTATTTTCATTTTTTTTCTACCCTGTATGCATGCTTGTGATGCAGAATAAAATGAAGATGAAATTGAAATTGAAATTGAAATTGAATTGAATACAAACGATGATGGTTAGTGCAACATTGCTTTGTTTAGTGAATAAAATATACTTTTTGATCTATAAAAACACTCTGTCTCCACGGAACGAGCCGTCATCGGCCATATCTTACGCCGACTAAATTTTATCGCTAACTAGCGTCAGCATGCCGAGTGCCGACTTCCTAGAATCTCTTCTCTTCCGACTTGACAATCATGCAATTCCGAAAATTACACAATAATACAAAATAACTATATTTGTTGGACCCAAGCAAGCAATGAAAAATATCGGACACCCAATATATCGATTTTCATTATTATCGGATTTCCTTCTAAGATCAATACAAACGTGCGTAACACAAGTTTCAGTTTTAGAGCACTGATAGATTGAGTAAAGTTGAGTAGAAAAGTTGAGTGAGACCCACCCAACTAGGTTTACAGATTGATTATTGGTGCTTAACGACGCACTGTTTTGACAACTGGCCCTTTGGCACTGGTCTAATGGCGTCGGTGAATGAAATGGTGATGATGAGGGTGATGATGAACCTAACCTAGTCTAGAAGGGAGGAGGGGAAACCCGGTGCCGGCACGTAGCCTACTCCTGTCGAAAAGCACCAAGGGGACCACCGGCTTTACGTCCCTTCCGAAGGACGGTACAACTCGAACAACAGGATTCCTCCACTAATCCGTGCTGTCGAGAGGTTGATAAGCAAGGCGAGTAAAGTTGTTGTACTAACTTAAAACCCTCCAACCTCTCTCCCGAACAGAACTGATCATGTGCATGATGGTCACCCATCAAACACCTGACCCAGCGCGATGTTGCTTAACTTCGGTGATCTCACGAGAACCGGTGTTTCCAACATGCCAAACCGTTCGGTTAGGTTTACAGAGCAGTGGGTGAAGGAATGATGCATATTAATCGGTAATTTTCGTCGGATTTTTTCATTTCAACATTGCTTTTGATGTGCAAGCAGAGACGAATCCAGTCGTATCGATAAAACAGTATGAAACACGGATTTGTATCGATATCCTTTTTTATTAACTTTCTATTGAACTCGGTGTCGGGTTGTGCAAGTATAATCTCCAAGAGTGTTTTTATTTCTCATGCTGATAACGAGGCAGTAAAACTGGAAGATTATTTCCATCGGGTCTAATCCGTGAAAGATTAGCTTTCTCACACGGAAATTTTTGGTAGTGCAGAGGTCCACGTGGTTACTTTTCCTGCCCCCTAAAATGTTCCCTATATTTATGAAAAAAAATCAGTGGATAGTTGAAAAAATTTCTAACACGCGATGTAAAGGCTCGTGTCGATCGGACGTTTACTTTGTTCACAAATAAATCTTGAATTTGGGACTTTTTGTGGGTGTTTTTTAAACGAAAACACCACTTTTCTTTCTTCTCTGGTTGTTTTATTTTCCATCCGATCTCAATTAAAATTTACTAGGCGGGTCGGAGTACTCTTCCTCTACACACTGATTTTTTTTCCAAAGTATTGGGATCAATTTAGGGGGCAGGAAAAGTAATTACGTGGACCTCTGCATTTTAGGCTTTTAAGCTGACTTTAGCTGGCTCTTAAGAATCTTTTCCAAACTATGATTTTAATGCTAGTTAAATGTTACTTTCCGCAATTTTATACAAAGGTATGTCTGCTTATAATACTAGTTCTCAAGCTTCTATATCTCCATTCTGTTTTTTTGAAGATTCAGTTGGTTGAGGAAGCTGGCAGCCATGGCTTTTTACACGAAACGCTGAAGATTTGTAAATAAGCGGTTTGTGATTAAATTAGAGGTCTTGTGTTTACGCACGCTTGGATTGTGATTTGATATTGACATACTGTGAGACGTCATACTGAGCTACTTTGGGATTTTTCGGTTTCACTTGGTGCCCACTTGGTGGTCAATAAACCAGTGACCAATTTTTACAAAATCTGTCAATAAATTGGCACTTTAACACACTTTCCAACTCAAAATGATAGCTGCAAATTGCCATTTTGACTCATTTATTTTTCTATGCCCTTTAGGAAACGAAATTCTTCATAGTATTTTTTATATGCCTTAGGTTCATCGTTGGCCGGGTCAAAAATTCAACCGCGTACGAAAAAAACGAGCGTCCGTTCTCATTAAGTTGGACTGGTCAATCAACTATCGTAGTAATTTATGTTACGACATAGGAAGTAATCATGTGTAGCATGTGGACTAGATGTAAATAATCACACTCATCCGATCTCGCTTCTAATTTTACTCGGGCCGGTGATAACGCTACAGATTTTTAACTACGCGTTACTGTAAAGTAATAACGTTCGGTTTTAATTGATGTACTTTCTGCATCATCGCATGAGGCTATCATTTTCACTGATCTAAATTAGATTATTTTTAATATAAATACCAACAACAAAAATAAGATTAGTTTGAACGCAAAAAAACGCTTGATCGGTAATGTCATATCTCAGCTAATCTTAGTTACTCAGGTTCATAAGTTAACTAAAGCCAGTTAATCGCAAATGTAAATAAAAATGAAATTATCTATACAAATAATGTCAGGTGTAAATTGTGCGTGGATAATTTACGACAGGCACGGCCATGGGTATAGAAGCAACAAGTAGGAAAGAAGTAGACCATTAGGTGAGCAAGTAGGCCTAGGTATGCACGATGTTCATCCGATCCAGAAGGTAAAAGTTGCACAGCTAGAATCACCTTGCGAAACGGTACATGTTTTGTACACTTTTAACGTTTGAAACAACGCTCTCGGTGTATCTCATGTCTGAATCACACGACAGCAACGACACGCTTGTTTATCCTAGAAATCTTCTAATGACATTTCGTGGGTGTAATTTCAATTCGATTAACGTTTTTTTTTTGTTGGACTTAATCGCAATATATACCTTAATTTTGGTTGCAAAATTTCTTTTGTGCTATTAAGTGTTTTCTGGTTTTGTTCCGTGAATGTCAGGATGTATTTTTTTATTTGGACCACACGAACGAAAAATGCACCAACTGCACTTCATGAATCGAAATATGCTATTTTTACATTTAATTGGGCTGGGATTACATGGTTTTGAATTGAAATTGGCTAGCTGAATCGCCTGAAGCAAACGCATGTGCTTCGCACGCTACAGCTGATGATGGTTGGCATTTCACAGCCATCTAGCTAATGATAGCCAGCTTGCTTTGTAATAGAGTCATCTTGTAGTCGTATCTCCTCCCCCTCAAAAAACAGACAGCACGATAATTTATTTACTTTGGTGTATAGCATCGTCTAATGCAACAGAAAAAAAGTTTGTTAATTTCTTACCCGTTAATACCCGACCTGACACTAATTTTTGACGTAAAGGTAGATCAAATGTGTTTACAAAGATTACAAACCAAAATTTTTATTAAGAAAAATCGACGCTATCATTAAAAATGTGCGCTCATGTAATAAAGCTGCTCGTAGCACTGTACCAAAACAGCCAAAGAGCTATTCTAGAAGTGGGTTATCTTGGTCACTCTAGCTTCACCGGCGATTTCTTTTCGGGTGAAGGTGATGGTCACTTTATAGTTTACAACCTAATTGATTGGTCACGATCCGACCAGTCATTGTAAGCTACGAGTTGTTCGAAATACGGCAGCACCGGCTCGCTGAACGCCAGGTAGCGAAATTCGCTGCAAAGAATTTCTGATGAGATGTTATTATGTCAGGCGAGACAATACCTTGCATTGAAGACGACTCAAGTGCTTGCCAACAGCAACCAATGATTATAGATCACTGGTTATCGCTTAGCGTTATCACGTTTCAATTAGATTTGCAGAAAAGAAGTGGAAAATGACGGTGTAGGGAAATCGAGGACAGTGCAAATTTTTTCTGTGATTGTCAACATTGAATCACTAAGGTTTTGCGGCATTTCGAATGGGTTTTGGCGTGTCTGGGTTTATCGGGATTCCCATTATTTTCTTTGCTTACTCTGCAATTAGCGGATTTTAATTTGATGTAGGTATTTCAAATAATATTTCATGGTCTCTAAAAATATGTATACAATAACTGTGATGGGATTGGCTTTCAATGTCATCATTTGACAAAAATTTGCATGTACCATGAACCTTTGTGCCTTTGTTCCATTTATCTTCGGCCTTAAATTACAGAAGAAATGTGGTATATATTAATTACACATTTTGATACAGTTTGAACGGGGTGTAGATAAAACACACATTTGTATGGTCTATCTTCGCTTGATTTTCGCACCACCATTGTCTTAAAGATAAAACCATGCCATTATCTCGTCCATGTCAGAACAGTTAAAACACACCTCAAGGCATAGTTTGTTTCTGCCAAATCAATTGGCAATGAATGAAGTTCAAACAGAATTCCTTCAGGTACATCACAAGCAAACACGTGCAGAAAGTATATTGAACGGTAAAGCGGTAATCAGTATGCTCGCTTCGCGGGGAGAGCCGAAACCGAGGAGTTTGACCGAGACAATGACAGAGTTGACAGTTACTGGTGTAAATACAGACCACAAGTTTTTAATCGAGCAAAAACTTTATTGTAACAACAAAAGAATGTAAGAAATTGCATTTGAAATGCTGAACTATTTTTTTAAAGTATGGCAATGTATTGAAAAGGAAAAAAGACAACACACCCGATACCAATAATGGTTATTTTGGCGAGCCCAAAAATGTGTGCGACACACCGTTGATAAGTACTACGTGGTTTGTGGGGTAAGACACGAAATTAATATCTAGTTTGAAATGAAATTGGTCCATGTCATGAATCATGATACGCGTGTAATTACTCTGAAGGCAGATCGAGTGATTCATGCTGTATACGTAGATTGTACCAAAGAAAGAGAATGGTCGTGCTCCGTGGCCATTGAACTTCCACGACATTTTCGCGAGGACTGTCTCGTGACAAGCGCGTGTCTAAGCACGAATTCTGAGAATACTCATATTTACTGCGTTCCCGTCTTATTAGGTTTCCACTCTAGTGTTTCCAGACAAGTTCGTCCCATCTTTTGATCAAAAAAGCTATAATGTTTAGCTAATTTTCCATCCACATTTATTGTTATGACGATCACTAGAATCAGCATCTAAAATATCTCCGATTTTTCACTCAAAAATCCCTGCAATTCGCATGCTTTTCTATGCATGTTGGTGCAAAAATTCCCATACAATCACACCACACTCAGTTATACCTACTTATAACACATTGTGAGATCTAGAATTTTCCCAACGAGCCTCATTAGAATAATCAGCCAAACTTGACAAAATTGCAATCGCACGTTCGATCTAAAAGCTGGTTGAAATAATACATGGCATTTTTTTTGCGTGGCTAAGTATATCTTCTTACTTTCCCAACCATGTCTATACATTATGTCTGTGCACCGTTTTTCCTCTTTTTGGATCGATTTTTGGCTCTAAAAGGGCCTGAAGATGACCACGTTAACGTAGTCAAAACGTCGACCCAGGCACTTTTAACGCCAAAAACCGATCCAAAAAGATCAAAAACGTTCACATCTTCGTACATAAACCAACGGCTCTGAACACGGAACTTCCCCAGCCACCCCCCGTCAGTTTTCCGCCTCCATTTCCCCACACGCTTCACTCACCTGCTGAGCTCCGCCGAGATGAGGTTGCTGTGCGGACTGAATCTCTGCGGGTTTTTGTACATCGAGCAGACCAGACGTTCCCTGCACGGCTCCTCGTTGAAGCCCAGCTGAGTGAACACGTGGTCCATACGCTGCAGGATAGGGCTGTAGAACGCATCGTATCGCGCCTGGACCGCGGGGGATGCTGCGGGGATGGGCGACGGAGTCAGCACCTGTAGAAATGGCCGAGAATTAGACCTAGCTCACTGAAATGGGTTACTCAAATCTTTGAAACAAAGTTACGAGATCTATAATATTCTTCCATCGCTTTTTGGGTTAGTCTGGCACCTCTGTACTATATTATAAGAAGCCGAGATCGAAGTTTTGGGCCCAGAAATTCCTGAAAACAACGTTTTTCTGTTTTTAGGAAAAAAATAACTGGGTTTTTGAATACCAAGGCCCCAAATTCCTTTTCCCATTTTGCTCATTGAAGATTCAATAACCCGGTTAAATAGCTGTTTCCGAAAACTAACATGCTAAAGATTAGGAAAGGACCATAAGATAGTAATAACGTGTTTCTGATTCGAGACATCCATCTTTGCTATTTGTCGCTTGATGGGATTGGTTACTGAGTCAGAACCTGTTGAAAAAGCCGATATTTACATGCCAATCACACCAAGCTAAAGGGCCCTTCAATTTTGAAAAAAATACGTTTTCCTGCTTGAAAACATCCATTCTTGCATTCATGCCATCCTTCCAGTTCCCACCACCGTTTGTTGGGATGACCGTTACCAGAATCCCGTGCCAAAAAGCCGGTCCACCTCGTGTATATCTCCGAAAGAGAAACCACACATAAATCCAACCACTTCTTTGCAGATTCTAATTCCGCTCCCGTATAAGTCCTAAACCACTGAGAGTTCGAGCGAAACTTCCATAAGTCAACTTGTAAGATATACAAACATCTACATTTATCTACGACGTATCAAGTGGGTGAAAAGTGGTTCATAAATAGGTTGACCACGGGCTACCGTTAGCTAGCTACGTTTTTTTTGTTCAAAGACGCATAAATTTTAAAACAATGACGATTTTTGGTGCTTTTTGATGTGGGTGAATTGTGTGGTTCATATTAACTTAAATAGGTTTGCTACGGAACCATGCCTTGTTTGGTACTCTATAATGATGTTGGCATTTGTTAAATATGTTTGATGTGACGTATATGTATATATAAATGTGTATTTCAAATTTTTTGACAGGAATTTCTTGTATTTGAAAGACTTGATCATTAGTAAGACAACATGTTATAAAGAATATGAACCCAATTAAAATCTGCAGCAATCAGCCATCATATATTCTTATTAAAACACTTAATTGTGTTATAAATGATGCTATAATAGTTAAAACATGAATCAACACAGCTGAGCATATGCACGGTATGCCGTATGCCGCATTTTACAGCCTTTCCGTGTAAAAATGTCAACCGCAATCGCCAAGTCCGGTTCAAATTTGAGCCCGTGTCAGACCGGAATAATTCCACGTGCGTTTCAAACGCCCCAAGTCGGTCAGTAGAGTCATCTACTGGCTAGCCGCCAGTCTGACGATGCTGGTCTCAGACGCTGATCTCAGGCGAGGCAACTTTGCTCAGGTCATTTTAGGTCACATTGAACGAAGACAACAATTGGATCAAGTTTAGTAGCTAAGGTACACGCATTACCTACCTCAACTTTTTACTAAATCGTGCTTCAGAACACGTGATCGTGTCCTAAACGTGTCCTGTTGTTTGTAATTACTTTTTTAAGACTTACATGCCTTTTTGCTAATTAGCACTTTAGTTTACAGAAAACTATTTAATGTTTTGAATGTATGAATGGATTGAATGTATTGAATGTATGAATGGATTGAATGTATTGAATGTATGAATGGATTGAATGTATTGAATGCCATGTTCGAGTTTGAATGGGTCGAGTTTATACCCTTGCTAAAGCAGCCAGCATAGCTTTGCGAAACATCGGAAAAAGTTTGATTTTGGGACTTACCATGCACAGTTAACTTTTTTTTCTGGAAAATATTGTTTGTTATGTTCTCCAAAAACTGAATCCGAATGTTGATGGCGTGAAACATGATAGCATAGTGTTTGGACGTGTTAATTAGAAAGCTATTACCTATAGTGCTACATTGGGCCAGGTATAAAGGTAAGAAGCGGTTGTGATAAATCAAAATTAAAGTTTGTTTCGTGTTGTTGCGTTCATCATCGTAGCTAGCTGTATGGCATCTGGTGTGTTGCAAAAACATCCATTTGACCTACCTCTATGCTAAATTTTTATGACGCTCTTAACATGGATAAGAGACACAAGGCATGACGCTGGGAATACTTCTTCGTATAGCATAAAATTACAAATGTTAGCAGATAATATAGCCACTCTAATGCAATTGAATAGTGCAAATCAATCTTTCTAAAGCTTATCAGTGATACTGATATAGCATGTCTTCTATGCTCTTCCGCTTCCTTTTATCATCGTAAACGAGACTCTAGTTGATATAAGTGTATAGACATTAAATATTTGCAGTTATAAATCTTCACACATCGCTATCAGCTGCGGCAATATACACTGAAAAATCAGTGTATTTTCTGAATTTGCTTGAAAAAAACCTAGTGCTAGTGCCATTGTGTCGAGTGTGGAGTATAGAGTTCTTTATTTGGAAAAGGATTTATTTCTGATTTATAAGTTATCTGTGCGTAAGATAGTGACGCGATTGACTTGATTGATTGATTTTTCTTGGATTGGAAAATCACCTACATTGTTCGTATATCTACAGTAGTTCTAAGCTGTATGTCCCTTTACGGTGATGATTCCTGATTTCCACGCTCAACGCGACAAAATCTTGAGGAATCTGCGTAGGTCTTGGTGATATAGCAGCAAATTACATTGTGCCACACGTACACGCTACGACGTGGGATTTCGGAAACTCATAACGCCCTCGGCTAATGATATGGCAGGCATTGCGAAATATCCGCGTGGGATATCATTAGATCAAATTATACAGACAACACTAAACAATATCATACGTCAGAGGATTGGGATAGGCATTGATATTCAAATATAGAGGCAACTCAACCATTGGTGAGTTCAATGCTCTTGATGTTTTTAATGCTTCCCCCAGTTAATTCAAGTTTCGCATTGAATCTGCATCTTTGGTGGCAATCTTTCGCGTGCTCCGGCTGATATCTCTATACGTAACCTATAGGTATACAAATCGCAAAAATCTTTTAAGCTCGATTTTCTTTGAATTTCCTTCGCTTTGGCATCATGGGAGGTATCAACAAAGTAACACATAATTTAAATTTTGACTTCAGGACGACATCATAGTTAGCATTTTGTGTGATATTCATCTACACAGTCCTGAAGGTGGTCGAATGCTGTCGAAACTTCGACAGACAAGTTTCCACAAATCCATCAGGACCATACATTGATCACAGAGCAAAACCTTCTCCAAGCATCCAAGATTTCTCACCTGCACCCGAATGTTGTGGTTGGTGGCTGCTTGGCTGGAGCCTTGCACGGTGTTGTACCGAACCGGCGACTGGTTCGAACCGGACTGCACCTGGTTAGCGCCCGGTTGCACGTTGTAAACCGGCTGGGGTTGCGGGAAGTAGCTGGACTCGGTTACAGACGCGACGGGTCGGGTTAGTCGTTCATCCGCGCCGTATGAGCCTGAAATTTGCAAACATAATAATATGATTTTACTACTTGACCACTACTTGCACTACTTACTTGTTTTACCATTTTATTAACTTTGAGTTGGAGTGTTAATGAGCGTATATGGCAACGCCCATGGCCACGTGCAGTAAAATACAAAATATTCCATCCATGAGTTATCTCTCAGCTCAGATTTGAAAAACAAAATGGTAAAACTGGTCCTAAGGGTCGATTTATTCAGGCAACGAGCCTGTTATTTCCATGGCAAAAGCTTATCCGATGCGTTGCTTTCGAACTAAAAGACTATCAAATTATAAACAGGCCACTGAAAAACTGATCTGAAGATACCAATAGTTTCATCCCCTAATTGGGGTATGAGTTAGGGACAGATAAATAATTTCACTGCATTTAAGGTGCATTTTCACGAGTGAACTTCAATTAAAGAATGTAGGATATTAATACATAACCCATAAATTAAAATAAATTTCCTTTTCCTCTCATTGGCACCAGTTCAGAAACTTTAACTTAGATTCTTGAAGTCCAGTGGAGCCCGAAGCTCTGTTAATGGCATGACCTTGGTAAACTGGCTTCACAGAATGGCACCCCTCCTCGTGACCGACTGTCCTGGTTGGGTTTCCTTAAGTTTTCTTGAACATTCCAGGAAATTTCTAGTACTTCTAAGTGTATAAACTTTTATTGTTACAACTAAGCATCGCCTATAATGGATGAATATTTTCTAAGATAACTATACGAAGATTGTCTTTTCCTAATCTTACAACTACGAACTCTGTATATTATGCCTTTGTTTTATCTGTACGTATTCTGTATTAAATGCACTTAAAATGTGTTCTAGCAATTGAGTAATTGCGGAAGGAGATATATTTTGTGCGTAAACTATCTCGACACTCAGTGTTTGATTCAAGATATGTTTTTCAAAATTAATTATTTATCCCTTTGCTATACACCTTTGCTATACACGTAATTTGTAAGCTCGCGAAGAAATGTACCTATGTATACTTGTATCTCCATAAAGAAATGGAAATGGAAATTGTGTGCTATAACCGACTCTAGTCTAAGCGGCGTAACGCACTCGCATGGAGCTCCGTATAATTGAAAGGAAAGCAGTGTTACGCTCAACGTCCCGAAGAAATTACATAGAAAATATCATAATTCAGTATCGCTTTGCCAAATCTTCAAGTTCACTGCCGCAACCTCTGTTCTAATTTATATCAAAAACCTCGTTACTCTGTCCATACTTTATGTATACAGCCGACGTATTGCCGATTATGACCAATGCTTTGTGTATTGGTATTTTCCAGAAAAACACATACACACACATTTTGACGCCCCTATGTCAGTGACTAGTTTACTTGTTCTGTCCTCAATTTCCTAGTTTCAATGGCGATACCGTTAATAGTGCAAGCAATAGACCAGAATATAAATCGCATGTATTGTTCAATCTAGGTAAATAGCTTGAAACTATGGAGAAGGCGTCTAGTTCGGTTATATCAAAGACGGACAGATTACCCACTAATCGGGTAATGAAAGCAATATTGCTGATTATTCAGAGGCCATACCGTGTTACATCACAATTGAACAAGATCTGGAAATTATAACGGGGCATTTAGTAAATTCTGGAACCATGACGAATTGACTAACTAGACTACGACTACTAGACTAGTCTAGAGACAGAATTAATTAATTCGTTTAGTGCTTAAATTATATCTATGATTTTGTTTTGTATTGGGAACACGAGCTCTATGCCAATTAAGGCTTATATGGGGTGCAATTGATAAGAAGATGAGTAGGTTAGAGCCGAGACAATATCATCGCGAAGCTATCGCAGTATATTGTGGGAATTCTGGTAAAAATCACAGTTTTGGGCCCCGAATCTAGCAGGAGACTTTAAATTCAGAGGGCTGCTCCGGATTTTGACTACGTATAAGCAACATATTAAATCGGAAACGCCAAAATATCTACTTTCTTTTTTAGAACACTTCTGTTGTTAGGCAAAAACTTCGGTGCCACAATGAGTTTATCCGTTACGGAATACGAGACCAACACAACCTACAATCACATTTTAATTTTACCAAGCTAATAAATTATTTAGCAAGTCAACGATTTAAATTGTCCAACGCTCTAGACGCAAGTCTAGAGTATAGAAGCAGAAGCAGTAGCAATGTTCATAACATGCAACAGTGAGGAATTGCTCTATCCTACATTTTGTAATTGAGCATCTTTAAGTATCAGAAAGTGTGAGGAGAATATAAAAGCTACTCGAGCGCGGTAGACACGATAAGAAATCGTTCTTGTACATCTTACGATCTGATGCTTGACCTTGGAGATCTATGTCCTCATGTCCTTTTCCTCATTTTCCTTACACAAAATCTAGACGATAAGGGGACGATCGAGACGATACTTCTCAAGGACACAGCGCCTCGTTTAGTTGCTAATAAGATTTACATAATATAGAGCCTTCAAACAAAAATTAAATTAAATATACATTTTTCAGTTCGTAGAATTTTTGTCGGGCTTACTCATTGATCGATGAGAATGCAGACAGGATTTTCGTTATTTTAAGACAGCGCCAAAATTAGTGAAATACACAATGTCTTCAAAAAGTAACAATGACTTATATTTCCTCCGATCCCTCCCTTTCCCTTTCCCTAAACATGATAATGAAACCTCTAACACACACACTACACAGATTTAACAATCGTAATACGCAGTTTCAGAACATCTACCCAACGGAAAACACGGAAAACACACAATAATTACCTTTATTGTAAGAGTTGGCGCCCAGTCCCCAACTCGCAAGTTCATTCTCGTTTTGCAGTGCATGCTGGGTCAGCAAATCACTGCGATGGTGCGCGAATTCAGTCCCAGGGGGACTTCCGGCGTAGCTACCGCCGGCGTAAGGAGGCCCCCCCGAGAATTGCGAGGCCCCTGCAAATTGGGCGCCCCCTGCATATTGGGCGCCCCCTGCGTACTGGGAGCCTCCGGCATATGGGGGGCCTCCCGCATGGAAGCTGTGGTCCTCTGTGTAAGTTGCTCCTCCGCCGGCTTGTGGTCCATACTGATCTGGGACGCCGTACTCGGCATGAGGGGTGTGATGGCCAGCCGGTACCGGCACCGGTACTGGCACACGGATGTGGTGATGATGGTGTGCGATCTGAAAGTAATGATTTGATTGCATTAATGGGTCGCGTTTGCCATTTTTTACGGTATAGTTATTTCTGATTGGCAATTAGTTGTAAATTATCGGTAATTGCTGATAAGTTTAATTTAATTGGTGCGTTATGAGTGATTTTGTGATATAAGATACGTTGAGCGGCGGTGAGATGGAATTAGTTTTTAATAACGGGTTCGCATTTGTTGGTTCTCAGAAGTTTGATTGTCTAATGAGGAACTTCCGAGGTTCGTTTTTTGTGTAACATTCGGATACACAGTCTTACAGTTGTGACTGAAGATGTTTTCTCGTTTTAACTCGGTGTAAATTCTTCTCACTCTCGCTCGTGTTTCGAATAGAATTCGCCTTAAATATGCAGTGCTGGCGATGAAGTATTTTGTTATTTTGATTTTATGCCCCGGTAGTATGAAAGTACGTTTATCCTACTATTTTTTAGCAACACTGTACATTACAGAATTCGCGTAAAAAATTAAAAAAAAAAAAATTTTAAATATTGAATTAAAGTAAACGTTTGTGTAGGTTTTTTACCTAATAGCTTAAGAAAAACTAACACGCTTCAAGAACAAGTCGATTTTTTAACCCAGATTAATAGTTTTATTCTGAAAACTAACGTGCTAAAAAGTAATTGCTATGTAAGTAACACGTCGTATTCTTTCTCGGAAAGTACTTTTCCAAATTTGGACCAAAAATCTTTGTAAATTATTTATTTAATTGAACTATTCACGAAATATCGATAGCAATTTATAAGAGCAAAATGTTTGTCGAAAGTCTCATATTTGCATCCTGTTAATTACGGCTGAGATTCCAGCTCGACATTTATTTAGCCGCCAGCATGGATGGTTAGACTGGTTACACGATGGTTTGACGGTTACCTTGTGGTGATGGTGATGCAGCTTCCCTGGATGGTGGCCGTGGATGCCCTGGTAGTAGCTGCAGATCTTGAATAGGTGAGCGAACGCAGGGAACAGGAACAGGAGCACTTTCAGGAAGAACTGTTTGGCAGCTCCGGCGCCGATCAGCATCGGCAGCAAGAAGAACAGCTTTAGCTTGATCATCTTCACGACCAGGATTAGAGCTAGGAATGCCAGGACAAGTTTCTTCTTCACTTTTTCTGCAAACGAGAAACACGGATAGTGATAAGAATATAGTTATTTTCATCAACTTAATCGTCACAGTTATTTACCTAGATTTTTGTACCAATATAATGAGTTTACACTCAAAGTATATACGTAATTTAATCCTAAACGATTTTCTATTTTCTGCGATATTGCTTAAAAATTACGCGTAAGCAAATATTTTTTCATATTATATTCATGACAGTACGACGTCCCCGATGATATTATTTATAATCAAGTGGAAATTATATATCTGAGGTTACACACAGATTTTATTTTTATCTCATTAGGAATTCCATTTTCTCTCACACTGAAACGTAATTTCGCTGTTCTTGTAACGCATTTCTTATGTACGGATACAGCTATCTTACGTTGAATACCGTACACGAAAAATGTAATAAGTATCGCATATAAGAAACTGCCAATCATAACGTCAAGTATGACCGGGTTTTTCAATTGATTAGGCGTATCAAAGATTGTAGACAGTCCAGTCGGCCAGTACAATAAGTAATCATAAGAAACAACGTCTTGTCTTGACCACAATCGTGTTGACGACGTGATATAATCCGAGAAGAAGTCGGTATACAGAATCAAATCGGATTCATTTCCGATGATTTATTTATCTAATACGCTGATTCAGTATGTGTATCAACTTTTTCTGTGGTCGCTCGCTTTCTGTATTTCCTTCACTGTTATACATAACGTCTTCTTGTTTTGGAAATGTATGCAATGTGAAAAAGTACCGACAACTTGAAATGTTTGACAATTGACGAGGAAGTCGAGATAATTTCATAACCTGCATCAAAACGGTCGCATACGAACGGTGAACTTTGTTGGAGGAAAAATTCGCTTGCAGGGATAGCACATCCCTGCGGCTATTCAAACAGGATTCGCTCACATGTTAACGAACACGAAGCTACTTCAAGGTGTTAACATTCTGATATGAATTGGTTAGACTTAACAAGTTCAAACTACTTTTATTGATCTCAACCGCGCAATCGTTATATATAACACTATGTTGTAAGTTACAACAAAATCATAAATATCTTAGGGTTCGGTTCACCGTATATTAACAAGTAGGCACCGAAATTTAACACCAAAAAATTAATTACCTTTTATCTTCCCAAAAAGTCGTGGCTCCACTTCCGCATTGGCTTTCTGGTTCATTTCGAGCTGCACCAACGCCCCACCGTCACCCTCCAACGCTTTCGGCGACACCCTGACCACTGCACCCCCAAACATCGCCGGCAACTGCATCTGCAGGTCGTGGCCTTGAAGGAACCGCATCGTCTTGTCGTACAGACTATCCGAGAGTCCTTCGAACGTCGTGATTTCCCTGCCACTTCCGCTTTCACTCGCGTACGATCTGCCGCCTCTCGTGTCGCTTCCGGTGTCACCTTTGGATGACGCCATCCATTCCGTCGAGATCGGAATCGGCTTCACTCTGCCGTCGTCCAAATCGATCTCGTTCAACTTGCGATCGTATTTATTTTCTATGAATTGGTTGCGTGTAAACACTAGACCGTCGGTGAGCTGAAAGTCACCGTCAAGTCCTAAAGAGTGGTCCAGATAACCGAACACGTTGCTCTTAACACATGCCATCGTCGGTCGTTTACTGCACTGTTGGTACAATCCTTGCCACAATGAGTTCTTGTCGAATTCCGTCTCGTTCCCTTTGAATTCGTTCACTCTAACACCTGTCACAAATTCAACTATTTTACCTAAATTATAAAGACTGCGATGTTTCGTAGCATCGCTCAGACTGTCAATTTCTTTCTCGATTAGTTTTTCCTCGTCCTCGGCTATGTCTTCGCAATTAGCGATTGTAATCAGAAGAATGCCCAAAAGCAACGAGTAACCTAGTCGTATCGTCCACACACCCATTTTGCTGGTCGTATGCCCACTAAACCAGTAGGTGACACATTCGTCTTTCAGGTCAGTTGATCCTCACAATTCATCGATGCTAATTCAAAAGCCAAATACTTTCCATTAGATACACAAACTAAACGTATAACGAACGCAACAATCAAACGCCGGATGTCACATGTGATCACACGCCGAAAAAAAACGATTAAAACCGTTACAAGAATAGAAAAAAAACGCACTCACTCACTGAATTTAAATTCACTTGACAACGCTATCTTCTAACTTTCATTGCAAATCACCGATCGTGTTGATTATTTGAACTGTTAAAATCACGCATGGCTGTCGCGCGGCTCTTCACCGTGTGTAGCTGGATTCTTTGGCGCGGCCTTCCCACACGAGTTCCTTCGGACGACTGTTTGGTCGCTCCGTTACACCGAAGAGAAGGCTGGCGAAGGTAAATGAGTACAAATATTGAGGTTACCAAGCAGTTTTATCGCCGTTCATCCATCTCACACTCACAGCGAGTGGCTAGCGATACACCGCGTCGTCTGCTTGTTTACCTATCTTCACCTGAAGCCGGTCGATTTAAGACTGAGCGCAATCCCGACCGCGTGTCTGCTATTTATTAAAGTTGATATTTGACATGATTTGAACGATTGAGCGCCATTAGGATTATGCAAAAAAACAATGTTGGTTATAAAATTATAGTCAAAAATTTGCATTAAATTTGTTTTGATACGTGAACAATGGGTATTTGAGAATTTAAATTTTAAATTTTGCTGTACGCGATCTTTGATCTATCGAATTCGGTTGCTGCATGAGTTGAATTCCGAAAACTAGGCTGTTAGAAATTGATGTACATTTTTTATTGCCCTCTCTCCTTCGTTCACGTATCGGTGCTTGTCCACACTTTTAATTGCATTCTTTTAATCCGACTAATAACCTTTAAGCGTCTGCTAGTGTTCGGTCACGAATGCCTGTTCTCTGCTCTGAGGACAGACATGACAATAGCCTATCCGATTCATTCATGTGATAGCTAAGTGTCCCTTATTGTTAACCTTATCGCCTGAAGACATCAGACATGCATTAGATTAAACTATGATTAATGGCTAGATCTTTATTGTCTATTCGACAAGTGAGTGTGACTTCAAATAAAACTAAAATTTCACGGGCTCTTTGTAGTCTGCCATGCTTGGGTATTTTTATCTGATTTTAATAATCGGTTTGTTCTATTTTCTGGTAAAACATATTTAAAAAAAATTGAGTAATCTGTCTCTGTATCAAATGTGAATCTAAAAATCACTGTGGTTAGTGTAATTAGGAAAGCGGATAAGTATGCAACTGAAATTGAATGCTGTTGTTTTGAAATGGCATCATTGACTGCGAGGATGATATCTTTATTTGTGAAAATATTAAATACTGTCATTTGTCGAAAATTAGAAGTTACAAATTTACAATTCATGAAAATATCCGCACTGTATAATAATCTATTTTGTATGTGGCAAAATTAGGGACTTCGAAGTCGGACCCAAAATTGGCTGTTTGAAATAATTGACCGACAAAAATTGGCGACATATTAGGGATGAAAGTAGTTAGTTGTGATCGAACATTAATGGCTACTGGGTTCAGCGAGTTTATGGTAGTTATGATGACGAATGAAGTCCACTACATTTTTTTAGCTAAGGAAATTTTATAAAAAATAATTCTATTACTTGGACACAGCACATAGTTTTGGCTGCTTTGGGGAGTGAAAAGGGATCCTGAGGAGGTGTTAACGATGGGGGATGGCATGATAGTAGATAATTTTAAATATATCATATTCGAAGAAGTTAAATAATTTATCATTCTACAAATTATATACTCGGTTTGTCCATCCAAATATTGGCTGCTTCTGCATCTTTGATATTTTTTATCATCATTTTGATTCCATCCAAAATCTAACCCTTCGATTTGAGAGTAGGTGAAAATCTATCCAAGAATCAAGTTGGTATTTTTTTCCATGACAAGGCGATATCTTTTGACACTCGTTTCGCTGTGTTACTATGTAATGAGAAAGATAGATTCACTATTAGTAGGTATACATGATGAACACTGATACGAATTTACTAAAGATGGAGAAAGTCACCTGTGACAACCAAATTAAACTGAAAATACCAGGCCAAGTTTTGGATTCTTTTAGGTTTTTTTTGGCAAAAAAAATATTTTGACCCAGAGAAAATAAGCTATTGTAATCCCTGTCTGATTAACTTTTTTGTTACATATAGAATTTGATATGCATAAGTAAGTATTTTTATATGAAATAGAAAATGACTTGATTTGAAAATCGTGACTAATTATATTTAAAAAGTAAGTAAACTGTAGGAACTATCTTTGAATGTTTGAAATGGAATTGCTCTTTCATCAGCTTGTAATCATCTCTGACCTTTTATCCTATCCGCCAAATCCAATTTTTTTTAAATTTGGGATTTTTTCGTTTGCATTTGTAATACATTATTTCTAATCCGAAATTATTTTAAATTGAAAATTGTTCACAATGTTCAAACGGAGAACATTTCACTGTAGTATATTTTTTGCTTGGAGAATTTGTGTGCGACACAGAAGCATTCAAGCCTCCTTACGTTTCCTGAACTTAAAAGCAATAATAACGTTGTTTACATCCCTTAGTCGGTAATAGCACCCCATTAAAACGGAGGATGACACCTTGTTTAATTAAAAGCATGAGTTTCAATAACGTACCAACTTGGCTGTTGCATGAATAACAAAACCAGTAGTTATGCATTTACATTTCAACCTCTTTTACGTCATAGGATGCACAAAAACATCATACGAAACCAACAGGGAAATTTTAATCGTTAATTTATACGCGTAATGTGTGGAAATGCCTGTACTTAAACATTTTTTGAACGAACCGGCTGAAGCCAGCATCCATCATGGAGCAATGAGGAATAAGGAGTTCAAACTTCAAGTTGTTCGTATTGAACCCTAGTTACTGGTGTTATCCCTCTAGCGCCAATTACGTTGAGGGTTGGTTACCCCTTTCTATCTATCTTCTAGTTATCATATCCTTAAATTACTTCAACAAATCACATTATATCTTTTTGAGATTGTCATTTTCCTTTAGAATGTTGTTTAGTGGCAAAAAACCAGTAAAATACTAAAAAATCCGCAAAATCGCGCAGCATGCTTTGCGAAAACCTGGGAAAGTTTGAATGAAAGGCTTCTAGTTCTGTATTAATAACACAGTAAAATAGTATGGTTTTTGGGAAACACGTTTTCCTGTCATGCAGCTCTCAGATATATCCCCCTATTGACTATTGGGGGAGGAAGAAAATGCAGACGTTGCAGAAAATTAATATACCTCCGGAAGAACAATACTTATTCGAGCTGCACTTTCTTCCACACGTTAAAATCACTGGTATTTACCATGCCACCCCTAAAAAAGCGAAAGCTTGTCAAATACAGCTGATTTAACCAATTCCCATCTGCAATGAGAAATATAAAAAAAATTAAATTCGATTTGACCGTCGAGCCTCTTATTATGATTATATCTTGACTTTAAACAAACTGAAGACGAATATAATTAAAATTAATTGCGCATTAATTAATACAGCCCATTGAAACCAAAGGCATTCAATTCAATCTTATATGTGTTATCTCTCAAAGAAGTTGATTTTTTTTAACACAGGCTCTAGATGTTTGTTTTAAGTGCTAGGTGTAAGGTGCAACGTGCTACGCGCTCTACGATGCTGCAAGCAATGTGCAACGTTGTAGTCGGTGTGAGTTATGTATGAACCTGGTTTTCCTAGTCGCCTGCTGTGGTGACTAGCCCGTGTATGAAACCAGCCAGAGCAACTGTCACTAGGTTAGTTAACGGTCATCGCATTGACGCATGCATTTTATCGTTTCAAAAAAATGCTCCAATAATAATTAGATTAACTAACAGGTAGTGTAGGTACCTCGGTTTATAAAAGAGCACGCGGATAAACTATTCATGAGAAACATGTGTAAGCCACTTGAGAACGTATGAAGGTAGAGTCGTGCGTGTATCGAAGCTGGCTCATTGATAGCAGTTCTGACGACCATTGATGCATTTTAAAATCAATGCAACATCGAAGTGAATTTTAGTGGAGGCTGAAATTATGCACCCTATACGAAAATCGTCGTAATAAATTAATTGGTGATAAAAATGTATTTGTAATTCATCCGAAATAATTTTTGGCGGCATGAATTGTTTTTTGTCGTGATCGTAGATTTGTTTCCTTTGGAACGTAATCGTGAAACGGTTATTATTTTTGTGTCCAAATTTTGATCATTTCGAATTTAATAGCTAAGTAAGAGCCATAAAATCACATCTAACTATAGTAAAAAAAAACGTGGAATGCATTGGACATTGCACAGTGCAATTAAAAAATTATTTCATTGCCCGAAGAGTATGACGCTTAAATCACGATGGTAAAATATAGGTGATTAAATATAGAAGACGGTTGCAGTAAACGCATAAAAACCTGTCCCAGTGATCCATTTGATTGCATCACAAGACTTCTGCTCTTAATCACTTAGACAAATGTGTGTTGGTTTTGTAAACTGCTTTGAATTTAAAGAAACTAACTGTAAAAGGATGGAAAGAGAGTATGGAATTTTAACAAACTGGAAAATGTATGCGATACTATGTGTTTTGAATCCATCTTCGAATTGTGCAATTCAATAACGAACTAGATTCCCTGATGAAATATCGTTCTCTATTCAAAATTAGGAGAGTTCAATAAACGAAATCCAATCTGTGACTGAACAAAAGAAGTAAAGGCGTCTGTTTTTATACTTAAAAGTAGAAAACCAAACGATTGTTAACGAAGAATTGATTCAAGAATCAATGGAATTTCTGTTCAGATACGATTCGAAGTACAAAAAGATTGAAAACCAAAACCAAGTCTCTCATGAACGACACAAAACATTATCATGTCACAGTCACACCAAATAAAAGATAGAGATATATCCCCACATAAAATATGCAAGTATGCAACCTTCTTACATACATTTATTTGACTTATTATAAGCGCTTATAATTACTATAGCACCCATAGATCATATTGTTTATTGCATGACTGCCACAGGTAGTGTAGTGAAACAAAAAGGAAGAAAAATACATTCATCTCTAATTAGAGGTGTAAACCAAGGAAGAGAGGTGTGTGATTTCAACCTTTGCCTCATGGTTCTTTTGTCAATGATGCGATATTTAAATTTTCCAGAAAGAAAAAAATACTTTCATGTCAGAGTGTTCTTATTCTAACCTCCTTTATTGAAAGCCTGAATAGCTGAGATGAACGTTCTTTTTATCCCTCAGTTAATCGGGTTACGTCCTTTTTTGTCGTTTCGCTGAAATCACCTCCTAAATAAAGCCTTTTGTCAACGTAATTTAAATATAATCATCGTGTTAACCGTATAACACAAAACGTGCCATTATTCAAACCCGATACTACCGCCTGCATTGAAGTTTGCAGATTCCATTTCTTTTAGCACCCGTTTTAAACCAGGAAGCTTCTACAGAGAATCGATCAAATTTCTTTTTGATCCCCACGTATTTTTTTCTGTGCGAAATCCTTTTTTATAACCCCGTAGTTAATCAGGGTTGAACTTGTACCTCTTGTATCTAACCTTAATTATGTTTTTGCAATGCTTCATGATACACTTTAATCTCATGTAAAACTGATATAAATCTTGATAAGCGTTGAATTAGAAGGTCGTTTTAATGAGAGAAGGTGCAATTTTACCCGGCAGATATATGCTAACAGGTAATTCGTAAGTAATCATCCGTCCATGATGGATAAAAATGTCGAACCAGTTAGAATCATCGATTGACTTCTGACACCTAGTGGTTCTACACAACCTGTTTCTTACTTGCGTTGGTCTTATAACTGCTCCAACATAATATGCAACTACTTGCAGCATGCATTTTACATAATGATAAAATACAGTTAAATTTTAATTGCATGAAACTTACGTGGTTTTCAAAATGGTAGTGAAATTAATAACTAGCGAATTATGTGCTTACAAGAAATTTTCAGAAGCTTAATTTATTACAAAAATAACCATATTAGAAAAAAAAATCTGATGAGGCATCGGAACAATTAAAATCGACTAAAATCAAAAAAATTGCGTAGAAAATTTCGAAATTCCCTGTAAGTTGTTCAAAATCAGATGGATATCATTCATCAGACAGACATTTAAGAAAAATTGTGTACATTTTTTGTCGAAACGTCTATTCAAATTGTTATTTTGCCTGCTTCATTATGCATAACAGTGCAATCATTAATCAAACATGATGCTAACACACATACGTTGATCGAACAATTGGTGCTGCTGAGAAATGAGAATGAATTCCACTTAGAGACACGGGTGTTTTTTTACTTAAGCTTATAAGTAACATTAAATCGTGTGGATTGATGGATATAAATTCAACAATCATGGTTCACTCACATCTCATATTCATCTCAATGATTAGCAAAATTTACTGCAAAGATGGAGCAGTTTTCATTTTTATTGATTTCCTGACAATCCCTCAAACGTAAAACCCTGAAGATTTCAGCTTTCGGCTTATTTCCTCAAAGTCCTTGTCATTTGTGCTCGTAATTATAGACAACATGACGATAGGGAAATAAAGCATTTGATTTCGACTTCCTGTACAAAATAAATTATTCGGCAAAATTCGTACCATCAGTTTAAAGTTGATTTCTGTTCCATTTCACAAATTGTTTGAATGAAATACGACTTCCTATGATGACTTAAAATAACTACAGACCATGATGATTTTCAGTTAATGTCCCCTCGAAATGAGGTAATGATTTCAATGGACATTTACTTTTATTTTCATGAATAAAAGACATATAATTTCTATGGATAAAAGGTCATTGATATAACTAGTAATGCCTGCAATCATTATTTGTGCTCGGTAAATCAAGGAAAATATTTTATTTGATTAATTTAAAATTCAACAATGGGAATTACTGTAAATCTTTTGTGGGCTGCTCGTATTATTTTTCAATAGGAACAGATAGCCACCCATTTGGTTCTGGTTTAGAAAAATATTTATACACACTTGAAAAAATTTCAGTTGTCTGCATTTCTTACCTATGTGTTTTCGGAAACGATTTACATCTATTGTGTTTAAGTCTTTGAATGTAGGTAAACGTAAAATGCTATAATAGTTAATTTGAATATAATTTCATGGTTGGATTTTTATTATGCATTAACATAATACATGATAATACTTTTTATCGGAAAATCACAAACCTGAGAACTGTAATTCTCAGCAAATTTTCATTTCAAGCCAAGAGTTTCGATATTTAGAAAAAAAATCTATGAGATAATTGTAACATCTTTCTAATCAGTTAAAATCAAATATTATATAAACAAAGTAAATAGCACGATTTCAATTCCACGCATCTTCATAATCATAATTATCAATTATGAAAGCATCTCAATTGTCGAGCTGGAGGAAATTCAGGACAATTTCCCTCCACGAGCTTTTTAAGAAAGGCTAGTGGCATTGTTCACACAACGTAATGCATTTTAATATATAATAGCAATAGGTAATAGTAACAGGGTCGTTTGAGTAGTGAGTTATTTCTATACCGATAAAGAAATGCTTTTTATAACATTATTATTTGTACAATGATAAAATATGCTGAGATGAATTTTTCATTTATATGTTTTGAGAGCGTTTTGAGAGCGTTGATTTATTGTTAATTTTTTAAAGATATTTACTCATTTAATCATATTTACTCATATTTACAATCTTATGATGAACCTCTGTTCCATTACGCCTATTTTTAAGTTGACACTTTAAGAGCTAAAATTTACTTATATAAATTATAGATACTTTTTATTTTTATGGAGGTGTCCAACTCAGTAAATAGTACGCTTGTTTTCTACACGGGTTATCTTCAAGAGGCAAAAGCCAGAGGCACTTTCCTTGCATCTTCCATACTGCTATACCCTGCTTGACAGTCTCAAAGAATGATTCGACGCCATTGGTTTACATAATGTAGATACTGTTGCATTTTCGGGGGCTTATGGTTAATTTCTACGTGCTTAGATCTTACATCTTACAACAAATCATATTCCCTCATATGCGGGTGTCTGTACCGTGATTTGGCAATGCATAGAAATGCTAACATCGAAGTATATATACCTACAGCAAATCGAAACTATATATCGAAGAACAGGATATCATTTGTGATAACTACACGACATACGATTCTTGATTGCAGCCCAGTTACCTACAAAATCTTGGTGGGGAATTAGATACTGATATAGACAGAAATAAGGTAGAATGTGTCTTTAGATTAATGGTCCAGTCCCTGCCAAAAAAGATGCAATCTTCGACGGCGTTGCAATGAACTAGAATGAAATCGATTACCAAGTGACCAGACCCAATTTTTTATGTACCAGTTAAAAAAACAAAATAATCATGCTTAAAATATACGTAGATTTTCATGTACTGGTCTTGCAAATTTCGGATCGAAATTTATGTTAATGATTGAAAACTGACCCACTATAATTTGGAGCACGAGAGTTAGCGCTTAAAATGCAATTTGTTTGCAGGAAATTGCATTATAAAAAGATTGTCAGCAGTGGGATTCGAACCCACGCCCTCAGAAGAGGATCAGAATGCTTCATGGACCTATTTGATAGGCAAGTTTCACTTGAGTCTGACGCCTTAGACCGCTCGGCCATGCTGACATGTTGACGTTATTAGAAAAGTCAATTGATAAGGTTATCACTGTGATTACCTGATGGAACTTATTTTGCGTCAATCGATGATCGCGATTCCGAACGATCTGCTTCATACTCAAAAAGCTAGCACGATGACTCGTTCGGGGGGGTTCTAGACCGCCGATAAAAGTGTGTGATCGATAGTAAAGCGGAGGGTTGCAGGGTTTTAAATGGGAGTGAGAATATTTTTTAAAAAGGTACAGAGAAATTGGAACAGAAAATTGGAAATGATATCCACAACGGTGAATTAACAATGCCAACATTGGTGGTGGGTTACATTTTCATCTGTTTTTCCGATACCATGAGATTTCCCAATCTCATGTCACCAAATTTGAGCACCAGTCGTAAGTTGTTCAGCCCAGAGAGAAGGAGTTTTCTTTGAATTTGTGGGAAATGGTTGTTGAAAAACGAAAAATATCAATGTGTCTACAAATATTTAAAGATCCTGCTTGTGAAGCTTGGTATAAGAAAATCTTTATTACACAGCTGTTAGGCGGTTGAAAATTATACATCTACAACTTTATACCCTCAAAGCAGAACGCCCTGAAATTCGCATCGGACCATTTCGTGTATCGATTTTGTATTTTATTTTTCAGATAAGCTAAACTGACATACCTTCTTGCAATTAAAACACGAAATTCGAAGATAATTGCCATTTTTCTATCACAAGCGTCGCACGCTCCGAGGCGTCCACATACTACATTTAATACTACATTCACTCAGTCGCACATGAAAATAAAAAACCATCGAAATTTTAGTCTTTTTGGTCGTTGATGAACAAAATGAGCAATCGCACGTGCAATGTGGGCTACGCTGGCCGAATCACGTACACCAAAACTAGTCTGATCAACGAGATCAACTGTCAGGTTGCACCCAAAGCTTGCACCACACCAAACGACGTTATTTACCTGATCAACTAAAGTTCCAAATATACCACTTAAAACTTCCCAAATACCGTAGGAATATCCGCATTGTAAGTCAATCCTCAGTTGACACGTTACTTTAATCTACAGAAAATTTCCCGCCAGACTCTAATGTAAGATAAATAAACGCAATCGAATTTATCGAAAAAATAAATATCCAAAGAAATTTTCCATAAATTGTTAATTTATACAAGTCGTCAGGGTCAATGGCAAGTTCTTGCAAGATTTTAAGTCTAAAAATAAACATTATGTTAAATAAAACGGTATATCTTATCGCGTAAGGCGTTCACCATGCTTATTCAACAACATACTGATAGTTTTCTAAATGACCCAAATATACATTTTTTCCTAACAGCATCTCACATGCTGCATTGGTCTTCCTATACCTGACCACAATGTCTATAACGTGGAATGCCTGCACCAATAATCACTACAGGAAAATGCATCGGCGTTGACGTAAGTATACCGGCTCTCTGATCATAGCTAGTCGATATTCTTTGAACTTGGGGAAAACTAGTTTTGCTGGGTATGTGCGTACATACAGTGGATTGATACAGATCCGGGCTTCTGTGATAGGAAGCTTGGCCGCGATGGTGGTCGAGACTTGCTGCTTGTTTCTCGTCGGGCAAAGATTATGTGCACTTGACTTGGAAGGACTTTGAATTTGACCGATAAAACTTGGGTGATATAATTTTTCCATCTAGACGGAAAGATATAAGAAATTAAAGCGATAATGGGCAGATATACCGTGATAAAGACGTCAAAAACGCTGCTATATATATATATACATATATATTAATATATTATTATATCATAATGAATATATATAATAATATAATATATATATAATATATTAATAAATTATAATAAATATATATAATAAATATAATATATATATATATATATTAATATTATATATATATATATATATAAATAATATAATATATTTTATACTGTTTTTTTCCACACCTTATACTTTTTTTTTAAATTAATATAGATTCGCAACATTTTGCTAATTTCAAAAATACAAATTAAAAATTGGTATAAGATCTGGAACATCTATGTGCCTTTACATGCATCATGCATCTGTGGTACAGCTACAACGAAATCCACACTTGTTTTCGATCAAGATCGATCAATTAGTAAAGTAATTGCAAATCATTAATTGCAGACAAACCAAGCCGTAGCTGAATTTAAAAGGTTACGCTTTAAAGGACAGATCAGTTTCATTGGGGTCATCTCTCATGATATATAACTCATAATTACACACCAATTCGTTTTAGAACATTCCTCTAACGCACCCTGTCGTCTACATTAGTGAAGAGACACAATTGAAAACACGATGTATTTCTGGCACTACAATTTACAAAAAATGCGTGGTACCGTTATGTTTAGCATATACGTGAAAGTAATATTCAATATAAGATATACGTGATTTGGAACGTTTTAATACAGAATAGTAGCAGGTGCATTTCAAGTTCGTAACGTGCATCGAAATCACCATATTGTGATCACGAAAGCAAGGAGCATGACATGGACGAGGACGTTCATGCCAAATCTGTTATTTATTCTCACTATATCGTGATCTGAGTAATGAATATTTATTATCACCAATACTTCATGCTCAATTTACAAGATTCGCATAATGCAAATATTCACTTTCTTATCATAAGCGTTTAATGAATTCCAATAAAATACCATCACAGGAAATGATATTAACGACTCTGTAATGATCCAAGCTATTGTTTATTAGTTCAACGAAATTTAAGTTAGAAAATGTGTAGTCATATTAAATTACATCATGAAATTCATGAGATGACTATATCCCGATATAGAGCGTTAAATTTACACCACAGATTGTAATAATTGGTCGCGGTTTTTAATTTAATTGATCGTTTCGGCTCGGTGCCTTTTTTTCGCGGTGATTAAAACTTTTATTTGGCAGCGATTGGATTTCATCACAACAAACCTTTGTAAGTGTGATATATAGACCACATTTAATCCATTAGTGCTAATTGCTGATTAGCATAGATGTTGCTCGAATAAGTATTAACTCAGCTTTTTCGTTTGATGTCCTAAGAGTATAAAGTGTCATATTTATTGAAATTATTCAGCCCTATTTTAGAGTTTCTCTATATGCATGCTCTTTAGTAATTAGTAATAATTAGTCTCATAACGATACTTAAATAAATAGATTGATTAGTTTAATTAATGCTTTTCGTGGACTTCCGGAATGTTTGCTGTTTGCTGTTCCTTTTTGTAATAACCTCGTACTTAAATAGGTACGCCGCCTTTTCCATATTACTTTGTTTCACCATGGAAGAAACGATCCATCTCCAAATATCTATTCATTATATCGAGTCTACGTTAAGTTGAGTTGTGGGATATATAATTTTTGATGAGAATTCACGAAGTTCTTTGGTGATTGGCAAATACAGGTGTGCAGACACTAAGAAGTTTATAATTTAAAAAATTGCTCCAATAAAATCGAGATCCATGGATCAAAATATTAAGCTATGCTCTACAGGTTTGACATTTTGAGATCATGAGGCCTATAATTCTCAAATCCTGGACACAGATGGCTGCCTACAAATGCACACTCCTGAGTATTATTTTTATTTTGATTACATTGTACCTAGAGTTCCTTCTTAACTTCTTATGTCTGTTCTTATGGTAATAAAAAAGGTATGCCATCGAGGTATGACGCAAACAAAAAAACTCTTACGTGACCAAATGCGGGTGGAGTCTTCAAATGGGATGCGATACTCATGGAATATGGAAAGTAAGGGAAAGATACAGACACCGAATGAGTTCTTCAACACTTTATGCAGTCGTACTGGCATGATTTCATTAATTAACACACACAAATTAGCCTTGTTCTCATTATATTTTTTCAATCGATGATAAAGTGCAACACAATAGTGCATATATTTTTTTTTGTTGCTCTTTGATGCAGTAGCAAGTTCTAGGCCAATGCACATTTCTTGCGCTTTATTTTACTAGATTTGCAGGATTTTTTTTGTTATAAGAAAAGTTATTTCTCACCTTTATTAAAGAAACTGAATATATGTAGATTGCTTTACGCGAACGAGGCATATTAGATATGAAAGGTGTAGCAATACTAGACCGCAATAATTTGTCAAATCAAAGGCCATTTTCAAACGAGAAGAGCTAGTTAGCAAGTATTTCAGGAAGCACTTATAGAAATTTCATAGATTTAAACAGCGTTTCTAGTATATTACTAATATTATTACAAATCAAAATCATGTGACCAGACAAACCGTAAAATTATTTTCTCCTCAAACTGCGCCACCTGCTAGCCAGAAATGAAACCTAACCATTCCATATTCAGTATCTTTCTCCGCCGCGGAGCGTGTTTGCATGGGGACTGTACGCCGAGATTAGTAGCGCACCTACTACAGTACTTGCTTTTGTGAATAAGCTACAGGCAATGCTTAAAAATAAACAAATAAATAAATAATACAATAAAGCAACAAAATAAATAAACAAATCATAATATTTCAGAATCAATAAACTAAGCCATTTAAGATGGGCTTTTGGAAGACAAAGAGGAAGAAGAAGTGGTTGTAACCGAACTCTCCGGCACTTTGTACGCCTTCTTCATAATCTTATTCCAATCTTCAACTGTCAACCTCTCACCCCCAGCACCCTTCCTCGCCAAACTCACACTATCGCTAGCCCTCGCCGTCCGCGACCAACTCACCGCCGGCGCCCCGTACCCACTTCCGATCCCACCATTCTTACCAATCGGCGCCGCGAAATTATCACTCACAACCCCCCCGCCGCCGCCGCCGCCGCCCCCGCCGCCGCCCCCACAATTACTACAACCCCCCGCGGACGGTGCCCCATAACTGTTACTCAAACTTGCCGAAGACGACAAACTCGACGCCGAAGAAAAACTAGGAGCACCATAACTATTACTCGGACCACCCCCACCTCCACAACCGCCCCCTCCGCCCCCTCCACCGCAACCCCCGGACATTGGCACACCGTAGCCGGAACTCGGAGGCTTAAGTCCACCCCCACAGCCGCCCCCACAGCCGGACATTTGACCTCCGTGACCTCCTGACCACCCAGAATCGCCCATGGCTCCACCGCCCCCCGAAGACCAACCCCCACCGCCTGCAGGATACGGCCCTCCACTGAGCATCATTATGCCCTTCATTGGCCAACCCATCATGCCACCCCCGCCGCCGCCGCCGCCCCCGCCGCCGCCGCCCCCGCTGGACCATCCTCCGCTCCCACCGCCCCCGTGGCCGCCCCCGCCACCCCCGCTAGACCACCCTCCGCTCCCACCGCCCCCGTGGCCACCCCCGCCGCCCCCGCTAGACCACCCTCCGCTCCCACCGCCCCCGTGGCCGCCTCCGCCGCCTCCCATTGACCACCCTCCGCCACCACCGCCCCCCTTTCCGCCGCCGCCGCCCCCCTTTCCGCCGCCGCCGCCCCCTCCACCCCCTCTGCCCTTCATTAGTAGGCCCATCAACATGGGGAGGGACATTGCGAGAGATGCCAGTCCCATTAGCTTTCCCTTGATGGCCATGATCTTTGCAATGATCATGATGAATGGTGTGATGATCATTTTGCCCATCATCATCATT
This sequence comes from Nemurella pictetii, assembly GCA_921293315.2. Lineage (NCBI taxonomy): Eukaryota > Metazoa > Arthropoda > Insecta > Plecoptera > Nemouridae > Nemurella > Nemurella pictetii. The sequence continues at coordinate 15,558,169 of OV121120.1, read as the reverse complement.
TTCATCATTTTTTTCAGCATTTTCTTCATCATTTTACCGCCTTTTTTCTTTTTCTTCATTTTACGTCCTTCTGGAAAAAATAAGAGTCAAAATTGATGGAAAAGACTTATGAGTATATAATATAGGAAATAATTTATACATGTCGCGTCACTTGATACTTCACTTAAAATATATACTTCTTGGGATGAAAATTTTAATGGTAGGTACCATAATAAACGGCAATGATATCAGAAAAATTGTAAGGAAAATGGTCATTATTTGTCACAACTCCTTTTATAACATGTTCTTAAGACGGCGCGGTAATTTTTCACTTCTAATTTCACAACTTTACAAAAATAACATGTGAACGTCGAATGTTTCTTTCGTGTCAATTGAGTTATTTGCCTAGCCCGAGGACACATTTTCTTCGTCTACCATGAAGTCAGAAGGTCTGTGAATTTCAGTTGAGACTCCTGGACACTCTCCTTCCCACAGGAGGGAAGAAAATGCATTCAAACTCGGAAAGTACTCAGTTCGGACTGTCAACACTTAGTCAATGAACATTGTGAATGACTTACCCTCTTCGTATTCTGGGGGAATCCCGAAGTCAATCTCGGATCCCACGACGTCCCCGACACTCGAAGATCTTGCCGAAGCCGTCAAAAACCAGGGCAGCTTCAACCTCAGCACATGGTTGTCCAAAATTTCGTCAAACACGCTTTCGAAAGTGATTTCCTCCTCGCGTTGACCAGCCACAACTGGGAAATCCCGGGAGTTGTCATGCAGCGTGGAGTTTTCCGGGTCGGTTTCGTTGTGGAAATAGATTGGGGGAAGATTCATCGGGGTCTGTGCCGTTCTGTTCACACGAAACAACACCAGAACATTGCCGAATATTGGTAGTCGATCCGTTTTTCCGATTCTGTCCAGAAAGACTAGCAATTTCTTTTTGATACACGAGAAAGAAAACTTTTTTAGGCAGTCTGAAAAGTTGGTACCGTTTTCTGTGGCTTTATGAAGGTGCAACACTCTGTCAGCATCTTCAGTTGTCTTGTGTGCAACATTTTGTGACGTTGATTTGAAGGTTTCTTTGATTTCCGATTCTGGTTGGATGTGTAGTGGGATATATTTCGGGGTTAGAAAACGGATCAATTTATCAGAATAAATTTCATTGCTGGACAACTTTGTCGATGAAATTTCACAACTAATTTGAGTTATTAGTATCGTTTTACAAACAATAATGAATGCACTGAGCTGAAAATACATCTCTATGTTCGAAATGCGACATAAACACCAGTAAAAATGCTTCTAGAACTTAGCTATTCGATATTTTCTTCAATCACACACTTTTCACAGAATTTTCGACACTCACAAACGTCTGTAAGTCACTTGCAATCCGTACTGGTGTCAATATTCGAACTAAGATCTCGACAAAGTGACACGGGTGCTTATATCTTGAGTCTCGTGACCGAATACCGACACCTGATTCCGGACTGAGTCAAGAAAATTGAGTAAAACAATACGCATCGTGCACGGCGCCAATTTTGAGCGATCATAACGTCGAAGATGCATGCCAGTTTCGTGATGTTTGGTTATGAACAAGCGTGACTGTAATGACCTAACTAATGACACGAATTCTGTAATGACACGCTTTGAGTTTATAGTGATGAACGCTATGAACCTGCTTTAGTTCACCCTATAGTAAAGGAAATGTCAAGTTGGGCATGTACAACACTGGCAAGATCACGCAGGCAAGTCAGCCTGCGGAAGACCCTTAATCCGACCCTATAATTACCCTAATCCGTGCTCCCGGCGGGCTGACTGCTAAGTGTACATCTCCGAGCCACCTGGTGAAAATAGTTTTCTGAGATAAATGATAGTACGCAACGGACAGAGTTATAAACAAGTGCAATCGCTTGCCCGCGAACCAGCGACCCAGAATTGTTATGTCTCATCATCGAAATGGGTCTCTAATATAGTAATCCAATGGCGTGGAAATCGGCTCAATGGTAAAAATAAAGATTTCTTCTCGACAATTCAGCTGACCTTGAGCCGATCCCAGCTGGGCAACCTACCAAGTGATCGCATTCACAACTCGCAAGTCGCGGATACGAGCTGTTAGGAATGCGATAAGTTGACGGGCTCCCTACCAGCAGATCCCAGCTGCGTGCTATTTCAAGATGGACGAAGTTTAGACGTCAAGAGAACATTGTTATTGTTTATTTGCGTGATTGTTTTAAGATACATTGCAACTGTGTTTTTGGACCTTGTGTAACTGTGATTGCAATCAACGAATCTATTTGTTTAATTTCCTCCACTTAAATAGGATTATACGTGAAGAGGTGACAGTGCAATTGGGTTTCAGGACCAAGTGTAATTATGATGTGAAAGCAACAATCGAATAGCTTCATATCTATATTGACTCACTTTTCTCCACTTTATTATTAGGAAATTATATGTAGAGTTTACAGTGGAATTGTGTTTATTGACCTATAGTGTAATTGAATAGTGTGTTAGTTTATTGAGTTACGACATTGCAACTGTGTATTTACCTATGTCATTGCAAGTGCAATCATCGAATCTATTTACTTTATTTAAAGAACTCTGGTACCTTTATGCCTCACACATTCCAACCCAGAGTACAGCTTTCAAATCAATTCAAAGAGAATTCTGAAAAACTTATTCAACTGTTTTATAAAGGGTAGAATTAAGAGATCAAACATCTTAATGATTATTTGTAGATTAGTTGATACTCGATGTTTGTGCGCTTCGCCAACATCAGGAGTAGACAAATGGGCAGGTGCTCAATGGCAATTGTGTTCATATAATTGGAGACCATGTTGTGAGCGCTTTATCGAATGGTATAAACATAATTTTAATATTGTAACCTACACATTTTCAACACATTTCATTAAAACGTGCAAAGATTTTATTCTTCCAAGAGTATTGACTAGGCTATACAATGTCCTCAATGCTAAGAGTATTGCAGTTGACTCATTAAATTGCATTGCATTGAAAAGGTGTAGTTCATAGACTCAACGCTTTGGGAAGTAATTTTGATACATCCTAGTCATTGTTGGTGCAAAAAATGGTGCAAGTGTTTATGTTAATAATATCTCCTTCTATAACAAATCTCCCTAAATGAATTATACATTATGTTATGAAACAATAAAATATATCAGGTACCTACCATGCAAACTTGAAATCAGAATGTTAACTATACTTCTGAACTACCTAGGCCCACAGCATAGCTATTGAAAGCTCTGCACCTAAATCATGATAGTTTTAGTCAGTGATACGTGCAACCCAGGGCCTGCAAGGTATTTCAGTGAATTTCTTTGGTGTAATGTTTTCTGCCTTAAATTAATTTACAGCTAAAAATAATGAACACAATTATTTTCACTGATTATAATCCTTTCGCTGCTAACGAGCGTGTGAGCGCATCTAAGCTGCGTATTCTGACTAATTCTGAGATTCGTTGGCCCAGCAGAGGTATGCTGTTGTATCGCGTTTATTCGTTGAAATCGGATATTGAGTTGACTGTTGTTCATGGAAATGAATGACGAGGTAACACCCGAGTTTAAAATGAGTGTGCGACTTTGGTTTCTTGATCGACATTACGCAGAAACTGTGCCAACTTAACACATCAAAGCTCCAAAGCAAGGATCAATTGATCAACAATCTGTTCGAGCAAATCAAACAATTTGAAACAATATTATGATTGTGGCATGAGGCAGCTCAGCAAAACAAAACTATCCACTACCCTATATTGCACGAAAATGATTCTGAAAACGCCAGAATCGAATTTGATCTATCTAAATATGCAATACAGAGTTATCATCACTACAGAATTAACTTAAAAAACGCTTTCAAGAATTCTGATGCCATGAGCCGTCGTACCCAATGCTTTCGTTGCCCTGTGAAGCTGATGTTGATTCAGACACGCATGTCCCGAGAAGACCTCAGCTACCAACCGATTTCACAAATTAAATGTAAATGTGTCAGTCCAGTAAGTCGCCAGTAAATGTGTCAAAGATAGTGAAAGAATTTTGTAAAAGTACCATAAGTACACATTTTTAGTTTCAATTATCTTGTAAATATAAAAGAGAAGCGTGGGCTTCCAGGCAGCCCAACAATCAATATCAATTCTTTTTTAAGTAGAGGTTTTTTAATTTTGATGTCAATGTTTAAGGTATGTATTTTAAGGCATGTACTTTAAGAAGGAAGAGGCAAGAGATGGGTCTTCCTAATTTTTTAAAAAACGTTTAGTTTTTTTTTTTTTTTAAGAAACTAGCTGGTCTTTTGAAAATATCCCGAGATTTGGAATAGAAGATTAATATAGAATCCCCATTTACTGATTGGTAATTGGTATAATTAAAGACACGAATCTAATCGTTCACTATAGGTACGGCGGAAGTGCAGGCAGGCACACAATATTTCTTGCCATTTTAGACCTATTCCACGCAGAGAAAAATGACGTCAGGTACCCACTGGACGTGCTACCAGTCTAAAAAAATATCAATTTGCTCTGCTAAATAACAAAGGAAGATAGGGAATTCACAACCCAAATTGCTCTACCTGGCTTTAGCGAGTGGGTATCACGACATCTGCATTTTGATTGCATTTTGATTGAATGTAATAGGTGTATTGAAAGGCGCTATTTAAAACAATCACTTCTTGATATTTTTCCTTACCTTGAGTATTCACCAGCCAAGGAAGGATTATTTTGCAAGTATATTGTACCATCTTCCTGGAATCTCGGTTTGGAGGGCAAACCATAAAAAATATTCCAGTTAATAAACTTGTCGAGTCTCCAAGAGTTAGTTTCAAATAATAAATGTATTGAAAAATATCAAATACAATTTCTCGAATGGCCGAGTGGTTTCGTCGCTTGGTTCATGACGCAAAGGTGATTTGTTCCAATCCGAGTGGAAAATTGGTGCGCTATTCAAAGAAGCAGGGAACTTTTTAATATGTGTCACGTAACTAATAGCTAGTTAGTTTATAGACATCCCCACATGGCTCTCAAGACTCAACTCTCAAGTTACCCCACCGAATATGGGGATAGGGTAGTAGATTCTTGGTCATGAAGCACTAAAACAGTTAAATTGCAAAACTAAATTTAACTCATATTTACTGTGCAAGGGGTAATGGGCCCTCATAAGAAAATTGAGAGTACAAAAACAATGACAATTATACTTTCTTACTTGTATCAAATAAACACCAACATTTATTGTATGCAGCCAAAGGCCATCCTTTGCTAGAATATTTGGAGGTTGACATGAACATTTAAATGAATTAAATCTACTAGTGTATATTGAAAAATTCCAAGGCACTTGGTACATGGTTCATGCATTAAAAAATTAAAAATGTCAATTTACTATCAATTAAAAAATTAAAACTACTATAAACATTCAGAGGAAAACAGATTCAACAATTCGACGTTTAAGCATTGGTAGACAGTAAAAACAATTTAATACATTTATTTTATCATCTTAATTACTTCATGATTCATAATCTTTTTACTCTTTGTAATCTTTGTTTCTGAAATTGGCACATATCTTTATCCGGGCCACGTAGATTTGTATTTGTATTTGTAATTGTTGGAGCCACTAGGGCTGCTTAAACTAAAACGAGAAAAAGTGGACTGTATATTGGAGGAAATTCCCAATTTGCCTACCTTGTGACGCGCTGAAGGCGCCGGTTAATGTCTAGAGGTAAAGGGTGAATTAGGTAAGGCTGATAGGGAAGGAACAATAGGAGACAAGAACTTAGCTTGCAAGATGCGCAGACTTGGAGCTCCTTCGAATACACTTTCGAGCAAATACATTGATAAAAATGAAATGAGAACTCGCGATAATCGAGGGTCCCGACCTGCCTCGACAGACTACCCGTCTGATGCGAGGTTGAGAGTAGAACGGGTAGAACAGAACTGAGTAGAACTGGCTGGCTCACCACCTCGTGAGGAGCGGGTCAAACATGACAACGGAAAAAAACGAACTAATAACCACCTGAATCAAACAGGCCACCAACTAAAATAAATAAATTACAAAGAGACAGAAATGGCGCGAACAGCAATTTATTTTGCTCATTGATAACACATAGTACATAGTACATAGTACATAGTATATATTATATGAGCTTTGTCATTTGGTTAAGATTGGTTAAAAGATTGGTAAAGTAATAAAAATGGGTTAGTGCTGGAGGTAGAGCATGGGGTCGTGCGTGAACTCTAGCATCGGGTTCTGTGCGGCCATCTCTTCCTTAGCCTTTTTTGCCTCCTCGGCCACGGCAGTGGCATGGATCTCGTTGTTGTTTGAGAACAAGGGGCACCTAAAACAAGTTGTTGGAGTTGAAATTAATACTCTCCTAAATTCAGCTGCAAGAACCAAATGCTTGGGATTTGACTTTTCGGCTGAAAAATTGTTGTAAAAACGAGGGAAGCGAAAAGGCAATCCTTCAAGGCAAGCCTACCATACCAACAACCTAGATTATTGTCTTCCTTTGTATAACTTGTTATTATGTTATAAAAACCACTCAGGGCAAGATAACCAAGAGAAATAATTGGCCCCATGTTATTAAAAAATGGAAATACATGCGGTTGTCAACGTACTTTTCAAATGCATCGCCACCCTGCGCGTTGAAGTGGGAGTAGTCTTGAACTGGCTGTCGGCACAGGTAGCACATGTGTGCACCACAGGTGCAAGTCATCTTGTTGCACCCATCAGACTTGACAAATTTCTTCTGGCACTTCCAGCAAGTTCTGAAACAGCACAGTCCACAATGAAACCTAAAACCACTTCATACAACTGCTAGATATGTGAATATTTGACAATTTTCGGCTGTAGAAAAAAATAAGCATCAACATAAAGACGTGTTTCCTCAAGGAAGAAATTGCCTATTTTCAAAGTAAAGGCTTTCATGGTCCCTCATACGTTAAGATGACTAGGCAATCGAACGCTTACAGATTGAATTACTAGCTTCTTGCGACTCTTAGTTTCCACTTCAAACTAACCACTTTTTCTGGTCACACACTGCAAGAAGGGTAACCATTATCGACTCCACTTACCTCACCAATGCTTCAGTCATTTTATTTTCAATGTAAACACGTGCCTGTACCTCTTCAGACTTCTCTACCTCGTCGCAACGAAGCGGAATGTGGCTCAGCTCCTTACACAATCTGGATCAAAACATGAAAGGACTCAGTAAACAGGGATTTATCACCATTTTGTGAGTTGGTGATATATCCCTATTCTCTAGCATGCTTGCCGGGTAGCTTCATTTTTCAATACTCCAGCTTCTAAGATGATCTTATTAGAGTGGATCGGATGGAATGTGTGAAACTGTACATGTTTTTCAACAAAGAATGTTTACAAATCTTGTGTAAATGCTAAACGCAGTATTTTTGCATTAGTTTTTTAGAAAATTCTGCTAGAAATATAAATACTAACCAATTTGTGTAAATGGTAACTGCAGGCAGTAACCAGACAAACACTACGCTAAATTTCAAATGTGGGGATGCCAAAAATATCAACATCAACAAGTTTGCAAAAAACCTTCAATCCAGTTGAGAGAGAAAACAAAGGAATAAGCGTCCCCGTAATTGTTCCATTGTGTGGTGAACATACCGGCACGATTTTTTGAGGCAGTTGGGATTTTGGCAGGTGAAAACTTTGTCCTCAGGCAGCGGCACCAATCCAAAGTCGCAGAATGGACATGTCTCAAACTCTTCGATCCCGGCCGCCTTCACTTCCTCCATCTGTTTCCGTTGCATCAATCGGGCAAACACCGACGGAAGCAGAACCATCTGAAACAAAAGTAGCATACACTATTTCAGAGGAAGAAAGGAAAAAATAATTTGCTATCACCAAACATAAGACTTTGCCTGGACTAGATCCAGAAATATGGAACATTGAATTTTTAAAGCCAATAGTCCAGGCATTCTAGCTAAAAATGGCTTGATTTGGAAAAAAATGCAACAGCATTCTTAACCACTCACCACTCAATAAAGTACAAGGGACAACATTCTAAAATTCACCCAGAATCAAACACATAGGTTTTAAGAAATTTGGGGTCAAAGTTCAAAAATCACGTTTTTTCAACAAAACAAATACGAAGCTCGGACACCACAGCCCAAATTGAAATAAAAGGCATTCAAATGAAGCCAATACTTTAATAAACTTCACAAAAATTATTTTGCAATAAAGCTTTGTTGCAATTTGTCCTGGGTTAAACCTCTGCAATGACTAGACTATAGAGTTATTTGGAATTTGCCAATCAGTTTTAGATTGCATTAAGGAAAGCAGTGAACTGTGGTTTGTTACCTCGAGAGTTTCCAGCCGGATGTGCGACGAACAGTCTTGCAGGCAGGGGAAGTCAGTCTTGGCCTGTCCAATTTGAACCTCAGCACCCCTGCGACACACAGAAAACCAAGAGCCGTTAGAGTTGCGTTTCGGCCGCAGCCAACTTTGTTTCAAAGTTACAACTAAAGTGTAAAAGTTTAGTTCAATCTTTTCATGGTTTTATGAGAAATTGGAAATTTCAACGGCCGATCCTTTCCCGATGTTCATATTTAGCGGTAGTAAACCAATACCGATAAACCGATACTGATGGCAATAAAGAAGCGAATGCACTCACTTTTTGACGCACTCCCTGCAGAAGAAGTGCCCTTCGCAACAGGTGACCGCCTCAACGTCCAGCAACTCCTCGTCAAAGCAGCACCCGCACGTAAGCAGTTCGCCCCTCGTTTTCGCCATCGCAAAAGCACGCTCACGCTGCCGAAGCGCTTTCTGCTTATCACCTTTCATTTTTTTGATATGTTTAAGAATCTTATCCTCGTTTTCGATGAAAGCAACACTTGTGTGAATTAAACACCCAACACCCATAACACCCAGCTCCCAAAAACCGCAGCAAAAAAGCACATACAAATAAAACTAAAAACCATTATTATTCGTCAACCCTCCGATATAGGGGTTGGGGCAAAGTGCCAAAACGTTCCCCAGTGTCCAAAATCCATGTGCCCTGACCGTAGTCCAACTAGTAGTCCAGCACCCAAAATTTACAAGACGTTTAATTCATCAACCCTTCGATATAGGGGTTAGGGCAAAGTGCCAAAACGTTCCCCTTGACCTACCCTAACACCCCCCAGTGTCCAAAATCCATGTGCCCTGACCGTAGTCCAACTAGTAGTCCAGCACCCAAAATTTACAAGATGTTTAATTCATCAACCCTTCGATATAGGGGTTGGGGCAAAGTTCCAAAACGTTCCCCTTGACCTACCCTAACACCCCCCAGTGTCCAAAATCCATGTGCCCTGACCGTAGTCCAACTAGTAGTCCAGCACCCAAAATTTACAAGACGTTTAATTCATCAACCCTTCGATATAGGGGTTGGGGCAAAGTGCCAAAACGTTCCCCTTGACCTACCCTAACACCCCCCAGTGTCCAAAATCCATGTGCCCTGACCGTAGTCCAACTAGTAGTCCAGCACCCAAAATTTACAAGATGTTTAATTCATCAACCCTTCGATATAGGGGTTGGGGCAAAGTGCCAAAACGTTCCCCTTGACCTACCCTACCACCCCCCAGTGTTCAAAATCCATGTGCCCTGACCGTAGTCCAACTAGTAGTCCAGCACCCAAAATTTACAAGACGTTTAATTCATCAACCCTTCGATATAGGGGTTGGGGCAAAGTGCCAAAACGTTCCCCTTGACCTACCCTAACACCCCCCAGTGTCCAAAATCCATGTGCCCTGACCGTAGTCCAACTAGTAGTCCAGCACCCAAAATTTACAAGATGTTTAATTCATCAACCCTTCGATATAGGGGTTGGGGCAAAGTGCCAAAACGTTCCCCTTGACCTACCCTAACACCCCCCAGTGTCCAAAATCCATGTGCCCTGACCGTAGTCCAACTAGTAGTCCAGCACCCAAAATTTACAAGACGTTTAATTCATCAACCCTTCGATATAGGGGTTGGGGCAAAGTGCCAAAACGTTCCCCTTGACCTACCCTAACACCCCCCAGTGTCCAAAATCCATGTGCCCTGACCGTAGTCCAACTTGTAGTCCGACACCCAAAATCAACAAGACGTTTAATTCATCAACCCTTCGATATAGGGGTTTAGGCAAAATGCCAAAACGTTCCCCTTGACCTACCCTACCACCCCACAGTGTTCAAAATCCATGTGCCCTGACCGTAGTCCAACTAGTAGTCCAGCACCCAAAATTTACAAGACGTTTAATTCATCAACCCTTCGATATAGGGGTTGGGGCAAAGTGCCAAAACGTTCCCCTTGACCTACCCTAACACCCCCCAGTGTCCAAAATCCATGTGCCCTGACCGTAGTCCAACTAGTAGTCCAGCACCCAAAATTTACAAGATGTTTAATTCATCAACCCTTCGATATAGGGGTTGGGGCAAAGTGCCAAAACGTTCCCCTTGACCTACCCTACCACCCCCCAGTGTTCAAAATCCATGTGCCCTGACCGTAGTCCAACTAGTAGTCCAGCACCCAAAATTTACAAGACGTTTAATTCATCAACCCTTCGATATAGGGGTTGGGGCAAAGTGCCAAAACGTTCCCCTTGACCTACCCTAACACCCCCCAGTGTCCAAAATCCATGTGCCCTGACCGTAGTCCAACTAGTAGTCCAGCACCCAAAATTTACAAGACGTTTAATTCATCAACCCTTCGATATAGGGGTTGGGGCAAAGTGCCAAAACGTTCCCCTTGACCTACCCTAACACCCCCCAGTGTCCAAAATCCATGTGCCCTGACCGTAGTCCAACTAGTAGTCCAGCACCCAAAATTTACAAGATGTTTAATTCATCAACCCTTCGATATAGGGGTTGGGGCAAAGTGCCAAAACGTTCCCCTTGACCTACCCTACCACCCCCCAGTGTTCAAAATCCATGTGCCCTGACCGTAGTCCAACTAGTAGTCCAGCACCCAAAATTTACAAGACGTTTAATTCATCAACCCTTCGATATAGGGGTTGGGGCAAAGTGCCAAAACGTTCCCCTTGACCTACCCTAACACCCCCCAGTGTCCAAAATCCATGTGCCCTGACCGTAGTCCAACTAGTAGTCCAGCACCCAAAATTTACAAGATGTTTAATTCATCAACCCTTCGATATAGGGGTTGGGGCAAAGTGCCAAAACGTTCCCCTTGACCTACCCTAACACCCCCCAGTGTCCAAAATCCATGTGCCCTGACCGTAGTCCAACTAGTAGTCCAGCACCCAAAATTTACAAGACGTTTAATTCATCAACCCTTCGATATAGGGGTTGGGGCAAAGTGCCAAAACGTTCCCCTTGACCTACCCTAACACCCCCCAGTGTCCAAAATCCATGTGCCCTGACCGTAGTCCAACTTGTAGTCCGACACCCAAAATCAACAAGACGTTTAATTCATCAACCCTTCGATATAGGGGTTTAGGCAAAATGCCAAAACGTTCCCCTTGACCTACCCTACCACCCCACAGTGTTCAAAATCCATGTGCCTTGACCGTAGTCCAACTAGTAGTCCAGCACCCAAAATTTACAAGACGTTTAATTCATCAACCCTTCGATATAGGGGTTACAACAAAGTGCCAAAACGTTCCCCTTGACCTACCCTAACACCCCACAGTGTCCAAAATCCATGTGCCCTGACCGTAGTCCAACTAGTAGTCCGACACCCAAAATTTACAAGACGTTTAATTCATCAACCCTTCGATATAGGGGTTGGGGCAAAGTGCCAAAACGTTCCCCTTGACCTACCCTAACACCCCCCAGTGTCCAAAATCCATGTGCCCTGACCGTAGTCCAACTAGTAGTCCAGCACCCAAAATTTACAAGACGTTTAATTCATCAACCCTTCGATATAGGGGTTAGGGCAAAGTGCCAAAACGTTCCCCTTGACCTACCCTAACACCCCCCAGTGTCCAAAATCCATGTGCCCTGACCGTAGTCCAACTAGTAGTCCGACACCCAAAATTTACAAGACGTTTAATTCATCAACCCTTCGATATAGGGGTTGGGGCAAAGTTCCAAAACGTTCCCCTTGACCTACCCTAACACCCCCCAGTGTCCAAAATCCATGTGCCCTGACCGTAGTCCAACTAGTAGTCCAGCACCCAAAATTTACAAGACGTTTAATTCATCAACCCTTCGATATAGGGGTTGGGGCAAAGTGCCAAAACGTTCCCCTTGACCTACCCTAACACCCCCCAGTGTCCAAAATCCATGTGCCCTGACCGTAGTCCAACTTGTAGTCCGACACCCAAAATCAACAAGATGTTTAATTCGTCCACCTTCCGATATTAAGCCCTTAACGAAAGTCCCGCAAAAGGACCCGAGGTCCGGACAATGAACTTCCTTTGAACGGACTTCGGAAATAAAAAGTATTCCAGACGGAATTTCCACGGGAAGATCTCACGAACTTCCGCTGGATTTCCAACCGAGTTTCTTTGCGGGATCTTTGAAAGTATCAATTTCAAAGTTGCATGTGTCCATACTGATATCGTGATGTATCGAACACTTTTGTTTTATTCGTCTCGGATTCTTACTTCCTGCACTGGCGATAATGTTGAGTGTGGGGTGCTAAAATGGTGTGCAATACTCGCGGATTATCATATTTGTGAGTTTGGTCGATCCTCATTTCACTGGGCAGGCATTACTGATAGGGAACTGTGGATGAGCGTAACGAGCGAAGCGAGTGAAGCGAAATCTTCAATTACACTTTACTGATAAAAATATCCGGAATGTTTTTTGTTTTTTTGTTTTTTCTTTTCTTCTTCTGTTTTTCTTTAAATCGATTTTTACGTTTTGAAATATTCAAATAATTTCTTAGCGACTAACATGGTTTTTCCAGGCAACGAATGTCATTGAGAAAATGGGAAAGCTGCTAATTTAACGCCTAACATTTTAAATTGATCATATAAGCCTCTTCTAGGCTATGCGTACACGCAATATAATCGCGTTGAGGGTGAGCGTAAATATTACACTCATCCACGACACGATTATAATATGAGTGATCGCAAAGCCTTGGTTATCATAGACCTTGGTAATTGTTAGTTTAGTTACGTTTAGTTTGTTGATATCTTGAGCTCGCAGACACCCATGACGGGTTGATGAATTAAACATCTTGTAAATTTTGGGTGCTGGACTACTAGTTGGACTACGGTCAGGGCACATGGATTTTGGACACCGGGGGGTGTTAGGGTAGGTCAAGGGGAATGTTTTGGCATATTGCCCCAACTCCTATATCGAAGGGTTGATGAATTAAACATCTTGTAAATTTTGGGTGCTGGACTACTAGTTGGACTACGGTCAGGGCACATGGATTTTGAACACTGTGGGGTGGTAGGGTAGGTCAAGGGGAACATTTTGGCACTTTGCCCCAACCCCTATATCGAAGGGTTGATGAATTAAACGTCTTGTAAATTTTGGGTGTCGGACTACTAGTTGGACTACGGTCAGGGCACATGGATTTTGGACACCGGGGGGTGTTAGGGTAGGTCAAGGGGAATGTTTTGGCATATTGCCCCAACCCCTATATCGAAGGGTTGATGAATTAAACATCTTGTAAATTTTGGGTGCTGGACTACTAGTTGGACTACGGTCAGGGCACATGGATTTTGGACACTGGGGGGTGTTAGGGTAGGTCAAGGGGAACGTTTTGGAACTTTGCCCCAACCCCTATATCGAAGGGTTGATGAATTAAACATCTTGTAAATTTTGGGTGCTGGACTACTAGTTGGACTACTGTCAGGGCACATGGATTTTGGACACTGGGGGGTGTTAGGGTAGGTCAAGGGGAACGTTTTGGCATATTGCCCCAACCCCTATATCGAAGGGTTGATGAATTAAACGTCTTGTAAATTTTAGGTGTCGGACTACTAGTTGGACTACGGTCAGGGCACATGGATTTTGGACACTGGGGGGTGTTAGGGTAGGTCAAGGGGAACGTTTTGGAAATTTGCCCCACCCCCTATATCGAAGGGTTGATGAATTAAACGTCTTGTAAATTTTGGGTGTCGGACTACTAGTTGGACTACGGTCAGGGCACATGGATTTTGGACACTGTGGGGTGTTAGGGTAGGTCAAGGGGAACGTTTTGGCACTTTGTTGTAACCCCTATATCGAAGGGTTGATGAATTAAACGTCTTGTAAATTTTGGGTGCTGGACTACTAGTTGGACTACGGTCAGGGCACATGGATTTTGGACACTGGGGGGTGTTAGGGTAGGTCAAGGGGAACGTTTTGGCTTTTTGTTGTAACCCCTATATCGAAGGGTTGATGAATTAAACATCTTGTAAATTTTGGGTGCTGGACTACTAGTTGGACTACGGTCAGGGCACATGAATTTTGGACACTGGGGGGTGTTAGGGTAGGTCAAGGGGAACGTTTTGGCACTTTGCCCTAACCCCTATATCGAAGGGTTGATGAATTAAACGTCTTGTAAATTTTGGGTGCTGGACTACTAGTTGGACTACGGTCAGGGCACATGGATTTTGGACACTGGGGGGTGTTAGGGTAGGTCAAGAGGAACGTTTTGGAAATTTGCCCCACCCCCTATATCGAAGGGTTGATGAATTAAACATCTTGTAAATTTGGGTGCTGGACTACTAGTTGGACTACGGTCAGGGCACATGGATTTTGGACACCGGGGGGTTTTAGGGTAGGTCAAGGGGAATGTTTTGGCATATTGCCCCAACCCCTATATCGAAGGGTTGATGAATTAAACATCTTGTAAATTTTGGGTGCTGGACTACTAGTTTGACTACGGTCATGGCACATGGATTTTGAACACTGGGGGGTGGTAGGGTAGGTCAAGGGGAACGTTTTGGCTTTTTGCCCCAACCCCTATATCGAAGGGTTGATGAATTAAACATCTTGTAAATTTTGGGTGCTGGACTACTAGTTGGACTACGGTCAGGGCACATGGATTTTGGACACTCGGGGGTGTTAGGGTAGGTCAAGGGGAACGTTTTGGCACTTTGCCCTAACCCCTATGTCGGAGGGTTGACGTATAATAATGGTTTTTAGTTTTATTTGTATGTGCTTTTTTGCTGCGGTTTTTGGGAGCTGGGTGTTATGGGTGTTGGGTGTTTAATTCACACTGGTGAAAGCAACCTTGAAAATGAATGGCAGATTTTCAGGTTGAGTAAGTATAACTACTAAACATAAACTAATTTGCTTGAACAACCCATCAATCAAAGTGAGTGATTTCTTAACTTTACAGAATTTTCTAATGGTTAGCATGTTAATTAATTTACACGGTAGTGGAATACTAAGTGAACCAACCTCTTGAATGAACTCCAAGTTCTTTTCATTTTTGTAAATGGCGACAATCTCCTGGTTTGGGCAAGGGCGCATCTTTCCCTCCATGGTGTCGAGCTCCTTGCAGGCCAAATATAACCTGAAGCCGTTGCGACGGAAAGCTTTTTCGATGTCCAGTTTTCTGCAAAGTCAAGCAGAACGATTCTGAGCGTTGCGTAGCCGTTTCCAACTAGCAAACTTAAGAGTCTACATAGCTTGTAATCCGATACGATAACGAAAAACATAATAATCTGTGGCAGTAATCATAAGAAGCCACGGATTATAAACGCTGGCACTTATCTGCGACTCTTGCATAACCAAGATTAATCATCAAAATGAAAAAAATCTGCTTTTTCTCGATTTTCGTGATTTAAATGACACGGCTGGATTCATATTTGTCAGCAGATTGTATGATACTTTGAATCAAAGTTCTAGTGCATTTATTGGCTTTACTGCAGCACATTTTCAATCACGGCAAAGAATTGGTAGTACGTCACGTTATAAGCCGCTCTAATCCTGTGTCGAGTTTGTTGTAAACATTGCTGAACAGCATTCCGCAAGCAAACTTTCATTGAGTAGTAGATGCCGAGAATACAAATCAATCAGTATTTGTTTGCGATTAATTTTATTGATACCATCGTGTTTTTGATGGACAGTACATGGAACACATTTTTTTATTCGATCTTCTGGCGTGATTTTAACCCATAACATTATGAAAATTAATTTTTTCCACCATGGTTGAAATCACATTCTTGTGACGAACACTAAGAAATAACATGGTTGTTTCTTCAAAAAAGTCTGCCCAAAGAGCATAACTAGACTTAGTATGCAGTCATCGATGCGTCGTTTCACAATGCTTGAACGCAGACGAACATTTTAACGCCACAAAAGTGTCATTTTGAAACTTATCTGATTCCGAACAAAGTAACGAAATAATAATTATATTTTTGAATACGTACTACATATTAGTTTCAATTAATTGATTGATTGATTATTGGTGCTTAACGACGCACTGTTTTGACAACTGGCCCTTTGGCACTGGTCTAATGGCGTCGGTGAATGAAATGGTGATGATGAGGGTGATGATGAACCTAACCTAGTCTAGAAGGGAGGAGGGGAAACCCGGTGCCGGCACGTAGCCTACTCCTGTCGAAAAGCACCAAGGGGACCACCGGCTTTACGTCCCTTCCGAAGGACGGTACAACTCGAACAACAGGATTCCTCCACTAATCCGTGATGTCGAGAGGTTGATAAGCAAGGCGAGTAAAGTTGTTGTACTAACTTCAAACCCTCCAACCTCTCTCCCGAACAGAACTGACCATGTGCATGATGGTCACCCATCAAACACCTGACCCAGCGCGATGTTGCTTAACTTCGGTGATCTCACGAGAACCGGTGTTTCCAACATGCCAAACCGTTCGGTTTCAATTAATATACATCGATTGCATGGAGCCATGGATCGGAAACACTCCGTTGCCGATTTATTTGTTGGCTGTTTGCGCCTTCGCACTTTTCCTCTGCAATTTCGCGGCGGCTTTCATGTCTTTGGCGTTTTGAGCCGCAGCACGGGCTTCAACAACGCATCGCGGATCTCGGATCTCGGATGTCTGTCTTCAACATTCGTTTACTGTACTGCGGGTTGCAAATTTCAATGACTAGGCACTTGTTATAAAACCTAGAACAAACAAAAATTATAGATTCATCAGCGTCTACCAATAGTCACTCCCAGCAGAGATCGAGCATATATTTTTTCTCACTCACCAACAAAGGCGCACTTCCATCTTCTCAAGCCAGAAGTCCTCGTTCCTTTCAACACGTTCGAATGTGAACCACTTCGTAGTGTATATAACAAAATAGCACAAAGACTAACGGGTTCGCATGTCTGTGCTGTATGAACTGTTCAATTAGTTATGAGTGTTACGCGGGCTTCTGCTATTTTCATTTTTTTTTCTACCCTGTATGCATGCTTGTGATGCAGAATAAAATGAAGATGAAATTGAAATTGAAATTGAATTGAATACAAACGATGATGGTTAGTTTAAGCAACATTGCTTTGTTTAGTGAAGAAAATATACTTTTTGATCTATAAAAACACTCTGTCTCCACGGAACGAGCCGTCATCGGCCATATCTTACGCCGACTAAATTTTATCGCTAACTAGCCTCAGCATGCCGAGTGCCGACTTCCTAGCATCTCTTCTCTTCCGACTTGACAATCATGCAATTCCGAAAATTACACAATAATACAAAATAACTATATTTGTTAGACCCAAGCAAGCAATGAAAAATATCGGACACCCAATATATCGATTTTCATTATTATCGGATTTCCTTCTAAGATCAATACAAACGTGCGTAACACAAGTTTCAGTTTTAGAGCACTGATAGATTGAGTAAAGTTGAGTAGAAAAGTTGAGTGAGACCCACCCAACTAGGTTTACAGAGCAGTGGGTGAAGGAATGATGCATATTAATCGGTAATTTTCGTCGGATTTTTTCATTTCAACATTGCTTTTGATCTGCAAGCAGAGACGAATCCAGTCGTATCGATAAAACAGTATGAAACACGGATTTGTATCGATATCCTTTTTTATTAACTTTCTATTGAACTCGGTGTCGGGTTGTGCAAGTATAATCTCCACGAGTGTTTTTATTTCTCATGCTGATAACGAGGCAGTAAAACTGGAAGATTATTTCCATCGGGTCTAATCCGTGAAAGATTAGCTTTCTCACACGGAAATTTATGGTAGTGCAGAGGTCCACGTTGTTACTTTTCCTGCCCCCTAAAATGTTCCCTATATTTATGAAAAAAAATCAGTGGATAGTTGAAAAAATTTCTAACACGCGATGTAAAGGCTCGTGTCGATCGGACGTTTACTTTGTTCACAAATAAATCTTGAATTTGGGACTTTTTGTGGGTGTTTTTTAAACGAAAACACCACTTTTCTTTCTTCTCTGGTTGTTTTATTTTCCATCCGATCTCAATTAAAATTTACTAGGCGGGTCGGAGTACTCTTCCTCTACACACTGATTTTTTTTCAAAAATATTGGGATCAATTTAGGGGGCAGGAAAAGTAATTACGTGGACCTCTGCATTTTAGGCTTTTAAGCTGACTTTAGCTGGCTCTTAACGTTATCGAAAACTATTATTAGAAACGCAATATCCAATCCAAGCAAGGCAGCCACGACGGGCAGATCAGTTGGATCAGTTGGTCCAGGGTTCATGTCACCATCAACACATATTTTCTACTAGATATTTTGATTCTATAAGTAAATGTATTCTGTGCAAGCAACAAGATTGGCAGGTTGGTCAAGTTTCTTAGTTAAACACTAACGGAGCAGGTGGACCTATGCTGTTGGAAAGTTGTTAACACTTTAATTTCAATTTACTGGTTTGCATGTGCCACTGGATTAAGATCCTCCTCCCACTAACAGCGATGTGGGGGTGGCCGACGCAGCCAGTCTTCAACTCTATCTAACGTCTTACCTTATGCTTGGATATCGGGCCATCAGGAATGCCCGGCCAGGAGTGTAGAAGATAGTCACTGGCCGCTTCGGGTCCTTGAAGGTGGTGCATGGATCCGGGAACAGCTCAAGAAACTTCTCCAGGCTGAAGTTTTCTGTCAACTGCTTCTCCAAGGCGAAATGGGCCAGACGATTCTCATAGTCTCTGAACTTTGGATAGTCTCGGTTGTCTAGAGCATTGGCAACAAAACGCTGCCAGGGAAGCAAATAGAAATGTGATAAGTTTCCTGTCTCCGAAATTCAACACCAAAATTATTGTGTTGCAAAAAAAACGTAGCAAGTGCCAATATTAAGTCGGCAAAAAGAATTTTTTAGGTTTTTTACTGGTACTAAGGAAAAATTCATTTGATCTTACCATTAGTTCGTCCTGATCATTGGCAAAAGACTTATAGGAAGCCTCCAAATACTCAGGGTCGGCATCCGGAATTATCTTCAATAATGTTTGGTATTCTGCCTGCTCGTCTTGCGTATTCTTTGGTAAGATGTCGGAGCCGACTTCCACCTCTTCCTTGAGAGGCAGGTCCGGCTGTTCGAGGATCATGCAGATCAGGTGCTCCACCTGATCATCAGGTCGCAGCTTGGCACAGAGCTGCTCGAGATACGCGACCTGCACGTGTGGAAACAGCTCCTTTGCCTGCTTCAAAAACTTGTGAGGCGGTACCGGAACACTAGTGTTCTCCTTTCCTTCTAGCCTTCTTCTAGCCTTCTTTGGAACCTTCGCCGTTAGCTCTTTCCTTATTGCCCCCCGACTGACGTCAACAAATTCGGCATCCATCTGCACAGCTTCCGTTATTCCAGATGTTCCAGATGTTATTCCAGCTGAAATACTAAAGAATCAAGATTATGGTAATATTAAGAGTTTAAAGGCTGTAACTAGGGACTTTATGCTCAAAACTTGCTAGCCAATCACGTCGGGTTCCAACGCGCTAACAATGAAAATGCGTAGCAACCACGGACCAATTTTATAAGCGTATCTCCCCAACGTAAAACATGGTTATATCGTTTTTTACATGTGGAGCTTCGCTAAAAATCAGAATGGGGGCAGGGCAGGGGCAAGCGAATAGGTATAGGGGGCAAAAAATACCCCCCCCCCCCCCAGATCGTATTACAGCTGAATTTGGGCCACAAATTGATAAATAATTTTGATTTTGTTTACTCACGTAAACGCTCTGACTAGTTGATTTTTATTTTGCTACAGTCAAATTATGATCCATACTACGAGGTTTTGTTGATTTATACATTCCAATTACATAATTACGATTTCAACGCGCGGGCTACAATAATGCGGAACGCTCGCGAGTGCGTTTATAATGGCGAACTCTGATTGCTCTGCATAAATTCCTTCGAACAGGTAGTCATTGTAGTGTCCATGTTACGTGAGACGTTCGTTTCAAACATGTCCATTTCGGCATCGATTCCCAGACTATCTCGTTACACACTTTATACCTCGCATCTTCATGAATAAATCTTCAACACAGCGAAGAAATCTTTGTTCATGTAGATCACCTGACATGTCAATCATTTGTCAGGAAATGCAGACTCGCCAATCCGAAACAGAAATAGACGCGAAGCGCTTCCAATAGCCGATCGATATAACAATCCGATACTTCGGGTCGAGAACTCGATCAAGAAATGATTGCGAATGATTGCGGGGTTTTTATATGTTCTATGGTTTTATTTTGCTAAACATAACTAACTAACAATATTTAAAAAAATCTTGTGCAGGAAAATTGGTGGGGGGCTCGGAAAATGCGATGGAATCTTTTGTACCGTCCAAAAGTCGCAAAATTAGAGATAGCATGGTCAGGATATTTTTGCTAGTGCCCAACTGTGGTACTTTGTTGACGCAATTGTTTTTATCACTTCAAGTATAATACAAACGGAAATAGGAAAATTTGAAAACTTGGAAAAATAGGTTCAAATTTTACATGATTTTAAACGGACTGCCAGTCGGAAACAATCAGATATTCGCGATTTTAATATAAAGGATAAAGATCGCGGCTTGGAATCTTGGGAAAATTTGCTTCGCGCAACCGTTGCTTGTGTACTGTCAGAAAATATCTAGCTACATTTCTTGACCGATCTGGATGAAACTTACATATTTGAAATCTGCATGGTTCAGGCCTCATTACCATTTATGAATTCGCGAATATCTCAATTTTATCTACTGGCAGTCCGTTTAAAATCATGTAAAATTTGAACCTCGTTTTCAAGTTTTCCAAATTCTCTATTTCCGTTAATACTTGAAGTGATAAAAACAATTGCGTCACATAAGTACCACAATTATGCACTAGGAAAAAAATCCTGACCAGTGACCACGCTATCTCTAATTTTGCGACTTTTGGACAGTACAAAAGATTCCATCGCATTTTCCGAGCTTTTGGAAACCAATTTTCCTGCACAAGATTTTTTAAATATATTTAGTTAGTTATGTTTAGCATAATAAAACCATAGAACATATAAAAACCCCGTTTTTAGGTGGGTTTGAAACCCCTTATGCAGCCATATCGAGATAACTACTCACCCAGGAATATGATCCTTACTCTGCCGAGACGAGACGCGATATGCGGTGCTCCCAGTTCACTTGGACGTTTAAACTTGAGGTGGACTGGAGCACGCCAAACAAGAATGACTCATCCCGCCAATCAATTCCAAGCCATTAGATTGCTATAGATGCTACTAATTGCAATGTTAACCTGGTTTTAGCGTTGACCCTGACAGGCAGGCCACGCCGGGGTAAACACAAGCAAGGGTATTCGAGCGCGCACTCAGCGAACCGCGATTCACCACATTCTTTCCTAACTAATTATAAAGCTTGAAAGTTCACCTGAGCACAAAGTTCTTCGAAACGACGGAACCTTTTGATTTTCACAACAAGAATCATTATTACCTTATATAATGTCCGTCATTTCAACGAAATCACTTTTTGTGAAAAGTTGACCTAAACTTTTTACGTCCAGTCTATAGACAGCTACCCCGAGTGCAACGTAATACTAGTTATTTAAAAAGAACGGATAATCTAAGGTAGGCACGACAGTAAACTTTAACCGTCTTACGTATTTTCGTCATAATTCCAATTGCCATAACTTGATACCAGCACATGGCAGAAATTTCGCCGTTCGACAAATGGCTTAAATTAAAATGAGTTTCTTTCACAACAGCCCATTCCACGAGGACAGCATGGAAGTGTCAAAACAATCACAAGAAAAGGCGATCGAAACTTCACACGTCCAGCCTAGACAGTAAATCCTAGTGCATCGTGCACTCATCATAACGGCAATTTAATTCTTACACATTCTCAAAGTGATCATGTTTCTTCCTTCATTTAAGACCGTTTTATGTCACTTTAAGGCAATTTAAATTGCAGAAACTACAGAAAAACATTTCCGACATTTTATCAATTGACAGCTCGCTAACTAATGCTCAAAACTCAAACATGCATTTTCAGAAAAAACTGGGTATTGAATGCCAAGTCCCAAGCCCACTTATACATGGTGACCCAGAGTGCAACGCTCACTCATCTACATTTCAATTTACGCTTTAATGTAATAAAAACACAAAATTAAGGGCATGTACGCGTACCAACTACAATTCCTAATCATCAGACTTCATTTTATTGCATTTTAAATCGCGAAAAACCAAAACCAACATCGTCTTTATGACAGCATATGACAGCTGGAAAAAAAATTATTTCTATTAATGTTCAAAACTCAAAGGAGCAGTGACCTAATGGATACCTTTTTCAATATTAACGTTTGCATAGCCGATGTATTGAATAAAATTTAAAGTCGACAAATTCACATCACTTGAATCATGGCCTTCTGTTATAGTTCCACTCAAAGACTCGTCAACGAATGGAACATGTATAACAGTAGGCCATGCTTGAATAATCGAAAATATCTTTTATTGGAAACGAACCAAAATTTTCAAAGCAGGATAGGGGCAGGGTAGGGGTAGGGTAGGATGAGGAGTGGGTAGTGGGTAGAGGCAGAGGTGGGATGGGAGTTGGCTAAGATTTGGGTATAAGCAGGGTGTTGGACGTGAAGGGGTAGTGTAGGGGTAGTATAAGCGTAGTTTAGGGCAAGTTTCCCTATGGACCTAGGTACAATAAATATGTTGACGGCTTCATGGTCACAAATTTTCAGCGATGTTTTTTGCAAAATTTCAAATCTCTATCTTTCACCGTTTGCTTACAATGACGTGGTATGTTTTTTTGGTCCAAAGCAAAAACTCAAACTTTTGTGTTTGAGGGCCTATTTCGTGGTTAATTGTTATGAAAATCTAAACTCAGAATAATTCAAACTATGAAAAATACTTTCCTTAACAACATACATTTTTCAAATTAATTTTAGGACAGTTTTCTTCGTGCGTATACAGCATTTAAAATAATATGGTAAAAACCGTGTTTTTGGCGATTTTGGGGGGTAAAAACCCAATTTTGAAACTGCCAACAGTGGTTTTTCAGATGCAGCATATTCTTCTGATAAGGAATAACATTGTTGGCAGCTTTTAACACCCCGGTTCGCCACTCATCAGAAGGAGACACATTTTTAGAAATTGGTCCCAGTCTATAAATAAAGCAAAAGTTGCGGGATATCTTTTGGAAAATTCTGTAATCGTACGGACAAACCACGCGAAAGTTGAAAATTCAGAGCCCGATAGATATTACAAAGAAGAAATTAAACTGCTGGAGGGCTTGGTTCAAAATTTGAGCGAGGAAATTGATTTACAACGCGATTTGTTAGCAAAGGCTCATGGTCAAAATCTTGTAGAGGAGTCGTCGGATTTGGAGGTTTCTGACTCAAGACAGCCGCGGCAAGGGAAGCGACGCCGTTGCTCGAAAGGGTTGCGTAAAAAATTACCCGTATGCTATTTATGTGAACAGAAAGGTCACGGGATCACTGCTTGTCACTATACTTAGATTTGGCTCGGGATTCTTTACTAAAGAAGGAGGTAGCTGTTTCGGATTTCAAAATTGGTGATAGCTGTGCATCGACGGACAGTTCTAAAAAAATGCCTGAAATTATCGTTGAAAGTGAAGATTTGAGGCATAAAAATCCGAAGAAGGCAAGTGAAATAGGTAAAATCAGCTGTATGCGAGATTCACGCGTAGACGAGAGCGCTGGGACGGACGTGGATAATATAGTAAGTCATGCAAAGTGCATTAATGCTGATGACGCGTTGCACCGGGTTGCGCCGATTCTACACAAGGAACGTGATAAAGCTTGTATCGTTGAGGCCTCTAAGAAACAATCTATTGGGTTTTCTAGCGAAAAACAGAAGTTGATTTCGGATTATAGGAGTTCGAACTCAGAAAATTTGGTAAAGATTCGTAAATCTGGGATACAGTTATAACGTAATGGCTCTTAATCGTTCTTTGTTTCTCCGATCCTCAGCGTGTGAAAGTGTCACACAAGTGCGTATGCTAAGGAGAAGTTATGTAGGATATATTTGTCTTTTACGTGTTGGTTTTAGTTAACAACGGTTACATTGGTGATTTCATATAGGTTTAGTTTTTACCTATGGTAGGTCTTTGGTAAAGTTATCGTAATTTGTTGCATCTCATTTATTATAGGTACTATCCCTATACTAATATTATCCCTGTGGTTCGGTGTGTTTTCATCACTTTCAGACATGTCTATGCACGCCTAAAGTTACCATCCGATTCTTATGAAATTTTGGAAACGCACTCGATACACCGTAAATGGGTGCAACGAGGGGGTCTCGCTGCGGTTTGACCAAAATGGGCCCTTTTTTGGGGGGGTTCACCTACCAAATTTGGACTTGGAGGATTGAAAATTTATACCCGTGTAGCAGCGACCATTTTCAATTCAAATTAAAATTTTCAAATCAGCCAGCCCAAAATTGGACCCTTTTGAGGGGGTCATTTAGCAGAAACAAAAACTTGCGATTACACTTGGCAGTTATTTTCCTAACTTTATGAAATTCTGGAAACGCACTCGATCACACATTCTACAAGTCACTGCTGGGGTCTCGCTTCGGTCTGACCAAAATGGGCCCTTTTTTGGGGGGGTTTACCCGTCAAATTTGGACACATAGAATTGAAAATTTGTACCCGTGTAAAAGTGTTCATTTTTAATTCAAACCTATAACTTTAAACCCGCCAGCCCAAAATTGGGCCCTCTTAGAGGGGATCTTTTTCCAAAAACAAAAACATGCGACTCTACACTTAGCAATTACGCTCCTATCAATATGAAACTTTGAAATCGAACTCGATCCAACATTCTACACCTCACTTATGGGGTCTCGCTATGGTTTGGCCGAAATGGGCCCTTTTTTGGGGGGGGGGGGGGGTTCAACCACCAAATTTGAGCATCTATTTTTATTACAAATCCACGCCTTAAAATTAGCCAGCCCGAAATTGGGCCCTTTTTTGGTGGGGGTGGGGGGGTCTTTTCGCAAAAACTCCCGAATTGCGGTGAGGGCATTTTGGAAGATATTGAAAAGTGCATGTCCGTTGGTAGCATGGTAAAATTGCGCTCATATTGACATTATTTCCCGTCAAATGTATGAATTTCTTAAACTTATTTCGTTGCGTTCAACGCTGACAGCTAGATGAGCGCTGTGGTCTGTTTTTGAAGTACTTTGTCCAAAAACACATGGCCCCACCAAGTGCATATAAAACATCGTGGAGAGAGGGGGCTCGCTACAGCCAGCCGCATTTCGGGGAAGTCCCGTGATTACGCAACTGATCATACACATTGAGTTTATTTTCGAGCACCTTTAATTGAAACTAAAAATGAATCTGAAAATTACTGACGATATTGTGATTTGTTTTTCGTAAGGCGTCGGTATCGAGAGTTCGCGAACATTGGTCAACTTTGCGCGTTACGACACCAATTTCGCGTTGGTTCGCGAAAAGCAGCAAACACACAGCAAACATAGTAAACATCAACCTTCAATCATCATCCACCTTAACTAAAGTCCTTAAATTTGGCTCCGCGTAATTCTTTATAGAAATTGCGAAAACGCGATGAAAACGCGTGGGTCAAGTTGCGTTGTGTTCGTGCCACTGGGGACTTGCGCGCTGCAATATTTAGGCAGCGATTTGAGCAGGGCTTGATAGGGCTTTGATAGGGCTCGAAAGGGCTTGATTGGGGTTCACGCGGCCAAAATTCGTCCAACTTCGAGACAAAATTCGAAGCAATTCATCGCCTCTGGCTTGAAGTTGGGTTGGGTCAGGAAAGGTAGGATTTTGGTGGGTGGTGGGGGTGGGGGGGGGGGGGGGGGTGAGGAATTCTGCAAAACCATTCCTGAACCAATTGATGGTGGACGTCTGTGTACCTGAGTCACGAAAACATATAGCCATCATTAGTAGTACCCATAAGTTCGCATTTGAGCAGTGAATATGTAGATAAACACGAAGTGTTAGGTAAGCGTGGCAGAAGGGTCAAAGACTAATTACCGGAAAACAAATCAACGCAAGAAACAAATATCACCTACAGGGGGCGAAGCCCCCTGCAAGGGGGCCCTACGCAGAGGAAGGTTGGGAAGTTGGGTTGGGTCAGGAAAGGTAGGATTAGTGGTGGGGGGGGGGGGACTCTGCAAAACCATGGTTGGGAGGTTAGTTTGGGTCATGAAAGGAAGTCATAGAAGAAACACGTGTAGCGGCACGTGAGAACTCATGCTTCGGCGACACCACACCACTCGCTTTTCTTGGATCAACTACTGATGGAGGACGCATGTGTACCAGAGTCATGAAAATATATAGCCATCATTAGTAATACTTTAAAGTTCGCATTTGAGCAGTGTATATGAAGGTAAACACAAAGTGTTAGGTAAGCGTGGCAGAAGGGTCAAATACCAATTACCGAAAAACAAATCAACACAAGAAACAAATAAAACCTACAGGGGGCGAAGCCCCCTGCAAGGGGGCTCTACGCAGAGGAAGGTTGGGAAGTTGGGTTGGGTCAGGAAAGGTAGGATTAGTGGAGGGGTGAGGGAGGGGGATGGGAAAATCTGCAAAATCATGGTTGGGAGGTTACTTTGGGGCAGGAAAGGAAAACATAGAAGAAACACGTGCAGCGGCACGTGAAAACTCATGCTGTGGCGACACCAAGCGATGGTGGACATCGGTGTATCTGTGTCACGAAATGAAACCCCCCTCCTTTAAGCAACACCCAACAATGAACAGGCGGGCAGAGAACATGCAGAAAGGCACTAATTGTTGGGCAAGGGGAGTAGCAAAAAAAAAACGCACGAAAGGCAGGAAAGGCATCAGGAAACAAACAACACGGTTGGGTTGGGAGGTTGGTTTGGGTCAGGAAAGGAAAACGGGAAAAAAATGTCCTAAGCATTACATGCACTAAAACCCATCTGTCCTAAAGTCAATGTTTTTGCTTTAAAAATAATACGCAGAGGCAGGTTGGGAAGTTGGGTGGGTTGAGGAATTGTAGGATTAGTTGGGGGGGGGGGAGGGGGAGTGGCAAAAAACTACGCTCGAAAGGCAGGAAAGGCATCAGGAAACATACAACACGGTTGGGTTGGGAGGTTGGGTGGGGTCAGGAAAGGAAGACTTAGAAGCAGCATGTGCGGCATCACATGAAAACTATCCTTTCCTGGGTCACCAACTGATGGTGGACCTCTGTGTACCTGAGTCACGAAAATATATTGCCATCATTAGTAGTACCCATAAGTTCGCATTTGAGCAGTGTATATGTAGGTAAACATGAAGTGTTTGGCAGGCGTGGCAGAAGGGTCAAAGACCAATTTCCAAAAAACAAATTAACTCAAGAAACAAATAAAACCGACAGGGGGCGAAGCCCCCTGCAAAGGGACTCCGAGCAGATGGTGCTTTGGGGCGAAGCCCCAAAGCACGCCGGGCGGGTTGGCGTCCGGAGGCCGCAGGGGCAGAGCCCCTAGTATTGGTATAATTAGGTTGGATCGATGGAGTTCAACATGTATTGGAGGTTGAAAGGTTCCCTCAATGTATAGGTAGTAAGCATAACTGGTGGGAATTAATCCAGAAAATGCAAGGGAAACGCTTACAGAAGCGCACGGAATATTTCTTGATCGTCTTTTGTGTGTGTATGAAGTGATATCTATTATCTAGACTGGAATGGACGAGTGCATACAAATCGTGTGGTCACGTGTATGTTGTTAACTCACCTTGCTTGAGAGGCTCAGCAAGTGTTCCTCCCTTAATGTCTAAAGGTCAATAGGTTATTGACAGTCTAATCGACGACACAGGCCAAGAGTATAGCTACAGGATCATTCAAATGATTGCAATTTTGAGTGCACAACGCAATCGTGGTGGAGTCATGAAGGATAGCATTTAAGTGTATAAAATTGCTGAATGGATATTTGTTTTTCGTAACGACCAGGCTGAGGAATTCAGTAAATACATCCATGCGCAAGTAATTAGCCGACTAGCCTTCGAAGATGTCGTTGAACAATTAACCGGCTCGATTCACTCTCTAATTTATAAATATATATATCATTACAATGTTACCCTGTCATTTTTAATTTCATACTGCACCTGATTATTATTCACAAACCTGTCCTAGCAAGGAGCAAAGGAATCTGAGCATTGATGCATTTACATTGTACTAAAAAGCATATTACTCATGAATTGTCATGCACCAAGTTGATTGATTGATTATTGGAGCTTAACGACGCACTGTTTTGACAACTGGCCCTTTGGCACTGGTCTAATGGCGTCGGTGAATGAAATGGTGATGATGAGGGTGATGATGAACCTAACCTAGTCTAGAAGGGAGGAGGGGAAACCCGGTGCCGGCACGTAGCCTACTCCTGTCGAAAAGCACCAAGGTGACCACCGGCTTTACGTCCCTTCCGAAGGACGGTACAACTCGAACAACAGGATTCCTCCACTAATCCGTGCTGTCGAGAGGTTGATAAGCAAGGCGAGTAAAGTTGTTGTACTAACTTCAAACCCTCCAACCTCTCTCCCGAACAGAACTGACCATGTGCATGATGGTCACCCATCAAACACCTGACCCAGCGCGATGTTGCTTAACTTCGGTGATCTCACGAGAACCGGTGTTTCCAACATGCCAAACCGTTCGGTACCAAGTTGATATTAGCCCAACCAGAAAAGGATGGACTGAATAGTTACCTATAGTTGAATTGTTAGTTGACAACCTAAATATCATAATTATTTTGGAGAACAAAATGTTGAAAAAGTGTTTTAAAATTTGGTAGTAGTTGAGAATGCTGAAAATAATTTTCAGTAAATTTCGGAATTAATTCAGAAATTGGGAGTCAATCATCCACAGGAAAACTAATGTGTTTTTGGCAATGTAACATGCAAGCACACTCATCTGTAGGAAATAATAGATTATTTATACTAGATCTTTGTCAAGTGTTTGCGCTTGGTAGAAATTCACAATTCAATTCAGCCTAGGGATGTCACGGAATCAAAGAAGGCAACATCGAGATGAAAGTTTAGTATGGGAAAATTGGATTTTGAAATATTTCAGAACCATCGACCTAGAAATTTTAGCACCGAAGGCCTTCTCCATTGCAGAAGGTTCTGGCAAACACCCGTTTTGGCAAAATCTTTGTGTTTCTTAAACTCTTGCTGCCTGCTTTGTCAGGAGTTCACATTTTTCAGTGCTTGCATGCCTTTCAATTGTCCCAAAATTGTCTTAGAATTGCTATTGGCTACTGGGCTGGTTAAATTTAAAATAAAGGAGCTAAACGTGGCCAAGGATTTCTGAGAGTAGTTCAAACTGGTACGGACCACTACTTAAATGATTTACTTACCATGGTTTGACATGCGATGGACGAATCCTATCTTTAAGTTGCACCTGTGGTTGCACTGTGACACTTTTTGGCACTTTTTGCACTGGCACTGATAGTCTATTTGTCTCAACTGAAGGTACACTGTGAATTTGTTAACGCCGTCACTTGTGCACTGCAACAGCTGGAATTTACTAAGTTATACAATTTATTATTAATTACCTAGGTGGGGTGGGTAGTACTACGGTACTACGGACAAAATTCGTAAGGCGCCATTTTCTAGAGCTACTTGTGATAAGTGAACCAAAGACCAGTTGCACTTTCCCGAAATAATAGATAGAACGTTGGCTCATCCAAAATATTTGCTTCTTATCTCACTGTTGTTTCATTCTAAATCGTGTTGTAAGACATTTGAGAGCGATTACTAATTAACAATTTCCACACTTCTTTTAGTTTTACTGAAACACAGAAACGAAAAGAACAAACACCTAGCCCAAGTAATTCACGACCACTGTTGCCCACCGCCTTCGGTCGCAGCCTTTGCAGTTCCTATTTAAATTTTTATCGCAATCGAATTTGGTTCGAATTTTAAGAAGTGTCGCTTCCCCAGCCAGACCAGACGAGCTTCAATACCGTGGAGACAACCTATATGCACTCATTTAAAATCACTGGAAATTAATTCCTCGTCAATTAACGCTTTGACCGTGTCCAGTTCGTGGCAATTAATTTATTCTGCGCCGACCGATTCAAGTTTCAATGCAATAACTTGATCATTTACTTGTGACAAGTCGGCCGATTTTTTTTACGTCCAGCCTTTAGACAGCTACCCCGAGTGCAGCGTGCACTCATCAACGTGACATGATACACTTTTATTTAATAAGAACGGATAATCTAATGTAGTCACAACTATAAGCGACTTACGCATTTTCGTCATAATTCTAACTGCCATAAGCTCATGGCAGAAACTTTGCCGTTCGACAAATGGCTTAAAATGATCATAACGGCAATTTTATTTTTACACATTCTCAAAGATGATCATATGTTTCTTCTTTCATTTGAGACCGTTTTATGTCACTTACAGCCATTTAAATTGCAGAAACTACAAGCAGGATCCGATATTCCGATATTTGATCAATAATTGACAGCTCGCTAACTACTGCTCAAAACTCAAACATGCATTTTTCAGAAAAAATATTAATAACTGGGTATCGAATGCCAAATCCCAAGCCCAAACATGCATGTTGAACCGTGAGTGCAACGTGCATTCATCTACATTGCAATTTACGCGTTAATGTAATAAAAAACACATAATTAAGGGCAAACGTGTACCAACTTTAATTATTAATTAATCATCAGACTTCTTTTAGGTTAGGGATTTGGTAGGTGTCTGGAAGGGGAAGTGTAGGGGTAGTGTAGGCGTAGTTTAGGGCAAGGCATTATACCTAGGGACACAGGGACATATAGGGACATATAGGCATTAAGGCATTTACATATGGGCATTAGACATATTGCCACTAAGTCATTTAGACATATGGGCATTAGACATATTGCCATTAAGGTTTGCCTTATGGGCATTAAGGTTTGTCACGTGGGCATTAAGGTATGCCTTATAAGTAATGGGCGGAGGGTTTTTTTCTGATTGGCATCAGAGGTTTTGCCCTAAGGTCATTCTTTTCTATGGGCTTAAAAATTAAATGAAAAAAAAGAAGTACAAGACGTAAGCACATAGTGCCGGAGGCACGGGGCTCCGCTGCTAGTTTTAACCTATAAGCCTATGGTTTGCAACATGCACTCACCAAATCTGCATTTTACTACTTTATATTCACTAAAAACATCTAAATTCGGGTACGTAGGTACTTGATTTTTCTTCCATTTTCAATCGTCTAACGTATTTTTTATTGCAACTCAAAATACGAAAACTTGAAATGAGCATCGCCGACATGTCACCATTTTTGACAGCTGGCAAAATAATAAATTTCTATCTCTATATATTTCACTGAAACGATTAAATGAATTAAATTAAAGGCAATTGGAGAAAAGTGAGCAAGTAATTATGTAGAGAATTCATTCTGCGCCGACCGATTCAAGTTTCAATGCAATCACTTAATTATTTATTTGTGAAAAGTCGACCGAAACTTTTTAAGACCAGCCTTGAGTGCAACGTGCACTCATCGACGTGACATGATAGTACACTTTTATTTAATAAGAATGGAAAATCTAATGTAATAATCTAATAACATAATTAATTTTAACGCTATGCGTCACGTATATATTGGAGGTGCTGTATGTTAAAGACAACCAAGATAGATTAAAAAAAACCAGGAACTACATTGTCAAAATACCAGACAAAAAAATCAGCTAAGAACTCCAAAAAGTTTACTTGAAATAGGAAGAAAGAACATTAACTACATGGGCCCTATCATATATAACAGACTACCAGAAATCTTAAAAGACCTGACAAAAAGCATAAAAACATAAAAAAAAAACAATTGAATATTTGACACAACATTGCTTTTATAATACTGACGAATATTTTAATAACAATGATTGTAATTGTAAATACTGCAATAATGTATAGTGACAATTTACAAATTTAATTTTAATGTTAATCTTTAAAAGTATAATATTTTCAAGAACCTACCTGACAAATTTTCAAAGCCTATTTTATATTTTATATATTAATTCTACATGGCATGTACAAATACTGTATAACGAAAACTAAAGAAAGATTACAAAGATTACAAAGGAAATGGTGTCTAACCACAGCCTGATCTCTTGACTACGCAACCTTTGCTACATTGAAAAGATGCTGGCTGCGTAGAAGACAGGCGTGAAAGCAAAATCTGAAAATAATTTTCTATAAAACTAAAGAGTCGGGTTATTAAAAAGTAATAGTGAATAATGTTCACAAATTTTTAAAAATTTGCTTCGGCAGTGATCTTCTTCTACACTTCATTTTTTGATTTTTTTGTGACCAACAAGGCTGGCATCCATTTGCACAAGCCTTACCCAAAATACATCAGCTGACTTGTTCTACGATACGAAGAAAGAATGGATCTCAGTGTGCCTCTACATTTAAACTCGGCGCCGACCCCTGTGTTCGCTGCCTGATGAAGTACCGGACATACACAGAGGCGTTATACAGTCAATCCTCTGACGACGCCGTTTGTAGCTTGCTGTGACGCGACAATCACCACCTTGTGGATCCCATTGTTGTTCCCCACCACTGGCTTAGTACAGTCTGAGCCAAATAATGTTATGGGGCAGTTTTTTTTGGGGGAAGATTTTATTTGGGGAAGATTTTATTTGGGGACGTTTTTTTTGGGGCAGTGTGACTTTGGGGAAGATTTATTTTGGGGTAATTGGAGCACTCCCGACCAACAATATGCTAATTTCAAAATCATTCATTAGAAAGTTTCAAAAACTAGAACTCCTAGCACGTAATACTTAACTCAATTAATAACATCATCCACTTGTTTATAATTACTTTTAACATAACGAAAAAACATAATAACTCATACATGTTGATATAAGAGGGTGGTTTTGTACATATTATATTACACTCAATCATATGCCGCCTGGAACAAACTGAAATATGCCTGTAATCAGATATAATTTTCATTTTATTTTGTAATAAACATTGATATTTTAAAAGTGAACAACACATATTATATTTTATGACACTGTTTTTGTTCTGAAAATCACAATTTTTCCATGTTCGTTAGATAGTGATTTTCATTGACGTGAACCTTCAATGCCAGCGATACGAGTTTCTTAGTATCACTAAATTAAGGTTGTAATAATCAAGTAAGCACTGTGATAGTGGAGTGTTCGCTGAAATATCAGTCACGAGCAAGTAATTCATCACATTGCACCTAACGAACTCAGTGTTTTCTTTGTGCAGAGTTTAAATGAAATTAACTATGTACAACAGCGCGATGGGTAATTAGCTTAAACATTTCTAATGGATATATAATTCAAAACTTGATCAATTCAAAATTAAATTTAATATTTTTACAATTTTCACACTATCTGCATCTCTGATTTTTGCACACGTAGTACAAAGTAGAAATTTTCGACAAAGTAAAATATATATTTGAATTTTTTTATTCTTAAATAATCCTTGAAACCAAGATACATTTTTGATACTTACCTACTTTGTGTTAATATGCGTGTACCTTAATTACACATTACCACCGAAGTAATAAGATCTTGCATAAGAATGTATTGTTTCTAAATACACCTTCGACTCTCTGCATCCAGGGCTGCCCATCGTCCTGTTGCTTCTGGCTGCGCACGCTGATGCGCAGATCCAGAGCGCAGTAAGGGGCGCAGCACCGCCCCAAATGATGGTATCATCCTCGCAAAGGACCGGCTACATTCAACCCTATAAAGCTAAAACCGGACAGACCAATGTCTTTAATTACCAAGGACAGGGCTATGCAAGCCAGAGAGCACTGTACCCGGTACAAACCAGCCAGTACAAAGCTCCAATACAGGCAGCTCAACCAAATGGCTATGCATCCCAGTCCAACGCTCCAATCCAAGCACAGCTGCCCAATGGTTATGCTGCTGCTCCGGCTGTGGTACCACTAACTTTGGACCCCACCGCAGTTTGCGATGCAAAATGGAGTGCAGGTGAGCTTTAAGCACCACAGTGCCACCCTGGTGACCATTTTTAATTGGCATAATAAGTGCATAACTGCAAGGGTGGTTTTTCAATTTAATTAATGGAAATAATTGTGGCATGCATCTTGATTTTGAGACGTATACTACCCTTTCGTTGCAGCTTTGAAGAGGGAGTTCATGAATCCTGATGACTGGATTTGTTCTACGAAGCTCGCTGCTGATGGCACAACGCAGGCATGCATCCTCAGCGGTCCTACAGCCACCAGCTCGGCAAAGAACATCTCAGCTTGTGGGTGGAAGATGCCTACTTTTTGTGATAACACTATCACAGATCTGATGAAAACGCTTGTGAAATCCACTCCCTCAAGTAAGTGATTTGGGATCATACCGTTTTAAAGTATTTTACGATTTCTCTGTTAAACTACAACAATTTGTGCGAACCATGATATTGTCACGAAATCCGACTTGTGTTCACACAGGGACCATCCCTGGAACGCTAGAACTGGGGGTTGGCTGTGAGAGGGATCGTGACTTACCGGGTGTTACTTGACAAATTGTACCAGAAAACCATTTATTATTGAGGTTGGCCACCCTAATTACAACTACACCAGAAATACAGTATGTGACTTAAGCTAAGCGATACTTAAATGTTCGGTGTCCGACATCCAGGAGTTGTCCGCGCTCTCTCCCTCTTCGATTCGTACATGTTTCTTCGTTGGTCGTCCGCCGTCTGAGAGCGATTTCACTGAGGTGGCGATGCACATGCACAAATTGCCTACGCGATGATTTGCTGACTGGCTAGATACAATTTGGCTGGCCACTACAGCAGATTGAGTAGCTATAGCAGGGCTACTAAATGATAGCCCAAGAGGCTGACTCAGAACTCCCGCCTGTGCATCACCTGGGGGTTGGAGGAGGGGTGTTATGGATAAGTAGGGAAATGCCCGATGTTATCGCATTCTGATAGGATAGGCACTGTGTTGGCCCTGGGGAGGGTTGTAGGAATCAAGGGATGTTTAGGTATTTGAAGGATAATTAGGGTTGGGAACAATTAACAAAAGTCCCACGAAGGTGGAACACTTTTCGTGACAATATATAATTTAATATGAATTGGTTCAATTATTTCATTAGCTGCTCCTCCACCCGTTGGATACACCCTCATCCCGGGGGTTGGTTACTACAAGGTCCACACGGAGGCTGTGACTTGGGATGCAGCTAAGCTTGCGTGCGAGGCTGAAGGCACTCATCTCGCGATACCCAGCATCCCTTCAGACTACCAAGCCATTCTCGACATGATCAACCAGATAATGCCCTCACAAACCATAGGGCTGTATGTCGGGCTGACGGATGCTGCAGTCGAGGGTGTCTTCTTGACGGTTACAGGCTAGTAGAAACTCGAAGTATTATTTTGTGTACACAAATTTGTGTTACAATTTCTCTTTTTTTTGTAAAGGTTAACACGTGTAAAACATAAAAATTAAATAGCAGTGCCAACTGCACCGCTGAGTTTGGCTATATGCCTCGGCTTATTCTTATAACACCTATTCTCATACTGCCTACGATACCTGCGACCTTTATTTTTCTTACAACACCTACAGCCCCTCTCGCTGTTCCTCGCGGTCAGATTTTTTCTCATAACACATATTCTTGCAACACCTACGAGGCCCCGTGGTCACGTGGAGCCGAATATTTCCGAACTCGAATCAGTTTCGAATTAGTGATAGATAATGCCGGTAAGGAGCCATGCCGGTGTTGATTGAGACAAGTGTTTGTTGGATTAAAAGGAATTAATAACACGGAATAAAGGAAATCCGTTAATGTGTCAAATCAAATAGGTGTGCCTTTAATTGTATTCACATGTATATTCATGGATATGTCAAACTTAAACGTATTTATATATTTATACTTGTAAATTGATGGTTAAAATTGAAAAACAAACAAGCAAGCTGAGAATCTAATTGTTTTAAGACTCATCTCTTGTTACCTAACCTTATTTCCAGTATTTATTTCCAGTTTGGAAATTAGTTTTTTTGAGGAGAAAGGCTTCTCCACCGTCGGCCGCTTGCGAGTTTGGAAATATTCGGCTCCACGTGACCACGGGCCCTCGTAGGTGTTGTAAGAATAGGTGTTATGAGAAAAAATCTGTCGGCGAGATACAGCGAGAGGGGCTGTAGGCGTTGTAAGAAAAATAAAGGTCGCAGGTATCGTAGGCAGTATGAGAATAGGTGTTATAAGAATGAGCCATATGCCTCTGCTCATAGATAAGATTGTGCTAAAATCTTGCTTTTGCATCGCAGGCCAGCCGAGTTGCACTCTGGGCCAAGTGCTCTTTGGCCCCGGACAGCCCGACAACGCCGGGGGCAGCGAGAATTGCCTGACAATCGGCTTCAACAAAGGGCCGTTGTTGAACGACTACCCCTGTACAATCCCCCTGCCTTTTGTCTGCGAGTGGGAACTACCCTCGATGGTTGTCCCCTGCTAGAAGCCTGGACACATGGCAATATCAAAAAATGAGTTTCATGGGTTTTTTGTGGTTTTTTGAACTGTGGGTGGATGGTAAGATGTGTTTTACGATTTATCTATGAGCGGATGAGAGTTTCGGTGAAACTTCAAGAGAATAATCTTTCATCTTACTCGTAGAGGAAAAAAGTGAATCAAATCTTGCTACTTTTAATTATTTCTTTTAACATTCAAAAACTAATTATGCCCCGAAAATCGCAAGTAGCATTGCTTTGGTGATATTGATATTAGAAGTGAAGGGCCTCTATGATCCGAATTTTGATTTGAGCTTTAAATTTCAATCTGTTGTGTGTTTGATACGATGCTATTAAAATTGAAACAAATTTCACTTTCTCAGTCATTGAATGAACCGTTATAATTTTTCCCGAATTCTTACAAATCCCAGCTTGCGAAACCGCTCTATTAACTGGCGATTAAAGTGTGACTAAACGTAAATCATATTTGAACAATCAACTATGCTTGGTGTTAGGGATTCACACCCGTGGCCCAAGTATGATCAATATCACTAGAGTGCCTGTTAGGTCCAGCCTCAAATATCAATCAGTAATGAGCTAATGTTCGAAACCAGTGATTTATAACCCGTGCTTATTAGTGCTTCCGTGTGCTTCCGTGTGATCAAACCCACTGTTTCAATAAGGCTACAATAGCGACAACCCATAGAGGCGAAGGCGCCCAATCGGCCAATCGGTCAATTTACAAAGAATTTATAATTACTAATTGATCATTATTAATGATAATTACGGCAGCAGGTGAGCTATACCACTATTGGGAAGCGCAGCGCTCGAATACTCAAAAAACAAAAATGAGTTCGTCAAAGTCTTGTCACATTCTAAAATGCGTCGGGAGCTTGGACGGCGAGACTTTTTACCGCGGTGCTCGTAAATCATTTCATTTGAGCTTAGAACAAAAATATAAACTAGAGGCTTATGAGATTAACACTCCCGCGAGATGCTTTTGGTGCACGAAACGTTCCAAGGTCGCTGTTGTTGGCTGCTAGCGATGAATAATTGAAGCCTGTATGTAGGCAGTTCATAAAGATCGCGGCTTGGAATCTTGCGAAAATTTGCTTCGCGCAACCATTGCTTGTGTACAGTCGGAAATCTACATTTCTTGACCGATCTAGATGAAACTTACACATTTGGAATCTGCATGGCTTAGGCCTCATGATCATTTATTTTAAAATTGTGAATATCTCATTTTTTCCCACTGGCAGTCCGCTTAAAATCATATCAAATTTGAACCTCTTTTTCAAGTTTTCCAAATTCCCTATTTCCGTTTGTATTATACTTGTAGGAATGAAAACAACTTTGCCACAAAAGTACCACAATTATGCACTAGGAAATAAATCCCGACCACACTATCTCTTATTTTGCGACTTTTGGAGTGTACAAAAGATTCCATTGCATTTTTCGAGCCCCCAACCAATTTTCCTGCATAAGATTTTTTAAAATATTTTTAGTTAGTTATGTTTAGCATAAAAAACCTTAGAACATAAACCCGTTTGTAGGTCGCTGTGATTCCCCTTAACTTAATGTTACTTACTCTTAATTAGATTTCAATAGAATAATATCTGCACAACAATCGACCGATAATAGCTTAATTACGATTTTAAAAGGGTCAGGCATGCCTGACCTTACAGTCATCCAAGTCCTTATGAGTCGCATATCAGCCCCTATCGTCCCCAAATTGTAGTGACTATGTGGCTCGAGGGCCAATTTACTCACTCACTGGTGATTTTGAAAAGTGAAGGGCACCCTAAGGGCATTAATCCGCATCTTGAGGGCACAATTATGCTTGTGTTCGGTATACAACGGTTGAAATGTCAAATCTAACGACAATATATTGTCGACCATATATTTTTGGGCTCAAGAAATAGTCAATGTCTGGTATCTTCGTAATTTTGTTTACGTAATCCACCAAAGTATTGTCACAAATTACTAACAAAATCTAAATATTGCGCTTGTTTATAAAATTGATTGGTATACCTTTGTGAGGTATTGAGTGGCTATATCAGTGGCGTGATGCCATTGTAACCAATTACAATCGATAGCAGTTCCACGTATAGAACTAACCTCAGGGTAGAAATTTGTGATACCCTGATTGTTCGATGCTTGTTATTGTTTGGCAATGACTGTAATGGTATGGTTGTGTTGTGATTGTTTTCATGCCAGTCTGAACGAAGAAATTTGACATAATTATTACACAAAACTCAGCACTGTGATTTATTTTCACGCTGTTAAAATGAAATCAACAAAATACAACGGCCTGATAGGTAAGCCTGAACATTAAACAGATTATATGCTTTCAACATTGCCTTAAATGGTTTGGCAATTGTCAACCGTTAAAAAAGAAAAAAATTGCACAAGTTGTGCAAAAATTTATTTTTGCACCAATATGAGTTGACAGTTAAATTTCAACTCGAATTCAAAAACTGGAATGATACAACGAATCGATACCATTAATGAAAAATCAAACTAAGCTAGAATGTCTATAATAAATTTGTTTCAATAATAGGTTGTAATACCGCGTTTAGCGCCTATACAATACCACATAAAATTTTCTAATAATTCTCCAAATCCAGGCCTGCCCATCTCCCTGCTGCTTATGGCTGCGCTCGTCGGAGCTCAGACCCGGGGCGCAGTCCGTAGCGCAGCACAACCCCAATGGCTGGTCCCATCCGTGCAAAAAACCAGCTACATGCAGCCAATCGTCAACTACATGCAACCCTCCAGCGTGAGATCCGTTCCAATCAAGATTCTTGGCTTGCCCGCATCACAGAACTACCAAGGACAGGGCTACGCCATTCAGGGTGCACAGTACCCGGTAAAAGCCAGCCAGTACAACGCCCCACTACAGGCAGCTCAGCAAAATGGTTATGCTGCTCCTGCACAAACTAACCGTTTTAATGCTCCAATTCAATACTCGCTGCCAAATGGTTATGCTGCTGCTCCTCCTACTTTTCCTGCTGCTGTGCCTGCTCCCGCATGCCCACCAGCTGTGACATGTCCTGCTCCTATAACCTGTCCTGTTCCTGTAACCTGTCCTGCCCCTGTAACCTGTCCTGCCCCTGTAACATGCCCTGCAGCTGTAACGTGTCCAGCACCAGTAGCATGTCCTGCAGTTCCTGCGTGTCCTGCTTGTCCTCCGGCTGTTACATGTCCTGCGGCGCCAGCTTGTCCAACGACACCACCTCCAGCGGCATGTCCAACTCCTGCTCCTCCTGTAGCCTGCACCACACCGGCTCCTGCTGCTCCAGTTGTGACGCCACCACCGGTCTGCGATGCGCAATTGGGAGGTGAATTTTAAATGCCATCTTGCCTCTCTATATCTTACTAACAGAATCATTAAGGACGTTATCTCCCACTGCAAGGGTGGTATTTGTTTTTTTGTTCTATTTGATTATTTAACGTTGATTTTAAATCTTGTGTCTTAGTGTTTAAGTTTTGAGTCTTGTGATTGACTGCATCCTGGTTGCAGATATGCGGAGCGAGTACATGAATCCTGATTTCTGGACTTGTTCCACGAAGCTCGCTGCAGATGGTACAAGTAAGGCTTGTATAAACAGCGGTACTACAGCCACCAGCGTTGCACAGGGCGTCTCAGCTTGTGGATGGAAGATGCCTATCTTCTGTGATGACTGCATTAACGATCTCATGAAGATGCTCGCGAAGCCTTCTCCTGCAAGTGAGTGATTTTGGTAAACGATTCGGAATGTTTGAATTACTGAACATCCAAATAATTTCTTATGATATGAATCAAATTTTACACCAGCCGCAACTCCGCCCGTCGGTTACACCCTCATCCCGGGGGTTGGTTACTACAAGGTCCACACGGAAACCGTGAACTGGGATGCAGCTAAGCTTGCGTGCGAGGCTGAAAGCACTCATCTCGCGATACCCAGCATCCCTTCTGATTACCAAGCCATTCTCGACATGATCAACCAGATAATGCCCTCACAAACTATAGGGCTGTGGGTCGGGCTGACGGATGCTGCAGTCGAGGGTGTTTACTTGACGGTTACAGGCTAGTAGAAACTCGAAGTATTATTTTGTGTATACAGTAACAATTTCTCCTTTTTTTGTAAAGGTTAACACGTGTAAAACATAAAAATTAAATAGCAGTGCCAACTGCACCGCTGCGTTTGGCCATATATGCCTCTGCTCATAGATAAGATTGTGCTAAAATCTTGCTTTTGCATCGCAGGCCAGCCGAGTTGCACTCTGGGACAAGTGCTGTTTGGCCCCGGGCAGCCCGATAACTTCGGGGGCATCGAGAATTGCCTGACAATCGGCCTCAACAAAGGGCCGTTGTTGAACGATTACCCTTGTACAGTCCCTCTGCCTTTTGTCTGCGAGTGGGAACTACCCTCGATGGTTGTCCCCTGCTAGAAGCCTGGACACATGGCAATATCAAAAAATGAGTTTTTGGGTTTTTGTGGTTTGTAGAACTGTGGCTGGATTGTGAGATGTGTTTTACGATTTTTCTATGAGCGGATGAGATTTTCGGTGTAACTTCAGGAGAATAATCTGTAGCCCTCCTGAAGGCTCCTGTTTCGTACTTCATGGAGGAAAATAGTGAATCAAATCCTGCCACTTTTTATTATTTCTTTTAACATTAAAAAACTAATGATGCCCCTAAAATCGTAAGCAGCATTGCTTTTGGTGATATTGATATGATAGGTGAAGGGCCCATAGATTCGAATTTTAGTTTGAGCTTTAAATTTCAATCTGTTGTGTGTGATGCGATGCCAGGGGCGGATACAGGGGGGGGGCGGTGGGGGCGATCGCCCCCCCCGGGTCACCGTGAAATTAGAAAGAAAATACGAAATACGGATAATTCAACTGCGATATTCGGTTGAAAGTCAAGAAATGCGACAATGATTCAACTTCAATTTTGATTTAATTGAACAATGAGAGCATTTATGGGAAGTTGGGCGCCCACTCTTGTGCCGGTGCGGATTACTTTTAGCTGACTGAGACTGACAGTGACTTCGTAGGCAAGCGTAGAGTATAAAGAAAACACACAGCTGCGATTCCATGCGTGTCAGCTCGTGTCGAGTATTGTGTCACACTCGCATCTCGACTCTCGAGATCCAGAACAGTTAGTGCGGTGGACACAGCGGGTGGGCAGCAAGCTACCGACGCTGGCATTTTGATATTATTTGATTGCCATTTCATTTACACTCAAATCGGAAGATTGTCCTCTCAGAAAGGTAAAATCGTCATTGAAATTTCTCCCTCAAACTACTTCTAATGAATTCGGACAGCACGATAGTTGGCGTTGTGGACGACTTCACCAAGTTCATCAGAGCCGTGGAGCTGCAAACCACCCGAAAATAATGTTTCTTGCCATTTTAGACCTATTCAACGCAGAGAAAAATGACGTCAGATACCCACTGGATGTACTACCAGTTTGGAAAAAAAATTAAATAGCTCTGCTAAATA
Organism: Nemurella pictetii; assembly: GCA_921293315.2. NCBI lineage: Eukaryota > Metazoa > Arthropoda > Insecta > Plecoptera > Nemouridae > Nemurella > Nemurella pictetii. The sequence continues at coordinate 15,516,048 of OV121120.1, read as the reverse complement.
ACAAATGAAGATGGGGAAATCACGTAACCCGAATTGCTCTGCCTGGCTTTAGCGAGTGGGTATCATGACGTCATTTTGATAGAATTTTGATTTGTAATGGGTGAATTGTATCTCGACCTTTTTCCTTGGCTTGAGTATTCACCAGCCAAGGAAGGATCATTTCGCAAGTATATTGATTGTGCCCTCTTCATTCATGGATTCTCGGCTTGGAGGGCAAACCATAAAAATATTCAAGTTGATGTTGTGTCTCATCTGACGATGATTGCCGAAATTCTGGGGAAAAAATTTAGACTATTTATTTTATCCGAAAAGTGACTCTCATACGCTTATAATTGTTTATATAAACATTGTGCATAACTCCAAAAAAATCGATATTTTCAGAATTTGCTCCCCCCCCCCCCCCCCCCCCCCGACAGACAGCCTATATAAAATCGCCCCCCCCAGAAATCATGGCTAGATCCGCCCCTGTGCGATGCTATAAAAATTAAAACAAATTTAACTTTCTCAGTCATTGAATGAACCGTTATACTGGTTATACTCTTTCCCGAATTCTTACAAATCCCAGCTTGCGACACCGCTCTATTAACTGTCGATTAAAGTTTGACTAAGCGTAAATCATATTTGAACAACCAACTATGCTTGGTGTAATGTTACTTGCTCTTACTTAGATTTCAATAAAATAATATCTGCACACAAAGCGGCCGATAATTTATAGCTTTACGATCCAAGTCCTTATGAGTCGTACAACAGCCCCTATCAACCCCAAATTGTATTTTTTTTGTTAAGCTCACAAGGTGCTTCTAGGCTCAAGGATCCATTTACTCCCTCACGGATGATTTTGAAAGGTGAAGGGCACCATACGGGCATTAATCTGCATCTTGAGGGCACAATTTTTCTTGTGTTCGATAAACAACGATTGAAATGTCAAATCTAATGACAAAACTTCAGAGATCAATCCACTTAATATATGTGTGGGCACAATAAATATTCAATGTCTGGTATCTTCGTAATTTCGCTTACGTAAACCAGCACAGTATTTTCACTAATTACTAACACAATCAAAATATTGCCCTTGCTTTTAAAATTGATATGTATACCTATGTGAGGTAGTGAGTGGCTATATCAGCGGCGTGATACCATTGTACACAATTATAAGCGATAGCGGTTCCACGTATAGGACAAACTTGAGGTAAAAATTTATGATATCCTAATTGTTCGATGCTTGTTAGTTGCTAGTCAAAGCCTCTAATGATATGGTTGTGTTGTGATGGTTTTAATTGAAGTCAGAACGAAAAAATTTGACGTAGTTATTGCTCAAAACTCAACACTGTGATTTATTTTCGCTCTGTTAAAATGAAATCAACAAAATACAACGGCTTGATAGGTAAGGCTGAACATTAAACATGTTATGTGCTTACAAATTTGCCTCAGTTGATTTGTCAATTGTCAACCGTTAAAAAAGGAAAAATGTGCAAAAAATTTGTTTGTACACCAAAATGAGTGGACCGTTAAATTTCTACTCGAATTTAACAACTGAAGTGTTAAAACAAATCTGTAAAATGAATGTAGGATCAAACTCAGCTAGATTGTCTATAATAACTGTGTCAATAATAGGTTTAGCGCTTAAACAATACCGCTTAATGAATTTTTTCTAATTACTCTCTCAACCCATCGTAACTACTTGGTGTAAATATTACAAAAAGTTATATCTAATTGACTTTTTAAACGCTAATGTCGACTATCAGAAAATAACATATGAATCTAAACGTAGCGCGAATGAAACTGTAGCTCATCATGACTTAAAGTTTGACACCCGCGATACGAGAAAGCTATTTGGGTTGCATAACCACAGGCAAATAACAAATCCGTTTCTAGTGCAAAGAATCAGCAGAGCAATGAATCAAACGGTATTTCTACGAAGATAGTTGAGCTGTTGCTATATTCTCCCTCACGCATTGCTAGTAAAACAGATTGCGTACTGTCAAAGCTCAATTAAAAATCAAGCACCACGCGATTGAAATAATTCTCATCACGATTAAATGATCACGAAAATCTAGTTTAAATAAACAGATGTACTTAATTTTGTTGGCCCTCAAAGAAAAAATTAAATTGCCTACACATACACATTGTTATAAGGAATAGATCTCGTATACCGATTGCTCTGTGCCACATACTTTGCTGAAGGATCAGGAAACTAGATTGGGTGTTTGGAGGGGCTTATCTGCTGTGTAAGAGGATTAGCTAAAAGTCGGCACAGAGCATTAGCTCAGAGTACAGAGTATTGTATGTGTAATTGACAAAGGGAGCCGATAGAGACGCATTCGGTGAATGCTCACACAACTCTGAGCCAGACTATGCTGCCATGATAAGCACATTTCAATAGCACTGTGAGATTTTTGTGTCCTCATTCCTCCTTGGACACATATTTTTCATTATTCTTGTTATTATGTTGTGAACAGCGTAACCCCATTATAAAATTCACACAGAAATCGCATGGACGTAATAATTAATATCACAGGTCTAGTTATGAAGATCCTGCGGAGGATGTAATTAAAGCCAATAAAAGTTATTGTGCTAGGCTGAAAGAATGGTGTCCTACTGGCGTTGACTATCAATTAAGCAATAATATTTTCTGATAAAAAATGTTCGTTATTTAATGCAGGTTTAATGCATAAGCTATTAATTTCTTATATCATGCAACGAGGCACAAGTAATTTATACAGCAGTCTTCATTTGAACTAAGTTTTTAAAAATGTGGTGTCTTATAACTTAGTTTAACGATTAAAAATAGTGACAAGAAATATTTATTTCACGCAGCATATATTAGTAACAAATAACAATTAGAGTCATGAAATAGAACCAGCTAAAGTGAATGGCACCAGCTAAAAGTATTTTCTTGAAATTCGGTTCAATTTGACTTTTCAGAGACATCTAAACGCCCCTATCTCCCTTCAGGATGTACCAAATTTTTACCACAAACCATAAACCTTGTTTTACCAGTTCTAAGATGAAGCACGTACCTGTCCGAGGTAAGCATTTATAATTTAAAACTGGATTTGAATTGAACGTTGATCAAGGCTCAAGCTCTAGTTGTTTTTCAAATTATTGATATCCTTTCCTTCGATCGGTTGGTGTACATGTTTTATTGCTCATAGCAGACTAAAGTGCAGTTTTAGAAGTCAAATATTCCTTGTACAGGCATCCGTGTGTGAAATCGTATGTTTAATTAGTTAAGTTCCTCGTAAAGCTACTTGACACGAATACCGATATTCGATGCGCAAAGAATTTATGCTGAATATTTAGACACTCTTGACCTGTCTCGTTCGTTTATTCTAGCTTTAGCTCTAACGTATCAACAACGGTTTCAGGTGTCAGGAGTCATAACTATTATAAAACTGCAGGTGGATTTTCACTGTCGGTATTTCTTACCTTGGTACACTAATTTCCAGTATAGCATCCATGCATTGCCATGGTTTTTTTGGATGGACTTTGACTCCGTCAGTAAATGATCTTGAAAATGTGATAGCTGTATATTATAAGATTGGTCGAAAAGGCAGCGATTGCAACCATTTGATTAGGTCACGTTATGATGGATCTAGCTTACAGCAATCAGTTGCTTATGATTTGGTTGTTTACTGAGAAAATGTGGAAGTGAGGTTCTCATTTTTGTTAAGTCTTTAGGAATGGGAGTAATGGCATGGGAAATCATCTTGACACGTTTTATTTGAGCTCCAAGTCATTCCAGTGAAGGAATAATATTTCTAGGATGTAGTCAGGTGTGATTGTGATGGGCTAGAATAACAAGCAATAAGGCGTCCGTCACGTTTGTAATAATTTATTTTCAATTCATTTTACTCATTTATCATAAGAAAGTAATTGATTTCAATAAATAAACAAATAAATTACATGTTAATACATCGTTCATTCGCTCATATCACTCTATAGTTTGTTGAAATAAATAAATAAATAAATAGTAAAAAATAAACAGATATGATTCGTTGACATAATATATGAATTGATATTGTGCTAATTAAAATAGCAGTTTTGCGAGAGGTTTTGTCGATTTCATTCTAAAAAACCATTTTTTCAATTAAAATAATAAGTATTGGCGTCGAACCCGTAAATCAGTCTGTCGTCGTCAAGTCAAAGTCCGTCTAAAATTACTATTTTTCCCTTGAGTACTTTTTCTGTTTGGTACCCTAGAGTTTGGCAAAAAAAAATGTCGTGATGCTTGTGTATTGTTTAGTTAAATCTAATGAGCTGCATGATTAGCTGTCTTTGTGCGGTGGTCCAGTGCTTGTGAGTATGCTCCCATTTTGGGCCTGAATCCAATTTTAACTACCATTCTATTGTTCTCAAGATGTAATTCAACGAGGTCTAAATTAAAATTCCTGCCTAATCTACGTCCCAATATGGCATTGTGCTGCTTCATCTTTCAAAGTGCGTATAGTGCAAATTATTATTACATCTCGATATGTCTAGTGCTGTGCTCTGCTGTGTGCTGTGCTATTATATTTGGCAAACTCAACCTAAGTGCATGTGTAAACTAATTTATAAATTCTTATTATCACGTTGTGTCGATGTTTCTATAGCGTCATTTAGTCAATTTGAAAGAAAACGTCTACAGTCATGGTAACAGTTGGTCGAAAACAAGTTCAAATCTATTTCCCGGTGTTGTCTGTTTCATGTTAGTGGGTCCTAATTACGCAAACCAAATAAAACCTAATTCGTTTTTAACCTCTCATGTCCACCTAGTTGGTTGCTTTGTATTGACCCCTATAAGCGATCGTTTGCGGGTCCTCCACAGTCTGAATAGACCTTCCCCATCCGCTACTTCCGCCACCGCCTCCGCCCCCGGACCATCCACCACCGCCCCCGCCACCGCTCGAGTGACCGCCGCTGCCTCCACTGCTCCAGCCGCTGTCGCCCCCATGCCCACCGCTCGAGTAGCTGCTGCCTCCTCCGCTCGGTGGTCCGTAGCTGTCTCCGCCGCCCCCGCTGCTGTGTCCGCCACCGTGTCCGCCACCGCCGCCGCCGCCTCCATGTCCGTGCTCAGCGTGGACCAGGATGATGTGCTTCTCCTTGCCGCCTCCGCCGCCGCCGCCTCCCTTCTTGGCCAGCAGTTTCTTGATGAGCAGGAACTTGGAAATCATCAGGGCGAGCTTGCCGATGATGAGTGCCTTGACGGCTTTGATCTTGATGATCATGATGCCCAGTGGGATCATGAGGGCCATTTTCGCGGCGGCTGCCATGCCCAGCATCATCATGAGCTTCTTCATCATCTTGCCACCTCCCTTCTTCTTCTTGCGACCTGTAACCATGGGAGCGCAATATGCGAGATGCATTAAACTGCATTGTTGTGCGATGTGAAACCGCTTAGGTATTTTATTGTGTGCAACTTGAACTTGAGACATGCTGGCTATAGTGGCTTGGTAGGAGTAATTGCATTATGGTTAGTCGGGTTCGCTGTTGTGTGAGAATGGAACGGACGCCCATTTGTGGTGAGATGGAAATTACGAGAAATTAAGTTCGTCTCTGGGGCACGAGTAATCAGTGGGGAATGATGAAAGCACAATTTAACGGGTTTACGGTATCACGAATTTTTCATGAGTGTTTGTATTCGTTACACCGTGAACTTTAAAAATAGCATTATGATTTTAATGACGAAGATATCAACGTTCGATTGTAAATAAGGAAATGGTCATTTAGATTTAATCACTACAATCTACTGCGACTTGCACCAATTCTTAGTATCTCATAACTTTAAAAAATTTATTTTAATTGTTGCGGCATGAATAATCATAACTTTTTTTACTGTATCTTTTTTGAAAATTTGTTCTAGGCTTATAACCACGTTAATTCTATGTGTTTTTTGTTTAGACACGCCGCGGATTTGCTCGTGCGTAAACGCCAAGATTCACCTGCCGACTTGATTCGTCGTACAACCACACAAGCATTCAATTAAAGCCGACAGCTTCCGTAACCACACATAACAACAACAGCAGCAACATACCCTCAGCAACCTCCGTTGACGGCACGCTGATGTCAATCGAGCTGGCGACGGCTTTGCCCTCGGTGACCGTCTCCCCAGCCCACGACGGCAACGTCAGACGAACCACGTGGCTATCGAAGAAACGCGCCGCCGCAGCATCCATATCAGCCTCGTCCTTCAGATCAGCCTCTTCGACAGGAGCCTCCACTTCCTTGTTCGTCCTCACGACGGACATGAAGTCGCCCATGATCCCGAAGCTCTCCATGCGTCCAAGACGATCCAGGAACACCATCACTTTGCGCTGCACACATGTCAGCGAGAACTGCGAGATGCAATCTGTGTAGATTCCAGAGAGCGCGGCGGTCGCCGTGTTGTCCTGCGCCGACTTCTTGTTGTCCTCTTCGACGTCGATCTCGTTCGCCGTCGACGAGAGCACTTTGCGGAAGTTGATGAATTTGCCAGAGCGATCGGAGTCTGCTGCTTCGACCGGGGTGGCCTCCAGGGGTGCGACAACGTCTGACCGCCTGTTCCACGACTGGCTGGCTTCGTTCCACTCGCTAAATGCGCGCCCCTCGGCGACGGGCTTCCATTGCTGTCCAGCGTCGACGGTAGCACATGATACGTATCCTATCGCTAATATCGCTAGAAGCACAAGTCTCGATGTACCAGCCATGCTGAGCTGGTGCATGTGCGTTGTGGATGTGGTGGAGGTACGGATGGTGATCACTGACTGATTTGCTAAGACGCTGTGCATGGGTTTTATTAGACTGCGGGGAACAAGGTCAGTTGGCCATAGGTCATCGCGGGTCTCCCTACTCACGAGGAATCTTCCCACCTCCATCGCACCGCGGCGGCTGTGGATAATGCAAATCATAATACATGCTACGAAAATATGGCCCAAAACATTGCGGTGTGTGCGCTTTTTGGTGCATGTTTTCTGATTGGGATGTTCGGTGTGAATCTGAAACGAGGAGCGTCAAAAGCGAGATGAAAGAATTTTTTTTGTGTGTGATGTGGTGGAATCTTCCTTTCGTATTATTTTAATAGAATGTGGGAGAGGTATTAGGTATTGTAAAGGTCGGCTGCGGCAGTGTTGGGGTCAATGCAGAGCTACAATGGATGTATAACCGGCGTGCTCGACGTAAGGTGCTTCGCTTGGCATACTTGGGAGAATAAGGACTGACAATTAGTGGCAGGACGCTAATGAAGCGTGCGATTATGAATTGGACCGGCTAGATAAAACTCACAATTGAATTTTGATCGAATTTTTAATTGCATGTCACTTATCGGGTTATCGTACAATCATCAATCATTTTGCTTCTGTACATTTTGTATTGGTGTACAGTTCTCAAAGAACTTTTATGAATGAATATGTAATGAAATAAAATAGTTTTTTTTTGTAAATACGGTTCTGCAAAAGAAAAATGCGTTCAGAAACGAAAATATAATCGCTGAAAGAAAAAAGTTCGCTGTGACTTTCTCTAATTATACCAAAAGGGGATGTTTGAGACTAAATACTGATAAAATCTCAAACTACAACGTCAATTTTGCAGCGAGCAAGTAATTGCAAGTGAAGTCAACCCAAGAATTCACCGATTAAATTTTTGTTGGCTGCTGAAATCTACGAAAAAAATAGGCCAAATAATATCCGAAATCACGACAATGCTGCAAATAATACCACAATTTGTGCGTGATTTTTACTGAACTTGAAATAAAAAATATCGTGCTTGATCCATTATTTCGAATCCATCAGATAAATTATAAGCGCTCGCTATACCTCGTGACTGAAGAGCACCGAGATGCATTGTTATTGTCCAAGGATGGTCTCTTTTCTATAACCGCATCTTTCACATTAGGATTCTCCACTACCACCATTGCTCATCTTCGTTTACCAATGTCGCTGCTGCAGCACGTTGTTCGCGTAAACTTGCAGTCGAGAAAACTTTCCTCTTTGCATAAAATACCAGTCCATGAGAATCGCGAATCGTGCACGGTGCATGCCTTCGTGTAAAACGATAGAGTGTCGATAGCCAACTCAGATACGATTTATTGTTTATTTATGGCGAGGAAATACGCACGCAGTCGCCGGGTGTACTATTGTTTTAGGAAGCACCTAGTTTCTGATGACCAGAAGCTAATTAGTGAATTTCTTATGTTCGAGAGAAAATGCTTTTCCATCAGATCGACGATAATAGCTCATTTTGTACTCTTTGTTGTGGAGTTACTCAGTAAGTTAATGGTTAAGGGGGAGGGCATGCCAGTTAAACAATTAAAATGTATTTATTTTAAATCAGAGAATTTTTCACCTTATTTCACCTTAAAAAATATTGATTTAAGCTCTCATCAACTGTTGGGAAAACCACATCCATAAATATGGACACGAAATCCTCAATTGTGCTGCAGTAATCTTATATTTAGCTTATATTTTCTAAAAGTACTAAAATTTTCTCCAAATTTATCATGACCTCCCTCCAAGAGGGCCACAAAGACTATTTAGGATCAATTTTCGCTCTTTCGTGACGAGTTGTGGGATGTTAGTTTTTAGGCACCAGTTGTACCTATAACATATAACCTCTGGGTTCGATCGTGATAATGATTAACTTGTAAATGCATGTGTAAGAATTAAAATAATCTGTTTGAAATAATAAATGCAATGCCACTGATTTTATCTATTCACAAAAGTTCGACATGTTACTTTAATGACATTGTACTCATTTTCGCATAGAACAAATTTGACCCCTGAAGGTAAATTGCATTTCAGATGCTTCCTTCGGGTTTCTTCCCAGATTTGACCACTTTATAGCTTTTTTACTCGTTCTTTGGTTTGACCCTTGATCTTTTTATATACTTTGCAAACCCACTTGAAAACTTGATAGTCGGAGGAGGTATATACCTTAAGTGGCTTGATTAAAAAAGTAGAAATTTTTGAGTTGTGGATATGCCAATAAGTTTTTGTTGGTGTGATTATATTTGTCAAGATGCATATCCATGAACATTCTGGCTATATCTGGAGAGCTACTAATTATTTTTGTCCGCTTAGCATAACTTCATATTTGCCCCGAAGGTTGCATTCAATCTTTTGCTAATATTTTAAGCACACATTTTTACACACGATAATTTCTACTCCAAGAGTTATCGCTTTTCCAGATGTGTATGGCTGTGTCACTTTTCACTAGCCATTAACCACAACTACTTCCTCACATTTCCCACATTTACTTGTCTTACACATGAAAATCTTAAACTAGGTGCGTGTCTTGTAAAAACCAAATGGTGAAAATGAGAAGGAATATTATCACCTAGATATTTTTATGAATGAATATACCGGAAGTTACGCGTTGGAAATTCATTGCCATTTACCCACAATTCTTTCCTCGAGGAGATTCGTTATAGATGTATGTAACGAGCAAGGCTCCATTTATTGTCTACAATATCCGTCTCCAATACCCGTCTACAATTTGCAGTAGAAAATTTTGCCTTCTCTATCGACACTGACAGTGAATTTTAAATAATAATCGGTTTGATAGGAATGTCTCGATTCAAGAGGACGACACATTTCCAAATGTGGTTTTGTCGTGCAATTGGCACATGGCCGACCTCGAAATGAGTTAGACATATGGCAAAAGTAGTAGCGAGTATATACGTATATCTTTTTCCCATTCACTACTGGCTTACATAGGTAAAAGAGAATCATGAGCAACAGAACGATGCCAGTTTTACTATTAGCGTAGGTACACAGAGATGTGAGCAAATCAAAGAGTTTTCAGTGTAATGCTTGCAAATTAAGTAATAAATTACGTTTACAAAAGATGCATTATCATCGCATAAAAATTCATTTGGTTTTTTATTGCTTACTTTTCTATTTCCACTACACCTTTTCGACATTCGCAGACAAAAACTTCCTCTAAAATCACTTGATTTAAAAGTGGGTTAAACTGGTTAAACTTAAAATTAATTTAAAAACATGCTGATAGCAAAGTTTAATTTGCAAGATTTTACGTGATGAGAATCCAAGTGCTTGAGTAATCAAGAACGAAATAATAATTAAAAGATACTCTACACTCCACTCATATAATAGCGTCCCATTCAAGTATACATCAACATGAACAGTTACTCGCAATAAAACAAGATAATGTGCGAAAGAGGTATCATGTGTGATGGATAAAATAGATAAACTTTTCTTACATGATACAAAAGATTGTATTACGCTGTAATCAAGTGGGCATTACAGAACCGTCGAGATGCACTAGGGAAGTGGTCTAAGAATTCGTTATTGTCCGTTGATAAACATGTCCGTCGACTTGTGAATTACAAGGTCAGGGGTCAACCAAAGAAGGTAATACAATGAGAAAGTTACCGGATGATTTGTGTGCAGTTCGCGAGAGAGTAAACGGAGGCTGGACACTGTCCAATAGTCTAGGCACTGTTAAATAATTGATTGGTTATATAAGATGGTACAATTCTTTTCAGTATAGTGACCGGCAGATCTCCATTTCACTCTAGAACAAGTCGAGCAAGTTGCTTGGACGAATATAGATATAGATGGAAGATACACTTTTACTTAATGGAAGAACGCTCAGGTAAAAATGGAATCATTTTTTTGTAATTAAAGTGCTTTTTACAATATAGGTCAGCGTACACATTAATTTGATCTTCGGATGAGTCACATATTATTTTAGATAGATCTGTTAAGTTTTTAAAATGAAACTAGGGAAAATTGAGTTACACTACCCATTTAAAATCCGTGTTAAATATTAACAAAGGGGAAATTATAAAATGCTACACGTTTTATGTTATTTGAATAACAATGGGGCTAGGAGGCAAGTTTAATTAAAAAATATTTTATTTTTAAATTGATTTGCACATTTTCATGTTACATAAATCCAATCATTTTCGGGAAAATTTTATCACTTGCATTGGCGCCTTTGGCCGTTCTACTAATGAATAAACCGTTCTGTGATTGCATTGCATGAAATATAATTGGATAAGATAGAAACATGTGGCACTAAATCGGAGTATGCAGGAAGCATGCAACTAAAGTACCTGTCATGTAAAAAATAAAAATAAATTCTATTTTTCGGGAATGCTCATAAACATACATTTTATTGCTTCGATTTCCTTCCATCAGAAAGCTGGATGAGTGAATGGGTATACAAAAGAGAATTTATTACGAAAAACATCAAAATGAATAAATAAATTCCTCATTAGAATTGAATTACTTACAGTCGATATCCGCTCTGCAACCACATCAAAATGAATATGAACCATGTTTATATTTTCTATCCAGTGAATACAGTTTGATATTTGGGCCAATTGTACAAGCGACATTCAATTGTAATTGCGTATTTAAACGGTTACGAAGCGAAAAGCATTTTTTTATTTGTGTGTCAGTTGGTTAACTCTGCCATCCATGGACCAAACATGCATTCCTCTGTGTTGACTTAATGGCACGCTGCAGATAGCTGCTACGTTATGGTAATAACTTATCAGAAACAGCGAACAAAATGATAGACAGTATTGTTGGCATGTGTGCTACTTGCTCGCGATGAGTAGTGTGTATGGACTGCATATTTTTAATTCTCTTCCCATCTGACAGCATGGGTGTTTTCCGTCGTTGTGTGCGCTTATTTTCACTATCTTGTTGTCTGGTACAACGCCTGGCTAGCTAAAATGGTTGATTATGAAAATGTAATGCGTACAAATGATTCTATACCATCGGTAATATCATCAAAAAAATTAAAGGATAAATGCAAAAATATATTTTTCTGATTTTGTTCTAATGCTAATTGCGTGCTAAGAGCGTGTTTCATAATTGCTCCCAGCTAAAGATAATATGTATGTTTTTATCAATTTTTTACCATTTCAAAAACATTTATTTCTATTATTTTTGTTTTTATGAATGCAAGAATTATCCTCTGACGGTCAAATGTTGGTTTCAAATGTTGATAGCATTGTTATGGATGTATCTGTTTTTTTTTTAGATTGAAACAGTATAATTTTTTATCAATGTTCTTGGGTATAGAAGTCAATAAACGATCAATAAATAAATAAAGGTCAGATACTTAAAGCCGATTGTGGCGGAACAGAGCTGAAGTCTAGTGTAGCTCTTTGTTTACATATTTTTATATCTAGCTAGATTTTCAAATAAAAGTGGCCTTGGTGATTTTTTTCAACCAGTTACACCAACCCTGGGACTCAGTCAGTGTCGTGAGTCCGTTGGGGTTAGTTTTTGACTGTGCAAGTGAAGTGAACTGAAGTGAACTGAAGTGCAATTGTGATTAGTGGCATTTATAAATGAGAAGATTTTACTAACTCTTGTCTTCAGAGATTCAAGCAAATTCGGGAACTCAAGATGCATTACAATAAGGTAGGGGTCATATCGCAGCATGATAAACGAACGGCATGCATTTTGTGATTTCTAGGCACCTCAGCATGCATAGTGTATGCCCTATAAAAAAGTATACCACACTTTTAATTTCGTGTATCAAAACTCTACTAGTTCCTATTTGTTTCACAATCTAACAAAACACACAAACCGTTTTATCGTCCCTACTTAAAACTAACCTAAATCTCGAAAATTTCTCACACATCTAGCCAGAATAATCTGTATCTAAGAAAACATTTGTGTACATCCTTTCTCCTCAATAGTTTGACCTCTTCACGGCTGACCATAATTAGAGTCATCAACTTGACCCTGCTAGGCCACCACGCAGTGTGCTGAGGGCTTCTTGCATAAAACCTGTCTCGTATGCACATGTTGCACGGCTGAAAGTTGTATTAACACATTTAGCGTGCGTTGTCTTTACAACCTATTGTGAAGCTTTAAAGTATAATATGTTGTTAGCACAGGCCGTGTATATATATAAAAAATATACTTGCGTGACTAACATAATATGGGTAAAAAAGTGTTTGCTACAGGCAAATTTAAAAAGGTTTTAAAAAACATTTCTTTGCACAGTCTTGACAGTGTGACATTGACAATGACATCAGCAAAGTCATGCCTATCTTGTCAAATAATGCGTAATTAAAATTTAAGTAGTCAATGCACGACGCGACCACTTGATACTATTTTTATTAACATGTTTAGTTGAAAAATTACACAATGAATTTTTTTAAACATACTTGTTTGATAGACTTAGCTGCCAGGCCAGACTGGCATGTAGAAAACATAGACTTTTGTAGTGTGGAGTCGGTGCTTTTTGCAACGGTACTCTTTATGCATCAACTATTTTATTGACGTACAAATTGCTTGAACTATTTAAATGAATGAAAATAAGAATGGATTTTCATGGTGACCTGAAAAAGCTGAGAAAGTCGATGTCAGGAAAGTAAACAAATTAAAGAGGAAATGCAAGATGAATATGAAGGAAAATAATGGAATGTTGCTCTTCAGGCTGCGTATGGGTAGGGGTTTGTTGGCAAAAATACTTTTTGTAAATGATGCCTATGACGCGTTCATGTTTTTTAATTTAGTCTTATTAAGACTAATGCCTGAACTCCATTAGTTTTAGTAGCAGAAAAAATGTTTCCTCTACTCACACCGCTCAAATTATTCACCCGGAAATGCACAATTTCCTCCAAAAACTCCACAATTTGGCAAGTTTTCACGTACTAACGGAACACATGCGCTGGCATTATGCACTGCAGACTTCCATGTGAAATTCAAATTTATCCCAAACAATTAATTATCAATCCGGAGTAGCAGGTCATGTAGGTACGCATGCAATAATGATCCTACAACGATCTTAATTACACTTTGCAGCACAATTCATAATCGTGTTAGGTGTCATTTCGGTTTCATGCCATATTTTTTCAACAGACATGCTAACCTCATTCCGTTGACTGGGTTGCCGAAAATTCACACACTTTAGATTCGAAAGAGAAGATGGGTTCTGATGACCATGTAATTGTACATTGTTGAGCGGATGATGTATTCTTATATATTTTTTTTTCACCCTCGGGACATCCATCTTCATCGGTTTCAGTTTCGGGTTTGTGAGCTTGATGCCAGAGATGATCACCATCAATCGCACTTAAGGCTGTATCAATCAATCGTGTAGGTATTTGGTTCCTTAGTCGATGATAAATCGATTTTAAACGTAGCGAAATATAGTAAATTGCATTCGGATCAACCACGACTTTTTATGCATGAAGGTGATGATCAATTCGCATTTTTTTTGTGTATCACCCAGAGGCATACAATATAAAAATTATTTCCTCCAGCAAATAGATTCTACACATGTGAGATATTTCTTCCACACTGGATGAAAATTTCGTCCGTCTCGCACACCGGCTATAAAGCAAACAACTACGACTAAACACATATATTCCGCAATTGGGTACAAACGAGTGAATGTAAGCTATAGCTGGCATCTTCATGGATACATCCTCTTCTGTCAGGCGGCAGAACTTCCACTTGAAATAAGTTGTCATTGAGACCGCACCTAGCACCTTTACCTGTTCCGTTAGGCCGGAGACCCATCTAACGTGCACCTTTGGTTGCTGTTTTCATGTAAACCTTACGCTAAACCTCGCCTATTCACTGTACCTTGAATAATCGATTCAATTCAAACCATATCTAATGTTCGATAATGACTAGGAAAATCACCGGATTGACCCCAAATGAAGGTCACGTGTAGCCCTCTAGGAGCGAGGTCAAGAAAACTTTGAGGAAAATATTGATCAAGTGCTGTTTTTTGATAACTTAGCATTAAAAGATTAGGATTTAGATGATGCAAAGAAAGATATCGAAACATTCTTGATAATTTTATTGATTTTTTTTTGTTATTTAATTTGATATATTTTCTGTACTATCTTTTATCGGGTGTCAATTTCTATAACTACCGTAAATGGCATATAATAAAAAAAATCGGAAATCTCGATATGATCTGATATTTAGCTCTACGCAAATTAATTAGTACCTTCATGATCGTGACATCTCTGTGTCAAGAATCACAGGGCCCGAAGCAAAAAATATAAACCCCCGCCCACGGCATACCACTGAATCAACCAATAGATAATGGCGTGTGTTAAATCTCCAGCTAAATAAAATAAATTACTGTGTAAGCAAGAAGCCATAACGCCTCTAGATTCAATGCTATAGCATGAAAATCTGCAGATATCGGAGGGCATCACGCGAACTGCACACAACCAATAGATACTCCCATGGGAATTGGGATTGAGTACTATAACATGATGATAATTACATACTAGTGCGATATTTATTGATACATTTGAAATGGAATATACTTTAATTATATGGATAGTTAACTGTTACATGTTGTACGCTTTTACGAGTCCTCATGGTGGTGCCATGTTGTGAATAACTGGAAAATTAAGACTGACATATCCTGTGGAAGTATGTAGGGAAATGTTACTCTGATAGTGTACTACATGAAATGAATCAAGTGTAAAAATGTCATTCTTGCCGCTTTATTCGTGGACGGCAGTAAATGTTTTGTCTGAAGGCATCACAATTTCATGAGATGTACTTTTTTTGCATCTGAGTTTTAATGGTTAGTAGTTTTATGTTAGACAAAATTGCAATTGGCGGTGAGCATGTTATGTTCGAGATGCTCGGGTATGCTAAGTGAGTGCTTGAATAGAAATAATTCTCAAGATGCAATAATATTTTCCTGTAACAACCCACAAAAAAGAAATTCGACTATGAAATAATGCCATCAGAATACGTGAATGAAACATTAATTCACATTTTACACCATTTATTGGTTCGGATTTTAAGGAATTTTAAGTGTTTGATAGTGCAACGGGAACTTGAATTCTTCAGAAATATTATATATTCGGTAGAGGGAAATTCATAGGTAAAAATGTTCGAAACGTTTGGGATTTTCGAAACATGGATCTAGATTTCAAGTGGTCATTGGACCCGTTAATGAAGGTGCTGGGAATCAACTTAGCAGTAGCCGTTCACGTAAACCACCGTAAACGCAAATCTAATGAAAATGTGCAAGTTCAAATCAACTAATTAGTTGTAATAAAGAAGCCAATCAGATTGCATCTGAGCCGTCGCCAGTTTTCCAGCTTTTTTCCCTCGCTTACAACCTCAAAAATAAACGATGAGTCCGATCATAGATACACTTCGCGGGTTGTTATTCTAGATTATGTTTCGTTAAAATTGAAGTGCTAACTAAATGTGTTTATGCACAGCTCAAAGATAAAACATTTCCACATATTTCCGAATCGGAAACGAGACCCATAAAGTAGCTAGCTAAGATAAACTAGCAAAATTTGCTATCAGGAAGCGGAAAGTTCAGCTTTCAAAATCAATTCCTTAAGACATTTTTTCTGAAAACAATTAAGCTAATCATGGCCACAGCATCCACCCATGGATATATAATCGGAAACGAGACCCCAGTATAGCTAAACTGGAATAGCAATATTAGCCATCTGTATTTGATCCGGAAGAGGAAAGCTTAGCTCTCCTGAAAACAGTTTTTAACTATTCAAACTATTAAGGCTACTTAGCCTCATCCTCGCCTGATTATTTCCCAGACAGAATCGGAAACGAGGCCCACTATGCCATCTCGCACCCACTTCACACTGCACACATCTCAAACATCCAAACAAGTTTACCAATTTTTTCATGCCGGATATTTTATTTCAAGCCCTTGGGCATTCATGATTGAGAACTGTTACACGACCAACACGGCACGCATACAGTATGCCCAATATGAAATATGCGTTCACGCATTTTTGGTGCTATTACTAAATAAGAGGCTTAACACATTGTTGGACCAGTCAGATGTTTTGTAATGTGTGTGTGTGTGTGTGTGTGTGTGCTGTCTTGAATACTGACACAAACTGACACAACCTGCAGAGACCTAATTGAAATAATTATAGAGTATTGTTGGGAATGTTCGTCGCTAATGCACTGTGAAAATTAATCACGCTGGTGTAGCTGTGAGGTGCGATGGTCGAATCTGGTGCGATAACAGACGGCTCATCATGAGAATGGTAATTAAGGATGGTTTGTGAGACGTTGTTGGTGAGTAATATGATGTGGGCTTGGGATAAACCTGTGTAGACACCTGTTTTGAAGTTATTACATAGAATTTATACTATGTTATAAGTTTTTTAGTAAATTAGATTGTAATAAAATAGTTATGGCATTCAATTCTGGGAAATGTAATAAATAAATAAATAAATAATTAGATAAATACAAATAAACAAATAAGATTGAAACGATATTATATAAATAAACAATTTAGATGTAAATTTAAATAAAGTTGTACACACTTTATAGACATCTTAAATGTGACCCTTGGCTCTATGGCTCATGGCTTAGAGCTGGAAGATCGTAGATTAATAAAAATAATGCTAGTACTATAGCACATAAAGTTCGGCTTTGACTTATGGCTTTGGATCGATCGACTCCATCGCGCCAAAATATTCCGAGTACATTTTGTGATGCTCCATTTTCTCCTCGTGCCTACGAACCATCTGCCCAAACTGATTAGAAGTTACATTTCTCAAAGTCATCGAAACGGACGAAGACAGTTGCGTCGGGTGCGTGAAAAACTCTCCCGAGATTGTATTCAGATTTTTTTTGGCACTCACGATTTTCGTACTGCCTGCAGCTGATCGAGAAACAATATCAGACTGCGTTTGATTGTTATCAAAATCACGCGTAAAATTGGCAATGCCTTCGCCGTTATTTACATCAGGGGTGGTTTTCAATTTCAACCTATTCGAGTCCCCATTTACAATGCCAGGATGACGCTCCATAACTGGCATTGAAATGTAATTATTAATATTGTAAGTTGGTGCTGAAGTCATTTGTGGTACCAAATTTGGCAATGCGTACCTTTGAATTCGCTCATTATCTGCAACTTGATTATTTTTGAATACGTCAGTCACTGGTCCAGTTAGGTAGTCGTGATGTTGTTTCAAATTGTTACTGCGTATGCTTATAATTGAATCTGTGGTTGTTGGCGGTTGAGGCAATGGATGCAAATTCTGAGCCGAATGCGACATTTTAGTCACTGGATGATTCAGAGGAAGCGGTGTGACAAAGTAATTCGCCGAGTCCGTTGTCCGCTCTGATTTTCTATATGGGCCATTGACATTGTGATTCAGGAATCTGTTTTTCGGTATATTTCTTAAATAAATCTGCATCGGTGAGACAAGTTTCTGACTGCCATCATCCGGCAACAGCCGCTCATTGCTTCGTTCGTTTCCTGCATTTAGATTTGCCTGATGAGAAAACCTCTGTTTTGGCACGATTCGAAAATGATTCCTAGTCGCTGGGTCAAGTCGATGACTTGACCTACCCAGAGAAGACAATATTCGGTTGTGTTGTCGTCTTTCAATGTCGTGACCTCTATTGTAAATATTAACTCCTAACTGGGCAGCATCAGGTGTGTCTTCTTGAAACTTATTTACTTTGAAACCTGTTGGATATCTCACACCGCCACTTGTATCAAGCTGTAATTGCCGCCGGTATTCCCCTAAATCATCGCCATTATTTAGGCCATCCTCTATTTGCTCGCGCGATTTGCCCGACGAAGATAAAAGATGAAAAGGCAATTCGTCATCTGCATTTCGAAGATGCCCATCTGACAGGTACTTGACATTCACGCCTTGCATATCATGTTCATTGCGCCTAATCGACCTAAAAGGCTGGGACCAGAAATCAGGCTTCAAGTGCGTCCTATTTCCTTGTAATTGTGGCCTTATTTTGGTCTCAGCCGCGTCATGTCAGAAGGCAGGAGGATAGCTCCGGCGGTACGGGCTGGATGGATCGCCGGGTGGTCCGGCGAAAGAGAGGTGATCTGTGTGCCAGTCGGGGGGTGGGTTGGGGTGGTGGTGGCTGGGAGGGTGATGGCTGCGTTTCTCCCAGTGGCTCGGCGGACTGATGACGAAGTGGTGCGAAGGGGCTTTCTCGGCACTCTCGCCGAAACCTGCGACAGGAGAGTCAGAATTAGGATGTATCTGCAGAGAAAATGTCGGAAAAGTGATAAGGATTTTGCTGCAAACGGATAAAAAGGGAGATTACGCGCTCTAGTTCAAACGGGTTCAAAGGTGACGCTATTAGGGCATATCTTCTGAAAATACTCGTCCTGACAAGTATACGGCAATTGAAAATTAATTTGCATGTAATCAATTTGTTAGTGCCATTGGTATGTCCAAGCGCCAGAAGATGCAATATTTCTGAAAAAGAGTCGTCTTTAAATATTTATAATTAAAATTAGTCGCAGAGAAGCAAATCCCACAGTCTGAAAAGAATCGTGTCTTGCTTAAGGATTTCTGAGTGTCAAGTTACTAGAAAATGTAGTTATATTTCATGCTCTTGGACACTATCATATACGATTTTTGTCCTGTAAACCTACAAAAGATTCTCGAATGAAAGTTCATCGAATTAAACAATTAATTTTTCAACCCATGTATGGCACGGAACACAATCCATGGCAAGTCTAGGTGACTTGAACGCACGACACAGCATCCTTCCGCACATGAACAGATAATGAACGCTTATTTTGGTGACCTATTCACAGTCGGCGCGTTTGACATTTACCGATCGAGCGACGAACATGTTCGTTGATGACGAACCCATCAAGTTGCACGCACACGTCGCACGCAGAGTTAAATTCCGCCATCAATCACACTGATAATAACAGTACGATCTGTCATCGGCTGACACTTGCAACAGTTATCTAAATTGTAGGAGCCGATTTGATCGGCGGCCGGCTCCGAGGCGACACTAGCTCGCTCCTGCTGCGATCCGGCGAACTTTGAAGACAGATTTCGGTCAATTGGTCATGGTCGGTATGCTCGACATACTGGCGGCCGATTTTTGTATCAAGAACTTGGTTGTTTTTCCGCGGATATCGCGTCGAGCGAGCGGGCGAGATGTAACGGTGCTATATTTTTGTCACCAAATTTGAATTGTCTCAGAGGTGTTGGCGACGGCGTGACGTTGACGGATTGACAAAGATTCGCGTTTGATCCGGGTGCATTTCGATTACTTATCAGATTTTTATTGGGATTTAAAATAAATTTCTTTTTCATCGATAAAACTACATTTATTTTCTTCCAATTGCTTAGATAATTTTGTTACACGTTAAGGTGGTTGACGGAGCAGGCACCTCCACGGACGAGTTTTATGACGTGGCACCTCCACCACCACCAGTGCTTCTAAAAACTAATTTTTACTAGCGAAAATAAGTTACTTGACACTTTCTTTTTCAGAGAAACAAGACGGTGGTGTCAAAGGGTGGAAAAGCGACATTTCCAAGGTCTTCGGCCACAGCTTTGTAACTAGGGCGGAAAACTGACGCTAATCTGAAATAGAGAAATATTTACAAGAAATTATTGCATCGACCGTCCGATATTAATCACTCATTGGTTGAAATTAAAACAACATTTGGTTAGTAACAAAAACAGTTTATTATTATATTAAAAAGGATCACGGAAATAACATTTCAAATGACAGACAGCGACAGAGAAAGATTTGCGAATCACGCGAAAGAGTACGGCGTTATTTTTTGCCGAACAAAAAATTTGCTGTTCCTGAGTATACCTTGTTTATTATTAAAAACGAAGAACCAGTTCAAAATTATGTCCCTACCGTGAGTCGAATCCAGATATTTCATCTGATAATAAATATCATCCTATGCTTGCATCGTCTGATTGCAGTTTGGTCCATATCAAAACTTACCATTTCACATATTTTTTAAATAAATTATCATGATATTCTATCTTAGAAACGCATGTCACGACACAAAAACTTCTTCCGTCTACTTTACACGGGTCCAAATAAAAATGTTTGACCTCAGAAAACAATCATTAACACTTAATTTTGTCAAATAGATCTCATCAAAACTTCAAAATTAAATTTCCCCGTCTCTGCACTCGATTGAGTCCACTCTGGCCTTCATTTACCTTTCAGCATGCTTTTGAGCGCGCCTAGCTTAGCGAACGCGAACGCCAGGATGCTGAGGGTGACCGCCTTCCAGGATAACACGGTGGTGAAGGTCAACACCCCTGGCAGCAACACCCCCATCAGCAGCACCTTCAGTCCCACCACGAGCTTGATCAGGAAGAACAGGATCTTCTTCTTTTTCTTCTTGGCACGTCCTGCAAACAGATTCGGATTCGTTATTGGATGAGCGAGCGAAATCCTTCAATTTCACAACATAGGGGAAAAAAAGCACTTGGATTTTTTTTTGTTTGTAACAAAAACGAGCAGCCCTACTTAAAGGTCACAGATCGATTAGAAATTTGGCAAAAACTTTCGTGGTGACTCAGCGAGGTGCTGTATAGTTTTTGAGCAAAATCTGTTCAGCCATTTTGTTTTTATGAGCAAAAAACCGTAAATTTTTCAGTTTTTTGGTACTAGCTTCGTAACTGATTAACCGATCCGCACCAAATTTGGATTGAATATATATGATAACAAGTTAAACGAATTGCCTAAGTTTCAGATTTGTACATGAAGTATTTTGCTAATCAGATTTTTTTTTGCCTCTAAACGGTTTCAATACCGATTTATATTCGGTTTATTATATGATTGTCAAATGCTTTCCGTTTGGATTTCCTCAGGGAGATTACGGCTCGCTCATCCTGCAACGAGTGTATAGGCTCTACTAATCGTTTACTGTCGACAAACTGTCGTTTTTCTCAAACTCTTCGTTTTGCATAATTTTAGCTGTAATTTTATTACTTTGACTACACGTTCTGTGGCTTGAGTTAATATTAACCCTCGTGTTCATATAATTCTGCGTGGGTGCTCTAAAAAACAACTTGGAACGAATTAAGGTTTGATTATTCAATACCAAACCAACTATTAAATTTTAATTTTAAATGTAACAATGAAGTTCTAGATAAGAACGTTAGATATTGTTTCTGAGAGCGTTACTTGTTAATTAAACCTCCTTCATAGATAACCGTGCACTATATACTATTATTTAAAGGATACGTTTTATATGCTTCTGCCTTGAGTTGATAATTATTAACGCTCTGCTTATTACTCCCTTCCAACCAATCTCACATATCGATGACTTACCACGCCCCTAATTTTGTGATGCATCTTATGTTATCATTATAAATCTATACTAAACGCTTAGCTACATATATCATTAAAAATGTAATACATTTCTCTTGAATTACACGTCTTCAAGGCGCAGGCGTATTTGAAATACACCGTCATTGTCTTCTCGAGTAGAGACAAAAGATACGAACAATGGTTTTCAATTTCTTGCGGCGGGATCTGATAGCTACTACACTCAGGTTATTTAACAATTTCGCTAAATTATAGCTGCTAGAGATTGGCAAGAAACGAACTGAGGTTTTCGGTCAAACAGATTGACCCGTCAAAAGCGACACCACCACAATAGCGCAGCTATAATAGCTGCAACTTTACACCAGCCAAATCGTGATTATGCACTTGTTGGATCACGTGCAACACGCTGAGCTAATCAATCAGTGGAAAATTTGCTACTTTTTCCATTTTTATTTTTTGGAACTACCAAAATACGCGCGAGTGTGTCAATCACGAAATACGTGGCGCTATTCTAATCGCCCGTGAGCGGTGGAATGTGAGTTCAGCTTATTCAATCTGTTGTACAATATCTCATTGTTAATCAACAGTTACAAAATAAAATCTAATCCACACTCTTAATTTAATTTATTTTCCGCTTAAGGTAATATTTTAACGAAATTAAGATATGTGGTGTTTCGTACCTTCGTCAATGTCGGACGGCTCTGAAATGATCTCGTTCATAAATCCATACGCCTGCTCCAGTTGGTCCCATATCCACGACTTCGGATCTGCAATGCTTTTCACCGGAAAGTCTTCGATTTCCCGGGCGATCTCCAAGAACGTCTGTTTCGGACCAAAGTCCAGCGTCGGGTCGACTTTTCTCAGCCGCGTAATCGACGCGTGCGATCGATTAAGCAGATAATTAGCCGCGTTGTCGGTGACCGGAATGTAAATACGCTTCGCACCCCGTCGATCTCCGATCGATTCCAATCCAGAAATGTCTTTGACACCCACAAGCAATCCGTCTATTCCATTTCCTGCAGAACGCACACCACTTTTCTTGCCGTTCCCGTTCACCGTTGATAAACTCTCGCCATTTTCCTCGTCGCTTTTCCCGATTTCCACGCGCTTTTCGGTGGCGGCGGCGACGACGACGAGCGCGACGCACGCGAAAAACACAGCCACACATCTAAGCGCCATGGCCAAGGGAGATCGTCTGCAGCTGGCAGAGATGTCACTCACTCGGTCCGCGTCTCACAGTCATACCCGGCTACACCTAACACGCGACTCAGATCTCCATTCACCGATCTCGCATCTTATATATTAACTATTCACATCTCCAGTGGGACGATATAGGACTTAAAAAAAAAAGGTCAGATCAAAAAAAGATTCGTATATAATTTCGTGTGAGATTTTTAAATGAATTAATTCTTATCCCCTATGACCTTCGGGCACGCATAAGTGCAACTCATCTCTGGCGCTCCGTGCGCTGAGATCTGACTCCTCATTGGGCGATGCTTTTCTGTACCACTAACATCGTTGCCAATCAAAGGGTGGGGAATCGAAATGAAGAAAAGATTGATTCACACAGCGACGGGCAAAGGTTTTTGCCCGCAGAAATTCGCAGCGTGCTCGATGCATTATTTGCACGCTGGTAGAAAAGTCAGTAAAAATGAATGTCTGCAAACAGTGATTATTACTTGTATGCAGAATTACTTACAAGAGGGTTAATCAAAATGCAGCAGGGGGAACTGCGTTTGTGCACGAGCACGTGGTTAATGCAAATCATTGCACTGATGAATAGTCGCATGTCAGAGGTCATCTGTAAGAACTACGAAAGACAATGCGAACACGATCTCGATGTGCATGAAGATGAAGATGGTCCCGAAAAGTTAATTGTCGGGACCATTGCTCTGTGCGTGATACCGATGGGCACCCATATCGGTAATGACATAGCTTGCTGGGAGCAATTACGGTTGGGCACGCATCAGCGTTTTGGTGACATGTCGAACGAAATATGCCTCTGCTCTCGTTCGAAGAGAGTTTTGACACAGATATAAATATGCATACGCAGCTTGAGATTGAAAAGTTCGGTGACTTATTTGTTATGATGATGCTCGAAAAAGTGTTGTATACCAAAAAAAAAAAAAAAAAAATCATGTAGTTTTTGCAATTTGAGAACATTGTCTGGAATATTTGTTGTTTATATGATACACATCATGATTTTTAAATGGGCAAATAAATTTTGAATAACATTCTGTAGTGGCAGGTAAAGGGCCAACAGCTATTTGCTGTTTTGATCCTTTCTACGAAGAAGAAAATTGCTCCTTTGATATAAGCATCGGATAAGTCCAGAGAGTACATATAAACGAGCTTACATCTGAGTTGTATCTGAATGCACTCACAAAACAATACCAATCAATCGATCGTTGGGGCGGGGGTTACGCTCCAGAGAAGCTGCTATATAAAAACCAACAATGAATTATTGGGACGTGTGTCTCAATCATCGTTTCAGCGCACGTTCGTTTTTGGCTTTACAATAGATAATAGCACAGGCTACACACCTCTGGTATAAAATTCTTCGCACAATATGCTGTCATTGTTACACCTATTTATTCACACCCTGTGCACACGTTATTTCTCTTGTGTGTGTGTGTATGTGTGTGTGCCAGCCACTGATTGCATTCGGTGGGGAATAATCATTAATTTCCTAACCAATTAAGTAGCGTTACTTGCATGAGATGAAGAAGATTCCGATTTATCACCTCATCACCTCGCATGTGAAGATGAAAAAGAACATTCTATCAATGGTTTACATTTCGAATCCGTGGCTGCAAAAGCACCGAGTACAAAGTATATAATTGGAGTCAGTCAATGGATGGTTATGAAAATTAAAGATGGTCGTATATCGTAAAAATACAAGAATGCATGGTACTTATAGGTACTATAATGTGTATTTGCACGATATATGACTAGCATAAGCAAGTGAACACGGAGTTCACCCTTTGAGACCTCTGAATAGGAATGGCGACATGTCATCTAGGTTTACTTTGAAACGTTTTTATATGCAAATTTTGGGTGGGGCTCAAGGGACAAAAAATTGTAGAAGAAAATCACTGAGTTCGAAAAATTGCAAGTTCTATAAAGTAATTTTCTGAGCTACCAATTTAACCGTTGTAATTCTAATCCGTTAGAATAGTAATAATATTTTCTATTAGTTTTCTCACACGAGCAGTTGAATTCTAATTTACTCTGACTAGAAGCGAGGATAATACGAAAGATGTATCTGTTTAAGCGAATTATTTCACTTTTATTACATGAAATGGTTCCTCGATGTACACAGAATTCTCTCATCGACATCTTTCTCCTACAGATAAGTGTTCTGTTTTGGGTACAGCCGGCAACAGCATCAGTATAAAGGTGGGGCTAACCGTGACAAATTCAATAATCATAATTTCCCACCTTTGTGAATCATTATGGATCTGCTCTCGCCCGAAATGATCTTCTCTCATCTTTGTAATCCAGCAGTTTATCCGGTCTGAATATAGTCTCGTACAGAGCGTTCGCACGGTGCAATGCACGAACGAATTCTAACGAGATATCATGTTGGATTCGAGAATGATTTAGCACGGATAATTTGGATGGGCTGCACAATGTTGCCATTATTATATTGCTGAAACTTCGCTAACTGTTGCTTGCAAAAAATGTCGCTTTTCTACAGCTATATAAAATTGCAATACTTTTTTGTGTTGTTATTGTTCATTGATCGTATTCAGTTTGGGCTATCTTTGAACGTAGGTTTATGTGTTACAAACATTTTTTTTATTGCTAAAGTTTATCATACATTGTTGTTATGAAGTTATTGATTCTTGGCAATTGGTGTGAAGTTGAATGAAAGTCTGATCTCTGAAAATATCTTGTATATTTGTGTTACTGTCGTTTCGCTTATAGTATAATGACATTAAATTGTCAATTGCACTCTACCATTGTGGAACTGTCAGGCAATTTTTTTAACAGTAAGCGTTGATATGTTGATTTGTTGATAGCAATTTATTATTTTTATCTATTCACACAAAAAAAGTGTGAATTGTCATTATGTAAATTAATAACAGTACAAGTCAATTAAAATAATATCTAATAATCATAAGTCACAGTCAGATTATGTAAGGATCGTCTGCCAAAGGGCATACATCAATCTCTTCCTAAGAGCCAGGACAGGAAGCATTGTTCATTTGAAGCAAGCAACACAGATGTTGTCGTTGTTGTGAGTGCCTCATGATTACACGCCGCGCAATATGTATGCTGGCTTAATCCACAAGTCAGCAAAGCAACAACACAAATCACAATCAATGAAAGAGTGAATAATTACTTCATCGGTACAAACACCAAGACAGCGAACTGCGAAGCAAATGTAAGCTTTTCTATATTTGACATGACAATACAATAAGTCTTGTTTGAAAATCGTGCTTTGGTTTAGTGTTATTTTGTCCCTATAAAACTGGCTAAGTATACACACATTTTTTTTACACAATTTAAACCATATTAAGCATACATTGTTAGTTATTGGTAAATACTGATAGTAGGCAAGATAAACATTTTTACAGTTGTCGTAAATAATAATATAGGAATTCTTTTTTATAGGAAACTTCTAGTTCTATCTTATCTCAAGTTTGATTTACTGACCACCAAATAATTTAACAATTAAATACTAATTCAAAAATAAGTTACTATTTTTCATTTTAACAAACATGACTGACAGTCTAAAATCCATCGCGCTACCAAACCTAATTGAGTGGCTTTTGCGCCCCGTACGCCATATCATGCCCGTCAACACTCTGCATCTTGCGCGCATCTGCCGCAAACAGCACCGCGCCCGACGGCACGAAATCATCATCCACCGATTTACCACCCCTCAAGCGATCGGCCAAATTCAGCGGAATCACCCTCTCGACGTCGAGCGCTGGTGGCGGCCCTGCTTCGACCTCGTCTTCGGTGTCGAAACTGCGTCCGTAGGAACTGTGTCCGTAGCTCTCGTGGTGTCCCCCGCCGCCGCCGCCCCCGCCGCCCCCGCCGCCCCCGTGGCCGCCGCCGCCGCCTCCGTGGCCGTGTTCGACATGTTGGACTTCGCTCGAGTGGGTGTGCGAATTGGAGTAGACGGGCTTTTGGATGATCTCGTAGTGGACACCCTTGGATCCGCCCCCTGTGACAGTCGGAGATGCGTTATGAGTTTTATTATTACCGGAATTGATGAGTATGGTGATCACTGGTGTTTGACGATGCACTGTTTTGACAACTGGCCCTGTGGCACTGGGCTAATGGCGTTGGTGAAATGAAAGGGTGGTGATGAACCTATTCTAGTCTAGAAGGGAGGAGACCCAGTGTCGACACGTATAGCCTACTCCTGTCGAAAAGCACCAAGGGGACCACCGGCTTTATACAATAGGATTCCTCCACTAATCTATGATGTCGAGAGGTCGATAAGCAAGGCCAGTGAAGTTGCCATACTAACTTCAAACCCTCCAACCTATCTCCCGAACAGAACTGATCATGTGCACGATGGTCACCCATCCAACACCTAACTCGGCGCGATGTTGCTTAACCGATCGATCTAGGTTCTTATGCTGTCTACACGCTGTTTTTTAGTGTGATTTTTCGCGCTGGGAAAAGTTTTTTTTTGTTTTAAGATAGTAAAGGCTATCGACTATTAGTTCGGAATTGTCATTTTTTCAACTCAATTTTTTCGATTGATTTTTTTTAAATGGGTAAAACCATAGTGGAAAAACTCATTTTCGTTGCATAATTGCTAAAAAGTAATTAGCCGGCAAAAAAAAAAAAAATCAGTGCTTCCATTGAAGTATATGTACTACATTTAACAATTTATCCATGGTAACCAATTGGCAAGGTTGAATCTCCATCGTATCCAGCGCAATTTTCGAAGTTATATAAACCTTTCAAAATTGAAAAAAAAGCACTTAGGATATTCGATAGCGCTCTCTAATTAGCCAGTGTAGCAAGCGATAGCGCTTAGGCGTTATCACAATGCTGTGGCTACGTCATCGTGCTGGTGACTACGATGATCTAATCATGTGATTGGCCTCTACGGCTCTAGTTGTCAGTCGGGGGTATAGCTCAGTGGTAGAGCATTCGACTGCAGATCGAGAGGTCCCCGGTTCAAATCCGGATGCCCCCTAAATTTTGTATTTGACGGATCGATAGGTTGGGTGATTGTCTCCCGTGAAAGTCAGTCCGATTTACATTTGGATGCGTCAACGTCTTGAAATTTGAGATTTATGTCGAAATTCTTTGGTTGTCCGTGTTATTTTTGAACATTTATCTAGTATTTTTTTCTCCCCACTTTTAACTACCCACTTAAGTTTTGGGCGTGACTGGATTTCTTTTTTTTTTTTTTTTGAAATGATTATTTATTTGATCATAGGATTACAAAAAGAAGATACAAATATATAGATACAAATAAATACCCACATAAGCAGCGCTTGTGCGTGGGAAAGAATAAATGAACATTTTTAACAATAATATATACATATGTTTTTTTCAAGACGACTTATATGTCGACATGTTTTTACCGTCAGTACAATCAGTACAGTGTTCAGACAATATTTACAAATTTTGAAGCATGCAAAATTTTTATGCAAAATTATTACATTAGGTAAATAATTTACTTTATTATAAAGTTGCTGAGCCTTAGTGCGGAAATTTTGTTTATTCGCGGAACATTGTTTTTAGTGTTTAGAAGTTAATAGAAATTATAGTTTAGAGATGACTAGGAAATCGGCTTTGAGATCGTTTTGAAGAGAGTCGAGATTTGGAGTCCATTTTTTAATTGTGCTTTTAAATTTTTTATACGTGCTTATTTTTCTTATTTCTAAAGGGAGTTTATTAAATAGCTTCGGTCCGAGATAATCAGCTTGTCGTTGCCCGAGGGTGGAAAATTTTGCCGGTTCTTTTAGCTTTTCCAGTCTTATTGCTCTGGTTTCTCGAGGATTTTGTATATAGCCTAAATTGTTTCTATATGTGAAGGTAAGCAAAGATTCATGGAATAATTGATTGACGTTTTTTAGTTTAGATTTCTGATATAGTAATTTTGTATTGTAAAGCCTAGGGAGATTGCACATTGTTTTGATGATTATAAGTATGTTTAGGCTTATAGGTTAAAATATTACTGTGTCAGATTTCAATAAATTTTGTCTTGGTATTGGGATCACAGCTTCATTAATTTATTATAATTGGTCATTAGCCAATGGCACAGCAATGAATTCTTCCACACTTACACAATGCAATTAAATCGATCGAAATTCGTAATCCAGAAGGACATTCGAATGATTCACATTTCCTTACAACTTTATATGGTCTGCGAGAATATGCGTGAGTGCCACGCAATGATGAATCGCTTCTTTGATTCACAAATCCTTTGAATTTTTTCGACGTGTGACGAGATGAAAGAATCTTTAGATTCTTATTGATTGCCAGTTTGGTAGACCAACAAAGTGGTTGAGAGTTCACAAACTACTTAGCCTATTTGAGGGTTTAGCTTATTCATTTGGAAGATGCTTGGCTATTGTGTGCAGTGATTTTCTTAGCCAAAACCTGGACAAGGCGCTGTCCAAAAACCCACGCGCAAGGGACTACAAATTAACTAACAGTAAAAATGTAACGTCTCAACAATTTTTTAGAGTTCTTTATCAGTAAGCCAACGCCAATATCTATTGGCTTTGGTTAGGGCGGCCAAAAGAAATTAATCATCTTTTTCTGCAAGGTGTCGCCTAGATTAGTGCTCCCATTGCTCACAAAATTGTGCATTACACTGACTTAGATTTGTAATAATCAAGTCATGAACAATGATATTACAATCATTAGTGCATTGTGGCTATCGTTATTGGGTCAGTGAAGATGACACCTCCCTTGAAGCAGTAAATAACAATCGCGTCTTAAAATAGATTCGTGGGAAATGAGTATGACAGCGAAGTTAATATTGTTGGCTTATTTTAAAGTGAAGTACACGAACAACAGACGAAACTGTAAACATATTTAAAAGGCGAGTAATTTTTCCACGAACCCACAAGATTGTCATGCAAATCTGAAACGAATATAATAGGGTCTGGAATTAAAATATCCTTTTAAAATTGGGCCTGAATTGGGCCTGAAATTTGTGATTCATCACCAATAGAAATAAACCAATAGTAATTATTCGGTTAATTTGACTAGAAAGAGATTTGCGAGGCAAGGGTGAGTTTTTATCAGACTTTTCATTTTGGCTGGGGTTTAGAAAATGATCACTGCATGCTATATCCTGCTATATATCTATGCTATATCCTCTTAATGGAAATTGACAGCAGATCTGTGATTTAGGTCGCAATCATTTTGATAAACCAAACGCCAATGAATGCGGTGTTGATCTAGGTGCGCTCGGCCAAATATTCACGAGGAAGAAATTGATATTTTCTGCATGAAATGTAAAGCCAAATGGCAGCATGGTGTCAACACAAGTGCTAACATAAACGGCTGTATTTACAAAGTACACACCACAGCGTGGTCCAGGAGACTGATTGTGTTACTTTTATCATGGTGATATGATATTATGAGAGCGTCAATAGACCTATTCCACGCAGACAAAATGACGTCAGATACCCACAGTACGGACTACCAGCTTGGTAAAATATTATTTAGCGCTGCTAAATAACAAAGGAAGTAAGGGAAATCACAACCCGAATTGCTTTGCCTGGCTTTAGCGAGTCGGTATCATGACGTCATTTTGATAGAATTTTGATTGAATATATGTATTGGTTCCATAGAAAACATTGACAAAAATGAAGATCCATCATCTCACCGTGATAAAATTCACACCACCGCCACCCAGCAAAGAAATTATGTGCTCGTTTTAAAAAAGAAGCAGCTGTTCGACCTTTCAATCCGACGATTGCCGACAGCATCATCGCCAGGAGCCCGGTCATCAGCGCCTTGCCGGCGATCATCGCGATTGCACCCATCATGATGGGGCCCAGGGTGCCAGCCATCATCATCCCCGACGCCAGCAGCATGCCGTAGCCGCCCTTGTCTTTGCCGCCGCCGAAGCCGCCGCCGCCGCCACCGCCGAAGCCTCCCTTGCGCCCTGGTGGGAGGAAATAGGGTGGTTATAGGGCGCGAATAGGGCGATCTGTCGGGCTGGTTATTTTTCTATGCTTTGTTGACTGTAAGACTGGGCAAGACTGGGCAAATATAATCGAAAATCATGGGTTTTTTCAGCTTGATTTCGGCTTTTTATAACAATTTTTTATATATGTACCCAACGCGGTCACCCATCCAACTAAATAACCTCACACAATGTTGCTTAACTCAACGTAGTCACCCAACCAACTACCTATATATCAGACGGGCTGGTCTGACGAATTCTATCTTAATTATGAAGTTTTTTCTATATATGTTTTGATTTAAATTACAACCCCAAAGAGCCATACGTTTTTCTGGGCAAAACCTGTTACTTCAGGTATAGCCAAATTCCATTGATACTGATTATGCAATGACATCTAGACTTTCTGTGATCTCACGCCTACCACTTTTTCAGGTGTTATTCTGACAAATCTGAACTAAGGGGTAGTTGTTCTAGTTCCAAGAGCTAATTAGCAACAGATGCGAGACATTTTGACAACTAACATGATAATCTAAAGAATAATCCGTTTATGAAGCCTATAAGCACGAATTCTTCATTGTAAAACCAGACAATGAAGATCTGTTACTGCGCCCATAACCTAAACTGTGTCCAAACTCACCGATTCCGAAGTTCTGTTCACCAAACTGCCTCGCATTCGCATAGCTCTCCTTGTCGAACATCTTAAAGTTAATCGAATGCGAACTGAGATACGACGTGACCCGTTTCATGAGGAAGGCGTCGAGCCGCGCGTCGATGTCGTTCGGATGCTCTTTGGCCAACGACGCGGCCACTTCCGCCGGAAGTTGCGTGCTGACATTTTCCTTGACTATCACGATGCCCGGTACGATCTGGTAGTTTTCCGCTGCCGCCAAACGGTCCACGAAACTGACGACGTCGAGCTTCAAGCAGGTGGTCGTGTACTTGTTGGCACAACCCTTGTTCACCACTTTCTCCATGAACTCTTCCGGCGTTTTGGCGACGTTGTTGCGTTTCCATGTCCGTGTCGTGAACAGGCTGCCTTGTGTCGCCGATTCGTATTCGGCGTTGACACTGAAGGAGTTGGACACTGATAGCAAGAAGACTCCCAGGAGTAAAACACGATTTATTGTATTGATAATCATGACTGGTGGATAAAGACGCTGGCTACAGCAAAAAATAGTCTACAGTCGGAGATCTGGAACTGCACTTTGTTGATGCACACTGCGACGGTTCGATTCGATGTGATTTCAGTTGAGACGTGCAACTAGCTTTTATACCAGCCTTCAACTATATCAGTTATTTTGTTTAAGAAATAGTGTAAAAACGATTTTTTTTCAAATTTAAAACTAGGACGCTTTTACTGCGGGGTAATTTGTCTCTCTCTCTTTCTCTCTCCGTCTCTGTGTCTCCCGCCAATTTTGTTCCGTACGGACGCTGAAAGGCAGAGGAGATTGTTGCATTGTGATTGGTCACCAGCTACTGGACTTAAGCGTTGTGAAAGATCATTGATCCAAGAAACGAAAATATATGTATACAAAATAGTTTTAGTGGAGCATGACTAAATGTGTAAAGAACCATGGAGGAGATAAAAGAATGCAATTTGAATTGTATCTTCTTAGCTACCATTGATAATGTCATACTATGTATAATTCGCGGTCACTCGCAACAAAAAGCATCAGATTTAACACTTGTTTATGGCTAGGGGAAAATAATCGGGATGAGATGCTATACTATATACATTCTCTTTCTGAATCTCAATCGAGTTTTTCCACCGATAGCTAATGTTGCAAATCATTCAGTTTTAACGGTGGGGAGGTAATCTATTTGTTAAATACACTTTGCTCTAGTTAGCCTTGTGATTGGAGGCCTAATCGGCGAGCCGAATGTGTCAAAATTGAATCACACTCATTTCGGGTTTCCACAGGACTGATCTTTGGCGAGAAGCTAGCGATTTGCCGTTTCTGAACGCTATATAAGTATTCCGTTTTTGTAGATATATGTGTATTTGCTGTTTGTGCTGTGTCTAATTGCCTTTGGCATAATATAAGATCATAATTTTACTTTTAATGCAGCGTAATTGAACATTTATTGCTAGAATTTATAGAAATTGCAGTTCCATTACAGCATTTGCTAATCTGCCTCAGTCTAGGTGTAGCCTTCGCTTAGAAAATGAAGGTAATAACTATATTCACTGTACACAGCAATTAAAATTGTAAATAGATTAGTAAAACTATTTTCCCGGTAATGTCCTAGTAAACTACTCCCGTCTTCAGCAAGAAGCTGCTGACCGCTAGAAGAAGAAAATTACCCTCGTCAAGATTTTCATTCGTGCATACAATTACAATTGTATAGTTGCGATTGCAAAAAAACAAACAGTGCAGTTTAACTTGTCATTTCTAATTGGTCCTGGCCTAGACAAGGATTAAAATGAGAAATGCAAAGAAAAGCGGAGGCGCCCTGTTTTTAGACGCCGCATGATCGTGCGGTTTGAACGCGTAGACAGTGTTGTTCTTTGCGTTGTTGACAAGATAATCTGACACATTAATGCAGTCTAGTTAGAGTCACGTTTCGCCTGGCAAAAATGATCTAAGCCACGCAGTAAAGGCCCTTCAAGTAAGCGATGTACTACGTAAAACAAACAACATTCATATGAGGGTTTCAGAAAATTGCCCACAACCATTTCAAATAAATATATATCAAGAATCCTATTTCTTAGTCTCGCGTTATACCATAAAATAAATAAACACAAGTTTAACAAAATTCTAATTTTGAGAATCTTTGTAGAAATCTTACAAACCCAATCCGTAGTCTGAAAAACATACAAGCAAGAAAAATCTTCGCGCTGTAATTTTATACTCCATTGCCGAACCCTTAATAAATCCCATCAAAATATCCTTTCTTTCATTCGGCACCTTTCCAGCAATTCATTATTCAATTCAGCGCCACTCGTTGCCAGTCACTCTTCCACATAACGAGGTTGATCGCGGGCTGGAATTGGAGCTATCATCTAGTTACAGATGAGTGTGTCTCGCACCGCTGGCCAGCGATTCAATGACAGTGACCAAAACTGGAGGTGATACTCTGGTGGAGATTGGTGCAGACGTGACACCTCGGTCATCGGCGGCAGTAAGGAGGCTGGAATGCAGCTTTTCAATCGGGCTTCTGGGCCTGAAACGACAATTAAGGGGTATTCTCATTAAGATAAAAAATTAGTTACAAAAATTAAAAGCAATTTGTCATAAACTTTCAAGTAAAGGTAAAGTGTTTCGCTAGAGTATTTGTTAGTAACTAAAAGTGACGTATAACTTTTCCGCCTTTTGTTTTCAAAGGAAGTCAAAATTCACCCAGTTTTGCTGAATTAGAAACCAAAAAAGTGAATGAATAGGGGTCGTGGGGTCTAGCAACTAGCTGTTTTTAAACATCACACTATCATATTGATATGCGAATACAATATTGTCTATATGATAAAATATATCCTGATAAATTGTCACGGTTCTCCATGGGGTCAACAAAATATCTGTATACTCGATCCCTTGCCCTCAGATGCCATCAACTGGCGTTGCGAGACAATATAGTAAAACTTTATTGTCGTGGAATTTCAGCCGGTAGCCGGTGGAGATCATTCCAATCCCTTGCGTTTCGCGGCGCGCGATTTAGCCTCCTTAAAGTAACAGCCTTGTTTGGAACTGTTGTCTCCTCCTTGCTCATTGCTTTGTGAAGCCAATGTAAACCTGCGGAGTCATTTGCATGGATCTTTCGCGTCGTGTCTGTCGATTCGCTTTTCTTTCGCTTTGTGATTTTGTGAACAGACTAGATTTTCAACAGAAACCGATGGGTGCTGTTGCAGATAATTTGGGTCAGTGGGAAATCCGAAAACACTGGGAAGGTCGGCTTGGTATTGTTGGAAGGAATTAGAGTGGAGTTTAAATTAGCATGAGATGACCATACGGACACTTGATTTGAGAAAAAATGATCAAAGCATTTAAATACTGTCTAATTATTTGAATAAATGTCACATTCATTTCTCAAAACTTTCTTGGGGTTTGGATTAGATCTATTCAACACGTGTCTTCAATAAAACTTATGTTATGTGTATAAAGAATGATTATGATGATATATCAAAAATCTATATTAACCATATGGGGTCCAGACTAGGTAATAATGTATACAGTAAATCATTTGATTGCTATAAAGCTGTATAGAGTAAATAAAACGAAACGTTTAATATAATATAAAGGTATCAATATAAAGGTATAATATAAAGGTATACAGTCTCAGACAACATGATCAAAATTGGGAATAATTCTATAGAAAGATAATTGGAGTTGTTTTGGTCCACGGCTCTTCTGGCTTACCTAGCTAAACACAATGAAATCAGTGTTCACACTAAATCTCAGGTCGATGGATCAAGGAAAACTTGACCACATCGAAACACACTGCATTTA
Organism: Nemurella pictetii; assembly: GCA_921293315.2. Lineage (NCBI taxonomy): Eukaryota > Metazoa > Arthropoda > Insecta > Plecoptera > Nemouridae > Nemurella > Nemurella pictetii. The sequence continues at coordinate 15,480,472 of OV121120.1, read as the reverse complement.
TCATATTAAATGATTCGTACCAGACAATGTGGCGTAACGGAAGTTTGCTGATTTGGATGTCATCTGCAGTACAAATAAGCCAAAATTGCAAGACCGCTACAAATGTATACTTATCATCAGTGCTTTGATAAAACTGAACCTTTTCATGTAATACAGGAACTGTCTGAAAGATGATGACATTTTCTTCTATCTATATCTAAAGTACATATTATCAAATTTTTGGAACAGGTATAATTTTTTTTTGTTCCTTTTACATTTTCTTAGTCATCAGTCAAAGTTTACCCATACAAACGGTCCCAAAACCTTGGTGTATTGAAACCGCCGAAGACAAGCAAGTACATATATTATTAAGGATAGCCCTATAAATTGGATTAATACTAGGGCTTCGCGAACGCTCAATCTAATCGCGTTGTAGATGAGCGTACTTATTTAGGGCTTGAGGATAAGATTTAAGACCTACAAGAATATGAAGGTAATCGCACCTAAACCTTCCACTTGAATCTCGAGGGATAAATAGCTAAGAATCATAAAAAATTGTCGGAAAATGCGAATAAAAAATGAACAAGATAAGATATAGGTCCGCAACGTCAGCAAATATGCATATGAATTTGCTTAGTATGTTTCTCAAGTTTGGTGTGATTATAAAAATAACTTTTGGCTCTAAAAAATAAGAAAAGTTTTTCAAAATTCTGAAATATTTTGTAAATTTTGAACAGTTTAGAAACTGTTACCCCAAATCTGCTGAAAAAAGCAGGAGGTCTAAGTTGAGAGCAGTTGAGAATCAAAATCGGAGCAGCCGTTTGGCCTGTAGAGCGCGAACAAACACACATACACAAAAAAAAAAACACACACACAAGTGTTTTTTTTCTCTACTAAGTGAAATTGAAGATTTCGCTTCGCTCGCTACGCTCATCAAAAAATATTTAAATCATATTTTTTTTCAAAATATCTGTTCGAGACAGAAATATTTCCGACTCTAAGTGTCCAAGTGGTAATTATCGGTCTACATCAATCCCGTAGTTCTTTTTACCAGTTGGCCCTGGTCCAATTCTGTTCCATGATAATATGTGTGTACACCAATTTAACCTCAAATATACGCTTTCATGAAGTGCAGTTTATTATGGTGTTCTTAATACTAGGGCTTCGCGAACGCTCAATCTAATCGCGTTGTAGATGAGCGTACTTATTAAGGGGTCGAGGATAAGACTTGAGACCTACAAGAATATGAAGGTAATCGCACCTAAGCCTTCCGCTTGAATCTCGAGGGATAAATAATTATGAATCACAAAAAAAAAATCGGAAAATGTGAATAAAAAATGAACCAGATATGATATGGAACCAAAAACTTCAGCACAGCTGCATATCAATTTGTTTAATATGTTTCTTAAGTTTGGTGTGATTATATTAATAAATTTTGGCTGTAAAAAATAAGAAAAGTTTTGAAAATTCGGAAATATTTTGAAAATTTTGAGTAGTTAATAAACTGTTACTCCGACTTTGCTGAAAAAAGCAGGAGGTCTAAGTTGAGAACAAAATACGGTTTCCTGAAATTAACATCAAAATCGGAGCAGCCGTTTGGCCTGTAGAGCGCGAACAAACACACATGCACTAAAAAAAAGAAAAAAAAACACACACACACACAAGTGTTTTTTTTTCTCCACTAAGTGAAATTGAAGATTTCGCTTCGCTCGCTATAATATTTATAGGAGTGTTGACAGCTGAAAATTAAGCTTAGACTAATCAATTTATCCATATTAAAATTTATCTTTACTGCGAGAACTCAACCTAACTTCAAATATCTTTGGATTTGCGTTCCAGTTCATCCAAGTCCAACTTCAATTTCCATAAAAGATGTTCGTCAACTCGACCAGGAGCGAGCGCTTATGAGCACAGGATTTCTAGGGGCTTTATTGGTTTTACTTGGACACCTGAATTTTCGGCTAAAACTGGGTGTTAAGCTGATCGCAAGGAGAAAAGCCCGAAGAGTGCCACTCAATCAGGACAAGAAAAGTGTGAGTTACAAAATGCATAAGTTGTACTGGATTTGATACTATTCTAATTTTTGACGGAGTGGGGGGGGGGGGGGGTCTACATCTTTTTGCTTATAACACGGGCTTCGTAGTTCAATCCATGGTTTTATTCATGGTTTAATTCATGTTTTGCCACATGTATCGCCACAACTTTTACATATTATGTTTGATTGTTATGTGGTGTTAGTGGGCAGTTTAAGCCGGGGTGTTAAATTAGGTTTGTGAATCGGGATTCGGGTGTGAAATTAAACCAAGTTACTTTGTAGCTTCACCGGGATACGAACCTTTTGCTCTTATGCCAGATTCTACCATTCCCTAGTCAAATCAACTGACGGAAGACGTGCCAAACGTCCTTATAGAGTAATAAGAGGTGTTTGACTCGAATCTCCTTGCATCTCTCAGTTTCTACTCTTCCATGAAGTTGATGCCAAAGTACCATTTACCTCGCGTACATGTTCTGTGTGAAGGAATGTTCGGCGAGAGGTTGGCAACGTTGCATTTAGTGCTCATTGTCTCGCGTTCGTCTGAAAGTAAATCTGAGTGTCTTACGCTGACTCGTTGCTAGACTTCACACTTTGCTTACGTGTAGCAAAAGTTGCATACCTTATCAGGCGGTGAGTGGCGATAGTTCATTGACTTGTGTTGTGAGGAGAGCTTAGCGAGCTGTTCGCTACCTAGCGGCCTTTTTAAGAAACGTAACGTCTTGCACGTCGTTTTTCTTAGCTGCTAGGTGGCGTCTCTGGGTTGTTTTTATTAAACAAGAATTTTATCAATCGAGTGCAGTTCTTACTGAAACACTGATTTAACTATGCTTTGTAGAAGTAAATGTGTTAAAATACTTGAAATACATGTTTAGCATCACGTGCCGGTGCATACAATTTTAACCCCGGAAAGATATTTTTAACCGAGAACGGAAATTGATAAGGTTTAAGCACCAAATATGGACGAAGGATGGTTTTTTAGTGCGGTTAAAATAACAATTATTATGCGCAGCTGTGTATACTCATCAACATTCACATATTCAGACGATTCCATACACAAATCTCCGATATTAATCTGGCTAAATGAATCCGGCCCTCTCCTTGTCAACGCCATTCCCGAAGTATTAATAAGAGGACATCAGTGAGTCTAGAATATATTTTCTTTCTTAGTATGGTTGGGAATAAAAAAAACTAAAAACGAATTCTATAACAGCTAATCTTCATTTGATATGCAGAATAGAATTTATTTCGAGGCAACTATCTCATAAAGGAAGTTCAAGGAAACTTAACTGCTGTCAATTTCTTATAAGCATTAGCATCATGAAAAACTTTAGTTCACAGCCGTATATACGAAGAAAATATTAAACACACCAAAACCCTATCAGCATTTAACAATATAAAATCTTACTACAAAATATTTCCGAAAATCCTTTAAAATCGACCATGAAGAAACAATCCAGAAAGTATGTTCGAAACACGTCGAAATAAAAACAATCAGCCAACATCTCCCAACAACAACCATCCAAAATCCACATCCAAAACCCCATCATCCTACCACCGCTAAGGTGCCCATGGTCATCTCAAGCCGCCACATAGCTTCATGATCCGCCAGCCGCCTTCTGAATGTCATCGCAGGACGTTGATACAGCACCTTTATAGACTCACCTTGAGAGAGTGCACGTCGTGCGGTGGATCTAAGACGCAAGTTCATCGGCCTAGTTCCTGGCCGCGGCGGCATCTCGATCTGTGTCAGCCGGTGCTAGGCGGCGCATGTATACAACTTGATCAAGGTCAAGGTGCTTCTCGCGTCGATCAAACGCCGCTGCCGCCGCCGCCGCAGCCGCCGCCGCGATGGGGCAGTAGGTGCACACGATTTAATGCGAGGAGCTTTTTTTTTTATTGGAGTTTTTAATTTAATTGGGTGATTTTTGGTAGCGTTAACGTACCCGAGTGGCTAATTAGAGGGACGTGTAGTACGTGGTTTGTTGGTAAATGGATTTTTTTTTGGCGTTGGGCATGAATATTAATTTTCTGTGCGAAACGACGTGAGAAATTAACTAAATAATTTTGATACTAATTAATCGCTGCATGAAAATAGTCGCTTTTTGAGGATTTTTGAGGATTTAGGGATGCCTTCATCATCCAAGAAATATGACATACAATATAGCAATATATATACATTTTTTAATCATTTATCCCTTAAATACATTCATAAAATTATAGTTAAAACGTCGTTTTTGTAAGTAATCAATAATTAAATTAAAATCCTGCACTACTGGCAAGCAATGAAAATGATTCTCTCGTACAGGACTCACGATCAGTGTCTCAATGGCTCGTTAACTTCTTAACGGCCCGTTAGTTTCTTATTACCATGGCTACTGCCAATGAGATGCCTCGAAGACCATTCAAAAACTAACAAGCCACTGAAAATCTGTGCCTAAGCATCAAAATATCTATTGCGCCGACACCGGGGGGTAGGACCTGTAAGGCCCGTCACCCTGCACTCCATTCCTGCTCCACACGGGCACGAGATCAGCATGCACCTGCACCGAGTCCGTCGCCAGGTACTGCGGCTGGAAACCCGCGTGGAAACTCGCCGGGAAACTCGGCGGGAAACTCGGCGGCACGAGAGAAAAGCGCGGCGCGTATCCAGGGGTGTCGCGCACAAAAAGCGCCCTCAGGCCCAGCGCGGTGGCGACGAATAGGGCGGTCACCCCTGCCCAGAGGCCGTTGAGGCTGACGAGGGCGATTCCCGACAGGAAGACGGGCAGAAGGAGGATGAACTTGACGACCAGAAGCACTACGATGGGCAGGATCAGCTTTTTGATGCGGCCGCGGCCTGGAAAAGCGAAAAATTGCGGTTGTTGAGTGACAGAAACTGCATTTGTACCAGTGTAGAAGATGTTGGTAACACGGTCGTGCTTTGATGGGATAAGTTCGGATGTCCTGAATAGGACCAGTCTACCAGACCTGGTGAAAAGGACCAGAGTATCCTTTTCAGGACCACCAAACTCATCCCATCAGAGGACGACCGTCAAACCATCAACTACAGGGAACTATATATTTATCACTCAATTAATCATTACAGTTGTGATCACAAAATTATAAACTAATTGCTATATTGGCTTTTGAAACCGATTGTCAAAAATATTTTTTATCCGTTACACCCGCCAGCAGGTGTTTTTCCTCTCATTGCAGACTCACAGACTATTTTTGCAAACAAAAATTGACCAATAAATATTAATTCCGTTTAATTATCGATTCCTCTCAAAGCCACCATGAACTAATGAGTCCATACGCATTGATTGACACGGAAAGCCTATACAGTGATAACTTCCGCCTATCGCTACGCATCGCTATCAGCCTCCTGATCTCCGTGAGAAGTGGTACACGGCGTCGCACCTTCGGGCCGGTCCAGGATGTGCCTGTGACGAGGAGGAGAGGAACACGTTGGCCAAGAGGAGAGTGTTGTATGGTCCCATGAATGTGGACTCGCGGGTTCTAGGTCATGAGGAGAGAGCGGTCCACGCTTAGTGGGATCGTGGTTATCCACTTGTCGACGTCTGGTAGGGGGACGTAAGGGGGGATTACACCTGTTGTGGTTATAGTTAATAGCGGGGGGGGGGGGGGGGGGGGAGTTCCTTACAAGGGTTTGTTGGTGTTTGTGATAAGGGAAGCGTGCTGAGGGTCGATGATTTATTTTATGGTTGTTTGGGGTGTTTGTAAGATGTTTGTTTTACCTAAAGACTAATCTGATTAAAAAACCTTCAATTTACAATTGCACTGGCTACTGAGATATTTTACTAATCTCTGATCAGAGAGATCTCTGATTGCTGACGGTAGATTTATTCTCGATTAGCGATACTTCTAGACCTTTAGATAGTGGGCCATATTAAACTTCCTGAACTTGGATACTTGACCTTTCGTCTGCTTCAAGTTCTCCAAAACCAGTAAATCTTGGTGCAAGATTCTTAAATTTCAATCTATTTATTATAACATAATAACCGTCTTAAGGTGACTTTTTAAAAATAACCCGTGTAATATCCCAGACTATGTCATTCTCATCTCATTGCATGTGTCCGATCCGCCACCAGCGGTGAATCCGATACGCGTAACGATGCGTAGCGTGGCGCAATGCTGTCCGTACGGTGTTTCCAACAGCAAACCGGCTTCTCCATGCCATACTCGTTCCCTGCACGTACGTACGTACCGGCGAGTAGCTAACGGTACCGGCTCGCACCTCTGCTTCTCCTCATGTCGGACGTCCGCATTGCGCATTGGTCACTTTCATGATCCACTTCTTCGTCGGAAAACATCGGATACCTTCGACTTGACATACAAACGTGCTCATCTCGCGGCGGCTGGAGGAGACTCTTTTGAGGCAATCTCATTGGTTGTTTTTGTTGTGATACTTTTTCACCTTGTGGTAGTTTTGACACACTTTTGAGGCGAGTGCCTTCGGTGCGACGGAGGGCGTTTGTAAAGATTCGATTGGTTGATTATTTGGACTACTTATGTCTTATTAGTCAGGTGTCTTCGTCTGACATACTCGAACGAGACCTACATCTCTCCTCAAGTTTAATCGAATCCGATTGGCTACCGTGCGTTCTACATAACTTCGTAAATCTTCGTCGATTCTTTCGAGTAGATGCGTTTTTTGTTGTTCGCATATCGCCCTTTTTCCGAATAATGCTGCGCGATTGTGACGTCAGACGCACGTGGTAAAGCAATTTTTGTGATTGGCTGGCTGTGTGATCTGGATTTTTACAGGCCGGAAATTGGATCATATATAAAAGGCGACGGGTTTGCGATTTTCATTGAGATTGGATCGCCGAGTGAGTCATGTCTTGTCCGAGCGATGCAAGATTGTGGCCGTAGAAAGATTGGCTGCCACCAGTCAATTGGTTAGAGGCACCAAATATTGTAATCTACCACAAATACTAGACTCAAATAGCTACTAATATAGTCACTCCAGACCTTGCACCTAATAGGCACCTGAGGAAACGCATTTTCCACACTAAGTGAAACATGGAGAAATTCAAGTACTTAATATGGGATTTAAGATTCTACCAGAAACAAGAGACGTCCCACCGTGTTCAGGAGAAGTTCAATTAAGAAATTTGATACCGGTCCTTCTTAATTTTATCTTAGAATTCCTAGAAATCACCAGATCGTTATGTAGATGACAAGGATAATTAGTATGGTAAATAAACATGTTCGGATATTCGTCTCGAGGGGGAGATGGTCATGAAGATCGTTATAATTTGAATTAGTCTCTTGTTTTGTGTGCTATGTGTGTCCCAAATTCATTCGGATTCAAAATTTTTTAAATTATATTATTGTGGAGTTAGATCACGTCCAATACATGTTACTGCTGTTTGAAGCTATCTCGTTGGATCTGTTATCTTTTGGACCACTGCATCAATCTCATTTCAAAGCTAACGGAACAGGTGATGATCACAAACATTCTGTAACCAAAACGTTATTTATGGAAAGGGTTGGGCAACTAGTTTTATTTTTATATACGTAATAAAGAATAACGTTTTTCATATATTATAATTAGTCTCTAATTAGGTGTGAAATGGATTCAATAAAAATGGACGGCGCAACTGTTCATATAATTTCAAAGAGTTTATAAACGAATTAATGCACTTACCTTCGCCAGTGTTGAGTGCAGCAAGTTCATCGAGTTTGACGTCGAACGCTCGATCTTCCATCAAGTCGTCCGCTGATTTCGTCAGCTCTTCGGGCAAACGCAACCTTATCGAATGTGATCTCAAATATCGATTAATTTTCACAGCCCAGTCTTCTTCACCGTTGCCGATCACTGATTTATGATCGCGGATTTTAACGATTGACACGTAATTGCCGACCAACGGTAATGATTTAATTGCATCGAGACGATTGACCATAGAGGATAGCTTCGAATTCAAACGTGCGCTTACGTTGGTCAGTGTTTTTGATTCTTTTGGAAGTGGGAGGCTTTCAACTGCGTCTGTGATGAAATTAAAATTATCGGGTTTTGAACCATAGGGAGGAGCACGGAACTGTAAAAAGTTGTTGGTTTGGTCGATGCTGCTGACATTAACCTCGCTGCCGTTCACAATTACGGTTGAAACACTATAAAATAATATAATTAAAATCAGATGAGTTGTGATCGCCATTGCTTTGGTCTACAGACTCGTCCAGTTGTCAAAGGTTCTCGGGGCAAACGATTTTGAATGACTGACAGTTCGCAGGGTAATGGTAGCTAATCGATTTGTTCCTACAGTTTTTATCGTTTACTTAAGGAGGGGATCTTCATTGTTAGTAATCTCGATTTGGCACTTTGTCATTCATCGATCGTTTCATAAGATTTAATTCTTTTCAAAGTGACATGATCATGATATGAGAGGTCGTGCACACAGACAGAATTCATCAAGCCAAATAATTGTTTATTTTAATCAATTCCTCACGATCTTTTCTACAGTAACAAGGCAATCGTGATTTGCTGACAACTTCAATCTGAATCATTGCTTCCACCAACTCATAGTTACACGAAAATAGTTCACGCGACGCGACCAATTTGTCAATTGTAACCAGAAGAAAATAACTCCCTTGCAGAATACAATGCAATGCACCCAAAACCATTTGAAGTTTACCATCATTTCTTAATGGCGGTCTATAAAAATGCAACATCTCATCAAAGACTTCAGAGGAAGCTCAATATAACGTCTAATCAAACAAAGAAATGTAAGTGAATATATGACTGTTTTTGGAATGACGTAAATAAAAATTATTGTATCTCCTGATTGCGACTCTTTTTCCAAACTACTATTATATAATTGCAGATGGCATTACATTTACTATAAGCGGTAAATAATACAATACAAATTAGCATGTCTATAATTCATTAAATCTTGTTTGATAACGTACAATGGCTACAATTAATCTTTCATAACACATATTTTATAATGTATAATATTATGTTACAAAAAAAAATACCTCGACGAATCTAATATTATGTATGCCGTTAAACACTACACAAAGAGAGAGAGAGAGAGAGAGAGAGAGAGAGAGAGAGAGAGAGAGAGAGAGAGGGAGACAGAGAGTGAACCAAGTGAAAAGCGATATCAATCAACTAAGAAGTTTTGACTGCCGCCCATTTCGCTCGCAGCAAAGGAACAGGAAAAACTAAAATTCCAACACAACAAGTGTTTCACCAACACCCAATTGTTTACACCACTGTGAAAAGTAATGAAATATCGACGGTTACAATGCAGCGACATTTTCTACAGTCCCACTCCTTGGCGCTCAGCGAAACCAGCGCCATTCAAGGCTCCTTAGCTCGCAACGCGCCGGTGATTTCAACGCGCGATCTTCAAACGGCATCACATGTCACCGCGATGATTCGAAAAGTGGTGTCGATTTGTTATCTCCTCTCTATTCCTCACGCTTGGCACCGGGATATCATCGGCTGTCGATCTCAGATGGCCGAAGAATTCCTTGTAAGCATCCCAATTCGCAAATACTTGCGTAGAACGACCGTTTTCAAAACCGTTATTCACGTTGGTCGTGTCACCGTTGGGTTGGGCGACACCTACCCAATTGACACCTTTGAAGACGTCGTTGTCGTAATGTTGAATCATCCCCTTGTTGATATTTGACTCTCTTCCATTATTTGACTCGTGGATTTTTTGCTTGTTATCAAATAAATTCCAATCTCTCATGTCTGTGTTCAAGTTGTTGTTAGGTCGTTTACCTACAGTTATTGCATAAGGGTAGTTATTACCTTCTAGATAAGACTTGGGATTCTTAGGTTTCTTAGCGTGAATAAGTTTCCTACTCTTCGACAACTGATTGTCTGCGAATCTATTCTCATGCTCGCTTGCTTGTTCTTCAAGATCTCCTCTGCCCCTTTCCAAGCTGCCCAGCAAGTATCCTTTCCCACAATTACAAGGTGGTTTTTTCTTGCGCTTTGGTCTCGTCTCATAGTATAGCTCTCCGGCGCCCCCGGGGAGAATGCCTCGGGGACTGTTGTATCTTCCCGTCCAGTTCTCGAATACGCCCTTTGCCACAGGAACCCTCATCCTCTTAATTTGACCTCCAACCAGTCGATCGTCGGGATAGGCCATCCAGTTGTCACCGTCTTCAATTCTTCCCACGTAGTCGCTTCTGGAGTAATGATGTTCAGGCTCTCTTTTCAGAACTATGTTTGTTTGTGGCTTTTGATCGGGTTTCTCGAAAAGTTTCTTGATAATCGAGAGGAGGCTGAGAACTAGTGCTATTTTACTTGCTAAAAGGGCCTTTATCGTGAGCGCTTTTAGCACCATTATGCACTTCACTGCCATCGCAACCATCATCAGGAATAGGACTCCCTTAATCTTCTTCTTTTTCTTACCACGACCTAATAGAAATTGTGTTTTTAATAATTATAGACAGATACAAAATAACAAAAAAAAATGTTACGGGTCTTAGGAAATAGCGTAGGTAGACAGGCATTATTTTCCGATTACCTTCTTCGAGAAGCTGAAGATTTCTTTTTTCTCCGGGAACGTCTCCAAGTTTGGGCTGAGCTTTGACCTCGGCTGGCGACTGGTCAGCATCTTGCACGTGATTTTCAGGTTGTTCCACCGAAACATTAGCACTCGCCACTTTTTCCAAATCAAGTTTTACACTTTTGCCAATGCTCAAACCAGAAGTGGAGCCATAAGTTAATGCAAATATGAAAATTATTTTTAACGGTAATGTTTTCATTTCGGTAAGCTGACGTCAAAGCACACATCGATAGTAAAGATATCGCGAGGTTTTTGACATTATTTTCTACTCGATAAGAATAATTGTCGTGCGTACTTGTGAAGATGACAACTGAAATTGAGGATGTGTTATGCGATGCAACATGTACTTATAAGTTTTATAAAGACTCATTAATATGTCAGTAAAAAGACAACACTTGTTTACAACAATTTCGCTGCCGTGCATAAGTCATCTGGAGCGTGATTATGACATTCTAGAACAATTTGTTATCAACCTAAAAAGTTTTAAATCTTGTAAAGAGAACGGTAAATCTTTGTCATCATCTACATTATACGCCTATTTAATTCTGCTCGAAGTGTCCAAAAAGCTAGCTTGGATAATGCGTTCGACGTATCATAATTAACTTATTTCTTAGTTTCAATTATTATGTGTAAAATGATGTATTATTCTCTGTATGTATAAACTGGTTGCAGCTGTGTGTTTCTACACACATACAAGTGTAAAATTAAAAATTAATTGGAAAATAACTCAAGCATCTTGCGAAGATATTCGCAGGGATCCATTCGCAAGCAACCCAACCTTAACCTTGATCAATGTATCCGATAAAAATGGGTCAGACATTGCATCAGTTAACTGGATTGCAGCACGGACTTTTATATATATTTAAATAAAATTCCAATAAATACGGCTGCCAAGTTCGCGAGAGGCAGAGTGAAAAGAATGTCTGGTGATACCGAGAAAGAATTTCAATCGAGTGTAAATTATTGACTGGATCTTTTTGGGAAGAGCTATTGCTATTTGACACAGAAAAAAATCTATGCTGCGTGTGCCTGTATGAATGAATGCCGAGTTTTGCATCGCTGTATAACGATCTCTTCCTAGTATGCCTTACCTTAAATACTAGACAAACCTTTTAGAGTATTTTTACAGCACATTAATTATGAATTCCATAGGAAGTATATTGGCATTTTCACACGTATCAGTAATTAGGCATGGACAACGATTCAAAGGCAAACGATTCAAAAACTGTACTTGTTCGAAAGGAGCGATATTTCATGGATGGATGAATATTACTAATTAGGCAATTCGTATTATCGAATACACATAAGTTGACAATATTCACACATTTAAACCTTGACTTCTCTGGCAACGAATTGGGTGGTGGTGCCGGGTTTGCATAAGCACAGAAAATGTTTAAAATTGAATGCGTAACTTCGTTTCAAGAACCATTCATCTGGGGTTGTATTTTATAGAGATAACAGGAAAAGTCAAGGAATTTGCATGTACTTGGGAGATAAAGGGAGATTAACTGTTCCTCTATGGTATGATAATTAGAAGTCATTTATTCTGGAAAAAGGATTTTTGGAATTGGTGTAGGATTGAACGAGATTGACAAAGACATGGCATTTTTGTAATAGTTTCAAATTATTTATTTGAGTTTGATTGCTACAAAAATACTCAATGGCACAATAAGAAAATGAGTAAAGTCATAAGAAAAAAAGTCGAGTTATAAACAGAATTACTCTAGTTGTTATTATGTCCAGCATAAGTATCGTGTTTGCGATTTGCCAGTCGTGGCGTTGTTTTGCAAGAGTCGTCGTGTTTTGAAATCTTAATCGATATACAAAATTGTGGTAACTATGAACGGTCTGTCCCTGTCTCTGTCCGTCGCTGTAAAAATAGTATCTTGTCGTTTTGAAAATGTTGAAAAACACATTTTAACTCGGACTACAGACTAAGGATATAACAAAAGCAATCAAATTGCTTGCATAAATTAAAAGTTTCATAAATTATTAACCGCTAAACAAAAAAAAATAAATGAGTCTGAATTGCGTAACACAGCGAGTTCTTGGCGAAATATTTTAGGATAAAATCCGACTAAGTTATTTTTTGATACCGAATTAATGTCGTGCATTGATAAATATTTGCATTGCAAATAAAAACGTGCAAAATTTTAGCTTCTAGGTAAGATGAGGCATTTCATGAAATGAACAGTTCAGTTGACTATATAAACGTTTCGAACGGCGTTCTCCATCGTGAAAAGATGCGTGCTACTCACTAACAAAAAAAGACACCATCGACTACGATGCATTGACAAACAGAAAAAATTAACTAATCGCTTGGGTCCGCACGCATCCATTATTTGCATACACTAAATGAGTCATTTAAATTAATTTCTCTTAATAAATTACATAAATACTCCTGACAAAAAAATTACTGAGCCTTGACGTGTTCGGGGGCCTGAGCGGCATAGGCCATCTGGTGGGCATCGTCGATCGATCTGCTGTAAGGACCACCCGAGCTCCAGCCGCCGGAAGCTGCCGGCGAGTAGCTGCTTCCGCTTCCGGACGACCAGCCAGAGCTGGATCCGTGAGCAGGGCTGCTGTACGACACGCTGGAGCCTCCCAGAGATCCCAGGCTGCTCAGTCCACCTCCGGAGATGAGCTTCTGGACGGCAAGGGCACCGGCGATGAGCAGAGCCAACTTGGCGACAATCAGGGCTTTGATGACCAAGAACTTGGTGGCGGCAAGGGCAAGGGGCACGAGCAGGGCGAGCTTAGCACCGACAGCCATCAGCAGCGGGGACAGACGCTTCGGGATCTTGAACTTCTTCTTGCGCCCTGGATGGAAAGAAAACAGAAAGAAATGTTAGTCGATTGTCGACGGGATGAGTTGCGCCTTGCATTGATTTCTGTCACAATTATTACAGCGTTAATTATATTTCTTTTTCATAGTAAGAATCGAAACTTGTGATATGTCTTTTGTGCTCGGTGCGTTGATAAAGGCGCGGATGAAAAGCTCGATGGCGATTGATGGTGACCTAGCTATGCATGTCATTGTGGCAGTTGAATGCGTGGTGCTTCGAGTTGTGGTATGGCCAAGTTGTTCGGCGTGGGGCTACCGGAATCCATTCAATTGGCTGCTAACCGGCAGGCCGGCAACCACCGACATATTATTCACGTTTTGTGATGTTGTGTTGTTGTTCCTGGCTGGCTGGCTGGCTGGCCCAGCCCCGAGTTACGAATGCCAATGACACGCTGTCTTGAGATTATTTACTTGGCCGCTTCCGGGTCGTTTTCTGTGTCACACGCGTTTGATAAACTGTACCAGTTGATAGATGATTTGCATGATACAACTGCATACACTTAATAATGTGTTTTGCCGCGGTTTTGTTCTGAATGTTAATTGCGTTCAGAGACAATGCAAGACGTTTAGTTTTATCGGAACACTTAACCGCAATGGGGTCGTATATTTTTCACCAGCAGTAGGATGGCAGCTGGAATTGCGCGTAAACACTGAATTTTCTCATTTTGTTTTCTATCGTTTTATCCTTTTATGCCGCTGTTTGAAAAAAAAACTCTAGAGTTACATCATGCTACAAAAAAGCATAGTCCAAGTTCATTGTCACGTCATGGATGTCATGGTCCAGTAATATTTAAATTCTCTCAGTCGTGATTCCGTGTAAAGGTGAAAGTTTAACAATGAAAGTATAGACTGCAATGAAAGATGTTACTTCAAAGGCACGTAACGGTTAGTCTTTCCAGTTTCCAGCCTTAAAAAAGTGCTTCGTCAGTAGTATAATCCATTGAAATCGAAATCCAACGCGTCCATTAGGTAATTTTACTGCTACGACATGATCTAAATATCTACGTCTCGCCGGTCAAGCAAATTAACTAGCCACTAAGTCGTTAATTAAGAGTGTAACTTGGCCGATCATTACCTTCCTCGAACACCTTCTGGATGCCTTCCTTGGCGGCTTCGGGCAGCTTGAACTGCAGCGAGTGGGTCTCGAAGAAACGGGTCACCGACTCCATGATCATGTCAAGCAGACGCGAGGTCCTGCCGGCAGGAGCAGTCTCCAGCGAGTTCTGCATCTCGGCTTCGGTCATCAACGCCCGTCCGTTGCGAGACTCCTCGGCGGCGCCGACAAAGTTGATTCCGTCGACAATCTCGATGTTGGCCATTCGGGAAGCACGGTCCATCATCGCAACGGCTTTGACGCCCAGACAGGAGAGCATATCTTTGTCGCTGCAGCTCTCAAAAACCTTCATCACGACGTTCCAGTTGCCGTCGTCGATGCTGCGTCCGTCCACCTCGTTTTCCTGGACCACGGTCGGCGCTGGAACGGCTAGCACACCGTTGACGACGACCACCGCGACCAGAAACTTCCACACGCAGGAGAATGCCATCGCAAACCGAACTGTTTCGAAACTGTTTGACGGATTGAAAAACTCAAGCTGTTGATCAATACACCGGCGTCGATGTTGAATATTTGTGATAACTTCTATCTACGAAGCTATACAGACAAGTGGTATATTGTTTTCAAGTGCGCCCCGTATTTATGTTGGCCCAGGCTAACCTCAATAACCTTAGACGCTCCTCCTACTTTGCGTCGCCGAAGATTATCCAATGGAGCTAAGGCCCGCCGCGGTCGCCGCCGGGGCCTCCGGGGATGACGCACCCAGCCTACACATGCACACATACGAAGAAAGTCTATCTGAGAGAAATGGGAAGTGGTAATATTGGAAGTGTATCTATCCCTTGCGTTGGGACCGCGTCTCCATGGCTTACTCTCTTTGTCTGCGAGACGTCCGGTATTGACATTCATTCGATGGATATGTGGTATTTGAAAATTTAATTGAAAATTGTCCCGGGTGTTGTACGTATGTGTGAGGCGTGCTGGTCGTCAGATTGTAGTACATTTTCCTTGCGTGAAGGACGGATTTTGTGAGCATGCTGTGTGAATATTAATTTTGAAGATGCGCTGAATTCAAACGGCTACATTTTTTGTTTTAATTCCGGCGAGGATTTGTCAGATATTAATTTGGCAATGTGATGCAATGTTTTTACAAGAAGTCATCGTAGAATATCTGCAGCTTCCAACGAGTAACGGAACGGTCGTGTCGTTAATTTAATTTGTAATAACAAGGCTAGACACACAAATAACAACAATCTGTGCTTTCCGTGATTTCCTTTTGCGGCTTCTTAGTTGGACAGTGTTTTTTTCCAGGTGACAGCATGAGATCATTTGGCCAAGATTCGCGAAAATATCAAATTATTTCGTTGAAAACAAGCAATAACCGAGTTTTCACGTGTGTTTGTCGCCGCAAAATGTACAGAAATTCTTTTAAAACGACTTTAACTGCCCTTGTCTTTGCAGACGATCATAACTCGTAATGAAGTACATTTGCTCGTAATTCTGTGGTAACATTCACATCGGTTAGCGCCCTGCACGTTTAATTGGCATCGTTCACCGTCTTCAAATCATCTCTTCGCGAAACCAGAGCCAACCGTCGCCTAACTTATCACGTGGTCCGCGCCAATGTCCCCACGTGTTTCGAGCAAGATAAATACCTTCAGGTGGTTAAGCAGAGTCAGGTTTATTAAGCTTTCCTGCTACTTATGTTTGTAGGTTTCGAGTGTTTTGGGAGCTGCATCATCTATGTCAGCATTCAGAATCCAAACAACCTCACTCATAGTGAATGAAATCTGTTTTTGCAAATCCGACACGCGTGAGCGCGCAGGAATTTAACCGGACGAAAAATGAAAATGGTTCTGTGTGCGTAGATAAAGAAACGAGTCTTTGTGTAAGGTTAAAAACAATTAATTTAATTGATATCCGACAATTATACTTTATACAGAAATAAATATGTGAAATAAATAGTGAGTAGGTAACTAGAGCCAAGGAACTAGTACATGCATTACTTGGTTGGTGAAAATATATAGGTAATAGAGTGGAATGTCTTTGTCATAGAGTAATGTGGTTTTACAAGTCTGAGTCTCTAAAAAAATCATGTGCTTATATAATATTAATTAATAGTAATATGATACATTAAATTGTAACTAATTTTAATGGGATACGCTTGAAAATTGAAACATTACCGAATTAAAACTAGCTTGCGATGAATCCGTATGTTTGGACCACATAAAATGATCCTTCACGATTGAGAAACTATAAGTTTTGTCTAAAGTATCTGCAACTATATTTTTGTAGCTTTCGTAGCTTGTGGAAACACATAGGCTTCCGATCGATTTCGACTAAACGTATTTCATTTCAAATAAATTAGCTCAACGTTGATTAGAGGCATGATGAATCAGCGAGTAAATTACTGCGACTTCAAATGCTCGGGCACTTGTGCAGCGTACGCGATTTGGTGCGCATCACCCAGACTCCTCTGATAAGGACCCCATCCTGCAGACGCCTGGGGCTGGTACGAGGTTTCTGGTGCCGAATGCGAACTATGATCCTCGACGGTCGAGGACGATGCACTTCGGCTCCTGTACAGCAGATAGGCGCCGATGCCCAGGGCGATCTTAGCGATAAGGGCTGCTTTGAGGGCGAGCCCTCCGACCAGGAACACTCCCAGCTTAGCGATGATTCCGGTGAGGAAGGCTTTCAGGCCGAGCACGAGGGGCAGGAACTTCTTGAGGACTCTCTTCAGTTTCTTCTTCTTCTGGGCGCGACCTGGAAAGGTGAAACGGCTTAAAATCGTCTGCGGGAAATTGCAGAGGTGTTCGGTTGTTTGCTTGGCGATAGGTCATATAGTTTTACAGGGTCATTGAAAGTCGCGCTGAGAAATAATACAGAAATTAAAAAAGATGCCCGTTCACGCTAAAGAGTTAATTTTTTTTTCACTAAATACAAATAGGAAAATTTCAATTTCCACTCCGCTAGGGAAAAGAGGGGACTCGAAAGCTGATAAAAATGACACTCGAAAAATGACAATACGATTAAGTTATTTTGGGTGGGATTTTCCACAAATTCTCCTACGATACACTGGGAAAATGAGGGTGGTTTTCATTCAAATATTGGCATTATCTCTTCATGCTGACATTCTTATTCCTGATCGGAAACTCTTAAAAAAGTGAACGTACAGACTTGATAGTGGAATGAGATACTACACAGTGCGATGGCACGTGTGTGTCTTCAAAATAATTATGCAAATCATCTCAAATTAAGCGAAAACGCGAGGCATTAGACTAGGCAATTTTTTTCCCGACTGACCATTTTCAGCGGCTGGTTTGAAATTAAAAATGCAGTGGTGAGCTCGAGGAGAAAGTATTTGCAATGAAAGTAACTCGAAGCAATATCGAATGACTGTGCCTTTACTGGCTGGAGATGTGCTATAACGGAATTGTTATTTGAATTGATAATGCAATTAATCAACGAAATCGAAAACATCAATGAATTGACTTTGTAATGACTATGTCATAGCTCTATGACATAGTTCCGAAATATTTCCGGAAAAAAACTTAGCCATTTGAATTATCTGAGATAATGCACAGAAGCTGGCGTGAGTCAAATTCATGCCATTTTTCTCAATGCTGCATTAAATTTTTATTTGTTTGACACTAAGTAACTTTTCTTGCTCACTTGCCCTTATCTTAAAGGACTTTCTGCACAAGCAGCTGCGTTCAAATCTAGCATACGATCCAAATTAAAAAATATTTCGATTTTTCCTCATCTCACCTTCATCAACCAGAGCCTCTTGCACAGACTCCGGCATCTTAAACTCCATGTAGTGCGTCTTGAAGAACCTCGACACCGATTCGGCGATCAGGTCCAGAAGCCGAGTTGCCTTGCCATCAGGAGCCGTCTGGATGTCCGTCTCGATCTCGTTTTCAGTCATCGCCCGACCCGATCGATCCACATTCCCTACCAACTTAATCCCGTCGTAGATCTCCACGTTACCCATCCTGGACACGCGGTCCAGATAGCCCACCGCCTTGGCGCCGACACAAGTAACCATGTCCTTGCCGTCACACTTCTGGAAGATCTGCGCTGCTGTAGACCAACCACTAGCTTCTTCACTGCGTGCTGCTACGTCGTTGCTATCAAACACTGGAGCTGGAATCGCTAGGACTCCGCTGAACATCACTGCTGCTATCAACTGTGCAAAAATTGCCATGATTAGGCTTGTTGTGGCACTGTCTACGCTCACTGATCGAGTGTGATTTTCGTTTTGAAGCTGCGAAGTATTTATGTGATTATCGATTGCACTGATACCACCGTCAATTACTCCCCTTTTTATTGTGTATTAATTTCGAAGCCAATGCGAAGTGGGGTTGGCCGTGTTGGTATAACATGACATTGTTCGTGGCTGTATGATAATTAGTAAATAGACGCATTTTTTGTTTGCTCCGGCAGGCGTTCGGTGCATTTGATGATGGCTCATGATCGCTAATAAACTAGGTACATGCGCCTGGCATATTTGAATATTTTGCTGATGTTAATGGTTAGCGTTGCCGAGTGCTATTACTTCCAAATTTGAGACAGGGCGAGTAGAGAGAAGTGCATGTAAATTTTTAGCGCACGATAATAGAAACGAAAAGTATAGATGAAAGCCAAGGTTAATTTGACTCTCGAGATCAATGAATTCTATTCGTAGTCAATCAACCATTGATCTGAATCATAGGGCATTGTTTCGTTGAACCAGGCGGTATTATGATTTGATTCCATGTCATTTAAAAAATGAAAGAAAGTTATATACGATACATTCCTTATCAAAGCTACTTTTTGTTAGAAAGTAAATTCGGATCCCAAAAGTACCCGATGGAAATTACACTAAGTCCTTAAATTTTATAGCTTTTGTAAGCCAGTTCAAAAGCTGACAGATATAATTTGATCGGAATCACTTTCTTTTGATTGACAGTCGATCATCTCGTCAAAAACTGAGCCGAATCAATTTGTGAACTAGATTTTGATAATGGCAACCAATGAGTGGTATATTACACTCAATTAGGTGCCAGTATAATTGAATTCCCTCGAGGGACAGTGCGTTCGTAAGACAAATGAATTACACCCAGCGGTATTGAGTGACACACTCGGAATGTCTTCTGACACAGATTGCATTGTGTGACATTCGCCAAAACACGAGAGTGCACCATTTGTATGTCTATTATCGTGGGCACATTTTGGCAGACACAGATACCCGTGATATTCAGGATGCGAGACAGGATGTGACATCTCACTTCCAACGCCTTCAAACGCGCGGAAAGTCAAGTTTACCTTCCGCTTTAAAAGTAAGAGTGACACTGAAAATAAAAAATGATTTTTTTTTTGTAGATCATTCGGAAACTTCGGAGCAATGATACTTAATTTGACAACGCAGTGAATCATTTGTATCGACATTGTTTGATGATAATTTATTGCGTGCACTTTTGTGCGGTAAGGCATTCCATACATATTTCCAAGAGCAAAAATGAGTAACGAAAAAGTAACCGTTACCGACGCCTTAGAAAGCGTCCAAACAGCACACATTCGATTGTTTAATCTCCCATCCTCCTATGTGACATAAAATTATAGATGTATGCATAAACTATCATGACAATAGTAATACGGTATCGAACATTGACATGATTGGCATTCATAGACTCTCCCATGTCGGTGTATTACTTTTTGAGATCTATGTCAGACGAGTTAATATACCTTGGTCAGCTACTAGAGGTGCTGTTTAAGATTATTTAACTTTGCACATGAAATCAGTAATGGCCATGTTTGGTGTCAATGGGTTCGACGTGTTTACTCGACTAATTAGTGATTTGTGATAATATATTATTTCTCTTTTGTGCGCGTGTGTGTGTGTGTGTATCTAACCTGTTTACAAATGAGATATTGTACCCGTGGTGCTATTTCACTGCGAGGTGTATATATCCTACTCTCCTTCAGTGCGACGATATTGTTGAATAGACGCGGAAAATAGATTTGCACTAGATTTTCTTTGTGTAGTCACTGATACCGTTCCTGAGACAGAAAAAGAAAATGATCACGCATAAATAAACCCATTTTCCAAACTGGGTTTTAAGAGTAGGTATCTTAACTATTATCATCGTAAACAGCTCGCGCTGATTACTTTCACACAAACTCGAAATATAATTAGTCTTAGAAATAATTTTTCTGATAGGAAAAATATTGGGATACAGCCTAGAATTGAGTGTAGGTATAACGATCGAAGAAAATTATAACAGAAAAAATATCAGTCTCGTTCTCACAATTCAAATCCACACGCTGAGAATCAACGCTCAGAATGCAGCACAGCAACGAGAAAAAAACGCGTCTAAATTCTTATCAATTTCAAACAGATCTTGCAGATTGCGATCTTAATACCAAGCAACAACTTCGCCGAGATGCAAATTCCTAATTTTCAGGTCATCATAGGTTATTTCGGCTGAGCAAAGGGGCAGGTGTCGCCGATTATCATTGTTACCCATATGCAACAATACAATAGACTGGATGTCCTAGATCCGACGCTAGGGTGTAGCTGCCTTGATCTTCACTTGAGAGAGGTTAGGCACATGCTTACAAGGTAAGCATAGGAAGTCACTATAGCTGCTCATCATGCTATCGGAATGTGAGAAGCCTGAAGACCTATCAATGATTAGAAGGATTTGTTACACATATGAGAACTTTTTTACCATGCATCTTTGATTAGGGTTCGTGTTGGATAACGGTATTGATTGAAAAAATGTCTATTAAAAAATATCAGTATAATTGGTATTGTTAAGAAGATGGACACGTTTTTCACATGTAACGTTGAATAAAAATGATCTTATTTGGTGCAAGGTCGTCCGGAATGGATCAGACTTGAAATGGTAGGTCACAGTTTTTTTTGGAAGATAAATTTGTGGTTCTTTTAATGTATTCTTTTCATGTGAAAATTAGTGATGTGATGATATACAAAGGTACATGCACTTGCACAAGCGGTATACACATTTACGATGTATTATAAAAGAGATGTCTGGCTCTATGCATCTTCATCATTATCACACATGAAAATGTGGTTTATTCAGGCAAGGGTTATAGGTTGTAGTATACGTGCATAGTTACCATGTATATGTTTTGTAGAGGCTTAAATTCTCTCTATACATGCAGGAACACGATTCAGTTAGGTGCTAGTTTATTTCACGTTTTTGATTGATAAGGGCTGGACACATTTACCTAGGACCAATAGTTTAACTGTATAATATTAAATATGTCGTGAAAGATTTCTTATCATTGCTGCTTCTTAGGTACTGACCGATAAAAGTTGTCAACATAAATTAAAACACCCACAGTGTTAACCTCAAATCACGAGCACCGAAAAGATCTAAAAATGCGTAGGTCCAGTTTACAAATGATTTGGTCGTCCCTGAAAAATTCTAACATATGATTAAAGCAGACATGATAAAATCTCATGTTCAAAGATTATTGTCTCTCTTTATCTAACGGTACAGCATCAGTTGATGATCACGACGACGACGACTATGATGATGATTATGATGATGGTGATGATGATGATGATGATGGTGGTAATGACGACTTTATAGGGACTATCGAAAGACACACGCATATCAACTGTAATATCCTGGAGAAATTTCTGTCTTTTTGCTCTGGGGTGATTTTACTATGCCGTTAACAGTATTTTGCTTTATACATTGTATACATAAACGAACAGAACAACATCTGAAATGGCACATTTTTACAAGGTACGAATTTGTAAATACGCCTAGATAGGAACTCAAACAGTAATTTATCTTATTTTTTATTCCTTTATTTTGGGTCAAGCCTTGCCTCAGCGTTAGCATAAAATCTTGGTCAAATTTTACAAATTCGCCCGCGTGGGTTGGTCGATTACAAGATAGTTTTAGGAACTTTTGTGATTTAGTAAAACTCTATTAATTACATTTAAGCGTTGCCTATAGAATGTAGTCAGCGGAGCTGGGACAGTTATAAATGTTTTAGCCATGCTAATTGAATTATCGTCTGGTGGCTATCGGACTCAACGAAAGTTCGACCATGGACTTGGGTTCGACCAACTGACCAGTATACCGGGCCCCGTAATAAATCACACACGATTACCTGTACCGTGGAGTGGCGATACACACGAGTAACGCACACATGATGATCACTTCAATTACCACCCAGAATATACTCCTCGGATGATTCCGAGCTCAATGCATCATAAGGGCAACTTTCCATTTGCGATTGCGAATTGGGTCAGAAGACAAAGTGAGTTTTCCGCTGATTTTCCTGCAATGGTAAAGTGAGTATGATTCAGATTAGTTAATTTTCCATCCTATTTGTCTTGGATGTGATTTTAATGTGACTTTAGATTCCAAGAAAATTGGGCGCTAGTTTTTCCACATCGTGTTTCCAGCGTGCACATTATGGAGCCAGCTCTGATTCCATTCCTTTTCCTTCCGGCTTAAATACCAGCTTGAAAGCGCGTAGCACATTATGCTCGGAATTATTCCACAGTTTTGTATCTTCGAGTCATAACTCAGACAATTCCAATCTATTTCCGACTCCTCTGTATAATTTCCAACTGCTAAGTAACCTTATAAAAGTTTGTATACAATTACACACATCAGTCATAAATGTCCGTCATCTTCGGTACGGACGTTACGCATCGCAAGTAGGAAAACAGATACTGGCGAACAAGAGAAAATCCACAGGACATCATCACTTTACGATATCAATGTTGAGATACGACTCGACAAGCTAGAATTTCTCCCTTTCAATCTTCATGATGTTTTCTAGCTTTACTCTGACGTTACACAGAAACGAACCTTACCAATCATTCTGAAACGCCATACGCTCCTACTAGAGTGACCAAGGCCACCTATGAAATGAATAGTTTTCTATTTCCAGCGTCAATCGTCACGAGCAGGCATTTAAAAATCCTAGAAATAGATCCGGCCAAACGCATCTATTTTGTCCACGCATTTTCACGCAGCACGCTCACAGCTCATGACGCACATGATTTTCTTTCGAACAGGATCTTCAGCAAAGGTATTCAAAGTTCCTATACGACGCTTCCTGGGAGGGAGACAGAGAAAGAGAGAGAGAGAGAGTAGAACATAGTTTGTTTAATGGCCTACGTAGAGAGTGAGGATAGCTCTAGCCGCCGCCGCCGCCGCCGTTGCTGCTGCGGCTGCTGCCTTGACCCACAGAAATGACAATCGAGCTCAAACTAGCAGCGGAGGCCGATGACCACTTGAAGACGTAGTTCTTACTTGGTTGCTAGTGAATAAGTGTAGTACTTGCTAGGCGTGCACCTTCTCAGTACTTTCGCTTGATTGCTGCGTCCAATAGCAACGTAATCCTAATACTGAATGGACGGTGCTTGGCGTTGGTGGATTGCACTAGGCAATTATTTTTGTTCGCTGGATGAGCAAGCGGGGGTGATATATTTTTATAGTTGGTGTGAATTGAAGGCATACGTTAGCTCGCTGTGCTCGCGCGCTCTTCTTAGGATATGCTTTAAACGAAGAAAAAAATATATTGGGTAGACGGGTATATTTTAGGTCAACGTCGACGAGATGGGTATAAAAATATAATTTTAATTTACATAACTATTTTGATATTATGATTAAGTGGTTTAAAATCGAGTTGTGTCGGTCGGTTGATAATGATTAGGGATTGAAATTGATGCTATAAAGTATGAAGAGATGACTTTACATGTAGGATATTTTTATCAAGGTGTATATTTATACCTCGAAGTCTTAGTAATTACTAGCGGTATTTAAAAATATGCTGATTTAATAATATATTGAACTACACAGAAGGTTTGGTAAAAAATAATCTTGCCTTTGAATATTAAACTGGCTGGCAATCAAAATTCAGCTGAAAAAACATATGGATATAACATATTTTAAGTCTAATTTAAAGTTTTATCAAAGAAAAACGGGACCACTCAAGATTTATTGTCTAATGTCCCATTTTTGTAGTGGAGGTGCCAGGTTTGCCAAACAGACAGATTGCAAAAATTGGCATACACTGGTACAAACTTGTCTTGGACTGAATTAAAGTCGTTAAAAATTATCTTAGTCCAGTTATAAATTAAAGGAAATTCATAACTGGACAACAAATTTAACGAGCTCTCATGGTGGAGGTGCCGAGTTTGACATAACTTATGCTGTCACAAACGGTTGCGTGATTGAATTACCTCAGAGTCGATGGCCCTAGGATTATTTTTTGTCCCATGGCTCAAGTGTTGCCATCGGAAGGTATACTATAGTTACGATAAAATTACTGATAGTCATTCATCACGAATTTCACAGACAAATCTTCTTCCCAGAAGAGTTAAATTGTGTTTTAAGCGACTGCCCGTCGGCAATAAAGTCAGTTAGTATGACCTTCATGAGTCCTTGAAAATTATTCACATTTGTTGATCCGGGTTTTTTATTCCGGGCATATTATCAAATCAAGAAATATACTTGACATCTGCACGAATGTTCTCAATATCTATCTAAAAATTCGCACGAATGCACGTTAATAAATTTACATTCTGATTCACAGTCTAGTTTTGATCTAGCGGAAATCGACAATAAAGTATTTAGCCAATATAAACTAATAAAATACAACAAATAGGACACAGAGTTGAAACAAAGTAACACAACAGCGCGTGGCAACATTCTTTCAAATGCGTTGTCTCCAAAGATTAAGTCACTTCCAAAAAATGTTAACACATAGACGAAATTTACCGTACTTATGCGTATTCGAGCAAGAGGCGATAGTTTCGGAGTTTCACAAAGCGTCGCACTTGGTCATGAATGAGTATGTGTAGATGAAATACCGTGTCACTGAGTTCACATGCGGGGTCACGTCTTCGGCTCTTGCCCATGGGCGCAGTTTCAGAGTTGCCCATACTTTTCCTATGCCGACATCGTCATACGATGATTACATGTAACTAAAAATAATTACTATCTTACTGGTTCTAACGCCATTATTATACTTCCTTGTGTTAAGAAGAACACAATCAATAATATCTGGTGGTTATTGATTATAGATTGTAATAACTATGATAGAAATTATTGCTGCAGCCCGCATGAAAAGTGAACATATTATTTGGACAAGGAATGAGGTTGGGTGAATGTGAAGAGGCAAAGCCTAAGTCTAGTCTTCTTGGAGATAAAAAAAACGACTTTGAATAATCCAACCTAAAGTAAATTATTTAATTAAAATTTCAACAAATATTTACAAATCAAAACAATACCTAGTTTTTAAAGAAGCAAAACAAACAATAAATATGATTTCATCTTAACATCCAATCGCTGTCTACAAACGTATTATAAATTACCCACACACTTGAAATATATTGGGGTTATTTAGTAAGTAATTTGGAATTCGAGATCAAATAGATTGTGGCCAATTCAGCTCCAAAAAACAAATCTCACGTTGTTCAAATGAACCACTGCTGGACACTATTTTGGTAACGGTACGCCGCGCGATTCAATCGCTGTGAAAATGATTGATCGAACTATTGACACGTTGTTTGGAGGGAAGGTCAAGGGGATTACGGGGGTCAGAGGCTATGCCTGGGCGCCACCCACTCTGAGACCCATCGCAGCAGCGAAGAGGGCGAAGAAGAAGCCAGCCAAGCCGGTCGAACCGACCACCAGGAGCAGTCCAGCCACCATCAACGGGATCAGGGTGAAGAATTTCAACTTGTAGGCGATCAACAGTGTGGCCATGTGCTTCTGAAAAAACTCCATGCCGCCCTTGAGCAGACTGTTCTTGCCGGATTTTCGTCCTGTAAATGGAAACTTATGTGAGCTGGCTGCATGGTTTTTAGTTGTTGCTGAGTTGGATTAGGGAAATTCAAACAATTGGATTTAATCAACGTTTTTATCTCGTGACGCGACTAAAAAATATGAACAAAATAATGAAAACGAAAATTGGAAAAGAAATTTCCTGTAGTATGATATCAATGAAACCGCAAACGACTTTGAATTGGCGGTCCATTGTCACTGTGTGAAGCTTCCCGAATAGAATCTAGGCAATGAAAAAGATTAATGTCGATTTAAAAAAATTGACAAATTTCACATATTTTATTGTGTGTAGCCAAAACCGGATAGGTTAGATGATCGTCGTCGCTGGGTGAAGAACTATCCCAGCTTATTTGCTATTAGAAACTAAATAACCCGACAATTTGAGATAGATGAGATGTTGGTACAGGTGAATGGAATGGATGTGGTTTGGTTTGCAGTTTTGCGATCGATTTGCAGTTTGGTTCTTTTTTTACATAAACTGTTCCAGAAAATTGAACTTTCGATCTGCGTAAAACTGATATTTTGCACCTTATTGCACGTTAAAAACGCGCAACGGTGTCCAGTTGCAAGGATCAAACCGTGACCTTCTGAATGCAATAAAATATTCTCCTCAGGCCTAGCTGGCTAGTTAGGTGTTAAAACAACCCCCTAATTGAACCCAAACCAGAAAAAATATCAATATGAGTATGTTTGGCTTGTGAATATTCCTAACTGGCCTCTCTTCCTTTTTTAGAAAAATCATATCTCAATCTTATAAACAGAATTTGGAGATGGAATACATCGTTTAAAACGTTCACTAGAGTTAACTTACAAAGCAACTGCTTCGCTGTGCACGAACGTGGATTATGTTCAAATATCTGTTAAAAGAAATCTCTCGAACAGAAATGAAACTATGGGAAATTCAATTAATATCTGCAGATCTTCGTTACGTGCTTTGCAAGGTCTTTCAAACGTCGTACGTTCTGAAAGGAACCCATGAAACGTGTAAAAATTCTCTCTTGTCCTGAAATGAAAGCCATGTTACCCTCCTTGCATTCGGGAGCATTTCTGTCAGGAGATGGCTCCTGTTTTCGGAAGATGGATGCATGAATCATGGCTTACCCTCGGCGAAAAAACAACCACACAACGTTCACAACATGCATTTGAACATTCTCTTCTTTTTCCATTTCCATTTTACTTCACTTGGGAATCAAGTGATAAGTAAACCGTAAGCCGCCCTGTGTTCATGCGGTGTATTTGCAAGATTGGCAAGATTTGCAATTTTCCGTTAATATACTCGAGGGTCAGAGTGGCATTCTGGCAAGGGCCAATAAGACCTCTAATTTTAATTTGTGTATAGGCAAAAATATTAAAATTAAAATTTTCTCACCTGGATTCCCAAACCACTCGTCCTGCAAGTACGGCTCGTCGTAAGTCACTTCCGGTTTCCGGGCGTAATACCGCCTGTCGTCGTCGTCTACGATTTGCTCCTCGCTGATCGGGATCGCCGTCGGCTGGAAATGATCCCCTTTCTTCCAGTCGCTACCTTCGTCCTGGTAGTAGTTGTTGTCGGTGAAACGCCTCTCGTATTCCACCCGGTTCTGTGTCTCTTCGCCGGCTTCCCGGGAATTGTCTCCTTCTTCGGTCGAGGATTCACTTTTGCTTACGAGGAAAATCAACACCAAGATTGATACAACGAATCTCGACCGCAATTCCATGTTTTGATCGAAGATTAGGTTATAATTAAAAATTCACTTGTGTCCACTTGTGCTTCTTCAGTTGTTTTGTTTACTGATAATATAAATTAATTGGATTTATGAAAATATTCGGTTGTTTTTGGGATATTTCACGCTTTAATTCGATTAGCACTTGCGCTCCGATTGACACCTAGTTGACAATTGAATCCGATAAGTCGACAATCCACCGATAAACGGAAGTGCTTCTTCGATCAGTGCAGATCAGGAACTGAACGATATGAAAAAGATTCCTTAAACAAGATTACATTGCTCTTTTTTTTGCTGCGACTCATTTTAATCCGAAATCAAAATGTATTCTATGCGGTTGAGTGTTTCTTTATCCATCGACCAGAGAATTGTTACGGTGGTTAATCATTTTCATCAGCAACGTTGTCATAGAGATGTTACACTCTGTTCACATGAAGACGAAACCGAGCGGCTTTGGACAAAAGATTTGGCGAATTTTTCTTACACCTGCATTTGAAGCGCAAGTCATTTCACACATTGGTGGTCAAACTTCACTTCAGTCTGCCGACCTGAGCGCCGGCAATTAATCTGCACCGTTGTTTCATCATTATTTCTCAAAGTGATACGGATTATAAATTAGGATCTTAACAATTTTATTAGGACGATGCGCCATACGTTGCTTGATTCTTATCATTCACAGAGTTTGAAAAAAGCGTAACATGGCTACTCTGTATTTTTAGACATAAATTAATTTAACTATTTGAAGTTAACGATTCTGTCTATGTGAACTTGATGATCTTATTGTGCAAATTATGTTTTATGTTACACCAAAAAAAATGTTAATTTCAAGCACCAACGATCAAGTTAACCCTATTGAATGTGTTACACATTGCTACAAAACTACGTGAAAATCTGTGAAAATAGATCGAGCCAATTATGGTTTAGGTGCCGCTGGTGCAATTGAATTCGAACGCGCGTGTAAAATCTTCCATCCGTGACATATTATCGATTCAATCGAATTAAAAGCAGACCAGATCAAGACATAGTTTTGATTTGATGCCTAGCTGAAGAAAGGAATTGATATGATTCGATTTAATTTACACCTGTTTTTCTAATATTCACCTTTCAAACGTGTGGCAATGGAAAATCGAAACATTTGTCAACCACAAGAATATTTCGTGAGTTTTTTTCTATAGGTAAATTTGATTGAATGTTGGGAAAGGAATGGCACCCTTTAACAAACCAAACAACTCATTTAAAGAATAATTTTGGTAGGGGTTCATGGTGTAAATTCTCGTAGCCCATTTGATTATTAAAAGACATATTAGCGGTTACTGCTACGAATAAAACTTTTATTCACAAAGCCAACGTTTCGCTAGGCCTCCGCCTTGATTCTTCAGGGCAAAATAAGTGCCCTGAAAAAGAGTGCCCTGAAGAAGCAAGGCTTTGTGAATAAAAGTTTTATTCGTAGCATTAACCGCTAATATGTCTTTTAATATATATATATATATATCCTGTCCCCTACCAAAATTATACTTTAAATTTCAAATATATATATATATACATATTTGAAATTATAAAATAGGTGACCAATTGGAGCACAACAACGCTTTTGATGATTTCAATTCAATGAGCAAAGAAAAAAACGGGGTTACCTTATATGTACTACTTGACGCTTTCAGGGAGGTAGGCATCCCTCAGAAAAATCAACCCTTTCACTGCCACGCCTGATTCACAAGCAAATTAGGAGTCATTTCAGCGGTTTTGCCTCAGTTTCACATTTAAAAATCAAATAAGTCCGTCGTTACTCCGTAGTTAGTATAAAAAGCGCACCTTCTAAAGCAATCATATCGCACTGAAATGCGAAGACACATCGCGCGATCTATGCCAAGTCGGACCAACTCGGTGCTCGCTGCGGAAGGTCACGGTCGTGCGTTGCTTCATGTTGCTATCCAATTTCACCGACGTCACAGCTAGCCTGTATTCTACCGTCAGTGTCTCTATACGAAAGAAGTTCTCGAAGAAAACGCTGGCAGCACTGTATCGCAACGACCGGTGGTTGGAGTTGGATGATTATGAAGCTATTTCTGCAGCATTTTATGCACGACGCTATAAGTAATCCATTTGGCAATGGATCTGATGAGATTCTATGATAATAGCATCTCAATAGAAGTTACCAGTTGAATGTGAAGCAGATGCTTGACAAATTGATTCGTTATAAGCTGTCGTATTTGCAAACAGCTTGATTCAGATTAGAAGGCCATATACTTTGATTAAATTTCTCGACTGATATTATGTCAAAGTTGCCCTCTTAGTAAAACGGTGCTGATGTTCTTTACTTCTCTTGAAAAAAATATATCATGTTTTGATACCTAATTCTTGTCTTCTTACGTGCCAAGCCAAGCGATCACAAAAATCGCAGCGACAAAACTCATTTCTCTGGAAATATAACATGAAAACCTGACTGTCAGAGCAGATGTTTCAAATCTGTGCCATGGTTGAAGGAATTCCAGATCGACAGAGGGAATAGGTGTAATGACTTGAGTAATTTTTCTCCACTTTTATGACATTTGATGGTAACAACATAGTAATATATTTTTGCATCGTCAGCCAGTTGCTGTTGGCATCGTGTTTGCCGTACTCGCTATATTACTTGTTCGACAATGCAGATAGCTGAATGGAATGAGATGCTCATTGGTCCATTGGTCCGGTTCATTTCGCCAGCTGACGTGCTTAGAGATTCTAACAGTTGCTGTTGCAGTTGCTGTTACTATGCCTTTTTAATAGCGTACATAATGTGCGCGAATTTAGCTTAGTTTTTGTGTCACTTGTTTGAAGTAAATCGGTCGACATGCCACTGTTATCGAAGGAGGCAGGTTGATGATCGAATCAATTATTTCATGGATTAAAACAGCTTTGACTAAATGAGGAAAGGGTATGAATTATAAAACTTATTTCAGTAAAGATCAGTTTTATTTATGTGTTTCTCTTTTGGAACAACAGCAGTGACATGGATAATTAAGTAAATTTCTGATTGTTTTTTTTTGACTAAAGCGGGGTAGTTTTGTAACACTTTTGCTTGTGCTGTACAGTTTTTCAAGTAGAATTCCTTATGGACGTGTAAAAATTGTTATTTTGGAATTGTTGTAAGCGATAAGTTTCATAGCACGTCTAGTAATGTACATCAAGAAATAAAATCAAGCAACAGAAAAGATTTTTACTTACAGAAAATGACTAAACCTTCCACAACAATTATTTCTAAAAGCAACTAATTCTAAACTTATTTTTGAGGTGTGAATCTAAACTAATTTCTACAAAGTTGTGCACGGTGTATAATTACAAGAAGACAATTCCAAAATATTTGAACGAGACTGGTGATTAGACAATTTTAACTGCGGGAACTGACATTTTGGTGTCAAAAAACCCGTTCTGAAAGTGAGCTATCGTTGGGAGGCTGGTTTGATAACAAAACAATAAATTAAAATAAATTACTTTACCGGCATCACAGCCGTGTTAATCAATATTTGTATGTATTAATAATTTAATAAATTACTATTCTAATTTTGCTTCCTCTGTAGAGAAGTTGAAATTCGTTGTCGTTAAAATTAGCTATTTTTTTCGATCATGACCTGAATTTTGACTAATTTGTTTACAACATCATCAAACAACTGAGAATCTATTGTTTGACATTTCATAAAGCTGTAGTAAAGTTTAACATCTACAATTTTTGAAACCAAAACTAAGTTTCCAACTTACAATGTTGTCCAAAACTGACACATTCGTCAATTCGGAAAATTTAGTGTCTAAACCAAAAATTACATTCTAGTCAGTAACAAAATACCACAGTTGGTACACCTATCAGTAATTTGAGCGTATGACTTACAAAAAAAAAAACACAAGTTTGGCAGAGAGCATTTTCTACAGATTTGGCTGTGTTAAGCGTTCAAAAATCTCGAAAGATCGTCTAATTCTTGACATGGGCACTGTACGCCATATCATGAGCCGAATCCATCGCCCTCCTGTCCCAGCCTCCGTGTCCGTGGTCATGGTGCTCATGATGGACCTCATGGTGGTCGTTCTTCGAAGCCAGGATCTTTTTCAGCGCCAGAATCAAAGCCAGCACGAGCGCGATCTTGCTCACGATCAAAGCTTTTCCGGCGAGCAGGAAAAGCTTGCCGATAGCAAGAGGCAGGAGCGCCGCAAGCTTCATGGTGAGACCCATCATCATCATGCCCATCATTCCCTTGTTCTTCTTGCCGCGACCTGGAATGTCAAGATACAGGTTGAACGGGTTTGTCTACTTGACAAACGCGTCGTTTTCCATTCATGGACTGGTCGAGCGACGTCCACATTAGTTACGTGAAAGCATATCCGTCTTTATGAAAAAAAATGTTGTCTGTGACTCTACGATAATCTCCCTATTTTGTGCGTATCGACAACAAATCATCGGCTAAATACGTAATGGCGCCAATTATAAACTGCTCCTAGCTTGTGAGGTCTTGAGCAGCCGTATTTAGGACGCTGTCATACATATGCACGTGTTTTCCTTGCATCAAGTGATTTTGCGGATATCTGAGAGAGATTTCTGTTTTCATACGGATATAAGCAAGAAAGGACATTTTTTATTTACGGTTAACAACATCATTTTTACCCTAAGAGGTCTCTAGGTAATGTCAGTTTCAATTTACATAGAGATGCAATTGTTTTTGTACTTAATGTGTGTTTCCTCTGCATAAATGTATGCGACATGAATGTGTGCTATGGGAAAATCTCATTCATGAGGAGCGCAATCAATTTTTCCGTTTCACTTAACGGTATACACTCGTGATTCTGATGAGGCAGTAGCCAAGCTTTTTTCACAGCTGAATGACTCGCTAAATTATATGTTATTAATGGGAAGTCCAGTCCCACTGCTCTTTTCTATTGTTTGAGATAATTTGAACAGAAATCTAGATTTGAGTGGTCGCCAGCGCATTGGTGCTAAGTCGAAAATCTAGCGCACCCTCGAGATATTATAGCTATTCAAAGATTTACTGTGATAACCGCCAGGAATTGTTCTCAT
Source organism: Nemurella pictetii (assembly GCA_921293315.2). NCBI lineage: Eukaryota > Metazoa > Arthropoda > Insecta > Plecoptera > Nemouridae > Nemurella > Nemurella pictetii. The sequence continues at coordinate 15,447,447 of OV121120.1, read as the reverse complement.
GTGTTTGTGATTTTTATTTTATCTCGTTGAATTAATCATGGGTTCTCCCGCTTAAGATCGGTAGCAGTTGGGTGTTGCTCACGGTTTTTGGGCCAGAAATCGTGATCAGATAGAAATCATTAAGCTAATATCCAGCTAAGTAAAATACAACATCATTATGCTCGCACGATACGACTGTGACACGTAATTTTATGGTAATCATTGTAATTTATCATTATTCTCGTGAGATGCGATCATCTGCCACCACGCAATTCACTTGCGGGAAGTTAACGAGCGTAAACGAGAGTTTGCGAATGAAAGAGTCTGATTAGCATTTGCTAAATGCTACGGGTTACGGGTTACGCGGGTGTTTTGATTTAATTGATTTCTTTTCAGACTGTTTCGAACGCGTATTAAACGGGTACAAACGTTTAACATGCGTATCGAATCTAATTAAAGTTAAACCAGGGCGAGTTTTTAGTCTGTAAAATTCAATTTCAACTGAGATCTTAATGTGAAAAATCTAATTTCTAAAATCTAATCTAAAAATCCTGCCATCTTTTTTTTGACGAAGTACGTACCCTCTCCCAACGACCTCTCGAGCTCCTCGCCGGTGACCGTCGGCAGGTTAAGCTGCACCTTCCTCGAGCTGAAGAACTTCGCCATGCGGTCCATGAGCATCGTGTCCAGCTGTCCTTCGCGGGCCTCCGCGTCGTTCTTCGGCAGCGCCGCTTCCACTTCGTTCTCGGTCATCGCGCGTCCTCCTGTAGGCGCACTCGGGTTCCTCACCAGCGTGACGGCGTCCATGATCGGGATCTCGGCCGCCTTGGCGGCGCGATCGAAGAACGTGATCGCCCTCATCTTCAGACACGCCGATAATCCAGAATCTTTGGCCGCGCAGTCGTCGTAGAGACGAAGCATCACCTTCAGCCCAGAGCCCAACGAATCCTCACTGTTGACGTTGATCTTGATTTCTTCGGCACAGACGGCGCCGATTGCGAGGCACACCAATATGAAACGAAACATATTTTATGTTGTTGTTGCTGTTTTTTTTTAACAAAATAACTATAACCTCACACAACGAGCACCTTGAGTGTGCAAAACGTATACTGATCCTTACTAGTTCATGGTCATCTGTTTTTATAGTGAACCGCGTGCGAATGTGGATACGGGAGGAGGAGCGTTGTCCGTATAGTATTCTCTTCAGGACGGCGAGCTCCCCACTCGCTTTGCTCCGTCTCTATAGCGTCGGTTTCGGTGCATCTTCTTTGCTTATGGATGGCCTTATTTTCAATACCGTGTGACCCTATGTTCTTGCTCAGTCTTGACCTCTCTGGGTGACCTCTCCTACTTTTTTTTCGGTTCGAGCAGCACCCAGAGGTAGGATTGCCCCTAACGTGAATGGCAGTGTCAATATTACGCACCGAATGTGCTAAATACCCGATTAATTTGCAGAAGTAAGGTGTTAAGGTTGATGCGATGAGGTATGCAAACACGTCTGCGATTTTCTGCGACGCATAGGTTTCATTGGGTGGTTATGTTGGGTGGTCAAATTTATGAGTGGGGCGTTGTGAAAAACGGAAGTGTTGTCTTTGCGAAATGGCTCCACTTTTGTTTAATACTTGTTAGCTCATAGTGATTACAGGCACTTAAATTTATTGGCAGAAATGCACAGCAAAATTTTATCTGTACTTTTTGCTCTTTGTAAGTGTATTTTTTGCAATGCCAGCACACAGGCAGGATATGTTTTTTTCTTAATATGCGTGCAGGAAATGTCATTTTTTGTAGCACACTTTTCCTGTGTCGGTGCGTGCGTCAAATGTGACTGAAAGAGAATTTTCTTCCGTGCCAAATTCTATCTAAATTTGGCAAACGGTCTTAGAGATAATGGAATAGCTTAGTTAATTTTTGTTTTTTTTATTGATGACAACTATAATATGTAATCGGATAGGGAAATCTGCGTTACCTCTCTGGGAGAATAGCAAATTGCTCATTATTGTTGTAAATTTAGTTAAACCAATTCGTAAGTGTCGGGTTAATTAGGAAATGGGTCTAGTTCCCAGCCATTTTACGCTTCAAACAAAACAAATGTTAGAAATAATGAATTTTGGACGACGCTGGCTCGTAAATTGTAACTCTTTGTTTCCTCGAGGAAAACGTTGTGGGTTTCAATTCAGTGAGTAAAATGTGCAAGATGATATTTTGTTCAAGTTTTGCTTAATCTAGCGGAAAAACGAGTACGATTTATTGTCGATTTAATTAAAATGCATCACAAAACCACAAAGCCATTGCGCATGACACGTTCATGTAACTTACGGCGAGGAAAATCAAGACCAATGGTTTTGGTGTTGTGGATAACTTTGATGGAAGCAAAAAAAAAATAACTAGCAATTATGAACGAAATTGTTAGAATCATGCCAATATGGCCTACAATAATTTCGTAGATCCTCCTGCTCGGTGACCTATAAAGCCAAGGATATTGAAATGAAAGATAACTTGCGAGTGCAGATTATTAAAACATGTGTGATGATTAAGGGGCCTCCCATTCAATTAAGTTACACGAGAAGTATAACGTTTTAATGCTACCCTTCGTAAGGATCAATCATTGAAACCATTTGAATCAAACAATTTACATGTAAATTTTCACAAAAACAACTTGAAGCCTGCGAGATATGGGTTAAGTGTACTGCATTAAACGAATGCTTAAATTGTAGCTAAGTAAAACATATTACAGAGATTAAATATCTTGCAGTGCTTACAAGCAACCTTACGTGATACATGCGTTGCGTCGTAAGTAAATTTAGTGTGTCATTGTTTTTGATGGACCGAAACTGAAGATCAAACCAAACTATTTATTACGTGTGAAATATTACGGGGAAACGGCTTATAAAACCGATTCAAAGTAATGCCGCGTTTGGACCAAGAGTGATTTTTCTCCATTTTACAACTTAGTACTAGAATTTCACTCGTAAAGCTGCAATGAGAAGTGGTTCAAGCAATTCGTTTGATTTTCTTGTTGTAAAAAAGTCTTTGGTATCGTCATCTATGTCTGTTTGTGTAAAACATAGTAGTTTAAAATGTGTATAATGTATAAAATGTATACGTGACGTTTAAACAGTTGCCTTTACAAGTGACACAGTTGCCGGTATCTAATGCCACAATTTTTTTCTATATTATAGCTCTAAATTTAATCGAGTATACTTCTAATTAATAATACTGATGTTTCTCTTTTTTGCAGATATTTAAGCAGAATCAAAAGGGCTAGCGAGAGAACCTTGCGAGAATACACAACGATCTATACAAATGGTAGGAGTTTAAAATGTAATAATTATGTTGCTTTCGCATGTTGTTTATTTTTTGCTGTATGTTTTGCATGATTGGTTTCTTATTGATGAAAAAGTCGATTCGATCATTTTCTGCAGCAGCGTTGCTGCCATGAGAACCTGTAACTGAAAGAGTTAATAATTCAATCATGATTGTGCTCTGAGCGTTGTGCATTCTCCAGAATGTTATCTCACGTGCACGGCACCGGGGGTACTTAGAGTGCCTACACCCACCTCCTACTTCGAGCACTTGGCCAAGCTGGGACTGAATTGTCTCCTTCCTACATCTTTGGCTTCTGCGTAGCGCCGGCTACAGTTATTTCTCAGGCCATCGACGGGATAAACACCTATACGCACTATAAGCACACTCCGTAATTCTGACACCTTTTGCCGAATTAATTGATTGTAAAAACACATATAAAATATTTAATTAAATTTGTGATTCACTTAATCATGTGTCAAACATTGGCGGCTCAGTGCCATCCAGTAAATTGCACTTAAGCCAGTCATTATCCAATGCAGTTGGTGTACTAATACCGAAATAATGTATTCAAAAAACGATGCTATAGTAATCTCGTTTTCTTTCTTACGGCGCGCGATCCATCAAGATATACACCGCGTAAATCGTGGATGGGAAAGTGAATTTCGTTGTCATCGGATAGTCAGAAATTGTTGATTTAATAAACGTACCGAGAAGCCTGGCCAAACGTTTTCATCAAATGTGTCAGCGGCCGACCCAGTGAACCAAGCCAAAGATTCGTGTGCTTGCTCAGGTCTCAACCTTTGACTGCAAGACACTCAACGGAATGCCCTCCGGTTCTAATATGAACAAGTTATCCTATTTAATAAATCACCGAACATGCGTCAGATTGGTATTCCACTGTACAGTTGGAAGTTCCTCTCTCTGTCCTTGTCTATAGCACATCATTATACCATGGCCTCAGCATCTCGGCTTTGCCATGTACCGCTTAAGAGCGTCTTCGAAGTGTTGCCCAACCCTAATGGTAATCGAGTGGAATAAAAATGTTAATCGGAAGAATGTATCGTATAGTGACAATGTTGACTGGTGCCGTGTATACACAGCTAGGTAGGTGGTATACGTAAGCGTGCCATCTGGATTGGTTATTTTTGCATGGTAGCATTAAAATTGTGTCATGACATGCATTAGTATCATGCCATTACAATTGTTATAGTGTTATAATGTATACAGCTACTAACGCTAAGTGTTATCAATAAATCAATGTTGTTTCTTAAACTTTTGCTTGCAAACTCGGTGAATTTCAGATGTCAGAAGCACTGAAATAAAGTGGGTATCCAATTTTGAGAACTATGTATTTGTTATAGTTGTGAGAAGATTTAATAAGCTATGGTTTTCTTGAAAGTGCACTGGTTTAATTTGGTAAAAGGTTCATGATACTCCGATGAGGTTATGCTCTTATTAACGTGGGAGGGCTTTAATGCACTGCACCAGCGATTTTACCTTCTTATTGATTATAGTGTTTCCATTAAATATGAAAAATAACCAAATTTATTATAATTCCACACAAGTTTCATGTTAATTGATCTAGATCAAAAAATACAAATTACATCTTACGTCGTAATTACGTTCAATAATTGAACTTTAATATCAAGGCTCGTATTGTTTGGATCTGTTCATTTTACAGCCGTATTTTACGGTATCAATCGTTATAATTGTTCCGAGATAGCTTTTAAATCCGCATCATCTCCATCAACTATAGTCGTCAAGACGGTGTTTTGATAATGACACATTCATTCTGGGTTGGATTGTTTAGCCGCAGATAATTTCTATCTAACAGGTGTGTATCAAAATAAAAATAATAAACACCCCAATAAAGGATGCACGGTATTTTTTAATGAGCGTAGCCGATTGTGTTTAAACCCAGACACAGACACAGACGTCAAAGTCGTTCCTCTGGCATAGTAGCCTAGTCTAGTAGTAGTAGTATTTGTTTTTATTCCATAAATAACACATGGTGTCTTACAGGAAGGTCAGTATATACAATAAAATAGAATATGATTATAACATGATTATAACATGCAGCCAATTGTTACACAGATTATTTCGTATTGTTGTTTTGTTACAATTTTAGCATAACTATGCCACATGGTTCATGTACTCTGTCACTGTATAAAATGCATTTTTAACTAAAAAATGCCTAATTTTCCGTTTAAAATCATTTGAATTGTCTATATTTTTAAAAACAACAGGAAGTTTATTATAAAGTTTGAGCGAAGAGTGAAATGGACCTTTCTGATATGCGTTGGACTGAAACTTTGGCACCTGTAGGTTTGTCGCTTGCACTCTAGTTCCATGATTATGTAGAGTAGAGAGTCTTGTGAAAGAACATATATTCTGCTTTACAAATAATAGGCAATTGAATATATATATACATGGGAAGGTGAGCATGTTATTTTCAATAAAATGTGGCTTGCAACTTTCGTTTGTCTGTCTATTAATGTTAAACAATATTCGCATAGCTCGTTTCTGCATAACAAATATTTTTTGTGCATTTGAATTTGCGCCCCAGACTATTACATTGTAATTTATATATGAGAATATAAAAGCATAATAAACATTTATTAGAGCAGCTGAGTTGATAATGGGTTTCATCCTTTTGATTGCGTAGCAGCTTGATGCCAGTTTGCGACATAATGTGTCTATGTGCGATGCCCATTTTAAATTCTTATCAACGGCAATTCCCAGGAATTGTACCTCACTCACAGGTTCCACTATTTGTTCTCTAGCTAAAATTGAACGTTCTTCAAGCAAATTCACGTCATTTTTCTGACTTGAGTAAAATGGCATCATGTTTGTCTTTTTTATATTTACAACAAGTTTAATACATTTAAAATATTGAACTAGTTTTGTTATAACAATTTCTGTTTTGCTAAGCAAATCGTCCTCTGTTTTTGCTGAGACCACGACAGTGGTATCATCTGCATAAAGTGTGACTTGGGCCTCCCCCTTTACACAAGATGCTAGATCATTTATGTACAATAAAAATAACAATGGGCCCAATATTGAGCCTTGTGGGACACCTACAGTTATCGGTTCTACGTCTGATAAAGAAACATTGGAGCCATTTTCCGTGTCCATTAGTTTTACAATTTGTAATCTGTTAGTTAAATAAGATCTGAATAAATTATTGCAGACGCCTCTTACTCCATATTTATATAATTTGTCTAACAATATTGAATGGTTGACTAGATCAAAAGCTTTGCTTAGGTCTAGGAAAAGCCCCAAGACCTTATTTCTTGAGTCTATAGAGGTAACAATGTTATTAATTACTTCATATATTGCCGTCGAGGTTGATTTTCCCGGGACAAAACCATGTTGATGTCTTGTTAGGATGTTTCGCTTTTGGATAAAATGGAGCAAACGTTTGTGCATAATCTTTTCCCATATCTTCGAGAAAGCAGGCAATATGGCTATAGGACGGTAATTTTCTACTTTCTTAGCATTGTCCTTCTTTAAAATAGGGCGTATTAAGGATATTTTCAGCTTGTCCGGGAAGATACCACATAAGATTGACTCATTTATGACATTCTCCAATGGATTTGCAAGTAGGTTTATGCAAAGTCTTACCAAAAACCATGGAATGCCATCAATACCCGCTGCTCTTGTGTTCGAGAGCTCTTTTGTAATGTTACATATTTCTTTTGCGGTAACTGGCTTAAAATACATAGATGATTGCACAAAATTACTCCTGCATAGATTTAGATTTTGGTTTGTTACATTTGAGTTTGTCGTTATGTTTTGAGTATCTGCTAATTTGCTAGCACAGGTTGCGAAATATTGATTAAATTCATTTGCTACATCTTTTTGATTAGTCATATCCTCTCCTCCATGGTCTAGTATTATTTTCCCTTCCTTTTGTTTACCACCCTTCAGATTTTTATTTAAAATACTCCAAGTGATTTTGGCTTTCTTCTTCTTTTCCGCAGTATGTATTTGACTACTGTGATAATCTATTTTTGCCTTTCGTATAACATTCCTGTAGATTCGTTTGTACAGCTTATAGAAAACTTTGTTTTCTCGATTTGCTTTAGACTCCTTATTTAGTTCCCTAAGTCTAATACTCGAGGTTTTGATTCCTTTGGTAATCCATGGAGGTCTAGGCGTACGTGATAAAGAGACCGTTTTCAAAGGGCAGCTGGAGTTGAAATGTGCTTGGAATATATCTAGGAAAGAGTTGAATTTTTTATTTACATTTACCTCGTCGTATATAGTATGCCATGATTCCCCCTGTAATGATTGTTTTAGTATGTTAATTGTCTTAGTGTTGATGATCCTTACTGTATGTTTTTGTTTTAATCGTTTTGACTTTGATATCTGTATATTATTATGATCGCAAATGAGGATGACCTGTGCTGTATGGTCGGATAAACCTGGCTCCATGACATAGGTGGTGTATAGTGTTCTGTGCATGTTTGTCAGAATGTTGTCTATAGTTGTACGTGATGTTTTTGTGATACGTGTCGGGTCTCGTATTGTGACGGTGATATCGTAGCAGAGTAGCAACTGCTCGAGCAAACGTCTCATCGATGAGTCTGTTGCAAAATTAACATTAAAATCGCCACCTATTATGACTGTCTGGCCTCCTTTGCAAATGGTGTCAAGGGTCTTTTCAAGCTGGGAAAGAAAAGCACCAAAATCCCCGGATGGAGATCGGTATATGCAAGCAATTATTTTTCCGTTCCCGTTTTGGGTGATTTTTGCTGCAACGCATTCAAAAGTTTTATCTTGGTTAAACATTTGGACACTAGTTATCTCCTTAAAAGTGTACTTTTCTTTCACAAAGATTCCTACTCCGCCATGTTTAAAATTTTCCCTACAGTATAATATTCTATTGTAACCTTCGATGTGTAGGTGTTTACCTTCCTCCTTTGTGAGCCAATGCTCAGAGAAACATATTGCATCGGCATCTTCGGAGATCATAAAGATCTCTACTGGTTCTATGTTACTTTTTAGGCTTCGTATGTTGATATGTATAATTTTGAAATTACAAATTTTGTCAATTTTTCGTGCGGCTGATTTGGGTTTATCTAATTGAGCATTTGGGACTAGCTCATTACTCAAACATTGCATACTTTGATTAAATATTTTACGAGATTGTCCTAGGTTAATTGATTGCTATGCTCCTGTATTACCAAAGGCAATCCTGTCCTTTAGTTGTGCCTTCATTTTAATAGCGACTGGGCAGGCCCAGTATCTCGCATCGTGGTGCACGTCCGATACTATGTGAGATCTCGCATTTGATTTAACGCAGTTTACACATGTTAGCACAGAAACAGCACAGTATCTTAGATAATCTTTCGGCTATGATATTTGGGTGCACGCACAATGGCAGTTAGCGTTGAAATGAAAATTATGCAGATTGTTATACTGTAGGTAATACGTATTTAATTTACCTAATTTTATTTTCTGTGTTCATTTACTTTGACAAGTAGAATCGTTCAGATTTTTTCCCATGACCGCTTTATTTTCTACCAAAAGATAATTTGAGTGTTGTTCATAATGAAACACAGTATTTTCAGGTAAAATTGTCCCATAAAAGTCGTGCCAAACACACATGCCTACATATATTACGATTCATGCTCCAAAAGCAATACACAACAAATACAGTGTTCTTTTTGCTTTTAGGCTAGAATCAGGTAGATTCGAAAGCGAAAATCTAGATACTTGTGTCTCATTCTCGATCCACAACGATATCAACTCCCGAGTTATTCACGCATTCACGATGCACTTAGACCTATCTCAACATCGCATTCCATGACCAACTAATAAACCGCAGAAAGAGGTCAAGAATTTACCTATACGTACTCAAAAACATAACATTTTGTACAGCATAATCATCAATTAAATATCTAACACTTGCATTCTTCATATCTGTTGCTTGCTCTGTCCGATCGTATGACTCGCTTGAGACAAGCATGTGTACATCTGTCGCCTTGCGATCAAGCTATCATTACGATAAACTGTAATGTTTAATAAGAAGTATGCCGTCCGTGACATTTGTGACCCGATTTCTTGGAGCTTCCTCTGATCACGCGTCGGACGCAAGATCAGACGTGGAAGATCAACTCATACCAATAACTCGCGAGAAGGAGTAATGAACAATGAGTCATCATGATTATCCATTGTTCTCCGAAGAAAAGAGATCTTAATTTCGGTGGCGTTGTACGTGACAGTTCTGGACAAGGGAAATGCATGTATACCTTTTTGCCCCGTGATTTTAGATTGGTTTTTGCTTATAGCTGATGGCTTTCGGTGATTTTGTGACCACAGGAATATAGAGCATGAATGAGTTTACATGGATGGGACAGCTGACAATTTCCGGGCGCGAATGGGAAAGTTGAAATCTAGAATAGATAAACTAGAAGCTAGTTTCGAGTTAGACGAGTTGTGAACTGAAAACATTTGGCGTAAAAGACATGTCGAGACGATGGATCGAGACGATACTCCTTCCGCTTAGTTTCTCATTTTTTTATCAGGTCACATTTTTTATCTGGATAGGAAATGTTAGGTCGTGGCTTCGGTTGACAGGTAGGTTACGAATTTTATTAACATAGTTAAGTCCGGTGTGGGGGTATTAATGTGACCTCCTCAGAGCGGGTCACGATATTTTCCTAGCAGGTTGTAGGTTCACGATTGGCTTTTCAGAAAATGTCGGCACAATAGCGCATCTTTAGATTCATTTTTAAAATCTTGTACCTGGTTGATTCCACCGATTACACTCACAGTATTGGGCCAAGAAACGTTCCGATAAAATATCTGGCACACAATTAGCGACATAATTTAGAAGTCCTAACGTAAGATGATGAGATGGAAAATATAAAAATGTTCTTAGCGAACAATCGTGACCAGTCTTTACTGGACAAAGTGTTGATTTTTTTCATAGAAATCAGTCGTTCTAGCGGGCGAAATAGTTTACAAAGTACAAAGAAGTATTACCATTAAAGCAACTGAAAGCAATTAAAACTGACAATTACCATCACAGTAACGGTGGGCAATTATAACAAAACCCCTCACCTTTAGATAAGTCATCATTTAAACCAGTATTTTTATTTGTTAAGTTCAAACTAGCCACATGATTTCTTTCAAAAGCATCCATTTGACGAACTGGATTTTCTCACAAACTCTTCTTTTATTATGATATACATTATTATGATACTATTATTATACGAGATATACATGATAAAATCATGCGTATAAGAAATTCCTTCCACTTTTGTAAGAGTTAACGGTGAAAAAATAGTTTGATTGTCAGAAGAAGGAGATGATATCACCATTGTCGCGTGAGACCGAGTTCCAGGGAGCTACGAGACGGCGTTACGGGGATTTGAATGCGCGGTGTATACAAGTTAACAACTCGCCGCTGTCCAACTTTGTCCAACTCTGTCCAGAAAACCGCGCGGTAATCTTTTGATTAGCGATTAGGTTCACTGTCACGACCGGGCTTACCATGGCACCATTGATCCACTTTTGATGACGACAAATTATGATGACAATCATCGAGAGATAAGTTCGCTTTGGCATTTTAATAACGAGATGATGAAACTATCGGCAACCGCAATGCGTGCAGAGCTTTAGCTATGGCTTTAGTCTCCGTTTTTATGTTCAATATACGATGAGGATGAGGTTTATGTAGACGTGTTTTGTTGGCTTCAGGGTATGATATTATAATATGTAGGATATGTACGGTGAAGACGATGTCGCATAGCGTTATGAGTTGACAGCTAGTGCGTGAGTCGATACGGATGTGGAAGATGTGAAAGAAAATATGTCAATATGAATAAAAATAAACGAAATTGGTGTCCATTCAAAAATATTTTGAAAGAAATCGAAGAGCGATACGTGCATAACGATGTGATGTATAAAAATAAAACTAACTGTGGTATCCATTCGATTAATCGAATTCGAATCCCTGTCTTTAATATTCGCAAAGTGATTGGAATTGATTTTCTAAACAACCTACCCATAACTTTAGATTCAAAGTTGCTTAAATCCAAGCTTATATCTACTGTAATTCATTCAATTGACATTAAACAAGTAATTAACACCTATTATGTTACATTCTATACGAATATCTATATTATTTAATTATTTAATTATTATTATTATTATTTAACCGGTTGTATAGAATAAGAAAAGCGGGAAGACCTAGAGAAAGATGGATTAATCAAGTACGAAGAGACGTGGAAGAGAGAGGTGAAGACTGGAAGAGAATAAATGAGGAGGAAAAATGGTGGAAAGATAGTGATAAATGGAAGGAATTGGTGGAACGAAAAGAAGAAGAAGAAAATGACGTGCAGGAGAGTTCAGTTGAATAAGAAATAAGAAATTAGTTTGGCAGTCTATTTTTGTTTTGTTGGTGTTGCCTGTATTTTTAATTTTCTACCCGTGAAACAAATATTTTATGGAGGAATAAAATTGATATAAAAAAAAATTTTCACCATGAATTATTTTGCAGAATTATTATATTTTTATATCAATGTACTATGAGACATAGTCTCAAACAAATTGTGGAATCAAATCTTTACGCGCAATTTAATTGCCTTGAATGCGTGTAATGTGAAGTGGACGAACTCTCTTACAATTCTAACTTCGTCGCTCGAACACCTTGCTTCTTGCTCTGCGTAGCAGGCAATGAAATTCTAATCTAGCTTCCTTCTCTTTTATACTCGCTCCGAGCTCCTGTTGAAGCAACGCTGCCAATGACACTCGTTTCACGCTACTACGAGCCTAATTAAACAAACTTACTTCGGTAGTATACTTACCCATCGCCTGGCGCATTCAATTACCTTGGTTCTGGTCGTAAAATTATGTCTTACATTACATAATGATCAACATCATTAATTAAAATGCTACCGACGTAAAATTTATTGACCTGCACAGAAACATCTTCAAACAGCTGTGACTTTTTGTGGCTAATAATGGCTATTTGTGGCAAATTTTGTTGTTAAATTGTAAGATTAATTAGAAGCTGGTTGCTGTTCGTACTTTCGGGAAAGATTTGGGCAGCAACGTCAAATAAATATCCTAGAGTGGCAGACTCAACTTCAGCAGGGGTTAGAACGGGGACATTAATGTGGCACCACCATTAAATCAAATTAAGGGGTGTGAACGAAGCATGTTACGGGAATCGATAGAAATGTAAGACAAGGAAGACGGAACTGAAATTTTTTATTAAATACGTTTTAATTTTCGTAATAAAACTGACTACGATTTTGGCTTGTGAAAATATTGCGGACAATTCTTGTTTAGAAAACGAATTTTATACTCATTTTTCTTTATGGTGACAAAAAATTAAATGGATTACTATGAAGATAGATATATTCCACCGTGTCTAGAAAAGCAAAGAGTTGCACTCAGCCATTCATGTATAACTGTAATCTATTTTTTTATTTGCACACTACACCAATTTATTTTGTTTTTTCAATACATTTCTTATTTAAATTGAGAAACGGGATGATATCTTAAATTAAAGAGATCGCCGACTGTTTGAATCCACATTATCAGTCAGTATTTATATTGTATCACAATCATGAACATAAATACAACGTTTGCAGAGAATAGTTCAGGTATTTCATCCGCTATCGCTTCTGAACTGGGCATTTGCTATTCACTCTCCGACTCGTTTGGCGACCCATATAGTACTACCGATAATAACAACCACTACTGATATCGCTAGTTCCTGACTAAAAATTACACAATTTGAACCCATCTCCCAGCAGCCATTCAGTCTGGCCTCCAACGACCACCAAGGGAGATCGGGTCCACAGAAGAGCGTTGTAAAACAGATCAGAATCAATGTTGTACCATCAATATACTGTGCAATAACTTTAAAATCAGTGCTTTTCTGTATTTAAAGAAATATCAGAAATATTTACCGCGAAATACGAGGTTTATTCTGTGATTTTGTGTAGCATTTTTAACTCATTGCCAATAGATCAAATTTGTGTTGGTGACGACAACATCCATTTTAACCATCATTCAATTTGCAATGAATGCATGACTCGTCTGTAAAATCAGTGATTCAATCGGTAGAATGTGCCTGAAGGTAAAGTGAACGTATTTGTAGAGATGTGAAGTTAATTATATTGCCAGGTGACATCGTGTCCGATGAATTCCAGTATGCACAGCCACCATCTTCGAAAGCTTTTCAGGTAAAGTGGAGTTTAACCTGACTATGCACTAGTTTTTGGATATTCCATAAATTTCAGAATCTGTTAAGGCAGTAATCTATGCTTCCTTCCACAATAAACACGCGTAAGCAACATATCTATATTTATTATTAGAAACGAAATATCCATCCCAAAATTTGTATCCGTATATACCAGTGTTTTAATCTGGATCTTTTCGCCGGTCCAAGGACAATTAATTTGATATTTACTAACATTTATATATCTTTTCATACCACCTATTTTTCCATGTTTTCCACATGTATCTTAATTAGTTTAGGAGGGAAGGTAACCTGATAACATGATTTGTTTTTACTCTTCGATCACAACGCAACAGTGGAGACTTTTTATTTCAAAACGACCTGGCTTGAAGCTTTGAAAAGAGTAGTCAATGGCAAGGTTCGAATGATCGATTTACACGTTCTGCTCGCTTGATTATGCCTACAGCATGACTCATTATTTAATTCTGCACACGTTAATGGTGATTGCTGCCAACCCATGATAACAGGACAGGGGTAGAGGAAATTCCAAATTCAAATTCCTTGCGGGTTTGCTTGTGGCATTTTTGATCGTTTATTTATTGCATAGCAAACCTAAAAATAGATTGCTTATAAAATACTGACATCCAAACATTTGATGCAGTAATCTGCCAAATTTTGTGTTTCCTCTAAGCTTGTTTACTGCCCTGGGTCACAAGTAATAATCCTCATTGAATACCCAAGTATGATTAATGGAAGATGCACGGGATGCTTGTTCATGACGGACCAAAATTTCAGATGATAAGATGTTTTTCAGATGTTTATCTATTACATAATTCCATACAGCAATAAAAAAATGGAAAACAAACCACTGACAATTCAATAGTGGTCAATGTGCCTAATGGTCCGCATATAACCATCTTTACAATAGCTACAGTGCAATGATTCAGAGGAGTGGGTGAGAATGTTGGGTGAAGGGTTGGAGAATAATAATAATAATAATAATGGTTCTTTATTAGCATGTTTTTGCTATTTGTTTACATTTTTCTCTTCTAATATTAACACAATTTTTGCTCAATTACATATTACTAATCATATTTACTATATCTATTTATATTAACAATAATAAAATTCTTACAATCTCTTTTGAAATCACTTAGTTTAACGCTGTTTTGGATAGAATGAGAGACGGAAGGAAGGCAGTATTTTGAGATGCCTTTCAAAGGTGATAAGTCGGTATTTAATTTACAATAGGAACAAAGAAACCATCCATGGCTTAATGTACGGCTATTCAAATTGCTGTTTATTTACTCTTTCCTTCTATTATTTGCTAAGGAGGCAGGAATTGTGTGATCACTGAAAACACCTTACTGCATTGTGTCTTAATTTCTCAGCTCATCATTATAATTATTACGCGCGGATTCCGTCATTCCTAGCGGTAGTGAACAATAAAAACTTTCCGCTTTTCGTTTTTATTGATCTGGAATCATTCACTCGCTTCAATTGTTCCGTAAGAAAGAGTTTCCAGAGGCGCATTGTCAAAAGAAATCAATCCATGTCATCAAAATCTGCGCGTTTTTCTCGTCTGGCAATCAAGCGTACAGCGACACATTGAATTGGCGAACGCAACGCTGCACGCACGCAAATACGCACGTCAAATATTCGCATTAAGTGGCGTAAACAGTACATCAACATCCGGTCCTATTTACACATCCACAGGCATAAATTAAGCCCTAATTAGCCCCGAATATCACCTATCGCGACGTGCTAAGTGTTCCTGCATTACCCCAGCTCGCTATAGACAGTCTTAATTGTTACGGATCGCAGACCGCGCGCAAGTACCAAAGATACTAGGGCATGACGCAGTATATACACTACACCAAACAGATTTAATAACTACGCCAGAGGATTTCGCGTGTCACCAAAAATATCTCGCACAATATTACTCTCAAACATTTTTCTCTCGAAAATCTAGAACGCACAGCCGAAAAATATATTCTAATTTCCCATCACGCTCCAGAAATCACTATCTACCTTTACGCAGGTCTTATCAAATAAAACGTAGAAGTATATTGTTTTGGTAGTCAGTCACGGACGCATCGTCAAAGGAGGATCCTCGTCTAGAAATGGCATCCGTCGCCGCGTTGTGCGTTCTTGTGTTCGCGCTTTTAACGCTAGCCGCTGGCAAACACATCCAGGATGGCGACGACAAGGATTCGGCCATCGGGTCAGGACTCAAGCTGATTGTACGCATCATCGAGATGTGCGAGAAGGACAAGGACACGGCGCACTGTCTCAAAGTAAAGGCGCTCAAGTTTGTCGATCGCGCGATCAGCGCCGAGTCGATCTCGTTGATGGACGGCGTGGCGTTGGTACAGACGGCGGATGCTGCGAATGATTCGCGGGCGGGTGGGTCGGGTGACGTGAACGACGCGGCGCTAGTGGACGATATGTTGGTGGACAGGGTGGCTAGATTCTTCGAGTCGCACGCTGTGCAGATCAATGTGCCGAAGTTGGCGGATGGGAAGCTGATGGAAGTCGGAAGCTTCTTTCAAGAGGGTGAGCATAATAATGTTTGAATTAACCTCTCAATCGCAGTATTTTCCAGGCTTTGTTTAGCCAATTCCCACTAGGGACGGAGGGCCCCTAATCATTTAAAACGCGCTTATGTACTTTTTAACAGAATGTAAACAATTTTTGCTTTCTGCTAAACTCAATTACAAAAAGGCCTTTCAACGTTTCACCGCTCAATATCGAGACACATTTTTTATTGGATAAAATCTGTCCATGAAATAACTGACTTCCCCACGTCGTCTCCAGGTCGAGGGAAGCACTACAAGAAGCTGATGGGACCGCTCATCTTGGGAGTGATGTGGAAAGCCGGTCTGCTGGCGCTTTCCTTCAAGGCCGTCGCACTGATAGCAGGAAAAGCGCTGCTGGTAGCGAACGTGGCCTTGGTCCTCGCTGCAGTGCTGGGGCTCAAGAAGCTGTTCAGCTCACAGCACCACGAGAAGGTAATTTATTGATACGAGAAGAATAGGTGTAAAAATATAGTAGGGTGTCAAAGAAAATATTCAGTAAGGTATTTGAATGCATGCTCTTCAGTTTCAGTGAAAAGCTTAGCATAAAAAAAACACTGTGAGGTGCTTAGAATTCACTAATTTAAAAGGAAAACGCGTTCCTTTTGAAACTTTATAGCTTATAACTTTATAGCCTGGAATTCGGATACACGAGTGTGTTACTGATATAAACCTGCTGGCCGATGGCCCGATCTCTTTGCAGCAGAGTGGAAAGGAAAAGATAGCGATTGG
Organism: Nemurella pictetii; assembly: GCA_921293315.2. Taxonomy (NCBI): domain Eukaryota; kingdom Metazoa; phylum Arthropoda; class Insecta; order Plecoptera; family Nemouridae; genus Nemurella; species Nemurella pictetii. The sequence goes on along the minus strand of OV121120.1, from coordinate 15,430,650 downwards.
TTGAGAAAATTACTCGACTTGTAGTGGAAAAGCCGGGACGAGCCCTGTTATAACCTCTCGCGTTATTAGAAACGACTTAGAACAGATATAATAACGAATGAGTTTAAACCACGGGAAGTAAAAAATGCCACAAAAAATCTTGAAAATAAAGAGTTGAAATCAAAAGGGCTGTCGTTCACAGATCAGAACAATCAAAGAAATTGAGCACCAAATGTCTCTTGAAATCAAAGCGTTTTATTATTATTATTAATTTCAATTACCAACCCCCCCTAGTGAATATTTCTGCAAATTTCGCAGATATGGGCCAGAAATTGGGAATTCCCCCTTTACCTCTCCCGCTACCGCGAGTACAGTGGTTAATGAAATTTTAATCTCTATAAAAACACAAAGGTATATTTTTTATACAGACGACCAATCGCAGAAATCAAATTCCTTCGTCTTTGACTACCCTCTGACAGAAAAATGTGGTCACGAACGGCTTTTGTCGGACTGAACTCTGAGAGACATGATTTCCCGGCTTATCGACATAGTGTTAGGAGGATGTGTGACCTGATTCCACCGGGTCGTTGTTCTGTGACATTCGTCTAATCCGAGGCTTGACTGGTCACGAGCGGGCTTCGTGCGGAATCGGAAGCGGAACTAATGTTATTCCGTTTGAGTTTGATCCAATGTTTGAATGGAAGTAGTGCCATCGAGTTTGTAAGGCAATTAAGTACGATTGCTTCGTATTCGAGCTTGGGTATAGTTTGTGGTTCACGTTGAGTTGGCAAAAGCGTGTTCGATATCACTGAATACAGAATATCTGAATATCAATAATTTGAAGGTAGCAATTTGTCGAAAACTAAATCGGGGACACATTGAATTTAAAGAAAATAGAAATCAATTGCGCATCGTCGGCTAGCTGATTAAATTTGCTTACCTTTAAATATATAAATTATTCCACGCTGTAAATCACGACATTGGCCCTATTTTCCATTTTCTTTTAGATTAGGAACTGGACCGTCAAAATATACGCTGAAAATATGAAATTAAATAATGTTATGATTAAGTGTATTAATATTGTAAATAGCCTTTCAAGTAAACTAAAGTAGGGTTCTAGCTCAGTTTGAGGGTCCATTCCGACTCGAGCTTTTTTACTTTCTTAAAAATGTACCTCCTCTGCGATTTCCACGAAAATGGCTTTATGGAAATTCCTTGCTAAACAATTGGGAACACAATTGTTCAGGAATGGATGCATACTATAAATCTTATCTTAACAAGATTTCCAATGAAAGTGGGGATCATGGTTCGTGTCCCGATGTGGATAAACAACAGTCGGAAATTTAGTTCATGATGAACCTATTACAACACTATATATATAATTGCCTTCATCAAACGAAACGCTCTCTATAGAGCAATGATATCTCACAATGCAGCGGGTATTTAGCAATCTTCCCAACCCACCCTACAGCAACTAACCTCCTACGAAAATTGAACCAAGATGGAACCGTTAGTGTCGATTTATTATTAGAAACGAAATATCCATTCCAAAATTTGAATCCGTATCGGGATTTAAACCCAGATCATCTCACCTTGCCGGGTTTGAGCAAATTGGGACCGTTGTTTTGCATATTTAGCATTTGGTTGAACACTGCGACTATATAAAGTTATTTCTCAGGACTAAATAAGGGTGCTAAAGAAGAAGTCAATTTCATTGGTCAACTAATTGAGAACGACTAAAATCGTGACTCTCGCGACAGAGACGAACATTTTAGCGTGCTCAACATTTCACACGCAGTTCGTGTTCACGTAGGTAACCTACGAGATCGTCAAGTCTCCGCACGTGTCTCACGGGTACGCGGCGTCGGCTAGCAGCCCGATCGCCGCCGCCGTGGCCGGTACCGCAGGCTGGGAGGCGGCGGGCGGCGGGTACGACACGTCGGCGCAGACCGGCCACTACCGCAGCTACGACGTCGCGCAGGCGAAGAACTACGCCGACGCGGTCGTCTACCACGCGCAGACACCGACGCACGTGCAGCACGTGGTCGTGCCGCGGCCGGTGGCCACGTCGCACGTGCTGGTGGGGGCGCGGAAGGCGGATTAGCGCCGGCGGGGTGGCCCATAGGGGTGGCCCGTCAGGGTGACCCGTCGGACGTGGCCCGTCCGCAGGCTACTGACGGCGTCCGAAGGGCCCTGTACTGCAATTATGTTAATTGTTTCAAGGCGTGATGAGATTTGAACTTTTGTCAATGTTTTTAATGGCACTCATGAAGGCTCTAAACACATCTCACGTTAAAAAATTAACAGAATCGCCCTGGGTGGATTTTCGGCTTGATTTTGAACGTCAGACACTTGGTAACAAAAACGAAATTCATGCCGTTTTTAGAATGCGCCTAACGCTCTATTACATCCCCTTATAGCTCGTAAAGGGCCCTTGTGACTGTTGGTTTTCGGCTTGAATTTCTTCGCAGGTCTGCACTTGGTGACCGGAAATTAATTCCACTCTGGTTTTTGAATGCGATTTAACTCCATAACAAGCCCTGGCAGCCAATGACAGCTCATAAAGGGGTCTCGAGACGGTTTTGGGCTCAATTCGAATCTTAATTGAGCACTTGACGCAAAGTATATAATAATCATGAAATAAGTATGCAAATTAGTTCTTTAGCAAGACCAGACAATCCCTACAGGGACCTTGTGACGGTTTTGGGCTCAATTTTGATTGCAGTTAAGTGTACTTGGCGAAACGAATTTCAACCCCCTAACACAACCTGCCGGCAACTAACAGGCCCTGATGACTGTATCGGTTTAGGGCCACGTTTTTTTCCGTTCAGAAATTGATGAAAAGAACGAATTTCACACACATTTTCGTATGCTAAACAAGCTTTTATTACTTTTCCTACTTGAATTTATCAACACTATTAAATCACTGAAAATGGTATTGAAAGTCGCTCTTGGACTTCAAAATCAAGTTGTAAATATATTTTCTTACTTTATATTTATTTAATTTGATAAGTGTGCATAATTTTGCGCGCGGGAGTTTTTGGCATTGTCGTTATTTAATTTAGGTTTTAGTCAGCTAGAATTGAATGGTAATTCAGAATGATGCTATTTATTTATTTATTTATTTATTTATTTATTTGTTTATTAGAGGGTTTCTTCTCTGACATTTGTAAACAGGGATAATATCCAGTATCTGGTATCAGCTGTTCAGTTACCAATTTAGTTGATTATTTTATCAGTTATAAGATTTATGAAATTTAACAAACAACCAATTTTTGACAGTCAATTGAAGCTCATTAAAATAATCAAAATATCAGGCTAGATTTTTTGTAAATAGTAAGAGATTAATGTTAAAATAAAACAGTTAGTCAACTATATGTCAGATAGCTTTTAATTTCATCCCGAAATTGACAAAAGCATGCAACCAAAGACTACAGTATTTTTTAACTCCAGACGGTATTCCTGGCTAGCAGATTCGCCACAAGATGAGATGTTGAATCTCGTACCGCAGTACCGAATACGAATAGCAATAGTATGTTGATGAGTAAGCGAGAAATCTAGACTGTGTGAGTTCCTACGCATTTGACCGGCTCTTATATAATGGAAATAAGTAGTACAAATGGCTAGAGATGTTTGGGCTACATTTGTTTCCAACCAATAGGATCGAAGATGAGCACCTTGACCGCTACTAATTCCGTCTTCTCTCCCGTCTCCAAACGCCTACGCGTGCCTTCCAGTGATCATTAGTTATTAATAGATATCAATTAACGTGCAAAATAATGTGATTAATCAGACCTGTTCTTTAAATGCTGTCATTTGTAAGGAAAAATGATTTATGGAAATGTATTTTCGGGTTTTGATTTTATTGTACCCTTTTCAGCTCCTTTCCTGTTATTAAATGTGTTCTCATTTCTGCTCGTATCGAAATGAGATTAATTTATGAAGTGTTGAAAATTCATTATAGAATTGCCATGAACAACGCGTATCGAATTTGCATTTACGGTTGTTAATTACTTCAACCGGGTTGACTTATTAAAACTGCTGCAAATATCAATTTTAAATAATCAACCGCATTATATTTGCATCTGAAGATCCAGCTATGTGTTAACAAATTGAATCAATTGGTTCTCGCTGTGAATCAGCAGTTTGATTGTGACCAACTTAAGCGGATCTGCATTAATTACACGGTTAGCCAAGTGTGAACGTAAACAATTAACAGAACGAACGTTTTTGGATTCTTATAGCTTATCATAGCACATTACTAAAAACATGGAAACATTTCCATTACTGGAAAACATGTGAACTTTTTTCACATTGTTTTAACAAATTTCTCGAGGTACGAGGTTTTGTTCATCGAAACTGCCGGGTGTTACCATCGAAAATTTCCCATTTCATCCCCCTTTGATAAAACTGACTTTTAGACCATTTGAGAAAAGGGACCTTTAGGTTTTGGTCCAGAAAATCTAAAAACTATTTCTTCTACAATTTTCGTGTTTCTTTCCAGTATGAAGTCTGCCATTAAATTGCCAGAAGGACCCTTGGAATGGGAATTTGTTGACAATTCGGAAAAGTGGAGTAAATTTGTTTGCAGAAAAGTAAAAATCTCTCGCATTTTTTTTCTGATAAATTTTGAACAACTGTCTCTGGAAGCATATCACCAGAGATGAACAGTAAAATTGTAAAATAAATGCTTCCTTTTGTGTTTTATCACATGTGCCAATGGCCCGAGACAAATAGAAAGATTACTACTTGTAATTGTGAATTATACATTTTTGCTGCTGCTTCTGTATTTGATCGCGGGAAAACGGACACACTTGTGAAAAAAAAAATCTGATTCAAAAGGCAGTTCATTAATCAGATACAGAAGGCACGAATTTCACCCATTTTTTCCAACGTTTGGTAAAAATCACTGACCATCTACCAGAATGTTGTTAAGCTATAAAATAAGTGTGTGTCTTCAGGTGTCAAGACAATTTCTTGTCTTCAATTATATTTCCAAGCGATGGCTGTAAAGGGTGATTAAAATGTGAAGAAGGAATTACCTTTCAAATAACATGCTATCTTTGAATATGGGCAATGTTCTATTGAATCCCGATTAACAATTGCACTGAGTGTGCTCATAGAAATCCACCATAGATATCAACCATAAACATTATGTGCTTATTTATTTCTAACTTTTATCCCATTAATTTATTGATCCCTATTATTGCTGATAAATTACTATGAACATAAATGAACCTTGGGTGATTATAATACTAAAACGTAAACTCATCCTCTCTTAGAATAAATATTTCCAATTAAAAATTTATGGCCACACGGGGCCTTAAGTTTATAATTGATTGCATGTTTACCGTCAATTCAGAGAGATATCTGGACATTGGTGTCGATTGAAAAGGCGGGATTCACAAAGGAATTTACAAAAGCTGTTTATAGGGCTGTTAAGCCAGCTCTCAGCAGGTACAATCTACTATTACTTACAGTAACTGCCTGTAACATTGAGTAAGAATGTTGTGCCTGTATGGGCATCGCTTGTATGCCTGTATACAATGCCTGTAATGGGCATCGAACATTTGCAAATTTTTATTAATATCGGATTTTAATTTGATGGCTTTCATCCATCTTAAACGATCTTGTATCGTCATGGATATGACTAATGATATTTTTTATGAAGTAGCTAAACTTACTGAACTGACTAAAGTAAGACAATTATTGCTAGCACCCAGCTGGCATTCGGAAATCTGCCTTTATATGAACCAGCACACTTTCTTTGCAAAGAGGCACATCATTAATTGACGATGATTAAGTCAATATTGTCTTACACTGCGATATTATAATATGTGGGTTGAATCTAAATAATTTCACTCAATTTTTTCGGAAAATGAATTTACCGATCGCATTAAACCACTTCATTTAGAAACTATAATAATCCAGATCCCCATTTATTTCTTTGTATAGAAGAAAAACGCGTTTATGGTCTTGCTCTGTAAACCCAGTGTGTAACTTACTCGAGAATAAAAGATCCACTCACCGTTTATTAATTAAACATCTTCATTACAGGAACAAAAAATAAGAATAAATTCGGATCACTTGCTCTCTTTGAAGCATCCGTCTTTTTCTGGTGTAGACTCATTCCTTCTGCGATTCTAATGTTCAGAAGAAAAGAAACATTGTCTTTTCACACAATGGCTAGAAGTTCACACTTCAATTAAATAAAGGTAGTACACTACATACTTGGGTAACCACATGCCGAGAATATTATTCTTTTATTTAATGCTTAGTGCTATTGGATGCAAGCGATGGCAATTTAAATGAGATCATAAGGCTTTAAACATGCTTAAATAATAACAGATGGATGCATTCATACAACTTGACCAACTGCACTTTAATTTAAGATTCAGCAATTTAGGAGGTGCCTACAATGCGATGATTCAAAATTGGTGTGGGCTTACAGTGTTCAAATTGAATTTATTGATTTTTTTTTTCTAAGTAACTTTCCATTGACAAATGCAAATCTCACGGAATTCCCTTATAAAGAGATGACAATTTTATGGGTCCGTGTCGATTTCATGCGTGTTACGGATACATATTTGCTGTAAGTAAGTCGTGACCGCTCCCAAAGCTTCCGGGACTTTATTGAAACTAAACAAATACCACATTGATATGTCGGTTATAGGAGTATCTCGATCAGCATGGTGCATCGATGATATCATCTTTGTGACACGATACATGTAAGAATCTTGCGCGTAAGATTCACGGACGCCCTGGTGATCTCCTATCAAGATCATCCACTGTCTTGACGTTGACCAAACAACTTGTCTGTTGTGATTGCCATTTCGGCCCCGGGGGCTTTTATTATTGGCAAGTTATTCAATGGGATTTTAATTGGAAATTTGTTTTACATTGCAATGATGTGTGATACACAACTTGTCGGAACTAGGCTGCGAGATGGGCTTGAAAATTATTCCTGGAACGTTGTACACGAACTTCGTGGTGTTGTGTTACAATGGTAGTGGATTAGGATGTAATTAACTGTAGAGTTTCGCTAATTTGTGATTTCATTAATGATATAGTTGTGGAGATTAAATTAGTAGAGTGTGTCTCTGGACGAGATGATTAGACATTTTCTTTGAGATGAAGCGCCTTTAATGAATGTGACTGCAAACTAGACAGGTGTCACTGTCTTATATGGATCGGTGTGTGTTTGATCTCGAAAATGCCCTTCCACTCGGGGACATGACATTTGATTGCAGGTTTCATTACGTTAATAAATTCAATTTAGCGACTTATAAGTAGTTAGAAAAATTTTAAATGGTAAATTAAATTTTCAGAAAAACTATCCTCACTCCTAACACAAACTTTTCCGGACGTTTCGCAAAGCTGTGCTGCCTGCTTTGTCAAGGGTAAAAAAAAACTTGAGTGCCATATGGCAACAATTCGAAACAAAGAACCAAAAATAACTTTCAGGCTCCTAAAATAAAACCCAAACCAATATATTGACTTTGCTTTCCAGAAAACTTAAACCCGAAAGAAACGATTTGATTCGGTCCCGAAGTCTTCCTGACCAACTTCACCTTATTCCTTCATTTCTTTTATCTCAACCTATTCTCCTATCTTTTATTTTCTATTTCTGTTTTCAATTAAATTGATATCAATTGTTCCTTTTTGGCGTACAGAGAACCTCGGCTTCATTTTCTTCATCTATGTTCTCAAAATAATTCACTAAAGATGCTGTATTTGTATAGAAAATATTCCATGGAGGTTAAGATCAAAGCATTTGCAACGCACAATACTCAAATGTAGATCACATTTTTTTTTCTTCATACTTTATTTTTAAATCTAAGGTCTACGCTTCAAATTTCACGTTAATTATTTTTTTTAACGGATCGCAAGTACGCGTCTTTCGCACCTATTTTCAATGGCAAGTGCACGTACTTTCTCCGTATACAGCAAGGTCGAAATAGATTACCGTGCTTTACTCGTGAATTGCACGTAATTACGGCTAGAAAAATTTCTCTAAGAATTTAGGGTATACTTGAATGTTTTTTATTATTATTATACGAGTCATTATGATTAAATGACAAAGTTATTTTTTACTTATACGCGTGGTAGCGACGTATTATTTTCCATATCTAGAACAGCGACCGCCTAAAAAACCTGATACCTACTTCGTTTTGCACCTTTTTTTCTAAGTCGTGAGCATCACTTGAAATCGAATCGAATTTTGTACGAATTGCTTCTTTAGATTTGTGTTATTGATCAATTGATTAGAAGGCTAGCTGGATGGATAAAAACTAGTCTGTAGATCCCAATTTTAAACCAGATTCCTTGCCACAAATACGAGTAGTAAATAGCAGTACTGAAAAGTCGTATGGATTGATGACTAAGAAAAAGTCAAATCTTAGTTTAAAAGCCTGGTGAACCCAATTAAAGTTTATTCATTTTTTTCTACCCGAATCTTGCTGTTAGTTATGCTAAACAAACCAGGATGTGACGAATAATGAACATAACAAATAACAATAACCGAAAGATCATTGTGTACCATTTTTCACAGAAAATGCATTCAGGTCAATCTTCCAAAGATATCACGATTTCATCGTTATTTTTACTTTGTCATAATCTTAATATAATACAAGCATTATCAGGGTCAAGCATAATGACTTGACGTGATGGGCTTTTCTGTGAGGTAGCAATTTTGGTCGAAACCGCAAATGCATCTGACGATCATTTTGTATAGTTGAATACAGATCACGTATGGTCGATGAATCAAAAATCGGTAAGATATTTTGATAGCGCGGCTATCGGTCGTTTCGCAGACGACGCAAATCAATAATCTGCTCATTTTAATGCCAATTTAGTCCTGCTTTAATGGAATTGGTTCATACATTTTCATCGGCCAAAGCCGCATTACGTTCTTGACCAAGTTTAGGCATACGTTTATTTGCACCGTTTGGTTAAGACACACAATTTAAAAAACAAACAAACATTTTAATAAAAGGGTCTGCTACTTCAACTCGATGTCTGTAGCGTTTATTTTTACAGCAGCTTGCATCTCTGCTTAATCCAATTTGTGACACGAATTACCGAGTGCAACTCGCCTATATAATTACACGTCCTTCTGCATTTATCTGCCCGTCAAAATGATTCCAACTGCTTGGCTCCGTCTTACTGATCTATATTTCGTTGTTATGATTTTTTTTCTATATCTGATCGATAAACCTTTTCATTATACACGCTCGAGATGGCTGCATAATTTGCATGCACAATTCACTTAATCACACGTTTCGATTCGAAGACAGCGTAACCGAAAAGGCAGATCCTCTGTCATTACCCAATCTAGTATTACTTTCGTGCCCACGTACTCGTGTCCGAGTGCAATTTATCAGCGCACCAAATCAGCAATTATTCCCTGCGACAACTTTCCAATGTCATGACCAAGCCGATTCCGCGCACATGCGCCGTCTAGTTACAGACATTAGAAAGAAAATACGCCCAAAATAACAGGTGGTAGTCCTACAAGCGCGGTGACGAAAAAATAACACCGCAGACCTGTGAATTCCCATGATGCTAATACATAACTTTTTTCATCAGTGAAAGGATAATGCCCACTTAATAAGCTAACCCACATGGTCTATCGACATATTCGAAAAGCGTATTCGATGTACATATGCTTACTTAAATAACAATCACCCTGGTTATTTTTTAATCTGGAACGTACGCTCTCAATTTGTTTTTCATTTATTTTGCCATGCTCTAAAACCTATTTACCCCTTCACTCTCCATAAAACCACGCGACCACGCACACCAGTTCATCATTCGGTGTTCGCTCGTCCTACAGTGCACTCAGCTACGAGTGCAACAACGCAACCTTAGCAACTAGAACAACACCAAGTGATCAGAAATTATCTCTCGCAATGGCGATCGGCAAGTTAATCGTTCTCCTTTGTTGTGCGGCGTACGTTACCTGTGCTACAACCCGACTCGAACCCATCGAACATAGATACATCGACGATGAAACATTGGAAGAAACTGGAAGATCACAAGCAGGTCCCGATTTTTCTTCTGGGATTAAGGTGTTGGTTCGCGCCTACGAACAGTGCGACGACAGCAAGGACACGTTCCAGTGTTTGAAGGGCAAGGCGCTGCGCTTTGTGGATCGCGCGCTGCAAGTGGAGAACATCCCTCTGATCGAGGGGTTGGCGCTGGTGAAGACTGAGAAAGAGGCGACGGCGGCCAGGGCGCTGACGGATGCTGACATCGAAGATCCGAAGACAATTGATGGACTCTTGGTGGACCGAATGTCGCGGTTTATCAGCTCGCACTCACTGCAGCTTAACATGCCGAAGATCACTGAAAATGCCAAAGATTTGTTCGACGAGCAAGGTAAGCGTTTTTTCATTTGTTCATCTCATTTTGTCAGCTTAACCTTTGCTAATTTTTAAAAATTGCACAGCTCACTTAGGATTTGCGAGGACGTTTTTTTTTTGTAAATGACCTGCCCATTAGTTTTTAAACCATTTTCTAAATTCTTGACTGAATTGGGAGATGATTTCAATGATTTCTGTTGGTCATCTTTCTGGGCGTTGGACTAAATTGGTGCAATCTGGCGTAAGTGCTTGAAAAAAAAAATCCTAAAACCAGCTAGGGAAAAACTTGAAGATGAGAAGTGTTTGGTTAATTGAAAAAAAAAACTATTCATTAGCACTTAAAATAAAATAACGACCAAACATAATTGAAGCACAATAAATAAGTACATAAACCATTATGTATAACAGTAAAAATAGTTAGTCACGCAGACTATCAATTAGCCGAGTACATCGACGCACAATTTGTTTATAATGATCACACAAAATTCAAATTATCTTCGCAAATAATGATTTATTCAAGATCGTAATCCACGACGCAGTTAATCCGATCGAATTGACCGAACAACAACATTAAAATGTAGGCTCTGACCCACAAGCAATCATTTTCCGCTCAAAAAATCACATAAATATTTCGCTTGTTTATCGTTGAATCGTTCGCTTGAGTTATCATTGGTTTATAAGTCGGACAGGAGCCCAGTGATTTGTTAGACTGGTAAGCTGCCCACAGAAAGATGAGGGGCAGACAGCAGGGCACAGTAGGGCCGAGGTTTTACAGCGCCCAGCGTGTTGTGTATGCCCTGAACACGCAGAAACCCATGCTTGCGTTCTAGAGCGGAAAACCATGCTTTAGATACGTGCCATCACACGTGCTGCGATAGTTTACGCATTATGATTTTGCGTATAACTCGGGTTATACACTACTTTGTTGAAACAAAAATAAAAACACTGTGAATACTGTTCACATATAATACGATAATTGCGAAGGATGATTATGAGCACAGTTATATTTATTTAGCTATTCGAATTGTGTTATTGTAACATTTTGTCCGTCGGATTGTTAATGAATGAACGCGAATAGTTCACCCATGTCAAATTACTTTTCGCGCCTATCGCAATTTTCTTCTCAACACACGCAAGATTTGCTTGGATAGATTCAAATATCGAGACATGTTTGTGGCAGGTCATTTCTGAACAGTCTTTGCGATGCTGAACTATTTTCAAGCCATTGTCTGTAACCCGGTCTCTAAAAGCAATCGCAGGTGGCATTACCACGCTGACCCAATAATTCAAGAACAATTGCATTAAGTTTTTTTTACGAAATTAGTTCACATCAATGATGCTTCTGGAGCTTGACGTGCTACAGTGATGATAATTTTCAACTGAGTATAAAAGGCAACAAGATTCAAGATCAAGATCCCATGGCAAATCAAGATTGATGTTCAGCCAATAATTAACCCTCTTGCTACCAGATTTTATTGGTGGAGCGAAAAATTAGTAACTTTCGAGATTGTCCCTTTGATTTAAATAAAGGTCTATGAAAAAGAAAAAGAAAAATTTTAACAATTTTAGGAACTGTGGCTTGTCCACAATTGTTGACATTAGGTATTCAAAGGTATGGCCTTAGAAATATTATAGGCGAAAGTTAATGTCCTCATACATGGACGTGGGCTGAGAGAGAGATTCAACGACTATTTCTAAATCGTTACTTTGTCTTTTCCTAATCTTGGAACGTTAGTTTCAGAAAAAAATTATAACTTGGTTATTGAATGCCACGCTACCAAAACTTAAACTTTTCCCAAAGCTTCGAAAAACATGCTGCCTGCTTTATCAAGGGTTTATCAAGAGTTTATCAAGAGTTTATCAAGGGAAAAGTTTAACTTTTGTAGCTTAGCATTCAATAACCCAGTTAAATAGTTTACCTAAAAATTAAAAAACTATTTTTTTACAAATTATACTAATTTCCATTCGATTTCAAGTCGCACCAAATTAAATCATTGCACATTTCACATCGAAATAACACTTGGATCACCCAATTCCAGGCCGCGGCAGCAAGCTGAAGAAAATGATGGGCCCCCTGCTGATGGGTCTCATCATGAAGGGCGGCATGGTCGCCCTCGCCTTCAAAGCGGTCGCCCTGCTCGCCGGAAAAGCGCTGCTAGTCGCCAAAATCGCCCTCGTCCTCGCCGCTGTCATCGGCCTAAGCAAGCTCGCCGGCGGCAAAGAGAACAAAGTCTCCTACGAGATCGTCAAGCATCCCCACGTCCAACACGCGCACACCCACTCGAGCAGCGTCGTCCATGAGGGCCACGGCGGAGGCTGGGAGTCGGGCGGCAGCTCCGGAGGACATGGGGGTTGGGATCTGGGCGGCGGGGGCGGCGGCGGCGGCGGCAGCAGCGGACACTTCCGCAGTCTGGACGCGTCGCAGTCGGAGTTTGTGCCACATGTGATGGCGTACAGGGGGCAGATCAGCAAGGAGCAGGCGGGTGGTGTCGACGCCAAGCTGTGAGGTTTGGTGGCGGGTTGGGGCTCGGATTTGAGAGGTGGTGCGCTCTGGTCTTAGAGTAAAATTTGGCTGGGGTCATGTGATATTTGATTTAGGTTCGCTATTTTGTGTTGATAGTATTTATTTGTTTCTAAATTAGTGGCGATTTTGTAAATTGGTTCATTGTTTCGATGTAGCTGAAGGGCGCACTGTTTCTTTCGAATCCGAGGCGAACCGTTCGAAAGCACGTAGAATAGTTGTTCCTTTAATGGAATAATTCAGCACTCCGCTAAGTTATTTCTTATTTATTGTTTACTCTGTTTTGCAGGGTGTTTTTATGACAGTTGTATATTGTTTTGTATTTATTTTTGTGTGCCTGCTGTCATGAATAAAAAACGTTTTTGTACTAAACTATTTTATAATTTCTAATAATAATACCTCATACTTCAAAAATAGTTAGTCCTACCTTACCAACATAAAGTGTAGATAAGAAAATTTATTTTAAAATTAAATCAGGAAAACATACAGAAATAAATTCTAGCTAAGTACTTGGCACTTCCACCGAAACGTGGCACTTCCACCAAAACTTGGCACTTCCACCTAAACGTGGCTCTTTAGACATTTCTGGTTTCTTTCAACTCAAGCTACCTTAACGACAAAACCAAAAAACGTAATCAGTGGAGATTTTAAGCAAAAATATTAGTTTCCATCAAAACAGTTCTGTAATTCCTAGTTCAGCATAAACTGTTTCATTTTTATGCATCACTGCATGTGAATATTCTGCAGCTGCAGCAGATAATTTTAACTATCTTAAGTATCCTATAGATGATATCTAGGTGTTTCCTTATCTTTAATGATAGCTTAATTTGAGACAGCAGTGCTATTTTCTGTAGTGCTTATCACTTCTGACCGAAATCAGTAAAGCGAATCATAAACTGCGAATATGTATGCATCTGAATCGCGTCTTTCCACACCTTCATTAGATTGACAGACAAGATTAAATATCAATGTACTAGATCATAAAGCCATAGTGATAAATCTAAGTATGAGCGCTTATTTAACTACAAAAGACTTTTGCTTCCATTAATAATTCCCGACAACAAAAGACACAACGGAGAAACTAAATCCAGCCGTTAAACATAAAGCCACATCCTTTCGGAGCCAAGTGGATTGTTTTTCTGCTTCGGTAGACTGCTTTGGATACATGCTCTTTTACGTTTTTCCAACACCCTGGCCCAATTCTCCAGGCGTCACTATTCTGCGTAGCTGCGTGCGTTCTCGCAATAAATACCTGCAGCAAGCTTCGTCCAATAATTACATGCATTAGCGTTGAATGCGTCCGAATGGTACTTTTCAGTCGGCCTGTGATTATGATGGAGAGAGATAATTACAGGCATTGGATGATTGCTCGAGATTTTATACTTTTTGGTCGTTTTCGGCCTCTAATTGAAAATTTGGCGCAAGCCGGAATTTCATGATTGCATAAGTAGAATGAATTTTTAGGTTGCTAGTGCGGAGATTTGAATACATGATACAATATATTCAGGATCAACCTGAAATCAAGGTTATATTACAAGACGAGATTTAGGTATGTTTTCCCAAATTTAACTCTACTTATCAGCTTGAGACATTTTAATTTCAATGTCTTTCTTCGGCGACTTATTCCGATGAGATTGAGATGAGATGAGATGAAATGAGATGAAATGAGATGAGATGTGATGAGATGAGATGAGATGAGGTGAGATGTGATGAGATGATATGGTTTGTCCTCGGCAGGTATTAAACCACTTTTCACACATAGACAAAACCTGTGCCACTAGTTTAGGTTATTGTTAGTTCTTTTGTTTCGATTTGTAGCTAATTGGCACTCGAGTTTAGACCCTTGATGATTATAAAGCGGCAGCACAGCTTTGCGAAACGTCGGAAAAAGTTTGAGTTTGGGAACTTTGCATTCAATACCCAGTGAAATGGTTTTTCTGAAAACTGACTTTTAAATTTAGAAAAAATAGATGTCTGTATTTTCATTGTAAATAGGTGATTGAGGTTCCTGTTGTCCTGTAATAAACATTGGTACCTACCACAACAATTTACACCAAAAACATTTGTGAAAAATTATTTCTAACAAACTTTCACAATATTTTTTTTATTTACTACAAAAATTTATTTGCAAGCAGGACATAATTATCACACGAACATAAATAATTTACAATCACACACAT
Organism: Nemurella pictetii; assembly: GCA_921293315.2. NCBI lineage: Eukaryota > Metazoa > Arthropoda > Insecta > Plecoptera > Nemouridae > Nemurella > Nemurella pictetii. Next base: position 15,415,606 of record OV121120.1, on the reverse strand, counting down.
CATAAATACATTTACAATCTTTCACACAATTTATAGGTATATAAATACTATCATGGTACAGCCTCAGTAGCAAAAAAGCTCAAAAGACATCAAAAACTAAGAAAATTTATCATTCTCATTGATTGAGTGTCTCATTTTCACCCACTATTTCGAGGTTCACGACCTTCCCTCACCCACCATCACCAAACTCATTAAACTCGAGCATTTATTACCGGAAGCAGTCAATTACTCATGTGCTTAATTAGTGGTTAGCACTATCAGTCATTTAAATCGCTAAAAACCGCTATAACACCGCCCATGCGAGCAACTTTGATTTCTGTCTGTCTGATAGAAGAAGGAAGTAACTCTAGTCAGACAACAATCGAACCAATATCAAGATTTGCATCTTTTAACACGAATAAAAAAATAAGTTAAATTAAGTGTGAATTTAATCCTAAATGCAATTACTCGTTGCATGTACGGTAGATAATGATTATTAGAAACGAAATATCAAGTATTTGTAAAGAAACGATTTACCCACCGATTATGCAACTAGATTTGAAATTTGGTTTGATTCCGACATAAAGATAGCTATATATTTTTTAAATAATATTTAACTACCTTATTGAATGCTTAGCTGTCAACTTAAACATTACGCGACATTTTGCGAAGATATGTTGCCTTCTTAATCAAGGGTCAAGTCACAAGAAAATTAAACAGTTGATTTGAAAACTTTCGTGCTAATATTAGGATAAGTCTTCAATGAAGTGTTAAACTGTTTCATTATGATTATGAATCCATTTTTTTTTGTAATTACCATATCCCCATGATTACCCCTAATTCTCACTCACATTCTTGGAATCACTCTCAACGACCGGCAAATACGAGTTATAAGCCAAATCGTGTGCGTCCTGTATGCTCCTATGCGTCCAGCCACCCCCGCCGCCACCGCCGCCGCCGTGTTCTGCTTGCGCATAGACCACCTCTCCGCCCCCGCCCTCGCTTTTCCCGAACAGCTTCTTGAGCCCCACTACCGCCGAGAGCACGAGCGCCACTTTAGCAACGATCAGCGCCTTGCCGGCAATCAGTGCGATCTTGCCCATTACTAGCTGGACCATCATTCCAGCGACGCCCAGACCGACTAGCGCCATCGCGCCGTACTTATACTTCTTCGCTCGACCTAAGGGTGCAGGGAGAACGGGGTTAGAATGGCAGTTGTTGATCGGAAAGTAGGTGTCTCATGGTTGTCGCTTCGCTTCAATAAGAAGGAAGTATCCTTGAGCAAGCAAAGAATAGCATAGAATTGATTTGAACCAATTGTATACGTTGCATCGTTATAGATATTTATTATTAGAAACGATCTGTTCATTCCAAAACTCCCGGTACGGACACAATTTTGGAATGAATGTTTCGTTGCTAATAATAAATAAAAGCTATGGTTGGTTTTGTTGAAATTTCTTGCTCATTTTAATATTCCGCGACTCTGTCTCACACCTTGTTTTCAGCAAAACAGATGCTTTTATCTGAACTGAGCGAGATAATTCCACACAAGCGACCAAAGTATCTTGCAAATCCCAAATATCTTATTTCAACCGGGGCTTTGTAACGAATAGCTTCCCACACGACACTTTCCTGATGCTTTCTAACCAAAACACCAGAATCCTTCATTGGACGGAGTTTTTTTTAGTAAAATTTCAAATAACCTTGCGCATTGTCTGAAGCTTTTTGCGCTCTTAAATGTACATTTTCGTGGGAAAACAACACTCGGTTTTTACCAGTGGACTGAAAAAAATGGAAAACAAGCATAGAGTTGGAAAATCGAAGCTCGTTTTCTATTCTGAAACTGAAACTGTTCCGTCTGAAACTGTGATTTTCTTATTCGGTTATCGGCCATTAATTGAATCATAATGCATCATTTACATGCACGTCTTTTGCTTTTTGACTGCTCAGTGTAATGTAGAGTACATCTTTATGAGGAACGAAACGAACAGCCCTAATTTCTTCAAAAAAATTCTCTTCACGTTTACCTTCTTCACCCATATTCAGCGGGAGGGTCACTTGCAGAGACCGCGATCCAAAGAAAGCTGACAGCTTGTGCTCCAAAATCTTATCCAACCAACCGTCCTGGTCGTCCAAACTTCTCGGCAGAGAGTTTTCCAAATCGGCTTCCGAAATCACATCAACTTCTTCCTCTTTCGCGTTCGGATCCTTGGAGAAGCTTAGGTAGTCCATCAAATTGATAGCTTCTTTATTAAGCAAAGCTATGTCTAGATACTTGACCGCCTTCATTTTCAGGCAGATCAGTATCGATGGCTTTTGGCTGCAGTGGAGGACTGTTTTGTACGTTTGACGCCACGTTGAGTCGTTGGTGTCGTCGTTATCGGTGGACTCGGTGGCCGATGCGTCGTTGAACATGATGACAAGGAAGATAAGGGTCCATTGTGTGAATCGCATGGCTGATTTGGTCTGAAACGGTTCACGAAAATTTTGATGAAGGACGGATATAGAGTGTTATTTTGGTTTTAACTAGATTTTTTAAAATGTTTTTTTGTAGAAGGGATATTTCTTAACAAAAGAGTCCTTGCTGTCGTAAAAGATTTCATTTAGTGACTTATATCCAAGCAAAATAAAATAATTTGTTTTTAAACATGAGAATTGGCATGAAATAATCTTCTAAACAACACTCAACTCGAAAGAGAAATTTACCATCTTCTATCCACTACATTTAGCATTGATACACATGTAAAATAATAATAAATAAACACAACAATTTTTGGGAAACCTACACGCATTACACAAAACATATAAACACTCTACTCACTTTCATTCTTGTAAATCTGTAAAAAAAAATCCTTTGGCGAGAAAACTTTTCTTCACACGTCTCAGTATTTCAAGCAGACAACAAACTAACTCAGTTTACGCTTAAAATATATTCCGCTCACGAGGCTTATGTTGTAACAAAAGATGTTCACTAAATGATTTGCTCTGTCCTCTTACCCTCATCTTATATACGAACTCCAATTACTTGAGCAGCGGCAACGGTTCGCTGCCAAGAATTTACAGAGCATGGCCAAACGATAAGCTGTGAGCGTTGTAATTTTCAAAGATGAACCTCGGCCACAATTAAGATTCGTGTCTCGTCGTATGGCCGGTGAATTATTTCACACTCTTTGGGAAAATCGCTTAGTTTGGTCAAGAATAGCAATCAGATACGCTGCCGCTATTTGCTTGAATGTTTTTGTAATGAAAAAAAAAACACTTTTCATGCCTTGTAGATATATCTGTGTTTATTTTTTAATTTAACGTATTTTTTGTTGTTTGAACAATGCTTAGAACACCATCAAGTCAAAAATATTGTTCATTTTGAAATATTTTTCAATAAGATTTTATTTGACTCAAAAATAAAAGAAAAAGGAGTTAAGGAGTTGGTAAAAAAGAATCAATTGATAGGTTTTCACTCTTGTTCACATTTAGTTCTTACTCTTAGAAACTATGATTCGCTGTTAAGTCTCTTATCTAAAAATATAGATTATTTGCTACTAAAGTAATGATACACATAAAATGAAGTCATCAATTTATCAAGCACTCAAAAATCGCTTACCGCTATATTCTCAGTGAAACGCATTCATTAATCAAAACGCTGTGTGACACAGTAAATATGACATCTAATTAGTCGTCCTGTGGTTCTAGCGGCTAAACAATACCATCAGATAGTGAAAATGTTAACAAAAAACGGTAAATTTTCTTTGGATTCAGTTCGATCCTACCTACTGCGTTTTTGTAAGCATCGTTCCACACAGATGCCCACTTTGTGCGTCTTTTCATCGGGTGCAACATTGATGACAGGTCCTACCTATATAATTAGACGATTAGAACACTTTACTGCGGCTGATAATAATAAGTTATGAACCGAAATAAATGTATTAATTATCACATTACAAAAAGTTGTATTACGTGCGCTGAATTTACGCTGTGCGCGCATGAAAAAAAACCCAGATGTAATACAAAGTTTACTTATAGCTATGTTTGGAAGCTAATTTAGAATTTGAATGAGAATAGTTTTCTTTATGCGTACACCGTCAATGCTCATACTTTGCTAAGATGTTTGTGATGTTTCCCTCTGCTGGTCTTCTGTTGCGTATGACACGGATTATTATAAGTAGCACAAAATTGGGACAGTTTGCTGCTGAGACGTAGAACCTAAGGAAACGTTTTAGGAATCGAATAACAAGGGAATATATTAAGGAACCATTTTATTCAGACAGTGTTCGTTTATGCATCGACACAGTCAAATCTATTTGCATTAAACAATATTACGCAATTATTTATTTTGGGTAGCTGTAGATGAGGTGAATACAAATACCTTGTAAATTGTAGGTGCTGCTATTGCGTTGGTCACGTTCCTTAATTTAAAATATTTAATTATAAATAAATAAATAAATATAAATATAAATTAACATACATTCAAATCACACATTGCCACAACATTATCAAACGTTATCGTCTGCCGAACAAGTTAGGAAAATACGAATGATCGCCACTGTTCGCATCGGTTTTCAGCGGTTCAGAATTGTAAGGACTCTGAAAATACGAATGATCATCTGATTTCATCGAGTCCGTACCATACGGGTCATGATAATACGATTGCTCATTTCCACTATTTTTCACCGACTCTGGAACCGCCGAATAAGCATTCTCTACCTTTTGATCGTGTCTCCGATCCCACTTATCCTCCTCGCTGTATGGTTTAGCGAACACCACACTCGTTTTCCCACCATGTGACCTATGTCCACTCTGAGATAGCTTGATAAAAACACCGAACAGTGCTAGAATCAACGATATTTTGCTTAACAAAAGTGCTTTGCTCGCTAGGCCTGCTAGCAAGAAGAACATTGCCATTAGTTTGAACTTGGCTAGAATCAGCAAGGGAATTGCATACTTGAATTTTTTCTTCTTCTTGCCGAGTATCCCTATGGCGTGGTGCCCGTGATGCCCGTGTAGTTTGTGCTTATGCTTGTGCAGCTTCTTGTGACCTGCAACAGATAACGTGTGGATGATGAGATGACCTTATCGGCAGATGCATCTGGGAAATATCACATGTTTCAAGATGGTTAAATCAATAGTTAAATCCATTAATTTGTCGCATAACCTCGTTAGTATGGTTTTTCAAGCTGGGATTTGGTGCGAATGGTGTTTGGAAGAAAAATGTGGTATCGTAAATAGCTGTGCAATAAATTAAGATAATAAATCGAAACCTTAATGGTTACTTAAATTTGACAAGACAAACTTGTCATATTCGCTTCGTAATCTCGGGTCATTGTCACGGATACTAAAATTAATAAAAAAGAACCCTTAAAATTAATACCGTTGCTTTTTACCGTGGTGTGATTGCTGCTGCTCGTACGCAACGAGCTGTACTTGCTGCGTGGGGATACTGTGCTGTTGTATGACGGGCTGCACAACTTGGGGAGCTTGCAAAATGACACCCGTCTGTTGCTGACCGTGGTGTCCGTGGTGTCCCTTTTCATCTAGACGTCACAGAGATAAATCCAGTCAATTTTGATTCGTCATTTTTGGAAGGTTTTCGTCAGCTAAAGTCAGCTAGTAGGCGATGTCAAATAGTCAGGTATTTATATTTTGTGATCTTCGTCATGAGAATCCATGAAAATTGGAAATTTCTTATGAACAGATCCATCTCAGTTTAGAGTTCACGTCTAGCCTTGTTCTAGAGCCCCTCGTTGGTATAAAATTTCAAATATCTTTCCCAAAACAGTGACGGTACTATTGCTTAACAATTATTCTTCAAAATAAGTGAACTTTTGAATTTCTAAAACGTAAACCGACTTAGGTTTATCTGGGATGAAGGAGATCAAGGAATAAAGCCATGCTCTTTATGTATGGTAGTGATATATATATACAAAATCCAAATTTCAATCTCTTCCCTTACCAATCATATTATGCAGCTTCGACTGTGGTGCCCGATCCTCTTCATCATCGTCATCGTCATCCTCATCGTCATCCTGAACGCGATCTGAATCAGTACCATCATCGTCATCATCATCATCGTCATCATCGTAGCCAGTATCGGTGGCTCCTTCCAAAATATCTTCAAACGCGTTCATCGTCCGTTCCTTACCAACTGCATTTGTCACCTCATTGACCACACTCTTCGCTACTGCCTCAGACAAACTCGACACGAAGTTATTCTTGAAGAATCGCTGCGTGTTCTGGTACGAATCATACCCCAGCTCGTCTCTCCTTCTCTTAAAGACCCACGCCGCTCTTGAAGAAATGCATTTCATCATCCCCTGCGACCAGTGATAGCGCATACAGTAGTACATCTCGTAGACAGCAGCGAAGAATTGTTCGGTGACACCACGTACCGTATCCATGATGATTTGCTTACTTGCTGTATGATCTTGCTCATTAAAGACGTACTTCTGCGGTGGAAGTGGCTTGAATTTGATCACATTGCCTACCGTTACATTCTGATCACTCTCGTAGTCAACAACGGTATCAGTTGTAGAATGAACGTCGTCATCTTCAGCAGGATTTTGAGTGTATTTTGACTTATTGGCCAGTATGCTATGGAACGCAGTCGCATTATATTGGTGATCAGATTTCTTAAGCGGAAAATAGTCGGTGTCTTGCGGTCTATCAAGAAATGCCTGCCCGCTGGGTAGGTTCATCTTGTGATTCAGAAATCGCTTGTCGTAGGCACGGGTAGTCGAGCCATCGATTGAGCTCTGATCGGTGTCCACGCGACGGCTGAGGATTCTTCGATTGACTTCGTTCACTTTGGCGGACACTTCCTCGGTCACCTTATCGACACTCTTGTAGCTGTTCTTGTCGTGATAGTGGTGCATCTTGTGGTTAGGGAACCGGAAGTTGACAAAGTTGTTCTTTGGCGTGACTTCTGTTGTCGGCAGGTTGACGTTACTCAGGCGGATTTTGTGACTGATTTCGTCTATCGTTACTTGCGCGGGCTGTTTGTTCTGGTGTCTCGCCAATTTTGGCCAGATCGGATTTTGGGTAATCGGTACCCAGTCATCTTTGCTTTTTTCTGAATTGTAACGAGCGGTATTGCCTAGCACGAAATTGACACGATTCACAACATCACTAGGTGTGATATTTGTTGCTGTTAAATAACCGTCACTTGTGCAAAGCGAAAAAATTAGTATCACTAAACTGTTTATTAACTTCTCCATTCTCGTAAAACTGACGATTGCTTGCACGTTCACTTGCTCAAGATCACATTATGGATATTATGATGGACATTGTCAGCCGCGGAATAAGTTGATGTGATCGAAATACATTTTCGTATTCAAATGGCTAGTAATAACAGCAAGCACTTCCTCTTATAGGTTTCTATCAATGCTGAATTGTAGTTATTTTGCTAACGGCATAGATATGGGAAATTAGAGTGTTTTCAAGGAGTTTGGTTTCGCATTAGTTGACATTTGCTCGGAAATTGGCCTTTGTCTAGCGGAAATCAGAAGCATAAAGTGAGGAGCCCTCTAATCAGGGAAGTAACGTGGGCGTGTTGTTTTGCTTGGTAACGTTATGTTTTATTGTCTGAAAAGACATCTAGTTGCATGTTATTTCAATTAGTTTTAGGTCATATTTGATATCGATCGACTAAATTTTAGCTAACAAATTGCATGGAAAGATATTTGAAGCTAACGCATATAACAATATCAAATGTTGTACACTCGTTTTTTCGGTTGTGTTCCACATTTTTATGTGTTGTCAGTTATAATGCTAGAACACCAAAAGTGAATAAATAATGAAATCAATAACTATCAAGGGTAGCGAATTTGCTTTCCAGATATCTATCTACCCGGGTACCCTCGGTAACCCTCGTCTCTTAATCTACTAATAAATTTAATTATTTTATATAAATACTAGTAAACAAAATATTTTGTATGACAGGGAGTCACTTAAAATTAAAAATCGATTCTACTAGAAGCACATTAATTTTTAAACATTTCTTAAAAACTTAAATTTTGAAAATATAAGTTCTAGCTTACTTTTTTCACCAATTTGTAGACTCTTCATCTAATTTGAAATGATAAATTCGCCAATTACCTCGAAACTGTGACGAATTAATTCTTAAGTCTTAAAACATTTTGATAAAGTTACTACTCAGTCTAAAATTGGTATTTTCAACAGGTCTCAACACATTTGAATGTCTTAGATGTTGTCAACTACTTGCTTTTTCTCTTTTCTCCCACGCAAAGTTCCTGTGAACATCCAAGGTCTCAGCCTCGGCACTGTCTCGCGGTGCGTTCACACCCCGAAACATTTGATTCCCCCCACGAAACCCAAAATTACTCAAAAAGCCGCCCTCGTTGTCGATTAATTCGGGCCCTTTGTACGTGGAGATCGGGGGCTCGTGGATGGGGGGCCCGTGAATCGAGGGACCGTATCCGGGACCTCCGTGAATATGTGGCTGAAATCGAAAGAGAACACTTTAATTTGTAAAGCAATTATTGTGAAAAAGGTGTTGCTGAAGAGAAAAATATAAATGGTTAAGCAAATAAATTACCGAAAAAGTTATCATGAAAAGCAAGTCATTTTCAAAGGAGTTAAGATGGAAGTTAGAATGAATGGATTTATTAAAAGAACAAGTGACTAATATAATATTATTGGTTAGGACCAAGTGATCTCTGAGACGAGACAAGTGTACATTTTGAATCTGTTGAAATTTTTTTGTTGTTGTGCATTTTATATCTTATCAATGTCACATCAATAGATCAATATCTAGATCATATTAATATCAATTTATGATTATTAGTATAAATTATTATTAATTAAGGGATTTTATTCTAGCCGAAATGCATCAACACCCTGGAAACGAACCCTGTACCTTAACGATGGAAAGTTTTTAGCGATTCATATTTTAACACTCGGTTTATTTTGCAGATGAATCTCCGACTGGCTGCAAAGAGTGTTGGAGTGAAGTAAGGCGTGAAGCATAACTAAGTCCCGGCTCCTCCATCGAAGAAACCGTAAGTTAGCACTTCTCTCTAGCGGTAAGACCACGCAACTCTGCGTGTACCGAGTCTTGACAATTACTGTTCAACCCGAGTTAAGGCAGGTATCTCCTGCGTTTGTTCATTCATCATGCAGGGTGTTGGATGTTGATGCCAATACTCAGTACAGACCCTTGGTGAAGAAAATCTGGGTACAGGCACGCGAATAGTAACTCAAATTGTGAAATTAAACTCGTTTTTCGCTTCTCTACTGTGAATTTTCTGAGACTCCTACATTGTATTTACTTGCAAGCGATGAGTATACGTATACACTTGAAGAGAGAACACACTTTAAAGGAATGCATAGGTACTTTTTAATCTATTGATTTCGAATTTTAACTAATTCGGCCTTAACTAATTCTTAATCTAGAATGATTATGGAGTGTAATATTAAACTACCCACTTACCCTATTTGGAAAACCATAGTAGGCGCTAATGCCTAGTAATCCAGAAATGACCATTGCCACTTTGCTTATAATAAATGCTTTTTTAGCAATTAGAATCAGTGCCCCTAAAATCAAGGGCACCAATGTCACGAGGGGTAGCTTAAACCCTAGCAGCAAGGGTAGCAGAACTTGTCTTGCTATCAGACGACCTGGAAAAGAAAATATTACATTTTGATCACTGCGTAGGTTAGGGCTACGAATTCGAACTTGATACATATTTCGTTGCCTTTCTTGTTCGCAACTTGTCTGTCATATATGTACAGCGTGTAGTATTCTCAGATGTGTAAGGAGTAATTATCTTGCGGAAATGATGGGATATGAAACCAATCTCTTAGCGCTCCTGCATTTCGGATACTGCTATTTATATTTTTATTCGCAGTGGAAAAGTTAATTATATAAATAGTAGATGGGCTATTTTGTCGAGTTAAATACTGGATATTACTTTCACAGAAACGACGTGGTTTTTGTTTCTTATGCTACGTTTCAATATTATTTTGAGCCCTCAATTCAAATACAGTAAACCACGCTGCTTTATTAATTGACAAATTTCCGTGATTATTTTTTCCTAAAAAACAGTTACTTTAACTTGAAATCAGGGATACGCTCATAGGTTATTTTTCGTTTGTTGAATAGAAAAATCATTCGTCCACTGCAGTTATATTATGCCTTGCGTGACGAAAATTCAGTAGCGATTCGCATGATATTTTAGAAATTTGTAGATTGTTTGCCATTTAATATCGCTCATTATAGTGTAATTTAATATTCATAGTTTCATTAAGATATTTATGCCATAAAATAACATGCAGCACATTCTGAATCGAGCTCCTATAGTGAACTGTGCCCATACAACTCGCAATTCAAAAATAAAATTCAATTTCAAATAAGCAACTAGCACTGACGACGACAACCATCCAGCTTTATTCATTACATTTGATGGCATTTAACATGCCAATTATGTAATAAACATTACAAGTTCTACGAACTTTGGCGTAAGATGGATAGGAGCCTTGTTATAAGATAGCCCGACATGACAGCCTTGTCGCATATCATAATATATAATTTCAACATGTGATAAATTCCTGCAAAGGTGATATTTAAAATAGTTTGAGCCATTCGCTGAACTGAACTATCGAGTTTGGAACGAATCCTTCCTCATTCCGAAGACCAGCTAATCTGTTTTATGAACAAGCCGGTGGCACTTGCGTAATTTTGTACTCTATAATATTGATTTTATAAGAAACGCCGAGATGGTTTATTAATTTGGTGCCAATATAATTTATGTGGAACAGTGGTGTGGCACATTCCATGGCCCTTCTTTTTTTGCTTACATGCCATTTTTTCGCAGATTCTAAGAATTTGTCATCTTAAAACACCGTTTGCCATCCATCGAAATATTAGCTGATGCTTATACCTGATAAACGCAGCTCGTTGTGTTGAATTCACTAATTGCCATTTATTTTTGAGCAGAGGCACGTTCAAAAACTGCATGAAGCCAAAAATGAACAAACCATTTCTGCTTGATATCTCAATCATGTCAATAATATGCATTTAAAATGCTTGTGGCATGCAAGGAAATACTAAGCCATTCTAAAAAAACTCTGTTGCCAACAGAATTTTTCTCATATACGGTGAGAGAATTTAGTGAAATATCTTCCCGTGTAATGTAGGCTAAACTCCGAGTAAAAAGAAGAAACCCATCCAATAAAATTAATCGCATTTAATACAAAATCACAGGCAGTTTCACAAGCAGCGATACAGGTCACTAAACTAATACAGGGTGCTACACTAATTTTGGCCCAATATACTTGCCTGTTCCTGTGGCTCTGTCCGTATAGCTGTTGAAATGCCGGTCCATCACAAACTCCAACACTCCGGTGCCGTCCAGCGTCGGGCCTACCCTCATCACAAGGCCTGGATGGACCACGGACATGTCATATCTGAAATCGCCGAAGAAAATGTCGGAATATTGAAATGTAACTGTGTAGCATTTGGGACGGCGCACCAATTTTGAACCCAAAATTCAATCTAAGCCATCGTGACGATCTGTGCTGTTGCACAATATGATCATTCGAATAATAACGCTGCAGTTCTATCTGGAATTGACCTTGAATGGCCTTGGAACCTTGACATGGCCTTGAAATTTAAATGATCCATTGATCACATGTCCTGACATGTAGAGCAAAAATCTCTCATCTCTGTATCAAAGAAAACCGTTATGGCCGATATCCACCCATACTATACTCACTAAAGCAATTCACGGATTGTATCTTGGCAGTGTCACGGATTAGATTAATCCCATTGATTGAGCCACCCAACGTGATTTATTGAGCGTAACCAGCTTGTGAGTGGAAACGACCCCCACACTGGCAATTTCAATATTTTTTATTTACCACTGAGTTATATCCGAAATATAACCGATATAACCGAAATTGACCCAACGCATTAATAAAAGCTCACTTCACACTGCGCTTCTTGAAGTGACTCTGCACGAAAATGATATTCTACAGAGCCCCTCAAAGATTTTTCAGGGGTTTCTGCATTCACTTTAAAGACGTTGTCTTCCTACATACACATTGCAGGGACATGTTAAATTTTTATTTAAAACTAATTACAGCGCCGGTTACTTACCGCAACGATCTCTGTTTCATCAACATCGCCGCAGCATCCAGCACGCTCCTGAAATCCATCGGATTCATGTCCATCGGTATCACCATGCGTGGACTTTTGTCGTTCGGATCTCGCTCCAGGACTACCCCGTCACTGATGTCCACAGCATCCCCTTCGGACGCGTCGACAATTCCAGCCAGAGCTCCCTTGTTGAAGCACGGCAGCAGGATGCTGGGTCCAGTGTTCTCGCGGAGGCAGCTCTGGAAGGTGTCCGTGAAGCCCATAATCGAGTTGCCACCCTCTAGGTAGGGTGTCGTCGGGTCCATGATCACGCCGACGCACGTGCCGAGGACGCCGATCACGTACAGATAACGAACTCTAGACTTAAACATGGTGTGAAGTGTCTTCTTTTCAAAGACTAAGCACTCATCTTTAGTCTTGATTTTGCGTTGTTTAGCCTATTTTATTTAATAAGATTTGTACACAATAAACTGGAGATACCGAGACGAATTCACAGCGCCGAGTGTGGTTATGGAATGCTTCAGATGAGTGCAAAAACAGTTGTATTTATAATATTTTCCTTTGTTATTCTCTTCTCTATGCGCTGTGCATCGCAGACAGTCTATCACATGGGGTAATTATATTCAATTACAGTCTTATCCGTCCTGTACTCTCACTGGCATCCGGTAGGTGAAAGTAATTTCTTTGCCTCTCAGTTTCATTCTCAAAAGCACGCGATTCGGACGCAGATTAATTCGCGAATGGCTTTTCATAAATGCAAATGAATAAAGCGGCGCGCTACGCTGCAGATGCATCGCATAAATGAATTCAATTTTACCAAATTAACCCATAACACGTGACGCGTGTACACGGTTAAAACAAGCGAGGCGAAATTTAGTTCAAGATCAGCACACAAATGAAGACACACCGCATTAACTTCGGGTCATTTTTATTTTGGAAATAGAAAATTTCACGAATTTCTTCGTTTGTTTTCTAAAATTTGCTCTCTGAAGCTTGAAGAGCTTATCAGGTCACTCTGAACAATTGTCTTCACACGAATTCTCTTGAATTTTGGTCACGTGTTGATTTTATGAACTCAAAATAATATATCGAGATATTTGTGGCTAGAAAAATAGTTACGAGTGTATAAAACTAGATTTGTCTCTAACCTGCTGGGCTGTACGAAACCACAGAGTTGTTACGCCATGTAGTGCCCACTGCGTTTTTGCCACACCCTTGACGCACAGTAATCATCTTCGAAGACCAATTTTGGCAAGAGTAATAAGAGCTTATGAGAGTTGTGCCTATAGTTACAAGAACAGCGTTAAGTTTTGGTGGTGACGATAGGACACACAGCATCTACAGCTCACAATCTCGTTATTGCGAATCGATGCAGGAAACTAAATGTGACCGAAAATTTGAGCTGTCAAGGATTTGGCCGTGGTCATGGTAAAATAGCTCGCCCAACATTTACCATGGGGTGGTTTTGGGCAGAAGGTTTAAAACGAATCTACACAGTGGTTGCAAAGCTGGTGTCAGTATCTCCAAAGTATCGTCTCTAATATGTTTTCAACTATCCCACGCATGGAAAAGTTAACAAAACTGTAAATTATAGAGGACAAGAGATCTAACAATGTGTCACAATACATTAGCCGACTTATCTATCTGAGCCTTCTCAGAATGAACCAAGAATGCTGACCGCGCATTCGGGAGGTCACATATGTTTGATCTTGGTGACTGGGATTTCCGTTATTTTCTCCGTTCCAGGAAAATGCCAGCATAGGTTTCTATCCACCGAAAGGACACAACTTTTTTGCGTCTCTTTCCCTTTGCACCATACAAAATATAATATAATAGCTTTAGTAAAATTAACCGTTTCCCTTGGTGCCTGATTAGTGATTTATAATGTCATTAGAACCTCACACAGAGTATTTTTTATCTGTACCAACTACCAGTCATTAGATAGTTATGCTAGATGATATATCGGACACGTATTATACCATTTGCTTCACATATACGTCCTACTATTAGGTTATTGTATCTAAATGATCATTTATAACAGGTATATGCTAGTCTCGCACTATCCACCACAACCAGTGCTATAAGATCGTAGCTCGAGTAAGATGCATACCGCACGTTCTAGTAATTCAAACACAGAACATCTGTGTAATCATCTTGATTAGTTATTTTTGTTTCATTTCGTCCTAGATAAAGCCAGTTGGTCAAGCAACCTAAGATAATGGACTGGATGGTCGGGCTTCGGGATGTTAGGAATTGATTGCGGGTTTCGACTACACGCTGCTTCAATCGTGATATCTGGTGAATGGAAAATAGATATTAAGTTTATGGGTGAAATTAATTATACTTGATATGGTTGAATATCTTCTTTCGTGGGCCCACTATTAATTAAATGGAGTTGGTCGGTGGTTCACCGTTATTTTAAATTACAAGACACATTGTGAGAGGTTTGGATTTTTTTTTCCATGTAACTCGTGTGAGAGTAAATATTTATTTATGCCTGCTAGCTTTTTCTTCTGCCGTATTTCATTGGGTCAGTTTGGTATATTACTGTTCTTAATTTTTTTTAATTTGATCTCCTTAACATAAGGTAAACAGTTATTTTTTTATATCTTGAAACACACTGATCTGGATCACATCTCTAATGTGATGAACAGGATCAAATAAAAACAAACACACGCATGGAATCTGCGAGCTGCAGGTTGCAGGAGTGGACAGTATGGACTGGGATTGATAAATAGGGAAGAAAAACAGATAAATTCAAAGTATTTTTTCTATAAAAAACGAAACATTTTATTTCAACATTTCAGTTATAAATAATTAAATAACGTTTTGAAAGATTCTCAAAACACATTAAATTATAAATAACAAATAATTAACAATAATAAAAAATCATAAATATTTAAATAATAACATTAGAACAAAAAGAGCGTGATTTGGTACTGATATAGTTGCTACTTCTCACACATGTGTGTATGTGAGTGAGTGTGTGTGGTTGGAGAAAATTTTGTGCGTGTAGCCGGAGGTTGTAATGCGAGATGACGACGCTCTTGGACCGTTATCCGTCGGATCGGCCGAGACCGAGTCCGAGTCTGAGTGTGAGGAGGACGCGTTCACCGAGAGGCAAGTCCCAGTGAACTTGTTCTCTGCCATCCAGCCCGTTAGCACGCATATGTGTGCGCGGACGCCGGACGTGGACAGAGGTGGCGGACGACGAGAGAAAAAAAAACAATGCTCAGACTCAACTGGGTCACTAAACCGCTGACTAAATCGCCGGCGATTTTTCGTCGGGACTCGAGCGAGATTTCGACGTGAGTTTACGTTGATGTCTGCAGTTGGATGCTGTGATTTGAGCAGGTTTCGGAGAGATTTTGTGTCTGGATTCGTTGTGAGAATTGTCGGGGCAATGGTCGGAAATTTGTGGTCATGATGTCTTGTGAGTAGTCTGGTTTTCTGTTTGTTTGTCAAGTCGGTTTTTTTGGGGGTAAAATTCGTGAAATCAAAACGGGGAAGGATACGTCCAAGAGCCGATTCGTGTAAAAAAGGGTTATTTATGACTGTACCCGGGGAAATAAGAAATTAGTCTGAACTGTTAACAGCTAACAGTAAAAAAAAAACTGTAGAATTTGGTATCTTGGAGGTAAAGACGTCTAAACATACTGTACGAGTATTTCACATCTTAAGGATCTCCTGACTTGAAGAATAAATCACATCTGTTATCTTGAGAAAGTAAGGTAATAGCGACAATATCGTTTCAGAAGAACAGATTTGAGAGGTGTCTATGTACAAACATGTACTCGTCACGGGGCAATGACAAGCACATCGACGATGGGCTATCGAAGGGTTGATCATCCAAAACAAAAAGAGCAGATCGTAACCCGTAAAGCTACGATAGTGAAACAAGTTCAGGCCTGAACTTCTCCAAGAGAGAGAGTTCAACGCACTAAAATTGAGTGTTATAATATTATTCAACATGTCGGCAAGAAATTACGAAAGTTCGGTCAGTATAATTTTCTGTTCTAAAGCGCGGATACCATCGGACAGGCCCCATACCGCGAGGCACCACCCTCCGGTAATCCGTTCATCTTTGGCACTTTGTTAATGTCCCCATCGTCGAGAGCGCATACCGGCCTTCAGCCACCTTACTCCTGCTTGGCGTACGCGCTGTAAGCCAACTGCTGAGGGTCGACGGCGGCGACGGCATCGGCGGGCAGCGCTCGGCCGTAGTGTCCGTGGTGCTCGTCGTGCGAGTACTGGGGGTGGGCGACCACCTCGTACGACTGCGAGTGACCCTTGTGCAGCAGCTTCTGGACGGCGATCAGGCCGGCGATGACGAGGGCGATCTTGCCGATGACGAGCGCCTTGAGGGCGAGCAGGGCGAGTCCTCCGAGGGCGAGCGGGATCAGGATGGCGGCCTTCATCTTGGCGAGCAGCAGGAGGGGCAGGAGCATCTTCAACTTCTTCTTCTTGCCCCTGGCTGGAATTGAGAAGGATTGCCACGTTTGGGATTAGCGGCTTGCGATTACGTGGGGTGTCTGACTTTTGGTTTCAGTTGATTTGGCGGTTGATTTGTAAGACCAATAACGTTTACTTTCTGTGTGACTGGCGAGGTTGGTTGTTGTCAAAAGCAATTTAGCTGGCGCTGAAAGGAAGAGTGGTGAAGACGCCGTGACAGTCTATTCATCTCGCTTTGCTGCGCTCTTGAATGAATCTTTTGATGGGATTTTCGGCGGACACTAATTCGCGTGAAGCTTTTTCCAAGTGTACAAAGTGCCACGGTTCTCTTTTGTTGAAAGTTAGGAAGTTCTTTGTGTGTTCGTAAAGTCATCCGTGGATGAGTTAGTTATTTAATCAATTAATCGACCGTGTATTCCAAATAGGAAAAAAGAGCATTAATTGAACTTGAAAAACTCACTAATTAAAATCAACAAAGTCATGCACATGAACAATGGCTATTATGTATTTTTTAACAACCAAAACGGCTGCATATAGCAACTGAAATAATCGTTTGGCCTATTTTGCCACCAAATCTGCTAAAATATTGAAACCAGTATAGTTATTTTACTGGGCAAGACTGCATACGCCACTTTCAATCACACAGATTTCATTCAGGCCGAAGTTCACATCAGAACCGACTTGTTTTCGTGCACAGATTATTCACCAATCACGCCGTTAACCTCTTTGCAAATTCAATCCGTGTTTCCAATCGTGTCCGATTGTTATCGACGATCGGAGTCGGCCGTTACGCGTTTCCATCGACGCTTTAAAAGACACCGTCTGCCAATTTCCGCGTATGGCGAGGAATTTACCAGGGGTCAGTCATACATAATTTTCTCAACACCGAGTCGGAATCTAATAAATGAGCTGTTATAAACGCATTGACCCAGTCATGCAATGTACTGTCATATCTCTCGTCTACAGTCCACCGATTGTTTCTGTAAACTCACCCTCATCCATGGTCTTCCTGACTTCATTGATAGCGGAGTCGGGAACCTTGAGCTGCAGCGTGTGCGACTGGAAGAAGCGAGCTACACGGTCCACGAGGAGCGTCTCCACCTGCTTGTCCTTCTCGTCGGCGTTCTGAGGCAGGCTGGCGTCCAGCTCGGCTTCGGATAGTGCGCGTCCGCTCATCTCCCGCATTCCCTCTGCGTCGGAGCGCACCAACGCGACGCCGTCAACGAGGTCCAGATCGCCGGAGCGTCGAAGTGCCCGGTCGACGAACGTCAGCGCGCGCATCTTGATGCACAGCGACATGTCCTTCTCGCCGCATCCCTGCAGGAATCGGTAGACTTTGTCGACGCCGTCCGTCACGAACGACGTCTCCTCCGCTGGCGAATTCTCGGCAGGAAAAGCCAGCACCGTGGCGAGGCCCACGACCAATAGGATCAAACACTTCATGATGTTGCTCTTGCGTTCTGTTGGCGTTAACTGTGTAGTTGTAAGGAGCTACGGGGCCCTTATATTTACTCCAGAAATCCTGGCTGCTGAAGCGTTTTCGGAGAAATTTCTTTGAGGGAAAAATAATGTCAGATGACGACTCAAATGGCGATGATTGAAGATTGGTGGGGCAGAAGTTGGATGTCGGTGGTGGGGGGGCTCGCTCGGAACTGGGTCTAGCGTGGTTCTAGCGTGCGAGTGAGCGCGCGGCTGTGGCGGCGAGTCTGTGCATATGGGACATTGCGATATGTGGTGGGTACACCTATGCTCGGATCTCGGTGTGTGAGTGTGTGTGTGTGTGTGTGCATTGGGATGATGGTGTGGAAGGGATGGGCTCGTCTCGGCCATAACTGGATCACTGTCGTGTACGCGCATTCCTTGCGCTCGCAACATGGCTGAGAAATCTGCAATGTCGTCGCGGTTGTCGGTGAAAAATAGATTTTTAGATGGTGATTGATAATGCACACATGGTTTGGGTGTTTGCGTGATGTCTTTATTCTTCGCGCCTTGATAGATTTGGGTCATTGGGGATGAAACTTCGTTTTCGTTGAGATCGGGTTTGATCTTTTAACCTGGATTCTTTCTCTTTGAGACGTTACGCCTACGCCTTTTATTATGTTTTGTTTTCCATGTTGACCAAAAGAAAAGGAGCGTGGACTAATGAGCGAGGATTTGTCGAGTCAATATACTTGTGAAGTGGCGTACACCATTCGGGTCGGTTGTTAAACCTAAATAAATATATAGTTGATCTTAAATCAACACTTCGGTGGGCAAACACGAGAGATTTTTCTATAATTTTACAGTTATGTGAAAATTGTGGCCTAAAAATAAGATATTTCTAAATGTAAACAGATTTATGGTCCGTGCGTTTTGAGTTATTCTTGTAAGCTTGCACTTCACAATTTTACAATTATATTGTGAAAATTAGTTCATACTATGTATTTTCGGATCAGGCACCTCAAATTTATTCGATTCTCAGCTCCATTCTGACCGAATTCACATTCAGTATCATTTTTCTAAACCTATGAATTTATTTTATACATTAAATCATTACCTATATTATTATTACCTTTTATTTATCTTATTACTATTATTATGTTTTGACTTTAGATTATGCTCAAACCATATTCGGAGTTTGTGGTTTTGTCTTATATTATTTCAAAGTAACAATATTCACGATTGCGAGAAGTATATCGTCGGATAAAAAATTACGTTTTTGAATTTTGATTTCGCCAGTATTCAGTTGTTCACGAGTTGACTAAGATACCGTTATGTGGACCCCAAATTTGAGCGGCAAACATCTGCGGATCAGCATTTCCGTTCTACAAGATAAAAATAAGGAAGGAAAACAAGTTATGTTAAAATAAAGGGAGGAAATTGTCTAGATATTTTGCTCGGATCTTTGCGTGGTTAGGAAAGAATGGCAAAGATTTTTTAAGATCACCGTACGCTCAGCATCGATAATACAAACCTTTGAATTCGATACGTGATTAGTGTATCAATGTGTTGGTATGTTATTTTAACCACGACTCCACTATAGGTTGTTGTAGTACATTGATTTCTTGTTGCTAGATTCATTTTATTGCCTTTTTGGCCTAGCTCTGAATAATTGGTCTATCCGTCTTTCCCTTGTGTTTTCACTATAATTTTATAATCAGGAGTTTAAAGAAGTATCCTACTCAGGATCCTTATAGTGAAACTTTCGGTTCAAGAAATTGGAGCGATCCAACTTTTTTTTGCAAAATCCTTTTTTTTATACCGTTTTTTTGAGCAAACAATTTCCATTTAATTAAATTAATTCGGTGTGGCTTCCTGTCTCCAAAGATCTAATGTGACCTGCCGGCCAAAATTTACAAGAACACACCTTACGCAACTGTTATTTTTCTATTAAAACCCGTGAATTGGCAAGAAAAATCTCTGTGAATCTCATCCAACGGTTTGTTCGCAGAAATATAATTTACGCACCGGGCATCCTCTACTGGCATAAATTATTTGATCAGGAGGAACTGAAACTGAAGTTGACTCCAATATGACGTGCCGAACTAACAACAGATATATAACAACTAATCACAGTCTGTTAACATGTGTAATGCATAACCAACTACCAACGGAATACATATTAATTAGGCTCCGACCAAAAAGGGTCACTGACAACAGTTTGAGCCATGTGCTGAATGTGCTTTAATGAGATTTTCAAGAAGCATGTCATACGCATCATTTGCTACTGGCATATAAACGGCCGTATTGTAACGCAAATTTTTCGATGCATTGAAAATTCAGCTTTGATAGAGCTACTTGCATTTTGTTTGTCAGCCATGGGGTCATCGGTGGCGCTGCATTCTGTATGAACAGAAAGGAAATCCTAGAGTAAAATTTACATTTTGCGCACATTTGTCGAGCGATTTCTTCGTACTCTATAATATTTTATGGTGATTCGTGAATGGGACACAGTTTTCCTGTGCCATGCATTCAGTTCAAATTTATCTCAACTTCCGGTTACAAGATGTGTGCATTTTGTTCATTGGCATCCTTTAGTAGTACCGAGAAAACATTTTTGACACCAACCGGGTCTTTCACTTTCCTCATCTGACAGCCAAGCCGAAGGAATAGAAACATAAACCTTTTTTTTTTATTATGGAAATGTTTTAATTTTATATTTTAATTTTGAATATTATATATAATAAGTTGATAATTGTGGCACGTATAACTAACAATAATTAGCTGGCATGACAATCCAATAAGATGCCACAGCTTCAAACTGAAAAATGATAAACTGCCCCAATTCATCAAACCTGTCGTCCGCTTTGTTGAAAATTAAATTTTTATGAGTTCTTATTTCCATGTGCCGACTTTAAACGCTGCCAATTCTGCAATAACTTGTGTAATTATGTTATCGAGATGCTCCCAAACGGCCACGTGTTTGCGGCTAGTCCGACGCCAATTAGTCCATATTTTCAGGTTAGCACGGCCGGAAATTTGTGTTTGAACTAGAAGTGACCGTAGATCGTTCGCTCTGCTAATAGACGGATGAACACACGGCGGTGCTGGCATTTGCAGCCGACCAGTGACCACACACAAGATTTGCACGGTTTGCAATACAATTTTGCATATTGTTGTGCATATTTTTTTGGCATGGCGAGGGAGAAATTAGACGATGTGAGGGAACTGTGACGAGATAAAATTGGCAATGTTTCTTATTGTGTTTAATTTGGCCCAATTATTACTTTTGTGTGATCAGATTTATAATATTGATTACGGTGTTCTAAAACTAAAATTCTCGTGCACAGTTGCAATGCAGTTGCAATGGCTTGTTAATTATTTAACCATCTGTGACCCTTGAAAAAACACACTTAAGACAACAGGCCACTGACTAAAGCTTTAAACTTACTCTTCTCACTATTTTACCCTCACTGAGTCTTCAATCCCATTTCTTATACACCCTTAATTTTTACTCTTGGCCATTCTTCGGTACAGCAACATTTTTTTATAACCTTTACTACCACTTTTTTTATCATTGGAATGTTTTCTCTTAAGTTTATTAATTTTTCCAAAAACAACAGTGACTTAAATGCCGTAATATTAAGGTATATCAAATCATATTCGCCGATTTGATGAGCGAAATTTCTTCAACAAAGATTCAGGATATTGAACAAAAGTAGGTTAGCGCTCGAAAATGAAACAGACGTGCAGATTTCGTCAGCAACAGCCACCGCTGTAGCAACACTGCGACAGACGAGCGGCTGCAATTTTTGTCACCCATCGAAAGTGCGCCGGCCGCTGAACAAGACGAATGCGGCTGCGATGCAGCGACTAACGAGTCATGTTGGTCGAGTCGGCGACCGCGGCACCGAGTTTTACCATCGAGTACCTCTTACTTTTCGAGGGCTCCCGATGCCACTCTCCCTTGCATTCGTACCGTCATCAGACCGGCCGTCTCCGAGAGAGATCCAGGCGTCCGCGGCTTGCTCTACACTCAACACTCAACACTCAACACTCAACACTCAACACTCAACACTCACTCAACACTCAACACTCAACGTCATTCGGCTCTAATTGCCCTAAATTGAGTGCACGTATTTAAGGCTGCCTATAAGTCGTGATCAACAGATATGTATAAGTGGTCTATTAATTTTTGCGAACACTTTTTTTTTTAAGTCGTGTTGTAGGATGAGCGAATTATCTATCATTTTTCATGTATGCCTTTGAGCGACTAACAGAAACACTATTCGAAATAATTTACAAATTCCTTGGAGATCAAATCAATCGTTTTATTTCTAGCTGTCGTTTCGCGCTGGCATAATGGACACCACTTTTTCATCCATTCAGGCAACAATATTTTCCCACGCACTTCTCCGTCCACTTTTCTATAAATTTCGCGGCCATTTTCTTTCTGTCTACCGCTTAGTTGCTCCCTGGGACTTGCCGGCTCGCTCAAGGTCAGCGGAAAAACTTTTCTATGTTCATCACTTATTTTGTGAAAATGGGTAACTTTCGGGTGAACAGAGAAAGGGTAGCAATGAAGAGACGATCACCGCGGTCCCGGAAATGTAGTGGCATCCCATCAAAGAATTCGTCGGTGCTAAGAAGAGCTACTCTCGCATCATCCGCTAAAACCCAAGCCCCGAGGCCCTCACCTTCGTCAATGAAAACCTAATCAATGAAATCCTCTCACAAACATCACTCAATCACAATTACTATGCCATCAAAATGTCGCTTCACAACTCGCCGTAAGGGCAACCATGGCCTCCAAATCAATACTCTATAAAGCTTTCAAAATTTGCCTCAAAAAATAAGAAAAAAAACTCTCCCCAAAAACGTAGAGAGCTGAATTTCGACTACCATACCATAATTGTCGGTAAAAGTGATCAACACTGCATTTCTACGAGTAGCTACGCGGTGGTCATCGACCACTGCCGAGGCCAAGTTCACTGGTTCTCGGTCAAAGCCGCTCGCTCGTGTCGCTATCGCCAGCATCATCATCATCAGCAGCATCGCCCACGCATCTCAGCAGCGACGCCCTCGTAGGAATCGCACAGGTCGTGAGTTTCACTTATTCGTGATTCACCCGAGCGCGACGTGCGGTGTGGTGGCACCATAGTTCGGTACCACCGCCTTCCGTTGGCGATGGGCCATGCCTTCGCGTCGCCTTCGCTTGCCTTCATTTAGCAGGTCATGCCGACGAGAAATGCAGATCAATAATGCGGATATGTGAGTGCATAGACCATGAGCGCACACCTTCTTTGTATGTGTGTGTATAGTTATTATTTATCGTGATTCGCGACATTTCGCTGTCTGTTGGAGATTCGATTTTTTTTGCGTTGCGTGTAGTTTGAGTTGTGTTGTGATGCTTTGGAGCGAGAATTTCGTATTTTGTGAGTGTGTTGGATGATGACGCGGTGCATTTAAAGCGTAGAAATAGTGCATGTTGCACATGCGTGGAGATGCAAGATGTCATCGGTGTGACAGTACTCAGTAGGTACTTATTACCGATGATGTGAGGTTTCAGCGTGACCCTCTCTTCATTAAGTCAACTTTATAAGTAGTAAGCGTGGAGCTTTTTAATTCATTGTGTGAAGAGTAACAATAAAGGCTGCTTGTTAGGTTACTTGGAAATTTTCAGCTATCCGCTTGTGACTTTCCATGTTTTGATTATGTCAGTCACACTATCTTTTGGTTAAACACTCCCAAAAACATGATTACATTAACACACGTGCCTCCATTAAATGTAATTGCAGAATAAATAACCGTGAACTACATTACCGTATCAATTTTGCGCTAAAGTCACAAATTCAATCGTTCTATCGAGTACACCGACCACATACTTCGAAAACGCTTACTTTCAAGTTTTTGCTAGAAAATAACCATAATTATGCGAATTGATTATTGAAGTTTGCTCTAATGTGATATCAACTGAAGGGATGGATGGCGGGCGCCGCTCAGCACCACTGACATACTGCTCTACTTTCTTAAGTCCCGCGTGCATGACGTGTCCCCCAACTGCCTACTTAGTCGCATCAAATTTAGCCTTAATCAACGGACGAGTGTCTTTATTAATGACGATATTGATTAGCGGCTTTAGTAGAAACCTCGTTGTTATCAGTTGATAGTGCGCGATTGCATAGTTTGAACTTCCTTTGATGTTTTACTGCTTTTTTCGGGCTAATTCTCGGATATAAAAGGAAATTGTCGTTAGTTTCAAGAAGGTGAAAGAGCAGAAGATGAAAAACTGTAGAAATAAATTTAATTTTTTCGTGTTTTGCGCGTTTTTTTCCATCGAAATCCGTTGATTAGTAAATCGTGAATTCTATCGTGCATTGAACTCTCCATGTTACACGCTTGTGCAGCAATAGCAGCCGTCGCCGCGTACAGCGCATTCAAGTCCCCGTGATATTTCCATGCGCTCTGTCGCCTCGCATGCAAACAACACGCTGAAAAGAACCAGCGATCAATCAATCCATTTCGGAAAAATATAGGTTAATTATTTTGCAACGCACAACACCAAGGGGCAAGGAGAGATTAATATAACGTACTGTTCTTTTTATGATTTTTTCTTTTAAGAAACCATCATGACCAGTGTTTTTATTGAGATGTACAAAACTGAAGCAGGCAGTGGTATCTAACTCTCCTTGGCCTGATTCTCAAGTCGTTGTGGTCAGCTAATGCCAATGCCAATGCCAGCGCCAGCGCCGATACCAGCGCCGCGTGTTGTCGATGCCAACGCACGCAGCGGCTCAGGCCGTGTGTTAATGCCAAGGGCCAGCGATCTTGACACCTGTCCGCTCCGTACAATGACCATCATTGACCAACTAACTGACCGGTTTGCCAGGAAAGTAGCTCACTGAGTTGTAATCCAAATATTCTAATTTTGTGATACAAAACAAATAAACTGTCCAATAGAAACGATGAGAAGTTTACTTTTGTAGACGCCTTCGTGTGCGTGAACCGGGTTAGAGCGTTTACGCAAAGCCTCGTGAATGGAAGTGGCAGTGATATTCGGAGGAGATGGTGTTGGTACGGCTCGTGCGTTGGTAGGTGGTGTTGGTGGCAGTGTTTCGTGAGGTGTCACGGGTATGAAGTGCACCTACGAGCTTCAAAGAATGCTACCCGCAATGCAAAGTTGAGGAATATATTGCATAGCTTCTAGAAAGTACTGTTCAGAGAGTTGGAAGTCGTTTCGAGTCTTGTTTAGTGTTTTTTCAGTGGGATTGAAAGTTACTTGGATATATTTTGGGAAAGAAGTGGCACTGCTTACATTAAAAACACATTTAATTACAAAACACAGTTCTCTTTATTTATTTAAAAAAATAAATTATAATAATACATTTCAATAATTTAACTGTCTCTAAAATAAATACAGCAGCATTTTTGTAAGAATAATCGAAGACTCTTTGTGTGATCAGTTGAGTTAAAAGTGTGGTTTGACTATATTGTTTGATCTAGAAGTATACAGTTATCTAAAGATAAGAATCAATTCCCATCGGAATTGTTCTAAACTGATTGGTATTCACGGGATGAACTTGTATCTAGTATCTTGTATGAGAATGAGGGCTACTCTATCTGAAACATTTGCTATTGTATAGTAATATTGCTGGCATTCAGTCGACTTGGAATTGGTTATGTTTGGTAACGGCTATAATTTCTAGATTCGGCGTTGTGGGTAAATTGTGGAATAGAACCGCAGCGAATAATTAGGTATTCTTGGAAGGTTGAGGCAGCGCACGAAAAACTCATCGTAGGCAGAATGAGCTGATTATCTGATATCGGGGTTTCGGAATTTTTGTCACTTATCTAATATTTGGAGTTTCTAGACTTTTGAAAGACAATTCTACCAACTCGAAGGTAAGCCATCTCAAAGGAAGGCACCTCTAAGTTTCTATTAAAATAATATCAGTGGTTCTGCATTGATTGATTTTTGATAACGAAATCAACCCACGAGTTAAAAACCATCAAAAAAACTCGGCGGATCAGAAACGGCAAGAAAAAGCGAGAAAGATTCTTCAAAAATTGAAGATAACAAACACGAAGACAAAAAATCTTCAACAAAAACAACCTACCTCACCAACAGAAAAGAGACGTCCAGTGTCTGCCTCCCTTAGTCATGAGAGGAATTAGGCAGTTGCTGCTCGCTGTGCAACGTAGCTCCTGTAAGCCAGGTCAGATCCGTCCATGCTCCTGCCGTAGTGGCTGCCATGGCCGCCATGTCCGTGCTGTGCCACGATGTGCTGGGTGCTGTCGTGGTGTCCTCCGCCTCCCAGAAGCTTCTTCAGCCCGATGATTCCAGCCAGGACGAGGGCGAGCTTGCTCACGATCAGGGCCTTGCCGGCCAGAAGGGCGAGCCCTCCGAGGGCGATGGGGATGAGCATACCGGCCATCATCAGGGGCAGCAGCAGGAGTCCCATACCCTTGTTCTTCTTGCGACCTGGGGACGGAGATGAGTAGATTAATGACATGGTGCTTTGTCTTAGATATACAGTCATTTTTATGTTATTTTTATGTTTTTGGCATCATATTGCAGTTGAACTGATAATCAATAAAAGATTTTGTCGTCATGGCTGTGTCCAGATTTATCATATAATAATCGTGCCAATGCTTGATATTTCCAGTATGATATGGCTATTTTTTGACATTCGCAAATTATAGCATGGCTCTTCGGTAGTTGGAAGAATATTAAGGACACATTGCATCATAAACTGACAACCAAGCTGACTAGGCTTTTTCATACTACGTTTTAGCTTTCATTCGAAATGTATATATTTTCGCATGCCATTCATTCTGACAAGAGTTGGCGGTTGAAGCTTGATTTTCATTCATCTCTATCGGTAACTTTCCATTTCCTTGCAAGTTAATTTTCACGTATATTTGCTTTGGAGTTCACCTTGGCCTTTAATGAAAGTGTGTTTGGTGGATAGCGTAACCTTACAGGTCACTGGCATCGCTCTTGGATGTGACAAGCTCAACTCTCTCCTTCACTCGAGAAGTTTACATGCTTCGAATTCAGCTTCACATGCTCGCTAATTTGAACTTGGCTCATATTCTCACTTCATATATAACTTTAAGATTACCATCTAGATCGTCACAGAGAATCTCCATAATCTTCAACAATTGATGATTGTTGTTGAAAGTAGGCCAATAGCAATCAAGTTATGTAAGTAGATAATAGAACGACAGAGAAACATGATCTCGAGAAAATTATCCGCGTACTATTCTTGCCATTATTTATAAGGGCAATCGCCAATAAGATAGCAAATAGGTGCAAAAATATAAGCATCTAATATCAGGCCAATCAAACAAGCTAAGTGCTTACAGATCTCACATCATTTTAGAAGGCAGTATAAACTTTTTCCCTACATGATATTACCACCTTCTATTCACCGATGCGTACTCATAAATGTAGGTCTGCTAACGCAAGAACTGTTGCCCCCCACTCTCCATTTAAATTAGGCTAGGTGGCCATGATATGGTCATCGCGTCTCCAACGACCAAATACTGATAGAAGTGAGTAGTTATTTTAGAAAATTAGGTTGGTACAAGCAGTGTTCACGGCATCATTGTGTCGAGTACTAGCTGACATGCTGTAAAGCTGCCAAGAAATTAATCTTTACAATGTTATTCTGTCAGCTAATAAACGTAGCTAATAGGGCACCGTGACTCGAATATGTTTAGTGAATCTAACATCGGTTACCAGTAATTGAAAAGAGCAAAAATGTATGCAAAGACATGACTTTTGAAATCCAAAGAACTTTTACGGACTTGAAATCTTAGCTTGCCTTTTCTCTGATGCCTTCTCCCTCAAAAGCCAAAGGGATGATCTTCAAGACCATTGCTAAGTAAAATCCCAAATCTTCTAAAAGTAAGATACGCACCTTCCTCGGTAAGGCTCCTCTTCAAATCCGCAGCAGCCGGGAACTTGAACTGGATGGTATGCGACTGGAAGAAGGAGAGAATTTTCTCCATGATCAAACCGTCCAGAGAGTTCTCCTTGTCAGCCAGACTCCTGGGCAGGATGGCTTCGAGCTCGGCCTCGGTCTTGGCGGGCTCCTCGGAGACGGGCACCGAGGCGTCGCGCACGAAGGTGACGCCGTCGACGACGTTCAGGTCGCCGTTGTAGCTCTTCATGGCGCGGTCCATGGCGGTGACCAGTTTCAGTTTGAGGCAGGAGGTGATCTCCTGTCCGGAGCACTCGTTGTAAACGCTGAAGAACGATTTAAAGCCGCTCAGGACGCCCGACGAGCGCTCGGTGTCGACCACGTTGCTGTCCACGTTGGCAACGCATTGCCCGACGACGGCGACGGCGATGGCCAAGACTAATGCACGGTGATACATGACTGCTCGTTGCTTTGATGCTTCACTCAGGAGTTGTAATGATTGTATGAAACCTAATGACTTTCGTGTGCTTTATATATGTGAACTTGTCTCTAGTAATTGGATTCTATACGGACTGTGTATAATTTTATTGAGGGAAAATATCCCATCTAGTGTGGTATTGGTAGGGAGAAATAAGTGGAGCAACTCCAATCCTCTAAAATAAGAATGCTAAAACGGCAAGTCATCCAAATACTCGTAGAAAAAAAGCGAGGAGTAACTTGTTATTAAGTGGTAAGAGAGGAGAAACCTAGTTATTAAAAAACGCAAATCGTAGTGGAAAATGTGAATACTGCATATAAATAGTGTGTTTATCGGCAAGTGGACGTTATGACTGAGTAGAAATACTCCACTTAAACATATTAGAGTATATAGTTAAGCCTCAGGTAATAATAATATATATATTTCAAACTGTCATATATATGCAAATAAAAACAAATAGCCTTAAACCTAAAACATTGAGATTTTTGCGTAAAACCAAATATTAACCAATTTCTCTGCAGATCAGTTGGAAAAGGTGGGGAACTGCGATGGAGGCAACTCACCTCACCATTACTTCATGCACGATCCATCTGACGCCCTGGGATTGATTAATTCTAATATTAAGTTCAAAATAACAACAAGTTGTGGTCCAACCTTTTATTTCTTCCTTGGCGCTAGCCGCGATCAGTCATCTAAGTTTTTTGCGCAGCCTAACATCATGATCTTGTGGTTATCAAGCGCATCGATTTCATTATGATCCATCAATATCTTCTACCGCAGTTGCACTTGCCGAGTCGCGCATACGTTGAATAACCGGGTTGGGTCGCGTCCGCGAATCCGATGCGTCGAGGACGCAATCAAAAAACGCGAAATGTGCTTGTAAAATTATTAACACATCGATCATTCAGGTCTCAATTGCCGTTAGATTTTGCGCGAAAATTGGAGCACCTTTCTGAAGGCTGTTAATCAACCAGAACGAAGGAATTTAGACTAGATATGATCATTAATTAACAGTGTTTGAGAAGTGCGTGTCAAATGCGAAGGAAAATATTATGTGAAGTATGTTTTTATCTATATATTATGATGTTGACTTGAGTCAAGAAAGATGTTTCGGGTCTGTCATGATATTTCCTGTCAATCGTACGACCTTTTCTACATAACTGTCACGATTTTTCAAGCTCGATACAGCGATGTCACTCCAATGAAACAATTAGGGAACTAGGCTAGCAGAAATCGTGATATTCCATATCATGGATAAAGGCTCATAATGCCTCGGTGATTTCTCTTGTATCCGTACTAAAAACCAATGAATAATATTTCATTTCAGAATGCAAAACTGTAATATAATGTTTTTCCAAAGAAAAAACAGAGTAGCGCTGGAAAAGATGGCGCACTGAAGACACATCCCTGATAACAACCATGCAGTTCATCCATAAAATTGAGGATTCTTACTCTTTACAAGTTCTAATCTTTTTCAACACTGAATTATATTTATTTAATTTTAGTAATTAAATCATTTAGTAAGCTAAAAAAAAAAGTAAAAAGTAAAAAGAACAAATAACCCAGTAAAACCATGATCAATAAATAATTAATTGAGTGCTCAATTTTAGTGCTAGCACCCTAACACACACAATCGTTTGTCAAAATCGTCGCCAGGACGTTTAACCTGGCCCAGGTGTTTGTCTCCTAACCTGGCCCAACTTGGCCATTGACACTATCATCCGCAACCCACGACAGATAGTTCATCCACCATTTCATCATCTCGTTGAAAGCGAATTCGAATCGTCTTTTTTTGCGTATACGCCATTAGCGGCGAGTCACGCAGACGAGCTAGATTAGGTACCGATGATCGGACGCAAAGCAGCTTCTTATGCAACGGACAACGTCGTCTAGCGCAGCATCTTCATCCTGCACACCTCTAATTTCTTTCTGCATCTTTGACCTGGCAGCATCGTGAAGATGTCTTTAAAATCTTCACGTCAAAATTCAATTTCATTTGCTGGTTTTTTAGTTGCATAATTTCTGACATTGAGTTTACAGCTCGTTCTCGAATGTTTTTCGAAAAGTCGCGCATCCTACGTAATTGACGATTAACAGCTTGGGATTCAGTGATTGCTGGAATTAACCTAGTTTTTTTCTTGACACAAAAGAAAATTGATCGTACAAAATACAATAACTTTTATTTCCCATTACCCACGGTGATAAATCTATATAATGTATAGATGCAGCAAGATGAATGAGGAAAAAATTGTTTATTCTAGTAATTCCGGATATAGACGAGAAAATTAAGTCTCTAAGACTTCAATGTGCATGCAAGCATGCACAATTAAAGAGAAAAGTAAATGCACATATGGTTTGCTTGGAACGATGATGGCACATAAAAACAGCTAATTGCTGGTTTCAATACCGTCTCCCTGTTCTTATCGTAGACAGATTAAGTACTACTTTGTGTCTAGCAAGGAAATAATGATATCCACCTTTGGTGTAACCAGTGCATTCAAATATATCATGCATCCACATTAGAATCTAAATTAGAACAGCTAAGATTAAGAAGCCGAACCAAATTACTTTCAAGCAGACAATTCGTATACAGGCATTACATGCGTGGACTGTAACGATTTAACAAAAAGAGAAGGAAAATAAGACATTATCTTCTAAGCCATCACATTTTTCTTTTAACTGTGCACATTTCGTGAGCCTTCGAAATTGGCATGCCGTGTGATACTTCTATAGTTCTAATCAGTTAAAATAGTCAACAAAACTTGCTTCATCCATGAATGAACAATCGCACTAAACAGTTCAAATTGCTGTACAAGGTGCATTGAAAGACACACAATAGATGCTTTTTATTCTACGAATCCTTTCTCTCTTCCAGCAATAATTGATACTCGCGTGACTGAAAGATTAGAGCAAGGAAAAGTATTTTCGCATTCGAAAGAAACGTTTCATATATCACTCATAATTCCTAGCCTCGTTTACACGGTTTCATGGTCGGTTAGCATCAAAAAGTCTCTAACAATCTCTCGCTTTATTTAGAACGATGTAAATTGATAATTTTAATATTGGTCTACTTACAAATTTTTGGTTGAGCACCTATCGTTATGTATACCTAATCACGTTCGCGGCTCATTCAATTCCATGTTATTGTTTCCGTTTTATATCTATTATTTGCAAAGCATGGAAAGCAAGTATTAAATCAATTTCATGTAGAAATGGAAGTACAAAATAGCGTAAGTAGAACTAAGCGTGCCATTTATGGGGAACTGCACGCGAACAGGATACGGAAAGAGAGAGTTATGTCTTCTTCGGTTCGCCGTTTAATGGTATCACCTTTCGTGAGATCGTGTTGGTAAAAATCTCACAAATCATCGCCGTTCTCATCCTCTCGTTTGGCGGCGTGAGCTTCCCGATCAACTCAGTGGCGAAGCTCGCTTTGGTGGGAAGAAAGCGTGTACACGGTTGATTTTAACCGTAGCGTTTAACCTGGTAAAACATGTTTTACTTGATCCAGGATGTTTAACCTGGCTCAGGACGTTTCACCAGGCCCAGGACTTTTAACCTGGCCCAGGACGTTTCACCTGGCCCAGGACGTTTAACCTGGCCCAGGACGTTTCACCTGGCCCAGGACGTTTAACCTGGCCTAGGACGTTTCACCTGGCCCAGGACGTTTAACCTAGCCCAGGAGGTTTCACCTGGCCCAGGACGTTTCACCTTACCGAGCCCGTTTAACCTGGCTAAGAAACTTATCCTTGCCTTGGATAATATTATCCTGACCACTTGTTGTACTGTCCAAAAACTTCTGTGAAATTTCTCATCTAAAGTTTCAGGGAAACACAATTCAAGAAGAGTTCGATCTTCATTATTTAATTTTTTCCATGCAAATACAAAACTTAACATTTAAAATCAGCATTTGCCTTCCTAATCCTTCCTTATCCTAAGTTTAAACAATTTTCAAATAATAATGGAGATTTCTAAGAAATACAATAAATAATTACAAGAAATGCCAACGTACAACGATTTAACCTAAACAGCACGATCACCCTACAGTGGTGTAGTGGGGCGCTTTGGTGGTTCTGCGTGGGGTGAGGGAGGGAGTGAGAGAGGGGGTTCACCCAAGAGTGCAGACAGGATGATGCGCGATCTAGACGTTTGTACGATTCTCAAGTTGACTGTCAAGATCGCGTCGTCGCCCCGAGCTGAGATCGCGGCCAATGCCCGTCGCCGGTCGGCCGGGCCGGAGAAAGTAAGATGCACTTGACGAACGCTTCGCAGCCTCTCATCCGGACCAAACAGCTTGCGATGCACCGCGTGCGAAAAGTTGCATTCAGACTGACTTTCATTAGGAATATTTATGAAGTCAAACAATTGATTGGAACGAATAACTTACTGGTACTTAATTTCATTTAAAAAATTTCACGTTTTTTCGTATCTTTACATATATTCAAGTTTAGAAACTGGGCTACCTTTCGTGTCTAGATGCTTTTCGGGTGCAGATACAAATTAGAGTATCCAAATAGTGCAAGATAAATATCGCGATGTGCTCTGAATTCTAATTGTCGCTTCTCTAATTGCTTTGATTCGAATTTGGGTCAAAGTCATTGCCATGTGTAGGTAAATTACACGTGCTTCCAAGTAACTTTCATTTTTAACATCTCCGAAACCCGGCGTTTGTTTATTTAACTAATTTTTCCCAATGACCTGGTACGAACCTTTCTTTCAAAATCTCCGTTCTGGTGGCGATCCTCGGGCCCATTGTTCATTGTATGAGCCATAGAATGCGGGTCATCGAAGTATTGAAGCTCATTGTCGCTCGCTTGATTTGTATTCCGATTGAAATACCCGCTAATTTCTTTGCTAATTTCCCCAGATAGAGCATCCTGAGGTGAAAATGAGTTCGATATGTACTTTGACTGGCTAACACCTAACGAATCATGCTCAATTAAATCTAAATCCGCCCTTCCACCATAATGGGAATTGTGGTGAGTGTGCTGGTGACTCGATGGGGCTTCCGTAACCGATTGCAAAGCGTGGCCCAGGTAACCGTATTGCTGGGCAGCATCCTTTACGTAGTGCAGATCTTCGTCCTTCTTGACACCGCTGTTATAGTGATGCTGCACTTGGGGAGTGTACTCCAGGGTGACTTTGTGCGAGTGATCTGTCATCGGATTTTTGTGGTAGAGTTTCTGCATGACGAGGACTGTGGTAGCGATGATGGCCATTTTGCTGATGAAAAAGGTCTGCACGGCCAGTAGGGATAGAAGGCCGAGAAAAACTGGCAGGATTGTCGCCATTTTCAGGAAAATTCCAACGACGAATGGGCTAAGGTTCTGCATTTTCAGGTTATCTGAAAGATAAAATCACTTGATCGGTTAAAATACGTTTGTTTTTTGTGTATATGATAGCTAGTTTAAGTTCTGACTGCAATTTAACTTCCAGCATTGAATGTATATTCTCATTTTGACTCGGATGCTTACAAAAGTTAAATTGACAAGAAAAAATCAATAAGAATATATAATGTCATAAGCGTATACCTTGCAAAAGACCCCGGGCTGTGTAGATTTTGTGTAATTCTTGCTGATCGGGCCAAATCCTGACAACCCCTAAGAGTTTCTTTGAAATTTTCTTGAAACATCTCAAAATCTTCTTGGTGATTGCAGCACTATGCTTTTCCGAATTTGATTCACGACTTATTTTCTCCTCGTTTTCTTTCTCAAGAATCTTACTTCCAACAACAAAATTACTGATTTTCTGCACCAATCTTCTAGTTTTGACAACCACACAACCGAGGGCGTATCGTTTGATTTTTTTCCCACTTAGAACACAGTCAACAAAGATTTTGTACACCTTCTCTGCATTGGTCTGAGTCTTCGTGAAGTTTGTTGGCGAATCTTGAGACATGACCACATGATTTCGACTCCTACTTTGCAGTGAGACGATCACCAGCACCAAGCACAGTACTTGCAAGTTGACGAGAGAATCACAGATCTTCTGCATATCTAACACTGGACACCTGACGCTCTCTTCGCTATTTTTATTACAACAATGTTATCAGTGAATGTTTGTTGTTGTAGCTTCGTTTAAATTTGAATAACGTCTAAATTAACCTGACCCGTTGTCTTCCTTTATATACAATACAAGTAAGAAGAAACAAAGAGGAGTGTTTTTCTAATGAGAATTTATAATTACATTGTCGTTGAGCGTTTTGGGTGACAAAATTTTTTGGTCTGTTTATTTAAATTAATGGATGAAAAAAATCTTGGTCATTATGTTTTCAAATAACAGCAAACTCATGAAATTAACCTGAGTTTATTGAAGCTATTAAAGAACTTCGATACATACAAAAAGTAGCGAAATACCCATTCCAAAATTTGTATCCGTCTCGGGATTTGCAAAGCCCCCGACATGCGAAAATATCTAGGTACGGATACAAATTTTGTAAAAAAAATTATATTTATAATAATAAATATGTACAATACATGCAACAAGTATTTGCATTCAGGTCCAAATCAACACGAACGTCGATCAAATTTGACAATGTCCTGGGTGGTGGAGGTGCCATATTTTTTTTCACACATTATCTTCGATTCCGGATCCGGAAACTTTCCACTGGCGGCCGCGAATTTTCACCGTCGTCACCCACTGCCTTACATTAGTTACTACGATATCGTAGTTCCGGCCGCTAGAAAGAAACCTGCTCATTCATAAAGCGATGCTATACTATTCTGCCGACCGGCCGGTTGCTGGTGGTGTCTGAGCGTACAAACAACGCTTTCCTTGCATCCTCCATCGCAGACGTTCACGTCGGCGCGTGTTTGACATACGTGATCCGAGGCACACGTGCTCCGAATTGACGCCGCACGCATTTTCTTAGCGTGGCCGATACCTTTTTTGTTGCGTTTTATCTTAACAGATATTAGCGGCTATTTGCTGGTTTTAATTTGTTGCTCTATGAAATGTAGCATGCAAAGGTTCATTTGCAGATGTATTATTAGCTTCCTTTTAGCGGTTAATTTTTACGAGGAACTGAGTGTATTTTTATAGGAGAGAACGAGATAAATTGAAAAGTTGATGCTTTAAATCAATCAAATTTTGCAAAGGTTTATTAACTGTTCTTCAATTGACACGTGGTAACTTCCACCTAGACAAAGGTATTAAGTTTAAATAACCGTAAGAACAAAATAGAAAATACCTCAGTGTATTTGTCTTCTTCAGTTTCAGTTAGGTCTGATGCACTTCTTTGTGTTGTATAAGTGCACGAATATCAATCGCATTTTGTTTTATTGTAGATTCAATAAATTAAAAACCAGGAAATTACATTTCTTGAGACTCCTCGCTCTTCCTAATCTGATTCAGAGCTTTATTTATTTATTTATTAATATTATCCTTATTTATATCAGCTGGTTAAAAACATGTTTCCAATTTTTAAGATTTATCCTAGCTATAGAAAAAACAACAATTTTTCGAAATGACTTGTTTTTGGACAGTTTTCTATGGGCCCATTCTCAGAGACTGCAATCAACCAAATCGATGATATTATTGCTCGACACAAAAACAGTTTACAAGTGTGATATTCTCGCCTTCTTTACGGCATCTACCGAAATTTAATCACCGTTCCAGCGCCGAATATCTACGTGCTCTTAACACCTTTGTTCATCGGACAGAACACATGCATTACCTCACCATCCCATTTCTCGTAGCCAGCATTTAGTCTCGGCTTAAGAGTAACGTCAAACACAATTAGCTTATAACGGACTCAACAAAACTTGCCGAACACCTTAATTATCCTTGCCAATTTGACGGCCTGGCACTGGCAGAAGAAGGATACGTTGGTCTAGAACCTCTGGCTATGCGCCGATCCACGACATACCTGACGAAAAATGAGGTGCTAAATGGCATTCATTTGATAGCAATTTGGAAGTAGCAGCATGCCTGGTTATCGCCGCTAATAAATATGATAATTTCAGATTTCATACTAGTTTTATGACGCAAGCTGGTCTAAAAATCGTATAAATTAACTGCTGTACAGCGAAGAATGAAAATTGATGGGCTATCATTAATTGGATGGGCTATCATTAATTGATAGCGAACTGGTCCGAATATTCGTCGCTCTGTCAGGGTTGAACCAA
Source organism: Nemurella pictetii (assembly GCA_921293315.2). Classification (NCBI taxonomy): domain Eukaryota; kingdom Metazoa; phylum Arthropoda; class Insecta; order Plecoptera; family Nemouridae; genus Nemurella; species Nemurella pictetii. The sequence continues at coordinate 15,379,114 of OV121120.1, read as the reverse complement.
CGTCTTTGAGGCGCGGTAGAAGATGACGTCTTCTGAGGTGATTTCGCAAACCTTGATCTTGAAAACGAAGGCAGGAAACCGTGAACTTGCCGCTAGTGCACTCGTTGGCGAAACGCGGAACTTCTTGCGAACGTACGTGGACACTTAGTTCGGAAATAAAGCTCGGCACACGGAGCGCTGGTGTAGCTTGTTTTGGGTCATGGACACACACGGTTAGTAGCGCCTAAACTTGACCAGATGTAGCACCTTCACCTTGTTTCTCTGTCTAACGTTTCGTCAGAAAATTATATACCATACCACAAACGCGGTAGGCCTGACACCCCCCTCGGGATAAGTCTCGTGAGATCGTCGAACATAACATTACTATTCTTATACAGCTTCCTATCGTTGAAACATAAGGAAATCATTTTCAAAACCAGTTCTCGAGAATTATTTGTGTCATGCATTTGAAACCCAGTTTCATACGATCAACCCTAATCAAAACTGGTCGACAAAAACAGACGTGTCAATCTTTAACTAGACTGTTTTCGCTGCACCCCCACAGTCGGCAAATGCGTGGAAGGTTCTAGAGGAGCAGGTCGCTGGTGTCCTAGAATCGCGTTCTAAAACTTGATAGAAACGCGACTAGACCTTGATTTTACCGGCTGCTATGCGTGCGAATGAAAAGCGCCTGTCATAAATCAATAATATTTCCTGTTTCACTTAGTAAAAAATATATGGTGAAACGGAACTTTGAGCAAATTCATATACTGTCAACCCCCCGACATTCTCTCTGCAATTCTCTGCAGCATTAATTACCAATTCATGTCTCGTATCGACTCTTAAGATATATATATATAAGAAAAAACATTCACGTGTAATGCAGACTTCAAGTAATTGCTTGACAGAATTTTAATCTGTCCTCTGAGATGCACAAAACTGCGTTGTCAGAATATTAATTACCTACTCCTGAACTTGTCAAACGCTTGCGAAATTGCCAAGTAGGCCAGACTTTGGTCAATAGGCCGGAATGCCAGCCAGAGAGATGCAATTATAACATTTCTGTGGTCTCCAAACATTCCTTGCAGGTTTATAATCTATGGATGGGCTAAGGAATAGGTTGGCGATATTGAAACATCTAGGAGTTTATTTTTATTTTTATTGTAACAACGGATAGATAACAGAGTTTTGAGTGTATTGTTTAAATAATACATGTTTGGATTTTTGGCTGCAATTTTTGTCAGGTAGTCATACGTCTCCGGAAGTATATATTATGTCGTCTAGGTCGGAATAAAAGTCATGAAAATGTTCAGTGGGGCGTCGGTGCACTATGGTAGCTATTAGCTAAGTGTCGGAGAGTCGAGGTTGAAGCTGTACATTTCGTTTATCTACTAGACTAAACTACTGTCGTGGATACAAGCAAAGCGGGAGAAAAAGCGCGGAAAATCTATTTACAAAGGCTGTTTTGTGCATACAAAATGTCACGACCTAACTAAGAATGTACAGCTATGGGTTGGGGAGTTGAAATGCTAAGTCAGTACTAAAACCATCTAACAGTGGCTCAAAAAGCGCTGGGGATTGTCTGGTGTCTCTGTCTGCTCCATTGTGGTGTTTTTGATGTAACTTTTATTCCGATCCTGGTAGTGGCAGTAAAGTCCGAACCTGAGATTTAACTAGTCCATAAAAGTCATGTTGTCAGTGTTTAAGTCATAGTTCACTTCATAGTGTCCTGGAAACTAAGTTTGATTGTATCTCATCTTGTAACAGTCTTTGAAAGAAAGTCGTCGATTCTGTCAAGTCATAACAATGAATAACTAAAACATAAATCTATAAAAAAAATATTGAAAATAATAAATTAAATAATATTAAAATTAATAAATAATTTCTTGAGTATTTTGGTACTGATCACCAATTCAATATGAAAGGGCGTGGTGTTGTGAGAAATCGGAGTAATTTTTTATGTCAATTGGCTAGAATTTTGTAGGCTGGATATTTTGGAAGATGTGCGTAAAACGTTTGTCGAAATATTCGACAAGTGCGCTTACGCCTTTTGTGTGACTATAATCTGGCAATTTGGTGAATCTGAAACAAACAACAGACAATAATTAATTACATGTCTTGTTATCGATATTGTTTAACCACTTCCTTCTCTAATCACCGTCAAGCCCTCAATTCTTAACGTATAGTTGTCAGCTGTCGTCCCAATTGAAAGAATAAAGCTAATGGATACACATCCTTGTTACCAATCTAGATTTAAAAATTTAATTATACGAAAGTTCCATCTATTACTAGTCTCGCAAAATTTCTTTCCGCCACTAAAACCGTGTCAACGAGCTCATGAACTCCCAAAACACACGCCAAAGAAAACAAAAACCCAAACTTACACAAAAATCGACAAGCATCTTATTGCTTGACGGGCTGGTACGAGTTGTAAGCCAGCTGCTGGGCATCCTGCTGGGATCGTCCCCATCCTCCATGTCCACCGCTTCCGCTGCTCGAGTAGCTACCGGCTCCAGCGTCACCGCCGATGGCCGAGTACGCCTCGTGGCCGTGCGATTCGTGGTGGGCGTGATGGGGGTGCGACACAATCTCGTAGGTCACCGACTTCTGGGTGTGCAGCAGTTTCTTCAGCCCGATGATACCAGCGAGCAGCAGGGCGATCTTGCCGATGAGCAGGGCTTTGCCGGCAATGAGGGCGATCGCGCCGAGGGCCAAGGGCAAGATGGCGGCGGCCTTGAGCTTAAGGGCGAGCAGCAGGGGGAGCAGGATCTTCTGGGCCTTCTCTGCAAGTGCGGGGAAAGAAAGATGGGATTTAGTGACGCGTCGATTTCCGGTCGGGGACAATTTGTTTTGGTATGTTTCTGATGTGATTTTGCTGTCACCGAATTATTTGTGGTAGCTTTACTTAAACAGTTTTTAACTGCATGTGTTTAATTTGATCAGCAAGCAGTACCTAACACATAATATATCGTGCATCGAGGGTGACATTCTGTTTGCTTCTTCTTAGTATCGAGACAATGCCTTGATTCACATTCCTAAGGATATTCCTCGCTGCGTAACTGTGTCATTGAATACAGCTGACTGTCGCGATCTGAAGAATCGATCGAATGTTTTTTTTTTCTTTCAATAAGTGAAACAATGAGATAGATATGTGTTGATCTAATTAGTTTCGTGTTGTTCTTTTCCTTTAATCAGATAAACTAACTTCCGTTCGTTTGTTTGTTTAAGGTCAGATACGGGTCAGACTCCGTCCAAGTTCCGATTGCAAACTAGGTATGTAAGTAGAGCAATACAGACAGGTTTTACCTACACACATTACATTATTTTTTTGGTGTGCATGTTTTTTTTTCTATTCAAATCGTAAATTCAGGGGGGACACTAATCGCAAAGCGCACGCGATTATAGTGACAAAGTCAAGCAACAGCGGTCTAAATGTCTAGAATCACCCATTTGGTCTTGAACTCTGATTATTGTTGAGTTGCGTATCGAGTCTACCTAAAAATTTAGGACTGCATGGTTGACGGCATAGGAAGGCTTCCCGCGCTATACGTTTCGCTTGACTTAACACAGTAAACGTTCCAGCTTTTTGTACGATATTTACCTACCGGTAACACTGAGAGTGAAGCTAGTGCAAGTGATTCAAATGCAATGAGGCGCAGTATTCTGCTGGTCACTTCAAATTGCATAATGCACTTTTGAAAGCAACCAAAAAATTGACAGCTCAAGTCAATCGTTGTGTTAATCACAGAGCGGTCGCCGCTGAGAGAAGTTAATTCGTTTCATGGTCCAAGGTATCTCACAGACGTCGTGACTCTGGTAACACGATAAGACGAATTATAAACTAGTTTTTTTTTCGATGTCCATCATCTACTAATCATGCAAGGGAGTAACGGTGAGCTCCAGATCTGTCAGGTGCGTCCAGTGGGGGCTTGTCATAATTGGAAAGCAGAGCGGTAATAATCCAGCATCTTACAATCGGGTATGTAATTACATAATCGATGTCCATCTTTACGGTTGACTGCTAATTGGTACAGTGCGTACCATCTAAAAAAAGGAGATGCGTTTTTGCTTAAATTTTTTAGAGTCGCTATCCATGAAAGTGTAATGAATTCGACAAAGAAACAACTGTCATGATTTTAAAGGAATTTCAAAATGTAACAGGTCATCATAAATGTGTAACTGAATCAGACGCCTTTGTGCAGCGACAAAGGGATACAATTGTAAAATTAGTAAACCACGAAATCTTCAAATCATGAACGCAACCTGTTACTAATTCATCAAATCGCGTGAATACCCAACACAAAACGGAATTACGTGAGTGAAACGCGCAAAAGCAGAGCGATTACACGAATGGGAGGTGCGAGACGGCACGGGACATCAACTTACTCTTCTTGCCGCGTCCCTCCTCGCTGGCGGTGTCCTCCTCGGTCAAGCCGAAGGCGTCGCTGAACGAGCGTCCGGCGTTCGAGACGGCGTTCAGGACATCGGTGCCGCTCAGGTCGACTTTGAGGGTATGCGACTTGAGGTAACGCTCGACGCGCTCGAAGATCATGCCCTCCAGGTCGTCCTTGTCCTCCTCCAGGGCGCGGGGAGAGCCCTCGTTGGCAGCCTCGGGGGTCTTGACGACGGTGATACCATCGGCGACGGTGTACACGTCTTTAGCGGCCACTGGAATGGCGAGGGAGCGGTTAGTGTTAGGGATGGTTAATTTTAGGGGTGACGGACGGGCTGAACAGTAGTTTCGGAAACAGTGTTTGATAGTTTGGGACTTGAAACTAATTTTGCTTTGTTGGATCGAGATTTTTATGTGTGAAAAATTATAGTTGTTGAATCCATTGCCGAATGTTTTCTGATTTTTAAATATACTTGTAAATTCTTCAAACCAAATTTAAGAATCATTTCGACTGCGTAATCCATTTGGCACTTGTAGTTATAACCGCTCAGATCTGAAAGCGAATGTCAGGGAAGACACCACCAAATCCTCAGAATGAATGTCAGAGAAGCCGAATTTTCTTTCGCATTTTCCTACCTTGTTCCTGTGCCGAGGTGGCAGCAGCAGGCAGCGCGACGGCGAACGCGACGCTCAGGTATGCACAACAGGCAAACGCCCACCAAATTCTAGCCATAATGACTGTTTTTTTCTTTTTTCTTCACCGGTCAACTACAACTGAACTCTGGTACTCGAATGATATGTCTGGTGAGAACCGAGTCGGCTTTATATAAAGACCTCCGAACGTCGATAACCCCCCTACGTATCGCCAGGCGCGTCTTACAGCGTGGTAAAATAGGCTATATGGGTGGTATGGCCAGGTAGTGGGGATAGACGAGCGAGCGTTTGATGGTAAGTAATGTAAGGTAAGGATGGATTGTGCCTGCTACCACGGTCTGCCTGTGGAGTGGATATCACACAGGTGCGTCAAAAGTGAGCCAATCGTATGCATTGGTATTCTAGAAGCAGTTTGGTTACTCTAGTACAGAGAACCGAGTGTTTGATATGGACCGCGGATCCGACTGACCATTACAGAAAACTGCTTTCTATGCTGACCACCGCTCAAATCACGCGCAACCTCTTTTTCGAAAATAATATCATATTAAAGGAGACGGAAATTTGTTTTATTTCTTGCAATTGCTTGTAATTAGTGTGTCTTGGCCATGGCATGAAGTCCGTGTGCGTTACGCTGTCGGAGCGTGCTCGCTGTGAACAATTTAATGTCTTCTGAAAACTGACGAAAGTCATGCGTTGCGATTTGATTTGTTTGAGTTTTTGGACTGAAATGTGATCATGAACTTGATCAACGAGTGATTTACTTTCACTCCCACTAAGTGATGCACACGGCCAATTAATGGGACTGGTTGTTTCGATTATTCAAATCAGCGTCAAGTTCGCGGAGTGCATCAATTCGCGAATTGTTGCACTGACTACATAGCTAGAACAGGGTTCACGTTTAATTCAACTCTTTGTGTGGAATTTTGATGATTTGTCACACGTCACGTATGTAAATCTTAGGAGTGTGACATGCCAATAATACAAAACAATGCGTTGCTCTTGCAAAATTTCACAAATTCAGGATGCATTTGCAAAAGGTGTGAAGATGCATTGGCACAGTTAAGGCAGCCATGACATTGACTAGACGTTTCAGTCAATTGCATAAGAAATATTTACATATTCATAAGTGAAAAGAGCAACATCGAGTGAATTTTAATTAGCTTTGGCAGTAATAATTTCAATAGCCGGATCTTCTAATATATTATTAACAGCTTCGAAATCCTCAGTATTGGTTCAAATCTTCAACAGGATAATCTTATTTGCTCACGCATTTCAAGTCAATATAGAACCGCTATTCTGTCGATATCTTTAATAACCTTGCGAAGAGAGTTGATTAGTTTACCACCAAATTATAGGTGCAAGTATCTTTCGATGGTCCAGCTCTCGCATTAGTTTGGTACAGGGATGGACACCTTAAGCAATGACCTACTCTAGTATAGCATAAACAATATGCCCTTGTTCTCACACAAGATCAAAGTTACGTCCAGTATACTATAGAGGTATACGATAGCTATACAAATAGGTAGACATGCGTATACGTGTTACGGAGTGTTACGCTATCCGAGTCTATGCGTCAGCTTTCTGCCAGTCGGCGATATGGGAACCAGGAAGCTAATGCTATTGATGTTGTATGTTGCACCGTATCTCGTTGCACATTTGCATCATGTGACACTAATGTCAGCCCGCTCAGGTGCAATTAGCTTCGAGTCCTGCGAGAGTAAAAGTCTGTAATATGCGGAGCAAAGAGGTATATATACGAGATAATAGTATAATATACACAAACGATTTTTCTTGTAACTGGTTTTGAAGAAAAATTACGATATTAAGGATGAATGTGTATGCTGAAGGTGAATTCACGACTTTTTAAATGACAGCCAATTTGGGATAGCACGATTGGCATATTTTTTTTAGTCAAGTTTATTTAAGTGTCGTGTTTTTTTTTGTCTGTGAATTTGGCAGTGGCGTTTTTGCCACAGGGCAGTTGGCATTGCGAGGCAGCGAATCGCGATTTAATATAAGATACAGTTGGACACATTTATTTTCGTGGTTCAAAGGTGCCAAGCAAAGGGGCTAAGAGGAAACGTAGCTGGATGTTTTTATTTTGTAAGGGCTCCACTTTTATTCTTGTCATAAGTATTGAGCTCAATTACAACGAATGAATAGGCCATAAATTTAAAAGTTTTTATATTTTCCATCAGGTATATATTTTGTTGGACTAGGATCTCAGTCCTATTTAGATTTGTTTCTAATTTGCAACCAAGATATGAACATTAAAAATGTTAAAATAGTTCACACGATGAGACATGAATAGCGAAGAAATGTAACGCCACAAAATTGTGTGCTTTTCGTAAACTCACATTAGCTTCCGCGTGTATATTTGTGCATTTTATTTTGTCCAGTAAATTACAACACTTCTAAAAGTTCATCGCTGTCTAATAAAAGTATTTAAAAAGAAAAGGTCGCATCCGTTAGGCCTAGTTTCATTCACTACTTTGTAGAAAAATGTTTGATGAAACACACGACCAGAGCTGACTGAAACCGATTTTATACATTTCCCTTACATGTTTTAAGATTACAAAGTACATTTATATACAATTGTAAACCTGTCTTGACGACACCGTCAATTTTTTATATCGCAGAACGACATTAATGTGTTTCCACCTTACCCAAATATGAAAGGAATTGCAGCCAATAAAATACCCGATTCGCGTTACCTATAATTTAAGATATCGTCGCAATCCACATTAACACGAATTCAATTAAATGATTGATAGTATCTGTCCAAGAAATCACAATAAAATTGAGGTTAAAAATGCGGAACGTGTCAAGAGATGAAATGGAAGCCTTGGTCAATACATGGTCAAAAAGATCTTATAAATGCACTTTGACCTCTCAAGGAACATTGCCTCTCTATGGGTCACAGTTTTTTTTAACCATTTAGTGTTTAACACCAGCTCTCCACAGGTTTTCAAGTATAACTTATCTTCGAAGGGATTATTCATGGGCATTCACGGCTTGACCATTAGGAGCGTAAATAGCTTTGCGGTATAAAATATAAATACATAGAGTAATTTTTTATTATTTTTATTATCGTACACACTGTATATGTAAATTAATTCCTTACTGCTTGCTATTGGAATTTATGGCTGGACCCAGACCACTTTATGGCTACACAATACCAAATTAAATTTAAAGTCATATCTCAAATTTGATGAAATTGAAACGATAAATTTATTCAATTACGTAAAGACATGTACTACATCTTCTTCATTAGTTGATCAAGATGATGAATAACTCATATCCATTTGCTAACCATGTTATTTGTTAGGCTATTACTTTTGCTACTAAACTTGCTCATTTAGATTCTCATGCTATGTTCTTAACACGATTTCATTTTCTAAGCTTATACATACTAATTTATTGGAATAAATCCCGGGGCATGTGAATCTATATTTCTCAGCAAGGTTTTACTGTTAACTACACTTGTCTTTATCGACTTGAGGCGCCACAACCACAAATACATTGTCTTTTGATCGAAAATCAGGCAAGGATGGCCTTCATCTTAGGAAAATGGCTAATAATTGATGTATTTTCTGCAATTTTCAATAATTTCCCTGTTTTTTAGTTCTCAGGAAAGACCATGTAACTCAAAGAAAGAATAAAAATCGGATCTTGATTAATACTTCAGTAACATAAATATTGTTAATTTAGGGATCTCGTATGCATTTATTGTATATACATTTAAATAAATAAATGTGATTTTTGCTGTCAACATGCCCTAAAAGAAATAGATTGTCTCTATCTGCATCTCGATCAATATGTTTTCAACTTTCTGTCGGTCATTCCAGAGAAAAATCATAATTTTTCTCTGGAATGACCGACAGAAATTTTTAAGTCATCTTCTTGCTCATGGAATGACTATAGCTGCCGGGGCGTATTACAATGTTAATTAAATTTAAGTTTAACTCTGTGTTAATCGTTTAGTGTGGAGATTGTTCAAAAAGTACATCCCAACTGATGAGCATGACATTTTAAATTAACTCAGACCAAAATCGATTAATTTTTATGTACACTCCTGGACACTGAAAACCGTCCACTAGAAAATTATACAAGTCCCGAGGGAGGTTGGCTTGAAAAATAGTGTAGGTAAGTCGGGTACACACCATGCTGTATGTCATGTGCTTTCTGAACCTATACCTCGTTATGATAAACCAGTTTTCCTTATCAGTAATGCCTGCCCAGTGAAATGAGGATAGACCAAGCTCACAAATATGATATCTCGTGAGTCTTGCACACCATTTCAGCACCCCCCAATGGCCTATAACTCGTAATTTTGAAGATGCAGAAATAATTCGAAAACTTCCTGCCTCTTCTCTTTACAGCAAACACGATTATCTCATCACTTCTTCAGTATTCTGGAAAAAGTTTGTGTCCATGGCACGTTTTAATTTTCTCTCCTTTTAATTGCTTATCTTATCTTTGGATCAAGTCAATGGTTGGCTCCGAGACCCGACGTTTTCAGTGTCCAGAGGTGTGCACTTCTGGACACTGATACCCGTCCACCTGAAATTTACAAGTCCCAATTTCGGCTTGCTTGAAAATAGTATAGGTAGCCAGGTAGAGGCTGAGCACATGGCATATGAAACCACTTGCTTGGGAGGCTGCCTAGTGATGGAAAACCAGTTTTCTTATCAGTGGGGCTTTTAACAATTCATATGAACCGTGCATTGCGAATATTCGTTCACCAGAGTAGCCCTTTTGGCCATGAGCGAGCTCCAGCATTTGTCACAGAGTTGCCGGGGAAGATTTAGACGGTTTGGACGAATTTCAATATCCTTGCTCTAACTACACTGACATTTTCTATTGATACCTATTAATAGTTAAAAAACATTTATTCCATGGTAAAAATACTAAAAATGACAACCGTTTGAATTTCCTTCACTGCATCGTGATAATCGAAATCGTTTGTTATCTAATCTCCCGTACTTGTATAATATATCCAACCCGCCAGGACAAGGTAGCCTGCAACCATCAAAAAGGTCGGGTCTCGGAGCCAACCATTGACTTGATCCAAAGATAATAGAAGCAAATAAAAGGAGAGATAATGGAAACAAATTTTTTCCAGAATACTGAGGAAGTGATGAGATAAATGTGTTTTACGCAGGAAGTTTTCGAATTATTTCTGCATCTTCAAAATTACGAGTTATAGGTCATTGGGGGATGCTGAAATGGTGTGCAAAACTCACGAGATATCATATTTGTGAGCTTGATCGATCCTCATTTCACTGGGCAGGCATTACTGATAAGGAAAACTGGTTTATCATAACAGGTATAGGTTCAGAAAGCACATGGCAAACAGCATGGTGTTAACCCGACTTACCCATACTTTTTTTCAAGCCAACCTTCCACGGGACTTGTATAAATTTCGAGTGGACGGTTTTCAGTGTCCAGGAGCAAATCTCTGAAATTTAATGGGTACCATGATTGTTAAATTAAAACAAATAAAATCTTACATACCACTACTCTGCTGTAATTTAATATGCTCACATATATGAACAGTTTGAAAAAACTGAGCTAATTGTTACGGTAGAAGGGGTATACGAACAATGTTTATTTCTTGTATCACAGCCGTGGCATTGAGAACAAGTTTAATTACAATCAATTGAAGTCTGGGATTGATTCGGTGATGAGAGCTGTTGTAAGCAAGTCAATCTGCGCGATATTCGATTTCGTTGGTTCATTCATGAATCGTTGCCTGTTTATTGATACGAGCCTATTTAATACTATAACCTCTCTCTTTTAGTGTTAGCGTAGCACAGAAATATTTCTTGAATGAAGTCGCAAAACGTATTTTGTTAAATATCTAAAATGGGAAATGAAAATGAAATCGGTGAAAAAGTTTGCCTGAAAATTATTGCGTCCCAAAACCGTTCAAAATTAGTAAAGAACTTACCTACTGAATTTTGTAAAACATAAATTTATTGGCGATAATGTTTTAATAATTTTATAAGAACACTATATCCTATAATTAAACTCAGTATTCATTATTAATAAGTAATTTCAAGCAAACGAAATGTTCATTATTATAACATATTTAATCTCCTTACTAAGCCCACCTATAATAAGTAGACCTTACCAATTTCACACACCAAAAATAACAATAATTCTGAGCCAAATTCTATCACACATGCAATAAAACAATAAATTAACCAGATGCATCATCATAAAAAAAACAGTTAAAGCACAAAAATCACATCGTTTTCTCTTCAAGGGAAATAAGCAAGCATAATTGCATAGTGATCGAGATCAGCAAGTACTACGAGTGGCAGAACAGCAACGTACAATTGTACCTGCAATTTGTGCGTATCACAAACGTGCGTTCAGTCTAAGAGGTGCAGGTCTGTAGCGAGTAGGTCATTCCACTGAGTGACAAGTCTCCAGACGAGCTGACCAACATTTCTAGAGCGTCCAGCCAAGATGTTATACAACACTAGTATTAATTAAAATGCTTAAAAAAATATGCCTTTTATAATGGCGTATAGGTCTCAAGACAGCATTCCATGATCACCCTTTAGCGCTTTTTTTCTATCACCATCGGTGGAAATTTTTTAATTGAGGATGGATTTGAATTGCTGATTTTGCTTTGTGAAATTTTTAATTTCGAATTGGGAGCGCACGTGGATAAAAATCGTTTATCGATGGTTTTTACTTTTAAATTGACTGGCCGGAAGGTGATGGATCTAAAAACCTGGCACCTCCACACTTGAATCGTGTAGCTTGATCTCTTGTCGCGTTTAGCAATTAGTTAGCAGAAAGTAGGTAAAGTACACGAGTACTTTACTAGTTATATTCTCTGTGCTTTTACTACACGTTAATTAGAAGATAATAGTGCTATTTTTAAATACAGCAAAATTTTACCTGAAACCAAGTGTATATTTTTAATTATAACAAAAATAATACACCATTCTGCGGACACGCGTTTCATTGTTTGATCAACAAACAGAGGATCGCACACTGAAGACAATCATACATTAAAATAATTTGTATTAATTGGTTTGACAATGATATGTTTGTGCAGTTTGCACTTCTTGTATTAAGCATGGGTCAATTAGCAAGCCTAATGTGTTTTTGTACCTGAGGTCTTAGTTTCCCATTACGGTTATGTTTTCACATAGATATTAGCTTTGAAACAAATGTGACCTGACAGCCCGAAAACCGCCTTAATCTTTTCGTTCCTCTTACAAAGATTACACAATTAACCGTCGATAAATTAATCTAGGTCTATTAATCATTTAAATTCTGTATCGAAATAAGCAAAATATAAAATATGGATGGTATGGGAAGTTGGGTGATATGAGATCCAATGAATAAAATTGCCTACTAGTTAGCAACATCCATGCGTTTGTGCTAGTGGCATAGAAATTACGATGTCGAAATTTAATTGGACACCAAATTGAATAATTCCATTGGTATATCTCTAATCGAATTAGTGGTGTCTTCGTTTTGCTTATATGGTTATAAAGTACACCACTTAACTCATACAGGATGATTCGAAATAATTTTCGTATTAAATTGGAGTTTGGTAAAATTGTAAATCAATCGGCGTTACAAATCAATTAACATAGAGCGTGTTCGTTTTGGTCACGTGATTATAGAGAACAGCACTTAGCAAGTAGCGAATGGTTCAAATTCAAAACGATGTCCGCATTACATTGAAGTTGGAGGCTTGGCTACCGAAGATTCGGAGCAAAAATTTGCAAACCGAATTAGAACCAAGACAATGCAATTCATGCCAGGTATCTTGATGGCAAAAGCCAAAGCCATAACTCACCGGCCAGTTTTAAATGCATTCCTATAAATAACAAGTGTTTGTACGTGAATGCGCCGATAAACCTGTATGAAATTTCAATTCTTTGTGCAGTTGTTTAGCTGCATTTGCAGTCAATGTCGAGGTCATTGCTGACAGTGGTCAAGGGATCATGACCCGAGCCGAGCACTGAATAGAAACTAGAAAGTATCCAAGAAAATAGGTAAATGTGTCTCTGTTTCAAAGTGATAGTCCATAATGAAAAGATGATGAAAGCAATGCGACAGGATTTCAGATCTAGTATCATCTTCTCTCCTTCATCTTCTCTCCTCATTTCATCATCACGGATATTTGGATAAAGCTTCGACTTTTTTTTTCTAATTTCTTGAGCGCTGCTGTTCGTTTTTAGTTGTTTTACTGTTTCCGGACTGTGAACGTACTAATCCTTTGGGTCAGTGGAGTACCGACGGAAGTGACGACAATTTGCACGTTTCTTTGCGATCGAGACAAACACTCCTTTTGCATGCTAAAAATGTTGCTCGTGTTTCGTGCCGCTTAAAGGTGTCAACGAACATGTATGAAGATTCTCGGAAAATAATTTTCTTACGGCGTTCACCGAGTTTGGGATGCGTTCGCGATAATTTGCATGCATTCGTTGGTCAGGTATAAGTTTTTCTATCCAAAGAGAGACTTTTTTGCTAACTTGCTATCACGCACTGTATAGAGAGAATATTGTACATATTATTTTCTCGTCCTTGAAATTCAGACTAGTCAGTTTCCAAGAAGATAAGAAACTATGGCTCAACCAAAGAAAAATTTGCATTCTCGATAGCCCTTCATAGTTCGGGAAATTTTGAAAGTTTACAATCCATTGTATTTTTTGTTGTTGGAATTGAATCATATCTCGTCTGACCGTTGCACCCAAAGACATAGCATTCATCAAGCCACGCATCGAGTCTAGAGCGCTATAAGACGTTTTTTTCTGGCTTCTGGTTTTTCGCCCAAAGGAATTAAATTTTGAGACACATGCGTAAAACTAGGTTGAACAACGCACGGCCCGGAATGTCGTTTGGGAAGAATTATTATAGTTTTAAACGCTCAAGAACGAAAAAAACAAACACACTCACGAAACGAACGTCATACATTTATTCCACTTGGTTTCAGATGAATGAATGGACTCTGTTGTAAAAACAACGGCAACGTGCCACACAACTAGTTAACTCGCTGCGACGCAATTGCACACGCATCTTTTTGCGTTGTCAAATATTATTGTTAATTACTGGTGTTTTTGACGCCGCTTGGCAAGCAGCGAGCGAGTGGTCCCCGTCTGCGTTCCGTTATCGGACAGCACAGCGTGCGAACGAGAGAGAAAGATATCAATATTGCGGTTAATGAGGTACAGTTGGGTGGGTTTTGGGTTGGGCAGGAAAGGAAGGTCGTGGTCGCGGACCGTGGATGAAATCGGAATTTTCGTTTCTCAGTTTGATGTCTGAGAGGAAGGATTATCTAGTCCAGTTACGCACGTCTTATAGGATTGGTGTTTGTTTTACTGTATTTTACAAAAAAGTCGCACCTTCTGCTCTTATGTGTTAACTGATTTTTAAGCTGAGAGGTATCAGCAGAGAGAAGATTAATTTCTGACGGTATAATTTGGTCAAAATATCAGTAATAATTGTTGTTATGCCAGCTGAGCGGTCTAATGTTCCTTGCATTATTGTTGTGGGTACCACGTCCCAAATAATAGTTTTTATTTATTATTTATCTACATCCAATAACTATCGTGCAACTAGGCAAAGCAATATGTTTCCATAGTTTATCTCAATCTTACATTGATCTATTTCATACCCATAAATAATCTCGTGCACACACTAAAAAGAAGTGCTCCATTTTCCGCCCGTACCTTTAACAATAGTCGTTAAATCTACACCTTCCATCTCCTTTTTACCACGCTCCATCATCATGCATGGGCGTCCGTGAGCACGAAGCGATTTCCACGAGTTATTATGCAACGCGAGACTAAACAGTATAACCTAGGTGTTAGCCAAAGGCTATCAGCCATTAGGTCAAACCCTACGCGAAGGTTCTTCTTCAAAATCTCGCTGTGACTCATTTAAATTCTTCAGATTCTACGTCTCTTTGACCTGAACTCTTTGAAAAGGTGGCAGTTCTGGGCCTAGCTCGTGGACAGAATTCTAATTGATAGGTTTGTCTTAAAAGTGTGGACTTATAGGTCATTTCCTAACAATCCGAAGAACAGCATGTTGTTTTTTCATGATCTACATTAATATCCTGCCAAATTTGTACATTATTACAGAGAAAAAAAGCTTCCGTTGCTTTGAACAGTTCCTACGTCCATAGTGAATACATTTTTGGCCCTTATAATTAATTTTACTTCCCTAAAGTTTATCGGAAATTACCACAGATTTAATTCATATTCTAGTTTACAGTTGGCATAGAAATAAATAAGCAGCAATCTGCCGAATGCCGTTCCAAATATTTTCCCTGATTCCATAACGGGACGTCAAATAAAGTACAAGACTTCCAGTGAAAAGTCATTGCTTGACCAAGACACCCCTAAAGCAACGCAGACACAAAAAAGGCACTCCAGATTCTTTCATCTGATCTGAATTCAAAATTACGCGGTTGCTTCCATTGTTCTGTACCGAAATTCGACCACACTCTCATCGTAAAATGTTGTTATAATAGGCCAATTTAGAAGCAGCATCAGTAGAAAGGATCTCTGAATCCGAGTGGTCGTACTTTCTTCCGATTATCGGTATTGTCTAGCGGCCAAGGTCTGCACGACCTAAAGGTCAAGTCGTGAAGGAAAAGGAAACGATCGTTTTCAGTAAGAAAACGCAAAGCAATTTGTTTTTGTGATGGCTAGACATTGTGTCACAGTTTTGCTGGTATTCACCGAAGACGTTGATGAAACAACTGAATGAAACTGCAAGTTTTGTGTTGTGAAGATTAAAGCACAGCCAATTACTTTTTGTTTGCGGCCAAATGCGAGGGGCAAAAAGTTTTTCTTGGTTATGTTTAGTAGGTTTTTCGTCAAATGAGACGAAAGCTAAACACAGGGCGTGAATTTATTTGAATTTCAACGTCAATTGTCAATTTTCATGCAGGAAAGATTGCTGTTTCCGCTAAATTTTGGAGCTTTAATGACCGTCTCAGTTAGGAGATGTCAACGCACGGCAAACGTCCGCTTATTAATTCCAACACATTTTCCAACGCGATTGTTGCCAGACTTGTTACATTTACGGTTACTTTTCAACAGTTTCGCTACTGGTGGCCTCTTAGCATTCAATCTACACACACACACTATAAAAAAAAGCAGAGACCCCCAATTATAAATCATCATTACAGGTGTCGTAAATTTGTTTTAAAAACTGACTTATATCTTATCGAAACTGTTTCGTCAATGAATTAATGACCTTCATCAGTCAAGTTCACAGCACTTGACCCAATTCTACTTTGAAATCCAGTTTCGACTCCACATTTCAAAACCAGACCATCGGCCGCTCGCCAGATACTCCACTATATTCAACACACCCTAAAGTAGTTGTAATAGAAAGTACTGCCGCCATCTGACCGCAGCTAGGGACTTGAACTCGAAAAGACCAGTTTTGCTTCACAACGAAAGTAGTATAAATTAGTAAAGAACAAACAAAAACTATAATTTCCTACCAATCCGTAGCAGCTACATCTGTAACAAGTTTGTGAAACTAATTCGAAGCACAGAGAGAGATGCTCAGCGCTGCGCTTGAGAGAAATGTGAAAGTATGTTGATGGTGTAGTCAGTGCTGCTGCTGGTTTCGCTACGGTGGTAGTTGGAACTAGGTGTAGGTGAGAAGTGTGATGAGTTTCCGCTAGTTTTCCGAGCGTGTCTTCTGCAGGTGGAAACTGTATCGTGCCTGCTTTTTGATCTTTTGGACGCGCAATTTTCTTATGTGATATAGAGGTTTTTTGAAGAGAATGGAAATGTAAATTATTGTAATTTAATGCGTAATGAATGCATGAGATTTTATGACAATTATTCTTAGCCAAAATCGCTAAAAACTGCATTTCTTGTTATTTTCCGCTCTATATTTGGGTTTTTTTTTTTTCTTGTAGTTATTATTTGTGTTGTTGCGCTTGTTCGTGATTGACTAGAAAAAGATGAGATTTGAATGATTCAATGAGATCACACTGAGAAATAATTGGCAGGAAATGCAAACTCCAGAAATTTTACTCTTTACTAAAATATTGGAATTCAATAACATTTAATATAAAGGAAAATCAAATGCCATCATGGGAAGAAGAAAATTTCTCTCAATACATCTTATCTTTTGACAAACTTCTGCATAAAATTTGGAAGGATTCAAGACTTCTGAATTGATGCTTGGTATAATTTAACCAAATTAAAATTTATTTTTAGTTTTCACTGGCTGAACTTTTTAATTCTAAGTTTAGTAGACTAGATTTCTTGTTTACTAATATAAAAAATAAGGAGTATTTTATTTTCATTTCATATTCAAAATAGTAATTTTAACTTGTAACAAAACGCTTGCACGTGCTGCAAAAGCTTACAGTATACTAACAGCAATGTAAGTTTTTGGTACAAATATCAAAAATCAAATATTCAGGATTAAATATTTCATTTTATTTTATTATCTCAGTAATGACTTAAAATAAATCGCTCATAACATTGATTGGTTGCTCCAAGGAAATTCAAGACATTCACAACACAAGCGGCATTCGTCAGACCTATAGACCACCATCGTGTCAAAGGTAGTGGGAGAGTTGGTAGTTTGAGTATGCTCAAGTTCGCAGATTCAAGTTCGCATAGATTCATTGATCTATCACTACCCCTAAATGCTTTACATGCGTACGAAGTAGGAACTACCTGCAATCCATACCAATCGAGGATAATTTGATATAAACATTTTATTTGTGAAATACAGAGTCTATAAAAATGGTTTCTCTAAATTGAGCAAGATTGTTACAATTCACATAGGTATACACCAATTCATTTGCGGACTAGATAATAATAATAAATCATAAGATAATAGAGATTTCTCATTCGATAAAGAGGTGGCATTTTCACTCATAAAATTTCGTATTAAAAATTGGGCTTGATTTAAATTGGAATCACATTGCATTTTTGATTGAGTTTTTTTTTTAATATTTGAAATTCTTAATAAATATATGCTATGGTACATATTTAAAGAATCTGTATGAATTGGTTCTCTTCTCAGTCTGTCAATAAACACTCCAATAATGTTAGTCTCTCGTTAATTAATAATAAATTAATAAGTTAATGAAGGTAATGAAGGTGATGAATGTAATAAATTAAGCTGGTAGTCGATGGCGTTTGAGGCGAATCTTCATTTATCTGCGAAAAAGAAAACAGTCAGCATCAGATCAACGTTATATTTTGCAGTGTACATTTTTGCATTGAAACCTTGATTAATCAAACACTGAATCGGAAGGTGATGAAAATATATTTAACGCCTAACGGCACAGATTTTCCCATAAACTTTCTTACACATTTTCTTCTTCTAATGGGTCAGTGAGGTAACTATGAAGTTTTGGAAAACCTATTGTAATCAAGAAAACGACCCACTTATTCAACGTAACCATTTTCATTCACTACTCAAAGAAGAGTGCTAAATATTTTTATGCTACAATTTTCCAATTTACACAATCAACGAAATAAAGGGTTCAATATATTAGAAAAGTTCAGTCAAAGTTAAAAATAAAACTATAACAGTGAAATAACGTCCATTGAAACAACTTGAATTTTCGCAAAACAGATTTTTGAGACAAGTTGTAAGCGGAATGTACTGTAAATAGTAGTCACCACTGGCTTGTTATTTATTTAACGGTCTGTTAACACAATATCTAAGCATCTGATTGTCAGTTCCCATGGTTAAAACACATAAACCGGCCGCTAAGAAATTAACGAGCCTGATTTGAGATCTTGTGAAAGTTTTTCTGAAAGTTTTTCAAAATAAATATCAAAATTAGTATCAAAATTAGAATTAAAATCCCACAGGACATTTTGTTTTCAAGAAGAAAATGTATACTTCAAGAATCTCATCAAAAGACTCTCTCTCACCTTGTCCATGTCTACCTCTGCTTGGGCTTCTGCCCGTTGAACGCTATCGCGTGCGCCACTGGCGAGCTGTGAGCGGCGTACACATCGGCGGAGGAGGCGTCCCACCCCCCAGTGCCGGGTTCGAACGCCGCCACTGGACTGCTGAAGGAGCCTACGTTGCTGTAGCCGCCCCCCACCACGGGACTAGACCAGCCGCCGTGGTGAGCCACCTAAAACACACGGGACGTGACGGGGTTAAGGCGGCGTTAATTATTTTTTATTTTGTTGGTTGGCGTTGTTAATTTCTCGCACGATACACCTATTACACACAGTCAAAATTACGTCATGATACCCACTCGCTTGAGCCCGATAGAGCAATTCGGGTTGCAATTGCCCTATCTTTCTTTGTTATTTAGCAGAGCTAATTAATATTTTTTTCAAAACTTGTAGTGTCCAGTGCGTATCTGACTACATTATTCTATTAGTGTAATAGGTCTTTTTGGTCTTCATTATATGGTCACATTTCGTACTTTGAGTTTTAAAATTTTGCTTAACGTATGGATCTCTTTAGGTTGTCAAGGAGTCCGAAAACATTTGAGTTGATTTTTTGGGGAAATTTTACTTGTGGAGAATAAGGAATTATTGATAAGAATCAAATTTTTGGTGGGACTCGAGTTTCTACCCGTGATAAGTAGGCAGCATAGCTTTCCAGAAGTCGGGATAAGTTTAAGTTGGTGGCTTAGAATTCAATAACAATTCAAAACAATATTTCTGAAAATAACAGCCATTTTTAGGAGCACAATTAACTCAAAATATCAAAACAGAGTGGACACCGTGGGGGTTTCCAATTTTACTGGGTATTTTTTTTATAACTTATGCTTCTCAATGCAGACTTAAGTTGCAGTTACCTATTTGAATGAATACAAACAAATCTTGGACAATTAAGATTCGAATCAAATTCTAAGGATACGATGTAAGGACTTGTCCATATTTTGAAATTGGGGGAAAGTATATGCTTTATCATGCCTACAAAACGAATATGTCAAGGTCACTTGGGGCATGACAAAGAAAATGTGAATTTAATTGAATTCAGCCGGCTTCTGATTGGATCTGCATCGGTGCGACTTTGCAAGTGGGTCCCAAAGCATCTCAATTTCCGGCATTAATAAAATGGTGGTGGTGCCGAGTTTGATCCATGTCAAAACCCGGCACCTCCACTACCTTTTCTCTATGTCTCCGCGTGGCGCGTAGGATATGGCAATCAAATATAACCAAAGATACGGAATATCTCTTACAAAATTTAATCTTTTTGCCAGAATTTTCTGTAAAGTTAAACGGTGCTTTTTTCATCCATTTTAATGTGAACGATTAAATAGCTTCATTATATTCATGCGTATTAACATATAAATAGGATTGAAGGTAGTGGTATTCTGACCTCGTAGTGGTGCGGCTGATGATGGTGCTTCGCCGACAGCAGCTTCTTGAGCCCGATGAACAGGGAGATGGCGATAGAGATAATCGACGCTAAGATGGCCTTCTTGGCAAGCACGGCGACCCCCAGCGCAGCCAGAGCCAACGCTGCCCCCAGCTTCAACTTGATGCCAACCAGGAAGGGAAGGAGCGAGCGGATCAGCTTCTTCTTCTTGCCGCGACCTGGAATTACACGCTAGCATTAGTGGCAGGAAAACAGTGAAACTTGGATGGGTTCATAATGTGGATGACATTGACAAATATTAGCGTTTTGGTGATGTTCTTACTGAAAATTCGCTTTTTATACTCACAAATGTGCAACAGACAATTAAAATAATGAACAGGACATTCTGTGATTTGAAAAATTCCCTGAATCTCGGTCAGAAAAGGTTCGCAACACAGATAGGCGAATTTTTGTTCATGAGGAATTAATGGTTCACATGTTTTTTTTTTCTTTGCAGAGAAAATTCACAATTGCTTCCAAATTTTTATAAAAAAAACAGCTCACTTTGATAATCTGTACTGGCTGGCAGAATAAATTACTTAAAACTATCCTTGTTAGTCTGTAGCTAGCTTTCAAAGTAGTGTTTTACAGTTTGTAAGCGCAAAAGGCAAAACTTAAGCAAAAGTTTGCAGGTCATCATGATTTCCCTTCAATTTCTTATGCCTATGATTTGCTTTGTACCAAGTTACTGAGGTTGATAGGCAAAGCAGAAGGGTTACAACCCTTCCTCAATCTTTACTGTCAGGACAATCTGTCAAGACAGTCTGCCCTTAAGAGTATAAAATGGAGTATAATCGTAACCAACCTTCATTCATAAACTCGCTGATAGTCTCGGTGACCCCTGTCGGCAAGCTCTCGGCCAGGACTCTTGCAGTTGATGCCACCGAATCGACCATTGAAGTGGGGTCCCACTGCAGTGATCTGCCCTGCATAAACCGCATCGCCCCGTCCACGGCGAACGTCTCCAGCGCCGTTTCCCGCGTTTCCACATCGTTCGATGCCTCGATTTCCTTCTCGGCTTCTAGACTCTTCGCCGAGCGTCCCTGCTCGACGTTCTTGACGAGCGAGAAGCCAGCGACGAGGTTAACACTTTTCTGTTCGAACAGCGATTTCATCGATCGGTACAATTCAAGTTGGGCACATGAGATTGATCCCTTTTCTAAACATCCTACGAAACCACTCTGTGACGCTTCAGGAATGACAGCGGCATTGACAGCGACGATACACGCTATAAGAAAAACACCCGTTTTCCCCATGTTTCGACAGATGTGTGATAAAATTTCAATTCGTATCCACTGATAACCTTGTCCACAACAAGACGTGATATGTAATGTAAGAAATATTCTCTAACACTTCTTATTTAAACAGATCCCCTCCAAATCTCGGAGTAAAATCATGTGTGAGACGCTTGACGCCTGGCGTTGGTGTGTGAGGGGCACGTTGCCCCCACCCAAATGCCGTTGCAAGTTCACGTGGTTTGTTGAAAAACGGATGTCCTGGTCGCGCAGTGGCGTCTTGTTTTTTAAACCGTTCGACCGTTTCAAAATGAGAGTTATTTTTACCAGTCGCTTGCGTGCTAATGCATGTGACACCTTGAAAGGCGGCGACCATTTGATATCGTCGTTGTGTTCGGATTAATCTAGCACAACGGATATATTATTATGTTCGCCATGCAGGCGAGTGTGCGTACCTTGTCGAGATGCAGCGATGTTTATGCAAAAAAATGTCGTTTGCCTACTTCGTTACATGAACGCATTTTTTCTTAGTCTAGTTTCGTGGTGATTAAACAATATTACTATATTCAATTAAAACTAAACATCAACATCTTGTTATCGCAGTCTGATTAAACCGACACTTCTTGTGCTTTGCCGGTATTTTAATCTGTTCACTTGCTTTTACCGATGCAGTCTAGAAAGCATCTGGTATATATATTCTCGCGTTCAATTACATCGGTTATTTGCAATTGCATTTGCATCGAGGCTTTCGGAGTGCACTGAAGTGCATTTCCCGATCAGCTGATGCTAGATGTACTCTAGTTACAACAGTCCGTGTTGGCTTGCGTATAGAATTTTTCCTTTGGCTTAAAATGTGGTTAGCTGTGATTATTTTTTAGAGTGGTGGTTAAGAAATTAAAATTTAAACTAACCACATGTAAATTGAAAAAATGTATTGGCTACCATAAAACGCATGGCAATTACTTATGAATATAACATCATAACAGGCATTGAACTAAAATAAATCACGTAATTTCAACATCCATCTCAGAAAGTCTTCGCATCCTCCGGCGCCAAACAGTAGTTTACCAAATAACTTTTAACTGTACCCATGCTACGTGCATTTGTCTTATAATATTTCCTTATTTCGAAACAAGCTCACAGGTTTATGATTAACCCTAATGAAATTTACGATCCTTTAATAATAGACCAATAACCGGATTCCTCTTTGGACATGAAGAGAAATGACCCATTGCAGATGTAAATAAGTGTGATGCTGATGGAGGTTGCAATATCGTGTAGCCATTTCCTCACAACCTTGTGTCAGGTCACTGGAGCTTTAAGGTGTACAGATTGACGCAGCAATATTTGCATTTGTGGGTTTGACCCATAGACCTACCACCTAGTGAACCAGCGTCATCACCATTCACTTTATAACATGCTATCTTAATCTTGATGACCATTGGTTTGAACTTCCTTACAAGAGAATTGGTGTTTTTTTTGCAAATAAAATTTGCTGCTGATTCTGAAATGGGTCCCGGGTATAACTGTTAGTCGTGTTTGACGGTATAATCTCGTGCCTTGCTGTTCCTTTAAGATACCGAACTCTTTACGCCAAACAATTGCGTTTCCTTTGGTCGTGTGTCGGTTAGAATAACCGCTTTTTAATAACTTTTACCTTCTATGGAGATTTGTTTTCGTGGGTGATTAATGGTCAAACTCGAAAGTTTGACACGACATTTTAACATGTTGACATAAAATTTGGGTCATCTTTGTATGGTTCAAGTCCTTAGCGTTGTTAACGCACGGGAGAAATAAATAATGAGAGCATCTCAAGAGGTCCTTGTCTTGTTTGAAGGAAGAATTTACCAAGCCATGTTCACATGTCCCGAAGAAATATTATGGGCAGGGCTGAATTCTTTGACAGGATGGACCACTTATCACTTAGGGTTTTAATTCTTTCAATATTTATCTGTGCGTGGTTTTGAACCTGAGATCATTTTCAAAATTCTTTGTTTATCTATTTGAATATATATCTACCTACTCAGAATTAAAAATAACTGAAACCGTTAAAAACCAGGATATAAAATAAATTTTTTGTTTGCTTACTGTCTTTCAAGTAATTGATGTCTCGTGATTACAATGATAAATCACTCTTATTGATGAGCGTAACGAGCGTAGCGAGTGAAGCGAAATCTTCAATTACACTTTACTGCTAAAAAAATCCGGAATGTTTTTTTTTTTGTTTGTTTTTTTTTTTTTTTTTTTTTTGTTTTTTTGTGTGTTTGTTCGCACGATTCCGGCCAAACGCCAAAACGGATTTTGATGAAAATTTCGGTGGACCTTCGTTTTCTCTGAACTTAGATCTGCCACGTTTTTGAAGCAATTCGGACGAGTAAATTTTATGTTATTAAGTTTTTACGAAATTTTTCAGTTTTTCCAAAACACGTTTTCCACTCTAGAGGCCAAGGATCTCAATATAATTTGACGAAACTTTCCAGATATGTTGGCCCCCACGATTTAATGTTTGTGTACAAATTACATTGTTGTATGTTTAGCACTTTTCTTAAAAATGGCGCTTTTATGACGCTTTTTTAGCGATTTTACAGTTTTTTGCAACTTTATCAACTTTATCTTCAACCGATGTTAACAAAATTTACTGTGTGCATTAAAAAACGTAAAAAGAAGATACTGTGTTAATTTGAACTAAATCAATTGAATAGTTTTTCTTTAAATCGATTTTTACGTTTTGAAATATTCAATGTCATTGAGAAAGCAGCTAAATTAACGCCGAACATTATAAATTGACCATAAAAGCCTCTAGGCTATGCGCACGCGCAATATAATCGCGTTGTGGGTGAGCGTAAATATTACGCTCATCCACAACACGATTATATGAGTGTTCGCATAGCCTAGTTATAAAACAATGTATCTAAATTAAACTCCGTTAAAATAACTCAAACTAGAATTTGAATACTAAATATGACCCGTCCTTGGTAATCGTGATGCTAATACTGCCTCCGGCGCAGCAACTATTTGTTTTTTATTAAGATTTAAGATACACGTTTACAGATTTGTCTCACTCGTCCTAAGGTTGTCATGATTCACCCAAGATAACTATCCAAACACACAAATTACCAACACCTAGAGGCGGTAGCGTCGTAACAGCCTCTCTTCACAAAGATATGGACCAATTATGAACGACGCCCCTGGTCTGTCGCTGGTGTGTGATGAACGCAGAGTATTTTGTTGCCTCGATAACTTCATGTCAGCTGCAATTACTACACTTTTTTATTTACTTGTACGGATGAGAATCGATGGATAATAACTGGTGTAAGCACGATGCAATTATTATTTCCTACAAGGATTGATGTACAGGTGTTGGTTATTTCCAGGAATTTTCAGTTTTTAAATGTCTATCGTATTTCCGGGTTTCACAGAAAATCGAAAAATGTCCCAGTTTTTTAATTATCTTTCTCTCTCACATCTCCCCTTGTATGGAATCTTCATCGAGCTGTGTTCAGCTGACATAGCAAGATGCTAAATCTGTGAGAACCTATATTTATTAACCAGTTGCTCCATGCGAATTACCCAACACTGGCCGCGTGTTCTGATTGAAATTCGTGGAATCAGTCTCGCAATTTATTAAAACGCAGCCATCGATAATTTTCTTATTCCTCACACTAAACAAAAACACGCACTAAAAAAAAACATGGCACCAAAAACAGAAATTTTTCCCGAATGCTGACAGCTGCAGATGATTTCGACCCATGTACTCCTGTTATCATAGATTTTCTTCGATCTTGGTCGTATGATTGGGATCAGTGGGTCTTTCAATGCAGGAAAGTCTAGTCTGCATAGCTTACACAGTCGAGTAGGTGTGCGCTCAGACCGATTATAACCTAGATGAGTGAAGTGGAGCGATCTTGAATAATGTGACGCCGATGCTACCTATTTCAGTAGGAGGCAGACTTCCGTAATGAGCGTGAAAATGCGTGTGAAGAGGTGGTTGCGTTGCGTAGGATATAAGTAGGAGATGCAAGTCAGCGTCTGGTGTTATTGGGAAGGCGCCACAGCTGGCGATAGTTCACGGTCAAGTAGATGAGGTCAGGATCGGATGTTTGAAGATGCTGTAGATTGTGAGCAGGAGGAGGAAGTATCATACATTTTAGTGGAGGTGTTAAGATTAGTTTTAAATCGCAGGCCAGATTTTGGCGAGCAACGATTTCAATTATAATAAAATTAAACTTGTTAAATTTACTAAACTTTATTCAAATAGGAACTACAAGCAGGCAAATTATTAGATTCATGATTTAACTAATAAAATTGCTATAAATTAACTAAACTAAAAAGCGAATTAATAAATAGCATCATCAATAAATTAACAGAGTTACCAAAATTAACAGATAAAAAAATAATGCCATCTGGGTAGGTAGAACTATATACTACCACTAAAATATTTGGTGTGAATGTATAAGTATTATGTTGTTTGCGTAATTTTGTAAGTGCATTGTGTAATTTTGTTGGTAGTTGTGCATGTAATGGCTTTGTGTGTTCTTGTTTTGTCCGTGAATCCATCCATGAATCAGATGTGAATTGTGTATTGTGTTGAATGTTGATAAGTATTGCTATGTGTTTTTGTTCGCGTGTGTGTGCAATGTACCAAAAAGTAGGGTTTCAATGTGTTAGTGTACTGAATGTATGTGTAACGTGTAGGTTTACATGTGTTGTAGTGCAAATCAAATCTTGACTTCTCTGTTCAAAAATCACTAAAACTAAATTTTCGTAGAAAAAGATTTTGTGTAATTGTGTTTGTTATGTCAGTTGTCTTTGAGAGTGTAGTGTCAGGTATTGTGTCAAGTGTTGTATTATGTCGTTTTTAGTTAATAGGCACTGTCTTTAAGAGACTTTTCTTTCAAATTATCAACACATCAGTTAAAAATCTCCATGGCAAATAATCAGACCCAGTGATTTTACTAAAACTCATCGTCTCATTGCGTAAGCTCTGGCTTTTCGTAGACTTCGTACCCTCGGTAGGGTGAGTTCTCCAGCTGGCTGACCCTTCTCCACTCGTCGTTCCTGTCGTGACCTCCGACAGGGATGACGGTCACGTGACCGCTGTGACCCTTCGAGCTGAGCGACTTAAGGGCGAGGAGGCCTGCCAGGGTCAAGGCCAGTGTGGCGACCTGGAAGAAAATTACATTTGAAAATTACTAGGATGATGAGACCATCGATGTGTGATGCTAGCAGGGGTTGAATTAGAAGCCTTAGCTAAGGATTTAGAGATGATTTTAGACAAGCGTTTTCCTTTGACGAATAATCTGGATTATCAGAGTGAATTTAATCCTAAATGCAAATACTCGTTACATGTAAGGTAGATAATGATTATTAGAAACGAAATATCAATTCCAAAATTTACATCCGTACCGGGAATCGAATCCGGATCTTTGTCTATCCGGGACACTGCACTAAGCAGTGCACTAACTCATTCATAGTCCTGAATCTATCTCCATGTAGCCCAACAACTCAAACAAACTTAAAATCAATTCCACAGTTGGTTGTCCGTATAGCACAATTGGTAAGTGCAGTGTCCCGGATAAACAAAGACCCGGATTCGTTTCCCGGTACGGATGTAAATTTTGGAATTGATATTTAGTTTCTAATAATCACAATCTGGATTAATACTTGTGGAGAAAAGTGCTCCAAGGGCATACTTAAACCAAAATTCCGGCTAGGCAGGGCGTCAACGTGGTATTCTACTCTCAAATTGCTCGAACGATTTAAGTCGTAAGAACCTTCGTGCGGAAAATGAACAAAATGATATCGATATGAGGCTTTTTTCTACGGTCTGTAACTTCTACGCTTCTGTATTTCCGTATGATAAATTTATCTCTGGCGCGCTATTTTGACTGTCCTTAATTTACAGGATACTTGAGAAAAATTACATTAGTGATTTCAATGATTATTATTTATATCTTGGATATTCATTTCCAAGAAAATGGCTAAATTGCAAAATAATCGAGAGACATAAACATTTTCTGTATTACAAGCCATTAGTATAACTGTATCTATGCGGGACCATTATTTAAATTAAGTCGTCACAAGATCTCTTCATCTGTGTCAAATAGATCTTCTATAAAAGAGATCTTCTAGCCTCCCCCCCCCCTTTCCAATATAACTTTGTTTTGTAATAAAATTTTGTAATATGAACTGATTGTCTCCATAAACATAGAAAAACGCTTTTACGCATTTTATTGCTATGCAGAATATGCATACGCAATGAGCGATGTTACCAAATAAATTTGATATCGACACGAGATTGGTCTGCCCTAAAAACTTAACGGGTCCATTTGGTGGCATGGTTCGGTGAATTTAAATACCCACGTCAATTTGTGGGGTAGGGCGGTCGTTTGTATTTTTTCTCAGGTTTGGGTGATTTTTTTTGTGTATTGTTCCCAAATCAAGTCTGTCCTGCATTCGTCAACAGTTAGATGATCGTCAGACTTGAATGCATCCACGCAATTTAACTGTTCACTGAGCTTGCATATTTTAATGATCGTCCAACGCACAAAGACGTTTTGTTTCTCAGATTGAAGGCAAAAACTTGCTGGCTGCCACAAAGCGAAATATACTCACGTCTGGCTTACGTTTAGTTCCAAAATCCGAGCATTTTTTCATAATGAAGGACGCACGATGTGCAAATACCTCACTAGTAAAAATGTAATTATATGAAAATGAGATGATATGACTTGAAATTTGTGCGGATTTTAAAATGCATTTCTTTGTTGCATGAAAGCTGTGGAGTTGCTATAGAAAATCCACCCATAAGAACATGAATTTTGATAAAATTCTTCGCTGCAAAAACTCTGTTCCATAGACAATTTAAATGTGGATGACTAACAAATTCTTGCAGTAATTCAATTTTCTCATCTCAAGACTAGATAATGGACAAAAACTTGTCAATAAATTAAAATTAACCTAGACGAATTATAAATAAAGGTGATGAAAGAGAAAGACATTATAAGAATGATTTTTAGAAGTATTTAAATTAAGAATTAAAAATTAAAAGAAAAAAATACAAAATTTGTATTGAATATTTCGTTTCTAAATAATAAATAACTACCGTACATGCAGCGAGAATTTGCATTCAGGTTCAAATCAACACTAATAATTCGCATGTTGGGACTGTAGCAAGACCGAAAGGGGTGTTAGTAAAATGATGCAGCGAAAGACTCACCCCGAGGGCCTTGAGGGTGAGCAGTGCGAGTCCTTTGAACCCGATCGCGGCGAGCATCCCCTTCATCATGAGGGCTGCGGCGATCAACGATCCCAGCTGCTTCTTGGCTTTTCCTCGTCCTGTCGAACAACACCACATGGTTTATCCTGACCCTGCTTTATCTTCACTCTTGAGTCCTGGTAAAACTCATAACAAATGTTTATTTCTGAGTTCTGCCTCCTGACCAATACATCTCACAAGCTTTCCTGGTTCCTGACTCCTGGCAACACACAATAAATGCTTTATCCTGACTCTTGAGTCCTGAAAAATACACAACACATGCTTCGTCCTTCGGTTTCCTGACACACTGAACAACGTAAGCACTTTTTCTGGTTCGTTTTCTTATCGATAAGCACTGGGAAATGACTTGAAAAAAAAATGAATTCAAACTTATTAGCTGTGGAATTAAATTCGTTCGAGTTAAATAATGTATCAATAAAAATGGTATAAAAAATTAAATATGTTAAAATTAATTCAAATGGAATGGAAAGAGTGTGTAAATTGTACACGTAAAATAATAATTTCCCTATACAGTGGAGGTGCCGGGTATCGAAAGTCTTTGAGCTAGCTCTGTTTCAAGATTATTTTTTTAAGCGGTACAGAAAATTGAGATTCATCTCAGATTGAAAACAGGGTTGACTATATTATCTCTTTCTTCAAAATTCGTTAATTTTCATTAAAATTCTCAAAACTGAACTTTAGTCCGTAATCGCCCCCAAAATGCTTACAAAACCATAGAAAATCATGAAATTCGACCGTCTTTCGCATTGAATACGCAGATTGGAATGCTATTAGATCGTTGCGAAATTTTCGACAAATTTCAATCAGACAGTGCGTAACAATCCCATCACAGAAACCCTACCTTCCTCGATCTGCTGCAGTCCTCCACGAATCGCTCGTCCAACCTCCTCGCTGTCGGGCAAAACATCCTGCAGCTTAAACTGCAGCTGGTGGTTCTTCAAAAAGCTCTGCGCCCTCTCGTAGACATTCGCATTCTCCCCCACGTAGCTCCTGGACCCGTTCCCAGCATCCACCACCTCGAGTCCCTGGTCAAGCAGCTGCATCATAGCACGTCTGGCCAACTTGAGTCCGTGACAGGCCATCGTTGTATTCTTGGTCAGATCGTCATCCTCCTCGCAGTTGTTGAACTTGTCCAGGAACGATCCCTTATCTTCAACATCTTCAGTGCTGTTCGCTTGATCAGCAAGCGTCGGCGTCGACGATTTGTTCTTCGGTTCGACGATGTAACCGTTCACTAAGACACAGCCGAGGAGTACCGCAATAACGAGCTTCATTTTTTTGAGTTATATTATTGTTTAAATATGGTAACGGTTGAAAGAATTTTGGAGATGTATTCGCTTGAAGTGCTGCTCACTTACTGATTCCAAAGATATCAAAGTCGGGTTTATATGGCGAGAAATTTCCGTGGATATCTGACGAAAAAGTGTATTATAATGACATATGGCATATTGTGTGACCCAGTAAGAGAATGACGATTGTTTTGAGATCGTATTCCACACGATGGTTGGATGATCAGCAAAATATGGATCTTGGTCAGTAGGGCCAATAAGAGT
Organism: Nemurella pictetii; assembly: GCA_921293315.2. Taxonomy (NCBI): domain Eukaryota; kingdom Metazoa; phylum Arthropoda; class Insecta; order Plecoptera; family Nemouridae; genus Nemurella; species Nemurella pictetii. Next base: position 15,348,661 of record OV121120.1, on the reverse strand, counting down.
AACTAGCCAATGAATTAGTGTTGAGTGAGTTTACCAAAAATGAATAGATGAGAGTTAAAATCGTATTTAAACACAATTAAAAATGACATTGAAATTTCGACTAGGATGACTCATGAGTTTTTTTGACCAGGTGTGAGAGTAGATTAGGTCTATTATAATGCTAGGGGGCGAGTAATTCATTCACATCTTAAACGCACTTTCCACTTCTATTGCGCAATTGGTTCCATGATCTTTTAATTTCGCTTAATAGCGTTTTGTGCACGAATAATTATCTATATCGTCACACATGCAGACAATAGTATATACTCGATCTGTCAATGGTGTATGCGTTTGTACTTCCGTCTTACAAAAAATCAGCACGTGCATACTTTTTTCTTAGTACCTATAAAAGTCATTTAGAATCGTTAAATGTAAAAAAATCATGCTACAGGACGGCAAATGTACTTTTATCACGAATAGCCCGAAAACTTATTGAGTTTATGGCAGCTGTGATGATTTTGCTATATTTTATTTGTACTTGTTAATAAGAATGGAACAGGAAAGTTACTAGACGTGTAGAGCTGTAGATGTGGTAGATGAACCAGAAGTAACTCGCACCTCATCAAGATGATTATGGTAAGAAATATTCGTTCATTATGCTCTATCATAAAGGAAGAACAGTGATATGGAGATGAGATGCTTTGTTAGAGATGGTAATAAGGCCTACCGAATTGCATTGTGAAGAAGACTGATTAAGATTTTCTAATTCAGCTTTGCCTGGAGGGTCTTGACTGATAATTTCACTGACTAGGCATAATTTTGTGCACGAATGGAATTTAAGGTACTACCATTGGAAAAGGAGTTCGGGAAATTTGTTCAGCAATTTTATTTTTATTACTTGTGTGCCTATATGCATATAATGTGCACTTTTTTAACATGGATTTATTTACCCAACGGAAATCTTTTTCTTGAATTTTAACTCGGATTTTAGTCGTGTAAAACGGATATTTTGATGTCAAAGTACTTTGGATTTTGGATAGGTCAGCACTCTTGTAAATGTTAAGACATGATGTAGTACATCAGAATGTAAATGATTTATTAAACATCTCAATTATAGGAACAAGAACAGTTTTATTGTTTCACATTTATACGTGTATACTGGCAAAATAAATCATTAAATATCAACATCATTTTTTATAAATAATTTGGCTGAAGCCGGAAAAGTCCTAGAATCTGTTTACTAATAATTAAATAAACTATAGATACAAATCAATAAATTACTTAGAACTAGTCGGTTTTTACAGTAATTTTCTGAAAGCACACATCAGGAATAGAACTAGAGTCTAAGTGATTTATAGGAACAGTATTTTTTTGCTTTGTGTTTGTGTATATGTGTTTGAATGTCATAGCGTCACTAATTTTCAGTAAGCGTCAGTGTCAGTGTGTATATAGAAACTATTTTCTCAATGTACAGGTAGTAATAGATATTTCAGACTCTAATTTTGTGTTATAATCCGTCTTAGCTCTGTCTTGTGTGTAATTGTGTTGGTGTAAGTGTCAGTATCAGTCCAAGATGTAGGTATAATGTGTTGTTTCTGTATATGTATGACCGCCAGATAATCTAAATTTGGTATCACTTTAGTAAAACGCTTCGTTTCGATCAATAACCCTCATCACACATCAAATAAATATCTATCAAATATCTTCACACACATCCCACAAAACACAGCCTACTCCTGCGGGGCATAGTGGCTGTAGCCCCTGTACGGCGACACTTCCGGTTCCTCGCGCTTCCGGCGGTAGTGACTGTCGTGGCCCCCGCCGCCGTGGTGCACGGGCACGACGCTGACGTAGTGACCACCGCCTTCGTCCTTCGAAGCCAGTTTCTTGATTCCGACGATCGCTGACAGCATCAGCGCCATCGCACTTACCTAAAACGAATAGGAATTAGAACAATCATTGATGGAAACGAAATGTACAATCATAAATGTGTGACCAGACGGCCGTTGCATGCGCGGTCGGTTTCGCACTGATTTTATTCAGTTTTTAGTACTAAAATGAACCGATACACGTGAGCTTAAGATCCGTACCATATCTAAATCCATATCTAATATCTAAATCCATATCTTAATCTACTGTGAGATATTGACAAGTATGCAATAAAATTCGTGTTCGGTACCCGTATATTTTCCAATTGAGTTGCCTTTTTTCCAAGTCAGTTGTCAGCGAAGGATTCCCTGATTTACTCGATGGAAAATTATCATTGTTTTCCGGGATAATGAGCGATTCAGAACTGTGATTCCTTGGTTCGCTGGGTCTCGAGTTCGTGTCGCATTTTTAAAGTTGACTATCCAATGATACACATTTGTTTTAGTGCCAATTCGTGACTACTTGCAAGGTGCATTGTTGCACTTGCAATGCTGCTTTCGCGACGTTTGTAGGCCATGCATCTACTACCGAGCGGGTTCCTCGCTCGTAAAATAAGTTAATAGTTGTATGCACTATAATGAACCATAAATTAGTTTTATTGCCTCAAGTTCTCGCCATGTTTTAATGCGTGCAAATACTCTGCGTAGACCGGATTCTGCACTGGATCAATTTTCCTTTTGAGTAAACCAACTTTTGCAAAGTGTCGGTCGTGTCCTGTCTGAACTGAATTATGCTTTTCATTATTTTTGTTTCGAAACTAAATGCAAACACTCGTTGTATAAAGATTATTACCCCCTCGTTCATGAGGCTGGTTGAGGGCAGTTGCACACCATTCATTAAATGTTTGGATACATTAATAATGAAAAATATTTATAGTTTTATATATTTTGTTACCTTTTACCTTGTAAACTTCAAAGAATCATATGATGGTGCCACCTAGCTGCTAGTTCGGAAACGTGGTCTCCCAAGAAAGTAACGAGCACTCATAGACACAATTACTCCCAAGCGCACCAGGGTGACTCGACTAGATTCGTCGAATCCTTACCATCAGCGCCTTCATCGCCAGTAGTCCGAGTCCTCCCATCCCGATCGCTGCCAGCATTGCTTTCATCATGAGCCCCATGGCCAGAAGCGCTCCTCCACCTCCCTTGTTCTTCCCACGACCTGTCAATAAAAACCACGCCTGTCAATCAATGATCCCTGACCGATCGCAGCTAAATGATGCGTTCTTAATTTTCTCCGAAGATTTAATATCTGTCTGTGATTACATAGCTCCAGAATGCCATGCGTCGGTCGTTGTTTTATCGTCTTTGAATTTAGATGTTAAGTTGTGCGTTTAGATTTTTGATAATTTGGTGAACTGTTTTAATTCACTTAAAATTGTTTCGTCAATTATAGTGGTCTTGGGGCCTTGAACGCATCGCACTGTAATTATGTTTCCGTCAAAAGAGTTAGAGGTGAATTGAATTACGGTATATTAATGCCCGAATGTTGCAACATATCTAGCGCTTCTTGCTTCTAAGATTATGAACCACTCCGAATGAAATGTGACAGTTCATACGTTACACTGAACTAGTAAACTTGACTTGATTGAAAAGTTCAAAGTTCATGGTCTGGAAGATTTTGAAAAAAAAAATAGCTACATTTTAGATCACTAGAATACCTTCGGCAATCTGCTGAAGGCTTCCGTTCAGCGACCTTCCCCATTCCTCGATCTTCGGCGCAAAGTCTTCCAGCTTGATTCGCAGCTCGTGGTTCTTGAAGAATCCTTGCAGGCGTCCAATCAACCCGTTGTCGTCCGCCAAATTGCGCGAGCCGTCCTCAACCTTGATGAACTCCACCCCGTCGGACAGTTGGATGTTCCGCTTCGTCCCTTGGTCCAGCAGCTGTGCCATAACGCGGCGCACAATCTTCACCCCGTGGCAGGCGATGGTGGTGTTCGACGTCAAGTCATCGTCCTCCGGACAGTGGTTTATTGATTCCAAAACACTCTCCTGCGGCTCGTCGTCCACGGCAGGGACTTGAGCCTCTTTTTCCGTCAAAGGCACCGCACTCCATCCTCGCTGATCTATTGAATAACTCTTCACAAACACCAAACACGTGATGAGAACAAATCCTGAGCTGAAGCCAAACATTGTCACTGGAGGATGCTTGTCCTTGTGATGATGATGGTGGACTGTGATGGTTAAAGTAAACTGCAACGCCTTTATATATACTCAATTTGTACATCGAAAGCATTTCGCCCAAAAAAAACGCTCGCCGAAGAGTAAGGATCTGGGACAATTGAATAACGATTCTCCAGGTGAATGCACATTTTATTTTCTGCATCATCTTGCAAATGGAGCGTGATACGATAGTCATTCACTATAGAAGATAACCGTGAAGAAATTATACTTTTCCCAAAAAGAATTGTGTTTTTATTGTGAATTTGCGTGAACAAAGGGCATTAGACAGGCGAGAATCTCGTTCTAAGCAAGTACAATGATTACAATGTTAATCAGGTCTCTGAGCAATTGTAATTTATTTGAAAGGAGGAGGGACGAATCAGATGGCTTCTTGTCGTTCCTCACTCCAGTTTACTATAATGATTGGCCTTGATTATGGTCACCATAAATAATTCGTGAGAAATTGAGTTTTATTGTAAAAACTTAGCAAAGAAGCTGGGGACCAGGAATCGAAGAAACTAACTACTATTTTTTAATGATTGTTTGATCTGTGTCAATTGTTACACTTAGTACTTAAACTCAGCGAAGATAATATATATTGGCCCAATATTTCGATTTTCGGCGAAAAAATGACATGACAGAAAGCAATTTTCCGAAAATTTGACAGCAACAAATGATAAAGCATCTCAGTGTATTTGACAAATGGCAGCGTGGTGGCATTATGTTTCTTTGCCATTCTTACAAGCTACAACTAACTGCAACGCAAACGTAGAAAATCCAACAATTGTTTTTGTCAATTTTTTTGCATCCTTTAGAAATGGAATATAAATTAGAACGATTGATCGTAATTAGCTAACGGGATCGCTCATTACACAAACGGCAGAAAGGAAAGGATGACAAAAAGCCAGATGGACCGCACAATGTCAATGCTGCCACCACGTTTAGGTCCATGCCCATTTTGCTTTTGAAAGAAATGTGTCATGTAGTCGCGTCGCCGAAACGCCAAAATTGTGCCAACTCATTGTGCTTGATGAGATCAACATCGAGCAAGGTGTCTTTGACATAGAAAATCGAAAGGAAATCCCTTTATCTGGGTGTCGTCGTGAAAAACTGGAAACGATATGCATGAAAAATTCTGGCACGACTTATAAAATCTGAGCACAATGTAATGTTTGGGTTTTTTCCCCCAACGAGAAAAACCAGAATTTGAGTGCAACAGTGTAACCATATTATATTATGCATCCTGCACAAAATGCAATAAACCTCATTAATCAACTGCCATCTCCAGATTAAAGATCTCGGCGTTAAATATGATAAATTCATTCGCGGATGTCGGTTCGATGGATGTGTTTTCAAGCACAGAGCGGTTGATTCGTGAGAGACAGTTCACCAGTGCACAGTCTCAAACACCATCGCAAATCAGATTCGACCACAAACCACAAAAATCAAAGCTTATCAAATCGTTCGCGGCTTTGCTACAGCCACTTATATGCTTGAAACCAATTGGCATCTTAACGATTTGGACTGAAAATTGAATCAATCAATCATTGAAACCATGATGTGTGTTATAAAAGTATTTATTTCGGTCTGATTGGAAACAAACTATGATTGATTGTTTTTAATGATTAGCAGAGGTGTTTTAATAATCATTATGTATAACTTGGCTTAAATTAATTTGTAATAAAATTAAATTCTTACATTTTTGGGTTTAGACAGTGATTACATATAAAAAGATTTTTTTTCCAGGCCTGAATTGTCATGGAGGCAAAAGAAATAAATGCAAGTGCAGCCAATTTTTACTGATTGCTCGCTTTAAGTACCACTTCTTAACCATTCATTCAAACACTTCCCACTTTACACCTAGTTGAGTGTAAATGTCTATATACTTATCATTATCATTACCATCTGCAAATACTAAACAGCCATGCATTACTTCATGGACTCTGTGTTGCATGCATGCATAACTGATCCAATGAGATGTATACAATCTTGAGATCACTGTTCTCCGGGCTTGTACATCCTGGAAGACATTTGTGAGTAAACCAAGGTCATTTGTGGGATAGTATCATTTGCGTAGGGCACGGCGCTGGCTATGGGGAAGGACTAATCTCTCCATTTCGCTGTTTAAATCAGTTTTGTTGCATACAATATAATTCCAATGCCGATTGATTGAGATTTGCTCTTTCGAATATGCCATACCTACATTAAAATTAAATTTTATTGGTGAAATTGGGCTGATAATGCTTTGTAGTTAGATTTACAATTGAACTTGCTGTTGTACATTATGGAAGAAGTTAAGTTATTTAATCTATAATTCATATAAATAAGTTTTCTTAAAAATTCAAATAAAGAAATCAGATGAATCGTTGCTGTATAGGATAGGAGTGATGGGAATTACAAAAATATATTTAAAAATACCTTTATTACTCACTGCTCCTTTATTGCCATTAAAATAACTAGAAACATTTTACAACAAATATTACAATAAATACTATGTGTCTAAACTAAAACTACGGAGTAAAATCCATGTTTTCAATCGATTGAATTCAACAAATCGATTAGGTGGGTAGCATCATTGTGTTCGGTGACACTACTGGCAAATTACTTGCAACTAGGGAGCCTTGACTGTCGTTTGACCTTTGCCACTTAGGCTACTTACTCAAACATATAGGAATACTTTATGTGGTACATTTTTGAGGGAAAACCTTTAATCTTTGGTATATTTTGTGGTCGCCAGAGAGAGAAGTGTGATTTTTATCTCCAGCCGTTTGCAGTCTGAGTCTCGTCTGGCTGTATTGTTGTGAATGCAAAACGCAGAATCATCTTTCTGCGATCACGAACTAAGTGGTCGAAGTGAATGGTCGATTCCTAGCAATTCCTGTGGTTTGTTTTTTTGAATTCTCAGTGTCGAAGTCTCTTCAACTTCGTTTCTTTACTTGTAGATCGTTGAGTATCAACTAGCCGTTGGATATTTTTGTGACAATTTTACAATTTATCTCAAAAGCATTAGTTTTTTTCAGTGATAAATTAGGCCATGTTCAATCCGTTAGCGTGAATGAAAGTATGATATGATTGGTATAAGTCGACAAATTATAGCGTTCCGTTATTTCCAACAGTGTTTAAAAATAGCCACTGATTATTCAAAATTACACAGTCGTACATCGTTGAGAAATTGAGCCCTATAATGATGCAAGCATACCTGCTTGAAAAACCTCAAAAAGATGCGACAAGATTCGTAAGAGCATTTCATACGGCCAAATTCTCATCTCTATCAACCACATCCACCACCACAACAACAAAACTACAAACTGCTCCAAAAGAAACCCATCGTGTGATTCTAGTTCTTCTTATTCTCCTCCAACTCATCTTCCCAGCTGCCCAACTCCCTACCAGCACCACGGTAATACGCCCATCTCCTGTGACTCGGACCAGACTGTGCCATTCCTTGATATCCTGACACTCCTTGGTATCCTGCCACTCCTTGGTGGTAGTCCTGCTGGTAGCCGTACTGGCTAGGCGAGGTGAATCCTGCTTCAGGATAGCCATGGCCCTTGTCCGACGTGAACATGCCTCTAAGGACGATGATGGTGACGATCAGCAGAGACAGTTTGCTGGTCAGGAGTGCGGTGATACCGATCAGAGAGAGCTTGCCCAGGATGAGAGGCAGCAAGCTTGCCAGCTTCAGGACGATGCCGGCCAAAGCTGCCATCCAAATCTTGCGTCGTGGACTCCCTGTAAAAGAGTGTCATATTAGATGTTTTGTCATGAATGCTCTTCTGGCTTAGGAAGGAAATGAGAGGGAAGTACACACAATTTTTCCGAATTGAGGTTAAATAAATACAATTAGTACAGGGATATTAAGATACAAGAATATACCATAATATGGTAATTCAATGGTTCACGCTCAAGGGTTGGGAATATCTCGCTTCGGTTGATAAGCAACTTCTTTAGGGGAAATCCTGCTTAGATTCGAACCAGAGACCCCCCGGATGTAAAGCTGCAAAATAGGCTCTATATTCGACACCATGTCCAACGTGAATGAATATTCTATAAAAATATGCTAGTTAATCGTTATCTTAATTTAATAACATGTTTCCCATCGTAATATTTTATTAATTCAAAGGGTTAAAATTAAATTATGAAATTTGCATAGGTTGTCTGCAAAGTAGGTATGGTCAGTGGTTTCTTAAGTTCGTCAGATTCGCTGGATGACTATGCTGACCAGCTGGCGAGAAAACGGGCAAGTTGAAGAGGGCTTATGCCGTGTCTGTTGCACACCGTTTTTTACAACAGGTTTTTACATGGCGCCTGAGCATTGCTCGTACAAGTAACCGTTAAACATCACCCAGACAAAATTAATAATAAATTTGTCAGATGGACAGGTTAACAGAACTCGCATATACCGAAATTCTACTATAAGTTGTAAAATCTCATCATTAAAATTATAACTGCGATTATTTAAAACAGCTCCAAATAAATATGCGAATGTTCGAGGAATAAGATTAAAATCGCAATATAGATGTGTGCTTGTTAACTTACTCGGCGTGAATTCGCTGTCTTCCAAACTGTTATCACCAGACACATCTTCGGGTTGCGCATCTCGAAGCAACCGTGCAACCCTAGCTGGTTGCTCGATCGTGTTTTCCGCACCCTGGTTTACTCTCCCAGGAGTCAGGAGACTAATCAACCCGTCGAAATAATCTTCCTCGAACATCTTTCCTGAATCGGTCGAGTTTAGCCGGTCAGCCGACTCCTTCTTGACGACAGTGTGATCATCACCTAACAAATCACTCGCACCACAATTTACCCTGCACAGCGTCTCGTGACCCGACGACGGTACCGACGCCGACAACACCGACGTCGCTTTCCCGAGGAAAACAACGAACACAACACAACCCACCGCAAAACCCGCTCGAATAACACACATCTTGCTGAGCGTTTACAAAAATCTAGCGAACGTAACTAATTATTGTGTTAAATTACCAAAACAAAGGCTCTCCACCCACACGTGCGGTCGGTACGACGAGTTGGGTGCAAATGAAACAATATTACACTGAACTGTCTCATATATGCGTACAAAGTGGATTCAATGTTCTCAAGCCCATGAAGGCCAGTATTGTATGGCGTGAACGACACATCGCTTATGTAGAAGCAATGATCGTGTAATTGTTCGGGTATGATGCGTTTTGCCATCACGACAAATAGATGCACCGGCGAATTCCATGTCCGTGTTTGTGAGTATCGGTGAATAAAATAACACTTGGCTATCTAGAGCTGCATATTGATGTCATTAAACGTTGGAACGCGATGATATTTAGGGCTTGGTTTTAATTGGCTTGTTTATTGATGTTGTTAATTTAGAACAAATAATTGAGATGTGTTTTATTGATGTGCGTGTCTGGTTTTTAATTGATAGAAATACAGTATAAAATAGATTTATGATAAGTGGTATTACATTGGATATTACTGATATTAGATAATTAATTGCATTTAATTAAAAATTACGTATGCGTCACTGGTTTTTAGACTTATTATGCCATCGTCTATTTATATATGATCTAATAATTAATCACTTAAACATTTTAAATTAGCATGCATCACTTGTTATTGATGTAGGTGTGTTTTATCATTTTTGATTTCAATGTGCGACTAGGCTTCGAACAAGAATATCTGTTGAGTGTGGACGTGGTGTTCTAATTGAACAATTAAATAATCATCAATCATTAATCAGATGTAATCCACGTGGTATGTGACCGTAGGAGCTTCGTAATAGCTGTTGCTTAAATATTCTCACAATAGTATAAAATGGTATGGGCATCTATAACCCTTAGGAAAATATAAAGAAATAAATTTGAGAAAAATGGTGACAATTTATAGATTATCTTAATTTGTGTGCATTTATAGAAAGACATGCGGAACTTCTAGTAATTACAATGAATGGCGTCCAGTAGAGAGGAATCTTTATCAAGGACATTTTCCATCTTCATTTGCAGATTAAATGACTCGAGGCACCAAATTATCTGTTGACACAATTGACAAATTTTTGGAAAAAATGTGATGTTTTGATCCTCCGTTATTGATAGTAAAAAAAGTTTAGATTCATCAGAAGAATTTAACGAAATGGCCAAATTTAACAATAATCTTTTGTTTTTTTATTATTATCCGTGCTGCTAAAAAATACTTGCCCTTAGGTTAAAAATGAACAAAAACTTTTGTTCGTATGTAACTTTTAACTTGAGCAAAACTGTAATAGAAACATACGGATTTAAATCTGATTCAAAATATAGCGAAGATTTTTCAACCAAGGTTTAACGACCAATTACGGGTTTTGAGCGATAAATTTAAACGATTTATCGCTTTTTATGAAATAACTTAATTCTGGTCGGGTTATCTCGAATCTCGATCCATATTATATACCAAAACATGCTGCTATAATGACGAATACGAATATGACAGCTTTACATGATTGGGGGAAATTTTGGAGTTTTTTATTTAGACTTTATAATCCCATAACAACTGCTTAATTTCCGTCGTAAATCATCTCAATACTAACATTTATTTTCGGCGATGAACATTGATATACTCGAACGAGAAAAGACCAATAATTTGTATACTTGTATTCCTACACCAAATATATTTGCATCGGCAAGACGTAATACTTACCAACCCCTTGGTACGTTTTATGGTATCTAAATATTATATTTATATAACCACTTGGCGCCTGGCGGTTTTTCTGTTCCATAAAATCTGCATGTGATGAAGCAAATAACTGCTCAAGATTTTTATCTCCTCCCTAATTGGCTTCGTACCATATTAGTGATGTCAATCTAGTTTCTACGCTATACCTACTTGACAAGGAGAAATTTTCAGATACGATCCAACAAAATTACTCGACTTTTCCTTGGCCTTGCCATTCGTAGGAAATAAGAGCAATTCCATTGAATGTCATAGCCTAATTACTCATGTTCCGACTCCATAATGCACCGCGATGCATCCAGCGTGCAGATAATTTCTATTTCCCCAGTGCATCGTGACAGAAAACTGCATGTACTTACCTTTTTCCGGAGCCGTTTTCAGCACTACTTAATGCACATTTTTTTTTGCTTTACGATTCATAGATTGTGCTAATTTCTAGCACTGTAACAATCGTAGGAAAGGTTATAATATAATTTCTCTAATTACGTCGTGTTGATGCATGGGTGATGTTCACATGTGAGCTAACGTGGGCGCCACCAAAGCGTGCACTTTTAATACTTAATGCCTTCAAGGAGTAGCAAGTGTGACTAGCATAAAAGTGTTGGAACATTAAGAAAAGTGTGCATTTGTGGATAGTCGTTGATGAATTTCAGACGTGTACAAAGAAAATAAAATCTCTGCGTTAATTTAAATTGTTCTTGCACTCGCCGCGTGGTTCCAAGCTAGCTTATCAAACGGCTGTAGAATTTATGTAATCAAGTTGAAAATGTGTGTGCTACTCAAATTTGCGTGTGCTGTTTCACTGTTGTGTTTTGCGAATATCATTGCCGCCGTCACAAATGATATTCCCAGTGATTTGGAGAAAGAAAATATCGAAAGTTTCACCAATTGTGCGCTCGACGGCAATCTAACGTGTCTTGAAATCCTAGTCAAATCGAAGATTTACGAACTGAAGAACAAGAGGGTGGTCGAAATTGCAGACGGCATCGTGATCGAAAAGCTCGACGCATCTGTGCACGATGACAAGTACGAGACGGAAGAGGCGGGCAGGAGCGAAGAGTCCGGGTGGATGAAGATTGTGAACCGTTTCTTCGCCAGTCGTGCAGTGAAGTTCAGTCTCTGGGATATGTTCAAGTTCCGCGTTTCCAAGTCGCCGGAGTCACCGGAAAACCTCTTGATTTCCCTTGCACTCGAGCCGGAAGCTGGGATGGTGCTGGCCAAGAGGATGAAAAGTGAGTTAAAAGGTACGCACCGAATTAGGTTATGTTATCGCCCATCGGTCATCATATTGTCAAGCATGACGGCACAGCACACCGTTAACAAATTATCATTACATAATAAGTAATATAACATTCAACCCCTTGACAGTAACTTCTCAAACTGTATTTATTTGAAGCAGTAGAGTTATTCTTCATTGAACAAATATTTAAGTTTTACGTTAAAAAAATTATAAGAAAACCTTTTCCCATTTCTCAGTTTCTCATTGAGAATGTGTCGATCTCAATGAGTACATCCAATAAATATCTAACCAACCCCTAATTCCTTTCCAGCGGGTCGCCACATGGCCAAAGTAATCGTACCTCTCATCATCGGCTTCATCTTCACCGGAAAACTCATCTTCGGAATCGCCTTCGTCAAAGCCATCCTCATGAAGGCGTTTGTCGTAAGCAAGCTTGCTTTCATCTCTGCCGCCTTCCTGCTCGTCAAGAAACTGCTCAACAGCCACCCTTATCCGTTCCTGCAACCCGCTCAATACGCACCCCAGTACGGGGCATCGGCGTACGGGTATGCCAGCCCTTACTCAGGATACGCGACGATCCAGCCTAACGGACAGGCTTGGGCTCAGACGGGGGAGTACGAGGCGGCGGCGGCGAATGAAGACTTACAGGGGCACTACTCGAGCAATTTGGCGGTGAATGCGACGCCGAAGATGAGGAGGAAGTATAATAGTTATGGTGTGGTGGGGTAGGTTGTTGGTGGTTTGCGTGTGACTGCGTTTTGGCTGGGTTTTGGTTGCTTTTTTATGCAGTTGGAGTCGTGTGGGTAGGGTGTTGGCTTGACTACCGTTTTGATATGGGTGAAATTGCGGTCAAAACCGTGTGTTTAGATCGTCAGGCGTACATTGCACGCTCGATGTTGTTTTTATTTATGATTTCAATGAATGATTTGTTGATTTTGTAACAGAAAAAAATCGCTGTCAGTTAGGGCAGGTATTGGAAATGTTAGACTTTAGTAATTTATTAAATTATTTTTAAGGTTATTTATTTTAGTTATAGTGTGTAGTTCTAGTAATGTGACAGTGTGGGGATGTTTTGGAAAACTGAGTATTATTATTTCAACGTACGGTTTCAATTAATAATTCAGGAATGTTTTGGACTGTGGAAAATTTTGTGATAAGGAACAGTATTTAAATAAATCCCTGATTGTATTTCCAATTTTTATTGAACTTAATTACTTATAATAAACCCTGAGTTGTTATTCTGTCAGATTGTCCAAAATGTTACAGTTGTCGGTTGTTATTGTCGTCTAATTTGTTTTCCAGTCGTCAAGTGGTCACAATTTTTTTTAGCATAATGCATAATGCTGAGGGGTCAGTTTCGTCAAAATGTATGAAAGCAATTATAGTTTTGGTTATCATAAGTAATTTAAAAATCAAGTAACATCAGTCATTGAAGAAAGTGGAAAAGAATTGTCTTTGGTCGTCCCTAGATATTTTGGTCTTAGATTTTGGTTTAATAAACTAGTTGAGCAAAATTTTGTGTGTAAAATTTTTCTAAGAAACGAAATCGTAGAAAATTTTAGTCGTGGTTAGTACGCAATGGTCTTACAAAAATTCTGTCGCGTGTCTGACAAATCTGTTAGTGAAGCCTAAAATAATTATACTCAATTTTGGCGAAAATACATATTAAATAAAAATCATAAATAACAATAAATATTCTGTTATTTGAGCGACGAGCGCAAATCAACAATATAAATAATACATTATGTAAGTAGAAAAAGTTGGGAAGAAACTCGCCCTCAAATCTAGTCGATCTGGGTTGAGTTGTAGCACCTATTTAAATGGCAAGTTGTCCCTTTCTAATGTCAAAACAACACAGAGTGAGCTCATTAATCTGGAAAACTCATTCACAGTTTTCCGCTCAATCCCAGCGCCTTGTCCAGCTATCTGCAATCAGAAGAAAATATCAAATTATTAGATGCATGACCGTTTTATTTTAATTTAACCCCAACAAAAGATTATTTTTATCATTCTTCTACTCTAGTTACCTCGTAACCCCCTAATTACATCGTCCAATTATTAGAGCGATCGATTAGGGTGACCTCTTGATTGTGTTAGAACTTTTTATCGCGGAATATGATAACCTATCAGTATTCAACTGTATAATCTGTATAATCTGCATAATCTGCATAAACTGCATTAAACTGCATGCATGTAATCAATTAACAATTGACTGCATTTTCATGCTTGTGCGTTTGTTTACAACCATAATAATTAATTATCGCGTGTCATCGACATTGTAAACAAGTAATTAAAGAGAATTCACACACAAACACACAGGCATACAAAGAAACAATGGGCACAGAATGGAATGCAATTTGCCGCGAGCTTTTAACAACGTTCTGTTTCGCCAAAATCAAGCATCAGTAAAATTGAACGAGTTTTGCTTTATCTCCAATGTTTCAACGCATTTTTAAGTATCTTTGTTGAAAATTTGACGAGCCGTCACCGATTTATACCTAGGCCACATAGATTAAACCCCTTTGAAATAAAAAATATTATCGTTTTTTTTTGCGAAATTAATCGAATAATTACTACAGAGCCAGATTGGAGGATTTGTGCCAGCGTTCGTAGCGCCAAATTTGTTGAAAATATCATTAAAATATGGACGCCAGACTAACGCTTCACAGGGTTTAACGAATTAAAACTTAATGAAAAATTAGTGCCATGCTGTTTACGATGATTGGTATACGGACTTCTGAAAAACTTAAGTCTTATAAATATTTTCATTGTGATATGGTATACCAAATGAATCCTGGAACATCTAAACCAGGTAAACATAGCCCAAAAAAGGTTAAATGGGTGGCCGTATTTTGCGCTTAACTGCCCCTTTCACTCTATGCGAAAAATAAGAAGTATTCGCTTGACACTTAGGAAAAGTGTAGTGTCATCTATGAGTTTGATGTAAATTGAATAAAAAACTGGATGAGTAAATTGGATGAAATTGAATGAAAACGCCGGCTTAGCAATGTCTCTCATGGTTGAAATCAAACACGGGCGTCCGCATTAGAAAACTCTCAACAAAAAAACACGAAAGAGAAAATATTCCAGTCCTTACCTCCTATTTGGGAGCATGTGCACTGTAGGCAATGTTCTGCGCATCCCCTAGCGACTTGTCCAGACTCCTTCCCCAACCCGACGAGTGGATATCGCTGCTAACGTGGTCAGAGTGACCGTGCGACGAGCTGTGATGGGGGTGGGCGACCACCTCGTAGGTCACGTGCTTCTCTTGGTGGAAGAGCTTGCTCAAACCGAGGATGCCGGCGAGCAGTAGGGCGATCTTGCTGACTAGGACCGCTTTTCCGACTAGCAGCACGAGTCCTTTGAACGCCAGCGCGCCGAGCAGGCCGATTTTCATCGCGCCAGCGGCGAGCAACGGGCCGAGTTGGTTTTTCTTTCCTCGTCCTGGTATGGGAGGGAGATGTGAATTAATTATTGTGTAAGTTGGCTGAGGCTTCGAGCGTGGGCGCTGATACTTTCCGTTTAGACAATTCAAACAAGAAATTGCATTTGTTAAAATTTAGTCTTACATGTAATACAACGGAAATTAAAAAATACAAAATCCTTAATGAGTTCAGAAAATCACGTTTTCGTCAAATGTTGCTAACCTGGCTCCCTAATTTTTCTGACAGACTATAAAATACGATTATACACGGTTACGATTACACCAGGGAAACGCATGAGTCTCAAGAAAGTAAAAAAGATTACACGGTTAGGGGTGGGGTCAAAACCACCGAGGCGCTGTTTAACTTTGGTTTTCCGAGTGTACATTAACAAAATTTCGAGTCATTGGCAACTTTTTTTACCATCGTATTTCAGTGCTTTTCTTCAAGCGAGCTTTTAAGAAATTAGAAAATTAACCTGGGTTTTGACGTGATACACGTTTTGACAATTTGTGTGACCTTGTCTCGTTTTGTAGTTGAAAAAAGTAGTCAATTTCCATCCGTCTTGTCTTCACCATCAGAACAGGATGAGATCGTGACACAATTTCATCATCTTTGCCTTGCAGTGGTCAAGCTAGACAGCTGTTGGACGATGTTGATGCGTGTAATCGAACTGGTTTATGATGGATGGAAATAATTATGATGGAAGCAATTGAAAAAACTAATAAATTCAAATATGCCTGCTCTGTTACACTTTGTAACTCTTCGGGTGTGAAGATGCACATTCAAATGTTAATTTTTTGCAGTTATTATTGTAATTTCAATTAAGCAGCCTGTGGATTTGGTGGACAAAGTGTTGGGTTGTTGGTTGTTGTGTGGTTTTAGAATTACGTTTCACCGACGACCAATCATGCCACTAGTTTTGTTCATGTTTTAATGTTCTAGTTTGACCGTATGACGAGACGAAACAATGAAACGCATTTTAGTTATCATAAGAAAAGATATGAGCTGTTCCAATTTATTTTTCAATCGCCCTCAAGCAAACTCTATTTATAAAACATGCACCGATTCTTTCTTGCTAAAAAAATAAAACATCATGACTCACCTTCAGGAGATTTGGACGGACTGACATCAACACCCAACTTGATAGCTCCATTTTCATCGGCCACCGTCGAGAACACAAGGTCAGAGTCACCGAGGACACTCCATCTGATCGACCTTGACCTTGCAAAGTTCCAGAACTTATCCGAGATCAGTTGGCTGAACTGTGTCTCCTCGTCGTCATCAGCCCTTGCAGCGTCAACTTTGACCTCTTCGACCACCGCGGTAGTTTGAGTGATCTCCAATCCGTCGTACACCTCGATATTAGCCTTCTTCAACAGTCGATTCATGTATCCGACCAACTTCAACATAACGCAGCTGGAGATGTCGCGTTGACTGCATTTGGCGTTCAATTTGTCAACCAAAGCGTCTTCGCGATTCGAAATCTTGTTCGTGTGAACATCATTGTCAATACTTCGTCCAACCTCGTGAATTACTTGGACTGGAATCGACATGCCCTCATCTTCAGCCGGCACTGCCACATGAGCGTGGTACACAGGCGTTAAAATCTCTTTAACATCCTTGTCTTTGACTTCTTCGGCGATCGGACTTGCCAGAACAGCAGACACCAAAAATAGTATCAATATCTTTGTTGTTATTTTGAACATTGTTGCGATTCTAATCTCTGTAATGAGTTGGCTTGATGTTGTTGAGGTTGATCGCGGATATGTGACTGATCATGAGTGCCGTGTTGAGCCTTATATGTGTGACCAGTGGTAAGGTGAGGGGTGGTGCCTACCGGCGCAGCAGAGTGGACGCTTCGTACATGGACGCCATAGAAAACCGGTTGACGAATGAGAAAAAGGAACTTGGCTGATAAAACGCAATTATTTTTTTTTCGCGGTGTAGTTTTATATCTTTGAGCATTGCGTACTTCGGTGAGTGAAATAGGTGACGATACTGTAAAAAGATGCGTGACGGTTAGATAAAACTGATTTTACTGCTTAATGACTATACTTAAATCGTTGTGTTTCTATCTCCACTTTCTTCGCATTAAAATTAGTGAAAATGCTTTGGGTTGGGTTGATTTGTTTCTTTATGTTGGTCTCGAGTTGTTTGAGGGGAATACTAGCAAAACTATTCCAGGATACAAGCTCCAACTAAGAATACATCTTGAATTGAAAGGTTACTCCATAAAAAATAGTGGTTCAGTATCAAATCAGGGAAAATTCACTCCCCATTTGCTTGCAATCTCAGGAATTTAAAAATCCCTTTGATTGAATGGAAAATTATACAGATTGCTCACTCTACTGCCCCACAAACCATCGAGAAAAATCCTTGTTCTAGGCTTGAAAAACAGGAAAAGGAAATCGTAAGAGTGCACAGTGTATAATTTATCTACTATAATGTTATAGATGCATTCCAATGCAGTTATCTGTCAAGAATACACCGATGATCGCTTCAAAGTGCAATACCTTTAGGTCATGCACTTCTAGAGCAAACCATTCATTAAAAAAGTCAATCAATTCTATTGGAATCATACTAATTATATCACAGATACGTTATGTCACATAAATAAAGGGATAAGTAGATTAATCTGATCCGTCTTTGTTTACATTTTATTGCGTGCTATTTCTACCAATTTTGAATATGTGGTTTCAAATTCTTTAGTGAACTAAAAGCCCAGTTGAATATTTGTAAAAACCGAAGAAAAATACCAGTCGCGCCAGACTGCAATGGTAATTACTTTTGAACTTGCTAAAGGAGAAAAAAAAAGTAGACTACATAAATTTGCAGTGTCCATGGTACATAAGACGAAGAAACCTGATTTGTACTGATATATTGGGGACAATAATAATGGTTTTCTGATTTCCACCTAGTTGATTGTTTTAATTACAGTGGAGCGTCAAATGCCATCGTCATCTTAAGCTCACATAGTATTGTATGAAGCGTTATAACATTTATAGCTAATTGCTTCTCTGAGTGCTGAAAATTTTTGTTTTTCTTCTAATTTTTGTTTCATTTTGGTTTTACAATGGTCAGTACAATGTGGTGACTCACATTTGGAGCCCACTTCTCCTACCAAAGTGTTCGGAGATAAACTTATTTTTTTGTCCAGCAACTTGTTAGTTGTTATTTTAAATCGTATTTTGTAACATTTGATTCGCATAACTAATATGCATTCACATTTTGAACTTGAGTGAAATCTCATAGTTAATTCATCTGCAGGCTTCGAATGCGTATCATCTTGGGGTGTGATAGATTTACTGAGCGGAAGTGAATGTTGGCTAAGCAACACTACGTCAAGACGAATTATTGATAGGTACCCACCATGCACATTCGTTTTCGAGGCTAAATATTATTAAATTTTCCAACCGACAAAAGTCAGTGAAAATGCATCTTAGAAATAAATAAAAATATTGAATAAATATTGAATCATAATTTTAGCACGCTAGTTTTCAGAAAAACTACTAAAAGGGGTTTTGAATGCCAAGTCTCAAAACTCAAACTTTCCGACGTTTCGCAAAGTTATGCTACCTACTCTTTTAAAGTTTGAGGGTTTGTTTTTTCATAACACTATCACATAATAAAAGAAACAAAAGCCGAAGACTATTTTTCATTAGCCTTGGTATGTATTCTTATCTATGAGGAAGTAAAATATTTAATAAACCATTTTGGAAATTTTTTAATGATTCGTAATTTTTTAACTTTTCATCATGAAATCACGATAGTTACCGCAGTGCTAGGGTCTGTTGAGAAAACACCATCAATGAAATTTACAGGTGGGATGAAGCAAAAACACTTTCATATTGGCTTGGTCGTAAACCACTTAACAAGTACGCCGTCAATAGGGAATAATAAAGAATAAATATCTCTAGTCCCAGACTAGATCACAGTTGCTGTGCCACTTGTTCCAATCGATATAATGATCAAGATAAACATGAGCGAACAAGTGTATTGTAATTTTAAAGAAGTGTAGTAATTCACTTCGACCGGTGTGTACAGCATTCCGTGGAATCAGTTTAATCGATTAATTAGCATTTTATTCGAAGACAACGCTGATCTGCTGAGGTTCGTTTTGTTGCTGCTTCCTCGTAAAGGTGATGGCTTTGTCACGATCTCTAGCAAACTGCAATAAAAGGGAAATTTTATACATACTCCTTTCAGGAGAACGATGCCCTAGGTTAGTTGGCTGAAATATCATCCTCGGCCTTCAGATTTCTCAGCCTAGCGGGCCTAGCGGGAAATTAGGGAAGGTAGGTTTTTTTCCTTGGTGTTTTTTTTATCATTAGTATAACAATATAACAATGAATGCAATCTTTGAGTGTAATGTGAGATGTATTGGGGGCCGGAGACAAATATATAAATTTAATATAGCATGCGTGTAAAGGTATTTTGGTATCATTATGCGCGGACATGTAGGGTAATTTTAAAAATAATAAAATCGCATTTTTGAGCAATTATTTTGATGACCTAATGTTTCTAAGTGTATCTTCGAGACGACTGTGGGGCCAGTGGGGCCTGTGGGGCCCATAAAATCAAAAGAAAATAGCCCTTGATTTGTTTAGTTTCAAAACCATTTTCTTTATTTTCTTATATTTAAAGGTACTGATATAAATTTATTCCAGGCTATGGCAAATGCACCACTCCAAATTTATTACTGACATATTTTAAAATATTTTTGAGTTTATTTTGATATTATTTTTGCTTGAGTTACTTGTTCTGTTTTCATTCTCTGTATTTAATTTCTTCTTCTTCTCCGTTTTCCTTCGCTTATTTCCTCCTCTGCTCTTTTTACTTAATCTCTCGATATCTTTTCATCTTCCGTGATTCTACTTCTTTCTTCAGCATCGTTTCTAGTTATATTCATCCGTTTATCTCTCGGTCTTCCAGTCCTCTTTTTTAATACTTGATCTTGAATTCCCTTTTCTAATTCTCTCCTATTCTCTCCTCACTTTTACCACACTATTTCATTGTTCTAAAAGATTTTATATATCCATGAGATCTTATTAGGTACCTAAGAAAAAGTGGCAATAACTTTCGTGAAATCGTGTTTGGCAGACACTTAGATCTTGGAATTTTAATTGTGATCTGTCGATAAATCGATTTTGAACATAAAAACAGTTTTATTTCACATGCGACAGCAATATTACGCTATTTCTAATTTAGCGGTGTGACGAAAACTGGGGATAGTATTAATCGAACGTACATCCAAAAAGAAAATTTTCACAAACTTTGACACCAAAAGTAATAAATTCTGAGCCTATTTCTTAAATCCGCTCAAGAATCGGGCGTCATTTGAAAGATGGACCCGCCTAATGAATATCAATGCAACGAAACGTGAACTGGATTCCATAACGGTTTAGACACCAACTGATTCTGCACTTTTGAAATTATCTCGGACATCACAAGGAAATAACCTTGTTTTTCTTGGCCACACCACTTAGTTAATTTGCCCCGAAATCAATAGCTGGTTAATAAGTATTTTGTATTTTTATTGACCGAACGTGAGACTCCTTCCCAATCTTTGATTACTCTTCATAAATTTTTAGAAGATACTAATTGTTTGTAATTTGTTTAATAGCTTATAATGATGTATCCTATCCAAGCGGTTTGCTGCTTGCTTGCTAACCAAATTTATTGATAACCTAAAATCAGAATCAATTTACAAAACCAAATTGAAAGCCGACACCGTACAAACAGGTCTGCTCTCGCCACGAAAATCCAACAAAATGAAAGATTCCATCCGCGTTACATCTCTTCTTATTACCTTTTATTGACGCCGAACATTTGGTACATACCTTCTTGTATGTAAAAACCATTGGAGCTAATCTTAGTAGATAAGTGGAGCAGGGGCGGCTCGTGAGGGAGGTCTGCAGGGCTGCAGCCCTCCCTAGCTTTCCGGTGTAACAACATCAAATAATCTCTTTCTTAATATTTTTTCATGGAATTTAATTTTTAAATATAATATTTAATACATTTACATATTTATTTTCTAGACGTTTCATACATACATTTAAACCAGAAAAATATTTACTATTTAGTATTTAATTGTATTGAATCAGCGGTATTTGCTACGGAACGCGCGGCGTTGCAATTGAATAGCGAGCGGAATGCCGCGCGTCATGGCAGCAGTCATGGCGGCATACTCAATGGCAGCAGCACACTTCATACGAGCAAGCGCTCGGGCTGGAGCGAATGCAGCCCGAGCTAGCTACCATTCTATACGGTAAAGCCGGGAGACTCGCGGAGCTACGAAGTTTGCCAAGGTCACACTGCTTGCTTGTTGCGCGATGCTATAACGAATCTTCGGGCTGCTCGCAAGGCAGCTCAATGCAGCTCGATTGGGTGTCTCCGACCGGGAGTCCCCGGCTGACGAATTAACTAGCTGGAGCGATAACGCTCCACGGCCCGCCATGGTATCGTCGCCTCTGTTCCTTCCGAACACTAACATTAAACCAAAATATTGCCATAAAAACAATTGGACGAATTTTCGTTTATTTGAAGGGGGGGGGGGGGGGGGGGTTACATGCATTGTAAACTATATATTTTTTTTAGCAGACCCTCCCAAAACAACCGCCACGAGCCGCTACTGAAGTGGAGCAAGTAACAACACCGCATGATTGACGGTCAAGGGCGTCTTTCAGAGCTCTTGCGGACATCGAAGCAACTTGTAAAGTAGATGACCGCTTGACCCAGTAACTAGGTTTGTTACCATTGCAGAGACGGTGTTGTTGTCCTTCTGCTGCTGCTGCTGCTTGCTTCTTGCTGTTTTTTTCTTAATCTTTTCTGTCCGGTTTTATGGTCGCGTATGCTAGACGAACGATAATGTGGAAAAGATGAGCACAAAAAATATATAGTACCTGACGTAAACTTCATGGTGGACTTTCTTGTTCCAATAATCGGTCACTAGAACAATTCGTTTGCTTTTTTTTATCTTGGTTGGCACACTTGGAAATCTCTGCTTTACATTTCCTTTTGATCCATCTAATCTGCTTTTAATGTTTGCTATTAAAGGGTTAGATTGTGTACTAATTTCAAAACATGGTTTTTCCTATTGTTTAGCTGTGTTCAATGATATGAGTTATCAAGTTTTCGGGATGGCAACTTGTTATTTTTTTCAATGCTGACCATTCATTAGGTACGAGGAAAATTGAAAAATAGTTTATAATATGTCAGTTGCGAAGTGAAGTTAGGAAGAACTCCAATAGAAACGCAAATAAATTTTTCAAAATACCGTTGAAACGATAGAAATGCTTTTGTATATTAGGTTTTATCGCAACTTATGCCCATCTCAATAATTAAGACCAAATCAGCGATAAAATACATTGATCATTTTCTGTATGAGACAGAGCACGCTTCTATTCAGCCTTCGAAGACGGCATGGCACGACCTTCTTCGTCGCAATTGCAGCACCGAGTAATGAGTCTACTCTGTAGTACTTCGCCTTGATACTTGAACGCTGGTGCACTCACCTGCAATGCTTCTAAGGCCACTCACCTTTGATAAACCATGTTTTCTTCGGAGGCGCCACCTGGCAAGCAGATTGTAAACTTAAAGCCAACCTCTTCCAATGAATGCGGTGGGAAGTACTAAGTTTTCCCAGTAGGTGTCGCGTATGTTAAATGTTGTATTCCTTCACGATCATTTTTATGTATGTTTGAAAATCTATTGGGGAAAAAAATGAAGTGTTAAGAGCAAATAAACTGAAATGGTACTTGTTCTGCTATTTTCCAACCTTTCCCACTCAGCGACGCGACAATTTAGATAATTTAGATAACAAGCTTTACTCAGCTTTTCCATCTGTGAAGCAGTTTATATCTACAGCTTAATTTCAGATTTGTAAGCCATAAGATATTAAGATAATTAATGGTTTAGTGTCTGGGAAATGGAGTTGAGTTTTCAATCCTTATTTATAATCTTTATTCATACATTTTTCAAAAAATTGAAATACAGTGAGATTAATGATGACAACAACCACAATTACCTGTGATTTAAATGGTTTTTAAGGTGTCTAATGTATTCTATATTTCCTATTTCCGAATAACTATGAATGCATGCAAAACTGAATTAGTACCTACAATTTGGGGGTTGTTGGGGGGTACATAAATCATGTGTTATAAAGCTAGCAAACGTTTTCAGTAAGTATACAAAATTATCTAGGCTATAAATGATCTCGTTTGATAAATAAATAAATGGAGGTACTTTTCACATAACTGATAACATCAGTCTTCAAAATACTCTAATAGAATAATTAAATACTCTTTAACTTATTCGTGCAAGTCCTATTCGAAAACGAACTAATGGTAACTTAAATAAATCTCTTCTCTTTCCTTACAATAATGTCTTGGCTAACATGATGGCATCTCAAACAGACTCAATTGTCGGGAAGACAAAGTGGAATGTACACATTCATTTGCTTAATACTATTCCTAAGACTGATCAGTTCTGATATTGTTGGTATCCTTGATAAGCCAACTGCTGGCCGTCAAAGTGCTCGGCAGGGGTGTCCGGATCCCTGAAGGAGACTCCTCCCGAGTGACTGGACGGTTTCGCATCTGCATCCCTTCCGTAGCTGTTTCCACCGTTGTAGTAGCCGCTCTTGTGGCTGGAAAAGAATTTAAGAAATTTGTTAGTGGTTTCCTGAATTTGACTTACTGGTCGTTTTAATAAAATACTCGTATTTATAGTAATAGATATACATTTCATAAGAAGGCATGTTCAATTAAATATACCTTCATCATTTCAGCTAAGAGTTATTACCAAAATTTATTTATGTCATATCTAATTTGTTCTACATATATTTTTGATGTATATCTGGAATCTACAACTTATTATTGTGTGGCATCTAGCAACTGGCAGTAAAATTAACTGGAACGTTCCACTATTTCCAGCCTAAAGGAGGTGGGTATCTTGCTGTTAAATTTCGGGGAGCTAAAAGTCTGAATTTTAATTTTAGTTTTCATATATTACTAGTTACTACCCAAACACTTTAAATTGTCTGTAAATTATTTCGCACGTGGGAAGCAAAGAGATTCGCCTTGTTAAAAATATTCGGTGTTCAATCGAGAAGTCACGAATGTCGAATTTAATTTCTGTGATGAGTCATTTCTAATTGAGTGAAAGGGATGGGACAAACGTTCTGATTTGTCATGTACTACGTGCGCATATATAGGTACACATGTGATAAATGCATGCTAATGTGAAATAGAAAGTATGTCAGTCATGACAGATGGGGCTAGTGTACTTAAGAAATTCACAGAAACTTTCCAGTATAGCTATGCATACAAGTTTGCAATTGCAATTGTAATTTTGGTCAAACCTGCTAAACTCTTTTGGTATAAGTGTATTTGACTCACGCAGTACAATGATTCAGAGCAAAGTTACAAAAAAACAATGAAATTTGCTATTCTGATTAACTATTTCGGTGGGCTGTTCATTGGATGTCGTCAGCTGTTATCTCACAAGATTTCTAGAGTGTAATACAGAGAAATCACGCGCGTTTCTGTGTGTGCACTACCCCCTGCATTTAGCCGAAACATTCAGAACCATTAACAGCCAAATACCAACGTTCAGAATGACATTATGTTTTGTCTATAACATTTATGCCTTTTATATCTCAGCTACTCCATACTCAGGATGGATATCAATATTAGTGGACCCATAATGTCTCTATGCACATTGTTATTCTGTCGCTTATCACGATTTACAATCTTTATGACCGAATCTATCCCATGCCAGTGCTAACCACGAGCGAGAGGAGCAGTCTGGAAGCAGTCGCAATGTTAGTCCCTTGTCAACCACCGGTAGGAAAGGCGGTGTACAATATTATTTCCTACTTTTACTATAATACTTTGTTTATAGTAATTGAAAGTGCGATTAATTTTCAGTTTCAGTTTCGTTCTCGATAGTTGTTGATACTTAATCACTAAGAAATAAGTCATCAGTGGTCAGACTTGTTTTTGCAATGATTAAGCAAATACCGCTGCAAAATCATGTAGTCCGCCATTGTGTCCTAAAATGTGCATCGAATTCAAGTAACCATTCACGTTAGTTTCGTTCTGCCACGCAGAATTTGATTGAATATGTTAATATTCAAGTAGACACGAACTTATAATGTGTAGTTTCTTAGTAACACACGCAGTATCACTAGTGAAATGCACGTTTGGAGTCTAGTGTATATTGAACGTGTCACTACAATGTGTACAGTGTGCTTCGAACTTCAAGTCTCTCGCCTGGATGCTGTGAGATGACCCACCATCGTGTCCGTGAATCTCAGCGAGTCTGGAGAGTAATGTAAGCCCTACATTCCATTTTACCCTGTTTGGATGGTTGTATACTTTTGCTAACGGTGCAATGTGTAGCTACCCTGTAGTGTAGCTACCCTGTAGTGAAGCTACCCTGTAGTGAAGCTACCCTGTAGTGAAGCTACCCTGTAGTGAAGCTACCCTGTAGTGCATTATCAACGCAACAATCTAACATTCGTGTGCGTATGGAATCGTGTGCTTGACAATAGTGATAATTTTGTTTCCAAAGGTATGACGGCCGAACTCCATTTGCTCATTGCATGCATAGGTACTTCTACAATTTGTGTTCATAGCGACCACCGTGGTGGATGACTTGTTTATATTGCGACTATCGCTACCTGAATATTGCTAGTATACTATCTTCAATAGCAAATAGTTTGGGAACGTATAAATAAAATTAACTACGAGGCTAAAGTTTATAATGTAAATCATAGAGGCATAAGCTTAACTAATGTTAGTATGCTAAACATCTGATGGACCAGTTCACCCTTACTGGTAACCATAAGTTTATGTTAAGTTATTTCCCATGGTAAAATGATAAATATACCAGTGGGTTAGCCCTGCCGTGACCCCGCGAAGTGAACTCACCTCCCATAATGACCTCCAAAGCCCACGCCCGCCGGGGAATATTGCGGGGGCTGGTTGTAGTAGCTGCTGCCGCCGCCGTAGCTGCCAAAGTTCGACTGCAAGTCGGGTTTGCACAGCTTGAAGAAGCCGATCAGACCGGGGATGACGAGGGCAAGGAATCCGAGGAGTTTCTTGAACGAGGCGAGGCCGAGGATCAGTGGCAGGAAGAGCAGCAGCTTGAGCTTGAACAGCTTCAGGATGACGAGCATGGGGATGAGCAGCTTCTTCAGGCGCAGGCGAGCTAGGAAATTGAAAGAAAACGGATTAGTTCGTTGGGTAAGGCTAGCTTGGATGTGACCGTCAAGAGTATGGTCGCGTGGCCATTGTCTGAGTTTGTTTCTAGTGCTTATAGGGCATTGGAAAAGTTGACAGAAAATGTGAAAAACTAGAAAATTTTGGCACGTCTTTGCAACTATGAACAATGTTAAAATTTCCCTCGGTTGATCATTATAGTGGCGTAATTTACACCATATTAACCGAATATCTTGAAGGTAATTGCAACTTAATGTTAGCATATAAATAATTGCACTCTGTACACTCTTAAGTCTACCAGTATACCAACACTCTTTTATAATTTTCATATTAAGCTAATACTTATGCATTTAGCAAAAATTTGATTCTGTTTGCTTCGAAATTCCCCTGATTTCCGATATACTTTGCTTGCAACAATACAAACAGATCAAAGAAAACGCGCATATTAATATGCTCCATTAACGCCATGCACTCGATAATGCATCTATAGTTTACTGGGGCACCTTTGCAGATGCTAAAATTCTAATTGGTTACCATCTGCAATCATAGCGGCTTCATTACAATAAAACACCAGCATGCGTGAAGCGAGACGGTGTTAATTGCGTTCACCTTTATACACAGTGCGAAACCTAAACGAACAAAAATTACCCAGCAATGCGGATGTCCCAATGGCACTACCAAACACGACGGTGTCGTCGCATTGGAATCGCAATGAATCACGTGACGGACAGGCCACGATACTCACATTTCTTGCTGTCGGACTTATCCTCCAAGATGTCGACTTCAGAGGCGATCTCGTCGATGAATCGCGGCGAATAACGTCCGTATTCCGTCACATCGTCCGCGAACGCCACCTCGATCGCGTTCGACTTCAAAAAGCGCTCCGTCTTGCGCAGCATAAACTTGACAAATTGGTCCCATTCGGGCTCGTCTGCACGCGCCGACCCCGAGAACTCGTAGGGCTCGGTGTGCAGCGAGCGCAGCTGCGACTGCGGCATCCGCACGACCCTCGCGTTCTCCGTCAACACGTGTGTCTCGCGGCCGAAGAAGTCGTCGAGGGTGGCGAGGGCGCGCGACTTGAAGCACTCGGCCAGGTCGCCGTTGAGACACATCGAGTTCACCTTGGCTAGGTAGGGGTCGACGTCGATGCCGGTGCCGAGGCCGATCAGGTCGAACAGACTCTTCTCCTGACGGACGCCGCGACCCTCGTTGGCGCTGCCACCGATCAGGCCGTACGTCTTCGGGTCAGTGCCGTTGTTGAGGAACTTGAACACGTTGCTCACCGTCTTGTCGGTCGACTCGAATTTGATTTGACTTGCACTTTCTTTGCCCGCGACGGCGACGACGGCAGCGGCGACGACGAATAGCAACGCGGCGATTTTCGAACGTGGCGCCATTTTGAATTTGCTCCTGCTTTTTTCGGCGCGATGGCACCTGTTTTGTTTGACAGAAGAGCGCGAGTTAGCGTGATTTAGCGCGAGTTAGCGTGTGTTAGCGAGATTGGCGGCGAAATGGCGGACGCTCGGCGGCGGTGTTGAGGTTAGAGTGTGTTGTTCTCCGGCGGAGAGACGCGCTGATAGAAAATGATGTGCCGTTAGAGTCATCGGATTCAGACGGAGAAACGGGACTGAATGGCGGCGCGATCAGCTGTTCGTTCTATAGCCGGGCAAACTACACTATGCTGCTGGTTGCTGGTTGCTGGCCTTACAGCTAAGAAACTATAGTTTTTTAAATGTTTTATTTCATGAATTCTGTGAAAGACCCCCCACCACTAGCCTGATTTGGAGAAGCGGGGCTCTTGGGAGATGATTTGATGAGTCAATTTTACGGTTTTCGCAGAATCAAGAGTTAATTGCCAACTATTTACGCACCGGCTGTTTCGATACTGCGTTCCGCTGAAAAATATAGACCGTACTTTCTTCACTCTTTAAAAATCATCTTTGATAAATGACTTGTCATCACGAATGGGTATTTATTTTGATTTTAATTAACCCCCACCCTGTGCAGGTTAGTAATTGTGTGCGTTTTCGATAATCTTGATGCGCTATAGAGATGATCTAGAAAGTTGCCTATGAGTAGTATCTTCGTTTGAACAAGTCACGTAAGCCATCGAAGAAAACTCATAGCATCATTGGCTCGCCGCTAAATGCAATGACCCTGCTGAAGATATTTGTGGGTTAATAGGATAGATTCTAATTTGTGATGCAAGAAAAGTAATAAGTTGGTATCCTTTGTGGACCGAGATGATGAACAGATGGCAAACACCTTAGTGTTGACCGCAGAAAGTGACTGCCGTGGTATGGTATTGGAAGCTGGGGGGGATTCTGTAGGATGTATATATACTGCTCCAGTTCTAGAAGATTGAGTCCTTCTTGCGTTCAGCTGGTCACGTGCTTGACACGTGGTGGCTTGTCACTGTCAGTGTCACTGACAGATTGTAAGATTGAGAGAAGTGAGTTATTTGGCTAGATGCTCGTGGAGGTAATTAGGGTTATAATAGAAAATGAAAAGAAAAGTGCAAGAGTGCTCGATATTGTGAATTATTGGTTCGTTTAGGTGAGAAATGTTAGAGAGAGCCAGACCAGGTTCTGAATATGAAATGTCACTTCTAGCTGAACGAAGAACGAAGAAATGGAAGCTTAAGTAGCCTTGGCACATGCCAAAGTGCATGTCAATTTCAATTAGAATTTATCGTACAACTTCAAGCCAATCGCCACCAAATAAATTTTCCTGGGGCAAGCGGTTTCCAAACCCCACGTCCCTCCCCCCTCACAATCAAAATTTTCAATTGGGCAGTAGGAGCGCACCACGTTAAAGCCTACCAAATTAAATCATTTTTTAGCTATCTGTAGCCAAATTTTCACACACCTTAGTATCAGAAATTATATTGTTATTTTCTCAGAAAAGACACTTTATTTCTGCTATTCGATAACTGCAAGCAATGAGTATTTCACGCCACCCCTTTTCCATTTCTAGAACCGTTTCTAGAAAATGTACAGCGATATTCCCACGACCTAATGACCTTACCATGTACCACCAACCAAATCCGGCCGTCATTTTACACCACTCCACTAAAAAAAAATATGTTGCATGTCACTCACCAAGTTGACTTCCTCCAATAGATCGGTGAACACCAACTTTCCGCCTTTCTGCTGAAGGGGAATTTGATCACGAAACTGTAAAATCGACTTCTAGTCGACGGTCTCCATCCAAAGAAGTCACAATCTGCTCTGAGTCCAAGTTGGCATCTACATTCGGCTATATACCGCGACACGTCCTGGTTCGGGGAAATATCCAAGAGCCGAGGTTACTACATTAGGGGTGGGAGTAATCGGTGAGGATAGACTTAGAGGTTAGGTAAGCTGCGGCATGGAGACAAAGCTATTATCAAACGATCCCAGGTGGGATAACCCAGTGAAGGGGAAAGGACTTTCTTATTACGAATCAGTGAAAGTTAATGTAGCCAAAACGAGCCCTGGTCCGGTATAGTTACATTGAACTTGTGTGCGGATGATTTGTTGTGTTTTTGTGAGGTGACTGGGAACAATGGTTTGAAATGCGACGTCTTAATTGGTGGCTAACGCTTCTAAAACGAAATCACACTTTTCATGCTTTTAAGGGACGAGATATTATTAATTCTTATCTTATCTTATCTTATCTTATATTATCTTAAGGCTGTCAGAGTGCCCCATGAAAATTTGACACAACTTATTTTATGACAGCCCTAAAAACAGGACTACAATGAAATATCAGTTGAATATAGTTAATTGTAATATTTCACCCCCAACGCTGAAAAGCGAATAAATCCAAAACTACTCGCAACAATTTGGAGACAGGCGCGCATTTTTCACTATTTTGGGCGCCACCTGAGTTGGCCTTCAAATGATAATCCAACTCTAGATTTCTCGCCCAAAGGGAACCAGCCCCAAGATTTCTATATAAGTGAATAGCCCTAAGGTTGAATTGAAACGCTTCGTGCATGCCAACCGTTGATAGAATAAGGACAAACTGAACGCATTTAAAAGTTCAAAATTATAGCAAAAACATTATTTGTGATCTTTTCCACCTCATGCTCTATTCGGTTTGTGACTTTAAAAGTCAAGCATCACGTCGAACTCGTTCGAGTTTCCTCTGGATGCGTGGGCGAGACCGGAAGTGTAAGACGGCGCGGTGATCTCACACATCGGATGGGGTGAAAGTTTGCTGAGTGTACACCGCGTGCATACAGAACATTACACGCCGACACTGACAGCTATTAACACGATAGCAGACGTCATTTTCAATGTGATCTCTTGTCGTTTTAATGGGCCTAAGCGTGGATTTCTCCGGGTTAGATGCAGCTGGTGAATGACCTGAAACCGTGATGCATTTTTAGACAATTTTTTTAAGCACAGTTTCAGAATTAATTTTTATGTGTTTCGTTGCATTCGTGACTTTTTGGTAGTTGAGTCCAATTATTTAGGGTATCACCAGCATTTTAAGGATTACCGTTGCTTCCAATTGTGCATTTTTTAAAGATGCATATGAGTGATATTTTTGTTCTGCATTTTACGGTTTTTCTGGCTTAAGCCATAAAAAATATATATATTCATATCATTATCTTATAAATCGCATGCCTCAAATAGTGCAGATTTTACGGTGGTTCAGATTGATATGAGGTAAGACGATCATAGGCGTAGATATAAAAGTTGCTTATGTAACATCGCCAGCCAGAAAAACCCATTCTCATTCGGGTCAGTTAGAAAACCGAGCTCGATTCCTAGGAATCCGAAACTTGAATTCGCAACCTGATAATTTTCCAAGCGCAATCTTATGCTAATTTTTCCTGCGTTTGAGATATTAATTAACGTAAGGCGGTGCTTGCACAGGTTTCATATCGTATCCATTTATTAAAGAACTCATAGAGAAAAATAAATAACAACCATACATCGACAAACATTCAAATAAATAAATAAATAAGTTAGTTCAATTTAAGAAAAGAAATACAGATTATCTCTCAGACCAGTACCGCCCAAAATTAATAATCCTTGATCGATTGCCAAAGTCAGTCATGGGTTGTGTTTTAGGATTTTCAAAAGAAACACATGACGAAGTTCTACAATAGTTTTGAATTTGCACTGCTCGCGGTGGAGGTGCCGGGTGTTGTGATAAAACGTCCTTGAAAATGTAAACAGATTGAGTGTTACGGACGAATTTAACTTCTAGTGCCGTAATTTCGGTGGGAGGGTATTCAGTGGCTTTATTGGGAGTCGAAAAATATTTCAGAAACTCTGCAAATTCCGAAAGGGTCGAATTTTTTCTATTTTTGACGAGGTCTTCTAAGGAAAAAGACAACACTCGCTGACCAAAATCTCCAATGTCCTTATGAAAAAATCAAGAACACGCGGCCACAATTCCCCGAATAATTCCCTGATGCACTTGTCAGATAAATGCTTACGCGTCATCGCTCATTTGCAAGCCAACGTGTTGCGAAACAGAAAACAAACAATCAACTTGCTAGCTCTTACGTGTCACCCCTGATTCGCTGACCGAAACATGACACCCAGGGGTTCACTGCTTTCTTTCTTTGAATCACAAGCCAACCGAGTACCAAACGGTGTATTTTTCGTTGTAAAACCTTTCCCCGGTAACATTGCTGTTGTGCAATTTTAGTCTCAGATCGAGGGTGAAAAATGGGTGGCAATGCCATGGTGTTGACGTCGGCTGTTGACTTTAAATAATGAAGTTAATTAGTTAGAACGTTTGGACAGAGTAATAACTCTACAATTTTGCCTGCTGGTATTGCCAAAATCTTGGCATTTTCCCCAACCTAGCCATGAACTTTAGCGTCCTTTGTGAACTGACGTTCATGAAATTTTCAGTGTAGGAACCCGATTCGAAATCTTTGAAATAAGAATGACTTCGTTCTTAAACCAAGCCAAAACGTTTTTTTGTATATCGGTATCCACAAAAGTATTGCTTTTTTCTACACTCAACAATATTTTTCGACTAAACGACTGAAAATAACAAAGAAAATAACGAATTCGCAACATCTATAAATCGGTAGACGAATATCAACCTTACATACAACGAGTATTTGCACGTAGGCCCGAATCACACCAACAAATCCGCAAAGCTTTCCTGAGATTCACGCTATCCGCCTCCTACCACCCTACGGCTTGCAAATGACCAACGCTGAGCAGAGCGTACTCATCAGCACTCCTGAAGATGGCCGACCGTGCGCTGCCGAAACGTCGAGAAGACTGCTCCTATTCAGGACCACCAACTCATCCCAACCGAGCACGACCGTGAAACCATCAACTACACTCTCCTCTCACCCATCCACCCCCGGCGATCAACTGCCCCCCAGTTTCAACTCGTCCGCTACACTCTCCTCGCGCGCCAGCATCTGCCGCGCCAGCCGCCGCGCCTGTACCAGTTTGTTGATATCGTTGTACGTCTTCACCATCGGTGGGTGCGCGGTGCTGGCGCCCATGTCGCACGCAGGGTGCAGCAGGAAGCAGTCGGCGCCGTCCTGGCCGTCCTTTGCCGCCTTCATGTAGCGGAAGAAGCGCAGGATGTCCGCGTTGTCCGAAGACGGCTTGCGGAGCTCGTTCAGCTCGCTGATGGAAGGAGACAGAGGTTGTTTTTAGTGTTTTTTTTTTTCCAGAAAAACTATTTTACTTAGTGAAACTGGTACCCAGTTGAATAGTTTTTATGAAAACTATCGTGCTAAGGTTAGGAAAATACATGAGTCTTAATAATGTAATAGGGAGGTTGTCGTTAGTGGGGCAGGTTTTCTTTGCTTTTTTACTTCACGAGACCAATACATCGATTCCATTAAATCAAAATTCTATCATAATGATGTCTGCCCACTCGCTATAGCCAGGTAGAGCGATTCGGATTGTGATTTCCCTACCTTCATTTGTTATTGAGCAGAGCTCATTAGTATTTGTCCTTTGTCCTTTGTCCTATTTGTCATTATAAGCGTTACTGTCACTATTAGCAGGGTTTCAAATGTAGTCAATAAATCTACTCCTAAAATCATGCAAGTGATGGAAGATTTTCCTACGTGCAAAAAACAAAGAAAAAGTTCAAAAATTCGAATGCAATGAAAATCGGTGGAAAATATTAGTTGTTCTCGAGGAATTCTGTCTGTGGACCAAAAGATGACGCGACGCGGAAACTTCAGATTGCTGATTCCTATTCAGCTGCACTGACCAATCAATTACAACGATCAATTGCCAGGAATAAAGCCCAATTCAAAACAACCTGTAAACATCACGTGACGCACTATTTTCTATTCGTAAACCTACTGGCGTATAACCTACTGACACCTTGCATTCATTCAAGAGCATATCCATGAGGCTGGCGACTGGACCAGTCGATTTGTCTTACGGGTCAGTACGACACACTTCCTCGCGTTTCAACCAACGTTGTTTGTATAGTCGGAATTGTGATTAATCATAACAGGTATTTGAAACTTAACATAAAGGGCCAACAGGACCTAAACTTCACATTATTCACTGAATAACTATCGTGCCAGATTTTCGGTATGTAACAAATTATAGAGCAAATCAATATTTCACCGAAAATTTCCGGTGATTCTAGTTTTTAACCTTCCTAGGACCGATAATTTAGAAAATTTGGCACATCGTCTTCACATCGAAAACAGCTGATTCACTGGAGACGATAAATTAGGATTCAAATTCTCTGGCATCTAATTATGTCGAGAAATTCAAAGCCACACATGCAGCATGCTGATGACCATTTGAAAAATTGCTTTTGTGTCTGCTGACATAGAATTAATCACAATCATCTGCTCGTCGAGTGGCTTAAACTGGTCCAAACGTCGCTTATTTCGTTGAATAAGATGCTGTGTCAATTGAGTTTTGACCACCTCCAATTTATTTAATTGAAATGGCTCGCTAGCTTATTTAATTTTTCAAGAATTGGAGCCTTAATTGCAACGATAAGTGTTGAGAATGATTTTGTTATTGCCTGCTTCAAATGCGCCACGCTGAGCGAAGTTTCATTAGGGAAAGAGTACACCACAAAACTCATTAAAGTCATGTAGGCTAATAGCACAGCTTCGCTGATGTCGCTGCCATAAACCACCCGTTTCAATTTGTATGATGAAAGATCTAAGGATAAGAATTAAAACTGGTATCCTCTTTTGTGATAAATAGAAAATAATTTTAGCGTTTTGAATAAGGTGATGATTAAGTCTTGCTATTTTCCTTGGAATGTGTTTATGTACAGTCGAAAAAAAAATCATAATAATTGTCAGTATTTATCTAATACTGCTCGAGAGTATATTTTTCAAATAATAGTGTACGCTCGATTCTTGTCAATTGACTGGATGATTCTAAAATCGTTTATATTGTACTTAAAATATTTGTTCAATTAGTGCCTTGAATAAAAAATATAATTGATTGCATTAATTTGCATTCCAACGAATTGGGCACGTCATTAATCGCATTTTTACCGGCGTCGGCCCCGATTTAGCTCGCGTGCAAATCATTAACCTGATTGGCTTGCGCCCGACACTCGACCTTGCGCATTACTCCAGGTCGGCGTGACCTGCACCGGCTGCAGATCACGAAGAAAATCGTTCCATTGTTCTCCGATGGCAATGAGTTAATAACGCTTATTACGTTCGATCGCGTGGTGGTTGTTTCTGGTCGCAAGTAAATGTGCTTGGTCTCGATATGAATTACCGAAATTTACTCTGTAGAACCTTTCGTGTGTCCACTTCCAAATCTGCTTTCAAATTGTGAGACAAGGAACTGTTTTTTTTTGTGGGTAATTACTTTTAACCCATATTTTTACGAATATTCCCTCATTATTTCCAAATTATTATACTTTTTACCTGCTTCCTCGTACGTATAATTCTAAATAATCGCACATGCCGGACTGTATTGCTATTTTCTGGGCTGGACCACATCAATAGTCCTATTCCACTCAGAGAAAAATGACGTAAGATATCCACTGGACGTACTACCAGTTTGAGCTCTTCTGAATAAAAAAGGAAGATACGGAAATCACATCACTACCCGAATCGCTCTACCTGGCTTTAGCGAGTGGGTATACCATGACGTAATTTTGATCGAATTATGATTGAATGGAATAGGTGTATTGGCTGATACGCCAATTTTTCTTGTCCAACAAGAGCAAATTCTCACCCACTTGCAATATCATACCACTTCGCGAAAACCGTAATTTCCCATCACGCATTGATATGCACACCTCTGTAACCTATATCCATCTAGATGCTTAATGCGACATATCGACTTCCTACACACACGTTAACAAATACACACACACACACACCGACACACACCTAGAGCAGTATCTAGTTCTAGTGCATATCATGCTGTTGACGGTGTGGAATGCCCAGCACTTATTTGTATCCGATGACCTGGATACTGAAGAGACGTCTCAAAAGGCGATGGAAATTCATACGTGCGCGGGTACTTCGGCAAACACCTCCATGTCACGCCGATCGTTCCTGGTTCCGGGAACTTGGGGTCGCAAACATCCGGTCAACGTGATTTCTAATTGGCGAGATATCCACGACAGTTTCGCGGCCGAAGATTTTACGGGTTTCTAGACGATAATTGGATAAGATTCTACACTACTTATTATTTATTGAAATATCCATTTCAAAATGTGTATCTTTACCGGGATTTGAACCCGGATCGTTCACCTGTCCGGGAGTAAGCATTATCCAAGCATTGAGAATCCAACTATTCTGTCATTGGACAACCAACTAATAACAGCTTACTTTAACCAATAAAATTTTGTAATGGATATTTATTTTCTAATAATAAATATCTACTGTACATACAACGCGTACTTGCATTGAGGTTCGAATCACACGAAGGTTCTAACAGATCTCACACGTAAGAAAACGTTTCCGCTTCTCCGTTGTACGTTTCTCGATTACATTTTCAAATATTTGCCAAAATAACTACTTCCCACGCCTCGCGAGCAGCAACAACAACAAAAAATCGCCGTTACACCTATGAGTAATAAAATCCGAAGAAGGTGCGATACCACTCAAAACTCTAAACTATAATCAAAACAATATTAAGCAAAACCTCTCTCTACCCGGCTCTTACCGACTGAGCTGGGCCGACACCAGGTTGCTGTACGGAGCAAACTTTGCCGGATTGCGGTACATCGAGCAGACGAGTCGCTCTCTGCACTCCTCGTGATCGTAGCCGAGCTGCTTGTAGACGCTGTCAAGCCGCGAGAGCAGCGGACTGTAGAAGGGGTCGTAGTTGGTGAGCAGCAGCGACGACGAAGGGATGTTGTGGAACACTTTGTAGTCCTGCTTGGGCGTCTGGTGACGCTGGTAGTAGTTGGTGTTGGCGTTGTCGTTGTTCACGTAGCTCACTTTGGCGCTCGCTTGCGGCTGGTATCTGTTAGGGTGGATTTTAGACGGATTAGATTTTGGTTCGTGTATCATCTTGGCCGTCATGGGATGTGCGGTTCATTACCGGCGCTAATTGCGATGCTGATGAGATGCTTCGCGGATATCTTAAGCAATTCGTTCTCATGGTAAATGATATAATTTTTAATTGTGGGAAAACATTTAGGTTGCTCAATTGCAAGTAAATTTTGGCAAGCGTTTCTGAGTAACGGTATTTGAAGGATATCCTCTTAGCACGTCTGCATAATGTGACTTGTGCCATGAAGTGTTTCTACTAAATGTAGAATAGTAGATAAATTGGGTAAGTAGGACCAAACACCTGTGTGTGTGTGTTTTTTTTTATATGCAATGTATAAATACTTAGCCATGGGTCTTAATTTTGTTCGTGCTCCAAAACTGTATCAGGTGCTTTAATGACATGCACGTGTGATGTGTTTAACAACTTAAAAAGTAGTCGCCTTAGATCATATGCAATGAATATTTGCACTCGTGCCGATAAATGCGGAGAAGAAAAATGTCGGACGCTTGAACTTGAACTTGAACTTGGTGACTACCGCAAAGCTGAAGACAAAATCATACACTTGGTAAAATATTATATGCGTGTGCTTGTTTAATGAAATCATTCGGCTGTAGATGATATATCACGAGAGAGATAAGATCTGAAACATGTCTTGCACTCAAATTATATGTCTTTGGGCTAACACACCGATGCTACCTATATATGCTCTGTTTCTTCAAAAAGAAAGCGAATTTCGTAGATTGGTTTCAATGATTCCTCATACGTATCCCGCGTACAACCTCCCCAAATTTTCTTTTCCAACTCGTTCTGATTCTTCGGCGAGACATCGTCGGATCTTCGCCGAGTTTGTTAAGTGCGTTTATTATACCGTCACGCAATTATCTCTAATGAGCATTCATTATGAGCGAACGCATTCCGGAAACCAATGGACACGGGATTTTAATTTGTCTTCTGCACCTCTGTTTGTGTAGGTATTTACACATAGAATTTATTTAAAAAAAAAACGCATAGCTTCCGCTGAACTAAAATAGACCAACAAATGTAATCTGTGTCTGTCTTTCCCATGCAATTACCGGCACCATTCAGATGAACGCGCTATGAATTGCGTGCATCTTTATTGTAATTCGAAAATTTCAAATTGGTTACACTTAAATACCTTGACTGCGTTCCTTGCTAGAGTGTTCAACTTTAAGACTCGAAGCTGTCAGTGACGACAACGACGACGTCGATGCTCCTATTGCGTGCCTTTCCCATGCTCATCTCGCAAAGATCACCTCACAAATCAAGGCTATACTAGCTGACTACTAGCTAGCTAACAACACAATCTTCATATTAAGAAAAGTGTCCAGAGGAAAAACTCGCACTCAAGTAAAATGATACTTAGCAATTTTAAGATACTTCAATTTCTATGTATTTTTTCAGAAAATGAGCTCTATTTTTCAAAAGAAACCCTGGCATGCTTTTTAACTGATGATGATCACACGGGCAATTAACCAGAAGAAGAAACGAGCTGAAATGCACGAATTTTAAAACTACAGCCTCTTTCAATGGACCATTCCACACGTGCACCAATTAGTTTTTAAAAACTACCGAATCACGTGTTCTCAACAATATGTCCTACCAAATTTTAAGATCAAACTAAGATACCGACATTTTTGTTTTTGTCGTGTTTTTACTACGCTTTTTGTAAAAAAAATGTCGCTTAGTGCGGTTAAGCGATTAACTCATGAATTTTGTTCGCTTTGTTATAGGGGCGGTTCAACATTGAGTCTACCTATCTGTATCTTTGATTTGTGACCCATTTTATTGTTTCACAAGCATTTATTTTTCAAAATATTGAGAGTTGAAAAATATACCTAAGAAATGCCCGTATTGCGGTTGCACGATTCATTCGTGAATTTTGTTCGCTTTGTTACAGGGGTGGTTCTAAAATTATTGTACATGTGTATCTGTGATTTGTGACCCAGTTTATTGTCAGCTTGACGTGTCACAAGCGTTTATTTTTCAAAATATTGAGAGTGAAAAAAAAGTAGAAAATTGCAAAAAAAAAATATCACATCCTCACCTCGTATTCGGCGTCGCGTAGATGGACGAGGCCGGAAGCGTGCCGGTCGGCTGCTGGTAGTAACTACCAACGTCTGGGTAATTGAAAGAATATTTAGACTCTGCCGCCTTCAACCCCTGGCCATCATACTCGTTCGCCGTGTCCTTAAACTCGAAATCTTCGATCGTGTTCGTCGACTCCCCGTTAAGCCCACCACCGCCCGAGAGGCCTCCGACCAGCCCGCCAATCCCGCCCGAGCTCGACGCGAACGTGCTCACACCCTTGCCCACGATCTTGCCCAGACCGCCGAGGATGCTGGGCAGGAACATGGCGAGCAGCACGGACTTGGCGATCTGCGCCGCGATGAAGAATGGTAGTAAAAGCTTCTTGAGCCCGAATGCTAGGAAGCCCAACCCAAAGCCGGTCAAGAAGGAGCTCTTACCCGTCTCTGCTGCAAACAAAAATGTCGATTAGTTGTCAGAAAGATGCTGCTGCCTAAAGTCGTTGTCGTTTTAGGGAAATCTGTGTTTAGATCCGGGAATTGTGTGCGGTTATGTCTATATGAATTTAGTTTCGATCAAGGACCTTAAGTAAGTCGTGCAATCGTTGCCTGTGCATCGTTTTCCACCCCCTTTAATTCATATTTTTCAGATCGTGGCATACAAGAGGGTTAACTGGGTGGTTTCATTCTAGCAATCACTTGGCAGCAAAAACTTGGTTCCTATTTATATATATTTTTTTTTAATGAGCGTGATTCTGTATGCAATTGATACCAGCAAGGTTTTGGACCTCTGTAATAGTGCTTTCTCGATAGAGAGGTTTTTTTGAGTTCCGGGACATGTTTATTTCAAGAAAATTTTGAAAATTTGGGAATTCCACAGCTTTGTAATTGAATCCCTACAGCGCTCTTGAAATGTCATCATTTTCAGACTACATAATTTTGGTATTGAACTAAATTTGGTCAAATTTATTCCCAACTTATCGTCAACAAGAAATCGACATTGTAATCTTTCAAAGGATTCTACAAACCATCAACCACCCATAATTCTCTATTATCGTTTTTTTTAATTCGTTAGATGCTCGAAGCAGCCTCAAAAGAAAATAAGTAACTTCGTGACCCGCTTGAATCATTTCGTTTCGTATAGGAACGTGACTCTGTTTCATTTCCACGATCAAATCTTTTCTGCAGTCCCGATGACCTTGAAAGAATATTCTTTTTTCATTTTTCCACCAAATTTTCTTCAAATTGACAAACTCGTGGATACGACTATGTAATAGATAGCTGTCTGACTTGACGTGAGTTACAATGCTATACAGAGATTCGATTAAGTAATGTAGACCTTGCATAGATTCTGAATTGAAAGCTGCGAATGGTTAATAAGCGTGACTGCCATAATTGTGTTCATGCGTGTTAAAAAAAGACATTGCATCCTCCACGCATCTGTGAGCAAAGCAACTGATGTCCGTTAATTATCTTGTAATTTGTTAAGCGATAGCCACGCGAGTATACGTTACTTTGATTACCGATACGGCCCCAAAACAGAGTCAAAATTCGCGAGTATTTAGCTTCGTCTGAGATTGTTTACCGAAGTAGACCAGCTTTAATATCGTGGCCATCGTCACACCCCCTAGACAAGCTCGTTAAATTCTACAAGATCGTGATGATATTACCCACTGCGTTAACAATTTCGTCCGAAATTCTCATACCTCCCACATGCCCACGACTGTCAATCTAGCGTGAGTGTTAAGTAGGTTAAGACGTGATAAAGTTTGTTCTATTATTTCTGTTAAGTTGGCGTGATGATTTTGAATTTTTACTTTCGTAAAACGATTTTCAAGTTTATAGGGTCAAGATCAAGCGTACTACGATTGACCTCTTGGATAAATTTGTATTTCACGCTTAATTTCGCCTATACCGCGCGAATTCCTCGAAAGTGATCTATGTGATTGAAACACCGTTGTAGAAATGGAAAGGTGAACTGAATGATATTGAACATCATTAAACAGAGGCACATTTTGTCGTCAGTGATTAAATTAGTGATAAGCGGCTACGGTTGTGTTAAATCAAACGATTTTTATTAATTGAAAGATTTTAAAAAAATCAGTCCCACACTGTGGTATACTCACTGGGGTCGAAGTCCAACCACTTCGGCTTAAAAATGCCGAACAAGAAGCGCGCACCCCGCGCGACCGGCTTCAAAGACACCAAGTCCAACTTGACCACGTGGCTCTCCGTGTAGTCCACGATCCTCCTGACGACATACTCCTCAAGATCCTTGCTGTCGCCGGCCAAGTCGCCGTCCAAACTCCGTGCACCCGGCTTCCTCACGATACGCAGACCCCCGAAAATGTCAAACTCATCGTTCTGCAGAGTACGCTCGACCAAATCGACAATTTGCCGTTGACTACACGATGAAGCCAGCTTGGCGGCACAATTACGCTCTAAATTTGAGATGAAATTGTTCGTGATCGGTGCACTGTCGGACGCGATGGTTTGTTCTGGCGTTGATGCTGTCGTGGACGCTGCCAGCAAAAGGACGCCGAAGATGAGGAACAGCTTCATGTTTCCAGGTGCTCAGCTCTCCGCGAAGTGAAGATCGATTACTTTTGCATCGAAGGAGGCGACTAAGGTACTGCCATAGCACGCGCCGTGAACCTGAATTCGAAAGGAAAGATGATATAAGAATATGCGAAGACAAGTTATTAAGTTGTAAATAACCCGAAAAGAGTCGCCTATATACCCTACTTTCTCTGACTCAAGGTTTTTTGACCGCCAAATGGGAGAGGGACAAAAGTGTCTTCTTTCAATTAAATAGCGATTGTAGAGTGAGTGTCTTTAATTAATGTCGCGTGATTGCATTAATCTGTGAAAACTGTCGCGTGGAAGCGAAACGCGCGATTGTCTCTGGTAGAATGATTTCGTGTTTTCTCGTGCGTTTTGCCACTTTCTTGTCGGCTCTATGTCAGCTAGCGCGCGAGATGCGATGCATTTTATACTGCAGCGGTGACACTAAGCGAATCTATGACCCAAAAAA
Organism: Nemurella pictetii; assembly: GCA_921293315.2. Classification (NCBI taxonomy): domain Eukaryota; kingdom Metazoa; phylum Arthropoda; class Insecta; order Plecoptera; family Nemouridae; genus Nemurella; species Nemurella pictetii. Next base: position 15,306,487 of record OV121120.1, on the reverse strand, counting down.
AAGTGTAGTGCTTTAGGATTTGCATCCATGTCATCGCACCGCGGAATATAAAATGCTGTATTTGTGCCGATCGGCTATAAAAATGCATGCTCGCGAGGTAAACGGTTTCAGGTGAACTTGCTTATAAATTGCATCATGCGAGTTCACTTGCGTTTCTAGGTGTGTGTCTATGATGCAGTTTAATCGGCAGGTCTTAGATAAAAATTTACAGTGGTCTGACAGGTATCCGGTCGTGAAGGTTATGTCGCACCAAAGATCATAAATAGAATAGTGTGAAGCTCCTTCTTCAATAATATCTGATCAACGATTTCATGGAAAATTGAAAATGGTTTGAATATTTTTGAAAAACAATATTATTTGGATTTAGATACTATCAATATCAATAATTATATATTATTAATAATATAATTATAATATCTTATGTAATATCAATTACCTAAGCCAAAGAATATATTACATTACTAAACTCAATTTATATGACTGGGCCAAAAACTATGCATACAAAAAATGATATAACCTACTATCACGCCATACAGGCTGCACTTTAGAAGATATTATTTTCTCACACTTAATTGTTCATGCAATTAGTATCATTTCTTCGTACTTTTTTTATAAGTCCGACACCAAACGTTCGTTATATCAATGCATTTGAATGTACTATTAAATATTCACCGGTCATAATCATATTTAACGTGATAAACGTGTCTATGGCAAATAGTTTAATTTATTTTTAATAGATTTGAAAAGAAATCTTTGAAATCCGAGGCCGACGTGCGATTCATTACAATGAGATTGACACTGATTTTCGTATCTGCATCTCGATGCATGCGTAGTTCCCACGAGTCAAGACAATCTCCTTTCGGCAGACATTAAAGTAAGGATCACGGATTGCATGTGTATACATATATTCCCCGAACAGATCAAGGTTTCTGGACCATCGCTGACGCTTGATCATTTCCAAGCTGCATCGGAACTGGGGCACTATCTAAAAGTGTCATGCTGATACTGATACCCACTCAATTATGAATCGCAGTAATTACGATCTTGTTTTTTTTTCTATTTTGTACCGACGTCATCTTGAATCTAGTTTGATAAACAATTTTTTTAATTATTTTTAGTAACCATTTTCAGGGCTCATAAAAAAATGAAGATCATGCAAGTAATCGGCCGATTTATTGATGTATGGATGTAGGTTGACACAGTGACTTAAAAATCCCGACAGCCAATACAATATTTCCGTTATGGAAACTGGTGTGCAACGTGTCGTTTTTTCTTGCTTTGTTAACTGTTAGTTATTTTTTAACTGATTTCATTCAATTGCATAAAATATATGTAAGTGGAATGAAATCGAAAAAAGTCAGGCTCGTGAATGAAGATTATTATTATAATCAACTCATAATATCATGTTATCCGATGTAATCATCGACTGCAACGCACCGCAACCCGTCATTTCAAGATGTTCTTTAAAAATAATCAATTGAGCTCCAAAAAAATCAATTTGCATTTGAGCCCAAGCCGGATACATTAAACTAAATGCGCTAACTCGCTAATTGCCAACGTAAATATTGAAAGTGATAGACATTCTAATATTTGGCAACGAGGTCAAATTTTCAGGCCACCAATGTCAAGGTGGTCGTAACGCCGAGGTGCTAAAGAGATTGGTGCTTCTCAGCCAAACACCATCTCTGTTTTCTCACCTTACTTTACGGGTCTGACCTACGACCACTATAAGATTTAACCAGCGATTGCAGACACCAAATTTTTTGGGGTGTAGAACCAGTTGAAATTCGAAGAATCGTCAAAGTAATTAAAATGAAACATATAACAGTACTTTGTCATCTGTTCATATGAAGAATCGTTTCGTTTTTGAACCTGACATGGAACCGGTCCATCATGATCAGACTTATCTCATCACTTTAGGCGAAGTTAACTGATTATGTTGTCCGCCAAAGCAGCTCCGCATTGAACAAACTTGTGTTCCTTTCTGTTCGTGCGTTGAAATCTCCACCGCTAAACGTATGACTTATGATTGAATTGTTGTAAGTGTGGTGCATTACCGAATTCAAATTATATGGTGTCCGAAACGGTGAGGTTGATTTGAAGTTAACACCTGTGTGAAGTTGGATATCGAATTGTATTTCCCTGTTTGAAATCGTGCATAACTATGTAGGTCCTAGTCGATGAATCGTTGAATAGGTAAATGAGTCCTCGTGAACGTTGAGCGTGGGCTTTGATTTGGGATACGCTTCGTGGTTTGATTGTTTTTTTCGTCAGCTGCAAACACCGCAAGTCGGTGTAAATACCAACAAAATTGTTTGGATTCGGTATGCTCGCGCGAGGGGAAACGACAATACTTTTTGTCCGACACAAAATTTTGTCCTGTTGCAGGAGAAAAAACAAACATTCAAAAGCGAAGATCACGTATATGAACGGAAATATGACACGCCATTACACTTCACAAAACACGAGCATGTACACTGTCAAATGATGCAACTGAAATAAATGTTCATCATAAATGTAATAATTGAGCTAGTGTGAATTTAATCCTATAGATGCAAATAAACTCGTTGCATGTATACGGTAGACAATGATTGTTAGTGACGAAATATCAATTCCAAAATTTACATCCGTACCGGGATTCGGACACGGGTCTTTGCCTGTCCGGGTACTGCACTTATCCATTATGCTATTCGGACAATCAACTGTGAAATTGATATCCCGGTACGTAAGTAAATTTTTGAATTGATATTTCGCTACTAATAATCAATAACTTAGCTATTGATTTTATATTTAAAAAAGGCATTTATTGGCAATCGAATCAAGCGGCAACAAGTAACACAAAATTTCCAACCCTTATATGGAATCAGGTCCACAACCGCCAGCATCCGCCATGCCTGCATTACCTGTTTCCGTCTCGTATTCGGCAGTTTCTTGTGCACTTCTACGGGCCGGTATAAACAACACTATCTCTCGACAATCCTCACGGCTGCACGCTCGTCGGAAGACTGGTCTAAGATGGTGAGCCTTCGCGACCAGCCATAACCAGGTTACCAGGTTCAATGTTACCTTTTACCACCGGGCTGCAGACGCCGCACCGCCGATCGCACACGCTGCCAACGTTGGCAGCCGGTGGTCTTGATCGTCTTACACTTGTTAATTGATGTATAGGCTTCGGTCATGCTGATATTTGCTGAGTTTTCGGACAATCATTTACATAAGCTGAATTAGTATTACATGTTCGCTTGTGAGGATTGCTTTTATACGTGCGATTACAATGAAATCGAAAAATTAGTGACAGTCATCGTGGTATTGAGGCTAGGTAGACATATTTTTGGGATGATGGTCTGGTGCGGTGGTTATATGGGCGGCTGAAGAATCTTAGTCGTCTGGAAATAGGTAATGTTTCTCTGAAAGCAATCATCAAAGGAAGCAGACGTAACGTTTTATTACAGGTGTGAAATCTTTTTAAATTGCGGCTGCTTTGATCAGGTATGATGAAATATAATTGATTTTTTTTAACTGTCATTGGAGATTGGATATTGCTTAACATTGCATCCGTTTACGAAATCCTTAGATTTATGAGCAGTTTCAATCTTATATAGCGCCAACAAAAGGAAACCCGTTCATTTCCTAGCTGCTCTTGATTTTTCAAACACAAAGTTGCTGCCAACGGAGATGGATTTTCGTTCGACTTTTCACGGGCCGGTCTTCGTAGGTACGCGTAACGTAACTTGCTCTACGACTGTGCTCCAGATTCACGCTGATCTACCGCGACCTAGGTGCAGCTTCGCTATCCGTTATGTGTGGATTCTAGACAAGCGCGTTGAGTAATAGGATGTAAAAAAACTATGTTCGGGGATCTTAATCAACAGCTATGAGAGACATTTCCTAGCGCCGAGAAGGCAGTCTGGAATTGGATATTACACGCATCCCAAAGCACTCTGTGTCATGTTGAATTGTTGGTGTTTAGCTGCAGCATTGCATCGCTGTTACCTGAGCTGTCTGACCAGCATAACCTCTTGGATCTCAAACGACTTGGGCACAAGCAATTATATTTGGTGGCCTTTCACCTTTGAGTACCTATACAAAGGTTAGCTTAATACAAGAATTTTAAATGGAAATACAGCTTGGTGTCAAAGCTAAGAATTACCTGTTGCCTCTCTGGCGTCTCCCTGCAATTAAATAATTTGTTTTGATAGTTTTTTTACAGTGTCTATGTGAAAAAAATCACCAAGAAACAAAGTTTCTTTGTCAATCTATGATTGAGGACCGAAATTACAGTGTTTAGTTCAATAGTTATACTCCAACAGGAAGAAAAGAGTCACCAAGAATATGAGTTCTTATCTGGTATTTGCAACTTAACTGGGCTTTATAATTTTGATCCTTAGCCTTGTCTGAAACTAAGGGCGGAAGCCTGAACTAATATCTGCATTCTTGGTAAAACAATGGCGTCCACGCTAAAGATACAGCAGCAGGTACAGCAGCTTCATCTGCGAGCCGCGAGCATCCGTTCTATTTAGAGCAGTGTTTTACGCTCTACGTTCTGGCTGTACAAGTGCAAGCGTCGAGGAAACGACTCCGGGACTACATTCTTGGACGAGCTTCTTACGCGAGATGAGAGCAAATCGCTGAGTTTAGCGGTAGTAACTCTTGATTTTTGCGTTCAATTTCTTTTTTAATTAGATCTGCGAGGATTTATTGATTATTTCTATAGCTGACCTGAGGTTATTCTCGATAAGGAAGCTAGCGTGGTAATGGCGTCAGTGACTAATGGACCTACCATGATTTTTAACCCTAGTTTGAAAATTATATGCAACGGTTTAAATGATTAAACGTAATTGGGGTTTTTCATATTTTCTGATAGAACAGGAAACTAGCAGAGTACCAGAAATCTCATGTTAGTTAGGTGGCATCTTGTTCTATTTGAACTTTGTGAATTATTTTTTGATACATTTTATATGCTGGCAGGAAACGTTTAGATCGCAAAGACGATAGGTATACCTATACATGACGCTTCGAAACTCGAAATAATATTCTGTACTGTGCACAATTGCGAGTCCTACACAGCAATGTAAGACCGTGTAAGACGCGAAAGTAATCTCCGTAAAGCATCTATATATAGTATATCGTAAGAAAAGCGTGTGCAGTCAGCATCAGCAGTATCATGCTTCGTTTCTGACAATGATTTTAGAAAGCAAAACGATGGGCCGATAATTGGGTCAAGTTCCTCAATGCGTTAGTCATCTTCAATTACATACCTCTAATTGCTATACCTGCCATGGTCAAGGTGCAATCAATGCGCCTAAGGAGTCGACAATTGCGTAATTGGTATAATTCAATTGTCGTCTGCAATTTACGGAGCATAAATCTTAGAAAATTATAACCCAATTTCTGAATTTATCTTGTTCGCAAATTGACTATGGTCAAGATAGCACTATGGTATCCAATTTCCCATTAATCATTTCTCCGCGAGTCAAGATTTACTGTACAAATCTCAATTACTACAATAATATGCACCGTCTGAAACAGGATTCGATTTGGCCTCAATCGATGCGACAGGAGCATCAATGAACCTAAGCAACAGCATGACTCGTCCTAGGATATTTTTTTAAATTTAATTTGACTTTTTGGAAGCCCAAAAGAAGCGGCCCCATAAATTAGGGACGGCTGCGCGGCAAGTGAATGCAGTTTAGTCTGATTGCAAGTTGATGAACTATTTCAGTCAACTTTCGTTTGGTTGGCGAACGTTCTGCACGCGCGTCACTCTTGCATTTCAAGTTTCTAGAGGAGATGAACTGAATGAGATTAAAAGGAACAAGTTGGTGACAAATGAGATTTGCGAACAGGAAAGGGTTACCCGTTTTGGCACAGATGAATGAGTTTCATTGTTAAAGTCAACGGTATAGACTTGGATAAATATTATTGTAATGTCAACTACTTTGGAGCCATTAGGGAAAAATGTGGATGGAATACGTGTATAATTCGGAAGTAACAGCATAAGTAATATTATGTAAATGTACGGGACACAGAGGAAAAGTAATGGTGAAAGGTGAAGGACATTGTATTTTACTAGATGTATTTTTCTTACGATAGATTGGTTTAATTAATAAAATTAAAAACCTCCCAGCTACTTTTACCGTTTATGTGGAAAAATAAATGAATTCTTAGCAAAAATAAGTCCAGGCATTGGTGCAGAAGAAAATTTATCCGACAAGGACCCTATCCGACCTTCAAAAGACTTTGCAATGCGCATAATCTTTTTTTATTCTTTGATTCTAATCAAGAAGCAGATTTAGTACAAGCTACTTTTTAGGGAAGTGTTTTAAGATTCTTGCCAATCTAATTTTCATCGACCCGACAAGACTACGACCACGCATGTCGCATGTCACGTACGCCAACTTAAATTTCCGCCAGCTCCAGATTCAGATGCAACGCCGCCACCCGTTTAGACCACCAATTACTTATCGATATGATTACTATAATAAGTGCTGGCGATATTGTCGCCTGACAAGATGATTTCCCTCCAGACCTTGCGAAGGTTAAGGCCGTACGTCGCGATGCTGCTGCTGCTGCTGCTGATGCTATCACCGGTAACGGTACAATCCCTTCCCACCTGACGTCGGTGTCATAGTGACACAGATAGTCGCCATGTCGCTGTGTACAAACAAGATTTTGATTTTTTTTTAAGTGGCACATGTTGTGGACATGCTCAGGCGCTGGCCTACGGTGGCGGTGTCTTACAGACTACTTGGAAACTTCTTCAGAGGTTGGTTTGTAAGTTGGAGGAAAGGTGGCGTTGTGGATGTACGGTAAGAAAACGGTAAGAAATGTGAGCGATTTCTTGACTGTATTGGGCTTTGATGTCAGTATTTTGTCGTAGCTTTTGTACAGCATCTCCTTTCTTTCAACAAATCAATTCGGTGAATTTGAGGGAAGACTGTGGAAGACTGGTGGTGTTGTTTAAAAAAATCGGTGTTTTGTGGTTTTTGGCAGAATCCCTGCAAAGTTTACTTGCCACTGCAAAAATGATGAGCTATAGCTGAGAAGCTGGCGAAATACTACTTCTGATCGTCACGAAGATGAATCTGCATCATGATTTATGAAACATAAAATTATATCAAGCCACCGACACTATCCGGGCTCCAATGGTAAGTAAAAAATTGGAACTGCGCTTTAATTGAATTCTTCGTCCGTTCACCGCACCTCTAATCTTGAACGTGCCTTCATTACAGACACTTTTATCTACCTCGAGCGCAAATTAAAGTCTATAACATGGGCTACTGCCGAATTGATAACATTTTTAATTTGAAACTTATCACAACAGTGGCTTTTCGCTCGTCGAGCAGGAAACGTTATAGGCTAATAAATCTCCATGCGGGTGTAATACGGACGAATTTATTTTGACAATTACAATCGCAATCGGTATTGATCGAATGCTGAATGCTATAACAGTATTCGTTTGAGCTAGCCAAACTGCAGATCAACTTGATTTTTATTATGGTGCATTACTTGTCAACCTTATGAAAACCTAATGACCTTATGTCAACCTAATGAAAATTTCTTGTGGTCAGCTAAACTCCTTAGACTTAATATGTAGCACCCAGTTATCAGAAACTAGAAAGTGTCCTACACAGAACACATCCGTAATCAATAAAAATCCTCATCCAATTTCCGAATCGTCATTGCTTAGAAAGTAACATTAGAATCGGCTAAACGCATGGTGTTATCCATCGATCGTGGTGTGAATGGTCATCCAGTTGACTGTCGATGCCCTGCACGTTCCCGGTCAGTCTGTGATGGCACGCGGGGATCTACTTCCTCCGAGCACGGACCTCGCGTTTTGGGTCCGGCGTGCTCTCAATTTCCGGTCGTCACCCCTCCCCCCCCCCCCCTTCCCAAGCGCCCCGTGCGCATTAGCCCTTGCCCCCCATGCCCGTGAACACCGCCGCCAGACTACTGTAGTAAACTTGACACCTAACGGGAGTCGACATGATAAGGAATTTAATGTCTCCGCACATGATAGATAAGGGAATCTGGGTTAGCGACACTTACGTTTGACAGTGTGTGTGTGTTTTTTGGTTTTCGCCAATTGGTTTTCGTCGTGTAGGTACTGAAGAATAATTAACAGCTGGCTGGGTCGTGATATTGGGAATTATTTCGGTTCGATGCGTTTTCTTGTGAAATGACATGATAGTGATAAGTAATAGTTCTTGTCGATGGTTTCTATTTCTTTTCGGAGCGTTTCGGAGCGACGGAAAATAAAAAAAAAACGTTGAAAGAGACACATTTTACCACATTTTTTCATGTAGGTACACATTTACAATATATTCGATAATATTCTGACTTATTTTAAAATTACTGGCAGTATACATCGATGAAATTGCACTCTACCATGTTTTGGGACATAATTCACTCAATTACCCACACGTCCGTCTATTTGCAGACGCCACTGCTGGATGATCTCGATTGATTTTATTGGAGTGAATATTTATTCAAATAAATCGATAAAAGCTGAGTTGATCTTCACGTGTTTCGGGGACAGTCTTCCACGCCTTCTACGTGAGAACTTATTATCTGAAACGCAATCAATAAATACATTCTAATATTTTCTGTAAAGAACTATTTAACTGGGGTATAATAATAATTTAAAATGTTAATGATAAATGTGTTATCAATTTAAATGGGTTTCAATGGATTATTTATTGATCCATTGACTCGTGTATTTTCCTAGTCTAAGCACTATAATAATGGAGTTTTTCTGCAAACTAGCGTACCAAGATTAGGAAAAGACACTATTCTTATAAGAGCGTAACACTCGAATCTTATCCGACAGATGTTGCCGTCATTTTCTTACTGCGTTCAATTTCAACCCTTGTACTGTGATGGGGCAACAATTAAATACGCTCAAATGTCCCATTTATACCTCAACAAATCTTCTTGCTTTCCCAAAGTAACAATGACTAAACATTTTCACTCGCAGCTTTTCCTCTACAAGAGTATGCCGCCTCGGTCCTCGCCAAACCAACACCGATCACCAATCATTATTCATCAGACAACGTCTCGATCGTTCCAGATATTGCATAGGTGTTGCGTTCCGATTTGCCCCCCCCCCCCTCCCCCACCCTAAAACCAACGTGCCTTATCAACAACCGGCCATCGCCAACAACAAAAACTACGCGCGGTGACTTTTCTCAAATATATGTCACTGTGTTAGACATCCACCGCGCACGGCTTACATCCACCCCCCACCCGGCGGCGTTACCCTTATCACGCGTGGCCCCCACCCACCCGCCTTTAATCCCCGTATATAAACTAACTGTCATCTTGATAAACTACTCATTACTCGCCGGAACGCCGCAGGTGGATTGTGTGTAGCATACGCAGTACAGCAAGCGGTAATTTTGGGCTCGAAAAATGGCCCGCATTGTGTTGGTAGTGTGCTGCCTGGTGGGTCTGATAGCTGCGGCTTGCGCGGCGGTCGACATCCCGTTGAATTGGGCGAAAAATGGGCAAGACGGTGAATATAGTGTCAGGCAATTGGGCGAAACTTTGAGCGGTGAGAAGGCGGAGATCGAAGCTCGTGAGTTTGCGGTGTCGTCGCCGGTGACGGCCGCCGAGGTGCTGCGCAAAGTGTACTACGATTGCGTGCAGAAGGGCTCGTTCGCTTGTGTCAAGCCGAAGATATTAGCGTTCTTGAGCGCGGCGATGAAGCGGGAGAGCATCCAGATCACCGAGGACATGTCCATCGAGAAGACGGGCAGCTACAACATCGATGACATCAAGGTTAGACGTTAGGATGCTGCTACACGGTGGTTAAGGGTTGATTTAGTTTGATGCGAAGTCCGTTAGTTGTTGATTTGTGTGTTGGTATGGGCAGTCAATCGCTATGGTTTCAATTGATGAATGTTTGAGTGAATTAGGATTTGGGGGAACTTTATTCAATTTAAACTTCGAAGGATCCAAAGGTCACTCAGGTCATCATCAAAGGTCAACACACTTAATGTCCGATAGCCATATTAGCGACACCACAATTAAATAATCGATTCCACTACTATACTCCTAGAAATTGAATTTTCTTAGTGTTTATTTCTGTGTCTTGGCGCCAATTTGCTGAGTTTTATCTCCTTAGTGGACCGCTGACTCCCCGGTTCGCGCCGAAGACGTGATCGACCAGTTCGACAACTTCATCGCCAACCACGAGCTCAAGATTCGAATGCCTAAGGAAGTCTCCTCCGGCGAGCTGCTGGCGCTCGTCCCCAAGTTCCTGCTCAAGAACATCCCCTCCGAACTGCACCTGCCCCTCACCGAGGAGAAGCGCGAAGAGAAAGGTAAGGTTTTTAAAATAGAAACGAAACATTGATTCCAAAATTTGTATCCCATGTACCGGGATACCGTAACGGGCTAACGATAACGTAATACGGCGGTGTCCGGTAGTTTTTAAATACTGTAGCTAGATTTAAGCTTGACAATTAATCTTATTTCCCCCGCGTTCATTTAAATTATGTTTCAAAACATCCCCTAGATTGCTAAAACCCGGGGTCAACTATAAAAACACTACAAAAACACTAACAAAAACAATTACATCGATTTTTACTATCTTTCAGTACGTTAGCTAGCTTTAGGCTGACTATTAATATGATTTCACCCGCGTCCATTTAAATAATTTTTGAAAACAGACCCTAGATTTCTAGTACCGACTTCAAATATAGAAACTCAAGTGTATATGGCGAACAAAAACACTAACATCGATTTTGTACTATCTTTCAGAACGTAGCTTCGTGAAGAAGATCGCCATCCCTTTCCTCTTCGGGCTCAAGTTCAACGCCACGGCCCTGATCCCTCTGGCCCTGACCCTGATCGCGCTGAAAACGTGGAAGGCGCTCACTCTGGGCCTGCTGTCGATCGTGCTATCGGGCGCCATCCTGCTCTTCAAGTACACCAAGCCGAAGGTGAACTACGAGATTGTCCACTACCCCGTGCACCCCCACCACCACCTGCCGCCGGCGATCGAGCACGCGCAGACTTGGGAACACCAGCCGTACTCGTCCGTCTCGAGGGCGGGGGCACCGGCGCAGGATTTGGCGTACAGGGCGCACAGGAAGTAGATTTGCGTTTTTTTTTTGGATCGGATGCGAGAAATTGTATTTTTTTTTAAACTTAACTTGATTATTATTTAATAATTTATGTTTTTGTATACTACAAACTTAATAAAATTGTGTTCACACGTATGTACTATATATGTTTTGTTTTGTTTAATGTTTGTGTCAATAGAATTTATGACTCTTTGCCACTGTAAAGAGTAAAGACCTTCGCGAACTATTCTCATAGATGCGGTCCATCAAGCTTCAAAGATACAATTACAAATCTGAGTGAAATGTATGTTTTATTTGGGGTCGGTCGATTTGCATTCCTCGCACCTGCACTCGCTTATACCTTACCTTAGAACACCTTATCGAGTATAAGCTCTAAGAAAAACATGTAATTGATATAATTTTAATAGTTTCGTTCATATTTTGTGCTTCGAATTAGTTCGTATTACCATTGTATTGTACTAATATATACAAAATCCAGGTAAAAAATACAACTTCCCTCGCAGCAAAGCTCTTGAAGCCCCACAATCCGCGCAGCACACGTTTCCGTGCTTCAGCCGGAAGTGGCGCGAGAAGATCCCACCTTGCGGGGTCGTGAATCTGCAGCCGGCGCAACGAAAGATCTCGTCGTCGGTCTGCAATCCCGCCCCTATCTTTGCGACGTCGTCCCACTCAGCATCCTTGGTCTGGATCTTGCAGCAGTCGGCGCAGAGAAAGTGCTTCAGGCAAGCAACGCGCTCCTGTCCCTCCGTCGCGTCGTCGTGGTCTGTTAGCTGTCGTTTTAACATGCGTTAGCGTGAGCTGTGCGCTAGCTGGAAGCGGCAATGGGCACAAGAACATACCAATGCGTGGTGAGCCACCATCGCGTGCGCCCTGGAGATGGAACCGTTCTCCGACTTGAAATCGCTCTCTTTATAGCAGAAATATTGACCGGCAGTGATGCTTTCAGTGCGTTTGACTAGTATTTGCGCTTTCAAGCCTCCAATTCCTTCAGTCTGGACAATTTTATTGGTTGAGTAGTCGCAGGACTTCCCTGTTTTAGTGTGAACATTTGATTGTTCAGTTGTTCCGATCTCCTTGAACGTGCGCCCGTCGTAATTGAACTGAATGCATGAAAATTTTAATGTCTGATGTGTTTTCATGTGCTCGCTAAAGAGAGAACGATTCTCAGACTTGAAATTACACTTGGTGCAGGAAATTTCCCGTCCGTCCGTATGTTTTGCGTGGATTATCTTTAGCGTTTCACTCTCCGTGGTCGTTTGGTCCACCACACTTCTGTAAAAGTTGCGAACACCGGTGTGTATTGACATGTGCAATTCTAATGTGCTCGGCTGTGCTGTCGTGAACTTGCATTTATTGCAGCAATAATGTACAACTTCCGTGTCGATTTCAGCTGGCGTGTTTTGGGCTACATTATCAACTGTCTTGTCGCTGCTTTCGGTGGCGCAAAACCTTTCTGCTGCTGCATGTTTATCCATGTGTCCCTCCAAAGCGGAACTGTAAGCAGACCTGAAATTGCACTCATTACAGCAGAAATATAGATCGTAGGCGAAATTATTCAGCTCTTCAGTAGTGTTGATTTCCATGTGCGTATTTAAGCTTCCGATATCTTCAGTTTTCTCCGTGAATTTTACCTTCCTTGCTTCATTGTTCACGGTCGCGTCTCTGATATGTTGAGTATGTTCCAACATATGAGCGCGTAAATCGGAACGATTAACAGCCTGAAAACTGCACACCGTGCAGCAGTTGTCTTTGAGACAAGCGTGGGTTGTCATGTGTTGCGCCAAGTTACCTTTCTGCAAGAAAGTATGATGGCACACGGTGCAGATAAACTTCCGGACTCCGTTGTGTCCGTCCACGTGTCTCTGCAGAGAGCTCTTAGAATTAGCTCTGTAATTGCACACGGTGCACTTGTACCGTCTAAACGCATCGTGGTTGGTCATGTTTTGATCCTTCAAGGTAAATTTGTTTGACTTGCCGACACCGCGGCCTGTGCGCACGCGTTTCATCGCGTGGCTAACATCGCCAGTCTTTGCATGAAAAGTCTTGGACTTTTCCAACCTGCAGGTGTAACTGCATTTTGGACAAGCGTGCAGCCTGTTAGCTGTGAATTTATTTTCATTGGTTCCACTTTGGGTCATAACCGTGTCACTGAAATCTACGCTTGGGGTTGATTTAACCCCACGTTTCATGGCGACTGTCCCATCCTCCTAAAAGACGGAGGAAATAACTGTCAAAACTCAAAACAAAATAAATTATCACAGAAAAGATTGAATTTTTTACTTTCCACCGCTCCAAAATCGCTCATGAAATGCGATTATCGAAATTGGAACATAAAATTACCGTTTTTTTGGGGATATTTCATATTGTCTAATGCGAAAATTGCAAGAAAATTAAGTGAGAACAACGCGATAATTGATGAGCGTAACGAGCGTAGCGAATGAAGCGAAATATTCAATTACACTTACTGCAGAAAAAAGTCTCCAGGGGTTTTTTTTTTTTTTTTTTTTTTGCTTGTGTTTGTTTTTGTGTGTGTTTTTTCGCGCTCTACAGGCCAAACGCCAAAACCGATTTTGATGAAAATTTATAAGGACCTTCGTTTTCTCTGAACTTAGATTTGCCACGTTTTTGAACCAAATCGGTGGAGTAAATTTTGTGTAATTAAGATTTTACGAATTTTTTCAGTATTTCCAAAATGCGTTTTGCACTCTGGAGGTCAAGAATCTTAATATAATTTGACGAAACTTTCTGGATATGTTGAGCCTTACAATGCAATGTTGGTGTAAAATTTTCATTGTTGTATGTTAGCGCTTTTCTTGAAAATGGCGCCTTTATGACGTTTTTTGCGCTTTTTAGCGTTTTTGCAGTTTTATGGAACTAAAACAGCTTTATTTCCAACTGATATTAAAAATTTTTACTGTGTACGTCAAAAATTTTGAAGCAAATCAGTTGAATATTTTTTCTTTAAATAAATTTTTACGTTTTAAAATTTTCGAGTGCCTAATATTTTCACGACGACTAAATTTCGAATGTCATCGAGAAAGCTGCTGAATTATTGCTGAACATTTAAAATTTGTCATACACGCCTCTAGGCTATGCGCACAAGCAATATAATCGCGTTGTGGATGAGCGTAAATTACGCTCATCCACAACACGATTATATGAGTGTTCACATAGCCTAGTTTAATAAAAATTCTACAAGCTTTTATGGTTATCTATCAGTATAGATTATTAAAGACCGGTAAGTAAGATATGCAATTCATATTTACCTCTACGTTCTCGCACTTAACATCCCGAATGACGGTTTCATCCTTTGGATGCTCCAAATAGTTGCGAGCTTCCGAGTCTGTACTAAGCATCTGACAAGACCACTGGCTCTCTGCTTTCAATGGAGACATCATTGCATTTGCAGTAGTACGTTCGTAACCAAGCAGCTGGCTGTATTCGAAACCTTTGCTTTGGATGACGGCTTCCGAAGAGGAAGAAGTAATATCTGTCATCGATTCGAATCGTTGCCCATTTGCTGGTTGCTCGGGGTGCAATGCCAAAGGGTCGGCTGTGTCCGGAATGGGGCACTCTGGCACCCAATCCCAGCCCATGGCCGATAGATCAACCCACGCTAAGCTTTGCTCCATTACCTCGCTGGAATCTATCTGTTGGCGTTTTACTAGAGATAAAGTTGCGTAGGGAGCTTCCAGGACGTTTGATGAATCAACTTGCATGCCATGGTTATATGAATGGACCTCGTCTTCAGTTTTCACGCCACCTAGCGTATACTGTATATTTTGATTTTGTATTTGAAAATGATTTGGGCCTGCAATTGCAATATAAGTTAAAATATTATTGTAGGATTTTTGCTTATTATTGTTATTGTTATTGTTGACAGCTACAGGCAGCTGAGATGAAATTTTTGAGGAGTGTCAAAGGATTGACGAAAATGGACAAGGTGAAAAGCAGTAAGATCAGGAAAGAGTTGGGAGTGGAACGATTAGGATTTAAATTGGGTAGAGAGAGGTTGCAATGGTTTGGCAACATGAAGAGGATGCTTATAAAAAGGATACCACGACGCGAATTTGAAAATACGGTCGAGGGTCGAAGAAGGGTGGGAAGACCAAGAGAGAAATGGAGTGGGTTAATTAAAGACGATTTGGAGGAGAGACAGACGAGTTGGAATGAGATGGAAACGAAGAAATTGTGGGGCGATAAGAAGAAATGGAAGGTTCTGATAGAAAAATGTGAGGAGGAAGAGGAAAATGAGGATGAAGACAATTTATGAAGAAAATGGGAAAAGAAGTGCCAGGCATGGCTAGCCGGCTTCTGTTATTTCGTGTAGCCTATAAAAAATATGTCTGTTCATCATTAGATTTTAAGACAATAAACATATATTATATATATTGTTTTCCTAAGATCTTAATGTAGTCTCCCTTGCAAATTACCGCGTAGATAATTGTCTTCAACTGCGCTGCTTAAAAATAATACTTACATTCGTCGTGTTCAAATCCGGTTTCTGTTTTGACTGCCATTGCCATTGCCTCTTGCTCCTCCAAGCCTCTGTCAAGAGTTCGTCACCTTCAAAAGTGATATAAAAGTACGAATTAACTCTGAGACTAACTTAAGATAAGTTTCTAACTTGTTTGAAAATTATATTTCAAATTTGATGGCATATTGCCGAATTACCTGAATTTGAGATCGATAAAACAGCGGGTTTCAATGAGAAGAAAAGTCCAACAACAAACAAAACAACAAACAAAATTAGTGTTGACGTTCAGTGAGATTGTTACCCTCTTTTTGCCACCTTTTGTTTCCATACAAGAAGCCAAATCCAAAAGCCACGAAGCCAAAAGGCAAATTTGGCAAACCATTTTAAGTAAAACTTATTCCAGCTATCATACCTACTGAATAATAATAATAATTCAATGCGATAAAAAATAACATTTCTTGCAACAACTTATTTTAATTTTTAATTCACATATTTCACACATTTAGAAAATGAATTAGGTAAGTGACACAAATGGCTCCCACCTTCGATCCAGCAAACGTAGATGGCACTGCTTCCAACAATCAGCTCAGATTTTCCACTTATTTGAAAAACAAACATTATTTACCTTTATGTGAAATACATTGCAACTAAAATTTTTATCGTCTCTGGAATGAAGTTTGAAATGAGCACAAAACAAGAGGGAATTCCAACTGGCCATGCAATATTTTCATTGGTGTCATTTTCCCGTAGAAACTGCAAAGGATCTTTGAATGATCGATCTTTCCATAATATTCATGAGATTTTCCGACCATAAAAATGAGAATTATGAATGAAAATCGATGGTCGCTGTCAGATTCAATCAATGTTGTAATTCTTCAAACGTTCTCAATTTTAATGTTTTAATTAAATCAATAATAATAAAATAAAATAAAGTTCAACAAAGGTTTATCTGAGGATTTTTATTATTTTCAAGTCAGTCTCAGTCACTAAAGCAAAGTTGTGGCAAAAAAGAAGTCAAGTCATCGGTCAACCTATCCTATATTTGAATCATAAAAACGGAATTGCAACACGATTGCCATTATTGAAATAGCTCCGAAAAAACACTGTAAATGCAAAATTAAGGCGTCGGCGTCGGCGTCGGCGTCAATATCTCAAAGCAGTCAGGTGTGGCTCAAAGTAAAAAAAATAATAATGCCAACTCTAGATCTTTGTTCATAAAAACCGATATAAAGATTAAAATCCAAGAGAACCCGTCTCTCAAACACACCAATCATAACAACCAATTCATTATACAAAATAATTTAATTCCAATAACTTATCAGCGAAACAACTAAAATGTCCTATTCCAAATGCGCGCTGTACGCCAACTGCTGCCCATCAACGGCGTCGGCGTCGGCGTCGGCGTCGGCGTCGGCGAGGGCGCGAGCGGCGTAGTGCGACGCGTACTCCCAGGGGGAGTGGGCGGCGACCACGGGGTGGGCGGCGCTGTCGGCGGCGATCTTCTTGCAAAGCTGGAAGACTGCGAGCGCCACCGAGATGACGAACGAGAAGAAGCTGAGCTGCAGGGCGTTCCACGCCTTCAGGCCGAGGGCGCCGATGAAGAGCGGGATCAGGGTCATGGCCTTGAGCAGGACGAACACTAGGATCGGGATCAGGATCTTCTTGACCTTGCTCTTGCGCGCTGGAAGGGAATGCGAGACGTGGTGCGTTAGATTTTTGTTCGTACAAAACACCTCAATCAATCAAAATACAATCAAAATGACGTCACTCGTTAAAACCCGGTAGAGCAATTCGGTTCGTGATTTACCTAAATTCCTTTTTTATTTAGCAGCGCTAATTAATATATCTCGGGTATCTGAAGTCAATTTCCTCTCTGAGCAAAACAGGTCTATTTAGAAAAAAATATGGCATAGTTTCATCTATATGGTCACTTCATTTCTCTATGAATGTACATTCAAACGAGATAATAGCCACTCAGCCTGGATGGAGATTTAGAAAATAAAGTTTGGCAAAGATGAAATTCACCAACATAGCAAAGTTTAAGTCATTACAACAAATGTATTCCCATTAGAAAAACTTTGCCACCCGAATTTTCATCGTCTCTGGAACTGAATTATTAAAGTGTTCTATTGTAGTTTGCCTCATGTCGTTAGTCCATTTCACATAAAACTAGATTTTTTTGGCATTTTCTTTTAAAGGGGGCTAAGGGCCTGGATAGGGGGTTAGAGGCTAAGTTCACCGTTTGACGGCCCACCAATGGGAGATGCCCAAGAAATGTGTTACGTTTTGTTAAACATCGACGATGGAATTTGGATGCCGTGGGGCTTACCTCGTTACAAGGCATCTTTCAAAGATTATAAACAAAAATCAGACTGAATTGTACCATTTTACCAAGTTTAACAGCGTGTTAACAGTTTAACCATAGAGTAAACAGTCTCTACTTACTCTATGATTCATTCATTCATTCATTCATTCGTTCATTTTGGTAGTGTGTGTACCTATTGCCAAAGAAACTATCCCTCAAAGCTGTGCAATTATTAGCTCCAGAGATATCCCAGTTCTCAAGCATTCCTCAACGACACAACAAAAGCGAAACTATATTATTGAGAAGTTCATTGAAAGGTTTAGTTGGGGGTTGGCGCACCTTCAACGGCCGAGTCTGCTGATGGCTGCGCGAAGTTGAGCGAGAAGTTGACCTCGTCGTTGTCGAGGTTCCGGGGGGAGAAGAGCATGGTGGAGCCAGGCAGCGAAAAGACGACGTCGTGCGACTGAACGTAGTTCTCGACGCCGTCCAGGAAGCCGGCGTCGCCGCTGCGGCCGGACGCCTCGGCGTCGGCGTCGGCGTCGGCGTCGGCGACGGCTGCGACGTGGTCGTTCTTCACCAAGGTCATGTCTTCAGTGACCTGAGGCAGGGTGCATCGTGGAATTGAGAGGGTGATTTTTCAGATTGTTGATTTAAATTTGGTTCGAATTTGGACGGGGCCATGAGAATTCTAGCCCTGGTCCGAATAGCTTGGGTGTGTAGGTCGAGCTCTGAGATGGCTGATTAAGTTAACGGGCCACTATAAAACCGGGCCTAAGTGTAACAGAAACTATAAGTAACTGAGAAGTGAACGCATTGAGCTCGGGCTAATCTCCGCTTTTACAAATGATGTAACAAACCACAAGTGGCATCGATACACATTCTCAAAAATCCTCCTCATTACTGCAATCAATTCGATGTTTGACGGCCGAAGAAGTGTGTGCAGTTCCAACCCCTTTACTAACCTCCCAATTAACTCACCTTGAACGAATCTTTGGTGAAGAACTCGTCGACGAAGTTCAACACCTTGTACTTCATGCAGGCGATCTCGTCGTTTGCGGCGCACTCTTTCTTGAGGTCGTCCATTGAGCCATCCATCAACGCCTTCCTCCAGTAGGAGACCTCCTCCACCGGCTCCTTCATCTGCGTCGGCAGCGCCAGACCCGTCGCCGCCACGGCCAAGACAAACGCGCAAACAAACTTGAACGACGCCATTTGCTCAAGACGCTGAAGAAGGTGATGAAGACAGTGATGATCAGTCGGTAATGATCGGATTCGTTGATGGACATTGGTTTTATATGAGTAGGAAGTTCAGTGTGGCCGGTGGTCGCGAGTTTCCGCCCCTACTTCGAACGGATTTGGTGTTTGTGGGGTATCAATGCCGGATCGGTGGTAATCTAGGACCACGTACGATCTGGCAGAAGCGTTGGGTGAATCGGTAATCTCGGTGTGCGTTAACTTTCAGTGTCGCATAGTTTTGCGTGTGGTGTTTATACTGGTGGCAATGTAAGAGGCATGAGTAGGTGTCGGAACGAACTGCACTTGACATTTACAGTACATTTTATTTGATTGGAAATCAAGTTTTAATATTATGAATGAGCAAGGGAAATGGGAATTGGTCATCGAGGCTTGTTGAACTGTTTTGATGCCAGAGCAATTTGGACCAGGTTTATCATCTTGGGATGAATGCTTTCATAAAGAGTGTGGCGAAGTGAATCTTTGGATAGAAATTTCAAGATTAATAATTCTGTAATTTTAATTTTTAGAAATTGATATGGGCTCTTCTGAATCTACGGGCTAGAGATGAAGACAAAAGTATGGAATACGGTCATTACCTATATGCGGTCACAATTTGTTAGTTGAAAAAAAAAATTGACATATGCCCGGCCAGATTACTATATAGTGAATAGTGATGTGTGTACCTCTGATTTGGGAAATAGATAATAGAGTAATTGATATGTAAACAGCAAGGGAATCTTACTATTTAGAGCACGCACACTACGATTTACTATTGTAACAACCTTTTGGAAAAATTCCAAAGAAACGACTGCGCATTTCTAAGATTCCACATTGACAAATCATGGGTGGTTCGGAATTTAACTGCTTGTGGGGACCATTCACGAAAGTCTTAAAATATGCTTTACTCTCAGTAAATTTACCCAGTTTTATTTTAACAAATAAATATATGTTTTCCAAAATAACCATGGTTAAGACACCAAAAAATAAATATTTGTCCTTTAGGTATATCAAATTTAACCAACGAATTGATTCCTTTAAGCGATCGTTTGTAACTCAAACCAATCAAACATTTTTATCAATCAAAGCTCGACGGCGCACCATTCATTTCGAAGTCCCCTTGAGATCTAGATGACCAAAACAAGCACGAGCCCCATACGCCCCGCACAAAGAGGTCACGCCATTTTGGGCAGCAAATTAAAGATTCCTTTTTTAATTGCAACCTGAATTCATTAAACTCACGCACGCACACGCACACGCACCGGACACCCGATGCAAGCCAACTATTATATCAACGTCCGTAAAAATCATTTCACTACGACCAGGTATTCAACGACAAACCAAATTAAAATGCACGATGCACTTGCTAAGAATTGTGACCCGTTGACATGTTTACTGTTCACTTAAATAAAAGGACCTCGCCAGAAGGAGTGGCATATCAGTATTGTCTTGTCGTTCAATCAATCCACATCTACAACATCACTCAATAACAATAGTTAATAAAAAACAATACACAATGACTCTAAGAAAAATCAGCATCGTCGTAGTGGTAGCGCTTTGCGGAGTTTTGTCAGCCAGCCCAATAGACATCAGTGTCAACCAAATCGAACCACGCGCCCTCACCGGCGAAGAGCTCGTCTCTCAAGTGGTCGACACTTGCTTCACCGGCGACATCAGCTACAACGAGTGTGTGCGCTCGAAGGTGCTCGCCTTCCTGGAATCAGCAGTGCCGCAAGGGAAATCGCTCAAGGAATCGGAAAATGTCGACGAAGTGATCCTCGACCGCGTGACGCGATACCTGAACGCGCACAAGTTCAAAGTGCAGATGCCCGAGTTCTTGTTCCAAAAGGCTCAGCTGACGTTCCGTCCGGCGAAGGGGCTGTCCAACTTCAAGGTGTCGTTCCCGCACGAAGAGAAGACGGGACGCTCCCTAAACCAGGGTGAGTTAATCTGATAATCTGATAATCTAGATCTAATCTAGATCTAATGATAGATAATCTGTCAGCAAGGCAGGCTGCGTGTAAGGGTGATGTTGCGGGATTTCGGCGGCCAGATCCACAAAGAAGGTTGTGTAAATGTTAAAACCCCAGGGTTTAACTTGTTTTAACCATGGTGGCAGCTGATGGAAGGCTAAGGATAGATAAAACTGTCCTATAAGTTTTAACTCTCTTTCAGAATCAAACCTAACGACACATTTCTAAGACAAAACTTGCTGTCCGACCTGTAACTGACTCTTACTTTCCTTCTTCAGCTCGCGGCGTACTGAAGAAGAAACTCCTCCTGCCCGTCATCCTGATCGTGAAGCTGCTAATGAAAGCGCTCACCCCGCTCTTCCTGATCATCAACAGCATCAAAGCGACCAAAGCGCTGATCCTCAGCAAGGTCGCTATCGGCGTGGTGCTGGCTTTCGTGATCATGCAGATGATGAACGCTAAGAAGATGATGATGCCGATGATGCCCGAAATCGCGCCCACAATGGGCTACGGCCCGCCGCCGCCGGCGCCCCCGATGCCGTACGGCGCCCCCGCCGCCCCCGCGTCTCCGCCGTCGTCGTACGAGCCCGGCTGGGAGCCGTCGAATTCGGCTGGCGCCCCCAGTGGGCCCTATTCGCGGGTGTGGGATTCGCACCAGGCGGCGTATTCGGGGTACTACAACGCCCAGCCGTCTAGCGATAAGACGTCGACGCAATCCACGTACTGAGAGGGTTGGTTTATTGTTGGGGTTGCGATGCGGTTTGCGTGTACGATTTCCAGGAAGATTATACCAAAAATAGCGGGATGGTTTGATGTTGATTTCAGCGTTCGAATCATTCCGTGTACAATAGTTACAGATACTACATTTTTAAAGCTCTGCTTGTCACAGTAATATATTTATTAAATAAACTAATTTATAATTTATAACAGATATGGAAGTTTGAATGAAGAGATGGTACGATAAATTGAATAAAATTATTTATTCTCGATGTAAATTCTTGATTTTCTTGTCTTCGTCACAAGATTTTGGTGACAGGGTCGTTTATTTTCAGCTTCCCCTCCTAGAAAATTGAAAATGATTTTCCATTGCATTTAACTCAAACTAGCGACGCTACAGCACACAGCTTTTCCGAAAGTGTCAAGCACGCTACGAGTGGCTAAGAAATGAAGCAATCGTAAGTCAGTTCACAATTTTACCGCTAGGTGGTGGTATAATTACTATATTGGTTTGGCGTTTTTAATTTAAATCTGAACAGACAGACACCAGCTGATGTCGTTTTGCTAGAAACGGTTGGTTGACAAGGAATTCTTTGGAGGTAAGAATTTATTTGGATGGCTATTACGCAGTTTATGTCAACTTAGAAGCAATGATTCGCTGCAATACTATTCATAATAACAGAATCGTATGTAACAGATATATACTCCACCCTTTTGGTATTATTAACAAACTTTATTATCCAATCTTTTTTTTAACCCACCAACATAAAAGTTCACGAGACAAAATGACCAAAATACATTAGTATGAGCGTGGTTATACCATATTTGGCGTGATAACAATAAAGCCATTGACATCACAAATGCATGCAAGGTATAAATGAACAATTAACCATGCTAAACTTGGCTCATTTTCAAATTCTATTTAAGAAGTAGGCCAAAGCTACCTGTGACACCGGCGTGGTCAAATAACAATAATCTTTCATTCGATTTGAGCTTTTCTGCGAAACCATGTAGCTATGGCACGTATGAAGTTGAAGCAACCAGCTGATGCCGCCAATAAATTAGTCTGTGTTTCTAGGTTGTAAGCTAACCAACGTGCGAAGGTATTTAGTTCCGGGTTTCGATCAATTTATGGACTCCTTTTTTTCTAGTCTCGCCCTCGCACTCGGTTTCATCCCCTAAGATCCCACGCTCTGAGGGTGAGATTTGAAATCAGGTGCTACGACCGCGGGTGGAAAAAAGGGTCTTAAAAAACGTCTTGATTCATATGGATCTTGATCTTGTGTGGGATTGTGGACACGAAAATATTCTGCGCGGTGGATAGCTCGAAGAAGAGGAAACCGTGGCGTGCCACGATCGTTTTTTTAAGGGAAGTTGATATTTAGGGGATGAGAAAAAAAAGCGTGGGGCGTTTAAAAAAAATTGTAAATTTGTGAGTGAGGTTTCTTAAATTTACGTCCGCCACCAGCTGGCGATGAAATGTTATGTTGTAAAATTTATAAAAAAACCAAGTGTGAGTTGCCGTCAAAATTTTCTTTGGAAAGGAGTGTTGTTGGAAAGTACGAAAAAGTAATTTGTATAATTGAGTGAATTTTTCGAATAGTTCTCAAAATTTACGTTCAAAGTAACTAAGTCATCTACATATAAATCTATAAACGAATAAAAGCAACTTTTAAATTGAAGTAAAAACCAAAAATTATAGTATTTAAGCTAAATTTTGAGCACGAGAGCAAAAGACAGATCAAAGATTAATCAAATATACTGTTCTTGCATTTCATGCATTTTAAATTTCCGATATTCCTTGCATCGAGATCACCAACGAAAATGCATCAAGCAACTCAACCATGAGAGCATCAGATGATCATCAGAACCTATCCACCATCGATGTAAAAAAAAGATTTGATAAGTCATTTACCTCCCTAGCATCTTGCACCCTCATCTCAGTCAAGGGATGTTATAAAAAAAAACCACGATCTCTTTTTTTTTATAATACTCCTCAATCAAAAGAAGATTTCCTCCTCTACCTGAAAAGTTCATCATTAAAATGAACCAGGTCGTTGCCCTGATGCACATGGTCTCCATGGCAAACGCAGCTGAGCTGCCGCAGATGATTTAGTTAAGGGTGTGTAGCATTATATTGTTGAGATAACAGATCAAGTGGATTTTAATGTGAAAGCCTGGGAAAAATATGGCGAGATTCTCCCATCAGAGTTCAGATTATGAGTTTATCGCGGTATAAGACATGCGGTGTGATGCTAGAAGTTTTTTTTTAGTTCTGCAATTAAAATAAATCGTTTTTTAACGTTTATTGAGGAATACGAGGCCTATTTGGCATTGATTTGATACTAAATCAGACCTTCAGACTTCTTTCACACAGAAAACTATGATGTGCTAGTTTTCAGTGCTTGTAGTTGTATAGGTCACGCACAATTATGATGATTTTGAAGGCTGGGTCATTTCTCAAAACTAGCTAGATTAACACAAATTATTCTCATTACTAAAGCAGCCGAGCACCCAACTATTAGCTAGACGTAGGCACCATAATTATTTCGTTTTACCACCAAAAAATCGAAAGAAAAACAAACAGGGAATGTGAGCAAACACCAAAAAAACTCGCAGTACACTATGTCATTGCAAATAGTTTTAAATGCTCCAGACAAGATGCATTCCAGTGCAGATCTTAAGGCAACGATTATATCTCACAGTTCATTAACCAAGTAAATAGACTGTGAAGATTTCAATTCTAAATAATTTTGCTAAGTGACGTGGAAACGTGCATTTGCATATCAAGTTCATGGACACATGGGTTGCCTATGTGTCATCCAATCCTACTTCAACCTAGACTTCCATCACCGATTTGCATTGTCTACAGCGCCTAAGCCGGCGCTTGCTACTTTACTTGTGTCTCAGGATGCTAAAACTGACTGACTGGCTTATTTGCGCACGATACGATAAATTTTGACTGTATTTTTTCTTTGTTGGATAGAAAATTCAGAGTACGTTCGAAATTTCTATCTCCTCTGTGTAGGTGATTTTATAACTATCTGACTAAAAATGTAACTTATGTTGTACTGCATAGGTATTTGGTTTTTTAATTGTAAGACGAGTAAATTTTTAGATATAAATTGAGGCTTAATCACGACATCTGTCCAGTCTCAATACCTGTCGCCTTTAAGAAGGTTTCACAATCCAAGCGATTTTCCTTTCAAGCCACACTGTTAGCCAAAGGGCTGTGAATAGAAAACAGATGGAATTCTTCTCTCCGCTCATTGCACAGCCTCTGAAAGGAGATAAAAAGGATCAAAACGGTTAGAAAAAAAGTGTACAAAAAACATCCCCTCCTTCTTATAATCAAGACATTGCTATAGGTTACTTACAAGCAAGTTGTGCTAGGTAAGGGTTCAGTGAGATCTGAGTGAATCTTTGCCGAAGGTCCAGCATACAGAAAGCGTTCCGTTTGGTCCAGGCAAATAAGGCGACAATGTCGAGCTGCTAGCATTTCAGCCTGCATCAAGCCAGGAATTCAAAAGAATATTGTTTGATTTTTTTTAACAAATTTTGAAAAAAAGGTTTAAAGTTAAAGCGTTTTTTTACTGGACATATCCTGCTGGCAGATTGTTTTTTTTTTTCTCCCAGACTCCTCAGGTACTACCTAGATATGCGACATGTGTTTTTTAGGGGTTGGTTCTCGCCCTTGATTTAAATAAGGGGAGATTTTTCTCAGGACTAGACGAGTAAGGATTGGAGATCACCGGAGTTCATTGACACCGTGGACTCGGGGAGACAAAATCCAACACGAAAATCATCTCAGCTCGCCCAAGCACCGGGTCAAACATACTTTTTTCCCTTCTGGTATTTTATTTTTAGACATGTTAAACAATCAACGTTAAAGACGATCATCTTTACGACTGGCTCCGTCTTCCGTGTAGAATAATTGGGAACTGTTTTTTTTTTCTTCGCCGCTGTGGCATTTAAAAAACAACAATAAATTCTCAGTATATTATACTTACAACCAAAAATTCTTTAATATACTAACGAAAAACAAAGCCAAAGTTTACTTTCAAGTATTTAACAAACACTGCATTTTTATATTTTAATTGATTTTGAATGTGGTTTGAATTGGTTTTACACAATAATTCGGATATCGATAAGTTTAATATGCCAACACATTCAATTCCATCCTTATAATCTAAATCAAATGTTTCTTTCAGGTTTGCTCGTGCAGTGCTAACAAAGTACACATTGTCGTATCCCTCAACGTGACGAGACCTCGAAGACGATCGAAGATGCTGTGATACACACACGAAACGATGTTCAGGTGGGTCCCAGATCAGTGTTATCTGTGCGTGGAGTAAAATACGAGCCGTTGATGCCTGCTTTGTGCCCCGTCACGAGAATCGAGCAGGTCAGTGAACCCGATAAAAGGGAGGCTGCATTTAGATTTCTGGAGCTCTTGGTTATATAAAAAGAGATTTT
Organism: Nemurella pictetii; assembly: GCA_921293315.2. Taxonomy (NCBI): domain Eukaryota; kingdom Metazoa; phylum Arthropoda; class Insecta; order Plecoptera; family Nemouridae; genus Nemurella; species Nemurella pictetii. The sequence goes on along the minus strand of OV121120.1, from coordinate 15,280,213 downwards.
TTTATATTTACCTGCAGTGTGCAGCGGTGATCGAACTCAAAGTGTGGCCGATCGAACGCAAACGAAGTTGATGCAGTCCTGGATGCTAAGTTAGCACTTTGCAGTTTTCAATTTGTAGATAGTTGTAAAGTTGTGTATTTAAAATTTTATACCACCCTTTTGCGGTGTCCGAATGATCTCTGTTCGCGATTGATACTGGTGGTAATTGTTTTGCCAGTGCATTAATTATGGGAGGTCTTCAAGGAAGTTTGCGAATTGCTTTTGCTGTTCTCTTATATAACAAACAAGCAATGTTGCATGAAGACGACACAGTAGCTGCATTCACAGCAAACTACCGGCTAGTCGCTTAAAAGGTCGCATGGTAATCTACAGCAGTGTACAACTAGCGATCTGGATGGACGCTTCATTTAACAGGTTAATTAGGGTGATTATGCGGCAATCCAACATCAGTCTAGACTAGGCAGCTATTTGTGTTCGATTTTTGAAAATTTTTAACACTTCAGTTTCTGATACGCTAAAAAAGTAGGTAAATTTTGTCGGGTACAATTGTAACAATTGTCTCTATCTCTAATTATTTGTCAATTACTTACAATTACCCCATCGTATATTTGGATAGAATGTATGATTTGGAATCGAGGCTTAAATTTGAAAAAAGTCATGTGCTTTTCCTACAAAGCTGCCTTTGTAAAGCTGACTATTTCCATACCTTTCTAGTTTCTAACATAATTTGCAATCAGGAGGGGTGTCTGTGAAGGGTGCACTTATATTTCGTATCTGCTTTCAACGCTACATGATTTGGTGTCAGAAACTGTGATACTCAGGACACCACAGGGTGATGGTCAATCGTGCTTTGTGGATACTGCTGCAAGTTAGCTTCAAAAGTTTAGGCAATTGAAAAAAAAGTTGAACGTCTCTTTAAGCATTCACCAGGCAATTTTGGCTCGTGCAAGAGATTTAATGTTATTGTTTTGCACTCACTCGATGCTTTTTTGCAACAAAAAGCAAGCAAGCCAGTTCCGATTGAAGCGCGCACATACACGTATTACTGAATGAAGTATGTTCTTCACTGAGCGTTGGCCTTCATTGAGATGAAAATGATTCCAAGCGTATACACTGTACACTGCGAGTGAACGCAGAAACGGGTAGCGAGGCGTAATACTTTTATTTTCTAGGGCCAAATACAGTGTTTCTGTAACCATTGCCATGCTAGACTCGGCCTTAAATGGTAAACCACTAGATCAACTAATTGTTGGGTGGCTACTGTGGTGTCTATGAGGAGCATTGGTTGATGTACTTGCTCGTGAAGAAGTATAGATGAGGTTGCAATTGGCTTCAGAAGACAAACTATACAAATAAACATAATTTTAAGGTGTTAAGTTTAAACTTTTAAAGGTTTTTGAATGAATGTCCCCTTTTTATGTCGTTGGGTTTTTTTTCCAATAGTTGGATCTCACTTCGAGATGTTATTTATTTCTTCGTAGCGTTTATTAATTAAAAAAACGAGTTGTCGTTCTTTTTTAGTGAGTTATTAGGCCGTTAAGTAGAAAATCGTGGACGGGACGCTTTTCTTTGCGAGCCTCTCCGTCGCAACACTAACAAATCTCTTTGTGTTACGATACGAATCGCATATAACATTTCGATTCAAGAATGAAAATGGAATGTGGAATTTCGTGATCAAAAATGGTGAGGCATAGTGCCTTATAAGTGGCTGGCGCGGTTTACATTATATTCTAAACTAGGCTTTCGCGTTCGCTTTTGCTTTCGTCGGAGTTGGACTTGCCGAGATATCGGCGTGGAGTTTGGAGTGAGTTTCATCCGTTTAGCTCCATAATCCGAGCCATTTGGAGCTCCCATCATTGCCTTTTTCAGGAAAACAATACACGCGATGCGACGACCGGTGGCCTTCGCTAACGACATGCCCGATGCTTTTGAGCCGGTCAAAACTGAGTTACGACCGCCAGTGTCATTTTTTTTATCACTGATAACAAATACACCGCATTTTGGGCAGGGAAAGGCGTGATTTTTTTCAGTTCCTGGTACCGAATTTCGGGCAGTGGAAATATCTGATGTTCACATAAAAATTAAACTATCAAGTGTCACCAAAAACACACAATCCAATGCTTTATAAAAGTATTCAAGATCAAAACTCACGATTCTCCATAAGTCCACTGTGTTGCCATGCCAAGAAAATCAAACTTCATGGTTTCTGCCACCCAAACGCTAAACTTGTATAATATTCAGCGAGTAGGCCGTCGCGCGCTGTGAGTCATAGGTTCGACTCTCTGGCGAGACGGGCGATTCGCAGGAGCGTTGACAGCGAGTTGAGTCTGCTGCAGCTCCCAGGTGATGCTGCGAAATCTGTCTGCGCCTAGCCTTCTGCTCTGCTATGCTACTAGGCCACTAGGCTAGTGTGCACTTGCGACTGGATTGATCGTCGAAATATTATTACTGGTCGTACCGAGAAAGATTCGTGACGTTGGTCATGCAAATATTTTAGTAGGTTGGTTCAGTTATATAGGCATTGGTTGTCAAAGTAAAATTTTAAAAGTTGTCAGTAACAGCCAAAACTTCCTTATCCAGCAATAACTCAATCTTTCCGAAGTGAAGCTCACCAAGCGTTTTCCGTTTGTTCATGAACTTCGAGAAACTTCCTTTAATACCTTTACTTTGAGATAGTAGCCGTTGTGAGTTTGAACCAAAGACTTTTGAGTATATAAGGTTGTTTAAATCCGCCAGGACGGAGAGTATAGGTATTTGTAAGACGATTTACAAATTTACATGACCATTTTTAGTACCCAAGATCGCTACCAAACGCAGAAAATAATGTAAACAGCCGGCCACGTATGGTTTATAGTAACTATTGCTGCACATGCACCAAAGGTGCTATTTGGCCCCTACGTATATTGAATGCATATTACACCTGTCATTATTATAACCCGTTATTTTTACCTGTTACCTATAATGACGTCAAGCAGGGTTAAAAACCCGCTACTAGGTTAGAAACAGGGTGGCACAGAATTTGAGTGACCCAAACGATGCACACGTTGGATCCAAGGCGTATACAGAAAGATACAGACACTCCAAGCCAAGATGTGTTTGCATAGGACACGGAGATGGAGGCTGGATCAAGATAGTGTTTCAAAAAATATATAATTAATTTACAATTATCTGTTGGTGCACGACGAATAGTTGCGTAGGTAATTCGTGGAACTATTAATATAATCCAATTACGTACAGCCATTACTATAGAAATAATCTTCGGCGTTAATCTATTTGAAGAGTTCTCCAGCTTCCTAATCCCCCTGTAAAAGTACCGTTGCTGGTCTATTGTGCTTCGCCTCACTGCAACCCTTATTGACTGACGCGTCCATCTCTGTCCAACGTGGCTGGCAAGATGCAGCGCACGTAATTGCCATCTCATTCTCACTTATCTGGTCCATAAGCATCTGGGACCAACACTCCCCGGGGACTGTTTTTGCTTCCGCATTCTCCGGCAACCCTTTTTTTACGTGTAAACCCACCCAGGTTAAAATGGTTTCGAGAATTGTGAGCTAAGATTAATTGATGCGAACACGTGTAATTCACTCAAATAATATGGGTACTTATCAAGAATGTTATGGTGTGGCATGGTAATGAACTTTTCTTGTGCTCGTGGCAAAATTACTAACACTATTATGCCAAATTAGTGTTAAAACCTCAACCTTGAGCGTTCCTTTTTTGCATCCTGAAAACTGAAAAGCAGTGCTCCCTCCCCTCTGTCCTTAAAATTGTTTCGGTACATGCATTGATCGTTTCGCCAGTGAAACTTAAGAGTCGGGAACTCGGCGAAATCCGCAAGTAAGTGACAGAAAGTTAGAACAAGGATGTGTAGGATGTGGCTTCTTACCCCCTTGACTCCGTGTGAAATTACAGGTCGTCAATTACTCCCATTAAAAAGTTCATCGCACTGTTTTTCAACCAAGTTAATTATAGCATACTTGATATACCAGCAGTGTCGATAATTTGCCAATTTGAACGTTCGCCTGCACAAAATTCAAACAAGATACTGGTTATATGCAAACTTTCATATCATCATCATCATCTCGCATTACGGCTTTGATCCGAAATCCGATCACGTCACGTCGTGCCAACGAAACAATCGTCAAATCGATGCTAATGGCTAGATTATCGAAGATGCGACACATTCGTGGAACCACGAGCATTGATCACGAGTGTCACGCCGATGGGGTGTTCATGTGTGTGTGATTAATTGCAGGTGTAGGAGAGATACACTGTGTGGGTGAGACGTAACATATGGGTGGTCCCAAACTCACCTCTCTAGCTAATTTGAACGTTGTTTTTTTTTATCGATTTTATTACTCTTAATTTCAACGATACGGAAACGCGAAAAGTTGTTTTAAATGTGAACTCGAAATTATGTGTATGATATATTCGAACGTGGGATATGTTTAGTGGTATCTATATAGACGGTCGAATGAAAAACCTTGTTGAATTTCAAGTTTCAAACGACTTTTGATTGGGAAATCCCAGTTTTTATCTGCAGCATTGGCTAACAACCTAAAAGTGTCATTTTTCTGAAATGATCGGGTGTTTTGGCCGAGGGAATTGGGTAGCAAAATTGCGTTACTCACCATTTCGAGAATCTAAATCCTCTGTTGCAGCAAAAATATTCGATCTCCTTAGCATGCCATGCGATATTTCTTGGTTAAACTAACCTAAATAGGATCCTGACTTTTTCCCCCTTCTGCATTATCCAACTGATTAACCTAACTGATTGTTCAATTTATACCTATATTATGATGGAAATTGCTGACAAAAGGAAACTCCCGTACTCGACAATCCCAAGGAAATGTGTGCCAAGAAATGATAGCAACCCGTTCGAGATTTTTTCCAACCCAGAGCTAAATGGCCAGAAAACGACAGTGTATACGGAAACGCTCGCGCGTTGGATCGCTGACAACCTGTCAACTTCTTGACAGCCCGTTGCCACAGGCAGTATCCCCATGACACGCTGTATGTAGCGAGTTTCAAATCAATTATTCATCCGACATATTTTTCATTCAAACAAAGCAACACAGAAAACACCACACGTGTACATTTCTTTCGTGTAAAGAACCGAAAAAGATTACTAATAGCCATTATCATAGATATCGTATTCTATGGGAATCATGAATCGTTGTTGCATTGCATCGCTGTGTCTCAATGGTCGCGGTGGAAATGTTGTCTGTTTCCTGGCTAATGGTTTTTCATGACAGTGCGTTGCGCTTGGCGCCACCACGACGCACTTTACGCACTTTGCAGTGCGTGCAGTTTGCGTTTTGACGCACGCTACGGCCGTAAAACATGAACTGAGTCATGAGTGTTGCGCGAACTGTTTCCTGTCTAGGCGCTAGCATCACACCTGCGATGACGTTTATAGGAGCGATTCAAAATTCATGCTGAAGATGTGTATAAATAAACCGATGTGTTCTTGAGGCGTCGTGTTGAATATATTGATGACATAATTTTTTTGGCATTGTGTGATTTTAAACGATGAAAATAACGTTTTTCATGGAAACGTTGAGAGTGCAGGTCTGTTTAACAGCCAGCAAATTTCTTGTAATGAATCAATTAAATCGAGTTGCTCATAATTATAACGACTAATTGCCATTTGATTCAATATCATATAACTAACGATAAATATTATAAATTTTCCATGGCACTGACTGCCTGGTTGTCATTAATATAATTTTCATAATTACAAAGTAATAATACACCATCCTTGGGCACGATCTCGAGTTGTCTTTCCAAAATGTTTTGATCTAATAAGCAATCAGGGATAAAGGTGACATGGTGACATCTTTATGGATGTCAGGATTATCATGGAGATATTTTAATTGCAATTTCAATGAAATGATTATGACATGGCATGCAATGCCATCAATACACTTATAATATTTTGTTACATTTGACATTTATATCAAGATATTTTTTATTCTGTAACGCTTTAATGACATTGCTATCTCTGCGATACTCTCTCTCTGCGATAGATGTATTACCTATCGCAGAGAGAGTATGGGGAGTGTGGGGCTACCCACAAAAAACGGAGGAGAAAAATGGAAATCTCTCAGAAAACGTTGTTGGATCAAAATGTATCAAATTGAAATAGCCTGTTATCCAAAAAATTGTCAGATCGGCTCCTCTCAATAAAAATCTCTTAAAGTTGTAGGTATTCAAAGCTTCCGACGTCTTCTTTTGAGCAGTTGTTTCAAAAAGAAATCGTAAATGTTGGAGCGAGCCCCCTAAAATTAGTTAAATTCGTGGATTAGGTAGCTGCCTCATTCTAGGTTGAGAGTTTACCTGGTGGGGAATTTTACTGCGTCAATCTAAGCCGCACTTAAGTTTTTCAACCTGCATTCGTCGGTGCACCGCTCATTGTAAAACTGCCCCAGCATGGCTAAACAGTGTTAAAAATGTCATTGTTCATTGTATTACAGATTAGGATATGAATCGTTCTCAGTAATTAAACTTCTTTCTTCCGAAAAAAAAATTCGGGTTTATCGATAATATACTTGTTGTTCACACTTGCTCAAGACGCGCGCTCGATTCGACGGTACCCCTTGACGATGAGCCGCTGCCTTATCGGGAAGAAGTCACCCTATGCTACACACAATCAAAGTTGCATACATAATCACCTCACTCTCTCTCTCTGCAGCACCGCCGCTCGCCGTTTCAAATTTGGTCAAGCAATTGTTTTTGAAGTGTGACAGGGAGACTCGGCTACGTCAAATAAGGGCAGATCGCAGGCACGCGACGCAAGGCAGAACAATACGATGGACATCTGCGCGCTGGATGAAAAGAATTCGCAACCTTTTAGGGATTTTGCAAAAAGATTTTTTTTGTTTATAATTTGCTGTTGCTTTTTTTTTGGGGCGGTTTTTTTGTCATCCCCGAAGACCTTATGTGGCATTTGTGTCAGAGACGGCGGATTGATGGCTTTGGAAAAGCCCGCGATGGACGATCACGGGGAGATCAAAATCATTCGGCAGTCGAAACAGCAAGATTAGATTTTAATTGTTATACCTACCACCGACCGGATAACATAACACAGCCGATCAAGACCACAACGCAATAAATCCGGTGTCTGAGATTATCTCCATGCACCCATAAGGTGGAGTGCGTAGAACTATATAATTTTTAAATCTAAATTGATTCGTATAACAAAACATTGAGCTGTAATTTGCAACAAGAAAAAAAACAGGCCAAAGACATGCATTTTTATCGCCGAATAATGGTTCGTATACCATACAATTCATGGAGGCGATACAATTTAATTTCTTTTTTTTACCTTCTGGCTAAACGTCATAGGCGGCCTTCAGACGTTCAGACGCAAATATACCCTGGAATGGACCATCGTGCATCAGCCTCTCAAAACCTTCGACTTGAGAGCAGGCATACCCATTCAACTATTAACTAAGATTCTGCATTTTAAGCCTTAGCCACCGACATTCCTGAGACTGACAGTGACTTCAACATCCCCGCAGGCTCTAACCTACTTTTATATTTAGTAGTTATTTGAAAACAAAAACAACATCGGAAGGCCACGTATGTGTATAACATGCTGAAGTTAGATGGGACCCAACCCTTATTTTGCATGCATGTTAACAGCGCGATATACACAATAATATCGGCGATATTTAACCAGATATGACAGCTTACGTCTTACCAGATGACTGGCGATTCTCGGAAATGTTCCGTTCATGTTGTGCAAAAAACGGCTGACCCTAATAAATAATTACAGAAATTTAATTCAAACCTGATAATTAAGACGGTGTTTAAAATAAAAGAAGCATTGTCGTGTGCACGCCAATAACATGCACATTGTCTGAAAATGAGAACATGCTTGATGATATTGTGCAGAATTTAAGCGAATAGTGCCACCAACAGGATTGCGCCGGACATGCAAATTATTTCGGCATAGTCTGCTCTTGCTTGGACCGAGATATTGTGTGCAAAAAAAACTTGCAAAATAAAAGTTTGATATGTACCACTTGGTTCTTTTTGGTATTTAAGATACGTTGTCTTAGGTCTAGGCACAATTGACTGGCATTGCACACACTGACTCTCGGCTAGACTAATCGGAAAGTTCAAAGAAAACGTTTCGCATCAAGGCAAATGTATCGATAAAAGTAAATCATCATGTGTAATAATCGTAATTATCGTCCAGGTACGAGGATATGATATTTTGACAGGTTCCTTTATTGAGTCACAGCTAGCATTGTGGTTTTTGATGAATCAAAAAAGAAGCACGCTGCTTTCAAGGGTAATCCAATAAAATGTGATCTTGCTTTAATTCTGACTCACTTGGGACAGCACATTCAGAAGGTAGAAGTCTGAAATTCATTCTGAGTTGAGTCGAATCGCTGTGCTAGTGAATTACGCAGCCAAAAGACATTGGTCTTGTCCTGGTAGTTGATTTAATTCCTATAAAGTGTTGCTATAACTAAGACCATGGATCTGCTGTTCGTTGGTGGGAGAAACGCATGATATAATACGTGGGCGTATATATTTATCCGTCTACTGTCCTGAATACTTGTCGCTCATAAAATTCACCTCTGCCCGTTTTTTTTAGCGACGTGAAACGTTTTGATTTATTTGCACAAAGAAGCAGAGCAGAGTAGCACTGTATATACTTTTATATTATGGAATGCAACACCTTTGTGTATATACTAAAATTTTTAGAGGCATAAAATTACTGACGTGGTCCAGTTTTAATAGGTGTCGATAAAAACTGCGAAATTTGCATTCTTGCAGTGTAAATGCTCTTTTGTTAAAATACGAAAAATAAATGATTCTTGTTTTCGGGTCCCCCGAGGTTTTACTTAAAGTTCAGGGTTACTTGACACCTTCTCATGTATGTGATTTAATTATTCAAGGTTCGATACATAAAATGAGTTTTTAGCCACAATTGTCATGAACATTTTCAGGTTCTAGTCGATACAATTTTTAGGGATAGTGTAAATGTCTTTGAATGTGTCGTATGATTGGAATTCGTGATTGTTTCGCATGTGGGCATAGGGTTTGCGTTGTTGCCAATTTCAAGAAAAAAATTATTTTCAAAACAGTACAAATTTCGAAAATAGTCCATGGAGAAATTCAAGCCTGCAATACGCAAGCTAAAGATTTTTCACCTATGTAAGACGGAATACTTCAAGATCGCATCCACTCACACCATAAAATTTTTACTAACAATTGCTTAACGAACAGAAAGATAATCGTACAAAGTATTTTCTTCCGCACTAAAACGTAGAATAGAAGGCCTTGTCTAGAAGAAGGTATCAAATTGTTGAAGCCTTGATTTATGCAAATACTTCGATAAGCATAAGATGCAGCTTTGGAATTAATTCTATTCAATTAGCGTGGAGAAAATAAGGCGTATAACTTATTAGATTAAAGTAATAGGCAGGTAAACAATTTAATGGTGCGTTTAATGAGAACCAAGAAAAAAAACTTAACGTTGATTTATTGCACGAAGTATAATATTCTCCATAAAAAGGTTTTAAAAAACCGTAATACAGCTTTGAAAAGCAGCTTGAAAGGAAAATCTGCTTTTCACTGAGTTTATAGGGCGACAAGGATGAGCTATATATTTTTTTTATACCAAGGCCAAACATACGAACCACCAGTGATGCCACCAGTGATGGCAAAATATTTACAGCTTTGACCCAAAGACTTTGTCTTTGAAATTTTGAAAAATCGCACCCAATAAAAAAGGAAGCGGTACTCTTTTGTTTGGGTGCGAAATCTGAAGTGACAGTTGAGATAACTGTAAAGTTTGTAAGAAACAGGTGAGCCGAAACCAGGGTGCTTTTGAGTTTTCGGGAAGAATAACGAGGGTGAATCTTCAAAAGCTATGATTTTTTGTTACTGTGTCACTAATGGTTCTTGGAATCTGGATACTAAGGTCGATTTTATTGCACGTATAGTGAACAATTGTTAAAAAATCTAAAATGGTAGAGCTCGGCGTTTTACCTTAGGTGAACATTCTAGAGGGTGACGTGTCCCCGTAAACATTAACAAAATTTGCCATCCATTTTGACAAGAAACATCACTGGTAGTATCTATTATTTGTCGCAATTTGAGAATTTTTCGCTGGTACATTCCAATTAAGCAATTTATGTTCAATGTTTTCTCTAATTTAAATATAACCAATAAGTAGATTGCATACATATACATACCTGAATAGCAATGTCAATCTAGTCAAGTGAGATAGTGTCACATTATCATGCAAAAAATATGTTCTAGATTGTGTGACCTTAATATTTCGATGCATGTCTAGAATACTTCACAGTGATTCCGATTAGTGATTCATTAATTAATTGATAGGTTAATTAATTTGCCATTATTGCTGCATGTATTGTCTTCAAAGAGCGTACCATTTACGTGTCTCAGTATGATTACTACCTTGCAATTTAAAGAAATAGTTACTGAAATTCTGCCGAGGGATTTTGTCGCACTATGGGAAATTTGCAATACTTTAAAAAAACGTGAAATATATATGGGAATTTGGACGAAGGGAAAGTTAAAAATTTTGAATTTGTGTCATTCTTTATTATTATATTAATTTAAAGACTTTTTAATAACATGATTAACATTTCCATTATCAGGCATAGCCCTCAAACAAATTTTTGGGAATTCACCATACTTTAATTGACTTGAGAACAAGGTGACAATATATCATGTGATTGCTCCAGGGAACAATTTCCTCTGATAATTGCCGATATGACGCAAACCACGCAGTTTTCTTTGATATATTTATAGCATTGAAATAATCGATACCCATATGCAAATCATTTCGGAAGAAGATTGTTCCTCGATTTTTTGTCTCCCACTCAGCAATAAGGCTTGTTATTTGCGCAGACGTATAAACGCATGCTCGCAGTCACTGGTGATTATGGCGTTAGATCATCAGGTGTGTAATTAAGAAGCTGATAGCTGCTACAGGCATGAGTACTTAATGCAAGTCCTTGGTACTAAGCAAATCTGTAGAGACTTCTTATCGCTTGGTATACTCCAAGCTAGCAGATCGGCATTGGGTCAATTTTACCCAATTTTGTCATCTTGCATAGGACTTAATTTGCTTTCTGTATGGCATGAATCAAAAATACATACCAGTCTTTGTTTGCTGACAATTTTTCGCAGTCGGTGGGGTTTATTTACAAGATTACCCAAAACCATGCGAGAATTGTGTAAAGTTTAATAACTATTGATGACTAAATTTCCACACAAATTACCCGGGTAAAAAATCTTCGACTGTGAACTTAACATCCGGAAATACCTGCAGAATTTTTGTAGGGATAGAACCGCAGTGCAAATCGCATTGCATTACAAGGTATACGTGTCTATTATTAGAAACGAAATGTCCATTCGGAAATTGTTTCTAAGTTGTGTCTAATAATAATAATGGAATGAATTGGTGGACAGCGAAGAAGGGGGGATTTAAGAGAGAGAGAGATCGATCAAGATTTCAAATACTTTTACCTGGTAAATTTATTGGAAAAGGAAATATAAACAGCATGAAAATAATAAAAAATCTGAAGTTTTTGATTCCCGACGTGGTCGTGTCAGATCGGTGTGCCCGCACGCCGTATTGTCCATCGCGATGCTGGGTGCGATCTGGCGCCTCCTATTACACTGCACTGTGGTGTATGATTTGTATTCGTCCTGCTACTACTGCATTAACTGTTTAGCCGCCGGCAAAAATTGTAATTTTCTGATCTGGCTTGCATATTTAAGTGACACTTGTAAAATGGTTTAATTGAGACAATGTGGATTGATTTGCATTTTTATTATGAATTTTTTATGGCATTTCGAGTTAATCGTCAGCCGGCAATTTGTATAGGATTTTGGGTTTATAGTATGAAGGTCTACTTCTTTTAATAGGTTTATTGATTTTCATAATTATATGGTGTGTATTTTTCCTTTCGGTTTTTCGATGACTCATGAATGTCTCGCTGGTTGGAAGTAAAATTATATTTTGATGTGTGAGGGGGGCGGGAGGGGGCAGGAATTAGTTTATCCCAATCAACGTTATAGAGAAGGATATAGGGCTCTTTATTTTAATCCTTTTGTTACAAATTAGTCATAGTGACATTTTAAAATATGTTTCTTGCCATGCTCAGAAACTGAAAAATATCCTAAAGCGCACAGAAAGGTCATTAAAAATCCAAAATTACTAATTTTTTCATAGTTTCAAATTATAAATTCATTCTCACAAGCAAAAATACATCCATTCATTCATTCCAAAATTCTATCAAAATGACGTCATGATACCCACTCGCTAAAGCCAGGTATCGAACAATTCGGGTTGTGGTTTCCCTATCTTCCTTTACGACCGAAGCAACACAAAATCGAGTCAATGTTAAATTTTCACCACCATTTTCATCCAGTGATTCATCCTGAAACGGTATTCCATTTCGCTCATCCCTCATCGCGTCAGCAAACCGCGTAGACGCTGCCAGCTACATAAGCAACGCATGTGAACCGACGCACAAATCGATTAACGATCAACGCATCGACACGCATGTGCTTTCTATTTCCCAGTATTCTTAGCGATCTGTTGACGATAGAGATAACAAGAAAAACGTCCTTTTGACGGACACCTTAGCGTCCGCGTCCGCTCCTCTTACATATCTATAATCCGTCTCACCGCTACTTGTCAGAAGCTGTCGTTTGCTTTCATTACTTTCCAATGAACCATCCCTTAGAAACTGCCAATTTAAGATATTTTTTAAATCGTACCAGTGATTAGGCCCGGCTACCCTTTGTGATAAATATCTACAAATTCATGAAACTTTATTTGATTTATAATATAAACTGACCACGGAACTGACTAGTCAAATTCTGTAGGATTCTACAAAATATCTATGCCTAACTCAGGATCCCCAGAAAACTGGCGACGAAATTCAGCCCAGCGTCATCAAGATGGCGGCGAGTTGTTCGTTAATTAACACGGGACGGCCCATCGGAAAGAGAGGCCAAATATTTGTGAATATTAGATCCATTGTGGTATAAATTAGTTCGCTAACCGGTCGGAAATGCGCACTTATTTTGAATCTTGGTCGTCGGCAGAACGCGAAGTGTATTATGAAAATGGCTGGACCAGCCTATAACGCCAAGGTCTTTTAGGGGAAGCCATCGGCAGAGAGCCGGGGAGGTGAGAGAGTGGCTGACTCTATCGTCTTGGCTGACAAGGAAACGTAGCAGACCGGGAAGTGGTTTATTTTGAGCTGTGAATTTTCAATCTCCGGGTACGAGGTTTGTGGAAGACTTTGCTTCGCAAGAGAGTGCCTTGGTTAACAAGAATACTAATGAGAAAGAGTACCTGAGACAGGACAGGGATTTGATGCAAGGACCCTCCGTACATACGATACGAATACACAGGTTAAATGAAATTTGATGGTTGTCCTGGAGCCCCGTATTATTATGTTATCCAACAACATTTCTGTGTGTTTTCAACTTTTCAGTCGACACTCGACACCGCTTTTCGCACTAGAAAGTTGTCCCGACTGAATATTTTTGCCATCGATCTGAATTATTTTTCCCTATTTGTTATAAGTTGTGACTTACGAAATTAGTTGCATCGAGGTGGGCCACTCTTAGACGCTTACAGCTCTCTACTCGGAATCTATACTGGAGCCATTGATAGTAATCTTTTCCATAATTTAACTCAGCGATTCTGCTCCGTCCGGACCATTATGCAAGATGAATGAGTGCAGACGGCGATTGTGCAAATATCCAGCCGAATGGTCGCACTCGATACAACAGTCCATGGTTATAAAGTGGCTGCTTTAATTGCGGGTCGTAAATTATATGGCGGCTAGGTGTTAATCTGCTGGTAATGAACGCTGTGTTGTGTCGAAGCATGGACAGGCGATTTTGGCTCGATTTTGTGAGTGATCGAGATTGGCGATTTAATATATACAAAGGAATTGTAGAAGTTTATCGAAGTTTAATCAATCTATCCTAGATATCAGTTCAGGTTTGGTTCTATACGTCTGTAGAGGTGCAAAAAATCAATCTTGATTTAGAAATAACTTTAATGGTGTAATAAATAGGAGGAAACTATATTTAACGACGGAACTGTCTTTTATATTCAATGAAAAACTCCCAAATGTCAAACGATGTATCTATTTAATGTGGCTACTAACAATTGGTATAAATGCTATAAAATTGATGTAACAATGGCTAATAAGCTAAATACAAATTATATATTTACATACATACATAAATACCTGCATACATGCATACATACATACATCCACACATCCATACTTACATACATCCATACACATAGAAGTAGAACCACTTGTTTAGCAATGATTCCTTCTGTCTTTCTGAAAATGCTTTTCCATTTCACACTTGTCAAGCATATTTTACTAACAGCTTTGATTTTGAACATTTCAATTATATCATTTGTCATCCACATCAAGATATAGTCAATGCTTTGAGTTGTGTATATTCTCGTATCTGTCCAAATGGGCACCGTCAATGCGAATCAAATCTCATATCTTATAAGGCAGGGGCTTAGATTTCACGGCAATCTAGCAGAAAGTTGATTTTGAGTGATGAATTGCGAGCCTGGTGGAGGGACCAATCCCAATTATAAAGATCCTAAAGCAGAGTGCTTTACTGGAACGAATCGTCGCCAATTTCTCTTCGTTCGCCTGCTCTGCCACAATTTTGCTACCGAGGCCGCTGTCTTTTCTGTTTGGGCGTAAAACTGGCAAATTGAGGTTCGCATTTGCCAACAATTATTAATTGTTTCGAAACTTGTGTTGAGAAAAAAATAAGGGCAGGTAAAGCATCGGCAAAACACAGTTCTGAATGGTACGTGTAACGGATACAGGTCGTCGGCAAATAAAAATGTCGTAACATCTCCGATGCAGTCTATTGTTAATAGACATAAAAGTTAGGTGAAGTTTTTTTAAATGTTTTATAGCTGTATAGAGCCGTGCCAAAAAGCACCCTTGCAGAGTTCGTTCACCCCCTATTAGCAATTTCGTTTTATTGCTGCGAGGGTAGATCCTTTGCGAGATGGACGCTACCTTTTTTCAATCGCAGACTTTTTACAGAATCAAAGGTGGGCTGCATAAAATCTCAACCTACATATTTTTATCGCTGGTTAATATACAAAAAAAAACGCTGAGATATCGAATTTTACATCTTGTGTGACAGCTTATTCAAACGCATTAAAATTGTTACGTCAAAATGACAGTTAGCTGTCATTCTATATTAAATCGAATCAATCTGATCTATTTTTGGAAGACAGTTGTATAAAGTTGAATTCTTTGCCGCTGGCTATATCATATTAATAGACTGGCATAGTATAACATGGTATAACCTACTGCGCCAACGTCTCAGCTTTGTTGTGAACGTCCTTGAGGGGATGCTGGGAGGATTTCAGATCGAGAGATTCAGATTAATCTGATGCAATTAACAACATGCTATTGAAAAGTTAACAATAAGTTATATAGGTATTTTATTGGTCCGATATAAGTTGTATGGTAACCACGTTTTTACAACTGACAAACGAAAAATAGTGGAAGTCGATCACATAACTATAAAATGGGACAAAAAAAATCTGGTCAGTGGACAGTGTTTAATAGCACTACCTTTCCAATTATCTTGCACTTCTTCTCAACTTCGCTAATTATGACTAACAATACTCAAAACTAAAAGTCAAAGCAATCGGCGTATAGGTATCAATAAATTTATGCATAGACAGAACTACAATTTTGCGCTTTGATGAAAATTTAATAGTATGCGAATCCAAGCTAGGTCTACATAGAATAAAAGTAACAAGATATCCTCGTGAATTACGTTTTGGCGCGTTTACCATGCGAATTCCGTATTGTCAAGCACATGTGCATGTGATGGTGTATCATTTGGCCTAATTTATCGCTAGAATTCAAACACCGTCTCTGTGCGCCTTGCATCTGTCTTGCTCGCAATTATCTTTGTGATTTATTAGTCGAGGATGACGCTCAAGCCTCCAGCGAGAGTCAACACTTAGTCGTTTTCTATTTTCTAGATGACAGTATTGAATTTCGGTGCATACTGCAAACTCCAAACGGAAGTGTCATCTCGAATGACTAACGATTTGCGATGTAATAGTATCTAACCTACATACCCAGTAAATCCATCCCGAAGCTGTACATACTAATTATAGTTTTACCATACAGTGCATTTATGCACTGCTTTTCTCACCTATATCTTGATGGTATTGATGCCCCAAGCTGTATGGTGTATCCAGGCTGGACAAGACTATCATATGCATCAATAGTTCAATAGATGCAAGTCAATTCACATGAAACTGCATCTAGTTCTACGAAGTACATGTAATAGGCGGACAATTTTGATACAATTAAATGAAATCTCTATATATTATATTATGACACACAGTGGTATTGAATTGATGTAGTTGAAGTATTTAAAACATTGCAACTGCTAGAAAAAAAGCGGATATTTTTATTTTATGTTATCCTTCACCATGGCCACTCAGCAATTTTTAAATATTTTCGGACTGTGTTTATTAAAGTGCAAATTCCGACTTGTTATTTGAATTTTAGGCCACATTCTTACGTTGCCCGTCTTATATAATTGCATCGCATATATGCAGAAACGCGAAGGTCACTGCACATCCGTATCTACTTCATAAATTGTACGATTTTCCCTTAAAACCTTGATCACAAATTTATTTCCATATTATCTAATTTCCTGTACTACTGGTCGATTTTTTACACATATTACACTGTAAATATTATTTATAGCTATAGCGTGTGTGTGTTCTTTATTTGTACGTCCCATGCACTGTGCCAAGATCGTAAGACGATATGCGAACTGGATAAGAATGCAGTCGATTGAAAATGGCGCCAACGATTAAGGAACGAGGTTTTTAATCGAAAAGGTGTATAGAAGGTATCTGGAGAGAGAGAGGAGGTGGTGGCAGCTTGGCTTTAGCTATACATAGCATGTAGTGACGGGTGTCCGCCATTCTCGAGCGAAAATCACTAGCAGAGTTGCCGACGACCGTGACATTTCCATGCATACATATTATATACACCTATCCATGCCGTTCGGAGTGACATTTCGTTGTGCTTCGGTTGTGGTGCATGCCATGCAGATTGTCGATTGATTTATTCGCCGCTTAGCACCATTACCCGAAATATCTCGTGGCCGTTTTTTTGTCCGCCAGTTCGCGAAATTGCTATCACTTATAATCGTAGAGAAGAGTGTAATTTCGCAGTGGCGATCATGGCATGCCTCTGACGACATGATAGGAAGTGAGAATTATTATTTTGCCCTCGGCCTCACTGTCAGATCACAGCCGTTCATTGGGAATAATCCAATTTTAACTGCAACATTTGTACTATCAACATACGCTATTGACATACGCTATTTTCAACCAAATACAGGACCCCTTCCATGTAAGAAGGCGCAAAGTCTCCTTATCCTTTAGGTGCTTTAGCTATGTCACAGAGACTAAGCCTCTCTGAACAACAAGCTATATAAAAGCTCATTTTTGCATTATGATATAGCGTTATAGCTTGTATAAAAGTATTTCCCACTCTCAATCACATAGGTGTTTGGGAGCAAGTTTCGGTCTACACAATATTTATGTAATATACCAATCATAAACTGGTCAGGGCAGGTGATGCATTTCGAAATGCGGACGATTTGCAAATTTAATGGAATGCTGACCCATTGAACATGTTCCTCGTGCGTTTACGTGGAAATAGTCGGCGATTTTGACCGCGTCTAGTCAGAAAAGGCGCCAGGATTTCGCGAACAGGTAATCACGGTGAGCTTGCATCACCAATACCTCTAATCAAAGATCGCAAACAGGTAGAACAAAAAAAAATAACGCTCTTGATCTAATAGCCAGAGCATTATTAAAATTCTTTAGAATATACCTTTTTTTTTGGTAATGTCTCTCGGACGCTCTGTTTTCCAAGCAAGGTTGCCCTCGAATAATTTGCTTAATTATTTAAATTCTGGGATATGGTCCATTTTCTAGCTCGTTAAAAATCACAACAGACGTTTAGATAAACCTTTGATTAACAGATTATTGTAATTTGTGAGCTTCGATTTATGTGACAATTTCAGCTGGTTTTGAAATGGATCGGCACACTTGGCCTCGTACCACTACTGGCTTGGGTCCGTGCCTTTCAGGCCACGCGAATGTAATAATGACGAGAAACCTCGGCTCGATGATGACAGGTGTCAATTTAGCAAAACCTTTGCATTGATAATTTATCGACACACGAACAACACTATATAGTGACGGTTGTGATCAAGACATTGGCGTAATGTCGATTGACAATGTGTATGGTGATTGTTGAGGAGCGTAACGAGCGAAGCGAGTGAAGCGAATCTTCAGTTACTCTTACAGCTGAAAAAGTATCCTGAAGGTTGGAAAATGTTGATCTATGGGGTTCTAATTAATGACATGAATCTAATTTTCCAATGCTTATAGATGCGTTGGAGTCGGGTGAATCTTTCAACAACTTTCGCTGTTCTCATCTGTATAATCCGCGCGCCTCTAGCTGTCGATACGTCTGCGATTCACCATCATCGACATAACATATCAAAGCCCCTCAAGGAAAGAGGAAGACAGTCCGCTCTGGACCTTGATACACCCGACCACACCACAACCGACCTACAACCAAACGGCAAATAATCGCAGTATCATAATAATAAAATCGCACACTTTTTCACACCACACAGCTGCAAACGCGCGTCGCTTTTTCTCGCCGCATGCGGCTTTCCGCGAGCGCTGGGAAAAACGCGACGACAAGGTCGAACCTGGACCTATGGCACAGCATCAGTTTATCTCGAACCCACACGGACGTAGTCCGCGGCGCTCAATTAACTCTCGCGGACAAGAAAGCACGCGTGGAATTTCGACAGTCTACTAATAGTCGCGGATTTCGCCGGCGCCGGTCGCCGCCGCCGCCGCCGCGTCTGAATGGCTATCCGTTCGACACTGTAGTGTAATCAAGGATATCAAGGTTGGCGCTGTGACGCGGTGTGACACGTATGAGCCAGGTCTGGTGGTCAGGTTGGTAAATGTGCGACGGACAGCGTCTAGACTCCGATAGGTGTTCGAGTGACAATTCGCATAAGCTCACTATGCATGATGTAAACGCTAGAATGTGTAAGGGTGACAATACTATGGTAGTCTGTTGGGTTGTGTTCGAATGTCATGAGTTGGCGTGTAGACTCTAGTTTGTGTTCGGATGCTGTAAACTCTAGACTTGGATTATAAGATTCTGTTGTGTGAAATTCAGATTCGGGTGTATAAACGCATGTGGTGTTTAGGTGTCAATATTATGGTCTAGTTTTTAGTTTTAGTTTTAGTTTTTTATTTTGTTTATCACATACCACTACATACATAGCATGCTGGTTTTTGAACACGTCAGCTATTTAATTTTTAGCAAAATTTATTTTATTAATTAAAATTAACTAAAAAATAGTCGGATACATACCTCCTAGTCCTAGTCTTTTGTGACAGGATCCTGGTGTAGATCCTAGACCCTGTTTGGTTAGACTGTTTGGTAGATCCTGGTTAGACTGTGTTTGGTTAGACTGTTTGGTAGATCCTGGTTAGACTGTGTTTGGTTAGACTGTTTGGTAGATCCTGGTTAGACTGTGTTTGGTTAGACTGTTTGGTAGATCCTGGTTAGACTGTGTTTGGTTAGACTGTTTGGTAGATCCTGGTTAGACTGTGTTTCATGGTTAAACTGTTTGGTAGATCCTGGTTAGACTGTGTTTGGTTAGACTGTTTGGTAGATCCTGGTTAGACTGTGTTTGGTTAGACTGTTTGGTAGATCCTGGTTAGACTGTGTTTGGTTAGACTGTTTGGTAGATCCTGGTTAGACTGTGTTTGGTTAGACTGTTTGGTAGATCCTGGTTAGACTGTGTTTGGTTAGACTGTTTGGTAGATCCTGGTTAGACTGTGTTTGGTTAGACTGTTTGGTAGATCCTGGTTAGACTGTGTTTCATGGTTAAACTGTTTGGTAGATCCTGGTTAGACTGTGTTTGGTTAGACTGTTTGGTAGATCCTGGTTAGACTGAGTATGGTTAAACTGTTTGGTAGATCCTGGTTAGACTGTGTTTGGTTAAACTGTTTGGTAGATCCTGGTTAGACTGTGTTTGGTTGACAAGATCCTATGTCTGTGTAGGTTTTGGGGGGACAGAATCTTGGTGTAAGCTCCAGGACTTGTAAGTTGTATGATATATCCTATGGCGTGTCTCGTCACCATGCAGTCAGCAACTGGGGGTAATGTATCGTGGGTAAGGTATATAGTAATGGTAGAGAGGGTATGCGAGTAACGTAAGCACATCTTGCACACCAATAGAGTCAGTGTAATGATAATTTATCTTCTTACGCTTTTTGGTTTATTTATTCGTGTATAAGAAACATCTTTTGCAAAGATGACTATGAGAGATGCGGTTCTTCTAGCATTTCCCCCATTGAAAATTATCTCTCCAACACAATCGGGGAATTACTCTGGTGGTCACCCATTCAATATTTTGGCCAAGGCCAATGTTGCTGAACTTCAACGATGATACGAGAACCGGTGTTTCTGAAATGGCGGTGCAGCGTTCACTCAAATTAATTGAAATCTAAATATAAAATAATCTGAACATATAATTAAAAGATCCATAATAAATCTTGGTACATTTAATTTTTGAAGCGTAACCTTATTTTTATTTCTTTAACTAACATAAAATATAAAATTTGCTCTGTGTCTAAAATTTGCGCCAAATCAGGCACACCAAAAGCAAAGAATTCCGATTAAATTGGTAGATTCTTATATAGTTTCCTGGTCGTAAACATCTTCAATAACCAATCAATCATTCGCGGGGACCGCGAACGCAACATAATTACATACAACCGCAGAACACAAAAGACCATTTCGAATGCGTAGCGCGTCGATACGTGTAGTTAGCATAGAAATAATACTTATTATATTTAATTATACATTTTATGGTGACTATTACACAAGCTAAAGCTACCTTATAATACTTGCGTCTTATAGAACAAGTCAAATCGAATTTTTTATCATAGCATTCTTGAGATGGCGCTTTACTTGCGATTTATATAAAATTAAAACGACCTTGGCTGTGATAATAGTTTGAGCCGGTGCATTTTTTTCCCCCAGCAAACGACCGCGCGCTAACACAGGAATGGCAGGCTTTCATTAAAAACGTTATGCAATTTATTTGGTGCTTATCTGACTGCATATGCAAATTTCGAGAAGATCAATATTCAAGTGGCATAAAGCGGAGAATGCAGTTGGTTTATAATTTCACTTCGCGTGCTCCAATTAAGTAATAAGTGAGTTTTCAAACCGATTATGTCTCGTGAATTGTGATACAAAACAATCACAAACAAATGTATAATACAAATTCATTAAATCTGAATTAATAATTACTCACTAGCGAGCAATAAAATGTAACCAGTTGGTATCTCACATTATAAACAGTTAAAATATTAAACATCTAGGCAGATTTTTGGTTCTTTATTGGTTTAGAACGTAATCCTATATGTATCACATTTCACATTTTGTGATCGAATCAACACAGTCTTGCCATTCAATTGCACCTCAGGTATCAACCGTCGCTGTAACATGCTCTGTATTGTGTGCGTTTGGCTAGTTCGGGCGGAGTCGACTATAATACAACCTTGAACTATAAAATTGTTGCAATTCAGTCCGGATCCTATATACACCTCACCTTCGTCATTAACAATCATCCTATCTCCATCTTTGATTGGAACTTCGATATCAGAGTAGCCGATCTAGCCATCTATTGTTTGCATTCTGTAATGCATTCATTTCTATCTAGGTCAGTACTGATTATTTTTATGAAGGAAAATTATCAGTAATTAATGAACAAATTAGAGATTTGCGAGATGACACGGAAAATTGTTACGATTTGTACTGACTGTATCAACTCCTTCCCACATGTTGTGCTAGAAATAGCAAAGTGCTTTAAAGGTGTTGCTGGAAATAAGTCTGAATTGCTTTAAATATTTTTTATTACTAGGTCAAGTTTAGAATAGCGCTGACGTCACAGCAATTTGGTGGAAGCTAATTACAATCAATACAATCAGCTCGCGACACCAAAATTAGGTCAGTGTATGGGTCGTGATGGATTATTTGGTGCAACTTCAAGCAACCGTCTATACTGGCGTCTACTGGCGTCTGCTTTTTGATTTGCTAAATTCCCATGGATGAGAATTTTTAGTTAAATTAACAGAGAAGGCAAAATGTTTATTTTCGCATGAAAGGAGTATGAGGGACTAAAGAAATGTGTATTCAATACAGCTTCAACAATTAAATCGGTGTCTTTGAAGCATTCTACCCACTGGACCTAGGTGGAGGTATGAAGCCCATGTTACCTATGTTCCTCTCAAGTTTTTATTGTTTTTGTGAGAAGAATTGTGGCTTTCAGTAAGTAGCTGGAGTCAGAATATACCTAAGCAACTTAAAGAAGGTTTAAGTACGTGTAGAAAACACCGTTTTGAGAAGTCTGAGGTATGTAGGAAGACAATAAATTGACTAGAATATATCTACGCGCAAGCTTGCTGTATAAGAGAATAATGGGTGATCTTATTTTGAGAACCTTGGGATGATATTGTATTTTGTAAATAGGTCCTTGGTTAAATATTTGCAATGTCACTTATTGTGATACGTTAGTCGTCTGTTAAGCTGTGTATAATAGAGGCACACCGCAAACTGAATTACTTACTTGGGTCCGAACATTGAAAAGTTCATTAAATATCTGATGAGAAAAGTTGAGTGGCTATCGGTTATATAAAAAATATGATACTTCTAATCATGTCTAACGAAAATAGTATGTAAATTACTTATACTTGTTTTCTGAATATCATTGAGTTTGAAAGTTAACGAAAGTAGCATGAAAATTAATCGATTATTTTGTCTGTATTAATTACGATGAATTTATATCCTGCATACTAGCGAGTATCCACATAAGCAACTTGGCCCTTCATAGGGCAAAACAGTATGCCCCTGAGAACACATAGGGAAAACGACATGCCACTGGTAAAAATTGTATTAGACCAAATGGCTATCAGGGTAATTCTCTCATATGATTTACAAAATATAGTATGTTGCAAGTTGCGTGCCACCGTATACCAACACCGAACCCCCGCGCCTCTTTAATTGTTGTCCAGCATCCCAGAACTAGGTACGACGAGTACCTAGCCAGAGCCAGCGCCAGACACAAACGTACGCCTACCTCACACAATGGCGTCGCTGTAATAGATTTGTCCGGCCGCATGCAGCACGGCTTCACAACATCCCAGTACCTACACATTATCGGTGAGAGAGACCCACCTGAAAAGCGATAAACCTTACCTTTGGGCGGACATTGAACAAGTCTCGTACTCCTTAATGTAGTCGATACTTGCCCGCATGACCCGGGTCGTTGAACTAGCTGATCAATCATTGCCCAAAATACACGAGCTATCCGAACGCGACACGTCGCGACTTTATCAATATCGAATTATTTGGGGAATCTCTTTGCGTTCTGCGCGTGTTTGTTGCGCTGCATGCTGTGCTGGTTTTTTTTGCACATTGGGTTTGGCGGCGGCAGCCGCTTGCAACGTGTCGATAATTTGGCTAATTAATTAATGGCTGAAAGATGAGTGGCGTTTGGTTTTAATGACAGGTCTCGCGGTTAGTTGTGGCACGGATTTTGTAGGTTCATTTAATAGCGAGGCAGGGGACACGGAAGAAGCGATGCTACAATTTTGCCTCGATGTTACCACACAGCCGGGAAAAAAAAATCAAATGCATTTCAATTTGAATGCACTGCCTTACTTCGTTTTAATTCATTTTTGTGGTGCCTTGTATGTAGTTTAAAAAGCACTTTATTGTGGCGAGTTTCCCAAAGTTCAATGACTCAGAAACCGAACGTGGCACCTCCACCTGAAAACTTTTCGGTGTAATTCTGACTGTGCTGAATCTATAAGAGCATGTTTTTTGACTCTCACCGACGCATTTAATTAATTTCGCGTCTGGACGCTTTATGATACACAGGAAATACGAATCACGCCACGGAATGGTTAAAACTACTTTCGAAAAATTCAAAATCTCTGCTTCTTTCCTGAGAACTTGAGTGTCAGAGCCGCAGAGGTGCAGTACGTGGACAACAGCTTAAGTGTCATATTAGAATTGTTTATTTAATTTCCTCGCTCACCTACGCAGTTCCTTGCTCAATGGAAGGCGAGTGTTGAGCTACGGCGTGCTACGGCGTGATACGGCGAGCTGTGGTGTGGCAGGGCTGCCCCTCCCTTGAGAGAGGTCCCCACCTGGATGGTGGAACTCGACTAGGTTCAACGTTGAGCTCGTAGGAGCGTTCGAAGCCACGCGGGGACTAGGCCAATATCAACATCAGAGCAACAACCTCGCTAGCTCAATCGAGAACCAGAACATAAGGCATCATCGGCAGGATCATGTACCTTAGGAACAACTGACAAGGTCAGATTTCTTGTCTTATCGGTATCGGGGGTCATGCTGATCAGGGCTGAAAACGTGATTGGGAATTGTAGGGGGGGAGGGGGTTATTTTTGTGAGTGATGTCTGGGACGGGAGTTTTAATTTCCCGTACAGGGGGACTCTTACAGACGGCCGAGCACAGGGGGAAAACTGAGATGTGATTAGAGTTTGACATTGAATCGACGTTTCTATAGATATTGTACTTTTGGTGTATACCTGAGATACCCAGATCTGTCCTCTATTCAGATAACTATACCTTAGTTACAATCATGAACCGATTTGACACTTAGATATAATAGAGATGTAATTACTTCAAACTAGGTTTTCACAGGTTTTACTAAATATAACTGGTATCCTTACTCTTGGAATCTCGTATGAGCTGGTGATGGTAGCTTATCACGATACAATTATTTCTAAATTAACACCTTCACGGAGCCTACTGAAATAATATAGTACAAAGTATAATTATTGATAAATTAGACTGATAATAGAATTCCTTGACAGGTTAATATGTAGGTTTTAAATAGGGAGGTATTATGGCCTATCACATTGTAGTGCATGTTGTTTTGTTTTTAATCATGGGATAGGCATGCAGTCCGTTGAACTCATCCAAGGAACTTGTTAGATTGGGCCTCGGTCCTATAAACCCGCCTTCCCCTCAATTATTTTCGTGCACACACACACCACACATGTGGCATGAGCATTTCACTAAAAATCACAATTAAACTGGATTAATTAATATTTAATCACCGCCTGTCCGAGATGACATAATTTAGAGTTCCGTCCGTCATGTCGATCCGGCGAGTGCAAATTTTAATCACGAACTCCTCTAATCAGAAAGACGGTATCAGGTTGATAAATAACAGGTTTTGGACAGATTGTAAGTGTAATTAGGATTTAATAATAACAAACCTTAACTGCAGCTAGACGTCATCAAAGCAGAGCAGCGATTTCAATTGGGAAAAAGATAAGACAGGAAGCGTCAAATGTATCATTCGCAATTGGCTAGAAATCGCATAAAATGTGGCGCTAAATAACTTACTGGATTACTATAATTGCGAATGTGTTCAATACAAAAAAAAATATGGTTTTCTAAAGAGAGCAGCCTTCTGCGTGATAGATACGGAAGTGCCATGGAAAATCGCTGAAAGTTAGCTTCACACACATACACACACACACAACACAAACACGTACACTAACATGTAGATCGGTGTTATAATAACAGCATCGCCATCAACGCTGTCGCACTTTCGCTGGCATCTGGTTTATCGCGCACAGAGATCGAAATAAAAGTAAAAGTGAGGAGATCACTTACCAGGCGAGAGGACCAGGAATTTCCTGTGCAAGCCTATGCAATAATCTTGCACGCCGGGGCAGACACAGCAATCTCCGATGACGTCGACTTGGAGATTTCAACGCGCGATTCGGTAGGCTGGGAAGGTACAGCGGAGAATCCGTCATTTTCGGGGGCCGACTACGCGCCGTGCCGGTAGATGCTGGGGTAAACCCGGAGTGCACGAGACTAATTTGGCTGTATTGTGAAATGAGTATTGATTGCTGCGGTTTTTGCCTGAGTTGGCTGAAGTTGGCTGAAAACGAAGGAGGTAGGTAGGTGTGACAAGAAATTATGATTCGGGAGTTTTGTGTGAAATAGGTGCAGTCTGCTTTGGCATGCGAAAGAAAAACGAAAGTGAATACATTTCAAAATAAACTGCGAGTTTTATTGACATTTGCATGAAAAGCAATTGCTTATGTTTTTGTAGAAAATAGTACATCTTTCATTTTTTAATATAAAATCACTAGCCTGATATACGATTAGTAGTCTGTGACAATTCTGACATATCATTCGGTCAAAATGGCAGTGCTTCGATAGTATTATCTCTGAGTTTATAATAGAAACATGAAAAAGGAACAAAATTACAACAATCCTGATTACGATTCCTGCTCAAAAAACTGATCATTCTGATATTTATATTTCATAGAACATTGGCGTTACATTATACAGACTAAACAAAAAACGGGTAAATATATGTCCCCGTTTCAAGTGTGAGTAAAACTGGATTGGTTGCATATTTCATCTTTATGTTAATTACGAAAGCTTCGTGAGAGGTTAAAGAAATTATCTTTTGCATATGTGTAGTATAGGTACATCAGACTGAAATTATGTTAAAAAGCGGTTTTTAATCGATTAAAGTGAGCCGCCAGGATACAATTTGCAAATCAGCAATCCTGCTCCAGAAGAGAATAGAAAGATCAAAATAGCGAATCAGTCGAACAAATTACTGTATACTAATGTACAGAATCAAATCAGATCGAAATTTCATTAATCTCAAACGAGAAAAATTACCGCGGACAGTTTAAAAACATCATAACGTTTCATTAAATTTCAATTAAGTTAATGGTCGAAGAGATTAGAAAAAACATACACACACAATAATTCAAATATCTACTTCCCTGTAATCACTAAAAGCGATTAAGATTGGAATTCGGTATTGTATTGTAATGAAAAGGTGTAAGTTACAAGATTTGAATTCATGACCTAAAGCAAAACTGAGACTGGCAGAGGAGTAGTACAAAGGTTCATTGCCCGTCGTTGATGATGTACCCGACTATCATGTTAACTTGGTTCGACTCTAGTCGCCATGCTGGCTTCCTATACCTTTACTGGAGCATACCTTTGCGTAATTGCATTGACAATCGGATCCAGCAATTACATCTTTGAACACACAATCTGGTTCGAGTTATGATTTCTTTTATTTACAAAATATACACAAAGTGAACGGTTTAGAAATCAAATTCAACTTTTGAAAACTCACTGGTTTTTCAAAACACATCCTACACTAATTTTGATGAATATTGGACGAAATAAATAAATAATATGATTAAAATGTCGCGTCGTTGAGTATTATTATTGTCAATAAATCAGATCTTTGAATAAAATCGATGCTAAATTTGCGAAAAGGTCGTCAGGAAATGTTGCTTGAAATCTGAACTGATAGAATGCAGTGCTTACTTAATCTATGGTAACCATAAGGTGTTGAAATTGATGCAAGTTCTAGTATTGATCGATTGATCGATTGATTGACCTTTCATTGCCAACTAGTGTGTAAAGTTCTTTTCCGGTATTCAAAATCGAATGACACTATTTTTTCATTTTAAGCAAGGCGTTACGCAGGTCTCTACAAATAATTTCTTATTGGCCAACAAACATTCCAAACGAAAATGCTCAGAACAATCAATTTAGGACCGATTGCAATCAAATTGCACACATCAATAAAGTATGGTGCAAGGTCGGTGGAATTTCAGCAAAAATTGCCATGAATTCTTATACCATGACAACAAAAAAAAATAAACATGCCAAATTTTTCTACGGGTTAAATAAATAAAATGGCTTACCAAAAACAATGGCCTGGTATGTAAGAAGGTAGGTGTTATGTCGGAACATACAGTATCACGTTCAACAGCTGATTAACAAAACATAGTGATTACCACGCCGGTGTCCGGAAGTCGTTTCTTCTTCCGCTTCTTTTGTCCCATTTGGCGAGCTTTCTTTCTCATTTGAAGATTACGTGTCATTACAAATTCGTTTGTAATCAACACGTGTTACAAAGTTCGTTTCGGAAATCTACTTCAAAATAACAAGCACACACATTTTCGGCGGCCGTTGTGGTTGTCGGGGGGGAGTTGAGGGTGGTTTTTAAGGGTGAAATTATCGCCCTCTCTTCTTCAGTACAGCCCGGTGGGGTCCAGTGCTGGGGAATCCATATCTGAGCGGATTGTTTTTTCGAAAAATTTCCAAAAAACAAACCGTGAGTAGTCTTGAGATGACAAGATGATTTCTTACGTACTCGCGACTAGCAGCTCAGTAAAGTCCGGTGGGGTCCAGCGTCTCGGCGAATGCAGACATGTTGACAGTTGAGTATTCGAATGAAATATCTTCAATTCAAACCCGCCGTCTTCTTTGTCTCGGATCGGAAGTATGCAGATCACCCGCAGCGCACGTGTTTTTTTCGACAGAACCTCAAAAATCTTCCGCAAAAATCAAAAACGCTCGTTCTTGACTGGCAACGAAAGTTCGACTGTTCCCAAATAAAAACACCGGGCGACAATCTTCGCAAACACGCAACTAATTCGTCGAAACTGGAGATAATGCTCAAGTCGCCGTGTTCCGGGGGGTTGTTACTGCTACGAACGCGTGCGGCGGACTGACAGGGCTGCCGGAAAGGTTAGGTAAGATATTATATAGTGAACTGTCTCGCGCAGGCGTACTGTTGCGAGTGTGAGTGTCGAAGACGCCGAGGCAAGACGAGACCGTGTGCCAGACACCCGGTGGTGGGGGAAGGGGGGCGGGTGGGGAGGTAGGGGCGGCGAGACGCGGCGGGCTCGCAGGTAGAGGCAGGTAGGGGGGGGGGGGGCACGCTCTGATCCCCCGGAAGTGTTCGGTGAGGTCTTTCGGGCGTCGATGAGCGGCTCGCTCGGCGATTGTCATAGCAGGGGTATTTTTGGTTTTTGATGGGATTTTTTTTCTGGTTTTTGGTTGTTGGTGATGATTGGAGGGAGTTTTTTTCGGCTGTGTGTGTGTGTGTGATTGTGGACGTGAGATTCGCGTGAGCCGTCAGATATTGGGAGAATAAAACGATTATAATAACGTCTAATTTTTTTTAAATCTCGCAAATTCGCGGTTTGGTCATTTTTAGGAAAATTCATGAAGATAAATTTCTTATTCACAACTCATTTGTCCCTTGGCGGTGCGATAAGCGCTTCAAAACATAGGAATCAAACTTATTTTCACGCTTAAAGCGCCACTTCTGATGAGTATTAACCGCAAAAAAGACCCACGTCAAAAAACCGAAATCGAAACGCAAAAAACTCCGACCCCGAAACACCCAATCACCTGTTTCTCAACTCGCTTTTTTTCCCGTCCCCGCAAACCAAATTGTCTCGTTCCAATTAACGGTAAAAATTCGCCTCGTCGTCCGCCGCCATTTCCTGAAAGTCCACCCCTAATTGTCAAAAGTGCATGGCCTAGTTGGC
The DNA here is from genome assembly GCA_921293315.2 of Nemurella pictetii. NCBI lineage: Eukaryota > Metazoa > Arthropoda > Insecta > Plecoptera > Nemouridae > Nemurella > Nemurella pictetii. The sequence goes on along the minus strand of OV121120.1, from coordinate 15,250,607 downwards.
GGCCGCGTGCCCCCCTCCCCGCTGCCCGCACGTGGCCGTCCCGACCAATCGGAGGGCAGAGGCACAGTGAACCTGCGATCAGCTGCTTGCAGTGGTCTCGTGGCAGCGTGCTGAGGCATCACCTGATGCAACGCCCGGCGTCTCAGGAGTCTTGCGACTTAGCGCGGTCTGAGGCTTCCTATGGGTGGAGGTGCCGGGAAGCTTGGCTGTTTATTTGATTCTGGGATGTTATTTCTTTCTTTACAACTCGTGCCTTGACCGAATCATAGCATGTTAGTATTCAGAAAAATGATTTCGCTTGGTATTGAATACTATAGCATTCCTAGAATATTTAGCATTCAATACACAGTTGTTTTATGTGAAAAAGAAGTATATTATTAATTTTCCGGCCGGTGTTTCAATTTCCAAACTGGGTTTGAAGTTCTTCCAAACAAGGAATCGCCATGGTGGCAACCAAACAGATGCAGTTGCTCCTCAGTTGCTTGGAGGAAGTACAGACAACTTATCTAAACTTATCTTACTTATGTAAAGATTGTAAAACTAGCCCTCGATATTTTTGTGGGCTAGTTTTTTGGAATTATTCCTTTAGAAAGGATACAGCATTGCATCGGTGAATTTTAGGTGGGTGGAATTCATATTGGTGCTAGAGACAAGAAGTATTACAGATGAAAAACATTAGCTGGAAGTTGAAATTTTCCACTGTTCAACGTTTGTCTACTCGAAATGCGAATATCACTCGGGCAAAACCATTCTTACGTTTTTAAATACAGATAAGATGAATTGTCGAACGAGATAATCCATTGCCACTTTCTGTGATGCCTTTTGGTCCTTTTAGAATGTTTTGTTTTGGTGAATTAAAGGTTTAAGTGTGGATAGTTCAGTTTAGATTAAGAGTACACTTCATTCTCTCGGTGGAGGAGCCAAGTTCGCTACTTGCCTTAGTATGCCGGCTTACAAATTTTTCATAAAGATAAAGTGGGATTATGGTTACGTTCTATGTTTACGGGTGTGTCAATATGCATAATATTATTGAAAATATTGAAGTGTGTAATGAGTTACGTGCTAGTAGTGCAAAACATAATGTATAATTTCAACATATTGTGTTTTGCTTAGGTGCCTGAACCTATACTGAATCAGATGCACCACCATTGAAACGTTTTTGGGTCAAAACTGACACATATTTACAATCATAACTTCAAATAGAGCGCTTCTGCGAATCTAGTCAAGGCAAAATTCGTCCAGCGTATTCTGAGAAAGGGTTGAACTTAAGTAGGCTAAGACCTACTTTGTCCCAACACATCCCAACTCTCTAATTGTAAATATTTTTGAAAATTGACAAAAATATAGGTAATAATACTATTGTGCGAAGATATGACAATAATACAGGTGAAGGTTATTGGATGGTATTGCAAAAGAACCGACTCGTTTGGAAATGTGTCGATATTTTTCGCCTTTTATGGCATAATCACTTGGCGAAAGGGTAGATTCTTACCTGATGAGTTGCTTGACAGTGGCCAAAATCTCCGGTGATCAATAAATCAAGCTAAACATATATACTACAGCTATAGGCAGTTAAATTAAAACTCACAGGCTTTTATATTTTTATTCTGTCCCAAGAATTTGGAAAGCTGGAAAGCTGTAGATACATTTCTATAAGAGCATTGTTTTATTTAGTCGGAACCAAATTGTAAATCAGCTTGCTTTTGACGGATCATTGCATTGACACATCTAATCCTCGGGGCCAATAATTCAATTAGTTTTAATTCTCTTTCAAAGTTTCCCCATCCAAGCAGCTCAATTGGTTAGAACAATGTCCCAAAAGGTTCGACAAAATGTGGCTCTTCATAGATTTAACATTGTGCTCTGTTGCTACTTAGGCATGCTATTTTGTCACTCAGATTGCACTGCGAACCGAGCATTTTAATTTGGGAATCTTGGATGCCTCGAAACCTCGCGTGTACTGACAGACTGTCGAATCGAACCGAGCACCTCAGACGCTTTGCCAGACTGGCAATGAGTTAAAAACTTCGTTTTCAGACACCAGAGATCATTGACTCCTCCAAAGGAGTCGCCGCACAAGACTAAGCCATTGTTTGCTTAATTTCAGACCGCGTGTGAAACTTCAATCAACGTGAAAAGAAGAAAAAACATAATATACAGCGGCGAGTCTTGCGTCTTGGCTCCTGTCTCCAGCCCCTGCCCGACGCGACAAACATTGATAAAAGGTACGCATCTTCAATTGCCAGACAATGTGAACAATAGTGGACGTTGCGCGGTACCCCTTTCAGCACAGGCGTCCTCAGTGTTTATAATACTCCTAGCTTTTAAGTCTTCTTAAAAAAGCATCTTTACATCTGCGAAAATCTGTTGTTTTTCGGTGAATTGTTCCCCTAATCTGTTTACCTCTTAAGACATCAGGTAGCACGCATTAATTTGTTAAGTTGTCTGCGCACCTCTGCTTGATTTTGAATACAATGTTGCGTCCCAGCCATGTCTGCGGCATAATTTGCGGCGCCTCAATTCACAGACGACGCCGCTTTCATGAGAGAACAAAAAGGGTGGGCGGTCGGGGTGGTTTTGCGATTCCGTCTCGTGGTGAGTGGTAAAAAGGGTAGCGTAACACAGGGGTTGCCATTAAAATGGTGTACAAAAGCAATGAAAACAACGGCTTGGTTAAAACGTCAAAGTCAACAGATTTATTGTCACTACTATGCTCACGTTTACGATCAATGTGTGATTGGTGACTGGTGGCGATGTTCGTTTGAAAATACGGCAATCAAATCTTTTGTGTAGGTTGAGTTATATTGATGATGTACACAGACAGAGATTGTTGATACGTAGTATACTGATGCCGGCTTGCTTTAAACTCAATCACCAGAAACATCTTCATCAACATTACTTACTGAAGTAAAATACTCTCAGATCATAACTTTCAATGTCCACGACGAATCTATGGTTGGATAATGCTGCAACACGACAGAGATGATCTTATACACTCTAACTTTTCTACAGCTTTAATGTGTGAAAAGATTTAGGTGATACTTTTGATATTATGCACTAACTGGGATGCATGTTTAAACCCCCGTCAAACCCCTACCATCTTTGTCGCGATGCTGCCTGGATCTTACAGCAGGAGCGTCTTTTGGAGATCGAGCCATGTCATCTGTCATCATCAGCTGAGGTGAACGGAGTGATTTTTAGCTTCCGCAAGCAACAATCACCAGGTCATGTTGATTCTCTTCTTGGCTGCGTTAAGAAGCCTAGACCGCTACGTGTCGGCAATCACATTGCAAAAGCCAAAGACTTGATTCTTTGCATCGATATTTATAAACGCCAACGAATAAAGGTTGTTAGGAATCAACTTTTACTTTATCTTTAGATGTCAGTATGTTTCGTTCTGGAATTCCTTTGGTTTGCTTTATTTATTGCGTGCTCAAAAATGATAGCCTATCTGCGGAGGTTTGCTTCGTAACATTTTTTGGGAGAACAAGTTATGCTTTATTTACCTTATAAATCACGATTTTCCGAGTCTCTAGTTCATATTATTTTAAAACAGCAATCGGTGATGTTTTTTATTCGGATTTTATTGACACTCGGGAAAAACTAAACTAAGATACAGGCATAGCGATATAATTCCAGTTGATGTATTTTGGTTGAAGTGAACTCGGCAATATTCATCAAGACACTGCTTTCTTGAAGTGTTTTCATCTGCCGCAGCAGCAGCAGCCACCTTCAATACAAGGAAGAGGTCCAGGCGTCTTAATTGCCGAGCGATTGAAAGTGATGAATTCTACACGTTTGACAGATGAAAGAGAATCGGTCCGTTATCTAGCAAACAATGAATAACAGTATAAACCGACAATGAAGTGCGTTGTAGTCGTGGATGTCGTTCGTCTGTCAGATGCTGTAGCGTCGATCGGTTGTTGTCCGTTCGCGCTTGCAACAATCGCGAATCTGTCGCGTTCGCCATACACACAGCTTCCGCATGTTAGCGGAATTGTAATTTTGCTAATTTATTGCTCCGTTAGGTTTGCTAATGAACGACAAAGTGTAGAATTTGTGTGTGAAATAGCTGGCACTGACCATATGTCGAAACCGAATTCGCTCATTTTCTCCGCCATAATTCTGCTAACATTGAAAGACAGTCAATTTTTGTTTTGCTACACAGGAATAGCCGAAAAATCAAAGTGCCGAATGCTAAGGTGGCGGTCGTCCACTGTAGTAGCGTAAATATCCTAGCCTAGACAAATAAAAAAGGCGATACCTACATCACCAATTTGCAAGTCCCTTATCAACTCTAATTAAAATCTATGAAGTCGAATTTTCCCAATCGCAAAATGACTGGTCGATGATTTTCTTCCATTCCATCTTTCTTCTCGCTTGCACTCTCTTCGTCTTACGCAAGGTTATGTCTCCTTAGCTAGGACGGTCAGTCAACTCTCCGCCGGGCACGTAGGCTGTCCGCAGAGCAGCAGCCAGTAGCAGCAACCGCACAACGCTCTGCCGCCGCCGCGCAAGACAATACCCTAGCATGTGTGGCATCTAGAAGTGTTACTAATACGCCATCATTACTTTGAGAAATACACATTTTATCAGGTAGAGAAAGAATTAAAGTTCGATGCCTCGTAGAAGGTCCCGTTTCTGATCCGATTACCAGTCGGGGGGGTTGAGGGTGCTGAGAATTGATCCGATTTCGTCGATTTTCACTTATAATTATAATACGCTGTCATTTTTCAATGTTATATATCCAGGTATAAAATCAAATTTGAGTTCGATGCCTCCAAAAAAATCCCGGTTCAGAAAGTGACTCATATTTTTGGTTGAGGGTTGCTCGGAATTATTAAGATCCCGGTTCAAAACACCCATTCATCGATAGGAAACCACGGGAACTTCAAATTACACACACACACACACCTCATTCATTGAAATCGCCATTAATCTAGAGATCGAATACTACGCAGAGCGATTAAAAACCTATTTGTTACAGTGTCCACCTACTGGCGGCAGATCCTCTTCTTCATTCCGCATCTTCTTCGTACGAAAAAGATCATAAATAACAGATATGCGATGCTGAGAGTAAAACTATTCCGCGAAGCCATCATTGGGCTGGTTGTAGCTTGTAAGTTACAAGTTAGCGCGCATTAAAATTGCGCGGCCATCTATTCTTTCATTCATTACTTGGCTTGCTGAGCGCTGAGCGCCGAGCGCCTAGCGTTGAGGTTTGAACATCAACGCTCTGCATGCCCTGCTGTCTCTACCGTGCATTGACATTACTCGCCGCCGCACACACGTGCAATTAGTCCCCACTATCAGCTCGGTACCCATCTCAATCACGTTTGCTCATTAAAATATCTTTCATCTGTAATCACTCCCCATCGACACAAAGTGCAGAGTAATAAATTAGCGCAAAAACACGGTGATTTTTTGCTTGAAATAATGCCAATTGATGCCAAGTGTCTAGTTTATACAATGTTTTAGTAGGAATAATGAAACGTGCAAATGGAACAGCTTTGTAAATCGTCACGCCTAGCAATATTTAACTTATATACCATCACGTTTGTATAGGTATAAAATAAACGATATGCTTGTCTGATCTGAAAAAAATATGTTGGATTTTTTTTCTGGTGATGATTTGTAGTGCAAATTTCAAAGATGATTCCTGCGGCACACGTGTCAAAATGGGACCACTTTCTAGGATGGAAATCCTGTTTAAATATCGGCGTTATTTTTACTTATTGATATGTTACTACCATAAATGCAACAATAAAGTCATATCGCATTATATAAGTTGCACACGTTCGGAATCTGCTAAGGTATATATATATAATATATATATATATATAATATCGTATCTTAAGTATTATAGTCGATGGCACGGCCGCGACTTTGACCTCGCCTGTCCTTCCTGTATATGAAACACTCGGTCTCGGCAAAATCTCTTTGTTGGAGGTGAATTTTGAATCGTGGAAAAAAAAACATCTAGAAATCGTGGCGATCTTGGCTGAAATTATGCAAGTAATTTTCGAGAGTATATTATACGTTTTGGGTTCCAATTCACTCCTGCTACCAGAAACAATTCTCTTAGCATTTTTTTCCGATCCTGAACATGCATCGACGTATATCTCACTAAAATCGATATACCTATTATAAAGTATGAGCATTAATATAACAAAGCACGTGTTTTATTAGGCACAAGACATACTGCTGACACTGATTAAAAGTGGTCATATACATTGTTCTCGGACACTTATGAAATGAATGATTAGGTTAAATACAGGTAAGATAGAGCCACGTTCGGAATCGGTCACTGACCTGCCAGTCCGTCAGGAATAAGCCAATGCATTGGACCCACAACACCATGCCACCATCACACATGCTCACATGTGATAACCAAAACCGAAGGTGCCGTCAATTTAGTGTCTAGCTGTTTGCTTTTTTACTTGGCCATTGATCGCATTAGCTAATAAAGCGCCGCGAGCCACCGGATGATTTTTATCTTGCTGGCGCGAAACAAGAAATACACGAAAGTGTTATACTTTTCCTTTTCTTTCAGTTATCAATTGTGCTGCGCGGTGGCCGGTGCGAATGCTAAAATAGAAGCGCAAACATGGTGACAGCTTTATTTGAGATTGGTTGTATCATGTTGTGTATAGCTTCCAGTCAAAGAGGTTTAATGAAAAGAAATCACCTATACCTCATAGCAACACGACTGAATTTCAATCGAATTATCTTCCGCATTTGCTTCGGTCATATATCATTTACAATTTGGCTTCGTACACCGGACAGTCGGCATTTGACACTCTTATAAAAATGAAGCTCTATCTCGCTCTACACATATTATTATAACAGACGTACACACATACTATCCGTTGCATCAATATATTATTATCTCATTGGACTATTTTCTCGAGCTGCATGTTCGCGTCGTTTTATAGAGCACGCTGCACTGACGTCGCGGCCGCAGGGGTCCACAGCATTCTCCTCCCAGATCTCAACTCCAATTAATCAAGTATGTGTTTGCTCTTAGCTTCCTCAACCGCAGACGACGAGCCGCCCTTGTTCATTGCCCGCCGAGCTCCGAGTTCTGCCCCTCAGCAATTGGGGCATCCGGACTCGAAGTCGGTGCTATGTTTCTTATAATGTTAGTATCTATATAGGTGTTCACCAAAGGATTGGAGTAAGTTGAATGACCTGCCAGTGATCAACGAAACCAAAGCTTGTCTCTTATATGTATGATGTTACTCTATTTGACTTGCTATGTGTTTATGTATGTGTGTGTGTGTGTGTGTGTGTGTGATGATCAACGTCGTCGAAGTTGACTTTATTGGCGTCTTTTTTCATTTCTTTTCTTTGGCGATGTGATCTGCTTTGCGCCCGTGCCTCTGGCTTCCTAGTGACCCCTGTTGGATGCCTCTCTGGACCCCGGTAGTGATCGCCGCCGAGGAGAACCACGCCATGAAATTGTAGATGACCCCCTCCCCCCTCTGCCCCCCCCCCCCAAACACACTCACCATGCCGAGCGGTTGGTGTGGTACCTTAACATTTTCGCCCGCCAAAACACGTATTCGTGAACTCAAATTTTCCTCTTTCATTTCCTGAATCATGAGCGACAATCTACGCGAACTCTATAGAGGAGATGCTTGTATACCTTCCTATAGGGTGATTCCATGGGTAGCGCCCACACTCAAAACCCTCACCATCTCCGAATTCGACACAAATTGCAGGAGTGGTAGACCACGGCATATAAAAAAATCTCGTATTAGGATTTTTGCCGTAGGTCCAACGGTTTGCCCGTGGCGGGGCACGGAAAAACCCAGATTTTTACTTTTTGCGGAGCACGGCGTCCCACTATTTGCTCTCTAGCGTTGTACCTAAATGACTTGGAAGGATGGGACTTGATCTTATTTGACGACATTGCTTTGCGAAATACGATAAAAAATAAAAATATGATCTTGATCAAATTTAAGGGTGAAAGAAAACCACCCTTAAATTTCAACCCTTAATATCTTGAAAAGTGATTTTTTTTAATTTTTCATATTTTTTTTGCAGCTTCTCATATTAATTATCTACTTGTAAAAAATTTTTGAAGTTGGGACGAATATGGAATCAGAAGTTATGAATTTTTTACTTTCTAGATGCGTATTATTTTAGTGCATTTTTGTTCCAGTATTGTATGAGAATATTTACGTGACGTGCGTTTGTAGAATGCGAGATTTGTGTCTTTTCCGTGCAAACCAACCAGCTAATATTTTACCTACTTCTATTTAAAGCTTCACACCGTGAACACGTGCAACCCTAACTACCTGATTATCTGTACAACCCTTACGACCGGATGTTCCGCCGCCCGCTGGCGAATTCAGTTGTTTGTGCACAGTTTTCTTGCCTTGTTTGTTGGTCAGTAGCAAAATATCTTTGGTCAGTGCAAGTGAGTGCAAGTAGTGTATAAGAGCGTGCTACGTTATTGATATTTCGCGCATTACGAAGTGTTTACATTATTTTTCGAGGTGTCTGATTTATGTTTTGATAAACTTTATTTTTTGCACCCATTCTTGTTTGCTCCGACGAGAGTTATAGGTTACATAAATAGTTTATACTTTCGTTCATTTATTATTCTAGCTTTATTCTAATAATGGACACGTTTGTGCGAGTGATGTGTTGCAATCCCTTTAACGCCTGTTGTCACACGCAGCGCAAGACCCTAAGACCCGTCCTGCCATGGATGTGCAAAAAGATACCTTCCATACCAAAAGAAGGAAAAATCTGCAATAAATGTAGAAAAGAGCTAAGTGCCTACGAAAAACCAATCAGCAATTTGACTCTCCAGTGACGACGACATCCAGCGATGGCGACAACGTGCAACCCGGATGCAGTGGCGTAAATGTTGACGAGCTGGAATTTGCAGATGTACGGCAAGAAGCTGCTCTGTCCAGCATCAACGTGGGCTTGGTGGAGCTAGGGCAATCGCCCATTATTAAAAAAAAGTTGTTGCAAGCCAGTTACCCCCGGAAGAAATTGAAGAAACTGGAAGGTGCACTGAAAAGGCCTGCAACCCCTGATATTGAAAGTGACAGCGATGACAATGGCCAAGATTCAGCAGATGGCCGTGAGATGATTAGTCAGCTGAAAGAAAAGTTTCACTCTTCAACAATCATTAGTGAGAAACTGCAAGTGTTAACTGTCCTTCCGAAGAACGGAAGGACGAACGGTGACGGAGTTTCAAGCGTCAGAGCGCATGGTTCGCAAGGCAAAGAAGCTCGTCCTGGAAAAAGGAATTTTGGACGTGGAAGGGGAAGAGCGCCATACCAGCTTTGTTGTAATTTCTGAAAGCTTGGTCCACAACACCGTCGCTGTGCATCTTTTTACCAGGAAACTGATCGACTTCTTGCACAAAAAGTTTGATGCAGTGCGCAAAATTATTTACTTTTCCGATGGGGCAGCCTCGCAATACAAAAATAGGAAAAATTTTGCAAATTTGTGCCACCACCAGAGCGACTTTGGGGCCGACGTAGAGTGGCACTTCACGGCGACGTCACGCGGGAAGGGCGCCTGCGACGGCGTCGGTGGGACCGTCAAGAGACTAGCAGCGCGCACGAGTCTCCAGCGCCCATACGAGTCGCAAATCATGACTCCTCGGCAACTCTTCGATTGGGCAGTCATAGATATTCCTGCCGTCACCTTTGCGTTCGGCACCCACGAAGAGCACCGTGACACAGAAAAAAAACTACAACAACGATTTGCGTCCTCCCGGTCGATTCCCGGAACGCAAAAGCTTCATTGCTTTGTGCCCGTGTCGGAACATTCCGTGGCGACGCGTGTATTCTCCTCCTCGACTAAGTCCAAAGAAGCCAGAGTGATAGGTCCGAGTCACACAAAACCATGAGTGAGTACAAGTAATCTTCATAACATACAATTTTTCATGATCTATGCTATAATCATGCAGCTCACATACTGGAGCAAAAATGCACTAAAATAATACACATCTAGAAAGTAAAAAATTCATAACTTCTGATTCCATATTCGTCCCAACTTCAATTTTTTTTTACAAGTAGATAATTAATATGAGAAGCTGCAAAAAAAATATGGAAAATTAAAAAAAATCACTTTTCAAGATATTAAGGGTTGAAATTTAAGGGTGGTTTTCTTTCACTCTTAAATTTGATCAAGATCATATTTTTATTTTTTATCGTATTTCGCAAAGCAATGTCGTCAAATAAGATTAAGTCCCATCCTTCCAAGTCATTTAGGTACAACGCTAGAGAGCAAATAGTGGGACGCCGTGCTCCGCAAAAAGTAAAAATCTGGGTTTTTCCGTGCCCCGCCACGGGCAAACCGTTGGACCTACGGCAAAAATCCTAATACGAGATTTTTTTATATGCCGTGGTCTACCACTCCTGCAATTTGTGTCGAATTCGGAGATGGTGAGGGTTTTGAGTGTGGGCGCTACCCATGGAATCACCCTATATCTATACGCTCGTCTCTGGAGTCAAATGTGATTCTGAATCGGCAATCGTCGTCTCTGGAGTCAAATGTGATTCTGAATCGGCAATCGCAATCACCGGGAAAAGTAATTCGTTTCCTGTGGAATAAAATTTGAATTCAATTAGGTGTCCTTTAAAAACTGCGTGACGTTCGCACAGATGGCCTGTCCCCCGTAGCACCTTGCTCCAGATGAAAGGCGAAACGCCGAAATGCCAAGCGTAACGGCTCGGGGTTAGCCCAAAAAAATTAACCTTCTATTTAATTTTCTTTCAGAGCAAAATGCATTTCTAGCCATGACCCAAATTCGCGATATTTCGCCTATTCTCACCGCTTGCCGATCAGTGCGATGCAATTTCACTGCCTAGACATGTGACAAATTTCACTGTCGGAAACGACGGCGTCTCACATGCGATGCATGAAAACATGCGTAAATGTGAATCACTCGGAATTGATTGCGACGGCCGGGTGTTAAATCGGCGCACACGTCCGTATAGAATGACTCGCCAACTTTCGACCTGTCTGCCTACGCTCACCGCTCGACTCAAGGAAGTCGTAATCGGCAACGCTTTTGCACGAATCACTCCTGCTCGCATGCCATTAACAAGTCAGACTTTGCCAAACGCCATCTTGCTGCTGTGATTCGGAGGCGCGATTAGCGTGAAAAGCTGTCGGGGACATCCTTCCTAATAAAGTGACACACTCTGAAATGTATCATTAAACTTGCGGTTAGTTTACAGTGAAATTTTCATCCTGGACCGGTGGTGCTGTGGCGATACGTGCGTGGTGGAGGCGCCGGGTTTATGGTGCCTACGTGCCAAGGCGGACACAATGCGCTGTAATGCTAATAGTATAATATCTTTAAATTGATGCAATATAAATGCTTTCAATTGATTTTCTCAATTTTATTATGGTAAACATCATATAACCAACCCGATTATGATAACGTATTGCCAATCAGACCCTTACTTTATAGACTCCGTGCCGTTTTTTATAGCGTGCAAAATGTTTCACCGCTCAGATATTTGATCACACCTCACACCTCACGTGTTTGCTGGATTTAATTGCAAATAATAAGATGGCATGTCTTGATCAATTATGATTTAATCGAACGAGACACAGTGACACCGGAAGACTTTAAGCACACTCACACAAACACACACACGTGCGATAATTCACACGAAGAATCTATGTATAATTGGTGTGCGTTACGAGCGAGGCGAGTGAAGCGAAATCTTCAATTACACTCATCATGAATGTTTTTTTTGTGTTTGTTTGCGCTCTACAGGTCAACTCCTTAATCTATTGTCACCCGCTAAAACCGAATTTGATGAAAATTTCGGTGAACCTTTTTTCTCAGAAGTTAGATCTGCCACGTTCTTGAAGCAATTCGGACGAGTAAATTTTTCAGTTTTTCCAAAACACGTTTTGCACTCTAGAGGCCTAGAATCCCTATACTAATATTATCCCTGTGGTTCATCTGAATATAATTTGAAAAAAACTTTCTAGATATGCTGACGCTCACGAGTCACGAGTCACGATTCAATGATTGTGTATAAATTTCATTGTTGTATGTTTTGCACTCTTCTTGAAAATGGTGCTTCTATGACGCTTTTTTATTTAGCGATTTTGCAGTTTTTTGCAACTTATTCAATATTATTTTCAACTGATGTTGACAAATTTTACTGTGTGCGTTAAACATCTTAAAAAGAATGTGCTGTCGCAAATAAATTGAATAGTTTTTCTTTAAGTCGATTTTTCGTTTTTAAATATTCGAATGTCATCAAGAAAGCTGCTAAATTAACGCCGAAAATTTTTAATTGATGTTAAAAGCCTCTAGGCTATGCGCACACAAAATATAATTGTGTTGTGGGTGAGCGTCAATATTACGCTCATCCACAACACGATTATATGAGTGTTCGCATATAGCCTAGAATATAATAATAACACGGTTTGATCTCATCAAAATGCTGCTAATTTTGTTACAAGAACAGCGTTCGTTCATAAGCACAGCGAGATTTCGGTGTATTATATTATAAAAATACAACTCATACCTACGTGGTTCTCACCATGCTCAAGACGCGATCAAAATAGAGCCAATGTCCTATCTACTAAATTATACAAAAACATACACTCATTATTTCGTTAAGTGGCCTGGCGTGAACCCAACGCAAATATCTCTTAAACAGACATGCCTCGGTCCGGTGTGCGAAATTTCGTTGACACGTGGGCAGAGGAGAGATGACGCTGTCTTGTGCAATGGTGCATTCACTTATCTATACGCCAGGTCTAAGAAGTCTAGACTCTCCTTTATATTTTCTGTACCGGCATTGGAGGCCTGCATATTGTGGTTTGTGTTGAAAGCTAAAAAAATTTGCCAAGGCGATTCATATAGTGTTCAGTGACAGTGTCTGGAAAATCGATGACTTTGAATAAGCGTGACAGCACTGTATGGTATGTTTGTGGGTGGGGGAGAGGGGGGGGGGGGGTGATTTTGATATTTGTGGCAGTCCAAGCTGCTTAATGGCAATTGTCGGATTTGCAGGTGTAAATTTTTTTTATGAACTATTTTATTATGCACACTTTTATGTGTGGGGGGACCGCATAAGATATCTGCACTGTAAAGCTGCGGTCTGAGCGTTTATTACTGGGTGTGGGCATTATGCTGTGACAAAGCTGCATCACTTATTTTGTGGAGAATTTTGTGGATAATGATTGAGGATGGATTTGATAGATGTTATGATTATTTAGGGTTTTTCTATAGCTTGGTCGTGTCTCTGTATTGGCACTTACCCTAAGTAATTTTTCTCATTGAATCATGAATCAACGGTCTAAGTATAAAGTCCAGATAGAAGCCAAAAGTACCAAAGCACCTTTTTGGTGGCAAATATTAGATTAAAATTAGGGAAAACTAAATGGCATATATGCGCCAATATGCGTCGTATTTGTCGTTTGAATCAATTTTGGCACCAAGAGTAACCAATAGCAGTTGAACCAATCAACAAAATCTCGCATGTCATACGTTCCCACCCTCGACATTCCAGTTCGTTAAAATAATCCGATATTAAATCATCTGCGTGGCACGATATTGATTATCAATGAGCTATTGTATACGCCGAGCAAGCTTTTCCAGTCCAAGACATACAGACGTCTATCGCTCGATCGTGTAACATGGAGCTGAAAGATTTGCAAACTTTGAAGTTCATTCCCCCGTACAGAAAATGACAATAAGAAAAAGATTTATTGGACCGAATGATTTATAGAAAAAAAAAATATATCCAAGTTGCCTTTTTTTTGCTTATTTTTTTGGCAAAGATTTTTGGCAAGGCGATGGACTTGGGAGTCTCCGATTCTGGTAATCAGTGGCTTTCTTCTGTGGAAGGTGTGGTACGAAGTCGGTCTCCGCTGGTGGTTGTACGTACCTATCCTTTACTCTTCAGTGCAATGCCTTAACCGACTGGATTATGTCACGTTTCGGTGGTTCATTCCTCGAGTCGAACTGCTCGTGGCGCACGTGCAGCTGTCCCTTCGACGTTGGAACGCTCCAGGACGTTTCCGATATACGAAATATTCGGCACGTGGTATCATCTCAAAGGAACAAGGATGGTGATGCTGTTGGTGAAACTTCTAGGAACTAGTTTCGGACTGACTTAATTTTCCGATTTTTTTTCTCTCGGTCTGATCGTGTTCACCGTCAATTTGAATTTGTGAATGATAGTTGCTCAGATTAGAAAACTTTATTTGATGTGCCGAAAAATCATCATAAAATTTAAATTGTGCGTCGTATCTGACCCAAAGTTCACTAGCATCTCAAAACCAAACAAGTCACCTTAAATCATGTGAATTTGTCAGAGTGCCAAGCATAATTCGTGTACCTTGCTGATTGTATTTTTATCTCGGCATCCTCGCTCAAAACTCGTTGCTCCGACCACAGCCATAATAATGTGCGAAATACGCTATGCACTCTTCTGTTTACTTCCTACTCGTTCTTATTTTGCGCCAACGATGATTTCATCCACCGTTAGTCGGTGTTAGATCCCTGCAACATCGACCTACTTTGCACCAGAGTTGAACTTCATCCGCTTGAACTTCAAGACAACGTCCATTGACATAAGCGAATCAACCTCTCCTAGATATCGATTGCGCGAAGGCGGAAAGGCTGAAAGGCGATACATCCAACACTAACTTGACGTTTACATGCAATGTGCATTTACCCTGCATGCACTCATTCGAGTGCATAATAACGTTTCGACTCCACATTTCGCAATTCAATGAACCGGGATGTGAGATACAAAATAAGAAAATGGAAGACATTTTATTTTTCAAAAGATTGTTGCTAATTATTCGCATACTACAAACCTCGTTAGCCAAAAGGTAATGTAATAAACACATATTTAGTCAGCCTCAATTGTACAGTGTCAGTTTTTTATTTTTCGCAGAAACAGTCGATGCTAAACGGCGAAATAGCCGGCTGTGCATAGGTGTATAGCCTAGATTTCGGTCAGGCGGATTCAATTCAAAGCGGAGTGCGCTGCGCGAAACTTCCGTGTTTTTCATTGCATTCGGCGAGGCGATGTGTTACTTTCGATTCATTAGAGCTGTCACGAGTCACAGCACAGGATGGATTAGCAGCAGCCGCCTCAGCATCCACACCTGTGTTCCTTAGCACGCGGAAGATGCTGAAATGCATGCACACAAAGCGAAACTCCCCGAGGTTCCGCCTAATTGGATTTTTCGCCGAAGAAAATTGAAATTTTCCTCGACGTCTCCGGACATTTCGCATACCAGTCGAACCTTTTGCCAGATTAAAATATGACAGGGTGTTTTATGAACAATAAACGTCCGGAGAATTTACGGCTTCGACTGTATGGGATAAAACCACTCAATTTTACGTCAAAAGACCATTGCTGCGGATCTTTGCAAATATATTATCCCTTTTATTTTGGTCCAGCCGTCTCCAAGCGAGAATGTGTTCATTACTTTCGCTCAAATCTCTCTGTCAATAATGAAGCGTCCGTGTCTCTGTTTAAAACATAATGCCACTAATCCCGTAGGGCCGCTGCGTCCGCCGCCGCCAAACCAATCGCAAAGGTACAGGCGCGCTGAGGTAGCGATGGTCACTCTGTGCTCAATTCTTTGCTCAATTCCATCACAATGTTTTACAAGTACGCCTCCTCGAGCGACAACAAAGCGTCTTGACAAGCATGTATAGAGAACGAGTGTTAAGTGAAAAGTATAAATCTTCTCTTTCATGCGCGTCGCAAAAGAGCAACCTCGCAAATAAACAAGGGGACGTGTTAGCGGAGAATGGAAGCAGGAAACACATCGATCCTCGGCAGCGATCGGTCAAATGGTCACAGATTGCCCACGTTGGTCATCTCGGTCAATTGCTCGATAATACGCCGTTGCTTTCGCCTGGCTGCTGCTCTTTTTTTTTCACAGCGACGCTCGCTTCGGATGATCTATTCAAATCGACACAATGCGCCCTTTTTATCTTCTGTCCCTTTTTATTTTGCTAACTGACCAGCATCTGACAATCCCTAACAGATAAATCGCTCTCGACCGCAGCCTGTACACGCGTGGATCAGCTATTGCTGAACGATCTGTGATTGCTATCTTAAGCCGACAAATGTAAACACCGAAAATGATCGGCACTATCACTATCGCGTTCTTGATTTGAGATAAATGTCATTATAACTAGCACCTATGAGTTGTTTCAGAGAATCAAAGAAAACAGCAGTTGACAGGTCCGACCGAGGGCAATAAGTCAACCCGATTTGTTACTCGGAAGGTTCCAGGGGAGTAAGTTTTGTGGTTTTCCGTGTTTTCCACAACATTCCTTACGGTTTCTTTTTCGCGCGTTCGAGTTTTCGCGTGTGGGGTCAAGTTAGGGCATCGTCGAAAACGGCCGCGCGTTTTCCGCGAATCTCCAAAAACCCTTCGAATCCCCGTGAGATGATCTCTACTGATCGAGGGTTTGTGGCGCTCGATTACTACGAGGTTGTAGATTCCCTGACAGTTTTTGTACTATCACAGAGAAGCGAAATAAAATTTTGTGATTTGGGCATGGTTTGAATATACGAATTGGTTAAAGATAAAGCAAGAAAAATTAAAACCCGTCGCGTAATTAATTTTTTTTTGTTATTTTAGTTTGTCTAAAGATTAATAAGATTAATAATTTTACGAAACTTCATAGATATGTTGACCCCCGCTATTCTATATGAATGTGTACAAATTTAATTGGTGTATGTTTAGCACTTTTCTTCAAACTGGCGCTTTTATGTCGCTTTTTTAGCGATTTTGCAGTTTTTTGCAACTTAATCAACTATATCTTCAACTGGAGTTGACAAATTTTACTGTTAGCGTTTAACATCTTAAATGGAAGGTACTGTGTGATTTTGAAGAAAACTAACAGAACATTATTTCTTTAAATCGATTTTTCGTCATACAATATTCGAATAATTTCACGACGGCTAAATCATGATATTTCCAGGTAACGAATGCCCTCAAGAAAGCTGCTTAATTAACGCCGAACATTTTAAAGTGATCATAAAAGCCTCTAGGCTATGCGCACACAAAATATAATTGTGTTGTGGGTGAGCGTAAATATGACGCTCATCCACAACACGATTATATGAGAGAAAACTGCACGTATTTTCTCCTGGTCATTAAAACGCATCAAAACTTGTAAATCATTATTCAATCTTTGATCCTGGCTCCTCGCTGCCGAAACACCGACAACCCTAGAGAGTTGAATGCGCGTAACATTGCATGCCGTTTCTTGGCTTGCATCACGCCTCGTCGCCTCTTATAATCTTACGAAATATTTATATCCCAAGCAATTTGATCACCAGCAGATATTTATTTCGTCTCCATTTCTTGTTATTGGTCGGCGCATGATCCATCAATGCCTGTTTATGAATAATACGCCAGCATTAAGCTGCCAGCAACAGTCGCCACCTCGACAGATGGACACTGGCCAGCTGGATGCTGGATGCTGGACACCCGATGACCACCCGGTTGCACCCGGTAGCTGTTTGGGTCAGTTAGTGTCGGCAAATTGCTCCCGCCCTTGTCGCAAGGTGCGAAATGATAAATGGTGCGTGCCACTGCATGAGTTGGGACGTCGTTGCTAAACTGGCGTGCTGTCAGCGTTGAGGCCGGGCAGAGTCCTCTGCTGCGTCCTCAGCGTCTGTCAGGCGGTCGAAGGGGCTGTTGTTCGGGAAATAGAAACATGCTTGTTTTCTTGTAATATCCTTGACGCCTTCGCCCCATTGGGCTGGGAAAATCAATCAGATCAGGTGGAAATTAGCCTTGAATTCGCTGGGGTCAAGAATTCGACTTTGAAATGGATTATTATCGTGATTTTTTTCTTCCGTTGACGTGCAGTTATCTAGCAGGCAATATGGGGAGTACAAAAATTTCTGTCGTATCATTTATAATGACTGAATAATACCCGATTTTTTATTCTTATAAAAATACAAATTTAGCAGAAGTAAGACACTATAGAGAATAATCTATGAACGATTCAAGTATGTTTGTCAAGTACGATGGGATGACAAAAAGGGTCATTTATAATGCTGATGCATGCCCTACCTTACAATAACCCTTGTTTCGCATTTTGTACAGCGTCTTACAATTTATTAGGTTCATATTTATCAATATGTGTGCTGCTCTATAAATATACGCATGACAATTGACTCTACCTCGAAAAAAATTCGCAGCGAAATACGCAGTGGCATCGCAGTGGCGTTCGGTCACCGTTTAGTTGCAGATATCAGTTACGGAACACTGAAAATCGCAATTATTTCGTTCCAGTTGCTATTGATAAAATCGCAACTCGTCGTAAGCTTTTTGAATAATTTCCCTATTTGAATCATAACTTGAACCACAACAAACCTAAATATAAGAAATATACTCATACCTTGTCAAACGCTTCCGGCAAGAATGCGGAAACACAAGGTGATACTCGTATCATCATTAATTAGGTAAATTATTCGTTATCTAAGTTGGCAATCGCGGCATTCCTCACTTGGTAATTAGCATACTAATTAGTGTATGTCTGACTAGTTCCAGAGATACTATTGTTCAATAGACACTTTTCGTACAAGTAAATACATTAGTCCTTGACTTAGATCTATCAGTGTCAGGACATTTTGTGTCACTTCCTTCCAAATACGGAACTGCGTATAAGGAATTTACAGTAACCGATTGTCAGATTGGTGATTTGAAATGATTAGCCAGCCATGCTAATAATAGGAAACGCTTTGGCGGTGCAGTAATCTTGCTCGCAAGAAATCAGTGTGAGTCAAAAGGAGAAAGCAATCGAATTTGCGAGAATGCCTTTGCTTGATGATTCAGACGATACAAAATTACAAAATTTCGATGTTTCATGCGTCGTATATAAGAGATTGGGATGTAAATTACATTTTATATAACACTGTATAAGAGAGTCATCGAACGGGCACAGTTTCATTCAGATGAATTGTAAAGTGTATTTATGAGAGTATGTGAGCGGAGCGAGTGAGCAAAATTTCAGTCACAGTTACTGCTAAATAATTATGTGGGCTTTTATTTCCGAGTGTGACGAGCGAAGCGACTCTTCAATTATTCTTACTGCTGAAAAAATCTTGTATTTATTTATTGTTTTGTCTTTTCGCGCTCACAGGCCAAACGCCTCAACTGATTTTGATGAAATTTTATGAATACTTTTGTTATCTCTTTTTATTTTCAGCACATTCAATTAATGACTTTTTATAAAAATCAAATATTACGAAAATTTTCAGTTTTTCATTACCATAGGGCTTCGTACACGTTCATGAAACCCTGAGACACTAAACGTATCGCTAATATTTGTTTTGTTTAATCTCTGTTAGTTCGCGCTCTACAGGCCTAACGACATTTATGATTTTGATTAAAATTTCAGAATAACTTTTGTTACAATCAAATGAGATCCTGCTCTTTTTTCGGTAATTCCACTGAGAACTTTTCTTATAAATCACATTTTATGAAAATTTTCATTTTTAAAATCACGTTTCTCACTCTAGAGAAAACCATTTAATAGGTATAATATGTCATCAAAATTTTCCAGAAATATAACAAATTAAAATGATAGCTGTTTTTTAAAATTCCCTTGTTCATCAGTTCTCAATTCAAAAAATCTAAATAATCGAATCAAATAAAATGAATCATCAAATCAAAGATCAATCAATCAACTAATAATAAAATAAATTTTGGAACAACCCATTGAACCTTGAACATTGCACTATCAGCATCATTAAAAAACGCACATCCACAAGGCGATTAAAATATGCGCTCGAGAAGCCGTAGGTGAAGTGGCTTCATACTGCTGTGGTCACCTGTCTCAAGTGGCCAAAACCACCCAAAACCACCCAGAGAGTCAACAGCAGCGGTCAAGCCCACGACAAGCCCTTACAATATTTAATACCCACGTGCCGCATTGTCCGAAACGGTTCACCTGCAAGGAGAAGCAGGGGCACACGGACCATTGAACATGTATTTTGGACATGTGCGCCGAAACAGACGGGGGCGCAGTTTATTTTCGACAGGGTGCGGCAAAAAATAATATAATGCTGATGTTTAGGAATCGAACCACGGACATAGGCATTTAGGTACATTTTCTATGAATTTTGGATACTATTAGTTTAAAATTAGTTAGATTTTAACATATTTTTCTCTACCTGCCTGGTTGACATCTTACAAAGTGAGGTAGTATATTATTAAAGGCGGAGATATGTCTAGCCAAGGATTCTATTTTTCCTCATCGCTATGAAGTTTAACGTGTAGAAAATGTAAAAACTGTTTCTACCCCCGCGTATACGTATAATATCGAGAAAATCGGAAACTGAGAATGAGATATTTGTATTTCTCTGTAGAACTACCCTAGAAAAATACAGAAATCATGCTTTAAATTTGGGATAGATTAACCCATGACTGCAGGTTTTTCGTCCAAATGAGCACAAAACGCAGACACCTCGAGGAAGTAAGTGGAGTTAGGGGCGCGATTATGACATTCTTCTAGCTGCGTTGTCACTTGGTCAATATTAGGAACATAATTATTTTGGGAAATTGGAGAACACAGAGTTAGCTTTAGGTCTAATCATCGGGGAATAACACAGCCATCAGCTGCCAGCAGACCACATTCAACATTCAAGTCCAGAGACGATACAAATCTGGGTAGCAATGCTTTTTTCATGGGAATACATTTTGATGTAATCACTTGTTAACTTTGGAAAGGGCAATTTTGAATATTCTATTCCGTTCATTTTCTATAAGCAAAATCAACCTAGGAATAAAATTCAGTTTCACTTCGATCACCTCGCTTTTGCTTGCGTTAGAAATGTCGTTCACATCACGCCCGCGATGGAAACCTCTCGAATCATTCGAAAATGAGAGTTACTAAACTATGTGTTGGTTTTCTTGTAAAGTAGGCCACCTCTGCTCTTGGATGTGTCAGCTTACGTGCCTCATTTCACGAGCTCGATTCCTACAGCTTATCTTGACCTAGTTTCATCGCACTTTATGCTATTTTTGTTGGACTGTTTTCAGTTTGCATTTTCGTCAAAATGAATCATTTGACATTGTCTGATGACTTTTTGCATGCACCACGATTTTTCAATGTGACTTGCTAGCTTATGCTTGAAATGTTTATTGGTCAGTTTCCTTGATGGGTTTATGAAGGCCACAAACTGGGGCGGCCTGTCAAAAAAAACAGTTAATTTTGTCTTTTAGCGTTGATTCGACCCAAACCGCAATTATTATTTGCATGCACAGGCACAAGGCACTGACTCCCCGTTTTTGTATGGGTCTTACGATTCTAGTAATAAATAATATAGTGCCTATTATTTGAGTAGTATTTGAGAGAAGAAACACTCAGTATACCTTGCGAGTTATTTGTGCATGGTTAGACATCTAACATTTACAAATCGACAATCTCCCATCGAACCACTTCAAATTATAAACCCCTTAGAAGCGACACCCAATTTCTTGCGAGAACCAAAGCATAATGCCGCTTTACATTATATCAGGTTGCCTAGCTTCCGGGTTCTCACAAATCACTATAAACATCACCATTCCATCCCTGTCTTACGCCATTCAGAACGTTCTCAGCATCCCTCTCTGAAGAACGGTATCTCCTCTGTTTACACCCTCATCTACGCAATGCGTGACCAGCCACCCCGGTCTGATCACATATTATTTGTACCGTTAGGTACAGTATGGTCCATCGCATCTCGAACGATACACGTATCTCTCTGTCTATGATCAGCTAAAATCTGATGGGCGATAAAAATACTTTTGGTCCCTTGTGGTTTCTGGAGAGGTCTATGGTAGTTTTCCTATAAGGAAGGTGATCTACATTAATATTATAGAAATATACTATCATATTTCAAAATATTGATGCGATATTTCTAGGAAGTTCTGAGAGGGATGATTTTAGGCTGTTTTTAATAATGGCCATTATGTCAGAGGACGCTCAAGGTTAGACTGTTCAATTCACCGTTATTTTAAGCATGTGCACCCTGCTCGATGGTCGCCCCCCCAAAATCAAGTGATCCTGACAATGTTTGGAAAATTCGAGAGATATTCAGGAAGCGTAGAGGCTGGTTTCTATCTTTGGAGACAGTTTAGCAATATATGTATTCTACTTATTTTGTATTCTGCAACCGTGTTTCTTCTTGAGATTTCTTGGAAAATCGACAGTCATATAATTTTCCATACAAAGAAAAGTAACAATTTTTTCTCAAAAGCTTAAAGAAATTATCGGTGTTAGCTATAAATAAAATTTGAATTCATTGCTTAAGCTATGTTTTTAGTAGCGATTGCCTTTATCCATCATCTACTATATCCAGCATCTGAAGAGATATTAAATCTTAAATCTCCGAATAATCTTTTACCCAATGCACCAACATAAGCACACCTTGGTATGCATATCAACAACGAAAAAATTAGGCAACCGAATCAGCCTCATCAATTACGATTATAAAAATCACAAACGAAAAAAAAATCTCCCCCCTCCTTATCACACCGCCATTACACTCTGACAGTTCACCGGCTGGGCGTCATAACACATCCGATGTAGGTTTATGTAAATTCATGCTAATATCTTGTTTTATTTTCATTCCATTGCAGCATCCTCCTTTAACCGTGAGCCAGCACGAAACATCTCGTTTGCCATTACCACGACCACTGGTGCAAGCGAGATAGGCAAAAGACAGACGCCTAGCAGCAGCAGCAGCAGCAGCAGCAGCAGCAGCAGCGACGGCCGCACAGCGCCTCGCTAGCATCGGCGCGGATGCCGACGACGACCAAGACCAAGACGAAGGTACGATAAATGCGATGCAGAAGTTGAATGGCCGCACTTCCCCAATCTGACCCAGATTCAGCGTCGCGGGGTCGTCGGCCCCTTGTGTCGTCACGACTCGTGACCCAGTTCCGGGGCGCGCGAGGTGAATGCACCTCCTTGCGATTCTCCGCCGTCGCCGCCGCCGCCGCCGCCGTGGTTTGACGTCAGCCCATCGCGTCGCTCCTCCTTGCGCGACTCCTACTCCTCCTACTCCTACTCCTTGCTCCGTCGTCGTCGTCGTCGATCGGGTTTGGAGATGCAGACCCAGGGCCGGCTCCACAGATTTCCCCCGGTAAATACTGCCTGGTGATGGCGTTCGTGCCCAGCAAAGGCTTGCGCCACTGGCGAAACTTTTTTGAATTTTGTCAAAAATCGTGCACCCTCTGGTAAATGAATGAATAGAATGCAAATTCAACGGTAATAACGAGTGTTTTTTAAACTAAGTGGGTTTCGTTGGTTTGCGTCCCCATGAAAAGTTTGCACGGCAGCTGAAAATCTTTGTAATTTGGGTGTCAGTGGCCCATCTGTATAAAAATGATAAATCTGTCGGATGTTAAAATTTTACAAGTGATAGCAACCAGTGGTTTAGCAGTTCCAGCTTGTTTTTGTTATGCTTTTTGGGAAATATGAGATTTCTAAAAATAAAAACACCCTCCTAAAAATGCCTCCCTAAGCAGTCGCTAACGAACTAGGCTGGATGCAGCATCGATCTCGTTTGCTGGAAGTTGCGATGTTCAAGTTTGGAGTTTAGAAATTTTAGTGACTGGTGACCGTGGACTGGACAAGTTGATGCGCGCTGTTATTTTTAGCAGCAGAAGGACCAAGTCGCAGATATGGGTTTGCACTGAACATGTCACGTGTGGGATTCATGATCAGCGAAGCCCATTGCTTCAAGAAAATTTGGGTGTTTTCAACACACCTTTGGTGGGAGCCACCCAATGAATCGCAAATTGGAATGTTTGTTCAAAATTTTACCCCAGTGGTAGCCCGGCTTTGTGATCTGACCCATGGGGATTTACTTTTTGGTGCTCTTTGCACTTTGATGTTTCACACGTTGATCTCGAAAGTCCTGTTTATTGAAGTCATCGGGTGGGTGGGTTTGCATTTCTTCCCTAAAATTAGATAATTGAATAAGCACTACCCGAGAAATCAGCAGGATGGCATTATTATTGCTTGTTTGGTGTCAAGTCGTACATTTTGTGCGAATAGCCTACAATGATGCTTCAATGCTTCAATGCAACAATGATAGCCTAGAATGTTGCTTGCTACCCGGTGACTTGACCGTGACTTCCAAGACGAAACAACTGGCCACCATGCTCGAACCCGGGACCTCCCGCGTTAGATTCCTTGCTAAATTTTGGGCCAGTTACTTTGTTATACCTACGACAATGGGAAGTTTTGGGAAGTTTAAATTATTCACGTATTTTAATGGAATACAAAATATAATGTTGCTTTGGTGGCACATTTACTTGGGGTCTAGAATGAACTGATGAAAATTACGGGCGATCTTCTCTTTTTATAATTTTCGTGCGGGGCTAAATTGAAAA
The DNA here is from genome assembly GCA_921293315.2 of Nemurella pictetii. Classification (NCBI taxonomy): domain Eukaryota; kingdom Metazoa; phylum Arthropoda; class Insecta; order Plecoptera; family Nemouridae; genus Nemurella; species Nemurella pictetii. Next base: position 15,226,220 of record OV121120.1, on the reverse strand, counting down.
TAATCCAGAGATTTAATTATTTTATCATGCTGTATCGATAATTGAGGAAACTTTATTTTCTGAGCACTGCTACTCTATTTTGGCCTCAAATTTCAAAGGTAGTCGAAGCGTAAAATTTAAGTTAATCGACACAGAGCGCCATCTATAGCAAAAACAGTAAACCACCGTAGTGCGCAACTTACCCGCTTCACCAACTGCAGCACCTTCACTCTGAAACGCTCGAAAATTTTCAAATAATTTAAATCCATACAGCGTCAGTTAGCAAAACGTTTGTCATCCTGCGAGTTTAATACACTAAAAACAGATCTGAAAACACAGTTCGCTTCCAAAGGCGTCCTTGCCATAGTTAATTACAGGATCGTGCCATCTCACCTACCGCTTATGTGGTATAGCTAAGTTCTTCAATCTTTCCGAGCAGTAAGCGACCAGTGCCTTGGGACTGATCGAGTAGGGGTTCTCTTTCAGATCGGTGTCAACCTTCTTCGACTTCATTATGGGAGTGGCGAGAACTTGCATTCGGGGACTCGCTGAAATATAAAGGTACGCGTCATCTTCAGATATCAGAAATTTTACATATAAAAATCTGTAAATGTCGTCAGTCGTCTTGGAATATAATTGTTATGGTTAAAACGACTATTATATTCTTTCCCACGCACAAGCTCTGCTAATGTGGGTGTTTATTTGTATTTGTATTTCTATTTTCACCTCATTTTATATTTTGTAATCCAAAAATAAGAACAATAAATAATCATTAAAAAAAAAATTATAAATTGATTTGTTTTGGGTTAGTATTCGAAATGTGGTGGTGGGCCATCGCCCACCTTGGAAATGGGCCTAATCTCCGTGGACAGTGGCATATTTCGAAAAGACGCAGGATGATTACGAAAGATTGCTAAAATAATAGTATGCTTAAGAGTCTACATAGGTTGTAACCCGATACGATAATGGAAATCAAAATAATCTGTGGCAGTAATCATAAGAAGCCACGGATTAAAAACGCTGGCACAAATCTGCGACTCTTGCATAACCAAGATTAATAATCAAAATGAAAAAAATGTGCTTTTTCTCGATTTTCGTGATTTTAATGACAAGGTTGGGTTCATCTTTGTCTGCAGATTGTATGATACTTTGAACCACAGTTCTAGTGCACTTATTGATGATTCTGTGGCGCATTTCAATCAAGGAAAAGAATTTGTATGTGCGTCATGTTTTAAGCCGCTCTAATCTTACTCACGTAAAAACGAATGAATATTACCGAAAAAATCGATAATTTTCATCCGATTTTTTCATTTCAACATTGCTTTAGATCTGCAAACAGAGACGAATCCAGTCATATCGAAAAAACCATATGAAACGCGGAATTTTATGATTTACCTTTTTACTGACTTTTATATAACCATGTGTCGGGTTGTGCAAGCATAATCTCCAAGAGTGTTTTTATCGCTCATGCTGATAATGAGGCAGTAAAACTGGAAGTTATTTTTCACCAGGTCTAATCCGTGAAAAATTAGCTTTCTCACACGGAAAATTTTGGTAGTGCAGAGGTCCACGTGGTTACTTTTCTCTGCCCCTAAAATGTTCCCTACATTTTTGAAAAAAAATCAGCGGATAGTTGAAAAAATTTCTGACCCGCGATGTAAAGGCTCGTGTCGATCGGACGTTTACTTTGTTCACAAATAAATCTTGAATTTGGGACTTTTTGTGGGTTTTTTTTAAGCGAAAACACCACTTTTCTTTCTTCTCTGGTTGTTTTATTTTCCATCCGATCTTAATTAAAGTTTACTAGGCGGGTCGGAGTACTCTTCCTCTACACACTGATTTTTTTTCAAAAATATTGGGATCAAATTTAGGGGCAGGAAAAGTAATGGCGTGGACCTCTGCATTTTCGGCTTTTAAGCTGCCTTTAGCTGGCTCTTAAGTACCTACGCAAATTTCTGCCTCCTATATGTTTGGCTTATTTTCATTCTGACGACTTCACAGAAAATTCGCTCAAGATAATAATATGAACTTACGCTTGTATTTAAGAGCAGCTTTCGTGACGCCCATGAATGTTTTGATGGGTCCTGCTTCTGGATCCCACACCCTTGGTTTCGCTATGGTCCTTACTCTGTCAGAGATCTGGTATTGAAGTGCACTTGGCTCCACCTGAGGAGATAAATTAAGATTAATAACGAGCCCATCTTATCACTTGGCGGTGTATTAGGGTAATTAGATTATTGCTTTTTTTGGCCTTGACCGTTTTAAATCGAATGAACCAAACAACACTCAACAATTACCTAAAACTAAATCCGTTTCACGAACAGGTTAAAAATGAGACATAAATTTGTGTCCAACCTCGTTGGGACTCAAAATTTTTGTGATTATTTCTCCTGGTGAGTTGCAATTAGATGCGTTACCGGTCCTGTCACTATAGGTTAAGCTATGTGGAAGAAAAATCTTTAGATCTCCAAGAAAAAATTAAGGGAATGGACAAGGAAATTTCCGTAATAAATCAGGCTGAATGGCAATTTGCGTAACGTCGCGAACGTCTCAGTGTCCAACTCACCAAAGGTTTTTCTCTCGGCGGAGGTTGTCTATATCTCTCCGGTAGCTCGGTCATGCGGGGCATTCGCACCATCAACTGTTCGATGGTCCTGTGCTTTCGGCGCTGGTTAGGACAGAAAACTGGCAGTGAGTGACATTTCGGCACGGGGTCACACGTCGCGTGTCGTGCGATGGAAAAAAACATTTTTCCATGCTTTTCAGGACGGTGAGTGTGAGTAATGATATTCAGATGGTTTCCGGGTTGTCGGTATTATGATAATGGGGAATTTTAGGAAAGGGAGTCGAGGAATGGAATGAAATGAAATGAATTAAGGTGGATCCGTACAGAAATTTATTGTTTTTGTTTTGGTAAAATTTTACTCAGATGTGGTCTATGCCGGAAAGAAATACTCAAAAAAATATTTTTTTAAATATTTTACTGGAAATTTTCCGGAAAATTTGAAAATTTGTTTGGTAAACATGGCACCACTCCTTCCCTCAATTAGGTCTAAATATTGGTGATATCAGTCTCGACAATTTTTTTTATCGATCAAGACACTTGCAGCTTGCCAATTAAGGAAGATGAAAGTTTAGAACTGCATACTTTTTCAGTAACAAATTTTGAAACAAAGCAAAAAAATTGGCAAATTTACGTCATATTTTAACCATTGACAAAATTTAGAGAATGTCAGCGCGAATTGAATTAAGTGTCTTATTATAATCCCTGAGGTTTGGACATTCCATAAATATGAATTTCATTTCGATCGGACGACTGATACTCCCCCCTAGCGGGACAAGAGAGAGGTCAGCAAGCGTAATTTTCCATACTAATTTTTTAATTTTCCGGAAAATTTCCAGCTAAATATTTTTAAAAATATTTTTTTTAATATTTCCTTCCGGCATATGACCACATATGAGTAAAATTTTACCAAAACAAAAACAATAGAAAAACTGTACGGAAACAGTACGGATCCACCTTAAGAGCGAGTGAAGAGATGATGGGAACTGCGACGATTTTTAGTGAAGGGAAAATGTTAAAATCTGGTTAAGTAAAGTAGATAAATAAGTAGATAAAGTAAATAAATATATTGTTATAATATATTTCTTATTAAATGTTAAATTCATCAGTTATGGTAAATGGTAATTCTTAAACTGATTACCGGTAATCTTCGTGGTGGCCAAGCTTTTCTAGGTATGGCCCGCTTGTCCAGCCAGAGTCGATGGCGCTCCCAATCCTTCTGACTCTTCAAGCTGTGAGGAAAAAATGTAGTAACGCAATCTAAGTATGGTTTGGACTATGGAGAGTACGAGAGAGCACCCCAGACTCTAGGATTTTCATCAGACGTGCAGGCGTTCTAATCATTTCACGGATATGGGGGGTTTTCTTGCGAAAGTCGTTTGATCGATAAGATTGTTTCGACTTCTCAGACATTAAAATACGAGGTAACTTCGCTAATGCGTTTATATTTCTATAACTCCCTTGGAACTTCTGAATCGATTTTACAATCGAAAATTTCTTCATGATGGGAAAACTCTTAACAAAACCTCGTTTAGCGATATGGTTTTCTCGGTATGAAAAAAATGCTTGCTGTTTCAAAAATACATTTTTATGATTTCAACGAATTTCGACTGACATTAAATCGACAGTATGGAATGGAATTGGCTAGTTATATGTGTAATATCTACTACCCCTCATTCCCCAAATTAATTAAAGGTATATGTCATAAAAAATTAGGCTTCAATAGTGAAGTTCTGAATGGTTAAACTTACGAATGTAGCGATTTTGTCTTCTTGCAGAACGAGATCTTGGAGACGGTCGACTTAGCGGGGCGGTAGATGCTGGTGTAGTTGTTACGCAGCGCGTCCTGCACCCTTGTTTTCAGCCGAGTCACACGCTTAACCCCGATCAACCGCTTGTAGTCGCAAATGTTCTGGACCAACCGGCTGAAAGATACCAAGAAACGGGGAATTGTCCTTTACTTTTTTTTGTATTTTTTTTTTATTTGAGAAAATATTTTAAGGCGGATCCGTACAGTTTTTCTATTGTTTTTGTTTTGGTAAAATTTTACTCAGATGTGGCCATATGCTGGAAAGAAATATTTTAAAAATATTTTAAAAAATATTTTACTGTAAATTTTCCAGAAAATGAGAAAATTCGTTTGGTAAACATGGCACCACTTCTTCCCTCAATTAGGTCTAAATATTGGTGATATCTGTCTAGACTAATTTTTTTTTTCGATCAAGACACTTGCAGCTTGCCAATAAAGGAAGATGAAAGTTTAGAACTGCATAGGTACTTTATCAGTAACAAATTTTGAAACAAAGCAAAAAAATTAGCAAAATTACGTCATATTTAAACCATTGACAAAATTTAGAGGATGTCAGCGAGAATTGAACTAAGTGTCTTATTATAATCCCTGAAGTTTGGACATTCCACAAATATTAATTTAATCGTGATCGGACGACTGATACTCCCCCCTAGAGGGACAAGAGACAGGTCAGCGCGCGTAATTTAGCGGTAAAATTTTCTCATTTTCCGGAAAATTTCCAGTAAAATATTTTTTAAATATTTCTTTCTGGCATATGACCACATCTGAGTAAAATTTTACCAAAACAAAAACAATAGAAAACCTGGATCGGGTAGGATTAACAATTATTGTGTAAGAACCGACCTTTCACATTTTCTTGCAGCAAAAAATCCCCCAAGAATTTTACTATCTTTCTTTTGGGTCGTTTCTATTTTTTCATACTCCAATTTTTAAACACATTAAACCCGATTAATTAATACCTACATAGAATGTATAAAGGAATGTAAAAAATTCGAAAGGGTGGTTTTTACCCTATTGTCAATTCTACCCGATCTCAGCCTTTAGATGAGAAGCAACGTATAAGGTATCTTCTCCTACTCTTAGTAGAGGTTAATCGAGATGCAGCCTGTTATCACTAATTCTGATCCGTTTTCGTCTACCTCTCCTATATTCATCTGAAGTGAACGCAATTGCTAGTTACACAAAAATAACTTGTTTTATTAAGATGTGATTCGACAATACTTTCATTCTCGTTGCAAGCAAGGTAGATATTTTTATTGGAAGCAATAAATCCTACCGAAATGTTCAGAAACCTCGTCTGTTGTAATTTATTATTGTAAACGATCCAGTCTGCTTATCTTTTTGGATGGATGGTAAATTTAAACTAAATACTAAACTAATTATTTAATTGATTCTTAAATTCCAAGAATCCAAATGAGTCATTTAAAATAAACATTTCTAATAGATTGTAAAACTTACACCAGCTTAGGGGTGGCCAACATGACGGTGCGAGGCTTTGGGCGCCCCGACAGAGCACCCCGATTCCGAATGTACTGCCCGTTCGGGAATTTGCCTAACCAGTTGGCATGCGGCCTGAAAACGAGAGACAATTCACGGGTGCACAATAAAATATCGTTGGCATGTTGCTGGTCGAAATTTGGGTAGTTTTGAACATCTTACCGGATGGTCCTTGTTTCCATAATCTTCGTTTTGATCTGAGTTCTGGATACCGACAAGGTGGCTGTACGGAGGCTTGGCGATTCCAACTTCATCGCTGACTTCGACACCGGCCATATTGGCTCCTGAATTTGGAAATAAAGTTACGTTATTACTTTGGAACATAAATACGATCTGTTCAAATAGAGGCTGTAAGGATATCGACGCTCCACGAATAGGCCACGAATAGGTCACGATATTTTCACGAAGGGTGATTCTAATTCGTGAGATCAGTGTCCTATCTCCAACCCCTGGCGCTGCGCAGACGGGAGTGTTGAATCAAACTCCCGGACTATCAATTAGTAGCCCTACGAATAGCTATTAAATCTGTTTTACATTATTGCCAGCCAAGTTGCATCAATATTTTATAGAAGTATACATCAATGTTGAATCTAACAAGTCAGATAGCAATCACGTAGACGATTTTTGCATGTGCATGTGCATCGCTTCTCAGTGACGATTATATTCGTTACAATATCTTAAACGAATAGATCAGTTATCTATAGATGCATCATAGGTTGATCATAGATATAGATAAACTTTCTTCAGAATCATGTCTTTTCTTAATCTTACTCTAGATCTAGTATTGACGTCTTCTATTTTTACACAAACTTGTTTGTTTTTGTTTGGTACATGTACTGGGTAATCATCATCATGATGTCCATCATTCAGATCAATGGAAAATTGTACATCATTAGATGATCATTGGAATCAATACTGACCTCGAAAACTTGACTCGGGGTATCCCGGAGCCTTAGCTTCTGCGTGCGCCGATAGTTTGGCTTGGCGAGCAGGGCGGTGTGCGCTTGCCGGAAACGGAAGTTGTGACCACCGCTCATGAACCAGATCGATTTCTGTTTACGCGTCATCTTGATGCTGGTTTATCACAATTATCTGGCAGAATTTTAGATTTCACTGGAATTTTGTTGACAGCTCGGCTGTCAGGGATTTGACAAATTGTTTGATGTAACTTAGCAACGTGACAGAGATAGGATAAATGGTCAGGGTCGATTGGGCAGTTGTTTCAATTTCAGAGCCAGTTACAAATTTGACCATAGCTATAGTTAAATAAATGTATTTTCTGCTGGGCCTATTGACCCCGGAATATGGTAATGGGGCTTTGGAACGGGACAAATATTTAGGATTATTGTGGGAAATATTATTGCCTGGTCAATTTTCTGGTGATTTTCGGCCATACTTACCCAATATTTTTGTTTGTGATTTCTGTTTGTAAAACGCACTATCGAGATAACTGAATCCCGTTCCTCTTTAGCATGGTCTATAAAGCTCAAACCTTAGTTTATCTTGGAAATAAGACATTAAGCCATTCGTTGCCATATAATTTATTAACATGTTTAGATAGATCTTGACATTTCAGTTGAATATTTGTTATGGTAGTAGAGAATAGATACAAATTTTCTCATTTGATAATAATAATTTCTTCTGTATTGCTATCTAAATAATTTGTCAAACTGTTACCATTTTTCCCTTCACCAACCACCCTACATCAAACTGTACAATTATAAGTCTTACGCTTTTTAGTCTGACGTCTGTATTAAAGAAATAAAATAACATTCCACCGTACAGAATTTTGATTAAGCAAAAACCCACCGCCCAACATTTACTGGTAAAATATCACAGTTTTAAAAAGTCACCAAACCGGTGGAGTGAACCAGGCACCATAATTGTACACACCGATTCAGTCCCCTTAATTTGTATTATCAACGCATTGGCAACAAAAACTCACCCCTAACGTTAAAAGAATTGGTGTAAAATAAATATAGCAAAATCGAAAACATCTCAACAGACGGTCACCAAATTGTGATATTCGCATTGTTAACATGACTTTTCCATCAATTATTTGGTTCCTTCCAGCGAAATGTTTTAAATAAGTTAGATAAGCTTAGCAAGAGTCTCAGCCAAAAGAAGAAAAATTACATGGTGTAAAAAAACTAACCTTCAGTCAGCTCGCAGTAGCACAACTTTAAAAATCCACCCCACTCTAGTAAAAACGTGATTCATATCTCCAGCATACAGAATAAGATAACGGAAATTACAATATCGGGTCAAAATAATCATAAAAAATCTTATGTTAAAATCCCAGTCTTTGGAACTCAGTTTAGCTTAAAAGTAGCTACAGTCGAACACGAACGAGTTTTACCGGAAATGAAAAGGTGCAGTGGCATCGCCTTCGACGAGTAACTGGAGCGTATGAGGGCGATAAAACCAGAGTATCACGTCTTGCTTGCCAGTTGCCAGACAAACAGTGCGCCTCAGATTTGTGAAGATATCCTCCGATATACTCGTGTGGTGAAGTGACCCGTGTTGCAATTTTTTTGCAAAACCGAAATTACCCAGGAGGTGGCATTCTCCTTTCCCGTTCTATAGCCTATTCGCTATATTATGTCAGTTGCCACAAAAGTATAAAATGGACATTTTAATAGTTTCAACAGAATAGCTGTGTGAAAAGGGAAATCAATTTTCTGTTGGTGTCATTCGTTTTCTCTCGAGACAATATGAAAAGCCAATAGACCACATCCGAAATTGCCCATTCTTCGGACAATAAGTTATTTTCACAAATGTATTCCCAAAATTACCACCCAAATTTGTGTCGTCTAATGGAGTTTCAATGTGGCCTACAGACAGCAAAAGAAAATTAATTAATCCTGGACCCAGATCTTAAACAACAACACCCCTGATCATCTCTGGACTGCATAAAGATTCTGATAGCCGAATTCACAGAGCAGAAAATTACCACAAGCCCACGGGGTTAAATTACTAAGATCTAGAGTCGACTGACACCATGCTTTGACAAATAAACCCTGGGCTATAACAACCATCCTTCGTGAACGAACCACGATACTGAGTTACCTTTCTGTGACCGTTCTAATATTTCGAATCGAACACCGTCCTGTACCCCTCGTTACCCTGTAGCGACTCATAATGCTGGTCCGCCTCGTACTTGTCCCCGTAGGGGTCCAGTCCCGCGCGGTTCCCCCTCCGGTCGAGATGGTCGTGATGGGCTTGCGGCACGTGCACGTGGTGGTAATACGGCTCGACGTGGTGTTCCAGACTCTTGTGCCCCTCGAGCTTGTGCACGAACTTCTGGTAGATGAGAATGAGGAGGGCGGCGGCGCTGATTGCGAGCGTCTTCTTGACGAGCAGCCCGAGGAAGCCGAGGCCGCCGAGCAGGGCGAGACCCAGGGGTAGGAGGGCGGTGATTTTCGCCCCGATGGCGAGCAGGAGGGGCAGCACGAGGCTGAACGTGAAGTTGCCGAAGGGGGTGACGACTGGAAGAGAGATTTGGGGGGTGGTGAATTTGTGTGTGTTGGGATATGAGCGATGGCCGAAGGTGTAGGCAATAGACCTATTTCACTCGGAGAAAAATGATGTCAGATATCCACTGCACCAGTTTGGAGAAAAATATTAGTTAGCTCTGCTAAACTCTGCTAAATAACAAAGGAATTTAGGGAAATCACAGCCCGAATTGCTCTATCTGGCTCTAGCGAGTGGGTACAATGACGTCATTTTGATGGAATTTTGATTGAATGAAATTGGTGTATTTGCTGTGCTTTTTTTTTAATTTGATACACTTTCCCAGTGGGACAAAGTTGTGAATATATTTCAAAAATAACTATTGAAATTGGTTGTTTAGTTTATTAAGCTATCAAGAAACGTCGAGAAAAGCTTAGTTGACAGCTTAGCATTCGAAAGCCAAGTTAAATGGTTTTGTTTTTGGTAACTCACGTGCTTTGTTTAGGAAAAGACATTGAGTCTTAAAAATTCGTGAATTGAATTGTACCTGCACCAAAGCAAAAAAATTTAAGTTTTGTTGAGTTTGTGTACAAAATTTCTTCACCCGGCTTAGTTTCGGCGCTGATTGAGTGGTGAAAAGCAATTGAAAAGTGGAGAAGCAATATTTTTCTCATTCCAATGCAAGCTCATGTTGCATATTGATTAGCGGATACTTAAGAACACAAAGAATCAACTAAGTTACCCGTATAATTAATGAAACTGGCCACTTTGACTATGCACATTTAACTGTGTATATTGGCATGGAATGAGCAGAAATATAACACTCTTGTCTTGTGAGATCCCACGCTCGACTCTTTACGATTACCCGTTATTTCCAGAGACAATTTTCCATAAAACGCTAGAATAATGCTTCTATAGCTCTGAGACTTTAAGTTTCGACTGCCCTGTACCAGACAAGTCAACAACAACTTAGTTTTCGAACATGACTGACCCCCACGTCATATCTAGAGAGTATAATTTATTAAATAATTTCAACTTCTCTGCCAAAGTCAAATTATAACGGCTGTTTTTTTCCTTTCTTACCTGTCGGTATCACAATCTGTCGTTCCTGGTTGTACTCTTCTGTTTCGTGCTCGCTACTGAAATCGCTGATGAAATCGCTGCTGGTAACCCTTCCATCACAAATCCGTAGCCACACCAAAATACACAGCATCGCAACCCATTTACCAGCGATCTCTCGCACTAGCACTTCAGCTCTAAACATGATTATTTCCACGTTTGATCACGAGCTGATTCGCGAAGCTACCTCTCCAGCAATCGAACACCAACTGACTTCATAACGTATTTCGTTATCACCTTTTCGGCTGGAAAACGGTTAATCGTGGCTAATTGTTATATAATTTTTAATAAACGTTATTAATTGCGATGTTTTCGGGTGTTCTTCAATTCGTGGGCAGACTGCGGGACCGCCATCATGCAAGCGTGGAGGCAACAATTAAAATTCAAGACTTGAAATATGAATTTTCGTCGGCGGTCTCTCGGTGGCTCAGAATGCACTTCCTGTTTGATGATTGTTGTCAGGTGTAATTATTGCCCATCCAGCTATGTGCCAAAGGTGTTGAGTAAGGTCCAGGCTTGGACGGAGGAAAACTTCTCTCGGTTTCGGTGTAGTTACGCGACCAAGTGCCGAAAATTAAGACAAGAATCTCATTCAACTTGAAAAAATATTCACATTTTAATATTCGTCGGTTCAAATTAACAAAATGATCGTGTTAAATGACACGGTCTGCGGAGTGGATACGGTACCGAAAATATGTTAATTTAAACATTACATATTAATTATTTTATTACCTAAACACCTGATTAAAAACCATTTAGTGAATTTTATTACCAAATCAAAAATTCAAAAAATCAAAAACTGGCGACCTGAAGTCCGTATAACAGTTGAACTTGATGAGTCCCGTTCGCATCCTACATCGCGGTGAAGTTTAGCACAAGTTTCTTGAGATATTCAAACAGTTCCAGCGAAACAGCACAGCACAGCTCTATGGCATGAAGCATGACACCCATGGATAGCATCGAGTATTTAAATCCGTGGGTCTGAGGGCTTCAGTTGGGCGAGTCCTTCGCTGATCTCCCAGAACTTCTTGCCGACTGCAGAGTCGCACCCCCCCCGTGAAACTGCAGTTTCCTGGAGAAACAGAATTTTGTTTTATTCAAAGTTCCGAAAATTCAAGTTATTAGCTTCCTATATCTTACAAAAAATTCTATCATTACAAAATACACTTATTCCATTCAATCAAAATTCAATCAAAATGACGCCATGATGTACCCACTCGGTGAAGTCAGGTAAAGCAATTCGGGCTGTGAATTGTGACTGCATTATCTTCCTGTATTTTTTTACAAACTGGAAGTACGTCCAGTGGGTATCTGACGTCATTTTTCGCTGAGTGGAATAGGTTTTCGCCTGATTTCTTATAGTAACATCGCCTTATTAACAAACCGAGTAATGCTTTCTAATTCCGAAATAATTTTCGTCGATATTAATAATATCCTTAAAAGGTAGACTGAGAAGTGATTACTATAAGTAAACAAGCTCGAGCTTCGCTCAACCTTGGTGCCCATAGGGCACAGGCATATGCGCATAGCGGAAACATATGCGCATGGCGCAAACATATGCGCATAGCGCATATATATGCACATAGCGCAAACATATGCACATAGCGCAAACATATGCGCGTAGCGCAGACATATGCGCATAGCGCAAACATATGCACATAGCGCAAATATATGCGCATAGCGCAAACGAAGTGTAGGTAAGTGTGTTGGTAAACAATATAATATGCTTACTCAAGCTTACGCCCTTAAAAATACAGCCGCTCTGAGAAATATTTCCTCGTCCTATCACTATATACCTTGCTATCGTTACCAGTTTCTGTATTAGGGCCTACGGCCTACTACTTCTTAGCGCAGCTGTTTAATTATAAATGCGGTAGTAGAGATCAGATACCATTTCCAACCGATTTCAGTCAAAATTCTATTGTATAGGAAGACCTAATGTATAATTTGATTTTGACAGGTTCTGTTCTAGATATTATTTCTAAGTATTTCAAATTCATTGGTTCAAGGAGGCAGAGGAAAAGTAAACAACATAATTGCCTGCTCATTTTACCATTAATTAATTACTTATTTACTGGTTATTAAACTATCGCAGCGCAATAGCAAATAATTAATCATTCAAAATTCTTCATTTGAATGTCAGAAACAATGATGAGTGTCAATTTCTATAACCTCAAGTTTTGACACGGCATGTTGCTACGATACGGAGCTCGGATCATCGCTTTACCTTCGCAATCACTGCTGTAAAGATACTTTACGCTGATGATGCTGCGCTAAAAATTAGTATTCATGTCTCAATTGTAATCAATCATAAACAGCTAAAATTACATCAGAAATGATGCAAGATTATAAATGTGCCAAGAATTCTATTTGGCAATCTGTGAAGTCTTCAAAACTTTCTCGAAAGGAATTAAAACTTTGCTTTCAAATATCTTATTGGGCTGTCAGGTACGCACTTTGCAGTCGTAGAAGTATTTTCCGTTGACTCCTTCCATGTCTTCAGAGACTGCTAGGTGTACTGTTGTCTGACATCCTTGCTCCGGCGTCTGAAATTGCAAGGAAAAGACGAATTTTAGTTCAGCACAGTTTGCTGTCAATAATTATGTTGGTGGAGGGACGCTATCTTTGAGAAACGGGCGATTTTTCGGGCTTGACACAAAATGTTTCGGTGGCATGGGGCCAGAAGAAATTGATTAATTAGGTTATTTCCTTCTCGTAGTGAGACATCATTACGGATCTATTAACACTACAGTGTAATAAAAAGCTAAGTTAACACTTCATTCAGCAGTCCTGCTATGAAATGATCAGATGAGATCTTTAATTCAAAAAATGTCGACCATTCTCGCTATCTCTAGTCACAAGAAAACTTCGACGAAATTAAAAAAGCAAAACAGAAAACTTCGGCCATATAACATGCTCTTATAGACTTGCTTTACGAGAAGTTTTATCCTTCGAGGAAATTGAAATATTTCACATAACTGACTAACTGAAATGAAATATGAGTGGCGAAGCCAAATTAAGTCTTATCCATTCAAAAATTTTACCCTTGCCATAAATCGAACCCGGGTCCTTTGCTACATGGACACGCCGACATTCGAATGTATGACACCTGGATCTCAGAAAGGCAAAAGACCTATATTCGATTCCTGGTATGCAGAGACAATTTTCGATTAGGCATTCCGTTTCTAACAATAAATATCTGGCATGCATACAACAACCTTAGCATCAAAAAGTACGGTTCCCACCCCACATCACTTGATTAACACTCACCTTAGCCAACGCTCTCGCCAACCCTCTGACAAAGAAGCTCAACGGGAACGGTACATTCCTCCAGATGCCGCTGTCAATCAGTCCCGGATGCAAGCAGTTGGCCGTCACACCGGATCCTTCCAGCTTCCGGGCCAACTCGGTGGTGAACACGATGTTCGCGTACTTGGACACGTAGTAAAGGTAGGCGGGGAAGGTGAACACCGGGTTGGGGTTGTTCAAGTTGAGTCGGGCGAGGCGGTAGAGTTCGGATGCTACGACCACCACACGGCTCGGGGCGGTCTTCTTCAGCAGGTCTGAGGAAGTTGAAGAGTTTATTTAGAAGCGTAGGGTTTGGTTTAGACAGTGGAAAATGTGAGGAAACTATTTCTTATACAGTTTTTATGTTTCTCTCTAGTGTTCAGTCTCATGAAAATTGCCAGAAAAAGTTTTTTTTTGTGTAAAATTGTAGGAATTCTTGGAAATTTTGCGTGAATTTACAATGTACAATTATTGCATGGTCTCATGGTCTCATTGCGTTGAAACAAATACAAATGTAATCCCTCTGTGGAAAGTTTTTTTCGATCAAACTCAAGAGAATGATCACGAAAATGGGAATATCGATTGTTTCCTTAAAAATTTTCAATTCAATTACTATTCTAGACCAATAGATACACCTAAAAATTATCTCAATTAGGAAGAATTGACATCCATGTTGGATTTTGAATGATGATCAATACTGAGTTAAGAAAGCTTATAGATTATTTCGGACGAAATGAAAAGTTGATGTACTACCTCTCTCTACCATGACATCATAATTTTCAAGATTCAAATATTTTAGATGATATAGCTAGAGAAAATCAATTCAATTACCAGCTCAAAACGTACACAAAGCGTTTAAAAATATTTTATTTGTTACTTCAAATTTATGTCAGTGTTGAAGATGATTTGTTAGGCCCACTTGACAGCCAGGCTCCCAAATGCAAACAACAGTATCCGCACACCCACGTATTACTCCGTTCAAATCCACTTGAAACATCATGCCATCAAAGACACGAAAAAATATTCTACAATGCATAACAGAAAGTCAGCGAAAGACTCGAGCTCACCTATGAGGAGATGTGTGAGCAAGAACGGTCCATAGTGGTTGGTCGCCATCGTCAACTCGAGTCCGTCAGCGGTGGTGTTCCGGTTGAACACGTTCGCTACGCCGGCGTTGTGGACCAAAACATCCAGTCGTGACTCGGTCTTGTTGACCTCACCGGCGAACTTGCGGACCGAAGCCAGCGAGCTGAGGTCCAGGTGGATGATGACCACGTTCGTGTTGCCGGTGGCTGCGACGATCTCGTCTGAGAGAGAACAATCAGCGTTGGTTAACTATTTCTCTTTGTCTAGTCTGTAGCAGTTTCTTTTCCCATAACTGAGTGAAAAGAATATCATATTAGTGACACCTTCAACAGAGTCATAACTAAAAATTATCGAAAAAATGGTGCTAGTCAAATTATTAGGAGGAAGCATTTAGGGGAGTAAACTATGATCCAAAATACAGCCTGTTAAGATTCACTAGCTATTGGCTGGACTAAATCAAAATATTAAATTACTATTCCAAATCACGCTGGTCCTAATATTGTCTTGTCTGAGAGGAAGTCTCAGTGTTGGTTAACAATCTCTCTTTGTCTAGTCTTTCGCAGTTTCTTTTCCGTTGATCAACAAAAAAATTTTGTTAATAAAATTATTGGGATGAAGAATTTAAGGGAGGATACTATAAATGATCCAAAATACAGCTTGCTTAGATTCACTTACTATTGGCTTCACTACTAAATGATTAGTCCTAATCACGTTGATATTTAATGGTCCTGATTACAGAAAAAAGGAAGCTAAATGACAATCAGACAACATGCGATATGGTTTTTCTTTGAATGCTGTGAAAAATTGTTAAAGTAGGCTCTTCCAATTCAGGATAGAGTCTCTATAGTGCCCACCGGCCAGGACAAAGGCCTTCCCGGGTTCCTGATGATTTTTCAAAGTCATCCAAGATGATAAACCTATTTCAGAATCAGGTGACTCCAACTCTTCAACTCTTGGATTGCAAAATGGCTTGTGGTTTAATTTCAATCGGCAAGTTTTACTATGATTAATGAAAACACGAACGTCATCGTCAATTACCTTTGGCAGTTTTTGCTGTCTCCAGATTTCTGCAAGCAAGGATGACTTTAGCACCTCGCTTTGCCAAGTCTTTTGCAGTTTCTTTTCCGATTCCTGTGCGGAAAGAAAAACCAGATTGGTGACACCATAGAGTGGAGTGGAGTTTGTTACTGGTATAAATAACGCTGCAAATACGACATATTCTTCACAGTAACTATGCTAGTGAAAGGATGTAGTATAATAAAAGCGAAATCTGAAAATTTCCCATTGTTTATGAAATGCAATGAGACTTGTTGAATGATGTAGAAAACAATTCCTATTAAATGTTATTTTTTATTGTGTAGGTTAGAATAGTATGGACGTGATTACGTGGAACAATTGTACTCGAACGGATATTATGATTTCTTTCCTTACGTTTCCAAAATACTCATTTTTATTCCTTGTTTGGAATAGAACATGATTTAAGAACGTGTAGATACATAAATGAATATGTTATTTGTCAGATTGCATGTTAAAAATGAAATAATAGTGGGTAAAACCTTGAAGTGTAGGCGCCAATAATTACTAGTGTTATAAATCCGAGTCCATAACCAAAAATACGCATTTATTCAATTGGAAAAGCGTTAGTGCAAGCAAACGCTAAGCCGTGGGAGTTAGACACTATGAATATAACTCACGAAATAAGAGTGATTACACGGTATTAGGTACTCAGTTAAATGACAGTAGAAGTGAAACTATATGTGACAATGCTTGGTTCTCCGTGATACAAAATCTTGCTTTGGCAAAAGAGACTGTTAATAACATGGGGTCTAGTACCGAATTATTACTGGGCATCATATGTTTAATCTGTAGCAGTACAAGTAAGTTAAGTCATCGATTTCCCACACTAAAATATCACCCAACTCATCCACTATCATATTTAAATATGAATTATTCTAAACCCCCACTCTTCTGGTGTCTCCTAAAGCGATTTATACTACCTACATTAACCTAATTACCTTCAGTCTGGTATTTTTAATAAAAACCTTACCCGAATTAGCGCCCGTGACAATAACGGTCTTGCCCTTCATGTTTTTCTTGCTGGTGCAAACGCCGCACGTAATCTTCGCGTAGACTTTGAGCGCCACGACGGGGGCAACGGTGATGAATATGAGACCGGCGACCACGGCCAGAAGGTGCTCGAAGACAAACGCGCTGATGTTGCACGGCATTCTAAGATCCTCCTTGCTCTTTGCTAGATTTTGATTGCTTGCTCACCTTGAAAGAAATTGATTTGGAAGGCGTCTTAAGCAGGGCACAAACAGCGTTTGCAACAGCGTGTCAGCAGTGAAATGTTTGAAGCGCAGCGTTTGGGGTTGGCTTCGTTTAGGGATGGCGTAGGTGTTGGTAGCTCTATGGTTCATTGACGACGTGTCATGAATGTTTGAAAGTGCTGGAATAGTTTGACGTTTTGGCTGTTGTGTTCCTAGGTTTTGCAGCCGAGGAGAAACGTTTGCGTTGAATCTCGTCTGTGTATTTGTGAAATTGGTTTTGCACCTCCCTATATATTTACGGTTCAGCACTGGCTCTATGAGGAATAAGTTGAGTTTGGTGATGAGCCCGAGTGTTGTTTCGAGTCAATTCGATAACGACAATTGTCACACAGCTTGGTCGCTGATTTATACACAATGGTTTGCTAAATACTTTCAGAAAATGAATTACTATTCTAACAGTGGGCCAATATGGTATTCACTGCAGTCTTTAAAAGGTAAATGTCCTGCTGGCTGACACCAATCGTGCGAAATATGCCATACGAATCACATCGAACGCTTTCGTGCAATTTAGCAAATATTTCCGAGACAACGGCTGTACATTGATTATTATTCAGCATTTTTATTATTTCCTCATCGCCTCTTTGTAACGATGCCTTATAATTTGCCGGCTTTTGAGTTTGTCTGCAATTAAATTTGTAACTTTAGCAAATTGTATTCCATCTAATTGCGTAATTGCTACTCACCTCACAGTCAATGTAAAAGGATTAATTTTCTGGGCACTAGAGTCTGTTCTCATGTTAAGCATTTCCATGTCCAGAAAAAATTGTGAATGTATACTTCTACGAAATATTATAGATTTATATTGAAAAACGTTTCCATTTAGACAATATTATAAACTTGAAAGTTCCAAAAATTAACAACGGTAACACAACTCGGAAATTTGACACTTTGACCTACAATAGAAAGTAATATTTATGATAATTATGAATTTTTTGAACATTTTAAATTCTGAAAAAAGTTATGGTTTAATTTTGAAAAGGATATTACGGAGTCTACGTGATAAAATTTTGAAGGAATCCCCAAAATCGGACCAAACGCGTTTGCTCCGTAGAGTGTAGACAGACATGAAAAAAAAACGAGGTTCCTTTTTCAGCAGTACCCAAGCGAAATCAATTTCTTCGCCAATTACACTAATAAAGTTTAAACGATGATTTCCAACGCAATTATCTAAAGCAGCGGATTTGTCCGACTAAAATCATTTGCATGTAAGTGGCTTACCCGAAGTTCAACACCATGAACTGCTTGACTGAGAGTCGCTTTGCTGCTTCAGTGATCACTCGCGGACTGCTAGTACTTATACTCTTCTCCTATCCGGTCACTCTCTCCAGATGCACTGACCGATCTTCAACCAGCATACTCAACTCGAGAAATACCGACGTAGACGCCGTGAGATAAAACTTGTCTTCAACCAGGTGTAACATTGCATGAGATACACCTGACCATGATCTTGCTGATCTCTGCAGTGCTTGCTTTGCCAATGCCTTCAGAACGCAGGTCTTGTACTAGGATGTGTGTAATTGTACGTCTGAAGATTGTATATTGTAATGTAAGAAGAGGAAGAAGAGTTCGATGATGGGGATGGAAGTGAATTTAGTATAGGGAAGAAGTCGCTGGGATATCGCCAGGCTTGGCAAGCCGGATAAAAATTTAACCGAAATGCCCTAGATGAGAAAAACTTGACCCTGTGCTTATAGGAAACAAGAATAGAGAAGTGATTTTTAATTTCCTAAGACCCATGTCTTGTTAAATAGTCAAGTAGTTTTTCTGACAAGAAGTGATTTACCTTTCATTTCTATTTTTGTGTTATCCCAAACGTAAAAAAAGAGAATACTTACTTTATGAGCACCAGTACATTTTTATTAACTACTTAAAATGAATAACTTGGCACTGTCTTATGTTACGCAATTCTATCGAAATTAAATAAATTAAAGAAACGTTTAAATTTAGAGGAATCGTATAAAGGTACGTTTTATTGTAGTTAATATGTGAATAAACTTACGCGATGATTAAGAATGAATTCACGTTTCTGTGTGCTCAGCAGCAAATCGCGTAGCCGACTGAGCATGTTTTCTTTCTGAATTGAGCGAATCAGTCTTAGAATGTTATGGGAGAAATGCGTCGGGGAGCATAAGAGAAAGCTTTGGGAAAAAAGTGTGTCAAATGCACGAAGTAGACATTTCAATATCAATTTTGCTAAAAGTTCGATATATTATGATGACGTTTGTGATTTAATCATTTTTATTTCGTCCACGCGGTGTCATGTAATGACAAATACAATGATATTCATTAGCATTTATAATCATTTAAATATTGTGCGTTAAAAATTACCACCATTAAATAACACGTGTACAATTATCAGCATCAGTCACTCGAAAACAGTCACAACAAAAAATCAACAAAACTTTTGGTTTAGCTCTCGATTTCATTTCTTGGCATTCACGTACTCTTCGCTCCTGTCCCAAACTTGCTTCGCTAACTTCTCGTCGATCGCTTCTGGGGATGGTTTAGCCTCCTGCAACAGACGTGCACCTCAATATCACAAAGCAACGCGTGTTCATTGCTATCTGGATGGCCTGCAGTTGTTATTTTAATTACCTTGCAGTCCACGAAGTATTTGCCTGAAATGCCCTCGACTTCTTCTGAGACCGCCAAGTAAATTGTAGTCTGTGCTCCCTCCTTTGCTGACTGTAAGATGACAATATTTTAGAATGTAATCATAGTTTACAGATGTTTCGATATCTAAGCATTTGGCATTTAAAAACAGTTAAAAACATTTTTAAATTAACTGTGTATGCAGGTAAATAATACTAAAGTATACCTAATTAATAATTTACCAAGTTATTTATACTATCAAACTGTCAATTAGTCTGAAACACCATACATAGTGGCTCCACTGTCTGCTAGCTCAAACTGAGTGAAATTGCATGCCAAAACTATTATTTAAGTATAACTGGGATTTTGCCCGTTACTTTCCTAAAAAGTAACCCCTAAGTAGATTACCTTAAATAGTTGGCTGCCGACCACGCGAATAAGGGTCTGCACGAATGGGGGTAGGTTTCTCCAGATTTCCGTGTTAACCGCTCCTGGGTGCAGACTGTTGACTGTCACATCTAAAATACAGGAAATTAAATGTTGTTGTTGACCACTAGTTTCATACCAAACCGCATGTTGTAAATACCATGGTGAAGATATTAACATGTGCTTGATCTTGCAAAACTCCCATCTGTGAAAAATTATATTCCTATCTAGGGTATACTATCAAACTTGGATTTATAATGCAAACTGTACACTGTTTGTAACTTAACAAATTCTGCTTTCGCGCCTAATTTAATTTCAATCCCATATTAATTTTATTTTGGAATGGGTTTCATACACTCTGTATGAGATGCCAGTGATGCTTGTGGTTACATCAGAACCCCCCATACAACCCTTCCAGTTATATCAGGATTAGATTAATGCCATTCCATTTGCATTTAATATTCAGCTTTAATTCGTGTCTTCGTTCTGTCACAACCACTGGGCTATACCCTAAATTGAAAAAAAAACTTATTGAGGTTCAGATTTAAACTAATTTGTTTCAAATACTTACTAGTCCCCTTCAATCGTCTGGAAAGTTCGGTAGCATTCAGCAAATTGGCGAGTTTTCCATAGTTGTAAACCTGGTACGATGGGCCACCTTTCTCCCAGTTAAGATTGTCGACGTTGAAGTTGGCGAATTTGTGGAGGACAGACGAAACGAACACGATTCTGCCCGATGGTGATTTCTTGATCAGATCTTAAATAAGAGAGAGAAAAATTATTAGGTATTTCCACTTATTCACGCTTTATCCACTTATTCATTTATTGGGTAAATAATTTCATGTTCGGAAGAATGTTTCATAGAGTAGCAAGTAGACTACTAAAAAAGCACTCGTTTTTCAATCTCAGG
The DNA here is from genome assembly GCA_921293315.2 of Nemurella pictetii. Lineage (NCBI taxonomy): Eukaryota > Metazoa > Arthropoda > Insecta > Plecoptera > Nemouridae > Nemurella > Nemurella pictetii. The sequence continues at coordinate 15,205,167 of OV121120.1, read as the reverse complement.
AAAAAGAATGCTGAAAAACTTCTGTGTCTAACTTTGCTAAACTTGTCAAAATGAAATGCTTTTTAAGCATGTTCTACTTGCAATTTAATGATGGATTCACTTTAGTTATACCTAAACGAAAGCGTCGTGAGTTTTTACCACAGTTCAAATGACAAATAAACTCACCGAGAAGAAGATTCGTGAGCAAAAAGGGTGCAAAATGATTGACTTGCATCCCCATGATGAGTCCATCTTCAGTTTTCTTTCTGCCCCCGCCGATTCCAGCATTATTCACCAAGATATCAATCTTTTGCTCGGTGTCGTGAATGGCTTTAGAGAACGCTCTCACCGACGCAAGAGACGTCAGATCAAGTTTCTGGACCACCACATCATTGTTTCCGGTTTGGAGAATTATTTCATCTGCAAAATAAGCGTAACTTCAGTTTTTCCGAGCTGGTTCAGTTGGTCCAAAACACGTGCGTTTTCACGTGTGCGACAATACGCCACCTAGTAGGGAATATATAAGCAGGACGCGTAGTTTATTATTTTCACGCTAGGTTACGCTGGCGTTAGTGTAAAATGTAGCCGGTATATTGCTATATTTATTATTTCTATATATTTTTGTGTGCAAAAAATCGTTATGACTCTCACTTATAAATACGATCATATTTACCCCTGGCTTGTTGTGCCTTCTCGGTGTTGCGACACGCTAAGATCACTTTAGCTCTCCGCTGGGCGAAATCTAACGCAGCCTCCTTACCGATACCTGAAAATGCAGGAAATTCCATAATCAATTCTTCATAACAGAAAGTATTTGAGAAAAACACGGAAAAATGTTCATTTAGTTTGACATAAAGCATTAAGTATGTACCATAAAGTAAGAGATGATTTTGAAATCACCCTTAATCAGTGAAAATGATGTCCATCAAATTAGACAACCCTTACCGGTATTGGAGCCGGTGACGATCACAGTCTTGCCATCCAGACGTTTATTACTCTTGCAAACGCCGGTGGTGTATTTCATGTACAATTTCCACCCAACGAACAACGCTATCAACGCTAGCGTGGTCTTGCAGCACAGAATACACTCGAAAATACAACTCATCTTGACAATTGTCGGCGTGATAAAAAAGAAACACCCAATTTAATTGCAAGCACTATGTCTTCCCTGAAGAGCTGTTACGTTTAAAGTTCGAAGTCCGATTATTGATTAATGCTGACTTGGACAATTGAACGAAACTGATAACGAAAACCTCGGCAAGTTACATAAATGCCTCCTACAAGCCATTGAATTAAGCGAAATGCTATGAATTCGTTATCGATATGCGTAGACTACATTCAATCAAAACTCCAGCAAGGTTAACCAACTGATAAAAGTCTCAAGATAACACTTAACACTTAAATTGTAACCTCTGATCCCAAACAAACGAGGTTCACACTGTGAGCATCCACTGGTCTTCTGTCACGTTGTGCCTACCCCTAATCAAGATGGGGGTGAGTCGACGCAGCAATTGAGAAAATCAATAACTTGGCATGGCCATGCGTATAGCGTCGAGTCGAGCAAACGACACCTAGTTGACGAAAAATGCATAGTAATCAAGGAAATGACTGATATAGTGCAAAGACAATGGGTACTACTGCATATTTATTCAGTTTTAATAAACACGTGTTTTACAATACTAGGTTCCACCTCGTTCACGGCTTCACTGTTGGTAAAAATCATGAATTCGTTCGGTTTGTGCTGCCCAAGTGCCAAGAAAGATTTAAAAATAGCCGAAATTTCTGTTTATATATTTACAAACGTTGATTCTCAGCGGCGCTTACGTGAAAGTACGTTTTAACATTAAAAATAGCGCACTGATTTGTGTCTGGCGTGATTTTTTTTTCAAATCTATATACAGTAATATATTTTCAGTTCTTCTTCGATTTTTGATAAGTGCACGCTTCGCTCTTTTGCCAGAGTTTCTTGGCAATGTCCTTGTCTTGAGCCACTTTCGAGGATTCTGCCTCCTACAAGTAACAGAAAAGAAAATTAGAAGAAGTGCTGTCAAAAAAATGTAAGGTTACAAATGTAATCGCAATCAACAGGCATACCTTGCAAGCAGCGAAATATTTTCCTGAGACTTTGTCGACTTCTTCGGAAACAGCCAGATGGATTGTTGTTTGTGCCCCTTCAAGAGGAGACTAAAAGAAAATACGTTCAAATAAATTCATACCATGAAATAGTAACAGCCATATCTGTAAAAGCGCGAAAGGAACCTTGGTTAGCTTGGCTGCATGCAAAAATCTTCCCCAATGGGCCCGGATGCACCAATCGGGAATCACTGATTTGAAACCCTTATTTAATGAAGCTCTTGGTTTGTAGCCCCAACTTCGTGTCGTCAGCAGCTGCAACGTTTGAAAGAATCAGTGCTGACGGATGATACTTGCCTTGAACAGTGACTTCATTACGAAAACCGTCGCTTGTTTGATTCCATACGGCAGTCGTCTCCAAATTTCGGTGTGAATTGTGCCTGGGTGACAGCTGTTGACAGTGACACCTAGAATTCAACACAATATTCATTAGTTTCAAACCGAAAATATTTACTCTTCTTCTGGAACGCGCAGTGAAATGGTTGATGTTTTTTTTTTTATAAGTTCCCTGCCCCAAAATGTACATTATATTCATTGGAGTAACGACGTTTATACGTTTGGTTTTACTCATCGCCCTAGGGATGAATTTTTCAACATCAGCCAAAACCGAGCCAAACCACTAGCAAAGAAAGCTTGTACCATATAGCATAGGTATGTAGCAGTTTTACCTTGTACCATATCCATTATTATAAAACTAAATATAAAAATATGTGTTAAGATAGCGGTATGAACCCAGAACATACCAGTCTGTGCACAAACATTTCCTTTCAAATAACGAATATCTACAATATTTCAGTTTGGCTCAATTCTTATACGTGTGCCAATGGTACCAATGGCACCATCTTGCTTCATTTACATTTCATAACAATGAGATAACAATTCTCCCTTGAGTCAACTAAGCGTAGGAGTATTGCGTATAGTTGGTATATAGACGATGGTGAGTGCACCGTGGCTTGTACCTGTCCCCGCGAGCTTCCTCGCCAGCTCGGTGGTGTTCAGGATGTTGGCCACTTTGCTGCAAGCGTACACCTGGAAGCCGCTGAAGGACTTCTCGCTGTTCAGGTTGTCCAAGTCCAGCTTGGCCATCTTGTGCGCGACGGACGCGACGAAGACGATGCGGCTGGGCGTTGACTTTTTCAGCAGATCTGTAAGGAAAATCAAGGTCGTTGCAGAAAAAATATAGTGTGTTGTTGAATGCCAAGCTAACAAAATGGGGTTGACTTTTCCAGTATATCTGGAGAGAAAATCAAGGTCGTTGTGTTATTGAATGCTAAACTACTAAAAGTATGCTTTTCCCGACGATTCGTAAAGCTATGCCGCCTGCTTTAACAAGGTCTTCAACATTTCAGCCTTCAACAATAGCTTCAGCCTTAAAAATTAAACGTTCACTTGATTTCAGACTTGATTTAAGCCTTGATTTAAGCCTTGATTTAAGCCTTGATTTAAGACTTGATTTAAGACTGGATTTCAAAACTTCACTTTAGATCCTTTTTCAAGCAGGCTCCGTTTGCGAAACTTTTCAAAGCTTTGCTTCGGGAATAGCTAATTTAGGTAATGATCCAGCTTAAAGGTGTTTTTGTCTAACGTGCTAAGAGTAGGATAATAATAAGGATCATCGCATCTCAGTAAAGATAGGTAGCTGAATTTCCAATAAAAAATTCGAGGAATTGCGGGAAATAAAACCCCAGTGCCCCTTACAAACTCGAAGTTTATTCACGAGGCAGATTTCGTATCATTGATCGTCTTGTTGCAGTAAATTTAAGGGGTCGGAATTTTCCTACTTTAGCCACATTACTTAACCTTGGTAGCATTGAAATTTTTCTTCAAAGCTCTGAACAAAAATGCGCCTTGTGATGTTATTAGCTACACTCTCAAATGATGATAGAAAAGTTCGCTATTCTAATTGCAAAGTCTTTGAAATGTCTCACGGTAGCAATTGTCTTACCTACGAGAAGATTAGTCAGCAAGAATGGACCGAAGTGGTTGACTTGCATCCCCAGATCCAACCCGTCGTCGGTTTTCTTATTCGGCAAGCCCCCAGCTCCAGCGTTGTTGATCAAAATGTCCAGCCGCTTTTCCGTCGAGTTGATTTCCTTCGCGAAGTCACGAACCGATTGCAGCGACGCAAGGTCAAGTTTCCGCACGACCACATCTTTGTTGCCGGTGTACAGAATGATCTCATCTGAAAATTATAAGCATTTTCAGCAATTTATTGGTAAGGGACACTAGGGTGGTTAACGTTTCAAAGTTGAAACGTAAATAATTGAAGAGGTGACTGAAGTAATAACAAAATAAGGTCCATTTTCTTAAATATCCGCGAAATGACAAAAACTGCAAGGAAGTTATATAGAAGCACTTTCAAATGTTGAACCAAACATGCTTGTAAAATGGGAACAGAGCTTTCCTGAAATTTCACATATAAATGGACATTTATTTTATACTAATGACTAACTCATTTTGACCTAAAGTGGACGTCACTGGTTATTTCACTCACATTTTCAAATGTGCATCAACCATTTTCTGACGCGCATATTAATGACTGTGATAAGTGTGATGGTATAATATTATAGTATGGTCAACCCAATTCAAGCATTTTTTTCTTAGATTCATACTATCACATTTTATCTTGTATTTGGAAGGAGTGTATAATAGACCTTGGATCGATTGCAAATATTGAGTTCAAATTCATAAGTGTGAAATACTGACAAATATAGTATAGGGAGTCTATATAAAACAAATGTCAAGATAACGTTTGTTATAACTTCGATATGTTGTCGGCAAGGATCTAATTAAAGTGAATGCTAATTGGTATTTACCTCTGGCTTGGTTGGCTTTGTCCACGTCTCTGCACGCTAAAATCACACGAGCCCTCCTCTGCGCCAAATCCTTGGCTGTCTCATATCCAATTCCTGCGAGAAATCGCACAAAAACACCATATTAAAACTTATTTAGCAAGCAAATAATGCATGTCATTCTTCCAGTGACATAAAATCGTCACATACCTGTGTTTGCACCAGTTATGATGGCTGTTTTACCGTCCAGCCTTCTCGAACTCCTACAGTAACCAATTTTATACTTCAAATACACTTTTACCACAAACAAAATGGCTAAAAGCACTGTGAACACATTGCAGCAGCAACAGCACTTCAGCAAACACAACATCGTGGACGGCTCTAAATTTGCTTTCGTTTCAAATGACTTTTAGCTATGAAGTAACTGCTCGCTTATCAAGTTACAGTTTTCATTTTAATCGAGCAAAGTTTGATTGTGGCTTGCAAACAAGATAGCAGTTCAAGTATACGTCTATCTATCTACTGAATATTATTGCTAAATATCAGAATTTCTATAACGAGTATTTGCAAGTTGAAAACACTTCATAATTATATTAGTGGAAATTTTATTTTGATGTCAATTTAACACTCTGTTCCCACAATCGCTTCGCAAACGCTTCATCATTAGCCAATGCAGACATCGAAACCTCCTGAAATATAAATTAAATTTTAAATTGTGCTGCGTATACGATGTTATTCTAATCGTTATAAATCTATTAATAAAACCGTTCTAACCTTGCAGTCTACAAAATATTTTCCAGACACGCCGTCGACGTCTTCTGATACAGCCAAGTAAATTATAGTTTGAGCTCCTTCCAAACTTGTCTGAAAATATCGGTTATTTGAACAGGTACAGGTTAAAATAAAGAAATTTCCACAATCTGAATTTTATTATAAGTAACTTATTATTATCAAATGTCTGTCTTTTAAGGATAATAACTCATAGTAATAAGCCAAGCAACCATAATAATTTAATTAAGTTAACATTTACCTTCATGAATAGTGATCCTGTGAAAAAAATAGCATTTTTAACAACTTGGGGTAGTAATCTGAGAACCTCAGTTTGTACTGCACCGGGATGCAAGCTATTCACTGTTATTCCCGAAAAATCATTACCATTTTAATTAACTTCTCGGGGTGTCAAATTAATATTCAAAACCTCGAAATTTTCATTTACCTGTGCCAGCCAATCTCCTTGCCAGTTCGTTTGCCGTAACAACATTGCCTAGTTTGCTAAAGCTGTAAACTTCAAAATTATTGAAATGTTTCTCAAAGTTAATATCGTCAACTTTGATGTAAGGGTAGCCGTGGGCACTGGATGAAACGAATACAATACGTCCTGGCCCTGTCTTCTTCATCAGATCTGTGAGAAAAATCAATGATTTCTCAGATATTTATACCATATTGTATCACCTTGAAGATTTTAACGTATCAGCTTACCTGTCAGAAGATTTGTTAGCAAAAATGGCCCAAAATGGTTAACTTGCATCCCCATGTTGAGTCCATCTTCTGTTTTTTTGTTTCCTAACCAAATGGCGCCGGCGTTGTTGACCAAAATATCTAGGCGTTTTTCAGTAGCGTTGATATCCGTCGCAAATTCACGCACTGATGTCAACGATGCCAAATCCAGTTTCTTGACCACAACGTCTTTATTTCCAGTGAACATAACTATGTCGTCTGGAAGATGCAGGAATTCGAAAGAGTGTTCAAAGAAAATTCAACGTTAACAAATGTTGTTTGAGAGATTATTTTCTCACCTCTAGCTTTGTTGGCTTTGGCCAAATCTCTGCATGCCAGGATAACTCGAGCTCTCCTTAGAGCAAGGTCCTTTGCCGTCTCAAATCCGATGCCTGAACATTTTGAGAGCATTAAATTTAAAAGTGAAACATAAAGAACATCTCAATTTTATTGTAAGCAATCCGCCAGACAATAATTTTAAATTCTCTAAATATAAGACAAGTAACTAAATTTTGTAAGTAAATGCCAAATTGACTTTCAAATATTTCAATGTGGTTTTTTTGATAACAAACGAAACTCATGAATTTGATCAATATTATTGATTACCTGCATTGGCCCCAGTGACTATAGCCGTCTTTCCATCTAAGCGCTTATTGCTCTTGCACACACCAAACATATTCTTCAAATACACACGGATAACAAACAAAATTAAGCAAAATGTCAGCATGAAATTACCGCAGCAAACATATTGAAGCACCCAGTCAAACATTTTGACCAGCTAAGAGCGTTCAACAGAGTAAATGCACAGTGTTGCGCAATAGAACTATAGCTCGCTGCCAGACCAAGATCATAAGTGTGTAGCAGAGTATATAGCCACATAAGGATGATGCTGTTTTAAAGCGATGCCAATTGATTGAATAAGAGCAAGCTCAAGGCTTCTGATCGTAGATGCGAAATGAATCAGATAGCGCGCTGCGTGAAATTTACTAGGGCTTCGCCGAACGCTACCTGTGGACGCGTTGTTGGATGAGCGTATTTCTTTGTGTACCAGTATATAGTGTAAACGGTATAGTGTATACCAGCCCAGATTTTGATCTTACAAAGTTCATCAAATTTGATTCATAATTTTGTCATATAAGCTAAGTAAAGGATTCCATTTGCCATTTGCCAATTGCCATTTGCCATTTGAGGCAAAATTAAGTGTGTATTGTCAAATAAATTACTTCACTGTGATGACACATGAAATATATAGTTGTTTCTCAAATGAAAATGAATGCATAATATCAATATTTATCTAATAAGTAACATTTTCTTATTACAATGGATTTACAGTGTTTATAGAAATAAGCTGCCCAGAGTTTTCATTTCTCATTTTTAACCAAGAAACAGTTATTTTGATGTCAATTTTTCACTGTGTGCCCACATTTTCTTCGCCATAGCTTCATCTTGAGCCAATGACGAGGTGTATCTTGAAGCTTCCTAAAAGAAATTATGAAGATTAGATGTATTTATGAAGATACATGACAATAGAAGATATTCTTTGCGTGTGATCGTATACCTTGCAGTCGATAAAATATTTTCCGGACATTTCACCTGCCTCTTCTGATACGGCCAAGTGGATTGACGTTTGCGCTCCTTCCGTACAAGTCTGAAACCATTTTCATTAGTATGAGAAAATTGATTTTGCGTTTAACATAAAAACGGGCTTATATGCTGATTTCAACTTAATACGGACTATTAAACCAAAACTTAACACCTATACTTTTAAAGATAATTTATGACATTATATTTTTAAATGACACCAGTCAGCCACCTCCAATTAAATTTAAATAATAAAAATTATTTAGTAAAAAAGCTTGTGACAATTACATTTATCTCTAGAAAAAGTTACAGAATTGACACAGATTTGATCCTGGAAAGGTCACTGATAATGAACAGTTCTATCTTATTATCTTTCCTATCACTATTTCTCGGTGATAGTTTTATGCTGAAACCATTAGCACGAGATGACTCCATAGCTTGAGATGATTTCATATTTTATTTAAAGACAAATTTCTTTTTAATGTCTCATCGCGAACGCGTCGATCGTGGCGAGCTGTTAGCTTCATACCCAGCTTGCTAAGATCTTGGGAAAGAAAATGTGCGCGTGCTTTTGGTTTCCACCATGTCCATAGCAACTAAGAACAAAAAAATACCTTCATGTAGAGAAAAGTAAAAATCGGAATGATCCGACGAATGATTTTCGGCAGTCTTCTGTAGATGTTCGACCTAATCCAGCCCGGATGCAAGCAGTTCACTGTAATTCCTGCAAAATAATGCATCGTCAAGCTTTCCAGCTGTGATTTTTGCACCAACTTCATGCCTTTGGTGGATTTGATCGCCTTTCTTACCCGTGTCTTTTAGTCTTCTTGCCAGCTCGTTCGAGTTCATTATGCCTGCTAATTTGGTAAAGCAGTACATTTTAGTTGAAGTGATTTGCTTCTCTTGGGTTATAATTTCGTTGAAATCGTAGAACGAAAATATTTTATGTCCAACTGAAGCCACAAACACAATGCGGCCAGAACCAGTCTTCTGTATCAATTCTAAATGTAAGAAAAATACATTTTGTAAATTTATTATCATTATTGACTATAAATTAAAAGTCTACTGGGAGATTTTATGATTATAGGGTGGGCATTTCAATTCACTACTAAAAGAAATACACTGAAAATTAATTTAAAAGTTTTAACGTGGGAACTTACCTACTAATAGATTTGTTAGTAAAAATGGTCCTAAGTGGTTTACTTGCATGAGCAGATCAATGTCATCTTCGGTTTTTTTGATGCTCAACCAAATAGCCCCTGCACTGTTGACTAAAATATGCAGTCGCGTTTCAGTCAAATTGATATCGTTGGCAAATTCACGTACCGATTTTAAAGACGCCAAGTCCAGTTTCTTGACAATGACTTGTTCATTTCCAGTGTAGCTCACAATCTTGTCTGAAAGTAGGGGTAGATAAATTGGAATCAATTTTTAACAGATTTTATCGACATCAATTCGAATTGGCTTCTGTGTTAAACATTAGCGTCACTTCGCGTACATAGGAAATAAAAAATTCTCGCTATAAAAAGCACGTATAAACCTAGTGGGTATTATATATTGCATGAAAAATATGTTTGTATTACTTGATGTATTGAATTATTTTTCTCACTTTTTGCCTTATTAGCTCTCGCCATATCTCTACATGCCAGAATCACTCTTGCTCCTCTTCCGGCAAGATCTTTAGCAGTCTCGAAGCCGATTCCTTCACAATAAATCAAACAATCAATTTTATTTTATTATATTATATTATATTTTTTATTAATCAATTAATTTATTTATTAATCAGTTTTTGTACGACCCAACATATATCCATTTTAGTATATATGGTTCATTTAAAAAGCCGGGTTTGAATGCTATTTAAGAGCCAGCTAAAGGCAGCTTAAAAGCCTAAAATGTAGAGGTCCACGTAATTACTTTTCCTGCCCCCTAAATTGATCCCAATATTTTTGAAAAAAAATCAGTGTGTAGAGGAAGAGTACTCCAACCCGCCTAGTAAATTTTAATTGAGATCGGATGGAAAATAAAACAACCAGAGAAGAAAGAAAAGTGGTGTTTTCGTTTAAAAAAAAACCACAAAAAGTCCCAAATTCAAGATTTATTTGTGAACAAAGTAAACGTCCGATCGACACGAGCCTGTACATCGCGTGTTAGAAATTTTTTCAACTATCCACTGATTTTTTTTCATAAATATAGGAAACATTTTAGGGGGCAGGAAAAGTAACCACGTGGACCTCTGCACTACCAAAAATTTCCGTGTGAGAAAGCTAATCTTTCACGGATTAGACCCGATGGAAATAATCTTCCAGTTTTACTGCCTCATTATCAGCATGAGAAATAAAAACACTCGTGGAGATTATACTTGCACAACCCGACACCGAGTTCAATAGAAAGTTAATAAAAAAGGATATCGATACAAATCCGTGTTTCATACTGTTTTATCGATACGACTGGATTCGTCTCTGTTTGCAGATCAAAAGCAATGTTGAAATGAAAAAATCCGACGAAAATTACCGATTAATATGCATCATTCCTTCACCCACTGCTCTGTAAACCTAGTTGGGTGGGTCTCACTCAACTTTACTACTCAACTTTACTCAATTTATCAGTGCTCTAAAACTGAAACTTGTGTTACGCACGTTTGTATTGATCTTAGAAGGAAATCCGATAATAATGAAAATCGATATATTGGGTGTCCGATATTTTTCATTGCTTGCTTGGGTCTAACAAATATAGTTATTTTGTATTATTGTGTAATTTTCGGAATTGCATGATTGTCAAGTCGGAAGAGAAGAGATTCTAGGAAGTCGGCACTCGGCATGCTGAGGCTAGTTAGCGATAAAATTTAGTCGGCGTAAGATATGGCCGATGACGGCTCGTTCCGTGGAGACAGAGTGTTTTTATAGATCAAAAAGTATATTTTCTTCACTAAACGAAGCAATGTTGCTTAAACTAACCATCATCGTTTGTATTCAATTCAATTTCAATTTCAATTTCATCTTCATTTTATTCTGCATCACAAGCATGCATACAGGGCAGAAAAAAAATGAAAATAGCAGAAGCCCGCGTAACACTCATAACTAATTGAACAGTTCATACAGCACAGACATGCGAACCCGTTAGTCTTTGTGCTATTTTTTTATATACACTACGAAGTGGTTCACATTCGAACGTGTTGAAAGGAACGAGGACTTCTGGCGTGAGAAGATGGAAGCGCACCTTTGTTGGTGAGTGAGAAAAAATATATGCTCGATCTCTGCTGGGAGTGACTATTGGTAGACGCTGATGAATCTATAATTTTTGTTTGTTCTAAGTTTTATAACAAGTGCCTAGTCATTGAAATTTGCAACCCGCAGTACAGTAAACGAATGTTGAAGACAGACATCCGAGATCCGCGATGCGTTGTTGAAGCCCGTGCTGCGGCTCAAAACGCCAAAGACATGAAAGTCGCCGCGAAATTGCAGAGGAAAAGTGCGAAGGCGCAAACAGCCAACAAATAAATCGGCAACGGAGTGTTTCCGGTCCATGGCTCCATGCAATCGATGTATATTAATTGAAACTAATATGTAGTTCGCATTCAAAAATATAATTATTATTTCGTTACTTTGTTCGGAATCAGATAAGTTTCAAAATGACACTTTTGTGGCGTTAAAATGTTCGTCTGCGTTCAAGCATTGTGAAACGACGCATCGATGACTGCATACTAAGTCTAGTTATGCTCTTTGGGCAGACTTTTTTGAAGCAACAACCATGTTATTTCTTAGTGTTCGTCACAAGAATGTGATTTCAACCATGGTGGAAAAAATTAATTTTCATTATGTTATGGGTAAAAATCACGCCAGAAGATCGAATAAAAAAATGTGTTCCATGTACTGTCCATCAAAAACACGATGGTATCAATAAAATTAATCGCAAACAAATACTGATTGATTTGTATTCTCGGCATCTACTACTCAATGAAAGTTTGCTTGCGGAATGCTGTTCAGCAATGTTTACAACAAACTCGACACAGGATTAGAGCGGCTTATAACGTGACGTACTACCAATTCTTTGCCGTGATTGAAAATGTGCTGCAGTAAAGCCAATAAGTGCACTAGAACTTTGATTCAAAGTATCATACAATCTGCTGACAAATATGAATCCAGCCGTGTCATTTAAATCACGAAAATCGAGAAAAAGCAGATTTTTTTCATTTTGATGATTAATCTTGGTTATGCAAGAGTCGCAGATAAGTGCCAGCTTTTGTAATCCGTGGCTTCTTATGATTACTGCCACAGATTATTATGTTTTTCGTTATCGTATCGGGTTACAAGCTATGTAGACTCTTAAGGTAGGAAAACATGATTCCTATGACAAATAAATGAACTAATAGTTCAAACAAATTAAATTGCATTTTATTGGTGTATGAAAATCAAATCATTCAAAAATAGCCGCTCATTATTTAAGAGTTAGTGAAAAGATGATTGAAAGTGGGACGAAATTTAAGGAACGGATGAGAATGGGATGAGATGGAAGGTACTCAGACAAACGGACACGTTAAATACAAATCCGATTCAATCAATCAATTAAAAATTACCTGAACTGGCGCCTGTCACAATCACAGTTTTCCCGTCCAAGCGTTTTCTGCTCTTGCATTCACCGCAGCAATGTCTTGTGTAAAGACGAACAACAAACGCGATGCCAAGAAGACACCAAAGAAAGAAAAGCATCGTTGTCACAGGGGCTAGCAGCGATGCGTAGAACCTGGGTGAAACGTGGATACTGACACAGTCCGCCGCGTTCGACCTCATACGTGCAAATGCAAAGGAAACACACATGCGACACACGATTGTGTTTTTGAATATTATAATCATAGGCAATTTTGGATTGATGAGATGTGTAATTTGATTTTGGTGTACTCGTGAGCACGCAGTACGCAGTATATACCAGTACCGAGGACTTACTTGATCAAGTATATCAAACTTTAAACTAAATATAAAATTATTGTTAGCTATAGCATCAAGAGCCAGTTTTTGCTCTAAAATAAATCGACTAAGGGCCGGTTTTTCAATGTACAGTCACATAGCTATCTTCCAGTAAGAAGACGGAAGCAACCGATAGTTTGTCACGCTGGAGATTATTTTTTATCTGGAGGTTAGTAAAACTGGACATTGTAAAACCGGCCCTAATTGTATCTTGGTGGGAATGAAAATATTCAGGAAGTAGGTATATTTTAAAAGTTTTATTTCGAGACAAAAATAGCATATTTTGATCAATTTCATTCCGCTGTCAACTTTTCACTTTGGGTCCAGAATTTCTTCGCCAGTGCCTCGTCTTGGGCCAATGCAGACGTTGGAGCTTCCTAAAATAAACGTGAATGATATTTACCTTGCAAACTATGGGGAGGTATTTAAAACTAATGGCGTAAAATTAGTCTTGACGGTTATACCTGACAATCAACGAAGTATTTTCCGGTCACTTTATTGACCTCGTCGGAGACGGCCGCGTAGATTGTAGTTTGGGCTCCTTCAGCACTTGTCTTGAGACAAACACACAATTAGATTCCTCATTCAAGAAGGAGGAAAAATTAAGAGCTTGTGCCATGAGTTTCTTCCAGTTAGGTATATGGTATATGCAAATACCTACTGTTTTTTCAGAAAAACTATTTGACTGGGTTTTTGAAAACTAAGCTACTTAAATTTTTCCTTTCCAAACTTTGAAGTCTTGGAAAAGTTTAAGTTTAGCAAGCAATAACTAGGTAAATAGTTTTTTTCTGATAACTTACGTGCTGATTAGGAAAAGCCACGAGAAAATAACATTGCATTAGTCAATAATTTATGGGCTAATAAATATCTTGTGAAAAGTGATGGAAAGCTATGGAAAGTTATTGAAAGCAAATGGCATTAAAAAAATATTAGAAATGGATCCCTCTGTGCCCTCGGATTTGACTTTCACACCCAAAATTTGTACCTTGGCGCTCAAAAAATTACCTTCATGAAGATTGAGCTGAGCCAGTGCACCAAATCGAGGATTATCTTAGGGAGTATTCGAGCAACTTCAGTCTGCACCCAACCAGGGTGCACACTATTCACAGTAATTCCTGGGAAGAAAAAGAAACGAAATTAAATTCAAACGACAGTTGGAAATTCTTCAATCACAATAGTTGAACGGATTTGGTAATCCTGCACAGTGCACTGTACCTGTGTTTTTCAATCGTTTAGCCAGTTCGTTCGCGTTGAGTATATTAGCCAACTTGCTCAAGCTGTACGCCTCGACATTATTGAAATGTTTCTCAAAGTTTAAGTCATCAACTTTGAGGTAAGGATACCAATGAGCGACGGATGAGAGGAACACGATGCGACCAGGACCCGTCTTCTTCATCAGATCTATGAAACGAATCTAAATCAATCTCGTACAACAGAAAATCAGCAACAATTTCATGTTTATTCGCATTGCTCCTAGCGAAATCGTCAATCTCTTCAAATACGAGGTTTCAACTATGGTCATTATTTTAACACATGGATCCGTTCAATGTTGCTTAACTATCCAAATAAATCAATCACTTCGACAATGATAGTGAATTACAGAATATGACTTAGAGGAACTTACCAACTAGCAGATTCGTCAGCAAAAAGGGTCCGAAATGATTAACTTGCATCCCCACATTAAGTCCATCTTCAGTTTTCTTGTTACCCAACCAAATGGCACCAGCATTGTTGATTAGAATATCCAGGCGGTCTTCAGTAGCATTGATATCTTTGGCAAATTCACGGACCGATTTCAACGATGCCAAATCAAGTTTCTTCACAATGACATCTTGATTTCCAGTGTAGTTCACGATGTTGTCTGTAATGGTGAGATAATAGCGATTAATCACCTCTCTATCATCTGGATCACAGTGGTATCAGTGGTATCTGATATGTTTGGTTGATATCTCACCTCTAGCTTCGTTAGCTTTGGTCATGTCCCTACATGCTAGAATTACCCTCGCTCTTCTCTGAGCGAGATCCTTAGCAGTCTCAAAGCCAATTCCTGCACAGAATTAATTGCAAATAGTATAGCTTGTATTTGGTAAATGATACTGGACTGCATGGAAACAATTCAACGCCTTTATTGGCTGTTTTTACAATGAGTTATTTGGTGCATTGGGACCCGGTCATTTTCTAAGAATTTAGACCTTTCATAAACTTATTGTATCTTCACACAGTTTTTGGACACGAATATTTTATGACCTGATGGGTCATGTTTCTTAAATTTAAGTATGCTCCAGCTCAAAAAAACTTTCATTTGAAGGTATTTTTTTTTAATTCGTTCAAATTAACTTACAAAATATCACCGAATGGTGCAAATTTTTGAACACAAATAAATTTACTTGCAGAGAGTACAAATTGTTACCTGTATTTGCTCCAGTCACAATCACTGTTTTTCCATCCAAACGCTTGCTGCTCTTACAAACACCCATAGAATACCTGACATATGCTCGAATAGCAAAAAGAATAAAAACTAATACTGCAATGGTATTGCCGCAACAACCACAATCAAAAAGACAGCAGGACATTTTCACTGAGCTTTTGACGAGCTGTATGGACAGGTACAAATTAGGTACTGAATCGGTAGTACAGATTTTGATATCAGCTATGTAATTTTTGATTGTCATGCACTTAATTCTGATAGTGTCGACACACATGAGATAAAGTGTGTGATGATATTCTACAATTTACAGTTTATAGGATTAACGTATTGAGATGTGTTTCGTTAATAAGTACAAGATTTACCAAATAAATACTATTTATCACGATGTACTACTATGAAAGATAAATAATAATTGCTTCACGAGGCAATACAGAACTAGTTTATTTATTCACTTTTCATTTGTTGTCTTGTAAATAATATCAATAATATCTTATGTCTAGGCATTCTCTGAAAATATCATTGCTCTTTTCACAGTAAGAAATTACAGCAAATTCCTATTTTGATTTAACAATACATTTCACAGTAATGTTGAATATAGGTACTTGAATTTGTTGCAAATATCTTAATTTATTCGTTCAGCCATTGAGAAGGAATATTACCATAACCATATACCATTGTACAGTTCCAGGAAGATTAACTAGGCCCACATGCAACTTGCAAGGGACCATTAGTGGGTATTACTAAAGTAGTTACTAAAGTAAGTTATCAATATAACTAAATTAGTAAGTTATCAATTAAACAATACGATTTTAAATAATTATAATTTTTTTCTACGTACCCAAGCATCCATCATTTCCAACTATTTGTTATAATTGAGGGGTGAGTGTATATACTAACCAGTTAAGTCCCCTTTTGGTCAAAATAAGTTAGCTGTGTAGTCGTCCTTAAACAAGGAATGTCCATCTAAATTTGAAAAGTCATGCAAGTCCTTTAATCCGTTCCCATTTAACAAGCATTTTTGGTTCACTATTTAAACCTGCTTTTATGTAACTTCCTCGCAGTTTTTTTCATTTCCTAAACATTAAAAAAATGGACCTAACTGGTTATTCTCTCAATTTTTTCGGGTCTAACAAACGCATAGGTTGGTGTATGTAGATCGCATTGTGCAAGCCCCATCGCTAGAGCACGTCTGCACCCCTCGTTCCCAACCACCCTCCTATGCAAATTTAAATTATTAGCTTTTTAGCGTTTGAACGACTACATTTTGATTTCTTGGGTAAAGTTATTTTTTTTTATTTTTTTTCACTTTATTCTCGCTGGATCATTGATCTCTTCAACATGACCCCTCACACAGAACAATGAATCAAGACTATCATTAAGGTTAAAAAATATATCATAACCGACCCCCGGAAAGGTTATTGAGTGAGATGCGAGCGCAGAAATTTCATTCATTTGGTAAAAAGCAACATTTTCACATTTTTTAAAACTTTTTCTAGGTATACGCATAATCGTTGTACTTGTAATGGAATAACTATTCACAAATTGCGTGAAAATTATCTCAAGCAACTGATGAAAGATTTGAACACCTTCAACTTATTATAATACCTTTTTGAAGGTGAAAACGAACATAATGAACCCACAGTTTATATGATCTGTGCAGATGATGTAACGCCACTAAACATCTTTGGTGGATTTGTACATTTTACAACTCTCCAGCATTTCCACAGTTTTTTCCCACAACATTTCTGTCAATCTTGTGTCTTGCGACTCCATTGACGGAGTCGCAATCTGAAATAAGAAATGATTTTTTTATAATTACTATCTCGTTTCTACAACCTAACGGCAAACATGGTACTACAATTGCTTTACCCACAATGTGTTGTCGTATTTCTATAGCTTACTTTACAGTCTTCAAAATACTTTGCAGAAACTCGGCCGACTTTTTCAGAGACAGCCAAAAAAATCCCTGTTTGTGCTCCTTCCTCTGCGGTCTGAAAAAGTAACGAAAAATATCGCTCAGAGAAATCGATGGAACGAATTCGCTGTTGAAGCCAATTTCCGATTGCCAAATAATAACAATTTATTGAAATGTGTGGACAATGGTGGTAACATTAATACACTTAAACTTTTTAACAGTCCGTCAACTTGTTACTACCATGCCCACTGCCGTGAGGTGCCTATATATTGTGTTAACATATCGTTAAATAATGAACAAGACACAGTAAAACTGAGCTTTAGTATAAAGTTGTTTTGAATTTAACTGGAAATATTTTTTGATCATTCACCGTGATACTTACTTAGCGTGTATTTAAAGCGAAATATTTATATATCTAAATCTTTGATTTGTGAAATGTATTTCAATTTTGACACAAATGATAGGACAGTGAGACACTGATTCAGTAAAAGAGCTCAGGGTCAAATTCATCATATTATCGAAGATATCTCCCAATTTGCAATTTGGCTTTCGTTTTCTCCCACAAGATTCCAAAAATATTGTACAACTCAATATGCACAACATATTTGAAGTTTTGTTTGTTTCGTAGGTGTGTTGTTTTTTTAGTGTACTAAAATATGTTTTATAAAAAGACGATTGGTGGGTATTGGTAGTTTTACCTTGCAGAAACATTTCAAGAAGAACGTAATCGGGTAGTAAAGGATTTGAAACCCCTTGTGAATATCTGTGACCACAGCACCTGGATGACAGCTGTTCACTGTAACCCCTAAACACCATTAAAACAGGATTAATTTAGAGAAATTCATCCAAGAAACCAGTCAAACCATATAACTAGATGCAAACGACCATTCAAAGATTATTTTCTTGTCAAAATGTGAGATTCCGCCAAAATGTCATTGAAGAGAGAGAGGCCAGAGTTTGAATACCCGAGCGTTTAGGAGACATCAATGAATGTAAATTAATTTCATATTCATATCAACACAACTTAGCTAAACCTTACCAGTTCCATCCAATATTTGCGCTAATTTATTTGCATGAAGAATATTTGCCAGTTTTGTGCTTGAGTATCGCACATACGGCTCAAACAGGCGGTTCGTTATATGTTTGCCACAATCGTTCAAGTTATTCAGATCGATTCGTCCATGGTGATGGCATTTGGATGAGATGAAAATAATTCGGCTCGGCGCCGATTTGATGAGTAGATCTATAATCGAAGATAATTAAATGAACAACCGAAAATTATCGAACAAAAGCTCAATATGTCTTGCTAGACTTTGGTGCCAGTGCCAAAAATGTGCCATAAGAGTAGATGGAAAGACAACAAATAACTGTTATAGAAAACTAGCCAAAACATCAGACAAAATTTTTCAGAAAAAATATTTATAATGGTTCGACTTAGTTTAAGTTTGAAGAAGTTGAGTTGAGTTGAGGAAAAGTTTGAAGTTGGGACTTAGCATTCAATGTCCTAGTTAAATAGTGTTTCTGAAGACTAACAACTTGCTAAGATTTAAGGAAAAGACATTTTAAGAAAGTAATCAGGCAATATTATTTACCGACAAGTAAGTTTGTCAGAAGAAACGCTCCAAAATAGTTTGTCTGCATCTCGATCTGCAGTCCATCTTCGGTGAGGACGTCTTTCAAGCCCCCCACCCCCGCACAATTGATCAAAACATCCAGACGATCTTCCGTGTCCAAGATTTTCTGAGCGAAACTTCGCACTGAAGACAACGACGCCAAATCCAGCCTCTGGACCACCACGTTGGGGTTGGACGTCAAGCGGATTATCTCATCTGCAGATTAGGTAGACTCGATTATGTGTGGGTTGGTCGTTTACGTTGATGATGATTCGTTAATCATCCAAGTCAATAGTCATTGAATAGTTTACGAAAATTGGATTAAGGACCGTGTTGTCAGAAAAAAATATATAGTTAATATATATATAGTATATATATATATATATATAGTATAATATATAAAGTTAATATTTTTGTAAAGATAATTTGCATGCCTATAAGTATACATTTCAATAGTATATTTAAGAAATATACGTAATATAAATTATATAAATTCATAGAGAAATGTAAGCCATGCGTAATGGTACGCAAACATTCGGACATTTCATGCACGATTCGTCCAAAGAAAGATTGATTTGTAATGTCTTTAAATCCATACTTATCGTACTTGAAAATAAGAGTCAATCAAAATTAACAGAAAAAGGTGCAAGATCTGATTTATGCTAAGTCCGTAACAGGTTTGATGCGCTGCTTCACAAATTCACAAATCCTACCTCTGGCTGCAATTGCTCTTTTGTGATCGCGACAAGCCAAGATCACTCTTGCTCCTCTTGCCGCCAAATCGAGCGCTGTCTCTTTTCCAATGCCTGGAAAACGAAAGAAAATCCATGAGAAAACCCAACGTGTAAAGGTCGTATGTCCACTTATAAAAATTGACACAGTATAACTTTAAAACATTTTTATGTTTAAAAAAATATACTATTTACCTTTATTGGCTCCAGTAATAATAACAGTTTTTCCTATCATTATTCGCTTCGTCTTGCAAACACCGCATGTGTACTTCATATAAATTTTAAACACAATTAACAAAAGTACAAACGCGAAACCCGGGACATACGTCAAATACTCTACGCCTTTTATTCCCATAGTCTCGGCTTTGCAGCTCGCTATTCGGCAACAAGAAGCTTAATAACTCTGAATCAGAATTGACAAAACACTTTCTTTTCTTAGACGATTCAATTCTGCGCACAAAGCGCTTGATAAACCTGTGTTACTAGTGCCGTTTTCTGGACTGGCGGGTTGGAAAAAAAAACTCGGATTTAGTATCGCAGTCTATCGACCTCCGGTGTGGTTTTGACACACTAACGTGGGAGAACCTACATTTTCTTAAATGTGTTTCTTTGTTTTTTTGTTTCGTTTGTGTTAATGCAATATTAATTATAGGGTGACCATAATTAAGAGGTATAGTAATTCAGACAAGCAACGTGTTCTGTTGAAAAGTAATTTAAGCAATTATTATGGCGACTAGTTCGAGTATAAGTATATTGGTATATACCTAAGTGAATTGAATGCACGTAATGCACGAAAACCACTCAATTTATTTATTTTTTAAATAAAATTATATATAAATCATAACATAATCTAAAAGAATTTCATTTGTATTAAAAATAAAACAATATCGCATTTCTGTAGTGGTCTTGTTCAGCTGACAGAGAAACGGTGGCCCTTGACAGCGAAGTCAACGTTTGTACTCTCGCCGTGATAGATTTGCGAATTTAAGTATTTGATGCGTTTTTCTTTCAGATCAATCAAACTCTCCAAATGCTCGACCTGGTAGAAAAGATGACATTTTACTCTAGCCTACGCGCGAGTATAGTTAATATAAATAAATCTAACATACCATATATTATATATATATGTAGAATAAAGATGGGAAAATATCTTATTTTTTTATAATTCGTTCTTTACCCTTCGAGCTAAATGCTCAGCCTCTTCCGTTTTTGCAATGAGTTCTGCTCTCTTCTTCTCGTAGGCAGCAAGAGGAACCACCTTTTGATGCCCAATCACAAATTGGTCTTCCGGTCGCTTAATCGGAATTGTGTAGACTTCCACCCCTATGAGGAAACGTGTTTATGTGAAAATTGACTCGGAAAATAAGACAGTACTTTGACGGTATTTTAGATTATGCTTCGCTGTACGCTAAATTATTCTCTGAACTTAGATCTGCCACGTTTTTTGAAGAAAATCTTTTCTTGTAACTCAGTTTTTACGAAAATTTTCAGTTTTTCAACATTACTTTTCTCACTCTAGAGACCAAATTTTTCAATAGAGCTCAACTAAATTTTCCAATTTTGTTATTCCTAGAAACTTACAGACTGTGTAAAATTTTTAATGCCTTATGATCAGCGCTTTTCTTGGAAACGACACTCTTATGACACTTTTTTTTAGCGTTTTGCAGTTTTTACCCACTAACACGAATTGGGTTTCACTTATCCTGACGAAATTTACATTGAACGAAACAAATCCAAGTTTGAAGCATACTTAACGAATAGTTTTCATTCAACTCGGTTTTTACGCTTATTCACATTTTATTCACACATAAATCCTCAAAATATTTTTAAATCAGATCAGAATCAGAAAATCAGAAAATAACGCTCGTCCACAACGCTATTGAGATAAGGGAGCGTTATTCTATGATAAGGGTTCGCGAAGCCCCAGCTTTAAGTACATACCAGCCGTAACGGTTTCCCTTTGGGTGTTTTCTTCTAGAAAATACACCTGTGGGTTGGACTCTGCGCGAATAGCAGTGAAAATGGTCTTGTGCACGGCGACCAGCAGTTTCTGAACGGTGCCCGGCACCGCGTAAGCCAGTTTGGTCATCGTCTTCCTGGATATGCCAAGGTTCAGTTTCGTCAACACTTTCCTGTTCAGCACCACCCAGTTGTCGATTTTGGTCGCCGTGGAATTCGCGACCACGTAATTGTGCAGCTCGACTTGTTTCGGATAGTACATCTTCAAAATTTCCGCCATCAAAACTTAAAATAGAAAAAAATATTACTAAAGAGACTTTGAAAATAATTCCACGTAGAAACTCTCACAGTAGGTATACAGATACTAGATCTCTAGCAGAATAAATTAAATCCTGTTGTTTCATAACCAAATTACCAAACCTAGGTAGGTGTAATCATATTATGTTTCGTTAAACATGTCAGGCAACAAGACAAAAAAATACAAGTTTTTAGCGAGCTTGCATCATGTTTAATGACATCTAGTAGTTAAATTATTGCGCAATTAGTGTAGCACCCACATGCAACTAATACATCCTCCATCTCTTGTCGTCCTCTTCATAAGCATCTTTTAGAAGAGATGACATTCTCTCAATCGGATCTTCGTCTATCTCTTGGAAATCTACTTCTCTAGCTCGGACAACATCATCTCCTTCTTTCACACTATCTATGTTATCAGGAACAAGTTCCCCATCCTGTTCGATCTCACTGTCATCGTCTGCCAGCCCAGCATCCCAGCTATCTTCTGGTTTCGCATCAATTATCGTGTATCGTTCGGGCTCGAGCCCAGATGAATCTGCAGACCGCGTCAGAACGCAAAGTTCAGAAGGACACCGTTCACTTTCAATCGGCTTCGTGTTCGGTGAAATTTTCTCACATTCTTCATTTTCGAGAATAACCACTTCTCCATCACCTTCCCCGAACGGAATCACACACCAGACCAGTCTCGTCCGATAACAATCCTTCTCGTAAAAACATTCTCTGCAATCATTGACCCATTCACCAACAAGCCATCTTTTCGTGCAAGGGTGGTCAAAACATGGACGTGCCATCTCTGAGGGTTTCTCTTGTTGGTTGCAGAAAATGTCTTCGACGACTCCAGATTCGAACTCGACGCATCTGGCGCGAGATACCTGGTTTCCAGGACCACAATGTGTGCTGCAGACACCCCAGTCGACGAACTCCCACTTGTAGGTACCATCTACGTACTCTTTGCCCTCGTCTTTGTTTGTGGCGTACGAATATTCGATCGTGGAGTTTTCGACAGCTGCCACGTAGATGACCAACGGCTCCGTTATCGGTCCAGGGATGTACAAAGCTTCTTCTGACATTCGTCTCATCCCTAACCAGGCCATGGAGCCGGGGACTTTGAACACGCCGAGCTTTTTGCCAGATAATATCTTCTTCCCAAACACATCCTTCACGATGAGGTACGCTCTGGACGCCACTGTTTCTTCGAGCTTGATATTTCTACTGCTGACTTTCAATTCCAGAAGCCTAACCAGTTCCTTTTCCGTCTCGTTGATCGTTTCGGTGCCCTTGTGAACGACGCACGTGGTGCCATTTCCGTGGCAGATTCCGCACGCGTCTTCCACCGCATTGGAATCGATTTCCAAGTCGCATGGAATCGCCTTGCACACACTTGCCACACAAATATCCCGCAACCCAACTCGGCAAGGAGTCCCGTCGATCACCGTAGGACTCAACTTCACTATTCTTTTGTCTTCATTGATGCACACAAGCGAACACGGGTTTTCACTTTTCACATGATGCCCCTTCCAAGTGTGCGTTCTCCCGTCTTCGGGAAATCTCCACTGGTTATATTTCGAGCATTGCAAATCCCTAAACCTCTGCTCACCCTCCGGACACGGTTCAATCGCACACACCTTGTGCTTCTTCCGGTTGCCGATACAATACTTGCCCCCGTTGGCCGGCTTGGGGGCGTTGCACCGTCGCGTCGCCGTCATCACCCCCGAACCGCACGTCCGCGAGCATTTCCCGAACGGCCCCCAACCGCCCCAGCCCCCGTCGATCACCCCCGGCCGCTCCCCAATGCTGACGCACTGCCGTCCGTAGCACCAACTGTTCAGCCCACAGCGTGTCCCCGGGGCCGGAGGCACGTTCGTCGCCATGCATTCCATGCCGGGCACCTGGCAATTCAAGCTCGAGCACGTGCTGCCGCGCTCGCACTCCGTCGCTCGGCGCGAGACCATCGCCTTGCACTGAGCGTCGCCGTCGTACATGACGCCCGGCAGCAGATCGTGGATGCTGTAGTTGTGGTCGACCGGCTCGTCGTGCAAGCAGCCGGCCAAGTAGCCGAACAGGAACTCGCGCAAGTTTTCCCGGCTGCACGGTGACCAGCCTTTCACCGTCATCGAGATGCTCGGGTTCATGACGGTGGTCGAGTTGTCGTCGTAGACGCCCTTGCACTTGGTCTCTCCGTTGCCGTCGTGCATCATGCCGAGCGTGTGGCCGAGCTCGTGGGCGATCACGTAGCCGAGCCGCAGCCCGTTGTCCTCGCAGACTGCACACTGGTCGGATGGCGTGCAAACGCCCCCCAGCTTCGCCATGCCCATCAGGTCGCAGTGGTCGGTGGATTCGCAGCCGAGGCACAGATCCGACTTCATCAGCAGGACGGCGACGTCGTGGTGGTTGGGGTGCGAGTCGTTGCCCATGTTCATCTCCTTCTGCCAGTTGCAGAAGCACTCGAGCGTGCCGGAAGTGTCTCCGCTGATCTCGACGGTCAGGTCGTTCTCGGCTTGTTCGAGGCGGATGATGCGGACGATCACTATGTCTAGCTGGACGTCGAGACTGGCTTCGTGGAATAAGTTGGATGCCATGTTCATCACGGTCAGCGCGTAAACTTCGACCTCAATTTCTTGGTGGTACAAAATTAGCGAGTTGTCCAAGACGAGAAGCGTCTCTAGGAAGAAGTACTTTTCTTCGTCGCCGACTTTGTCTTTGGTAAGGTTGCACGATTTTCTGGAGAGGATCGGTTTCGAATTCGAGTATTCCTTGATACTTCTAGCGACATGCTTGGCGAGTGTGCCGCAATGCGACGGCGAAATGTTGTTGGTTTCGTGTTTGTAGATGATATGAGGGTGTTCTCCATCTGAATTGTGATCGTGACCGTCAATAGGTTCGATAATGTAGGTGGTGTCATTCAAACGCAAGACTCCTGCTAAGCCGTGGCATGTTGACAAGGCGCTAGTTGGTCCAGTTGCGTCTCGTAAACGTCCTCGGTAGTGACATTGGCTGTCTCTTACCTTGTTGTATTTTACCTGATTGTTTCCTATGTGGGACTCAACGACCATTCCTGGTGATATGAACTTGCTATTAGGCCAGAGTTCGATGTGATGGTGTGTCCCGCCAACTGGCACGTGGTAATGGATCTTGTCTTCTGGGCCCATGTCGGCTTCTTTTTTGTTGGCATAGTAGGATCTTTTATATTCGTGCGGTATTCGGTGGGAAATAAATTCTCCCTTGTGATTTACTTTCTTTGGGATCACCACTTCATAGTCTGATACATCGCGGGAATATTTTCCGCGGTGAGATTTTTGTTCTGCATTCGACGTCGCACATATTCCGATAGATAAATAGTAAAGGAAAACTAAATGCGATTTCATTAGAAATACGAGTTGTACTACGTGATATAAATCTATGTTGACATACACGTTACGCATGACATTTACTACAAATTAAGATGTCAGCACCTTTAAAAAAATGAAAATCTTTTCAAAAATATAAGCAACTTTATGAAATCAATGCATAATAATTACCGCCATCAGAAAAATCTTTTGCTATGTTTTTCTTTTGTCTTGATAGTGGCAGCGTATCAACCCATGCGATTACACTTTCTTCGCTATCTTCGTTGCTGTTGTCCAAGGATTCTAAAGAAAATTCTCCTTTGGTCAAACGTAAAGAGTCGTTTTGCATCCTGGTATTATCCATTTCTAAGTAATTATTAATTTAATCAAAGGTGCGTACAAATTTTGGGCTGAAAACTGTCAAAGGTAACTTCTTCCCGCCTCTGTTTGATTGAAGAATACGAACAGCGGCCCCCTCGATCTCAACAAAATACCAACCATTCGGACAAAAAGTCACTAGTCACTAGACACTAGAAGTCATAAGTCAGATTCAGCCGCTGCGGTAGTAGGATGGTTACATTTCGAAATAATGCATTTTTTAATTAATTTGTTTGTAACGAATTCAACGCGTATAATGCACTGAATGATAAATAACTCAAAATACTATTATAGTTCAATTATCATGGTTCTTTTACCTGTTTCAAACCACGATAGGTTTATTTGGAGATGGAGATGTCAGGATTGGAGGTTAGGGAAAATAATGAAGTATTTCGGCGTTTGCATTTCTTGCACTTTATTACTCGCTCTAATCCTAGCTATCTCACCTATTTCAGTAGGTAAGTAATGAACTCATCGAACTCTTCGGCATCACCTAAATATAAATTTCTGATTGGATTAAAATGGATGTCGCTTCTTATTTCCGCAGATAATTGCAACTGTCCAACACCAACTGATCTGCAATCTGTGATAAAATCTCAAAATAAATATTCGAGTTTGCATAAGCTAGCTGTACTCGTTCCGTTCCGTGATAGGTTCGAAGAACTTCTTTCTTTTGCTCCACACATGCATGAATTTTTAAATAGACAACGATTAAACTTTGAAATATATATTTTGAATCAAGTTGATGGATACAGGTTCAATCGAGCATCGTTGATTAACATAGGTTTCCAAATTTCACGTAACGAATGTGATTATATAGCCATGCACGACGTTGATTTACTGCCTTTGAATGGAAATTTATCATATCGCTATCCAAAAGCTGGTCCATTTCATATTGCATCACCAACACTACACCCACGGTACCACTATGCAACTTTTGTTGGTGGTATTCTACTAGTCAAGCGTGAGGACTTTGAGAAAGTGAATGGAATGAGTAATCAATACTGGGGTTGGGGATTAGAAGATGACGAATTTTACGTCCGTCTGAATCAAGCTGGCCTTAATGTCACCAGGCCAATGAATATAACAACGGGAACTGAAAACACTTTCAGGTACCTTAGTTTAATTTGGAGTTTCAATTTTTCCAAATTGGTTGATAGATAATACCTTTTGGATATTGTTAAGAGAATTTAAAGATCCCTATTCTTTTCTATGTTAACTATTTGATAACCATTTGCAGGCATACTCACGACAAAGTTAGACGGAAAAGAGACATGGCGAAATGTTTCAATCAACGTGAAGTCACTAGACAGCGTGACAGAAAGACTGGGCTTAAGGATGTTGCGTACACCATTCAGAATGTGCGGAATGT
This sequence comes from Nemurella pictetii, assembly GCA_921293315.2. Lineage (NCBI taxonomy): Eukaryota > Metazoa > Arthropoda > Insecta > Plecoptera > Nemouridae > Nemurella > Nemurella pictetii. The sequence goes on along the minus strand of OV121120.1, from coordinate 15,178,205 downwards.
TTCTATAGACAATGTTATGTTGAAAGTCGTCAACATAGAACTTAAGTGCGATAAACTCAAGACCCCGTGGTGTCATTGCGGCGAGAACATTAGCCCTTCAAGAAAGACTTCCGGTTCGCAAACAAAATCAAAGAAATCCCTTACCGTTTAATCTTATCAGCCAGAATGATTTTTAACAAGTATTTTTATTTATTGCTAGATAACTAGCTATGTTTGTTTAATATTATAAATTTAAATTATGTTACAAATTGCAATTAACTATTTTTAAGCAATTGTTTTTATATTTGTGCGTGCAAGTTGTAAGATATTCCTCGGGTTTTTATCAATTACTCAATGACAATGACTCAATTTACAGTACAAGTTCATGACAATGATAATACAAAATATATTACTTATATTGGTAGTTTATTATGTAACGAATATGTTATAATGATAATACAGACTCTGTAATAAATAGTATCTGAAAATGTGAAACATGTCTAAAATCTGGTAAGGTCCGTCGATTGCAGATGTTAGTATAAAGCTAGGAGAAGTAACACCGACCCTTTCGTTTTCCGCTGAGAAAAATCAATCCGAGGCAACAATCAATTCACCTACGATTGTCGTTTTGCTCTGGATATTCAATTTTCCTCTACTATCACAGATATTCTAAACCACTAGCCAAAAATACCTAAAGGTGAAAGTTATCCACATTTTTTATCCATTTTCATTATTCACTCAATCATGCATATAATGCCTATGAATGTGATATAGATATTATTATATATAACTAGCAGTATTTTTTCTAATAAATATGTATAACGTTAAACAAATCCCTCATGCTTATAAACTTCTAACCCTATATTCACAAGATTATAATAGTAAGTAATTTCAAATTTGAGCAAGCAAGCATTAATTGTAGTCAATCCAAAAGCAATAAATGCAAATATTTCCAATACAAATTTCATCAGTCTCATAGAGATGAAATTGATCAAGTAGTCAAAGAAATCTAAAGATTTGTTGCAGAATATTTACTACTAAAAGTCAAAGCATCGTTCAGTTGGTTATTGATATTGATCGTACGATAGACTGTCGCATGTTGTTGAGATTTAGTCGTCGTAGAGCTACGATTACACTTGCCCATGAAAAACAGTAGGTCTTTTACAGTAGGCATGCAGGTCGCGTCAGCCCCTGAAATCAAAAAGACGTGCAAGCGCGCTTGGTACATGAGCCGCTACATGAAACGCAAGCTTTCTAAACTGCGACCATTGTTAGCCATTTTTGGGTATTGTTATTTGTTTGATGTTTCCTGATGTGAAAGTGGCATAAGACAGGAAAAAATCATTGCTGTTATGTAATGTAGGTTGGAAGGAACTAGGTCTATGCTTTCTGTCAAAACTTCTAAAAATCTAAATATATTTGTTTTCTTTTCACAAAAATTCTATTTATATGCTATGCTATGCAAAACTCTCCAATGGCTAACAGTAATCAATGCAATTATTGTAAAAATGTAATTCTCATTAATTTAGATGCAATCTCATGCAATCATCATTTAACATAAAATATTAAAAATAAAATATAAGTTATATCAAGTCACTATAAAATGCTTAAGTCTTAGTTATTGCAAGCCTGTTTTCATTATATTCACTGTAGGTATGTTAATTAATAGAATATTTAGTGAAGCAGATGATTTTTTTTTGTGCAATGCAGCTATCTAACTGAACTGATTGTGCAATGAATTTGAATATATTTAATATTTTATGTTAAGTAATCATGGTAAATTATCATTAGATGATCCCAAATAATCCTAATGATTTTCTAACTAAAATATAGGCCTATATAAGAACACTCTTGTGTGCTAGAGCTAAACTATAGTTACTACAAGTACCAACATTGCACACCGAGTACCAACACTGTTAAAGTTGACACCCATTTTCTGCAAGTTAGTGTCTAATGCCTAAACAGTCACACTTCAAGCAACTAATACTGTGTCTTGGAAGAAATTTGTTTTGTTTGGCATCAGATAGTTAGTTAATAATATGTAACAATTGAGCAAATTCTTCTTTCCGATTCCTTCTGTTGCTTGCCAATCGCGAATAAAGTTCTACGTAGAACATAGATAGAATTTGGCACTCTCGAAAAGACAATCTACGGATATTTGGCATCCTCAGTGATGATATGAACCGGTTTTTTCCAAAAATTATGGGAATCTGCAGGTTTTTTGCCAGAGATTTAATTGATCTTTCACTAGGTAATAATTAACTACCCACCTAAAGTACCCAATAATCCGACTCTTTTCCATGGAGATGGTTTTTTTGTTTAAACATTACCAATCAATACTGTTATGGTCTATCTCAATTTGGCAAGACACCTTTCTTTTTACTTCCATGATGAGAAATTTTAGAATATTTATTTCAACTTAGAAGTCTCACAAAATCCTGAATATTTACTTTGTTCAGTGCATCTGCCAAAGCACGTGTCTGACCACCCAAAAATAACCCCACTCACACAGTAGTTTCTTTATCGCTTATAACTTTGATCCCGTCTTTTGTTATCCGAATCTGTACGTTAGCAACTGGCGAAACTTTTCCGTCGTCAATTCTCACCTTTTGATTATAAATCTCGTTCTCCCCGTTAGCCGTTCTAACGATTTGAACTGCTTGGCCTGGGTATGTTATCATTGAGGATTTCTTGGTGATTTCTTCCTTTACGGACACATTACTGTCTACATCGTTTGCATTCAGGAACTTCAGGCTAATTTTAGGTCCGACCAACGAACTTCCGAAGGTCATGTCCAAGTTTTTCGTGTTTTGGGTGTAGTCAAATTGCGACGTTGGGCTTGGGGATTCCATGTTTACGTCGCTGGGGCTCGGGGTCAGGAAGCAATGCTTAGTTGTAGAATATGGATAAAGATACTTACTGTTGTTGGTAAAGTGGAAAGACATCAATGAGCAGCAAAACAAACAAGAAAATGCACTTTGTTAGCAATGTATGATAAATTCCCAAATACACAATCAATGAGCATACAGTAACTTAGTTATGAATATTAAGTTAAATGTTAAATTTGTACTTTTTATTGGCTTATAATGACACCATTTATAAAAAAAACTTGGATGGAAACCTCAGTCAGTCATTTTCAATGGCATGGTTTAAGGATGGTTCAATACCAAGTAATACTACAAAATCAAAATATAAAATAGCTTTCCCATTAAACATTTGCAACCAGCACAAAATTTTTCTTTGTTTCAACAAGTAACCAGTTAGGAAAAGACCTTTAGTAGGTACTTTTTTTATAAATAAATAACAGCAGCCTAAAAATAGGCATATTTTGGTAGGTAACAAGCCAACAAGAGTGAAAATATATTCACTGTAGGTAACATTTCTAGCTGCAGTGTATAACGTTAAAGTAAAGCTACTTGGAAGCTACTCACTTGTCTCGAACGCCATATAAACTGTGTTTCTTAATGTAGTCAATAACAGAATCTGGTAGGAGGTACTTGACACTCTCTCCACGACGCAGCGAGCGACGTATCTTGGTGGAACTCACTTCGTTGGTGATCCACTCGGTGACTATCGTTATGTTGTTCTGGCCAAATACATAGGAAAGAAGTTGGCTGTAGGGCACATATATTTTCTTGTATGGTTAACTGAGCATAAAGATAAACAACCATACCTGATATTTTGTCAGTAAATCTGACTCGTAGATAAACTTGTAAGGATTTGATCCTTCTCTTGTGATCACAACCAAACCATGTTGTCCTACAATAGTAGCAATCTGCAATAAAAACAATTTTAGTTAATTAAGTTGTGTTTTTTAATTAAACACAATTGTTACAAGTAGGGTACGTTTGGGTATGAGTTAAGTAATGGGGCTTGTAAAAGTTCTTTAAGTCTCAACCCAATAAAATTTGTGACTGATTAGACCATGAGAATTTTTGTTATTCAGAACCTAGAAAAACTGCCATCGGCCCGAAATGACACACTCTATTCAGTTCTTGTCTAATAATAGCCAGTGAATACCTTTAGTTAACCTTTGTATACGGGCCATGGCAACAGAATTCAAATTGGTATTGAGTGAAAATTGCTTGCTGCAGTTAACTAAGCCATTGTTGACTCACTAGCTTTTATCTACCGACTAAAGAAAGCCTCTGAAATGTGTTAAAATTGCAACCAATGTAGGTTTCTCTTCTTGAAATTGTTCCTTACATCGTCATTTGACCAAAGACCTGGTGTGCCGAACGATTCAAGCAGATCAGCGCCACAAAGTAATTTAACTTGTACTCCACCATCCAGGTTTGACTTCAAATTATCAGGAATCCAGCTGACATCGTCTCTCCTTAGTCGCTTGTTGGGAGAGTCAATCGAATCGTTGACGACAGCATTGAGTTGATTTTGGTGATGCTGTAGAATGAGTTTTGTTCTTGTCCAGCCCTCTTGCTGGGACTCCCAGCTTGATACGCGTATCCATTCATTACTTTCCAGGCCAAGATGCAGCATTGAACAACGGTGCGTAGCTGGGACTAGCGCCTCTTTTTTTCCATACGAGTCGTGGACTGGAGACACAATCCCACACACAACAGTTTGGATTCCTGTCTTCTGAAAATGATCCTTTGCCAGTTCTGTAAGGGAAAAATTTGTCAATAGGTAATTTAACATGTGCCCCTGACCTGCTGACCAATATGAAATATTATTGATCCATCTCACCAAACATTCTAAGGTGCATGTTGGTGACAGGGTTAAATGCCCCGCAAGCGATTAAAGCAATCTTATTATGTGATGTCATCTTGAAAAATAGAAATTTTACACTTGAAAATGCTTCTGTAGCAATACTTAAGCGCGCGTATGCCCCGTGCGTTAGCTAAACGATAAGGATAGAGTCTATGTAGGGTAACTTGGTAGGTTGACTCGAAGAAGGTGAATTATTGAATTATTGTACCTAGACGTCAATACAGTTCATGCGTCTACGGCCAATCAGAAGTAAGCTCTACTCCAGTTTAACCAACATAAGCGAAAAAAAACACCTAGAATTTCGCTAGTGCTTTCACTACGTACGTCGCGACAGAGTATGTTTCGTGTTACAATATTCTTGAAAATTAAACTTTTAGTTTGTCATGAATATATTTTAAATTTATTTTAAATACTTTTTTAAATGATTTTACCTCTTTCTTTGATGAAATAACTCAATTTTGTGTGTGAAGCCGTGCGTTTGATCACGTAGTAGGTATCCACAATGCATTGTTCCATTTTGTTCGGCTACGTCAGTCTCGAGCAGGCGAAGGATGTCGGAGTTCTGGAGCGAGTGTTAGTGCGTGATTATTGATTTAATTTTGTTCAGTTATCCATTTCAAAATTAAAAATAAACAATAAACTAAGTGAATCATGGCTTCGTCCACGTCTTCAACAAAACAGGAATTTATAGTGGGTGGAAAGTATCGTTTAGTGCGAAAAATCGGTAGTGGTTCCTTTGGTGACATCTATCTTGGAATCAACATCACAAATGGAGAAGTAAGTTCTTTAGATAAGGAACGTGTTAATATGTTAGTTATTATCACGATCTTCACATGAAGGTTCAGTGGGCTAATGAAAACCATCCTATAATGCTCTCGTAGCAAATTCAGTTCAAGTTCAGGCCATAAAAAGCGAAAAGCATCATCTTTTTGTCGGCAGCCATCGTTGTATCTAGCTGCTTGTAGCGGCGTTGTCAGATTCACGGCCAGAGAACTGAACTTTTAACGGTTATTTCCGAACAAATATCATCCACAATTACCTCGATTTTTGTGCCGAAAATGGGGGTACCACATTTTAAATGGCATAAATCCATGGTCCATAAATCCATTTTTTCGCAAGAAATAGTGTTTTCCGAATACATACCTACTCTTCTCACGATAAGTTAGGTATCGGTTGGTCAACCATTTTTTTACCAATTAAATGATTGTGCTTGAGCAATGTATTTGTTTTGCTTCTCTGCATCCCCTGTTATTATGTGCCCTTTCGATGTTAAGGTTAAGCAGTGTGGTATTTATCATTCTACCATCTCAATGTAGCATTTGATTGCAATCCATGTTATTTTTAGTTGCCAGATGGCATACCGCATGCGGCATGCCCAAATGCCTTCGCTGTCAAGATCACAAGTCCCTACCTTGATTTAGGCATGCTCCTGCCATTCTTGCCATGTACTGTTTATTTTACCCTCCTAATTTCATATTGTGATCTGATCATTATTTTCACCACACATGTTTTATCCTACCTGCCGAAGTGTATTTCGTTCTCTCGTCGTCTTATGTTGAATGTGACGTAGGTACTTATTAGTTACTACCGTTAAAATGTTTGATTGTGATGCGAATTATTTATTGCTAATTAATCACAAGTTTAACAAATCGATGTGAAGTTACTAATTGGAAAGTGTTATTTTATGCGCTCTATTTCTTTATTTTGCAGGAGGTAGCAGTGAAATTGGAATCCATCCGAGCAAGACATCCACAATTGCTTTACGAAAGCAAACTTTATAAAATCTTGCACGGAGGTGTAGGAATTCCACATATCAGGTAAGATAACATGCAACAATTGTCTCAATTTTCTTCGCATTTTACTTTCGTCCTGCGATAGCGTACACCAAAAAATGCAGGCATTCAAAGGGCTCCCGATTCCGTTGTGAAGCTCTACCTAGATGTACCATTTTGGACCCCTAGTTTATCCATCACCGACAAGATTCATCGTTTACCTGTGTACATCCCCACTTTTGATATGTTTTTGTTGTTGTTAGTAGGCTAGTATTCCTGAATTGCAGCTGTTTTGCCATATCTTCAAGACTATGCTCTTGTCTAGCCTAGTAGTGTGTACACGGTTCGATTCCAGTTCATGTCCAAGTATATTTCCAGCAGCGGGCTTATTTGCGAGCACGTATTTGAAAACCAGCCGATCCAGTTTTGCTTTTCTGTGCCTATTACAAGAGTTCACAATATAAATTTCATGAGAAAACAATGTTCAGTGAATCGGTGGACTCCAGTGCATACAGTTTCGAGTTCTGAAGGAAATTGCAACATAGAAATGGCGCATTGCGTGTCCTGTCCTTATAGACAAACCGCTCAGATTTTATAGAAATCAACTTACGCGCTGCTATTATTATTGTATCAACTATCAAGTGCCTACCAGCACTCGCTTAGAACATTGTTTCGTCATTTCATTATCGATTCTTATCATGTCTCTCGCCGCCAATGAGTTCATGCGTTCGGCTCGCCTATTGAATTATTTTCAATGGGGGGTTGCTGGAATGGTAGAGGTCACTAACCCTTAAAATAGTAGCATGCAACCAGCTGGTTCATACTACCGCGATGCCAAGACGTAATAGGATGTGCTTTTTGTTAAAAAATAATTACTATATTTTGTACCTTAGCCTGATCAGAACTATAAGGTCCTCAAACTCGTATAGTTTCTACTAACCACCTGTCACACACTCTAGCTTTAATAATAATGAAATGTAACCATAAATACCAAGATTTGCCATGTATATAATCGTAAAAATACCCATGAAGGAAGCAGCTTCAAAGTCACATTCACAAGTCACAACAAAGCTGATGACTCCGAAGTATATTATCGGGTAATTAACCTTTAGGCCCCTTCGGAATTGACCGCAATAATATTCAACTATCCGAGCATCGGCATTATCTTATCAGTTTCCCGGCTAGGGAAAGAGGAAACACTGGATTCGGCGCCGCGTATGTCGAGGGTCCGACAGCCTCGCCGGCTGTCGACTGTAGTGAGCAAGCTGGTGACTCATCAGAGTTTTGGGAAGGAGCAGCGAGTCAGGCGTTGCGTAATTTACATAGAGGGGTGCGATTCGTCAGCAACCCTGTTCTGTGATAATTGTCGCGAGCGCTCCGGGATGACGACGGCCCGAGAGCGGTGGGATGATTCGGTGAATTATTTTCTTGGATTGTGGATTTTCTGTCGAGATTGTAGGTGGCTGGAGTGTCACATGAACAGGCAACCCGCTTACGTCATGTTTCCATGGTCATCTACTTTTGTTGTTTCAGTTTGGCAGGTTTTTATGTTTTCCCTTGAATGTAGGTACTGTTTTGGTTTTATTTCGAGACATGAAATAAGCACCCAGTTTTCCTCGTTACACTCGAAATCCCCTACCGTTCTCTGTAAATCCTGCTAATGTTGGCGATATTTCTTGTCAATACGTAACTCTGGTCAGCCTAATGAACATGTCGATCCGTTGCTATATAAATTCAAATGCCTTGTTCACTGGATAAAAAACGTTCAGTGACAAGTCTTCCGCTTCCCTTATCACTCCATAGATTAGTTATCGAAATTTTCTCAGAACACGATTCGCTGTGGGCTACATCGAAGTTCCTAGACTAGTTAGCGACTGAGTCTAAAAAAAGGAATGTATAGACACATGGTTCGAGATTTTCATGATCCTACCGTGCTTTCGCATGCTCAAACTTGCTTGAACACGCTTACACCTGCTCGTACCTTCGAATTGAATGAGACCCGGCACACCAGAGGTCGACATTTTCTGCTCGCACTCTGATTGCTGCCACCTGAGATGCATTCGCAGGTGGCCACCCTCATACTTACCGTCATGCCCATAAAAAGCCGGCGGCCTGCAATCTGGCATCTCCATTAGTTTCCAATCTAAAGTGTCCAGGTTCCACATAGCGACTATAAGTCTCGGGTCGTCAGCGATTGTGACAGTTTCTCTGACCGCTGAACTATAATATCAACTTGCTAGTCCCAGGGGCGGATTTTCCAATCACATGTTTAGCAGCACCCTGGCCTCTATATTTTGGAATCGTCATATTTGATATTCATGGTGAAATTGGATAGCATTCTGATCAATGTTTATTTTGTAAGTGCCGGGGATGATATGACTTGATCAAATAGAAACGTCATCGACATCGTTCCCCAGATGAGTTACCAAGTGACTCACCCATAGCGAGAGGGATGATGGGTGGAGGAGGGAGGGTGGGGGGGGGGGTAGTGGATGCAACTGCAAGTGTCCCAATTCGACCCTCCAGCTGCATTCACCCTTGCACCTGACTCCAATTCGTCGACATGCTCGCCGCGCGCGGTAGTGGTGGTGGCCTAGTTCCCGCGCGCACGGGGCCCCGTGTGCCCGGCGCTCCAGCCCCCCCCCCCCCCCCCCCCCCGTGTCACCCCGCGGGGGGCAGTTGCCCGCGCCCTGTGTGTTGTGCGACTGCGAGCAGCACGGCGTCGGTAGCACGGGGATCGATCGACGCCGTGCTGGTGTGACGCCGACGCCGAGATGCGCTCCTCCCCCCTTACCGACGCCCCCCCCCCCTTCCCTTCCCCCGTTCGTCGGCGCATGCCGGTTGGGTTGGGGCCACTCAGCTGTCCTGAAATAAATTGTTTGCTGAGGTGGTTGGGCCCCTGTTCTGAAAAGTTTTGTTATGAGGACGTGGCTAGGGCCTTATGGCCAGGGTTTGGGGCCTTCGATGTCCTGAAAAAATATGATATCAGGACATCGCTTTGTGCCTCAGCTGATCTGAGAGGTTTTGGGACTCCGTCTTCCTATTCCGGGTTGGGGTTCTCGTGTTTGTAGCCGCCTTCAATCTGTGTTTTTGTGAGCGAGCAGCATCACTGGCACTGGCAACTGAAGTAGCGATACCGGAGTCGCTGTGCCAATGCTCGAGTTGTTATCGCGTTGAGGGATGAGCGGATAGGGTCGCGATTGGCAGGTGAAAGTCGGTTTCAGGATTGGCGGTTCATTCTGTTGGGGAAATTTCTAATTTACTTCAATCGTAAAAAAATCCTATCTTCCCCGATCTGGGCCTTTGGCACTGGTCTAATGGCGTCGGTGAATGAAATGGTGATGATGAGGGTGATGATGAACCTAACCTAGTCTAGAAGGGAGGAGGGTAAACCCGGTGCCGGCACGTAGCCTACTCCTGTCGAAAAGCACCAAGGGGACCACCGGCTTTACGTCCCTTCCGAAGGACGGTACAACTCGAGCAACAGGATTCCTCCACTAATCCGTGCTGTCGAGAGGTTGATAAGCAAGGCGAGTAAAGTTGTTGTACTAACTTCAAACCCTCCAACCCCTCTCCCGAACAGAACTGACCATGTGCATGATAGTCACCCATCAAACACCTGACTCAGCGCGATGTTGCTTAACTTCGGTGATCTCACGAGAACCGGTGTTTCCAACACCTATCTCCCCCTTCTCTCCCCAAAGCGTAGCAGGACTTAGATGGAGGTTCCGAGAAAATTTAATTTTTGTCAAAAGTCAGCCATCTACGCTTCTATTTTGCTCCTTGTACTACTTGTACGAAGAATGCTCTCTCGTTCGCGCATCAAACGACTCTAAAATCGTCTAGTTATACCCGACAAACTAGGCTAATCGCTGACATCTTGCTTAGTTTCTTTCGGTAATCACTGTCGACAGGCGACAAGGTAACCAAAACCATCGCACAGATCCCAATCCGGGCAGGACGAGCACCGCCGGCGACCATGTGTCTTCACATCATTCAATTTGCATTGCCCGGCCGTCTCGGCGCTCGTTTGGGCTTTCGCTCCGCCACTCGCTTTTGTTTCTTCGCGCACGTAACTTCCACTCGGCGCGACAGCAGCGGTTCTAGCGTCGAGAAAATACATGCCATGCCACAGTATTGCCCTCTACTGCCCGCCTGCCCGCCTGCCTGCCTGCCGTCCTAAAAACATTCATTTGCATTCCAGTTACACAAACATACACACACTCAGAACTGTGGGTTTATCGGCGTTCTCTACCGCAGTTTACCTTGACGATGTGACCCCTTTTAGTTTTCTGTGTGGTCACAATTCTGACGGTTTTTACCGCGTATAAATTTCCACAAGATTACAATTCAACGGGTGATGAGTAGTATTGATAAGAGCACGGATCCAATCCTTTTTATGCAGTCCTGTGTCTCGTGCTTGTATATTGTATTGATGTGTGGGGAGAATATTTTGTCGTGTCCTACGCCAGTCGATCACAATCACGACCCCCTCCGTCTCCCCACCTAGCCCACCCTTTCATCCCCGAAGCACCGACGCACAAGGAACACAGGTAGTATACGCGGTGACTTGTGACTTGTGGTGGTTCCGCTCGTGAGTCATGATCACGCGGCGCTACGTCGCGTTTCTGAGCCAGTAAATGTCGTATCTTACACTGGCCGTATCCGTAATCTATATCTAACTCCGAAGAAACGACAGGAGAAAAAAAAACAACACCGCGTTTCTATTAATATTCTGTTTTCTTTTCCTTCGAGGCACGGAGATGATGCGCATTCGGGCGTCTTGACTTTCTCCGTTCCTCACACATACAACACTTGCACACAAACACACCTCTCCGCGTTGCTAATGGCTCATTGATAAAATCTTGGCAGTTTTGCTGCAATGCGTGGTTCGCGTATACAGGCAGCTAAGGCGGTTAGTTGCGAACATTGTGCGATTGCATGCCAAACTATCAGCAGGTCGCCGTTTAGAGCCGTTGCTGATTGCGATAATGAGCCCATTGTCGACTTGTCTCGCCGGGTGACACTTTTAGGACAATTACCAGCAACCTAGTTTAATTGTTTTTAGAGTGTTGGGATTTGCATCCATTTTTTCCGCCTTGTCGAGATCGTTATATACATAGAGTTACACATGCTGCTTGTTGTTTGTGTAGAGCTTCTAAACTGGCTTAATTTCTGACACATTCATCTAATTTTTCGTTCGTTCGTCAATGCTCAGTCTCACCGCTATGTTGCTACATGCGTGCAGTAATTTTGCAGACCCTTGAAAGACAGGGTAAGAAACGATTGATTGCAATGAATTGCAACAATTAATCAGATATGTCGTAGGTAATTTATTCAAGTGTAATTGCAAATATAATACGTGTGATTTATAGCAATGGGCGTATAACTTCGCGAGAACCAAGTCCCTACTGAAAACAAGTTACCAACTTTCCAGTAGTACGCACACCTCGCTATTTTGAACTGAGGGGTGCCATGAAATCGAAACGTTGTGAGTTGTCATTCTGAGCACGAGATCTCTTCTCGATGACAGCTCGTCGAAGGTGATGACTACCGAGTGCTCCTCCGGCAACAAGCGCAATTAGCTGACAGATCGTCGCTACCAGCGGCGCCTAATTTCGGCTAATTTCGGCCCGCACACTCGGCGCTTGCCTACCCTACAAGAGAATCCACTTTGTTACGCGGGGCAGCCACGCATATAGTTACCTTGCCGTGCCCACTGCTTCTCATTTGCTTATATTCGCATTGGGGTACTTATGCTTAAGGTAACTTACCTGTGCGGACGCTGGTCCTATATGCTTTCAACATTTAATCAAGGTTTATTTTAGAAGTTTGCATCCCTCGTGTGCTGTCATACGCTGCTTAATTTCTCGTGGGACCCATTTCGCATATCGGGTTTCCAGTTTTAAAAAAAATGTATTCACATATCTTTTTAAGTGTTAAATTTATTTTAAGTCACTTTTTTTCGGGTGCCAGCTTGGCAAATGCAAGTTTAGCATCTAGAGCTATCGACCCAGTTGCAAACGCAACAAGTTGGTATACGATGTACGACGGCAAATGCTTCCTATAGAGAGCCTGTAGTCTGTACCGGTCAAAACTCAAAACTACGACAAGCAAGCAATGGCATAACGCCGATTAAATGCCTATACCTGCTTCATTGTTCCTATATATCGTGTATACACCGGGCATAGAGGCAAGTGTTACATGCGCCGGTGTTAGCGCCGGACTTTCATTCAATAATCCATCTCCTTTGTTCGGTGGAGCAGTGCGGGCCGAAAATCGGTGGAAAGCGTAGTAGCTTGACCAATCTGTCCAATCTCTCGATGCGTAGATACGTGTGGTTGTAGCTCGTTGACCATATGTTGGGTGATACGAGATGACGCTCTCTGTTGATAGCGGCGAGCGACTGAAAAATAAAATTGTTTTTCTCTACTCTAGCACAGAGAGTATACGGCTTGAGAAACTGATCACAACAACCGCGTCAGCTGCACAGTGTGTCGGATGGAAGTGCAGCAGAGTGCTGCTCTTACTTTCCAAACATAGGCAACCATGTTAGATCATGAAATCTGGCTGTATTTGTTTTTTTTTGTTTTTTGGTTTCGTCGCTGTGTTCATTTTCTATGGAGCTCGATTCTGTGTTGCATTATCGTTGAGTAGATGCACAAGCCACCTTGCGTTTTCATCCGCGGCATTCGCTCGATTAGGTGTACCCGTCCAGGCCCTATAAGGCGACGCAACATTTTCGTCGCTCGTTCGAAATAATGTAAACAGCGTTTTAATCTGCGCGCCTCTCCAATGAGGTGCAATTTATTTGGCTTTTAGAAAATGCAATTGTCGTTACGACAACGTGTTTCTCTCTAGACTGCTACATTGTAGCCAGCCACCTAGTTCGTGCCCCGGTCGATGCTAATTCGATGCAGATATTTTGGCATCTTTTCGTGCCATCGTTCCAATTAGCATTGACGCCGGGGTGTTATTTGATCAGGATATATTATTGGCACCGTTAGAGCATTCGCCAGCGTGCAGACGCGGAAGGTACCTCATTTGCCTTCCGTACCCATACCAATCGAAAGTTGACCTGGCAAATCTTTTACACGCCTGATTTACCACTCGTGATAACGCTCGAATCATTCATCATCCGTGCCAATGTCAACTCAACTAGGTATTATACGACCCATTAACCTACATCGCGCTCTTCCAACTTGCTTCTCCAAATGTGATTCCAGCTGTGTACGCCCGGCGCGGGTCGTTTTTCTGCTGTACGCTCGCCGAAGAAAAGCGACGCGCATTTCTTTTGGCCGCACACACTGGGGGCACGCGAGCGCATGGTCGCGGCAGTCCCGAACCCCCCCCCCCCCCACCCACCCACCCTCACAACCGAGCTGGCGTTGTACCAGTTTGACCCAAAACCTTGCTGGAGCCATTAGCCATGCAAACAAAATGTCTAACCTCGCCAAACTTGCGCCTGACCTCAACTCTCGTCCGGAATTAATCTTCTCTTGTTTTGAATCTCGACTAATTGGGAGTGCGCCGGATTTCTCTACGCATGCTACGCGACTGGAAGCGACGTATGGGCGGTTCTAAGATGCGGTTATAAAATTTAAACCCCTCGGGGCTCTTCACCCCATCTTCTCATGCGAGTGAGACTGTGATTTTGTATCCTCTAGCGCCATTTGGCCCAGGCTCTCAGAATAGCCACTTATAGCTATAAGCAAACAACTCTCTAAAGCATAAACGTTTAGAAAAGATTCATTGAATGACCGTAATTCAATTCATTAAAAATGTTGTATCATAATCATTATCAATTCAAGTCCAAATTTTTATTGTAATTGTATGTTGTTAGCATAATCTTTAACACTCTTCTGATAAGATTCAGGGCCTCTGATTAGCTTCTCTCGGTGGTCAGCGAATCCGTTTCCCAAGTTTTCCCTCGTTTTGGTCCTCGCCAAATTGGCCAAATCATCGAACGATTTCGCGGAGTGAATCAGCTGGTAGCAACTTGTAACGCTGCTTTTGGAGAGCCGCTGTGCCCTCGCCGCTGGGAATGTGGGTCAGATATCTAGCTCTCCAGCATTGAAGCTGGTGTAGCTATTATTGATTTTTCTCGCTCTGTGAGAAGATTATTCGCGCTCGCGAGCTGTACACACGTATATACGCCCCGCGTGTATCGTTCGGTCGATGGCTGGGGGTAGCATCTTGCCTGCCGGCGTCGTGTGGACTCCAGTACTTGCTGATGATTATTTAATTGCTGGTCGTTAACTAAATAGTCGGGGAGTGCTCGGCCTGTAATATGCTATCTCTGCTGCATTTGCCGAGACGGAACTCAGCGGTTTTCACTGGCGCGACCGCCGCATGCCGATGGTTACGCTCATTTTCGCGGAATCGCACACACGAAAACTGGTTTGCTCTGATTATTTTTTTAAATTCATATTTGACCAAAATTTGCGTTCCCATTTTTTGTTGTTGTTTGACAACACCACATATAATTACCGCAGTTCATACAATTACGTTGTCTCTCAGCTAGAATGTTTTATTATGCCCACTTTCAAACCGCCAGAGACTGAAAGTAAATTCCGAACGAGCGTGGCCATACAGCAATCTAATCGCCCTTCCGAAATCATCCGTTCTCGCGGCGAGTCCCCGTGGTAACTTGTAAGTATTCGGCACTTCCGCTTGCTTTCGTTGGAAGTTGCACCTTCAAAGGCGCTTGCGGAAGTTCGGTTGGCGTGCTTTATGATCTTAGCCTTGCTGTCCCCAACAGCCTGTCTCCCGATTTAGGCCTTGCGACGCGCTACGGCATGGGCATGTGGATGTTACTGCTCTCTGCTAGTTGCTAGCTGCCTGTACGACGAACATGTGACACAAATTTGGCCCGCCACCAAATTGCCGTGTCGTGTGGTGGCTCGAAGAGTATAGTCGGAGCTGAAACTAACCACACTTTCCGAGCGCAATGCATTCGGAGGAGCTACGTGATTTTTCTCTCTCTCTTGTGACGTTTTTAGGCGATGTTTTTCTAGTCCCTTGTTAAGAGTTAATCGACCGTTAGCTGGTGTGGTATCAGGATGGCGGATAACATTACTGTTAACATTAATTACCTAGCCGTTTATCGAGAAATCTGTCCCTTATTCATTTTTGTTAATCATTCGTAATCAATTTCATTTTAACATGTTTTGTAGGTACCTGAAAGAATGGCCCTTTTTTACATACCTTTTATAAATAGTGCATCCGGTTTTACTATCGCTTGACATAAATACACGTGGTCTGGGATGGAAAACCACGTGGATAGCCAATTAATGTTTTTTTTAAAGGATGCTTTGTCTTCGAATTCTGCCTTACGAAAGAGTATAGTCTAATTCTACACGAATGAGGGCATTTCGTATGCACTCTCGATAATAAATAATGATGCAACTAATATTAGGTATTGTAGCCGAGTATAAATGAGGCAGATGAAAAATACCGTTCCCTGTCCCGCGCTCGTTTTTCCGCACGGCTATTCAGAGGCGCCGTATTGCCAATCGAAACGTGTGAACAATTTCTCCTCTCGCTAGTGGCACTATCAGTTCTAAAAATAGAATGCAATCAAACGAGTCGGACGCTGGCCGGCGTTCGTTTAGCTCGGCGCTTACCAGCAAGACAGGTAATCGTCCGACTTATCGGCCCGATTAGTAATTGAAAGCTGCTCGTTTTGCGGAACAGGAAGAGATGATCTGCGTTGTGCTGCGTCGTAATTGTGCGGTGTGTGAACCGGCATGGCAAGACCCGGTATCTCTGTGAACGAGCGCGGTGGAGACGCGAGTCGGAACAAATTTCAGAAAATTTTCACCACGAGATTCGTCAGTGAAAGTGGCCCCCGTGTAGTATTTCGTCTTGTACACATTTTTTGTTATTTCCGTCCGTGTGTTGTTTGTTATTAATTCATAAATCTCGTTGTTCGGATGAGGCTCGTGAGTTTTAATCTATTTCGATGTTGCTTATAAATCAACAAGCGCTCCTAGCGGGATTTTCGAAATACTTCAGTCGGATGAATTTCCATCCTTCACTGACTTCGGCTAAACACTTCACTTCCTTTTTTTCTGACTTGGCTTGCATGGTGCTCGTTTTTTCTTTACTGTCTCTCATACTTCACTCCGGATTTATCCCAAGTTGAAGTTCAGAGCCGCCGTTCAAATAAACATATGAAACATACACAGTGTTTCTTTAGAATCATGACTTCGTGGCCAGGAATCCTTATCGATGCATTATAATATTTACACGAAACGATCCTGGTGACGAGCTGTGTTGGATCCGTCTGTCGATACGCCGATCCCGGTGACGTGTTATTGGATTTGGCTCCCAGTCAAGACTCGAAACAGCGTCGATATCCAATGTGCATAGTTATTAGAGGAGGACGATTAGCATGCTATGGTCCGCGTCGAGGGAAGTAAAAATAAGAATCTACGCTCGCTGCTCGGCGCTGTTTAGTCCATGTTCGGTACTAACAGAACTATAACAGCATTGATATGAAGTAACCAACTATAACAGCTCTGAAGGAAATTACAGTAGGCGGTAGAAATTAGAAAGAGTCCCATGCAAATGCTGTCCGCTGGCGTTAGAGGGGACAGCCTGATATTTTCACAAGCTTATTCATACCTCTGTTTTTGCAATTCAGTTTTGGGCCTCCAAAACGGACTGCGCCACGGTCACAGTCAACCAAGTTTATGGTGAAATTTTAGACAGGTTATCAGTTGTGGAGTTACGAGACAGACCGCACAGTAAATATCACTCACAATCACAATCATATCGCTCTCGGTGAGGGATGCTGTCAATCCCCCATCCCCTCTCACAGCCGGCCACCTGGCTGCATGGAAAATAGCTTTTCCCGAAACTGCAATATTAATCCCGGCTCGCAGACAACGCCTCTGTGATGCCGGCCTCGCGGACTGCGAGTAAAGGTGCTGTGCAAATTGGCACTGCACACTTTTATTGATTTTCTAGTATCGCAACTGTTCATTTTATGTGGATGAGATAAGATAGCTATACTCAGTTTAAGTATAAGACGACATTATTTCAACTGTTGCCTGTTCTCTTCGTTTCCATAGCTTGTTGGTACAGAATCTCGTTTATGCTGGAGAAACAACGTTCTGTTTACTGTGATTGCATTACGCTGCAGATTCGCCCGTCGATCTTCTGCCGAATCCACGCTTTTTTCTCCACTTCTTCGTTCTTACCCGCGAATAGTTCCTCGTCGTCTTCGTCGTCGTCGTCGTTGTCGCCGTTGTGCAACTAATGCCGCACTACAGACGACCGTGTAACTAAACGTGTGAAACGCCCCTTGATTTGCAGATGGTACGGCCAAGAGCGCGAATACAATGTGCTGGTCATGGACCTGCTCGGACCCTCCCTAGAAGATCTCTTCAACTTCTGTTCGCGGCGGTTCACCATCAAGACGGTGCTGATGCTGGCTGACCAGATGATTGGCAGGATCGAATATGTCCACTGCAAGAGCTTCATCCACCGAGACATCAAGCCAGACAACTTCCTCATGGGCATCGGCAGACACTGCAACAAGGTATGGCTATATGGCTGAGAGTTTTCTAAAGCTTTCTTTGGCGGGATTAATGCAAAGAAGGCCACTGAAACTTTTCCCGTGGCTTTTAGCAAAGCTTTGATGTCTTGCTTTGTCAAGAGTCTAAAATCGAGTCCAAAATTAGAGCTAAGATCGAAAAAATGAAAAGTTTATGTTAATTTCTTAGCAATCAATAACCCAGTTTTTTTTACCAACCTGACTACGCAAGTCTCTAAAAAGTAATTTAAGAGTTTGTTTCACAAACTGTAGGAGATTGTGTCAAGCAAGTGGCTCGCAACGTGCGACATCAAAACAGCGAATGTGTCTAAATATTTCCTGCTTTTTATTTGAATGTTAAATTGTGTGCATGAATTGAGCGTCAGAATGACTTGCTTAACTCACTCGTGGAGAGACATGACACGTGACAAGTGACAATAGGGTTGATGCACGATTTTTACAAGGAAAATTTTCGAGGAAAATGATGAAAACCATGTATTTTTGAACTTTTCTAGTGATTTTTTTAAAATGTGGATACGTGCTAGGGCGACGCTAGCTGACTGCAGGTGGTGTGTGGCTGATGACGTCGAAAATTGATAAGACAAGTGGAAGGAGTCTTAAAACATCCATTTTTTGTTAAATTTTAAGAGATAATATTAGTATAGGGATGTTAGTGAAACAGTCGCTTAATCTCATCATTTCAAACCAAACAATTATTTTTCTCTGTTAGCTACACTAGAAAACAATTCAAAATTCATGCACAAACCCTATTGCTGTTTTCGCTGACAAGTCAACAGCCTGAAACCGAAGTCAAGCAACACTGCCCCGGACCAGAAACTGGGTGGGTGACCGCCTACCAAATTTCCATCATATCGTTCGGGTTTGCATCTCTAGAGCAAGATCTTCGATCACGTGGTGTCAGATCAGATGGTGTCAGCCTCTCGGCAGCACCGGCTCGGTGGGAGAATCCTGTTCACGTTATACCGTTCCTCGGAATGGATCTGCTCGAGAAAAGAGCGCTATTCTAGAGCAGGCTACATGACGACCATGTCCGCCCCCTCCCCCCGCCCTCTTTACCTAAGTGTTATCAACTTATCGTTTACCGACGCCATACGTCGTCTACTACGGTGCTCGTCTAGTGCATCTCTGTGGGAGGCCTGGATAGAGATAGTTTTTAACGCTGCGTTAAGCAAGTATTGGTTGTAACAGTCAGCTGGTCGTTATAGTCGGGAGTCACCGGTTCGAATCCCACCACCAGCCATCATGCTTGTGGTTTGCCACGATGCACACAATGCCTAACTATATACACTCCTGCTCTAACATTGAACTCCCGACTTGGTCCTATACTTAGACGAAAATGGTCGCCTCATTAAAAAGTCTATACGTCCTGCTGTCTAAACGTGCGTTAGCGGTATAGAAAAACGCTTCCCCGTCGTAAACAAAAGAAGTGTCGAGGACATATCAAATTTCTACGACAGTTAGTTATATCTCTGCGCGGTAAAATTGGTCCGAATGACAGTAATGATTTTGTTTCTCGCGAGGTTGCACCTTCGGACGAGCAAGGTGAATTCGCGAGCCCGCATCTTTCGGTCGTTTCGACGCGGGAACGCGAAGTGACCTCAAATTGGTGTGTACTGTACTCGGTTGACTTTGTGGCCAGCGGTGTCGACTAGGCGGTTGACACCTTTGTTCTAGTTGGCCCCATAGACCAATAGACGATCATTTCATATTTCATCGACAACTTGTGTGGACATGCTTTCGTGATCGTTGCCCTTACCACCATAGGCGGACATATCTCGGCGGTGCAGACACACGTGTGTGGTGTGTTTCTTGCGGTTTCTTTGTTAGATGGACACTGGATAGCCAGTGCGATGCCGGCACTAAAGTGAAAGGGAACGCGATTGCGCGTCGCAAGTCGGTACATAACGTAACTCGACTCCCCGTCTTGGCATGGCCGGTGCGATTGATTCGATAGATCCCTGGATCCGATCGATGCGGCAGCGAATCGCTATAATGCCATTCGAAACGTCCGTCCAGTTTGTCTTGCCGCACGACCGACGACTTGCCTTTCGTCGACGCCTAACTAAAAGCCGGAACCGATCGATGTGGTATATTGTGGAGAGAGAAATAATTCAATTCTCGATTCTCATCCCGGTTGATGCAATTGCTGGTACACATCTATACAGTGTGTTTACCAGCGGCCGAAAGACTTTCGCTGCTGCGTTGTTAGCGCTGGAGTGTCTATTCAGATCTGGTATTATTGCTTACGTCGAATGATGGTACAAAAAAATATACTGCTAGCTCGCCGAAGACTCGAGAGAGGAAGCAAACCCAATTATGTTCCCCGTGTCTTGCGCCGAATTTGTTCGTCGACGGTGATCTTTATCGTCGACGGGAAATTGGCGATACGTGATCAAATTATCGGCGGAGCGCCGCGGCGATCGGTCCATGAGCGGATGATGCTGCGGATCCCATGCAATTTGCGTTGGTAATATGCGTCGAGATCGCGATTCGGGTGTTTGACAAGGTGAATCTCGTGGGCTTCCAATGAGAGAGAGAGCACACAGCTTGCTGTCCTGTGACTTACTTTTTAACATCCAACTCGTCTTTGTTTGCCGACTGCAGATGATGCTACACTCGTGCACTCGCCTCCACCACTTTGGCCGAGACAGACTTGATGAAGTGACGCAATCTTAGAACGCGAAACTGTATTTTTATCTGGCATATATATTCTACATAGTAATCGCGGCTAATTATTTTATGTAGTGTTTCTATTTGTAAAACGGTTTCAAGGGCCAGCGCTCGATCTTCCCACTGTCTTGCGAAACTGTTACTTTGGTCGTGGGCGCTCTGGCCGCTAAGGCCCCTCTGCTGCTGCTGCTGCTGCTGCTGCTGCTGGCTTGCATCTGCCCTCCTAAGATCTCGGCTCGCTGCTAGGCTTTGGGCATAGAGTAAAGAATGGCTACCTAGAGGCCCGTAAGGATTACAAAAAACCTGCCAAGGACAAAGTGGTTGCCCGTGATATGACGCATGGTGGCGCCACGGGTACGCGCAGCGATCGCAGCGTTTAATATTTTAGTAGGGTATCTTTGAACTACTAGAACTACTTTATCGACATGCCCCCAGGGAGGAATGCACTTTTGGTCGGCTGGGCAAGATCAGGTAACAAGAAAGGGTGGGTTATTTATGGAGACACAAACATGATCACTTTTGCTGCAAAACATAAGACCTACAATTCCTTTCTAAGAGAATCAGCCAGCGCATAATGGCATGCAGTCGTTCATATGTATTTAAATGAAGTAATAAGGTATGGAAAAGCAATTTATACTGCAGCATAACTGCGAATGGATGCATGGAACCAAATTTAAGAGTATTGTTGTATTTTGAAATATATTTACGCACGTCGATTACTCGAGCGAAATGTGAAAGGTGCATTTGCATAATACGACTCTCCTTACAATAAATATCTCGGTGATCTATGAAAAAATAGTCTGGAACGTGTGTGGAGGAACGTGGTTATCAGGTACCCGGCGAGATCCGATGACGATGATGGCCCTAGTTGACTTGACATAATGTCTGTTAAATGATGTACTTAAAACGATCATTTTAACGTTAAAAAGGCTTGTTAATATCAAGTAACAACCAGCCAAGCTAACGTATAAAAAGACCTTTTTGCATTTGACAATACCATCGTGTCGCATGGCAGGATGAGCCCCTAAAGAGAACGCATGTATTAATATTTAACAATTAGCTGCTCCGCCACAAGCCCCATCATCTGCAACATGGGAGAAAACAAAGAATTGTCTATTGTAGCGAAATTATAGTGTAATGATTGCCGAGGTGTCCGAAGTGTAACGATTGTGTTTATCGCGGTGTTTGCTCGATGAATCATGCCCCCGCACCAGATGATGGCTTAAGCGGAAGACACTATCACGAGCGCAGTGTAATGATTAGGTTTATCGCGGTGTTATGCCCGAGGTGTCCGAAGTGTAACGATTGTGTTTATCGCGGTGTTTGCTCGATAAATCATGCCCCCGCACCAGATGATGGCTTAAGCGGAAGACACTATCACGAGCGCAGTGTAATGATTAGGTTTTTCGCGGTGTTATGCCCGAGGTGTCCGAAGTGTAACGATTCGTTTGATGTGATGTTGGCTGTCGCGGCCGATTCGTGGGTGGCTAGAGAAAGTCACAAGTGTTGCAGGATTGACAGTTTTTGGTTTGACCGATCAGCTTTGTGCACCATCGACTGTTTGTCAGTCTTGTCGCGTTTCTGTGAATAGCCTAAAGTCTGCGTGTTAGTCTTTGTCCTAGTCGCTGTCGATGGCTTTCTGTCGATTGGCATCCGAAGTTCCCTGGAAGCCCATCCACACTCTTTTCGAATCTTCACTAAGATCAAGTGTCGAAATGCAAAAAGTCGATGTGGCAGGCAAGGTCCGTCCGAAAGCCAGTCTGGGAAAGTGCACCTAACAGGTTGGTGAATCTCGTCCAAGATTCTCTCCATCAGTCTGGGTTGGTGTAAAGTGCGTTGCGTGACATTAACGAAAATTTGAAGAGCAAGTTTGGAAACGGCAACCATCATGTCAGACGGAGGACATAATCCACCCAAGTCACCTTTGTTTTTGTTTATGTACGCTTTGTAGAAAAGAAGAAGTTCATCATAAAATTCAAGATCTTGATTCGATTTTACCATTTCGAGCTTGCATTGATCGCACTGGAATTTTTTTAAGCAGATTTTTGCGACATAACCTGAGAAATACCGAACAGCATTTGTCTCAAGTGAAGCCACAGAGTCGGCCTCAATTCCAGGCAAGTAAATGGAGCTGTAATGTTCGTCGAAGATTTTCTGATGAGAAATGAAGTCGTCTTCAGTCATGTCAGTTTCGTCCAGCGCATCATCGGACTCGAGCTGTGCCAGGTGCTCGTCCATCGCCGCAATGTCGCAATCAATGGCGCTCTCAGCGTCGGTTTCGGAAGGGAGGTTGGTGGTCTCGATGGGATGCTCATGGGAATCAAGGAATTCTTCTCCGTTATCTGCGATTATCACACCATCGTCTGAGCTCGGCATGATTGACAGCAAGTTGACATCATCATCTGGCCTGCAATTGGTGTTCGATGTCTTCGACACTTTAATCAAATGCATGGCTATGATTGACACCAAGATGCGTACAATTTGCCGAGTTGTTGGATTGCGATCAAATCCGCCACGGGCTCGAATCAGGGAAAACAAACATTCAAGAGGATCTTGGTTTAAACGAGAAGTGAGAAGAAAATAGAACCCGCCTGATTCTAAATCTTTCCACAATTCAAGGATGGCGAGGATGGTGTTTTTAAGACCAGTGAAGCAGGGAGGAATCAGCTTGTCACGAGTCGACCGCTTCCGCACCACCCACGAATCAATGAATGTCGGTGCGTCTTCTAAAGTTTTCCTAGCGATTGTGTTGTTTTTTGAAATGGCACAGTTATGAGGATTGGCGACCTTCATTACCGAGCTGTTTAGTGAATCGAAGAGATTGTTTAGAATAACGATGAATTTAGCAGTCGACGAGGCAGTGTGTGATTTTAATTGACCGGTTTTAATCAGTGTGTTTATTAACGCGGCAGTCGACGCAGAGAGAGCTTGTACGGCGAGCTTAACGGACATCCTGTCAATATTTAGAGATAGTTATCTCCCATTCACATTTAGGTGTAGAAAAATCCTCCTTGTCAATCCTTTATTTTTATATAAAATTATAGCATTTCATTAAGAACGCGACTTGAAATGTGTAAGATGACTAAGTTTTACATAAATATCTGTACACGTCGAGTACCTGTTGAAGAAACCAGAGAATCAATCATTTCTAAAGTAAAAATGTACTTCGGTTTGAAGGCATGAGTCAAGTTAGGGGCTGGAGCTGACATCATCGTGGATCTCCCCGGGTACCTGCTGGAGCACCAAGAGAAAAGATTGAAATCCCTCCCCACGCATACAAGCCCAGGTGAACTTTGAGTTTGACGGATGTCAGAAATGCTAGCTGAAATTTTTGCTGAGATCACCGAGATATTTATTTAAAGATGGCGAGTCGGATTATACCAATGCTGCCATAGCATAATATATTATCGCTAGAGTAACCAACGTGCGTAAATATATTCGCCATTCCTTACTCTCTATTTCGCAATATCATAAAGACGTGTTGACATAAACATCGGCTGCCTGTCCGTGTGTGTTCGGCAGGGACGCGGCGTGGTCGCGCGAGGCCCGGGGTGCGAAACAACCTCCCGGCACCCCGGGCAAATCCGTGTCTGCTTGCACCGCAACGTTACATTTAAATATGATTGAAGTAATAAAACTAATGTTCGTGATATTGCTGTAATAAGATCGAGGGTCGCGTTTGGTATTGCATAGAAATTGCAATTCCTTAATCGTTTAATATAAGCTGAATTTATGAGAAGCGAAATATCGAATGAATACTGGGTTTCTCGGTGGCGAAATGCGCTTGGCTCGATTCCTACATCATAGAACTAAAACATTTCCCTCAGTCATTGTCGTTGCTAAAATTTTCAAGTCATTCTTAAAATAAAGTACCCTTTCTTTCTACCTGTTCCTGGCCATACTCGAAAACTACGCTGCCCTGAGGCAAGTCGATATATAGTAGGTGCAAATAGGGCTAGTAGTTCCATGACATGCTACTAAAATCTCTTGGCGCCCCGATCATAGTGCGAAAAAGTGTGTTTTGAGGCAGCGCCCCAAGTAGGATATCACCGAACTGCGGCAGACGATTTAACTAGAGCTTCGAGCCTCTAGGTAACCATTCTTTACTCTATGCTTTGGGTGCTTACTTGTGTGTGTGCGTGCATTCCTGGAGTGTGCACCCTCGGTAAAGCCACGACACCCCTCAGTTTCACTTTCGAAAGAAAGGAAAGACGCAGGGCCACGAGGTGAGAAGCGTATACACATGGCTCTCTCGGCCAAGTCTCGCTATGGTTTTCATTTAGTCTTGTCGGCTCAATGCATTGGCAGCGATCTAATGTTTTTTTTTAATTATAGCGATATTAATTATTAAGGATCTGCACTTATTGAAGCCATTGAACTTGACATCCTCATCTCTCTCCACGCAAAAGACCTGCGATATCTCTGCGGAACCCATCGCGTGTTCGGCATTAAAAACGCGCTAATTATAATCGGATGCGGCTCGCGATCAAAAGTGAAACTTGTTACAAATTTTCTTTCATTTTCACTCAATTTTTATCGCGTTCCCATTGTGTAATGTGTGTGTGTTTGTTTGTGTGCAAAGTTACACCGCGAGCCTTTTTGTTGATTGTTTTGACAATTATTTTCGCATTGCTGAACACTGTCCTTGTCTTGTCGAGCGCCGTCGCTGTTTTCATCGTTTCTCCTGCATTTGACCCACTTGTTCCGTCTGCTGCCGCTGCTGCTGCTGCTGCGGCTGCATTGGAGTCAGTGGCGGTGCTGGCCAGAAAAGTTGCTCTATCAGTGGCGGACCGGCGTGCAGCGATGCTAGTTCACTGCGGCTTCTTTTTGCTTGCCACGTGATTACGTGGTTTGTCTTCGTCCGAGTCCAGTTTTCCTTGATACGCTAAATAGCGGACTAGTCAAAAGTCCCGTTAATATTATTCAATACGTTTTTTTTTGCCTAAATGCTCACCAAAACAATCGACGCAATGTGTCCTGTGCCGGTACTAGCGGATCGATTTTCAAAGACCCATGTCGCGAAATTCTAGCCATGAGCCAATCGTGCGTGTCCCCTTGCGTATCGAACAAAGAAAGCGACGGTTTAGGTCTCTTAGTCCATGAAAAAAAGCGCTGTTCGCACGATTGACTGCAGCTCCTAAATGCTACCTATAAGCGAACACACACACATAAGCAATATTTTTATAAGATATTTTAGCGACATAACGGTGACGGTGTAAAATAAGTCGAGCTCCCAACTAACTGGGTGTCATCGTGTGTTGGATGCCGCTGTTTCATAGACCGTATGTAAGAACAAGGTGTTCAGGTGGCAAAATGTCCGCCACTGCTTTCTTAGAGATGCAAGTCTCCGGATCCCACGCCCACCGCACGCGTGTGGCTGCAAACCCGCGAGCACCGTTGTCTACGATTGTACAATTGTACATTGTAAATTGTGGCGACGGCGTTTCCAGCTCTATACGAGCTCGGAGCAACAACGGCCAAACGTCATGCGAGCTTCGCGATTGCGGTACTTTCTCTGCCGGGCTGCCAGCGAGCCGGCTCTCGCGGATTGAATATTATTATTTATAGAGATGCTTATCGTGCAGAAATTGTGCATTTATATTACCGAATACGTCTATAGTTTATTTTTACGAACGCGCAAATGACGCCTCTTGCGGTTCTCGTGACAGCATCTTCAGGTTGGGCGTTGGATGCACCATCGATGTCTGTTCACCAATCACTGATCCAGAGTTGCCCAGAGGGTGTTTTCGCCTCTAAATTGAAGGTAATTCACTCGAGGGAAAATCAGAGGAATCAGGGTGGAAAGGATAGCGCATTTTGTCACTATGACGGCTAGGAACAGACCAATTAAAACGTTATCATCAATCTAAGAAAAGAACGCGTTACTTTATGTGGGATTTCATGTTAATGATACGCATCTAGTTAATAACCTCAAACTAACAACCGCAAGCCAAGATGGCCCAGAAAATTGGAACACAGCTGTTTTTTTTTGTTCTTTGCGCAACGTATAGTAACTTCGCAATATTTTCTGCATCGCGATTCGACACGGCGTGACTAAGAATATTTCCCGATTCGATTGCGGCAGTGGTCGTCGGGAGGATGCCGCACGTTGCGAGCTTTCATCCCTTGAGTTGCGTCACGTTACCGGATGTGTAGGGGATGACTCGTCTCCCTTGCCAGCAAGGGTTCACACTCGGGGTGTCACGTGACACGCAGACATAGTGTATACCAAATTAAAACGGTCTGCTTGACTGAGGTCCCGTTTCGCTCAAAGCCGGCGGTTTCAGCGGCGAAAAAAAATCAAGTCTGGCTTTGATTTTGCGCGCAATTCGAATCCATTTCCGTTCATTACTATTCTGGTCGGCAATTCAGCAACAACCCCAATTGACCTCGGCCTTCGAGCCCCTTAGGCATCGGCGCACTGACATAAATTATCGGCCCGACCGAGTGATGACTTTTGTTTGGTAATTTCATCTAATTCCATATCAGATGCTGCGCTGCTGCAGAGAGCAACAAAATGTAAAGGTCAGAGGAGCCAGCAGCGGCGGTGAGCCTTCGGAACAGAAATAGAATTGTGCAGACTGCTTTGAATTATTGATACCCTCTTCGGAGAGGCGATACGTGCTAGGAATTCCCGGCGCCGGTTTTCGCCATGGTGGCGTACCGAGTCAAAGTGCCGTGCAGTTCGCGTAGGTACTTGCCCTTTTTCTTCGGCCAATTTTTGCACTTTTGTTTGTCTCGGTGCATCGATATCGATTCTCGCTGGAAACGACACTGCTGATGTTACATTTTATCAAGGTTATAAAATATAACTAATCGAGTTTCGATGCAATGCAATGCAATGAAAATTTTCTGTGTAAAGGTACTGAGAAGATTTTAGTAAATTCTGTTCTTGACCATCGGTGAATACAAAAGAGGATAATTTATTCATGGTTGAAACAGTTGAAATGTAAAAGATTATAGCCTGTGGCATTGAAAGACGGACGAAAACCCTGTAGTTTTTTTTTATCCTGTACAATTTGAGAACACACTGATCCAACAACTAGTACTAAACGGACCTAGTCGGAAACTATAAAAATGCATTTACTCAGAACTTAGGCCTTGTAAATTACATTAGGAAGGTGCCGAGTATTTTGTTGTCTATTGATGCTGGTGGTGATTTGTATTTCGCTGATTTGATTTTTCGACAGATAATTCTCAACCTATAGCAGACCCACCATGAAGAAACCGTGCATCTCGCAATTGCCTCACCTTGAAACAAATTTTACCAACGCCAGATTTTTGTAATAATTCTTGTAAACCCGCAGCATTTTGCCTAACTTCAAAGGTGGTGTGCGCTCAAGCGATAGGTCAGTTGAGCAACCACCCCATAACCGTAATTTTCTCGCCAACCCACGTGCTGATCCGACGTCGTGTCTCGCCTTAATTTTCCAGCTTTTCCTGATCGACTTTGGCCTAGCGAAGAAATTCCGCGACACGCGCACGCGGCAACACATCGTGTACCGCGAGGACAAGAATCTGACGGGCACTGCGCGCTACGCGTCGATCAACGCTCACCTCGGAATCGAGCAAAGGTACGTCATCAGTCATCAGTCATCGGTCTTCAGTATCAACCCGACGGTTGCTTGTATTTTGTATTTGTATTTTATTATTTCAGTTTCATTTTAACCTCTACAGTATTTTCGAGAATTCCGAGCTTAAAATAAATAAATCGTACAAAACTGGAAAAATCTAAACGAAAGCAACATTAAAGGGTGGTCTAATAAAGACTTCATAAACAATAGCCAAATTTTACTTTATCTTCGTGCTATAAGGGTTGACATATCTGGAAAGTTTAGTCAAATCATATGAAATAGTGCGGGTGATCTCATAACCTGGATTTTTTCGTGAGCTAATTTTTGAGATAACGTCATAAAAAATATAGGGTATGAGAAATGATAAGGGGCTAAGGTGAGAGGTTCATCAAAATCTGTGTAGAGCGTGAGAGTGAATAGACTTGAATTAATGGATTGTAATCCGCAGCAAGTGAGGCTGCAAATTCGAACAGTAGATCGGTGAACAGCTTCCACTGAACATACCGCCATTCCAAGCAAAATATTGCTTGGGTAAAATTTGGGTGTGTGACGGCCAAATAGCTGTTCGCTACGGAATCGCCCCAGTTGTAGGGCGACAACTACACTCTAGCAGTCGAACAGAAACTAGACACAATGCCCTGCACACGTCAATGCCGCGAAAATTGCTTGGATGACGAAAGGCGAGGTGAAAAGCTCAAATCTGCTACTCTATCGGTTTCGCTACCTTCTGTCTGCTTTAGGGAAATAGGAATCATCGCGTTTTACAAGTCAGGGTACCAATTCTTTTGTAATTCATGTTGAAAATCTCGATGCCCGTGGTAGTTGGTAGTTGGTACCTATTTCCAGTTTGCAGTTTTACCATTGGTTTTACTGTTGTTTTTTTTTGTTTTTTTTTGCTGTGTGTTTATTTAATATTCCTAGCCGTGATTCACACTTCACATGTACGATTGCACGACGTTGCGCTAGCCCGCTGCTTTGTGAGCTGGAAATAAAATTGACTAGATTCATTCGGCAATCAAGGCGCATGCTGATTAGCAACTTGACTCATTATTCGCGCAATATTATAGTTGCTATCAAATTGCTCGTAATTACACCGAAACTGTTAACACGTTCAATTACTATTCGTCCATCATGAATATGATTCTAACTGTTCCTCTTTATCACACTCGATAGCGTTTTTATATCGCGTTTCAAACAATGGACTAACGCAACTTCCGAAATCACACCGATTCCTACCGATTCTCACGGATCGCTCACAATAAGTCGCTGTTTGACAATCGCACCTCGCTAATTGGCACACAAATTTCGCTCGTTTTCCCACTTTTCGGAGCCGCCGCCTCCGCTGCCGCCGCCGCCGCCAAGAAAAAGAAACCGGCCCCATTGCTCAACTTTGGACGCATTGTGCAAATCATCACGCCAAACTAATTCCACTATTTTTTAATATTTTTTTCTATTTTAACTCCTGTGATACTCGGCTCCATTGATCGGGGTTTCTCCTTCACCGCTCGACAGCATCTGCCATCTCAAGTAGTCACTCTCTGTGTGGGTGTGTGGCCAGCTATCTTTAGCCAGCGACTTAGAAAAAAAATATGACATTAAATCTCGCAACAATTTGCCACGGCTTAAGAGCCTTCCATGACCTGCCGTTTTCGCCTGACATACGATTAAAATAGGAACATAAGATTTCTTAATCCACTTTTCATACCTATTGATCATGCGTTGATAAGCCATCATCATCATCATCATCAACAGATATATAACGATAAAACAGCGTGCTGGCTTTCTAGCTCTCTAACAGCGGCCAAACCGTAACACAAAGGCGCCTGCTTGTTTACTTGGCACAGGTTTATTGTCAGTTCACCCCACCCTGTCCCTGGGGGTGGCTAGTTGTTGATCAACCTGTGTGTACCTGGCCATCGGATGGGTACCAAGACAGAGTCGGTTGCGTTGGCTGCATGTCTGCGGCGGCAGCAAGCCTAGAGAGACCCGGCAAATACGGCAACAACGAGCCAAGCCAGTCGGCGACAGGAAGGTGACCGATGTTTCTCGACCGAACGCTACACGGCCAGAGCGTAGCTAAGGTGTTGGCTCGAACATCAACAGGTCTTTGGCCGTAACGTGTGTTGGATTACAATTTTTTTTTACCTCGAGATGCACTGTGATCGGCGCTGTCAGTGCGGGGTTTTCTTCTCTTTGGGTGATTGGCCGAGGGAGGGGACAGTGTTTTGTGTCTTGGTCTCTCTGACTCTGCAATGATGAATTCAGCCAAATTTTCCGTTTAGTCAGTTGCTCGGAGTTGTCGATTTCCGATGTTATGCATCAAACGGATATGTGTGGTTGGACGATTGGTGTATTCCACACAATATTACGATCATTTTATGACATTATAAGACTTATATTGGACCGTGTTGTAGATTTTAATGATAAGTGAGTTCCATTATTAGTGGACTATAATGTCCTTTTATGGTTATGTGAACTCGAACTGTCTTGTCTATGGTCATCCATAAAATTGAATTGCTGTTTGTAGTAGAAATGTATTGTCATAACTAATGATTGGAAGTTCTGTTGAAAAATTTTCAACCTACTGCCTACTGCTTTTCCACTTCATATACATTGTCAGTGTGATCTCAAGTATAACAGGATTCAGCCTGCCTGCCTGTGGATTTAATGCAATGTTGCCAGTGATGCTTAACTGGCTATTGGTATTGTGTATTTGATTCACCAAAAAGGTATACATTTTTTACACCATAAAATCAAATGGCTAATCTTGGTGTAATTTCTTGTTCCAGTCGGCGAGATGACATGGAATCGTTAGGCTACGTGCTGATGTACTTCAATCGAGGGAGTTTGCCCTGGCAGGGGTTGAAGGCAGCCACCAAGAAGCAGAAATACGAGAAAATCAGCGAAAAGAAAATGTCTACGCCAGTCGAGGTTTTATGCAAGGTATGATTATGAATGATGATAATTGCTGGAGATAGCCATCTGCCAGTGTTAATTTATTCAATCTTGGTTAGGCACTATGCTGATTGATCAATGATTCACCCCTTTAACATTGATGTTCCATTTTCTAGTTTTAATTTGTTAAATCTTGGTGATGGCACTTAACCAATTGAAAAAAACTTCTTACTATTCACATGTTATTATTTTTGTTGTGGTTTTTGCTGGGTTAATTACCTGCCAGAAATTTCACTACTAAGCTTCAGATGATTTTTGTTTTTGATAGGTGTTTAGAGAGTTGTGGAGGCAGACAGAGATGAATTGATAAAAATAGGAACTGTCATCTTGCAATGCATTTATAAGTTGGTTTTACTTTTAACTATTAAATTTACATGACAGTGCAGTTATGTATATAGATTCTCATCTTGAGGTCAATTTGCCCCCATCAAATGTAAATGTCAATTCACATTCTCAATCTCCAATTTATTTCACATAAAAATTCATACAGATTTTTTAATGGGTTCTATTTTATAAATTAAAATGAGTGAATGAAGAATGAGAAAGCAACTAAACCTTACAACTTACAAGTAAACAAACAGAATTGTTCCGATTTTCCCTAATTAGTCATTTTACACAGACTTCGTAAAGTCTACTCTAACTCGAAATTCTAAATCTTTTCGTGAAAAGTTTGTAGTAGGATTCATACTTTCTTTCCATTGGTTAATTGTGGCTGGATAAACAGAGTTAATTGGGAAGGTGGAAAGTTGAAGTACAAAACTTGCCGAGTCAACTTGACAACTTGTGGTACCTAGTCATCTTGGAAGCTGCAATAGGGGCAGCTATTCCTTGACACCCACCGAGAGTCATTAAGGACATCCCCTTACCTACCAAGTTTTCAAATGCAACTTAGTTAATGTTAGATAAACTTGTGAAAATGATGTTTTTTCTCTTTTCTTCATGGAATACTTTACTGATTTGCACGAAGTGTGTCTCCTGCTTAGAGAAATTCTACGGATTATTTACGCCATAGGCCGGCAAAAACAATGCGGCAAAAGGCCGAAAACAGCTGGGAGTAAATAATAGACTTAAAAGTGACCGGCCATCCTGACACCAAAAGTTGAAGGCTACTCTGTAATAGGGTTGGTGAAGCATTGATTCGAACCTAAATGCAAATCCTTTTTGCACTTACCATAGATATTTATTTTTAGAAACAAAATATCCATTCCATCGAATCAACACGTCGTAAACAAGCGAACCCAACGTCATAATCGGGATCATTTGAGTTGTTAAGTGTGTGATGGCAGCATAGCGTCACTGGATTCAGCGCCATGCCATGATCATTCATCGTCTTGTTTCTATCTCCACGGAGCCCAACAACTCGAATAAACCTAATATCGATTCCACAGTTCGTTGTCTGTGTAGCCTGATTGGATATCCCTGTGAATGAACTGTGAACTGTGAAGGAGTGTGCATGAACTCAGAAAGCGCTGAATATAGTGCCGCTATGCTGCAAACACACCCAATAATCATGCTTAGCCCCAGACAGGCGAAGAGATCGGGGTCCGAACCCCTGGCACGGATACAAACTTCGGAATGGATATTCCGTTTCTAATTAAAAATGGTCGGCCCGTCGACTAACGCGCCGCGTCCCGCTCTCTCCCCGCCCGCAGGGTTTCCCCGCCGAGTTCGCCATGTACTTGAACTACTGCCGGGGGTTGCGCTTCGAGGAGGGCCCCGACTACATGTACCTGCGCCAGCTGTTCCGCATCCTGTTCCGAACGCTGAACCACCAGTACGACTACACGTTCGACTGGACGATGCTGAAGCAGAAGGCGGCGTCGTCGGGCGGCACGCCGGTGGGGGGCGCCGGCGCCGCGGCGGGCATCGCCGCGCCAGGTGAGAAGGCGGCGCCGGGGATGGGCGCCGGCAACGGCGCCGGCAACCAGCTGCCCAAGTAGGGGGTTGGTGTGCGGGTGGGAGGGGCCACGCGTTGCTTTGGTTGTTTTTATTTCTCTCTCGCCGTGGCCGTCGCTTGCCAGCGTTTCCAAAGAATCACTCTCGAACGGAGGTAGTTGCGAAGATCGATCATGCCGTCCTGCTAGGCGGCAGGGGATGTGTATAACTTTTTTCTTTTGCTAATAGCTTGCTATTTTAATCCATGTTTAATTTATTGTTTTTTTGTTTTTTTTTTTTGCGGCAATGAAATGTACAACATAATCCGAAAAGTAAAATACTATCTGGAATGATACTCTGTTCGAATCAAATATCTGCTTGTGTAGTGTTTTGCTTTCCATTATTTGGGACTAAAGACATTTTTGTGGTTTCTTTGAATGCTGGTAGCACACTCTTCCTTGTATATACCTACCTACTTATCTCACCTGAGATTTATTAACGTGCAACTTCTTTTTCACTGTTCTGGAAATTTATTTAAAGCCACATTAAAATGACATCTATTGCTCGGCATTTTAAAAAATTCTGCCCTTAAAGTAACTTTTTTGTCTTCCGTTTCCCACGTGAATATAGCTATAGTAAGCTTCGTTACTTAGGACGTACTCGATTATAATTCTGTGAATTGTAAATTGAACAAGTTAGGACGTAATTGAACGTAAATTGAACGATATTAGGGCGTCTGTCTTAACTTCTTAACTATACACTAAAATGATGAAACATGAACGCGGACACTCACGAGTCCTTGAGTGCAATGTTGAAAATGTTGCTGTATGAAGTTAATTAATTAACGCAAAGAATAAAATTCAGTCTAATATAAATTATTGTGTTTCTTTTGCACTAACAGTCTTTCCTAAAAATTAATACATCTCACCTAGAACATTATTTACCAAAAGTTTGCAAAAGGAACAAGTACTTGGATATGGATGCAAAATAGTGCAAAAGAATTCAATAATTATTTGGAAAACTTATCAACTCTCCCTAAAGGTATTAGCTATTAACTGTCATTTGATTTGGAATGAAATTGCATCTGCATAATCAAGCTTCATTGGATTTACTGTAGCAATTGCTTGTTAAATACCCACATTTCAACTTTCAATGCATGGACCACTACTTTGCTTATTTATTGAACTATCTGCACTTTCAATGCCTACTAGATAAATCATTTCTGCAAGACATGCTGGCATGAAGATTTTTATGTACTTACCTCTACCTTGCCTACCAAACCATGGCCCTTGGCTAGTGAGGCATGAATGCTGAAGCTTTACATTGCCATTGTTACTACAAGCCATTGTAACCAACCCCAATTTTTCCTTTCCTACATCTGGCTACCAGGTATTCACAGTAAGTGAATAATTACCCCTTCAATGAGTAAAAAGTAAAAATCACATTTCTTGTTGGGTTTGTTTTGTTATTCTAAATGGTTGGGTAGTAAATTTTGCTCCCAGTATTAGGCACTAACTTTTGCATCCAGTTCACTCTGACTTTTCGAAATTTCACTGTTTCTTTTTTTACTGCTTGTAGTGCCGTCATTGACTGCTAGGAAGCCATAGACAGATATGCAATCACGATGAATAAAAAAAGCACATGCCTCGAAAAGGTAGGCCTAGTCCAAATAGTTGAGCTAACTGAGATAATATCGTGTACTATCTCATCTAGCGCTCTTGGGCTGGAATCGCGTGCCGTACTGTCAAGCGCCTTCAATGAATTAATTCTTTTCCAGGTGGACGTTAATAATAAACTACAACCATTGATGGAGAATCGACCAAGACGTAAACGTTGTTCATTACGGCAGGCATGCTCCTCACGAGAGCAGTGCCCGCGGATTTGAGTGGTGTACTTTGGGATGAGCAAAGCGACGAATACGAGACATTTGATGAGGATTTGTGTCGAGTGCCCTTTGTGGATATTAGCCAGAGTAATTTAAGTAAGATGTCATTCGTGGCTGTGAGATTGTTGACGAATGATTGGCGTTCGGATAGAATGCGTATGTGTGCGTGAGCAATTGAGCTATATATAAGCTACTAGATATCAATACGAATACGTTTTAACCTTAAAGAAAGAACACGTTAGGGTCAGTATCCAGCCAAGCCCCAACAGAGTGGTTCGGCTTGATTACATTTCATTTTTCTGGCCAAGAAGAAGTACATTGGAGCGCATACAACGTGTTTTATGTCGTCAAGCCTAGTGCACTGCCAAATCTTGAGGACTCTCTTTTGGATGGCACCATCTTTTTACCGATATCCATCTAGGAAAAAGTTGATTGCGTGTGTGGTCGACATGTATACCTTTATAAATTGTATGCATTCTGCAAAGTTGAAAAGAAAATATTATGCTTAAATGTGACAGTGACTTCCTACGAATGGAGTCCCTGCCGTCGCTATTCATTTCTTGAATTAACCATTTTTAATTGAAATGTGTCGATGGAAGAATATTTCGCTGCGATGATGACTTTCTTCGTAGTTCGATGGAGCACAGTTGACACTTCGTCGTGACAATTTGTAAATAATTGAAATACTGTCAAAGCTGGGTCAATATCTGCGTAAATAAATATTATATAAGGAAAATAAAGTTAAGTGATAGCCAGAGCATACCGTGTATAGATTAGGCATCCATGATAAATATTCAAACTTTTCGATTGTCAGGTTGAGATGTGTACCTAATGATTTAGTGAAGAAAAAGGTAATTGACGATTTTTTTTACCAATATAAAAATATTTCAGTTCACATATCTAATCAATTATTTGGGCCAAATAGGTTTCCAATATAAATTTGTTTTGTACATAAGAATGACATTTGGTGCAGTGGCACTGTTTCACTCACCCAATGGAATCTTTCATACATTTCTTCTGGGTTTACTTTAGTACATTTCAGCTTTTTTTGGGTGTAAACTATATACTACTTAATGGTCAATGTTTCAAACATGGCGATAAAGGAAATAATTCAATTCTCATAAAATTATTTCCAAACCATTCACAATTTTCCACCTTAAATGATAGATTTCAAATGTTCATGTACCCAAGTTGATTATTATGTATCATGTAAAATGTCTATAAGAAATTGACTGATGAAGGAGAATGATATCAGATTGTCTATTGAGATAACTTTTTATCGTGGCTCGGTTTTCTTCGAAGGGACATAATTAATTACTACAATCTATGTGCATACTGCAAACGTTATTTGCTGAAAATGAAATGCATTTATGGCATGCACTCGGTGTAAAGCACTAGTAGTGGAAATGGAAGCTTAAGAAGACAGCAATTGGTCCGTGCATAATATCATTTAAATTTCTGAAACCTTTTATTTGTGATAACTGATAATGTACTGAATCGTTTTCATGAGAAATCCACTGGTGAAACTTCATTCGCATTGTCGGTTTTTTTTTCCTTGAAAATGAAAAGGTCTTGTCTGTTGTGTAATTTGCAGTAATTTAATTGTAGATATCTATGAACAGATACTGACAATAAAAAATGATGAAGTCATTTTTGAACCGAAGCACATGTTACGATTTTGAAGTGTCATTCTTCGCAAGACCCGCATACCCTGAGAAAATGTGAAGAAGCTGGAATTAAGGAAACACAAAGAGATTTGTGGAGACTTTCATGGAAGATGCTTGCAAAGATTTTAATTTTTAATGCTTTGGAAGTTGTTTGTGGTGAAATTCTGCCTTAACTTGTTATCACCCCATTCATTATCACACCGGCTAATTCCATACTTTTTGGTATACCTAGTTGATTGTGAAGACGTCTGGTAGGGCATTCTTATGTTTCACAAATTTACCAACAGCAAAATACTGTCATTTGCAATTCCTGTACTCCTGCCAGCAAGTGTTTCATTAATTCACTTATCATGACTAATTCTGCTAATTTCTTCTCAAATCTTGATCTCTATTTCTAATCTTGAGGAACTAATTTTGGTACCATCCTGAACAAGCAGTGAAAATACGAGTTGGGTAAGCATAGAAGATAGAAGCCATTAACGAACAGGGGCGTGCTGTCCGTGGAATCAAGGGAATCACTGATTCCCCTCGAATTCCCAATAATAATAAATTAATTAAAACATATTTGTATAAATACCAAAATACATTTTTGTTCTAACATTCATATTACACATTCAAAAATATTTTTTAAATAAACGTCGATATAATTATTGAATTGATGTGAATTCAAGTCGGAACTCCACGCGAATCATCCCGCGCGGGCCAGAGAATGCGCTTAACGCAACCTGCATCGCTTGACTGTAGCTTGTCCAAGGGAATCACTTGTTGAAATGCTTCTCCCGTCCCGTGCTGTTGGCTGTGCAGCGTGCTAGCACCCAGTCGCTGCAGCGAGTCGGCTGCGCAGCAGCTGCGTCGCCGGCTAGCACGGCGGGCCAATAAAAGCCCTAAATATGCGCGTGCAGAGCACAGGCGAGGCTTTTAGGTCCACAATATTGTTTGTTACTCTTTTGGAGAAAATATGTAAACCTTTTGGTGCATTTTGCCCATTTATCGAGTTTTAAGCTGAGGGGAATCAATTCTCAAGATTGCTTCCCATGAGATGTGCGACAAGCACTGGGTCCGAGTCAGCCTGCCGAACGATGGCGGGGCACAGTCGAACTTTTATCGCTTGCCTGCCATGTAGCAAGGGACAAGCAATGACATGCAGTCGGTAGTAATTCAGCAGTCAGAAGCGATTAATAATGACACAGTGAAAAAGATCCGATCGATCTTCGAAAGATTCACTAACATCACTGTCATCTTGGGGCTCATCAGGAGGATTTCATGAGGTGGATGCAAATTTTTGACCTGATTGGCGATTGATTCCCCTGTTGATTTTTCCACGGCACGCCACTGTTAACGAATTGGCCTCGTTTATCATAATTCAGGTTATTGAGTAAAATTTGCAATTTTCAGGACACAGGATATTGTATTTCACTGGGTCAAAGATCCATTAACAGCAACATAACCATATATATCATTATTTACTTAAAATACAAAAACCATTTTAAAAATACTTATAAGTTCCAACACCAAAATAAATTTCTCAGTAACCCTGTCCATTTATTTATTTATATATTTTTTGCCTGCAAGGCAAGCACCTCATGCCACTTCGCCGACACCACCAGCCATCTGATGTACGATTCTTGTGACTTGCACCGCTAATTGATCAGCATTGCTTTGACTATCGGCTTCCGCATAGATCCTCACGATGTCCTCCGTGCCAGATGGCCTGAAACGAGACGACCACAAGTCAGCGACATGTAAGCTTTCGAGCAAGAAAATGAGCACTGTGTTGACACGGTGAGCTACTTTCCCTTGTAGGATCGTGTAAAACAATATATTCCCAACAACCTACCTCACAAACGATCGTCCGCTGTTGAAATTCTTCACGAGTCTGTCAATTTCGTCCTGAAGGCCCGCAGGTGTGATGCATTTCCTCTCGGCGTCGGTGGTCTGGATGACACGGCGGTCCTGTTGACAGTTTGATAATTTTGGTAATTTAATTAACTTATGTCATATCCTCAAAAATCTTAAAAGCGCATTTCCATCATCCGCACCTTGTTTACTACAGATACAAGATTCCAGAAGATGGGCCTGTTGGCTGTCCCAAAAATGTGAGATATATATGCTTTAAATTTTAATGCAGTCAATATTTTTATATATGCCAATGATAAGATTATCAATAGCAATTTTAAGAGCATTGGAGCTATTGTCATTGGATAAGCCACTCCCAACTCAAAACTCTTGATTTATGCTTCCCGTTAGTCCAACGTACCTTCACCACCACCTTCAGCTGTCTGTTTGGCAGGTCAGTGTATGTTTCATCCCATTGTTCGATGCTCCAGCCCCGTGCGTGCAACACTGTTTCAACGAGAAACATGTCTGAAATGGCATCGCCAACGGTCTGGTTGATGACATCCATGACGTTGGCTAATCTCGTGGCCGCCGCCCTCTGCTCGGGTGTAGAGTTTGGATCGGCAGTTGCTTTCTGGATAGTTTCCGTAGCCGACGGGCTGAATACGACAGTGCCGTGGCCGTTGGCTTCGAAGTAAACGCCGATGTCGAAGTCGAGAGCTTTGTGGTGAAGGTGTTTCACTCCGGTTTCGACACATGCTACGGGAACTTTCTAGAAATTTTAATGAAAATCATTTTCGAGTTGGAGCTAGTAGTGAACAATTAAATATTTAAATACTAAATAGTAGTGCTAGTACCTGAAAGGCTTTAGTAGGATCTATTTCTCTAATCATTATATTTACAGGGCAATTATAGTTCTAAAATTACCAGTGTGTTGGATATGTAGTTTGTCGAGCCACCGTTTGCATAGGCGGTCTGCACAAGACCAAGTTGAAGCTTAACGTTGCTGGATTTAACCAACTCCATTAAATATCCAGCGACTGAAATTGGAATCATACAGAGGTTTATTTCTTAGCACGCTTGTAGGCTGATAATGGTACTGCTTTAAAAAAATGCAGAATACTGCAAATTACTGTACTATCGATGTTCTAATGAAATTGTTACCAAGCGTAGCGATTCGGTCTCCGTCCATCAGGTGGAATGTTCCAGACTGGTCGGTGTAGAAGTAAACGATTCGGTCTGCATCCCCATCAACAGAAACGCATCGAGCCCCTCGAACAACTGGGAGCCCCTTTGGCTGCTCCTGGCGTACTTTCACAAAGTCAGCTCCACACTGTAAGGTAAGTATTAAATCAATTATGAATTACCATTAGATGAAAGGAGTTTCAATAACATCCCTGGTTACTCTTAATTCTTGTACAAATAATCATCTAAAAATTTGATATTGAAATCCAACCTTGAAGCCATCGAAATGAAAAGAGGCAATATTTTTATTGTAAAATTGAACCAATGTATTGACCTTATTGATTTATCGAATTTACCAGTGAGTTGAGTTGTCCATTGGATCCATCATTAAATATTTCAACATTTAACACTGTTCCCAATAATTCTTTTGCATTCTGCATTTTGAGAGCACCTACTCCATTGGCCCCATCAAACAGAATACTTGATTTGTAATTTCCTTGGTCACAGTTGGGTTCCTAAAATAACAATAAGGATTAATAGGTATATATTCTTTTTACTTAAATGTTAGGTGGTGTACTCATTTTAAAAATTGCTGTGCATACTTCTCCCCTGAGTTTTTTGAATGCCTTGACTAACTTATTAAAGTAACCTTCTTCAGTTGGCTCGCCATAAGCGAAGTTAGTATTTTGGCAGGTAACGAAATAGTGGAGCATGGGAGTGGAGACCACGCCAAAGTCTTTGACATTTCCTGACAAAGTTACCACTCCAGTCAAAGCTGCATGAGAAAGGCTCGTGCTGCTTGCCCTTAATTGGAAGTAATCATAGAGGTAAACAAAAGAGTTAAATGCAAAAATTGATAAAACTTAAAGCCTATTACAAAAAAATCTTCTCATGCTTGTGGTTTTTTCTAAATTTACCTTGTATCTTTACCAATGAACACACTTGCAGGTGTATTGAAATCAATTTTCTCTGCCAATACTATTTCTTCCAGAATCCTAGGAATGTGTGCATCGGCAATATTTGCCAATCTAGTTGCTAGTGCTTCCCACGAATGTTCTAGCATTTCACCGTGTGGATCAACCAGTTTTACTCCATTATCACATTCTGGGTTATGCGATGCTGTTATCATGACTCCGATGGTTGCCTTCTTTGCCTTTGAGCGTAACACAGCAAGGAGTCCCATGCGATACAAAACATGATCCAAAAGTTCGGCTCTGGAATTTAAAAGCATCGACGTTGATCATTTAACAAAAATCAGATACCTATATAACAATGAGAGTTTTGGATTCTGTGACCATGCCCAAAGACAAGCTTCATAACAATCATGGTAATGACCATATGTTCAATTTTTTCAGTTTCACGTTTGCTATCACCAACCTTGTCCGAAATCCTGCTGTCCCGTAGAAGATAACAGTCTCGTGAGTCTTAGGATGTTTATCGGTGCCAACTTTGCCAGCTCTTTGGAAAATTAATTCCCATTCAGTACACAATTTTGTTGCCATTTTCAAATAGTGAAAGCTAGTTATCTTGTAAATGATGGTGCAGAACTTGATGTGTTGGCACTTAAAGATACTTCCTCAGCCAAATTTTAAAAATTTTAATAATACAGTCGTACAGTCGAGACGCAAGCAGCGGATTGACCACTAATGATTGTGGAGTATTCTATAATTACCCAAGTAATTCATGTCATCTTTGAGATATCATGTAGAACTAAAATTTAAGTCGGGCAATTTTAACCAGTTGCCACTGCTGTCAAAAAACCACTTCCATGCTTGCTGCGTGGGAGGGAGGGCGGGAAGGGAGGAGACTTCTAGCGGTGCTTTTAAAAATGTGACCGTTCATTAAAGAAGTTGAAAGTGCTACTTGCAAAAGTGAACACAGAAAATACTAGCCGTGATAAAATATAATTTTAAAATTTTGGCCATATTGATTAATGATCAATGTCAAAGATAATATAATAGTATTTGTATGATATTCCTTTGATGCATATGATTGCTCCAGTAGTTGGCTGCCCTGCGCACATGAATGCTGGCTGGCCTGGGCCGCGGCTAGACGGCGATTTTCTTATGACTTTTGATTTTCAGCGCCATATTTTTAAAAACGTATCCTAACGCAGTCTACTTCATCGAAGAAGATAAATATAAGACAATTCTCCACGTTGTATGAGCCAAGCCAAATAGTAGGCATCATTGTTGCAATCGCTTGGTTTATACATGCTTTTTCCTTAAAAAGTCCAGGAAGAAGATAGCGGTGAGTTATAATATAATGTTAGAGTAAAGAGTTGATGGGGTGCTAACCTAAATAGTATCACACCATGATCATTACACTCTTTAATAAAGAAAACTTGAAAATAAAAATGTTTGAAGAGACTATTCGTTTTTTATATGATAAACCCAAGGAACCCATACTTATGGTATTACTTTGTTAAAAGGAAGTATTACCAACACGTTGGCTGTGCTAGGAAAAGCCCCTGGGCCTTGCAAGTTGCACAGGCCCACAGCTAATGCAGGAGAAACCGGTGCATTCAGATCTTATAAGATAACGTGCTAGGAAATCAGCGGAGGACCCATTCATTCATAAATCTCCTTCTGTCCTCGTTTTTTTTAATTTCCTAACGTCGTATTGCATTGAGGGATGACGTGTCTTCTCTTTTACAATGAGTTCGTGTTAGAGACCAAAAGACAAAAAGAACACCCCACCCGGATTACATTCCCCGACCCCTGAAATGATATGTTGGCACGCTAGCCCCTAGGATACGCAGGCGACCGAAGGTTTAGGTTTTTTCAAAATATTGATCCATGTGATAACGTTAATGGGAACTTGTTTAATTTTATATAAAATTTATCTAGCTCTGATAGTGAAGTGCAAGCGGGCCTATATGAATCGATTTGTTGAATTCACTGATCATCAGTTGTCTCTTGTCCTTGCCGCGGTGTTTGCAATCAAGCAAAAACCCTTGGCGTACTCGACAAAGAGAAAATATTCTACGCGACTGCATTGCTTCTCGAATATTGGGAATAGCGCGTGAATGTCACGTGACTTGGTTCTTTCCTTTAACGCAAGAATTCGCTGTCATCGATGGACTCCCCTATCACTTTTTTGAGCTCAAAGATTATATTTTATGGCAACATGTGAAAGTATGGCAATAGTCAAGCCTCAGAACTGTTTGAAAGCAAGTAATTTTCAAAATTGCGCCATTTTTCATCGACAGCAAAACGACAACTGGTAGCTAAAATTTGGAATAAATACGACAAAACGCCACCTGGTAGCTAAATTTGAACTAAAGGAATTCCAGGAATAAATCGGGGAGCAGAAAATTACTGCTTCAAATTCTAGATTTTAGTCAACCATAAATAATTTTGCCGAAAAGCTCCTGAGCTGGGGTTCGAACCGTTTACCTTTTGCTTTGGAAGCGGGCGCTCCGCCGCTCTATCCGCTTCACCACAGTGCTCTTGAGAAAATACGTTTTATTTAGTGTACTTGAATTGAAACAGACACACCAATCTGCTACGACCTGAATATTTTTTAATCTCAGAATCCTGATACATACCCTTACATTTTAATCATCGTATTGTTCTGTTTGATCGTTGTGTCTCCCATTTTTCCACTATGTCAACTTCCACTTCCTCAATTTCCTTCTGTCCTCGTATTTTTAGTTTCCTAACGTAGTATTGCAATGAGGGATGACGTGTCTTCTCTTTTACAATGAGTTCTTGTTAGAGACCAATAACAAAAAGAACACCCTTGCCGGATTCGATCCCTCGCCCTTTAGAGTGGTATGCTGGCTCACTAGCCACTAGGCCACGTAGGTGACTGATGGGTCTGTTTGTTTTAATGGTTGATTGATGTGATGACGTTAATGAGAACTGGTTTGATTTTACATAAAATTTATCGAGCGCTCATACTGGAGTGCAAGCAGGCCTATATGAATGGATTAGTTGCACTCACTGGTCATCAGTTGTCTCCTGCCTTTGCCGCGGTGTTTGCAATCAAGCAAAAACCCTTGGCGTACTCGACAAAGAGAAAATATTCTACGCGACTGCATTGCTTCTCGAATATTGGGAATAGCGCGTGAATGCCACGTGACTTGGTTCTTTCCTTTAACGCAAGAATTCGCTGTCATCGATGGACTCCCCTATCACTTTTTTGAGCTCAAAGATTATATTTCATGGCAACATGTGAAAGTGCGTTATGACATAATCATTTGAAAGACAGCGCACCGTGTGCACGGCCACTTTGGACTCGTCCTGTCCTGGACTCATGCCTTGATTGTCCTGCTCGCCCTGAGGCGCTGCAGTTTAACGCCTTAAGCCACGGGACTGTTATTCAAAATTGGAAAAAAATTATATTGTAGTAAAATACCGCGCATT
Source organism: Nemurella pictetii (assembly GCA_921293315.2). NCBI lineage: Eukaryota > Metazoa > Arthropoda > Insecta > Plecoptera > Nemouridae > Nemurella > Nemurella pictetii. The sequence goes on along the minus strand of OV121120.1, from coordinate 15,134,146 downwards.
TAGGAAAAAAATATTGGAAATTTGAATGCAATTTTTTGGAATAGTGCCACTTTTCACCGACAGCAAAACGCCATCTGGTATCTAAAATTTGGACTAAATTCGACAAAACGCCACCTGGAAGCTAAATTTGAACTAAAGGATGTCCAGGAATAAAACGGGGAGCAGAAATTTTTTATTAATTTCCGATTTTAGTCAATCATAAATAATTTTGCCAAAAAGCTCCTGAGCTGGGGATCGAACCGGTTACCCTTGGTTTCGGTAGCGGGTGCTCTATCCGCTTCTCCACCAGGCTCTTGATACTTTATTTGTATTTAGTGGTGCTTGAATACAAACAGACACACCAATCTACTACGACTTGAATATTTTTAATCTCAGAATCCTGATGCATACTCTTACATTTAAATCATCGTGTTGCTCTGTTTGATCGATGTGTCTATCCCATTTCATATTTATTTCCAGGCTTCGACGCTGTTGGAGGACACTTTTGTAACTTCAGTATATTCTTAATTACTCGATCTGTTACAGCCGACGGCCCCACTATTCATCAATTTCCTTCTGTCATCGTATTTTGAATTTCCTAATGTCATATTGCATTAAGGGATGACGTGTCTTCTCTTTTACAATGAGTTTTTGTTAGAGACAATGACAAAAAAGAACACCCGTACTGGATTCGATCCCTCGACCCTTGATGTTACTCGCTGGCACACTAGGCACTAGGCTACGCTGGTGACTGTTGGTCAATGTGATAACGTTAATCGGAACTGGTTTAATTTAACATAAATTTATCTAGCTCTGGTAGTGAAGTGCAAGCGGGCCTATATGTTGGATTTGTTGAATTCACTGATCATCAGTTGTCTCTTGTCCTTGCCGCGGTGTTTGCAATCAAGCAAAAACCCTTGGCGTACTCGACAAAGAGAAAATATTCTACGCGACTGCATTGCTTCTCGAATATTGGGAATAGCGCGTGAATGCCACGTGACTTGGTTCTTTCCTTTAACTTAAGAATTCGCTGTCATCGATGGACCCCCTATCACTTTTTTGAGCTCAAAGATTATATTTTATGGCAACATTTGAAAGTATGGCAAACGTCAGGCGCATGGTTGATGACATCATCATATGTCAATGAGCGCACCGTGTGCATGGCCACCTTGGACTCGTCCTGTCCTGGACTGTCGCTCAAAAAGAACACCCGTGCTGGATTCGATCCCTCGACCCTTGAAGTAACTCGCTGGCACACTAGGCAATAGGCTACGCTGGTGACTGCTGATCGATGTGATAACGTTAATCGGAAATGGTTTAATTTAACATAAAATTTATCTAGCTCCGATAGTGAAGTGCGAGCGGGCCTATAGGTTGGATTTGTTGATTTCACTGATCATCAGTTGTCTCTTGTCTTTGCCGCGGTGTTTGAAATCAAGCAAAAACCCATGGCGTACTACGGTACTCGACAAAGAGAAAATATTCTACGCGACTGCATTGCTTCTCGAATATTGGGAATAGCGCGTGAATGCCACGTGACTTGGTTCTTTTCTTAAACGCGAGAATGCGCTGTCATCGATGGACTCCCCTATCACTTTTTCGAGCTCAAAGTTTAAATTTTATGGCAAGGGGGTGTAAAGTGAATTTTTAGATTGTCTCTCACTTGCTCGGGCGCATGCTTGATGACGTCATCGATTGACCGAGCACCGAGTGCAGCACGGCCAGTTAAGACTTGTCCTGTCCTGGACTCGTCTCGTGTCATTATAGTGAGCTTGTCACGTGCATTCTGTTCTGTTTTTCTGTTTTCTTGCTTGTCAAGCCGCTTGCCCTGAGGCGCTGAAGTTTAACGCCTCAAGCCTCAGAACTGTTTAGAAAACTTGTATAAAATTTGATAAATGAAAATAAAATATTTTGAATTTGAAAGCAAGTAATTTTTAAAATTGCGCCATTTTACATCGACAGCAAAACGACATCTGGTAGCTAAAATTTGGACTAAATACGACAAAACGCCACCTGGTAGCTAAATTTGAACTAAAGGAAGTCCAGGAATAAATCGGGGAGCAGAAACTTTCTGCTTCAAATTCTAGATTTTAGTCAACCATAAATAATTTTGCCAAAAAGCTCCTGAGCTGGGGTTCGAACCGTTTACCTTTTGCTTTGGAAGCGGGCGCTCTATCCGCTTCACCACAGTGCTCTTGTGAAAATATGTTGTATTTAGTGTACTTGAATTGAAACAGACACACCAATCTGCTACGACCTGAATGTTTTTTAATCTCAGAATCCTGATACATACCCTTACATTTGAATCATCGTATTGTTCTGTTTGATCGTTGTGTCGCCCATTTTTCCAGGCTTTGACGCTGTTGGAGGACACTTTTGTAACTTCAGTATACTCTTAATTACTCGATCTGTTACAGCCGACGACCCACTATTCATCAATTTCCTTCTGTCATCGTATTTTGAATTTCCTCACGTCATATTGCATTGAGCGATGATGTGTCTTCTCTTTAACAATAAATTCTTGTTAGAGACAATGACAAAAAGAATACCCGTACTGGATTCGATCCCTCGACCCTTGATGTTACTCGCTGGCACACTAGGCACTAGGCTACGCTGGTGACTGTAGATCCATGTGATAACGTTTATCGGAACTGGTTTAATTTAACATAAATTTATCTAGCTCTGGTAGTGAAGTGCAAGCGGGCCTATATGTTGGATTTGTTGAATTCACTGATCATCAGTTGTCTCTTGTCCTTTCCGCGGTGTTTGCAATCAAGCAAAAACCCTTGGCGTACTCGACAAAGAGAAAATATTCTACGCGACTGCATTGCTTCTCGAATATTGGGAATAGCGCGTGAATGCCACGTGACTTGGTTCTTTCCTTTAACGCAAGAATTCGCTGTCATCGATGGACTCCCCTATCACTTTTTCGAGCTCAAAGATTATATTTTATGGCAACATGTGAAAGTATGGCAATCGTCTGGCGCATGCTTGATGACATCATCATATGACAAAGAGCGCACCGTGTGCATGGCCACTTTGGACTCGTCCTTTCCTGGACTGTCGCTCAAAAAGAACACCCGTGCTGGATTCGATCCCTCGACCCTTGAAGTAACTCGCTGGCACACTAGGCAATAGGCTACGCTGGTGACTGCTGATCGATGTGATAACGTTAATCGGAACTGGTTTAATTTAACATAAAATTTATCTAGCTCCGATAGTGAAGTGCGAGCGGGCCTAAAGGTTGGATTTGTTGATTTCACTGATCATCAGTTGTCTCTTGTCTTTGCCGCGGTGTTTGAAATCAAGCAAAAACCCATGGCGTACTACGGTACTCGACAAAGAGAAAATATTCTACGCGACTGCATTGCTTCTCGAATATTGGGAATAGCGCGTGAATGCCACGTGACTTGGTTCTTTTCTTAAACGCGAGAATGCGCTGTCATCGATAGACTCCCCTATCACTTTTTCGAGCTCAAAGTTTAAATTTTATGGCAAGGGGGTGTAAAGTGAATTTTTAGATTGTCTCTCACTTGCTCGGGCGCATGCTTGATGACGTCATCGATTGACCGAGCACCGAGTGCAGCACGGCCAGTTAAGACTTGTCCTGTCCTGGACTCGTCTCGTGTCATTATAGTGAGCTTGTCACGTGCATTCTGTTCTGTTTTTCTGTTTTCTTGCTTGTCAAGCCGCTTGCCCTGAGGCGCTGAAGTTTAACGCCTCAAGCCTCAGAACTGTTTAGAAAACTTGTATAAAATTTGATAAATGAAAATAAAATATTTTGAATTTGAAAGCAAGTAATTTTTAAAATTGCGCCATTTTACATCGACAGCAAAACGACATCTGGTAGCTAAAATTTGGACTAAATACGACAAAACGCCACCTGGTAGCTAAATTTGAACTAAAGGAAGTCCAGGAATAAATCGGGGAGCAGAAACTTTCTGCTTCAAATTCTAGATTTTAGTCAACCATAAATAATTTTGCCAAAAAGCTCCTGAGCTGGGGTTCGAACCGTTTACCTTTTGCTTTGGAAGCGGGCGCTCCATCCGCTTCACCACAGTGCTCTTGTGAATATACGTTGTATTTAGTGTACTTGAATTGAAACAGACACACCAATCTGCTACGACCTGAATATTTTTTAATCTCAGAATCCTGATACATACCCTTACATTTTAATCATCGTATTGTTCTGTTTGATCGTTGTGTCTCCCATTTTTCCGCTATGTCAACTTCCACTTAATCAATTTCCTTCTGTCCTCGTATTTTAAGTTTCCTAACGTAGTATTGCAATGAGGGATGACGTGTCTTCTCTTTTACAATGAGTTCTTGTTAGAGACCAATAACAAAAAGAAGACCCTTGCCGGATTCGATCCCTCGCCCCTTAGAGTGGTATGCTGGCTCGCATGCCACTAGGCTACGTAGGTGGCTGAAGGGTCTGTTTGTTTTAATGGATGATTGATGTGATGACGTTAATGAGAACTGGTTTAATTTTACATAAAATTTATCTAGCGCTCATAGTGGAGTGCAAGCAGGCCTATATGAATGGATTAGTTGAACTCACTGGTCATCAGTTGTCTCCTGTCTTTGCCGCGGTGTTTGCAATCAAGCAAAAACCCTTGGCGTACTCGACAAAGATAAAATATTCTACGCGACTGCATTGCTTCTCGAATATTGGGAATAGCGCGTGAATGTCACGTGACTTGGTTCTTTCCTTTAACGCAAGAATTCGCTGTCATCGATGGACTCCCCTATCACTTTGTTGAGCTCAAAGATTATATTTCATGGCAACATGTGAAACTATTTCATTGGCATTCGTCAGTCGCATGCTTGATAACATCATCATATGACAATGAGCGCACCGTGTGCCCGGCCACTTTGGACTCGTCCTGTTCTGGACTCATGACTGATTGTTGACCCGCTCGCCCTGAGGCGCTGCAGTTTAACGCCTTAAGCCACGGGACTGTTTTTAAAAATTGGAAAAAATTGATATTGTAGTAAAATACCGCGCATTTAGGAAAAAAATATTGGATATTTGAATGCATTTTTTTGGAATGGTGCCACTTTTCACCGACAGCAAAACGACAATGAATCTAAAATCTAAAATAAAAATTTTAAATTTGGACTAAATTCGACAAAATGCCACCTGGAAGCTAAATTTGAACTAAAGGATGTCCAGGAATAAAACGGGGAGCAGAAATTTTTTATTAATTTCCGATTTGAGTCAATCATAAATAATTTTGCCAAAAAGCTCCTGAGCTGGGGATCGAACCGGTTACCTTTGGCTTCGGAAGAGGGTGCTCTATCCGCTTCGCCACCAGGCTCTTGATACTTCGAGATGTATTTAGTGGTACTTGAATACAAACAGACACACCAATCTACTACGACTTGAATATTTTTAATCTCAGAATCCTGATGCATACTCTTACATTTAAATCATCGTGTTGCTCTGTTTGAACGATGTGTCTCCCATTTCATATTTATTTCCAGGCTTCGACGCTGTTGGAGGACACTTTTGTAACTTCAGTATACTCTCAATTACTCGATCTGTTACAGCCGACGGCCCCACTATTCATCAATTTCCTTCTGTCATCGTATTTTGAATTTCCAAACGTCATATTGCATTGAGGGATGACGTGTCTTCTCTTTTACAATGAGTTCTTGTTAGAGACAATGACAAAAAGAACACCCGTACTGGATTCGATCCCTCGACCCTTGATGTTATTCGCTGGCACACTAGGCAATAGGCTACGCTGGTGACTGCTGATCGATGTGATAACGTTCATCGGAACTGGTTTAATTTAGCATAAAATTTATCTAGCTCCGATAGTGAAGTGCAAGCGGGCCTTGTTGGATTTGTTGATTTCACTGATCATCAGTTGTCTCTTGCCTTTGCCGCGGTGTTTGAAATCAAGCAATAACCCATGGCGTACTACGGTACTCGACAAAGAGAAAATATTCTACGCGACTGCATTCCTTCTCGAATATTGGGAATAGCGCGTGAATGCCACGTGACTTGGTTCTTATCTTTAACGCGAGAATGCGCTGTCATCGATGGACTCCCCTATCACTTTTTCGAGCTCAAAGTTTAAATTTTATGGCAAGGGGGTGTAAAGTGCATTTCTAGATTGTCGCTCACTTGCTTGGGCGCATGCTTGATGACGTCATCGAGTGACCGAGCACCGAGTGCAGCACGGCCACTTAAGACTCGTCCTATCCTGGACTCGTCTCGTGTCATTATAGTGAGATTGTCACGTGCATTCTGGTCTGTTTTCTGTTTTCTTGCTTGTCAAGCCGCTTGCCCTGAGGCGCTGAAGTTTAACGCCTCAAGCCTCAGAACTGTTTAGAAAACTTGTATAAAATTTGATAAATGAAAATAAAATATTTTGAATTTGAAAGCAAGTAATTTTTAAAATTGCGCCATTTTACATCGACAGCAAAACGACATCTGGTAGCTAAAATTTGGACTAAATACGACAAAACGCCACCTGGTAGCTAAATTTGAACTAAAGGAAGTCCAGGAATAAATCGGGGAGCAGAAAATCTCTGCTTCAAATTCTAGATTTTAGTCAACCATAAATAATTTTGCCAAAAAGCTCCTGAGCTAGGGTTCGAACCGTTTACCTTTTGCTTTGGAAGCGGGCGCTCTATCCGCTTCACCACAGTGCTCTTGTGTGAATACGTTGTATTTAGTGTACTTGAATTCAAACAGACACACCAAACAACTACGTCTTGAATATTTTTTAATCTCAGAAGCCTGATACATACCCTTACATTTTAATCATCGTATTGTTCTGTTTGATCGTTGTGTCTCCCATTTTTCCACTATGTCAACTTCCACTTCCTCAATTTCCTTCTGTCCTCGTATTTTTAGTTTCCTAACGTAGTATTGCAATGAGGGATGACGTGTCTTCTCTTTTACAATGAGTTCTTGTTAGAGACCAATATCAAAAAGAACACCCTAGCCGGATTCGATCCCCCGCCCTTTAGAGTGGTATGCTGGCTCGCTAGCCCCCGAAGGTGACACGTAGGTGACTGATGGGTCTGTTTGTTTTAATGGTTGATTGATGTGATGACGTTAATGAGAACTGGTTTGATTTTACATAAAATTTATCGAGCGCTCATACTGGAGTGCAAGCAGGCCTATACGAATGAATTAGTTGCACTCACTGGTCATCAGTTGTCTCCTGCCTTTGCCGCGGTGTTTGCAATCAAGCAAAAACCCTTGGCGTACTCGACAAAGAGAAAATATTCTACGCGACTGCATTGCTTCTCGAATATTGGGAATAGCGCGTGAATGCCACGTTACTTGGTTCTTTCCTTTAACGCAAGAATTCGCTGTCATCGATGGACCCCCCTATCACTTTTTTGAGCTCAAAGATTATATTTCATGGCAACATGTGAAAATATGGCAATCGTTAGTCGCATGCTTGATGACATCATATGTCAAAGAGCGCACCGTGTGCACGGCCACTTTGGACTCGTCCTGTCCTGGACTCATGCCTTGATTGTCCTGCTCGCCCTGAGGCGCTGCAGTTTAACGCCTTAAGCCACGGGACTGTTATTCAAAATTGGAAAAAATTTATATTGTAGTTAAATACCGCGCATTTAGGAAAAAAATATTGGAAATTTGAATGCAATTTTTTGGAATAGTGCCACTTTTCACCGACAGCAAAACGACATCTGGTATCTAAAATTTGGACTAAATTCGACAAAACGCCACCTGGAAGCTAAATTTGAACTAAAGGATGTCCAGGAATAAAACGGGGAGCAGAAATTTTTTATTAATTTCCGATTTTAGTCAATCATAAATAATTTTGCCAAAAAGCTCCTGAGCTGGGGATCGAACCGGTTACCCTTGGTTTCGGTAGCGGGTGCTCTATCCGCTTCTCCACCAGGCTCTTGATACTTAAATTGTATTTAGTGGTACTTGAATACAAACAGACACACCAATCTACTACGACTTGAATATTATTAATCTCAGAATCCTGATGCATACTCTTACATTTTAATCATCGTGTTGCTCTGTTTGAACGATGTGTCTCCCATTTCATATTTATTTCCAGGCTTCGACGCTGTTGGAGGACACTTTTGTAACTTCAGTATACTCTTAATTACTCGATCTGTTACAGCCGACGGCCCCACTATTCATCAATTTCCTTCTGTCATCGTATTTTGAATTTCCTAACGTCATATTGCATTGAGCGATGATGTGTCTTCTCTTTTACAATAAATTCTTGTTAGAGACAATGACAAAAAGAATACCCGTACTGGATTCGATCCCTCGACCCTTGCTGTTACTCGCTGGCACACTAGGCACTAGGCTACGCTGGTGACTGTTGATCCATGTGATAACGTTTATCGGAACTGGTTTAATTTAACATAAATTTATCTAGCTCTGGTAGTAAAGTGCAAGCGGGCCTATATGTTGGATTTGTTGAATTCACTGATCATCAGTTGTCTCTTGTCCTTTCCGCGGTGTTTGCAATCAAGCAAAAACCCTTGGCGTACTCGACAAAGAGAAAATATTCTACGCGACTGCATTGCTTCTCGAATATTGGGAATAGCGCGTGAATGCCACGTGACTTGGTTCTTTCCTTTAACGCAAGAATTCGCTGTCATCGATGGTCTCCCCTATCACTTTTTTGAGCTCAAAGATTATATTTCATGGCAACATCGACAGCACTTTCGTGCTTTGTGACATCATCATTTGAAAGTCAGCGCACCGTGTGCACGGCCACTTTGGACTCGTCCTGTCCTGGACCCATGCCTTGATTGTCGACCCGCTCGCCCTGAGGCGCTGCAGTTTAACGCCTGAAGCCACGGGACTGTTTTAAAAATTGGAAGAAATTGATATTGTAGTAAAATACCGCGCGTTTAGGAAAAAATTATTGGAAATTTGAATGCAATTTTTTGGAATGGCGCCACTTTTCACCGACAGCAAAACGACATCTGGTGTTAAAATTTGGACTAAATTCGACAAAACGCCACCTGGAAGCTAAATTTGAACTAAGGGATGTCCAGGAATAAAACGGGGAGCAGAAATTTTTTATTAATTTCCGATTTTAGTCAATCATAAATAATTTTGCCAAAAAGCTCCTGAGCTAGGGATCGAACCGGTTACCTTTGGCTTCGGAAGCGGGTGCTCTATCCGCTTTTCCGCCGGGCTCTTGATAATTTGAATTGTATTTAGTGGTACTTGAAAACAAACAGACACACCAATCTACTACGACTTGAATATTTTTAATCTCAGAATCCTGATGCATACTCTTACATTTTAATCATCGTGTTGCTCTGTTTGAACGATGTGTCTCCCATTTCATATTTATTTCCAGGCTTCGACGCTGTTGGAGGACACTTTTGTAACTTCAGTATACTCTTAATTACTCGATCTGTTACAGCCGACGGCCCCACTATTAATCAATTTCCTTTTGTCATCGTATTTTGAATTTCCTAACGTCATATTGCATTGAGGGATGACGTGTCTTCTCTTTTACAATGAGTTCTTGTTAGAGACAATGACAAAAAGAACACCCGTACTGGATTCGATCCCTCGACCCTTGATGTTACTCGCTGGCACACTAGCCACTAGGCTACGCTGGTGACTGTTGGTCAATGTGATAACGTTAATCGGAACTGGTTTAATTTAACATAAATTTATCTAGCTCTGGTAGTGAAGTGCAAGCGGGCCTATATGTTGGATTTGTTGAATTCACTGATCATCAGTTGTCTCTTGTCCTTGCCGCGGTGTTTGCAATCAAGCAAAAACCCTTGGCGTACTCGACAAAGAGAAAATATTCTACGCGACTGCATTGCTTCTCGAATATTGGGAATAGCGCGTGAATGCCACGTGACTTGGTTCTTTCCTTTAACTTAAGAATTCGCTGTCATCGATGGACCCCCTATCACTTTTTTGAGCTCAAAGATTATATTTTATGGCAACATTTGAAAGTATGGCAAACGTCAGGCGCATGGTTGATGACATCATCATATGTCAATGAGCGCACCGTGTGCATGGCCACCTTGGACTCGTCCTGTCCTGGACTGTCGCTCAAAAAGAACACCCGTGCTGGATTCGATCCCTCGACCCTTGAAGTAACTCGCTGGCACACTAGGCAATAGGCTACGCTGGTGACTGCTGATCGATGTGATAACGTTAATCGGAAATGGTTTAATTTAACATAAAATTTATCTAGCTCCGATAGTGAAGTGCGAGCGGGCCTATAGGTTGGATTTGTTGATTTCACTGATCATCAGTTGTCTCTTGTCTTTGCCGCGGTGTTTGAAATCAAGCAAAAACCCATGGCGTACTACGGTACTCGACAAAGAGAAAATATTCTACGCGACTGCATTGCTTCTCGAATATTGGGAATAGCGCGTGAATGCCACGTGACTTGGTTCTTTTCTTAAACGCGAGAATGCGCTGTCATCGATGGACTCCCCTATCACTTTTTCGAGCTCAAAGTTTAAATTTTATGGCAAGGGGGTGTAAAGTGAATTTTTAGATTGTCTCTCACTTGCTCGGGCGCATGCTTGATGACGTCATCGATTGACCGAGCACCGAGTGCAGCACGGCCAGTTAAGACTTGTCCTGTCCTGGACTCGTCTCGTGTCATTATAGTGAGCTTGTCACGTGCATTCTGTTCTGTTTTTCTGTTTTCTTGCTTGTCAAGCCGCTTGCCCTGAGGCGCTGAAGTTTAACGCCTCAAGCCTCAGAACTGTTTAGAAAACTTGTATAAAATTTGATAAATGAAAATAAAATATTTTGAATTTGAAAGCAAGTAATTTTTAAAATTGCGCCATTTTACATCGACAGCAAAACGACATCTGGTAGCTAAAATTTGGACTAAATACGACAAAACGCCACCTGGTAGCTAAATTTGAACTAAAGGAAGTCCAGGAATAAATCGGGGAGCAGAAACTTTCTGCTTCAAATTCTAGATTTTAGTCAACCATAAATAATTTTGCCAAAAAGCTCCTGAGCTGGGGTTCGAACCGTTTACCTTTTGCTTTGGAAGCGGGCGCTCTATCCGCTTCACCACAGTGCTCTTGTGAAAATATGTTGTATTTAGTGTACTTGAATTGAAACAGACACACCAATCTGCTACGACCTGAATGTTTTTTAATCTCAGAATCCTGATACATACCCTTACATTTGAATCATCGTATTGTTCTGTTTGATCGTTGTGTCGCCCATTTTTCCAGGCTTTGACGCTGTTGGAGGACACTTTTGTAACTTCAGTATACTCTTAATTACTCGATCTGTTACAGCCGACGACCCACTATTCATCAATTTCCTTCTGTCATCGTATTTTGAATTTCCTCACGTCATATTGCATTGAGCGATGATGTGTCTTCTCTTTAACAATAAATTCTTGTTAGAGACAATGACAAAAAGAATACCCGTACTGGATTCGATCCCTCGACCCTTGATGTTACTCGCTGGCACACTAGGCACTAGGCTACGCTGGTGACTGTAGATCCATGTGATAACGTTTATCGGAACTGGTTTAATTTAACATAAATTTATCTAGCTCTGGTAGTGAAGTGCAAGCGGGCCTATATGTTGGATTTGTTGAATTCACTGATCATCAGTTGTCTCTTGTCCTTTCCGCGGTGTTTGCAATCAAGCAAAAACCCTTGGCGTACTCGACAAAGAGAAAATATTCTACGCGACTGCATTGCTTCTCGAATATTGGGAATAGCGCGTGAATGCCACGTGACTTGGTTCTTTCCTTTAACGCAAGAATTCGCTGTCATCGATGGACTCCCCTATCACTTTTTCGAGCTCAAAGATTATATTTTATGGCAACATGTGAAAGTATGGCAATCGTCTGGCGCATGCTTGATGACATCATCATATGACAAAGAGCGCACCGTGTGCATGGCCACTTTGGACTCGTCCTTTCCTGGACTGTCGCTCAAAAAGAACACCCGTGCTGGATTCGATCCCTCGACCCTTGAAGTAACTCGCTGGCACACTAGGCAATAGGCTACGCTGGTGACTGCTGATCGATGTGATAACGTTAATCGGAACTGGTTTAATTTAACATAAAATTTATCTAGCTCCGATAGTGAAGTGCGAGCGGGCCTAAAGGTTGGATTTGTTGATTTCACTGATCATCAGTTGTCTCTTGTCTTTGCCGCGGTGTTTGAAATCAAGCAAAAACCCATGGCGTACTACGGTACTCGACAAAGAGAAAATATTCTACGCGACTGCATTGCTTCTCGAATATTGGGAATAGCGCGTGAATGCCACGTGACTTGGTTCTTTTCTTAAACGCGAGAATGCGCTGTCATCGATAGACTCCCCTATCACTTTTTCGAGCTCAAAGTTTAAATTTTATGGCAAGGGGGTGTAAAGTGAATTTTTAGATTGTCTCTCACTTGCTCGGGCGCATGCTTGATGACGTCATCGATTGACCGAGCACCGAGTGCAGCACGGCCAGTTAAGACTTGTCCTGTCCTGGACTCGTCTCGTGTCATTATAGTGAGCTTGTCACGTGCATTCTGTTCTGTTTTTCTGTTTTCTTGCTTGTCAAGCCGCTTGCCCTGAGGCGCTGAAGTTTAACGCCTCAAGCCTCAGAACTGTTTAGAAAACTTGTATAAAATTTGATAAATGAAAATAAAATATTTTGAATTTGAAAGCAAGTAATTTTTAAAATTGCGCCATTTTACATCGACAGCAAAACGACATCTGGTAGCTAAAATTTGGACTAAATACGACAAAACGCCACCTGGTAGCTAAATTTGAACTAAAGGAAGTCCAGGAATAAATCGGGGAGCAGAAACTTTCTGCTTCAAATTCTAGATTTTAGTCAACCATAAATAATTTTGCCAAAAAGCTCCTGAGCTGGGGTTCGAACCGTTTACCTTTTGCTTTGGAAGCGGGCGCTCCATCCGCTTCACCACAGTGCTCTTGTGAATATACGTTGTATTTAGTGTACTTGAATTGAAACAGACACACCAATCTGCTACGACCTGAATATTTTTTAATCTCAGAATCCTGATACATACCCTTACATTTTAATCATCGTATTGTTCTGTTTGATCGTTGTGTCTCCCATTTTTCCGCTATGTCAACTTCCACTTAATCAATTTCCTTCTGTCCTCGTATTTTAAGTTTCCTAACGTAGTATTGCAATGAGGGATGACGTGTCTTCTCTTTTACAATGAGTTCTTGTTAGAGACCAATAACAAAAAGAAGACCCTTGCCGGATTCGATCCCTCGCCCCTTAGAGTGGTATGCTGGCTCGCATGCCACTAGGCTACGTAGGTGGCTGAAGGGTCTGTTTGTTTTAATGGATGATTGATGTGATGACGTTAATGAGAACTGGTTTAATTTTACATAAAATTTATCTAGCGCTCATAGTGGAGTGCAAGCAGGCCTATATGAATGGATTAGTTGAACTCACTGGTCATCAGTTGTCTCCTGTCTTTGCCGCGGTGTTTGCAATCAAGCAAAAACCCTTGGCGTACTCGACAAAGATAAAATATTCTACGCGACTGCATTGCTTCTCGAATATTGGGAATAGCGCGTGAATGTCACGTGACTTGGTTCTTTCCTTTAACGCAAGAATTCGCTGTCATCGATGGACTCCCCTATCACTTTGTTGAGCTCAAAGATTATATTTCATGGCAACATGTGAAACTATTTCATTGGCATTCGTCAGTCGCATGCTTGATAACATCATCATATGACAATGAGCGCACCGTGTGCCCGGCCACTTTGGACTCGTCCTGTTCTGGACTCATGACTGATTGTTGACCCGCTCGCCCTGAGGCGCTGCAGTTTAACGCCTTAAGCCACGGGACTGTTTTTAAAAATTGGAAAAAATTGATATTGTAGTAAAATACCGCGCATTTAGGAAAAAAATATTGGATATTTGAATGCATTTTTTTGGAATGGTGCCACTTTTCACCGACAGCAAAACGACAATGAATCTAAAATCTAAAATAAAAATTTTAAATTTGGACTAAATTCGACAAAATGCCACCTGGAAGCTAAATTTGAACTAAAGGATGTCCAGGAATAAAACGGGGAGCAGAAATTTTTTATTAATTTCCGATTTGAGTCAATCATAAATAATTTTGCCAAAAAGCTCCTGAGCTGGGGATCGAACCGGTTACCTTTGGCTTCGGAAGAGGGTGCTCTATCCGCTTCGCCACCAGGCTCTTGATACTTCGAGATGTATTTAGTGGTACTTGAATACAAACAGACACACCAATCTACTACGACTTGAATATTTTTAATCTCAGAATCCTGATGCATACTCTTACATTTAAATCATCGTGTTGCTCTGTTTGAACGATGTGTCTCCCATTTCATATTTATTTCCAGGCTTCGACGCTGTTGGAGGACACTTTTGTAACTTCAGTATACTCTCAATTACTCGATCTGTTACAGCCGACGGCCCCACTATTCATCAATTTCCTTCTGTCATCGTATTTTGAATTTCCAAACGTCATATTGCATTGAGGGATGACGTGTCTTCTCTTTTACAATGAGTTCTTGTTAGAGACAATGACAAAAAGAACACCCGTACTGGATTCGATCCCTCGACCCTTGATGTTATTCGCTGGCACACTAGGCAATAGGCTACGCTGGTGACTGCTGATCGATGTGATAACGTTCATCGGAACTGGTTTAATTTAGCATAAAATTTATCTAGCTCCGATAGTGAAGTGCAAGCGGGCCTTGTTGGATTTGTTGATTTCACTGATCATCAGTTGTCTCTTGCCTTTGCCGCGGTGTTTGAAATCAAGCAATAACCCATGGCGTACTACGGTACTCGACAAAGAGAAAATATTCTACGCGACTGCATTCCTTCTCGAATATTGGGAATAGCGCGTGAATGCCACGTGACTTGGTTCTTATCTTTAACGCGAGAATGCGCTGTCATCGATGGACTCCCCTATCACTTTTTCGAGCTCAAAGTTTAAATTTTATGGCAAGGGGGTGTAAAGTGCATTTCTAGATTGTCGCTCACTTGCTTGGGCGCATGCTTGATGACGTCATCGAGTGACCGAGCACCGAGTGCAGCACGGCCACTTAAGACTCGTCCTATCCTGGACTCGTCTCGTGTCATTATAGTGAGATTGTCACGTGCATTCTGGTCTGTTTTCTGTTTTCTTGCTTGTCAAGCCGCTTGCCCTGAGGCGCTGAAGTTTAACGCCTCAAGCCTCAGAACTGTTTAGAAAACTTGTATAAAATTTGATAAATGAAAATAAAATATTTTGAATTTGAAAGCAAGTAATTTTTAAAATTGCGCCATTTTACATCGACAGCAAAACGACATCTGGTAGCTAAAATTTGGACTAAATACGACAAAACGCCACCTGGTAGCTAAATTTGAACTAAAGGAAGTCCAGGAATAAATCGGGGAGCAGAAAATCTCTGCTTCAAATTCTAGATTTTAGTCAACCATAAATAATTTTGCCAAAAAGCTCCTGAGCTAGGGTTCGAACCGTTTACCTTTTGCTTTGGAAGCGGGCGCTCTATCCGCTTCACCACAGTGCTCTTGTGTGAATACGTTGTATTTAGTGTACTTGAATTCAAACAGACACACCAAACAACTACGTCTTGAATATTTTTTAATCTCAGAAGCCTGATACATACCCTTACATTTTAATCATCGTATTGTTCTGTTTGATCGTTGTGTCTCCCATTTTTCCACTATGTCAACTTCCACTTCCTCAATTTCCTTCTGTCCTCGTATTTTTAGTTTCCTAACGTAGTATTGCAATGAGGGATGACGTGTCTTCTCTTTTACAATGAGTTCTTGTTAGAGACCAATATCAAAAAGAACACCCTAGCCGGATTCGATCCCCCGCCCTTTAGAGTGGTATGCTGGCTCGCTAGCCCCCGAAGGTGACACGTAGGTGACTGATGGGTCTGTTTGTTTTAATGGTTGATTGATGTGATGACGTTAATGAGAACTGGTTTGATTTTACATAAAATTTATCGAGCGCTCATACTGGAGTGCAAGCAGGCCTATACGAATGAATTAGTTGCACTCACTGGTCATCAGTTGTCTCCTGCCTTTGCCGCGGTGTTTGCAATCAAGCAAAAACCCTTGGCGTACTCGACAAAGAGAAAATATTCTACGCGACTGCATTGCTTCTCGAATATTGGGAATAGCGCGTGAATGCCACGTTACTTGGTTCTTTCCTTTAACGCAAGAATTCGCTGTCATCGATGGACCCCCCTATCACTTTTTTGAGCTCAAAGATTATATTTCATGGCAACATGTGAAAATATGGCAATCGTTAGTCGCATGCTTGATGACATCATATGTCAAAGAGCGCACCGTGTGCACGGCCACTTTGGACTCGTCCTGTCCTGGACTCATGCCTTGATTGTCCTGCTCGCCCTGAGGCGCTGCAGTTTAACGCCTTAAGCCACGGGACTGTTATTCAAAATTGGAAAAAATTTATATTGTAGTTAAATACCGCGCATTTAGGAAAAAAATATTGGAAATTTGAATGCAATTTTTTGGAATAGTGCCACTTTTCACCGACAGCAAAACGACATCTGGTATCTAAAATTTGGACTAAATTCGACAAAACGCCACCTGGAAGCTAAATTTGAACTAAAGGATGTCCAGGAATAAAACGGGGAGCAGAAATTTTTTATTAATTTCCGATTTTAGTCAATCATAAATAATTTTGCCAAAAAGCTCCTGAGCTGGGGATCGAACCGGTTACCCTTGGTTTCGGTAGCGGGTGCTCTATCCGCTTCTCCACCAGGCTCTTGATACTTAAATTGTATTTAGTGGTACTTGAATACAAACAGACACACCAATCTACTACGACTTGAATATTATTAATCTCAGAATCCTGATGCATACTCTTACATTTTAATCATCGTGTTGCTCTGTTTGAACGATGTGTCTCCCATTTCATATTTATTTCCAGGCTTCGACGCTGTTGGAGGACACTTTTGTAACTTCAGTATACTCTTAATTACTCGATCTGTTACAGCCGACGGCCCCACTATTCATCAATTTCCTTCTGTCATCGTATTTTGAATTTCCTAACGTCATATTGCATTGAGCGATGATGTGTCTTCTCTTTTACAATAAATTCTTGTTAGAGACAATGACAAAAAGAATACCCGTACTGGATTCGATCCCTCGACCCTTGCTGTTACTCGCTGGCACACTAGGCACTAGGCTACGCTGGTGACTGTTGATCCATGTGATAACGTTTATCGGAACTGGTTTAATTTAACATAAATTTATCTAGCTCTGGTAGTAAAGTGCAAGCGGGCCTATATGTTGGATTTGTTGAATTCACTGATCATCAGTTGTCTCTTGTCCTTTCCGCGGTGTTTGCAATCAAGCAAAAACCCTTGGCGTACTCGACAAAGAGAAAATATTCTACGCGACTGCATTGCTTCTCGAATATTGGGAATAGCGCGTGAATGCCACGTGACTTGGTTCTTTCCTTTAACGCAAGAATTCGCTGTCATCGATGGTCTCCCCTATCACTTTTTTGAGCTCAAAGATTATATTTCATGGCAACATCGACAGCACTTTCGTGCTTTGTGACATCATCATTTGAAAGTCAGCGCACCGTGTGCACGGCCACTTTGGACTCGTCCTGTCCTGGACCCATGCCTTGATTGTCGACCCGCTCGCCCTGAGGCGCTGCAGTTTAACGCCTGAAGCCACGGGACTGTTTTAAAAATTGGAAGAAATTGATATTGTAGTAAAATACCGCGCGTTTAGGAAAAAATTATTGGAAATTTGAATGCAATTTTTTGGAATGGCGCCACTTTTCACCGACAGCAAAACGACATCTGGTGTTAAAATTTGGACTAAATTCGACAAAACGCCACCTGGAAGCTAAATTTGAACTAAGGGATGTCCAGGAATAAAACGGGGAGCAGAAATTTTTTATTAATTTCCGATTTTAGTCAATCATAAATAATTTTGCCAAAAAGCTCCTGAGCTAGGGATCGAACCGGTTACCTTTGGCTTCGGAAGCGGGTGCTCTATCCGCTTTTCCGCCGGGCTCTTGATAATTTGAATTGTATTTAGTGGTACTTGAAAACAAACAGACACACCAATCTACTACGACTTGAATATTTTTAATCTCAGAATCCTGATGCATACTCTTACATTTTAATCATCGTGTTGCTCTGTTTGAACGATGTGTCTCCCATTTCATATTTATTTCCAGGCTTCGACGCTGTTGGAGGACACTTTTGTAACTTCAGTATACTCTTAATTACTCGATCTGTTACAGCCGACGGCCCCACTATTAATCAATTTCCTTTTGTCATCGTATTTTGAATTTCCTAACGTCATATTGCATTGAGGGATGACGTGTCTTCTCTTTTACAATGAGTTCTTGTTAGAGACAATGACAAAAAGAACACCCGTACTGGATTCGATCCCTCGACCCTTGATGTTACTCGCTGGCACACTAGCCACTAGGCTACGCTGGTGACTGTTGGTCAATGTGATAACGTTAATCGAAACTGGTTTAATTTAACATAAATTTATCTAGCTCTGGTAGTGAAGTGCAAGCGGGCCTATATGTTGGATTTGTTGAATTCACTGATCATCAGTTGCCTATTGTCCTTGCCGCGGTGTTTGCAATCAAGCAAAAACCCATGGCGTACTACGGTACTCGACAAAGAGAAAATATTCTACGCGACTGCATTGCTTCTCGAATATTGGGAATAGCGCGTGAATGCCACGTGACTTGGTTCTTTTCTTTAACGCGAGAATGCGCTGTCATCGATGGACTCCCCTATCACTTTTTCGAGCTCAAAGTTTAAATTTTATGGCAAGGGGGTGTAAAGTGCATTTTTAGATTGTCGATCACTTGCTTGGGCGCATGCTTGATGACGTCATCGATTGACCGAGCACCGAGTGCAGCACGGCCACTTAAGACTTGTCCTGTCCTGGACTCGTCTCGTGTCATTATAGTGAGCTTGTCACGTGCATTCTGGTCTGTTTTCTGTTTTCTTGCTTGTCAAGCCGCTTGCCCTGAGGCGCTGAAGTTTAACGCCTCAAGCCTCAGAACTGTTTAGAAAACTTGGAAAAAATTTGATAAATGAAAATAAAATATTTTGAATTTGAAAGCAAGTCATTTTCAAAATTGCGCCATTTTTCATCGACAGCAAAACGACATCTGGTAGCTAAAATTTGGACTAAATACGACAAAACGCCACCTGGTAGCTAAATTTGAACTAAAGGAAGTCCAGGAATAAATCGGGGAGCAGAAAATTTCTGCTTCAAATTCTAGATTTTAGTCAACCATAAATAATTTTGCCAAAAAGCTCCTGAGCTGGGGTTCGAACCGTTTACCTTTTGCTTTGGAAGCGGGCGCTCTATCCGCTTCACCACAGTGCTCTTATGAATATACGTTTTATTTAGTGTACTTGAATTGAAACAGACACACCAATCTGCTACGACCTGAATATTTTTTAATCTCAGAATCCTGATACATACCCTTACATTTTAATCATCGTATTGTTCTGTTTGATCGTTGTGTCTCCCATTTTTCCAGGCTTTGACGCTGTTGGAGGACACTTGTGTATCTTCAGTAGGTACTCTTAATTACTCGATTTGTTTCAGCCGATGGCCCCACTATTAATCAATTTCCTTCTGTCCTCGTATTTTTAGTTTCCTAACGTAGTATTGCAATGAGGGATGACGTGTCTTCTCTTTTACAATGAGTTCTTGCTAGAGACCAATAACAAAAAGAACAGCCTAGCCGGATTCGATCTCTCGCCCTTTGGAGTGGTATGCTGGCTCGCTAGCCACTAGGCCACGTAGGTGTCTGAAGGGTCTGTTTGTTTTAATGGTTGATTGATGTGATGACGTTAATGAGAACTGGTTTAATTTTACATAAAATTTATCTAGCGCTCATAGTGGAGTGCAAGCAGGCCTATATGAATGGATTAGTTGAACTCACTGGTCATCAGTTGTCTCCTGTCTTTGCCGTCTTTGCAGCAAAAACCCTTGGCGTACTCGACAAAGAGAAAATATTCTACGCGACTGCATTGCTTCTCGAATATTGGGAATAGGGCGTGAATGCCACGTGACTTGGTTCTTTCCTTTAACGCGAGAATGCGAGAACTACACGGATCGAAACATGCAAAAGTTTAAAGCTTGAAGTTAAAAAAAAAGTTTAAAAGTCAAATATTGAGAGAAACAGGTATCATTGGTAGGTCATCACAGATCGCTTATCACAGTTCAGATTGCAGATTTAAGACTTGTTAACAGGTTTGTTATTATGAATATTTTGTAATCGATAAAAGAGTTTGTAACAACATTAATTCTACCATTACATACTCAATGATTACATTGCATAAAAGTGTATGTATTTCTGGTGTTCCTGATTGGTACTCTAAAATTAAGAAGGCTGACGAGGTTACTGTCCTGATGCTAATTTATAATTTGATGTAAGAAAATCATATCGGTAATAAAGCGCCTCTTATAGCGGGTAGTCAACCTTAACGGCGCACAGGCATTTATATAGTCAACCCCCCCCCCCCCCCCCTTACACCCTTTACACAAATTCACTTCAAATTCGTTAAAACAAGGCGCCGAGGGGGCGAGGATCATTAATGATGACACACAAACATATATAAAACATGCTATTTCACGTATCCATGCAGGTATGGACAGAGAATTGTGCAGGATATGGCGATATGGAAGTTGACGGGATAGCTGTTCTATTGTCAAATACCTGGACAATGAAATATATTATTGCATAGCGCATATCAACGTCAGACAGAATAAAAAGTTTTATAATTTAGCAAGGACGCAATCCGGATATGTAGTGTCGTTGGGAACGAGTTGTCAATCCATTTTCAGAGTCGGTATGAAGGCAATATCGCAGCCGATAGTGTGGGGTGATTCTTTACGTTCACTTAGCAAAATGTCACAGTGGCACTCTGGGAAAAGATTGTGTGTAATTGCGATCTGTGTAATTTTATGTGGATGGGTAAATGGTAAGACTCGAGCCATTTATTAAAAACTCAGCAAATGCAGTTTATTTCTTCTGAATTTTGCAGGACTTGCTTGACTACAATTGTGACGGCCGACAGGATACGAGTATGGAGAAGGGTCTGCTTACAACCAGCAGCTCTCGGACGACCGTCTCTGCTCATCAGGAGTGAATTGTTCGCCACTCAACAGCTGTCCTCTCGTCAGAGACCTGATGCACAGATCATGTTTCTCCACAGAAAAGTAAAATCCCATTTACATCTGGTTAAATGATTCACCGCATCAGATAAACACAGAGGTGTAATTAATTAAAATTTGTATCAATCGATTTTCCACCAAAAACAGTTGAGAATTGGGTAGAAGTATCAGTTATTTATTATTGTATTTGCATTTAGGTTCGAATCACAATTGAGTCTCAGTTATGTTTCTCGATTTAACGGTCATGTTCTAGCCTCCTAAAGGTAAAGAAAGTGCCCATAGATTATCGAAAATTACGTTATTATCTATTTAAAAAACATCAAAGTAAGCAGCAAAGCAAGCAGGATGTACGAAAAGCTGTTAAAAAGGGGAGTGAAAATTGAGATAAATTAATTAATCAAGTAATTTAGTGCTATTGTAATGTATAGTAATTGGACAAAGGTCATGATTAGCACGTCCTCCTAAGAAATACAACAGGTTTTGTATCCTTGATTTATGTACAACTACAATTTCCTTTGTTTTCACAGTTAAATGTTCTAGACAACCCCAATACAGTCATTCCATTTCATACACCAAGTACAAAATAGAAGAAATTTACACAATTCCCTAAATATTATGTTTCAAAGTGAAATGCTCTGTATGACATATAATATGTCCCCCAACCCAAAACAGAAATTCCCATTTCAGTAGAGTTTGTACACCAAGCACAATATACATACATATCGCCATAGAATAACATATCGCTTATACTTTTCCCTGTCCAATGTTCTGTAGACTACCAAGTCATTCCTCTATTCGCTGCACAGGCTGCGAGATTTCACGTGCGGCTACCGTGGCAGCGAGCCGATGGTGTGCTGCCCGCCCGGCGGCGAGCAGAGTCCCGTCTCGGCCAGCAAGCCCACCTACTTCCGGCCGTTCGACGACAAACCCTACCACCTGAACCAGCAGCGACCAGCCGACCAGGGATGCAATCCCGTCGAGAGCGTGGACCCCGCCGCGTACAGCACGCACAGGTGCGAAGCACACAATGAATAGTGAAATAGTTGCCATATGTTCCGAATACAACAGCCTTACGCATTTGTGACATTAGACCTATTCCAATCAGAGAAAAATGACGTCAGATACCCACTGGACGTACTACCAGTTTGGAAAAAAAATTAATTTGCTCTGCAAATTGCTCTGCAAACAAAGGAATGTCACAACCCGAATTGCTCTACCTGGCTTTAGCGAGTGGGTATCAAGACGTTATTTTGAAAGAAATTTGATTGAACTGACACAACACAAATACTAACATTACTAACATTTAAAGCTATATGTAACCAAACTGCATATCACATTACAATTTGCATGCACAGAAGATTTCCATTAAAATTAGCTCAGGATTCATAAATAATGGTAAAGGTCCAGGTATCTCCTTATGGACAGACATTTCCGATTATAGTCAATTTTTTTAGATTGTGTACGGAGCAATCCGCTATTTCGGGGAAAAAATTTATTCAAGCGATTCTCCAACAGGCCGATCATGGACAGCGCTTCAACGTCGTCGGGCACTGGATTAAATGTGAACTGCGGGCAATCGCTCGTCCGCGATACGAAACAGAGTGGCCTAGGCGCACACCCTTGGGTGGTGCGAGTCGGCTTCCTAAGTGAGTGACAGACGCAATAGACAGCGACCCGTCACCGGCTGCCGTCAAGCTAAAAGATGCATCATGACTGGCACTTACCTTGCTGTGGTTTTCAGACATCAAGACGCGAAAGACGAGCCACGTTTGCCTGGGCTCTATCATCGCGCCAAACGTCATTCTCACGTCGGCGTATTGCGCAAACGCCTCGGACGATGTCAACTTCTTGTAAGTGTCCGTCTTCATTCTTCTAGCCAATTGTGTAGGGTGTGGCTGAGAACCCTCACCCAAATTGCCACCAATTTTGCAGGAACACAAATAACACAAAAAGATAAAGAAAGATTAAATAGAAAAAAAAGAGATAAGAGATGAGAAACATAAAATGTTAGTGAATAGGGGTCCCGTGGATTTAATCCTACCTTGAAATCACAATAAAAATAACTGTCCTAAAAAACAAAGTAATGCAACAGTAAACTTAATGCAAGTAATGGATCAGGGAAAAAGGATCTTGCAATCTCTATTTACCTGTCAGCATTAGGGAAAGAATTGAATAGTGCATTGAGAAAATAGAAAAGTGTGAAACTCGCCTGACCAACAAAAGAATATGTTCCCCAGGTCATCTGTGCGAGTCGGAGAGTTTGATTACAAGACGGACCCTGATTGCAACGACGCGTTCTGCGCAAATCCCGTCCAGGCTTACGCCATCGACCGCGCCATCCTTCATCCCGACTACGACGCTAAAACCTACAAACACAACGTAGCCCTGCTGATGCTGAACAAAACCATACAATACAATTGTGAGCAAATGCCTTTGAAATTGAAAGCGTATGCAATGCATATTATTTCAATTGGGATTTTATGTAGCAAATAAAATATGAACTGAAGTAACAATTACGATGGTTAAAAGTAACAGACGTGGGTGTATTTTCTTCTTTCAGTGGCGGCACAACCTATATGTGTCTTGTCAAACGGTCAAGTTCCGCTGCTTGGACGAAGAGGTCACCTCATAGGCTGGGGAAAATCCACCAACAACATGGGTCAAGAAAGTAAGCAAACAAAACATTTCCCCACAGATATCAACACCTCGAAAATACCAGAAATAATCATCGGACATAATCTACCAGCAATCTTTCAGTTTCCCCGAGCCAGCAACAGCAAATCGAGTTGCCAATCGTTCCGCTCGAAGACTGCCGCAAGGTCTACGAGCAGAAAGTGCCGATCACGAGAGAGCACCTTTGCGTCGGGGGCGAAGGGAAGAGGGACGCTTGTTCGGGCTTCACAGGGGCACCGTTGGTACTCTTGGAGCACCATACTTTCAGCAGATACTACCAGGTAACTGTCACTGACTGGTTGAAGTTGCTTCAGCTCTACAAAAATAACTACCTTGCATGGATTTAATCACATCAATTTATGGTTGAATGGTTATGATCAACAACAGGCTCTAAAATGAAATTTTTATTTTCATCTTTCCAGGTAGCGATCATGTCATTTGGCTCCGACAGATGTGGAAAAGACGGTACACCGAGTGTTTACACAAGCGTGCATAATTACTATGACTGGATAAATCTCAACATGAAGTGAAATGTTTCGATGTTGTGACAAAGAAATTACGCAAATTGAGGCATCTTTCCCTCCATAATTCTTTGCCTCAAAGATATATGAAAAAATGTGACACGAGTACTGACAAAAAATAACTGGATGCAATCGTTTTTAAGTTTCTAGAAAACGTAAGTTTTAATTACAAAAAGACACATATTAATTCTAAGATGAATTGAAATAATGTCGATAATGATGTGAAAGACAACGAGAAAAAATACAAGTGGTTGTCTCTTTTCTCGTCGTAGATTTTTACAAAAGAAGACACAGATTACTGTTAAGTAAATCATTCGACACGAAAGCAATCGGCTATTCATCCGATCAATCACTCAGCTGATCGGAACTCTGACTCACGATTCACTAACGATGCAGACTTGATTAGTGACTAATATAATTAGAATTATGATACATTAATGTTATAGATCTGGCATTAATTGAAATTAATTGCTTATGATGACTAGCATATTAGTATAAAATGTAGTATACATAGAGCTAGGCCTCTACAATTTGAGAATAGGAATACATGTGAAGTTATTTTAGTTGCAGTATATTGATAATATACACTCTTATATGAATATGATGCAGTATATCTTCTATCACACTTACAAAATTTTACATATTTAGTATTTATCTAAGAATGTTTTCAAGTGTTGAAATATCTAGCTACATTTGATCGGGAATACATGTAAGGCCCCTTAAATTTCAAATTAATTTATCGCTAGTGCAAATCTAACAGAAAAGTGGGTCCAAAATAATGCAAGCAGAATTAGATGCTCTCCAAAATAGCCGCACTGTTCTTTGAAGAAATAAAACGCTACAGAAAGAGAATATCGTTTCCATCCGGTTGACAACACACGCGCATCGACAAAAGTTGATGCTTTCAGTTCCGTCACTTAAAAATTGAAAAAAAAAACAACATCGTGGCGTCAACCCAATCACAGTCTAATAAATCGAGTATATTTCTACGCCCTACACTCGTCGCTGGCCGGGTCAACGGGCTGCTTCGAAGCGTCCGTTGGCAAAACGGACTCGTCGGCAAATCTCCCACGCGTTCGCCTTTCCGAGAACGCGTAGGTCGCACGCGTCCCGTGGAGTTAAAATAAATAGTTTTACCCGAATCCCGGGATAGTGAGCTTCTTGACAGATCGAGTCAGCTGCGGCAGCGGCGGCGGCAAACGTCGCGGCTATTGCGGCGACGACGTGCGCGGCCACGCGATCTTGGCGTCGATCCGCTTGTACGCGAACATGACGTGCTTGCCGACCTGCGTCACGTTGCCCTTCACGTCCTGCGGGCATTCACCGTCCGACAGCAAAGTTTCTGTCGAGAGAGAGAGAGGACGAATTAACCCGTGTATCTGCTAGGTGCATGTTAAGTGTTTATACAAAAAAAAATTAAGCAACGTTAAGTTTCGTTTCAAGGACATGAAAGGGACACCATTATCAAATTCAAATGACTAAGTTTTCTTGCAAATACATAATATGTTAACTATAGGTTACAATAACAAATCATGTGATTTGATGGAGATCTCATGGATAGAATCTTGATTCTTTGAGAACGTCTAAATAACTCCGTCAGCAGGATTCAGACAAACTCTATAATCTTGCACAGTATCAACTGTAGGCCAAATCTTCTACAACAACCAACGAAGGCCAATACTAAAACAATTTTCTGCATATTTTTGCCACTTTTCTTTCCTTATTTTGTCAAATATTCACCAGCCAATTGGTAAAGACAGTCTAATAATCGATAATGGCAACACCCTCGTCATACATTTCATGGTGGGGTTTGCTTTTAGCCCCGATTCTCGCCCAGCATCACTGATCTAATGGTGCCAGTAACACTCAACCAAACGGAGGAATCTGCCAGCACGTACCTTCTCCGTCCACGAGTTTGAATAGGCCGTAGTCCTGGGGGTTGGTGATGCGCACTTTGTGAGCGATGATCTTGCACACATCGCGCGTCGTCATGTTGGGTCGCACGGGCAGCGTCTTGGTGATGATCGAGCCGTGCATTTCGTCGGGCACGACGATCTTCAGCACCGACCGGAACTCCGTCAGCGAGCCGCTCTGCAAGCAAACAACCGAGGCGGAACGGTGACATTAGCTTTACAAGCCAAAGCCAGGGTTTTTGTAGATCTAAATTTTAAATTTAAGGGTTCGTTCATTAGCTTTTTTTTATAAAATACGTGCAAGTAATATAATTTGAGGATCTAATTTATAAAGTGTTTAACTTTTGAACCAAATTTTTATTAAAAAACATCAAGCGGAAAAAAGATCTCAATTTGCTCGAGTTAAGGTATCACAATAAAAAATTTGATTCTTTATAGTTATATTGTCATTGTCTTATTGTTATTCAATGGTAGGCTGTAGGATCTAAATATTTCCAAACTGAAACCAAATCTAATGACAACAGGAAACTGATGATTTCTCTAGGTAGTTTTGATGCCCAATCAGAATGGGATTTAAAGGAAAAGGAACAGATAGATTTGATGTGTGCATTTTTGAAGGCTAAAATAATTATATCCAGAGATTAAAGGAACAGATGAGAGCTTTTGGGATGAACCTAGCCATATAGGTAACCATAAGCACAAGATCAACAAAAAAATAAAATTTAAAAATAAGCAACAAGATTATTTGCAATCTGGTGGAACAGCCAATCAAACTAATCTAATGACCCAAATGCTTCCTTCTTGCCTCTTACCTAAGTAATAATATAAGAAATAAAC
This sequence comes from Nemurella pictetii, assembly GCA_921293315.2. NCBI lineage: Eukaryota > Metazoa > Arthropoda > Insecta > Plecoptera > Nemouridae > Nemurella > Nemurella pictetii. Next base: position 15,107,059 of record OV121120.1, on the reverse strand, counting down.
CCGCACCCTGGTAAAACAAAACGACCGCACAGCACATTGTACGAGACGTACAACAACTGAAACAAACAACCGCTCAACGCCTCGCACTCACATCGATTGTCCCGCCGGCAGCGATGCTGCGGCTCTGCTCCTCCGAGCAGGCGCGGAAGTTCTTGAGCACGTGCACGGCGCTCGACAGCGTCGTCAGATAGTAGCCGCCCTCGCCGGAGAGCAGCGACGGGTGCAGCAGGCCCCACATGTACTCGGCCTCGATCTCCGCCGCCACCATGTTGCTCTGCGTCAGCACCCACACAAACAGCGGCAGGAAGTCGTCGGCGCCGAGAGCGATGCCGCCGCGGCCCGCGTTCGAAGACTTGACCTGCGGGCGATACGGAAACGGCAGCGGTTAGGTTGTGGCTGGTGGGAAAGTGTGTGAATTGTGCTCAGGTCAGGGGGCACTATTGGGGCTGTATTATATGATATCCTTTGTTAATATTTATCTTACCAATGTAATTGTGTGATAATTTTCTTAAAATAGGTAGATTTTGTTAGTATGGGCATAGAGATGGAACTATATGGCACCATGGGCAATTGTAAAAAAGGTGCCTTATCAATTAAATATGACTTCATTCATTGGGTACACTAATGTTTTTACAAGAGCCCCCAACAGCTTTATAAATGAGATCTCCCCCGAGGACAACGAGGGCGAAAGATAACTGTTATGCTCGACACTCACATTTCGTCAATATATTTCCTGTAGTATTCCTGTTCTTCAACATCTCTTTTTAGTCATAGCTGGCTATGAGAATATCTCTACTAGGAAATAACAGTGAGTTCACAGACAATATCAGGCTTTCAGCTAGGTAGTAGACTACCAATTTAGAAAACAAACATAGGTAATAGCACAAGTTGTCTAGCAGGAAAAACGGACTACACAGTTGAATATGGAGGACATTCAGCCCTGCATAGCCAGTAAATCATGGACAAACTTTAAGGTAATGGTTTCAGCAGAGCACCTATTAAAAATACCATGTATGAACAAGCAATCCAGCGGATCAAACGTACCGAGTTGAAAATAGAGGCGATGCACGTGAGCAGGTTCTCGAGCTTCTCGAGCGGCGAGTCCACCTCCTGCAGGCTGGTCAGGTAGCGGCAGATTGTCTCAAGCGACTGCTCGCTGGGCGGCACAATCTTGGCGCGGATGCCGAGGTCGAGCAGCGACTTGGTGCGCGCGTACTCGATGTTGTCGGCCAGTAGTTGGATCGCGCCTGAACGGGTGTACTCGTCGACAAACAGCTTGTAGAGGTGCTCCTTGAGCGGGCGCACCACCAGCTTGTGCATCACGCCCTCCAGGATCGCGTCCAGGTTGAGGAACTCGGTGGACCTCAGCTGTTGGGGTGAGAGTGAGGTTAGAAGGTAACGTTACTACTGGTGTTTTGAACGGAAGACCATTTTGTGTACTTGGGTTATCTGTGCTCCAAAGTCAATAAATCCAATATGTTTAAATTCATCTTTTAAATGGAAGGCTAGTGAAGTTGTCGTACTAACTTCACACCCTCCAACTTCTCTCCCGAACAGGACTGATCAGGTGAATGGTGGTAAGCCATCAAACACCTAACTCAGTGCTATATTGCTTAACTTCGGTGTTCTCAAGAGAAACCGTGTTTCCAACATGCCGACATGGTGGCTGTAGTTTGTGGTTTTTTTTTTTTTTAATTTGCAACTTTTCGGGTGGTTCGAAATATTTTTGTAAATGCTTTTTTGTGGGTTTTTGTAGGAAAAAAACCAATAAGGGGGGTTTATCACTTTCTGCTACACTTTGGAAAATTCCACTTTTTCAAGCCCCGGATTTAACTTTAAGGCACAGTTTTTTTAAAGCCAGTAGGATACAATGAACCTCGTTAGGATAATCTCTTTACCTCCCGAATCATAAGTATTGTAAAATCGGCGTAAAGTGCGTTACTAGAATTACCATTTAATTCTATAGGCAACCCCCGATACAAAATAGAATAAAAAGACCATACTACTTTCCTAGATTGCCACTTGTAAAGGATTCTTTTTTCTCCACCGAATTGCTTATCGATAACTTCTATTACTTAGTAGGTGTCAACAATGTATACTGAGTACTGACGCTTCAAAAAACACAATCTACAATAATCCATACAAAAAAACGACAGGACGTACCAGACCTATGATTTGTCAGGAATATTTGTAGCCTGCAGTGCAAGGTGAGCATTCATTTGTTCCATTAAAAACATCGACAAAAGATCTAATCTAATCCCACCATTAAAAAATCAACAGAATCGCCCTGCCCGCAAACCAACGACGGCTTGAACAGCCAAATCCGCAGCTCACCTTGGTCCGCTCCTTCTCCACCTCCTTCTCGAACTCGCGCTCGCCGTGCTTCACCAGGTAGTTCTTCATGCCGGACATGAACTGGCGCATGTTGCGCATCACGATCTGCGGACTCGTCTCGCGCGAGTCGCGCGTGCACGCGATGAAGTTGTCGATGTTCTGCGCAAACGTCGTGCTCTTGTCGCCGCCCAGGTGGAGGGCGTAGGCGCGGATTGACGCGCCGGAGCCGCCGACGTCGCGGTTGCGCAGCGCCTGGAGCCGCGGTGGCGCTGGGGAAGAATGGGCGAACGGCAAGCGTTAATTATGGCCCTGGTAGGTGTTCTGTCGGTGTTCTGACTTTAAAAACCTTGAGTGGAATTGGCATTGGCCGTGGATTTTATTGCCTACATCACTCCATTGAATAAGGAAGGTTGAATAAGGAAGGAATAAGGAACTTAATGTTGATTTAAAATCTTGTATTGATGAAAGATTAGTTAAAAATTATTCATTCGAAAATGTTTTAAGGGTATATGAGTGGTTTTTACTATTTTTTTATAGTGAAGGAACCCTTTTGGTTTTTGCTTCTAAATGTGGTACTGGTATAGGAAACAAAATCAGGACTTCACCCAAGTCCACAGAATAATAAACTGATAGAGTTGGTTTAAAGGTGGCCAGGGGATGTGAGATAAAGCCTTGACCAAAAGTATTTTAAAATTATTTTTGACATTGCAATAATGTAGCATGAAACTTTCCTAAGTGTTTTACAAAAACACAACCTTATATAGACCTTATATACTGGTTTATTTGCAGGCGTCCGCCAAAATACTATTACGATATGTGTAACTGTAACGAGTGGTTTAGTGACTTTGCTCTGATGGATATCAATTTTGGGCCCCGAATAGGGCGGAGCACAGCCCGCAATTGATTTATTAGCATATTGCTTTTGTCAAAAAAAAGAAAAATAGCATTTACAAATCATGCGGGGTTTGTGATGGTGAACTAACAAATAAAATAAATTTGAAAGTGTACAAGAGTGAGTGTATCATCATACCTGGGTAACCTATTTAGTATTTGGTTTAAAACATCTTGCCACTGAGGCAAACACATTTTAGTTTGTATAGGTATTTGTGTTGCAAATAATTGATATGAAAGTAGCATAAATATTGGCTCTATATAATCTAAGTTGACTCTAAATTATTTAATTACTACTTTATATTGACTTGTGAATTCAGATCCCAGGTTCCTTACACAAGAAACACTTGGTGACAAGCCTGCCAAGTTTCCGTATGGCATCGCAAATGTACCGCGAAATTCTCCGCAAGATTTGTGCTACCGACCGACCCATCTTTCCACAAATCAAAATTCAACACTTGGAAAAAATTAAATCAAAAATATCAGCACAACTAAGACAGAGGTCTCACAAAACACAGGTCACACGTGTTCAAATTTGAAAGTTGACACAAATAGAACCGGAAAATAAAGTTAACGCTAGCAGTAAAGCCCTAAATCCGAGCTCAGAAAACTTTTAACGGTCCAATAGGTCTGGGAACTAAAAGCGTACTGATAGTATTCTAGTATTTGAAGTTTGAACATACCACCACCACAACACATCATTCGTAGGAAGTAGTACAGCATTGTCTAGCTGCAATCTTGTGGTAGTGGGAGAACGCTATGGAGGGGATGTTGTTTGCAGCGATCTTCAAGTCACCGCATGAATCAGAGGTGATAGTCACATGCACATCTATGGTATGCCGTTTATACGCAGTATATCCAATTCGAAATTGTCCCGGTCCAAAATATCACGTTATGCAATTGTTATCACTTCGATGATAAGCACACACAACCACAAAACTTATTAATAAACACGAAAGAAATGAAGCAACGATGTTTGTTGTGAAGAAGAACTTCTACTTGTGGTTAGCTTAGTATCTTGGTGTGAACTGAGCAGATAAGGAACAGGTACCAGCACTGAGAACCATGTGGAAGGAAAATCCCTTCAAAATCCTCAAATTTCTGATGGGGATCTTAGTATACCTAGCTGGGGTTTTTTCCAACAAGGGGTAGAATGGAAATAACCAAAGGAGGATATCAAGATTGAGTATGTCAATGAATCATGTACAGTCATACAAATTAAGTGAAGTCAAAGAAAAATAAATAAATATGACAATGATACTATGAAAAAAGCACTTTTATATCCTGTTTCCTTTGGTCTAAATTAATCATCAACATGATCTAACACGAGGTGCAAGCAACCTTCAGCAAATTGAAATAATTAAATCCACATTATGACTCTCTTTAGTTTTAGGTTGGTTTACTTTCAATTGAAAGTTGCCTCGATCAATATAATTATTAAAGTAAAAATCTGTTATCTTCCATATTTGACTTTCTCATGAGACGTCTCCAGACTACAGGCAAATAACTTGAGCAGACAAATGCTACACTACAAAGATATGCAAGACGGAATCGATTGAACATAGACCCCAGAGATTCCTGAACATGAAATATGTCATCCCATCGGAGCCTACTGCGATTGCGGCGACGCAGATTACGAATCGTCAGACAAACACTAATGCACCGCTCTTAGTCCCGGGGGTAGATGGTTAAAATCAGACAACTAGTTTGATCTGCATCGAGGCAATTCAAATCTTACAACCAAGGTACATAGTTGATCTTTGCTCATCTGCCCTATCACTGTTGACTTTTCATTGTTATGATTACTATTTCCTGCGCCACGGCTGTGATGCTGCGTTTGTTTGTCCAAGCAAAGTCTAGTGGGCAAATGCGTTCCAGTTGTAAGGTCTTAGGTCAGGGAGTGATTGTTTGGTGCGTCTCAGATGTTAAATTTGAGTAGGTTATTTCATTCATGATTTAGATAATAGTTTGACTCTATGTCAACTTTTGCGTTGGCATTTGAGTATTGGACCAAATTGAGCATGAAAATAGCTGTAAACTGTAGCTGTAGCTGTTAGCTGTAATGGATTGCTCATCATCAATGATGAGTCAACAACATTCCAAAGAAATACAAAGTAAAAAAAGTTTAAAAATAAAAGTATAAAAAGTAAAATAGGCATAAGCCTCTTTAACTTTTTAACTTTTTATTTATTTGGAATGTTGATGAGATTTCTAGCACTAGAATAGTCCCTTAGATACTATCAATCGGAAGATTATTAAGACAGAAAAGGCCACACAATATGTACTTTTACTGATGCCGGTATCATTGAAATATTTGATATTCAGAGATTAGGTCTACTTAAAAAAGTTGCAGTTATACTGCAAAATAAACATGTTGGTTGCGACGGGGATTCAATATTACTACCAATAAGTGGATATAATGCATTTTCAAGAACTTGTAATATTTTTTGTGTAACTGAAAATTTTCCTTGAAAAATTTGATTTTCAAAGATTCAGTCTACTTAATAAAGTTGCAGTTTTTATGAAAAATAAACACGTTCAATGTGACTGGGATTCATTTCACTTACCGATAAGTGAAAATAATGCGTTTCAAGAACCTTCAAATTTTTATGGAAAACTGAAAATTTTACTGATGCCAGTATCATTGAAATACCTGATTTTCAGAAAAATTGTCTACTTAAAAAAGTTGCTGTTTTACTGCAAAATAAAAATGTTCATTGCGACGGGGATTCAATTTTACTACCGATAGGTTATTGAATATAATGCGTTTCAAGAACTTTTAAATTTTCTTGTGAAACTGAAAATTTTCCCGAGTGATTATCATTAAAAACCTTTAATTTTGGAGATTCGGTCTACGTTTGGAAGTTGCAGTTTTTCTGCAAAATAGCCATGTTCCTTGCGACGGGGATTCAATTTTTCTTTTAAATTTTTATGGAAAACTGAAAATTTTACTGATGCCGGTATCATTGAAAAACTTAATTTTCAGTGATTCGGTCTATGTAATTAAGTTTCAGTTTTTCTGTAAAATAAACATGTTCCTTGCGACGGGGATTCAATTTTTCTACCGATAAGTGGATATACTTGTAAATTGTGCGTTACATCATAGAAGCTGCATCCACCAATACTTCAAAAAGAACTGGACTGTGACTTACTAAGTGCATTAGGCAGTAGGCAGCTTAAAAAAAAAAGCAACCGCTTTCACCAAATCACAAGAGCCAGGACCGTCGACACAAAAGCAAACCGTGGTCCACCGGTACTCACATAGCAGTGGGTCGAGGCGTTCCTTGAAGCTCTTTGCGCGGCCCACGTTCCCGTTGCTCCTGTTGACAGTGTCGCAGCGCGTGTTGTCGTCGGAGTCGTCGAGGATGGGGCGGGCGCCGGCGATGCGCACCACCGAGCCGTCCGTGCCGTTCAGCGACGTCTCGCGGCGTTCCAGCAGGCTCTCCCAGCGTGAGCTGTCCCACGGCTCGGCGAACAGCGTCGCCGTGTCGTCGCTGTCGCTCACCTGCAAGTTCACCGTTGTCGTTTGAAAATTGTTCGAGTGGGTTGAAGTCTTCAGAAAAACTATTTGACTGGGTGTTGAATGCCAAGTCCAAATTCGAACTTTTCCCGATGTTTTGCAAAGTTATGCTGCCTACTTTATCATTCAAGTATCTAAGCTCAAGTGAAAGTCAGTGAATTTTTTAAGTTTAAGGGCAAATGATTTAGTAGGAGTGAAATGAAGTATTGTGGTAATCTACAGCAATGAGCTGTGGCAACCTGCCATTTCCCTAATGCCAACAACTGGAATGAGATTCTGTAACTTTTTTTTGAGGAGGGATGTGATTTGTTTTTTACTCATCTCACATTAAAAAAGTTGCAGAACAATGTATGTACAGGTACTGTAGAAACTAGAAAATAATTTTTACAACCACCAACAAACAACAGTGAAATATGACACAATAAGAAAAGTGTGAATAAAGATATTTAATCATTGGATAATCTTCCATTGGAAAATTTTGAATACATACTATAGATTCTTTAAAGTTAATTTAAATAAAAATGACCATACCTAAGAAATTTCCGTCTTTTAAGACGCACCAACTTCTAAGACCTAACTTCCACGGAAATTTAAAAATGTCAATGTGAAAAAGCATGCTTTTCCAGTGAATGAACCAAACAGATTATAATTCTCTACCATTGTCTAATTACAGTAATCAACCTATCAAACAGCTGCCAAGACCCCAAAGCAACCAACACCCCTATTCACCAACTTTTTCAGTTTCTAGCCCTGAGGAATTGGGTCAATTTCTGGTATTTGTTTCCTACACTTCCTTTATAAGCAAAAGCCAAAATTTTCCCAATTCTGCAGAATTAGAAACTGAAAAAGTTAGTGAACAGGGGCCCAGCCTACCCACAAACACACAAATCCCCAACGCTCGTCAAACCCACCTGCGAGTGCCGGTGGCTGCGCGTGTCGGCGTACCCGTTCCGCCGCTCCACGTTGTCGTAGCTCGAGATGCGCGAGCCGATCGTGCCCGTGCCCGAGCCCAGCTCCAGCGCGTGGTGCGGATCCAGAGCGCCCGCCGCCACGATCTCCGGCGAGAGCCGCAGCGCAGGGAACCGCTGCGCAATCAGCTCCTGCACCGTGATCTTGCGTGCGCCCTGACTATGGGCCTCCTCCAGGTGCGACTCTTGCTGCTCGAGCGACGGGAAGCGACGCTCGCGCTCGTCGTAGTATTCGTCGGCGTCGTCGTCGTCGTCGTCATCATCATCGTCGTTGTTGTCGTCTTCTTCGCCTTCTTTGCCTGGAGGACGAAATGGAAGTTGTCAAGTACTTATTTCTTACACCAAATATCTTACTAGGCTTTAGAACAAAGGATCTCTGTGGAAATAGCATTCTTGAGCTGGTAAAATAGTTGTTGTGGTGAAGTTAAAGCACTAAAGCCATCTACAACTTAACGCAACGTCAATTAATTGTCATCTTACGTTATATTGAGGGGGCGTTGTTTGGCACTAATGCTCAATCTCAAGTTTAAACAGACAGTTGACATGCAAAAGAGTATCTATGCAGGCAATAACTCCAATTACCACCAGAGCATCGTTATTCTACAGCCTATTAAGATGAGATTACACCGTATTAGTTCAGTTAGAATTGCGGCACATTTTGACACATATAGGACAACCTATATTTTCCGGAAGTATTTGCATATCTTTGGTCAGATGTTAATTGTTACAAGTGTGACAGTGACATGACTGCTAGTGCAGTGATTAGCCAAATAAGGCAACAACAGGTTGCTTGGTTTGTCATCTATTTCAACAGTCTTGCTGCAGTCAACTAAGCTAAAGTTGCATGAAATTAATGGCAATCTCAATTAGGCATATTATTTTAACACTATAATGTTGCTTGATTTTTCAGAGAGAAAGACTCAGAGAATTGACCTATTTCACTCAGAGAAAAATGACATCAGATACCCACAGGACGTACTATCACTCAGTTTGGGAAAAAAAAATAATTAGCTCTGCCGAATAAAAAAAGGAAGATGGGGAAATCACAACCCAAAATGCTCTACCTGGTTTTAGCAAGTGGTTATTATGACCTCATTTTGATAGAATTTTGATTGAATGGAATAAGTGTATATCCATATACAGAGCAAGCAGCTTTGCCCAGAATTTAAAGAAGGTATATAAAATAAACATTGACTTTAAAATGACATTCAAGTTGCAACTGATTTCCAAGCCTTGCTTCATTCATCCACCAAGGCTGAAGGCCTTTGATATGTTGCCGCATCTTCACAACGGCAGTGTGGTCTTACCGATGAACTCCCAGCTCGAGTCGACGGCCCAGGAGGCGTCGGCAAACGACTTAGCGGCCGCGTGGCCGGGCCGGATCCGCGGCGGCTGCACCGGCTTGCCCTTCGGCTTGCCGCAGTTTCGCGAGTTTCGTAGCGCCGCCAGGTTGTCCACCGACGACGAGAAACCCTGCCGAGCGGACAGACACATGCCGTTACAACGAGGAGCTGGCGGGACTCGTTGGTATTCAATCATTACGCAGTTCGATTCCGTAATCGACACACATTTCTTCCTTCAAACTGTCAAAGCAAAGATGCAAATCCACAACGCAACGTCCACCCCAACAAGCCTGCGGGGATCTACTTCCCCGGGCAGTTTCCAATAGCAAAAAACATCCACATCCCCACGGAGAGAGTTGATTGATGTGAGGTACATTGTTTTTGTTTATCTACACCCGACAATAATTTCGGCAAGGCGTGTTTTTTATTATCTTTAAATTTACTTCATCCAAACCATCGAGCTTCACTCCTTACGTATTTCTCTTCATAATAAATGTGTGTTCAAACTAAACAAAGTTGTGGCATTCGTCCACCCCAACCAACCCGCCACGCACCTGCGTGGGCAGCTCATCCGACGAGTCGATCCTGGCCAGCACGCCGGCGTGGTGCGCCGACGGCCACACGAGCGCCGGGTCCGAGTGCCGGTTTCGCGGCTGACCCGGCGGCAGCGCGCGGCGCCGGGGAACCAGCGCCGCCTGCCGCAGCGCGTCGGCCGGCTCTGCGTAGAACGGGCTGCCTTGTTTGGCGGGCGGCGGCGTGGACGCCGGCGTGGCGGGCGCGGCGGCGGCGCACGGCGAGAGCGGGGAGGTGACGGGCGCCGGCGACGTGTTGATCACGAGGCCGAGGCGGTTGCGCAGCGATTCCTGCCGAGCGGAGGCGGTGGTCAGCGGATCGTTACGACTCGTGACTTTATCCGACACAGGTTTTTATGCCGAATGTTTCTGATATTACTACAGACACTTTGCTAAATATGTTATTTGCTTAGTGTAAGAATAGAATCAAATTGCAATCTTATTGAATCCCTGGTAGATATTTATTATTAAAAAATAATATTTCCAATAGAAAATGTATATTCAGATGGTGATATGAACTATTTCTAATTATGTGATGTCTACTAATAATAATATGGTTCTTATATCGGGAATCATGGTTGACAAAAATGTGGGAGAAAGATTATAAATTCATCAGCCACCTATAATTACTATGGAGAGTGTTGAGACTTAACAAAAATTGTATCATCAGATTTGTCGATACCTTATTTACAGCTAATAATCGATGAAGAGAACCACTCAGTCCAAAACCATCACCAAGAGAATACGAGGGCCAAAAAGTTTTATTCGTAAATACGACACATGTCACGTCTATCGAAATTTTCTACAACTTATAATTGAGGACCAAGCAGACTGGATAATCGGGCTGAATTATTGAATAATCAGCTCTCGTTTGGTTTTCACGAGCCTTTCAAACGCCAGAACGACGAACAAACCTTGTTGGAAGCCAGCGATAGACAGCTGCCAGAGACCGGCGTGCCGACCCGCTCCAAGATGTCCGGCTTCCTGCAGCCGCCGCCGCTCCCCGCCAGACTCACGTCCTCGGGCGACGAGAACGGCGACGAGCGCGGCGCGGCATGCGGCTTGAACGTCAGCATCTCCGGCCCCCAGACATCCTCGTAGTCGCTGATCCGATCGGCGACCGAGCTTCGGTAGTAGGTGGTCGGCGACTCGAGGATGTCCGACTCCTGGTAGTGCTGCGACTCCTTGATGGACGCGGCCCGCGCATGGCTCGGACGGTGCTTCTTCGTGCGGCCGTTCTTCGAGTCGCCGTTCGGCGTGCCGGCGGGGGTGGTCGGCGACGTCACCTGGGACGGCGCGGGGGCGTGAGGTTAGCGATGGTTCACGGGGTTTTGTTGGCGCAAATAATTATTTATATGTCCTTTTGATCACACAATGATATTTGGGTAATGCCAATTTAAGCAAATACGTTTGACGATGTCCTAAGTATCTCAACTTTTTTGTACATTTGTACATTTAAAAATTCCATTTTTCATTTAAAAATTTGTCGGTAGTATATAAAATGCATTTTTCTAATAAAAAATGTTGAAGCGTTCTTTTGAAATTTGTCATTGAAGTATTTCTAATTGAATTTGGTAGTGTCATAAAGTTTACACCTACTAATAATTAGTCCCTGGTGTGAAATACCCTGCCGTGATGGTATATTTTTTACCAAGTTTCAAGATGCCTGTGATGAACAGTCGCTAAGTGATTTTCCTAAGGTATCAAAGTAGCTAACGGGTGGATACTAAACTTTCCCTGATGTTTAGTACAAGACTTTGCTACTAAAATGACCCATGACCCATGATAAATTTAAACGTTTGGCAGACACGCCAAATGCTAAATAGATCATATTTGAGTTGAGTATATTTCGTCGTATAACAGACAACATAACAAAAGTAACATTAGGGTAAATAGTTGAGGACACACATAAATATGGTCTGTCTTGTGATGAAGCACTTTTGCAGTGTCATTTTTTGGTACTTTCCAACCATCCTATTGATTTTATCAGCCTTATTTTACAATAAGCCAATGAAATTAAAGAAAGTTTTTAAACTATATTTTTTCTGTTAATTATGTCACATACGCAGAAAAGTTTGCTAGGCGACAATATTGCAAACTAGCTTCCCCAACCGATACGGAAAGATAGTCAATAATCTTTAATACACTTTATGATAAGTTAAATGCAATTTAAGGTGCAGTCATTTCCGCATTCAAGCCAGTGAAAGTAATATGCACTGATAGTGAGCATTTGTGTTTCCGATTTTTCCCCGGCACCCACCTGCTGTATCCTGGCTTGTCGCTGGTCGACGGGCGAGAGCGACGCCGACGCGTTGTCCATCTCGAGCTGCGAACGCTTGGCCGCCTGGAAGCATGACACCTCGACGTGCGGCGGCGGCGTTGTCGTCGCCGGATGAGTCACGTTGAACGTCACCGTCGTCGTCACCGTGATGTTCTGGCCGGGCGTATGCGGTGTCAGGCCTGCTCAGAGCAACGCAGGCGTCAGTCACGACGGGAACAAGAGTTTTACTCTTTTCTGCCTGGTTAAGGTGGATCCGTACTGTTTACGTACAGTTTTTCTATTGTTTTTGTTTTGGTAAAATTTTACTCATATGTGGTCATATGCCGGAAGGAAATATTAAAAAATATATTTTTAAAAATATTTTGCTGGAAATTTTCCGGAAAATTAAAAAATTAGTATGGAAAATTACGCTTGCTGACCTGTCTCTTGTCCCGCTAGGGGGGAGTATCAGTCGTCCGATCGAAATGAAATTCATATTTAAGGAATGTCCAAACTTCAGGGATTATAATAAGACACTTAATTCAATTCGCGCTGACATTCTCTAAATTTTGCCAATGGTTAAAATATGACGTAAATTTGCCAATTTTTTTGCTTTGTTTCAAAATTTGTTACTGAAAAAGTATGCAGTTCTAAACTTTCATCTTCCTTTATTGGCAAGCTGCAAGTGTCTTGATCGAAAAAAAAAATAGTCGAGAATGATATCACCAATATTTAGACCTAATTGAGGGAAGGAGTGGTGCCATGTTTAGCAAACAAATTTTCAAATTTTCCGGAAAATTTCCAGTAAAATATTTAAAAAAATATTTTTTTGAGTATTTCTTTCCGGCATAGACCACATCTGAGTAAAATTTTACCAAAACAAAAACAATAAATTTCTGTACGGATCCACCTTAATAATAAGCCTATGCTGGCTACTTCCTTGTGTGACTAAAACTGTGATGATCAAAACTTCCTTGGTTGATTGGAGATATTGTGTATTTGTATATATTGTGCTCTGTCAGTGAATGAAAGATTAGTTAAATGATGTGTGCATTAACCTGGTTTTTTTGTTAATTTCCTTGTGCTTGTAAGGTAATGTAGGTTGTAGTTATTACTTATTAGCCGATCTCTTTTTACACATTCCAATGCTGCCGAAAATTTTGGCTTTGACTTGGATTGTAAGGTAAAATATGGATTAATGAAGAAATGAACCTCAGACAGAGCTGGTAATTTCCTAAACGAATCATGCTGGAGAAGTGTTTTTCCGTCTGCATTAACTAGTTCTTCAAAGTGTGGAACAAACTCACTACTAGAAGATATATACGGCAATGTTTCTGCAAGTGCAATAATGTGTGATGTTGATACCGATCAGGTAACCACTGTATTTACAAATCTTTCACATACTCCTAAACCACTATTCACAAACTTTTTCTGTTTCTAATTCTGCAGCTTTGGGACAGTCACCGCCTTAGCTTCCAAAATAACAATAGGAAACCATGGTCTGAATAGTAAAACTGAATAGAGGTCCAGCCACATCAATGTCGTAAATAAGGATGCCAAACTACACATCCAGCGATGCAAAGCAACTCACCCATCGCGTTGGGCTTTGCCCACCGCGGTGGCGGCGGCGGTGGCGTCTTCCCTCCGGCGGCCAACACAAGCGGGCCGACGCGAGCGTCGCCGTTTGCCGCCGACACCGCGGGCGGCGACACCAGCAGCGCCGGACTGTCGCTGCCCGAACGGACCGTCGAACCGGGCGTGGGCGAAGCCGAGCACGTCAGGCTCAGTGTGTTGGGCGGCGTGGGGCGCGTGCGCGACACGTGGCTCGTTGTGATCTGCGTCGACGACGTCGTCACCACGAAGCCGCCCATGCCCGAAAGGCTGCTGGTAGGCGACGACGGGCTGCCCATCTCGACGGGGCTCGAGCCCTGTGCGGCGAGAGAAGGGGGTTGGCGCTCTGTCCGACGGCATACATCTTGGCAGATGGGTATGACACTGGGGCACTAAAAAGCTGATTGAGTAGCTATATGTTTTAGTAAGGCTAGAGTCTATAGCTGATAATTGTTTTTTGTATCCTGAACAGGTCAAAATGTAATAAATAACAGGAGGGCAAGTACTGCTGCTCTATCTTTCTCTTCTTCATTCAAAATGATTATCTTACTCAATCTAAATTAGTTTCAGATTTTATGGAAAGGAAAGGAAGTAAATAAAAAATCAGTAAAGGTAGAAGAGTATTTTCTCTTTGAAAAAGTGAAAATAACATTCCTGTTATTCCTGATTTTATTTCATCTCCCTCTTCCAATAATAATAATTATCTGTGACCCTGGTTCCACACTTGGTGGGTCAGGGGGTGGCTTTAAGGCCACCGGGTTCAAGGGCAACAGGGTTTTAATAATAGAACCGGCTTGCCAAGCCTGTCATTCTACCCATCCTCCTCCACACTTTCTGCTTCCGCCTTCTGTACCAAGGCTTTCCACACCTTTCGCTTATTCCACCACTGTTCGTCTGTTCTGTTCCTCTTCCAATAATAAATAAAAATGGCTATTACTCGTCTACATTCGACGACGGTTCTCGACTCACCTTGAAGGTGCTCATGATCCCGTGCGCCTGCTCCGCACAGAGCGGCGCGAGGTTCAGCACGATGGGGTCCACCGACTGGTCGGCGGTGGGCGTGCGCTCCCGGCTTCCGCCGCTCTGGTTGTTGTTGCCGGACCCGAAGCTGCTCAGGCTGCTGCCGCTCGACGGCGGGCTGTGGTTGCCGTCGCCGAAGCCGCGCTGCCGCAGCCCGTTCCCGACGTCCGCTTGCCGCTCCGGCTGCCGAGGGTTTGCCATCGGGTAGCGCCAGAACTCTGCGGGCGGGCGAGGGAGAGCGTTAGGTTCGCGTGCCGCCGTGTGTTATTTGCCACGCGTGAGGTTTGGTGTCGAATGTACCCTTCTGCCTGTTTGCAAAAGTTTTAAGATCTATCTATTTGTCTATTGCAATAATATTTGTCTCTTTGTCTTTTGCAAAGTAGATTTAACATATTTGCAGATACTACACCTTATGTTTATGATATTTTTTGATGTGCTAAAAGTCTTATCACATGGTGGGAAGGAGAGAGGTAGGTTGTGTACCTACTACTAACTTAACTTGAGATAAAGTTGTGTATACTCTCATTTTCCTTCCAATATAGTCATGCATTTATATCAAGAGGACTGTTTGTTACAATACAAATGAAAATAAAAAGCTTCTCATTTAACACGCAATAATTTAAATGTAGACTTGTTTTGATTGCTTTCAGGTAGGTTTGAGGTTGTTTTCAGATAGGTTTGCTTATTTTCCATCATTCCCTATCATTTTAGTTGTACTTTCACACTTTACTTCTCTCCCAATGTCTCACCTTGTCCGAGCAGCGCAAACGAAGAGAGTTGCTGACGATTCTTTGCATCCCGCATCGCCCGAGGAAGCGACAACTGCACGGGCAGCTCATCGCAACACTGGGCGTAGTGTGCGATCAGTGAAGGGATGCTCTCGAATCGGTTGTCCGAGCTCTCGAGACTCAGCTGGCCTTCGCACGACTGGATGAGATAGTGTTCGATGTACGGCCCTTTGCCCATCGGCAGGCGGACCGATATCGCCATCGTGTCTGGCTGGCTTGATTGTCGCACGACGAAGTTCTGCAAGAGAATGGCATGTGTGTTATAAATATGCATGGGGTAGTGGAGATTTGGCCGGTGCTATAAACCACTAACCAGTAAATGGTAAGCACAAGTATTCGACACTGGTATATTCTAATACGACTTTTAAACTTTCCAACCATCTTCTTACCATCCATAAACTAGATTTTAGATCAACCCCATGGTGTTAAAAAAACGTTAGATATGTTCTGCCTAAGTAAAATGTAACCTCATTCTGATAGAAGAGTTGAGTCTTAAAACTGCAGTGCTTAATTAACGTAGGAATGCTGAATACATATACAATGATAGCTACTTATTCTTTGAATCAAACGTCCCCGACCACTAACCCCACGATCTGTTCATGACGAATATGCGTAGAAGACTAATTTGACGGTTGATGTGACCACTCAGCCAGAACTATAGTTTGCTAGAACGTCCCAATAAAAAGGAAAAACCGTGAACCACCGTTTTTCTGCGTTTGAAAAAGGTTTGCTAACGTTCATTGACACTTATCAAATGAGCATAAACATCAGTATCAATAATAATTGCAACTCCTGATTTTTTATGGTATTTTGACCATGTATGTTTCTTTTAAAACGGTTCCATGACATTTCTAAATTTGTATTCTCATCCGCCAATATGATATACCATGTGTGGTTCATTCTTGGTATATGGCAAAAACGAGACTAAATCATTCAGTTTTATAGGATTACGAACACTTTTTAGCTAGCCTAGACTTTCTACAACATATATAATGACCAGAAATAATGAAGACAATCAAGTATTCAAAAGCAATTCACCTCATGAAAAATTCCCCTCTCTTGTCCCCATAATTACACGAAGAAGACGAACCACACTTATAGACTCATCCCAATGTCGTGCAAATTGCACCAGATGCAAATGAACCTTCACAAAAAAAAACTAAAGCTGCCAAGACACCCCGAAACCCGACCACCCTTCTACCACGGCCGCCACGTATCTCAGAGCCCGTATCGATCTCGCACCATCTAATTAGATCTGAAGAGCCATGTGAATAATAGATGCATTTAATTCTGCCGTTCGCCCGGCTGCGGTGCTTACCCCCTCCTCCTTGCCCTGCAGAAGGTGAAACGCCCCGGCGCGCTGGATTCCCGGCAAGAACCAGACCGGATGCGACCGGATGAGTCTCTCGACGAGGCCGATGTCGCAGGGGGTGTCGCTGCCGCTGTCGCCCGCGTCGGAGGACGCCGACGACGAGAAGTCAGAGTGCGGGTCCTGGGAAGGAAAATGTCGCGTTAGCGGATTGCGGAATTGTTTGCTGTAAAGGAGGGAACAGTAAAGAGGGGTCTGGAAAATGTAAATCTTTGTAGCAGATCCGTATCATATGAACTTGAAAGCTGTAGTGGCCACCAATTAGGCGTAATGATGCTTAACACTTGTGTGATAGCAAAGCTGGAAACCACCACGGAATTATTCGCCAAGCGAAATCACAATACACAGGCAGATCTTATATCCTGTTTTACCTGAAATAAATTTTAAGTAGTGAACAGGTTGAATGGTGGTCACCAATCCAATACTTGCACTCGGCTTGACGTTATTTAACCAATAGCTATATCGTCAAACATGCAGAGATATTTCCACGAGTGCAATCGGCGATAACAAAACTATACCAGCCCCAAATTCAAATCAGAGAGTTTGAAATCTTATCTTAAATCTGGGGCTATCGTGGATCGCCCCAACGTATAGGCCACTCATTTAGACTTTGGGAGGGTATTGAGAACGAGGATTCCGACCACGTAGCGCCCTGGAGCCCTAAAAGGGGTAGCCGTTACCAAACACAATTCAGTCAACATCGAGCTGTTTCGCGTTGAATTTGTGACTGTTGTATTTCACGCGCTTAGCTCCCGCGTTAGTAACTCGCAATAATGCAAGTGTAACTGTAAGCCGATAGGGAATCAGCAGATTACGAGTTATGGCTGCTGTTCGCGCATTTAAACACACGGCCGAGAGATACGTACAAATCTGGGCACGCAGGGGCGCGAAAATACGACGCAAAATATATCTCATCGCGTTACATAAAATGTATAAATATTCATGGAATGGCGAATTCTGTGTGGGCGGCGCAAAGGCAAAGCACACGCCGAGTTGAAATCTGCTCAAATGTGGCGCATTATTTGCATAGAATGTTTTAAACATCATTTTTGTTACTAAAGCTAAACGCACAGCGTGGGTGTTGGTTGCATGCTTAATATTGTAAACTTTCGATTTCGATGGTTTTTTTTGCGTAAAATTTTGTATTTGTCATTTCTGAGCTTTTGAACGCCAAAAACTGGTCGCGTATGTGATTCATTGTGCAAAAAAAACGTGATTGAAATTAATTTTTTACAGCCCATCAATGGAAAGGGATGAAAGGGCGCAGAAATGGGAATGAAAGCTTTGGTATCAGTCGGTAGTACGTGATATCTTGTACTATAGACTATATACCCAACATATATACCAAAATTGGGGGGCTCCAAAAGCAGACAATAGGTATTCTGCATCAGATGAGTCAAATGGCTTCCACAATAGGCGAGGATTTAGTCAGGATTATGCCATCATATTAGAGGGACTAACACGCGACAGTAAAAATAAATCCCCTGGCAGATTAAATATAATATTATGAAGCCCCTGTGAAAGCTCTTTGATAAAAGCCCGCGACTAAATACTATGCTAATTACGAGATTATAATATAGCACGCGGGGTGTGCATTATAGCAGTCAATGCGTGTGTATAGGAACGAGATTTACGAATTTACATGCGGAATTAACACACGTACCTATACGAAATCTGCAGCGAAAAGCGAGATAAATTTGACTAAAACATCCCAAATAGGTCATAATAATTCCGTAAGCGATTATTCAAAACACATTAATATATTTTAAAACAAGTACTTAATACGATATTTTAATGTGTAGAAATGCACGAAAAAGGGAAAAATATTGATAAAATAATCGAAGGCAAAGCAAATTCTATGCTAATTTACAGCAAATATAATACAAAAGAGTTTTACGCACAGATTCATCGTCATCAATTAATCAAATAATAATCCCCATTCAATTAAAACGAGCGTGCATTCTAAAATTCTTATCTCCTGCCCGGCACATGGACGAATAAAAGCACGATTAATCAGAGCCACCCTTGCCAGTGTAATTGACAGCCTGAGCGTCGCTGAACTTTGGCACACGTCTGTGAAGATCGGGTGAATTAAATATTCCAGTCACAAGGCGCCCGTCCATCCCCTGTGCTTTGTAAACCACGTGACAACGATTAATCAACAGATGTTTGTTTAGGTTGGTTCATGACAGCGTTCGCTAGACGATTTGAGAGCTGCGATTGCTGGAGAGGCCTCATGTACTTTAACTGAGAAATCATCAATTGATGGATTAAATCTGGTTCGGATGTACACCAAATTTGCTTCGGATTCAACTCTAGCTATTGCTACCAATTTTTTTATCTTTTGGAAAACATTGTTAACAGAGTGAATAATGATTCACTCTATTTAACAAGTTTTCCAAAAAAAAAAAATCAAAATTGTGTATAAAGAGTGTACAAAATAGAATTTTAAAAAGGAACTTTTTTCTACATGGCGTTAGGTCGGAGATTATATCCACGATTTCCAAACAAAACTAAAATATTCGTAAAGATGACGCAAATGAAAAGCTCCTGACTATTGCGCTGTGCCGTGGAAAGTGTTCTCAAGAATGTTAGGGTAATAGACGAAGTATAAAACTTAGGAGCTGGCAACTCTCTGTTTACCAAAGCGCTCTATTAAGAGGGCTGCACCAAACACAATGGAATGGATCCGACAGTGGTTGTTGCCCCAGTTAAATACATCCACGAATCTAATTAATCAAGATGACACGTACACAGACAGGCACTTTTGTTACTGTGAACTGCTCGGGAGGAAGTTCATCTCTCTACTTTGTTTACTTAACTATGCTGGCGAGGGCTAGCTACTCATGCAGAGAACGGAATGGGCGCTAAGGGTGGTGGAATTTAAATAATAGCGGGTAATAACATCAGAGCTCAGAGCTTTTGTTGGATACTCGGTCATTTGTAAGGTGAAGGGATGATTTAAGTTTAACTTGAATTATAGAAGCAAATTTGTGATGTATTAAAGAGTTCATTGCTCGTAGAAGAGATGTGCGTGCCCATAGTTTAAAATGAAATTTAAGAAAGTGGGTTCTAGGGGTTGAATGTCTAGCTTAATTTAGCTCTAGCTAAATTTAATTTAAAAAATTTTTAAGAAAATGTCTGAACGCAGAAATTCGATTTCAAACAACTCAATTTTTTTCTTTAGTATAAGAAAAATAAATCGTGCTGTTTTATATTATCTCCTATACCAACTATTTAATATCGATAAGTAATATTTTTTTAAGCGATATAAATTGTTCTTTTAACAAGCGCAAATACCTTCGTAAGTGAATTGGAATATCATTCCATAGTTGGAATGTCATTCCAATTAGCTTCTAGGTTCTAGACACCGTGGCTTTGAAAGCAAATAACAATGAACTCCGTGAGTTGGAAGTCCTAGCCTAGCGAAGAGTATAGGCTAGATTGCGGTCGGTGTGTGATATCAAATCAGGTGTATTTTAACATCCAACGCGTTAAAGAATGTCTCACGGCATTTGGTTGCAGCCTCTTGAGTATTGTTCCCAAACTGTTTCAACCGAATCTTAGTCTTTTCCAAACACTTAAATTTACTAACACCAAGATGCGCTTGAGTAGATATCAGTTACAACTATTTCTAGAGCATAGATGACACGTTCACTTTTATTTCAGATCTGAGAAACTGACAAAACACCGCGGTAACTCGTTCTGAATTGAAAACATCCGAAGACAACATCTACGGTCATGGAAACCGAAATAACTATTATTAACTGACACAAAAGGATCGAAAGGAATTCAATTATTTTTATGTTACATAGCATTTCGTAAGAAGATACATAAGTACCACAAAAAGATAGCGAAATAAATGACGCCCAATCATATAACCAATGTGATCGTTGACGCTTCACAAATAGTTGGATTCCAGTATTGGCAGGTTCGATTTGACGCTGATGGTCAGTGGCCAAGCCTCTATAAAGGAGAGGTCACGGACGGCTAATCCTCTTTGCGTGGGTGGATGGGGCCACACAGACCATTGTGTGTATTCTGCTTGAAGAAATCTATCGGGCGTGTAGGCCAATCAAGAACAACTATATGACCACGATTGTTTACTCCACATACATCACTGATAAGCAAATGCAGTGTGGCCAAGACAAAATTAGGTCACATTCTTAACTCAGTGGGGTACACGAATGTTTTCATGCCCTTGTGCGTGGGCCAAAAGCGGGTAGGCAGGTGAATGAATGGGCTCATGTTTAATTTAAACTTTGTAGGTGAAAATGGAATTTCATTAAGCAACATCTGATAAAAGCGACGGTCGTATCTGGATGCAGCGCGCTTTGGTCATTCAGTGGTCGATGGTCAATGGGATTATTGGATTTTTTTCCTAAAAGGCTGCGTATATATAGTGTAGGGACACCCACATGTTACAGGGTCTCTTGATTAAAACCCTTCCACTCGGATGGTCCCAGTGATGGGACGCAGCGAATGAAGTACACTATGTTCCAATAAACGACTCGAAAAAAAACGACGGTCAGCCGAAATTGACTACTTCAGAGGTATTGCCCGCCAAAGATGGCAACGACCTCTCATCCAGAGACAAAATCGTAAGCGAAGTGTACAAAATAAGTAGCATGGTCTGCTAAATTCTAAGAACTAATTGTTTTTTTTTCAGTCTATATAGTATACGTGTATTGTCAAGCAAAGAGATTGGTACGCAATTAGACTACATTTGATTAGATCTAAAACACCATTACGATTTTATTCCCGTGTCCAAGTTAGCAAGATTGGCTCCTGCAGAGGCAATCGCACGCCAAAATGTATCTCTGTTCTCTGTTGGCAAATTCGGAAATAGGAACTAATAGCCCTGTCCGTTTGTCTGTCTGCTGCCTGTTCTGTCCGTCCCACTTTAATGCTCACCCCTTCCCTCCACCCATCACCAGCCCAGAATGGGAGCAAAAGAGCGCGAAGACGCGAAAAGAACAAATCAGCTCCACTTTAATCTTACTTTCGTCGAGCAAGCGCTCTTCAAACGTGAACAGAACGGAAAAAAGGCAATCAAATTAAGTCCGAGACTGCAGCGTACCGTGCCGAAAGTCACAATTCTTCTTGGCTTTGAATCAAGGGTGCGGAAAAATAGTAATTATGGCTGAAGAAGAGTCGCACAGCCACTCGGGTCCGCGATCTGTTGCCCGTGCACCGATTCGTAGGCAAGCCCACATGTGTCGCGTGCCATATTGCATAAGAATATTACTTTTCTGAGAAGCCACGTTCAAATATTATCATACACACGAATGGAACATGCGTACGAAAATTTCGGAAGAAAATTGAGCTTTTCCGGGTCAAATATATTATTACCAGTTCTATAGTTATTAAATTCCTACACAGAAAACTCCATAAGATACTGCAACGTTTCTAAAAGAAATACTAATGATATCTGTGTTTCTTCGAGGAAGGTATAAAAGTAAATATAATATAGCTAAAAGATAAAAATGTAGATTCTTTTGATGTGATAAAACCTAAACGAAAAGCCGCTGCGGCTTTTTTGTCAAATCAAATCGAAAAGAATGGAAATCAGTGAGCTGTAACTGTCAGGAGGCATCCGCTCGATGATTTAGAACGGTCAAGATTTGCCAACGTTATGTCCCGGACCTGCTGTTGATTACTGCAGGTTTATCACCACAAAGATAATTGCAAGCTTGTCATCTTCCCCACAACCACCGACAGCAGATAATTTGCCCACGCCGAGACCTCGTTCCCGGATCTTATACTCAAGCAATCAAAAACCCCAAAGAGAAGTGACAAATACAGGCAAATGGTCACCGAAAGTTCGGATCGCATTCGGTGTCCACAACCAAAACAGGACGCGAGCGAGCGCCTTGCCGAAAAAGCGAATTCCAGTGGTCGTTTTCTGTTTGACACTTAATTAGACAGTTTTAGGACAAGTCGAGTTTCTAAGACAGGCGACAAGCGCTCGGGTCTGATGGCGAGACGCAGAGGAGTTGATTATCATCAAGAAAGCAAGGAATGTTGGTACTGGTACAGCAAGCAGCCTCTTCCCTTCCGGAGTAACCAGTTCCAAACAGACCAGGCCATATTCAGATCTTCCATATGTGTGAACAAAGAATTCGAGCTAGCAGTACTTTTTATTCTTTTTATTATCCTCTGATGGTTTATTAAAATGGGCGATAAGAACAGTTGATTGCTGCGGCAGTCGTTATATCACAAAGGAGGTGGTCTTAAATTTCGCTGCCCAGCCATTTAGTCAAATTATTTTTAGATTTACGAAACCCTCGAACTGACGTTGAAATATGTTAATCCATCCTTATTTTCATATTCGAATGCTGATCATATCTGGACGATCTTTAAAATGAAAACCGCTGCTAATTGTATGCATAAGTTGAAAACGGAGAGCCTACGCAAAGTTTTATTTAAACAAGGCAATTTTCCCTTTCTTTCCGATTACAAAAAGGCATTTCGTGCGCTCCGTGCTGCAACGCTCAATAGCGGCATGCCGTTTTGAATTAAATGTGAGATGCAGATGAGATGATTCGCTCGTCGGAAAAACTAGCATCGATCACAGAGCACGCACATGCAAGAATCCGCGATGGAGATTTCCACTGACTTTGATTAATCCCGCCGCTTGGAAAATAAGATTTGTGTTTACCATGAAAAAGACGCGTGCATTTGCAAGCCAATTTGTCTTACACTTGCATGCTGCGAATGTTGACGTGAAAATAATTGAAAGACACCCGTCCGATGATTCTCCTTGCCTTTTCAAACCCCTCGCGCAATCAGCTGCTCAAAGGGATGATATGCTAATTTTTTAGTTGGTCACGTAGCTTTTAGATTTTTTCTTGTTTGAATTTCTACGGAGGAAACAAGTTGAATTCACTCGGGGAGTTAGAATTCGGTTCGTTGGGGACACTGTTGACAATGTTGAGGGCAGAGAGTTGAGTTTGGTTGAAGAAGCCAGCATGGCGTCACCCTACTAGAATGTTTAGCATTGTTAGCTTAGAATTGCGTTTAACAATTTGGAAGTAATTTAAACTAGCGGATTCGGATAATGCTATACTACAGCTATTAAGCTAACCGATGTCATCAAGATGTGCTTTTCCCTTCCTGATGGAAATTGCAACCAGATCATAATGTCGTTCGTGCGATATCATGTTGCCGTTGGTTAAAATATTATGTTGTTCAGAAAATTTCTCCTTTGGAAAGATCCAATAGGGTTAAATTTGATAACTTTACACACCCGATTTTTGTTGGTCTTTTTTTCAAGCTCCAAGAAGTCGTATGATTTGTGGAAGGGGTGTATACTGATACAAAACCGTTATGCTTCATGTCATATAAATCGAATTGAGCGAACTGTAAGCAATAAGTCGCGACTTGGTTCTGGGAATGACTGCAATTTGTTGTGAGTCATCAGAGTCTAACAAGATTTGTATCCGATACAAAGAAAATAAAGAAAACCTTGGGAGAAAATGCACCCCAATCTAGCCCGAAAGCATGCGCCTCGTCAAATTTTCCACTTCTCTGCCACCCTTGCCTTCCTCAAGTTTCAACTTTTCCCCCTCGCGTCGGATTTCGTGACGACGAGACAACTTTTGTTGGCGTACATTCGTTCACAATTCGCATGAATATAAAAGAATACGATTTTATCATTCAAAACTGAAATATGGAAAATACAATGCCAGCACAAAATATCTCGTAGGACTATAGCAATTGGTTAATAATACGAAAACGTATATTCGCTCACAAAAAAGAACAGCCTAAATTGGAGTGAAACATGTTCCATTGATTTACCAGCATTGATTTCTTCAATGTCGTCATGAGATTTTATCAAGCAAATCACCCTAAAATCATTCGAGCGACGCGTTTCGCTAACTTGACGGAATCATTGCATTTTACGACACGTTTCTTCCACGTCAAATGCTTGCGTTTTCTATAAACACAACTGTACCCAATATCAATTTACCTTCTACATCGCTCTAGTAGCAGCAGCCGCAGAAGCAGCAGCGAGATGAAAATCCACTAATATTACATGGCTCTTTGCGAAACACTAACCAAATTACGACGTGATGAGATTTTCCCGAATTTATAAATCGACTTACGTGGCATAACATAAATCAAGCGATGTGGAAAATGACAAACGATTTCGTATCACATTTACGCGCAGACCTTTGGGAAGATTGCGTATAGGTACAGACAGGGTAATGCCGAGGCTTTATTGTAAGTGACTTACGACGGAATCCACTTCGAAAACTTCGTTCATTAAAACGATTTCATATAAATTGTTATTAGAGAACGATGAAGACCAATTTGGTTAGCAAGGAGCAAAATTCGAGATTTTTGATGAGCGTAACGAGCGTAGCGAGTGAAGCGAAATCTTCAATTACACTTTACTGCTAAAAAAATCCGGAATGTTTTTTTTTTTGTTTGTTTGTTTTTTTTTTTTTGTTTTTTTGTGTGTTTGTTCGCACGATTCCGGCCAAACGCCAAAACGGATTTTGATGGAAATTTCGGTGGACCTTCGTTTTCTCTGAACTTAGATCTGCCACGTTTTTGAAGCAATTCGGACGAGTAAATTTTATGTTATTAAGTTTTTACGAAATTTTTCAGTTTTTCCAAAACACGTTTTGCACTCTAGAGGCCAAGAATCTGCATATAATTTGACGAAACTTTCCAGATAGGTTGGCCCCTACGATTTAATGTTTGTGTACAAATTTCATTGTTGTATGTTTAGCGCTTTTCTTGGAAATGGCGCTTTTATGACGCTTTTTTGGCGATTATGCAGTTTTTTGCAACTAAATCAACTTTATCTTCAACCGATTTTGACAAAATTTACTGTGTACATTATAAATCGTAAAAAGAAGATACTGTGTTAATTTCAAGCAAATCAATTGAGTAGTTTTTCTTTAAATCGATTTTTAAGTTTTGAAATATTCAGTGTCATTGAGAAAGCTGCTTACTTAACACCGAACATTATAAATTGATCATAAAAGCCTCTAGGCTATGCGCACGCGCAATATAATCGCGTTGTGGGTGAGCGTAAATATTACGCTCATCCACAACACGATTATATGAGTGTTCGCATAGCCTAGTAAGTAGATAATGGACCTGCCTTCAAAAATCAATCTCGTCCCTTGTGGCGTTTCTGCCTCTTCTTCCGTGACATGCTGTTAAGTGACTCGAGATAAAAGCCTACGCAGATCTTTCTAAGACGCCTCCGGAATCACTCTCGAAATGGACCACGAATACCCATCACAGATCCGCTCATAGACAAAAATGAAAGTGACAGACACCAGCTTTTGCAGCAATTAAGAAAATCTTCCGAAAATATAATCACGGTAATTTTCAGCTCGAAGGAAACACAGATGGCGTGAGAAAATCAATAATCGAAATAAAAATATGTGTCATTATCGTCGAAGTCGTTGATGTATCCGGTGCACAACACTTTCCTTCTTCATCCCGAACGATCTTGCATGATTTGATTGTATACTTTATTTGATCATCTCATGAACTTGCCAACCAACACGAAACAAAAGCCTGGTTTTCAACTTCTCCACAGCATCGGAGTAAACGAGGGTGGTGGGAACAACAAAGTTAGAGGAGTGATCGTTACGAAAAACATTGGAATGTTTTGAAACTTTGTAACGATTGAGTTGTACAATTAAATACTTTTAATCCGAAACTCCATACATTGGTGACCTCAACCACACAATACAGGGTCACCGACCAGCCAAATTGCACGTGAGTCGCGAAATTATGTCAATTCACAAAAAAAACGCATTTGAAAATAAAATCCTGCCAATACACAATTGAATCAAAAATCTATCAAAATGACGTCATGATACCCACTCGCTAAAGCCAGGAAGAGCAATTCGGGTTCTGACTTCCCTATCTTCCTATGTTATTTTGCAGAGCTAATTAATATTTTTTCCAAACTGCTAGTCCGTCCAGTGCGGTATCTGATGTCAATTTTTCTCAGAGTGAAATAGATCTATTCGCGGTAAAACGCCAAATCAGCATCCGGTCTCACCTGGTCCAGACTGTCCGCACTGCCGTTGACGTCGAGCAGCCGGAAGTGCGCGAGATCGCCGATGATGGCGTTGTGGTTGGCGGGCGCATCGCAGATGTCCCCCTGGGCGTCGAGCAGGGCGTCGTCGGCGCCCTTCGTCAAGGTCACCGGCGACGATTGGCGCAGCCGGTGGGATGAGAAGTCGGGCGCCATACCCTGCATGTAGGGCTCGAGGAACGCATCCCCCCTGCGAAGACAAGGAAATGCAAGGGTTAGTGTTGTCCTGAGATGCCATTCTGCGGTTCTGGAATTTTCATTTGATTGTGACCCTTGTGTGGGTCCTAACGCGTTCGTGGCACACACTTTAGCACAGTAGTAGATGTGAAAGTGCGACTGGTAGGACGATTGACGTGTCATTGAAATTTTGATAACCTAGTATTCGAATGTCATAAATTTAAAAACGGTTCCACAGTTGATTTTTTGTCATAAAACTAAAAACAGCATGAAATTTGCCGATATGAAAGTCAATTGGTCTGGCTAATGGTTCACTTGCGTTCAACATTAATAGCAGCATAGCAGGCACCTTTTAAACAACCTGATGTCCAGTTTTGAAGGTGTTATTGATACAAGTAATTGACACTCCAGAACAAAATAAATATGTTTTTAGTGGGAAACCTCTCATCCATTGCTGCTGATAGCTTCTTCAACTACTTGTTTGGATACTAAAGAATGAAAATATTGCGAGACAGGAAAGTAGATTTCCTCTAGTCTAGAGTGTAGACGTCCAACTGCCTTGTGTGCATTTATGCGTGGAGTATGTGTGTTAGCGCGACTTTGGTCCACGTGAAAAAAAGTTTCCTCGCAATAAAAAGACAGACGTTTACACATAAAATCAAACGGATATTCTCTTCCTTCCTCGAACAAATCTCTGCCTCCGGTCCCAAGACAATGTATGATGCAAATACGACGTCCATTAATTTTCTGTCTGCTAAAAACCGTAAAAAAAACAATCGCGTTTGCAAGTATCGCATGCAAGCACCTCGGTGGCAACAATCTAGTGCCGACCCCGTGGTCAAATGCAGGGCGTTCGGTCTCTTCTTAGGTCGTGCGTCCGTCCAACAAAAACCAACTCATTCAATTTAGCTACTCGCACGGTGCTGGACGTCCACTGAATTATTTTCGACCCTGTACAAGCCGGTAGGAGCATTCCTTGCTGCGAATGCTGGCTGCAGCAAGCAGTGCTTGACCGCACTCGGCTACTGAACCGACTGAATAATATATTATCGTAGCTCCGAAATACATGTGCTATAGGGCATGTAATTTTGCCCGGGAATACTATTCTCAAGTTGTCCGGCTCCCTAATCAATTACAAGTCGGAGGCAAGAAAAACTTACTTGCGTCTCAATGCTTCGACGCATGATAAATAAATCGTTGCTCGCAAGTTGCCAATGCGCGTTTTTATTTTCAAATAATTCACTCATACGCCGACAACTCTGTCGATACAACCGTTAGGAAAATAAGATAATAAAAGATTGTATTCACGAGTTGATTCCGACATGATGATATGTCTCTCAGTCGCACACACTTGGCCTTCGTGGATAATCTTAGTCCGGTGTCGACAATGGATTTCAATTACATTGTGTTCCAATCACCAAGACGTTGAGATCTGATACGACGCACTAGGCGTTGCCATAGATAAAAATGCAACAGACATGCATTTAAAAGTGTACTCTCGTTAACGGTATACGTTAGTCACAGTGAACTTAGCAATTAGGTCGCTTTTTTTGTTGATATGCGATAGGGAACATCATTTTGAAAGCTAAAATGTAGTGCGCGGGTGGCATTGAATTTGAAATTAGGCGCAGTTTGTGTGCGGCTGACGTTCGAAGTGACCCCAGACAGGGAATTGAATGTCAAGCCACACATATGGTCGAAAAGCCCCACAGACAGACAGCCGGGGTCTTGAATAAGGTTTCAGAAGATTAAATTAAATAACAAAAAAGTTGCACTGTATATAAATATATATATATATAAGTAGCACGTATTAATCTATAAGCTGTGCGTCGATCGGGATTTGAATTAGTGTCTCCCTGCAGCATGCAATTAGGTCGATAATTAGACGTGCTAGGAGATCGTAGAAGTGCTGGCAGTAACAAAAGCTTGAGATTAAAATTGAAAAAAAAATTATTGCAGGTATAATCTTGGCTTGATCGAATTAGTGTGGTTATTGGTTTCGAAGGCAAGACATTGTCCTTGGCACTGGCTGCTGAGAGATCGTGCACCGAGAAGAATTCAAAAATCATTTAAGACCAATAGAGATAGTGAAGGAAGACGAGATGGACCAGGAGCAGGTTACATAAAACTGATTAAAACCACGGCTAACATGTTTATATGGCAGGATGTTAAAGCTATACGAGCTGGGTTTTAAGCACAATTTAAGTGTTGCACAAAAGGCGGATGCAAAGATGGCAGATGCACTTAAAATAAACGGTGCTTCCCAATCGATAAATAAAGAAGATAAAATTTTAACTCCCAATGCAAAAATCACTCCCTTTCACTGCAGACAACGAGCGTGCGACTTTCTAAACGTTCGTATACCGCAAGGAATTAGTACAACTGGTCCCTTCCTTGGCATTCTCACCCCTTTCCTACACCCCATTTCGGTTATCGCCCTTCCACTCATTGCTTGACGACGATTTCATCGAGATTTTGGCAGCGTGCCTTTTCTCGCACTCCGCAGCAAAGTAACCATAGAAACACAACCGCCACAGCATCCCTGGGAGATCATGAACGCTATTGGCACACAACAGCGCGCTCCCAAGTGAACGCTATGCCGCCGCGACAAGTGGAAATTGTAACCAACTGTTTCGCTATTGGATTCAGCTAGATCAATAATGGACGAGTACGATGAGGTGGTTCCTTTCGGTTTTTATCGGCGAGGAACTAAACGCTTTTTAATACCCTCGTTCGATCAAGCAACGCGTTTTGAAATTGAAAAGACGTCTGGCGGCGAGATGGAAGAGGCCAAGGAAGCTGGATGCTGTGTGTATGTAGTGGAGTGGCACATGATGCGATCGGAAAATTGATAATCGAGTTCTTTCTTTTTTTATGAGGTAATAAAGAAAACGAAGTCGTTTGTAAACGTTGATTACTGAGAATGCCACAGAAATGTAAAGAAGTTGGACTTTTTGATAGAAAATACTGGTCGTGTCTACACATTTAATAGCGTTCATAAAGCGCCAACTTACTCCCCCCTTCCTTGTTGCATTCATTATCAAAAAGTTATGTCCTTTTTCACAGCATTAAAAATAAATCGTTAAAACGAACGAAACCAATTTGAATGAGAAAGATTTTTACTACACCTCGTACGGATCTGCTTAGCCGCGCGTTCATGTTATAACCCCATCGCAAGACAGAAACCCTACACAACCAGGAAGACAGTTTGAATTCGGCTCACAGCTGAGCGAGCTAGGAACTTTGCGTCCCCATCTCACCATGGCTACCCCTTGTACACAGCAAATGCACGTGGCCAGACCTAGAGCGTGGAGTTTCCATTTAATCTTTTCTTAAGCAGAGTTCCGACCCTGAGAGAGAGATTACATTGAATAGCGTCGCGACGCCCCGGGCACGGCGAGGGGACGCCGTCGGATGGAGGAAACAGTCGCTGCTCTCTTGCGGCTGCTGCATCCGAGACATTGGCAATTTTCTAGCAACCTCTTTGTCTTCGAAGCGGCATGACGCATCACGGGTATATTGGAAATGTTACGCATGCAGTTTTGGGTCGTATTGAAATAATGACTATGCAAGTGCAACGGATGTAATAACCACTTAAGTTCATTTCGCTACGCTGCATTGGAACATACAATATATGTATAGTGTGGTTGAAGAAGATACGGACTCGTATCCAATCTTTAACTTGTGTTTGCTTGTTACACGTACCTAAACAGTAAACTCTAAGTAAAGTAGGTATACCTGAGGCAGAATGTATTAGATACGTCTCACACTCAAGATCCCGTCTGCACTTTTAGAACATTTGAATAATTACAAGTACCAATAGGTAAGAGACGAAATAAAGTGTTAGTAGGTCGGCAAACATCACCGCAATTGAGTGCTGCTGCCTTGCTTCGCTCCTCTGCAATTGCCACACTCTACTTTGTCTCAAGCACCAACATTTATTTGACTTTACACTCAAAACAATCTGATTTCCTTTCCATGCTCTCAGCTCAAACACACAACGCAAAACGATGTGTTCCATTTCACACAAATAGGTTAAACAAACACAGACGCCCAGCCTAAATAACACCAATCTATCTGACTTATTCACATTCCACTCCCACTGACTGTGGTGATGTTTCAATAAAAGCCACCCCTGCCACCCCCAGCGCTAGTCACCCCCAAACCCGGGGCCTCACGGGGTGCAGCGTAGACGCCGTGTCTTGTATGTATCTTTCCGCTTGAAAACGACTGCGAAAGCCGAGGCAGTACATCAGAGATGACACCGAGACTATTATACAGCTCCCCACGCAGCATCTTCCACGCTTCCAGCCCCAGGGAATGAAAACTCTTCCAGCGTGCAAACGCGAGCTCATGTGAACTGCACAGCTCCGAGCACTAGACTAGCGGGACTCGCGCTATGAGAGCAGGGAATGTTTCCAAAAGAAAAATCAGGCTCCCCCAATGGCGCTATAACATTACCGGGGCATATGCAAAGTGCAAACCCACATACATGGCGTGAGGTCAAAGGGATTGTGATGGAATGGGACATTATGGAGATGATAATGTTCGTTGTAGGATGACTAGAATGGGTAGACACTAGAAGGTATATAGTTCCATATTTACTGACGCGGGTGAACCGGGTTAAACTGGAGTACAGCGCTTATATATATATATATATGCGAATGTGTTTGACACCTTTTACCTTTGTGCTCTTGCAGTGCTATATACAGAGAGGGTTGCTAAATGGTGGAGAGCGATTTAATGTAGTGGTGGAAGTGGATGGCTGATGCGATGTGAATGGATTATGGTTGGTAATGCGACTGGTGCCAAGATTGTTAAGTCGAGCATTTTGGTTTACTTTTGTGGCACGCGAGAGGATTGATTTATCGAATGTCACGGACTGAATAATTAGCAATTTTGTTTTGATATATCGAGGTGATTTGTTCGAGTATGCGCGGCTATACGTAGTGTGTGTTACACATAAATAGGAAACACAGAACGCATTTTCCGGGCTCGAGAATTAATTGGAAAGTCACTGATCGATCAGTCACGTGTGTCAAATCATTCAATCAACTGGAATGAGTTTCACGAAATAAAAAAAAAAACGGGGGAAAACTTTCACGCAAAATCAGCTAGAAATCTTTTCAATATTTTTTAAAGATATTTATACGAAAAAAAAGGCATAAATTTTAACTCCCCGTTTTTCTTTTAGTATGTATTTTCCGGTTTCCGAAGAGAATTTATTATCTGTGAGGGGAATGAAACAATTGGTTTTCTACAATATCGGATAATCGTAGTCGGGGCAAGGGTGTGTGTGTGTGCGTGTGAAAACTCTCATCCTCGACCGTTTCCCCCGAATTGTCCCTTCACAGACAAAATCGCGCCGATTTCGCCTGACAAACTACTTTGATATGTCTCAACTGCAATAAGAGCCAGTCATTCGGCACACTAATTCAGTCATTTCGTCCCCCGAAAGAAGACAAAATCACGAGTTCCACGTCTAATCTTAGTACCCAGACCCAACCCTCCAGCGTCATAAGGCCAAGCAGAAAACCGTCATCGGGGCCGCACGTTGACAAAATAGTTTCTACAAATAAGCCACATTCCGGGATCGAAATCCGTAAAAAAGGGCGCAATCATCGAGAACATTTCCACCAAAGCACCGCGCTAGGCGTCGTTGCTTGCCGAACAAACATCTTCACTGTTGAAATACGAGACTTTTCATCCAGAACACAGAAGTGAGTACCACCCATGAGCAGTCTAATGCTGCCTCCAGTGTCGCTATCAAAATCTTTTAGCTTTGATCAGCGCAGAAGTCATGCGGACAAAGGGAAATGTCTCTCGAGTATCTGTAGATCTTAAATAATCAATTGAAACGGAATTCGCGACCTTAAAATTGGATTCGAGGCTTATGAGGATATATTCTTTGGCCTATATTAACAATTTATGGCATTGGCAAGTGGTTTTGTAACACTGCTCAATTGGATTTGTCGTTAACATGTCATGGCACTAATACGAATCCTAAGGCTAATTATTTTACTTCATCATTCAACTGTTCGGCATGCTAAATGACAAAACAAATTTGCAACTGTAAAGAAAGAAAAAGTCGTGATTGTCTAGAAGCGCGCGGCTTTGTGGAAGAAAATAAGATGCGCGAGGCAAGTTTTCATCGGCGCGGCTCGCCGTTGTTGTGGGCAACAAGAAAAGGGCGGGTCCCGCTCGTCTCAAGTGCTACGGAGAAAAGACAGGAGCAACTCAACTGCTGTAAAACGTCTTCTGTTCGCGACTAGAATGTGACCACAGCGCTCGATGCCATGGGTTATTAAACTCGCGTAGAGATAGGAGATGGGAACTCGCTTGGTGAATCAATCAGAGCCAGATATCTTCAGCTGTATTATAAGCGGTGGGTAAGACAAGAGTTATATTAGGCTCGCATTTATAGCGACCGAGATTCGTAAGTGCATTTCAGATATTTATAGATGTGTAGTTTGATTGCGATAAAGCGATAAGTGTGCAGATGAATTGCAGACTGCAGCGAATCTGCACCGGCACGTTTTCAAACGGCTAGGAGACACGCGAAGATTAGCAAGAAAAACTCTGCGAAACGAATTGCGAATTCAGATTGTAAAACTAAGACAAGTTAGTCTGAAAGATCAGCGCCGCAGCAAAAAAAAAATATATAGACTGGTTATGCCAATTTTTACTGGTTCGAAAACGATCCACGAAATCCTTGAAATTGCAAAATGCAACAGAACCAGCAACGTGCAGAGAGTGTATGTAATTGAAGTGATGACGGTCTAGTCTCGCACGAAAATAAAACTGAGAACCGATATTAAATCTCGTGTTGTGGACACGAATTGCGCATGCTAGAATAATCGGACATTCAGTAAACAAATTATTCTCTAAAAGGACAGCTAATTGACAATCAGAGCCAGGAAATATTCAGAGCACCTGCTTTTTTTCCCATCTAGTCAGTTTTCTTCACAAACAAAAAAAAGCGCCGCTCCAGCTCTCGGTGTTTTAATTCCATATCAGATGATCCAATTTAATCTCGTACAAAGGCCCGATGCAATTTTCCCTGGTATGGTAACTTAACACTAGGTAATGTCTCAGGTTTATAATTTGAAGAGTCCCCATCTCACCAGTTAATTAATACATGGCTATTCGAGGCGGCCAATTTAGCTAGCTGGTCTATTTGCATAATGGAAATCAAGCGCCAAACCCTCGACCAAGCGCCAGTGAGAGGAGAATTGGAAAATTAGGGAGACTAAATTGTCACTTGGTTCACTCCCCGCAATGGAGATGACATGCCACGTCTTGCTATGTAAAATTTCTTGACGATGATAGGTATAATTTTCAATTCTCTTTCTTTCTATTGCTGTAGTATAAATAATGTACGACGATTGTGATAAGTAAGCTGCACAAAAATCAAGAAGAAGCTACAGGATTTTCTCGGTGCACCGAGCAAAATTTTACTTTGCAGCAACTTGACTGCTCATGGGTGGTACTCACTTCTGTGTTCTGGATGAATAATGTTGATGTATGTTTGATTAAACAAGCGGCCGTCAAGGCTTCTATACCGGAACCATCAGCAATCTAGGCATCCCATGGGAAGACAACGACGTAATCTTGGTGCTAAGTCGCTTGTGTCATGAAACTTGCTTGATTAGTTTATAATTGAAGCGGGGGATATTTTAAAGATGGAAGGAAGTTACCCGTGAATAATGAATTTAAATGTTTGGGCGGTGGAAAGTTATTTTACGGGCTAGAAGAAAATCAACGAGTTCTATCGTTTCCTATTTTCACGTTTGGAAAACGATGTTGGCTGTCATTATCAGGCTAGAACATTGGAATTGACAAAAAAATGATAACCATCAGTTTTCATATACTTTCTACTTTTTTACCTTGTACAAAATTGATTTTAATTAGGGCGTAGTGGACTTTGATGTTTTAAAATACACACACTGACAAAAATTACTGCTTTCGTATTAATGATACGCGTATCACTCATCAGTTCTGGCTCCATCCGAATAATGCGTACAAGAGAAGTGCGTCAACGCACTATTTCCTGTGACCAGTCACAGCCAACTGAACATTATGGCTGTTGAACTGTTGAACGATGAACCAATTATCAGACTGTATAATCATTCTTCTAACTGGCGGTTTCTTCGTAAATCAGAAATAATTACACGCTTTTTTTTGCTGTGATTTTCCTGAATAATTCATATACGGTCATAATCTCCGCTTACTGGTACCTATATAGAGGAATAATAGTTGTGTCAGTAATACAGGCCATGCGTTTTAAATGCCAACAATTCGATCAGCCCTGTTCTGCTCGTTTCTGATCAGGTTGTACTTGTAATCACACTTTCTGGGCCACAGGAAGTATACGACTCGACGCCGATTTTCGTAACAGAATTATCTGATTCCAATCGAAGGTGACGAGAGCCGAGGCAAGATTTATAGGTACGAATTGCTCGGAAGTTCCCATCCAATCTATATGCTTGATATCAAAACGCCGGCTATAAACCAGCCCCATCATTTGCCGGCACAATCCTATAGAATTAAAAACTAGATAAAAAAAAAGTTTAACATAAAAAAGGTATAGCAGAAGTAGCAGTATATACTCAGAACAATCTCGAAAAAATCAAAGTTTAAGAGTAAATTACACACATCAACCATTCAGTAGCTTCCCTTTGTTTGTTTCTGGGCCACGGAAACGAAATCAGTAACCACATTTAGTATCCACTATCCACCGTCATCAGAAAAGGGAACGTGTAGCAAAATTGAATGATAGCCGACATTTTGATTCGGTCCGTAATCACGCACCTACCGTTATGTGCGCGAATATTGATGGATTAATAACAAGCTAGAGGTAATAAAGCATGGATAATACAGCCAGTTGCAGCAGTGAAAGTTGTATGCAAATCTGCTATTCTGCATGCTGGGATGCAGATTCAAGGCTTGTTTTATTAAATGCAATACTGTGATTTGTGTGTGCGTTCGATTTTCAAGTTAAAACAAGTAGATTTTACGTCCGATGGTGAACGGAGATAGAAACACGAATGCCACGTCATGTGTACTTGCAGTCCGAATAAGATGTTGATTATGATTCTAATGCACTATTTTTTCGACGCGTTATTCACATAAATCAAACTACAGGTATACTGTGCCACTGTCAATTTCCTGACGTGTTTTATTGCAAACCAAGCGCAGAGTTTGGCTCGAAGTTAAATGATTTTTTAAACGTCTTACATAGAGACTGGGCGCTGGTCATTGCAGGTGGCAGGATGGCTTTCGATTAGCATGCTAATACGACAGTTAATGAAATTAAAATGGAGAAAACAAATTAGCTAATACACACGATGGTTGACTTATTTGGCCAACAACAATTCGCGTATCCAATTTAGGTGTTGCATCGAAATGGACATGACTGGCAGCATCGTCATTTCCTTAACATACAGAGGGCTAGGCGATTTTCCTACATTTCACGTGCCCACATATCCTTCAAATCGTATCCAAGCGAATGAGTGACTTTAACGCAACGGTTATTTAAAATATTTTACTGGTATAGGTACATATTAACGATGCAGTTTCTGTCTTTTTGTTTATCAAGTAAAAGTGAATCAACGGATCAAAAGAAAATCATGAGTTCATTGCATCTAAAATTAGATAAGGTGTATTTTACAGATTTACCGGCTTGGAGGTATAGTAAAATTAACAAAAAAACGAATGTTTGACTATCTGAAAAGAAAATTCCTGGGGAACGTCGCTCTCCCGTTCACGGCTTACCACAAAATATTAGCTATACAAGCAACAGAACAGTCAAAATTCCACTTAAATGTCTGTCATTTTTCAGGAGACATCCCATTTAATTCCTTTCAGCTTCCTAGTCACGTGTGACAACATTCGCCAAAAAAACACCGGTATTTTCGGCGCACCAGCAAACAGGTGCGCAAGCCGAATGGACCGGAAAGAGTTGTACGTACCACGGAGCGCGTCAACACTCTACTGACTCTACCGGAAGTTCACTCCGGTACCGATGAGGGCCACGTAGGGCCGTGTCCTTCTGCCAAAGAACGGTGCGAGCGGCAAAAGGCACTGACATTGACGTGCCGAATTCGATTTGAACACAATTTGCATCCTTGGGAAATGAAAACCCGGCGAACCATTAGTAACCATCGAGATGGATTAAATCGATGATCACGTTCGCGAGTGTTGCTAATGGCTTGTTGCTTGTTCGTCTCCTCAGGAGATGATTTATAAAGTGCAAGTTTTTTTTTCTTACAGCCACTGGCCAATCTGTTATCAGGAAGTCCACTTAGGAGCTTAAATATCAAGCTACCATATGTGGCCCAGATGAAAAAGCTAAGTCGCAGTATAGCAAGAATGAAAAAATTCACCACAACAAAATCAGTTATTAATTTGGATGCGAATTACCAGAACCCGAATCTGAAGCATGTTATTCAATCAACTCTGACATTCTAGAATGCTTTTCATAATTTTCTTACTGCAATATGCGCCAACTTATGGTTCTTCTACATTCTCTTCTAAATGGAGATCATCAAAATTAAATGCTGAATGAAAACTAAACCAGGCTGAAAAATATTAAATTTCAATAATCAGTCTTGGTCATGGTCGTATCACAATCAAAATCAGTGCAACGACCACCAATTTGCATTCCGATGTTAACACCAGGCGACGGCATCTCCACGCCATGCCCATAATTGGTCGTAATGAGACAAAATGCCCGCGATAACGCATCGTGTGTGCTTGGTAAGAACCACGCTGAGTGAATCCAATCACAATCAATTGCTTTAGCAGCCAATCCACGTAGTTTCTCTCGTCCGAACGCGTGAGGCTACTGCACAAGCGGACATTCGGCAAGCCAAGTACACGGCGTCGACTGTTTTATACTGTCATGCTCCAGACAAGTTCAAAATCACTGTGTTTACCAGGAAAGTTCACTTTTCACATAAAAGTGAAAAGAAAAATCGCGTGTCGAGAACACTCGAACTGGCGACAAATTCCATGTTTTCTTGACGTAGGCGTTAACTCACGTCATCCGTCCTTTTGGGCGCCCATGATTAAAAGAAAGTGAAACCATGAAATTAAAATTATACAGAAAAATAAAGATAACTTAACACAAAGCAAACGCAATTAAAAAAAAACAACATGACACAGAAAATAAGTGATAAAAGACGATAAAAATCTGCCGGCTTAGCGGACAAAAGCGAAGATCGAAACTATAGGAAAGCCCTGGCAACAATCGGCAGTTAATCCATTTGACACCAATACCAACACGACTGGCGCATCGAGGAAAGCACCACCATCTTAATCTTCGCGCCATCGACACTCTTCCCTGCATTCCTGACCTCAAATTGACCCCCTCCATCCCGACTTATATCCAGAGAGACAGTGTGTCACAAGAAGCAATATCCTCCCATGCGTTCAATGCCACATCACGCGGCAGCCTAGATGAATATTCACGAATCAAATCCCTATTGTTTCCATGGAGTGCATTGCCCGCACTTGAGAAATGCACCGACACATACCTACATGCATATATACAGTGCACATGACGACATAATCGCTGCAAGCAAACACATGCTGAAACCATCAAACTATGTAACATCAATGTATACAGCTGCATGGAGTATACAGTACAGACGTAATGTGCGTACTAGCATACAGTGTTAATGATCAACTGGTAGAATAGTAAGTACATGCTCGATTACATGTGCTAAGCAATGCTAATTGATCACTTTCACCCTCTCTCTCTTGAGCAGAGGAATATAACAGAGTGATTATATTAGTGCGTCTATTGTGCTGTGTCAATGGGGATGCGTGGTACGCATCGGCATAGGTGTGTGTAATTGCGATTGTGGGTTTGGATTAATTTATATTTGGAATGCGGTTATCACTGTAGGTACGGTGCGTCGTGGTTTTGGAATTGCGATGCGTAACAGCGGCAAAGACAATGGGATTGTTGCGTTTCTTTTTTTTCTGTTTTGGAATTAATTAGATAAGTGGTTGTATGTTAGCTAATCTGTAGCCTGCCAAGTTTGTCGAAGAAAACATGCATATAAGGAACTTGGTTTACTAACGCTCTGTTAAAAACTTGTTGGTAATCTGCCAGGGGTAATCTGATGCCAGTTAACAGCTGATTAGCATATAGTAGGTAACTTTACAAAAAAGTTATTAACGTCTGATTTTCAATTGGCAGTTAGTTAAAGGACCAACAGTCAGTTGTCTTGTGTTTTTTCAATCAGTTCAAACCCGAGCTAACGTTTAGTGAAAAAACTGGACCTGCGTTTGCGACTAATATCATTGGATTGAAAATAATTAAATGACAACCCATGTATCTGATCTGAAGGACCATAGAATGAGTCTAAAATGGTCTTCAATCAATCCACAAACACCCACAAATAAAAAATTAAGTCACCGGGTTCTAAATAACTGAATCACATATATACTGGTCCATGAAATTGACCAAGTTTCAGCAATTCACTCCGTAGTAAATTGAAAAAAGCATTTAGTTTTGAATTACGGACCGCTATGGCAGCCAAAAAAAAAAGCCCACACATTTGCAGCGCCGGAATTCACTCTCTGCAAGTGCAAATCATCTCGATCATCACGCAGTCGAGAAACTAATTTTTCCCACTGCTCCGTCAGCCTGTCCGAGCCATCTGCGCCGTCGGACAGTTGCAATAACGCAGCGTTGAACGGCTGTCAGTGACAGTGACAGTGACAGTGACAGGACAGTCGGCCAACACGGTCAGTGCTATAAGTAATCAACGCTTTGCTTTTCGTAGTTTCCTCTCTATTGCCGGAAAACAATTATAGTCTCAGCGCTGCGCAATCTCGTGCACTCGACCAATCCAGGTGCGATGCATGCGATGCAACAACTAAGTGTTCGGGCCTTGGTTCTGGCAGGGCTTTCAAAATCTGGCGAAAAACTTAATTGGCTGCAGATTAACAAGCAGAAACCACAAAACGTGAATTTTTAAGATTGTGGTCGTATTTTTCCTGGTCGGTATATTTATACCGATTGCTACAGACCAATTTTTCAGAGAAAAGTAAGTCGACGTTTCGGTAATTATTGCAAATCAGTATTCCTGGAGATGATAGGCCGCGTTCTGAATTCATTGGGTCCTTTTCAGTACCACCAAACTCCTCACATCAGCACAAACTGAGAAACCATCCACTACATATTGCAAAATTGTTTCAATTTTTCGGTGTACTGAGTTTGAAACATGATATACCAACCCGTTAATAGCGTCTGAATGCTGAACAGCATATTTTTTATTTGAACACGATTCATTGACTCTATAGCCAATTTAGTTTAAAATAAACCACCTTATACTTTGATATATATTTTTTTTGATATGAGGCCGCGTAGACGCTGATCCTGTGCTAGGACTATTACTCACTATTAACCTTTCACTTTGTATGCTGCCGGTGAACTGACACCGACAGCGTCGTCAGACACATGGCGCTACTGGAAAATTGTAATTTGCCCACGAGAAACCAACACAGAAAAACTTGAAAGATAGCCATACGGAGCGGAAAATTGGTTTTTTAGAGCTCAGAAAATTTGGAGTTAATAAACTTCACAATGCTGAACTCAAATACAAAACCTTGGAACGGAGATACGAAACAAAAACACTGTTTTGACGAGACGGCGTATATCTTTCGATGGTAAAATCGAATTCAGAATAGCGTAATGATTATAAGAAAATACACGCGATCACATGCCTTTACTGCTGCATGAAGTGTATCTGATTGCTATATCTTCGACTTCGAGTCAATTATGTTTTATTTATTTGCTATCGTTTCAGCGAGCTATGACTTGCCCTTGTACTTCTACATAATTCATATCACATTACCACCCCTTGAATTGTTGCAGCACGCTCGACGAGCCGTCATTATGCGCCCCGTCTGTATTTCGTATCGACAAGGGCGGTAGCAGCCCCGAAAGCAGCGCCCGAAAGCAGCTTATCCTTGATCCCAATACATTGACAACACTGTGATAGACTATCAAATCCTATCATTTGTTCAAAACCTATACGAGTGTCTACTATATATATATATAGAGAGAGAACACCTCGATACATATGGCGTTAGACATGACATATCCCATTTCGTGACATTTTCGCGTGGATGTAGTTTGCGAAACATCGTATGGATTCACACTCATCAATCATTGTGATTCGACGCCAATTTCAGATCGAGGTGCAACTCGTGTGGGACTGAAAATGTATGTAGATTTGTTCGCAGCGGGTGAGAGAGATGAAAATGAAAATAGCTTCCTGAAATAGACATGCTTTTCATGTCTATGAATATTCTTAGGGGAATTGTGATGGGGGCTCCTATTGAATTGAAAGCCCAATTGCAAATTAGTGCCCACCCTAACTTCATAGAATCTATATGGATATGTGTGGTATGTCGAAATGAATATGATCGCAATTCGTTTTGATCACGTATAATTAAAATATTTGGCTTTGTCTCGCAGAATGTAGTTGAAAGGAAAACACCACAGCGACGAACTTGAATTTGATAACGCGTTTATAGAAAGTAATTAGAAATACATTGTGAAATGGAACTCTTACGTGATTATTAAACAATTCAAAAGCCCAACAATCAAAATTGTTTTCTCATTTGCATGTTCAAAAGGAGGATACAGCTTTCAAAAATCATTTCGTGTGTTGAGCACGATTCTTTTCGCCCGACAGGAAGAGTCGTTCGAGTGGATTGCTGCTCCCATTTCGTGCACACAGCGGCGAGTAAATAACTCGAACATTAATGCATTCCTCATTTTCCCACTCATAGAAATGAAATGCAATTTCCATTCCCATTGTATCCTAACAGGTCGCAAACTATTTCCATTATCCGGCATCAGCCATATCACGCATCTTTACAGCGTATATAAAATCTTTATTCAGCAATTATTTGTCGTGATTCTCAAGATCGTATGATTTGTAGTTTGTACTACTCCAACTCCTTTATAACTCATTCATCCGATGCAGGAATTATTCATCCTGTCCACTCATTCATAATTTACATCCACTTCCTGCATACCGCAAAACCAGAAGAAAAGCTAACTGACAAGAAGTAAGAAAAAAGAAGCAGAAAAAGTCGATCAAAACGCATTGGCTGGTGCACGGAATGCCATCACAGTTGGAGATAGGTCTCGGACTGTGAATCTTTTCTTATATAAAAGAATGACCATGATATTATTATGCCATATCAATGCCTACTCATCTTGTATGGTGCTCATTATCAATATCAGTTTCCTAAAGGACAAAAGCCATCATGTATGTGTTCTGTTATATGATCTAGCAGAGCATACAAAAAAACAGCAATAGTGCTGACAAGTGCGGTATAATAAATAGGATCTTGATTTGAAACACGAAACCGTATATAGGAAGTGGTTTGTTCTACGAAAAATCATTTAGACGCAGCGGTACTGCAATGATACCTTCCTGGTCCGTCGTCGGCCCCGGAGAGAACGAAACTAAGATTGTTTGGGAAAAACAACCCCAAATTTAATATTAGAATCTTGTTTTTGTACATAGCGCCCATGCCAAGGGGCTATGGCGGCTAGATTTCGCCGTTTCGGGGTGCATTTGCGCGCAAACAAGCCGCAGCGGGACAGCTGGATCCGAAGGAATTCGCCATTACGGCTTAGAAAACAAACTCGCAATAATCTACATCAGCGTCTTTCTGCAACGCCGAAGAAGCGGCAGACCAAGAAGGCAAAGATGGCCGTCCGGTCTGCGTTCACAAAGACCGAGGAGAGAAAAACTAGCCGCGGACTTGTGAGCGAGAGGCGACGCGAAATATGAGTCACTTGTGGGTGATGGTTTTTATTTGCTCGGCGGTGAATGTGTCTCGCTTTTCATGGACCTAGACGACGCTGGAGCGCGGACGCGGTGGTGTCTTGAGGAAGGGAACTCGAGGCTAGTGTGTGTGTGTGGATTTTATGATATTCTCGTGCGCCAGTCTACGCGAGCATGAGCGAATTTTTCTGTGGCTTCTTGACATCAAAGTAACCTCTATAGAGTCTAAAATATCACGAGTGAAAGAAAATGTCATGTACCCAGCGATAGCCTTTTATTGAAATGTTTCTTGCATAGCCATTGGATCAATTTTCATTTCAGCCCAATCTTGTGTCCGTTTGAAAAAGACATTTGTTGACCTTGAAGTAAATTTTTTCCAATCCAAAATAATCTTTACTGAAAGAGTTTAATTGAAATCAGTACCTGAGTTTAGGTTGAAACAAGAAACCCTCACATGAGATTAAAGTTGGCAAAATTTGTCAACACCGACATCACAATCGTCATCATTCGTGCTGCAAAATCAGTAAAAGTCGATTACACACAGATTTCACTGATCAAACAGCCGTTTCGATTTCATTTTCGAAAAGCTAAACGCAGTCCAGACAAAGAAATTGATGATTGAACCATGAATGACAGAAACATAACCATCGAACCGTCCCGTTACCAGTGAACACTGGAAAAAGACATGGCAAATAATCGCCCACAATTTTCTGTAGTACAGCTGGCGTGCAATTCTTTTATTTCTGTGCGTGGAGTTGAAGAAACTACGGGACACCAAAAACACACTCTCAATCGATTCATGGAACGAAGCCAAAATGTTAAAGAGAATGTCTCCATGCCATCTGCTTCATCATGACGACTACTGAATCTGCAGAGTACATTGCATTTCGCGCGAAAGTGCATTACAAACAAACACAATGCATTTCACTTAGCCGAATACCGCATGTGTCAGCATGTGGCGGTAAGTAGTGCATCTCAACCAAAAATTACCTGTCATGTTCAGCGATAAAAAAACAGATGGCACTGAAACTCAGATGCTGGCACCAGCATGAAAGCAATTCAATTCGGAAACATCATTGAATTAGTGTTGGGATGACCCTTATTTACATAAACATTTCCACAGCATAATGCCTCGTTGCCTCCGAAGTTCACAATCGATGGATTTGGGAAAATATCGACAAATTCAAAAAGTTTTCCATCTACTACCACTATCGCGAAAATGCTGTGTAAGAAACGCGAAACGTGCAGTTCACGTCTGTCTATGTACACGTGATCGAACCCGGGTTGCCCAAAAACGAACCCCTTATCTCAAAGTAAGATTAGCGAACCCGCCTACACACATACCATTCCATACCCACCCCCAACCACCCGCCCCTATATAAAACGTCACACAATCGTGCACGCATTTCGTGCCCCCGTCTTTAATTCAAATTCCACCCTTATCTCCGCGATCGTGAGTGGGAAATGGTCGCCAGCTAGGCACGCTCAGTCATACCAGCGTAGATTTCCACCTGAAACGTTTCCCAACGGTAACCTTCCAAGCCTACGTCTAGACAGCCAGTGCTTGGCACGCAATTTTCCAACTACGAAACGAATGAAATAAAAAGCGATGTTTCGATTTACGGGCGGTTATACAGGTAATAATTGCAAATTACATTACAGTAGGGCATCGATCTGACCTGAATATTCTACAATATCGTATGACGACACTTGTTATCGTATATTGGATTGAAAACGGACACGAACTAATACAG
Source organism: Nemurella pictetii (assembly GCA_921293315.2). NCBI lineage: Eukaryota > Metazoa > Arthropoda > Insecta > Plecoptera > Nemouridae > Nemurella > Nemurella pictetii. Next base: position 15,062,556 of record OV121120.1, on the reverse strand, counting down.
CTACACTGTTTAATAACAGTTTAACAGGTGTTTAACAGTCTTCAAGTTTAATTGTTATCATGCCGCGAGATCTTGACGGAGTCAAGTACTCACTAATTGCTATACATACTTTTCTGTGTCGCAAAGCGTAAAATCATGAAAAACACACATTTGAAGTGGATAATTCAATTAATTGGTAGATTGCATTCGTTATAAGATTGCGCCAAATTGGAGCAAAGCAATTAAAATAAATGCAGCATCGAGCACGATCGATTGTAAAATCACGGTAATCAGTTGTGTGGCCGGGGAATGCGATCGTAGATATGGATGTGGGCCTAGCGTGTTTGGTTTGATCTGTGATAATCACTCTAACAGCCGGGTGTATCCGATCATCAGTTCGAAACATGCGATTTAGTGGAAAACCCGCAAAGTATCAAGGTAGTCACTTTCACTGGTAAACATGGGCACCGGCAATTTGCACGTGAAAACACAACGCACACGTCGAAAGGCAGTGTAATCTGTGAAGATTTCGAGATGCTTGTGGCAAGACTGTCATTAAAGAAGGCGAAACTAAGCAACATTGATACCATGGTGATAATTGGCAAATGCAACAGAGGTTCTAAAAAAAAACGAGATATTGTTGAAAAGTAACGTCATTTTGTCAGTATAATCGCGTATCTCCGGTCATAAAATTGTTACCTTGAATTAAAAAGCTGTATGGCTATGGTTAATAAGTAAATGTTCATTGTTTCCAGGCAAGGATTGCGAATTATAAGCTCAAAATCTGTAACTGTTCCATCAATACACGGAAATATCTGTCGCTACCAGTGTTACTTATGTTACTGGTGTTACGGTATTCCGTATCGCACGGCGCGCTTGCCAATTGAGCTCACCGTAACTTCCATGATCCTATTTCGGCATAACGCCGGCTGCAACTGTGTTGGTTGTTGTTGACGCTGAGCGAGCGCCGGTGTTGCAGCTTCATGTTGTTGCTGTTGATGATGTTGCGATTCGCGATTACCGTGGAGTGCATCTCTTCCGGTGTCGGTGGCAGCATGTCAATCAAAACTACGAGCTTTATCAATGGTTTCGCACGATGATTCACTGACCGTCACTATTATTGGAATTGACCCAAAAGCACGCGTTCGAAAATTGGGACAAGAAACTATTGGCAAACATGTTTTGTTATGTGATTCATTCGGTGGAAGATATTTATTTTAAGGATTATAATCGAAGGTAGACTTTTTTTTTCGGATGAATCGCAAACCCACTCTTAAAACGTGTCGCAATTTATTTGCTGTCAAAAACAAATTGCCCAATTGTCACTATCTATTTATAAGACTCACGCACTTTAGTTAAAACATTAATACTTCAAAAAACCGTTGATTTTCAAACAACACTTCACTTTTCAAACACACACCGGCCAATAAATTTCCACAAACACTTTTAAAATAAATTCAAATCTCACGATTTCGAAACAATCCTCGTCTAAAAATCGTCTAGAACCTAAGAGCAATGCTGTAATAAAAGCAACAACTATATACACAAGACAACCGGCACTTGTGTTCAGACTTCTAGCCTATAAGAACCACGTCACTTTCTCTGTCGGCAGCATGACGGTTCGTACGGACACCTCCGCTGCGTTCGAAGGATCGAGCTCGACTGACTGCCAACCAACGTCGACGCCGTCGACGGCAAAGCGCCGCCGCCGCCGCCGTCGCCACGCCGCCGCCGGCGACGTCGAAACAACAATGAAAAACCGACGCCCCCGACGCGCCGTCGGCGGCGGCGCCGCGAAACAATCTCGACGCTCTTCCCCCGAAACATTTCCGTCAGCAAACACGGGCTGATCAAATTTGTTGTTGCGATATTGTTGGTGAGGACTGAGGTGCGATGGTTTAAGGTCCGGCTACAGGGATTATCGTATTCCTGGAACTATCTCAGACTCAAAATTTAACATTTCATCACAATTCGCTTCATTGATTAATAACCACCGTATTAGTTGGCCTAAAAATATGATTTAAAATTTCTAGGGAAGGTGCAGCTGTTCTTTTATCATCCTGAAAGTTTCAATTGATTCTGATCGATAGTTTTTAAGCAAACGACCAAATGAAAATGTACTGTTTTTCAGCTACTTCCACGATTTCCGCTAAACGGCTGGAGCTATAGACTTCAAATTAATTACTAGCATTGCCGACTTACAAATCTATAGAACCATCGAGGGAATTTTTGAAATTTAGTTTGGTTCGCCAATAAAACTAAATTTTTGTTTTTTCCCTAAAAGTGCCAATTCCTTTTTTTCGAGAGGTAAATCCGCACTTTTTTTTCGATGGTACTATAGAAAAGATACATATATACTCTGCAAAAAATCACGAATTCTCTAACTCTGAGCATCTAGGCGGTACGCTGGAAGTAAATAATTGTAAACACAGAGGTAATTCGGTTCAATTCTTTGTCCGTATATTGCCTGATATTTCCCCTCAAATGCTTTCGTTGCTTTCGTTGCGACAAAATCGCGCGAGAAGTTGGCACTGTGATAAAAATAGCCGGATTAAGAGATTATTAAATAATTCTACTGCAGCCTCAGTTCGACTCGAGAGCATTCATTTCCATCCGTGGCTGGCTGGTTCTCTCGATGTATGTATGTAACGCCGTAATTAGCTCACACCTATCCTATATTGTTGAACGCATAGGAGATGCGAATGCATAACGTGGAATGCTTACCTAGTTTCATGACATATCTTTTTTAGAATATAATCAGATCGAAAGTGTATCTTCGTTTTTTTAAGGATATCCGTGGTTCTTCCCGACTAACTTTTTTTTTTTTTGGTGGCGTTGCAGAACACAAATCTCACAATTCACAAAAGAAAAACAAAACTCAATCGAGAATAAGACACTCCATACGCGATGTACCACGTGACAAGTGAAAATTGCGCCAAATCGAGTCAGCTGCTAAAGTTAGGGAGGCAAATTGCCTGCTACTATAACATACTATATTTGAATACCAACTACATCTAGTACCTAGCTAAAGAAAGACATATTGCTCCAGATACAATTTCAACAAAAAACGCGCGCTGTTTCTATATCGAAAAGTGCCAAATCGCTAAATTTTACGCTACGAGTCCGTTAAAAAAATAATATCGCGTGTTACGTCGAGACAAGTGCGATGGATTAATTTAAATTTAAGAAATCGATCGAATAATGGGCATTTTGGCCTGTTAGCGGCTTATCTCATTGTGGTGATTCCTGGAAAACCTGCCGCTTTGTGTTTTTACTTGCATCGCTTATGGATTATGTAAGACTTAACGAAATACGCTAGTGACCTAGCTGAGTGATCGCGGTCAATTGATGCCACAGAGGACAATTTTCTCACTAGACCAAAAAATAAAATTGATTTGAAATCAGGGGACAAAGACGAATGCAACGATATATATAACATCTTCGAAAGCTAATAAGTTGTATCCGTACATTTTTTGAGTGTGATATCGCTGGCATTAGAGTTTCTCAGAAAATTTTAATTGCAAAGCGGCCTAGACTTTAGCAGTGTTTAGAACCGTATCACATCGCTGTAAGCCTCGAATCAGAAGGGCCAGACCGCCTTCGTTCACACTCCCCTCGTGTGGTGACGTAAATAATGTGGAAAGGGAAAATGCGCACCGCGTCCCGCATCACTACCCCGGATACGTTTTTAGCTGCCATCTACCGAGACCGAATGGGACTTTTTTATCCTGTAGCCTGTTCTTAAGAGCGTCGCACGTGAGGGTTCACAAATGTGTTAAGTTTTTAAGGATTGCGTTCAAAAAGATGTGATGAATCAGTCAATGAGAAGCCGAACTCAATAGATCCAAACGAAAGTTGAGTTAAAAGCGATTGGTTAATTTAAATATTTCTATCATTTTCATCAGCAAATAACTAAGATAGCTTCTGTAAATACAGTGTACATAGTGTACAATTTAAGGGTGGGGATTTTCAGGAAGCCTTAATAAAACAGCCATATAAATGATACCAGAGGCAAATATACGACGCAGTTTGATTTCATCTAAACTCAACTTGTTAATTAGAGACGCCGTTATAAAAAAAAGCTACGCGTGCAATCTACAAATTGGCAAATTCGACTGAAGGATGATTCGGTGTATAATTAGGTTTCCATGTGCGCTGTTCGTTGCTTGTTGTGTCACGTTCACACCCACGCATTTTGCGAGCGGCGACACTTTGAGGGTATATGCGTGAGGTGCGTGCTATTTCGAGAGGCAGGTTCAATACGCATTGACATTTCGACACACATTTCTAAATGCCCTTCGAGATATTTTTTCCGTTGTATAAATATCAAGTAGTTAAATTGTAATCACCTTCATACATTCTGAACTTTAAAAATAGATTTAAAATAATGGACATAAAATCCCTTGCTATAAGTACAAATTTTAGCGTAGCGGATCTAAAGCATAGAACGCATATGAAAATGCAGACACATCTGCTATAGTGATTTGCTTGTAAATTAGTTTGTAAATGAATGCTCTCATTACATGCAAATACAATAGCGTATATTGAACATGGCCATTAGCTAAATTAATGACCCACATTATTCATGATTCGCAAATAAATTGAATGTAGGTAAACTCGATCCATTCATGTCGCACAAACTCAGCTTTTCTATTTTATTATTTCGATCACATCACAAAACAACAACAAAAAATCTACATGTACACAGCTAAATTGAAATTTAAAATCGTTAAAAAACCATCTCCTTCACCGCTTTTTTTTGTTTGCCAGTAAACAGTTAATCAAACACCAACTGTTGGCACTTCACCATCAATTGAGCAGCTCTATTATCATCATCAACGACAACCAGAAGTCAATCAACCCCGATATCTCATCCACGCTGGATGAATCTGAGTACATGCATGCATGCAGCATAGCCCAATTGAACGACAATATACCTATACGTCCGATAATCCACTTACAGGTCTGTAGCCATACCGTTGGCTCGCAGCATGCAATTCACTGCCAATTCCCTTCAATTGCGACCGACACTTGATATTGATTTCCCATCCGAGCAGATTGATACTGAATTGGTAAGGATCCGACTGACAAATTACTGGCGTCCATCGGGGCTTATCTCCTGTTCGTTCGACCGGCCATGCTGAGGTAAGCATGGGTTGGTAATACGCAAATGCGACCATGGACGTTGGCTGATGCTTTGTACTGATGCTGTACTGACCAGGGACGGATGGTGAATACATGAAAATAAATTACACAATGAGACAGACAGAGAGAGTGAGACATGGAGCGGTTGTCAGGTAATATGCGACGTTTGAGTGAGATGATATAGTTTCGTAAATTCGTATGGTGAGTGAAAATGTGTTGATTGAATGAATTGAGTTGATCAACGGAGACGTCCAATTTCGACGCCAATTTTAAGCAAAATGTGTAAAATCTATTTGTTTCCGATTCATTCACGTGAAAATATGTATTACACGCATTATAAATTTGTTTACGGCGCGTGCATAACTTATAACATAAATGTTTTATTTAATCATAAAAGATTGGACTATGATTTCCTTTGTTGCTAGCAACTATTTTGCAATGGAATATGATTGCTAATATATCATGTTAAACTCAAGCGTGAAAATAGTTTCTTAAAACTTGAGTGCTCATCACAAGAATCTTCTTAACTGACGGCAAGAATGTTTCGAATTTCCACCAAAGTTTTTCCGAACTCGCACAGAACTCGAGTCCGTGTAAAAACAACCTCCACGCCGGCGCCCATCGATTTTCCTTCAACAAAAAACCCGTTTCCGACTCTTTTTAATTTCATGAGCTGAATCCTAATTTGTGATTGATGTCTGCGATTTCGTCGAGCCCGTCCACCCTCACCCCGTGGCGAAACCCACCCTCGTACCAGCCTGTTGCGTGGACGCGGGTCAGAATCTGACCTCCGATGACCTCATCCAACCCAAACGTGACGTGACAATGGAAACAAATGAAGCTATAACTGCGAGGCGAGTGATCGGAAAAGTCGACTCCATTTCGAGCGTAACAAGAAGATGAGAGGGCGGCATGAGGGGTTTTGGGGCATCTTCGAATCAAACGCGAAGCAATATAAAAGAGCGATGGAACATGAGGGTCTGCAATAAATTGAACCGTGATTTACATTCGATGAAAACATGTCGTGCGCGAAAAGTATCTGCATGGAGATTGGCAGAGGCATGTGTTCAGGTTATTGCTTTCGTTTTGGGGTTAAGTGACATATTATTTTGATTGCAATTTTATTCTAACGGTGAGATAAGTGTAGATAGTAAATAGAGACCTATAGAATCTCTGATGATTGAGGAAGAGGAAATTGCATGTTGCTTCTGTTTAACAACTTCACATAATTAAAAATCTGACGATAATTTTCATGAAATGAAACTGACAGAACAGTGAACACTGAAAAGCAACTAGCAAATGAAAAAATATATAGAAAAAGCGATTTTATTCAACTGAAATTAATACTGTCATAGAATTGAGTTCACAGAAAGCAAAATATAAAATGTCAATGAGAGATGTCGCGAATACAAGAGCAGAAAATTAGCTGCAATCAAGATGTCATGTTTATGGAAAACCAGAGTATAATTTTATGTAATGATACACTATTGCTGTAGCGCACATCATTCCCGACAAGCATCCTCTCTTGTATATCCAGGGAAATTCGGATGGTGCGGAAGGCAAATTAATTACGTGTTGTTTGATTGCACCGTGCGCGCTGTGTTATCAACCCTTGCGGTGGCTGTTTCTATATTATTCAGCAACCATAAGTTCCTCTAATCTACTTGCTCATATAGCCATAGAGTTTCATACACCGTGTAGCGAAGTTAACCAAATTCAGTTGCTGGAGCTTGCAAACTTCATCACTTTGGGAATTATCGAACATTGTACAGATATTGTTTGAAGTGTACAAAGTACAAACTAGACCTGCCAGCAACCAGTAAAGCAAGTGATCATCAGAAGAAATTGCCTGGTTTCTGCGCGGCAAGTATATAAGAGCAAGTAAGATCCTTTGCACGCATCAACTTAACTGATTAATTTTCCAGAGTTTCTCTTACAAAGTATCGTCAAAAAGCATGGTTATTAATGGCTTGTTGATGAACTGAAAATTAGTGATGCTACAAATTAGCCAGAAAGTTTCCGCACGTGTACGTTCTCTTGCAGCTATATACAAACACAAATCTTGAGATTTTTGTTTGGTCTATATAAATCGTCAGAAATCCGCATCGGAAAAATTGGTCTTGTGTTCGATTTTATAAGGGTTCCACTATATGATGTTGAACATTTTACGGAGAAAGCAGAACGTAGTAAATTTACGTGTGCACAGAAGAAAATTCCTTTCACTATTGTGTGCATTTCCCCTGTCCCTCTACCACCCCAAAGAAAACCCTCGCGTAGCCCTAGAAATGCACTGATGATAAAAAGAAATAGAAGTGAACTCTTTCTTGGGATATCATCGAGAATAGAGTGAATGGGTGGAAGCAAGAATTTAGGCCGAATTGGTGAAAAAGGGAGAGAGAGCTAGCATCAAGCCACCACTAAACTGGGGCCCATTGCAGCAAAAAGAAGGGAACTTCAATTCGGGCACATGCAAAGTAAAATCAGAAATGTTGAATATGCATTTCGTATATAGGAAAGATATCCAATTTGGCTGTGGGATATGGAAACCACTCAATGTGCAAGCATAATAAAGTTGTAAGGATTTGATTCTTGCCTTTGCCCGGTAATATAAAATATTGCGTGAGCCCTTAGGGGTGGTCTGGCACCGGGCTGAGAGAAATGGAGAGGGGACGCATACAATTTCTGTATCTGTAAGCACAATTTCTACAAAACCAGGGGGTGGTATCTAGACTAGAACTTCACTCAGTTCAGACGAGTACACTCGAATCAGTTTCAAGATTACCGCATACTGTGCTGCATAATAATGCATTCAAAAATAGAACAAAATGCATTAGCCCTGCAGAAAAAGAACGCAATGAGAGAGTCTTGATTTAACGCTTCGCGAATTGTACAAGCCGTTTATTCCGTCGCGTCGCGAACAGCTTCAGACTCAACTCTGCGAGTGTAAAACAGGACTTTTTCTCTCTCGTCTCGCGGAGTGTCTAAAAGAGGAGCACAACGCTGGGCATAATTTATCAAGTTTCCGCCAAGTTTCGCGTCTGCATGGCTAATGTCGTCCGATGGCTGCTCAGTGAACAGTGGACACATTTGGGTCAACTTCGGAAAAAAAAAACCGCTGAACTAATAGTGTGCCGTTCCCTTCCTATAATGTCTTGACAAGCAGACTTGTTCAAATGAGCAGGATCTAAAATTGATGCGATATTTCCATTTTAATTTCAAGACACAGAATTTAGATTTTATTTCATTGTATGCCTGAGCATTCAAGGGATTCAAACCAAATGAAAAGCGTATTTGGAGCCGTTGGAAAGAAAGCTCGATATTCTCAGACAGAAAATGCGTAGCTTTTCCAGTCGATTTCGACAGCTCTGAGATACAGTCAACTGCTTGAGTGATCGACCCTTTCTTGCTGTCCGATTCGAGTCGGCCCAGAGGAAAAGGCTGTAAGATTGTCACTGTCAGTTCGGTTATCCTGATTACATCAAAAACTAGGGGTAGAACACATGTAATTGTAAACATTTGACGGACAAAACAAGAGGGAGAGGCATTTGTTATAAGGGAGTTGAGTTATTACCCTTATAAAATAAATAAGTTTAAGAACCCAGTAAATTATAAACACCGTTGCGCTACAAACAAACAAAAAATTAAATGAAGAGAAAAATTCTCTGATTATTAATCATTGACATACCATAAAATGGAACCAAAAAAATGACAAAAAGCACGCACCAGCTCTAAAATGCAATCTTGACTCATCAACAGCTATCAGTCACTAACGATGATTACTTCAGGTTTCAGCACCTGATCAATAGTGAATCACTGCCGATTTCGCCATTTCCCTGGCCAGCTTTCAGCACAGCCAGAGCCAATGCACAGGCAACGAACGTAATGCGTTAATTGCCAGTTAATCTGCTCGAAGCACGTACAATATCTGTGTGCCTGTGTGTGTATGATTATAGTCAGATCTGAGAGCTTAATCACGATCGGATCAAATAAACACAATCACGTGCAATAAATTTCGTTCTCGATGTTGCTGTGTGTACAAAGACGAGTTTGTGAGGGCATAGCAAAAAAATAGTGGATATGGATTTGACAACTGCTTTAAAAATATTTTTTTGTATTGTGATTTCCGTTCATTTTTATATGGATTTCGTGACAGAGATTGCATTTTGTAAAGCATTCCTACATATTTCCCAAGTATGCAGTTTAATTAGAGATTTTGAAACTTTAACTGTAGAAAAGGGTGGATTAGCGGTTTGTTTCCCATTGAGGAAGACCCAGGAAAACCTCCCATGACCTTAAAAAACATCCCTTTTATAATTTTCAGAGTAATATTGGTAATATTACCAAACGTTCTGTCGGTTGAACAAGCTGCGACTTAAGCTAATATTAGGAGCCAATATTCAGCTAACACCGATTAAATATTCACCAGGGAATTGAAACACTTGCCCCTAGAATAGTTGAACGTAGCAACAGCTCAAAGGGCACTGCCGACAGAACTATCTAGCAGAAAACTAAGTAATTTCGAATTCGCTTACTGGGAGCTGTGCGGACCCGGTTTCTCTCTGAATACTAAGCAGGCGGGACCGGGTTCGCGACCTGAAGATGACAAGACAGCCACGTAGATTGCTCGAGACAAGCTAGACTACACAATTAGGACATGGCCACATTACTATGGTAATTATTTAACATCCCTTACGTAGCATACACGAGATACCTACACATGCGTGCACCCTATACTAACCCTATAGTCAAGCAATTAAAAACATCCGGGTTGTTTTACGTTTCAGCAGGGTACGTCTCTGTGTGCCATACTTTGTAAATTGTAAACGAAAATGTTCCCCGGACCCTGCTTGAAAAATTTTAGGTCTGATGCTAAATTCATGTTAAGCTTTGACCTGTTTCTACAAAATCCTTATCACTTATCAGTGAGCAAGAAATTAGTGCATTTTGTCTGATTAGCAACTTTCACCGCGTAGGTGTTATAATTACTGAACGATGAGTCACGAACAATTCTTAAGTACACTTACTTGCAATCGTAGGTCTATAGTAGAAAATCCCTATACTCATTAACCTTTTGTGAAGCCGTAAAACACTGAACTCTGGTACCAAAGCTTGTTTACTAGGTAATTTCAACCAAGAAAGTAGATTTTTTATGTTGATTTGGTCTGAGGTGGTCAATAAAATTCACCAATTACTTTCTGCGATTGCTTATCACTAATATGAAGCCAGACTGCTGGATTAAATCCAAACTACTCACAGCAATTTTTTGACCGGAGTTTGACTCGCCGTGCGAGTATTTTATATTGGAAATTTGGCTTTTATAATGATTAATATCTAAACTTGCCAGCCAAAGAGATTTCTGAAGTATAATTTCGCCTTTTCCATACCAAGGCCAATACAATGCATCAGCTGAAACTTGGCACACTGTTGCGTTGTTCATGTTTTCCACCAGAGAAAATAGCGAAGAACTCTACGGCCAATAATCGAGTCCGGCTTTAATGTGTGTCTGCACGCAATATCGAGTTTGAGATGATAATAATAGCGCTGCGATTATTCGAGTTGCGCTTCGTGATTGCAGTTAAGTAAACGTCTAATTATTACTATCTCGCCTGGCATGTACTTGAACGGTTCTACAGCTGCAAAACCGGAAAGAGTTTGCCTGAATTTCATAATTGGCGTAGCAAATCTACAATAAGTTAATGAATGTGTATTTACTCCGTTCCATCAATACGTAATTAGCGACGGATTTACTGTGCGTGGGAAATCAATTTAGAGCGACATTCAATTGCATGTGCAGGGTGAAGAAATGTTGGAAACTTTCATATGGAAATTAATTTTAAAAGTACCTTGAATTCATCCGCAAGAACAAGAAACTAAAAGAAATGCACCCACATTACCATTATTGGTGTCGCAAGATCTTGGTCCTATAACAGGGAAACACAACTGAAAAGGTACTGACCTTGTATAAAACCGATAACAATAAAAAAGAGTTATCATGTCAAATGACAATTACATATTACAAACACTCGATAAAATTTTAATCGAAATGCATGTTACCCATTTACGTGTCATTCAATCCAAGATCCCATTCATCCCAGTATCTCGGACTATAACCTTCACGGATGGAAACATTTCTTCTGTGCCGAACATGGCCTCGAACCCAGAACCACTCTGCCCACGCATGGAGACAAGCAATGACTGTATGGTGGCATGTGCCTCCTACGTGTTGAAAACCGCAACCCGACGCCCAAGAGACAGAATTGCGAAGAAGTCACTCTAGTTTATGGGCGAACTATGCTGGGATTCACGGACCAAGTCAGCTGGGACTGCAGTCATCATCGGTACTAATTGGTGTGGAAATTGTCGGGAGTTTTTCATTCAACTTGTCGGCGAATTCTCAATGGAACGACAGAGAAGCGGTTCTTCGAGGAGGGTCCGTGAGAATTTGTATGAATTTCATTACTTCGGGTGTAAAAATGCGAATTTATTGATGCGATATATGGTAGATGAAAAAATTGTGGAACTTTAAGCAAAAATACTAATTAGTAAGATGCATTTGACTGTGAATTTTTATGTCATTAATCAAGAGGTTCACGCCAATTAAATGAGTTAATTATTGATTATAAGTAATTAACTTGTGAGAAGAAATGGAACTAATTTCAAAATTAACGTAAAATGTAAATACGTCCATATATTTATATTTGTGTAATAGTAACTAAACTGTACACAAAGAAAAATAATTTGCACGTCAGCGATTTCGTGGCATGCATGGCATGGACATAACGAAACAATCACACCATATTTTTGCAGACAATTTCTTTAGCACCACCACGTCCTGCGTTTATGTTTCGCAAGTGTTTCTCACATGGGAAACAAGGAACATTTTGTATGGATCATGGAACAAAATGGATGCACTTCTGAAAACTGCACATAATTGCAGCTAGCGAATGCAGCTATTATGTAAAGTTGTCCACTGCACTTGTTATATTTATACGGCTGTGGTAAACCCGTATTTCCGGCAAATTCCCTGTGCAAACGGAAGCAGAATGGTCGAGGAGTCAGATCTCCAGTATCAGCCATGAACGGGGGTTTCGTCTTCCTCCTTCAACCATCAGCACATGCTGAACACTGTACAATAGAATGTAGAAAATGAAAAACCGTACCAGTCATCTACGTACAAGCACCAAACACGATTGTATTATTAAATGCAACCCAAATACCAAGCAATTCTCGCCAATTTCTCGATTTCAATTCTTCTCTTAGCAGCATTTCGGCGCAATGAACAATGGCGAAGAGAACTTTACTGAAAATGAGATATTGTATGCGAGAGGAAATAACTGTACAAAATATTAATCCACTTTCTTTCAATTATGATGTCGAGATGGCTAATTCGTGCATCTTTTCTCATGGACTTTATTAGGCTATGATGGGAACAGAAATCAGTAGACTCGAAGAATTACAAGTTCAAATAGTTTATAATCTGAAAATTTCTTGTGAGTATGCCCTTGATTCACGTTATAAAAGACGCCGTTTTATTGGTTGTATACTTATCTACTCAAAAACTATTCGAATGAATGTTCAATTGCAACTTGTAAAACTATTATCAACTCGAAACTGAAAAGAAACCGTTGAAATTTTCCTTCTCATTCGCCTGGATTTTCTTGCACGATACATAATTATGATCAATTAAAATAGTTAACACTCGGCGCATGACTCCAGTACCGAGCAAATGAGCAAGCTCCATGCATCGTGACTGATATTATAGCCAGCAATGAATGATATTTAGTTTATTACAGGCAGGTTGGCGTTAGGTGCGGTTCGCTAACTTGTAAACGTGTGAGTTATTCCATTCAAAAGATAGGCCTAGCGAAGCCGGTGGAACTCGTTGGTACTTTGGGAGGCTGGGGAGATGCAGGGAAACTGTGCCCCAGCCCCGGTCTAGGAAAGTCGCTTGCTCTTGTATCATCTAATAGAATCACCGCGCAGCGAGGCACAGACGAGACGAGTGCAGGTGGCATGTTAGAGAATTATGTATGAACGTCTTGGATCGAAAATTGAAAATTTATTGCCTATTTAAATAATTACAATGCCCAAATAACGACAGATATGTAAGTATATAAAATATGTAAATATTTATGAGTGTCTTTTGATGGTTTATTATACTACGATACGCAAGTGGGATGAGTGTAATTTATAATAGTTTGATAAATGAAATTGAAAATTTAGTGTCCCACATATTATAAGATATTTCAGAAAACATGAAGTCGGCGCGAAAAAGTCTCTCAACACAATCTAGTTTTTCGATTTAACTAAAGAAAACCCCCCGGAGCAAACGGCAGACATTTGAGACACAGCTGAACCCGGATCCAGTTTTTCGAAATCATAGTAAACGTGATGAAACGTACCAGGTCGGCTCCTGTCTGCTTTACCTTCGTACCGTGCCAGCCTCCCACCAACTACACCCACTCTGCAACATTTCCACAGCTTTGTTGTTCTCCAATTTCGCAGCCTAGCGAGATCTAACTCGATGTAAATAATTGGAAGCAGCTGATGTGCCCGAGGCATTCGTCAAGTGCAGAATCATACAACACCTGATACGTAATTCACCTGGCTTTGTTACCGGAGAGTCTAATTTGACGAAGTTAAACTACAATTATACGTTGTACTAGGAAGATTAAACGAAATTGATGATTTGTAATTGATTCCAAATAACAGCGAAATGGTCAATAAGAGTTTGATAATATTTGTTTAGTATAAGTCTCGTTGCTATGAAGTTGTCCATATACTTGTAATTCTACCTTGAATTACACTCTGATTGTGTGTACCATATTAATAAAATGATAGAATAAAGTTATTTGCAATCGAAGCTCTGCACGATGCAGTTGCAAAAAATCGCATCGTACTTAAAATCGGTCATCGACGATCAGAAATGGATAAGCAACTGTTTCTTTTACTATAAAATAGTATACTAAAACCGACGCTAAAAGCAGGTGCAATGATGATACGCAAAATCAGAACCAAGTTTCAAAGTTGAAGAACACATTTCTGACGAAGACTGCAAGAAACAGTTTTTACCGAATTAGTCAACGATCATCATAAAATAAGACAAGAAAATTTTACGGCTGCATAAATTTGTGTTGCGGACAGGTATAGTTATATAGCTTTTGTCAGGTAAAGTTTTTTTATAAGTTGGTATGGGATTGTTAGAGTGATACGCTGTGACGATAATTGACTATAATCCGAATGTCTGTCCATGTCGTTCATATATTCGAACGAATAAAGCAGCATTCTCTGTGTCGGTCGATTATCTCAATTTTAAATTGTCGTTTTACAGATCCGGGAATTCGCTAGCGAGGAAAACATATCCAGCTGGGAAATTGCCATTATAACTTGCTCCGTCCATACCGAAAGAAAAAACGCTGAAAATCGAGCAACGCGCAACTATTTGTATGCGAAATGGAACAGCTCTGGAAGTGATAAGGCATTATGTCTTCAAGCGAATATCATGTTCCGCTTGTGAAATGTCGAGACGTAACGCTAATTTCAAAGCATATTCGTCCAGAGAAAAAGCAAGTAATTTTGACGGGTACGAAAAGTTCAGTTCCAATTGCAATATCAAAGTTATAGCCAGCTAATTTTATTCCATTCAATTAGCACATCCTCAGTGAATGACTTCTAACATCACGAATACATTCGTCTTTCGAGTCGGCGTCAAAAGTTCACATAACTTCGTAAAGTGTAGATATCGTATAGAGGTATGTGAAATGAACTTCACCTATAGGTGCATAGCAGTCTGGATGAGTAGCTGCCGAGAGTGGTTAGTTTATATTTTCCTATCCTCAGAGTAAAACACACCGTAGTTGTAATGAGCAGAGAAAATGGCTAAATGCCACAGGTGCTCGTTTCCCACAATGTGGTGTTTGTTGAAGATTTTCCTTTCCAGCCCTAATCCATCCTTCCGTAAGAACGCGACGCATAGAGCCATCCAGGAATGGCTAAGGATGCGATTGCAAAGCGAGGAAGCAGTTAAGAGGATGAAGAAGACGATGTCTTCCAGTGAGATAATTTCAAAGCAGTTAATGTTATCGTTATAGGCCATAAGAACTTCAGAAGCCTAGATCGCATGGCTTTCTTAGATTTCTTATCAACAAAATTATTCGATTTGAATGTGACAGTTTATTGTTTAGAGATGATCGGTTTTTCGTCGAAAAGTTAATGTGATGATAACACTGGCACGGACTTGAGGCAATTTTGATGCTGATTTCCGGGGAGAGGTTGAGGCTCCTTAGCAGGTAATTGAAATTTGAATTGCAGTACGTATGATACCAACTTAGGCGTAAAGAGCTTACTATTGAAATTGAGAAGCTACGATTGTTTTCAGTTTCGACTTCCGAGGGTTTCAATTATAACTTTGGCTAACAAAGAGAATGCAAACGTGCAAGCTTGGAGCTGTGCAAGCTTGGAGCTGTGCAAGCTTGGAGCTGTGCAAGCTTGGAGCTGTGCAAGCTTGGAGCTGTGTAACCTGATCACGCTATTTTGTACTCACTCACTGCAGGGGTAGTTACACGAAATCCTCACACGCGTTCCATGGACTTACCTGGAAAAGAAAAGAGAAAAACTCATTAGTAGAGGTAAATTACGACTTGCACAGATCGATATATTTGCTGCTTCCTATACACACATAACAAAAAAAAACAAGCAAAGAAACTTTCTTGAAAAGAATTGCGTTTTTCTGTAGATTTCTGTCTCTGGGCTGATTAGGGAACGAGAATGATGCCGCTTTTTCTTACAATCCCTTCATTCGCCATCTCCCAAAGTGCATCATTGTAATACACAAGAAACCCAGAAAATCGGACAAACAATCCGGAACGGCGCAAAAAAAACTACTTCCACTCGTCGAAGACCGACAGAGCAGAAAGGTAATGGCGTGAAAAAGAGAATTACATCCCTCTCTAGCGGATCCAGTTTATTCATCCACAATGAAGCAGGCAGGCAACAGGAACAATAATTAAACGAATTGCAGATCATTACCAAGGAATGCATCTCTGGGGGTAGCAAAACGCTAGGAGAATCGCAAAGAGCAGCCCCAGCCCTTAAAGAGTTCACTAGCGCCGGTTTTAAGGGAGGACAGAGTGTTATTAATTAATAGAACGAGTCGTGGAAGAGAGTGTTGAATATTATCATTAGTCTCGTAGGAAATGACAAAACTGCCTGCGATTCATTAAAACGAGAAATATAAACAGTGCACTGCTAGAATTTAATTCAAGTGTAATTTTATTACATTGCTGTCTTGAGATTAACTAACATAAAGATGAATTACTATGCGGTCATGTCTAATTACCGCTGCAAAAGTAATTAATATTTCATTTCTGATGTACACGAGTTGCGAATTACAGATATTCAGTTTTTTTTTAAACTAGAAGATCCCCCTATTCCTATTGCGTAATATCTCCTAGGATTGTAGACTTAGAGGGTGAGTCAGGGGTACAAGGGATGAGAATGCAGAGAAGCATGTATAATTTATTATGACGTGTGTGCTCAATTTTCAATCAAGATTCAATTCTAGAAATCAAGTTTTCAGTTGACTCTATAATATCTCCAACTCTAAGCTAAACACATTCCGGCTTCACTCTACATTTCTATGGCACAAGAAAATTGTGTGGAAATGAGAAGAAAACTCTATTATCAGTATGTCATACACGACGGAAAGCCGGAGGAAAAACTTGCTCCATTTATATTTAGACATGCAAAACTAAATTCTGATGATAAAAACGTGACTGTGACCTAACAGGACACGAAATATCTTTAAATGGAAAAGTAATGTCAGCTCAAAGCCTTTTATGAATTGTCCGGATCCTTTTGTCCTATCAGAAAATTTCCAACAATCTACCACCCCAAATGAAACTCTCTGGTTGAATGTCTTGCTAAATATAAGAAGCGAGGTGCGAAAGTGTGCGAGAACAAATCTGCATATTCATCAGCCGAGGAAGACATCATCCAGCACAAAGTTCCCCCTCTGTGGGGAATTTCAACAGCAGGGACGACAAAACTTAGCAAATAAAACTATAAAAAAGTATACCTTGCGCTGCGAAGGATACGCTCGGGGGAGGTGGGTAGGGGGTAACCGCCCCTAGATGTCACTCGGGATAAAAATAAGCTTGCGTCAGATGCAGTAGGTACATGCTCCAGCCTCCTCTTGAACGTGATATCATATTTTACAGCCAATTCCTGTGGGTTATTTATTTAAAATAGCTTCACACTATAACTCTTGTTTATAACTTGCGTTTTTCTTTGCCTTCTTAAAAGAAAATTCTTTACACCCTAAAGAGGGAAATTTTATTACTTGAAAAATACTTCTGCATGTTTTATTATGATAAGCATGGCGTACGTTTTAGCTTGATTAAAAAAATCCTTTCGGGGTAGTGTACGTATAGAGATTTTTGAAGAGATTTCAACTGAAAGCTTCGAAACTGTGGGCATCCATGAAAATGACGATAATTTAGCAACCCCTTACCGTAAAAGAGCCAATCCGTATGAACCTCTTCAAACATTTTCAACACAGCCATGGCTATATACAGCACATTCATATTTCAGGTAGAGTAAATTGATTAAAAACTCACTGGAATAGCGAGGGCAGGCCTAAGGGTTGGGGAGGGGGCTCGATTCTTGTGACTGATAATAAATTCATGAAGCCATTTTGTGCCATCGTACCGACATCGAGGTTATCGAGCTTCTTCGGCTAAACACTCGTCATCACGTACGACCGCACAGAAATTGGTAACCAGGATATGGGAAGCCGTACACACAGTCCAACACACACAAACACTACGCATTAAAAGGGCCTGGATCCATACATTGAATACAAATTATGTCAAGAGTCGAGCGATCTCGACCAGCCATGTTACGTAGCACGCATGTTTATATATTGGAAAGTCCGGTGCAATCGTGAAAATGGCGAAGGAAATGGGGAACAGTTTGCTATACACAAACGAGGCATTGGTAACTGGCAATTTATTATTTGCACGATAAACTATAAACTTGCATAGGCACTTGGAAATGCACTATTTTATGCCAGATAATTACAAAGTTCTGATTGAGAGAGTGACATACCTCATAATTTTTTGATAAGAAGTGGATATATAAACGTTGATTATTCGTGCTACAGTCGTATTGGTAACAGGGAAAATTAGTATATTTTACGAACGGCTTTTACCATTATTGTGTTCTAATTTTATAGCCCCACACTTACTCTAAATAGAACGGTTTTTTAATCGTATGAATCTTAAGTAATGAGCTATTAAATCACTTGAATGATTAACATTGATTTATTCTAACGATTGACAAGAGATTAGATGTATCGGTACAGCTTTAGCGCAATCAGACATACGAAACCAACCCAATCACCACACATTTAAGCATATAAAACTATAAAAACAGCGTTTTAAGTACACGCTGCACAACGAGCGCAACTGCTCCTGAAATAACCATTGCAAGCTGTCCTATTAACCTTCAAGCTGTCTTATAAAAGCGTGCGTAATTTCGCAACGTTTGAAAAGCGTACGCCGAGATAGGTGTAGGTACTTCATATAAAAGTAGGGTTGCAGTCGCGTGCCAAGAGTCAAGGAAATATAGTGCAGGTGACAACGGAAGTGTGATTTACGCGTTGGTAAAGTAAATTTCTTGCGTAGGTATATCATAAAAATGACGGCAGTATTTTCCTTTTTTGTCACAACTGACTAGTGAGAGCGTATAGAGAGAATTTTTAATGTTTACCGTCATGCGGATTCATGACTGTGGTCTCGAGGTTTTTATTTTGGAATGCTATTTCCCGACATTGAGTATTTTAACAGAAGTAAAATAACTGTACATTTTGCTAAAACTTTTTAACTTCGATAAGCGTAAATCGGGTGCGAAATTTTATCTTAAAAGAAAATTAAATAAATAAAAAGTAAGTTGTGATTGGATGAAACACCCAAGGTCATCCCAATGAGAGAAACTACATTTGTTTGAACCAAAAGTTTCTTCTTCAAGGCTATCCTTTAATGACCTTGGAAACCGATACTAAAAAATAAGTTGTCGAAGGCCATTTTCATATCAAGTTAAACCTAGGATTATCAACACCTCGAGCTTCTGAGTTAATAAAGGAGTTGTGGATCCGTCGCAAAGTAACTCGAAAACGTCAGTTCGTTTGAAATCGTAGCTGATCTCAACTAATACACTTTGCATCAGAAAGTTCTTGCGGCAGCCGCATAAACGCGTTCCTGCCTTATCGCAGCCGGAAATTGCATTCACCGAGCAATGTACGTGATCTCGCAAACCGGAACCAGATGAAATATATGCGTGAACGGCGTACGCACGCCAAGACATTGTCTTTGTCTAACTGGGAATTATGCGGATCGAGGCAGCTGGGAGTGTGAAGAACAATTCAGAGTGTACGGTGTGCTCGTACAGAGCAATAAACGTCATTGCAGCACGGATGGAAAGGGCGTGAATTACCCGGAGTAGTGAAAGGAAGGAATTAAAAAAGAGTGTAATTGATTTTTTTTCTGTGTCAGTTCTAATTATTATTGCTGAAATTTCGTATCTCCGCGTGACTTTTGTGACTAATTTATAGCGCTCAAGATTAAAAAGGGGTGATTTCTTTATGTTGAAATTTAATTGCGAAAAGAAAAAGCTTTCTCAAGGTGCTTGTATAAAGAGAGACCCTTAAAATCATACTTAATCTTAGGAATTGGAAATCCATTAAGGAATGCCGCGTGTGCGATCACCACGGGTATCAAAATGTGTCGATGAAAGAGAGTAAAGTTCATTTGGGAAAACACGAGACCATTAGCTGGCGAAAAAAAAATTGAGTGGTGTTTCGCTATGAGTAGATCGACACTTTAAATAGAAGGTTGGGTTACACACAGGAAGACTCGAACAACGCCGGATCAAAATGGAGCGCGAATCCCTCGAGGAGCGAGTTGCTAAAATTTCATAAAACCACTTTGCTCCACACGCCACGCCATTGGTGGCGCTTTCATTCATCGTAAAAATATCGTGGCTCAAATTTCAAAGCGAGCAAAGTCGAAAAAAAGCAACAATTTCCCTGAACGAATAATAGCGAGGAATTTATTCTCGCAAGTCGATTCAAATAAAAAAAAGTAGGGTTGAGAGGTCGTACGCGACATTGTCCAATCTTCAACAAAGAGAGACGGAGAGAGAGAGAGAGAGAAAAACTCATTTAATTGAATTCCACGTGATGGATCACAAATATCTTCATCTTCGTCGCACGCATTGCGTTCCGCCCAACTCCCTCCCGCTCGGTCGACATTAAGGGGAGAGCCAGGGCTACATAAGAAATCAAACCGTCCTTAACATTTTATAAGAGGCCGTTTGTTACGTATTGCTGCAAATTAAAGTCGTTCCCCTGCAGTCGTGCTCGGATCGCGCTGTGTTTGTATACATGACAATAGAAAGATTCGTCTTAATTGGAACCAATGAAACCCTCCAAAACAAGTCGGATGTGACTAGCGAACTCAAGTAGCCCCCGCCAAGTCAACGAGCTTCAGGACCCCCATAAAATACCCGCTAACACAACTCGACAAATTGCAATTATTTTATGCTCACGCGTTCACGATGGCGCAAAAAAAAGCACACGCCCCCGCCCAGCTTTTTTTGGATTCGAGTTTTTAAGCGCCCAATTCAAGAGTGGAAATAAACGGCGCTTGCCAACGCTTCACATCATATAAGTGGTACTTTGATTTGCGCAAACCAAACTGCCCCAAAACTGGCGAACCTCTTTTAACAACCGCAATAATGTAATTGTTTAAGAGTCTACATAGGTTGTAACCCGATACGATAATGGAAATCAAAATAATCTGTGGCAGTAATCATAAGAAGCCACGGATTAAAAACGCTGGCACAAATCTGCGACTCTTGCATAACCAAGATTAATAATCAAAATGAAAAAAATGTGCTTTTTCTCGATTTTCGTGATTTTAATGACACGGTTGGGTTCATCTTTGCCAGCAGATTGTATGATACTTTGAATCAAAGTTCTAGTGCACTTATTGATGATTCTGTGGCGCATTTCAATCAAGGAAAAGAATTTGTATGTGCGTCATGTTTTAAGCCGCTCTAATCCTACTCACGTAAAAACGAATGAATATTACCGAAAAAATCGATAATTTTCATCCGATTTTTTCATTTCAACATTGCTTTAGATCTGCAAACAGAGACGAATCCAGTCATATCGAAAAAACCATATGAAACACGGAATTTTATGATTTACCTTTTTACTGACTTTTATATAACCATGTGTCGGGTTGTGCAAGCATAATCTCCAAGAGTGTTTGTATCGCTCATGCTGATAATGAGGCAGTAAAACTGGAAGTTATTTTTCACCAGGTCTAATACGTGAAAGATTAGCTTTCTCACACGGAAAATTTTGGTAGTGCAGAGGTCCACGTGGTTACTTTTCTCTGCCCCTAAAATGTTCCCTACATATTTGAAAAAAAATCAGTGGATAGTTGAAAAAATTTCTGACCCGCGATGTAAAGGCTCGTGTCGATCGGATGTTTACTTTGTTCACAAGTAAATCTTGAATTTGGGACTTTTTGTGGGGTTTTTTTAAGCGAAAACACCACTTTTCTTTCTTCTCTGGTTGTTTTATTTTCCATCTGATCTCAATTTAAGTTTACTAGGCGGGTCGGAGTACTCTTCCTCTACACACTGATTTTTTTTCAAAAATATTGGGATCAAATTTAGGGGCAGGAAAAGTAATGGCGTGGACCTCTGCATTTTCGGCTTTTAAGCTGCCTTTAGCTGGCTCTTAACAACGAGGAATCATAAAGCGCGCGCGCGTGCTAAAATACAAGGCAGAGCCGAGGGCGGCATTGTTTAGCCCAAGCCAACCAAATTAGGGGACAAAAAACTTAAAAATTTCTGGAAAAGAAATTTTTATGTCATTACATAACAATATTTTGTAGTTTTTTGCGACTTGGCACAGTTCACATTACCAATTTCGCGATTATGAGCAGGAAAAAATGTTGTCCGTGCATAAATGAAGCATTTTCATAGGTTATTCAACTTTGGGACCTGTGGCATATTCAGGTTGCACGAGACCGCGGCTCCTTAGGACTTCCGAAGTTAAATATTTACTCGCGTTTCCGTTCGGCGCGTGCTACGAACAGGAGCTCGGCCAGACAATGAAACTTTGGTTGAACTCGACTTCCGCTAAGGGTTAGCCTCCTTCTGCGCACCCATAGAAAGCCGCGACAACCTCAGGGTGGCCAACTACGCGCGTTTGATATCATTTTTGGCCCAAAACTGAGCTTTAAAAAGTATGGGCTAAACGTTTACTGGAGGTGACTTCTAGTTTCTATGACATGCTATGACTGGATGTTCATTTAGGTTTTCTGCAGCGAAATGTCACATGGATAAGGATAAAAATGTATATTCATGGCATGATTTGTCGCAGCTTTTTCTTCAAGTTTCGTTGGAACTGAGAATAATGAGTGACTTTCTGTTAAATTCACTAACACCTTCATCTCAAAGCACTGAAAATGGCAGCAAGATTGCAAGTATACAGCGATACCAAGTTGTCCACTCAACGGCCATCAAGGCTCTCTATAAAACTATACCTTGCCATAGTCTATAGGTACAGAGCACAAAGAAAGCTGATGCCACCTACGCGATCCGGCAAGCCATCACTCGAACTGTGTCTACATCCGTTAGAAGATTGAAAATTAATTATCTTTGCTCATCGAAATTGTATTTTTCTTCTTTAATATCTTTCGAAGTCTCCCGGGGCTAAGACGTACTAAGACATGATGAGAACCAAAAAGTTTAATTTGTACTTGCATATTGATTGATGTTAACAATCTTCTCAGATCAGTAATGCCATTCAATTAAAATCCGTTTAGTTTCATCGTTTGCATAGTTATTGAAAGGATGTTGGTAGTTAGGTCAAATAATATCAAATTATAGACCAAAGCAGCAAAAATTAGTGGCAAATTGCATTAGCTGCGTATAAATTTTGCAACAAGCGCACGATGTAATAAAGATGTTTCGCAATTTCAATCAAATTGAATATACACCGTAGTAATTCAACCACCCATAATTTTATGAACGGCATATAATGTGGATTGATCGGTTATCACTAGAGAAAATCCCAAGCGTCCTTCAGGATATGGCGTCGACGCCACACAAATATCGTGTTTGGTCGAAGTGTCCATTAGTAGAAACTAGAAACGCTCTCTGACACAGCACTCTGACAAAGCCCGGGGGTGGTTTGGGCGGTAAATGCCAACATCGACAATTATTACCCGACCTATCACCATTGGGGGCGGCGAAAAAAAAACATCACCAGATAAAAACTTCAATATTACAATCAAAACACTTATACCCATTCTTTTCAACGACCTATCCTTCCACCACAAAAACTTGTTGTGTTACTGAACACAAAAAAAATCGGGATGAAATATGAAGAAACTGTATACAGACACTTTATTCCTATGGATTATGAGTGTTAAGTACCAATTGTTCGTGTCATTGTATTGTATGTAAATCATCTGACGCAAGGCATGTCCGTTCATATTCTCAATTCGTTACGATGTTTTAGATCTTTTGATGACAGACAACTGAAATCACCGTTTCGAGAGACAATCATGGTGAGCTTGACAATGAAGATTATAGACTACGCATGGTGTTGACACCTTCGAATCGAAGGCATTACCTCCTCCAGAGCCCAATCAGATTTCAATTGTTCAACACAGTTCTGTGCGTGTATACTTGAATAGCATAATGCAAGTATATTTACATAGATAAGATATTAAGTTACTTCTTACATCCCAAGAAGTTTACTATTACAAATTTTAGTGAGAACTTGCAGTGTTTTGTAATTTAATGCACATGGCACTTTCATTATTAAACGTGAACTATACAGTGATATCCTATTACGAACTGCAGCAAAACTTCACACCAATAGTTTGATAAAGTTTATGTTTAGCTTCATAAGTTGATAACAGTAAGTATATTTACAGCATATATAATTTCACGGGGTTTATTCGATAGATAAATCCACTGAAACGGAGAGATTGAATTCATTATGTATATCGGAGGGTTGCTTGAACATCCTTCATCCTTCACGCAACCCCCCAAAGAATACATAATGCCACTCTAATGAACTGAATTAAAATTAATAAAATAGTGGTTATTTTAATTAAACAGTCTTGTCCGTTAGCCGCAACCCACTCAGGAATCTCCATCGAAATGGTTCCTCAAGGAGTTACCATTTCAGCGTCCACTAAACCGCATGATGAAGCATCTTCATCCGCGCAATGCACTTGGCAAACGCATTTAATTAAGATCAAATAGCTCGGCTTGTATTTTATCTACGTGGCGACTAGATTCGCAATGAAATTGGGGTAGCACAAGCATGACAAAAATAATTGGCATTGCTACGTCAAACTGAAAGGGCATTGGTATTCCGCCCGTACGTCCGGCGACGGCTCTGGGATGGACGTCCGAGTTCAGGCGTCGCGACGACCCTTGCTATGAGGGACGCCGGACTGAGAATGTATCGTCGCGAACGGCATTCCAATCTTGAGACAGATTCCTCGGCGTCGGAAAGACGCAAGGGTGCAGAAGAAACTTGACAAACCATAAAGCTAGAATAGGTATCGGTTTCAAAGTGTTTCTGTATAATCAAACGGTGTTTTTTGCTTTGTGTTGACTTATGCGTTTATCTCGAAGTGTGAGATAAGAAAATAATGTACCTACCACGTGCTTTATAATGTAGGTTAAAACAACGAAAGGAGACTTGTATGAGACATAGGAGGATCAGCAATTTTTCTCGTATTTACCTGCGATAGTAATTTGCATTTTGCTTTGTCGCCTCTTACCCCATTATTTCCACGAAAGACAAGCGCCAAAAGATAACTGCATTGCAAGTATTAACAAATCGCAATTTTTTTCTTCACACATCCTATCACGAAACAAAGATAAACAAACATAATTGCACGTTGCAAATTAGAAACCCCATCTGAACGATTCAGGTCCAAGTGAAAGCATTTCTTCTTGCGCGACAAAAGCGTTCCCTCCACGCATTGCCACGTCATCTCACACGCACGCCGACGCACAGCCGAAATAAAACCAGACCGAGAATTCGTTGAAAGAGTGCATTCTTCCACACGAATTCCCCACGTGACAAACGGAGATACATTCCATTGCCGAGTGCAATGATGATCATAATATAGAGCTGTTCCCCAGTGTGAGCGGGTGGCACAATTGATGATTCCTGTCGGGGCATGCCATCTCAATCATTAGAGCACGTTACGGCTCCGTGTCATGCATAACTGCGACCGAAACTGACGATTATGTATTCATAAATCATTACCTTTAGCTATCATGTGAGTTCAGAGCGTTAAGATTCAATTACAGAGGACGTAGCAGTAACCTGTGTATAGTAGCATCCGCATTCACTTGCATTTCTTATAAGGACTAATCAATACTTATGTAAAGTTGTGATGTGTGTAATTAGTTTTTGCTAATATGTCTAGTATACACCACGCTCGGAGCTAAATAAAAAATTGAAAAACCTGAACACGTTCTATTAATTATTTTAAAGAAGCTGGAATCCATTAAATCACTCACCCATTATACGAGGAGGTCCTTTTCGTGGAGGATTGCAGTAGAAGTGACGTGTATTGCGTAATTAACATTATTAGCAATTGCAGTTATCACCACACTTATTATAAAGGCATTCCGTTAAATCGGAGAGGCGATCGTTTCACAGTGTTTCAATCACAATGCCAGCAAAACGCACCGCTGATAAGTCGCTCATTTAGTAACCGCACGATAGTAACAAGAACACACAGACATTGATAACTGATAAGTCACATAGCCTAGTAATTTTTCTCCTGCTCTATTAACACTGTAGGAAGTGATAACAAGAAGGTGTAAACGAACTTTTAAGTAGCTGCTGCCGCCGTATCAACAAACATAAATTTTCATTCGGTTTATTTATAAAGAGGCGAAAATATTATTCACTCTTGAAATTATTTCGGTGCTTCCGGATTTTGATTATTCAAGAGTTTTAATTAACATGCGCGCTGGCTAAGAATTAATTTAGAGTGGGACAATGAACTTGAGATGAAATCGGTTCGTAATTTTTGCGCATCTCCATGCTGCAAACGAAGAGAATCTTGCAAGAAGGTTAAAAATATAATGCGATAAGGATTTTTTTGCGATATTAAAGTAATTACACAATTTTTTATTTTCTTGAAATTTATACCAGCTAAAAGTTAAAAAATCTAATTTTAAAAATTAAGTTATGCTGTACAAAGCTTGAAAAACGTAGAAAAAAACACGCCTTTATATAATGAAGATGTATAAAATGCATAATAAACCCTCGCCTGTTTTACTTTAAAATACACTAGCGCCCCGCCTCTGGATTGGTAATTAAAACATAGAGCTTTTGGAATTGCAGCCGCCACTAATTAGTAATGATCGCCGGCAACGCACTTGAATGACCTTTGAAGCGCACTTTTAGTAATTATAAATTAGCTAATATTTTAGCTACCCTTATAAAAAAAACAGGAAAGCAAGTAAAACGTATTCACGTTCAAAGCCGTTCGCTGGCAATCGAGACCAAACAAAATCAAAGCCAAGAGCATTGCAATGAGCTATTATACTGATGCAATGAATCTTGATTTTTTTAGCACTTCAGAAATTATTCTCTTTGGCACCATTTTAAAAATTATATATCCAATTCAAAATTGGGTGTGAACAGCATAGACGCGCGCAAATTTATTGCTAGGAAAAGCAAGTAATGCCTCCGCTCATAATTCATTAAAACCAGATGGCAAAACTCAGAAGAAAAAAAAACTCACTGCAAAATTTACATTCACAAATAATCACACGATATTTTTCCAAAAGCAAAAAGAAAACACGTCACAAAAAACTTCGCAGATCCAACTCGACAGCCAACATATCAGTGCCCGCTCCAGAACAACGCAATAATTAACAACAAATCAAGTGAAATCTCTACGAGCACCATACCGAACACTTGATACCAGTCAAGGAAATCACATGGCCCTCGCTTGATCCGAACCATACCCAGCCACAAACAAGCGAAGACTAACACATCTCATTGCCAGTTGCCAGTCGCTGGCGAACCTGTTACGTCCGAGCGCGGTGAGCTGCCAGACCAGCCAGAGCCAACCATCCTAGCCCAAGACATCGTCATTCTCTTTCTTTAATCACCTACACAATAACACCTAGGCAAACACTACTAGCCCTCTCACTAACATCAAGTGAGTCTAGAAGTGTCATGGACGTTTGCATAGAACAGTTTCGCCAACGGCTATCATAGCACGACTTACAGATTTGTACACCTATACTACACAGTATGTAATATACCGAGTTACGACCTATTTTAGGTTCATCGCGGCGAAAATGGTACGTTTCGGGCAATTTATTTTTGAAAATAGGGAGCGCGTACGCCTTTAGAGATATACGCACTGTCTATATGGGCCAATGCCATGGACAGTTATTTTAAGGATTGCCAACTCATCTCATCTCATCTGTAGACTTTTAGCCGGTGCTTTGTACGAATTTTTTATGATCCTCAGGAATATATCTGTGGGCATTAGATCCTCGACCTTTGCTGAACTTGACCAGTGGTGAAGGGGTTAAAAAATATGCAATTGAATTCAAATATCTGTGATGGAACCAGCGACAATTTGAGCACTTGACTTTGCTTCTTGATAAATGATCAGATGGTCGAAAAAGGACTCATGCTCGGTATAGATTCATGGTACTACGAATGTATCGCCCATGCATCAATGCACGTTGTACGCCCACTGGATGGGACTCCAGCAGGAGTCAGGACGCAAGGACGAGTTCGAGTTCGAGACGCGGCGCTGAAGACGCCGATCGAGTGAAAGCGCCCAGACCACGTCGGCGATTTGACACGCAATTCTCGCGTAGGCGGTCGGTTATGACAGTCGTACGGTGTCAACTGGCTGGTGAAATGTTGTCAACGCACACCTTTCATCGCTGCCGGGATTCAGGATTAATTTGCGGCTCAGGAACGGAAATTAAGTAACTTGCTTGTCGAACTGTTTGCTTTCGATGAAATTAGATACTAAAGAATAGGTGGCTAAGCGTTAAATGAAATTGGTTTACTTAGCAAGCCTTTTTCACTTTTTCTTAAACAATTAACGATGGTTGTAACTCAGGAACATTTATAATGACACGTTTTATTTGTAATGACATTCAAATTACACCGCTGAAATTTGTGTGAAATCATGTCCCGAGCGTCCCAGTCGAAAGTGGTAGGCCACTTTCGAGTAAGTGACCACCACACTGGCATTGCACGACGCCGTTCTTTCATTCAGTTAGTCCCATCTCCCCAAGTGACAGCGAACTCATTACAGCTAAGAATAGACCGAACGCCCACGAGAAATCGTAAATAATTGAAAAGCTATTCCGGCTAATACGCAATTTCAAGTCCGTAATCTAAGTGTTTTTTTTTTGTAAGTGTTTTTTGCAATTGTTTGTCCAACACATAAACAGCCAGATGTCTGTCGTCAAAATGCAGTAAGTCTCAGCAGAAGCCATCCCTAAATACAAGCGCCATGGCTATAAAAAATCCCGTCTCTGTTACTACTTACCAAAAGTCTGGGCACATGTGGTTTTTAAACAACTTTACTGCGCAAATATTTGCATTTCATAGAACATTTCACACTATTTCTCATGTTAAAGCAACAATTAGGGAGTTTTGTTTTTGGCTTTTTTGTCACCTTACCCGACGGAGAGCAAAAAAAACACAGCGTGGGCCGTAATTCTAATCCCACTGAACAACACCTATATCGCAGAGACAATGACTAGACATTACTCAGATCCAACGTGTGCTGCAACGAGCTGCAACGCACCATACAAGCACACAAGGATGCTGGTGCAGAAGTGGAAAAGAATCTCACTTGAACGTACCCACACCCTACATGTTACCGATATTATTAAATTAGTGCGTGTGTCCTTCACATTTCTTGGCGTTGGCAAAGTTTTCCGTGTCCCTCCGGCGTCCCGGTTCGATTTCGCACGACCCCGCGGGTCCTGGCGAGCCCCCCCCCCCCCCCTATCCCACTCCGCTGAGATGCGAATTAATCACAAGTCCAAAAATACGCAAACTTTCGCCCGCCACTTTGGCGTTGTGGATCGCACAGCGTTTCAGCAACTCAGCGTTGCACTCGTGTGAATTGTTGTATATGATAGGCTTTGGCGGCGGCTAAGACAGCTGGGCCCAGTGGCGGCTTGACCACTCTCGGGTATCAGGTGAATTGGTAGTAGATCGTGCCAAAATATCTAGCTGTCCTCCTTAGTGTTTCAATCGGGCTTGGGGCGGAAAAATTAGAATTTTAGTCGCAATACAATTACCTGTGCTGTTAAATTGTGGGTCGTTTTTTTCTGTTTTTAATCTGACTAGAGTACAGATAGATGTACAGTGGATGTACTATATTATAGTATGTAGAGTAGATTTACATTTGAGAACATTCCATGTCATTTAAAACGTATCAAATTTTATTCATATAGAGGCAAAAATGATGTTCTTTGGTAAATTTCTGTATACCGAAATGCTTTGAACATACATGTTTTCAGCCTTTTTGAATTCACTGCCACGTTATGATTTTGTACTCCCTGTCATTAGGCAAACCTATTAAAATAAAAGTGATTATATTAGAAAAGCTATAGTATACCGTTCTCGTGCTTATGGAGCTGTATCCTCAAAGCGGGTTTTTCACCAACCCTAGGGTTAATTTGGGTACAAGCAATCACAACCAGCGCAAATATGTAACCATGTGGTAACAAATTAACCCCCAAGCTTTTGTAGCCTGTTTTGTGAATTCTGTCAACTTGTGGACTCTGTGTTCACGTTTCCGCCGATGGACGCCACTGTTTTTGCAGCCGTCGCCGCCAATTTCTTGCCCCGTGAGCCACTACTCCTTTGCATAAATAACAACCGGAACAATAAAAAGCCGTCAAGTGGAGAAACATGCAAACTGGTTGCTTTCCTATACGTAAGACTGCACATTGCAGACTTTGTCAAATGCAAGTTAAAAACAAATTGCATTTTCTTGTTACAGCTTGCAGTTTTTCGTACATACAAAAGGGACAAGCGAATTGTATGCTTTGAGCGAACCTTTTTCTTCCAGTGTTTCAAGCACACTGTTAATTGAAATTAGATTTGAAAGCAAACAAGTTGGGAACAATACACTATGGACGTGAAGTGCATTTAGTGCCATGAAAGCACGTGCTGCACTTTCCAAATCGGACTCTTTACTTCGGCTTTAACTTATTTGACAGGTAAACCTTTTAGTGCAACAAAGTCTTTGAAACAAGAATTCGATTTCGGAGCATAGACAGTCAAAGTTAATTATTAAATAATTGAACATCCTAAAAGCTTCTTCGTAAAGCTCCTTATAACAATCTTCTTATCAATCAAATTGAATACATCGCAAATTGTCTTTAAGTATAGCCTGAGACAATGCCAGGCAAATGTGAACCATATAATTACTGGTGACTCATCAGAATTGTGAAAGGCTGCAGGCAAATTTATTCACAGCAAGGCCGTTTATTAAGCAAGAATCTGGTGTCCATGAACTCGAAGAGTAATTATTCGTTTTGCGCCGAGGATGCTGCGTAAAAATTAAGTCAGAATAAATCTTAACGAAAGCCTAAAGGCGATCACCTGAATTCGTGTTGGATGGTATAACGAAAAGAAACAGATCTCCACAAAAAGCAGAGAATCAAGAGCAAAGCTTTCCGTTTTGCTATTAAATCGTGAATCATCGTTCACGCTCTGGCTCTACGGTCAATCCCTGATAATAACAAGCAAAAAAAACGTTTTATTTACCATTTAGGGCCTTGCGTCGCACATCATTTTTCCTCATTGAGGTTAGCTCCCTACAAAAACTGTACACGCCCGAAGTTGTTTTCGCAAGTTTGCAGACAATTTAACCACAAAACAAATCGTGGCCGAAAAACAACAAAAAAAGGATAATGACATACGTCACCTTTCGACTTTAATAAAAACAAGATAATTTGACAAAAGCCGCACTGTGCGTTCGTATGCTCATCCAGCTATAGGGCTGCTTCCTTCCTACATATAACAATGACGCATAAAGCGTATAGCAGTTCTATCTTCTAAAAGACGCCATTCTATTGTTCGCATTAACTCGGTTAAATAGAGTAATTAGTCCCGAAGCGATATATAAATTCATTTAGCCGGAAGTGACGACGAATATATTCGAATGGGGTTAAGCATGGTGAACTGCAAGACATCTATGACACCGCCCACTTCCTCTCCAGCGAAAATCAAGTATGAAATGGCCCAAAGCTGCTGTCGTATACCTCGTGGATCAGATGAATGAATCAGATGCACTACGGAGTCAATGTTGTGAACGCCAGCAATCGATTTGACTTGCATCGATGCATTCCGTCGACGCCAAAACCAAGCCGCGACGAATTGCGGAACAAATAAATGAAAAAAACCGAACAGAATCGATTGAAGCTCAGTGAAATTTTAACCAAGTGATCCGTCCGCTTATTATTAAATTTCCGGTATACTGTATAGGGAATTAATCAAATACAAATTGATATGTATTATTTAATTAAAGGCATAAGATGCAATAATTGATACAATCAAAACACTCGAGTGTAGATATTGGATTAGTGAAACAAGCTCTTTAATTTCATTTCCATCCTGTATAGATTGATACAGATTCATGTAATCATGAACGATAAAAATGATACCAATCTTTTCTCAAAATGTCTCTTATAGAAAGGAGCTAAGCTAACGGAATGGTTATGACTTATGACAGAATGTATATTCTAGATGAGCCTGATAATGTGGATTAATTATCAAGAGTCAAAACGTTCGTCTTATCCATGGTAAGAATAAGATACATATCAATCGTGAGTCACAGCTTTTCCAGAAGAACGATCACAACACGTTCAGATCAGCTTTCAGAAGAAGTTATCGAGATTTACCGTCGATTATACCAAAGGTTGATACCGACAGGTATTTAATTCAGTAATGTGTTATAAACTTTTAATCAGTGATCCGTGTCGGAGTTATTAAAATTTATATGAAGGTGTCTCGTATAGCGCATAAGATGTGTATCTTTCAGCGTAAGATTTATATAGAGTGAAATGGATTAAAGCTAGCCATAAGCGCGACATTCAAAGGATGTTATGTTTTATAATTAACACGTTTAGAATGATTAGTAATATATATACTTAAGATCCAAGGAATTACGGTTAATTTTTAAATATACTTGATACCTATACTCGTTAGCGATCAAGCGCTAACCTGTCTTGTTATAAGACCCCCAAAGCTCTAACGGAAAGCATGACGCCTAAGATATAAAAGCAGATTTTCTTTTCGAGTCTTGAAAAGCTGCTCAAGTTATAATCTGTCCATTCGGCTGCCAGCGCGATGTTTTTATCCGGGATCTAGCGTCAACTATGTCGAAGAAATCTGCAGCAAACTTACGCGCCTGAAAGCGCTGCAACTTGTCTAGCAGCAAAGTTAAGCGGATCACAGACTCTTCACTCCCCCGTATCGCAACAAGATGAACATGGTTCAAGCAAGTTCAAGAAGGTGCAAGTAGGTTGTACTACACCACTCGGTTTTCAACCACGGGCACAACGCGGCTTTGAAAACTGTACGATGCATCAGGTGTACCGTGAAAATACTCGAGAATAATCGTAAAAAGCTACTCGGAAATTCAAGTGGGCATGGGTTTGTTGCTCGCTGCCGATGGATCCGTCTTTCGTACTCCGGTCATGTACTGGTGCACCTCGGCGCATTTGATTCCATAAAAACGAATCTAATTTCTAAAGAACACTCATTTAGCATTCAAAACTTGGCCTAACATAAATTCTGATTTATAATCCTCAAGGATAATAACTCGGGAAGTCTGGACGAAACTCTGATCCGTCTGGCAAATAAGCGAGGAAACTTTTAGAGCACAAAATATACAAATCCCGAGCCATATTTTCAGATTTTCTTGAGCAAACTTTTTTGTTTCTACACACACACACAAACTTTCGGCAATATTTTATCAACCCTATCGTTTCCCCAAGGAGACAAGTGAATAATACGCTCCATTCATGAAAATCTTGCACCTGTTATCCGCAAAGACTGCTCTTGTTTGATAAACACACGCCCATTGCGCCACGCGCGTTCAAATTACGTTACACGCACGTGCGTATGAAAATCAAATTTTGTACCCGAACACGCGTACACCATAAAAAAATCAAGAGTAAAATTATTTAAAAATTCGGCCGACAAATTTGTCGTGTCTACGAATTTCCCCGAGCGAGCGCCGATAACCGGAAACGGCGCCAGTTGACAGGTTGTGTATCGCACGATCGTTCTTCGTCGCAAGGCGCGTGTCTTGCCGCTGACAGCGTCCTCAGGAGACCCTGATGAAGCTGTCAACGCGGACAGCGAAACACTGATTAAGTGGACTGCCATTCTCCGGCTTGCTCCAGCCGCCGCCGCCGCCGCGACGAGATCTCGCAGTTTTCCCAGCCGAGGAAAATGATTTACCTACTCGCAAAATACTGCGCCCGTACAAGTGTTTAAAAGTGTCCAAACGACCCGGAAAAACGCATCTGTCAAACGTCGCGTATTTATAAATGTCATCTTGCCAAAACGTACTTTCTTAATAAAACGGAATAAATAATTGGCATCATGATACAGCATCACAGACCGTCATAAATCACCGCGCTCCAATTCCAGCATCTCCAGCCGCGTCCCGCGACATTTTTGCCCCCGTCGAGCCATATTCAAAACCGGAAATAAAGCCCGTCGCCCCCAGACGATTCTATTCAAAAAGCGGAGTCCAAACACCCAGATTTCTGCAGCATCCCTGGCCCGGGACTCACTGCCGTTATCCCTAACTCCATCCGACTGTCCATTCATTCGCATCCCGTCATATTCCCGAAGAACTTCCTCATCCCTCGGAGAATTCGACTCTGGCCGTCAGATACACATAAGATATCACCCCCAAGGCGATTACCTGCCGTTGATATATTATCTGTGCTCTTCGAATGTCATATTGCACTAAATGTACTAACTAAGGGCTGGTACTTCATAATGTAGCAGCCCCTAAGTGAGACATCGAAGGTAGCGGCAGCTGCGTCTCGTAAAGGTAGCGTCGGAGGCATCAGGAGGTGGCGCTGCAGGAGTCATTACAAGCCGTAACAGGCCTGTTATTATACACAGGGGTGGGAACGAAAATCGCTTGCAAGTGATATAAATCGTAAGTCATTTTGAGATAATGGTGCGTCGGTGTATGCGGGGTAAAACACTTGGGCGCTGAAAACGAGGGATTTGCTAATATGTGGGAGGGAGGCGAAATGTGCGTGCACTGTTAATATGGGCGATCGCCCCTGCTGGGGTTCTTAATAAAATCAGAAACTTTGAAGCCACAAACTGGGAGTGATGCTCTGTGGCTAGTGCAATTACATTGAGACATCCAAGCACCTGAGCATTCAATATAACATGCAATTGTATTGCTACTGTAGCAATTTGATTGCTTTATCAATGTAAACTCAATAACGAAACATGAAACCGAGAAAAGTCAGAGACACTTGTTGTATCACACACTGAGTCGTTCAAATAAAATCACTAACCTAAAAGTGGCACTTCGTGGAAACTTCCGCGAAATTGGCATTCTTATCGAAACGAGCCTATATCGCCAACTCAACGCAAACTTCTTCTTGTCTCATTACGAACTTGACTGATGTATGAACACTATGTTGTAGGAAGTGAAAGTCGAGAGATAAGCTGATGTGTTCACTATCTCACCTTATCTCGAAACGCGTTTTGCGAGCTACGATCTTTATTCGCAGGTAATTCAAAGGGGACCTTTTAGTATACAAATTTGTGATTACTTATCTAATAAGTACGTATTATTTAATGAAATTCAAGGCTTCACACGGTTTATGTCCCCGTAATTTTATTACGGTCAATATCTCTTGATCTTTTGATTTTACACCGTTTGCCTAATTGTGACGGATCCCACACACATGCACCATTGTAGTGCCGATGAAAAAGAAATTTATATTCAACCCAAATTTATAAAATACCTAATGTACTATTAATGTATTTTTATACCATCGCAAAAGAAACAGATATTTGTGAAAATCAATTTTCCATTATTTATAACTAGTTAAGAAAGTTCAATTTTCATTTAGGGCGCTTCACGCAACGTTATGAACCAGCTATTATAATATATATTAAAACTGACGCAGCATTTTAAAACAACAGCTCGATATTTTCCAAAGTGCATACACACAGCTATGTAGTAGGTGTTTTACTCATCCAAGCGTTATAGATCATATTTATTAGCCCTTTCTCTTCCGCTTTTCCCACCCTGTTTTCCATCCCCGTCGCGTTCCGAAAGACAAGTACATTGCCGGCGCGATGATCTACGGCGGCAATGTCTATTTTCTACACGTCATACTTGAAACAGTGTCGTATATCACCTGTGCTACCTCCGTTCCCGGCCACGTGCACGCGAACGTGGTTCTTTTTAAATAATCATAAACAATTTTTATCGCTGGACTCGACAAGGGAAATGTTTTAATGGTGGGAAAACGTTTGTAGGATGGATTATTGAGTCAGTACAACATGCGAGATGATCTTTCTCTGGAGAACCATATCTCACACAAGACGAGAAACTAAATGAAATTCACGTTAGAAACTTTCGTGAAACTTTATAAATATCGAAATTTTGACTTTAGAAATGATTGCTGGGAAAGATGCGAAGACGTGAGATGTAGACGGGAATAATTTAGACGGTAATTGTTTCCTGCAACCATTTCTGTTTCAACAAGTAGAAATTAATTACTGTCTGCAGATTCAATTATTTCAGTTTGTTTGCTACTGCTGCAGATTATTCCCTCGAGCTATGACTGGAAAACCCCAACAGCGCCATCTCAACTTCTCGCTATAATAATTATATTATTCCAGTTTATCACTAGAACATAAACAAAATGCTAACGACTTGGTTTCCAGACTTCCAGCGCCCCGCAAGCTTTTCCGGAGCTGGGAAAATCACTGGGGAAAAAAAGGCGTAAGACCACCAAAGCGAAGCTCACCACTTTTTCATCGTATAACAGACAAAAAATTGAATAATAAAAATGACTTTATAATAAAAATGCTATTCAATTTCGCGCGCATTTTCCATACAGAACAAAGGTATCAACAGAGATTTCTCTGTGGTAGAAATAAGACCCCGGGGGTACGGACAGGGGGATAAAAAAATCAAAATCAAAGAAGCCTGCGGAGACTGAAGACTGGAGTGGCTGGAGTCCATAGAAACCAACCAAATCCGTCGGTATTTTCACGGGCCATTAAGCCTATTGTCGCCTGTCGGTGAATGGACCTTACTTATACACTCACCGCTCACCGGGCCGATGCAATGACACCAGCTTTCTCAAGCGCCTAGACCATGCCACTTGGTTGGCACAAAGGGGTGAACAGGACGCCTGCACGAACCACCCCGAACGTATTTTCGTGGTTTTGTCCGAAATTTGATCAAAAACGTTTGATTTTCTTTCAGCCTAGCATAAAATATAAGCATATGTATGTATGTATTTTATTTGTCCTTGAATCACAAGTCATTACATTACATTATCATGAACGTAAAAAGGATATGGACTCGTCCAGTTAAAAATAACAATTGCAGAAGTATTATGCCATTAGATTACTAACCAAACAATCTAAAAATAATCAATATTACAATTTTTATACTTTTTAAAATACTTAATACCATGCAGTAATCACTACACTGTCCATTCGTTTAGATCCATTTCATAAAATTCGTCAACAGTATAAAAAGCTTTATACAGTAGCAATTTCTTGATTGTACCTTTAAATCTTAAAACATCTAATGATACAATATTGGTCGGAAGGTTGTTAAAAAGTTTGATTCCTTGATAAAAAACATTGTTTTCCAAGCAATTAAGTCTATGTTTGGGAAGGCACAATTTTGTACTATTCCTGGTACTATGAGTATGTTCATCGGAATGTTTCGTCAGGAGGTGCTTATCTTTAAAAATAAATGTCAGTGATTCTAAAATAAACACGCTTGGTATGGTCAGTATATTCTCGCGAATGAATAATTTCCTACAAGATTTTCTTTTCTTGGATTTTGTCAGTATTCTAATTGCGACTTTTTGAAGTTGAAAAGCCCTTTTCAATGTTGGACAGGAATTACCCCATGCAGTTATCCCATACGACGCATTGGAGTGAAAGTATGCATAATAGACTTCTTTTAGTTTAGTTTTTGTTATCATGTCTCTTAACTTAAAGAGCGCACAGCATGAAGTGCGCAGTTTTTTGCACAGGTATTTTTCGTGCTGGTTCCATTTAAGATGCTCATCTAGGATAAGTCCAAGGAATTTCGCTTGTTTCACAGTCTTTATATGTTGACCCTCAACGTCAATTGTTACATCATCTGATAGTTTTTTAGTTTTAAACTGAATAACATTAGATTTGGTCACATTTAGGAGCAATTTGTTTACCCCGAACCAATGTAATAATCTATTCAATACTAATTCACCACTGCTTTTTAGGTCAGTCCTATTATGTTCCTTCACAAACGCCGTTGTGTCATCGGCAAACATGATGAGATCCGTTGGATCCAAATATTCGGGAAGGTCATTTATATAGACTAAAAAAAGTATTTATTCATAACTGGCAATATTGGAACTTAATTAACTTAAATTAATCATAAGGCAATGGTGACAACAGCTTATTTTCAGAGAGAACAACAAAGCGGTGATTCAGTCTCCTTATCAAACAGCGCTCATGGTATAAGTGGGGAATTTGTTAGAGAAAAATGAAAAGACGGGCCATCAAAAATGTGAGAGAAAGGCATCGCCAGACAAATGCGTTGGATGCATTTCAATGGCCTGGGCCGTCTTTGTGGCGTGTGACAATTCAGTGTGAAGCTGTTGCGCTGATGCTTTCATCTTCGCCACCTGAGCGTTTGATGTGATTTGATTGCAGCATCCGCAGAATAGCAGCAGCAGCAGCAGGGACGTGGTGATCAAATCGCAAGTCATTCGGGCGCGACTGCGGACAGTACTCACCCATACTCGCCATTTTTCTTACAATACACATGCATGAGTTTGTGCAAAACGAAGAGAAATAACATATATTGCTGGCTTTCAGCACTTGCAAGTTGCAAGTGCTGAAATATTATTGCTGCTAGGTGTAACATCTATTAAACATTATAAAATTTACCTTATCCAAGATTATAAAATGCAAAAAGTGTAGATTATTTGCGATGAAGCAAAAAGTAACTGATGCAAATGTCGTTTAACCAACATACTTAATGTTATCCTTCAAAACCGAAGTACAATATTAAATTCCCCGGTTCCATGTCCACCTATGTGGCTCGAGTGTGCT
Source organism: Nemurella pictetii (assembly GCA_921293315.2). Lineage (NCBI taxonomy): Eukaryota > Metazoa > Arthropoda > Insecta > Plecoptera > Nemouridae > Nemurella > Nemurella pictetii. Next base: position 15,023,957 of record OV121120.1, on the reverse strand, counting down.
ATTCGAGTCTAGTCCGTCGTCCAAACCGTTTACGGAGGCAACCCGGCGCCTCCACCGTCAACTAGCGCCGTGTTAAATGAAGGTGCGTTATCAGATACATTGTAAATAGCGTGGCACGCCGTATTACCGTGTTTTCGACGGCACTGCTTTATCTATATTACGCATTTCATAGCCAAAGGCACGCAAAGCCGCGTGTCTCCCAACTGCTACCCCCCACCCTCCTCCACCCTATTTCAGCCCCACGCTTAAGAGCAAAGTGCGTTTTGTAATAAAAGAGAAGGGTAAAAAATGAAACTTGACACGCTTGGCAAAGACAAAACGAGTATGGGGGGGGGGGATACTTCTCGTGTACGCGAGAGAGATCTGGAGGGAAATTCAGATGGGTGTATGACTTTTTAAAGATGAAATCGAATACGCACTTGTGTTTTTGTGAATAGAATTTAAAGACAGTGGTTGTTGAATTCAATGTGAAATAAAATGCAAAATTTGCTATAAAGATGCGCGAAAAAGATTAGGATTATACGATCGAAAGATAAAGTGCCCTAAAAGCGGGAAAAGCAAGCGTCATTAGTGGCCATATTTAGGCAAACTATCCTGTAAACATTGATGGTTGAAATGTCATTAATTGATGCCAGCTTTTAACATTAACAGTTCACTAAAGCGATATTTACCTACCAAGAATGATTAGTTAGGTGCAGTTTTAAAACTTCTTAAAACTCAGTGCGAGCAAACATAGGAGGGTGCAGTGTGTTCATGAATCGAGTTTACAAACTGATTACTTAAGAAGTATCCTCGAAATGTGACACCTTACGCAACGGAATGCTTGTTTAAGGCTAGGTATGCACACAAACCTGCTAATCAGAATGTATTTAGCGTTGTTTACGGTCATCAACCTTCCGTTCTTCTCTTAATTAGAGCTGAATCTTAATTAAGTACAACACACCGTGTTTGTGTTGAGCATCGGGCTGCAATTAGGCATCGAGGAGATGATTTTCCCCGGGAAAAGTTAATTACACAGTTTCGGCACGGGAACAAATTAGCCAGATGTTTGCCAGGTGCATTTGCTGCGGGAATTGTCGGAAAAGATAAACGAAACTGAGGAAGTCTTTTTTGTATACGTAAGAAGCTTATGGTAACAAGGGTAGGTCGTTGATAAGATAATGCTGGTTGATATGAAAGAAGGAAAGGTTGAGCGCCACTATTGCAAAATTATGTTGAAGAGTTTTCCCATTTCGAGTATATTATTTAGGAGCAACGAATAAAACAAGAAATGAAAATAATAAAAGATGATAGGCCGAAAGTCCAAAAGATGGATGAAAAGGATGCACCGTTCTTTTTATAACACTGGTACACAAAGAAAATGGAAAAATGAGAGAGGGGACAGAAAAAAGGGGGAAGATAAGAACCACATGCGTGGATGGAAGAAGAGGCAATTTCATTGTCGGATAATGTTGCATGGGTTTCGGGAATTGTGCGAAGTGCATAGTGGGAAATCGAACGACTGACTGTATTCAAATTTTTGGGTGCATTAATTTTGTATGCCCGCTATCTAATAATCGTTGAACAAATTGCTGTAGCATTGATCGAGTCAAATTAGATTTCCGAATGGTTTCACATTAAGCGCATGCATGCCTAAATATCCACTAGATTGAGCTGAACAAATAACAAACACACCGATATATGCATGCAAACAGAAGATACGGATCATAACGTGTGTAGCAATGTCAGACAAATTTTACGAATCCATCACTTGAGATATATATTTAAGTCAACGAAATATACTCACCGAGAATGCTTTCAAGTTTTCTTTGAAGTTGAAATTTTAATAAATAAAAAAATACTATTTGCAAATAGAAAGAGCCCCGTAAATATATGTATGCCGAATTCTACCAAACCTCCCAACTCAGCAATTGGACTGGAAAAATCCTATTATCGACTACAAATTTCGGCAGCACCAACGCAGATCGAATAGCAGCTCTCTTTCATCTTGCCGCCTCGTGGCGATATCTCTGTTCGTATAATTCGATACCAGTGTCATCTCCGAAGATATTAGAATGCAATCCGTCGCCTCCGCTCAGATCACAGACGCGAATCTCTTACACATCGCGAAGAGGGTAGCCAGAACACACACCCACACACACATACTATAGCGGCAGACGAAAATATCCACCCAAAACCCGTTGAACCGAAAACGTTGCAAATGTACGCGAAGAATCTCGAATTTCCAAACGGCCACAATTCAAACGCTCGCAAGCGCGCATGCTCCGAGCTAGCATCGTCTACCATTTTCAAATTCAAAAAAAAAAGAACCAAATCTAGTTCATTTGATTCACTCTCCCGTTTTAGTTACATTTTCAAAAATCTAGTCACGTCGTTGTGGGGTAACTGAGGGGGTGTGCAGAGAGCAGGAGAGAAAGAGAGAGAAACATATTCGAGAGAGAAGCACGATGGGTGTGATTTATATCGATTTCAGATTCCCCGTAGCTCGCAAATAACTGCCATCGCACATTTCCGCTGTAACACTCATCGAGTATTGAATACAATTTCCCTGGCGCGCGTAGCGGCCCGCTCGGCGCCAACGCACACACCACCTGTAAATGTATCAGCATTGGGCATCGGCGCGCGGCGAACACCCCGGGATGTTTCCAGGATGTATCGGTTCCGGGATAATGGTCCATTCACGTTTTATGAGGCCGGAAAAGTTAGTTTCAAATGATGATCTCCGACTCAACGCGCGCGAGATATCGTGGACGTGGGGCGGTATAGGGGTGGTCTATGGGGGTGGTGGCAAGTGGGAATGAACGGCGGCGTCGCGGCGCTGGCGACGGCGGTGGTCATTTTGCCGGACGGCGAGAGGAAAATATATCTATCGTGCGTAATACCATCTTGTTGCCGTCGCACGACGTTCATGGTGAAATGTTTCTCGCTGTATTTTCCGCGACGGTGCTGTGTGTTTTCCCGAGAAAGTTTAATTTTTTAGCACTTGCGTGTCGAGAATGGGTTCGGTAAATGTTTAGGAGAGTCATGTGAACTAGTTCATAGTTTCCGACACAAAAAGGAATAAAAATAAAGACAAAACTTTGAATTTTATATGCCTAATCGTTTTCTTGCTAACGCTTTTTGACCTTATTTCAGGTCATAGCGCTTGGAAGTCACCGCGGAAAAACCCCACAAAGCGCTAATTTCCTATTTTTATTTATTAATAAAACAACACACGAAAAACCCCGCGAATCACCCGTCCTCGATTTCCGCATCGCAGCACTTTGCTAAAGTATACAAGATCGTAGCACGCCAATTCAGTGCCTCGTCGATATCATATTTCGTGTTTACGATCGCTTTACGTCCGAAGCCGGCGCTCTTATACGGCCCGAGCGTGCACGCTTTAAAGGTGTTTTTAAATATTCAACAGCTCCCGGCTCGCCTCGCAACCAGGTACGCCCCCGCCCAGCATCCCTCCAGCATCCCCCGTCTACCATCAGCTGATTCATTAAAATGGCATAAGCAAGATTGCTTCGCTATCGTAATTTCTCAGGAGGCATCCGTGGCATGCACGCAGCATGCATACGGGTTGTGGTGGCAAGGTGGAAATAATCTTAAGGATATCTGTTGCTTTTCAGGTAGTAGGTAATATGTAGCGCGCTATTAGGTTCGTTAAATATACTTTAAGCGATAAAATAATATTTTTATAGAGAAAGTTTCATATTGCCGTTTCACTTTGTTTTATTACTGTTGTAGTAAGCGCACTTGATTTTTACGCGCGATGATGGCATACAGTAAAACAATTTTACGAGTTCGAGATTGTAAAAACATTCGTTTTAGTGGGTGATTTTTCGGTTACGCCCTTTGGGGGAGGTTAGGTGTTAAACTCGAGTCAAAACTCGGAGTTCTGGCAAGGAAACCCCAGTGAGGTATACGATCGTGCTCATGAGCGGTATGCAAAACTTATTTTCTCGAGTTAAAGAAAATAGATCAAACTAATTATAAAGTGATTCAACCAACTTTACCTTCACAGACATTAATTACTTCTACATTGAATTATGTTTTCCATGCGCCTAGCATGCAAGGGAAAACCATTAAAAGGAACGTAGCTTGTGCAAGGCCAAATCGGAAATCAGCGATTTCATTTACATAGAGCGAAGGCCAACAGCAGTTGCTGGTAATGCGTTTTCCAAAAACTGATTCGACAGGAAAATGGTTATCAAATATCGGCGTTTCTCGTGAAGCAGTACAGTGCAAACAAAAGCCTAAGTTCTGTGAAATTAAAGCCGCAAGAACGAATTGATAAGCCAATGGCAATTTATAATATTTCTAATTTTATCTCTCGAATAATTAGAAAAGCAAGATCTGTTATCTCGACGGGAAAATTCATCTCATCGAAGGCTGTACGAAGCAGAAGTAATACTATATGATAATATAATATTGTCTATTCTTCCAAAAAAAATCCCATAATTTTTTTTTCAACCAACACTAATAACCAAAAAACACGAATGCCATGCGCGTTTTCCACGCCAAAGAAAAGTCCGAACAGAGCGCGTAACGACGTGACGCAACAACATCATTAAGAGAAAAACAGTTTTCCGCATACTTTTTCCGCGGCCGACAAGAAAACAGTCCATGCCAGTGTAAGAGAGCCTGAGAATAATCACCTGGTATCTTTGCGGCTGCTGAGAGAGAGATACATAAATATCACGTGGACGCTAGCAGCTACGCGGCCCGGAGAGGGTGCGGGGGTGGCGAAAAAACGCGATCGTAAAACACAAGAGAAGAAGAAAAAAACGCGAGTTGAAACTCACGAATGAAGTACAATGAAATAATAATAACTTGAAGAAAAGTCGTGCCTGCGATACGAGGTTCACGTGCGACGGACGGGTTTTCTTGCGTCCGTGCGAATGCATTATTGCATGTGGGTAGGAAACTGTGCATAAATTTAACGAAGACAATCTACGGGCGCCGTGGTGGCTGCTGGGTGGGAAATCTACCGCAGAGCTGAGTGAAAATGACACCGAGATATGTAAGCCGACTTCTGTTCCAAAGTTTTAACATTGCTGGAACAGGAACGAGATGCGTTACACATAACGAAATGAGTTCGAACCTGGACTGATCGACAAGTAATTCAGTGAATTTCCAGATCAATGAACTTGTTGATGTCAATTGTACTCAGCTCATGTAAATGAATCATCACCGGGCAAATCGTGAAAAAAAAAACACTATTTATTTTGGCAAAACGATTTGTGATACTTTCGAGAACGATGCAAATCGAGCACAGTTACAACAAAATCACAATTTTCGACACTTGTTCTGGTCGAATCATTCTGCAGCCACAATTTATTTATTTTGAAACCTCAATGAAATGAATGCAGTTGGCAAAAAGAAGCGCGCTGTATTGTTCGAGCCCCCGAAATTTCCTGTACCACAAATATCCTTTCGAATATATGACTGCAGTTCCAGGGATAAACGAATATAGGTATACAGTGTGGCTGGTATTAACTTGAAATATCACTGAAATACCATTTCAATAACTTCACATAGTTTGATAGCGGCGGTATTTCTTCATGAAAGAGTACTATTTTGGTGCTGTGGTCAGGAAATTCCATGGCGCTGGGGAATTGAATTGTCGAAAATGCAGTGCTTGCTAACGTGGAAGAAAAATGTACTACTATAACCTAAATAAATATCCATACAACCACAACCACAACCCTAACCACTATGTCAAAATAAGTGCATGGAAAATGGAAGCAGGCAGCATAGATAGCGACGAGGAAAATTATATAAATTGAATTAAGGAAAACGAGGTCATGTGATGTCACGGTATGAATTTTACACTCTGCCAAGATTTTGAACCAAGATCCCTAAAACGTCACCACGCAATCTTCGAACACAAAACTCTTCGAGTAAAAACCAAACCACTTCCACAAAAAAAATCTAGAAAGATAGCGAAAAGAAAAATGCCATCACAAAGTAGACCTGAAGCCAACGTGACAATCCTGATGTCATCCAACCCACGCGCCTCCCAGCCAACAATTCAACGTGAAAAAGATTGTGGATTGATTAATGAAACTTTACCCGCGGTCAACAAACTCTAACGAGGTGTCATCTCTCCAGGGTAATTAACCACCGCGGGGTGTCCATTGATGGTCACCCCTGCGCCCTCTGCGGTGGCACACGGAGCCCACTGACCCCACCGAGTGCGATATGTTACGAGCAAATGGTAGGAAGGGGATTGTAATATTGTGAATTATTCACTTTCTAGTTTCTGCACTGCACTGCGATCGTCCGTCGTAGGTGGTGGTCGGCAAGAAGAAGAAGATGGAAAAAAACAGACACAACCAGAGTATAAAGAAGGTCTGGACGCGGTCACAAGAAATCCCCAAAGGGAGAGCCCGAGGAGGGGAAAAAACAGGGAAGAAATATGGGATGGAGTTTTGGGCGACTCGCCGGGCAAGACGACAAGCAACGCAGCCCGCAGTACAAATGCGAAAACTAAAAGTTTAAAACTAAAGGAGCGGCGAATCGATATGCGGCTTGAATACGTGGGACTGCACATTCGGGGGTGAAATGAGGACCAGCTTGGGGTTTGGCGGGAGACAATAAATTCGGCGACGCCGGCATATGTGAGATTTACAGAAATATTTCTGGAACTAGTCAAAAGCGTATCAATTTCTTTATTTGGTCGGTTCAACGTTATTTAGAACCGCGAAATTTCTGTTTATGTGAACTAACACGGAACGGGTTACGAATGAGGTGCAGCTATTTACAAAATAACGCCACAGAATCCATCAAATAAAATAGCATTTACACCTCTAAATCGCTTGGCGAGAAAATGGAATCGATAAATCTCTGCAATTTGTCGCGCGATCATTTTATAGGTAGAAATACACATCACATAAAATAGTACCTAAACACGGTATATGTACACGGGTTTACATCCATATTTCTCTCGCATCCGAGACAAGAGAGCAAATAAAAACGGTGAAGTCTGAAATGCTCTAGATAAGGAGATGTAAGCCTAGAAACATCCCAGCGTAGCATCCCTAAGAGCCTGCCGAGGTTGTATTGCTTTACTGGCTGATCGCATGCTCTCGGCCATGTGTATGGAAATCCTCGTGGATTGAACATGTCGACAAATAATGGAAATCTGAAATCCTTTTATCCTTATGTCAACAAAAGTCGAGAGCATTCTTACTCTCCAGAAAAGCTTTTGTCAGACTCGGCGAAGCGTGGACAGATTTTAATATTTGGAATAATAGCAATACCCCGGTGGGCTGATTTACATCGGAGACGCACGCGTGTGTTTTTATAGTTTTGAATTCTAAATACGCTGCATCAGCGGTTTTAGCATCGGCCGGTTGGCAATGGTGGTCAAGTAATGGAATTCGCCCCTTTTTGAGTTGCAGCCAGAACAATCATACAAATTAAAATAATCCAAGGCTCCAAACCACAGAATGTAAAAAGCTCTAACATATAGACACTGAGCTTAAAAGAAAAGACAGTGAAAATATACCCAAAACATTCCGTGTAAAAATTAAAAATCCCCTGCAAACACGATCTTCCAAATGAAGATAAATAAAACTTAAAACATTATTGTATCACCTCGAAAAATTACTTAAATATCACACCAAAGTCCCATTCCAAGTGGTCAAACCCGGCCACAAACGCCCCCTCCCCCCACCCGCCAAGCCGAGACTGGACGGAAGCGTTGCCCCGAGCCCAGCAAAGGCATCACACGAAAATTAACTGTCATCAACAGCCTTCCCCCGCCGTCCGGCAAAAAACCAAAAGGACCGTCCACCCGATAACCACGTGTCTTCCCCCCCCCCCCCCCCCCCCGGACCGACCACACTTTGGCCCCGTGGTTTCAAGATGCTTCGTTGACCACACTTCGCATCAAGCGGTCATTATCGGCGCCGGGGCGTTCGACCACACGACGCCTCCCCCCAAAAACCCATCCTGCTACTAATATATCTGCTGCGTCAAAACTCAAAGGAGTTGCCCTGAAAATTTCGCTCATCTCGACCGTGATTTCGTCGTGGTCATTTCGGCACGGTGGCGTAACAGCGGGGTGAAGGGAAATCATGACCTGATGCTGATAGCTCTCATCTTGATACTGTCACATCGCATCGTTTGGCTTGCCGGTTTGGTGCATTGTTGAAAATTTGTGTATTTTACTATTATTGACCATTGAAAAGCTCTCGTCAACATGATCTAATTTCTTAGCTAAGGTTGGCAAATTTTTATTGGTAAATGGCAAAATGGGCCTAAAGAGTGATCAAATTTGTGTGGCATATAAAATGCGACACGACAACACTTAAAAATTTGCCTATTTTCCATTGTCCATTGTAATTTTCCAATTTTTGACATTTGCTGTTCAAAATATTCCCAAATTTAGCAGCGTCATAGACGGAAAAGAAACCTTTTAGCTCATCTCCAACCTTCCAGCAATGGTCGGAGGTTATGAGTACACAAAACATTTGATATTTGGCACAAAATAATACCTCTACGTCTGAGACGTGACTTGTCATGAAAAATTCGGCTAAAACTATGCGTTTTTCCTGGAATACTCAGATTTTCCATTTTCCGGTAACATTCTGTCTGGAACATTTCCCGGGAACCGAAACAACACAATGCCATGGCCCACTTTATGATTATAGTTGATTCTATACACTCTTTCCTTCCAGTTCCAAGAGATATGCTGTAAGCTGCTATTTGTGAAAAGCGCAGACGTATAAAGATTTTGTTTGCTTTTTATCGCAGGAAGTATTGCAGGAAGGCGACTGCATCCTACCGCCTGGTTGGTCCAGGAATATCAAGATTCTAGATCAAGACGATGTCTCGCTCCACCACCGGACACAACACACCCCTTGCCGCGATCAACCCTTGTTATGTACGTGATCATATGGCGACGTCTCACAAGATAGTCGGGCTTTTCTTTCATTTCCTTCCGTCGGAACGAAAAATGAAGACAAAAATAAAAAATAAAGTGTGTATTACACATCCGTAGTTTGGCCTCATTTGAGAGCGGTGAAAAGCGGTGGAAAACTGACCAGCATGTATGATGTTTCATTCGGGGCTTGCTTTTCAGACGCGAGGGGGATCAAACCTTGAGGCCAAGAGAGGTATATAGCGTTGAAGAAAAACAAGAACATGGTGTCGCGATTCGGTAAAAAGTTTCGCTCGCCCGAAGAAAAGCGTGATTGGAAAAGCATGGTCACGTGCCACTTCCAAACCACGAGTCATTCGAGGAATGCAAATAATTGCGCAAGCGGAAACTAGTAATGATAATAAAAACATATTTGCACTCAGCCGCAGAAACGATGAATAATGCAGCTAAAATACAGCATAACTCACCGAAATGAATCAAATCTAAAACAATTGTAACAAAAACACACCGCCCACGGACGTCAGGTTCGCTTCTTGCTCCGTATTGCTGACACTATCAAACAACTGACCCCCGACTAATGAGACCAATTTGTAAAAGTCGATAAGAACTTCTCTTGTCTTCACCGTTTCACCCCTTAGCATTCACGCAATCCTCGCGAGACAATCTAAGCCAGACAATGAAAAACACGAGACCAAACAACACTCTCGCCAAGTCCAACAAATAATTCACCACGGCTGACCCTCAAGAAAACCTCCTTCATAGCGACATCTAATCATTAATCTAACTATAAATTTGTCCATCGCTGACCAACAATAGTCCGTCTCCTTTAAGAGCCCTTTTCCGCGACGGCACACGAGGAAATACGAAGGCAATTTTTCCCGACTTCGAGAAAAGCGTACAGCGAACGCGGAAAAACAATCCTAGCTCCCCTCTTCGTCTCTACGTAAAGCATAAGCATCACGCTAGGGCTATTATTTCTACGTTAGCTGCTGGCTGGAAGCGTGGTCGCTGTCTCTCGAATAGACGCTGCCCCTCACCCCTTCACTCCAACCAACCCCCAGCGCCCTGGATGCCCCAGACGTATTATCGACCAGATATTTCGAGTACTTCTCGATCGGAAGCGGGGGAAGGAAAGGGTGGCCGCCCCCTCCTTAACTGTTCAAATAGTGTTCGGCGTGTTTGCAAACTGAAGCTATCAATTCTTTCTTTCCTGTTGATCGTTTCACCGGTGCGCTATTGCTCTGTTTTGACCGTTTTACCAAGTTTTACTGACTGGGAGTATTGGGAATTTGGGGATGGAGGTAATTGTCCTGTTTGGTTAGCGCTAGAAAATGTGTTTGGTCAATTTGAATTGACCAAAATTAGGTAATCATGCATTGTTTCATTCAACCAAAAGCGAAATTGTCAGTTTTTCTCAAATCAACAGTTATCAAACAATTCGACGAGCTGTAGAAGCCTTAGCTTTATCAAGTACCTAAGAAAAACGCCCTAATCTATGCATTGGTGGCTTGAATTTTGGAAAACAATTAAAGTTTGTCTGGTTCAAGATACGAAGACAGATCACTTTCATGTGACAAAATGACCAAGGTTGCGATTTTCGGGTAGCTCAAGTACGATGCGCAAACAATACATTTCAAAAGATTCCGCGAAAGCCTCGATTAAACGACCGGTATTATAGTCATCTGTAACTAAAATCTCTAAATCCCTTTCTATGTGCATCACGTATTCTTGTCAAACCACATCACAGCTTGAACGAATTGCCCTCCAAAATTGCTATGAAAACACCCGCCTTTTTTTAACACACCTAGTTGCATATAACATCACATGGGCACGTCTGCCCTCGCTACCAAAATACCCCCAAAGCATGCAATGCAACATGCATGGAGCCGTATCGATGGTGCACAAAATCAGTCCACAAAAGCAGGCATAGAATTTGATTATCAGTTTGTCTGTGTGTACCAAACATGATCAAGGTAACAAAATTGAGCATGCAATTTGATCGGGTAGGCTCCACCTTGTTAATGAGCCGGGCTGCAATCAAATGCCCAACCCACTGTCGAATGGCGTTAGAATTATTCGTCGTTAAGGAGGTTGGACCACCGGGCGTTAAGTTTATTACGAGGCAGTTATGTATCATGTACCTAAGAGCTCCCCTTTTCCAATTTTACGACAAATTTTTGTGGCATGGACAAATGATACACTATAAACTATTCATTTTCGTGTAATTATCGGATAAAATTTTGGAATGATATTTCGTTTCTAATCAAAAGGTATCATGATTTCCAAACGGCTATTGCAATTTTGAAAACAAAAATCAGGATGCATTTTAAAAGTTGCCAAATGAACGCCATATTACTTTAAGGGCAATGCAATTCAGTACGAATTTTCTTAAATAAAAAATATCACGAAAATATGAATAATTTGCCACTTTATTTTTCTCCATTCGTGTTGAAACAATTGAAAAATTCTTAAAAATAAGGTCAAGTCAACATTTCAAAGTCATGCGTTTAGTCAATATCCTTCGCCGCTTTACAATAAACGATTGCGAAGCCCTCCAGTTCGACCGTTAGAAAAAAACACCCCCAATAAAGGGTTTAAGAAATACTAAAAATATCCCATGACCTTTCGCTACAAAACAAACGACGACGCAGCTCCCTCGGACCTATCATATTTAATAAATGAAAAATCTTCCATTTAGCACAAATATTTTTAAGAAATGAAAATTCTACGTTTGAATTAATTACCTACGCATTGAAAGGTGAAAAACAGCCAGCAATCGAATCTCCCCATTCGCGACGAATGCCATCAGAGCGAGTGTCAGAATGTTTAGACGGCGGCAAATTGTTGACACGTGTGGGGGAAACAATGAACTATTATGTCGGGCAAGAAATTAACATGTTAGTCACGTGACTACAAGTATTTATATACCGACGAATGTAGCGTTCGCTTTGATATAAACCAGTAATGCCATCACGAAGTTAATTACTTTTCGAAAAAATTTGATCTTAAATTAATAAAATTAAATCGTAACCAGTGGTATAAAAAACAAGATACTCTGGCTTCCGCTATTAAATACACTTAAATCCTATTTGCACTTGGCAATAATAAGATCGAAAATACACTATTTATACGATGCCAAATAGGTTGTAGCTTGTTATAGCTTTTACACTACGTCTACATTACATTTCTTTCTTAAATCGTATCAAATATCATAGTAAATCTGTTCTTTTTTCCAATGAAGCGTGCACACGAATAAAATTATCACATTCCTGTCGCATTTACAGGTAACTGGTAAATAATGAGTAAGCCAGCCAGAGCCTATACACGTCACTGCTCAACAAGTGCAAACACTAGCAATGACAGATGCACTTGCCTCTCAGTCCTCTCGCCTCACCACCATCGCCGAATCAACCAGCGACTGACACAACACCGATCACTGATAATTCGACATTACTCACCCCAAGCTCGTGTAGGTAGGCAGACTGGTGACCGCCACCGTTTCCCGCCGAGCTCTGTAGTAATAGTCACTGTTTCGCGAGCTGATCGTGCGACAATCATCATTGTTTCCACCACCAAACTGGTTGCACCGTACAAGCAAAATCAATTTCCTGAATACACCTTTCCGCTTCACCCTCCCCATTAGTTATAACCAAAAACCGGCGCGCACACTTCGCGTACGTCCGCCTCGCAGGCGACACCACAATTCACACGCTCGCAAAATAGAATCTTATCAATGACCACTCGTTATCGTCGGTTTCTTGCAATTACCTTGCCGATTTTAATCACATCAACAGATAACTGTGCGTAGAGCTAAGCTGAGAGACGTACGCCCTGTGGCAGTGCCATTGCGATAATGCAGCCGGTGCCGACAAGAGCAGGCGTGCAATTGCACTGACTGACAGAAACCTACGTGAACACGACCGACATGACGTAACATGTTCTAGCTGGCACATTGTTTGATGTCTTAGTTCGATTCCAGCGGCGCTGTATTCGCCTATCGCCAATCGCTAGGCTGGAAACATTTTATGAAATCAAATCTATATGTCTAGGATATTGAGAATTAACGACTGCTTGTCAATTAAATTTGCCGGAGAGCAGAGATGATCGCCGCGTCGATACGGGACAAAGGTAACGAGCAGGGATTTGCATGACTGTAAAATTATTCGCAGCTCATAGAATAAAACTACCCACGATTGATAGATAGGGCAGGGCGAGGGTGGGCAATTCTTGTTCACTCGACGAGCACGGCGAGGAAAAATCTTGTGCAGAATCACGCGGATGCATCTATGCACACGATCGCGAATTGAACACAATGAAAAACACGCACGGCTGATTGATAATTGACCTCCTTCGACAAGTTCAAGGCACAATAAGCACGCGAAAAATAATTATTACAATTTATAATCTCAGAGTTATTTCGCGTCAAACACTGCCCAAAGACGTTGCCTCTCGTACACACACATTCAAACACACACACACGCGCGCGCGAGCGAAAGACGGTGTCGATTTTTACGAACACAATGACCAGGTTCGCATCCACTGATCGACTGGCTGCGGCACACAAGAACCGCGAAAGATAACTCCTTATACGCGTATCCCGTCAAAATTCCTCCCCCCACTCGCAGCGTTATCATTACCCCGCAGCAGCAGCAGCGGTGGTGGTGGTGGTGGCGGCTCACTTGGCGGTTTCCGATCTGGATCCTAGCAGACGACAACTGTCACCTTTGCTCGTCGATATAGCCACACATAGCTCCACAATGCGTCTGAACGACGCTTAGCTCAAGCTCACTTGAGCTTGACGACTGCCGCGATCTAACAATAGGCGCCGGTGGGTTGTGGACATGCTAAACACCTACAATTATACCGTGTTGCCAAATAGTTATGCAAGCATCTTTCGCGACGAGTAACGGTCGTTGTATTGAGTTTTTTTTTTTTTTTTGGCATCTGTATGGACAGAAATGGGATACTTGTTGACTCTGGCGATGGCACACGAAAAGTGTTTTGAAAATCGGACGGAATACGAATGTGCACTGAAAAAGAGGTATCGCTTACGAACTCGAGCTGTGATTTGGGCGCTATGACCATGTAGATTGTCAAGGTCATTTACGACTTGGGAGTGCCACAAATTTGTCGGTTTTTTGGCAAGGTATTTTGAAACAAGACAGCAGCTTGACAATGTTTAATTGTTACGTTTAGTTAAGTTTTTCTCTTTCACAAATAATCCGTTGGCAAAACAGTGGTCTGTGTCCGCTTTGATGTCCACTAGAGCTTTTTTTTTAGCTAAATTGTTTTCCATGCCATCAACGAGAAAAAAGGCAACTCCATTTTATAAAAGTGTGAAAATGTGACAAGTACACCCTCTACTCTTCTAATTTGGCAACAGTTTATAATTGCAAAGAGTAGTCCTCACCCACAGCTCCCCTCACCACCACCCGAACGCTAAATGAGCGAATATTTCTAGTCGAACGGGCAATCCACTAATTGCGAAAGTTTACCAACCTAAGCCAGCATACATCCACGGACGATACGTCCGTCCGCAGTTTTATTTTCCACGAGCTCAAAGAGACAATATTCACCCCCCCCCCCCTCCCCCCTCTACCAACCTACCCTGTCCATCCCCCGGATGTCAAAGGGCAAATTTATAGAAACTTCTCTCGAAGCCCCCAAGTCCGTCCAAAACAAACCCAGAGCATCGAGCACAAAATAAGAGTACTTGACAGTTTGTCAAAGTCTCGTTGAAATTGTCACAAGCTGGTGTCTAGTATAACTTTCTCCGAGACTATTCCGTCATAGTTACACTTAACGGTAGTTATCAACCCTTAAGGGCATTAAGTCATGCGAGCCTTTGAGGGTAGAAACTGCTTTGGGGTGACCGGATGAGGTGAGTCGGTGGCGGTTGCCGGCTCCCTCGGCGTTTTACGCGCCAATAGCAATGCAATCAAGTTAATGACAGTAATGACGTCAAGTTGAGTTGTTCGCCTCTCGACAGTCGAACGTCTTGAGGGCTGAGGTGTGTGAATTAGCAACGCCGACGCCGACGCCGACGCACAGACTGAATTACGATGCGTCGCGGCGGCGGGATGCAGGAGAGAGCGTCTCGAACGAAGATTGGAAATAGCGGAGACATTGGCGCTGTTCGGCAAGAAAAGATAAATACGAATTGGGCGCAATTGTAACGGATTGAACCGTGAAACTGAATCCGTTTCTGTTTGGGTGCTAACGAATTTTTGTTGGTATTTCTGCATAACTATTTTTTGGGTTAGGCTTTGAATATTATTTTCAATGGACGATATTACAACTTACAAGTTATTGTTTTCTTCCGGTTGGGAACCGATAGATTGTTGGACCATAAGTCTACTAATAAAAATAAATCGGGACGTCAGCTTCCCACGGGTCAAGTTCGAACAAATTAAAATATTTTGTTCTTTTAAAAATGCAGATAAAGCAGAATTCAGCACCACATCTAATGAAACCGTCTCGATTCGTATCTTTATAGGCACCACAATTTCATTCGAATTCACAACGGTTTCACTTATTCACGTGAACTTCTTTATCAACGACGGAATCGACATGTTCAATGGCAAGATGGGAAGGTCAGTCGACGGTTGTCGTGCATTCGAGAGATTAACCTGGTTTATCTCGAATCTCGAATCATGATAGCCTCATCGTCTTCTTTGATCGGCTACTCCGTCCGCATCAACGCTATTTTAATCCGTCGTATATGCGGCCAAACTTCCACAATCATCCCGAAATTGATCGCGGAACAAGTTTTAACAAGTTTGCCCTCTCGCTTGCGTCGCGTGCCGCCCCCCAATTTTGACTATTGAGACCCGCGTTGAAAGCCTATGCCTCTATTCGTTGGTTGGGATACCCTCGACGGAAAAACCAGAGAGAACTTCTCTCGAAATGATCATCGCTATATAAAACTTGCATTGCAAGTAACCATAGAAGTAACTGTATGAACTTTTCATTCCGTATGAATAAGTGCTATCAGCAATAGCAGCGCTATCAGCAAATTCGCAGTCCATTTTCTAGAAAGCATACCAATCGCAATTTCTGAATAGCGGTTGCAGTCGATAAAATAAAAATCCTTCCAGGAATGGAGCGTTATCGAAATATTGAACGCACCGAAACGCATTCAAACGCATAACCTGCACATTACGTGAGCGATGCCCATTCAATGCGTCAGATTCCTCTAATAATTTGCATAACTATTAATTCCACGAAATAATCACGTTCAGTACAAATTGCCACGCGAAATTAATACACGGAACATGCAACCATTAAAAAATGCAGGCGCACTTCAAAAGCAATCCCAATCATCATAGATTAACCAGGAAAAAACTCTGTGTGGTCATAACAGCATATATCTTCTTTTTCATTGAACGTCGGCCAGAAAATCAGTACGGTTCTGTTTTTCCACTTCACCTGTTGAATTCGCAGTACTCATAACTGATAAAGAAAACGCCGGCCATGCAGTTTTCCACTAGTTTTCCACGAGGCCGGACTGTTGGACGGCTAACATTGCACGCTCGGGTGAAAATGGTTGCATGCATTTGAGGTAGACTTGGTTGCGATGGCTTCCGCAGACGAAGCAAATTCCACGCGGAAAGAGATTGCGGCGAATGACGCTCTGATAGCAATTGCTTATATAGTCAAGTATAAACACCACTCCTCTTTACCACTCCTCTCATGTCTATACAGTAATAAAGAAAATAAATGGCATCAATTTGATTTACTATCAGAATGACTTGCTGTTACATTATTTATACGAAGAACCATGGCCGCAATGCTTGGTTCTATACCTTTTTATTAGCTAGCCTATAAGCAATCAAATCGCGCCAATCAAATCAAAACTTTTCCGGGTTATTAGGAGAATAATTGAGAGTTATTTTGTCACATCTTCAAAACTGTTAGGACAAATTCTGGGGTAGGATTCTTATCTCACTTTTTGACATTCGAACAATATCCTCAGTTGAGTGACCGCGAAATAACAAAAAGCTAGTCATCTCCCACATTATTTAAAAAATTGCTTTTTTTTATGCTAGACGGCACAAACAAACAACTTAGAGGTTGAACCAAATCCTTGATCAATTCACCGTGAACTGATATTTGGCGTTGTGCATTTTACAACTGTCCATTCGGATCCGAAGCGTCGGCTTCCTTCAGGAAGTCAATAAAATGTAGAGCCTACCTGAGATGAGAGCCACCCTCCGCTCCTTCCGGGTCGTCGAGGTCGTAGGCTGTCGGAGGCTCGCAGAGGTCGCTGAGCATGAAGTCCAGGTCACTGGCGAGGGTGTTGAGCAACTGCAAGCAACGAGAACACAAAACTTCCATCAACTTCCATCAACTTCTATCAACTTCCATCAACCGCAGACGTAGTGAGCTGCTGTCGGTGGTCTGTGGTCGACAGCAAGGAGTCAATGCAATCGGGGATGAAGTCAGATGGTTATTGGAAAGGTGTCGTAGGCATTCAGGTAAGTGAAAATATAGGTTTTTTTTCGTGTTTCTACTTTGCAGTAAATTGTATTTTGTCTGCATACTCGCCGCCCGCAACTTCTTAGCTCTTTGGAGCTCTCTGGACCCGTACACCGTTAGCTATAGATAACATTTCACACTTAGAGATGAGACATGACAACGATTTTTGTCACGTCTGGCAGTGGAATCCAACGGTCTCGCTTGGCGAGAAAAGTCATAGATTGGACATTTTGAGAAAAGTCTCTAGAAAAAATCTACGGATTTTGAAACTCATGAAGGGCCAAAACGAGCTGTCGATAAACAGGATTATTGTTACTAGTGAAAACATTTTACCGTAATTTGCTGGAAATGCAATTATAACGAAAAAGATACCCTGGCTGGAAACAAATTAAACGTCAAACTGCATTAAGCGTATGCCGATCACTCGACACAGCGACCAATTTGACTCCGATCCAAAACCAACAAACCCGACCGAACTGGCCGGTGGACCCTGGTCACCCACCCACCCACCAGCACCCTCGAAGCGATGCCGACTCGACGCTCCCACCCCCTCACCCTCCCCGCCAACCCCCAATTACAACCCCTGCATGCTGACAGGGTCACTAAATGCAGCGCCTTCACTTCCGGTCAAACATTTCGATAAATCGATAATCGGAAGCCTAGACTGGCGGGCGTTGCGCTGTCCGGCAAATTGCATACGCCAGAAACTCGGAAGTCGCTTTTCATCGACGTAGTTTCCATTTTCCTGGGTGCGAGAAATAAAATCGATTGAATATTAGTTGAGGAGATTAGAACACTGCTTTTTCATTTAGTTTCAATTCCGTCAAATGGGTAGACGAGTCTTTTTTTTACAGTTTCCGTGTCTGTTTTTACAAGTTCGTGACATTTCTAAAGCAAATTATACTTCGCTAGTGGATTTTAAGAAGCAATGTTAGCTGTCACGTGCTCGTGAATGAGCTGTTTCAACTCTACGCCATTTCATTAAAATCAGAAATATAGTTGGACATGGAGGAACAGTTTACAAGTTGAGCAGTTCCAGTGGTTCCAGTTCAATGCACGGATTGGCATTGCTGGATCAGTTTCCAGAATTTGTTTACAGGAATAATATAATTCTTAGCTAAAAGAGTTCACAGGAAGAACAGTTTCCAGTGAGAACAATAATTCCCAACAAGAGCTTTTAAATTTACCTAATGAATAAGAGGTGCCATCATTTTCCAGGTAAGACAGCTGCAGGAACTACCTGCAGGGCGTGAAATAGGCGCCGATTTAGGCGCATTAATTGATAATCAACAATTGATCACCTGCCTCGTATCGTATGATATACGATCTATACTTGCATTTATACGCACTCTGTGGATTAAGTTAACATCACGCACTGTACGCACCACGCACTACGCACTACGTACCTACCACGCACTACGCACTACGTACCACGCATTACGCACTACGCACCAGGCAATGCGTGATAAGCCACGTGCGTGCGGTCAAAGCCAGCCGCGAAGTCTGATTCAATATTGTTATGTAAAGCAAGTCAACTGTGCGGCAATTAAGAGCTTGCGGTAATTAAATTTAAGTGTGTTATTAAATTGTTAATTAAGTCTAATCAATTTGGCGGGTGATTTATTGCGTACGTATCAGAAAAGTAGAGCTAGTTTTTCATCGCAATCGACGATGTGTGAACTGTAGGGCGCAATGAATGCTGCAGCGAATTTCGTAACGTTTTTCTCTGCCAGCAAACCCTGCTTTGAATATTTTTCTACACGGAAAATTTGCATCACCTCAAAAGGACCCAGGAATTCCAACGCACAATGTCATGTGAGCTTTTCCGATTTCAAACGGTTGGTTTAGCGCTACGCAACGAGTCTTTCTGACGATATAAAATTTATGAGCGCTAAATTTGCGAATCGCGACAATATCGAATAATTCAACCAGATATAACTACCTGAAACCGATCTATTATACTTTCAATTTGGAAGGAGTCTGCTCGCTTCCGGGGCCTGCGTGCTCCGGATCAAAAGGGCAACCCGAGGAGCAGGAAAAGTCTCGGAAAATGAGGTTGCGATGGCCCGGAGCCAACTGTAAATAAGATTTATAAGAATGCATCAGGCTAGGAAAGTCGACTAGTCCTATCTTCCTCAGTGTTGCGTCCCCCTGGAAAGTTGCTAGACTGGAAGCTGCCATACGACGATCTTTAATGGAAAGAAAGGGCCTAGCTATAATTCTTTGACAAAGAAACAGATCATCGATTTATATAGCGAAATTTACTTGTACGTGAACGAAGTGAATCCAATATTGGACGAGAGCAATGGATGGGGGACATCAATATTTACCAATTGGATTAGAGAATATTAAAAAAAGAAAAGCCAATAAACTTTTGTGCGACGGTAGATTGTAAAAAAGTTAACAGACAAACAAATGAAACTAAGCTTTTGCAACTCGCCATCGATTTAATTGGGGAACCTGGCAACCCCCGCTGTGTTTGCGTTCGGGAAAATGGAAATCAAGAACCGTGGGTCGCGGCATCTCCACCGACCGGCTACTTCAAGACCTTTAGTAAACATAATCCCGTCGACGTACGACACCCCCAAAATCTAGACACCCCTTCATAAAAAAAAAACTCCCTAGACCAATCAGATCGAGCAAATATTTGTGGAGACTCGACCAAACTAAGGTACTGTTGACTTTTCCATTCAGCCGATTTATGATATCTCTTCAGTTCACACCGAAATCTTTCCGAGTTTTTCAAAAAAGAATACGAATTCAAGCAACTAGCAAGGATACATATACAAAACAATATTTTCTTCTCGAGCTCTCAAACAATTAATTATTTTCGAAAGCTTATCGCATACAACGTCAATTTCCACATGTCGTGCTAATGTTAAAAATGATTGATTAGCCCAAGTTTCGCATCGAGCTATAGGTAGCCGCGGGGTGCGGGCTTAAAAATGGGAAAGTTTGACAATGAGTATGTTTTATGTGGGTATTTCGGGCAAAGTTTCCAGCTGCTTGGCTGATGCGTGAGCACGGCGCACCAGCGAAGCGCGCACGTGGCTGAATGTGGCGCAGGGGAGAAAATGAGTGCGCGGAAAATGATCGGTCATCGTAAATCATTATCACCGAAAGAGACAGAAAATAGCTTACATTTCTGTGCTTCGTAGTGCCTATGGATTATTTATACCTTTGAGTAGTCACTTGCAAATCGGTAAAGTGAAATGAAAATTTCGCTAATAGTGTGATTCGAGTCTAAATGCAAATACTCGTTGCATGTATGGTAGATATTTCGTTGCTTCTTAGACATTTCGCTGATATTTTAAAATAAATATCGATATCTATACACTGAGCAGCTAGCCGAGAGGGGAGTCTCGTTTCCCCAGGAGAATTCGACTTTGACAATGTGAAAATTAATTTAAACGAAGTAAAAACGTCCAGACCACAAAATAAAATAAAGATCCATTGCATTTTGGATGAATGAAATCGCTTGCCTGGGCTACATTTTATATCAACCATGAACCAAAATTTATTTTCGAATTATTTCATTCGAAGCTCTGGTGAAAATTTGCCATTCAATGGACTCTTAGTCCATCGTAAGAAGCGAATGTGCAGATTGCGTTATACTAAACTTGATTCAAATTAAGAGTAAATTGTAATGAGAATTACAAACTGACTACAAAAAGAAAAAAACTTAAAACACGCCTAAGAAACGTGCAATTGTAATCCAGCAGTCAAACACGAGCTACGAGAGAAGCGCCTGGTCACGATCGAATCTGAATTGCAAATTGCCTGGTGCGCAAAGCTAAACAGGAACAAACGAACTCGGCCTCCATCCACAGAATCCAGCATCCAGAATCCAGATGCAATACAATATTGATTGCTTCACTCACAAGTAAAAGGCTTTTACTTGTGTCTGCTCGGAACTTGAAACAAGGAACAAATTGATGTCGGTGCTCGCCGAAAAGTTTCCAGTCAATGGCTTTCTTATTCAAAGTTGCAGTGTGGCTGGCATTCTCGGTCGCTCCGCGGATGTGTAAGTTAATTAACGAAATTAGATTTCCACCTGAAGCTTTTCGCATTAGTGCTGGAAACGTGGGGTGAACTTTTAACTTAAATTAGGGCTGATTGTATAGACGAAGCAATTTTCATGTCTTGTAGGAAACCATATTCTTGACAAGAATGAACACTGGTTAAAATGTAGGTAAGGTACTCAAAGAAGTGAAAGACCGCATGTTTTTAAAGTTGAAAAAATAACCACAAACTGCGTTATCGAACGCTGAGTTGACAACTTAAGCTTTCCCCGGCGTTTCCTGAATATACCTAAACTTATATATCAATATTTATATACCTGCTAATATATAATAATAAAAATGTTGAATAAAAAAATCAGTTAGTACACAAATAACAGGAATCGGTATAGATTATCGTTATAAAATGTATACCTACAAGGTGTGAACAAACAACAAACGAGTGCTGACTAAAATCAACCAAACAATGTACACAATAAATCATCAAAAAAACCCTGAAAACAACCCCCTAAATGCGCCAAAAAGATTACACCGCACTTCAAAACCTTGTCACATTACGCGATATATCAATCTCTCGAAAGAACAATGCGATTGTGTCCGCAAAACATCACAAAATATTATTATAAACACGAGTTAGTAAATTAGCAAGCGTAAACACATGTTTTCGATCGGCATGTACATACACAAAGGCAGTCAGGCCTGGCGTCCACTGGGAGAAAAATAGCTGGCACATGCAGCGTGGGGGAGGTTTTGAAACAATGCTCTGCCTGACGCATCAAAGCCATTGTGAATAATCAGTGCGTTCGCCACATCATCGCAATGCGTCGATAAAGCGTGCTAGCAAACTCGAAATTTCGCCGCCACAGGAATGGCCAAGGGTAGGGGTTGGTTTTTGGCAGAACGCGTTGTTGAATATGGTATATCAGCGATGGGACCTTTGCGTTCGATGGTTTGTGAATTATAGGTAATGTTTACGCCGGTGGTTTGAAACGATATGATGAATTTATTGACTGGCTATGGTAATTACGATTTTATCGCATTGGCGTTACGATGTTAGCTTTGGGGAAGGTGCGTTGCGTGGAGGTAATTTGGCAAATGGTGGGTCGGTACCAGACCAAAATCAAACGCTTTTGTCAATTTTGATCGTCAGCGTTACTATAGGGCTTCGGTGAAACGATACGCCGATACCTGACGGAAGGCGCCTTGCATTTAGCACGTTTCTTACTCACCACATTCAAAATTCAATTCCACAGACAGTAAAAATGTAGGTGGCAATGCTTTTCTCATGCTTTTCTTATTTTTTGTAATCAATTATTCACCCTGGAATGGGCAATTCCGGAAAACAAAATCCCGGTGGAGGCGCCAAGTTGGAGGTGCCGGGCCGCCATCTGTTTTGCGGGTCGTCTACCTTCAAGGCCACAACAACTACACAGCAAATTGCCAGCCAGAGAAGCATCCCCGAATTGCGGGCACATCCCTAACCGACCACACGACCGCAAAAGCAAAAGCAGAAGTAAAAACAACATAGCGAACACCACTCTCCACTTTTCCGCAGCCAAAAATTTGATTAAACTTTTTTTTCTGCTTCCGGACAAAGTTTAAAAAAATAAAAAATAACTTTCACGTGGATGCACCTTTAATCAAAACTGCAATATTCTGCTGCCACAACTTCCACCCTCTCGTTTTCACATAGCGCTGGTGGGGTGGCTGAGTGGGTGGTAGGGGCTGGCGGGGGTGCAAGTGGGCGCTACGTATTTATCTCAGTCAGAGCAATGAAACAGGTATTTTACTGCCCCAAAGGCAGACTTTTCAATTTATATAACACAAGTCAGCGGCCTGGCCGGCGCCCTGGTCTGCCCAGCTGCATAGTTCATACATTGTAGCGAGGAACGAAATGAAACGTACGAAATATGTTTTATGGAAATAAAAATAATAAACTTCTCGTGTCGTAGTGCTCTACGTATTGCACGCCATTGGTTTAGTATCGGCATATATAGGCTCTGACTGCCTGAGTACCAATAAAATATCCAATACAAGCGCTAATTGAACACAGAAACGCCATAAGACTTTTGAGGTGAAGAAGTTAGGTTCTTCCGCCCATGTTAGGTTTCCTTCAAGTAAGTAGCCTAAATCGTCCCTTGTATCGTATTGCTTTAAGCCGCAACGACAGCCGAGTATTCTCCTCGCTTTGTGCAGTATATAAGTAACTCGGCCTACAAAAACTATACAAAATCTCCTCAAAGATATAAAGTAGTTAAGAAAAATCAATAACAAAAGAAACAAATAAACTTCCACCAACATCCGAACACCAGGACTCAGGAGCCAAACATCTAAAAATACCACCGAACCCTCTCCCAACCCCCCCCCCCCCCCCCCCCACAACCAAGGTAACAATCCATCTCCCCCCAAATCGCCCCCTCGCCGATTTTAGTAATTTAGGACATACACTCTAATTTCGGGCACAGGTGGGCGCCCCCGTGCGCCAGTTGCACACCCCCCCCCCCCCCCCCCACTCCGCCACCCAACCCAACCCCTCACCACATCTACGCACATCTGCTACTTACATCACGTGGTTTACGGTGCGTGTGGGGTGAGGTGCAGAGGCGGGAAGGTGGGGGAGGACGATGAAAGTGCGAGGGTGGTTTTCCCTGTCACGGTCAAAGGGTGTTAACCCCGTTACCAGCCCACCCACCCACAGCGTCGCCCCGGCGTAAAGAAGCTGGGATGTATACTATGGGGAATCTGATCGGTGATAGTATCTGAGATATCTGATATCAATGTTACGTGTTATGTACAAGTCGAGCAGCAGTGGCAAAGAGGTTTTGCACCGACGAAGCTAATATGGTTGGAATTTCCCTGTGGAAAATCTATCTGGGGATTTGACGCGTTTGTGTGCATCTATTTTCCCGTGCCGATGGCTAGGCGCGTAGGTGGCGACGGAGCTGTACGTGAAGCTGTGAAGCGGAAAAGCGAGCTCTTTGAAGATTTTCTCCCGTGCTCGTGTTTAAGGGTAGCAGCCAGGTTTCGAGGAGACCACTTGAAATCGTTCGTGAAAATGCAGGGTTATGGATTTCATGAGACGAAATAAGCGATCTGTAAATGTCTATAATTTCAGCGTAAAAGGTCGGCACTGAGAGCGAGACAGTAATTAAACAGCTCTCATTGGAGTCATAAAGATGCTGAGATGGCTCGGCTAATTTCTAAATCGTTTCTTTGAAGACGAAAGGAAATAAATGAACTAAATTATATTAAATGTAACTCGCAACACATAAAAAAAAGCTGCGATTTTTTTTCTTGTAGTTCAAATGACTAACGAGCTTCTGCTTTATAGACTGGTTTGCACTCTTGCGAATGAGATGACATCTCTTCGTTGGCCATCTTACGATAGCTTATTCACGATTCCCGAGTCGGCAATAATATTCCAAGCACAGAAATAGGAACCAAATGGTTAACTGTCGTAAAGTTTTTGCATCGAAGCTTTGAAGAGCTTGTTCTCACCCTCACTGATAGCGAATCACCGGCCGGTCTAGGCTTCTTAGCGTGAGTAATCTTGCAGCAAAGAAAGACAGACCTTGACCATGCAAAGCATTGCAGATGGGTGGCCGCACAGAGATAGACTAATGAGATAAGAACAGGACAGGAAACCGAAAGATGGACCACGATGGGATGTGTTAGTGATGATTACATCATCAGATCAGATAGAATGCCCGACGTAATTCGGTACATGCTTCCTAATGAATGCGCTGTCCATTTTTTTTCTGAAGAGGGTGCACAGACTGTGGGCTTGATGTCCATGTACGGATGTGAGTATTGCGCTTAATTTTAAAGTGTGTGTCGTTTTACTTGGGCAGAATTAAGTGTCATTGCAATGTAATTGGCATTCTGATTTTTTTGTGATAAACTCGGTACTTTTGGCTCAGTCATAGTGTCATGACTTGCAAGTTTGCTACCAGTGTCAGTATAGATAATAATTGATTTCGAATAAAATTATAAAACTAAAAATAGAAATATTTCTGGTCATTTCTTACAAATAACAGTCAATTAAATACCACTTTAAAAACACTCTTGTAAAGACATACCTTTCTCTGGCAGCTATCAATTTGTGTTAAATTACTAACTATCTTCAGGCTGTTTAAGATCTTTCTAAAAAAATGTTTGTTTCGAAATTAGCCCAAATCTACTAGTGAGAGCCGATAGGGGGGATGGGTCATCTCTGTGACGCTACCTGGAGGTAGGAGTGTGTAGATCTCAATGGACCACCCAAGATGTTGAGGAGGAATCAGCTTTGCAATGGCAAGAATGCGCAGAAAAAATACTACAATACGGATGAGTTATTTTTAATGCAGCATTCGATCTATAGGTGAGGTTGAGGTTTGTTGATTAATGAATCGCCCGTTCATTTGAGGATATTCTGCCGCGAAATCCACACAGAGGAATTCTTCACAGATTAAATCACATTTCCGCAAAGAACACTAAATTTGTTGCGACATGGTGGGGAAAAAATGACAGTAAAAAAACCGTAAAAAGTTAAGTGCCAGTAATGATATTATTGAATTGTGAAATGGAAGGATGACCGTTCGGATTTTATGTCCAATCTACACAGCGTAATTAACAATAGTTACGGCTAATAATCATAAGTGCCTACACAACGTGTTGCTGAAACAATAAATCGGCGAGGTTATTGTCATCAATCAAGAATAGAGTTGTGATTGGGGGAGGGAATATCAATTAAATGTATGAGCTTAACAATCCAAAAATTTCATTCATAACATTTCATTTTGTATGCGGTTTGAATTTGAACAACTGATATAAAACAAATTCAGATACATTTTAGGCAAGTCGCAGTGGATGGAAACTTAGGCAAGATCAGTAGAAATTTTTCTATAGCTTTTGGTCTGCATTGCTATACGATGGCATTCAATATTGGCCTTCCTTGTTTAGCTCCTGTCTCAAAAAGATGAAGCTATAAGATAATACAACTGTGCAAACAAATGTCGAGTCGTTCCCCCAATTGTTTGCTAGCTGCCATCATAACTGATCTATTTGTGTTCAAACAATGGCTGCATTACGAAATACAAAACACCTCCCAAAATCTGATTACCAGCCCTTTCACGTTTGCTTTCATTTAAAAAGATCAGAAGCAGTTTTTAGTTTCACACCATGGGACATCACTTTGAGTATTTGAGGAAGAAAAAAAACGATATTGCATGGTTGGTAATTAGGTAAAATTAGATGTATGTACAATTAATGAATTCTGAAATTTCCAGAATGAAAACTGAAACTGAACAGTTAGTAAGAGCTACAAAATCACAGATGGAAATGGCGATAATAAAATTTAACTCGTTCTTATGTCCCTGTCCTTTTTATGTCCTTATGTCCCTCCAATTGGCAACACGAAGTTTGCAAGATTGCTCCTAAAGTTATAATCATCACTTACACAGAAATAGTACATACCTTACTATTTTATTATGAGCGTCAAAAGAATGCGGAATGAGAGGTTATAGCGGCTATAAAGATGTTAATACCAAGCGAGTCGGCCCCAAATGCCGTCGTTAAGAGCCAGCTAAAGGCAGCTTAAAAGCCGAAAATGCAGAGGTCCACGCCATTACTTTTCCTGCCCCTAAATTTGATCCCAATATTTTTGAAAAAAAATCAGTGTGTAGAGGAAGAGTACTCCGACCCGCCTAGTAAACTTAAATTGAGATCGGATGGAAAATAAAACAACCAGAGAAGAAAGAAAAGTGGTGTTTTCGCTTAAAAAAACCCCACAAAAAGTCCCAAATTCAAGATTTATTTGTGAACAAAGTAAACGTCCGATCGACACGAGCCTGTACATCGCGGGTCAGAAATTTTTTCAACTATCCACTGATTTTTTTTCAAAAATGTAGGGAACATTTTAGGGGCAGAGAAAAGTAACCACGTGGACCTCTGCACTACCAAAATTTTCCGTGTGAGAAAGCTAATCTTTCACGGATTAGACCTGGTGAAAAATAACTTCCAGTTTTACTGCCTCATTATCAGCATGAGCGATAAAAATACTCTTGGAGATTATGCTTGCACAACCCGACACGTGGTTATTTAAAAGTCAGTAAAAAGGTAAATCATAAAATTCCGCGTTTCATATGGTTTTTTCGATATGACTGGATTCGTCTCTGCTTGCAGATCTAAAGCAATGTTGAAATGAAAAAATCGGATGAAAATTATCGATTTTTTCGGTAATATTCATTCGTTTTTACGTGAGTAAGATTAGAGCGGCTTAAAACATGACGCACATACAAATTCTTTTCCTTGATTGAAATGCGCCACAGAATCATCAATAAGTGCACTAGAACTGTGGTTCAAAGTATCATACAATCTGCTGACAAAGATGAACCCAACCGTGTCATTAAAATCACGAAAATCGAGAAAAAGCACATTTTTTTCATTTTGATTATTAATCTTGGTTATGCAAGAGTCGCAGATTTGTGCCAGCGTTTTTAATCCGTGGCTTCTTATGATTACTGCCACAGATTATTTTGATTTCCATTATCGTATCGGGTTACAACCTATGTAGACTCTTAACGACGAGTTAAACAGACATTAATCTATTCTCATATGAGTCACATCATCAGACGTATGAAATTTAACCAAACATGCAGCTGAGTCTGTTCATTTGAATTCAACTCTTCGCCTGTGTATGCTATAGGGTTAGTAACGGTATTTCTTCGTATCGAATGATTCAATCACGAATCACGAGTTATATGTGGTTGAAATTCAAACCACAGATCACCCTCTGCCACACAGATATGTGTGTGACATAGTCCGCAGATGTGATTCTTGAAATAGACACCGGAAGGAATTCGTTAGCGAAAACAGAGTGATAGGTCAATAGATGGGTGGATTTGAATTTGAAATGATAGGCAAGATATTAGCATACTGATGCAATACAGTTGCTGGTTTTGTCCAATTTGTTGGTCAGGAAATTCTCCAACACAATTGTGATTGGAGGACAAATATTATGTCGGTTGTCTTGTCGATTGAATATGATCCTAATTAGTAATTTCATTGAAGTAACTACACATTGAAATTTACCGTGGATCCCTCACATTTGAATTAGATTTTCAAATTAAGTTTCTCACGTTATTGCTTCACAGTTGCTCTTTATAATAAAATTTTCATCAGTCTTATCCAACCCTCAAAACGCTGTTTCTCCGAACAACGCCATGGTGTTAAAAACATTTCAGACTTATTTTGCTTTTCATGTAAATGTAGCTCCACTCTGGCAGTGTAATATCGTTATGGATGTGAGAAATTTCGTACGATCCCCCCCACACACAAACCTACCCTTTTCAGGCCGTTACGCCGAAAATAGGTACCTCACTACCCCCTTAGCCACCGGCACCAGCACATCGCAATGTTTTCTATATCATTTAAAATAATTTGCATGATTAAGTTCCACTCTAGCCCGGACCGTACTTGGTCAAACAGCAAACAAATTAGTTTAAAACGGTCGAGGAATCCAGAAGTTTTGCGTTGACGTTGTTTGCGCGAGCAATTATCAACGTTCCACATGCAAATTCGTGAATGAGGATTCTCCGTCAAGTGTATAAACACAGCTCATTAAAAAAGAACAACGCTTTGAGCAAATTTACAAAGAAAAAAAAATATGAGCACGCTGCTAATTTAAACCTTCGCCGTCTTCCAGCTAGAAATACAAAAACAGACCACTTACCCCATATGCCATTTTTCCGTGTGTTTGTGAGTATGCGAACGATGAGATTTCAATTAATCCTTTTTGGCACTAAATCCGTGGAGCACTTCACTGATGCGGGATCAATTTCATATTCAATTCGCTATAAAATGGCTAGTTTCCGAACGTAAAACGCAATCGATGGGCCGTCTAAATGTCATGTCCACTCCCAATCACTGGGAAATCACTGGGAAATCACTGGGAAATCACTGGGAAATCACTGGGAAATCACTGGGAAATCACTTGGCTCCACGTTTACGACACGACAGCCATTGTTTTACGACGAGGATCGACGAGATTTATCTCGGCTTCTGTGAATGAAATTCAGTGAATACTGGAAGAGTGTAACAGCCACACTATCAAATTAACAATGAATGAGACCCCAAATTGGAAATCCATTGGTCAATGGCTTTACAAAACGCTATTTTTCTGGTAGATTTATGGTCGCGAATGCTGCATGTTTATGTGATGTTATACTGTAACAAGACGATTGAATTCCGCAATGACATTGGACGCCAATAAAAGATTTGTATACAACTTCAGCTGAATTTAAAACACGTGTTTATCAAGCATCAACAAATTGAGCGCGAACTGCGCTGAGTTTAATTAAAATTTAAATTAACCAGCTGATATCCATCCGTATTTTAACTAAGTAGCCTATATCAAGTCAGGCGGAACAAAAGAGTTCAAAGTTCAAGTCAGCCGAACGGAGCCGACGATTTCTGCATCTGATACCGTCATCATCTTCAATCGCCAGCGTCTCTCATGATATTTTGATCAGGTAGAAAACTCTATTCCATGTATCCATGTAAAATCGCCTATTTTTCTCTCTGTGTGCAGGAAGCAACAAAGAAAAAAAAAACGAGATTTTCATTGGAACATGCTGCTTTATAGCAAAAACACGATGGCGTAACTAATTTTATTCGTAAATTTACTATCACGAGTTCACGGACTTGTACTGATCGACGCCGTGTTTAGATTATTAGCGTAAGAGCATCGGCGAATCTAAATCTAAGATGCCGGCAGCCACCTCGAGGCATAAATATCCACGGAACGACCCAATTTTACTAGAAACTGCTCGAACTTCACGCTTTTTATCGCGCGTTTCCTGCATAGTTAAGCGGGGTATTTTGTGCGCGGTAGCCGCATGATAATTTACTGATACCATATCGATACACATCCTTAGAAAGTATGAACACAGCGTTGAAAAATCACTTGCTTTCAGTAACTGCACAAAACAGCTGTAACCAAGAGTTAGAGGTAAAATTAAAAATTTGGTATCGAATTGCAGAGCAGAGCAGTAACTCGCAATTAGCAGAGTGTAATACTAGTATAATTGATAACAGATAAATATCTAATTTTCAGTAGCAATATGTAACAAGTCGAAACCGTCCTCTGTTTGAAATGGGGTATAATTTAGCATCACTAAAACTTAAATCTAATATTATTTCATAAGTATAAAGATCATCAGCTTTACAGAGCAAGACAAGCCACACTGCATCTGAACCTGAAATCTTCTCTGGGCAACTCCACTCTACATAAGCCAACACCACCGAAAACTCGAAAACATAACCCTATTCCATCAAACAACCTTCAAAACTAACCCACGCAACCACACAAAAATCACCCCGACCATACCCCGAAATCAACACCGCAGACACCAACCAACCACACGCAAAAACCACGCAAACCTCGTAAACCTGGTAAAAAAAACTACTAAAAAACCAACGCACTATGGAGCTGACACTAGCACATCGCGGCTATACGCGTGCAGTAGACGCACGGACGCAGTACAGATCGCACTAAACATGTGTGTTTTATGTGCACGCCGTCCACCGCTCGATAATGGAGCTTGATTCGTCATCGGGCACCCCGACAGAGAGCCACTTACCAGCGCCGCGACGGGAGCGAGCGGGAACGCGATAGGACACAAGCGATCATTGGTGCGTGAGCGAGGAGGAAGCACGCGCGTTTGCGACGGGTGCAAGCGAGAGGCATTGATATTGGGGGAATCATGGTCTAGGCGGATCAAAAGAGTGAGATGTCGGATCGGTTTGATCGTGTGCGCGAATGCGATGGTGATATGATGTGTGTATGACAAAGAGAATCGCAGTCAAGTTATAGAGATTTCAAGCGAGAACGAATCGTATATGATTTTCGCATGAAAGTGCGAGAGTGACGGCGCTATCGTGTAGTTTTGGTGTGGGGGTGCGAGAAACGAGCGGTGGGGGTGGGTTGATTTAGGGGGTAGGGGGCGCGTGCCAGTTGGTCATGTGGAGGAAACGGGGGGGGGGGGGGGGGGGTTGTGCAACGGGGTCTATTTTGTATGGGTGACACGGCGATAATGGTGGAAGCCTTATTTGTCGATGAAACAATAGGTTTTCACGTGCGCGGCGTAAGTCGTTGATGACTTACAAAATAGGCCGCTGGAGCTGGATTTGAACGAGGGGTCTGACGTGGGGATGAAAAGGGGTGAAGTTTTCAATCTCTAGTCGGCTTCAGCGGGGGACAACGAACTATTTTGGTTGTACAACTGCAGATGTGTCTCACCGATATAAGAAAATAAAAAACTCCCGAATTTAGAATGCAAAAGGAGGAAGAATTTGAATGAAAATTGAGATTTGGGCTCGTTTTGTATTCTTTCCTTTAAGAAGGGGTTAAAACACACTTCGCAGCTTGATTTCTGATTTATTCTAAGCCAATTGAGCCCCTAATCAGTTGTTATTCGCTTCTAGATTTGATTGGATTCGCGTTTTAAATCTACGAGCTTCTTTTTCAATGCGGACTGCTTGATGAGATCTCTGAATCTTATGCAAATCTAGCTTTGTGAAAAAAAAATTAGAATTCAACCAGTCGTCACTTTATTACCATATATAAAAGTTGTCTTTGTGGGCAGCGAAGCAAAAAAAAAAACCACCGCCAAAATTCGACTCAGCATCCCTTTCATCCGCTATGTCTCAAAATTGTATACCGCTTATTTTGTATTACTACAACGTTATACTTATTTCAGTCCAATTAGGTAAGATTACAGTGTGCACTAATGAAGAAATAATTACACCCTATACAAGCATGTATTACAGTGAGCAAGGGACCCCATCGTTTCGTCCGTGGGGATCCAATAATATTGTTTCGCCCTTTCATTTCGAGGGAAAAGCCAACACTTAAAACTAACTAACGTTTAATTAATTAGAATCTCTGCAGCGAAATAAGCTGTCATGACGTCTACCGAAATACGGCGCGGGGAATTTGAAAATCGGATGGATCGTGAATGCTTTCGCTAAGTCAGCTATAAATTCATTGCTGGGGTGGTGGATTAATTTCTGAAAAGCAGGATTATAAGGGAAGACAGGCATCGTTTTAGAAATACAACGTTTTGCATATATATGTACAGATGGAATTGAAGGCGTCGTGAATATGTTTGCAAGTATGTAAGAGGGGTGTTCAGTCAATTCGAGAGAGTTTCAATTTCTTGTACATGTCCATGGAAATTGTAAAGCGGGCAGTTCCCACCCTTCCACGAACAGCATCGAAAATTTGAATGTTGAAAAACGGAACGACACCGAAACACCGACCGTTTATTGCTGCAAAATCTCACATTGAGCCGTAAAAAACGAAAAAACAAACAGTTTTTCATCAACATCGTATATAGCATCGCGTTGACTTCTACCAAAATTATGTACCTACCCCTAACCTTCGTCTAACAAATGTGTGCGGCTTAGTCATAACACGGCTATCGATTATTGTTAATGTAGAAGGGTTGTTAGTCGGTAATAAAATACCCGGCTCTACGGCGGAAAAAAATACCACCACCCACCCACCCAGCCAGCCACCCCCTACAATACTAGGGGAGTGATACTGGATGAGTCACTAGCAGATAGTATACTGCCGGAATTTGCATATCGAGCCCGTGTCCAGACGTAGGTTTAACCCTTCGTTGCTATACAGGAAAAGTAATGCACTGCATGCAATGTTACGCAATGTTACGCTTTGCAGATGTAGTATGTAGGGTGGAATTAGGCAAGGGGATGAGTAAGGGTTTAATTTAAATTGCACTACATTGTATGATTCACGATTTTTAATATAAAAGATGTGCTGGAATTTTAACTAATTTTGTGAAGCCGTACACAAAGCACTTTAATTGTGGAGGTGAATTACGTCAGTTGAATTGCGAGACAATGTGATAAGAGTCAAAATTTGACTTATCTTGGATTTTTGGGTTAAGTTTGGTCCACCAAAAATGATATCTAACCTAAACGTGAAATACCAGTTCACACAACATTCGCGCTGTGCAAAAAAAACTCTTAGAAACACCCAGAAATCAATCGGCTAATTTCAGCCAAAATTTGATCAGGCCCAAACGACATCGGCCTTCCATCAAAATCGCACGTGGCTTTCTCGCGGAAAATCAACGCGTTCAGCCCACGTGCAGCCAGTCAGTAGAATTGGCTCCACTTTGATCCCAGCACATATAGCTCCTGGATTCTGGGCCAACACCAAACGCTCTGTCGGGGTGAAATTTCATTAGCCGGGGCGCTCTTAGTTGAAGTGACGCGGTTGCTACAGCGGCAGAGACTCGGGCTCGGAGAGGGCACGTGGAATTCGAAGGGGGTAGAAGGCTGGAATGAAGAGGGGTGCACGCTGGGGGTGAACCACAAGATATTTTTTGGGTTTAAGAAGAACGCGCTATGGGCAACGCGGAAAGGGGTTGTAAAATTAAGTGTGAATGCATATTTAGGACGTTTCGGTGATGAACATACCTAGAGTACAGATCTTGTCGGAATTGGTACGGTCCGCGCTATGTCAAATGAGATGCATGTTTCGGCAAAACCATACAGCGCTCGAAATTATTCCGGACATTGAAAATACTAAACAAGCAGGGTGAATCCCAGTGGGTGTGTTTTTAGAAGGGCCGAAAACACCCTTCCGCGCTTCCGAATAATATTTATGAAGGATATTGTCGAGATGAAAATTTATTTTTGCAGAAGTCGGCGTCCGTGCTCAGCTCATTTACCACCTAAAATTTGAATAGACCCACTCATAAGGGCAGGCAACAGAAGGGCACAGAAATAAATGTAATATGACTGTACACGTCAAAGCCTAATGGTCGCTGCTTTTAACAGGATATTCGTGAAAGGCAGCAATTTATTTCAGCATTCATCGCGTGCATATCAAAATATTGAAGCACATTTCAGAAAATCTCAAGCGGCGACGACGACGACACCGAGAGTGAATCTGAGCAGCATCCGTTTTAATTTCCCACCTAGCAGATGACAGCCGCTTGTCACTTGCCGGGTTGCGTTGTGCGTGCAATGCGCAGGTATGACAAATGACGTGCGCTACGTGTCTGTCAGCGAGTAGCGAATCCGCGGGTCTGGGGGGCTGGGGGTGGTGAGACGGAGAGAATAAGGTGACAAGTACTTGATGGCGAGATAGTGTGCTGCTGCTGAGTGCGATAGAGTTGCCCCTTGATGGGTAGGCAAATTCACTCGCGTTGGTGTACGCCGGGTGCTGGCAGAGTGACTGAGTTTGGTAAGCGTTGGGTTGGGTTGGGTGCGAATTTTACCTGCGAGCCACTAGCCACTAGCCAGACCCGAAAACTTCTACGACATAAATATCTACGACATAAGAAGTTCTGAGAGCAAAAATCTTACTATTAAAACATACGAAAGTAAAATATTTTGTGATAGAGGCAACGCACTGGTATTGAAATATTATGAAAATTTGATTAATTTTTCCTGGTTGTGAAATCATAAAAAATCGTTGTGAATTATCTAAAATGTGCAGTAGATTTATGAAACTATGAAACACGTTTCCCGGATTTGAATTTCACTGAAAATGTCCTATGACGCCGATGCAACCACCTCAATTCCTGCGGATGTAATGGCGATATCAAACTTTCTTGAAAACTCCATCTAAATCTACACCAAAAAAGTGCTATGTATGTCTTCGTGCCTTCATAAACGAACCTACGATACGTATTCCAGTGATGCATGTATGACACTTGTCATCGTGAGGGGTTGGGAGGAAGGGTGGGGGTCGCGGGAGGGCTGGGTAGTTGAGGGGATGGAAACTTGAAAGTGACACGTCTTTGACTACAGTGTGGCCATCACGGGGTATGCGTGAGAGATGACATTCTAGCTTGTGGTTCCAACTGGTGCAAACGCACAACACCAAACCACGGTGCCACGCGCTGTTACGCACAATATAGGACACGAATCTAATTCAAAATTATGTGTGATTTATAAATGTCAAGATTCCGTTTTTAATCAAATAAATGGCAGTCCATTTCTTAGGACGATTTCTCACGCCAAAGAAACCTTTACACTCTCGAATATAATACAGTGATGAAAATTGAAATGAAAAGGTTGATCTTTTGAAATATCAAAGCAGAAAATGTAATTTTCTTTAGAGTTGAAAATCTTATACAAGTAATTTTCCTACAACCCGTAACATTTCATTTTCGCGCCCGCGCGATGATTTTCTTGGCTTGACTTGACAAAAGTCTGACATGGTCTGACCTAAAAACCAAATGGTATTAATAAATTGGCTCACTAATAAGCTGCCTGCCATAGAAATAGATAAAAATACGATAAAAATTCTCTCATATAAACTAAGGAGCCTAGATGTCGCCTACTTCGCTTTTATCAAGGGTACATCATGAATTATCAGGCTTTATAGGTAAAAATGACAGGCACAGCATAGTTGTTTACAGATTAGCTTAGTTCCGACAGGAGATACTCTCTGGTGAATCAGCCCTCAGGGCCAGAACTCCGTGACCGATACCCCAATCACCTCCCTAATATAATTGATTTCTTTGTTTAGATCAATGGCAATCGATTGTTTTGTGGCCTTTATGTTTTTTTCGCCCCAGAAAAAAACCTTCGAAACATTTATGAGTGTTTCCTTTCGCTCGAAAAATGTTTTTAGTGAAATACAGGCAACTCAAAATAACGCAAAAGCAAGCAGGGATCGAAACCAGCGACGATCCAGACTGCCTTTCTTAGCCAGAACTAGAACAATGCAATTTTAGCAAAGAATTTTGCAATTTCATTTAATATCCCGAGTGACTTTAATCGATGGACTGCACATTGCACGGGCTTTTCCACATACCCCCCAATGAACACTAAAGATAAGCAAATTAAAATTAATCCCCATTAGCATAAAGAACGCATATACTGCGATGGATAAAATGTGTATAGCAAGTCGAATTAGTGCCGTCGTATCAATCGGCAGATGAAACATCACGCGGCCACGTACGAGGAAAGCCCGGTGTAATTAAACAATGAGTAATTATGTCACGTACTTGCGTACGGTGTACGGCGTACGCAAGTACGGCAGGCACGACGTAGACTCCGTCGATGAGGCGATTGGTTGGAATAGTGTCGGATGGAGAGTTAAGGCAGGCGGGGAGTGGATAACTCGGAACGTGGAGTCAGCTTCGGTTATGTGGGATCAAAGTTTCAGGATCATGGAACAGGTTGGTAAAGAGAAAATAGAGCAACACTGTAGGTATTATTCTAAACGAAATAAAATTGTGTCCGTCACAAATTTAATGGGTTTTCAATTTGATTAAAGCAAAACTGTTGTAATCAAGCAAAGCAAAACGGTATTCAATGTTCCGTCTAACTATGGTCTAACCTATGATACAACCCACAGCTTTATTCAGAGTTAGCTGAGTTAAAGGCGAATGATTGTGTGATATGTTTACAATGGCAGTGTGAAATGATTACCACGCGAATTAACGGTTTCAGTTAGTATCAATTGGTACAAGATCGCGAAATAAATTAGAGGATACTATCTTTCGGCGGGTCCTTTTGATGTGTTCTTCCCTCAGACGGTGAATGGTGGTTGACGATTCACGTTGGCGAGCAGTGGACGCTAACTGCTTGCCAAAGAACAAGGGGCGCAAACTGAGCATACTCGATGATTTTGAAAAAATTAAATTTCTTAGCCTTGATTTTGGGTCTGGGGTGAAGCCAGGTGCAGAGTTGGTCACTCTCTGATCATCGCAGCTCTCCAGTGAAAATAGAGCCGGTGGTGTTTAATTTATTCAATGTTCGGGCTGCAGCCAGCCTATTGCTATTGTGTTTACTATTTTTAGCACGATTCACAGTTCGGAGAAAAGGGTTCGTCTGGGTCTTTTGTTTTCGACCAACTTTGAACATGAAAATTGTTGCAAGAAAAAAATTAATTAAAATCTTGATTGTAATTTGAACCGTCCTTCAGGAAATTAATTAACATGCGAATGCATTTGAACATGAAACTTCTCTCAATAGTCGGCAAAATTATCATCCCTTATAAACTAGAATGGGCACAAACTATCAAGCTTTGGTGATAATCTGCTTAACTATTGCATAGTCAATATAAAGAACATCATGAACATAGTTCAATATGATGTTGAAAATCCACGAAAAAAGTTCAGTCTGAATTCAAAGTTCTCAAAGTAAATAAAATTATGTTTTGGGGATAATTTACTAATCAATGCAAAGCAGAATTTTAAGGCTTCATTAGCATGCTTCACCCATCTAAACACACCCATCTAAAAGTACACCACACCAACGATGTCGAACATCAAAAAACTGATCTCACGTCACCTCTGTGCCCGCATCAGATGACAGTGTCCGTGTTGACCCCCGACGATCTATCAGTTCCCAGGTCACGTGCCCCCCTCCTCCCCCCCACAACATAAGTGGAGTCGTGTATCATAACAAGTGCTGTACTCGAGTCCGATACACATTAGAGCCGTCGGGGCCCCCGCGCCGGATCGGTGTAATTTGCTTCAACAGCTCTCGGCTGGTCCAGTAATTAATCACAGCCACAGCCTCCAAAAACTGCCCCGGAGCCCGCGTACCCGGGATGACCAGCCGGTTAGACTAGCAGCAGGCTAAGATCATGGGGAAGCAAAGAAGGCAGCAGCTGAGATGAGGGTGAGAAATGTGACAAATTATCTGTACTGAGGCGGCCAACCATGCACTAACCATGTGCCACGTCCTGTCACTATATTGTCGAACATTTCGCCAAAATGCTGTGATCGCTCGGTACGCTAACAAAGCTCAACGCTTCGCAGGCAGCTGATGCCAAATCACCACCGGACAGTTGTTACTTCAAGTTGTGTGTTTGTCTGATAACAATTTATTTGGCTGTGACAAGTCGTGACATTGAGGGTGATCACGTCATACCGCCATACCAAGAAATGAGACTTTAGACACTACCATGAACTATTCATTGACATGTTCGCCTAGTCACTTGATGCATGTTTTGCGTTCGAACACGCGCAACAGGAATCATTGCCGGTTGTGTCTGATACAACAAAAATCGCACGTCAGCGTCTGGGATTGCATTGCAAATTAATCCGACTAAACTTTGTGATTGTTTTCCAAATCCAGTCACCTGTCTGGAGCAACTAATAGCGCCTCCATAAATTCGTTACTGCATTGCAAGCGCACATAGGATCACACAAAGTATCTGACTGCGATACTTCAACCATTCTTCAATCGCCCGACACTAAAAAGGAACACACCAAAACAACGCGATGCCACAGAGAAAATTCTCTGCATTCATCTCTCTGATCCACTTCCGCTTAAATATCACCAACACGGACACTGGGCTAATCAGCCACCAAGGTCATGATAGCAAGATGACGATCACATTCCCCCGTTAAACAGATTTTCCTCTGAATATACGTTTCGTCATTGTGCGGAATTCAGGCAAATTTTAAGAGCCAGCTAAAGTCAGCTTAAAAGCCTAAAACGCAGAGGTCCACGTAATTACTTTTCCTGCCCCCTAAATTGATCCCAATATTTTTGAAAAAAAATCAGTGTGTAGAGGAAGAGTACTCCGACCCGCCTAGTAAATTTTAATTGAGATCGGATGGAAAATAAAACAACCAGAGAAGAAAGAAAAGTGGTGTTTTCGTTTAAAAAACACCCACAAAAAGTCCCAAATTCAAGATTTATTTGTGAACAAAGTAAACGTCCGATCGACACGAGCCTTTACATCGCGTGTTAGAAATTTTTTCAACTATCCACTGATTTTTTTTCATAAATATAGGGAACATTTTAGGGGGCAGGAAAAGTAACCACGTGGACCTCTGCACTACCATAAATTTCCGTGTGAGAAAGCTAATCTTTCACGGATTAGACCCGATGGAAATAATCTTCCAGTTTTACTGCCTCGTTATCAGCATGAGAAATAAAAACACTCGTGGAGATTATACTTGCACAACCCGACACCGAGTTCAATAGAAAGTTAATAAAAAAGGATATCGATACAAATCCGTGTTTCATACTGTTTTATCGATACGACTGGATTCGTCTCTGCTTGCAGATCAAAAGCAATGTTGAAATGAAAAAATCCGACGAAAATTACCGATTAATATGCATCATTCCTTCACCCACTGCTCTGTAAACCTAGTTGGGTGGGTCTCACTCAACTTTTCTACTCAACTTTACTCAATCTATCAGTGCTCTAAAACTGAAACTTGTGTTACGCACGTTTGTATTGATCTTAGAAGGAAATCCGATAATAATGAAAATCGATATATTGGGTGTCCGATATTTTTCATTGCTTGCTTGGGTCTAACAAATATAGTTATTTTGTATTATTGTGTAATTTTCGGAATTGCATGATTGTCAAGTCGGAAGAGAAGAGATGCTAGGAAGTCGGCACTCGGCATGCTGAGGCTAGTTAGCGATAAAATTTAGTCGGCGTAAGATATGGCCGATGACGGCTCGTTCCGTGGAGACAGAGTGTTTTTATAGATCAAAAAGTATATTTTCTTCACTAAACAAAGCAATGTTGCTTAAACTAACCATCATCGTTTGTATTCAATTCAATTTCAATTTCAATTTCATCTTCATTTTATTCTGCATCACAAGCATGCATACAGGGTAGAAAAAAAAATGAAAATAGCAGAAGCCCGCGTAACACTCATAACTAATTGAACAGTTCATACAGCACAGACATGCGAACCCGTTAGCCTTTGTGCTATTTTGTTATATACACTACGAAGTGGTTCACATTCGAACGTGTTGAAAGGAACGAGGACTTCTGGCTTGAGAAGATGGAAGTGCGCCTTTGTTGGTGAGTGAGAAAAAATATATGCTCGATCTCTGCTGGGAGTGACTATTGGTAGACGCTGATGAATCTATAATTTTTGTTTGTTCTAGGTTTTATAACAAGTGCCTAGTCATTGAAATTTGCAACCCGCAGTACAGTAAACGAATGTTGAAGACAGACATCCGAGATCCGAGATCCGCGATGCGTTGTTGAAGCCCGTGCTGCGGCTCAAAACGCCAAAGACATGAAAGCCGCCGCGAAATTGCAGAGGAAAAGTGCGAAGGCGCAAACAGCCAACAAATAAATCGGCAACGGAGTGTTTCCGATCCATGGCTCCATGCAATCGATGTATATTAATTGAAACCGAACGGTTTGGCATGTTGGAAACACCGGTTCTCGTGAGATCACCGAAGTTAAGCAACATCGCGCTGGGTCAGGTGTTTGATGGGTGACCATCATGCACATGGTCAGTTCTGTTCGGGAGAGAGGTTGGAGGGTTTGAAGTTAGTACAACAACTTTACTCGCCTTGCTTATCAACCTCTCGACATCACGGATTAGTGGAGGAATCCTGTTGTTCGAGTTGTACCGTCCTTCGGAAGGGACGTAAAGCCGGTGGTCCCCTTGGTGCTTTTCGACAGGAGTAGGCTACGTGCCGGCACCGGGTTTCCCCTCCTCCCTTCTAGACTAGGTTAGGTTCATCATCACCCTCATCATCACCATTTCATTCACCGACGCCATTAGACCAGTGCCAAAGGGCCAGTTGTCAAAACAGTGCGTCGTTAAGCACCAATAATCAATCAATCAATTAATTGAAACTAATATGTAGTACGTATTCAAAAATATAATTATTATTTCGTTACTTTGTTCGGAATCGGAAAATGACACTTTTGTGGCGTTAAAATGTTCGTCTGCGTTCAAGCATTGTGAAACGACGCATCGATGACTGCATACTAAGTCTAGTTATGCTCTTTGGGCAGACTTTTTGAAGAAACAACCATGTTATTTCTTAGTGTTCGTCACAAGAATGTGATTTCAGCCATGGTGGAAAAAATTAATTTTCATAATGTTATGGGTTAAAATCACGCCAGAAGATCGAATAAAAAAATGTGTTCCATGTACTGTCCATCAAAAACACGATGGTATCAATAAAATTAATCGCAAACAAATACTGATTGATTTGTATTCTCGGCATCTACTACTCAATGAAAGTTTGCTTGCGGAATGCTGTTCAGCAATGTTTACAACAAACTCGACACAGGATTAGAGCGGCTTATAACGTGACGTACTACCAATTCTTTGCCGTGATTGAAAATGTGCTGCAGTAAAGCCAATAAATGCACTAGAACTTTGATTCAAAGTATCATACAATCTGCTGACAAATATGAATCCAGCCGTGTCATTTAAATCACGAAAATCGAGAAAAAGCAGATTTTTTTCATTTTGATGATTAATCTTGGTTATGCAAGAGTCGCAGATAAGTGCCAGCGTTTATAATCCGTGGCTTCTTATGATTACTGCCACAGATTATTATGTTTTTCGTTATCGTATCGGGTTACAAGCTATGTAGACTCTTAAGTCAGATTTACACAGATCAACATTACCAAACAATCCAATCAACCCCTAGTGGCAAATCGCAAATGTTGACAAGGCAACAAGGGCTGTAGTTCTTCCCAACCCCCAGCGACGGTCAACTCTGACCTTTGCCTGTCCAAGAGCAGCATTTCTCACACCCCACGCTGAAAATCATGGCGGCCTGATGACCACAAGACCTGATCGCATTGCAACATCGTCAGTTTCGCACGCCGCGCGACGGTATGACGGTCCATCTCGTAATCAGACCACCCTTAACTACCGCTACCCCTGAGCGAGCGGCAAGCCTCGGGTAATCACAGCTGGATTATGACCGGGTTGGGCAGGGGCGGGGGGGGGGGGGGGGGTAATCGGGTCGCAGTACTAACCACGTTTTGGCTCGTGCTGCAATAATTCATTAGTGGACCCCTCAAGTTATGAGCAATCGCAATTACGAACAGCTATAAACATGTTACGCTGATGTGTATATATACCTACTGCTATGCACGACGGGATTGGAAATTTGTGGGAAAATTCTTTGTAAATTGGATGTAATGACCGTGGGTGCTTATGGGCTAGGGAGCTTTGATTTTCGGGTGATAACGTTTTGCCAGATTATAACGACGTGCCCGAGTTTCTAATTAATGACGGGAAGATGGGTCGGAATGTTGCCATTCGCCGTTCGCTTGTTAAAAATGGTTTTGAAGCAAAAAAATATGTAACGTTCAGCTGAGTGCCACCTTCGACGATTAGACTAAAATTGTTGTGACTCAACATTT
Organism: Nemurella pictetii; assembly: GCA_921293315.2. NCBI lineage: Eukaryota > Metazoa > Arthropoda > Insecta > Plecoptera > Nemouridae > Nemurella > Nemurella pictetii. The sequence goes on along the minus strand of OV121120.1, from coordinate 14,981,446 downwards.
TTTTTGTGTGTGGGATTTTAGGTACATTTGGAACTATAAAAATACTAATCGTGTTTGAATCATGTACAGTATAGATAACGCATTCACACCTTAGGGCCTTCATAGTGATGCTTCAGATGTACCTATTTGATGCACTCCCTTATCCGATTCTGAGCTAATTCCAATTACCTCCTAGCCACCCACCCCATTATCGAGAAGTGTAAACTGTTGTCCACCCACTCGTAACATTCGCGTGAAACGGAAGTCACAAACACTCAATTCAGCGCGAGCAAAACAGCAATAAACAGTTGTGTCATTGTGTTCGCATTGAATTCATTGCGCGGGATGGAAATTGATTTGTGACTCGTTTCGTCTGTCAAGAGTCAGCTGATCGCCAAGTCAATTGACCCGAGCGTTCTTGTGTCGCAGCTGATAATCAATCGACAATTGAGTCGCTTGTCGGCGGCCGAAGACAGATGTTCGACGCTGATTGACATTGGAATATACAACGAGATGCTGAGCATCGAGCGCGTCGCGAGATCGTGTCTCCCTGCATCCGGATTCGAGAGCTCCAGACTGAAACTGGGTGACAGGCTAATGGCTAAAACCGAGTCCCCCCCCGACTGAGACACCTAGAGCTTCAATGTGCGAAAAATATAAGCCTTCTCACCTCGAGATGACATGAAAGTGGTTGAGACATTGACATAAGTGTCGATCTCGCCTATAAAAGCTTCGAAAAAACACTACTAGCCTTTTTTTAGAAACACTACCAGCCTCAAACTTTTCCCGGTGTTTCGCAAAGCTCTGCATGTTTCATAAAGGGTCTAAATTCAAGTCCCAGATAGTTTATTGTAGATTTTTGCTCTCTCCTAAACTTGAGTTTAGACCCTTGATGCAAGCAGCATAGCTTTGCGAAAAGTCGGGATAAGTTTAAGTTTGGTAGCTTCAGCAACCCATATAGTTTTCAGAAAAACTATTTTACTGCGGTATTGAATACTAAGTCCCAAAACCACGCATTCAATATCCAGTTAAATAGTTTTTTCTGAATACTAACGTGCTAAGATTATGAAAAGACGTTAGTTTTAAGAAAGTAATAACCCAAATGTTTTTTTTTCTGAAAAGTAACACGAGGATTAAGAAAAGACAAAAGAAAGTAACTAATAACTCTTGTTGCGACGATTAGATGCAGTGCACCCCAAGAGCACGAAACAGCGAAGCAATCGGGGGTGTGGGTGTGCATAGGGGTGTGATGTAGGGGTGTCTTACCGCCAAGTAAGAAGACTCTCGCGCCTTCGGCCTCGCCGCCGGAGACGGTCCAGATTCGGAGGCCGCCGCCATGATGATTCGATCATCCAATCATCCGAGCATCAGCGACAATCAGCCATTCAGACAATCAGTCATCATCAGACACATCTGTTTCACGCGCGATCCTGCAACAAATCAAAATCACGTTTCGTCAATGCGCTCGCTTGATTCGTGGTAATTAGTGACTTGGATCGGGTTGGCGTGTAGCAGCGTTGAGAGGGTGCTGATATTTTCAAGATCCAAATATACTCGAGCGGTGCGAGAGTATGATATTTTGAAATTGTTGGCGTCGTGCAGGATCATAGCCATTGGCTGGCGGACAAAAACCCATTGATGAGAACAAGCTGTGGGCTGTGTTGTTGAAATAGGCTAAACCAGCTAAACACAATTCAGAAACACATAAGGTCACATTTATGTTCAAATGCAAAATTACTTGTCTGCTTACGTTCGGGTCTACATAAATAAATGTGTAGTTAAAAAGCTATGTGTATATTCTCAAAGCTATGGGCGTAGCATAGCTAAAGCAATTCAGTGTTTGAAAATATTTTTTTGTATTCCTATAATTAGTTAAAAATAAAATTGAAGTCAAGGTATTATGATTTTCTCAAATCACAAATGTAGGTGTCAAGGTCCAGAGACCCAGTTTCTAAGAACATGGCACAACGTGAAGGTGTGATTCAAAAAGCTAAGGGTGCAAATGGGGGTGCCAAAGTTAGTTCTTCGAGGCAACAAATTCGAACAATGAAGAGAGAAGAGGCTCTCTCAAGAAATACACATGGCGTATTTGGCATGAGAACAGCGCAGTTTGCGGAAACTGTCCTCAAGTATTGAAGTTGAATTCAAATTGCAACTTACGCCAGCCACGCCAGTTTCCCAAACAAATCCTATGGACGCGATTTGGTAAATATGCGGCCGGGGCGGGCCCCTCGTGCAATTCAAACAACAAAAGTTGTCACTTTAAACTTCCTCCCCCCAAACACACGCGGACAGACACAGGCGAAACATCCACCACGACGTTCATACTTTCCCCGCGAACATTTGCCCCGCACAATTTCATCATCACAATATTTTCACATGTAATTTCCCGACATTTTATGGCAAAGTTTCGCTCTCGAAATGCGATTCCTCACTTTTCCTTCGCCACGCATGCTGTTGGGGTAATGTTTCTTATATACACAAAACGCTATGGGCACCGTTTTAGAGAAATTGGTCGTTTGAAGATGATACATATAAATATTTGCTTGCATAGTGCAACATAAAGAATACTCTTATGGCATAGTTTTTGTCACCAGACCCGAGCCATGGCTATTGAGGAAATGGAACGTGATGTGTGAAGAGTGATAAAGTGTTGATTGAGGGGGGGAGGGGGCGTTTCGTTCAACTGTAGCCTGACAATAACTCGACAGTGAAATACGACAGGATATTTGGGTCTGAAAAGGTAAAAAAAAAGTAAGTTACAATATTGGCATAGAGATGAAATTCGGTGATCGAAAATTGGTCAACGTTTTCTCTTCCACAGAAAAGTAGCTTTTCTTGCGATGATGGTTTTGTGGCCCTATCGTTTCCCCCGCATCTAAATAAACTTTGTTATTTTAACGAACTGAACATATAGAGCAAGGAGAACTAAGTAGAAAAGTATAAAAGAACGATAAAGTATCCCTGAGATGGAAAGAGTTTATAAGGAGATGATAAAAACAACTATAGAGGAGTCTACTGTCTATTTAAGTTTGAATAAAACAGAAAGTATATCTTGCATAACAAAAAGACCATGAAGAACTTGACAATAAGCCCCCATCTCCACAAAACCCACAACATCCCATCAACGAAGACATCCTAATCGCAACGCAATCCCGTTTTCTTTCCTTACCAACGTTTCTCCTTATGATACGTATGTGTGTATGATTCAGACGAAAATTCTCACAGGTAACAACTTTACCCAATTATGGCGTTTGGAAAACTGATTGGCTCAGTAAACGAGTTATCATTTTATAAAACCTTGCACAAAGCAATCCAGTTATCTTCTGAGAGAGCTTTCTGCTTTCCTCCAAGTACAAACGATCCATATTTGATATAAAATTTTCTTCTCAATACAGACACGGTATATATAGGAACCTAGAAGGAAAGATTTGAAAAACTCCTATTAGCTCGATTTATATTAAGCTTTTCTGTGCAACTTTTCGAAGTGGAGTTTCGAAGTAGAAGCTCGTCTCGAGTCTTCTCATACTTTATCAGTGTCACTTTCTAGACAAGCCTTGTTCATGTCACTATTGATTAGAAAGACGAAGTTCAGCTAATATCGTCTTTGATAGAAACATTTATCATCATTATGATGACAAGGAAAATCAAAGCACAATGCACATCCAATTTTGTCAATATTTAGTTGATCTCACAGAAAAAATGAAGCAAAAATTTTCAATTGAATTTTATAATATTTGGTTGAGACCCAGGTATCCATATACCTCTAACAAAAAAATATGTATGCATCAAACAGCTCTTGCTAAGTTTATTTTCTCGTTTATCAATTATTAATAAGGTGCAATATCCCCCAGTATCAAATAACTTACAGTACCTGCTGCCTATCTTCAAGGGAATTTCCTACCCGAATTCATTCCATATAGTTTTAAAACTTCCCTCTTTCAGAACATGTCTCTCACTAATTTATTTTGAAGATCCACTAACAAAATTATATAGGTGTACCTTGTTTATTCACTCACTCCACGATAAAAACAAATAAAAAAGCATCGTTACCCGTAGCTGCCAATGAAAATAACTACAATTTCCCTCAATGAACTTAATTTGACGAGACCTTTCGAAAACAACAACTCAAGCATAACAAAGCTGTTGATAAAACACAACCCCTCCACTCCTTTACTTCTCCTATTCTTCTATAAAAAGATACACGACCAAGTCATCATCGTGATTGGGGTAAAAGTTTCTTTCTTACTCGCTAGCAGACTCTCTAGAGAGGGAAGACGACAAATTTCAGTGTAATATACGAGCAGGCTATTTATTTCCAGTTCGTCGTAACCCCTTACGTGGCGCATAACAATAACAGAAACGAAATCTTTGTTCGAGTTATAAAACAAGCAAACAGAAATATCTCTATTCTTTACCAAACGCAAGCATTCCACTTTCAAAAAGATTAAGGCTGAACAAGATGATCACACATTTTGTGAGACGTTTCTTTTCACAACACATAAACCCCGAGAAACTAGAAAGACTTGGTATTCATTACGGAGTGGCTAGGTACGTAAAAGTGCATTGTCGACAGCACTGCAAGCGTTGTGTTGCATCCAATCCAAGATAGCGTTGGATTGAAACTGTATGTTGCAGTTTTTAATTGAAAAGCAGCGACGTCTCGAAAGTGGAAACACGCAGACAAATCCTACCAAGTCGCGAGCAACGAAGAGCACAGAGAGAGAAAAAAACAACATAGAGACACACAATGAAAATAATAAGAAACCTTTCCAGCAATAAGCACCCCTTCATTGTTGACTCCCCGGCAATATATTCGCCCCGTGCATCGCACATATAGCCCGTGAAATCGCAGCTCTGGTTTTTAATAACGCGTATAGTAGGTAGGTACGTTGTGGCGACATGGTATCATATAGCACTCGCAAAACAGTGGCGATAAGACAGGGGCTGGAACCACAAAGCGGGGTTCAGGAAGACCTAAGGGGCTAAATCCATACAAAGAGGGGGATGGTGCTATCAAAAGCCCTCGGCGTTAGTTATTAACAGTCAATTAAAGTCACCCCGTCCTGTTTGATCGGCTGTCACCCAGGCAAGTTTGTCACCTAGTTGTTCAGAATTTCGAGACCATGGACACCCAAAAAAAAGTATTATATTTTTCAAGACTAGGAATAGCTTTTTTAAACGCAGCAGTGCTCATTTACTTTTTAAGCCAGCTAAAGGCAGCTTAAAAGCCTAAAATGCAGAGGTCCACGTAATTACTTTTCCTGCCCCCTAAATTGATCCCAATATTTTTGAAAAAAATCAGTGTGTAGAGGAAGAGTACTCCGACCCGCCTAGTAAATTTTAATTGAGATCGGATGGAAAATAAAACAACCAGAGAAGAAAGAAAAGTGGTGTTTTCGTTTAAAAAACACCCACAAAAAGTCCCAAATTCAAGATTTATTTGTGAACAAAGTAAGCGTCCGATCGACACGAGCCTTTACATCGCGTGTTAGAAATTTTTTCAACTATCCACTGATTTTTTTTCATAAATATAGGAAACATTTTAGGGGGCAGGAAAAGTAACCACGTGGACCTCTGCACTACCAAAAATTTCCGTGTGAGAAAGCTAATCTTTCACGGATTAGACCCGATGGAAATAATCTTCCAGTTTTACTGCCTCATTATCAGCATGAGAAATAAAAACACTCGTGGAGATTATACTTGCACAACCCGACACCGAGTTCAATAGAAAGTTAATAAAAAAGGATATCGATACAAATCCGTGTTTCATACTGTTTTATAGATACGACTGGATTCGTCTCTGTTTGCAGATCAAAAGCAATGTTGAAATGAAAAAATCCGACGAAAATTACCGATTAATATGCATCATTCCTTCACCCACTGCTCTGTAAACCTAGTTGGGTGGGTCTCACTCAACTTTACTACTCAACTTTACTCAATCTATCAGTGCTCTAAAACTGAAACTTGTGTTACGCACGTTTGTATTGATCTTAGAAGGAAATCCGATAATAATGAAAATCGATATATTGGGTGTCCGATATTTTTCATTGCTTGCTTGGGTCTAACAAATATAGTTATTTTGTATTATTGTGTAATTTTCGGAATTGCATGATTGTAAAGTCGGAAGAGAAGAGATTCTAGGAAGTCGGCACTCGGCATGCTGAGGCTAGTTAGCGATAAAATTTAGTCGGCGTAAGATATGGCCGATGACGGCTCGTTCCGTGGAGACAGAGTGTTTTTATATATCAAAAAGTATATTTTCTTCACTAAACAAAGCAATGTTGCTTAAACTAACCATCATCGTTTGTATTCAATTCAATTTCAATTTCAATTTCATCTTCATTTTATTCTGCATCACAAGCATGCATACAGGGCAGAAAAAAAATGAAAATAGCAGAAGCCCGCGTAACACTCATAACTAATTGAACAGTTCATACAGCACAGACATGCGAACCCGTTAGTCTTTGTGCTATTTTTTTATATACACTACGAAGTGGTTCACATTCGAACGTGTTGAAAGGAACGAGGACTTCTGGCGTGAGAAGATGGAAGCGCACCTTTGTTGGTGAGTGAGAAAAAATATATGCTCGATCTCTGCTGGGAGTGACTATTGGTAGACGCTGATGAATCTATAATTTTTGTTTGTTCTAAGTTTTATAACAAGTGCCTAGTCATTGAAATTTGCAACCCGCAGTACAGTAAACGAATGTTGAAGACAGACATCCGAGATCCGCGATGCGTTGTTGAAGCCCGTGCTGCGGCTCAAAACGCCAAAGACATGAAAGCCGCCGCGAAATTGCAGAGGAAAAGTGCGAAGGCGCAAACAGCCAACAAATAAATCGGCAACGGAGTGTTTCCGATCCATGGCTCCATGCAATCGATGTATATTAATTGAAACTAATATGTAGTACGTATTCAAAAATATAATTATTATTTCGTTACTTTGTTCGGAATCAGATAAGTTTCAAAATGACACTTTTGTGGCGTTAAAATGTTCGTCTGCGTTCAAGCATTGTGAAACGACGCATCGATGACTGCATACTAAGTCTAGTTATGCTCTTTGGGCAGACTTTTTTGAAGCAACAACCATGTTATTTCTTAGTGTTCGTCACAAGAATGTGATTTCAACCATGGTGGAAAAAATTAATTTTCATAATGTTATGGGTAAAAATCACGCCAGAAGATCGAATAAAAAAATGTGTTCCATGTACTGTCCATCAAAAACACGATGGTATCAATAAAATTAATCGCAAACAAATACTGATTGATTTGTATTCTCGGCATCTACTACTCAATGAAAGTTTGCTTGCGGAATGCTGTTCAGCAATGTTTACAACAAACTCGACACAGGATTAGAGCGGCTTATAACGTGACGTACTACCAATTCTTTGCCGTGATTGAAAATGTGCTGCAGTAAAGCCAATAAGTGCACTAGAACTTTGATTCAAAGTATCATACAATCTGCTGACAAATATGAATCCAGCCGTGTCATTTAAATCACGAAAATCGAGAAAAAGCAGATTTTTTTCATTTTGATGATTAATCTTGGTTATGCAAGAGTCGCAGATAAGTGCCAGCTTTTGTAATCCGTGGCTTCTTATGATTACTGCCACAGATTATTATGTTTTTCGTTATCGTATCGGGTTACAAGCTATGTAGACTCTTAAAGCATGTTATGTTAGGTCCAAGCTGAGATGTACGGTGACGCCACTGGTCCAGTTGTGGGGTGAGAGCGAGCTACACACAGCGGTACAGGCAGGCAGGCAGCAGCCGAAGGCAGAAGATTGTCGATAATTCTTGGGCAAAATGGTTTCCTCTCGTCTCTAATGACTGGAGGGTTGATGCATGAGTGAACGCTGGTGACTCATCCACGAGCTCCCAGCATCCCTGTCTGCTGTCGGCGTTTCTATGGCGATGCCGTTGTAGACAATGGGAGACAAAAGATGACGGATCGAAATGCGGAGATTGGGAAGGCGAGATGGATTCGAGTTGAATGCTAGCTGGGAAGTGCGTATATTTTTTTAATCAGCATGCATTGGTGATAATATCTTGTCTTGTGCAGCGACGATGATTGATTCTGATTTGATAAGAAAATTGGGCGCGCTGTCAGATTAAATCAGGTTCAAAGAAAACGGGGGACATCTCTGAATAGTTTATAATTTCGAATGAAGTTGATAAGCATCTTACTTCCGATGTGAACGAATAGAATGCATCTTACCTGCGGTAAGTCTACCAACGCTCCAAATTACCAAACGTCACGCTAAACGCAGACTTTATAATCTTTTCAACCAACTTTTTTCGCGGAATTTTAGCACGTCGAACAATTAAATTAGAATTGAAAGGAAAACTTTGGTATAAGAAATTATGGGAATTAGCCAGTCCCCTTCCTATTTCCTCTCCGCATAGACTTTTGAAATAATTTAAGCCGCCTTTTCACAATATTTTATCAACCCTTCTTCTTGCAAACGCGGCTACACCTTTGCAATTTGAACCTGATAAGTTCGTCGAAAGATTCGGCTGAATAAGGAGCCTGAGTCGGCCCTTGCGCTTTCTTGGCTAGCTCCCAGTTGACGTAAAGCCACCAGCAGGCCAAGGCAAGTGGGGTACAGGGCAAGACTAGCACCCGATTACACCATATAAATTGGTGACGTATAAAGGTACGTCAATATCATACAACGCTTCAAAAATTCGACGTATTTTGTTTGTTATTTTGTTGGAATCGAATGATTTGCTGACATTTTCGACAAAATGTCGCCAATAAATTCGTCTAGCGCCCGCCATAGCGACCATCTACAATCTCCTGACGCCAGATGAGAGTGAAATACGAGACACGTAACAAGATTCGATGAATCAGATTCTAGTGGATCTGTAGTCGGCAGTCGGTCGTCATCCTCCACAAAGTGGACCTGTAAGTGAATTATTCCGGACGCTTCAACCGAACTTCCGTCTCAAAGCACCAGTCCGTGAGTCCTCCCCCACCCACCACCCACCAGCCCCACCCGATAACTCACTTGCTACTCATTTTGAACACCCAGCCTCTTAGGGTGCCTAGACTGCCGGCTGTTAATTTTGAACATTCCCTTTACTCCTAGGTGCCCATTTAGTACCAAAGATTTCAGTCAGATCCATGATCGATAGACAACTGGCGGTGGGACACAGAGTTGGTTAGTGTGACTATTTGCATTGTTTCCAAGAAAATGCATATGTAATATTGAGAGGGCAGACTACCTTCCAAGTTACGATGTTGAGAGTGAATCTAGCATCGCTGGCTGCTCAAGTTCTCAGGCTTGCATCTAGCCTGGACGTACGAATCATTTTTGTACCAACAGTCATCAAAGCGCTGATGCGTGCAACGTTCACTTCCCCCAACCCAACTTTAATTTCAGCTTGGATTTTTAGCGCAGTATACGAGCTTCCTCTTCCAGATCATCATCATAATAATCTACCGCTTCGGGGCAAAACCGGCTTGCAACAATAGCTCTATGTTTTGTATGGCAAGAAAAAAAAGATCACCCCTCTGGCTTGTTAAAATTGAAGAAAAATAACAGTTGTGATTACTTTTCCAACATTTTAATGAGGGAAAATGGGTTCTCGTTTTTAATATGTCGAGAAAAGTCAGAGAGAGATTCGTCTGGCTGTCACAATGTTGACATGACTTGTCATAATGCTCGGATTTGAGGGGAATGCCCCGAGGAAATTTGCTTGATATAAGAAAACTAGCAGTCGTTTTTCTTTTCGTTTTCCTGTCGCGTGTGTCTAAGATTTTGCTGCTTTGGCAAGTCAAAGTTCTTACATTGGGAAATGAAACCTCCATGAAATTAACTGTCATAATTGATAATAGAGGCGACATAGGCGACAGTTGATTCACTCAGATTCTCCTCTTGTTGGCAGGTCAAAATTCGAACTGATTTTTTAAATTCGATGGGTTTGAAGGCTTTATAACCTATCATTATCATCTCCAAATATTGAGAAAAGAGCATGCACTTCAAGAAACTAATCTGGATTCAATTCCTCATAGAAAATTTGAGACCCTCGGTAAGGATTCTTGTTCACAAAGGTGCAGGATATATGATTGGGACACTGAATTCGATCCTAAACCAACAAAATTCCAGACAGTTTGTTGAATAAAATGGAAAGTCCGGTGCAATCTCTGGTATCCAAGCGAGCAGCCGAGAGACCCATTGTTTATATAGAATTCAATAGATATGGCGAGCATTTCCATTGACAGTACATCGGCTACCCAAGTGTCTTTCACTGTTGGACATCAATTTCAAAGAAATCTCTTTATTCAATTGTCCGTGGATTTAAGATGAGAGATTATGTACACTCCGATTCAAAACTGGTGTCAGCAATGCATTAAGTGCGTCACCTTTTTCAAACGAGTGGCAAGCGTGGTAAAACGGACGGATCACCCGTGTGTGGGAGCTTCTCTTTCGCGAATCACGACAACCAGCCTAAAGATTTGCACTTCCACGAAGTGTGCAACTCTTTTGATACTCAAATGAGAGTAGAATAACACCAATTAGTTCACAAACTTTACGTTCTCAGAGAAGACACCGCAAAAAGTGCAGACCACAGACGCATTTAGTACAACAACGCACATAAAAATGTACCTGAGCCCCAATTGTTCAGAAATGAGCATAAAATTGGTTGAGTACGTTCCGTGTCTAATGTGTTCAGAGCATCGGCCACTGACACATCAGGAATAAACCAACGGTACTGAACATTTATAATGAACCATTCAATGAAAAGTTACCGATACTTTTACTGACTATAACAAGCATCATCAATTTGACAGAATGTTTCCTGCTACTCAAGTGCCTGCTTGTTAGGAATTTAACTCGCTGCACCTGACCTTTGACCTTGTGAGATCCTGGAAATGATTGATGAAGTCATTGTGGTGGACGTCTGTCTCCTACCATCCACCGACCACCCCTAACTATCTGTTCGAACCTCATGCATCGGACAGAAGTAGTTTTAAAAATCTATAAATGATAGAAAACAAAACCTCTCTCAGCTAATTCTATTATTAGAGGCCATTGCCAATAACCGGGTCTACTTTATCTACACAGTACACTGGAAAAGCTACATTCTTCAATAGCAATCACTCAGGATGCGTTCTATGCGATTGCAAACAAGTGCGCTAAAATGATAATAGTTTAAATGCAACCAAATGACTCACGAGAAACAAAGTCACTTGGAACTAGTACAGCTTTTAAATCTTGGTACGATCCTATGGTCAGAAGCGAAGAGCAATGACCCACGAAATGTAATTATAATAATGTGCTCTCATACGGGTGTTATTAAATTTCAAGACATAAATTTGAATGTCTGCCATGTGTCAAGGGAGGACTGTTTTCTTCGTCTGATTGTAATTGTAGTTTACACTAGGATTATTCATTCTTTCAGTTGAAGATATTAAATATATAAACATTCCGAACTAAGTAAACAAGACTAGATTAGGATTGAAATACATTCGAACTTGATAACATAATATAAATTGGTCACCTTCGGCCTAATCATAAAATTGCCGTTTATTGCATCAATGTAATCCATGTGCAACAAGGTCAAGATTTGTGGCATAAATTCGTCTCGTCACCTGTTGCTTTATGTTTAACTTTTTTGGTTTTATCTTAGCAATGATATGAATAATAATATTATATTACTAACTCACCAGACCCACTGATGGAAATAATCATTGAAGTACCACCACAATCTTCTTCCTTTCACAATCAGCAGTTACTGTTCATTACGCAGGAAAAAATAAATTTACAAAAATTCAAATTTATGGAGCTCGTCCACCTCTGTTAGCAATAATAGTAACTAACCCTAACCCACAAATCCAATCATACCCTACAACTTGATATTGTTTAGATACTTAGAGAATATCCGAATTACCTTTGTAATGTAAGAATTCCAATGAGCAGGACGTCCACTGGAGCACCGAACACTAACACACACCTCAAGCACACGCAACACCGGCTAAAACACCTGGTAAACAAAACCCAGACACCCGTGCCCCTACTCAAGAGCACGCAGGTTGCCACTGACGTTAGAATAATCACCAAACAATGGCCACAACTTTCAAAATACTTGGCCTACACTGAAAACTACACTTAAAAACACTGCACCGAACTAATAACAATGAGATGAACACTTAAAAACAATTAAAACTTGCTCAAATCTAGTTAAAACGAGTAAAATATGAAGACGGCAAGACCACGCCACGTCTAAACTAAACTACAGCTGTTGGACTAACGCATCGCTCGGCTAGAGCTCTGGTGGCAGCGGCTGCTGCAGCCTGTTGACAATGAGCAAACGACCTTCCGATCACGCCTGTAAGGCTCAATATCGATGGAGCTAGCGCTTGCATGTGGTCCTTATTGGCAGCGCCCGAGCACGTGAGAGTAAAAGTAAGCGAGTTAGCTGGTTCGAGCGGAGGAATTTTGAATGAGGAATACTCGATAAAATATGCGGAGAACGATGGTGATGCTGATGGTGATCGTCTGCACTGCTCGTGAAACCGGTTAATGATAAGGAAAAATGCACCCAACAATTACTTTTTGTCGTTGATGCACTTTGAATACGTGAAAGCGAAGGTTGCGTTGATCTTGGCTCGTACTCGTAGTATTTCCCCTCGAGTTCAAAATAATATACAACGCATTTTCGAAAATAGAGACTGGCAGATGAATTAATTATCACGTGAATTAACTGCCAAAAGTTACTCCACCTGTACACATTGTGAACTCGGCGTGAATATTGCGCTCCTTTGGCATTGCTCGAGTGCAAATTATTTGTCTGACTGTTCGGACAAAAGGCTATGAACCACAAACAAGGGGAATGGAGAGACGTTGTACTCTACACACTTCAGAAACCACACAGAATTATCCACGGAAGCTGCTAATTAAAATGATCTCCCCCTCTCTTTGCCGCCCTTATGCCAGTTACCATTTCCACCCTAATTTGATAGAAAATATACGCTCGGATGTGTGTAAGTAATATTAAATGGACGAGAGAACGAATGGGCAAGCTTTTATAGCTACGATTGCGGTATTTTTTCTAATTATTTAGAACGTTTGAAGGTTTGAATCCGATTTCTAAGGATATTTGCTGCAAATGAAATGGATAAAAACAGCGAGCGGTGGTCCTTGCTGTGTGGAACCTTGCCGCTAGACAACCATTACTACTTGCCTGTGCTGCAAGTAATCTATACACTACACATTTCCTACTTGCGGGCAAATACCAGTGTGTTTCTGTACTGAACAAGCAACACGACGTTTACATTCGCCAAGCCATTATTTCTCTTTGTCTCATATCTTTTCTTGGTGAGCGTAAACCCCCATGTTATAACAGAAAAAAAATCTAAAAAAAATTTAAAAAATAAACTTAATTCCTCATCCCCCCAAGAGACAATTGATATAATTCTGCCACCGCCACCGCCCCTACTGCAGCCTTATCGTGACTTTCCAGCAGAATATACCAAGGCAGCCCCTCAAACTGTCATCGCCATCTGAATTAATGTCGGGTCCATGGCTAAGTCAGTAAAGTGTTCGTTAATTAAACATAACCCATCAACCGGTACCTCCCCTATTATTATCTCTGCGCTCGCTGGTAAGCCACGCTCCATTGAATGGAAGATATTCAAATGCACACGCGTAAAACGGTGAATGCAAGCAGACTAAATGCCATTCTCCAAAAGTTTTGTTATAAGAAAAGAATGCAATTCAATTAATGTTATCTCGAGTCGACACCATTGGACGGGACCCATTATTAATAGTTTAGAAAGATGTATTAAGGCCTATCAAGCGGGGTATATGCGCCAAAAAAAATGCACTGCAACCGATTTTTTTAATGATATTTACATTAAGTAGTTGATTTCGCACCTGGGAAAAATATGTTACTTTTCGGAAAATACCGGAAAATTAGCGAAAAACTCAAAAGTGTATGTTTCACGGCCTACCTGTTCATCATGAAAAGTCGTAAGGGCTAAAGTGTCTAGTCTTTTTTTTTAGGCGTGGGAAGTTTGTATTGAGCCATTGGCACCTTTTTATTTTTGATCCTTACGCCCCTTTCGAAGATGTAATTTTTTTTATCATGTCCAATATTTCACCAAAAAAACGTCTTTCTTTCGCTGGCTGTCACAAGCAGACGGTTTAAGCTATAAACAAAATAAACCCACCACCGGATAGTTTAAAGCGAGCCGAATCCAACCATATAGGTAACGTGCTTCTCTGACAAAGGATGTGTCCTGTGAAGAGGTAGAAAACGAGGGCTGCACGAGGGAAACTTTTGCGCCTAAATCTGAACGTTTCGTCCAAGCAGTACTTCTTATCACCTCAAATTGCATATTACTTAGGCGTTGAAACAGTCCAGTTCGTGGTCTGGAAACACTTCTTTCACGTAACCTTGGTGCCGTTCACACGCTCGCTGTCTATAATCCTCAGGCTTAGGTCTTGAAAAAAACAACACTACGCACTGAAATCTGTAACTCACAACAGCTTATGATAACGAATTGAACTGAATTCCTCTCGCAGTTGCTAAAACATACTTGTTACACCTCATATCTAAATGCAATTGGGTGTGCATCGGGTGCAATCTGCATGCAGTTAGGTCTTCCGAGACACGCTCTTCATCTGTTTTAGCGGTTTGTTTATACTGCGGTATCTTGGCTGTAAAAGTTACGAAAGTGCACAAGCTCACTAGTTCAATTAGTTACAATTAGTTTACATGAAATGAAATGTTGATTTCACCTCATTCCGTTCGAAGATTCCATCATACAACGACATGAAGCGAAAAATAGAAAATACATGCACATTGAGTAAATGCTACATAAACCAAACGATTTGTAATACATAGTTAGCGATATATTTTGACAAAAACTACCTGGCTAAAAAGTTCGTTCAAAAGGCATAAGAGCATGTTTGCTTTGGCACCTTTAATGATTTACTGCTAATGAACGAAATCAATCGAATTAATCGACCTTCCATTTATATCGAACATTTCAATCCCGGATTATAGCCCCAAGCGCGCAAAGAATATACAGGCAGGATAGCTACGACAAGAAACGTCTCGTTTCGCATGTTCGGTGATGTTTAAAAATTGAAAAGAAGTAGGTAAGCTAGAAATTCGATTCAAATTGATTCGAAATCTGTATCAAATCACGAGTCCACTCCTGACAAAACTTCTCCCAAAAATTGATTTCCGTGGTTTTATCATGTCGATGTGAGATGTCTCGAGTATTAGGTGACTCATAAAAGTAAGCAATTTTAATTATGCTCGGCAACTATAAATATAATCTCTCAGCTCTTTGGCAAGGCGATAATAATCCTCTGTCGAAATGTGGGATGGGGAGTTGACAAAGTAGTATTTTGTGGCATGTTCAATTATGTTTCAATCGTTCTAATAACGTTAGAACTTCGATTCAAATTGATTCCAATTCTGTTTCAAATTACGAGTTCAATAGTGTCAATAAAAATCCCATATTTCCATTTCAGTGGTAATTCGCTATGACATGTGTCTTGTTTTCATTTTATTCATGCAATCTAATACCACAGGGTATGTAAGGCTAATACCCTAGTAGACCAAAACATACAAGGCCGTTTAGTTTGTTGATATCTCGAGCTCAGACACACATGCCAGCATGAGAGAATCCCGGCCCTCACCCCACAGAGCTAGTGGATGCTTATCGTGAATCTACACTTGCAAGTGCCGAGGCGAGTAAGTGGCCGCTCGAATCCCGTTAATTAGTAATTTATGAATATTTCTAAGGGTATAGGAAATAGTTTAGAATTGTGACGGTCCGTAAATGTGTAAGATGTCTACGTCTTCGTAGCGTATGAACTAATTAAACTTTGTAAGATTATGAAATGGATGCAAATATCACGTACACGTGACTAGATGATTAATGAAACCATGTTCAATTGCATTAATAATTGTCAGCAGGCTTTCAGCTACTAACTCGTTTAATGTCAACAAGCACGTATTACAAACTCGAAAGGTTTTACTTGTTGTACGAACTTCAATGAGTCTGTCACTATGCCACTGAATTCCCGAAACAACCCGACATTTAAAGTTGCAGCACCGTTGAAATTATTCATCACCCTCCGTTAGGTTAGGTACATGAACCATTTTGCTGTATTTTTTCTCTGTTTTCTGTTAACACGCAACAGAATTTTTATTTAAGATATTTGATAATTTAATTAGGTTTAGTCCAAGATATCAATTACCTACTTCCTTGTGCATAATAATGAGTGTTATAGTGTAGTTGTAGTGTAAATATCCACATCCCTTGAGAGCAGAGGGTACAGCCAGAAGGAGCCAGGATATATGGTGTGTTGTGGGAGTTAAGGTGGTAAGACATGGATATACACTGCCATTAACAATTGCACCACATTAATACGTGAGGAAAGCCAACCCTTAGGTACAAGTTACTACTCCCTAGAGATGTATCTAGGTACGGCGAAGAGAAGAAAGTTGACAAAACTACAATTAAAACGATGAATACATCTGTGGGGGAGAGTTGACTTTCCGAGGGTGTGTTTAATGCTAAAGTGGTCAAGATGTTAACTGTTATATTTAGGACAGGGGGTTGAATGTGAAGCTGGAAGTTAAGAGTTGGGTTGACCATGTTGTTTTCGGGGCAAGCAAGTGGAAAATCTAATTTTCCTGTCGGGGTTTCATTGTATAGCACAGTAAAAGCTAAATTATAAACACCGTAGGGAAACGCGTTTGAATGGAAATTCGTAGAACGCTATTATTTCTACTGACAAAAGATAGCGCTCTTTTTCGTGAATTCACAGGTTCGTTTCTGCTCTCCAAACAAAACAACGACAATTCAATTCAATTTTAGATAAGAAACCTAATATCTCATCACAACACAAGCTAAGCGAATTTTCTGTTATCACAGTTATCACATAGTTCACCTATATTTAATCCCCAAAAAATGTGGCCTAGAGTGCTTTCAACAAGACATCATCATTTCAGGGAATTCCAGCTCGCAAGCGAGGACATTGGTCCTCGCATGGGATATATTTGCGAAAAATAATCTGATGAACGAATTCAGTAGCTTCAAAACACGAGGTTGTAACGATTTTTTTTACCTACAAATGTGTCAAGTCCCATAGCACTAATTGGTGCGATAGACCAAAGTGGCCATTGGCAACCTATAATATTCAAAATAATCCCATGATGATATCAATATTTCTTATGATTTATTGAAATCGAAATCATCGACAAAATTCATTGATTTTTCGTAAAAATTTCCGTTTCTTCTGAACGCACTTTGTAAATTGAACTAACTTCCAGCAATCGTAGACTTATTTCACGAGTTTGCAGTTATTGCAGAATCGATCAGCCAAGTATATAGCCTTTCGATTTTAACACTCGAGTTAACCTCGAGTGAAGCTGCGATTGTATTGGTGACTTTAATGCGCGAGTTATACGTCAAAATAAGAAGAATTTACCTTCTAAAACACCGAACTTTAGGTTTATTTTGAGAATACTGATTTTTTATTATATATTTTCCGTAAATGTAGGGTTGCAAAATGATTTATAATATTTTGATATAATAATTAAAACGACATTGAAAACCGTATGTACAGTTATAATTTTTAACATCAACAAAATCAGGAATAAACCGAAAAATTCTAATTTATGAACAAAAATCAATTCACGGAATGTGAGAGGGCAAATTTATATGAGTGTGCGGTGCAAAATGGTGAATAATTGACGGAAAATTCAGCTGGTTGCGTCCAGATGTTTAGCACTCGATTGATTTATATGTTAAAAGTAAATAATCTTGCTGCGATCACCAGAAAAGCGAAATAAAAAAGCGGTCGACATTATAAACATGAACTTAAATTAAAATTTTAAACGTCAAGTAATTTTTTTGCAAAACTCTTTGAGCTATGTAAGCAAACGATTAAAGTAAAACAAAAAATCAATCAGCCAATTATTGCCTTGGCCATAACCTTCCTTAATGTTTTTTTGGAAATAAAAAAATATGCCAATTAGTGATAATGAGATAGTGCAATGCTCACTTGTGCTGGGGAGATAATACATGTGTTCAGATAGCCACGAGTCCAGGCTTCTAGCAGGGTACAACAATGGTACAACCATCGTGGGCAATTCGCAAACGAAGGGCAGGGGGTTTGCGCAATTGATATCGTTCATCAACGCCGCCTTATTGCAGCCAATCTCCAGGCAATTCTCGTTGCCCCCCGAATTGTTCGGTTCCCCGGGCAAGAAGAGGACTTGGCCCAGCGTGCAAATCGGCTGGCCTGCAATGAACAGAAAGATTTGAAATTGAAATCATATCTAGTAATAATTGTATTTTAAATTGTAGCCAGAAGCCCTATGCGAGCACAGTACCATACCGAAATTGGACGAAATATCTTTGAAAAATCAATTCGCTAAGACAGAAAGCTCGCTCAGTACTGCTCGCACGCCCCCGTACACGGTACGGGGTAACAAACATAAAAAGATATTAACCGACTTTTAGTTTTTACGTACAACGTACACGATTAACTGATTTTTATATTCAGATTAGCTTCTTTTTAATTTGGTTAAACTATACAGTTCACGAATTTTCATAAGCCATAACGGCCCAGGGCCGAGGTAAAAATTTTCGAATAGTCGAAGAAAAAAAAAGCATGAAGCAAGATGAAATTTCGGACCTACCTGTAACTGTCACGAAAACACCCTCGACAGCAGCATCCGTCATCCCCACAAAAAGCCCTTTGGTTTGAGCCGGCAAAACCTGGTTGATCATGCCGATAATGGCTTGATAGTCTGAAGGGATGCTGGGGATCGCCAGATGAGTGCCTTCAGCCTCGCACGCAAGCTTAGCTGCATCCCAAGACAGAGACTCTGAGTGCACCTTGTAGAAACCAACCCCCGGAATGAGGGTGTAACCGACGGGTGGAAGGGCAGCTGGTGAAACAATTGAACTATTAGTACATTGTTTGCGTTGCTTACTTTATTTGGAAAAGTTAACCTTCATGAAACGATAGTCGCATAAATTGATGATCTAAAGACTGTGATAGGCCTTGTTTTGGGTACATAAGCACTCACTCGAGGGTTTCGGTTTCAGCAGTGTCTTCATGAGATCTGTGATGGTGTTATCGCAGAAGGTAGGCATCTTCCATCCACAAGCTGAGACGTTCTTTACCGAGCTGGTGGCTGTAGGCCCGGTGAGGAGACAAGCTTGTTTCGTGCCATCAGCAGCAATTTTTGACGAGCAAATCCAATCATCAGCATTCATGAATTCGGTCCGCAAAGCTGCATAAGTTATGACATTTTCAACCCTCAGCGATACCGGTGAAGGGAGGGGGGTTATTATTATTTTACTTTTTTAAATTTTAACTATTTCTTTGGTAGATACATTTTCAGTAAATAATTTCTAAGAAAATACTTTTAACTTCTAACTTCTGTTTTAAGTTGATTATATCCTAATTTCAGAAAAACTCTTTAACTGGGTTAAACAGTTTAATAATTTTCCTGAAACTTACGTAAGATTAAGAAAAGACATGACTCTTCAGAAAGTAATTATTACATCATGAAGGGATGTAAATTTACCTGCACTCCATTTCGCATCGCAAACTGCTGTTGGGTCCAAAATTAGTGGGACAACAGCAGGAGAAGCAGCATAACCATTAGCTAACGATGCCAGTATTGGAGCGTGCTGGCTGGTTTGTACCGGGTACCGTGCACCCTGGCTTGCATAGCCCTGTCCTTGGTAGTTCTGTGATGCAGGGTAGCTTATAGCCTTGGTCTGCAGAGGATTCAGGCTGGGGGTTTGCGGGAACGCGACAAACTTTTGGGGTGGTGCTGCGCCCCGGACAGAACTCAGGAACTGCGCATTGGTGAGCGCAGCTAGGAGCAGCAGGGCAATGGGCAGGCCTAAAATCAGAAAGTTACGCATTCAGTTATGACTATATACAAAAGACATGTTAGTTGTTATCATATGTGAGAATGAAAATGACGAAACCACTCTAGTTGATAGTGATTTTACTGTCTTAGATATATGGTCAACGGTGGATTACATTAAAACCTCACTAGATTTTAATTAGCACCTTTTATTGATTTCTTTCGGATCCAGAGGACTCTATGCCCTTCATCGCTATTTCTATACAATTAAAATCTCAAGTTTAAATGATTTTCCCGAAACTTTTGCACGAAAGAAAATTGTTGTTTGATCCAACGTTGTTGAAATACGATGTGCTGCAAACAGTATGCCGTTTTAACTGATATTAAAAGTTGATACGATGCATGGTTTGACACACTCTGTTTGGTCATGGGGTACAAACACTTATTTCTGACAACAAGGGCGTGATTTTAAAATAATATCAATTATAGGTCCATGCTAACAATTATATTGCTTTACCAGGTATTTAAATAAATAAAAAACCTCGTGTTCAACTTTAATGACAAACATGCGCCATGTTATCAACATGCAATTTTCTACCAAACAAGGGTACCTTTAATAATGGATAAATATCCACTATTTTATCATGCTGAGATAATTTTGAGACGTTGATAAGAATGCATTGTGCTTAATGGACTGAATTTTCTCATTTCATCGCATTTAGAGCTTAGAAGAAAAATCACAAGGGAATAAGGATTGATTTGATTTAATTTATTTGGATAACCAGACCATTCAGGAGACCAGGTTCATTTAAAAATTGAAATAAATGCAAAGTTTTAGTTTGATAAGTTTGTAAGATACCCCCCAAATACGTTGATTCACGGTAAATTTTTAGCGAAATTAGCACGAATTGTATCGAGCAGTCTGAGACAATGCAGAAATTAGAATCAATGTTTGCACAGTGTTGTTATTTCTAGCAGTTCTGACCCATTCGAGGGCTCTATTCTGTTGAATAGCACACTTCGTGGCACAAGGAGAAGGGTAGACGGGTAAGATGTTGAATGCATCCCCTAGCTACAGAAGGGTAGAAGCCAGAGTGTCAATGTCCACAGGGGAAATGTTTGGCCTGGTGAATAGAGACGCCCCAGGCAATGAATTAGTGATTGACTTCCATTAAAGATTTAAAATACAAAGTCTGGCGGTGAGAATTTTCGCGTGATTGGTTTGAGATGTCTCGTAGATTCTTTTATGTTTGGTGTGTGTTATGCAGATTAATAATGCATCAAGGGATGCTGTGAGCTGCGAGAGGTTTTACAAACGGCGGTCAATATAAAGTGCAGAAAATAAGGTGACATTGTACTAAATTCATCGCTCTTTGCTAGAAGAACTATAAACTATAAACTTGAGGACTATGCAATACCTTTCATTTTGATAACCCAAATCTCTGTTGCTGGCTGATTAAGAGTTTTGAAACTGTGAAATATTCACGAGAAAGCCATGACAAGGAGGTGTCGGTTCCCCCTTCAACGCAAACCTTAGGCGAGATCCTATTTTATCGAAAAGTGTCGGTCCGATATTTTCACTGGAATGATCTTTATTTAATATCATGACTGTTCCTCTGGGAATCGAACGATAGACAGTTTGAAGTAGGTGAGACTGAGAGAGCTTCTTGTGTCTTGTGGTTTTCAGAATGTGTTTATAAAGATCGGACAAAAGGGGGGTGCATTTACGCAAATCCCATGGGAATACGATTGTTATCTAAACCAGGAACGAAGGCGACTAAAGGATCTGAGCTTTCTGCTGGATTACTGTGATGCCAAAATCCAGGAAATCGACTGAATATATTTTTAGTCACAAGTTTCTCATCTTTCTGTCAACATACGAGAAGAAAATATGTTTTAAAACTGTTTGTTTATGCCATCTGCTTTCCTGGAAGCTGCATTTCTTTGTCAAACATTGTGGAGAGAAGACCGTTTCCTATACCATAATGCTGATCGAAAATACTGAGAACTAAAGAAAATTGATTGAAAAACAATGTTCTTCAACATTTTCGTTCAATATACATTCGCGTCCCTGAATTAAAAGAAAACAAAGAAAATTTATTTCCGACCAAAGCGCATGGAAAATGAACCGAGTTTTCCGCAGTACGCGTATTCGTCGGTGAAAAGCGCGTAGACGGTGCGTGAAGCAATCGCACGCTACGCAGGCGGCAAAACAAACAAAGCTATAAGGAAAGTTCGGCCGCACAGCAAAGCAAGAAAACACGAAAAGTTACTTAGTTCCGGTCTTGGATTAGAGTTTAACTTCGAGAGTTAGCAATTTCATTACCTACTATCAAGCCGTTGATGATGGGCAGTTCATTACACATTTTTTATAAATCACGTATTGGCGTTGTATTAAATTATATTTGAAAAGAAAATCCATTGATGCCCTGTTTAAGAAACCGGTATCCCAGGTCTGTCCTGGAAAAGCAACATACATTGGATCCTACCAAACTATCCAATCTGACTCAGCAGTGTCCTCATAGTTAAAAATTTCTCTGCCAATTTTTTGTCTAACAGAAGTACTATTATAGCTTATTAATTCGAACTTTTCCTTTCACCGCCTAGTTTCCGCACTGAATAAAAGCAATTTATCGAAAAAACTTAAACGCAAAGAAGAAACATTGCAGTTTGATACGAACCCATTCTAATGAATCAACTCATTTGAAAAATTCTTGGATTAACTGACGTTCTAATATTTATGACTTTGCGAGAAAATGTCAGCCATTTTCTTAAACAATTTTGTAAAAATCAACGTGGGATTTATAACACTTATACCAAAAGCCTTCCTTATATTGCTCTCAACAGCAAAAGATCCACCAACCATTTACCCAAAATATCACCCTAAACTTAATGAAAACCCCGAGTCATATGACTCGATAAATAACGCAACACCTAATCCCATTCTAACACGTCCTGCATAATATACGCGCTTACGCATCTCACGCATCTCACGTGCATTTCCACCAAACTTAACGCACACAGGATTGCCGCTTGCTGCGCAGTTGACATATTGCGTCCACGAGAAATCTGAACGCTTTGCGTTGTGGTGGGCGCAAGGGTTGCTTACGGAGCGAAGGGGTTGGTTCGAGCGTGGAGCAGGCTTAGCGTTAACAGGGCAGTTAATTAAGGATGTAATTGGATGGGCGTAGTGAGCGTGGCGACGCTACTTTTGGCTACGCGTGTGAAAGATGATTGTGGTCGAATTTTTATGGGAGCTGATTCAATTCAGGTATGGCCAGATATATTGGCGACTCATTTCACTCTGTTTAACCCTATAGCTATGAAGTTTCCCTATTTCAGTTAGGTTTTAGTGTATTTTTTGTTTTGTGTGACTTTTTTGCTCTCATAAGGGTCAAAAGTCTAATTATTTTTACGATATCTTCGTGATATTTAGTTTCCATCAGGAATCAGGAAAAGATGCCCAATTTTTCTGAATAAAAGGTGGTTAAATGCTCTACCAGCTTAGCGAAATATGCAAAGTGCGCTGATCTTATACTTGATTTTATAGAGTGTTTAATCCATGGCTCAAATAAGTCTTAGATCTGACTTCATAGAACTTTATCTGTTCTGGTAATTTCTGATGTCTTTTTAAATGTCTACTCCGTAGTTTCAATGCATTAATCATTTTGCCAAAATTTGCGCTTTCCTTTTTTAAATACAACGTCGCTATCTCAAAGCGAGTTGGCACTGGTATTTCGATTCACACTGTCCACAAAATCCAGTCTCATTACGGTTCATACACCTACTATTTTCAGCCTGTTTGAATCATCGTCAAGCTAGGGGTTAATTTCTAAGGGTTGGATAAGTTACGTCATTAACGACAATTGCCTGTAATTTAAGGGTAAATGGTAAACTGTGGATGACACTTAAGATGTGCTTAAGTGCGAGAAACTTAATAAAACCACGGAACTAAATTTTCAAATGGCACTCGCCAAATAGTTTAGGAAAGCCTTTCTCGAAATCTTGGCTAATTTCAGCTTGACGATGTGACATGTTTAATTGCCACACGTAAACTGAAACTTTAGTTTCGAATAGATGAACAGGAACCAAGTTTTATTAACATGTCCCCATTTGTGCTAGACGAATTTACTAGCTTTAATTTGGTATGCTTCCATTTTGAAAGAAAAACTTTGCAGACAGAATAAATTATACTATTATACACCTATCTCATGCAGTCGAGAAAGAAATTCTAAACGAAGTTTCGCCATGTTTCACGTTATTCCTGATAATTTTTGTTTGAAACTCGGGATCATTTTTCCTGGGGCCGACATTATTCGTGCATTAGCCACCCCCTGTTTGAAAACACCCTTAAGCTATACAATGAGTTACACTGTTGGACAAATAAGAACAGTCTGTCAGAGATTTTAAACCTGTCGCATGCATATAGTTGCATTTTGAGGCGTTTTGTTCTAGTATATTCGTGCATGCTTGTGCTTATAGGGGGAGGGGGGGAAGACGTGAAAATTTTCTTTACATCCTTGATACACCCGTGCTTTATTTAGTGAATGTGAAAACTTTGCGAGTCCTTGAGTATATCTAGCGAAGTGGTACATCTTGCGAAAGAAGCTCACAATTCCATGGGCTAATGGTGGGAAAACTAACACTTGCTCCTGACTGCATTCACTTATCCTATAAACAAAACGAACATTACTGCAGGCTATGCGAGTAATACAATAATACGAGTTGACATTTAGTTTTTTATGGGACCTTCTAGATAGGAAATTTAATTCTAGCATCGCATGGACTGTTCCTAGACTTTATATTGAGAGAGGACTTTTATTTTCTTTTAAACTAGCTGCATTGAGCATGGACTCTTTTCGGGGTCCAACTGACCATTATTAACGATTTTTATTTAAAAATTACATCGGTTTCATCACGATTAAGTCAGATCAGTTAAAGATCAGAACATAAAAAGTAAAAAAATCTTGTGCAAATTTTTAATAAGGTTTCGTAACAAGGTAGAATAATATGAATTATAAATTAAATGGAATTCCATTCCGTGGAAGAAATCGCAATGCAACGGAATTATCACAACAAAGTTTTGTGCTTGAATCATGCATTTTGTTAACGATATGAACTTCATTTAGTATTGACAAAGGAAATTCACACATGAGCGGTTTCTGCGTGTATATATTCCCAAACTATTTTCCTTGTATAGCATGCTATATTCATGTTGGTAAAATCAAATTACATATTCGCCACAGAACAGGATGTAGAAAAATGACATGATAAAGTCTAAAACATATCTTATTAGGTAACCTTCAGTTTGGCAGATGGGAGTGAATGAGAGCCATAATCTTTATTAGGCTTGAAAATAGTATAATCGTATGACGGCAATAAGAATCCGAAATGACGAATGCGGGAATGGATCGAGGAGAGTACCGAGTACATAAAAGGACGGGCGAGATATTTGGGTTCAGACTGTTGTACGCTCTGCTCGCGAGGAATAAGACAAAAAAAAACCGTCAAGATGAAAACTGTTGTGATTTTCTTGTTTGTGATTTGTGCGGCTGTGCTGAAACCTGCAACCGGGGCGGTAGGCTTAAATCAAAACTTCATACAAATGTAGTACTTGAGAAATGAATTACACCTTTTAGACATTTTGCATAGTGTAAATGTAGATCAGAATGGGCCTTATATTTAAAGTTTAGTTAAAAATGGTTTTTAGGTAACTGCTTTCTTGGTCTATTCCGCGTGGTGTTTACAAATGTACCCAGCCGTAAGAAAGTCAAATTCTATTTAAAAAATAAAGATATTGTTTTTTTATTTTCCAACGAATGATGCTTTGATGTGGTATTTCCAATTCTTAATTTCGATGCTCTGATTTCAGGGCATGACTATGGAACAACTAAAAAACGCCTCCAAAATGTTCCGAAATTCGTGTGCTCCAAAAACGGGTGTCAGCAAAGGTATGCCACTATTTTTCAGTTTACCGTTTTCTGCAATTTTCAAACTGGCAGCGTTACCTTTCTCCCTTGCAAAATTTGTCTAAAAATGTTACGACAAATCAAAAGATAGTCGGCAAGTGTGTCATTTTCTTGTTATCTCCTGTGTATAACAACAATAGTACCAATTCTTTACCGTTTTCAATTTTCTGTATTACGTTTTATGAAGGAGACCATAACCATGTAATGTTTCCATTTGTAGACGTTTTGGCCAAAATGTCCGCGGGAGAACTCGTGGAAGGAGATAAAAAACTAGCCGTAAGAAAAAATTTAACAAATATTATTATTTTGTCAATTTGCTATTTAACAAATTTTCTTAATAATTCTCTTATTGTCCCCAGTGCTACATGAAATGTGTCCAAGGAATGATGCAAGCAGTAAGTTCCATGCCAAATACATTTCAAAATAATAAAAAAACATCTCACTGCTGCAAATTAAATAATGCCAGTGTGAACTTTCAGAACAAGAAAGGGCGCTACAGCCCTGAAACAGCCCTTGCGCAGATTTCAAAGACGACCATGCTGTCGCCAGAACTGAAGGTCAAACTCAAGAAGAACATCGAAGACTGCAGAGATGCTGGGAGTAAGTTCATGTTATGGGATCATGAGATTTGAGTTTTAGAACCTATAGGTATCAGTGGGAATTTAACCAAATTGCAAATTCGGAAACATTTGCATTTCTTTTTCTCTTTGTCGGCTTCTTTTTGGCGAAATGAAATGTGGCTTTGATGGAGTTCAATAATTTGGTCAAAGATTTTCTCAAAAATTATACCGTCTTGCTTTCGACCAGTATTTTTTTTTCTGTTCGATTCTCGACCCAAGCTTCGTTCACCTTAAAGATAATTAATCCATATTTAATTATTTTGTTAACTTTAATGGATTTAATTAGTTCGTATGTTTTTTCATTTTTTCAGAGGATGAACCCGATGCATGTGACCTTGCATTTGCCATTGTCAAATGTGGCTTGGAAAAAAATCCAAAAGATGTAAGTTTAAAATTTATAAGCAAGGGGTAGTATACCGCCGTATACCGTAATACCGCCATGCATTTGATTTGTGGCTACATATTTATATCTTGTTAATTTAACAATTTTTTCTGATTTTTTTCACAGTTCTTCTTCCCTTGATCAATCACAGAGGGAAACCACACTTTGTCATCTACGAAATCAACCATCTGCTTATACAATAAATGTTCGAATGTTTCTAATTTTTTTGTATGTGAAAATAAATTAAATTTATTCGGAATGAGAAAAAAAAATTCCCTTTAACATCTTGTTGCTGTGATATTCGCTTCTGTACATGTCAGATTTTAAAATAAAACCTCTAAATATGTTTCAGCAAAGAAAATTCTGTTATTTAAGAGATTTTAATCGTATATTACGAAATAAGCACGAAAGACCCAATTTCACTTACTATAATTTAGGTAAATTGAAATGACATTATGCTTTTTGAGAGTGCCCTACCCCTGAAGTAACCCCATCTCATGTTAAAAAGCCCGTTTCGAGAGACAGTTTTAATAACGCAGACTAGACGCGCATGTTGCAAGGGTTTAACTTTTGTGTTGCACATAAAAATTCGAAATAGCACGCTTGATTTTTCAAATGTAGCCACGAATAGTCAAATTTCAATTATTTATTTATTTTGAGGATATAATATCTTTATTCTTGTTTCCTTCAAATTCAGGGTTGAAACTAGAGCATCTCGGGTAATTTTTAATCCGTCTTGCCAAGCCTGGCGATTTCCCACCGTCTGCATATTGATTCCATCTCTTTTTCTGCATATTGAATTCTTTTCCTTCTGATTTTTGGGTTTTTATCCGGCATGTAGATTTAAAATAGGCGCAATTACCCCCCATCCCCCCCAAACACGCATTCGCCCAAATCACGCTAGGATCGTGCGTCGCCGTAGCTTGTCACCAATCAGCGATAAGTTGTGGGTAGAATATTACACGTTATAAATCAAGGCCTCTCTGTACTTGGAAGTAGCAACTTAAAACAACATTACAGCCGACACCGCGACCAAAATCTCCTTAAATCCCGTGGAAATGACAATAATCTCAACGTGTGTCTCCGTTTTTATCACATGCATTTGGAAAATGACACACTCAGGAAATGAAATGTCTTTGCTATGATATTAAAGTGACAACATTTATTATTGTGATGCAGTATACGTATTATCCGCCAAAGCATTCTCGCTTCATTAAAATATGTCATTAAAAGTGCGTTTAATGGTGTCCTTACAAAATTTGCTAGGTCACATTAATTACGAAGAGTCTTAGTATATAAACAGAAGACAGCTTTGAAGACGATGTCATTTGATCCACGAAAAATCAAAGAACATATCAAAATGAATTTTGCGTGCTTGATCGTCCTAGCTGTCGCCGTGACTGTTGCCTCAGGGGTAAGTTCTTTTATAAGTTTTACTTACATCAAAAGATAAAACGATTGTGTTTGTGATTTCTACTAAAGAAGACAGGATTTTAACACTGTCTAAAAATGATTTCAGCAAAACCAGGGAGCTATGATGAAAATGGCAGAAGAATGCATGAAATCCGAGAAATTAACCTCCGGTAATGACAAAACTTGAAATTATCTAACAAATGTTAGAGCTACTACAGTTAACTGCAATTATTCTTTGAAATCACACAAGATATTTATTATTAGAAACAAAATATCTTTCCAAAATTATGTCTACTTAAAGATCCGAATGCGACTCCCAGTACGGACACTATTTTGGAATTGATGTTTTGTTTCTATAATAAGCTATTTCGTATTTGATAGCTTTAAATTTGAACTTGTTTCTTTTTTAGATGAGATCGCGAAGGTCATGGATCAACAGCCCCCGGTCTCGCAGGGAGAGAAGGTAATAAATTGACCGCAACTATTAAATAAAATAGCATAACACATCCCCAATAGTAATTACAGTGTCTACAGCTGCTTTGTAAAGTAACAACCCGTTGTTGTTTTAGTGCTTCACGGGTTGCATGTTTGAGAAGATGGGAATCTTCGAGAACGGGATGTTGAACAAGGAAAGGTCACAGCAAATCTGCAAGGATATGTTCTCGGGACCCATGCTGGAACAAGCGCTGAAAGCCCATGCTATTTGCGACAAAGAAAGTAAGTATTGTCAGATCAATTTGATATCATATTATGTTCCCATCCCTTAAAAGAAGGGATTTACTTCAAAATGTAAAAATTTCAAAATTCTTTGCAGTTTAGATAAGTTGCTACGTGGATAAATTTAATCTTACTGAAATGTTGATAACTGACCATTTATTATTTTTTAGTGGATGGTGTGAAAGTAGAAAGGTGTGAAGGAGCCGCTAAAATGATGAGCTGCTTCCACAAGTCGATGACTGACCTTCCGGTAAATATTGAATCACACAAATTAATTAGATTTATTTTCCGCGGTTCTAACATCCAGTCTTTAGAGGTGCTATTACTCGGAAGTCCGTTCAAATACATCCTGAGAAATGACCTTGCCCGAAATATCTGAATATGTAGGTATGTGTCTATATTCAACCTCCGTATCGAAGAATTTTTGTTTTCATATGACTGGTGTGATTTCCGTTTCAGCTCGGACCGCCTCCAAAAATGATGAAACAGTGATTCAATCCAAATTCGCAAAGATGAATATCATAATTTGAAGTAGATAAAAAATATCAATAAAAACATTATTCGGAAATCATCTATTATTATTATTTCTTTATTGAGAAATTGAGCATCTACTGTAACAGGAACAGATGCAATAAAATTCACACTGTCAAGCAAAAAAGTTGCAATGCCATTTATTATGTGATGATAACCTCTTTATCTGGACACGTTTAGTTTTTACATAACGTGTGATTCCCCGTTTAGCAATTGTTAAAATCCTTTCCCACTTCCCATTTCCCAATTACTTCCTTAGCAAAAAATGATATCATCCATTAGCGCTGATAATTTACAATATGCACCTAAAAAATTTAACAAACGTAATGGTCATCAAATGATTCGGTCACGTGACAAAAAAAAATCCCTGTGATCTAGATCAGAGTGATAAGGTTTTAACTCGCTGTGAGCCTGTAGCTGCAGGTGTATATAAAACCGATCAAATCACTCGTCAGTCATCATTCGACCTGCATTCACCATTTGATCAGCATCAAACAACAACAGAGACACCATGAACAAATTTGCAGCTGTTCTCGTCGTCGTTTTGGCTCTAGCAGCTTCACAAGTGGTAATATAAAATTTAGTAAACTTATATAGAAATTCAACAATTAGTATGCAAGCTTGCCAACATCAAATTCAGTATAGTTGCAAAGAATTTATTTTCCTTTTGCTGATTCTGACGTATTTGTGCACACTTTGACATGATTTTTCACACCCATAAAAGCATAAAAAATAAATCGAGAACAGAGAAGATGTATTCTTCACTAATTGCAGCTCTTAGCAAATTGTATGGGAGCAAGAGACCTATGCTGTTAATCGGGGTTTTATTATTTGTAAACAGTTATTTTGTTAACTG
Source organism: Nemurella pictetii (assembly GCA_921293315.2). Lineage (NCBI taxonomy): Eukaryota > Metazoa > Arthropoda > Insecta > Plecoptera > Nemouridae > Nemurella > Nemurella pictetii. Next base: position 14,951,110 of record OV121120.1, on the reverse strand, counting down.
ATCGGTGTATCTTCTTTCACCAGATTGCAGGGAAGGGAAAGGGTCACCACCACAGTGAGAAGCACAAGAAAAACAGCGAAGATTGCAAGGCAGAGACACAAGCAACCGACGGTAAATTAAAACTGTGAAAACTTTTCTATGCAATCTCGGAATTAGTTTTGTTAGAAATTAATTTGCTTTGTCACATGATTTATATTGAATTTCCCATTCCCAGACGACGCAAAGTCTTTCTGGCGCATGTCTGAGGAGCTCACCACCGCCGAAGCTAAGGTAAAACATACCCTTCAGTGTTTCGCCGTCTTATATATTTTATTTTAGGGTTCTTTACACCAAATAACGCATACTTGTGAGAGATTTACACAGAGATTTGCTCTATTTTCGGCATTATCTACAAGTTCATCGCCACTTTTGACAATTTTGTGTACTCAAATTAATGACCACGTGTTTCTTACTAGCGAAAATGTAAAAATTACAAAATTAATTTTCATTTTCTCTGGAGAAAAAACATTGATAGCTATATTGCCAGTAGAAAAAGAAATATTGGATTCACTAAAACGATTCCGAACTGGGAATTCATGTATGTCCCAATGTCCCAAGCAATGTCCCAAGCCCGATTGTCCATGTTTCAGTGCTACGCGGGGTGCATGTACGAAAAGATGGGCCTCATTGTCAACGGTGCATTTTCCACGGAAAACGCAGACAAGTGGATCGAACGTAAGCTGGCTGACCAGCCGGAGAAACAGGAGCAGGCTAAGGCAGGGGCTGCCGAATGCGCAAATGAACTGGGTAAGTGCACCCTTCATTAAAACCCTCGTAGAATAGCATCTCAACCATTACGAGCCAGGACAAGTTGATAGTAGGCCTGTTACTTGAGACAATGACTCCAATTCCAATGTCAAATTTTTGGGGATCATGGCCAAACACTAAATAGCTGCACTATCGTATGGTTTATGGATGTGATATGCTTTTGGAGTAGGATAGCAATCGAGGAATGCAGATTTTTCTCACAGTTGAAAGTATGCCAGACAAGTTATTGGAATTTTCTTCAGGACAAAAGCGCAACAATCCAGCACGTTTGAGTTTCGATTTAATAATTGGTGGCGTTTCACACTAATGCATCTGTGTTCCCATATTCCTCACAGAGGGTGTACCACAGGAGAGATGCCAGACTGGACCCATCTTGCGCCAATGCTTTAGCCGCCTCATGAAGAAGGTTAAACACGCCCTTGGCTTTACTAAATGCAACAGATTTTGTTCAGAACGTTAACTAATCGTACAATTTTATGCTTTCAGATGATCAAGAACGATAAGAACGAGTAGATATAAGGATATCTGTTCTGCAGTGTTGTGTTATATAATCTAAAATATCACATGAATGTTCCTTTTATATTGCGTATGCTATGTATTTGTAAATGCAAATAAAAGAAAGAACTAGTAGCAAATACCATTTGTATTGTGGAGTAATGTTTATATCGTCGCCCGTTTCCTTTCATTTCCTTGGTGTGAAACACACATGAAAAACGAGAAATGGCCTTTATCATGGTGATTTAGGTTGAAAAACTTACTGTTGGAATAGCGACAGAACATTCCGAATGTTCCTATAAAGTGTCAAAAGGTCATTCCAACTAGAGGGGGATTTTGCAAAGCGAGATAATTTCAATCAAAATTATTTGCTTCTAAATTTCTATCGCCGAAAAATATCCAAGCTCGATGGTAATACAGTTTGTATTTTTCTAGAAAAGTTATGTTTTTGTGGCCTTAGATTTTGTAGTTAATTTTTCGTTATTATAAATTCCTATCTTTATAAGCAGAACAGCTACCAATCAAATCAGATCTGAAGATTTAATCTCGTCAGCAATATTGTTATTATTTTTCAACCTCAAAAAGATTTGGTCATCCATAAAATGTCCGAAGTGAATTACATTTTAGATGGGGTCATCTCCAAAAATGTCGATCAAGTGAACGCAGATCACTCTACATCACACTACATACTAAACACTAATTCTATATACTGTAGTAGAAAGGAATGTAATTTTCTCAAGGATTAAAATAATTATCAATAAAAAATATATTACCCACCCACCCCCCCTCCCCCCAACTGTGATATGAACAGATGCAAGAAAATGCACACTGAAAAGCAAAAATAATTGCAACGCCATTTATCGATGAGGATTTTATAGCGAATGTGAAGCGAATTTTCAATTGCCCTGAAAAGGAAAAAAATACGTTTAGTTTTTATGTCTATTCGCTTTCAACAGGCCAAACGTCTTACAGATTTACAGGTATTAGAGAAAATTTCAGAATTTCACCAAAATCGGTTGAGGCGTTTGAGGCGTTTGGCCTAGGGGTTTGCCTTATGGGCTTAGGGTTTTGCCTTATGGGCTTAGGGTTTTGCCTTATTGGTCTAGGGGTTTACCTTATGGGCTTAGGGTTTTGCCTTATGGGCTTAGGGGTTTGCCTTATGGGCTTAGGGTTTTGCCTTATTGGCCTAGGGGTTTGCCTTATGGGCATAGGGGTTTGCCTAATGGGCATATAGGTATGCCTTATGAGCATAAGGGTTTGCCTTATGGTATTATAATTAAATGAAAAAAAAAATCAACGCATAAGACGTAAGCACGTAGTGCCGTAGGCACGGGCTCCGCTGCTATAGTAACATAAAAATATAGAGGATTTTTTGAGCAGGAATTGTTATTTAAGATTTGATATGTGCATGGGGACTGAAAAAAAGTAACTCTCCCTTGCCGAATACAGGATATGGAACTATCATTACCCCGGGGTAAACTTGATATCAACATGGTGGCTGGCAATAAAATTCACGGTAGGTCCATGGTTGCAAATGGCCGTGTTTTTCTGTTGATTATTTCACAAAATTAACACCTTTGCATATCAACAAAATCAAAATGCACCTGAGTGCAATGAAATGTAGCAATAAATAAAAATAAATAAAAATAAAATATTGAAAATTGAGTTTTTAACTTTTTATCCGATCTGTCGTTTGGCCTGTAGAGGCGTGAACAGACATTTAAAAGCGATTTTTTTTTCGCTCATTAAGCTCATCAATCATATTTCATTAGATAGTGAGCACCTATTTAAAGTAACACGTTCAGATTTTCTCTCATGACTTGGCAATGAAAAGGTAGTTCTTTCCATTTCCCAACGACTTCCCACGCAGAAAATGAATTAAAGTTACATCAAAGGCCCATTATGGAAGATACCTATAACTTGCATGCTATTTATTAGGTGTGAAAGGCTAAAAAAACAAATAAAAAATAAACAGCTATTCAGAAGCGATTAATAGATATCATCAGCAAAGCATCGGCGAATTATACTACATTATTGCAATTGTAAGATGAGGAAAAATAACGACCGACTAATGGTTATAAAATGTTAATGCCAGGTGACAAAAAACATATTCCAGTGATCTAGCGTTAAAAATGTTTTCATTTTCTATGAGCAGCGTATATAAACCGATCAAAGCACTCGTCAGTCACCATTCGACCTGCATTCACCATCTGATCATCATCTTACAACAACAGAGACACCATGAACAAATTTGTAGCTGTCCTCGTCGTCGTTTTGGCTCTAGCAGCTTCACAAGTGGTAATATAAAATTTGGTACAGATATTTAGAAATAACTACAAAATTTCCAAGCATATTACATTCAGTATAATGGGGAAAATTTTACTATTTTATCTCTGATTCAATTTTGGCCTTGGTATCCACTGAGCTGAAATAAGGGATTAATGAAAGAGACCAACACTCCCTGCACACATGCATTTACATGATTTTTTGACAGTTATTTTGTTAACGAACCGGTGAATATTTCGCAAATAGGCTGCTGGGAAGGGTCACCACCACCACGACGAGAAGCACAAGAAAGACAGCGAGGATTGCAAGGCAGAGACCCAAGCAACCGATGGTAAAGTTAAACAAATGCTTTATAAAATATCCAATCGGAATTATTTTGATTTGAAATTAAACGGTGGTATTTACTATATTATGATATTTCACATTTACAGAGGACGTGAAATCTACCTGGCACTTTTCTCAGGATCTTCCCACCCAGAAAGCAAAGGTATTACTATCTCGTCCACTGTTTTTCGCATGCCTACCAATAATTGTTTTACGTAAAGTGGTGCCGCGAATCTGTTCTATTAGTACAAATCTCTTGATTAAACTGTAACGTAACGTAACACGTGAAGATACAATGAATTTTTACATAATTTGATCATACATCCCCATTTCACACATTTGTTTTGTGGCGAAAAAATAACTTCATATTTCTAAATGTCAGATTGTAAAACCTTTTAGTTTTTTTTATATTTTAACACTTTTCAGGATTCAGGAGTCATGGAGTCACAAAATCCAAATAAATGTCCTTCGGCCAATGTCCTAAGATTGTGTTTCATGTTTCAGTGCTATGTTGGCTGCATCTACGAGAAGATGGAGATGATTGTCGATGGCGCATTTTCCAAGGAAAAAGCTGAACTGTGGATCGAGGAAATGATGGCCGACCACCCTGAGGAACAGGAGATGGCTAGGGTTGAGGTGGCTAAGTGCGAAGCTGAGCTTGGTGAGCGCACCCTTAGTAATACATCGCAGCCCATGAATGTGCACCCCATGTCTCAACCCTTAGAAACCTTGCATTGCTTTTATAGCCTTGTGATGTGACCCTTACTAACGTCGAGGATGTACAGTAAAATTTTGTATTTAATTCACACAAAATAAAAAGTATTTGAGCTGCATTAAATGCAGGGTTTGAGCCACCAAGTCTGATAAAGGAAAAAATATATATGACGCAAGATAATTGTTAGTGGAATTAATTTGCTTTTGGATTACATTGCAATTGACAATCGCAGATGTTCCTTACAACTGAATATTACAAGAAACAAGCAAATAGTCACAAGTAATTATTGGAAACGGCGAAGGAAAGTATAAGTTCTTGGCTCCGCACTGACATAAGTGCCACAATCCAAAACTCGTGATTTTGAGATTGAAACATGGTGTTGGGCCCTAACTGTATGAGTTTACCCATGTTACTTTCAGTGGGTGTGCCACACGACAGATGTCAGACTGGACCCATCGTGCGACGGTGCCATGTCCGCCTCATGAAGAAGGTACTAGATAAGATAACACCTGGCCAGTAATTTTTGTGAGAGAACATATCGACGCTTAGTTGGGACGAATCTAACCGTAACTTTTCATGCTTCCAGATGCACGAGAATAAAAAGAGCGAATAAATACAAGGATTTCCGGAATTATATCACTGATTTAGTTTTGGTCCGATCCAATATCAAATCAAAATGTTCCTATTATTGTGCGTTTTAATTATGTTTTACTGCAAATAAAATAATAAACTTGTGTTTCAGCTAATGGAGTTAAGTACATGTCGTAGCCCGTTCCATTACATTTCCTTTGCATTTCCTTTACGTTTCCTTTCTCGCTCTGAAACAATTTTAATGCAAGCAATCTTGACGAAATTCCCACTACTCGTAAGAAACGTTAAAATGAAGGCACTGTAAGATTTTGAAGCCCATTGAATGAACAGTTTTCTTTTAAATCGATTTTTACGTTTTTTAATATGTTTTTCCGTCTAAATTCTCGAAATATTTTAAAATCACAATAGTTATACATAACACTCATCCACAACGCGAATAAAACGAGGGTTCGCGAAGTAGTAAACATAAATTTCAATGAGGTAGGAGTTGGATTTGACCGAAAGGTTATTTATCTGGCTAACACGATTTCTAAGGCGCTACAGCACGACTCATATTCTGATATAAGGGCATCATTTCAACTTGGTAATCTCGTTATCAGCTGAACCTACGTATCGATAGTCTGTCAGTCAATAATTTCCTCGCGGTAATTTATTTACAGACAGGTTGTTCCACTTGCTACTACCTGCGAAATAGCGCCACTTGCCGGATCATCTTCTCTGCATCCGTGCAAAATGCAAACACAAAGTATTTTCTGAATTGACCACATGCGAAATTGTCTATTACAGAAGCAACAAGAAAATGTATTCCCAAGGGCACCAAAATTTTATTCGTATCTGGAATGGAGTTTGAAGTGTGGTCTTCTAACAAATGTGGATTTTAAATGAATGTGGATTCGCTGATTCTTGGCAATAAAAGACCCGTAAAATAAAGTATCCAAATTTCTAGGAAAGAAACTAGAGATATATCATTTCCCTTTCCATTTTTCCAAAGACTGGATATCGAGTGCAATAATTCATTTTCATTCAAACCATCCAACCATTTCGCAATGATATTCGAATTTTCCAATACAGCGACGAATGTACTCCAGTGTACGCATTAGCCGTTCATGAATTTCAATTAAACTAGGTAAACGATTAGTAGAGCCTACACTCGTTGCAGGATGAGCGAGCCGTAATATCCCTGAGGAAATCCAAACGGAAAACATTTGACAATCATATTGTTGAAAACGGTGCTTTAATGATCAAGTATATTTTTTATTATTAAGTAATTTTAGTTTTCTGATTAGCCAAATACTTCATGCACGAAGCTGAAACTTAGGCAATTCGTTTATCTTGTTATCATATATATTCAATCCAAATTTGGTGCGGATCGGTTAATTAGTTACGAAGCTAGTACCAAAAAACTGAAAAATTTAAGGGTTTTTGCTCATTAAAAAAAAATGGCTGACCAGATTTCGCTCAAAAACTATACAGCACCTCGCTGAGTCACCACGAACATTTTGCCAAATTTCGTAACGATCTGTGAACTTTAAGTAGGGCTGCTCGTTTTTGTTACAAACAAACAAAAAAAAATCCAAATGCTTTTCTTTCCCCTATGTTGTGAAATTGAAGGATTTCGCTCGCTTCGCTCGCTCATCCAACAAGCAAGTTAAAAAGTGTCCCTCGCAAAGAAATGTCCACGACTCCTCGCTGTGTGAAAAGTGTCTTTGATATTTTCGTACGTGTCGTATTTTCGTTACATCTTCACTTCACAGCCTCTCGGAAACTCTAAACTTAAGATCTGCCAAGAAATCGGTCAAGCAGTTTTCTTGTAAAAATTAACGAAAATTTTCTGTTTTTCAATATTGCGTTTTGATTTCTAGATTTCTAGATAGATAAGCTTTCCTAGGGTTAAAAAAACATGCTTCATCCCAACTATATAACGTCTCAGCTCTATTAACCCCGTAGCTAAAACTTACCATTTACAAGATTTTTTTTGTGTTAACGACTATCTTCACAAGTCGGTCTATATTTAGAGGTTTTAGTTTGAAGAAAATCAGTATAATATCATGTACTTGATCTTGTATTATTATAATCATATTATATTATAGTATTATATTTATCAGCCTTACTTATAAGGTATATAATTTTATAAATTTTAATAATTGAGTGCCATCAAAGTGTCGTATTCAAGAAAAGTGCTAAGTAACAAGTACAACAATAAATATTAAAACAGTCGGTCCAGTCATTGAGGAATACATAGGTATCTTTTGAAGTTTCGAAACGTGAGGTTAAAAAACTTAAAAATTGTATTTAGTATTTAGTATTTTTAGTATTTTTACTTAGTATTTAAGTAAGTAAAGTTTCGAACCAAATTGCTTCAAAAATTGTCATATCTCACTTTTCAGATTTTGAATTTTCCTATAAATTCCCATCATACACGGTATTTCCTTTCGATAATTTTTCATCAATGGAACAAATAAAACTTTCGCTTCAACTGCAAAACGCTAACAGAATGAGATAACATTATATGCAAAGAGCAGTGAATTCCCACTTGCGTAATTATTGCAACTTTAAAGCATTGTATTTAATTCCAAATCATTATAAAAACCCACGGGATTTTATATGATTTCACTAAAAACACGGTAAGAAACCAGTGGGAAATTGGTCCAAATAACCGGCAGGAGAAAGGAAGACGGAATAGAGATAGGATCCCCACTGATATTTCACTCGCCATGTGCTTTACTTTACAGTATGTCCATGGTCAGGGACAATCGAATCTAGGGCTAGGGCTGGGGTAAAGAGGTACCGACTTGGTGGGAGGGACCCCAACCAGTCGATACTTCCAACAAGCAAGGCAAGGGGTGTTAGTGGATTTTATTTTAGGAACGTAAATTAGTGATACTGATAAGTGATCAAGAAATTATTTAGCACTCAACACACTCTGTCGGGAAACTGGTACCCGAACGTAAAGTGCACCTTAATGTCGATGATCGGGGTCGGTAAAATGCGGAGGCCTTATCAGCTCACACCATAGGATCATTGATTAAGCAGCAGCAACATCACAACCTGTTCTTCGAACGAACATCACAAAAAGTCTAATTAATTTTCTTTTAAATCGGGATTTAGTTTTTCGCGAAGCCCACTGTTCATCAAAATTATCGTTTAAAAATTGACTTTTGCGTTTGAAGTAACACGATTAAGTTATTACTAACACACTAATGGCCTCGTAAACGCTTGATTTAATCGTGGAGTGGATGAGAGTTGTTAAGATGATGCGGATTAAACAATCACCAAGGTTCTAAAATTCATTTATCGGGAAAAAACTTGAAAAAGTTTTTAAAAAATCCTAAGACGCGAACGAAAATGGATTTTTCCCAGCGGTAATTGATGAGATAATTTTAACCTTTTAAAAATGATAATATTAGTTTTTCGCTTACGTGTGGTTACGCGCTTGGCAAGGAAACGCAGTAATTTCCCATTTCCCTAATACTCCCGAGACAAAAACCGAAAGTCAATGGAATATAACGTAATTTATGCTGTAATTTGCATGAAGCATTTATAAGCCATTTAAGGCTACAAAAAATCACATCAAATCAGAAGCTAATAATAGATATATTCAGCGAAGCATCAGGGAATTAAACTATATTTATATTACTTGCAAGATCAATGAAATAACGACCACAAAAGTCATTAAGTGCAGTAACATGATCTAATTTTCTATGAGCAGCGTATATAAACCGATCAAAGCGCCTGACCATCATCATTCGACCTGCATTCACCATCTGGTCAGCATCGGAGAACAACAGAGACCATGAACAAATTTGCAGCTGTCCTCGTCGTCGTTTTGGCCTTAGCAGCTTCACAAGTGGTAATGTAAAATTTGGAAGAAAATATTTCGAAAGTTTACAATCACCATAAGAAATGCAGGCCATTCAAGGAAATTATATTCACTATAATGGTGAAAGTTTTACTATCCCATATTTGATTCAATTTTTGTCATTGGTATCCACTCAGATGAAATAGGGATGCTGATGCAATGATCCAGTCGAGTCAACTACCCCTATACTTTGCGCATACATTCATTTATTTAATTTTTAAATAGATATTTTATCTTGTGGGGATACGCAACAAGGCACATTGTCTTTGTGGAGGTTATTACGAAAGGACACTGCTTTTTTAGAGTTGCCACATGCAGCACAATGTACAGCCGATCGTGACCTCGCCGTTCGAACAGTAATAATCGAAGATTTGATACCTAAACGAATCGGTGAATCTTTCTCAACCAGGTTGCAATGATGCGTAAACTCACTAATCACAGAGAGGACAGCGAGGAGTGCCAGGCAGAGACGCAAGCAACTGATGGTAAAGTTAAACAGATTCTTTACCAAATATCTGTCCAATTTGTTTTTACCTTAAATTAAGCTTTGTTTCAGCCGATGTGGAAATGATCTGGCAGTTGAGTAAGGAGCGCTACACCCCAGCGGCGAGGGTAAGATATCACCATATTTCTGGCTTCGCGAACGCTTGTTATTTCGCGTTGTAGATGAGCGTAATATAATCGATGTGGATTTAAAATTTTCATTAATTTTGCGATAAAAAAATACCGTTAGCCAAAACTGATCTTGATACAAATTTGTAGTTAACGTTGAAATTTTCTGAATATTGATCTCTCACGTTTTATAGCAAATCGGTTTCAGATGTTTCAATATAAAAGAGTTTCAGTTTTTCAAAATCACATCCTCCCACTTATAGAGGCAAAACTGAATTAGACTTTATTTTCCACATATCTAATTCCCGAAAACTTACAAGCCTTATACATTTCTTAAGACTAATGTCTTTTCCTAAACTTACAGGCCTTATCTTCGCCTCTAAATTCACATACAATTTTTATTCAGAATCAATCAAAATAACGCTCATCCACAACGCGATTAAAATCGGCGTTTTCGAAGTCCTAGTGGTGCATTCGCGCGAAAGTTCGATGAATTTTTGGCATTATCAATCAACATCCCCATATAGTAGTGAAAAAAATAACCAATTGCTTCTTAACGTCAGATATTTAGCGAATTATGGGAAAAAATCTTTTTATTAAAATGTTTATCACGATTCGGGATTCTGAAGTCATGGAACCCATGCCCAAAACCCAAAAAGATATTCTGCACCCAATGTCCTAAGAATGCTCCATGTTTCAGTGCTATGTTGGCTGCATCTACGAGAAGAGGGAGATGATTGTCGATGGCGCATTTTCCAAGGAATCTATGGATATTTTGATCGAACAAAAGCTGGCGTACAGTCTTAGGAGACAGCAGATAGCTAGGGTGATAGTGGATGAGTGCGAGGCTGAACTTGGTGAGCCCACCCTTAGTTATGCATCGCAACCCTTACATCTACATCTCATGTCTCAAGCATTGCCAACCATACCAGTACCGTTATTTGTTTGGCTTGGCATCCAGACTGTAAAACGTTATTTGAAAACAGTGAAAATATTCTTAAAATCTATAGTGTGAATTTAATCCTGAATGCAAATACTCGTTGCATGTACGGTAGATAATGATTATTAGAAACGAAATATCAATTACAAAATATACATCCGTATCGGGATTCGAATCCGGACATTTGTCTATCCGGGACACTCCACTAACCAATTGCGCTATACGGACAACCAACTGTGGAATTGTTGGTTTGACCAGTAAATTGACTTAATATCAATTCTTAAAATCTTATTTATATAAAAATATGAAAATATGTATGTGAAATGTGCTGAAAAGAGTACAGGGTCTACTTGTTGAGAGTAAACGACGGAATTCTGGAGGAACAGAGATAAAAAAAGCAGTACCTGAGTGTAATTGAAGATTGTGTGTTCCCGTGTTTCTCGCAGCGGGTGTCCCACACGACAGATGTCTGACTGGACCCATCGTGCTCCAATACGACCTCCGTCTCGCACAGGAACTAAGACGAGTAAGAATTATGAGTTAAAAACACATTCTAGGATGCTCGTTGAAGACTTAACTTTTTAATCGTACTTTGACTTTCGCTTTCCCTAAACTTAGCACGTTAGTTTCCAGGACTGGGTATTGAATGCTATTCCCTAACTATTTTCCGACGTTTCGCAAAGCTATTTGCTGCCTGCTTTATCAAGGGTCTAAGTTCGAGTGCCAATTAGCAGCCAATCGAAATCGAAATACTAAACCGGAAAAAAATATTATACTCTGTACCTGACCTTACCAACTATTTCCAGCCTGATTATCTAATTCCTCCCTTTCTTCTTTATCTATGTCTTCTACTATATATTCTCTATTCAATCTTACTGTTTTAAAACTATAAACCAAGTCTTGTCCAGTGGAAAACTATAATCCCTGTTAAGATCATTCGGTTGCTTTCTGATTTCTAAGCTTCCCTAACCTTTCGTGTGTACTTTCTATCATACTTACAAAGAATCCTGATAGTACTTATCGTAACTTTTTTTAATGCTTTCAGTTGCCGCAGGACGATGTTAAGGAGTGCAAGGCAGAGACGAGAGCAACTGAAGGTAAAGTGAAGGCAGTGAACTTGCTCTACATGCTCATTGGTTTAACATCAAAATGATCTACCTTCATATTTCACATTCACAGGCGACGTGAGGTCAGTCTGGAACTTTTCTCAGCAGCTTCTCACTCTCGAGGCGAAGGTAAAATGTTCCTCATCAGTTTTGCAGAAAAACCATCAAACTGGGTTATTTAATTTGGTTGAAAGTAGTTTTTGTGAAAACTAACGTGCTTAAGATTAGGAAAAAGGTCAGTGTTTCGCCTACTAATAATTGTTTTAGGGTTCGCTCTACACGTGATACCGTGGATTTTAATCTAAAGGCAAACTAGTTGAACATACATGGTAAATTTACGCAATGATTCGATGTATTTTTGGTATGATTTACCCATACATCCCTATTTATACACATTGCTGCAACTAAATAAATTTTGGCTTCCCCGATTTTGACAAAATTTACGATATTCATTATAAATTGTGTAAAAAATTATAGAATATTTAAGTATATACGTATATTTAAGAAAATCGAACGATTGGTTCGTTTTTTAAATGATTTTTTTTCATTTTAAATCTTTTTTAATTGTAAAATTACCGATGAATTTTCAATCCGCATCGATTATCTGACACTAATCTATACAACACGAATATAATAAGCGATCGCGTAGCCAGTATACAAATGTTTTTTAAATCACGATTCAGGATCCACAAGTAATGGACCCAAAGTCCCATTACCGAAAGATGTCCTGCGCCCATTGTCCTATAAAATGTTCCATGTTGCAGTGCTTTGTTGGCTGCTTCTACGAGAAGGATGAAGTTATCTTCGATGGCGCATTTTCCAACGAAAAGGTTTATATTTGGATAGAGAAAATGCTGGCCCACAATCCGGAAAAACAGGAGCTGGCTAGAGCTGAGGTGGTCAAGTGCGAAGCTGAACTTGGTGAGCGCACCCTTAGTTATGTATCGCAACCCTTTTACTGCTCATGTCTCAACCCTTAGAAACCAAACCCTTGTAAAGTTGTAATCCTGTTGTATGACACTTTCTGTAGAAATGTACTTTCATGACGTGGACGGACACTTAAATTTGTATTATTTTCACGCAAAATAAAAGTATGCGAGCGAGATAAGTCAAATAACCGGATCGAGGGTACAAAATATAAATATTAACTTAAATCCGCATTTTCTTTAACTAGTAAGTCGCCTGGTGAATTTTTTTTGGTTAAGATTGCAATTGAGCCATATAGATTTTCCATACAGCTGAACAAGTCATACAAGTAACAAGCAACAAGCAACAAGCCACAATTTATGATTGGAAATCGCCAAAATCCAGCACACCTGAGTTTTTATGTAATACCGTTGAGTTGCGCCCTAATGTATATCCATGAATTGCGCCCTTATGCAACTCTGTTCGCATTTCCCTTCCAGCGGGCGTCCCACACGACAGATGTCAGACGGGACCCATCGTGCGCAATTGTGAAGGCCGTCTCAGGAAGTTTGTTTAAGAGTAAGACACGTAAGTATCAAGTAGCCAATTTATACTTACACGGCACATACACACTGCCGAAACTTATCGTACCATTTCATGCTTTCAGATGCACGAGGATATAGAACGAGAAAATAGGAGGATATGTCCGGAATTACATCATTGGCTTTAGTTTTGTCCGATCATATGTCAAATTAAAATGTTAATATTGCAAATGTAAGGACGAATTTGTGTTCCTGATTGTACCATTAATACTGTGAAGTAAATTGTAACTCGAAGCCTCTTTCCTTTAATGGTCGGTGTGTTTATATTGGCTCTTGGAAAATTGAAATCTTCGCGATTCATTTCGGGAAAACCATCCCCATAAGCTGTTGGAAGGACCTCATATAAAGCGGAGGTTTCTTATTATTCCATAACTAACTCGGAGATTGGTCATAACGTGCCAGACAAGGAATCTTTTTGAAGATATAGCGTTGTCCTAACGAGGTTAATAAACTATTTGATATCATACAGCTCCATAATTACAGGGACTGTTAAGTTCAAATTGAGTTCACCAAGGAAAATAAAATAGTAAAAGAGGAAAGTTGATTCTCTCATCTTATTACGTGAAAAGATAAAGGCGCGACTCTTCTGACAAATTTATTAGCCAGCCAAATTGAATTTTTCGCAATCTCATAATAAGAAAATGTTTACTTAAAAAGTTAAAACATGATTGCGAATGATGTTGAATGCGTGAGCTGTCACTTTTATCTTTCCGAGCCTTTTCCTTCCCAACGGAAATGGGTCTCAGCTACTGTCAATTGTCAAATAGAAAGCGATATTCATGAATGGGAAATGAAGTATATATAAGACGTGGACTTTTCCTCAGGGACAACAGATCTGACATCATGTCACCTAGCTGGTATCGATTTTTAGAGTTTTTATTTTTCATATACTAGCTGTACTATTTAAAGAGCATTTCTTTATCACTTTCCAGGCGACAAGACTTTCCAACTCATTCCGAGATCAAAATAGTTAAAAAGGCCATTCCCTAAACCGATGGATTTTTGTATTGGGTAAAATTATTTGCTACCATTTCTAACTCCAAAATACAGTCAAGCTCTATAGTGTATAAAAGTGTTTTTCTGTGAGCCAAGCAATGTTCTTGTGGCAATAGTTTTAGTTGTTATGCCTTTATGATAGGACATTGTATGACTCCCTGTGGACAAATGCATTGAATAGTTATGACTTATGGAACCAATAAATGGGGCAATAATCGTTTACTCTGCAATTCCGTGTGAAAAACAAACAGAGATAAACTTGATAAAAACTAAAATCAGTAGAAAATTAAATGGTTTGACATCAACAAGGAAAGCGGCGGAAATCGTGTTTACTTCACTCTATTTTCGGTTGAAATTCATATTGAACATCGGTTGAAACTTGAAATATCTCGACCGCTCCTTGGCATCGCAAATCTACTAATTCGTAGGATACTATAATATTTGTAAAGGACGCGTGCATTCCATAGTGTCATTCTGTGTGGAATCCGTACAGATTTATTAGCTATTATATCCGCCCCAGAATATCAGGAGTGCCCTGCCTCCATACACCCATGACAATAGTTAGGAATGTGAAGCGCTTTGGGCGTTTTTTTAAAGCGTTAGCAATTATAGCAATTATGATATGGGGAATGGCCGAGATGTGTATAGCCATGTGATTTATCTGCGAGATATTGTAAAACAAGGAAAATTTGCGAGTGCAGGAAATTATAAATGATTAGTTTGGAATTTTTGAGGGTGGGTTGTTTGAAACTAAAAGCATTATCCTTCTGAACGACATTTTTTCATCGTTTTTTCGTACATGACTTCATAATAAAAGTGCTGACGAACTTTAGATAAAACCAAAATACATATTCAAACTAAGAATTTTCGGAAGTTAGATAAGAATATCTTCAGTTTCGAAATCTAATTTGAAATTCTGATAGAATGCATATTATACCGATCGAAATAGAACATATTATACCAAACTTTCTACGCCAACTGATTCTCGTTCCGACTCTATCAAAAGCGAAGGGGCTCACGCATTTCCACACATAATAAAGTTAGTTTTAACATTTCAAAGTTTTAACTACTTACTATACTCTCCAAGATCCACCATCCCTTAATGGAACACCCCCACCCCCTGCCTTTGTACCCAACCCAACGCGATTCTATTGAACAGAGCCGTTTGACGATCTCTGATCACAAGCAAAAGCCACTTCGGTTTCAGTTTCACTGCGACAAACCTAATTATAAATGTATAACGAACCCTTATCATCACGCACCCCCCAAAACCAGAATTACCAGAAACTAATTATATTGAAATGGATATCAGCTTAAACTCAATCAGCTTTATATGCAAGTCAAAATATTTCTCGTGTGTTATCAAAATACCTCATAACTGCACAGTAGCATGGCGCTGTATGGGTCCGCTCCCCATATATAGCCTAAAAATGTGTTCATCATTTTTTTCTACCCCTCGAAATAGGAGCAGACATGTCCTAATTGCAATCTCTCTTTCTCTGTCAAAATTAATTCCCTATAACTCTTGGCTTAGTGCCCGCTGGAAGTCGTATATTTGATACTGGACTAGAGGGTAGTTGGGTCGGCCGAGGGTAGTTGGGTCGAGGGGTAGTGTGGTGGTGTACACGCGCAGAATACCACATGAGGTGTGAAGCCAAGCATGTGTGTGGGACACGCGTACACATGTGGACCAGGGACACACTTTGTGTACGTGAAACCGGTGAAATATTGATGTGTACGCATGAGGTAGAGCCCTTCGTGGCGGGGGCATGCATGTAGATCTAGGACAAAGGGTACAATGGAATAGGTGAGTATATAGTTATCATTGTTAGCGAAGTGGCGTATGTCTTGCTAAATGAAGGGTCGGTTTTTTTTCTAAGTAAACAATGACGTAGTACTAGTCTTGTGGATATAACAGTGATATCAAGATGCAAATACTTGAGAGTTGAGACGTATTTGTGGAGGGTGAACTACATTACTATGTCCATGTGCTAGCCATGATCGTTGCTGTTTGGAATACTTTGAAGGCCCCGACTTCAAATATTATCTATTACCAGCAAAGGTTCTGCTATTCACCAGCTAGTGAACAATTTCTCTTCAATATTCCCGATTTCCGATTTTTACACTCACCAAAACCCTAACTGTGTGCCCGCAACCAGCCAGCCTCTACAAAATATTAATTACATGTGCCCCACTACCAAAACTTGCTACGATTACAAGAACTTATAAATC
Organism: Nemurella pictetii; assembly: GCA_921293315.2. Lineage (NCBI taxonomy): Eukaryota > Metazoa > Arthropoda > Insecta > Plecoptera > Nemouridae > Nemurella > Nemurella pictetii. Next base: position 14,934,639 of record OV121120.1, on the reverse strand, counting down.
ATTTTAGGTCCGCCGTTATTGTTTCGTCCAAAAATATTCGCTCAAGCGACGTCTTTATGACAATAATATGGCGCATGGCAACCGCTTCAACCCCCGCAGCGCTAGCCACCCCCTGCTCATCGCGGGGTCAGGTACAATGGCTCTATTGAATTACCGCCTAATTTATCGCTGCTAATATAGAAACTTCTAAACGGCGCTTTTCTGGCGATAAATATGACGCGGGTAGATTTAATTGGATCGTTTTTCACGTGCTCCACGCTGGTGGGATGATGGAACGACGGAGGGGGTTGGGGTGGAGACGAAATTGTGAGTGGCACGTCGCTTTAAAATTAGTCAAGTCGAGATTAGTTAAATAATCATCGCCTACGTTTTCCATTCAATATATTGATGTTTACTGGAACTGTTATGCTGCAATTCTGTTACTTTTGCCGTTACGGATTTTCGTTATTTTGCCCAACTAAACGGCAGTCAGAGGACCTCTCCAGCCCAAATTCCGTAAGGTTTTAATTTGACTAATAATTGTCGCGTTGACTTTTTCGGGCGTTCAAAGCACTGTTGCTATATATTTGAGAACGAGTATTGCGTTGTATGCACAGTTCGAATGAAGGCATGCATGTGATCGTGCTAGAATTGCAGGCCAGCCTGCATTGACCATTGTGCATCGGATTTCAAAGTGGGTGGAAATTAACATCAGAAACGGGATGGATTTTTGTGTACGACCCTGCGACGAGCACGAGTATTTTCTGGAAGTATCTAGAAGTCGGGAAGTGGAAATTGCGTGCCGACTCCCTCTACTTGCACCGAAATCAACAGCGCTTGTTTTTACGCGGTCGGTAAAGTAGATTTTCACTACAGCGTCATTTAGGGGTAACTTTGAACCATTGCAAAGTGAGAGTTTCTTCCAGTTCGATGGTGAAAAATAAAAATGATTAAATAAGTAAGGGTACCTAGTCTCTGTTTTTCGTTTACTGATCACTATAGACTAAAGTACCAAATCATGTGCCCTATATCATAAATGGAACAAATATTGATGCAATTATTTTCCTAATACCAGCTTTCTTTTGCTCTGAAAAGTATTTTGTTACCAACAAAATCTGAATTGCTTCAAGGACAAAGAAGGATACTACAAGGATACTAAAAAATAACAATTATATTTTACTTTTGAGATTTCATTACAAAGTACTAAATCCTAAGAGACTAGACTAAACATCCCAATCATCGGTTTTTCTACTTGGTTTCCTCTGGTAACGTAGATTCCTCTTCGGTGGATCAAAGTCCTCGGAATCCGAGCCGTCTTCAATCTGCCCCTGCGATGCTTTTCGCTGTTGCGGCTTGAAAGAAACCAACGGCTTCTCATCCCCGTCGGACAAATCGTTGAAAGCCACATCCTTTTGCCGTGTCCTAAACGAATCGGTCGGCTTGAGACGTTGATTCCTCCTCGGTGGCTCAAAGCCCTCGGAATCCTCGTCGACGTCAACCTGCCTCTGCGCTGCTCTCCGCTCTGGCGACTTAAAAGAAACCAACGGCTTCTCCTCGCCGTCAGACAAATCATCGAAAGCCTCCTCCGAACGCCGCGACCTAAACGAACTATTCGGCCTGTTCATCTGCCGCGCATCCCGCTCTTGGTACCTCGGCTTGAACTCCCGCTCCTCCCCCACGTCTCCGTAGTCCCGTTCGAGATTCTTCTTCATGCACAGCCACTGGAACGGCGGGTGCAGCGCTTGCGACCGCGAGGTCACCTTGTCCAGGTCGTACGGAACGTGCCACGCCCCGTTCCTGCCCCGCTGCGTCGAGGTGTTGAACTTGAGGGGCGGCCGCAGCCGGACGTTGCCGCCCTGCTCGATGTAGAGCACTTGGTACTGGTGCTGTTTCTGCCAGCGCCGGAACGACGACTGGAGCCTCTGGTCTTTGAGGAGGAACAGGTGGGAGCGCATGAGATCGCGCGATATGAAGCACGTGCCCAGACCGCTGTACATGGCCGCGTAGAGTAGGAACGGGTCGTCCTGCGAGAGGTTCTCAGCGAGGAAAACTTCGGCGTTGTCGTAGATGTAGTCCATGTTCTCGCGCGGCCAGTTGTACATGTGGCGGCGGCCGAGGACGAGGACTTTCTGGCCCTTGCGGATGAAGTGCTGGACCACCGATTGGAGCTGGAACAAAATGTTGGTTAATGGTTTCTAAACAAAATGGGTGAAATGGGTATCAGAGTGGTTACCTTGAATCTTTACACTGTCACTGTCAGTTTAGGGCGGGGTTCATACATTTATTATTAGAAACGGAATATCAATTACAAAATTTGTATCTGTACCGGGATTTGAAATATTAAAATATTTACTTAGCGGGATTTTCAAATATCTGCCTTACATGCAAAGAGTATTTGCATTTAGGTTTCAAGGATTCATACATCTTTCATTGACAAAATTGCTTTCATGTATCAAAGTTTGCAAATGGAAAATTTAGGTTGTACTTGTACCATTGTTGCAAGCACCTAAATGAGGGGCTGTTTAGTCTGTTCCATCAGAGAATAAATTATTTGATGTATAGAAATGGAAAATGGTCAGGAAATCCAGTACCTATGTGAGTAAGAAACTCTGCACAGCAACTTGGCTTGTGGTAAGCCGAGTTGTTGGTGTGTGATTGCAGTATAGCGTCACTAGATTATTTAGAATTTATATAATTGCCTAATGTACCTATCAGTGTCGGAGAAGTTTCTAAGGCAAAAAACATACCATCCTACTGTAAGTCCTTGGATTTCCCTTCCCAGCAGCGCCAGCCGAATATCCAACGTTCAAGCCATCGATGACGATGTCGTAAGGAGCTGTCTTTTTGACAAACGCTCGGAACTCTTCCAACTCCTCAGGCGTGGACTTTAAGAACACATTCGAGCCAACCAGCGCTTTGTCGAGGAAAGCTGAGCGCAGAATTTCAAACTCCTGCTCGCCGACTGCCAACGGGCTCAGATATCGCCGGCATGATTGACACTGACCTCTGAAAACAAAGAGTCAAACTGTTAGGACACAAGGGTATTTTATTTGAATGACAAAATATGAAAAATTAACAATGTAAGTAATATTTTAAAGAATTTGTTGACACTTGTATTTTTGTGCTCTAGCTCTCTTGAATTTCTTAATTTAGATACCCTACTTATTAGAAGAAAAATTTGTTGGTCAGACAGGATATTTAATTTAAGTTGACAAATATGTACAAACAATCAAAACTATATGTACAAACAATCAAAACTATATGTACAAACAATCAAAACTCAAAAACATTTTCATATTATCTAATGAATGCAAAGATTGTGTTGTGTGGTTTTTCTAATTGAAGTTATAGATTATAGATTCTATTTAGTACTAGGTACCTAGTTAGTTCAAAAATATATCTTTTCCATCTTACCTCTGGTCTACAGTAGTATATTCCACATCCCAGTTGTCATCAAAGGAAGCAGAGTACTCGTACCAATGCCTCACTAGCCTGACAATATCTTCGCTCAAACGGATGTCGTTATTGGCAAAAAAGTATAGCATTCTCTCGACGAGTTTTTGCTCAGCCTCGATATTTCCAGCAGATATTCTATGACTGTATCTCAACCATGATTCGTAAACAGACAACCCAGGCTTTCTGTTGTCGACCAACATTTTGGAAACAATTTCCCATCCGGTTTCTGGTTCATCGTGGTCAAAAGCTGCTTGAGCCAAAGCACCGTACGTTGAAGTGTTTGGCGAGCAAGTTAAACGAATTTCTTCAAGAAGTTCCAAACCTTCCTTCCATCGGTCAGTCACCGAAATACCGTGAATTACATTCTCTGCTGTTCCAGCGTCCAAAACAGGGTACTTGACTCGAAGAGCATCGTATAACGACAGAATTTCAGTCCTAGCTTTATCATCAACCTCAGATAAACATATATAGCAAAGTTTTAAGAATTTTGCAATGGTAGCTATGTTCGGTTCTTGTTCTAATGATGACAAGTGGTTTAAAAAGCTTTTTCCAGCAGTAAAATTCTTGAAAGTCATACATATTCCCATGATTGATGCATCTATATTGAGAGTATTGATATAATTACCAGCTGCCAGGACCTTTTCTCGTAAAACTTCCCACTCAGGACTGGAAATAGTAGAACTAACATTTTCAATTTCTTCATACAATAATCGCTCTTGTTCGTTTGTCCACATTTTGCCCTTGTGAGAATTCTCCTCCAATTCTCTGTCAGCCCATTTCTGCGAATGTGTAAGAGGCGCTGTGTCATTATGGTCTTGGCTGTAATTCCTTTCGTACCTTGCCTTTGGCGAGCGGTATGGGCGATCAAAGTTCTTTTCGGTATTTTCGACATTATCCTCAATCATTCCATGCTTTGGCCGACTCAAAATGTCATCTTCTTCAACAACATCTTTCTCAACGGCCATGTTTCTAAGAGTCTCTCTGATTTCTTTCCTATTTCCTCTCTTTTTCCTGAGTTGTTCAGAAACTGAAAGTTGTTGAGACACATGTTCTGTACCATTGTCTGTACCTGTCCCATCTTGGTTAGGAACGACCGCAACCGAAGAATACCAGCTTCTTTGGTGATGTGATGCATAATTTTGAGTAACTACTATTTCCTTTAAGTTGACACTAGTCTTGATGTAGTTATTAGGTGTTAAAACCGATTTGAATACTTGATTATTAAGGGTTAGAAACCCGCGACGAAGATTCAACCCATGCCGGAACATTTCGACGGCCATTATGCAACACTCGTCTACCTGCAGGCAACTGGTGGCTAATCCTTGAAACTTTTTAGTGATTTTAGACAATCATTCGTTTACATTGAGCATATCTATTGTGAGATACATTTTTAATTTACTGCGATAATTATCAGATCTTAATAATACTTGATATTCTTAATTTATCATTTTCGCGATAGTAATGAATGATGCAATCGCAAAAATTGTGAGTCCTGCTAGCCACCTATGAGCTAACATGAGCACCAATTGAATAAAATGAATCACTTGAAATTCAAACAAAATTATAGGAATAAAAATTGAGCAGCGATGAGAATATTATACTCTTACGCGCTTACCTATATGACAAAGTACAGACTGCATAACTCATGTTAACTTTCTGTATCCGGTTATGTCAACCACATATGATTGATAGTCTATATTTAGCTTAGAGCTGACCTATCGCACTGAAACGACTTGAAAATTGAGACGTTATTCAACACCTTTTGATTACAGTGCCATTGCTCTGAAATTTGGTAACAGATCCATCAATTCGAACGAACCGACTTTCAATTTATAGGAAGTGGATACGCTTCCTTCACATGACATAATCATCGAGAGGTTGCTACTAATACCAGTATCTTTGGGTTGCATCAAAGTGCTAGGTTTTTCTTGCAGCCTTTCAACTTTTAGGAGAATATAGCCGTGAGGTTAGCTCCAGTTTGAATTTCTGGTGAATGGGTGCTTGCCAACATATCATGTCAACTCTATAATTCATGTACTTACACAAATCTAACTCATGAGTCCTCTTTTATTTATTGTTCAGTTCCGAACGGGTAATATATGTAATTTTTATTAGAAATCAAAATCGAACCCGAGCCGAATTAGCAATGAGCTATCGACCGACGAAATTGCTCACGAGCTGCAACTGAGATGCGATCCGTGGACTTCGTAACGGAAGTTATGACTGGCATCCGCGTCTGCGCCATGGCTTGTTTAAACAAGGCATAACCGACACAAATTTTTAATTGCACTCAAGTTGAATCAACACAAAATTAGTATTGCACATACAAAAGTGCACTTGCAATTCGCCATAATTGCGAATTAAGAATTACTATTTTATACGAAGTTTATCTTCCCGTTTGCAGTTCAACATTACAATCGAATTTTGCAACATCCAAAATGATGTGAAGGATTTCCTCTTCATGAATATACAGTGAACACAATGCCAGAGAAGCCTTATGGCCACAGTTCACTCACAGCATATTATGTTTACTACATTTCCTTCCAAAAATTTCAACTATATCAAAATCAACTGATTCAAATTAAACAGATATTATTATGAAAACATTAAATTTAGGATTTTATAGCTTAGGTATTTGTGAATGAATCCCTTTGTGTGAAGATAAAAAATAAACGATTGTGTCTTACATTGGAGAATAAAACTCAAATTATTGACTATGCAGATGCAGATGCAGTGAAAGCATGAGGTGTTTTTTATTATTACCTGGTCGCATGTGCATTGCTGATAGCGACTTCCTCGTGTTCTCCCACCGTGGACCCTCGGGGGATGATTAAGACGCTAGGACAGCGTCGTTTACATGCTTTACGTGTGGTCTGTGTAAACATGGCTGGGGCCGATCCTGAAAACAGGGTAATTACACAAGGAATCAATACAAGCCACACATGGATGAAAGAGAAATTTGAGTCATTTTATATAAATTTATGATAATTTTTCGAATATCAGGATGTATTTTGTTGTGGTAAGTCGAAGTTTGAACGCACTCGGCTTGTAAATTGTTATTAACTTGTTTGCGAGGGTAATTTTGCTTAGATGTTTAGAGCATACCGGTACTATAATATTGGACTTTAACTGTTCATGAAAATTTACAACGATAAAAATTTAAAACTTACCTCTTTCTGAATATGTTACGATAAAGATTCAATTACAAATACAGATATCTTTATCATAGTAATAAAATTATATGGGTATTTTATTTAAAGTGCAAATGAGATTCAATTCTTAACAGATCAGCCATAAAATAGTCACAATAATATAATCCAACCCGATGTCCAATTATAATAAGTTGCAGCAGTCGATTGCAACTAAAGTTAACTGGACATTTTATCATTCAAATCCAACTATACTTTCTCAAACTGCACAGACATCACATTTATATTGTCTCTATATAATTATCAAATGCAACATACACAACTTCCTTGACAAGTGTGACATTATTTAACCTGCACACAAAGTAATGTGTCAAACATATTACTAAGTGCATTACTAAAGGCATTACGACATCGAAAAATTTAATAATATGATCAAATAGCTTCTGTTTCTTCTATATAGCTGCTCATCTGATGAACACTAAAATAATCGTATGAATTTTTAATATGTACCAGTAACCTACATTTCAAAACATTTCCAATGAATATCGCTATTTTGTAATAAGTTTGCCGAGAAAAAAAAAACACCCGAAGACATCACTTTGAATCGAAAATGTATTCAAGTATTGTACAATAATTACTAGTCTGGCGATCGCAGTGCATAAATTTGATGCGAATTAACTATGCTCGAGTTTAATATTAAAATTGCACACGGCATGTTTGGGGCATGCGTTCACGAAGTAAAGAACTTTATGATAAGAACTAGGTTTTTTTCGTTGCAGTATTTAGTTCAAGTACGTATAAATCATAACTTTAGACTAATTTCAATTGGATGGTCATAGTTATTTGAGTATATTGATGTCTTTCGAACGAAAATCGTATCGTAAAGCAACACATTTAAATTTAATTATGATATATACCAATTAGAACACATTCTTGACCTGCAATAATAATCTTGTCATGTGTTTGGTAATCAACAATAAATGTTATAATATTTCAGCGAAATAGTAACTGAATTTTAGTCATTGCCTTTTCCGAATTTGTTAATCACTATAATGAATAAATAATCAAAATTGAATGCAAATTCGCTATACTAAATATAAAATGACACTCGGAAAAATCTTTAATCTTTTGATGCATCGCTATAAATGTCTACTATCATCGTCTGTAATAGCGAGAGGTAATAACAATCAATTGCATAAGGATTTGTGTATTAATAAGAGTCAATGCCTTTTCGTTCTTTCATTGTTGCCTGTGTATTTACTTATCAAAATCAGAAAAATATATTTAAAAATGGAAAATTTAAATGTGAAGACTAAAGTCAATCAAATAACAGTCCAATGAATATCAAAATAATAACCAGTCACACTGACAGAGACAAAAAGTGATTGCATATAATAAGAAATTTCATCGCAGAAAGAAAAATATGTAAGCTGCAATGTCAATAAACCAACCGGACACACGAGCTCCAATTAAAATGCATCTGCATGCATGTCGTGAAAGTAATTGATAATGAAATGATTATCATTATACAGCTACATTTCAACCCGCAGCAGAAAAAAAAAACGAAAAGCAAGTCGAAGCTTTAGGCCCTAGAGTCACAGCAGAATAGCGTGGGGAATTTCTAGGGCGGTCTCCGGTTACATAACTAGTGCGTAATTTAATCTATATCTCTGAGGTAAGGAAGTTATAGTATTAATATAAAATCTTGAAAGAAAGGCGGGCGAATCTAACCCTGATCGTTTACTGGCGGGTGATAGGGAAAGTGCGGCAAGGAACCGAAATGAAGGATCCCCCTCTGAGGTGCGTTCATGTATGGTACAGGGCATCGCGTGCGCCGAGGTATATAAGACAAGATCTGTGCTAACAATGATCATTCAGCACTGCAGCTGAGTTTCCTACACACTGAGCAAGCCGCCATGAAGTTATTTGTGAGTGCTGTTGCTAAATTGTTCTTGAGTTTCATGTGTTGATCCAAATATTCGGTTTTTGTGTTTCGAGAAATAATTTTAGCTGTCGAGTAACTTATAGAGAATTTGTACTGATTTTTATGTGGATTATAGAAAAGATGGTTGCGAAATTTTTGCTTTCAAAAAATTAAAATGGCTTCCGTTCCAATGCCCGATGAATTTCGGGCATGGGCAGACATTTGAAAATCGAAATTTAAAATAAATGGAAACTACCAAAAAATCGCTCATTATATTCAGCATGAGTAGTAAATTTGAGTAAATCATCTTCAAAAAATTCGGACAACGAAATTTTCAAGCAAAACATTTTTTTCGGTTCGCTATTGAAAATCACTAATCACATCTACTCTCTTCCACAGATCTGTGTGGTCCTCTTGACAGCCTCCTTGGCCCTCGCCGAGGACAAGAAGAAGGAATCCTCGAAAACCGAAAAGCGCGGCATTTTCGACACCGGTTACGGCTACGGCGGCGACTACGGCGGCGGCCTCGGCTACGGCGGCGGCCTCGGCTACGGCGGTGGCCTCGGTTACGGCCATGACAACCTAGACAGCCTATCGTTCGGTCACGGCCTCAACTCCTACAGCCACGGCGGCTACGGCGGCTACGGCGGCGACATCCTTGGCAGAGGTTACGGCCATGAAGCACTCACCGTCGCCTTCCCCCACCAAGAACACGTCAAGAGCGTCGTTGTCACCAAGAAAATCGCAGTGCCGTACCCCGTTCCCCAGCCGTACCCGGTCATCAAGCACGTGCCGTACCCCGTGAAAGTCCCCTTCGCGGTTCCCGTCGATCGGCCGTATCCCGTGCACGTGGCCAAGCCGTATCCGGTTGCCGTCGACCGGCCGTATCCCGTGCAAGTCGACCGTCCGGTGCCGTACCCAGTGAAGGTGCCGTACAAGGTTGCCGTTCCCCATCCGGTCGCCGTTCCCGTGCCGAAGCCGTATCCCGTGCACGTGGCCAAGCCGTACCCCGTGGCCGTACCTCAGCCGATCTACGTGCGTAAGGAGGTGCCTGTCGTGGTCAAGTCTCAGTATAACGATGGAGGTTACGGCGGCTCGTTCGGTGGTTCGTACGGAGGTTCTTTGGGAAGCGCTTATTCCGGAAGCAATTACGGGGGAGGTTCGAGTTATTGATATTTTTTAGTTTAATTAATTTTAGTGTAGGTATTGTTTATCTGTAGGAGTATATCAGTATTCCACTGGAGCAAAGAGAAGATATGTTTCTATATACAGTTTTATATATAAAAAAAAAACTGTTATAATAGAGCATTCACGAATCCAATCATATTGCCACTATATTTCTATAAATAAATATGTACCGAAGACTTCAGCCTGCTGAAAGAAGATTTGTGGCAACACAATTGTCTTTCTTGATCATCATTCCATCTTTCGCTATGCCATGTCACCGAGCTCATACTTCTATATTATATCAACTGTCATGATAAATAAAGAGTATTTATATTTTTAAATTTCTGTGCACATTTGTATGTTCTACTTAGAAAGTGAAACCTAAGTGGGTGTTTCCATAATCAGCCCCTTATGGAGATGTAAGATTTTACCTTGTTCCTCATAAACTGGTCCATAAAATTGATGGAAATGCGTTGTATTTGAATATCAAATCAGCGCCTAGAGCCATATGATCATATCCTATGGCAAAAAAAACAACATGAAATTGGACCCACCATTCATTTAAATATGCGATGATAATGCCAAATTCATAATTGCTTTTACCATAGGGATTTAAGTAATAATACAGTGTTGCAATCTCCAAAAATTAAACGAATACATAAAGAAAACAATATGAGTGTTCCGATGTGTATAGTACATAGCTAGCTACGAACAGCACAGCACAATAAATATTCCTAAATGCAAATTTAATATCGCACTAATCGCACAGCTTGACAGATGTGCATAAATCAACTTCTGCACTTTTACAATTATACATCCCGGTGATCAAATAAAACATCATCCAACCACAAAATGTCGATAAATGTCGATAACTGGAGTCAATAACTGAGATAATTCAGAATTTGAAGCCCGTGATAGCCCATATGTCGAAAATTTTACATTTAAAAACCTGTAGCCTACTCTCAATGAAATTGAATTTGAAACTTGAAGAGACGCTTCAAGCGGAGAGCTCGGCCTTTCTGGTCGGCTGGAAATTTGAGAGGTTTAACAACTTTTTTGGTAGAAAAACAAACCATTTTCCTGCTAAAGCTCGGATGTTGGGTAATATTGCAGTCGCACCGAACGCGATCGCTCGGATTTGGTTGATATGCAATGGAGTCGGATACAGTTCTGATTGTAAATTGTAGAAACCAGCTCTTTTATTAAGACTGAATATGAATGGCGAACACTTACTTTTTAAGTTAGATTTTCCCGCTCCCCACTTCATGATTTGTAAGAAATCTTTGCGTTACAAGCACAGAAGAGACAATCACACGTCACCAAAGTTGGTTGATCAAACGAAAAAATTGCAAAAGTAATTTTAATGTAGTAGCCTTTCACGCTGTTCCAAAATGGGTGGGGAAAAATGTAGGTACGCACTTTAGATTTGGTTCAAAATAATAATTGCTCTCACTCACTGTATAGTAAAGCCGTGCATATATGCACATGTCGGAACGTTACATCACATGGTGTTAACGGCACAAATTTATCCCATGATAACTTTGTAATAATGAATGAAAATTGAAATGTAAGATCAAACGAACAATCGTTGTAATAAAATTTCAGATGTAGTAGACACAAACTGTCAATGTTTAGCAACAGGTGTGCCAGAGTGGTTAACACAGTTTTTATTGTTCATTCATCTCTGATTGACGTTGTAGATTTACACGCATTTGATTCGCAATGCTAGTTGGCTCAATTTATACGAACCCGATGTGTCTTTAGAAATATTTTCAATTGATTCGATTTCTAGCTCCCAATTATATAATGGTGGGATTTTCGATTTACACCTTGTCTAAAGTGTAGCATTTTTCTTTTTCAAATGAATGCATTTTGTTCAACGCTCGACTGAATCCAGACGTAATTTTATCCGTGATTCACAAAAATTAATATTTAGTCGTTATTATTATATTTCAGACAATGGGTCACTGAAGAGAAAGGGTTGGTAGTCATATTTGGGGGGGCAAAGAAAGCTGGAGTAATTTTCATATAAAAGTGTGGTGGAAATTTCAAAAATCATCAGCCTCTCGACAGCATTCGAGAGATACACATCTAGTGCAAACCCAGAGCAAGATGAAGTTATTCGTAAGTACCATCAGCATCCAAGTACAACATTGTTAACCTGCAATTCCAACGTAACAAAAGGAATTAAAGTAATTGCTTTCACACCAAGGCATTAAGGTTTTCGCTTCAAAGAGGTTTCAGACGCACTAGTCTCAATTCCCGTCCATTGTGCATTGCAATTGTGGAACCAATTGATAATAACCAAATGCAGAAAATGCATTATTCTGCAATAAAATTGCAATTGCATGACTGCAACTGCATATCGGAATTGAGATCAACATAAAAAGTTAATATAAAAATCGTAAGAAAAAAAATTATGAATGCCATACCGCACTTTAACAAAAGTGTCTATCATTTCAATTCCAAAAGCTCCAGAATCTCTATAATTTTCACCGTCTATTATCTGTTCTTTTCTCAGCAGATAATGACAGCCAATTTCCCCAACCACCTCACGTGAGCTCCCGACATCTCAGCAAGCTCTCAGCCTCTTCCTCTGACTTTCAGATCTGCTCGGCGCTCCTGCTCGCCACCCTTGCCTTCGCCGATGAAGCCAAGGAGGCCGGCAAAGAGAAGAGAGGAGTCATCCTGGGATACGGCGGCGGCGGTGGAGGTGGCGGCCACGGCGGCGGCGGGGGTGGAGGCCACGGAGGCGGCGGCGGGGGTGGAGGCCACGGAGGCGGACTCTCCTTCGGAGGAGGCGGCGGCGGCGGTCACGGAGGTGGTCTAAGCCTTGGGGGCGGCGGCGGAGGCGGTCATGGAGGCGGCGGTGGAGGATACGGAGGCGGTGCACTATCCTTCGGAGGCGGCGGTGGTCATGGAGGTGGTCTCAGCCTTGGGGGCGGCGGCGGCGGTGGCCATGGAGGAATCAGTCTTGGAGGCGGCGGAGGCGGTCACGGAGGTGGTCTGAGCTTTGGAGGCAGCGGAGGCGGTCATGGAGGGGGTCTGAGCCTTGGAGGCGGCGGGGGCGGCCACGGGGGCGGCGGCGGAGGACATGGAGGTGGAGGACTCTCATTCGGAAGCGGAGGTCACGGAGGTCTGGGCGGCGGAAGCTTCGGAGGCGGCCACGGAGGCGCCGGGGGCGGCGGTGGATTCGGAGGCGGCCACGGAGGCGGCGGGGGCGGCGGCGGCGGGCAACAAGTCGTCTACATCACCAAGGAAGTGAAAGTGCCGTATCCGGTAGCGCAGCCGTACCCAGTCGTGAAGAAAGTGCCGTACCCAGTGAAGGTGGCTGTGCCGTACGCGGTCGACCGACCCGTGCCGTATCCGGTTAAAGTGCCCGTCTTCATCAAGGTTCAGGGAGGCGGCGGGGGCGGCGGGGGCGGCGGTTATGGAAACGGAGGAGGTGGGGGCGGGGGCGGGTATGGAGGCGGAAATGGAGGTGGATATGGAGGAAGTTCGGGAGGCGGCGGCGGCGGCGGGTGGAAGGCGTCATCAGGAGGCAAATACTAATGAGATTGCTCCGGTTTGTTTTTTTGTGTTTTATAATGGCCTACGCTGTGATAGTTAGCACTGAATATTTTGTTATTTCAACTCAGTTTTACTTCACATCCGGGTTGTCTGCTTTAAATTTGTTATTTTCATAATATGCACCTCGTATAACTATCAGTTCTTTGTTAATTATTATAATATGTGCTTTTCTCTGTTATTATTGTTTTGAATCAATAAAGATTATTCTTTAAAAGGTAATAATACTGTTATAATTTACTGTCAAACGTTTTTAAGGTTGATCTTGAGCAACCAATTCCTTTTCCTCAAAAGTTTTTTTGCAGTCGAATCCGCTAATCTTATCGGCAAAAAGTCGAGACAGCGCGAGTACATATAATTGCAATCGGTAATCAATTACTGCGCTTGTCAGGATGATAATTAGCAGTAAAGTGATCAAAGGTTTGTGAAAGTCGTCACCACGCATCGCTGCCCACAAGAACAAGTCTTCGCCAAATTCGACGCCAACCGGGCCCAAAGCTCTAAACTCTACGCTCTAAAAGCTCTACAAGCTCTGAGCTCTAACCAAGCTCTACGCCCAACGCAGACAGAAAAACATTACCTGCAGCTTTGTGTGAAGTTGAAAGTATGACCCGTGCAAATATTACTGCAGAAAGGAAAGGTTCTTTCGCAACAAATTCCATCCCATCAGATGATAATCACATAGTTGGAATTAGATTCATTATTCATTGACAGATAGCGCATTTGCAATTACTTTCTGAGCTTCCTCCACTTCCGTGTCGGATAAAAAAAAATGTAAAAGAGTCTTACTCAAATTCTGTCCAGTAATTTAAAAAGTCTATGCTATATAGCCACGTATGGTCTAATTGACTTGGTTAGCAGTGGTCGTTAGTCTATCAAAGAGTACAAATACCAAAAAACGATCTCTTTTCATAAATTGCTTAAAAAGAGTTGGTACTTGAATAACATATTCATTTAAATAAAATAGTTGAATGTATTCAGTAGATCAGCATTTTAAAGGGGAGTTGCAAAATTTGCTTAAATACGGAAAGTTTAATTTGCACTTATAGAGAAAACATAAAATGTCTATAACAAATAGATTTTAATAACAAATATCAACAATAATATAAAAAATCACAACACATACACGAAACTGATACACAAAACAGAAACACAAACGACAGGGTGACATGGTATAATGAAATGAAATGATTTCACCTGAAGAAATGACAAATGAAACGATTGGTTATGCAATCAAGAGTAGCGAAAAAGCCATAGAAGATGATAAACGAAGTACAAAAATAATGGAGTGAAAATGATAACGGTACTTTGTGAAACAATGACTTATAAAATTTGGCAAATTAACAATGAATCAACCAGCTCCTAACTAATGCACTGCATTATTACCGAAGTAAGAGTAGCTACCCATATCAATCGCCTTCTCGATCGTAACAAATGTCTTGACATTGTTAGCTCCCGAATTTCCACTCTGATGCCCACCGACATTTCCCTCGCCATCCGCTTCCTTCTCCTCAACACTTCCTGCTCCATTATTGGATGCTGCAGCCTGCTGTACCGAGTATCCATCGACAGCCGCCGGCGCCCCAATCTGATACCCAGCATTCACTACTGCCGTCTTCCCGTAATTCGCGTACGCATCGCCAGCGCTCGTCGCGTACGCCCCCGAATTGTCACCACCATCATGACCCTCATTATAATTATCATTACCCGCCGACCCCTGATTCGTGTACCCTTCGTCGATAGCGCCAATCGCATTCTGTCCGCCACCCCCTTGCGAATAATCATCCCCGCCCGTCGCCTGTACCATCACATAGCCACCCTCTCCCTGATTGGCATTCGCGTAGGCGGGCGCATAACCCTGACCCGCGTTGTACCCCGAACTGATCCCGTTTTCAAATCCCTGACCCGAATGTTGTCCTTCGCCCCCGGTCGCTCCAGCATAGCCGGCGCTCCCTGTATTCAAGAAGACTGCTTGTGTAAGTCCTGGATGTCCTTGCGATTGCTGGGCGTACGCTGCAGAGTTGCCGCCATCGTATCCAGCGCCGTGGCCGGATGCTGCTGGTCCTGCGAATCCGACGAGCGCAGCGGCAGAGATGCCGTACGAAGAGCCATCGGCGCCGTGCGTGAATTGGGGCGCTGGGGCGGCTGCGGCAAAGCCAGCTCCGGAGGAACCGTATCCTGACGATGATCCGTCACCGCCATGAGCAAATCCAGACGACACGTCGCCTTGGTAGGCGTCGGAGCCGCCGTAGCCGCCGGAAGTCGAGCCGGCGTCGTAGCCTGAAGGTGCTGAGGAGGCTGCGTGCGACGAGCTGCTACTTCCGGTGTTGATGTAGACGGGGACTTTCTGTTCGTAAGGGACGGGGACTGGGTATGGCTTGGGGACGTGGACGACGACGTCGTTGCGTACGGGGTAGGGGACGGGGTATTTCACCCCGACGGTCTTCACGATGCGGATGGTGCGTGCGGGCACGTGGTGGCCGAACGTGCGGGTCAGGTGGAGGGATTGGGGACGGTCGTTGGGGAGGGTGATGATCTGGGGCTCGTGGGGTCCGGGTTGGCCTATGCCTCGGGGGAGTCGGTGGCCGGATGTGGTGAGTGCTAAGGATGCTACGATCAGGAAAGAGTACTCCTGGAAGAAAATCAATTTGAAATTTAGAGTGTTGCGAAGGATTTCAGCCCTTAAATTTCAATTTTCAGGCCATCGTTTTACATGGTTTGGTTGTGCTTCGTTAGAAGTGTCATGACTTAGTCTGGATGATGGACATATGGCTTTAGTTTAGTTATGATAAATGATAGTGGACTCAGTCACGAATCACAAGTTTATATTTAAATTCAATCAGTCATATTTTCGTCTTGAACATGATTTCCGTGTTTTTACTCTCAAGCCATTAAATTTTTAAAGAGTACGGTGTCTTTTATTCTTGTCAAATAGGAAGACACAACTATATTTTAAAAAAAGCAACATTTATTTATGCCTTATCAAGTGTCGTCACTTTTCTAGCAGAGAGAAGTCTTTTCTAGCAGAGAGGAGCATCCTTCGGCCTACTTTTCAAAGAACCAATTTGTTCAGCAATTATGACAATTCTGGTTTCATACTGTCCAGATTACCTACACTCTAACAAAGCGACGTCTGAAAATTACAATCGCCAGTCGTCTCTACGACTATAGACTCACCATCAAAATCCCCATGTTGCTAAAATCACGCGAAAACTTTCACCCCAAACACACCGCTGCAAGGCTCCCGAGAGAATAACTAAATGATCATCTCCGCTCGTCTTTATATAAATTATTTCCGAGGTGGAGACCTTTCCTTTCGGACGCTGCATCAGTAACAGTCTTGCAGGCTGCAGCATTGGAGAAAAAACTTGCTCGCTATGTTTGAGCTCTGTAAGTCTAACTTTCTCAGAGCGTAACAGCCAGGGCATCTCTGCTGTGTAAGGAATTGACGCTCGCTTAATCATGAAAGCAGTATCTCATTGTTTGGCTGGACATTATTCGAGCATTTCAACGGGGAAAAAATTGGAGTGTGGAACCAACAAGGTTTTGCATAATTTATTCAAACTGCCAACATTGACAGAGAAACGATCGTGCGGATCGTTAATAACGAAGAGAATATTGATTGAGAAAAGTCAACGAATTGATTGAATAAAAGAAGCTAACAGGAGAGTCCGTGCGCTATGTTTTGACGTATTTTTGTGAGAAGAGCGGGTGTTCATAAGTACACAGTGTAGCAGCTTTTCAAGTTTACGGATTAACGTTTGGGCTATATAATAGCTGCTATCATAATTAATTTTTTTATCAGTCAGAAATAATTTAATAAGGAAATAAAACACTACCAATCTAAATTTTTTGCACGGATGTCAACCAATTGGAAAGTTATCGTACCAATAATAAGAGTAATTAACATTAGTGGGTAGTCAAGCTGTTAATTGTATGATCAAATTTAGAACACCAGCCAAACGATATGAACCAAGACCCTCACGCCTTCAAACTTTGATAAATAGTATTTTCTATCGGTATTTTTGTCTTTGGAGAAAATACCTCCTTACGATGGAGAAAAACAAAGGTAATTCGATTAGAAGCGTGATAATCTTGACAAAGAAACCGAACGCTTCACTGCCAAAATAAATCAACATGCAAAAATGTGAAGGAGTAAAAGAATTGATGCATGCAGTTTTTTCAATGAATTGACAAATAGTTTTGCGATTTCGTGGTTGAATCGGGGAAAGCTATTGACAATGACTGCAGCTTGATGGTCACCTTTCTCTGGGTCTAGTATCAAACAGCACGTCGTTTTAACCTTAATTGTTACGAGCCTGGTTACATCGTTACATCTATACACGTAACTTGAGCTGAGTACACTGTCACTGTCACTTTGTCTTTGTCACAACTATACAGTAAATCGTCTCTAAAAGTATTTAACTAGATATTTATAAGTGACAATTTTTTTCCTCCAATTTTGACCTCTTAACTGTTCCACCATTTATTTTTAAATGTATGTAAAGCCCTTTTTATAGTTTACCGGCTACCTACTTGTTTAAAATTGCTTCTAATATCGTAAGCGTCGTCATTGCATATGTGCTGAATGTCAATATGAAAGCTCAAAAGAATATTCTGCGATTTAATAATGCTTACGCTCAGCATGCCCTCCGGAGGTCTCTGTGGCGCCCAAAAAAAAAAAAAAAATAAGGATTGAAATAGGGAAAAATTCCAACCCTAACTGGGTACAGTCAGCTTTTAAGCCCGGTTTTCGAACTGGCGCAATCCGATCAAATTTCGCGACTTTCTTGTGAATCAAGTGCCAAAAAAGACTCGAAATAAAACAAAGTAAAAATTTTTGATCCAATTATATGTAGATATTAAATAGGTATCTAGGAAATTCTGAGTGAAATGTTGCTGACATATTGAGTCTATCAATCAGCTGGAACTAATAGCCATGTACTCAATGTATCATGCCTGCAAATCCGGTAATTTAATCATGTGACCGTGAATTGTGAGTTCTGTCAAAACAGACACATTTGCATATCACCTATTCCTGTATCACAATCAGATGACATGAGTGGTGTTTTATTACGACTGTCATTCACTCCGTACATGGTGTAATTCTAAAATGAAATGCATACTTCTGGTCAACGAATGCTTGCAATGAAATTTATTCTGCCGGAATCATATCGTAACAACGAAACAATCAAACTGATCTGCAGATATCTTACTGCTCTATTTCTGTCGAAAGAATAGCTTCTTTTGTTCATTGTTGTATTATCCGATGGTTTTTTGGTTGTGATAGGTAATCCGACAAACTGTTTCCTTTATCAGCGAGTTGACAAAGGAGCTAATGTGAATTAAATTGCTAAGACATGATAAAAAATTTGGATACATATATGAGATACAAATATCTTATTACTATCTGGTCAGTTTTTATTAACAATCGGAACTTTTCTGCCAAGATCAACTGTAAAATATAATTAGATAACGCGCATTGCGGAAGTCTTACGATTATTTTTCCATCCGTAGATAATAATTACAAAATCGCAGACGTGCAATGGCGAGATGGAGACCAACGAAAACCAGTGAAAGTACCTGAAACTTTGAGACACAATAAAGCTAATTGCGAAGACAGACGCATGATGCCCGAGATAGTAATTACAACAAATGTTACACCAAATATGGACAGAACTACGATGCAATATCTTATCAATACATCACATCAGCGAGCGTATCACACGAATCGATAGTTTTTTTCGCAATCATAACCGAATCGTTCACAAACTTCTCGACGAAACGTTTGCCAAATTAAAATTTCACATTTTCTTGGCGTCCGTTTCGAAAAAATCCACCAGCGACCTCAACAAAGTCGTGAGATCATTTCATTAGTACGTGTAATTACGTTTTGAAATAATAATGTTTGCAAGTGCAGCGGCTATCAACGGCGCAGCCATTCATTAGACACGATTCATTTTCTCGGCCATCCGTGTAACGAGGGTGGTGTAGGAAGTGGCTGGGAGAAAGGGGTAGGCTTTGTTTTCCTATAAAACCTGGAACTTTGTTTTCATTCGTCACACTTCAGTGGAAATTCAGTGAGCAACAGAGTGAATCCGTGAACATTGCGATCAAGATGAAGTACTTCTGTGTAAGTCATAGTCAGCATCAAAAGTCACAGATGAAAGGTTTCCTTGTTTTACGGATGATGAGTAAATTCAGAGGAGTTTTTGATTGAATGATAATTGATAAGCTAATTTTGTCCAAATTAAGAACGTATTGTCTAAATCTGTCGCCATTAGTTGTATTTTCGCTGCCAGATTACAAGGACTGATAAAATTTTCATTTTCAAACCTAATTTTTAAATTGACCAGTTACCATAAGAAAATACGGGTTGTGAATATCTTTTCATAATTCTAACCCTGTTTTCTATCTTTTCCAGGCGCGAATTGTCGTTCTCACGCTCTTACTGGGTGTTGCATTTTCTTCTGAAGATGAGAAAAGCGTGGAAAAGAAAAGCGTGGACAAGCGAGGAGCCCTCGGTCTTGGTAACGCACTCGGGCACGGGTAAGATAATTCTCGATGGCTCCGTCATTATTCTATAAGTGATGGGGAAATCTCAAGTCCAAGCTATGTAATGCAGTGCAATGTAAGCATTAGCTTCATAAAGATAAAATACACTGATAAAGTCATTTGGATTTGCATTTTTTCAGAGATTTTCCAATTTGACTTAACGTTGGTCATTACCCATTTGCATCGCTGAGAACACTAAACATTCCTTGCTTCTGAGATGTAAATAAGTTAAGAATAGGTGCGTATAGAAATGGACCTGTTATGCACAATGCGTATAAAGAATCATCAAAATTTACCAAAAGATGGTTTTTTATAATGGCCAAAGAGCGCAAATCATTTTAATTTTGAAAGCCACTATCGGCATATCCCAAACCAATTTCAAAAGAAACTGCTATCATAACATTCATGAGACTATTTTAACTACAGAACAATTCAAAATTTATCTTAAATTTGAGGAGAGGGTCGCATTCACCTTTGCATTTCACGACATTGCGACGAACGAATCCGCGCATTGACATCACTCTGCAACAAGGATTCTCAAGATCGCAGCTCCCAACCTGTACCCTCTGCCCCCAGCTTCGGGGCAAGCGGCTCGTCTTCGGGCTTCGGCGCCCCCAGTCTGAGTCCCGCCTCCTACTCGGGATTCACCCCCGCGCTTGGCGCCCCCGCGGGCTGGGCCAGCATCCGCACCCCCTTCGCCGCAGACCCGTCGGGGTACGCGCAGGGTTCCGGCGCGGGACCCCACGGCCCCCCGGGGTACAACTACGCGTCCGCTGGGGCGCACGGGGGGCCCTGGAACCAGTTCCCTGATGGTGAGTCAACAGTTTTTTTTTGTTGTATTTCACACTAGTATCAGAAGCAAAGGATAACACATATTTAAAATAAAATAAATGAAATAGTACCCACTTAAAGCCATGGCATTGCGTGTGGGTAAGGAAATTAGAATAATTTAAAAAACACAAACATCAAACAAGATTGGGACGTGTGCAGAAATAGCCACAAGTAGAACTGTGCTAATGATGCCACTGAATTGATACTTTAAGGCAAGCGTCAAAGATCTCGTATAAAGTGAGGACTGAAGTGATTCCTGGTTTTATTTTTTTTGTTTTGTTTCCCTTACTCAAAGTCAGTGAACATTTCTCGGCATATTCTGAATCTTACAGCATGGCATATAACACGGCCGGACTATAAGAATTCATATGCATTATTAGGAAATTAGGAATTTGATGTGCATTAGGGAGTAGCCGTGAGGCATATTTGACCAATCGTAACGACGGTCAGAAAATAATACAGAAATAATGTGGCTTCGTAATCACGTAGCAATCGCTTAGACGAGCGGATTATCAAATTAAATACACGTTTTTGTACTCCATTCTTCGCAGTATTATCGCGTTGGTCAAGTCAAGTCGCCGCTAGCTCTGGCTACAAATGTTCTTAAATCGCATGCATTACTTTCGTCTGCCACTTTCGACTTACTATGAGCCTCCAAGTTCGGACAAAAACAACATGAAGCACTTTAAATGACCCCTATAACATCGATCACTTTCAGTTTTCAACACGACACACAACCAAACTCTTCCAAAACGCCGAAAAACCACCAATCCCCATGCTTATGTTTCATGCCACATATTCGCAAGGGCGAAATCAGGCGACATTCTGCTGGTGGCGAAACTAGTGGCGAAGTTATAAAGCCCGATTACTTGGTCATTACTGGATTAGTGATTAGTGATTAGTGATTAAGGATTAAGGTTTATAACAGTACGCTGCGATTCACATCCTGGTTCCTTAGTCCATGCGACTTATTTCCAAAACAACAATTGCGGCTGAAGTTGCTGTCAATTTGCTGTCATGTATCAGTAAGCAGGATACTTTGTATTTGGATACTTTTTGATGTTGAAATCAGAAATAGGCATTTTTTTAAACTTCTGATTGGTAAGCGATAAGCAGTTAAGGGCTAGAAATGATATAATTTATTTAATTTCTTAATTTACGACTGTTACTAATTCCGTTCTTAATCCTTGAGACAGATGTTGAACGCTAACAATGAAAACGTATCTCCCATTTCTGTAAAACCTTATGACTTATCAATTATCCTTAATCCTTATGACCAACTGCCACCTGAGAAGATACTCTTTTATGGTATGTGATCTATCAGATAACATGAGATTGATCATCAGTGGCAGCAAAGCACCCAAAATATTTCGTAATATGACCTAAGTAACGTAATTTTAAATAGTACCTAGATGGCTGGGGTGCTTTTTTTATCCACCCTCGCCACCTAGACAGCGCTGACGATTCTGTCACCAGCTCAACAATACTATTTCGGCCGAGTTTCCTACACTGTGAGTGTAACAGAACAGTTTGATATTTGATTTCATCTCATGTCATCATGCACCCCCAGGAGCATTCGGCTTGGGACCTGCCGTGCTCAACAAGCGGACATCCCTCGCTGCCGGCTTGGCTCACCCTGACATCGGGGCAGCCACCGCCGCTGCGCATGACAGATACGCAGCCAGCGCGTCCAACTCTGCGTACGGAGCGGGCAACGGGCCCTGGGCCGTCGCAGCGCCCTGGGCAGGCGCTGGGCCCTGGTCAAGTGCCGGCTGGTCCAGTGCTGGGCTGGGCTACCCCAACGGGATCAGCAAGTACGGGGGAGCGTGCCGGTGCTAGGCTCCGCTTGTGTGTTTGTATTGTTTTTTTGTTGTTGTTTGGAGATGTGTTGATGATCAAATTGATCAGCCTCGACGATAATGTTTTGTGTTGACATCAAGAAATTTATTGGAAATGGGTGTGAAATTGGCGTTTTTTCGGGAGGGGGTTGACAGTGACATGTTGTTTAAATTGTCAGCTGATATAAAGTGGATTTAAGGAAAAATATTTCTGAGTTGTATTCAATGAAAAACGATAATAAAAGTTGTGGTTTACTACGAATTAGTAAGATCGTTATTATTAGAAGCGAAATTTTCGTACCCAGATCTTTCACTATTGGAAAGATCGACACTAATCAGATCGTTCTCCTGTAAACTGCTTTATTCAGACCAGCGGATTCAAACCACGATAACTTTGAATTGATTTGTTAAAGTGTATACCTATACCTATGGTGTGTAATGGCTTCCGATACAATTTCTGCAATTAATCCCTCACAACCTGCAATTTAACTTCATCTCAACCGATTACCAGCGAAAGACAACAAACTCTTCCCTAATCCGATCCGATCGCTGCTCGCACAGTGTAAATCCAATCAAAACAGAAAAATCACGAGCCCAGTCATTCCACTTTACACTCGTCCTTTCGCCGGTCTTCGCTGCACTCACGAGTCACGAGTCATGGACGCCGATTGTGGACGCCCCGGCGTCGAACTTGCTCGAGCAACGAACAAGTGCACGTCGTCGAAGAGAGAGGTGCTTGCCATCACAAGCCAGGGGTCACAGGAGGCTGCCGCGGTGACGCGAGACAAGTGTACAAGATGAAAGGTGAACGCTGGACGCTGATCATAGGGTGTGGTGCTAGCGAGGGCAAGATATCGCACGGAGCACGGCGAAAGCATTGGATAGAGTAGGTGTTGGTCACGCTATATGGAACTTTAGATGGTGGCCATTAGAAATAGGAACAATGCAGTGCGGAGCGGACGGCTCAGAATACGGAAATGGTAACAATTTGTTGGGATATTGTATTAAAAATTACCGTTAGTACTTTTTCAGAAAATTAATACACATAACTGTGCTGGCAAGTGTAAGCTATCGACAGAGCAAGGCGAAAGCATGCGTGGTAGAAGAGTAGACAGTCGAAATAGTCGAATGATCAATAGGTCTACGAACGATGTCGTTTGACACTGACATCCTACAAATATCAAAATTCTACAGTTTTGTCTACAGAGCCGCTCGACAAGGGGTGAGGGTTGAAATGCGAGCTTCGAGTGGTGCGAAACGGATGGCTCTTTACAGGGAAATATCAATTTGTTGGAAACTGGTGGAGAAAAGGGATTTTTCTCACCATTCCTATTTTCCTGACTAATTGTTTATAAAATCATCAAATCAATCGTCAAAGCCCAAAGCCCAATCTGTGAGGTGACTTCAATTGATCGAGATACTAAATTATTGTTAAACCACGAAATAATTTCATATATAAGTCGTTTAGACCACGTGATTTTGGTCAGTCTTGCATCATAAGAAGGGATTTTGAGAATAAAGAACCTTATTCAAGTGGATCGAGTCGAATTGGAAGGGGAAAGTCAGACTTTGAGCGACATGCACTGTAGATGATGCAGCGAAGATATAAAGTGAGCGCGAACTGCATTCGAGAAAGTGATTTCTTGTTGGTCTGCATTATCAATCAAATTCGACCGGAATAGGACGAAAGCGATCAATACAGTGCATTTAACTATATGTAGTTTTTTAATTATTGTACACTATTATATACCTACTTGGTCCTACATTACAGCATTTTAAAAAGGTATAATTATATTCAAATTTCCATCTCATGAGGATACCCAGAAATAAAAATAATTTATGGTCCGTAATTTGGAGACAATTAGTCGTCATATTTTTCGATGTAGAAACTTCTCACCACCAAAAAAAAGTAAGATGTCACAGCTGAAAATAAAATGAAAATCTCTATTAATTCGAGACGAATTGCATTCATTCAAGGATGATTCAATAAAGCCATTTGTGAGTAGGAGGACGCACAAAGCGAATAATCTTTTGCTATCAACCTGTAATCTCACCTGCATGGACCACTCCGTATACAAGAATACAAATCCCTAGACCAACCAATGGCGTTAACAAATATATGATCGACAGGAGCAAGTAGAAGATGAAATCAATCGGAATCAGCCACACGTGTGATTTCAACCACGCGTTTACGAAGATACACCAATCCTAAAGATGAAGAAGAAAACAATTTATTCAATTGCAACTAATGCAATTGAATGTAAATGATTGACGGTGCGATCAATATGACGAGTGGTAGGTACCTGTCTTGTTCCGATAAACAAAGAAAGCCCAAGACAAAACTCGGCGAAACTGACGAGAACAATGATGAAACTGATCCCTTCCACACCTTCAAAATAAGCAAAGGATACACTGACGACTCTTTGGCAAAGGTTAACACAATACTCATTTGGCTCAATAATTCGCTTTGCTGACTTACCGTGAAGATATACTTTGTTATCTGTGATTTCTGGCGTCATTTCGGATATCTTTTCCTCAAGCCACGAATAAACAATCACTCTCAAAATAGCTGCTACCTAAGACGCAGAAATATCACATTGGAAATCGATTTTAGCTTTAAATGAATACCATTTTTTGTACCAAATTAAATGTTAGGGTTTAAGTTGTATTTTAAATAAACAGAATCGATTCCTTTGGATATCCATCTCGAATCTGAAATGCTCACCGTTGAAATAATTCCTATGATGTACGATCCTCGTTGTAGGCAGATGCCACAAAGAAATTTCTTGACCATCACCATGCTTATTACTGATCTTATTAAGTTTTCGAAACCACAACGTTTCTTATTGAATCACCTTAGAATCCAAATCGGTTCTAACAGCAATGCGAATGACACAAGACTGACGAAGCACCCTGTTCACAGACACATACCGATACTGTCAGATTCGAAAAGATCCAATGTTGACAGACAAAAAAACGAGAGGCAAATAAAAGATAACGCACAGATCGAAGGGAAGCTGTCCCGAAATTTTGTAGACACCACAGCGAACAATTTGTGATGTGACTTCGAATCGAACACTTCTAAAAGGTAACGCATCACCACCTGCTGAAGACTCCGTTTCATGTGTTTATTGTGGTTAATACGCAACGAAGCATTGTAAATTATCTTAGAGAATCTAAGCTATGAATTAATCGTCTCACAACTGCAATCGGATAAACCATGGCTAGCTGCTCCTTCCGAAGCCACGTCCCCTCAAGTTCTTATCAGGACGCCCCTAGAAGCTTGCTAACAAACGAACATCCCTTCACGCAGGGGTGGTCCACCTTACATCGAAGCAGCCAGCGTCGCTGCTCACGAAAGCTACGCAGTCATCGAGATGCTGACTCCGCGCTCGCAACTGGCTTCTGTACCAATCAAAATTGACAGGAATTTTATAGTAGGAGCTATCTAAAGCTCATCTTGTTTGTAAATTATGTGTACTTGCGAATATTATCAATCGCATTTTGTAAATAAACTACTGGTCAAGCTCATGAGGTTAGATGAAAATAATTTATATTTTAATGAAAAAAAAATGCGAAAACATCGTGTCTATGACCTTGATCAATTCTTTAGGGGTAGGTTGAAAATCCAAGGTCACGGTGGTGACTTCTCACCACCACAAAAAAGTACCCAGTCACAGCTGAAAATGAAATTTAAGTTTCTATTAATTCGAGTCAAATTTAGGTAATTCAAGTAGTAGGTACGCCCAAATGCGAAGAATCTTATGCAAATTAGCATTTTTTTGCACATCCTATGAAGTTCTCACCTGCATGGACCACACCGTACACAAGAATACCAATCCCTGCACTAGGCATTGGGGCGATGAAGTAAATGAGCGACAGGAGCAAGTAACAGATGAAATCTATCAGAATCAACAACTTGTGTGATATTATCCACACGTTAATGTAGCCAGACCGATTCTGAAGAAAAGGAAAGTAACATTTTTTTAAACCTCTGCGAATGAATATCATTTGATTGGCGTTGAAGAGATAAACGAAAATCAGTTACCCTTTTTGTTCCAAAAACCAAACAGAGTCCGAGAAAAAACTCCACGAAACTGACGATGGCGATAACGATAAGCATTCCTTGGACACCTTGAAATATGCAAAGGAGGTAGTGACACTTGGGCACCATTAGATTGCACAATACTGTGTTTTGATTCGTCATGGCACATGGCACATGGGGCCATGACAGCCTCGCAGAATGTAGACTAACCGTATAGATATGCTTTGTTCACCATGATTTCTGGCGTGACTAGATTTATCTCGTCAGCCAGCACAGAATAAGCAATCACCCTCAAAATAGCGGCTACCTAAAAGACAGAAATATCCACATCGTTTTTAGATTAATTTTCAAGTAAATATATTTTAAAATTCACTTGCTTTCAAATTCGTACGGCTCTAGCATGGGTTAAGGGAATTGTAGAGAAAATGAAAAGCACGCATTTATATTTTCATTGGTTTTATCTCGAATGCTCACCGTAGAAATCAATCCGATGAAGTACGATCCGCTTTTTAGGGGGATGCAACCCAGGAATGTATCAAACGCCAACATGGTTTTCTCGATTTTCTTCAAATTTATCGGTTAGTTTCAAAGTCTGTGCGTTTCTTATAGAATCACTATAGAATCCGAAAAGGTTGATGCTATCAACAATGCGAATGACACAAGACTAACGATTGACGATACATTTTGCTCACTAAGGTCATTTCGATAACGGTTGAATACACGCAGATGAAATGTTATCAGAAAATAATAATTAGTGATAAAGAAAAGATAGCGAATAGATTGCAGGGAAGGTGCACCAGGATTTTGCGGAAACAACACTTCTGATAAGATTATAAAGGTAACCTGCCGATGACTCCGTTTAATATTTTTAGGATTTGGTTAATTCTCACGAGACACGGTTGATAGTCGTGCTAAACGTTGAAATAAATCAGAGTCCAATCATCAGTTGTGTCAAGTACTTTCGTTTTTAGATGAGAATAGTTATAATCCCGCTGGAAATTTGCTGTTGCATGAAGGGAACGTGGTTTTTTGTAAAAATTACTTTCAGACGTTATGAGAATGTGTTAGACCAGACTTATGCAAAAAAATACCGAATAAAGGTAGAAAAAGCAGCATACAAATTGAGTTTTGCCGAATACACTTTATAGTCCAGTGCCACAGAGCCAGCTGTGAATACAGTGCCAGTTGCCACCAATAAGTTATAGTTGATATACAAATTTACAAATTCTTAAACAAGTTTATTTAAAGAATACTTATAAGAAACAGAATGGAAGAAAAATCACAGTTGTCGATGCACAAATCTAAATCATTCGAGAAAATTCGCCGTGCGAGGGTGCATCTGTCCTGGAGTAACGAATCTCTCCTTGGTCCATGGTCATGTAGTGTGAATGGACCACCAAGATCGAGTACACTGTCACCACTGCAAGGAAACCGACCGAGCAAACACTTTACTATTTTCATTTTCAATTCAGTTTATTATTACCAGCCTGGTAATAGTTGTTAACAGATTAAATTGCATTCTTCCTGAGAAGCTGTCCCACAAGCGGAAGACGACTAGGGATAGACCATCTTTGTGTTCTAGCCAGATAAGCCCAAGCTGGATTTCAATCATCAACCATACGTGGATTTAAACAAGTTGGAGCCTTTGGTAAGATTTTTCTAGGAGAAATACCATCAGTATCTCATTGTGATTGAAAAGATTGAGACATCATGACTTCCTCATACAAATTTCTAACACTTAAATCAATATAATGCGAAAATAATTTCAGTAAGTTTGGCGGTAGATATTGGGCAGAGAAGGTGAGATAGTTCTGAGATGGGACCCTGGTGTGCATTTAGATATCATGGATCACATCCCCCAGCCAACCTCTGAGGGCGATATGATCCCACCTAACTCTTTCGTACCGAGATTGGTGATGGTTCCGATCATCGAGAAGACAAGACCTGTGGATCCTGACGAGGTGATGCTGTAGTAGAGGATGGCGTTGTATAAATCAGCGGCTAGGTTCGCCACTATCATCACAACGTAGAACTTCAGCCATAAGTTAACAAGACGCGGCTTGTCCTGAGAAGTTCATATTTACCATTAGTTTTCAGGGTGGAAATTCTCATTGATGAGAGTAAAGTTTTAGCCAAACTGTCTTATCGAATATTATCATCATATTAAAAAATCAACCCAGCGTCATTTTGGCATGTGAGCTAAGTGATTATTTAAATAACAAAATATAAACTCAGTCCAGGAGGGCGATTGTGTAAAATTTATATGGATCCATATAAATTTTAAGGACCATTATCTCGGTTATAAGGATCTATAAAAAAAAGAGCGATTGCGTAAAATTTTATGGATCCATACACCTTGCTTCCTGTCCACAAAGCTATGTACTCTGAAATAGGTGTCCAGTTTGATATCTAAATCTACCAAATCCAAAATAAAAGCTTGGCACCAAAACCAAACAACTAATCAATTAAATTAGCGAGCATAGACCATGAAATTAACCATAGTGAAGCCCACTGTTATTAGACAAAAGGGTGGAAATCTGACGTATTATAACAAAATCTCGGTAGACTTTGTTGAATATAGACGGTAACAGACTAGCCAGCGAAATTCCCTCGCGTGAATTGCGGGATGCGGAGATTACAAGAACGACAAGATGATAACAGAGGCAACCTTGACACAGTGAAATTTTAACTGACGATTGTTCTGTTTTGCATGTCAGTGTTATTTACATACCTGCAACGTTCCGAAAAGTAGCAGTAAATTTATTATGAGCTGCACAACACTCAGTGTTCCTAAGAAAATCAGCAGATGCCTCAGAACTGAAATATGCGTAAGGAAAATTAATTAGGTGGTCGTTGGAAATTGGACGGTAAAAAGTAATGCCAAGCTGCCACTCACTTGGTTCGAAGGAGGGTACGCGTTGGTTATTTAGATTGTCGTATGATTTTGGATCATTGATTAATTTTGAGTAGTCTGAATTGTAGAAATATGTGAAAAGAACGAAAGAAATAGCTGCGTTCAGCTGAAAAATTGAAAGAAACAAACTAAAATTAGTGACATTTGAAAGGAAACAAAATGCTTATCTATTCTAACCTAAAAAATTATAATAAATTCCAATGTTGTTCCCATTTAAAAAGACAGATAATGACAATATTAGTACTAATAATAACGTTAAAAACCGCAATAAAAGTGCGAAATGGTACTCACAGCAAGCGATGTACCTATAATCAGCGTTCCAGTTCTTAGCGAGCAACCGCAGCAAAACGTTCTTAGCGGACTGTCCATTTCTCATGTTTTCACCTGATTTGGAAGTTTGACAGCAATGATTACCAAAACAGTCGTCACTCATGTGTCCATAGTTAGTCATTGTTGGAGGGGGTAAACCCTAATCTCTCCACGTCGGGACTGATAGTCAAAGGCGTGCGCAGGGGGGAGGGGGGCGAGCGGGGGCCTAGTACCCACCTCAACCCACTTAATGAATCTACGACGATCCCTTTGTCCAATAGTACATATAATTATTTAACAATAAAATTTCTATTTCGAGCCTTGACAGGCCTCATAGCCCAATTTTTAAGCCGAAAATGCATTAAAAATTAAAAATGCGCACACCACCTCGACTCTTGCATAATAAAGATTTTCATCAAAATGAAAAAAAACTGCTTTTTCTCGAATTTCTTGATTTAAACGAGACGGTTGGGTTCATTTTTGTCAGCAGATTGTGTGATACATTGAATCATAGTTATAATGGTTATAGTGGTTATGGTAATGGTCTTGGTGATTCTGTGGCACATTTCAATCAAGGAAAAGAATTGGTAGTGCTTCATGTTTTGCTCTTATCCCGTTCACGTGAAAACGCATGAATATTACCAAAAAAAATCGATCGTTTTCGTCCGATGTTTTCATTTCATGTTATTAAGTTTTTACGAAATTTTTCAGTTTTCCCAAAACACGTTTTGCACTCTAGAGGCCAAGCATTTAAATATAATTTGACGAAACTTTCTAGCTATGTTGACCCTAACGATCAATGGTTGTGTACGAATTTCATTGCTGTATGTTTGGCAATCTTCTTGAAAATGGCACTTTCATGACGCTTTTTTTTTTAGCGATTTTGCAGTTTTTTGCAACTTAATCTACTATATCTTCAAACTGATGTTGACAAATTTTACTGTGTGCGTTAAACATATTAAAATGAAGAAACTGTGTGATTTTAAAGCAAATTAATTGACCCATTTTTTCGTTTTAAAATATTCATATAATTTGACGACGACTAAATCATGATATTTCCAGGTCAAAGCAAATAGACTAGGCTATGCGAACACTCATATAATCGCGTGACTTTTTTTGCAATAAGTGTAATCGAAGATTTCGCTTCACTCGCTTCACTCGCTTTGCTCATCAATTAAGCAGTTGTGTGGCAGTTGTAACCATTCTGTCGATTTTGAATCTTAATGAAATCTTCGCGGTTTCATAACAATTCCTCTGAAAAATCTTCGAGACACCAACTGAAAGGTTGGCCCGAATTTACAGCAGAGCGACCGAAATTCCGTGTGTCTCGCATCCACCACCAACCGACACCGACGATACCACCAACATACAACAAAAAGATGCGAGGAATCAACGCGGAATTGAGACCACTCATCTTTCTCTCGCCATGTGCTTTTCCTTACAGTATGTACAGTATGTCAAATTGGAGGGTGGAACCCCACCAAGACGGTACTTCAAAAGTCGAGCGGGAGGGGTATTGGTGGATTTTTTTGTCAGAACGCAAATTAGTGATCTGATAAGGATGTTTGGTCGATTAATTAACAATCAGCATACTCTGTCGACCAATTGGTTATACCTGGTTGGAGTAGTACAGTGTATAATTTCGGTGTACGTAAGTCGGTAACAGGACTATTACCATCCCCATTACAATTAGCACCCCCCCCCCCCCCCCCCCCCCCCCATAAGGTAAACATGTTGGCCCCCACCCTAATTTGAGACCGTGCGCACGCCTATGCTGATAGTTTTAGGTGTAATGATAGACAGTTGTAAGGTTAGATAGCTAGGCAATATGTGTGTTTCTACGTATGGCATATAAAGGTATTAGTAGTTTTATGCAAATGGCCGATGCATTACGGTGTCATGACTTATAAGTCGTGTGTTATAAAAGACGGCAAAATGCAGGCCAGAAACTCTTTAACAGGGAACAACAATGGGAACAACATATCCTATTGTTGTATTGTGTCACATTTCGGCATCTCATATTGCAAAAATGGTAATAAAATACTTTAAGCACTGTTTTTCAGCTTCTCTCGCGGGAAAGTTATGATTTACAGGATATACTTTTTGTAAAACCGCAAATGAGTTCCCATTTTCATCTTCACTATTGAACTTGAAGTATAACTACACCATTTTGCGGTTTAACTATTTTAAATTCATTGAATTACCTTGACCTTTGTCGATTAAGCATATCACAAATATAGAAATTTGTGCAGTTTACTTTGGTGTTGTGGTTGTCAGATTGATAAATCAGTTGCCGGGAAATATCATGGCACTATTTACTTAAATTGATTGCATTAGCAGTTTTGATCAGGTTATGCTATATTTGGGTGAGCGGGATCACTTGTTATCGTAAGGAGTCGTTTTATTTCATAAAAGATATCGACGTGGTTAAAATTTTAAGGATCTGTAAGGATCTGTCGACTCCTGTCACAAAAATCCAGGCTGTTTTAAAATAATTATTGTTATTTTCTAGTTATTTTTATATACATTTTAATATGGTAGTACTATTAATGTTTTCCATTCAAAAAAATTATGTTGTCGAGAACTGGATGATTTCTCGCCAGCTGGCACGGATTAACAAAAAATAAACATATCGTGATTCTGATCTTCTTGTCAAAACAAACACCTATGTGAATGTCAATCACTTTATTTTACACAAAATCTACACATCAAACGCGGTGAATAAAACGCAATGTAACTCATTCACAACACAGTAAACGCTTGTGTAAAGCCAAACCATTCATCAGATGGGAATCTTGAACGAAGTGTTACTCTCGCGAGGGATGTCGAAGTCGTTGGCAAACGTCTTGAATTCGTTGGTTGACATGGAGTTTCGGTGGTAGCTGACCACGCTGACGAAGTAGAAACCAGCGCCTGCAAATTGCCAACGCTATCAAGCTTGTCAACACTGTTACGTAGGAAAAGTCACGACGATTTTTTGTCCGCTTTTCTTCACCGCTTTTCTTTCAGTGTGCCAGTCAGCGAGGACGAAAATGCTTTCTCAATTTAGCGCGCCAAAGTATCTTTTCAAAAACATCCCGAGTTCGTAACTCTATAATATAAGATTGTGTCATTTCATAATTTTCGCACGTTCAAATTCATAAGGAAACTGATATCGAACTGGGGTGTATTGAATGCTTTACACTAAGCTATCTAGATGTTTCTCAGATTTTATCGTCGCCAGAAACTCTAGAAAAAAAACAGCTAAAAAATAATTGTATGTTTTTCTAGCTTTTCTACACTAACAATAGTGTAATTTGTGGTTTAGTCTGAAGAATAGTTTTGATGAAAGAACTCTTGATTTCGTTGACAATATTAACGAAAAATTAGAAATAATAACAATTTTTTTTTTGTGAGTTTTTCTAGAATTTCAGTCTAAGCGAGAGTTCTGTTAATCCGAAGATTTCTTCTCAGACGAAGAAGAAACCACCTATAATTTCACACACAGTTGGTCAACTCAACAACTCAACAACTGCTGGTAAGTTTGTACATAGAGTTAGAAGCCTTACAACTCCACGGTTTGGGCGCAGTTTACTTTCCGGGCCAATCAACTCACATGCGTGCAAAATGCCGAAGACGAGGGTGCAAACACCGATCAAAATGTTGGACATCCGGGTGAAGCAGAGCACTGAGAGCAGCACGAATGAGATGCTCACCAAAATGATGAGAATTTTGTACACGATCAGCCAGATGCTAATCAAGTGCGCTTTTTCCTGTGTGATCGGTAATTTAACCAGGTTAGACTCGTTGCATCTGTGGTCTTGTGATTTGGTTATCGGAATTTCGTTGACAATTAGGTTTACCTTAATAACTCCGACAATCAGTGCTATGTTAACGCTCGCTTGTATCAGCGATATTATTAGTAATATCACCGTGATTGCTTGGAATACTAAAACAAACAAACATTTTAACTTCAGTAGCTGCGTGTAGAGCCGGTACTGTACGGTAACATTGAAGAGGAATCGTGGTTATTTAATAAAATGAATTACAATGTGAATTTTCTCGGTGTCAGGCGATAGGAATATTGTGTGATTTGTGATAGAACTGTTGAAAATTTTACAGGGTGGACATTACTTTAGATGTCAAAATCACAAAAATCCTTTTTTCTGGCATTTTTGCCATTCTATGGGCCAACATGTAACTTAAACAGTCCTGACAGAGTAGTGAGCTTTAAGACTTTCAATTGGAAAAATATGCACATAGTAAGAGTATTATTAATTTGTATCATCCTGAAGGCATTACCGCTAATGGAAACCGGAATCATGTCCGCATAGCTGACATGGTTTTCCTCAAAGAACTGGTGGAGTGACGTCACGCAGAACAATCTCACAGACATTTTCAGCATTCCAAGGAAGGAAATTGTTGAAAACACCTGAGTGAAAAACAAATTCAACTTTAGTCAACTTATCCGCTATACTTAACCAACTAACATCACGATATCTCACTTTATTTCATCAAAGGTACTTGATTTTAGATGTACATAGTTTTCTAAAAAACTATTTAACTGAGTTATTAACAGAGTTCCCAATTTCCAATAAACTAGAAATTCTCCCAAAACCCGTATTAATTAAGGTTGAGGTTAAGGTTGAAGATAATTAAGGCTCAAACATCCTCCCTTCCACATAAAGCACCCTACAATTCAGATAAGTTTAGGGTGAAATTTAACTACAATAATGGTTTAAAATCTTATCCAAACTGAAAATAGGTGGTATTTAGCTACACCTGTTGTGGCAGGTTATAGGTAAGTATAAAATCATAAAATTGCTATAAGTACTTGAAGCATTGCGTTAATTTACACTCCTAAGCCCTATCCAAATTCATTACCATAATTTTGTGCCAACATAAGCACAAGACAAATTTTAGCATTTCAAACGAATTGGTCGATAGCTATATCAGCCCAAAAATGGACAACTTAAAAATTACAAAGATTTATAACGCTGCGTTTCAGCAAGCAACTGATTGCGTGTCATACCGTCAACAGTATCGAGATTGCAAAAGTACTGTCTCTTGGCGTACAGCTGCAACAGAACCTCTTGTTGGTCTCCATCGTGAAGTTTACACGCAGTTTCTAGCAGATATTGATTCAGAAACTCAGGCTGGCAACACAACCTTCCCTCAACCACTACTTCGGAATGTTACGTTTGAAGTTTTGACGCGTCAGGTAAAGCCGATTGTTTCCACTTGCCCTTGGGGGTGATATCACCTCGTTGCTCGGACGATGATAATTTTAATTTTATAACCATACTCGTCATGATTTTGACAATGTACGCTCGAAGGTATCGCGATACTGGCGACGTTTGAACCAATTTCAGGGTGATTATACTTTAGACTCGCTATCACCTATAGGTATAGCTACCAAAAATCGTTTTTTTGGAAAAAATATCGATAGGCACACTAAAATGTTTTCATTTATGTGAATGAGACGAATTGAATTCAGTACAATTTTAGAGTCAAAACATTATTTAACACTTTGTGCGGATGATCACAATGTCAATTGTAAATTGCCAGCACATACCTCAATCAGGCAGAAATTTATTTATCTTTCTACGTGAAAATGTCTTTGATACGTGTTCTACACTACGTATCCAGCAACAACGTGTCTGAAGATTAATTCAACGATCTCGTAGTTCCTTGTACCAGTATTTATTTCAAACACTCGATAAAAATCAGGCACAAGATTGAGTGAACAAGATCATCAGAACGCTGAAATTGCCTAAAGGATTTCCTATTCGCATCAGAAAGCGCTCTAGAATTTTACGATTAACACCAATATAGACGCGAAAAAGATGAAATTTTGTTGCACGTTTCAGTGGTGAATCAGTCCATGGGTTTTATAACTAAAACATTGCCAACACAAATTATAATGTCAGTTTAAGTAAATAGATAAATTAATATTAATTGTATTAAACATAAAAAGAAATGTTTAGTTCTCTTGATCTCTTGACTTTCAATTACCAATACCAATAAGTTCGTTTTTGAGTGATCAATTTCTCAGAGTTCACAATTCATAACTATATATATACGAACACAAGCGTTTCTAAAAACAATCGGTCATCTTGTAAACACCTTCAATCAAACACGAAATTAACCGTAAGAAGGTTCCTCGTAAGAAGATTGCCAAAAACGGAATCCAAACGCTAGGTAAACGAGATAGCCCACATAATGGTCGTAATTAACATTTAGCAATCGTGCAGACACATCTTCCTGACCCAGAGGTAGTCTGCTAGACTCAGGTCTTTGCCCTTCCGGCCGTCTGCTCGCCGACTAATTGCTTAATCGATCGTTTTGCTACGAAACGTCCCACGTCGCACGCTCGCCGACTGTGTTCCATTAAGATAATTGCACGCCTTTTTACGCCACTTTCTTTTTTCGGCGTCTTGATACGCATCAATTCACCGGTAAATGTACGAACAATTCCGAGATTATATCGCCCAAAATCGTCGTGAGTGACCGTTTGAACTTTCGTTCGAACGGACAAAATTATCGAGCTGAAAATTTGCTAACAACTATTTCTATGAATCTTTCGGTGTATACTATTCGCAAAGTAAGGTATACGTTTCCTTTTTGACAAAACTATGGTCAAATATACTATAGGATATTACCAAATATAGCAGTTATAAATTAAACTAAAATTAATAATTTTATTTGTTATTTTGTAGCAACACAGTAATAATACATCAAAATAATGTGAAGAAGATATTTCAATGGAAAATATAGTTAATGGAAAATATTGTTTAAGAACACTCATTAAAACGCTAGAGTGTATTGGTGGTTTTCCCTCACTTCATAAGTTAAAGGACACTGTCTAATCACGAGTACTTGTGAACTCAGATTAGAATTCCATTGAACACAGATGAAAGCCAAAGTACTTCCTCCTTCATTATTTCTAAATTCGGCCCACGAATGCACTTTCCATTTAACATGATTTTTAACTGCGTTTTGTCTGTCACCAGAATGAACAATCACAGCTGCAACGCAATACAACCTGTAATGAATGATCAGATGCACTTGAAACTAAATACGAATAGCTACTCCAGTTTAGCATAAGACAATAGCCATTCAGATTGAACATTGGGAGAAAGTGGTGTTTTCTTGGGCCATCTAGGAGCTTGCTTCTAATTTTCTAATGTTCTAATGTAATCTAATGCATTCGGTGGTTGTATTTGCGATGTACTGCGTTGTAATCGGTGGTTTGATAAGCGAATGAAAATCTAACAATTATAAAAGGACGTGCGACGAAAGAAAGGCCATTATTGTGTGTTTGTCTTCGGTTCGCGGTGGTCATCATGATGCTCATTGCGGTAAGTTAGCTCTTTGTTTGCTTCTTATTCGCTGTCCGGGGGAGTGATGGGCATACGATAAATACACTATAAATACTGTTTTATAATTTAATAAGAATGTGAAGTTGGAGATTAATAATTAAAATTAAAATAACCACAGTATTTGGTGGGATTCTTAAGGAAATTTAAAATTAACTGCATGGATGTATGCGTTTTAAGTATGACTTGCGTATAAAAGAATGATATACGAACCAATTGAGTTTGGTTCTCATCATATTTTCTTAGAATTGAGACAAATAATTATGTATTAGTGTGTGTTGAATCTTCTACAATTTGCAAATTAATTTGTATATTTGCGATACCTAAATAGGTATATTATTGCCACATTAAAGTACACTTTTCCATTCAAGTCTTCATGGCCCTTTTAGCCCTTATTTACGGAGGTTTGAAAAGTTAGAGAAGCAGGCGGAATTCAAGCGCGAACAACGTGAATTAAAAATATTGTTAGTAAAAGGTATCACACAATAATTGCTAATTCCATCGGGTTCGACCGACGAGACTTTTAATAAAAAATAAATTTCTATTTAAATCTCGCGTACAAAAAATATCATGGAGAGATAATTTTTTAAATTTCAATCCCAACAAACTTTATTAGAGGAGTCGATCCCAAGAACAACCGTAACAACCGTAAAAAATCACTTTGAACACGTAGAGGTAAGTGTTCTTTCTAACACTGTAACTTATGGTTTCCATCAATCAGATTTCCGTCGCCCTTTTGACCGTCGCAAACCTCGCCACATGCACCGACAAACACCCGCCGGAAGAAGCCTCGGCGTTCCAGAAGTTATTCAAACGCGGCATATTCGGCTTCGGGGGCGGCGGCGCGAGCAAACCCTCCGCCATGAGCACCCTGGGAGGCCAGGGGGCGTCAAGCTACCCTTCCACCATCGCCGTCAAGTACCCCAGTGGGCAAGCGCCCCCGGCGTACGCATCCGTCATGCAGAGTCTGTCACCGTTCGGAGGCGGCAGCGGGGGCGGGCAGGGCCTCAAGGGCTTCTTCGGATCGGGCCAGAACTCACAAGCGTTCAGCTCTGGCTACGGTGGGGGAGGTGGGTTCTCGAAAAGTCTCTATCCGCACATAGTGAGCACATAGCCATCGAAGAATTTTGTAGCAAAACAATGGTTTGCACGACATGATGTGTACGATGTGCATTGTATTTTAGCTAATTTCGACCCAGTTTTACCATTTTACTTGGTAACTTTTAGTTATAACTATCGTTTGATGTTATGAGAAGAGAAAAACGCTCTAAACTGGAATGTAAAGGATGTAGGGAGTCGCATTATGTATATGAGGCGGCCGTGCACCGTTTTAGAGGAGCCACCCACACACAATTTAACTCATTTAGTTGTGGAAAATCAAGGAAACCCACAACAAAAACAGGATGGTTAATGGTTTAATGTTTTTTCATAGCTTCCGGACCTTCGTTTGGCTACGGAGGCTCGAACCAAGGATTCGGCCAATATGGACAACAAACCAACCAGCAATACAGCCAGCCAACTCTACAATCTTTCGGCCAGCAAAATCTGCAGTCATTTGGTCAACAAAACCACCAGTCCTACGGCCAGCAAAATATCCAGTCATACGGCCAACAGCAACCGAGCTACGGCCAGCAAAACATCCAACCATACGGCCAGCAATTCGGCCAGCAATTCGGCCAGCAAAGCAATCAACAATACTCCTCATCCCCGTTAAAAGTATCCTCATTTAGCCAACCAAGCCAATACTCCAGCAACCCTTATCCAACAATGCAGCGACCGTATTCCAACTATCAGTCGAGTCAAGCACAACAGCGCCCCTATCGCATCACCATCCCCCAGCCGGTCCAGGTAACCAAACCCTATCCCGTGCAGGTACTACGTCCGGTTCCGGTCAGCGTTCCATATCCGGTGCACGTTCTCAAGCCGTATCGCGTCGAAGTGCCGCACCCGATTCCCGTGCAGGTGCCGCAGCCGTTCAACGTGCAGGTTCCGGTTCCGGTGCAACAGAACGTGCCGGTGAATCAACAGTTCGATGGACAAGGGTACGGCAACGATTACGGACAGCACCAGCAGCATCAGCAACAGCAACAGCAACAGCAACAGCAGGGTTACGGTCAACAGTCGGGATATGTTGGCGAGACGCAAGATTTTGGGGGCTCGAATTTTGGTTTCTCTGATTTTAATAACAATCAGGATCAGGGGAAGTGGCAGGCTGTAGTCTCTGATCAGGGGTACGGCGGGAACAGTCAAGATCAGAGCAATGGGCAACAATACGGTGGTAATTATGGGGGGAATAACGGCGGCAGCCAGCAGGAATATGGATATGGTAGGCGATCGGATCGGGAGAGCAAAGCTCTGAAGGAAAGTGCTAATTCAAAGAAAAGTTGAGATACACACGATGTTTGAAACGAGACTGCTCGACTGATAATTGACATTTTGTGATTGCTTTCATATTATTGTGAGGGATTCGTACTTTATAATTATCGTTACATTTTCTATTTCCATGTCATCTAAGATTAAATGATTATTTAAGTACTTTTTATGGTTGGCTTTTTTAAAGCCCAGTGTTATTTTAAGACTCAAGATCACGTCCTCTCATTAAAAACAACAAAGAAACACGAACGCTGTCTTCAACATTTCACACTTTTATTAAAAACGTTCTTATTTTTTTAGAAGCAATTTG
This sequence comes from Nemurella pictetii, assembly GCA_921293315.2. Taxonomy (NCBI): domain Eukaryota; kingdom Metazoa; phylum Arthropoda; class Insecta; order Plecoptera; family Nemouridae; genus Nemurella; species Nemurella pictetii. The sequence goes on along the minus strand of OV121120.1, from coordinate 14,894,864 downwards.
TTATCAATAAGCATACATTAAAATAGGACACAATTTGAGAGTAATTTGACAGTAATTTCTCAACAACACCCCTTTAAAAGTTGCAGTCTTATTTTTCCCTTATTAAATAACACAGAAAGTTTTAAAATTATGTACAACGAAAGTATAATATATCCAAGCCAAAGAAAATAAAAAAATCGAATCGATGAATGACAAAATAACCATGCATTTCGGTTAATAAAATTAAGTAAATGATCAACAACGCCTACATCATGAATTAAACATCCTGAATTAAATGACTATTTACAACAAATGACTAAATTACAACAAAAATTACTTCATTTACAAACTACCCTTTGAGAGTAAGTCCTGCCAGATTCGATTGAAGCCCGGCATTGACTCCCAGCGACGTCGACAACCCCAGATTCCCCAAATCCAGCGATCCCAAAGACAACCCTTGCAGCTGAGCGTTCGTAAGTCCCAACCCCGCCAGCGACAAACCCCCCAGCTGACCGGCCGAAACCGTCGAGACCCCTCTAGCGTACCCCAAAGACCCCAAATTCAACCCCCCATACCCCAACGAAGCCAGACTAGCCGGCGCCAAACCTCCATACCCCAATCGCAGACCGTTCAGAGCCAATCCATTCAGCCCCAGACCATTCAAATTGAGCGAAGCCCCATTCAACGCCAACGGCGCTGGCGCCAACGCCAACGTCGGCCGTTGCAGCGCAATCACCGGCTGAGCGACCGGAACAGCAACCGGCTGTGCGACCGGAACCGGAACCGCATGCGGCACGCTAACTTCGTACGGCTGCGGCACGGGGATCGGGTACGGCCGGTTGACCGTCACCGGCACGGGCTGCGCGACCGGGTACGGCACGGCCCTGGGCACGTCCACGGGTACGGCACGCGGCACGTCCACACGAACCGGGTGCGGCACGGAGACGGCGTACGGCCGTGGAACGTCGACGGGCACGGGATGCGGTACGGACACGGGATACGGCCTGTGGACGGTGACCGGGTACGGCTGCGGCACGGCGTACGGTACGCCGCGGTTGATGGTGGATACGGTGTGGGTGGGTGCGGGTGCGGGTGCGGCGAGGAGTTGAGGGGCTAGTGATAGTTGAGAGGTCAAAGCGGGTTGAGGTGCTAGTGCAAGTTGCGGGGCTAGAGATAGTTGGGAGCCCAGTGACAGCTGCGACAGTTGAGGGGCGGCGAAGGACAGTTGGGAGGCGGATAGCGCGTACCTCGGGGTCAAATCGGGGGCGGGCACCGTGCGGATAGCTTGCGCTGTGACCTCGGCGGAAGGGTAGACGATCTGTGCGGGCGCCGCGTAGCGGTAGGTGGGGGCGGCAGCGTATCTATACGTCGGGGCAGAGTAGCGGATGGGGGTGGAATAGCGGATCGACGGGGCGGCGTAGCGGATTGTGGGCGACGCGTACGTGATTTTGGGCCGGTAGCCGTAGAGGCCGAGTCCAAGGCCGCGTTTGGTTTTCACGCCGTCCGCGCTGGCGACGGCCACGATAACCGCCAAAACCTGAGGGTTGAATGTTTCTCATCAACGCCTCGAAGTTTGCAAGAAGCCTAGCAAGTATATGTGTTTATTGAGCGTCAAGAAATTTGTCAAGATTTGAATTAGCTGGCGATTTTGTTATGTAATTTATTAGAATTCCTAAAAGTGTGATATGATTCGCGTTCGTTAATTGAATAAACGTTAAGAGACTTACCAGCAAAGTTCTCATCGCTAGGTATGTGCACTGTCGACGCTCTCAATGAGAACTAGCCTCCATCACTCGGCATTTGCTTTTTATATCGGCGACACTTGCGACTGGTCGCTGAGGATATACACCCATCTTAGGTGAAGCTGTCCTAGCAAGAGATAGACTTGAAAAATGTAGATCTATATATTTTATTGAAATGAATAATACTAGCTATATACGACAATAATTGACTTTCTCCGGCTCGTGGATGTGTTTGATAATTTTCATCTCTGGAATAATTCCGCGGAATGTACTCCAGTTTTCATCTGCTGTTGCGGCGACGCTGCACTTTCCCTCGTCTCTGTACTTGGCTACGATCAAAGCACGCGGTCCGACGCGGCGGTCTAGAATTGCAGTTGCAGTTGCAGTTGCAGCTACGTGAAACATCCTTGACCTGGTCAAACGCATTGCGTTCTCATTATGACTCCATTCATAAGTGCGCGATGATCGTTTATAAATCATAACCAGTTTTTGCAGAGACTCATTAATAGCGATACTGATAATTAGTTTTCTATGTTATTTCTTCGAAAAGGAATAAATATCTATGCAGTAGTTTTCACGCTAGTTAAATTAAATGGCCGAATAAATATTCTTAGGTTGTTATTTGTGGATTTGAAAGATCAATGATTCGATAAGATATATCGCCTAGGCCGGCCTAGCGTAATCAAATAAACTTTGATTAAACAGTCGCAAAATAAGCACATTTTAATAATTTGATGTAACATATTTTACACCAGAAAATAATTTTCTAGAAAAGAAATCAATTCTTATTAACTGTAGCCACATTACACACCAAGAAGAAAATATCTTCAAGCATAAATCTAGATAATAAACAAGGTTATGATCAAAGGTAACAGAAATTGAGAATGTCTCTGTGGATACACTTTCGATACATTTCCTGTTTTACCACCAGACGTTTATATGGATTGACGGTGAAAATCAAAATGTTGGTCAGCGTTAGATTTAGATCAAGAAAGGAAAACTTGTGATGAATAGTCATGAACGTCTTGGTTTCTGATTGATTGCTGGTGTAGCGGACGGGTGGGACATGACAGACGGAGCCCCGCTGAAAGATGCGCGCGAACGGAAGAGTTCAGGGAAATATAAAATGACACCGACGGCTAATTTGAGCATCAGTGTTAATCTAGTTCTTTAACCGATCATTAGCAGCCAACTGGAGCTAGATTTGTCGCCTTCAAAATGAAGACTCAGGTGAGTTCTAGAATTAATCAAGATTTCTTCAAGAATTTAAGTTGTGTTGAGTGTTGAGTGTTGAGTGACTTGCTGTGTAACAGAGGTCAGCACTCTGCATCTGAAGTCAAATTTGAGGAATATTCGATGATATAAAAATTCAACAAATCCAGCTTTTCCAGCAAATTTGATCCGGAAATATTAAATTGTATTGCTTTACTTATTTCACATTCCGGAAAATTAAACTGTTTTCTTTTCAATAACTATGTCATTGTCTTGCAAAATACTTCCACTGAAACCAAACGATTTATTTTCAAAAGTAAAATTTAGTCACCTCTGTCCTGTTCCAGATCTTCATCGTTCTGAGCACCATCAGCCTCGCCCTCGCCATCCCCCCTCGCATCCACAAACGCGGTTTCGTCCCCAGTCCCCGCGACCCCAACTTCTCCTACAGCTCCCTGTACGCAAACCCCTTCGCCCGACCAACACCCTCGCTGCTACCGCTGGGCTATCGCACCCTCGCTGGCCTCACAACCTTACAAAACCCGTCACTGACCCTGGCCAACGCAGCCCCCGCTGCACTTCCAACCGTCGCCACGACCTTCAACGAAGCGCCCGTCCTCGCAGACGCAGCAACTGCACAAGAATTGACCGCTGATCAACTCACCCCCGCGGGAATACAGCTGCCAGCGCTAGGAAATATCGACCTAGCTACACTCTTGAGAAGTGGCCTTCCTGGATCCTTGCAATTAAACCATGGTCTCGCTCCTGGACTTTTGGGGTTGTTACAGTCGGGGTTGATTAACGGATTGCCTGATCTTTTGAACGCAACTTTGCCAACTGCTGATGGTCAAACATTTTCTGGCTTAGCGGGTCTTACGAACCCGCTCGTCTTACAGTTGCCCGATAGTCTTCTACAAGGAGGGCTCCAAGCGCCCCAGCTGGCCCTCCCAGCGTCCGCTCTTGCCGGTAACGGTCTCTTAGGCTTTCTGCAACCCGACTTGCTGGCTGCTTTAAACGCATCGCTACCCACAGCTGATAGTCAAACTCTTTTAGGCCTGACAGGGCTAGAAAGTCCCTCGTCGCTTCAACTTCCTGCTGGCCTTCAAACCTCGGCAGCTTCCCCTCTGACCAACAGCGATATTTTGGGCTTGCTTCGACCTGACTTGCTTGCGGCATTGAACGCAACTCTACCTCAAGCCCTTGACGGTCAACTTCCACTCGGATTGGCCGGACTTCCGAATATCCTCGCAACTCAACTCGCCGGTGGTCTTCTGCCATCTCAGCTCGCCCTCCCAGCTGCATCCCTAGCCGGCAGCGACCCTAGACTTCTAGGCCGCCCCCAAGTGTTCCTCATCGGAACAGTAGCTGGCAGACTTCCACTCCCTCACATCCACATCACGAACACGTACGCAGTACCGGTGCGTGTGCCCCAACCATACAACGTAATCCGAAACGTCCCCGTGGCCGTACGCCAGAACGTCCCCTATGCCGTCGACAAGCCGTATCCCGTGGGAGTGGCGAGGCCGTACGCCGTAGCCGTCGACAGGCCGTACCAGGTTTCCGTGGACAAGCCGTACGGAGTGCCCGTGCCCCACCAGGTGCCGTATCCCGTCGACAGACCTGTCGGCGTGCCGGTGCCTCATCCCGTGCCGGTGGAAGTACGGCGTCCGTACGCGGTGCCGGTGAGCGTGCCGGTGCCGGTGAGTGTTCCGGCACCGCAGGCCGTGCAAATTGCGCAGCCGATTGCAGTGGAGGTGCCGGCTCCGCAGCCGATTGCAGTGGAGGTGCCGGTCCAGCGGCCGGTCCAGCAGCCGCTAGCTGTTGAGATCAGCCAGCCCTACGCCGAGTCCTACCAAAGCGTGGCGAGGAGGCCCATCGTCATTCCGTACTCCTTCGAGAGGCAAGTGGCACAGGAGGTTCGTCATCAAGTCATCAACCACGGAGCACCGCAAGAAGTGCGACAAGAACTAGCCGTTCCTCAGGCAGTCTCCCAAGTCGTTCGTCATCAAGTCATCAACCACGGAGCACCGCAAGAAGTGCGACAAGAACTGACCATTCCTCAGGCAATTTCTCATGAGGTTCGTCACCAAGTAATCAACCACGGAGCGCCGCAAGAGGTTCGTCAAGAACTGACTGTTCCTCAGCAAGTGCTGCGATTGACGCACACCCCTAGTCCGCGGCCAGTTCTGCAAATTGTGCGCACGCAGGTAACTCACGATGGAACACCCCGACCGTTCTCGCTGGCCCATCTCGTGACACCTCAGCCCGTTCTCCAAGAAGTGCGCCATGAAGTCACACATCCTCGAACTGTTCTTCAGCAGATTCATCACCCGGTCAGCCATATTGTCACTCCCCAGCCGCTACTGCAGCAGGTTCGTACGGAAGTGACACATCACGGAACGCCTCGAACCGTTCTGCAGGAGATCCAACATCCGGTGGCTCAAATTGTTACCCCCCAGCCATTACTGCAGCAGGTGCGTCATCAGGTGACGCATCACGTGACTCAGCGGCCGATCGTGGTGGCTCAACAGGAGCAAGTGGAGCAGAGCGAAGGGGATGACGACCAGGAAGTGGAATATGACGAAGATAATGAAGCTGATGATGTTGGAAGTCAAAGACGTCGTAGAAACTGAGCGCTTGTTTTTACTTAGGTGATGAGCAGCAGGACAAGTAATGGAAACAACTATTGAAGCAACTAGAAACTAGTGTGAAATTTATTTGGTTAGCGTCGATTTACCAATAATTTCAACCCTAGGAAGTCAATTCGCTTCCCTGAGGTCCACTTGTGTCGCTCGGCCGTTCATAGTTAGAAAAATACAACGTGTTTTTGTTTTGAGAGCAGATCAGTCCAAATATTAAAACACTTAGCACAAACTGGCGTTGCTGAATAATTGTTTCGCCTACTTCTTAGTCTTAATTATAAGAGACATGTTCGTGAAAAATCGAGTTCTTAGAAATTAAAACTAACAATTATCGTATTACAACGTGCTCTAGTTTTATAAGCAACCTGCTCGATAAATGAAGTAGAAGTCAGCAACGGCGGCTTGCTCATTTTCATCAAAGTGAAAATGCGGTAAAGAAGCGTTTTTCTTTGCTAAATATTGCCACGTTTAAAACATTGTTCATTCGTCTTGCTGTCTCGCTGCTTTCCATATTACCCACGTTTGTTTTTATGTGATTGATATTTCTTATAAATGATGTCTGTTAAGTTTGTAAATAGTATGTAGATTGTAAATAGTCGTTAGTCTGTCTTAAGAATTACAATAAATTTTGTATTTTTGTATGTGCTCTGTTCAACGTGCGATTATTTAAATTTCACGCTTCCACTTCCAATCCAAGCTTTCCAACACCATAAGAACACCGATATTGATCCTTAATTGGTCATTAAAGATTTCCTCGGAAGCAGTCTTGGCATGCACACCCAATCAGAATCACACAACAGTAACACACATCTAAAATCCAAATGTCATCAGCATAATGAGATGCTAAAATGAAGATAGTAAATTAGCATTTAAGATGTCACCTAACCGAATTGTTTTCTCCATCTCCCTTCCCGACGCAGAGCAAACTACTTTCTGCACTGCGAACTAGTTTTGACATTCTCCAGGACATCGCAAATACATTTCAATGATTAACGTTCGAATCGCGGATCAAGTTTTACCATTTCTCGCCTTTCGATAACATCTTGTATAAATGAGCAGCTAAATTTCGTTACGTCATTCGAATTGGGAGAGAGATCCTCTGGAATGATAGCACCCGATTTGCTGCTTTCATGAATTTGATCATCAAAATCATATCATATTCATCTCAAAACCGGCTCACACAATTCAGAACACCTTATTTTATGAAGACAAAAAAACGTTCAGTAAAAACATAACAGTGATATCAGCATTGTTTGGAATGTAAAAAATCAAAACGTTTTAAACACTCTTTCCTATAACGATACCGTATTTCCTGGTTAACAATCACATATTACTTAACAGCCTACAACCCTGGCGAGTGGCGGAGCAATAAACCACCAAATCGTGCTCGCTTAGCTGTTTCAATCAATTATTTATATCTCTCAGTAGGTGAGAGATTTTCCCAGTAGGTGCTTTAAGAAACCTTAACCGTCCAACCAAAAGGACCACATTATCGATTACACCCCTGACTGCTGCTTCTTATTCTGTCTCCAAAATAGAAAAGCAATATTAAAGAACTAATTTCTAAAGAACCTTGACTCGGAATTAAGTTACTACAGAGACGTTGGATAAAGCAACCCTTCCTCTGCACGCTGCGAAACAGAAGGCAGTTTAGTCTCCTAAATAACATTCACTATTAAATCGTGTATATCACGAAATCGTTGATCAATACAGCGCTAAGCGATTTTATTTCCGGATCTGGTACAGAACAGCATTGTTGTAAGCTGGTGAATGAATGAAAGAAACTGCACTATCGTATATTACTTGTAGTTGGTTTGTCGATTGTAAAATTCATTGACACCCACTCGTTTTACAAGCCGATACAATGCGATCTACTGACTTGGAAAGTACGCCTTGCAGGTATTTTTACTGGTACCGAGTACTGAGTTTGATGATGTTGTTCTCGGAAGGTACCTAATGTAATTAAGATTGACTGATCACGATGGAGTAATAACTAATAAATCTCTCGACAAATGTACCATAGCTATGCTATCTAATATTGATTTAGAAGTAAGGAAGTGTCTGAAGTCAGAATCTTGAAGCATTTAATTTGTGAATAGAAATGTTGTCGTCTCCTGGAAGCCCCTAGCAGATAAAATAATACGATGATGTAAACAATTTTGTCACAAATCACATTACAACGGTTAACGGTAAAAACATCATAACTAGAAGTGTGCAAATAAATACCAACGTAATGACAACAATTAGCCGGTGCAAATCGGGTGCTTGGCTATAAAGGTAGACGTGTGGCTGGCAGAACCCAATAAATCATCGCGACGAAGATCTAGATGCAGATGGCTTGCGGTCAATTCAATTCTCTTGACTTTCACTCTGCACCGGAATCTGCATCTTATCAGATGTATTTAAAAATGCATGGTTTCGAATGCTAATGATGTGTAACGGCCAGGATAAATCGCTTGGGTGTTGTAGCGTGGATAGCTACTGGTATAAAGATATAGTAAATGGAGCCGTTGTTTTGGATTATGTCGAAGAGGGCGCAATTCACTTTCAGGTGACTGGAATCAATTCGTGTAAAACATCTTGGAAATAATTTTTTACAATATAGATGATCTGCCATCATTGGCAATCATTTGATTGTGAATGGTATTTTACCAGCTCTGATATCCCATGTATATATTAGTAAATTCGTGCACTTGTATTTACGGAAGAGTTACAAGTAACCTCATAAATGACAATTCCAGGGTCACTTACGAGACGATGCAAATGTATTGCCGTTTGAAATGTGGTTCCGTTTTCCAACCAAAATTTCAACATTTTCTTTGGCGCCTCGAAAAACTTGTAAAATTCTATGCCAGCTGCCTTTTTTTAGAAAATATTATCGAAGTATATGGAAGAAAAATGTTGTCCCTCCACCCCTGTTGAAAATCCCATTCCCTCCCGAGCAACAGGCTTCCTCGTGCACAGGTCTTTCGAGCACGCGTGTAAAGTTATGTGAGGTAGAATCATTTCCTACACGGCCATGATTTAAATTGAATTTGAATGAAAATCGGTCTGCATGCTATAGAGAGAAATCTGCCATCGATTGAGTTTCCCGAATACATCCAATCAATCAGGTATTTGTGTCTAATTAAAACAGCTTAATGTTTGTCGTGGACGTTTTTTGTATGAGATAAAAATAAAAACAATCTTGATGAAATTGCATAACAAGTCATGTATTTTGATTTTTTTATCAGTGATAGATTTCCTAAGGGCATCAACGAATCAGTATTATATTGCATCAGCATTGATATTAGAATAAAGCTGGCGTATATAATTATTGCCAGCATCATTATATAGTATTTAGTATTAACTCACACATATAATTGTACCGATGCATAAGATCTCTATTTGAAAGGTAAGATCCATTCTGAACGCTGCTCTCTGCCACCATTGAAAATCAATTGGCATGCAGTGTGACAAATTATACAGGCTTCCACGGGTACCCTGTATTAAGACATTATACATTTTAATTAGAGTGAACGTTAATAGCATAATTAAATTTTTGGGCCCATGGTCTAAGAGGCTCAGGGCGTTGCGATACAAATTAAAAGTCTAAAATCGCGACTAAAATAATAGTTATTAGCTGATATCCCGGCTTTCCTGACTCGGTCCTTATAAGTTCCATAAAAAGAAATTGCAAGAATGTCTAGTAGGAAAGAAATCAGGAGGTCCTGAATTCTATTTGAAAGCATTGAAACTTTGATATGTAGGAGAAAATTTGATGGTTTTGTTTCGAATCACAGTGCATGAGCGTTGGGATAATCAGTATTGATAAATCCTTATAACGTTGAGTCCCAGTGAATTTGAATTGCTTTTTCTTTTATACGATGTCGATAAACACTAAGTAAAAGTTACATATTTAGACACAACATTTAATTGCAATCTTCCTCTTACGACAAAGTGCTAAGAACTCTGCGTCCATTCCAAAATCAGGTGCAAATGACAACTAAAAACTAGTCGATCTAACAACCACTCACAACAAAAAATAATATTGAAAACCATGAAGATAATCTGAAATAACTTTTCTCACGTGTGGTTACAGAATGCAGTTAGCAATTTTTCTCGTCTACCAGTCTAACATTTACCTCGTCCATAGGTTTATAGAATCTACGATAGATTCATAGATTATTCTCTGCGTGTACGATGGCGACATTCAGTTGGTCTGGTTTTCCATAACCAGCGTCTTGTCTCCAAAATGATACACATGCCGTATCCATTGCACTGTGACGGATTGTTTCGGCCGTTGCAGACAGGAGATAATGTGCTTGATATATTAAAGCATCTTGCGGTTACGTCAGCAGACATGGCTGAGGCGGCTGCCCTTTCTTTGGAGTGAGCTACCACCCTTAGGGCCTAGGGCCATCGGTTGGTGATTATTTCTAGGAAACTTTTCAGCCTGACAGTTAATTGGATGCAAGAAATAATTGATATTGCCGGCACGTGGTTCGGCTTCTGGTCTTGTATTGTCTATCGTTGATTTTTACTTCCTAAAATTAGAGCGGGTTACGTTGAAAGTTACATATTAAATAATGTAGGTAGTGGCAATAGTAAACTAGGTTTCCGGCAAAATATTCCTTGAGATATAAGTGTGTTTTTGGCTTTAATGAATATAGCCCCCGTCATGGGGTGCGTTGTGCTAATTATACCTAAAATGTTTAATGGTGGAAAATGAGCCATTTTGTGGAAATTGCATATTGGGGACAGCGCGGTTAATTTATGCAAATCACAAATTGCATGCACTAATTCTTTCTAAAAAGGAATGACCTTGAAATACTCACAGCAAGATTCTATATTGAAAATATTCTTAATTTCACTCTTCGGGGATGGTCACACGTAAAATTGGCAACAATTAAAAATATTTACATTCCTCAAGTCGTATATCCTAGCTCCCACGTCAAAAATAGCCCAAAGTTCCCTGTGCCCTGTACAACCTATGCCCTAAAGGCGTAGTTATAACTTCTTTGATGCATCATGCAGTCGAGTGGTAACTTCACCCCTTGATTTATCCAAAGGGAACAAAACCAAGTTATCGTGTGAATATTTGATAAGGAATGTTTTGGGATTTTGAAAAAGTTGGTGCAAGCAAGTGAAAGTGTTTTTCAGTCGTCGTAGGTAATATATTGCAAATGCAGTGATCTTGGCTTCTGGGGCAGGGAAGGGGTAATGCCCAGTATATAAGAGTGGACATAGGCCACATAACGCATATAGATCTATAGCTTGTGTCCACTACTGCTACGATGAAGGTTCTTGTGAGTAAACCAGAAGAAATAATTATTAATTTTAAATACACACTTAACAAATCGAAGGGAAATTAAGGGTTTTGATTATCTATCATCTATGAGTGATGGGTTGCATTGAAAAGTATTCAATATTTAAAAAAACCATATTTGCTATTATTGTTTCATAAATTCGACAAACGATGCTTATCCAGTTAAACCAAAAATTTGATAGTAATTATACTTCATAGTTCGTACACTTCATGTTATAAATAAAAATTGTACCACCATCTATACATTTTTTATAGATATTGAGCTACCAACATGGGTAGCCTTACTTTGGCAGGTAGTACATACAAGTGTCAAATGTTATGGAAATTGGTTTGCCTCTATACCTAAAGAATTACAGCATACCACGAAACAAAATATCCCATGCTGCTATTTACAGAAGCTGCTCTAAGTAAACATAGCTCCAATTACCTAATTAAGCTAATTTCTTAAATCATTTCCTAGAAAAATCGGACCTAAACGTGTGAAATTTCAGGTCCAAGATCAAGACAATTACGAATGTTACGTCTCCGTGTCAGGATGACTGGATTGTGTCATCATCACCACTTTCTTTCATAATCTGTTACAATAATCGACGACCTACATTACGTGATACATGTATCTTGTATACTTGGCACGGATGACTAGTATAGGCGCAGACACAGTGTCCAGTGTCCACTCGACACGGTAGCTGGCTTATTTTACTTTGCAGCATCGAAAAACTTAGAAGAGATTCGATCTTAGTAGAAACAACGCGAGCAAAAACTATTAGCCAAGGACGGTCATTCGAACGCTTGCTAAATGGGGCGGTATGGATCGCCTGTTTCCGGCGTCTTGAAACTACAAAATTGTCCAAGAGTTTCAATCTGAGTAAATAATGTGGGACATGAAACACCTGTCGATGTGACAAGGTCGTTAGGTGAGACCCCCTCTTGTCGCTGTCGCTAATTATTTATTGCGTATAGCTTGCAATTATAGTTACTGTAAAGTCTTTACAACTCAGACTCAACGAAATATGGCACCTCCATTATAATATACGGGTTGATAAAAAAAAGCCGTAAAGATTTTAAGCATGAGACACTCACCTTACTGACGAAGATTCCAGCTTCTGACCTCGCGTAATCGAAACCATTTCACGTCACGGGCACTTTACACACGAATATGTTGCAAGACACACGCACTGACTATCCTCGCAATAACACTCACACGGTACAAACCATTGAATCACTGAAATTTTCAGTGCATTACAAAGATTCATCGTTTACTCAATCCTCGCTTCTCGGTACCATAGCACATACCACAGTATCGACACACTATAGCACTCAACCCATATTCAGTTCATCCCCAAGCCCTTGGTCTGTGGTCGTGCTGACTCACTCACGAATAATAACGATACCTATGCAGAAGGGAACCAGCCAACGAAACCTGAAATGAAAACCAACCGAAACGAGACTGCCTCGCATGGTCCGATCAGGATAATTACCACGATAAATGCATGGAATGCTCGCAAACGTTTTAGAACGATTAAAACAGTAATACGTAAAGTAATTAGTACTGAATGTCAAATATTTATTGGAGGCTGAAAAGTGGCGGACGATACGAATTGGCGCCATTTTGAAAACACTGGTCGTTAGTTCAAAAATGTTCTATAAATCCTATGCAAATGCAAGCATAGAATGCGGAGAAAAATTAACCAAAATAATGATGCAATACAATATAGTGAGTCAAATTTAATACTATGCACCTACCCACAATATTGTTACGTAGACTTTAAGAGTAAAACAATAATTGCAGCCTGAATTTGATTTTTCCTATATGAAATTTTGGAATAATTTTATTTGTCCAAAAGTCACCACCAAAGTTATGAAAATAATATTATACACAGCCCTCATTAAATTTCCCTTCCGCAGATTTGCGCGTGCCTGCTCATCGCAGGAGTCAGCGCCGGCGACGTCAAGAAACACGACAAACGCGGCGTCCTGGGTCTCGGCTACGGCAGCAACCTCGGCTACGGCAGCAACCTCGGCTACGGCAGCAACCTCGGCTACGGCAGCAACCTTGGCTACGCCAGCGGTCTCGAGTACGGCAGCCTCGGCGGCTACGGCCTCGGCTCCGGGCTTGCCCTCGGCAGCGTCTCGGGTCTCTCCTTGTCATCCCCCGCACTGTCAGGTCCGCGATACGCCCTCCCCGCGCCCCAGCTCGCGTTGGCAGCCCCTAGAGTGGCGCTGCCCGCTCCTCGCGTCGTCTCCATCCACTCGACGATCACTAAGGAAGTGCCGTACGCCGTGCCGCACCCGGTCGCCGTACCAGTGATCAAGCGCGTGCCGTACGCGGTGCCGGCGCCGTATCCGGTGGCCGTGCCGCGACCGTATCCCGTTGCTGTACCCAAGCCGTACGCTGTGCATGTCGACAGGCCGTATCCCGTTCACGTTGACAGGTGAGAGGAAAATTTATTGACTTTTAAATAAGTTGTTGCTCGGAATCGTTAGGTAAATACTGGTTTTAAATTAGTAGCTCAATCACTATTGCAGATGTAAATTAAGGATACAAAGTTCTATACCATCCATCTGTGCTACAGCTTAGCTAGGTATATGTTGTCCATTTCAGATGTAGTCTCTGTTAGTATTTTGGGGTTATTAATCGTATAAGTTTCATTTGCAAGTAGGTATTTTGCTAATGAACAATGTTCGTACTTAATTGGAAAACCAAATTTAAAATCCTTGGTAGGATTGGAACTAACTTACCTAGGTGGAAGAATGTGTTGGTGATTTCCGTGCAAGAGTGTCATATATGCTTCAGTCATGGCTGGTCTCAGGATGTTTATGGAAAAAATATATACCTAATTCTGAAGATTTCTGATTTTAGAAAATATACGAGCTAAAACAGCAAAATTTTGCTAAAATAAACATGTTTATCATATGACTCAACTTATAGGATGTATTTTGAACTCATGAATACATTTTAAGTTAATTAAATCAACAAAATTACTATTTTCCTAATGTCCGAATGCTAAAAGCTAGGGCCACAAAGACCAGAAATTTCAATTTCACATGAAATAGTACAAAAATTGGTATTGTTAATATGTTTCTTGGATATGATCAAACTGGTCTTAGATATAGGTAAAATTAATTTAAAATATATATAGGAAATAAAATTTTAAAAATATTCATATTCATATTTCATGGCTAAGCAGAAGATAGCTATGCATTAAAATGATTATATAAGTACAGATATATTTAAAACACCCAGCTAAGAATCTCTGGGTGAAGATTTCCCTTTGTTCTTATAAGCAAACAGTCTAAGGTTTTATTTTCAGTACCATCTTCAATAGAAACCATCTTAAACCAATCAAGCACCTAGGTTCTAACGCCGGCTTGCCCCCGATTGCAGGCCTTACCCGGTGGCCGTCCCTCACCCTGTGGCGGTGCCGGTGGTGAAGCACATCGGCTACCCGGTACCGCAGCCGTACGCGGTCCCGGTTCCCCGGCCGTACGCCGTGCCGGTCCCGCACCCGGTCGCCGTTCCCGTCGCCAAGCCCGTGCTCGTCGGCCACAACTCCTGGGCCGGGAACCTGGGTCTCAGCGGAGGATACGGTCTTGGAGGCTGGTGATTCGCTAGGTGCATGGGTGCTGTTGCTGTGATGCTAGGGCAGAGCGAGGCACTATAGCTGATTTTGATTGTGTTGTAGTTGAGCGTTATTCACTAAGGTTGGAGAAAAAATAATTGAAATTGTTGAATTTGAAAGCCAATTTCCTTAAAATAAATGTGGCAGGTTTAATCAGAGATTTCTAAGTTTTGGAGGGTTAAATTGAAGGTCCATTTCAAATCCTTCGCTCGTTACGCACATCAAATGTATTTCTCTAAATTTCCTCCTGCAACTCTGATTGGTTGTCCATGGGGATGCTCTGTTTAGATGTTGTTCTAGTAGGTCATTGTAATACTGGCACTTTGCAGAAAGGTGGTGTTTCAGCGATTGGAAATATTAATTACTACTTACTACTTACTAGTGGTGCAAAATAGTCATAATCTAAATTTTGTATCAATTTTTTAACTCATCCATCATCAATCATGTACCTATCATAAAATTTTGTGTTCATTATATAACATAAACTTGAATGTAAATTGTCATATATCATTATCATTTGTCATGTACACTGAACATACCAAATAAAAGCTCCATCTTTCATTATCAAATAATAAATGAACACATTTAATTGCATTACACCTATTCAGTTCAAATTGCATAGCAGGTAGGTAACAAAAGTATGACAAGGTATTGTTCCATTTTAATCAGACGCAGAATGTTTTTTTAGTTTATTTTTATTTTTGGTCTCGTGTAAAGCTAAATTCAAGCACAATGTATGAGATACCAGACAATTATTTGATAAAGCAGCATGTAACTTTCTTTTCGCTTTGGCTTCGTAGACAAAATGCGCTTCAAACATTGTGATCTCACTCGATAACGAATAAATTAATTTAAATAAATCGTGAACATAATTCGTCAAATATACCCAAGTATGTACAGCCGGCATATAAAGGTGTGAAATAACAGTCAGTACTTTAAAAAATGCTCCAAACTAAATTAATTAAATATGATAGTATTTCCAAAACCTGTATATTATATTAATAAAACAAAAAAAAATTATAATTTTTGGTACAATTGCACCACATTTAAATTATAACGCTTCTAGCTGCGGAGCTGCTATCCTGTGACTTCTTTTGTAGTAATTCCATTAATATTAAATACTGTTATCAAACAATTTTCAAATGCAATACTGTAACAAAATATACAAGCGGCAAAAAATAATACTTCGTATTTAAGTGCATACAACTTCTTAGTTCCGAGGCTTAAAAAAAGGTCTTCCTTCTTAAAATTTTAATCCCAACTATCATTAAGTACCATGGCTAAAATTGATCGGAAAAAAATGGCTAGAACACTAGGCCTGTAAACATTCTTCTACATAATATATGCATTCTGTAGACGCACTGTGGAAATCTCAATTAAACTTCCTTTTGCTCATTCACTTGTACAAATGCATATCTTCCTTAAACTTGCGAATTTATCCCAAGTTCTTATCAAACGGCTACCAGGTCTTTCGATTATTATCTTAATCACATCGATCTGTAAATGCCTCGTCTAATATCCCAATAGTTAGCAATATATCAGGTATTGAGAGTTCGTAGATTACTTCATGTTTGTCTCACAAGCCAAATCATAAGAAAATCTAAGAACAAAACTGTTGCATTAAAGATCATTTGGATTATATCTTAGCTGCCAAGTAGTTAGTGATTTTTCACATTCAAAAACAATCTATCTGAATGTTTTAAGCAATTGAGTTTAAGTTTAAACTTTGCATCAGCTGCCAAATCAGTTCCACTAACAATATTGTTGTTGAACTTGGCATGAATATCGGCATGAATTCAAATATCGTTGACAAATGTATTGAAAACAAGTCGTCTAGAAGGATAAGAACGTAGACCTGGCTATGATAGTTGGGGCGTTATGTTGGAATTGCTGGCAATGGAATGGATAGGGATTTGGGGGTCGTGCGGCAAATGCTGTTTGGCTTTTTGAGCCAGAGAAACTAAACTCTTCCGTCGAAGTGAGACGCTCACGTAGCGTCAGCCTGGCGAAGTTGTTCCGAGCTAGCTGTCCTTCCGCGTAAGCTTCCAACCAGAGAACTGTTGAGCTGCAAGGCATCAAGGTTAGAATGAAATTACAAAGGCCTATTATTTTTATTGTGATTGGGTAAAGGCATGACTAATGCAATGCATTGCTCATTAAGTGAATATAAGTTAAGTAGCTGACAATATATTTTATATTATTATAGGTCATTGTTATTTGACAATACATGACATTACCATACGTTTTAACCATTTGGTTCAACGTATTCTTTTCCTAAAAGTTCCCTACATGAAATAAATTACTTGGTTTCTAGCAATGAAAATTGAAAACAATCATTTTAGTGAAACAGTTGAGCCCAGATCCCAGAGGCAACTAAGCCTTCTTTGTTGAAAAAAAGGCAAATTAACTGTTCCTAATATTTTGGGGTTAATCAATGCCATGGTAGAATAGGGGTAATTCAATGGTACGTAGCATAATTACTGCCAATTATCAGCTGGCTCAGATACTAGGACAAATAAAATAAAACAAATGTAATTGATGAGTGCTTCGGAAAGGACGTGTTCGGTGGACTTACCGGCTCAACATTTTGGCTACTAAGAACGGACAACGAGCTTGCGCGCTTCATGCTGAAACAGCACGAACAAACAAACGAATAGTACACAAATTGCAGGCGCGTAGAGCTTCTACAAGTCACCTTTAAACCTGGTGTTGTTGATGATCTGTAAAGCTTACCTAATTAAGTGTAAATTACATCTATTCATTTCTTTGTATGAGTGACAATGGACAATGGTTGACTTAAAAATAAGTGACAGAAAAGTGAACAGTTAGTAATTTACTTGTGATATACAAATAAATTGTGATGTTTAGTGAACAAATTTTGGTATGGTACATGTGGCAATGAAGATAGTGGTGAAAGAAACCAAATTGTAGATAGAATGTTGATCATTGAGAGCATTTTCTATTAGTAAAATGAGAACAGTGAGGGTGAACTTCAATAAACAAGTTTGTTATCAGATAGGATAAAACAAGGAGTTGAAAAATATCAAGTTTTAACCAGAACATGCTAGAACACCCAAAAATGAGAGCAAAAATATTGGATTTGAGTGCCAGCCATAAGTGCAGATTGAAGCCGGAAGCAAGGTACCTTTCCAAATTTTTAAATGAAAACTTACATAAATATGTAATGGCAAAAGGTAAAAGCAATATACAAAAAAAAAATGGGAATTACGCAAGGTTTACTGTAGTTATAAATTGTACTCCATGTCCGTAATTTTATCAACTTACCTTAAGAATCGCAGATTTATGTAAAGTATCGCAATATTTCGTAAGTAATCTGCTCTCATTTTTGTGGTTCTAGCCTTTTCTAGTGTATTAGTTTGCTCTGACATTTGTTCAGATTCCAAGTTGTCTATTTATTTTCAAATACTAGATCCTTTTTGTGTGAAACTGCAAGAGCTATGTGTAAGCCAATTTACTAAATTCTTAAATATAGAAAAACCAACAACTGAAATTCAAATAATTCAAACACAAATAATTGTAGACAGAAAATAAAACCCTGATGGTCAAACAATAACTTCAACTGGCAGACATTCTCCAAGAATATTGCCCCCAAAATGAATCAATAAAATAATTTTATAAGCTTGCACACTCTAGTAACAGCTGGTTGTTAATCGGTTTGGTAACGATACTACTATGTTAAATTTTTAAGCAACTTTTCAATCCAGAACTGGGGAGGACCAGTTTGGATCTTATGATTATAGAGCTGTCAATTAACTCCACCTACTAGGTCGCATTCGCATTTACGCGATAAAGCCGTCAAACCACGCGATAAAACCGTCAAACCAAACAAACAAAAAAAAACAAAAACTTTAACCCCGTTAAGAACTCAGCAAAGTTGGCACACTTTGAAACAAGTGACGTACCTATTTTCTAAGTTGTCTTGATTAGAGTCACCTCGTAGCTTCTGGATCAACTTGGCGCTAGATCGTCTAATCGAGGCCCGTAGCTTCGAGAAAGATGCACTCCTCTTTAGCTTGCCGTACTACAAACAAGGGTGCCACGTGGTCACTTCCTCTCTCATCTCGGTCCTCCCGTTCGCAACGCCACCACATATCCCTCGCTTGCACGTCACCAGTTACTTAATCTAACCAAGCAACGGCGTGAGCAGAGGAGAGGCATTAGCAAGATTTGCTTGCCAGGCCGGTCGACAGGAAGTGTTAGCAGTTAGAAATGGCTTGCTACAGAAAATAAGCTGCATTTCTTAACCTTAATGGAGTTTCATTACATTTTAACAATGATTCTGTTGAGTGTAGAGTCAAGTTAATTAACAAAGAAGTAGGAAATACGGAAGAAAAACAGAGAAAAGTAAAGCTTACGGTGCACAAATGATACGAGAGAAGTCAACCATTGTCACAATCACAGACATTGCAAAGACAATTACCGTTCGAGGCATCCGACAACAACCCACGATGCTCTAGTGTTTGTACAGAGAACTGCGAGAACTAACTTTTTAGTTTTTAGAGAGAGCGTTCTATATTTCCTTCAATCTACAAAACAATCCCTCACAAAATGTGTGCTGTGTCGTCAAAATTCAAAGAATAAAATAAATATGCTTACAAAAACTATTAAGAAACAACAGGTCTAAATCCTTTCTTACTTGATGATCAAAATGATGTATCACACCTTATTTGAATTGCGTAACGGAATATGTTATGTAGGTAGGTACTTTTGTTTTGTGCTATATTAATTCTACTAAAACCCATGCGGAAGATAAAAGAAAAACTATTGTGCACTGTCTACAAAAAAATAATCTTATAAACCACCATGACAACAAAAGAAAACCGCTGAATATTTCAAAAGGAATACTTGAGTGATCTATGGGAATGTAAGCATGCATTGACAGGAAACGGTGGAAGGAATAAAGAAAAGTGCGTTCAAAGTGTCTCGATTGTGCAAGATTCTATGCCCGAGACGCGTTTTGAAGGCACAAAAAATGATAAAATAATAGAAAGGTTCATCAGATGGAAAACTCAAGAAACCATTCCCACATGAAAGTCGAGAGACAATTTGATGAATAGGAAAGGGTTAACAAAACACACTATCCAGTTAACTGTGATGTTATGTTAAGTTTTCCACCTGAATTCCCTTTGTGGCTGCTGATCAAAGAATATTTATTTTTAAGTTAAAAATTACAGAAAAGAAGGCTTAAATAAATGAAAATTATAATTCGTTTTTCCATTGTAATTTGAACATAATTTTAGATGAATTGACTCTACAAAATATAAACCAAGTTTACCCAAACTCATGCACTTCTAGCAGAGGAGGCATGGCTAAAATTTCGAAAACGTTACAGTACGAAAATAATTCAGAGCTGATAAATAAAAACACTCCTAGGTTGCAAATCAAAAACAACCAAACGAGAGTATAAACTGTACAAAATTCGTTAAAATAAAACGTGCAGGACTGATGAAATGCAACTGTTGTTTGAAATCTAAACTAGCATTGCACAGGAAAAAAAGTCAGTGTATTTCTTTCCCACAATATTCAACGAAATCAAGTTCAATATGTGCATAAATACCTAAACAGAAAAGAACTCTATACAAAACAATAAATTCAAATAGACAACAATTCTAACGGGAGTCAAAATTAAACTCAAGTTAATTTACAAAGGATAGATCCTATTATTAAGTTAACGCTGTTATATCACTCATCTCCTTCATCAAAAAAGAGACAAAAACTAAATATTATATATCGCGGGGCATTGACGGCAGCTAGACGACATTGTACGCAACTGTAATCTTGCATCTACCAACATCAATAAATGCTTCAGGAAGACATTTCAGAGCCAAATAATGAAAATTAACAAGTTTCAAAAAAAAACTATCGGAAGAAAGCAGTTGGATAAAAGATAAATCATGAAAGAAATTGCGAAGTAGTGAACAAGTTAATGCCGTTACGTTTAGCCGGCCCGTCGTGTGCAGGGCCAGCAGGAGATAGAAGTGGCTAGTGAGGGAGAGTTTTGTGTAATTGCCAACGTGAGCTATCGTGTTACGAGTGTAGACCGAACACGTGGAAGATTTTATTTTTGAGTCCCGACGCCTGCCGCGTGCCGTCTTGGCCGGCTTCCGCAGTTCTCTGTACAAAGCCGATGGGAGCAACCATCTAGCGAAACAGACATACACACACTTAGTGCTCGCTCATGACCGTGACAACTAACAGCTACCAAGAAGCGTGGGTCGGAGTTTTGCTAAGGCCCCTTCTCTCCTTACAACCAGTTACAAGGTTCCACCAAGTTGATTTTGTTCTCAAGGTGAAAGGAAGGACATGGCCAATTGAGTTGAAAGAGGAAGACATGTGTGAAAAATACATCTAAAACTTTATTTTGTCCCTTTTTTTCACACATGACTCCCTCATATATCAGCACGGTAAGTCACGGTGCTCTACTTTCCCCCAAAGTATTAATGCTATTCCACTCCAATCCCATTTGTTCTTGGTAACTATTCGTTGCTCAATGTTCCCCCATCATACGATACCTTACCGCTCCAATGGCTTTGCTGATGTCCGTTGGAAAGTCAGCTCTCCGTTAATCAATTACCCCTAGCTACTGGTTTGGTTGAAAGGAGATACTCTGGGAGATATACTTGAAAATAAATATTCTTCAGTCACTCAAAATAAAAAGCATTTTGAGGGACAATCAATAATGTGCTCTCGTTTTCAAAGACTATCGTAGGTCGGGGAACTTAGACTAAAAGCTATTTGGTGGTGGCATGCCTTGTTCTAAGATACATCGTAGCATGCCGAAACGATTTGCGAAACAAGATTATGTAGATAGCTAGCTAAGGTGCAAAACGTGTTAGTGGGACCAGTAACACTGAACAACATTGAAACACGTGATTTGTGCGCTAAAAACAACAGTCATTGGCGCAGGCCAGGCAACAATGAGACACGCTAGCAGACACTACTTACCTACGTTTGCACAATACGTTACAATTACAACAAATTTACTGGCAGGTTCGGAAGTTATGACAAAATGTGATCGATCAACTTTTTAGATTGAATTAAGAAGTAAATCAAAGTAGGAGATAAATGAATATTGAAATTTATGGTGATTTTGTTTGACTGTTTTGGTGCAGTTGTGATCCAAGGATTTGCCTGATAGGCATTCCATTTCCCACTTCCCAGGGACATGGTTATTGTAACTGCACAAAATATATAGCACAAAATATATATTTTTTGTTGAATTTTAGCTCTCAATTAAGTCAACAAATCAGAGAAGAAAAGCAGCATCAAAGCAACTCACGACACACATCACGTCACAGACGACAAGCCAATCAAAATCACCATTTAAAAAAAATGGGAACGAAAAAAATATTATTTCTATTGATCATCAATGCATGATGCGTCATCAGCGTTAGGTTAGCGTTACGGGGCCGAGCGCAACGTGTGCTGGCCTAACGGGGGTTAGCGTTGGACTAGCGTCGGATGCGGCACTCACCTCCTCGCCTTCGTACTGCATCGACTCGAGAGACTCCCTGCTGCCGCGGCGGCTGTTCCGCTCCTTACTCGCCGGGCTGCGTCGTTTGTCTTGTGCATCGGCAGAGCCGAGGATCTGAGCTACCTTCGCCTGCTTCACAATCTCCAGCGCCTACGGACGGGCCAAGAAAACAGCATCAGCGATGTGCTTACGTGTCCAACGATTAACGATCGGGCTTATCGTCGACTTAATTAGCAATGGAAACATGCTGTACACGTATTGTTTGAGTCCTCTGTAGGTACCTTCCTCTGTCGAGGGTGGTCTGGGGTGTCTAGGGTGGATGAAATACGCTAAGCAAATCACACATGAAAACTGTGAGTGAACCCGTGAGTGAACACACGTTACTGAACAAGTTGAAATAACCAGTGTTCGAACCCGATCATTCTTGATCGGAGACGGGACCTCCGTTTGCGGCGTCTCACCTCTTTCCTAGACCGGAGCGCGCAATCCTCGAGCGTTTCCGCCGCCTCGTATTTGCCCTGTCGCCTGTAGAGAGCGCCGAGGTTCTTCAACGTGGTGGTGACCGTCGGCGAGTCCACCTTGGCCGCCTTGTGCCAGCCACCGTACTCCCCGTACGGCACGTTCTCCTTGTTCCGTCCCTTGTTCTCCTCGCGCTCCTCTGCCACCTGCCAGATCGGCTTGTTGTCGCCTGCACACAAAGCGACACCGTTCATGAAAACAACCGGCTTGCCTCGACAGAGCCGCCGGCTCGATACTACATGTTTGGCTGAAGAACGGAGATAGAAAGAGCAAGACAAGTCACATTGCTCGAATGCAATGCGGGAATTTGGATTTGTGTACTGTCGTTTGTAGCTGTGGGCTCCCAAAAAACACACAACCATACACAAAATTGTATTCATTTTGTGAAATTATGGTACACCTTCCATCATACTGCTCGAAAGACACTGGTTTAAGCAAAGTTAGACTTGTATTGTTCCTTCTGTTCCCTGTTCGATTGTAATTGATTAATCTTACTCACGTGCACAAAACTTGGATGCGGGGGTTTGAAGACCGTTTAGTGAAGCAAGCTGGGCAGTGGTCTCTTCGTTTATCGATTCGGCTTTTTGACATTTTTAGTCTGCGTCTTGCGGCCAAGTTTTGTGCAGGTGAAGATTAGTGCTGGTTTTAATTAAAGGGTGACTTTTTATACAAATTTACACTGATCTTTTCATTTGGATAATTGGAATGTGATTGTTTCTATTTTGAGCTGGTTTAAATACTAAATGTTTCAAATGGTGAAAAAGATATGTGCTGATATTATAGAAAACAAAACAGACAAATTAATTAAAATACGTACAAGTGTATTTTAAAACTAATGGTCAGGCACAAAAAACGACAGAGTACAATATTCTATTTAACGATAATAGTACAATAAATAAAATCAAGACAGAAAAATGAAAATCTAAGGATAGTGAGCTTCAACAAAGATTTAAATACAAAATAAATCAAAATATTTTAAAGCCAAAAGCTAAGATGGTAGGACAATCTATAAATTAAATCAATCGACACAACAAAAATAGAACAGTAACCTGCTCTTTGAGTTCATTTAAATAACAAATAGTGTTTGAAAATTAACAGGAACTGAAGTGTTTTAATTGTAAGGAGACCTGATCGATTCATGCTCCATCTACCCAAAAATAAATTACACCTTGCCCTTATATTGCCGTATTGTCAATTCTAGCACGCTGGTCAAGTGACCCAAGGTAAAGGTGCATTGAGCCAAACCTCAATTAATTGCAACAATAAATACATCTCTAGATAAATTATCATAAATATTTCAATATAACTATTTTGGACCAAAATAAAATTTCACATGCCACTGATCAAACCAGTCTTTAGGGACATGCCTGACAAATATTTTACTATGCTGCCCGATTAACTAAATTGTTATTATCGTAAAAATGCCTATTTTGTACAATTTTCTTGGACCATTATTTTACAAACTAAATAGTTTTCCCAGGTAATCACTTACTATGTTTTTATTATATGCTATAAAATTCTTATAAAAATAGCTACCTTGTTAAGCAAATCAAACCAAACATCCTAGTATAGATCACTACTACTTCTAACCTACGGTACAATAAAAGTTGAAAATACTATATCACATTTTAAGTTGACAGTTGAACTGCAATTTAAACCATTATGCCAGAAATGTGCAAATAAAATGAATATACAAGTAAAGTAATTAACTTTTCCGATACTGTGAAGTCAAACAAATTTTTAATTGAATAGTATCCATATAGCTACACAGGTTTTGAATGATGAAGCTAACAATGAAAATGCAATAAATTTACAAGTAAAAAATGACATGCAGCATCTTTTATCTAATTTAGAGCAAAGTAAGCATGTAAATGTAACTAAATGGCAGCAGTCACCAAGCCATTCCAAAATCAGTAAAAGTACCTGCATTGATCATATTTTCAAATATCTGCAAACTACTATACAATACCTACGGCATTGAGTTTAAAGACTCAGAGACTCGGCGCTTATGGGAGACCGCTCGCTCGGAAAAAAAGATAGCCGATGGGGGCGCTAGTGTAGAAGCGATGAGGAAAGAGCCGAGATGCGCGGCGAGTTTGAACCGTTTGAACGAACAGCACGAAAACACATCAGCGAGACTCGAGACGGTGCTGAGAGTGAAGCGCTGATCCTTCCGCACGCTTCGGAATTGCTTGTATATTATTTACGATGCAGTATTGTATGCTGATTTCTGACCATTAATGTTCCCTTGGATAAGAGATGTAAAATATGGTTGTGGGAAATGTAATTGATGCTCAAATGATTTAAGAAACCTAAAACTAGTGAGTAACTAGTGCATGGTGTCAGTAAACATCGATGCCGCATAAAAGATAATGAATTAAGCGAATAGTGTTTTGTTTTGAATGTGTGAAAGGTTTTTTATTTGACTATCATCGAAGCAGCTATTGCAATTTCTTCGCGCGGACACGCAAATAGAATGCCACGCTTATTGGATAGATTATTATTTCATAGATTAGTAAAAGATGGGGAAACAGAGACGACTCGGAAATAAAAAATTACTTATTGGTCACCAACACTGGAATTCTCCAAGCCGTCGAATTACTAAAAGGATTTTAAATCTAACATTTATATCTTTATCATGTTGACAAAAAGCTAAAAGACAAAAATGGGAGTATTTAAAGGTCTGCAAGAACCAGATTTCATTATCAATGAGTGGACGGACGTGCTTCCTTGTACAACTTTCCTCATTGCCCTCGCTGAGCAGGTACTCGGGAGGGTAGTTTGTTCCGATGCCAGCAAACCTTGCTTCTGACCCATGGACTGACAGAAACAATAACAAAGGGACATTCCTTTGCAACGCAAAGATTTTATTTTTCTACTTATCTGCTGGTGATACGAGTCGTAGAGGCCAGCTGGCTGAACTCAGAATATTTTCACTTTCATGTCTGATGAACACATTTCCGTCTCATTCACCCCATTTTAGGATAAGAGCTGAAGACAGGTTTCGCTATTCCGAATATCAAGAAAATGATATAATATTTTCTCGTTTGATTATTGGAAAGATTATTTTTCGTGGATATTTCTAAATTTTGAATCATTCGTTAATGACTATTTTAGTAGCCGAAATATTTAGATTCGGTATTCGGGATTGATTCAATAAGTCTTACGCACGCAAGATAAAAATATTTCGAGGATTGAGTTATATTTCCAATTGATAACTAACTGCCTACTCAAATTTTCTCCATCACTAGTTTTGATGCTGAGTGACCGCAACGAGCTCTTGACATTCAAACACCGTCAATCCTTTGAGTTCGACCAAATCAGGTAAATTTTGTTTCCCCATCCCTCTGTGCGACAAGCTATTTATGGCTTTAAATAAGTCTCCTCTATTCCTCCAAACATGAACCAAGTGACACTGTTATATTGTGAATCTTCCCGAAATCTTTACTATGTCAATTGCGTGTGCTCACTGCTCGGATTCAATTTCAAACTTAAAACGTTTGTTTTTGCCTAAAGAGGTGATCACAAAGCCAACATTCGTCATTCTGACAAAGTCAGATTTGGATTTGAGATCGCCAGGGATATAAATCGGACACTAATTCCATTGCCGCGTTCAAACAACTAAAGGGCAGAGGCCCGGGATGGGTGACTTGCCAAATTACAATTTTTTTTTAAATTTATGATTTCTTTTTAAGCATCAAAGAGCCGAGAGGCAAGAAAATATGTCTGGCCGTGCGGATTCGCGCGAGTAAAAGAAGCTACCCTTTCCTTTTGTTAGGTATTTCAGTACTTCTTTTCATTGTCTACGGTCAACTTGGTCCTCGGCTTCGGCCACATACAACACCCTTTCTTGAATCATATGTTTTGTGATTTTGCCCAGACTAGGGGTAATTGGTAATAGTCACTGCCACCAGAATTAATATTTGAGATTGAGATATGGGAACTTGGGAAGTATTTAGAGCGGTGAACGAAGATTGAACAGGTCGTCTTTCTCATTTGGTTGGCTTGGTATCATTTATATATTATCAAGCCTTCCAAACGTCTAATTGATCTGTTCGAAACAATCTTCGAATCGTCGGGCAAGAACGTGAAAATATTTTTTCCGAGTTCAGCCAGCCGACTCAGATCATCGGCAGATAGTTAAAAAAATAAAATCTTTATATCGCATAGGCCGTCCCTTTGTTATTGCTTCTGCCCGTGTATGATTCAGCCGGACAGAAGCAAGGTTTGCTGGCTTCGAAACACCAACCCTCCCGAGTACCTGCTGCAGTGACCACAACGGGGAAAGTTGTAAAAATGATCACGTCCCCTCACATGACGATGATTCATGCTGCCTGAAAACCTATAATCCCATATGATTAGCTAATTATGTCAACAAGATATCAATACCAGATCTGAAAACCATGTCAACAAGTTTGATGGCAATTGGAGAATTTTAGTGTTGGTAACTAAGTAGTCATTTCTTATTTCCGGAATTGCTGTCATATTCTGTTTCCTCATCTTTTACTAACCTATATGAAATAATAATCTGTCCAATAAGCATGGCATTCTAATTGCGTGACCGCGAAAAGAAATTGCAGTAGCTGCTTGAATTGATTATCAAATAAACAACCTTTCAGACATTTATACGAAAACACTCTTCGCACAATTCGTTATCTTTTATAAGCCATCGATGTTTACTGACTTAATCCGTACTAGTTTTAGGTTTTGTAAATCATTTGGGCATCAATTTCATTCCCCAAAATCATTTTTTAGCATCTCTTATCCAAGGAAATATCAATAGTAAGCATAACAACAGCTGCTTCGTATATGTATTCACGCAATTCCGAAGCGTGCGGAAAGAACAGCGCTTCACTCTCAGCACCGTCTCGAGTCTCGCTTATGTGTTTTCGTGCTGTTCGTTCAAACGGTTCAAACTCGCCGCGCATCTCGGCTCTTTCCTCATCGCTTCTACACTAGCGCCCCCATCGGCTATCTTTTTTTCCGAGCGAGCGGTCTCCCATAAGCGCCGAGTCTCTGAGTCTATATACTCAATGGTTATGTTATCTCATTACAACCTAGAAGTCGGCAATATAATAGCAAATTTTTAGATCCAAGAAAAAATTAGAAACTCAGTTTTCCAGTAGCATCACTGACAAGATCTTGCTTTAAGAGAAAGAGTAACAGATCCCTTCCTGCATTTAACAAAAAGAATTTGGAAATCTCTGAACACATCCCTGCATTTAACAAAAAGAATTTGGAAATCTCTGAACACATCACAACCAACCGCTTGCCGACCCCTGCTATAACCAGCCAACATAACCCTACCGCTACTCACCATGCCTAGCGCTACTTTTGTGCTTTAGTGGACTCACCGTCGATGGTGCCGAACTCTCGTTCGTGCGCCCGAGTCAGGACTTGCTTGTAGAGGATCTCGGCTTCCTTGTATTTGCCCTGCTTCAGGTAGCACGAAGCCAGGTTGTTCTTCGTCTTGGCGACGTTGGGGTCGTCGGGACCGAGTTTAGCTTCGTAGATCTCTAGCGCTCGTTGGTAGTACCTTTCAACCTCTTCGTATTTGCCCTAGGGGGTGAATCGTGGAATCGGTTAGCAACTGGTGACGTCTGTGGACTATTTGGTGTTTAGAAGTAAGTATTTATTTCGAATCATGCTCTGGCAAGTCTGTTCAAAGCCTCTGAGGAATCTTTGTAAAAATACCTTAAATAAAGTACCTAAATAAAATTTAGGAATAGGGTAGCCAGCATTTGTAAGTTGAAATCCATTGTTTGAAAATGACTGAGCCCAGTCATCGAATCCCTTCCCCATTAATGTCTGCACATTCCACCGCCGCCACCGCTGCCGCTGGTACCTGATTCTGGCAGAGCAGCGCGAGGTTGTTGAGCTGCTTGGCGACGTCTGGGTGCTCCTTGCCGAGCACCTTCTCGCGGATCTCGAGCGCGCGCTTGCACAGCGGCTCCGCCTCCTTGTACTTGCCGCGCTTGCCGTAGAGCACGGCGAGGTTGTTCAGGGTCGCCGCCACCGCCGGGTGGTTCTCCCCGAGCGTCTTCTCACGGATCGCCAGCGCGTCATTAAGGAGATTGGCTGCCTCCTTGTATTTGTTCTGGTCTCTGCCGAGCAAAAGAATTGACGACTTGGGTTAGAAGGATACGTGATGCGTTAACTGTTTCCGGGATTGCAAGTCATCTTTCAGCACGTTCGCTGCCTTCTTGTATTTGTTCTGGTCTCTGCCGCGCGAAAGAAATAGCATCAAAGTGGGATAGAAGGATGAGTAAGCTGTTTCAGGGATTGCTAGTCCATTTTTGGCAGCCTTTTAGGAGTATCTGTTCCAGTGTCTGCCGGGTAAAAGCGATGCCAACACCGGGGGTTCGACGGTGGAAGAGCGAGGAAAGAAGAAATACAGATTATATCTGTTGGTAAAAGCAGTTGGATAGTTACGATTAGGAACAGTCGAAATGCTGAAAACAAATTCTAGGGATCTCTCCTATTTTGAAGGGAATTAATTCCCACCACAACCTATGCATAGAGCCATCAAAAATAAAGTAATCAATCATCTCATCAGAATGATCAGACATCCCAGCTACTTTACAGCCAAAAATCGATCGAACCAGAGCAATAACCGTGGGAACTACAAAAATTCCGGCAAAAGTCTGTTCAAATTCCGGCAAGCGAGACATAGAACCCCCGTCCGCTCACCTGTACACGAGCGCCAGTATGTTCAGCATGGTGGCGACGTCCGGATGGTCGTGCCCGCTCGTCTTCTCGAGGTCCTCGAGCGCCTGCTTGCAGAGCGGCACGGCAACCTCATAACGGCCCTGCGACGCGTACTGGATCACCAGGTTGTGCAGCGTGCGCAGCCGCGCGGGGATCTCGTAGCCGGCGTTCACCTGCTGCGCAAACTGGCTGGGCGGCGTCGGCGACATTGCTGGAAGCGATGGGAGAGAGACTGCGGTTAGGGTCGCTGTTTTTGACGTGGTTTCACGTGTGAGTCTTGGTTGTGGTTCGATCTGGTTTGTACCGATGATCTGCAAAGGTCATTGATTGTTTAGATCATACTGGGCATTCTTCTGTTCAAATATCCATAAAGTATTAACGGGATAATGGAGTATGTGTGAACATCGCTAGAGCAATACTTAAATGATTCATTTACCAATCAGACTAGTAAAGGTAGAAATAAAGATAAATTGGGGGTTGAAAATTTCTGTTGCTCCATGTTGCTCTGAATGGTTAAGCACTGAGTAGACATGGTTACTCCTCAGTTTAAAAATATGTTATCTTGTTATCCAAATGGGAATTGAATGCTAAGTTTTTCGAATACCTAGACAGCGATGAACTACTAAAAGTAAATAGTCTAGTAAAAAACAGCTTGAATACTTAAAGCTGTTAATTCCCTTAAAAGACTGAATTTATTTCCATACATTAGTGTGAATGTCTCACATTGAGAGAGGAATAAGAGAAAACTTTTGCTACGTTGTTTAGGAAGCGAGTACAGTTTATGACTGATGTAAAGCAAGTTTCCAGCTTGAACCTTACTTGAGAACAATTCTACTGGCTTATTCAATTAAAAGTTTTCAATTGAAAGAGGACCATTTCATTGGAAACTTCTAATTCAATGAACCGTTGCCGTAGGTTTCCAACATACATGCACTTGTTAAAATGCCAGCAGAAAAAGTTTCTCGTTGAAATTCTCTGGAGCAAATTCCTAGTTTCATTACCAGTAAGTGCTGAGGGAGTAATAGGGAATCGATGAAACTGAGAAGAAAGATGGCAGGATCATCAACGAAACAAAACGTCAGGAAGCAATTGCAATTAGTAAAAAACACTTAGCATATCACCAGTAAAAGCATCGTTTCAAAGGTCTTACTGTTTCTGTCGTCAGCATCGTCGTCGGGGAAAAGGTCGACCACGGGATCGTCCTGCTTGGGTTTATCCAGTTTAGTTTCAGTCGTGGAATCATCGCCCTGCAGAAAAAAAAACGTAGTTCAATCGCTAGGAAAGCCGAAAATTTTCTATAATTTTAGCTGCATCTAAGGCTTGATTCCATTCCAAGGTTTTTGGAATTTGTTGGAAGACAGAATGAGAATGAATTGTTAATTATAGAATTATAGAATAATAGAATCTAAGACCTTACCACTACATTGAAAAATACAATAATGTAAGAGACAAAATAAATAAATAAATAAATTTGCTTCCAAAAGAATCCAAATTTGCTTGGAAAAATACTGGTTTTACACCGGAGCTTGTTCTGACAACGTTATCAGGGTGTTGAACCAGTTGTTTTGATTTTTTTAGAAGAGTAAAATATTTACAAACTAGTCTGCTTTTAGAAGATTTGCCTCCTGGTACTAGCATTGGGAAAATGATGGAAATAGCCATAAGAAATTGAACACTTCAGGCTGAAATTTAGCCACACCATTTTCCCATTTACGTTCCCTTCCACCCCGACCGTTTACCGGCAACGAAACCCCCACCGCACCGCACCTGCACGTCCTGGTCGTATTTCCGTATCGACGCCATGAACTCAAGGTGCTTCTTCTCCTCCTCGAGCTGCGCGACCGCCTGCTCGGACGCCTGCAGCTTCTGCTGCGTGTTTGCGAGCTCGTCGCGCAGCCACGCATTCTCCTGGCACAGCCGGCGCACCTGCGTGCGCAGCTTCTGTTTCTCCGCCTCGACCATCTGAAGGTGCGACGCCAGCGCCATCATCACCTGCCGGCCGGAACAAGCGGGGTTGGGTTTAGCGCTGATTTATCGTCGTGAAGGTGGAACGAATGGCGGGGATTGAGTGGTTACGATCGGAACTTGGTGGCATTACGTAGGGAACGAGCTACATTAGATCACCTGGAAACAAGCGGAGTTAGATTTTGCACTGGATTATCGTCATGAAGGTGGGGATTTTGAAGTTAAGATCGGAACTTGGAACAAGCAGCATTAGGTTTGAAACAAGCAACTTTAGATCACCCGGAGTGATAAATCATAGCCTGGTGGTGTAAAAAAGCGGGGTTAGATTTTGTGCAGAATTATCATCATGAAAGTGGAACAAATGGCATTAGTGGGGAGATGTAATTGGAACTTGGTGACTGAAACAAGCAGCTTTAGGTTGGAGCATGGGAAGTCTCATAATCATACATACATAAGATCACTTGCAGAGTTAGCAGCATCACCTGGTGATGGGAACAAGCTATGTTAGACTGGTTTGTGCAGAATTAGTATCATAGCTTGTCGGACAAAGGAAGGATAGGAGGGAAGAATTCACTAGGAATTTCATAACTTGGGGGTTATTTGCAGCAAAATACAGAAAATGTAATTGGTTCATGAAAGAGTCATTGGAATTTACTGTCACTCCAAAAAATCTATAGGTAAGACAAACAATTTTTAGTGAATATGGATGTTTGGGGCAAAGTTTCCATTTTTTTCAACCCCTTCCATTTTAATTCTACCCACTTTTGTGAAAATGGAAACAGAAATGTTGAAGTATTCTTCACAATTATGTCTGTTCTACCTTTTTATTCAGTTAGAGCTAACAAAATGCTGAATTCTTTATGTTCTTTTTTAAGTCAATTCAAATTTCAACCCTCATGATTGAGATAGAAAAGAGTTTTGAGAAAAGCTCTCATTAAATTCAAAGAAAACCCAACAAAAAGTGCGAAACTGAAACGTCTGCTAAACAAAGTTCCTTGCACAAGAGATGAGATGAATGGAATCCTTTAGGTACACAGCTCATTAAAAAGCTGGAATTCCAATCTCGTATCCTTCCTGACAACAGCAAATTCTCGGATTATTTTAATGAAAGAGCTGACAGATGAATCAAAGCCTAGCACAAAAGTTCTGAATCGCCTGAGAGCTTTCGCCCACACAGCAAGCTGAAACCAGACATGCAGCAGTACGCTTTGACTAACTATTTAAAAGTTAGTCTGACTCGAAATCGATACGCTTTCGGGCAGGGGAGACTGGAAAGTTAGCACACACACACACTCAATTATAGGAGCGACTGCTGGTGATATCCGTAAAGTCAACTTTGCTGATTGTGGGGGAGTGTGGGTAGGTGGTTGGTGGCCATGGCGACCAGGGGACATATCATGTTATGCGAGCACATAAACCCTTATGGCCACCCCCTTAAGCAAGCGCTGGCGAAGCGAGGGGGTGCACAGTGGGACACCGTGGCGGGTGGATTACTGCACAGCTATTTGCCGCTTGTTCTCTCGTCTTCTCACACTGTGTTAATGGCTCTTGACATGTTTTCTAGAAACCTAATTGGCATTGCCACATTGGCTGGAAGGAGGGGTAGCCAGAGCCTATGTCGAAACATGCACCAGATATTAATGAAAACATAAGTTTTTAAATAATAGTATAGGTAATAACGTTTTTATTTTTCAAAATAATTTCGGGCGCAACTGAATTTCAAACTCTTAAAATAACAAGTTGTTGACATTTTCTTAGTTTTGTGGCTGTAACCGATTTTTGAATTTCAAGCGTCAGATACAGATTTAAAAAATAGCGTATAGCCCAACGGAATTAAAGGAAAATACTAACTGATTAATATTTTGGGACAAATAGAACATCCCTTCAACACAGCACGTTGGACCGCACAGCACGCCGCTGCTTTAGCCAATTACAGCACTGCCATCGCAGAGTCGCACAAGCTGAAGCAGGCATCGTATTTCCTCCGCCAAATTAACAGTTAGCAGCAATTTATAGCCTACTCGGCAGTATAATAAAATATGATGAAAAGTGATAAAAAATACAACAACCTGCAAATGAAATAAATTGCCAAAGAAAACCCACCACGGCACCACCACCCACACATTGATCAAATAAAGAAACCAACGAAGAAAATTAGAAATGCTTCAGATGAAATCTATAGCTTGGCACAATAAACTTTTGGCCGATTACAAAATTGCGCCAACAATAAATTTGTATAAAATGCTTTTAGCGCATAGAGTGACATTGTCTCGGCTAAACCACCCCCATTACTAACGTCGCCGCGAAAGCACGCCGACAATCCTACCCCAATCACGCGACACGTAATGGTATTATCCCATTACCTATATGAAGGCAACTAGCAGCATTCGCAACAATTCGACTCAGCGTAACATGTTTTTGTCGCGCGTGAATCTCGAGTCCCCACGACTGAATGCCAGACAGCCCGACGCCGTCGTCAGATCGACCAGTCTAGACACAGAGGGTGCGATGCCAACGCGCGGAAGGCCGAGCAGCGTGCGAAGGGCTAGGAGCACGATCCACGCTCGGGGCTAGGAAATAACGACAGGGAACGCGTCTCGGCGTCTAGATAGGGCGCGGAATTTAGTGGAATAAGTCGTGTTTCGTCAGCGCGATTTATTTCCCGAATCTAAAAGCGTGGTAGACATATGAAGACGACCCCCTAGTCTGCAGCATGCAAGAGTCACGACATTGTTTTAACTTCTAAGACAGGGTGAGACAGATAGATTTGACGTTTTTAGTGTCGTTGATTCCAGAGGGAAATTCTGTTTGACGTGTATAAAATACAGTGAACAAAAAGAGATGTCGCCGGAATGTAATAACGTTTGAGAGATCCGGGTGGAAATGTTCAGTGCTAGATGAAAATTGGTATATACCGATATGATTTATACAAATCCAATTGCCTTCCCTAGAGGGGATATATTAGTTTCACATGCTATATTGTCATAACGTGATAAATGGGTGATTTAAATTTAGATTGCACCGATTTTCCGTCTGCAGCGCGCTTTTCCAACAGAGCTCATTAAAAAATGTTGATTTTGGTTGGTTGGTTTGTGGCTTGTTGAGTGGGACATGCAGATCCAAGTGGCGATGGTTGGTTTGGTTGAAAGGTTAATCTCGAAAACACACAGCACAGAGCCGCTATTTAAATGAGGGCCGGGAAAATCATTCCGAGTTTTGAGAGAGACAGAGAATCGAGCGCTTTTGGGACGAGAGCGAGAGGAAAATCTGGTTTATTCAAGAGACGCTGAAAATGCTGTTGATTTTCTCCAGCCATACCAGTGATAAATGGTGAATGGTCACAAAGAAGATGGTTAAGAGAGTTTTTCGGGATAAAGAAGGATCAATGGTGGTCATATTTTCTGCTGTGAATGTCGTTTGCCTCGCGATTTGAGGCATAATAACTTCTTGAAAACCGGGGCGCAAAGTATGGAAAAGCTCCGACGAGGAAAGATTTGGAGAAAACGTCAATGGACGATGCAGCAATGCGGAAAATACCCGATCCTGGCAAATAGGTGCGCTGCCGGCAAGCGGCTATAAAAAGAAAATAGTCTTTGGTGATGGAATTTCAGGAATGCCGTGCGTTAAGTAATGAAACTGTGAAAGATAATTGAGCGGCCCAAGTCTGAAGCGTGGGGCTTCTTTAAAATGATAAAGATTCCAGAGATTTTCTTCATGGTCTTCATGGAACAGCGATCGGAATGAAAAATTTCGAAAAAGCTCTTTTTTGTAATGAATACGGAATCGGAATTCGATAACGCGATTTTTTTTTCATTAAAAAAATGGAGGTGCCATGTGTTCCCAAACAAAAGCGGCAACACGCTTTTCCTCTCAGACCGCTTTAGAAATCAATCGCAATCCGAGGCGTAATGACGAGCCGATGAAAAGAACACGCTCGCGTCGCCCAAGGGCGCATGGTGGGCGCCCCCCCCCATTCAATGTTCAAGATGAAATCGGTCAACCCCCCGCGTCACGCCGTCAGAGCAAAAAACACGGACGCACAAGGTTGCCCCTGCACACGTGCCCGCTTTCAAAATTTCCACCGACGACCCCCGTCGCCCATCGACAGACAAAAGAAAAGCGGCGACGCGACGACGAGAATTTATCGAGTGGCTTTCCCGAAGCACTTTCGTGTGAAGAGACATGGCCATAGGCCCGCCACGCCGACGACCTTATGCATGTTAAGGTAAACACTTCAACGGGGAAAATAGTCAACAAAACGAATAACAAATGGCACTGGGAAACGTACACTTGACGTTTTATATAGCGCAGGGGTACTTATAAATGCAAAGTGTATATGTTGCGGCAAGGGATCGAGGGGAGGAATATGCAGGTTCGCTTCTTGTTTTTAAGTCTGTTTACTTTGGGATTGGCAGTGGACGTCGTCTTTTGAGGGCATTCTTGGTGCAAAGATGACTCATCCATTTCTCCCCATTGATCCTGTGGCGGCTTCTCGCCCCCGCCCCGCCCTTTGCTGCTCTAAGCTTACTTCCCCCAGTGGCGGAGGGGCAGCAACGTGTTTTATTTAGGAGTGCGTGTTCTTTACCGCTGCGAGCACTAGTGTTTTCAAGTCAAAGCGATGTTTTTCATGGTCAAAAATATGTGCATGATTCTGCGAAAGTTTGCGTTTTCTTTAAATTCTCCTTCATTTCAAAGCTACGCCTGCACTTCTATATCGTTGTACTCCTACAACTAAGCCGATTTCAATATATTAAGATAACGTGAGATAGCGTGGAGCAATCAGGTGTCTCGCTCTCGTGTTTGTACTGCAACTGTTGGGTGGCGTGACACTGAAATAGTCAGCCATATTTCTGCTTTGACCTTTCCGCAAATTATATTACTGGCTTCATAAAGAGGGTCGTGTGCAAATTCAGCATTTTGCAGGTGGACATGTTACATTACAATGCGCCATATCAGTGATATCATTGAGAGAGGGAGCATTCGCGCTAGTGCACTTTATTAAAAATATCTTCGTTGCAGGTGATACTTGTTATTCCGCGTGCCATTTCCACCGCAACTGCGACATCCATTCTTAAAACACAATAAAACCATCAAGTCTCAGCACATTTGGCGCGTGGTAGGTAAAGGCATAGAGTAAAGAATGGTTACCTAGAGGCTCGAAGCTCTAGTTAAATCGTCTGCCGCAGTTCGGTGATATCCTACTTGGGGCGCTGCCTCAAAACACACTTTTTCGCACTATGATCGGGGCGCCAAGAGATTTTAGTAGCATGTCATGGAACTACTAGCCCTATTTGCACCTACTATATATCGACTTGCCTCAGGGCAGCGTAGTTTTCGAGTATGGCCAGGAACAGGTAGAAAGAAAGGGTACTTTATTTTAAGAATGACTTGAAAATTTTAGCAACGACAATGACTGAGGGAAATGTTTTAGTTCTATGATGTAGGAATCGAGCCAAGCGCATTTCGCCACCGAGAAACCCAGTATTCATTCGATATTTCGCTTCTCATAAATTCAGCTTATATTAAACGATTAAGGAATTGCAATTTCTATGCAATACCAAACGCGACCCTCGATCTTATTACAGCAATATCACGAACATTAGTTTTATTACTTCAATCATATTTAAATGTAACGTTGCGGTGCAAGCAGACACGGATTTGCCCGGGGTGCCGGGAGGTTGTTTCGCACCCCGGGCCTCGCGCGACCACGCCGCGTCCCTGCCGAACACACACGGACAGGCAGCCGATGTTTATGTCAACACGTCTTTATGATATTGCGAAATAGAGAGTAAGGAATGGCGAATATATTTACGCACGTTGGTTACTCTAGCGATAATATATTATGCTATGGCAGCATTGGTATAATCCGACTCGCCATCTTTAAATAAATATCTCGGTGATCTCAGCAAAAATTTCAGCTAGCATTTCTGACATCCGTCAAACTCAAAGTTCACCTGGGCTTGTATGCGTGGGGAGGGATTTAAATCTTTTCTCTTGGTGCTCCAGCAGGTACCCGGGGAGATCCACGATGATGTCAGCTCCAGCCCCTAACTTGACTCATGCCTTCAAACCGAAGTACATTTTTACTTTAGAAATGATTGATTCTCTGGTTTCTTCAACAGGTACTCGACGTGTACAGATATTTATGTAAAACTTAGTCATCTTACACATTTCAAGTCGCGTTCTTAATGAAATGCTATAATTTTATATAAAAATAAAGGATTGACAAGGAGGATTTTTCTACACCTAAATGTGAATGGGAGATAACTATCTCTAAATATTGACAGGATGTCCGTTAAGCTCGCCGTACAAGCTCTCTCTGCGTCGACTGCCGCGTTAATAAACACACTGATTAAAACCGGTCAATTAAAATCACACACTGCCTCGTCGACTGCTAAATTCATCGTTATTCTAAACAATCTCTTCGATTCACTAAACAGCTCGGTAATGAAGGTCGCCAATCCTCATAACTGTGCCATTTCAAAAAACAACACAATCGCTAGGAAAACTTTAGAAGACGCACCGACATTCATTGATTCGTGGGTGGTGCGGAAGCGGTCGACTCGTGACAAGCTGATTCCTCCCTGCTTCACTGGTCTTAAAAACACCATCCTCGCCATCCTTGAATTGTGGAAAGATTTAGAATCAGGCGGGTTCTATTTTCTTCTCACTTCTCGTTTAAACCAAGATCCTCTTGAATGTTTGTTTTCCCTGATTCGAGCCCGTGGCGGATTTGATCGCAATCCAACAACTCGGCAAATTGTACGCATCTTGGTGTCAATCATAGCCATGCATTTGATTAAAGTGTCGAAGACATCGAACACCAATTGCAGGCCAGATGATGATGTCAACTTGCTGTCAATCATGCCGAGCTCAGACGATGGTGTGATAATCGCAGATAACGGAGAAGAATTCCTTGATTCCCATGAGCATCCCATCGAGACCACCAACCTCCCTTCCGAAACCGACGCTGAGAGCGCCATTGATTGCGACATTGCGGCGATGGACGAGCACCTGGCACAGCTCGAGTCCGATGATGCGCTGGACGAAACTGACATGACTGAAGACGACTTCATTTCTCATCAGAAAATCTTCGACGAACATTACAGCTCCATTTACTTGCCTGGAATTGAGGCCGACTCTGTGGCTTCACTTGAGACAAATGCTGTTCGGTATTTCTCAGGTTATGTCGCAAAAATCTGCTTAAAAAAATTCCAGTGCGATCAATGCAAGCTCGAAATGGTAAAATCGAATCAAGATCTTGAATTTTATGATGAACTTCTTCTTTTCTACAAAGCGTACATAAACAAAAACAAAGGTGACTTGGGTGGATTATGTCCTCCGTCTGACATGATGGTTGCCGTTTCCAAACTTGCTCTTCAAATTTTCGTTAATGTCACGCAACGCACTTTACACCAACCCAGACTGATGGAGAGAATCTTGGACGAGATTCACCAACCTGTTAGGTGCACTTTCCCAGACTGGCTTTCGGACGGACCTTGCCTGCCACATCGACTTTTTGCATTTCGACACTTGATCTTAGTGAAGATTCGAAAAGAGTGTGGATGGGCTTCCAGGGAACTTCGGATGCCAATCGACAGAAAGCCATCGACAGCGACTAGGACAAAGACTAACACGCAGACTTTAGGCTATTCACAGAAACGCGACAAGACTGACAAACAGTCGATGGTGCACAAAGCTGATCGGTCAAACCAAAAACTGTCAATCCTGCAACACTTGTGACTTTCTCTAGCCACCCACGAATCGGCCGCGACAGCCAACATCACATCAAACGAATCGTTACACTTCGGACACCTCGGGCATAACACCGCGAAAAACCTAATCATTACACTGCGCTCGTGATAGTGTCTTCCGCTTAAGCCATCATCTGGTGCGGGGGCATGATTTATCGAGCAAACACCGCGATAAACACAATCGTTACACTTCGGACACCTCGGGCATAACACCGCGATAAACCTAATCATTACACTGCGCTCGTGATAGTGTCTTCCGCTTAAGCCATCATCTGGTGCGGGGGCATGATTCATCGAGCAAACACCGCGATAAACACAATCGTTACACTTCGGACACCTCGGCAATCATTACACTATAATTTCGCTACAATAGACAATTCTTTGTTTTCTCCCATGTTGCAGATGATGGGGCTTGTGGCGGAGCAGCTAATTGTTAAATATTAATACATGCGTTCTCTTTAGGGGCTCATCCTGCCATGCGACACGATGGTATTGTCAAATGCAAAAAGGTCTTTTTATACGTTAGCTTGGCTGGTTGTTACTTGATATTAACAAGCCTTTTTAACGTTAAAATGATCGTTTTAAGTACATCATTTAACAGACATTATGTCAAGTCAACTAGGGCCATCATCGTCATCGGATCTCGCCGGGTACCTGATAACCACGTTCCTCCACACACGTTCCAGACTATTTTTTCATAGATCACCGAGATATTTATTGTAAGGAGAGTCGTATTATGCAAATGCACCTTTCACATTTCGCTCGAGTAATCGACGTGCGTAAATATATTTCAAAATACAACAATACTCTTAAATTTGGTTCCATGCATCCATTCGCAGTTATGCTGCAGTATAAATTGCTTTTCCATACCTTATTACTTCATTTAAATACATATGAACGACTGCATGCCATTATGCGCTGGATGATTCTCTTAGAAAGGAATTGTAGGTCTTATGTTTTGCAGCAAAAGTGATCATGTTTGTGTCTCCATAAATAACCCACCCTTTCTTGTTGACGGCCCAGCCGACCAAAAGTGCATTCCTCCCTGGGGGCATGTCGATAAAGTAGTTCTAGTAGTTCAAAGATACCCTACTAAAATATTAAACGCTGCGATCGCTGCGCGTACCCGTGGCGCCACCATGCGTCATATCACGGGCAACCACTTTGTCCTTGGCAGGTTTTTTGTAATCCTTACGGGCCTCTAGGTAGCCATTCTTTACTCTATGGTAAAGGTAAACAGCACAGCACGCCATGGAGTCGCATTCATTCCAAAAACTCCAAAAACACACTTCGAAACGAAGCCAGCCACTCAGCTAGCACACCGAGATCATTCCAGAAGTAACTCCCCTTCACTTTCCAACCAAGAGGCAATTAATTAGGAAAATTAATTTCCGCCATAATTTCCACATTTCCATCTCGACTCGGCCCGCCATCTCCGCCGCTGTTTCCGACTATCCCCTCACATCGGGGAGAGGGGCGGCCCCAAGAAATAGCAAAAAAGGGTCGGTGCGCCCCGGCGCCGGGGGGGGGGGGGGGGGGGGGGAGACGTCTCCCCGGCACGTAGCACCAGTCGGGAATGAGACTTATTTTTACGTCTGTGCGACGTTGCTGCCCGTGTGCGACGTTGCTGCCCGTGTACACGGGCGCCGAGTCCCATGCGAATTTATCGTCGACCGGCGGGAATGCAAATTGCATCGGGCAAGAAAGAAAACGTTTCGGCACCGCTGACGGGCATTAATTGGGGAAATAGGGGTGGAATTTCGGAGGCAAGGCGGTCGCCGGAATCACGTGCGAACTGTTGGGGCTGGAAAGTGGGTAATTTTGAAAATATCGGGCCGAATTGTGCGTAGCTGAGATCTCTTTTGGGCTAGCGAACAAAACTGGGGATGATATTTTCGAAAGGGCAAACCACTTGCCTAAGCCAATCAGAGCGATGGTTTAGATAAGGATTCCAATCGAGGATTTGCAATAATGCACACTATCGGAAATCCAATAATTGCAGATGTGGTGAGGGTCAGCTTTACAATATCCATTTTAACAGTTAATTTGCGGTTCAATCATAAACAGATGCCAGTGCCACAGAATGGTTTGCCCCACGGTTGCGCACGATATGGAGATGAGTCCTACTTTTATAACCGATCATTCAACAAACTCGAACTAAATGCAGCCAACAAAGAAATCGCCGTGCAATTCAGTGACAACTCAGCGTCTCGTGATGTCCTAGAATGGCAATGCTTTCGGAAATCACCAAAAATCCCCGATTTATAAATAGCCAAAACTAAAAAAGTACAGAAGAAAAATGCAATTTAAAACGTAGCGAACACCACGCTCCATGTAACAACGTAGATTGCGCGACGACACGAGATTAAAAAGTTATTAATTACTAATTGAAAACTCCCCCTTCCCTTCTAGCTACCGAATTATCGGACAGTTTCGCGTTTCCCTCACCCCCCCCCCCCCCCCGTCACCAAACCGGCGCCGTGTTATTTCCCCCCGGG
The DNA here is from genome assembly GCA_921293315.2 of Nemurella pictetii. Lineage (NCBI taxonomy): Eukaryota > Metazoa > Arthropoda > Insecta > Plecoptera > Nemouridae > Nemurella > Nemurella pictetii. The sequence goes on along the minus strand of OV121120.1, from coordinate 14,853,422 downwards.
TCAATCGAACAGCGGCGCACGGGGCCCATTTTGGATAAGAGAAAATGAAACATTGTCACTGCGCGGCGGACGAAAAGCTAATCAACTCGGCATCGTTTGATGAGTTTTCCGCGGTCAGTTTTCCGGAATGTCACATAACATCGCTTCGTGACGGACCAGAAGCAATCATTCCTGGATCAGTCCCGAACACGCGCGAGCAGCGAGCTAAAAATGCGTCCAGTGGGTCGAAGTGGATCCCGATAAATCCACTCGGAGCTTGTAATAGAATGATCCGGGTGTTTCTTTTAGGGTTTGGATGTGGTTCTTTTTTAGTGGAACCACGTAGAATGCTTCAGATTTCTTTCAGAAATGCATAGTCAGTGTGGGTGAATTTTCATACGCATGGAGATGGATATTTTAATAGAAATTCTTGTGTGAGTGTGATTAAATTTGTTTCCGAGTCATATCGAGTGGAATTAACGGAGAAATTCTACGGATTTTCTCAATTGTATCACGAAACGTGACTGTGATTATTTTTTTGTTCTAATGTGCTCAAAAATAGAATACAAAAAATGTGGTCTATCTATAGAGTGGACTATCTATAAATAAGGGACACAAGGTGTTATGAAGAACGGAATAACCAATAAATCAGTACACTGTTATCAAGTTTGTTGCAGATAGCTAGCTCACTTCCTGTGCCGAGTTGACCCAATTCATTAGTGAAATGGAGCATCGCAGTGTAATTATCGCCGAAAGTGGATTAGCCAACAGGCTGGCTCGTTTAATTGATTTCAATCACGTCATCGATGGGTAAAGTAATTAAATTTTGAACAGCTAGACCATGAATTGTTTGCGAATGAACCGGGTAGTGCTATAAGAGATGCTTACTCACCATTAACGCAAATGGAATTATCGGCCTTCCTTGCGAGAAAGTTTTTTTTCCTTCTCAAAATAGCAACTACACACTCTATATAATCTAGCGCATTGTGGAGAGAAAATTCGGTTGGGGAAATTGTTCACGGTTTTACTTTGAAAGCATTTCCTTTGTGTGCGACGTCTAATTCTATGCTTTCCCATTTTCGTTCGTGAAAAAGAGGAGTATTTGAAGTCGAGGTACCGAATGTCACATGATGTGTGACTGAAGCGTACAATTTCCCAACCCCGAAAGGAAAACTTTCTTATACGTGGCTAAGGGAAACATTGAAAAGGCCACAGAGAGCGAAAAGGAAATACAAAAACTTTACGCTTGTTTCTGCTCTTCGAATTTTAACTTGTGTGAATTTGACTGACGCGCTTTACGCAAATCGATCCACAGAATAAGTACGTCAAAGGAACGTTCAATAAATTCATGAAAAAAGTACTGGCCGATCACGTAGAAAATGTGGTCAAAACGTCCACGAGTCATTTAAAGTCCAGTCAGGGTTCATATCGTCAAATCACAGACAATAACTTACTCAATAAACCAGAGTACATCCCGGTTTGAATGCCTATAGAGTGTTTTGTAATGCTAAACTTACATAAGCACAGACCAATATTTCGATCAATGTTTCAGCTCCATCCTTCCAACCCTCGTCGATAAATAGAGAACACTTCTACACGACATGAAGTGAACAGTGAACAGAGTTTTATGTCAGAGACCACATCATACACGAGTAAAGAACTTAAGCTCAAACCCACTCAACCTTTGCAAAACTTGTTGGAAAATACAGAACTGCTCTAAAAAAGCCCGAACGACATGTATCAAACAGTGAATTATAGTTTGACAGCGGTTTACGCCCTACACGAATCAAGGAATTGACCTCAACCTGGGTCTGTCCATGTGTCAATGTGAACAGAATTAGGGACTGTACAGCAACAGCCCCTAATTCTCACCTGCGTTTCGCCGAAGCACATCAACTTGTACACGAGGCCTGTCTCTCAGTCTCAACCTTCGCTAACTTTGTTGGAAAATATAAAACTGCTCTAAAGTCACTGCACGAAATGTATCATCGATCAGTGTATCGAATTTATCGAACCTGATAGTTTGACGGCGGTAACCGTCTCATACTATAACGATATCAAATAAAGGAAACAAGCCAAACGGCTCACCTCAACCCCTTGTCCGTACGACAACAGCCCCTGACCTTAGAGACGAAAATATTCATTCCAAAATTTGTACCCGTATCGTTCCAGATTGCAATTCGAGTAGTATTTTGCATTTTTACTTTCTTATGGTCTTTTCCTGATCTTAGCACGTTAGTTATCACTTATCAGGCATAAACATTGACCCACGAAAATGAATAAATATCGAGTACCATAACACAGAAAATCAAGATTCATATTTCATGCGATGGGGAATGAATGAGAGAATCTAAAAAAATGATTTTCAGATATGAGTAAATTCTCGATGATTAGTTTTCTGCAAAGTCTTTGCATTAAGGTTCGAATCAACACCAGCCCCTAATTATCTCACCTGGGCTTCGCCGAGGCCGAGCTCGATCATGTCGAGCGACTTCTGCACGAGGCCGGTCTTCTCGGAGACGACATGCGAGTCGGAGCCCTTCTCGACCACCAGCTCGATGCTGGTCGTCAGCCCGTTCAGAATCGAGTTGTGTTCGTTCTTCAACGCCTCCAGCCCCTGCACCACCGTCTTCGTGTTCGTCATGATCTCCTCCTGCGTCATCTGCGTCATCTTGCCGATGCACTCAATCTTCTTCCTGGAGGACAAACAAAGAAAAGCGAACAGGAAGATTAGTATCGGGATTGGAAGAGAAGCCTAGACTTGAAGCATCAGGATTGTTAGACTTTTTGTGATGGATTGGATTCAAAGCATTCCTTAAATAGCAAAGCAGATCCTGTGGTACTTTCATTATAATTGACGGTGGTTAAATTTGGGTAATGATAAACATAAACAGTTGGGGAGGGGTGCATCGAAGGGTCAACCGCGGCTGTAAACATCCCTTCTGAAATACCTTCAACTATCCATAGTTCAAAGGTAGGCTGATTCAATTATACCTCCAAAACGCCCAACTTTCTCGAAATTTTCACATTTTTATGGGTCACCCACCCAAAGAATGGTCCAAGTCCAGTGTTACTTAGCAAAATCTGCATTAAGATGTTTTCCAATTGACAAACAGATCGGTGTGGAGAACCAGGAAATAATTCGTGCTAAAATATTCGCCGCTCGCAACGAGATTCCCTAGCGGCAATTAAACTTCCAATCAGCAAAGTTCGCAGTTTACTCGGTCGCAAATTCACTCTGTGCTAAATTGCTCTGCTCCAGCAGTCTGTCGTTGTCGGCGAGAAAAAGACCTCGCCGAACCGAACGCTTTAAAACAACAAATCAATCCCAGTTTGTGTTGATCTCGTTTTAGCACTCCGTTGCATTTTACCTCGCTAAAAACTCGGCCGAGCTCATTGATCGGTGTTTAACGACGCATCACGCGGACGTTGCCTCCCGCAATAACTTTCAGAGCCTATTTGTATGTAACACACCCGCCGATCGTTGTCGAAATAACGACGATGGTCTAGCGAATAATGGGGTAATTTTTTAGTTGTCTACCGTGTAACCTTCCTAACCCTGACGTAGATAGCTAAATTGGAAGAGTGATCACCCACCCACCCTCTACGTCCCCGCGATATGTTGCTTAACGTATTTCTGTCGAGAACTGATGGTACACACACCCAACACCACCGGCTGTCGGCCGAGAGGAAAGAAAGCAGACCGAAACTAAATGAAACGCCATGGGAATCAATATAGTGGTGCAAGCGGTACAGGGTTTCATTCTCGGCGTCGATATGTCGCAGACTGTTTGCTTTTTGTGCAGTTGTTGCATGTTGCAGACGGAATGCTGCAAAATGTTGACGGCTGGCAACTTTATCGACAAGGCCGGTGGCGCGTGCTGCGGGTGGAACCGGAGCGTTTATAAAATACAAGACGCTTTCGTGAAATGTTTGAGGTTTAGAAACTTCAGAGGAAAATGTTTCCTATGGCAAGGTTTTACCTGAAAACTTGCACCGCAATGCTGTCAAACGTCATAGATAGCAATGTGAATCGGTTATGGAACAGTTTTTAGCAAGGTCGATTGTCATGTACACGCATATTTGTGAAAATAACATGAAACCCTTCCGTGTTTGTCAGCTCCAATTACAAGCACACCATAATTCAGCCATCCATTACACATGTTCGTGTATGTGTTTCATTCGTTGTGTGTTCCTCATCGTTGGAATGTCCACAATTTCAATTCACATATTCTAAAAAAAAAAAACTATGATGTCACCGACGCCATTATACCAGTGCCAAAGGGCCAGTTGTCAAAACAGTGCGTCGTTAAGCACCAATAATCAATCAACTATGATGTCAATTAAGCGATCTATCATTCCATTCCATTGGGAGCGATTCGATGAGAATATCAATCGCTTTCCCTTCACAGTAACTTTCGTCTAATTCGGTTCCACAGGAAACGATTCAGATATCAACTGAAACCGGGTGAACTCTAAAAAAACGATATTCCCACTATCGTTCTACAACTATAAAAAATAAAATAAAAGCGGGGTGGTATTTTAAAATCGCAAACGAGTGCGGAAATATTTCACATTTCTTTCGTGAGGAGGTGAGTTCTTTTAGGGTTGTCCTGTTTCGTGGCAAGAAAAGTTAAGTGACGTCACATGACTTCCGCCATTGGAGAAGTCAGGAATTCAAGCAGCGCACTTGTCCCAGATTTAACCAAGGCTAATCGGAATCATCCGTGATTTATCTGTGTTTAAACAGTCATGACATTTCGGCCATTTCGGCCAGCTACGAATATTCAAACTGAAATTAACTGTTTTATTACATGTCACGTTTAATTATTCAACAACCGCGATGGACCTTACTTAGTTGAACAAACTATTAAATCCCCATATTGGCACACTATAATTAATAACCCAGCCAGCAATAATTGGACCATGATCCACTACCACCCACTACTAACTTCGTTAACAGTGCTTCATTACAGAGAGTTCATTAGTAATAAAATTAAAAAACGACCACTCGCTAACCCACACCAAGCAAGGTCGGCTATCATATTCATCAAGGATGCAACGGACCATCCAGTGACGCCATCGCCGATGTTTCTCGCTCCAAGCCCTGCATGGGCGAAAAGAAGATCCAGTTTTTTTCAAACGCCACTTAGGCCAGCCATAGCTCCCATTGTTATGCGTGAGTGATATTCAAGTGGGATGCTGTGGCGTGCAAAACCTACGCTGTCACCAGATTAAACACGGGCTCACAGCATCATCCTTTGCACGCTCGCGTGGCTGGAGCCGACTGATGAAATTAGTCCTTTGGGATGCTGAATCTCTCGTCTATGCGGCAGCTGTGTCGTCGCATGGTCTGACTAACCGAGAGCCGCACTGCCGACAATTCCGCTCGCAATTTCAGGTAGTTTTCGTTTCGTCTCGGACATGGTTCGTGCTAATTTTGACTGGCATAGAAAATCCGCAAGAAAATGGCGACGTTGGACGGGAAAATCGCGCCGGTCGTCTGTAATTTTCCCGTCAGCTGCTGCACCGTGTTTCCTGCTAACCGTTTCCATTCGGATATCTCGACTGCCGATGGGCTTTTCCGGCGTGACATATCGAGCTGAAAGTTATGCAGCTTTCATTTAGTACTTCCAGCTACTTTTGAAATGCGGGAAAACAGCTTTCGAGGCGCGTTTGCTCTCCAAGGACATCAGAAGAAAATTGTCTAAAATGTAAAAGTAACTGTATCCATTTATCCGGACACAAATGTGAGAAGTTTCGGCCGCGGAATAGCTGGCATAATGAGATTAGTTGAAACTTGAAACCCTCGAGCTAACCCTAGACGCGTCGAGCAATAACTAAGATTTAGAGCTACTTACACTACCCTTATCTTTAAACACAAACAATTACTCATAAGACACCTTCTGCCATTAAGCATTTGCGAAAGTTTTGATTAAACAATGTATAAGATATAGGGGTTGTATCCACAGCGAGCGTACGTTTTGCCATCGCCACTATAAAACATGTCAGATAAGAATCTAAACACAATAATTACCCAAGATAGGAAGTTATGAAGAGGCTCCATAGTGTAATTAATCATTATCGTAATGGAATGCCCAGAAGCATTGCATGTTATAGGCTCTATACAATTCGCCTAGCAGTATTAGGGAATTGATCCAGAGAGAGCCTCATATCAAATTGTTATTCATTGCGTCCCCATTGTGTGTCGTAAACAACAATGTTGTATTTCTTGACAGGCTTGCACTGATACGATACTTTTTGCTCTCACATCTGTCAGGAGCTGAGTTGGATGAAAAGTAGTTTCCTGCAGGGAAGCGCAGAAAAGGGATTGCTTTTCAGTGGCAAGGATGGAAAAAAACTTGCATTGTGGTCGACATAGGAATCACTGTATACGTATATCTCGTATACACAATGCTTTACAGCAATCACAGAGTAGTTAGCTGCACTACTCGGTTATGTGTTCACTTCAAAGTCGGTTTCACTACACAGTTAAGGCAATTAAAACGTTGTCGTGAACGCGGAATTACCTAAGACAATTAACAAATATACAGTCGGCAGTTAAATTCTTTGCTTTGATGCCGAGAAATAGAGATGCGATTTCAGAAAAGTTCACGCTTTATGCACGAAAATCACCCATTAAAACTTTTTGCACAAAATACATAAAGCCCGCAAAATAAAGTGCGTCTAGCACATTAATTTCAATTTTAATCATCCCCGAGTGGCGCGAATAATAATTATTATAAATTAAATACACCACACGCTGTGGCATCAAGGTTTACGAGAAACTTTGCCCGTTCCTTGTACTTCACGCAATTTTAACACTTTTACGAACAAAGGGGCTGAATATTCAAGTAGCATTATGCGGTCTCGGCCATGGGGCCGGCTCGCGGCTCTTTCGCCATTTGATTAGATTTTCGCTCGAGGGTTGAATTAAGAATTTAGCAGGCTACAAGATGCGACGACATCGGGAAGATTAAGTGTCGCGTGCCTTTAATAAAGGGCACTTATTCTTATGAGTGTTTAACTTAGTGGCAATCAAACCTTGCACGGTTGAATAATACCATGCTAATGGGATATCATTGGGGCATTGCAAATATTTTATTAAATTGAAAAACTATATGCGATCAGAAAATAATCTTTGAGGATAATCAACTTGTAATACGAAAAAATTCTTGGCTGTGGTTGGAGGCTGGCTCCTCCATCGCTGTGTTTACCAGTCGACAGATTTGTTGTATGAAAACAACAAAAAAGTATTGAATATCGGAAAATTCTAGCTGGCTTTTCATACCTATCTCCGATACCAATACTGCCGATAGCAGTGTATCAACATTTTATGTTCGGTAATATTCGTTTAAAATGCGGATAGACATTTTATAGTGCCTACTGCCTACACAGTATCGCTGGGAAATGGAATTTTATTATTTCCCGTTGCTCAGGGACTCGTAAATCATTTGCAATCAAGCAACAAAAGTCAAATAAGCAGAATGGATGATGTCGATAAACTGAATCGCTCGTATGCGTTTCAGTTGAATTATCAAACAAGTAAACACATTTTATTTATCGATTGCAACAAATTGGTATCATTATCATGTTTCTCTATACAGCAAGCCGCCTAACTATAATTTATAACTCTGTATCTGAACAGAGGAAGTATTTACCTTCGTAGCTACCAATCGTTTTATACCACTGGCCAAATCTGGTACATTTAAGCTTCCAAAAGGCCCCGAAACAAATAGGCAAAATTACTGGCTGTCTTTCTAAAAATTCACCCATTCCATGAATGACAATGAAAGAAACATTCTCATTACCTTAGTAGACCACAATAACGCTATGCCCAACGGAACACATCCTTACATATCTTCCACATTTTGAGACGTCCCAGAGTGCGTAAAGCGTTTCGAAAAAGCAGAACGTACGCAACCAAACGCGACAGTCAAATTGCACCCCTAGGAAAAACAACCGCCCGCCCTGCGCACAGCGCACAGCTGACTTAGCATAGAAAATGGTTTCGCATTGCCCCCCCCCCCCCCCCCTCAACACAGCGTCTCCTCGTTGCATGTGCGTAGGGAAAATTGAGTGCACTCAGCTTTAGTGGCGTACACACACACCATAAGGTTTGTGCGAATTTTCTCTGCTGTTTCCACAACAATCGAACGCAAGTTACATTTTGAGACGTCTTTTACTGATGGCTGTGCCAAATTTGACTATATACCGAATCATAAATTCGATTAAAATGTCAAATTTTTTACATTTTGGGTTGTGGGTCAAACATATTCGGATTCCCCGCGGGAAACTAGGCCGGTTTCTTTTTCAAATGATAGCATTCTTAAATACTAAATTGATACAGAGAGTATATTAGTTCCTACTTGTATCACTTTGGTCATACTGCAAATATGACATTATTTTCTAGTGTTAGCACTGTATTTATACATCCAGCTACCTCCTTCGCTACACCACTGGCCATTCCTCCACGTCTTGGCTCAAGCGTTCTGCATGCTTCTTGCAGTGCTGAGCCTACCTGTGTACCTATAAGAGCTACAAATGCAAAGGCGCCTAGGAAAGACGCCCTCCAAGAACACAAGATGAATAATAATGACGTCAGGCGAATGTATGTGCGCCTGTCGAAGCGCGAGCAAATTTCCCGACAATTTCCTTCATATTTTGTGACTGATAGTATAGATGGGTCTTACATAGTTTTATGAGGAAAATTCTCATCAGTGCATTGAGTGTCATTTCTCATAAAGGGCTCGTGAGGCTTTAGATTTAAGTACGTTGTACGCAGTACTAAGGTAAAGATGGGTGTGCAAATCAGCCATACTGACTAAATATACGACACGATTTAAGTCGAAAGTTACAGCTTTTCTGAAGTTCTAAAAGCAGGGAGCTGCAAGCCGAGAAGTCTTGAATTCCTGACGATGCTTCTGATGGCATTTTTTTTCACAAAGAATGCAATTTGCTATCTAAGTGCAGCTCACTTTGTTTTATGATTGTTATAAGGAACACTCGCCGGCTAGTTCTAGATGGAATAAACTTCAGCAGCACTGCAGTATAACATATTTACAGAATAATGAAAGAAAAAGTAAGGTATCCGTTCGTAATACAGATCGCACTAAGCAACTCAATACTTATTATCGAGTTATAGTCAGACAAAGTAATTCGCCTCCACGATAAATGCCTTTGCGCGAGGCATGCGGATTAGTCTATCTAATCCACGCGTAATTTCCCGCAGCTCCCTGCAGCCGGCAGGGATGGAAAAGGATTTTCTCGCGTGTCACGACGAAAACTAATTGCGTATACCTTATCTGCGGTAAAAAAGTACTTATAACATACGATGCCCACCGCGGAGTAAGGGTAAGCTCCGAGCATGGCCCCTTGCGGTTTCAGAGCCCCCCGACCATGGCGCGTTAAATATGAAAGAAAGAAAAGTGTCCGGCCGAGATTCAAACATTTTAATTTCGGTGGTTCATTGAGTAATGGCGCGGCGTGTCCTAAAGCTGCATCAAGGAACAAATTAGCGAGCTCGCTGTTAAAACTTCGAGGCAAGTAGTGATCGAAGGTTAAAAGATAAAAAGAAATTTCACTGCCATTTCGCGCGATTGCATCAATCGCAGCGTCTTTCAGGAGACAAAAGGCATAGGAAAATCCTCTCAGGACTCTTATCATCGTTCACGGATATAGCTTCAGTTTTATCATGCCGATCGCGAGAGATCAACGGACAAAGATATCACGTCTACGCGATTAAGCTTAGCGATCACTGCTACTCTACCTACATAAACGAAAAGCACGTAAAAAGAAGAGAGGCATTACTCGGAGTTGTAAATTAGTGCACAAATTACAGCAAATAGCTGGTGCGATACGTGTAACAATAGGTAAAAAGCGCGCCGTGAGAGATTTTGATGTAAGCCATTTCGGAAAGTGAGGCGCGCTTTTAGTGAGAGGAGTTTGGAGCCATGAGACGGCGTCTTCCGATAATGGTTTTTCATCCCTTCGTTCCTCCGGCTACGACACATAAACGATGTTAGCTGTTGAAACATCCGGCCACCCAGATCAGCTACACGCATATTTACAGAATACCGATGCACAACTTTTCTGTCAGCGATTTCAACGTAGGCTGTTTTAGGTGTAATAAAACCGTTTTTTGCTCTTTTTTAACATTGTCGATTCATAGTGTCACCAAAACTTTAAGCACACACACCCCAATGGTATTGTGTGCAAACGACTCGCAACGAAACGCAAAACTTCAAATAAAGAGCCAAAAGTTTCAAAATTCTAATAATTTTTTGTTGACCGCATCACACAAAGCACGGTTGCTTGTTTTAAATCCGCCTCTGGTATATCTGATTCTGAACAACTCCAAAACTAATTGCAGACACAGTTGATGACAACGCGATGCAATTATAGCCAAGCGCGATCCTGACAGGCGGGCGCCGTTTCAATTAATCCGCATAATCCAGCATCGGTTCAATTAGCAAAGTGAGTTGCCGACGACATGACTGTCACTCACAAACTTTGTGTATGAACTAAGCCCATGTAATCAACCACGTCCATTAGTTTCGTGGCGCATGATTACTAAGCGCAGGGTTCCGGCAGGGTTGTCACCGATACCGCAAGCTGTAGGGGCAGCTGACCGCCAAGATGAAGCCTTGATAGTTGATTACCTATATACCTTGCTTTATCAGAGTGTGTACATAGTCCATACGCGTCTGCCAGACCGCCGTGCCGACCACCAGTCAATGCCGTATTGATCTCGAAAACACGCCCTAGCTGCTATTCATGCCGGCGAAGGGTTGCAGATCCCCACAGGTTTATAAAAAAACATCCCTCTCGCAAGACTCGTCTCGGCTAGAGGAACGTTCGGCTGCGGCAAGTCAGAGAAGAAAACGCAAAGTGACTAGAAGAGTGAATTTCATTTCAAAACTTTTTCGTGTCAATTTGTTTTTGTATTTTCTTTTTTTCCATGTATATATAGGAGGGGAGATAAAATTTCGAATCATCTATTGTATATCTAAGGAAGAGGGGAAATAAAGGGACGGACAGATGCCCGGGGAGAATGATTGTGGTTGGCTCGTGAAGAAAATTTAATTTCGGCATCGCCCATTGTGTTTGCTTGCAACAACGCGTGCGGGCACACAGAACAAAAGGTGTCTCGATGGATAAAAGAGAAAAGAATGGGACGCTGCGGTGGCCGCGTGGGCGTGAAAATGAGTCGAGTTAGATCTTGCTTGAGGCCACGAGATATAGAAGTGAGCGTCTCAAGTGGAAAAAGAGTTTCCCTGGCGGAATGGAGCCCGTCATATCTCCGGAGCAGGTCCAGGAGACCGCGAAGTGTGCAGGACGAATTGGTTAGCGGCAAGTGTGGCAGGCGCGACGCGTCATGATGAATTTTCCTGGCAATTGACTAGACCCACGCGCGGCGGCGAATGGCGTGAAAATGAAAAAAAAACTGACACCTCATCCCTTATTTTTCGCGAATGTAGTTTAAGGGTGCCTGCACGAATGCCTGCAGCTATAGCTGTCGTTTCGCGAAAGCTTAAGCTTGTTTTGAAATAAAGTTTAAAATGCATTAAAATAGAAGTTTCTTCAGATTATTGCGCTCAAGTCCGCGCTTTGAGAAGTGATATTGCATTTCAAGTTTCTATATCCCCTATAAAACAAGAACGCGGCTGTCTTCTTGGCAAAAACAACGAAGAAGAAGACTCTATATACCGGAAGAAAATCCCTACACAACACACAAAACGCAGTATAAAAATATGAAACTTTGAGTAGGTAAGCCTAAAGACACCGGGAGAGATTAAAGAGGGAAAAACAAGATGAATTCACGTAGGTAGCATGCTATAAACTTATAAGCATATACACACTATACTATCTTATGCCCGTCTATCTTATTCCTATGTGAAAACTAAAGCCCCCCACCTTTGTTAACTTGGTCTTACTTCCAAGTAAGAAACTATAGACTCGCTGGAGACCGAGAACCCCATGAAACCCATCCCTTTGAGACTATTAACGAGGATTTAGTGTCAAAGAGAGCCCGTGGCAGAGACTGCCAATGAATACATTTGCGACATGGACGCACTTAGCAAAACCAATGGTGTACGCCTATCACATATGCTCTACCTCAGCGCCTTTAGAGCGGCTTCTACAGCCCTGCAAACAAACACCCTCTCTCTAAAACGCATCCTATACACAAAAGACAATTTAATTCCAAGAAAGATCGTGGGCACTTTGCGTCGGGATCAATGCGATATCTTTGCCTGTGGTTTGTCTTTGTCTATCTTCGCACTGAATCGAAGACGCCGCTCAAATCTTGTGAAAAAGATTTCCGCCGAACGAATAGGAGAAATATGGAAATGCTTAAAACCGTGCGGGGGGGTATGTTTTATTGATGCCCTTCTGCCGATTCTCGTGCCTTTTTTCCTGCCGGAGATAGTCGAGTCTACAATTCCGGAGCGTCCCGTGTGATTTGTGGGCGCCGCATGCCCAGTATATTTGCGTTTTGACTACTAATGCGTAGCACGCAACGCACTAACCATCGGACGCATTTCGGGCTGGCGAAAACTTGATCAAATAAACTGTATTCAAGACATGAACTCATGACAAAGTTCACCGAGTCTCAATTCCTTCGCATCGCGTCTCGGCATGCTAAAACGGAATCGTCTCTATAGAACAACTAGTACAATTATCCGCATTACTCCCCAGGATTACGTAGCACATATACGCACTACGCAGGTAACCTGCAAAGTACACGTGTATTCCATTACGCACGTTCCCCAAGGAGCCAGCGACGCCAACACCTACCCCTAATGACACTCGGGTGGATACAGAACAGCGCTGCGTGCCATACAAGAACGAATATCACCCCCCACCGCACGCATCACGCCGCCATTTTATGATCGCGGGCTTTCCCGCAAAAGAAAAGCATCGGCAAAGTATCACGGCCATGCCCCCAAACAGCGCGCAACGGGGGGTGAAAATGGATCGCATTTCTCACCCAGGTATTTCAGAAGCAAAAAAACATCACACAATGCTATAATATCCTCGGCGCTCTTGCTCGAATTTATTTTTGTTTTTTCTGTTAACACCGCAGCCGTTTCCCTTTGCTTGCGAATTTTGTTTGGTTTGTTTCTTTCACTTCGTTGCACCCGAGTTTTCACACTGAAAGGGTGCAACCAGTGAGCCATTCTGTATTATAAATGTGAAATGACATCAATGTCAACACAATACCATGATTGTGCAAACTTTAGCGCGGATGAGAGCAGCAAGGTATATACGAGCAAAGTATATGCGAAGCGTATAGCTTGTGTCCACACGTTTAAATTGAGCAGTGGAGTCAACATGATCCTCACCCTTATCATCCCGCTGCCTATAAGCCTGCGTACTATTTAACGCGATGCCATGAATATTAATTGGAATGCATAATTAAACACGGCTCCACGAAGACTAGCCACTGCACGTAATTACAAAGCCATAATCCGGTGACACGTGCTTCATAATTGAAGCCACCCCTGCTGAGACGTCGCATATTATCTTCGGGGTGGCGTTTTCAGTGGAGTCCGTACGTAGGTAACATCGGCCAAGCAGCCATGTTGAAATATGCAGCGCTGCATTAGAATGCAGCTAGCTATGAGTGTAGCCAACTCTGGCACAAATTGTATTCCCTAAAAATTATATAAAAGCATGCAATTCACGTTTGAAATCAGTGTTTGTACGATATCATGTTAAGATATTTATATAAGCATATGCATATCACCATCTAAGACCATGGTCTATAGTGACTGCAGAGTTGGAAATGGAAACACTTCAAAGTTACGAGGGCGCTGCAAGGATTTTCCTGTCGGAGTTAGAACGTGTATAAAATTATTACCAAAATCTTGTCAAGATAAAGTTAACTTCGCCTGCGAGGGTGCCAAAGTTAGTTGAATTTTTCGGTGAGATTCTGTAGGAAAATGTCTCTGTGCTGTTGGGAAATGGAAAATTTTATTGAATTGGCTATAGATGGCAGTATAGGTATAGTACCACAAATAACATGTCATATTTCCTTGCTTAGAGCGGTTGCATTGTTAAAAAGAAAAACTGTCTAGTAATCAAACATACCCTCATTCAATATTTAAATGTCGAACAGTAGTAGCGGGGGGATGTAAATAGTCAGAAATACGATATTAATGGCCAGTACTTAATTGAATTCTGAGAAATATAGTGAAACAAATTGAGATTCCATTCAATAGTGTCCTGATACACCAAAGTTTCACTGCGGAACGCCACTGCGATGGCAGTTCAAAGTCTTCTATACTTAAATTTAACATAACAGGCCGACAAATGAAAAGGAATGCGCAAAAAATGAAAATTCCCCACGAGACGGGCGAATAAAGACATGACAACTTTCCTTTAGTTTTCAACTATACACGTAAAATGTTATTAGACCCTTCCTACTCAGCAATGATGAAGAAACCCCGTGAGAGTTCCGTGTGTGTGTATATATTTGAAAGAGACAACACTGGAAATAAGGAAAAACATTTTCCGACGGCAACGGGTGAAAAAGCACATACGACCGTGTCTCGGGAATTAATACTTTGAGCTCGTTTCGGCGAGATATGAAAGGCATGGAATAAAATATACTGGAGCGAAAGGTGGTACCTTCTATACACAACATCCATCTACAAACGCTTTGATGAATCGTTCCCCACAGCTCCAACACGGGTTGGGGGAGGGTACACAATGCCATGCCTCCAACCCTGCTGCCTCGTGGTTCCGTCACTAAATTGAAATAAATCCACGTCGCAAAAACGGGACGCGCTTGAAAATGCAATCAGAGAAGTGGTTCATCTCGGCGAGTTAATCACGGCAAGCATCTCTATACCGCGCGAGGGCGGCCAAGCTTGAAACGAAAGTGCATGCACTTCACCACGGCCCCCGTCCTTTAATTGCGCCACCTAATTACTCCTCTGATTTACCGTCTAATTAACGTATACATACAGAACTAGTTATGACTGTTTCATTCACGACATTCGTACTTTTCGCTCGATAAATTATATGCCGGGTGTAATTTCAAGATATAAGTTTAGTAGACAAACACAGTTTGTATGTTTAAATGCATAGTTCACCCTTTCAAGACACAAATGAACGCGCTTACGTTCGAGTGAGCCAAAGTCCCCGGCAATTGAACGAGGAATCTACAGCGGAAAACTGCTTTCCTTGCGAAAATTACATCTACACCCTGTGTGGGGGAAATGGTCACTGATGTCGTTTCCTGCACATCACTACTAACTAGTTAACTGCATGTAGTGTGCCCAATTCACAGTTAGGTGGAATTGGTCGGCGAGGAAAGGGTCTTACATTCGCAAGTCCAATCAAAATAGTGTCCAGTGAACTAAAAATCCGGATTCGCTCGAGCATTAAACTCGATTGTAATCCTGTTTCCAATATTTTGGGCGTATTTGTCGAGCTTCCTGTCGGTTCCATCCGACAGTCCACACATATACTTTCTGAACGACCTGCAAACAACAGCAAAAGCCTGCTTGGATACGAAACAAAATGTCACCGAAAACCCTTGCGTCACAAGGATAATGTCAAATAAGATTATCATAAGATGAGCAGCCTATATACAGCTTGTTATACTTATTGAGTTATACTGCAGGTATACCTTGTACAGTTTGGAAAGGCGCCTTACGATTTACAATGCCATAGTGCGTGTCTTCTTGCACGTTCGAAAGGGTCGAGTTAACAGCGAGCAATTAATTTAAGTATAAGAGTAATTAAAATCAGGAGCTACACACCCAATAGAGTAACAGATAAATACAAACGGGCGCTCCGAATTTACGAGAATTGGCTGCGTGTGGTCATGTAACTGACAGTGGTGGATCCTAATGGGGTTTACGCTAAATTTAGATTTAGGGGTAGAAGAAAAATTGAGAACTAAGAAACGTGGCAGTGTACTATAACCATAGGGCAGAGAGAAAATTGTGGATTTCGATCGATAAAAAGTTATGAAAAAGAATAGAGGAATGGCACCAATAAAACATAACAATTCTTTTACAACTAGCCGGTCGTAAATATGATTTCAAAACATATATAAATGAGTTTCTGTAGAGAATTGACTCATGTCTGGCGGTAAGACATTTTCCGGTCTAGTTAAGAACAGTTGAACCAAACGGGCGTAAGAAAATATATTTTTCTGCGCACTTTTGGCATTGGCATCATAATGAAGTTTCGAACAAAGTGATCAGTCTTGTAATGTGTAGGCATGTCCATCTTACTGCTATACTGATGAGTGATCAGTCATCCAGTTTGTCTCAAGATGCGCTCATTGCCGGCCAACGGAGACGAAATCTCCACCGGACAGCTTCTGTATAAGGATCAGCGATCACGAGAGGAAACTCGAACGAAAAACTGCCGCGAAACTTTGGTGAAAACAATTTGACGAGTGGGATATCAAGAAGCCAAAAGTTTCTGCAAATGCCGACGCCAGCATTAGTCAGCAGTTTACCTTCAGGCTTCATCCTAAACCCTTTACCTTTCGCTCATACTCAATATATATATTACCTCTATCATACTTTACTATCCTCTATATCCTCTATAATAATGTATTTCTCTACTCAATACTCATGTGTCGAAGTTGCAAATACCAATTGCTTTCGTATGGCCAAGTCCAATAGTTTGTCACGAGTAGGGAAATTCACTGGCCCGCTCACCTTTGTGATCCAATAATCTATTAGACTCACCCGAATTCAGCGTTGGAAGCTTTCAACAATCAAAATGGCAACATCCCGTTGAAATTTTGTTACCCGATTAAAGTAAATATCGTTGTGTGAAGCACAAATTACAGGCCGTGTCCGTACAGAAAGGCCACGCCTGAAGATTTTCTTCTGCATTATGCAGTATGCTCAAATTTTTCGTCTCATTCTGTGGAGTGTGTATTTATGAATCAGTCAAATGGTTCGAAGGTTGAAATGGATTCACGCACGCAATGAGAAGCTTCTGCTTCTGCATGTTATGAATTGTGGAATAATACATCTGGGCTGTTGTGAAAATATAAACATAATCATTATGCCATTGTTTGGTTGGCCAGGAACTCAAGCAGGAAAACTATGACACCGAACCGGGACCTTAAAATCGTGTATACAATTGTCTTTAGTACACACCTTTATGACTGAAGTCATGGCTGAGAGTTGAAACAGGTCAAAATTTCGGTACTAATTTCGGTCAATTTTCACTCAACTCTATTTCATTTCACATATATTTCAGTTTCGATAATCTGGGTTCGATGCATTCTGCATTTAATTTGATCTACTATTTTGCAGCACTTTTGCTATTACCTACTTTGTGCTAAGCTGGATTAATTTAGCGATGCACACAAGTCTTGAAAGTAGTAATTATACTAGAACTAAAACGCGTGTTACTTTGCGCCTTGTCATGCATGCATTACGATCTTTAAAAACCAGGACGGTACAAATGAAAATGTAGTACAACGAACGCACACAGATTTCTGTCAATGTTAGCTCCAGTTTTTCCACTCAAAGAGCCTTACTTTTTTCCATATTATTATGCAAAATTTCTGCTGTAAAAAAAATAAAAAAACCTGCTCGTTATGATGCAGCATTCAAAAAGTCAAACATGTGAGCTGTTGTTTATACAAAGCCGTGTGCAAATTTCAGGATGTAGATAATTCACCCTCTGAGCAACTCTCCAAACAAAGGGTAGTTGAAAGTTGAAAACTTGAAACGAATGGAACAATTCTGTCAACATAGCATAAAATCCATAAAACAATCAAGAGTATGAATATGCGCATTGCATGAGGTATAGTATAGGTACTTACACCCTGTATGCGTTGATGGTTTTGGACATATTGCTCAGATACGTGACCCCGGGCACAACCGCACAGTTTCCAGCGTAGTAAGACATGCCAAAGAAACGCCTCCAATTAGATCATGGAAACTGCAAAACATTTCACTAACGCAAACCGCCAATGATGACTCGATTTTAATAATTCCCGAAATTATTGAACCCGATAGTTCGTGACAGAAGGCAATTCGTTTGCACAAATTGAACAACCTTCCTTTTCTTTCCCTCGTGACGATCGTCTAACAACGCTGATGGATCCGGAAAACAGGGGAAAAACTATCGTGGAAATTAGGAGCGCCCTCCGAGTTGTTTATTTTCGGCCAGCGTGCGACGTATTGTTCTGTTTTCTCGCAATTCCAGCCGCCAAATGCGAATTGTTTTCACCGTGAGTTTGCACGAAACTAGCTCGAAACACGCCAAAACCTCGATGCACTCGCAATGTTCTTAGGTTGCACCTCTCCAAAATCCACACAAACTAGTTCCAGTACAATTAGAGCCACCAACAAAGTCTGCTCACGTAAACAAGCCGTCGCCGCACAAAAAATCAAAAAGTCCTCTCGCCCGTCGCACAATTCAATCTAACAATCACACATCGTGCAAACACACTCCAACCCTTAACCCAACAAACCACTTGCAAAAAAGCACACACACGACGCCCAATCGCGCCCAGCTGTCACAACAAATCAGACCGACGTCGTCGAGCTAGATCTCGCGTCGGTTACAATCGAATCGTCCGACTGCCTCGCTGTCGGAGAGCCAACGCCTGCTAAACCGACGCGTATCGCTGCTCTAGGCTTACTGGCCGCGTTCACAGGTTAGACGGCCGACGCCGACGCCGCGACGCCGACGCCGACGCGATCGATTCCGCCCGACGTCGAAGTGACGCCGCCGGAATGGTCAAGTATATACGGCAGACGGCGCACGCAACCACCCCGCTTGTGCAACGCCAACCCTACTTTCATGCACCCTCGCACCGGGTGTGCGACAGACACCGTGCTCGAGCATGAATTGCGATGCCACTGGATATAGCACTGGAGATCCACCTGGTTTTGTGTGCGTCAACTGTCAGGAGCTTGATAAGATGTGATGTATGTAGAGCTGCTATACTGCATTGCTATCGCAAGGTGTATAGAAGTCATCGCGCTATACTGACAGTGTGAGAGCGAAATAGCTCGTGAATCGTGATACACGCATGTAATGCGATTTAAGCGCGTGCTCGAATGTCAAATGATTGATTACGCAAGTTATGGTAGATGACAGTTTAGACACACCGAGTTTAGAAACAGTTAATTAGAAAACAGTCACTCTTTAAGGGTGAGATTGCAAGATATAAACATGGCCGAAGTTAAAACAAGTCCCAGGCTCAACTTACATGACACTGACAGGGCATCTCAAGACTAAAGAATGACATTGTAAAAATATGTCAAGCTATGTTTAAAATTGAAATGTATACCATGTTGGTTTTAATATAGCTGCTCATGGCTGTCGAGAGCTTGATGAGAAATGATGCAGCTAACAATACCTGCTTCAGTGCACCCTTGGCTTTACCGCCCTCAGCTTTAGCACCCTTGTCTCCTCGTAATAACGATGACAGGCAGGCTAGACACGCGAACTATGAATTAAGCACGATTTAACTTTTTTTGTCATTTCACTTTAAAAGGTCAGATTCGCCCAAATTGAATTGCGCCCTTTGGCGAAGAAATTCCAATGGGGAATTTTTAAATGTAGCTTGTGAGAACGCCAACTAGCATGGTCTAATAGTGGTAGAAAATTGTGGATTCTGGTAGTTTAGCTTTCAAGCAAAAACAACTAATATTTTAAGTTTCACCCTTAAATTGGGAAGATATTATTCAGGTCAAAACAAGGTTTATGGACCATGCAAGTCGCATTAAAATTGTGACACGATAAACCTCCACGGAGCGTCCATTTCTTAAGGGGTGAACAAAGTTAAGACAGTGCCCATAGCAGGCGATGACAGCTAAGAAATATCGTGCTCTAACTACATAGTTGTGCAGCAGCAGCACTCTCAACTGTGAAGAGAATCGCCAAGGAATTAGGGTCAGTCGAAGTTATCGAAGCGATGAAGCGACGATGTGAAATGAATTGTGAATTCTTTCTACTCTGTTTGATGCGCTGACAACAGGTTTAATCGGCGAGTGCAAGTGCAACTCTCCTTAAAGCCAGCCGCATCGCATAAACACGGACACACTGGATAATTGGCAAATCAATTAGAAAATCGTGTTATGCCACGCGAATTACTGCGTTCAGCGGACTGAAAGAAACCAGCTACATCGATCCATTTCAATATATAACCAAAAATAAAATATAATATGCAGGTAAACTGAAAACGTACTACCCTATATTTCTCCCCGTAAAGAAGCTCTACGTACACCGCAACGCAGTTACCGATGGCAATTTCAACAATGTTTCCACCGATAAATTCCAATCAAATTCACGTAAAGTCACGATCCAGTCGGCTTTCTGTGCTATAAATTGCTTCATCTCTCGCTCGTCGACGGAAAGAAACTTTCCGCGTGCGTTTATTCGTGTACAGCGCAGTAGCTCGGAGCAATAAACGACCTCAGAGTGGAATTGGAGGAATCCTTATTGAAATGCGTGACACGCGGGACCGCGCGTAGGCATTACATCAGATCCGACGAGGACTTAGTGTTGCCGAAATAAGCGACAGATCAATTGCGACTTATTCGCGTCGGGGTGGAAAAAAGGGTGTAAGAATCTTGGCAAAAAGGTGCCTGGTATAACACGTGTTTCCGTTCCATGACAAAAGACGGAAATCATAAATTTTTTAATATATTTCGCATTGCTGGGTGATTATTTCCAACAGGGTGGACTTTCTTCGATGGAAATGAACTCGGATTTAGCGAAAACAGGCGACCTCTTTCTCGTTTTCTGTCGACAAAGTTCGTACAAAGTTCACGATGTCACGGAATTTCTAGCCCGGCTTAGTGGCCAATGGGGAATGTCCCGGTTCTTAGCTGGGGCAAGGCACCTTAACTATAAAACCTGCGGTGCCTTTAGAGTAAAAGGTGGGACATCCAAAATGCACGAGCCG
Organism: Nemurella pictetii; assembly: GCA_921293315.2. Classification (NCBI taxonomy): domain Eukaryota; kingdom Metazoa; phylum Arthropoda; class Insecta; order Plecoptera; family Nemouridae; genus Nemurella; species Nemurella pictetii. Next base: position 14,832,532 of record OV121120.1, on the reverse strand, counting down.
CAATTCGATTCTTTATTTCGCCCGCAGCTAAGTCGTTGCAAATGCATTAGTATTCTGGTCGTGACGTCTTCTTTAGCGCGCCAGGAGGTGTTGATTTCCGGCAAAATCGTAAAAGCGTGGCTAAAAACCACGTTATATACGCGGGGTCTAATCGGTGTCTTTTGGCATCTATACAAAAAAAAACGATGGAATAAAAAATAAGGCGTGTTCACCCTCTCCCGCACAAGTTTAATAAATTGCAGTAACGTTATAACGATTCCTCAAACAAAAAATAACGCAGTTCATGTGCGAAAACGTGAACGGACTTTGGCTGTACAGTTTGAAACATATCATAAAATTTCCCCAACTTCAAAATTACGCTCTAGGGTCAATAAAATTTACTGTGAGGGGGGGTGTAAAAAATATAAATCGTGTTTCTTTAAGTTATTAATAGCCGTGGGTTTTGCGCCCCCCAATCGATTTCGCCGCTTCTGGCGCGAGTGTTGGCTAACCTTTTTGAGTTAGACAGGCGCTCAAATTGTTCAAGATTGATCTTAAAACGTCGTGCGAATGATGTGAAAAACTGTTGGCTGCCGCAAAATACGTTCGCTTCTATGCTATACATCGTTGGTTAACATGTAAGCAGCCTGGACTGCTTCTTGGTTCGCTACTCGCAAGAGATAGGACACCCCGAAAATCTCATGGGCACTCTCTTCTGATTGTTGGGAGAATTTCACCCGCAAACAATCTTATCGGTGCGAAATGGGAAAATTATCCTTGTACTATAATTTTAGCACAGAAATGGGTAGTGTCCTTTACTAGCAAACGCTAAACCTGCAAGGTCCTGGCAATGTCTGCTATAAATAAATAGGATCCTCGCGATTTACTGATAACGCTTCGCTCTGGATAGCAACAATAAAAACGAAACGTTCAGCTAAAAGCTTCGCTATTCAGCGACTGAATCAATATGCTCGTGTAGGTAAGACTCGCGCATGGCTGATCGTAGAGAGTCAATCGGTTTTGTTCCCAAGTGACTTTGTGCCATTTTCAATGGCCAGAATAAAAGTGCTCAGATGCTAATGTATGCGAATATTTTATGAGTGGTAAACTAACAAAATTACTGTAGTCGCGCGATTTGATAAATTTCGGTGAAGTAGAAGGCATTGAGGTGGAATTCTGTTTACTTTGGAATAAGTTAATGCGTTATGCATTCCATTTGCCAGAGAGGTAAACAGGGAGGTCAAATAAATGGATTTATTATTGGGTAAGCGCTTCGCCTTGGTCGGAGGTAATGTTGCCATACAGGACTTGTTGAAATGATTAAAATATGTCAGGTTTGTGCCGAAAGATGATTTGCGATTTTCGTTAAGGGTAGACTGACCAAATCAAGTCATTTTAAATGACCAATGTAATTTGCACTTTAAAATAAATCCCACGCCACACCGCCAAGCTAAAAACCCCGAGCGAATTAACATATAAAAGTCAAGCCACCACACTCCACCGTGCACAAATTTAGAATAAAAATAAACATATCCCACTTTGAACTAAATCCTTAAATGCAGCCTGCAGCTAAGCACTATCCTGTGCACGCCAGACCCAGACTAAAACAATCTAGAGTGCAACGGTCGAGTGACTTTAACGTGCTGATTAGCGTCGTCGGGTCGCGAACAAGCCAGCGCCGAGTTCGCAACCCGTGCAGGGCAGTTAGCTGTCTTTGTTTACTTGCCGCCTATCATCCCTCGCCACGCCGCTTGGCACCGGCAGCTGCAAACTTCGGTACACCGACAAAGAACGTGCCACGCGAAACTCACACCTTGACACTGCAGAAAAGTAAGCGGAGTTCAGGACTCATTTCCCAAAGCGCACTTGGAAAAATCAACGAAAGTTATGGTGAGCGATGAACCCGAGATCTCGATTAATACCGTCCTTAGAGGACTGATCTTGACTGGTTATTAGACTAGAAAACGATTTCATTTATTGCGCTTGGGAAAAATGATTGCATGTGGAAATCGGAATGCTAAGATCGTGAAACATGTTAATATGCAAGTCTGTAGGGATCCCTGAACACGGTTCTTGACAGTTCTCTGCACCTCATTTCTATGTAAGGGTGCCTGACCCTATTTTCATACCGTTTCCACTCAGCAAGCAACAATTTTTAGGGTTCAATGTGTACTCTGCCGCTTTTAGAGTTTAGAGTCAATATTATTAAACAAGCCCCTGTGCCAAGTTATACAGAAACCAATTATGGCGCTGGAAAATAACTTTGCTAGTCCTGTCCTAAGGGAAATGAATGGATGGTCCTGGGCACGAGGGCAAAGATAGGCCTACCACCGAGTGCCGACCCCTGCTCCGTTCGACGGGTCAGTACAAAGACAAACTACAAAGCCGCTACCCCGAATCACGATTCCAATCCATCAATTTGATAGTGAAATCAAAGCCAAGCGCTAGCGATAAGGGCAAGTGGTGGCTGACGATTCTGATAAAGTGGGTTTCGTGTATTTTTAGTGGTGTAGGATGTGGGCAGGCTCGTCTTGAAAGCTTGACTTTCCACGTCTAGAGAAAATAGATGGTTGTTTAACCCTCCTCCAGATTCCGGCCGCAAAAGCACCTAGCGGGCGTCTCGAAAACCAACCCTGTTTTCTATGTTGGAACTTTCCGCACACCCCCACACACGCTTTTCAGAGTAGGAAGCAGCTTTTTACTGTAATTAGTGGTCATTTCTCGGTAACAAACTAAAAATAATACTCGAATCTGAGGTCCTACGACTTTGGGAGCGCACTTTAGGACGTTTTGTTTCTCTTTCTAGTATAAATGACTGGAAGGGATGGCTTTGGCCGTGATGGAATGTCTCAGTGGTTGTAAAGTTCGTGAATTTTCCAGAAGGTTTTGAGAATAGCACCAAAACTAGGGTGAATTCGACCTTCTTTATTAATACGAAACACATGATTTAACCTGATTAAATTCCCGAAGCGAATCCATAACCGTGCCTTGAAGGGTGGATTTTTGTAAAACAAGTTAATATCAGTGACGTTTCTGAGTGACATCAGAGGGTATATGCGACAATTTTAAGTCTATCTAAAACTGAATACAACAGCTGGTCAAGTCCCAACCCCCACACAATTCTAAAATATCGTTGTTTAGGTAAGTTGATAACAAAAAAAAACTAATCCGGATATGATTCTAATTTTTGTGACATCAGATTCCGTTAACTGAAAACGCAAATTAGCAGGGTGCGACCCAACTTCAAGCGTAACAAATTCCTTTTTGCGATTGATTTAATTATCGTATATTCATGCAAAACAAAAATTACAAGTCTCAGTTGGAACTTGGAACGAAGACAACTCGCAATTTAATTTCCGTCGTCGCCAAGAAGTGTGCGCGGCAAGCATCCAGCTCCTGCATAGAGAATGCATCCTCGCTGGTATAATCTTGTAAATCCATGGCTGCATTGTCCGGACTGCAGATAAAACCGCATTGGCGATTGAAAAAACTCGTCGATAATCGGTGTAGACGTGGATAGCGGACACCGTGCTATGGCGCACCCTGTCACGATATACCCCGAGAGGGACATAGGGACAGCAACAGCGGGATGGGACACCGCCGATGGATAGTTTCGCCAAGGAAATCGATCTGGACGTATCAATTTTGCATTAACATGGTTCGCCCATGCTTCCATGGTCGCCAAGGTGACTGATATGTGTAAAGGGAACGTGTCCTAACTTCAATTTACATATCTTTATCACACTTGATATCCATTCGAGTCTTTCCATCAGTGATGTATAGTGCGCATGTGCGACATTTTTAATCAGTAGAAATTTTTGGGTGTAAAAAGCAGGTGGATTTTTGATGAAATAGCTATCTTGACTTTCAGATATTGTTATTGTTCTAGTACATGCCTTGACACGACTCGTCACCATGCTGTAAGCATATTGTTCAAGTTGAATAAATTATTGTCATAATATTCATCATTTAGTTTCAATAAATCATGGGTCGAATGTAATACAATTTTAGACAGCTAACTAACTAACTTTTCTTTCTTCTTCTTCTCCATTAAGTTGTATAAATAAATAAAATAACTGCAGTCTGGCAATTATCATCGCATGGGACGATCAATACGAAGCTAAGACACTGAAGCGAGATTGCATAGACACCAATCTTTGAGAACATTGCCGATTAGCTTGCTCAAGTCTGGCCATGCTGCATGTTTGCGAGCATGGACAGGAAAACCCTGGAAAACCCACGTAACGACTCGCGTCACGTAAGACGGGCACAAAATCGATGCCGATCTAAATCTGCGAAAATCTCCGGTGGTTTTCATTTTAAACTTCGCGTTTGACGACGGCGACGACGATAAAGCTGCGACGATAATTTGGGAGAGGTCTAGATGTCGATCAAGTTGGGGCAATAAAGAGCGATGACGTTGCCATCACAAGATGGTTAACAATCTCGAACCCTAGTCCAGCGTAATGTTGCTTAACTTAAACGTTATAATGGATAGAGACGAATTAGAACAGGGCGACTTATCTGTGGAAAAGAGCCTGCAGTGGGAATGAGATCCGTAACAAAATGGTCATCCGACCAAATCGCATTTGTTAAATTTTTCTAGCTAGTCGATAACGAAGCGGGCCATCTAGTATCAAAATATTCAAAACTTGTACACTTTTGTTCAGCACGCAATTGAAAAGAAAGGTCATCCATCCAATTCATAACCCCCCGCATAGCGCGACGAAGACGAAGAACATGACGACAGCACAATAACCCACCCACTACACGACCCTGCATTCTGTTGCTTAACCCTTGCGGAACCGAACAAGCAGCAGCAGAGAAGTAATGATAGCCCTCTCAATCGATGACCCTGCGTTATGTTGCTTAACCCTTGCGTGGGTAGAAAACGAAGCTGAGAACATCTCCCAACGTTGTTCACCATTGTCCAAGCAGCAGTTGACAAGCAATGATCACCCTCCCAATCCATGACCCCGCGTTCCGTTGCTTAACTCTTGCGTAACCGAACAAGCAACAGCAGAGAAGTAATGGTCACCCGCCCCATCAATGACCCTGCGTTCTGCTGCTCAACCATTGCGCAAGTCGAAAACGAAGCTGAGAGATGCCACCGACATCTCGAAGCGTTGTTCACCATTGTCCAAGCAGCAGCTGACAAGAAATCTAGCTGCAGCAAGCCGAGCATGACGCCTGTCCGGCCGAGTGCACTTCCTGCACTGAACACCGAGCACCGAGCACTGAATCTCGCTGGTTGCTGCTATCTTTATCGGTGTACCTTCGTTTACCTTGCCCGCTGCAAAGCTATCGTGCGGTGTGACCCGATGATCGTATACCATTTGATACGGGCGAGTGGGTCTGACTTTCGGATTCTACACCGTAACCGTAAACAAGTTTTTTTGTTAAGATTTTGGTAAGTCAACAGCAATGAAAAAATGTATATGAAATTTGAATGAAATATTTTGACGTTTTGAAAGTGAATTTTAAGCGTTGTCAAAGCTAATGAGGCTAAGTACACATTGTTCAAGTAATTTTGAGGATGTGTGTTTACATGAGCTGATTAGCATTTAAGATGGGTTAGTTTCCATCTCACGTTATGGCCATGTGTGGTAAGAATAAGATGTTGAAGTGTGCTTCGATAAGAAGATGCTCATGAGACATCTCGTCTGTCTTCCAATCGGTGGTCGCACAATACATCAAAACTCCATGCCGACGGACAAACGTGTGTGAAACTAAATTTGACCTAGACTGGCATTTTATTTTCCTCTTGTTGCCTTGAATCGCATGCTGCGTATATCTATAAGGCAGGACTACGTTGCGTAACAATTGGTCCACATATCGAGGGCATAGGCACAAAAAATTACCGATTTACATTATGTACTAGCGCGATATTGCATACCTTTACAAATTGGGATGAATATAATTTAAATTCCCGGCAATTATGTGGGTAGCTATGCATTTTGTGGAAGTCGACTCTATATAGACAAAGACATCAACGGTGTTATTTTGATTAGACGTTGTTATTATTTTATTGGCTGTGGTGAAAGTTTTTAGTAAATTGCAACATTTTATTGTCTTGTCAGTTGCAAGAAGTACCTTATTAGGCGAATGTATTTTCCGCATAACAGGTTGTGATCTTCAGAAGGGCAATCAAGCCTAATTAGTATTTATTATCAGGTGCGTGCACATCTAATTTGGGTGAGGCAGGTCTTGAGGTTAGAATGATTGCTTTTAAAATGGCGTTATGCAACTAATTTCGGTAGTCGGATCGCTAATGGGTTTATGGATCGCAAGCAAGCTACGCAAGATGAATTTTCTATAAAACAAACTTGAGTTGAAACTACGCTGGAAGTTAAAATAAAGCCGGGAAAATTCATGATGGCATGTTTGCTCCAATTAAAATGATTTCTCTTTGAAGTTTCCTATGCTAAGTGTTCCGAAATCCTTCCAACCCTTGTGGAAGTAATGCTTCCTATCCCGCATAACTCAACAGCAAGAGCAGCCAAATTTTTGGATTTTATTTCCTGACAAAAGAAACGTGATGCAGTTAATCTCGCAGTCGTAGTTCCGACTTTTGTTCGTGCAACAAAAAAGGGCGTCGAAGTTTTCAAAGGGATGTAATTTAGAGATTAGCTTGTTGAGAGAAAAAAACTGTAAAAGGCGTAAATGGTAGTTTGCAGGGGACAGACGTTGTCTGCTTTTCGAAAAGTTTCCGCCGAAAAATAAAAGTGTCATGCTACTTAGGCGAAAGCTTTCAAACTTTTGACTCGCACGTTTTTGTGATAATGGATGGTGGTTGCTATAAAAGCATAATTTTTAATCATTCAAGACAGGTAGCTAGCTGTTAAGCTATGAACGAACACGAATGTCTAGATATTACTTGGCACATGAATAACCAAAAATTATGAACAAAGATCAAATTACACCGAGTATAAATCTGAAAAATATACTATCTTGACCTTGGCTCCATCAATTATAAAACTATTCAACACCACCCTCCCAATGTCAGACGCCTCACATCCAGTTGGTATCCACGAATACCATCAAATCACTCACTCTGATTGATCACCAAAGCATTAATCTCTTGCATTAATTAAGAAACACTGCCCACTTGAAATACCAATTAATTACTTCACCGCCAGCCATCTTACCTCCCCTAGACAACGAGGTCAGTGGCCCCAGAGATATATTACGGAGGCGGAAATTTCGCTTGCATTTGGCTTATTAGTTGTTTCTTGTAAGGTGTTTGTTTTTTCGTTAAATGCATAGGTATTCTTGCTAGCGGCAAATAACTTGTCTCTGTTTGACAGCATGCTGGCAGAGCAACTGTGGGAGTGACCTTATAGATGGGTGCTGATTGAAAAGGAGGGGGATACCGAGATAAAGAACATGACGTTTATGTGAGTCATCTGGGAAAATACTACCTTCGCGAAATATATCGACCTCATTTCTCGGTTGGCATGCTTTATTATTTAGTTGGGCTATAGTTGTCTTTGTTTTGGTTTTGCCAGTATATGAATAGATAAGACTGGAATAATCTAGATATATATAGCTCATTTTAGTAAGTGTTTGGATAAACAAACATGCAAGTGGGTTGATCAGTGAGCCATATATAATTGGCAGGTGGCAAGTTCCTACTCAAGGTTTGTGAGTTGGTAGAATTCTATTGCATCTGTATTGTACCTTTTGTGTTTGAACTGCAATGTTTGACTCTTTTCCATAACACACCCTAGGGAAATCATATTATTTTCTGTTTGTAGACATAGCCTGGCTCTTTGGACATTGACTTGGTTTGCTGGATAAAAAGGGAAGAGAGTCTAGAAGCATTCAAAGAATCTTGTTAGGACTAATTTTCTATGCGATAAACCTTTATCTAGTAAACTTTGAAACCACAGAGAACTGGTTCAGTCTGAAGTGTCAGCCCCTGTGCCCAACAAGAAAGAGGCAGGGATAAAATTAGGTTTAGGTACTTGATTAAGTTGCTGGGGTTAGCTCATAATAAACGCGATAAAAGTAACATATGCACTACTCTGCTATATGTCAAGTGATTAAATTGTTAATATATGGCGTGTGTGTTTATAAATAATTTAAATATTTCGATAAAGGGCTGAACTTACGGGCTGTGTCGATCTTCCATAACTATATCACAAGACACCATACGGAGGTTGGTCCATGGAGCAGAAAGGCAGAAGATCACCTGAATGCACAAATGTTTTTCTACATTAAAGACGATATTAACACCAAATAGCACGAATGCAAACCACGAGCTGAACAAAGAAATACAAAATATATCGTATTTTTCCAAGTCTACCGCATGATGTCATTGAGAAAATGGCGAAAATACACTTTACAAAAACAGTCAATTGTAACACCTACGGCTAACTAATGTGCAAATTTTATATTTCTAGGCTTGGACAAGATGTTAAAGATTTAATTAAACGTGCATTAATACTCAAAAGACCTTTTTGAGAGATTAAAAAAGGTGTGAAACGTTTACCTGACAAGCGTCTACCCTCCTCTCACTTGTTAAAAACTATAGTGCACTATCGTCGCGCAGTCTGTTGGGAGAAGTCGACATCAGCATCAGCATACATTTGGATTTTGAAAGGTTGGTGAAACTGATAAATTCCATCGACTCTGTACTCCGCCATCTTTCAGATTGATGACCTCGTTATTCTTCTTAACCCTACTTTTCTGGTGCAATTTTGCGGAGTGTTGCAGTTCCATACTCCACGTATCGCGATAGTTCCGATACGTCTGGAAAATAATTTAATTTTCCAATATGGTTCTGGATCTCGATCTTTTTCGGCCTGAGAAGGGAGGTAATCCATCAAAAATACGTGAAAATCAGCAAAAACGTTTTAAAGACGTGGGGCTCGTGGACAAAGTTGTTGACAATGACAATAAATGGAGACAACTTCGCCACAAAGCTGATAACTGGAATAAGCTAAAAAATCTGTGCAGCAAAGTTGTAGGTGAGAAAATGAAAAAGAAAGAACCTGTCGGAACGGATGATACTTTACCTTCTGAAGTAAGTGCGGCTCTGGAAACGTTGACACCTGAGCAGCTGAAGCCGTTGACTGTCATCCAAATCAAGAAGATTCGTGCCCTCGTTGACGAGGCAATCCAGCAGAATGATCAAGATTTGGTGCTCACGGAGAAAGTACGTAACAATGCTCTGAGGGAAGTTGGAAACCATCTCCACGATTCAGTACCTGTCAGCAACGACGAAGAAGAAAACCGCGTTGAGAGGACCTTCGGTGATTGCTCAATGAAAAAGAAGTATTCTCACGTTGACTTGATCACCATGATCGATGGTGTCGACAGTGAAAGGGGCGCTGCTGTGTCGGGGGGTCGTGGATATTATCTGATGGGTCCAGCAGTTTTCTTAGAATACGCGCTGATCCAGCTGTCACTTCGAAAGCTCAACTTGAAGGGGTACAAGCCTCTCTACACCCCGTTCTTCATGCGAAAGGAAGTAATGCAGGAGGTGGCACAACTCTCGCAATTTGACGAAGAGCTCTACAAGGTGGTGGGAAAGGGCAGTGAGCGTGGAGATGAAAAAGAAATTGAAGAGAAATACTTGATTGCCACTTCAGAGCAGCCAATCGCAGCATTCCACCGCGACGAATGGCTAGCCGAAGCAACACTTCCGATCCGTTATGCAGGAATCTCCACCTGCTTCCGTCAAGAAGTCGGTTCTCATGGGCGAGACACTCGAGGAATCTTCCGTGTCCATCAATTTGAAAAGGTCGAACAATTTTGCCTGACTTCCCCTCATGATAACAAGTCCTGGGAGATGATGGATGAGATGATCGACAATGCAGAGAGCTTCTACAAAGATCTCGGCATACCGTACCGAGTTGTGAACATCGTTTCTGGTGCATTGAATCATGCAGCATCTAAGAAACTCGACTTGGAGGCTTGGTTCCCGGGCTCGGGTGCTTTCCGAGAGCTGGTCTCTTGCAGCAACTGTCTCGAGTACCAAGCAAGGAGGCTACTGGTTCGCTATGGGCAGACCAAGAAGATGAACGCAACTACGGACTACGTTCACATGCTCAACGCGACGATGTGCGCAACAACCAGAGTTATTTGCGCCATACTCGAAGTTCACCAGACCGAAACTGGCGTCAAGGTCCCAGAAATTCTGAAACCTTTCTTGCCAGTGGAATATCAAGATGAGATTCCATTTGTGAAGCCGGCACCAATCGAGGAGATCGAAACAAAGAAGCAGAAGAAGCAAAAAGAAGGCATGAAGAAGAAAGGGGAAGAATAATTTGCTATTCCTTCCTACTCCACCATGATGATTGTTCTGGTGTTTGCTTAATGCTTTGCTGTATGCCTTACACCGAAGTTATTTTGCAGCATTATTAATGACACTATTGCATCCTCTGCCTCTGCAAATAAATATCCAGAATCACGAGAATGTCACAGAATTATTTGTTGCCTTGCCTTGTTCCTGGTCCCAATCTCTTTTGACCTCTTTTCCTTCCTCAAGTACTTGATATTAGTTGCTTCTGTGCAAAAGCTTGCACATGGCTCACTCTGAAGTTAAGTGATTGACAATTTGCTAGGCATTGCTACATTTCACCCCTCTCCACAGAATCAATGTTAGATAAGAAGAACAAAAAGGGATGTGGGTAAATTGGTATAAGATACATATGTGTGCCACATTGTAGGGTGGACAATGCAGGAGAAAAACATGCATATAATTTGAACACTTTACATTTATTTCAAGAAGAGCTGGAGTAACAAATCCATCATTTAAATCATTGACTGACAAGCAAACCAACAGGAAATGAAAAGACACAATATAATCATTGGTTGGCCTTATAAGTATCACAAAGATTTTCAGAAACAGTATCAGTATCTCTATGTAGGAATATTGATTGGATTCTTAAACGTTAAAAGCATGAGCTGTCACTACGTGCTATTCTAACGATTTAAAACCTCGCAAATTCGAGCTTAGAATTTGGCTTTGAATTGAATAAGTATTGAATCGGAGGACGTCCAATCAGAAATCTTGATTGCCAGCAGAGCAACATCAAATTATTTTTACTGTAAGTAACCTACAAAGCATTAGATTTGACGTTGAAAATAATTCCACATAGCAGTAAGAACAAGAACATCGTAATACAATGCCTACGTCGAAGATAGTCTGCACTTGTTTCGTACTTAATTTCCCTACACATGGCTAAGACTATGCAGAAAACAGGCAGACAAATACAACGAATGCATTTTTTCCCCGTTAGACGGGCAAAGGACACGACACTACACAGACCGGATTCATTATACTTCATCACTTACAATAACAATTTCACAATTTTAATCCGCATCGAAATATATTTTAATATATTTTATATTATAATATATTCTTTAAAATTTTTCGAACCCTAGACTTTTCGCCCCCGGCTAAACAATCGCGAATACGCCTCGGCCGTAAAGCCGAGAGCCGTGACGCCACTCGTTCACACTCGAATTTGAAAAGCTATCGACATTGAATCAGTCTTGATATTTTCTGGGGTTTTTCTTTATATCTTACGAATGGAACCAATTCGTGCTCACTAAATTTGAAACCAAAGTCATAAGAATATGTTGTATAAGTTTTTATAATTAATCATTGATCATATATAATAATATATTATTTATAGTACCGAGTAAATTGAATTTTGTTTAAGTAATATTTTTCATTATGATAGTATTTTCATCTACTGTGGGAAATGTTGTGCATCGTCCTATCTTTACCCTGGTTCTGTATCATACTATTGAGTGCAATTACCACGCTGCCAAACCGCCCACTAGATAGCATCGATGTCCAGGTCGTCGCCACCGTCCTCCGCGCGATTGTTCTGCTTCGAGACGCTCTTCGGCTGTTCTTTCAGAGGAGACCCTTTGGCACGGTCGTCATATTCAATCTGTAACCGAGCACAAGCGTCAAGTGTCGAGCTTCAACAGTCAAGCATACGATAGTCCCACCGCTTTGTCCTTGACTCGACATCAGTGTCAACAGTGCCCGATCACTTCCCCATTTAGTTTTATAACTTTGTTTGTTAATCCTTATTCATGGAACAATTATTGGCTATGTTTTTTGTATTGAACTTTCTTCTTCTTCTCCCCTGCTACACCTTGCTTCCTTGAACATGGCATAATTTAAGGTGCATCATACTTGATCTGAACAAGGCGTTACGAGTTACAACCAAAACGAACAAAGCTTAGTTTTCGAGCAGGCCAGTTATAGGCAAGCCATGTGTCTCAGATATTGGTGAAATCGAGAAATGGAGCTTGTAGAAGATTATTAATTCTCTAGCAATCAAACAGTGATCATAAAAGTTAATCTCGCAAAGTTATTGTCGATTTTCACAACAATTGTTAATCTTACAGCGCAACTCACTATCTCTCTCTCCAATCCAACTACTGCCTCCCTAGCACACTACAACTAACAAGACACGAAATTCTAGCCAAACAACTACTTGTCCCCGCACCTCAAGGTCGTCGTCGTCTTCTTCCTCGTCGGTGTCGCTCTCCTCCTCCTCGGCCTCCTTCAGCCACTTGATGAACGGCTCCATGCGGTCGTGGATCTCCTGGCTCATCTCGCGCGTCACGTACTTGCGCGACACCTTGCCCGCCCACTCGAGCAGCACGCGCTCCTCGAGGATGTCCGCGTCGTAGAACAGCTGCAACGCGACCCAAAGCCTCAGACGACGAGCCGAAATCTCGCTCTTTCGTCGGACGTTTATTCGCGTGCGTTCCTGTTCCGTTTGTTTGCATGGGTTTGGAATGATGCTTGGGCCTTGCTCTTTTGTTGCCTATTTTAGGCGGCTGTTTATTTGCATGCATACGTATTGACATTCTTTTGTTATGCCTAACCTAAGCTATCTAATTTAAACTATCCCCGTAATCTTGAACTATACCTTTGGCAGCTTTGCATTCAATAACCATGTTAGAAAGTAGTTGTGAAAACTAAAGTGGTAAGAAAAGGAAAACAATTCAGTCTTAAGAAAGTAATTTTTGGTTGCCGTCGTATGACGTGCGATAACTTTCGTAATGTGACAGCAGATGGTTAGGAAGGATAGAGCTAGGCAGGGAAATCTGTTTGATTTGACAGGGATTTATGCCTCCCTTTCCTCATGTGTTAAGTTTATAGTTTAGTAAGTAAAGACGTTAGAGTGAAAAGCTGTCAAATTCAAAATCAAGTAAAGCCACTAAGCAATAATTATATATTGATCTTATGCCACAACCAGAGCCAGCCTATTTTACTAATGCCTTAGAACAAAGGCCAAGAGAACTTCCTGAAACAATTGAATTTCACTCAATTTGGCTGGGTCTTGGCACCTGATTTCTCTCAACTAACACTGTGAAGACTGTGAGTGACAAGCTCGTTAACGGTAGATCACCTTGAAAATGACGGGAGACTTAGCGAGCAGGGCGTCTTTGTGGAGAGCGATCACTTGCTCGATGCCGCCGATCAAATACTTCTGGGCCTTGTGATCCTCGTGAGTGAAACGCAGCAACAGTGTTCGATACTTCTTCACCTGAAAACACAGCACGGGTTAATTACGATCTTCGACCCTCTACAAAGAATGAGCTATCTATCTTGTTCATCTGAGTGTCGACAACCTATGGAAAATTTTTGAGCTAAGAGTCGAGACATTGTTGTAGCTAGCTTCCTAGGACAAAGCTGGGTAGACATATTGTATGCTCAGCTGCTTACCATTTTAATACAACCATTGGCTAATTACTCGCAGCCAACAGAAGATTATTCTCGGCACCTTGACTAACACAGATTGAACGCCTGGCTGATGCTAGTGTCTCGTCCGCTCACCTGCACGTGTATGTTCTGGTTGAACAACAGCTCGGCGAGCACCAATGGAGCCTTGGCCTTGATGTCCAGACGTTCGGCTTCGGCCACCGCCTCCTTATGTCCGTTGGCGTTGTCCAGTTGCCCGTTGTCACGGCGAGTCTACAAACACACACGCCGAAAGGTGAAGTTAACTGTCTGATACCATCCATGTATTGATCAATGTAGTGCCAGATTTTTTTTCCGAAACACTTTGAAGGAGAGTCTATTATTCACGAATCATGGAGTTAACTAAAATTCCTTCTTTAAGGCTTAGCCACTACAATGTTAAGGCTCATGTTCATGACAAATGAAGACAATAGAACAAAAATTACAGATTTCAGAGACTCAAGAGCTCTTCACTGGTAGGGCGCTTGAGACCTCAAGGGCAAGTTTGTAACTTTTATCACAGTGAAATGATATGAGATCTCCATTTTAGTCAATGATTTTAATGGAAGAAATTAATGCTCTCACCGTGATAATAGCTACAAAATTTCCCTCCTAGTGGGTTGAACGCATATTTCTTGTTTGCCTGGTTCCACCCACTACCACACCACTCGTCACAATGTGAAAACCTACGCCTCTAACCTAACCCAGAGCCGGCCGCCTACCTTGAGGAAGTCGTAGAGTATGTCGACGCGCTCCTTCTCCGTCTTCTCGAGGTCGTCGGTGGCCGTCATGTGCTTGACGCTCTCGGTGAGGTCATGGAGGCGCGCACGCACCGCCTCTTCGGACACGTCCACCACCCAGTTCGTGTCGTCCTCCTGCGCGGCCATCTCGGGCGCCTCCACCGCCAGGTCGGCCTCGTTGTCCGAGCCGCCATTCGCCTCGCCGTTGCCCTGCTTGGCGCGCTTACCGCGCTTGCCCTCCGTCAGCGACGAGCCCTGCGCCGACGGGTTCAGGTCTGGAACGCGGGGGGAGGGGCAGTCGGGTTAGATTCGAGCCAGTAGCGCGCAACTTTTTCACTTTCTATTCTGTGGAACTGGGTAAATACTAAATATTGCTTTTTTTTCCCATACTTCCTTTGGAAGCAAAAGCTGAAATTTACTCAATTCTGCAGAAATGGAAACAGGAAGAGATACTACTGAATGAGGATCCAGGTTTCAAGGGTCTCTGAATACACCACACATAAATTTCACTTGCTCTTTACTTAACTATCAAATTTGTGTACATTTACCTAAGATAGCAGCTTGTTTTAATTTACAGCATTAGTATTCCTAGGCTTCTCAAGCATGAACCTGAGTTTGTTAACGTATTATCCTATCCATGTCACGACTATCGCATAGCGAACAAATATTGTATGACCGTCCAAGTTCATTTTTATCTAATGTATGAAGATCAACACCATCTATCAACTCTATTGCTTGTCAAAAGATTTCTCAGGTTTGAACTCGAGCTAATGGTTGAATTTGAGCTGGATGCAATTTAGTATCAATCGTGCAATTCAGGAGCATCTGGAATAAAACTGCAACATGGCTGTACTACGTTAAAGGAAGGAAGAAGTACAGAGCGCAATTCGTAATTAATTACCTATGGTTAGAAACAAAATAACCCATTGAAAAAGTGCACATTTAATTTCCCGGTCTTTTGACGCGTCAGTTATTTGGTTATCAGAGAATCTGGACTTGCATTGGCATGGCAAGAGTCTGAAGACTAAGATAAAAATATAAAATTGGAATTATACTAAGCTCAATTGCACTTCTAGTTTAAAACGAGAGGGATACAAGCAATCTTATAATTTCCAAGTGTGGCACTCACTCGGTGGATTCTTGAGTATGAACGTGTTGAGCTTGTGGTTGACCTCGAGCAGGCCGTGATAGCCGCACGCCTTGCACGTCTTGCTGATCGTGCCCTTCTTGGCGCTGATCAGCAGGTCCGTCTCGGGGTTGTCGCACTCGGGGCACAGCACGTACTTGCGGATGAACCCGTCGAGCAGGTCCTGCAGCTTGCCAGCCTCGTGCGAACCGTTCACGATGAACCGGTCGTTCTTGAAGTCAAACTGCGTCTGCGCGCCCAACTCGCAGCCGAAGAACTTGGTGGGATCTGGGGGGGAGGGGGTCGACGTCGGTTAATTGATGAGCGCTCGGGAGTCCAGTGGTAACGCCGAAATATTAACTAGGTTTTTTCACAGGTTCTTATTTTCACATAAGTGAAAATAGTTCCCATTTCCATTTAGCTGGGATGAAAGGTTTAATAAAAATAAAATCCTTTGAGGAAAGAAGAGATAAATGACAAGGACATGCCCAAAGTACTGTAGTAAATTTGGCGTTGGCTTTTGTTTGAATTAGTTTGGTGTTGTTTGGCTCCACTCTTTTGTACCATGCCCTGGCAATTATAATTTCTACACAGATTTTTATAGATATCCTTTTTGTTTGTATCAACTTTATCTTCAATAAAACACAAAAGTTTCAGTGCTCTAATCTAAAAAAAAAAGGTGTATATCAATAACGTGTGTAAACTCTGTGAACTCCGATTTCGTCAAAAAGTTATTTTTTTCCTTTGTCCCATTTAAAGTCGGTTAAAGAAATTTGATGCACATGTGCATGTACATCAGATGTTCAGTTCAATAAGGTCAAAATTAAGCAATGCAGCATTACGCAACGACATTAGCCATTAAAACCCGATGCGAAACTTTAACCGTGTGCAAAACCAACAACAAAAACCCGGCGCGACAACAATCACACACAAGCCCGCGACGTCGTTCCCACCGCCACTACCCATCGGACACCACAACCCCGACACCGAAAACCCTACGAAAACAAAACGTATCCAAACGCCGACTCACAGGTAGCAGGTCTGCCGATTGCCTTGGCGACCTCGATCATGTTGACGATGACCGTCTTAATGCCGTTGCCCTTCCCCTCGACCTTGGCCATGATCCTCGGCATCTTGTAGCGGTAGAACGCGTCGCTGACCGCCCGGTTTACGTTGACGCTCCCCATTGCGGCGGCGGCGGCTTCTCGCGGCGCACTCGGCGGTTATGGTGACGGTGGCGGCGGCGGCGACGGCGGTGCTAGTCTGGCGGGAGTGGTGACGCAATGGCTGCGGCGGCGGCGGCGGCAGCGGTGCTAGTCTGGCGGTAGTGGCGACTCAATGGCGGCGGCGACAGCGAAGGGGTGGTGGGACGGTAACAGGGTAGTCACGTTTCTCTGAATGGTTGCAATTTACGGTGGCGATTGGTGGAAAATTTTGATATCCTGGAAGAGAGCGAAACGTTGAGGGGGAAATTAGCGTCGCAATCTGGCGATTTCCACGGCTGGCGTGGCTCGGTTCAGTCACCTGCACTGGTTCATGGCCTACATATCACGACAATAAAAAGTTATAAACATATCTAGACAAAAGTGTAAGTAGGTGAGAAATTGATAGAGTTGAAGATTAGATATCAACACATTTATAAAATGATTACCAAGTTATGTTTCCTGATAACAAGTTGGTGCCTTCAATTGCAACCTGTCGAAATATTGATGTAGTATACCTACTGTACTTGTAGGTGAACCTTGAAAATGCATTATGTAATGAGAATTGCCTAGGTCTTGTGTTTAAACAGGCAACATTCAATCTCTTAGAGTGGATAAGCTATTGACTGTGAATGTAGAAGTTCCTTCTTCACTGACATGCTATGTTATCTTATCTATAAAATGGCACTCTTCTAATGAAAAGTCTTAGAACCCTTTCAATCTTACTGAAGAAAAGTATAGTACTGCAGGTAAATTTTCTGCCAACATTTGACCTTTAGCAACAGTCTACAACCTGTAACAAAATATGACTGCCATTTAAGTCTAGCTTGAGCATCATTCTCCACTCTCCAGGTACAAAACTACCCATTCTTCCACTAACAACAGTTGCATTCTTCAAATCAAAACAATACTTTATGAAAATACAAAAATACTCACTTTGCGAAAAGCCCAGTGATACCTTCCCGAATTAGCGGCGCTGTTAGTTCAACACAGAAAAGAATACTTCCTTCATTGAACTGGGGGAGGTTTAAGAAGCAGGAGCAATGATGCGCATGAAGCGTGCACCCACCTATAGCTGATAGGGTCCTTCCGCTTAGATGAACTCATACACCTCGAGTGACGGCCACAGGTTGGCTCGAGGGCGCGGTGGAAACTCCCAGCTTTTCCTCTGGTTAATATTGTCTCTGCAACAAGCAAGCAAGAAACGGAGATTAAAGGAAATTTCCTCAAATAACCAAGCCGTGTCTTGTCGTTTGAAGATGCCAGCGGCCCTAAACTTAATGAAAAATTCGGACTAGTGAGATTAGTGGGGTAGAAGCAGGGAATAGCCTTAGGAAAACGTTTTGTTCTCTATTTTCTCACTCTTCTGCTACATTTTCAACTCGATAATTCTTGCCGCTCTGCTTTCCTCCTTCGTCAAAAGGTACTTCCAGCTTTTTGGCAATCAAATCACTAACTCCATTTACATGCAATTTTATTCAGAAATTTAGGAAGTCTCGTCCGCGTATTAACGATTAACGATACTACTTCTGTTGTCCTGTTATTATCAAGCAATTTCATGAGGGCATGTTCTACTATTACAGCAATAAAATCCACTGCTACTTGGTTTCATTGAATGAAAAAAAAATAGCTACCAGCTTTCTACTTGGTACCTATATCCACAACATATGCCCAGTTTAAACTAATGAATTCGGCTGCTATGAAACTCCCAGTAGATTACAATCGTTGCCACGTTATTAATAGCACTCACCATTAGTTGAGTGGTAATTGCGTTCATATTGATTCTTCAGTAAAAGGAATGGGTTGATGAAAATATTATATATTGGAATCGGAATGAATATTTCGTGTGCGTGAGCAGGGAATAGGCCGGTGCGACGGTATTGATGAGCTGTTACGGAATGTGTTGTATCATTCTGACATTCAATGTGAGTTGTCCACATCTCCTGCGGCTATTGGCGTCTAAAGTGGCAGGTTTCGAGATCGAAGTCGGTTTTATACAGATCATTGATTTTCATTTCACTTTCCTCTATGGTGGCGTCGCCATTTCGATCAGAATCGTGGGGAAATACTCGGCTGGCTTGAATTTCATCCCAAGCGGTGAGGTGCGAGGTTGTGATTGTCTTGACATCGAAGTGTGGCCCTGTGTCGTCCACATCAAGAGAATTTGAGGGGAATTTTGTAAATGAGAATTTAGACGTTTCCACGGTAGCATTAACGCGATTTTTTGTTTGTTTGCAGTAAAATGCTTGGCATGGCCATTCTTTAGAGACATTATCAAATTTGAGGTTTTGAAAATGTGGGATTGGAAGCCCTCATCAGTATTTCCCATTTGAAAATGCAAATTAGCACCAGGCAGTAACAACTCATTTAAATGGCAGTACTGCAATGGCATCTGAATAAATAAACATGTTGTGTTTTTTCTATTTTAATGCCATGCATGATTCAGATGTTCACATAGAAAAGGTGTCCATATTGTTGAATCAAGTTTAATCACTTTACTTGTGTAAATGAAAAAATGTGCATCAGCAATTTCAATGAACATACAAGGCCATTGAATGTGATAAGAAACTAATTACATTTGTTATCAGTCTTAACTCCTTACTTATTCTTGACAATTACATTTGCAAGCACAAGCACTAAATATGAAGTTGGCTTATGCCACTGTATTTTATGTATCAGGTCTTTGGTTATCAATTTGTAGGTTATTTCACAAACCATTTAGACACTATAATATTTTACAGTCTCTCAATAATGCAAGAAATAAAAACAGATATTTTCTCTTCTTTAAAGATAGATTGAAAATAATCAATCACTAATCAGCCTATCAATATTGTTGACTGACTGACACTAATAGGAGCTTTATCATCTGCAATATCACACTTACTGGCTGAAGGTCTGAAGTGAGGAAAATGGAATGCAATTCAATTCATCAGCATAGAAAATTTTTGCAAGATGTAAACTTTATCCAAACAGAGGATCATCAAAGCTATCAATTTCAGCTAAACATTGATAGCTCAGTTAATATAAGCCTGCCATTCTCTTGTAATCAATTTCTGCTTTGAAGACCTATTGTCTACAATTTACAGATTATAATATTCTGCAATGGCAAGTATTATTTGCTTACCTAAACCTGAGAGCACCATATGTTTGAATGGACGATTGGGTATCACCACGTCCAGTAGAAAAATATTATATTCTTGAATTATAAATTCAATTTTTGAATCTGAAATACCGAAAGCCGACAAATAAAAACCCGACACATATAAACCATACGCGACCACCCGCCCCCACCCAAAATGGCACCACGCGCTTGTACGGCGGTCACTTAGCACACACGAAATTGCGCATTGCCGTAGAAATAATGTATGCAAATGCAAGAGTAGATTAATTTGTGCGACGCCTCTGCCCGACCTTATCGCCGGCCGTTAATCTCGCCAGCCGCACAACAATAAATCATTGACCAACGACCCAGTCACGTAATTGAACTTCAAAAACTCCAGTCTCGGGATCGGCGCGCACTTCGATCACCGTACTCGAGTCGTAACTCGAGATAGACGTGCTATCAAACGCTACAACAATAACTCTTTATATAGATTTCCTATCAGAGACACGTCACTGCAGCCCATTCTGACGGCCGAAAAGCACGAAGGGGTCGAATAAACCAGGTTCCAGTTTCGGCCGCGACTGACCTCTGAAATTAACATCCAAACTGTTCCAATCCCCCTCGCACTCGTCCGCTAATCTACTCAGTCGAAGGGAAATTACATTGTGTGTCAATCAATTGCACGTTGACGAGCGATGACAGGCCATTTGACGAGAGACGCGGCGAAAAACAAGGGCTACGGTAAACATTTTTCTTGTGCCATCAGACTAATGAAAACGCACTCGATCGATCGAACCAGCCGATGAAAATTCAGCGACAAGAAAAGCGGCGATCGAGCTGAATGAAACGAGACGGCAAATCGCCGGAGAAACCTGCATAGCCAGTCGAGCGCCACGGCGGCGATGCCAGTGAGAGCAAAAAACGCTGCAGCAAATACCTAATCGCGTTGCACACAAGTGCATGGGAGCAGCCAGCGGAGACGCTAGACTACTGCGACGAGAGGCGCGGAGAAATTCATCACGATGACACGTTCACACCTATAAACTCACTGTCGCGCTGCATCGGATCTCTCTGCGTCTCGCGCTGGCCGAGCCAGTTACCCTAGTTCGATTCCCGGCCGACGCGAACGACAGACTTTTTCGCCCGGTTGCAGAACGGCATGGAGGCGGATGCTGTCTCGATCATTGCTAGTCGTGGGGACTTTTTCAACAAATGATTTCTACGACATTCGGCGAAAATAACTTGTGGAAACAACCCCGTTTAGGAACAAAACCTACACCCTAAGAGATCCGTCTCCAATTCAACACATAGCTTTCTTCAAGATAGATCTTGGCCGATAACCACCACAGATTTCCACGCCAACATTCAAAACCAAGACCGCGTGATATTTCGCATCTGCAGATTCACCTTCGGTACGCTACCAAAGCAATAAGACCACCTCGCTCCGACCCCAACTAATCCTGACATTTCAAACTAAGCTATACAAATGGCAAAATACGGCGCAATGCATCACTCCCAAGGCCCGACGCCGACAAATTAACAACCCCGCTAACACCAGTCAAAACTTGATGCCGAGCCAGAACCCCGAAGCCACGCTGTCAGCACCGCCGTCGCCCTAGAAGACAAAACCTCCGAGGGATGCAAATCCTACCAGAAAATCCCACAGCCACACCGAGAAAAAATGACCCATCCAACGCCGCACTACGTCAAACCGTCCATACGATCCCACAAAGCGAAAGGCCAAGCCATCAGACGACTCCCCGCCTCGGACGCGGCGCCATCAAAGCCCAATTAGCGCGCATACAGACTCCACTGCCAATCGATTCGCAATCTGCGACGAGGATGTCATTTTTCGCGCCGCGAGCGCGGAATAGCTGTCCCTCAAAAAGCGGCGGCGGAATCGATAAAGGCGCTGCACAGCCACGCGACACCACGTCGAGCAGCCTGCAGCGGAGACCTGCGAACACCTTACCCGCTGGCACAACCCCGGGAAAAGCCCCTGGAAAAGCTACAGCGATTGACTTGTATGTGTGCGCGTCTAGGACGAGGCTAGACTGAGCGTAGCGCGTGCAGCTAGGAGGGTATGAAACCGGTACCGTACCCTGCCCAGTGTGCTGACCTACTGGCGGCAAAGGTTGCGCGTCGGCTTCGTCGGCGTCGGCAGGGTTCGCCGACGCCGACGCCGCGACGTCGAATTGATTGTGCGCGAGCGAGACGCGGCTAGTCACGGCGACGATTCGAGAGCCTTGATACGTCGAGAGAGCGGCGCTGGCAAGAAACGCGAACCAGTTTGCCTCACGTTCGAATCTTGCCGAGGGTAAGCCCAATTGAAAAGGGCCGTGTTTGGCAAATGACACACAGGCTTGAAGTGCATAGCATGTGTACGTCATGTGCAATGTCAATTTGTTTACCAAAGAAGATACTGTATTAAATTGCAAGAATTGTGTCGTATCAAAGCATGCGATAAAATCGAGGGAAATCACCATTCTATATTCGGCATTGAATATAGAATGTAAACGATCGCGTGTTTTGCAAAGTTCACTATACATAATACGTGAGCGGTTTCAATTCTAGCAACTAATGTCACCGACGAACCAAGATCATCAGATAGAGCGACATCTCTAGTCAATCACAGATGTCATCCTCATCTCAAAAAACACCTCAAAACTATAGACAGCTGTACGTCTCTTAAAGACCGACCATCTATTTTAGCGCACATAGAATCACGTTACGCGCAACCCTAAACCTCGCGTCGCGACGCCTGAAAATGGCGTCGATCGCGCGAGACGTCGCCTCGGCGGCCGTCGCCTCTCCCCGACGCCGAGCAAGGGGTGGCAAGGGATGCAGCAAGCAGGCACGACGCCGACCGGGGGATGGGACGACGCCGGGCCGGGGACATGGTGGGGGGAGGGTGCGAGGGATTCGACGGCGCGAGGAGTGGGTGTCAAGACCGCCGCCCCCGACGCCCCCGCCGCTCCAAGACTGCGTGGGCGCCGCGCGCTACACCCTGGGCCAGAGCAAGCGTCGCCCTTCGCCGTCGCGACGCCGACCGGCTTGCAAAGCGGGGTTTACTTGGCCAGGACTGCCAGGTAATTGCACTGGACGCCGTCCATGGCTGTTCGGAATTAACCCTGGGCGTTTGAGATGACTTCGTTTTGTGCATCATGACCCCGGATATCATGCGTTTGGTCGGTTTCATTACACGTCGTACTGCACGATTTCGTGGGGTTTCGAAGAAGTATTTATTGACAATGGGTCGTGGTTGATGAGAGGATGTAGCTAACTTTATCTGGCGTGATTAGAAACGAGCCGGCACGTGGCCATATGGTCGTATTCATGTCGGCTGCAGGCTGTTCCGAGATGCTGCGGGTTAAGTTGGTTTTTTGGTGTCCGGGTGCAGCACTCACTGATCCTTTATGAATTTGGCTGGAATATTGTAAGAAAGATCAAACTCGGTCAGGTCCTTATTGCTTCTCGTACTCAGTACAACATTTGGCGAAGGACTTTATCTGAACTAAAACATGTATGCGCCCAGAATGGAAAGGGGTGACCGGACAGGTGAGAAAAAAATTAGATTGTTGTATGAGTTTTGAATTCTAGATTGTGACGAATGTGAATGGAGAGCATGTCCTGTCTACACGAGGTCAGCTACAATAATTTTACTTTATTCATATTTGAACCATTCAAACGCACTTCCTGTATTGCTTTCGATTGCCAAATTATCTTTCCGTTCCTGCCAAACAATCAAGAAACCAATTAGCGAGACATGAGCAGGATCCGCCAGTAAATAAAAGACGTTTGGCGGTATCACGTTTAGCGGCTAGCCTCGACTGGAAACGCACAGCTGGCTGGCGGAAAATCACCCGCCGTGCGCCAGCCCGTCGCTTTCCCGTGGCTTTTCCTGGCACCGAACGGTGCAGGGCGAAATTCCGCCCCCGCAAGCGCGCGCCCGGCCCCACCGTCCAAGTTTCACAAAGTTAGCACACGTGGGTGGAACGAGATGAAATTTTCACTTTCAACTTCTGTTCCACCGCGCATTATCATCTTGAAAAACTTGGTAACCAGGGTCGACCGCGAGAACACAAGCTCAACAAAATGTTGCTATAAAACTAAAACTTTAGTTTAGTATTAAACCCCGAAATCCATCGGCGATGCTAAGCGATGAGGTGAAACGCAGGACTCTACGGGCAAGGGCGCGGACGGCGAAAACAACGGATTGCATTATTTGGTTACACCAAGGCGTGAACCGTCTATTTTCGGCCGACATGTAATGCCAGTTTTCAGTTTTTGCACAATACTGCAGCGGCAACGCAACACCCGAAGTAATTCAGTTTAATTAGTTGAAACTTTTAACTTCAGTTTAGCAACGCTGGGAGAAAGAAAACGATCGATTTTGGGCTTTTAAAGAAGTAACTTTGCAGCTTAGCTTATAACTTTGAATTTCGTCTCTGACTGTACATTGCTCCTGCGATTGGATTTTGGTATATGCTCATCTCACACCATACTTTCCCGTGCTCAATTCACGCTGACCAGTGTTGCATAGGGATGTGTGTGTGGGGGTTGGGGGAACGGGGGCACCCTGGCTGGCAAACTTTAGAGTCCACTAACCCCGAGCCCCGGCGGCGACCCCCCCCCCCCCCTCCCCTCCCTCCCCCAGTGGCGAACCATCTCGAGCGCAAACGTATTGGCGAAGTTCGCGCGCGCGGAGGCGGCGGCGCCGGCGGCGAGACGCGAAATCGCAATGGTGACCCGTGCACAGATGATCAATACTGCAATTAATTAGCCACTTCCAAACACAGTCACGGATCCTCGCGACGCCCCCCCCCCCCACCCCTCCCACGCACACACGTCCCCGACGCCGGCGACGAGACGGGTTTATTGGCATTTATAGCTCTTAGTCAATCGAGACATCTAGCCTCCTACGCGCGTGGGACGCATGATGTTTATGTAGAGCACACGATAAGACCGCATGTGCACCAGTTATATTTGACAAAGGCACGATGCACACATGTGCAGAACGTTTGGAAAACTTGGATAAATCACTCGTGATGGACCCCACCCAACCACCCACCCCTCACACACCTCGTATTTGGACAAAATTGTCGATTGGTTTACGGAGCGCCGGTGGTGTCTGAAAACAAGCGCAGGTTTAAATTTAGCCAGCAGCGCGCTGGAGTTTACACTTCCCGATGACGCACTCGCTCGTGATGACTGATAGCCGCTAGCGTTCAACGTGTGTACACGCACTTCCCAAGTTGCAGCCGACGCGATTTACGTGCGATTACGTGCAAATTATTGCAAATATCGTGCAATCTCGCTATAGATACATCATGACGGATTCGCATAGCAGTCGCTCGTTGCGTTGGTAGCAGGTGCAACGAGTTGACTTCACTAATAGGCATTTAGGGCTTAGTCCCTAATGCCGCCACCCCGTCAAAGCTAATTTATTCGCTAGTTTCTCGCCCTAAATAGGTGTGCGGCCGCAGTTGCCATGTCGGCTGTATTGAACCAAAAGAAAAATTATTTTCAAATAACTGTCCAAATTTGTTTCGCTACGCTGTACAGTCGTGGCGAATCGGTAGAAAAAACGCCCTCTAAAATTCGGGAGAGCGGAAAATTAGCCTCGTTGCCATGGTGCCCGAGATTACAGCCCCTGGCCCCCCACCCCCAACCACCTTCCTCATCCACCCCAGCCAACGGAAAGAAATCGGAAAAACGGAAAGAACTTCTAATTTCGCGGCTGCAAGTTGCAAGCAAGCTAGCAGGTGACAACGTGAAGTGGCACACTATAAATTTGCCGGCCTTCGGCCAGGACCTGAACGCGTCGAAGTGCAACTTCTTGCATAGCATAGCCTGCATAGCCTCCGACTCCTCTAGCTACCAACACTCACTCTCTTGATAGTATTTCACAGAGATACCTAGAAAAGCCAAGCTTCCTCCAACCCTCGAGCTAATTGGATTGTACGCTATTGATTTTCTGTGCCAATCTAGAGGTGTGTATATGTGTATAGGTGATGTAATACACACAAGCATTGCTCAAAATAACACCACGTTTATTTTGCGGTGTGCGCAAGTGGTCGACGCAAAGCGCAATCCTTGTAAATTAATCATCGGGGGAGGTCATTGAATTTAATGAATGAATGAGATGACCGCATCTGAATTAATAATGCGCCGCCACAATAAAGCAATTGTGTAGTACGGAGATTATAGAATAGTTCATAGAACGCAGACATAACTGATTATAGGAATGTCGGTATGGACATAATCAGTTTCGACACGACAAATGTTCGGTTATAGGTATAGGATATACAGGGAGGAAATAGTTCGGTGTCATGTAGCGTGAACAGGCGATTCTAATCAGCATAATAATTAGCAGACAAACTCGTTCTAAACGAAATTAAGTGTGATTAGTCTCGTTCTCATGCCAAGAATAAACCGAGCTGCCATCTACCATTCACCGGCAAATGGAGTGCAATGCATCAATTCCATATCTCTGAATAATTGTTATTGCTATCGAACCAATGCCGACCCATCGCACACAAGACAGACAAATACCCTTGGGAAAAACACACGTTTGCGAAATGTTGGGAAGCGTGTAGGTACATAGCAAACGTACTTGGCATTAATTACCCATGCACGATACGGTTTTCTTCAGGAAAAACATTAAGCGGAATGCATTAGACGGAATGTAGTCTATTTTCTCACGTCGTATATATATAGGAACGCGAAGCGGACAGCTGGGGGTTTACACGCATGGCGCACGGAGGAGAGATATATAATTGTATTCGGGGAGGGTTGCAGTGCCGGCTTCATAGGCCCGTCGCTCAGCCCCGCGTCTGGATTCGAAGTACGGTCTGCAGATATTTTGCAAAAGCTCCACCCAGTAATATTGATCCAAATTATAACATCGGACGGCAGACGCACGGAGTGTAAAGCTCATGTCGCTAACATCGCGTGCGATCACGTCCTCTGCGTTTAGCAATGGAAAACGTGGGCGAAGCGCATCGTGTTTGACGACGCAATGTTAGTACTATGAACGCGAGAAGCTCGCGGTGCCACCTAGTTTGATGATGCCGGTGACTGGTTGTGTTTATGATGATGATGATTATGATGACGCTAGGTGGCATTGAAGGGTGGAAGGGTGACCCGATGGTGTGTGTTTGTGGTGGTAGGTTTGTAGCCATGTTCTTGTACATCAGCACCCCACTATCGCAAGGCGAAGTGGTTTCTAGAGGACGCCTCTTTCCTATCAATTGCCAGCGGAAAATTAATGGACTCATGGTGACATCAAAGACAAGGAGAATTGGTTATTTGATACTTGGCTGTTAGCTAATGAAATGACTCTTTTAGGTGGGTTTTGCGTTCTCAACCAAGTAGAAACAAAACCGTTTGGATTCACCGTTCCTCGCGAGGAAAATAAAAGAGTCAACTGTTTTAAATCTGTTCAGATCGTAAAGCAGCATGCCTGGGTGCAGATTTGGAGCACACAGATCTTACTAGCATCGAACACTTGGTTTGATCCAAGATAGAATGCTAAGAAAATTAACATGTATCCTTACAGGTCGACAATGCATTGGGTTGTGCGTTAGCAATGTCACCCTCTACCACAATTAAGGACGCTTTTGTTTATTCCTATGATCAAGATGACATTAGCTGAACCTAGTGAATGGTGATAGCAAAGGTCAATGCCAAACATACAAATTAGGCATGGCAGCTTTTCAATTATATAACTTATGAGGTCATAATGAAAGTGAAGTAGGTAGATATTTTAGCCTAGAATATTAAAGATCTATCTTTTTCAGGTCTACTACTTCTTATCCCAGTAGGTAAAATAAAATTCCTCATTTTTAAATGTACACAATGCTTTGGGAAGGAATTTATTATTGAATCTAGCTCTGTGTATCAAAAATTGATCACAAGTCAAGCCCGCCTAGGTCCTAATTTAGATTACTTATGATGGGTTTGGCTCTATCCATAAATAGAGTTAGATGCAGCCCAAGTCATCAACATTAGTAGGTTGGTATGAGATTGCAATGGCAATTAATTTGAGCAAGGGAGTTCATCTTCACCCATACAATTGGTCACTGTAGCATGAACAAACGGATTAATTGTGAGAATTAATTACCGACTGGTAATTGCCTTTCTCATAGCCTAACTAACTGTTGGGTTTTTATCCTGCTATATTCTGAGAAGGTCAGTCTGGTTATTATGTTCCTATGTAAGAAACTAAACCAGTTCAAAGAATAAACCAATTTTTGTCTAAAAGGCACAGGGTAATATCTATATCATAGTATGTTTCTAGCAGCAATAATCTTAATGGTGATTACAAACTGCAAACAGTCTTGAACTTGTTATCTAGACACTACCTGTATTACAAAGAAAGTCTACAAAGTATATAAACATGCATAATTTATCTGTCTGCAAGCATGGAGGAATTTCAGTGGATGTCCTTGAGTATATTTACTCAAAATGTCTTGTTCTGGTTTCAGAAGTAAAACATGTATAGAATGTAAATTAGCAAGGCATGGAGGGAGGGTAACTACCAAATATCCTGTCTTTTAGTTTATGAGTTTTAAATGTCAACATGTCCTGGCAGATTTAGTAGTGTACCTCACCCATGCAAAGGGTTCAAGCTCAGAAGCCACAGAAAAGATTTAGTTGTTCCTAAATCCAATAACCTTTGGTAAAAGGATAATAATCACAGGATAATTAATGACAAAGGAACTAAGAGAGTCACTAACTATTTAATTTTAAGAAATGTGCTGCCAATGATGTTCATGATCAAATTTACCTAGATTGCATACAACTAGGTACTCCCTAACATTTGCACGGAGAGAATAATATGCATGGACAAGTGGCAACTGGCAACCAACAAACCCTATGCATAATCATCAAATCTAATACGACTAGCCTTACGTAATAGACTAGACATGTTCTAAGTTCGAAAAAAATTAGGTAAAGAGTTTGGTTAGATAACTTACCTCTGCATGTAGGTAATAAAGTCATATAAATTGGTGGCGCCCTTTGGGACGATATAATTGTTGCGATAGTAATTGTGGTGAACTTCTACCAGCTGCTTATTGCTGACTGACAGGAAAACGCAATCCTCGAAGACCTAGAAAGAGAAAGGCCAGTACATTTAATGTTTTAGGCCTTACAGTGCCTAATTTTCAACCATTTTAACTTTCGAATGTGGACCACGAGATAATAAGCAGGGACTAGGCTAGTAGGGCCTACCTCTTCGTAAATCTTGAATACATTGTGATATGTGTCATTAGAACAAACTCGAAACTTTTCTGGTAAAAATGGAAAACTTTTTGGTTTGATTCGAACATGGGTAGGGCCGAATATAGATGTAAACTTACGTTGAGTGCTCTTCTAGAATTCTCTTGCAACCATACGCAACCTATCCTCAGAGAAAATCGATGCGAATGCGCAATGCGCTCGTGAGGACAGGGGCCTACGCATGATCGGAACTCACTGTCTGCTTTATTTCGTTTCGTAAAGTGGTGATCGCTGATCGCTACAAGGCGGTGACAAGCTGGAAACGGCAACAGCGCACATCCGGTCACATTGTCCTTGGATTAGTTGTCAAAAGTCCTAGAATTATCGCTTTTATGAGTGTTTGAATCATCGTCAATTAATTAGTTTCTTTTTTACCGAAACCTTAAAACAGTCGTGTTCAAGAGATATAATTGACATAGTGTTTGTCTAACCCTAGACGATAAAGTTAACATTTGGTAAATAATTTTAGGTTAAAAGTCCATCCACACTTGTTTCTCAATTTGGAAGATGAGTGAATTGAAGTTCACATGCATTTCCTGCCGAGTCGCATTTCACGACCCAGAAATCCAAAGACTTCATTATAAAACAGACTGGCATCGCTACAACTTGAAGCGAAAGGTTGCTGAATTGCCGGCTGTCACTGCCGAAGAATTCCAGCGACGTGTGCTTAATCAGCGAGAGTTAGACTTGATTCAGAATTCTCCTGTCGCTATCCACTGCAAAGCTTGTCGTAAGACATTCAACACTCAGAATTCATATGACAATCACTTGAATTCAAAGAAACACAAGGAGCTCTCAGAAAATGTTGTGTCAGATGAAAATGACATTACTGTGGAAGAGCCTGCATCCATAGCAGCATCGGTATCTGCTATTTTGAAACCAACTAAAGGGAAAAAATCATCGATTGATGATGATGAAGACATGGAAACAGATTCAGAGGTCGAAGAGGTTGACTCTGATGAATGGGATGAAGAAGAGGAAGGTGTTGAAAATCCACTTCTCAACAACAACTGCTTATTCTGCGAACACCACAGTCGCACTATGGTGAAGAATCTAAAGCACATGACTACCGAGCATTCCTTTTTCGTTCCCGACATTGAATTTGTTGTTGATATGCAAGGACTTCTCGTCTATTTGGGAGAGAAAGTTTACGAAGGATTCATGTGCCTGTGGTGCAACGACAGGGGTCGAACGTTCTACTCAGCAGAGGCGGCTCAAAGTCACATGCTAGACAAAGGTCATACGAAAATGCTGCACGAGGGAGAGGCGCTAGCGGAGTACGCCGAATTCTTCGATTACTCGACGAGTTATCCCGACCGAGAAAGTGGTGATGTTGATGATGAAGTCAACATCCCTGAAATTGACGATTCAGACTTCCAACTTGTGTTGCCCTCTGGAGCTACAATCGGTCACCGATCGTTGATGAGATACTACAAGCAGACTTGCAATCCCAATCGAGCTATGGTCCACCACAAGAAGCTGCACAATCTTCTTTCCACTTATCGGGCTCTGGGATGGACAGAAACACAGCAAGTTGCTGCTTCAAAGTGAGTATTGTCAATGTCAGGTTGTATTTCTATTATTTAAATTATCAATCAACAACTTGACAAGGGACATCTAATAATATGTACTAATTTATAGTGTTTGTAGGTAGGTTGTAAAATGTGAACTTACAAAATAATAAGTTCCACACCTTAACAAAATTATTGCTTGTTTTCTAATTGAATTAATGTGGTTTTCAACTTTAAAACCTTATCCACATTGATTCTTCAAAAAATTAATGCAGAAATGTTTTCTTTCAGGAAAGCAAGAGATATCCACTACATGAAGCGCGTCCAGAACAAACATTATGCCAAGCTTGGAATCAAGGCCAACAAATTGCAGACTTACTATCGACCCCAAGTCCTGTTTTAGATGTGTTGCCAATTTCCTTGTGTGGGTCATTTGTACAACCGGTTGAGTCACACCATCTTGTTTGTAATTGTTTTTTGTATGTAGCACTGAATCTGCTTACTTATTATTGATTACTGATTAAAGCACATATGAAAAAATGCCAAAAAAAAAAAATTATTATTGTCATACTTTGCTTATTCACATTCTTGGGTGTTCTTGGGCAAGGTAAATGGATTTTATCCAATACCTGTGTTTTCTTTTATTCAACTTCCAGAAATACTGATCCTGTAAAGATTCATGGTCTTCATGAGTCGTAATTTTCCCGTAAATAATGTACTATAAACACAGGAAAATAAATTGGAACATAAGAGAATTTGATGCCTGGGTCGGTAATTGGTATTTCGAAGGAAATATAGTTTGGCAAGTTTATATCTTGCAAATGAAACAATTGGATATTATATCTGATTTTAATTAATTGAAGAAGAAAGTTCAAATAACTGCAAACCTGTGTCTCAATCATAAAAAATTCTAGTTTTATTTTTAATCCTGTATCAGTTGAAGCAGTATCTTTGCGTTGAAGCTTAGGTTTTGACAGGCGACCAAATATTCAGGTTAGGCTATGCTGTGGCATGGCTGGCCATTGAGTTCGGTATGATTAGGTAGGAAAATTGGTGCTCGTATTTATTATCTAGATTAATATTATTATTGTTCCTCAATAGTTATTAAAATGAGTGGTAGAAAGGCAACCAAAGGTGGTAAATCGGGGAATACAGCCTCAGCCAATGCTGGGGATGATATATTGCTTAAAACCAAAGTGGAAAAGGTGAAAGAGGTTAAGGATGCTCGACCTAGCTCTCATAAAGTGGAAATGCAGACGTTGTACATGAATAAAGAGTCGGAGAATCTTATAATGGAGACTTTGAAACATATCCATGGTCCAGAATTTATTCTGAGGAATCGTTCGCTTTATCGAGACAAAGGCGGGAACCTGAACAAGCAGTATTGGATCGGCCGAGGAAACTTGGTCGTTCAAGGAGGTGTCGACTACTCGGCCAAAACTAAGGAACAAGCAGAGAATGATATCATTAACATGTTTGCAGTTTCAAAACTTGAGAGGTAAGAATGTAAAATTGTTTTTTTCAACATTACTAATGTCTGCATTTGTTCATCAAAAAAATTGAGAAGGGTGCATGATGGTGCATGCATTGTATAAAGCGACGACAAGAATGTAATAACATGACTTAACCTAGTATAGTTATCAATCTGGGTATATTTTTCTTTGCATTCAGTCTGGACAAAATTCAATACTTTATGTTGTTCATCAGCAAATTGCCAATGCCTGTTGTTTCAGTGGCTAAACGTAAATTGTACTACTTCCGAAGTTTAAACATGAAATGATGAATTTCCTTATATCTTTTAATTTTAAAATAAAACTAATTGTAGCCCGACTCTTTCTAGGTACGGTTTCCACAAAACTCATTGCCTGGAGGCTCTTGACGTGACCCACGGCGATGTAGGAACGGCATTGGAACTTTTACAAAACGAATATTTCAATCTCGGTATCGAGTTCCCCTCTTTAAAAATTCTCAGTCCTAACAATGAAGATGATGAAGATAATGATAACAATCAAGATGATGACACTGCAAGTTTAGATCGGTTGTTGCAGAGGCAAGAAGAGAAAGAGAGTTTAGAGTGCATTTATGAAGGTCAATTTGAAGAACGAATTGCCAACAAAATTTGGATCATTAACTTGGATCTTGAGTACCTCTTAAAATTCCACGAACCTAAAGAAGAAGAGGAGGTTTGGGATAGTGATATTGTTAAGAAAAAACCTTCGCGCAAAACAGAGATGTGTTCGTACTTTGCTAAAGGTCACTGTAAAAAAGGCCACAACTGTCGGTATTCTCATAGAAATATCACTCCGCCATTGGTTGAAGAGAAGCCTGCCAAGCATTTGTTTCAACTCGAAGTTCGATTCGGGGAAGGATCCAAATATCCATCCGAAGTGCCTTTCGTATTTCTCACGACTGCTGCCCCCAACTTCCCTGCCGACTCTTGCATGCGGATCGCCTATCACTTGATTCAAGAAGCTAAATCGTACGCACAAATCGAATCGCCATGCATTTACTCTTTAATTGCCCTACTCACATCGGACCCCGGACGAATTGGCTCAGTATTAATCGAAGATAACAATATTGGCGGGCTATATTTAGACCCGAAACGCTTATTATTCCCGCCAATCATGATAGACGAAGAAATCATCGAAAAGGAAGAACCAGTTGAGGTCAAAAAAATCTATAAACGACTACCCCGTCAACAAACCAGCTTATCAGAACTGCTCAAGTAACTATCTTTCTATTTAATAGTAATAGTGTTCATTGATAACAACGTAACAAATAAAATCAACTCTAACACCATCCGATACTTTTCTTCCAGGGAGGACGCGACCATTGCCAAGAAATACAGAGAGATCCAAAACAACGCTCGATACAAGAAATCGATCGACGCACGCAGCGAGCTGCCAGCGTGGGTGAAGCAGGACGAGATCCTGACGGCGGTGATGAACAACCAGGTGGTGGTGATCAGCGGGGAGACCGGCTGCGGTAAGAGCACGCAGATCCCACAGTTCATCCTCGACGACTGGCTGCAGAACCGGCGACGCGACAGCCACTGCGAGATCGTCTGCACTCAGCCGAGGAGGATCTCGGCGATCGGCGTCGCCGAACGGGTGGCCGACGAGAGGACGGAGCGGGTCGGGAACACCGTCGGGTATCAGGTGGGTAACTAGATGGTGGCGGCGCAAACCGACTTTTCGGTGCGATACTTAGCTCTGTACCTACTAGAAAGTAAAGATAGGTACTCACATTTTCATGTGGTAGAATAACCTATCACTTTCTTATGTTATGGTGTCTTTTCCTAACTTAAACTTGTCCCAAATTTTTGCCAAGCTATGCTATACCATTTTACTTTCTTACCATCAGCATCTATAGTGTGGTATCTTGTTAAGGCCATTTAAAACACACTATTGCCAAACACTAGCAACACCTGCCAATAAGACCTGGTTCACTTGCTAATCCAGCAACTATGAACAACTTTGACAATAGTAAATTATAAACACTGGTGTTATGAATAGTAAATTATGAATTTTAACTAAATAAACTGTATTCGTCCTCAGATCCGACTCGAAAGCAAAATGTCCTCGTCGACCCGCCTGCTCTTCTGCACGACGGGCATCCTGCTGCGACGCCTCGAGAGCGACTCGCTCCTCACCAACGTCACTCACGTCATCGTCGACGAGGTCCACGAGCGCAGCGAGGAGAGCGACTTCCTCCTGCTCATCCTGCGCGACCTGCTGCCGCTCCGTCCCGAGCTCAAGGTGATCCTGATGAGCGCCACGCTCAACGCCGAGCTGTTCTCGCAGTACTTCGAAGGCGTGCCGACGCTCGAGATACCGGGACGTACGTATCCGGTCGAGCAGTACTTCCTCGAGGACATCGTCGAGTGCATGCCGAACTTTGCCGTCGAGGAGAACTCGGCGTACGCGCGGCGCAACATGAAGTGGCACCGCGGCGACGAGGACGTGTGGGAGACGGAGCTGGAGACGGCGGACGTGAAGTCGACGGTGGTTGTGCCGCCGCGGTCTAGCGACGATGTTATTTCGCTGAAGCAGATGATGGCTCGATATGCAGGTGAGTGTAACTTTCTTTGTGGCGCAGGAAAAGTTCGTAACTGAACCTGGATGTTAATGCGGAACTCGTTTCTATCCGAACAAGGGCCCTCTATGAATTGGTGGTTTGAAGTGGTTGATTTTATGATCATATGTTTGTTTTACAGGTTTCAGCCACAAAACAGTGAAAAGCCTTCACCTTATGGATTCCAGTAAAATCAACTATGATTTAATCGAGTCTGTGATATTATGGATTGTTGACGGGAACCACGATTATCCAAGACAAGGCTCCATTTTGGTAAGCATTGTAACTTTTTATGATTTTTAAACTAACATTTTTAAACCAACAGTTACAATCGATAGCCTGTTTACACAACCAGTTTCCAATCCCCCATTTTATCCAAGGATTGCAATCTGTAGAATAGAGTCCATATTTTTGCGGCAAACAAGCTCAAACATGACAGGCTGTCAAGCCTTGGATACGATTTGCAGAGTAGTGCAATTTTTAAAGGATATTAGAACAGTAACATTAACTTATTTGTTGGTTTAACGGAGTGTTTTAGTTAGCGAGTTAGATGTAGGGTAAGATGAGCTCTGAGATTAACAAATTTTGGCCGTTAAAATAGCCTACTACGACATTTCTACCACACTGGTATGGTCATCTTCGGGATCATCAGTTTCCTGAGCACAACCTTTTACAATAACTACAATTCTACTGAGTTTGCGTAAAAGCTTTCATCAAACAACATCCCTCTCGCCGGGACCAGGTGTTCCTGCCCGGCATGGCCGAGATCTCCACCCTTCACGACCAGCTGGACAACCACCCCGACCTGACGCCGCGCTCGGGCAAGTTCATCCTGCTGCCGCTGCACTCGACGTTGAGCAGCGAGGACCAGGCGGCGGTGTTCAAGCGGCCCAAGCCGGGCTGCCGCAAGATCGTGCTGTCGACCAACATCGCCGAGACGTCGGTCACCATCGACGACTGTGTCTTCGTCATCGACTGCGGGAAGATGAAGGAGAAACGGTAAGCCAGCAACGCTGGGAATTTCTTGCCAGGAGTGCGACTGTGCAACTTTTATCACTGCGAGATGATAGGAGAGTGTTCATTCGTTCCGTGAAAAACATTGGCAAGAATGAAGATCTCAGTTGTACCATCTTACCGTGATAAAAGTTACACAATTGCCCTCCAGGATCCGTAACACTAACCCTTTCTGTTTCTAATTCTGCGGAAGTGGAAAATGAAAGTTAGTGAACAGGAGCCCTGCACTAAACTCTATTAGGAATCGAGGCACATAGCTTAGTAGAAGTTTCAAAAGCCTGAAGGAAGTTAAATTGGTAGATCATTACCCATTCAAGGTTAATATTCGGGGTTTGTCTTCCGGTCTGGGCACATATTTTCTATTGGAGGATATCTTATTAGTTATTGGAAATCCTATTGGATCTCCTTTCTTCTCAAAATAAATATCCACTGATTTCATCTTTGATTGTCTGTAAGACACCAAAGAGGCGGTTTATTTGTTTGTTTTGTTTGTTTGTTTGTTTTTTATTAACAACTTAGGAAATGATACAAAAGCATTGTTCCGGTGGTCGCTCATGTTTCTAGAACTGTAATAATATTTCAATCGATTCAACATAGCCTTTGGCTTAATTGGCTTAATGGCTTTATTGCATTGGTTTAAACATTCAACAGAGCAATTGGGTTTTTGATCTGCCAACACCAAAGAAATCTCAAATTTGCCTGTCAGACCAACTTGCCCGCAACGAACTACGCCATGTTTGCGCTCCAGATTCGACTCCAACAAGAACATGGAGAGCCTGGACCTGGTCTGGGTGTCGCGAGCGAACGCGATGCAACGCAAAGGCCGAGCGGGTCGCGTGATGCCCGGCGTCTGCATCCACCTGTTCAGCTCGCACCGCTACCAGATGGAGTTCCTCGCGCAGCCGATACCGGAGCTGCACCGGGTCCCGCTCGAGCAGCTGCTGCTGCGCATCAAGACGCTGCCCAACTTCGCCAACCGTGACCCGCACTCCGTGCTCAGTGAGTTGCTTGGCGGCCACGATTTCATGGGTGACGAGCAAGACGATTTAGTTGACTGCCACATGTCCACTGGGACATTTGAGTCCAAGCGCACCACTCGGACTCTTAAATCTGATTAATTGATCAGGTGGTACAATTTTACCAAGAAAAAAAATCATCTTTGGCATTCCTTCTTACAATTTTTATTTTTCTACACAGATTTTTTCTCTGTCAACACCCCATTTAAAGTGTCTAATGTTCCAAGCCATCCACTTCACATCTAGTGTGCTATGCAGTACCCAGTGTGCTGCAGTCTTACTCGCAGGGTTGGGTAGGTATTATACGTAACGTATAAAACACGTATTATACGTATGTATTATACTGTATTATACCTACGTATTATACATGGACGTTTTAGACGTTTTTTTAGGTATAATACGTAAACTATGTTTTACTATACAGAAGTTCTAGAAATAGTATCTGGAGAATCAAAATCACTGACACTTTTACATTTTTTCTATTTTGGATTCTGTCCTCTCTCTGATACACATTCTGATCAAACTGATCAAATTTACAAACAAAAAATAATGTCCATTTTTATCAATATAAGCTAAGTGATGAAGTTCTGCAACATGTAGACAAGTGCAAATATTTGGGAGTAAATATCACTAACAACCACTAACAACCTCCACTGGGATGAACACATAAGTGCTTATATTATATTGCAAAAATAAATTTTGATTGAAGTTAGTTCCTAAAAATTTTGTAGAAAAATTCAGTACTCATCTGACGAAATGTTTGAATTCCTTGATTCTGATACTTTTAAAGGGTGGTATTTGAAAAGTTTTTTGATTGTTAAGCGGTTAAGAATGTTAAGCGGTTGCGGAGAGGGTTGTGAACGTACGACCAATTTCAATTTCAACTCATCACTGAAGGTGATCCAAAGGACACCAAAATTCAAATGTTTTCAGGAGATGTAAAATTGAACAGTTTCCGGAAAAAATGGTTTTATACGTAGGTTTTATACGTTTTTTACGTATAATACGTATGTATAATACGTCTAACGTATAAAAGGGTTTTAGACACGTATAAACCCAACCCTGCGGTTACTCGTAATAAACGTGCTTCAGCTATTATTGCCTAGTCAAGTTAGCACTTTTATGCTAGCACTAGCATCTTTAGATATATGCTTTGACAATCATCTATTGTTGGTGGGTTAGCTATGTGCGTCCGAACCGGGATACGAACCCGGGACCTTCTGCTTGCCGGGTGGTTGCTCTGACCAACTGAGCTATTTTGTTACATTCTATTGTATTCTATTGTGTTATATATTTCTATATCTATTGTGTTACAGCCATAGCAAAATTTGTCCTGCCATCAAACAGAAGTAGAACCGAATAAGCATTGGCCTAGCATTGACCAAGAGCGCTTCAAGTAGTTAAGTAGCGATCAGTTGTGTACTGCAACCGTCGTAACTGAACCCGCGCGATTCCAGGCGGCACCATCGAGCCGCCGGCGGACGAGAGCATCGACTCGGCGCTGGTCCGTCTGAAAGACGTCGGCGCTCTCGACGCCGGCATGGAGCTGACGCCGCTCGGCCGGCACCTGGCCGCGCTGCCCGTCGACGTCCGCGTCGGCAAGCTCATGCTGTTCGGCGCCATCTTCTGCTGCGTCGACTCGGCGCTCACCATCGCCGCGTGTCTCAGCCACAAGACGCCGTTTGTCGCGCCGTTTGCCAAGAAGGAGGCCGCCGACCAGCGGAAGAAGACATTCGCGATGGGGAACAGCGATCATTTGACGATGTTGAAGGCGTATCAGGTGGGTGGTGGGCGGGCTGCGTATGCAATGCGGGGAGATGATCAGAGTGCTCGACCTGCGTAGAGAATTGAGTTGGTAACAGGTGTGATTTTAACTTTGTCAGTTAAATTGGCTGTTGATTGGCCTTTGTCAGAGAGAAAATGAAAAATCTTGATTTAATAGCAATTTACCTGACAAATTAGATTTTTAGGTAGGTACCATATTATAGACATATAGTTAACTGCCAATAGACCTATTCTCCTCAGAGAAAAATGATGCCAGATACCCACTGGATATACTACCAGTTAAAAAAAAATTAATTGGCTCTGCTAATTTACCAGGAAAGACACGGCAATCACAACCCGGAAAGTTTTACCTGTCTTCAATTTGATTGAATTTTGATTGAATGGAATAGTTGTATTGGCCGGTATAATTTGTCAAAGGCCTTCTAAAAAGTTACTCCAATTAATTACCTTACAGTCCTACTCCTATACCTTACATATTTTCACTAATATTACAATCTTTATCAACAGAGCTGGCACGCAGTCTACGCCAAGAGCAAGTTTGCCGCCAAGAACTACGCGAGCGAGAACTTCCTTTCGTACCGCGTGCTGCTGACGCTGGGCGAGATCAAGCAGCAGTTCCTCGAGCTGCTGGCGTCGATCGGATTCGTCGAGGACGGTGTCTGTCGAGGGAGACGCGGCGGCTTCGACAACGTCAAGGCCAACACGGGCGACGCCCTCAACGTCAATGGTCAGTCGAGCTGTGATGACGTATCGAATTTATTTGCCGCAATTTAATGTTTTGGTTTTTTATTTCACAATGGCTTTGTTTGTTGGTGTCAAATTAGTGTTGCTCGGCCAGTACAGATCAGAGTGTGTCTGACTGAAATAAAATATGCGGTGTTTATGGAAGAGTTTGTGTTTATGCGTCACAAAATGACAGGAAAGATAAAGGCTAATGTCGGCTAAAAGCTTTGTTGCATTGTAATTAGGTACCTTCATCAATCATGATCTAAGATCACCCGTTTATTGCAGGCGACAGTCCGAAACTGCTCTCTGCGATGCTTTGCGCTGCTCTCTATCCCAACGTTGTAAAGATTCTCACTCCCGAGAAGTCGTTTGGGCATTCGGTGGGCGGAGCTGTACCCAAGGAAATCAACTCCACCGAGATCAAGTTCAAGACAAAAGACGATGGCTACGTGAGTTTCATCGTGTTGTATTGTTACGTGTCTCGACAGGTTCTAGGCGAGTCGTAAAAGCATTGCCGAACCAATGCCACGATTATATGGTTGAAGATTTTTAGGATTGTGTTGCAAAAGCTTAGGATGTCAAGTATAGTTATTGAAAATATAATATAATACATAGTTTATTTTTGTAATTTTTGTAACAATTTTAATTTTAGGTGCATCTCCATCCGTCGTCGGTAAACTACTCGGTGAGTTACTACGCGAGTCCTTACCTGGTCTACCAAGAAAAGGTGAAGACGAGTCGCATCTTCATCAGAGACTGCTCGATGGCGCACATGATGCCGTTGATCCTGTTCGCTGGCAGCTCTCTGAAAGTAGAGCTGTTCCAGGGCGTGTTCATGTTGACGCTGGAAGACGGCTGGATTAAGTTCGGCGTAGACACCCACCAAATTGCCGAGATGCTCTACCAGATTCGGATAGAGCTGGTGAAACTGCTCGAAGAGAAAATAGAAGACCCGGCGCTCAATCTCCTTACGCATGAGAATGGAAAGAAAATTATTTCTACGATTGTTCACCTAATTACGTAGGGTGTAGGGATGAAATTGAGTGGTGTTCCTGGACAGTTGTAGAGAGATAAATTCTGGGTACACTTGACAAATTGCTGAGATGGTGTATCAGATTCGGTTAGAGCTGGTCAGCTATTTACTTGCTACCAGGAGAATAGAAAGAAAATTATCTCTCAAGCACCTTGTTTTGTAACATTGAAAATAGATTTTTCATAGTATTTTTTTATTTGTGGCAGCAGGAATTTTTTTTTTTTTTAGCTCCCAAATTTCAAATCATGAACTAACCACCACTCTAGCAATTTGGGGCATCCCTCACTTTCAATCATTTGGATCATTCAGAAATGATTTTTTCTGACCCTGGAAACTATTTTTATGGGGACAATCATGGCCAGTCGCAGAGATAATTTTATTTAGTTTCTCATGTGCGGTTAACAAACAGATGCAAGAAATAAACAATTTATTTTTCTAATTTCGGGATGTTCTGTGGGAAGAGAAAAAAAGCCTATCCGCTCATTTTTAGAACCGAAAAAGAAAAGGCAACGGGTTGTGAAGCGAATTACGTGTTCCTGTTGACAGCGTTGACAGCTCTTGATCCAAGGGTGATGAGATTGTTGGGATGCTAAGTCCCATATGAGGATAACATTGATCCATACCACTTAACGAACTCGGAAATGCACGTCTTGATTAATTGTCCGCCATGTAGAGGAAAGACACCAGTGACTACAAAATATTAGAATTGAAATTGCTATATTTTTAATACAATAATATGAGACTGGTTGAAGAGATCGTGAATTACTATATTATAGATATTTTTGCCTGTTGATTACTTAAATAATGTTACCTTTCTTTTTTTGAATGTAATAAATTTGTCTTCATGATTTCAGTCCATGGGAAAATAATCTTGAATAAAACAGAATTTTTTACTTTTCATAGTTGTAATATTTATTTCGATATAACATGTTTTAGCTGTTTACAATTTGGGTTGGTTATTTGGCCGATTGTGGTTTTGTGTGAAAAGAGTTAAAGCCGCTTGTATTTACCCTTTGTGGCACAAAGGCAATGATAATTAATTCTTGCATGATGCAACATTTTATTGTATGACAGCTTTTATTGTTCGTGATAGATATGATTAGGTATGCCACGTCAAACGTAAAAATAAAAATATATTCATATATTATCAAATGGATGTAAGGTGTTTTGTAACTAAAAGTTAAAAAGACTAAACATTGTAAGCGATTGTTACAAGATGTTGGCAGTTAGTGTGTAACTAAATTGGTATTTGAATTTCCCCACCACAATCGGATTTGCTATGGGCGTACTGGGTATATTCAGGATTAAATTCTCAACAAGAAATAAATACCGTTTATTGCAAAAATGGCAGACGTCGACTTGAATGTTGATAACCTCATCCAAAGGCTTCTAGAAGGTAAATAAGTAGCTCACTAATTGCATGAAATTGTAATCTCCTCCGTCTGTGCAATCTTCTCCAGCCCATCGATCCTTTTTTCTAACGTTGATTTGATCTGCTCGGAAATAATTGGGGCGTAACCTTGTTGGTAGGCCTAGGCCTAGTTCTTCACTCATGTCAGACAGGTTGAGATTATTCCTCCTGTTGAAAATTCAGAGTGGAATCAGTACTAATGAACTAATAGTTGCCTTAAATGCTTGATTTAGAATGTGACCGAATAGTCTTGGTCTTTTTAAGGGTTGCGACTAATCGATTCTCTGTTCGATTTCAGTTCGAGGATGTCGCCCGGGAAAAACGGTACAGATGACCGAAGCTGAAGTACGAGGACTCTGCTTGAAGTCCCGAGAAATTTTTCTTCAGCAGCCCATACTGTTGGAACTAGAAGCACCACTCAAAATCTGTGGTGACATCCACGGCCAATACACAGATTTGTTACGCCTGTTTGAATATGGTGGATTTCCTCCGGAAGCAAACTACTTGTTTCTGGGAGATTATGTTGACAGGGGGAAACAGTCGTTGGAAACCATTTGTCTGTTGCTAGCGTACAAGATCAAATACCCAGAGAATTTCTTCTTGCTTCGAGGGAATCATGAATGTGCAAGCATCAACAGAATCTATGGATTTTATGACGAGTGTAAGAAATTTATTTTAGAATGCTTTTATAATTGTTTCTTAACTAGTTTGTAAAGGTGATATTTGAATTCTGTTTTTCAGGCAAGC
The DNA here is from genome assembly GCA_921293315.2 of Nemurella pictetii. Lineage (NCBI taxonomy): Eukaryota > Metazoa > Arthropoda > Insecta > Plecoptera > Nemouridae > Nemurella > Nemurella pictetii. The sequence goes on along the minus strand of OV121120.1, from coordinate 14,790,057 downwards.
GGCGCTACAATATCAAACTGTGGAAGACGTTCACAGATTGCTTCAACTGTTTGCCAATTGCTGCTATCATTGACGAGAAGATATTTTGCTGTCACGGAGGACTCAGCCCTGATTTGCAAGGAATGGAACAAATCCGCAGGATTATGAGGCCTACAGATGTTCCAGATACTGGTAAATTAATAGTCCAAACTAGGTATTAGTGGGTAAACGTAGAATCTCTCTTAAGGCTTCAGTATCCTCAGTAACAGTAACATCCTCAGTAACTTTCAGTTTTTGAAAATGATATCATGACATGAAATTAAAATTACAAAGATTTGAAAGTCTGAAAATTTGACAATTAATGTCAATCGTTACAGAAATAATTCATAGAAATTCTGATAGAAAACATGGTAGGTACCAATCTTCTATTTGCCCATTTTTGCCATTGTGTTGCTACAGGCACTAACTTTCTTAACATTTGCTTGGATTTAGGGTTGCTGTGTGATCTTCTGTGGTCGGATCCAGACAAAGATGTCAGCGGCTGGGGAGAAAACGATCGCGGAGTTTCGTTCACGTTTGGGGCTGATGTCGTTTCCAAGTTCCTTAGCAGACACGATCTTGATCTGATTTGTCGAGCTCATCAGGTAAATAACAGACTTTCTGTTTTTTGTTAACATCATTGTTTAATTTGGGAACTGATACTGGGTAGTAATAAAAAATTGTAATAAAATAAATTTATACCGTAAACATGGATTTATCCGGAAAGTGAGAAAGTAATGCTTTGAGTAGCGTGGAAATGTGCTAGACAAGATTGCCAAAAGTTAAGTGAGTGAAAATTGCTTATAAAGTTTTAATTTTGAAGAAGGCTACCTCTGCCATAATGTTTACTATACATCGTATCCTTCTCTACCTTAATTCACCTAGTTGGCATTTCATTTCCAATCAGAAAAACTGGATCTGATGCATAGTTAACAAACAATGTGATTGTTTTAAATAATATAGGTGGTTGAAGACGGATATGAGTTCTTCGCCAAACGACAGTTGGTCACACTATTCTCGGCTCCCAATTACTGCGGAGAGTTCGACAATGCTGGCGGCATGATGTCCGTTGATGAGACGTTGATGTGCTCCTTCCAGGTGAGTTAATGACATCCTTTGGGTGACTGTCAATTAAGCTATGCTCCTAACCATTTAAGTGTACCTAAATGATTATGAGCAGTTCAGAGCCATCTAAATTGGGCTTTTGAGAAATCCTGGGCCATGGATCTAGGCTTTATGTTTCAACTCCATTCAGACCTTGGTCTGGCCGTGGCCAAAACCCTGCATATATGCTTGCAAGTCTAGTGCAGTTACATTTATTTATATTTCATTAGTATTTTCAACTTTTTGGTGGGCAGATTAATAAGAAAAATATGTCGAGTGTATGTGGGAAGTTGAAGGAAGGACACCTACGTGTAGATACTAGTTTTAGTGTTGGTAATAGGTTCTATGCACATACCAGGAAAAGCTGTGACTAATGTCTCATGTCATGAGTAGTGTTCGAAAATTTCATGAAATTTATTTTTTTGAAAGTTTCGTGAAATATTTCGTGAAATATTTCATGAAAGATTGAAATTTTGTGAAATATTGAAATTTTCAATTGCTTTATCATTCAGAATGATTGCCAAGTTCTTTTTAAAATAGTACACACATTGCTACTTCATAATTGGAAGAAAAATTTATCAAATTTATGTACCGAACCTACTTTGAGCCTACTTGTTCATTATTTTAAAGAAATATTTGCAGCTTATTTAACCCTTCCTACTTGCAAACAAGTTACAACATTAGTATCAACTATCAATGGACGATTATGACTGGGTAAAAATAAAATGGCGCGAGATTGGAGAAGAAAGGAAGGAATTTATTCAGAATCGGTTGACAAATTCATATCGATTTCATTCGGGGAGCTGGAGTCGGAAAAGGCGATCACATCATCTTCAAATTCAGAATCGGAGGCTGGAAGAGTCGGTGCCGGGACGCCCCCATCGCGAGCAGAGGTGCCGGTGGAGCGTTGTCTACTTGTAGACGGTGTAGGTTGCGGCTGCATGTCGAGACTTACACGAACTTTGGCCTTGGGCAAGACAGGAGCTGTGGCTTCTGCTTGGAGCTGGAAAATTCAAAAGACCACCAATAAATAAATATAAGATAATAACAGTAAAGCAAAAACTATAAGACAAAACCAATTTGTCCTTTCCATTTTCCAGCAAAGATAGTCTTTGTCTTACTCATAGCTCATAAGATTAACAATGGGGTTTAAAAACGAAAAAAAAATCAGAATTTGAGAGTAAAAAGTTCAATTACCTTAAGGTTATGCTTCACATAAACTAGCCTGCCAGCCCTTTCGGTTGTGAGGCGATTCCGCTTTAGCGAGTGTACATCTTTGTACGAACTGAACGTACGTTCACAGGCCGCAGACGACGCCGGCAAAGTTAGAATGACGGCAGCGACTTTTGAGAGCTGTGTCATCGAACAATAGGCATTCCACCAGACATATGCTGAGATGCTTTCGTTTTCTGCTGCTGCCCATAGGAAATTCTTTGAGAAGAGCCCTTCCTTTACTTTGTATTGGGCTAGCTCAGCCATCACCCGACCTGCGTCGACGTCTATTCTTCTTTCAGCCATGTCATGGATATATTCCGCAGCGTCGATTTCGTCTTCCGGACATAAATGCTTGCCCCTGAAAGTTGGGTCTAGCATATTTGCTGCCTTGTGAACTGGCCACACACAGAATTCTTTTCTCTTCTCCAAAAGGGAGAAAATTTTCTTCTCCTCAGACACCAGGCATGGGGCTTTTCGTACATTTACGTCAAAACTCTCTTCGAGTTCGAAGAAAATACGGCACACAGAACTTAGTTGAGGTCTGTCCCCCTCAATTTTCGTAATCCAAGCAGCAATCGGATTAAGAAGCTCGTAGAGGTGGTTTGCTTTGTCCCAGAAAACCTCACTGGTTATTGTCGCTTTTGTGGCTGCTGTTAGGTCGCTTTCACATCGTTCATCGATGTTCACTATTCTAATGGCACCCTTGTTTGCCAGAAGACTCTTCAAAAACAAAACAACCGAACCCCACCGGGTCACAACTGGAAGTTTCAGTGATATTTTTGAGCCTGCCTGTGCTTGCTTTTCCTGAAAAACGGCTTTCAGCACATGTCGATTCGTAATTTCCGTTACGATCTTTTTCCCTTGACTGACAAGGTCCCTTAGAGAATTTTCTTTTATGCAGTCATTTATGAGTAGGCTTAGGCCGTGAGCAATACACCCATACGCACTGATGTGGTCGTATTTCTTTGTTACGATCTCCCACGCCTTCTTCATATTAGCGGCGTTGTCAGTAACGAGGCCAAAGCATTTGGCAGGACCAATTGAAACCAATACCTCATTAATGGTCTCCGCCATGTATTCACCAGTGTGACGTGATGTTAGAGATGGTAGGGATTTGAACAAAACCGGGTTTGGCGTTGTCAACACAAAGTTGATAATACTTTCTCGCCTCACATTGGTCCATCCATCACACATGAGGCCCACTGAATTTGCTTCTGCAATCATGCTCTTGGTAAAATTGGAAATTCTATCCACTTCTGCGTTCAGATAGCTGTTTGAAACCATGTACGCACTAGGCAGATGATACGCTGGCCTCAATTTCTTCATAACTTCAATCCAATATGGATTTTCCACCAATGATAGAGGAGCAGCAGTGGCGTAAATGGCGCGGCACAGCAACTCGTTACAATTTTCCTGTAAAATGAAATGGTTAAGAATAACATCAGATCAAAAATGAGTAAATGAAAAACTGGTTAAATGGCTAAGAGCACAAACATTGGCAGCCAAAACTATTTTTAAAAGATTTTCAGTTCCATCTATTTCTTGAACGCTTCATGTTGGCACTGGCATGTAATCATCTTGTTCCCCATTGCTCACCTGTTCTGCTCTAGTCATGCGATCACAGAAAAAATCCATTGGACTCGGAGCTGGCGACGGACTTGGTGACGGAGAAAGCATTTCACAGCTTGAGGACGGCGATAGTGGCGATGTCACATCAGCCCTGGTAGATTGCGGTGTTGCTGGTAGTGGCAGGGCAGAAACTTGCTGGCGAACACGGTACTCCGCTGGCCGCTGTATAACGTCAACCGATGCTCCGAAAGAAGCATCAGCAGAACTGCTGCTTCTTGTTCCTGGAAAGCCATTTTATTTTAAATACATGACCAGTGCCTGAGGATCATTGGTAGTTACTTAAAAATTATTCCAGAAATTATGGAAGGGAGATCGAGAGTACTATTATTACTTATTTTCTTGCATTTCTTACCTTGAGTAGCCACATGGTGAGTAGAGGTTATGTTGTCCCGTACATGTTTCGGACACTTCGTACAATTCTTGTTGATGTGATGCATCATTCTTGTTGCATTATTAATGGTTTTCCACGCACAATATTTACAGGAGCGGACATTACCATCAGCGATGTTAAACAGTTTGTGAACATTGCAGCGCTTCTTCCCCATGATCAGTGGCGAGTGCAGGACTCAAACAGGAAATGCAAACAACCCGCCCCAGCAATGGCCGCTTGCCGGATATGGGAAAGAAGGGTGTCAAACTTCATAGAAATTAATTCTCTGCCCAAAAATACAAAAAAATCCAATATTTCACTTTTTTTTGAAATATTTCACGAGAGGTTGAAATATTTCACTTTGAAACTTTCAAATTGAAATATTTCACTTGAAATATTTCACACTTCGAACACTAGTCATGAGTGACTCATCACTCATCATCACAACATGTGACTTAATGGCTGAAACAAAATTACTGTACTGTGACTTATTTCCTTTACTTTGATGTGCATTGCATTCCTAAAGCTGATTTACAATATATTGTATTGTCAAAAATCACAGTCACCTCCGAGGCTGAGTGGTCCTTAACACATATTTCAGAATCAATCTGCAGTCTTTGCAACCTAACTGTTGATTTCAAACTTATGGATAAAGGCCAAGGATATCATTTTTAAGTTTCTGTTCCTTATCCATATGATCATTGTTACGGGATTATTCACCTCTAAAGGGATCATAACAATAAATCACAGCATTAGAATCGTGTTTCTATGTCTTCAGCTTATTTTTTAACTGTTCATGGTCATTGCAATGGTTTAATTAATTTTTAGCTGTAAAAAGAACTTGAAATGAGGATGAAATCACTCTAATCTTGATTATGCTATATTTTCACATGAATCTCAACCACTTCTTCATCCAATCAAAGCTTCAATCAAAGTTTTTTATTTATTTTTTATGCGGTTACCTAGATCCCCTGTATTTAATGACACGTGCATTTAACCGAATCTTGTCATGTCCGTTTGCTCGAAGATCTTGAAGCCGTCGGAGAAGAAGGCCAAGTACCAATACGCGGGCATGAACTCCGGCCGACCCTCGACCCCTCAGCGCAATCCGCCCAAGAAGAAGTAGCTGCTCGTTGGTTGCTTCGACATCCGGCGACTCACGAAATAAACAAATCCTCTATTTTATATTGTAAAGTTAATCGGCGGGGAAACGTAACGCGAGTAGAGGCAGTTTAGAGAGATATATGGCGGAGCAATCGATATTTTACTAAGCTACTACCGAGAAATGGTGCTTGACGTGGGTCAAGTCGTTATATTATGCGTGGGGACGTTTTAGCTGTGAAACTGTGGCCCAAAAGTCTTAGCGTCGCAGCTCGATATTCGGTCGGTAACTGAATAGAATTTTATTTGATACAAAAATGTTTTATTTCTTTTGTTCTGAGGTTGAGATACCATATTATAATGATGAAGGTTTAGTGAAGCGGTGACATTTCTTCGGTGAAAGTAATGAACTAGGTTTTGTCTAGGTTATGAAACTAGATATCAACAGACACATTATCAGAGATTAATTTGTTAATTTAATCGAAGGCCAGGCATTATTTGAAAAAGTTTATTTCCGTAAGAGTTAATTCAATGGTGTTAAAACTTTTTCTATGGAGCTTTTGTCTGATACACAAGAAAAACTTCTTATATGGATTTCAGTTTTGCACAAAATTTTGTGTTTACTTTTTTTTGTAAGTGTAGTTGTTGACTATTGTACATATTGGTAAAACTAACGTTACATCCGTCGTAAATAATATGGCAACTCAGCTTTCATTGACCAATAAAATAATTGCTGATCGACTCTTCCCGAGCTGAAATGTTCAAGATATTTTGGGCCACAGTATTTTTTTTCCAGTCATTCAGCTTTGAATAGTGACTTTTAGGCCGTTTTCTAAATTGTGGTTGTATAAGTAAGTTTATAGATATAGGTTTGCTTTTTGCTTGAGCATAGCATTGCTGTCTGTAGTATATCTCTTCTAGGTAGTATTAATAATATTACTTGCATATTTGTATATTATTAATTATATTGTCTAGTATCTATCCTGTTGGTTTCCAAGATTTCTTAAATGAAATAGTTTGGAAGGGTTGTTTGGCCGTAAGGGCAACAATACGTAAGTTTCTTTTCCAAAGAGGGCCTAAGCACAATGGAAAGTGAAAAATAGTTGGATAATTACTAAGAACATGTATTCAATTTCCTACCTAATAACTAGGCTACTAAGGTAAATAAAAGAATGTCTTCGAACTGTAGAACTACGTAATTACCAAATGTATTAATAATTAATATTATCTATCTAGTAGCTAGCTTTTGTAGAGTGCTGAAAATTCTGTAATATGACATCATTTTCTTTTTTTTCAACTTTCTTGATGAATTTTACTTTTGTATTCTGTACTTTCATTTCCATTTTTCACGCATTAATATCATATAATAATAATACCTGTAGGTAATTATATTGTTATCATCACCAATATCCAAGGGTTTGTGGGATAACTTAATGTCCAATAATTTGAAATAATTTGAATTGTAACAGTTTTTTTGTGTTAGCATTAAGCCAATGGAGGTTTTGTTAAGCTGTATACAATATTCGTGAATAATTTATTAATTATAGTTTTGGGTTAGCTAAAGAATCGTTATGAATACCTAATAATTTAGTCAGCAAAATGTACACTAATAATTTGAAATCAAAAATGATCGGTAGAACTTTTTGGCTCTTATTTCTTCCCAACAAGTTTTCATGACCTATCTTGGTTTTTTTCCCAGGCAGTAAACCCCTGCATTTAAGAAACTACATCTTATTGAACAAAGGACACTCTAACATTAGTGTTTAGTGTGAAAAAGTGGGGCCAGTAATATTGGGTAGTACACCTCAAGATATCGCCATAAACAACAACGACACTCAGAAGACAAATACTGTCGTAAGTAATAGGATAACCACTGTGGAATAGAAAATTTAAGGTCACTCGCCAAGTCCATAGGCAGAGTGAGATAGGCAGAAGCAATTATTTTTGTAACCTGAATGTGTCATTCCACAGCAGATGATTGGTTGATGATATTGATGGTTGATGGAAGACATTGTAGATACAAACCTTCCTTATTACATTTTTTTTCTTGGCTGAAAGTACAACTAGATGAAGGAATTGGGTTACAAACTAATTAAAGGATACATTTTTAGTATTTTTATTTTTATTTTGGTGTGAACAAGTTAACAGAATAAGAGAGTTGATAAGCTTATAGTTCTGTTGAAATGATATTCTATTACCCAAACACCATATTCATGTGCTGTGCGGTAGAATATTCATTATTGGATGATTTGATATGATAGCATATTATAGCGTCCCTTGCAATGGAACTTTTTGTTGGTTGACAATTTTTTCTTCAGTCTTCTATGTCGATGACAAAGTTGACTAAGGATCTGGTATGTTGTTTGGACATTCTAAAGACTGCAGGATCTGAAGTGACTCTTTCCTCTTGACAGCATCCCTCCTCAGTTACATATTGTGGTGCAATAAAAATATATTTATCTTTGATGTGGCCCATTGAGAACTGTCGGAAAGAAGCGGGTGACATAGATATTTGGGATTTAGTATTTATTCTTGGGCGGTATGATTATAGGTACGATGATTTGCATTATTTATAGGTATTTTTTTCCATCTTCATGATTTATTCAAATTCAATATCCGTAGGCAAACGAGTTGGTATGAGCTGAAAACCGCAAGAGAAAATTAATCATTTGTTTCAGTTGCACGAAATTGGAACACACATGGCGAATTTTTTTCAAACATTTTTAACAAGCGACATACAACACGTAGCGTTAGTAGGTTAAACTGTTAGCACTTATCAGAGTAATGAGAGACGCTTATAACAAGCAGTTGATAAAAAGTTCCTAAAAAATTACAGGACAGTAATAATTGATGTAAGGACAACAAATCGGGTGGTAAATTACGACAATGGAACGATGCCACTCGTCACAAAATTATTCAGAAACTAAAAAACTGCTGCTCATTTCAAACGTCCCAAATTCCACCGAAACATGTGAAATGCCGAATTAGTCTCGAGTAACGATTGCAAATCACACGTTACAAATTCTCATAAAGGTAATAAGGTAAACACAACTATTTCCTCACCAAATGGCCTATTGGGGTGTTTTTGCCACAAGAAAGTCCGCTTTACCGGGGAGAGGAACGAGTCGCGGAGATAGAACGGGGTCGGCGTGATCCAGGGGTAGTTGTAGCCGGACTCAAATGGCCGCAGCTCGGGGTACTCGTGCCACCAGGGGTCGCGGGTGATGGCCGACATCGGCATGTTGGGCAGGGGGTTGAACAGCTCCTCGAGGGGCCTCCGGGTGAAACCGCCGCGGGTGTAGATCGGCTGGCCTGCGTGCACAGACGTTCGGATAACGTGTTAGCCGATGTTACGTCGCCGTCGCTGGCAAAGCTGTGTTTGTTTGTCTTGGTTTTTGAATTTGTATTTTTATTTTTTTTATTTCCATGATTGATCATACACATGAATATGATATAAAGAATGTCAGTTATATCGGTTGTCAGTTGTGATGGGTTTGACTAGAGTCAAAGAAATGTGGCTTTTTACTAGCTATGGTCCTACTCACACTCAATAATCAGCTCAGATATGGGACTATATTGAGAGAAAGACTTAAAATTAAAGTTACTGTTGCTTTTTCATTTTACTATCAATAATTTCAAGACAAAAATTAAATTCATTGGTTGTATGATAAATAAATCATAATATTGCAAGGGTATCTTGCAAATTGGTAACCAATATTAACATATCACATCTTAATGGCACAAAATGTTTATTTATTTAAATGTAATACTGAGTTCTAGCCAGTGATCTACCTGCTTCAACCTGCAGCCAAAGTCATATTGTAAAGGTGTCCTACAAATGACACACTAGTAATGGTAACATATAAAAACCCTAGTTCAATCTACTTTCCCCTCATTCATTACTGAACTCTCAACTTGCCCCGCCGTGATACGATTTTGTCATGAAAGTAGGAACCCTTATAAAACGAGCGTTTTTCCCGCAATTGAAACCGCGACCACCTACCTGCATAGTTGAAGCCGACGGACTGTTCCCGGGGAACGGATCGGGGCCTGACGTAGTCGTCGAGGAAGCTCCTCGGGACGGAACGCGGCCGACGCACGGCGGGCAACAAGCTTTCCCTCGGCAGCGACTGCGGCCTACCGAACGATGGCCTGGCCAGGTCCGCTATGCTCTGTGCGGTGGGCAAGTCGTCTTTCTTGTCGTAGGTCAACATCAGCGGGTATCTGCTTGGGTAAACTCGGTCGTTGCGAGCTGCCAATCGAAGATCGTCGTCCCATACTTTGTGTAGGGCATCGTACAGGGGCGCTAGATGGGAGAAAAATTCGTGCACGTCTTAAGACCGGTTGAATGCCGCCTCCAAACAGCTTTGTTTCACAATCGAATACGACTGATGTGATTGCAGTGACGTCTTGTTAGGAAAAGTTCAGATTCTCTCTGGAGGTGGCACCGTTGGCTTATTGAGGCTATATCTGAAGATTTAGCTACATTACATTCAGTAAAAAAGATTACTTCTAGAGTTAGATATTGTATCTTATGGTTAATTATTTAAATTAAGTATCTAAAGACTGAAAACTTTATTGCAAAGCTATTTTCCAAGATTTGTAATTATTTTTGCAATTAAATTTGAAAAACCTTTCCTTAACAGTACCTGTTCGAATATGGACAGCAGTGTCTTTTGCAATACAAAATAATACCTATTTATTTTCAAGTACCAATGATTAAGCCATTAAGCCTATCCTACACCTAGTTCGAATTGGCCTAATTTGGACCTAAATATTATAAAATTATGAAAAGTACAAACATTTAACAAAATGTTGCAATGAGATTTAGGTACACACCTACAACAACAGAAGAAGGTATAAGATGTTTGAAAATTAAAGGGTTAAGTTTTTATAAATATTTTTTGTTGAAGAGGAATGGCTTATTGTAAAAGTGCATCAATTGGTGTGAACAAGGTTGATCGTTTTGGGGGGCAACATTTCTACAGCGTTAGCAATAATTGTGAAAGAAATTCGATTAACATTCAAACGAGATATATGGAAAAACAGCAAAACGAGTAATTCTTGTTGAGCAAAACAAAGCGATATAGTAATGTGTGCAAGTTTTCAAGTCATTTTTGATACAGTTGCAATACTAGAAATTTTGTTTTCGGGTTGTTTTCGAGTAATTTGAGATGACAATGTTGAAGTCAACCATTCGTGCCCATGCAGTGATGGAATTAGCTAAGCTAGAAGCAGTCTTACATCATTCTTACCATCAACAAATTATTTTGCCAATTTGGAGCTCCAGAGTCTTCTTTGGTTTGGTTATCAATCGGCCATGCTTCTTAGTTGCTGTGCTTCTCTCCTCAAAAATATGTACACATCAAAACTCAAAACAAAAATAGAGTTAAAAATTTTCCGGAGAGACAAAAAAGTCTTTTGGACGTACTCTCATGGAGATGTATGAAAAATGTTATCAAAATTCTTGGTTTTTAAGATGATAAAGCAATGAAAATATATTTTGTGCCAGTTACATAACTGTTAAGATATCCAAAGCGTTTCGAGATTAAAAATATGTTTATTAGTTTACTGTCGAGTTTGGGAACCACGAAAAAGCTAATTAGATTCGATGAATAAAATTAAAATTATGTAGCTGCTTGGAAAAAAATACTGTGGTCTAATTATCGAGGGATTTGTTAGTAAAGGGGGAGTGATTCGTTAAGGATTAACACACCAACCATTTGCCATTCAGCCAGCGCAACAATTAATGCGAAAATAAAGCGATAAAATAATAATTTGTGAACACATTTGGTAAGCGTCTTTGTATGATTATGTGAGCCAATAAAGGCGATAACATCACAACCAAAACTATTCCGGTTAAGGGCTTCTTAGGGTTCACCACTGAAATTTTGGAAATGAAATAATAAAATAGCTGTATGCCGTATCGTTACCGAAAATGGTGGGAGTGTTGTTAGAGGTGCGAAACTAAAAATAAAAAAATTACTTTCTCATTTTGTACGGCCAATTAGTTTTTTTATTGGCCAACTTAAAATGCCATGTTCTAATTACATGAAATTAGTTTTTTATTATATACAAACCAATTCAAATAACAACAAAAAATGATTTTTCAAAATTCTGCATAAGGCAACTTAAAAAATTTGCTGCAGAGCTTGAAGTTTTTGTTATTGATTTAAAATTGTTCATTTAATAGGTAATAAAGTAATATTTCTGATTGAAAATATTAAATCAAACTTATTAATAGTCTGAAGCCAATACAGCTTCCACCTTAAACATGATACTTTTTGTTCGAATATTCCTCTTAAACTCTTTTGCGTATTTCTTTCGTAATGATTCCAACAGTAATCTCGAAATTGATGGATATAGTTTTGGTTTTTTATATTTTTTGACTCGTGTATGTTGTCTGTTTTTTGTGGATAAAGACAAGAATCCGGAAAAATTGTCTTTTTTCGACATTTCACTCGTCTGAAAACGTTTTAAATACCAAATGAAAATCAAACATTAGCCGATCGCTGATCTACCTATCAACTTATCAAGTCTGTACTCTCGACTTCTCGGGAGTACAGGCTCAGTCAAAGAAAAAGCACGTTGGACACCGATCTAGAATCTCATTTACACATCGCCACCCATTCATGCACGGGTGGGACATCACCAGTTGGGTATTATACTTATTTGATCCTCAATATATAAAATAACAACGTGAACATTACCCTAAAACATCCCAAAGGGCCAAAATAAAATTGTAGATCGATATTGTTTCTGGTATTCATCTTTGAACAAGCATAAGTCTTCATAAATAGAAAATGTCTTGTATATATTTGATTAAAGTTTGCCCATTTGCAAATTTCTAGCTCGGTTGATTAATAGGATTGAATTTTGTATCGTTAATTCATGGGCAATTTTTTCCTCACAATCACGTGTGTTTTTTTGAGTAAAACCTGTCAAAACTGGCCAATATTCAATTAAAATAGCCTTCCGTTTTTCCTGTCGTTTAGTCTTTGAGTTTTGATGTACTTAATATGGTCTAGGTCTGAAATCAAAACAATCATTACAACAATCTGCTAGTCAGGCTAAAATAATCAATCTAGGAATACACATGCGCTTCATTACTCAAATAAAATGAAAAACGCAAGATTACAAATCTCAGTTACAAAGATTTTTACTCCAAAATTTCCAAATTGATTTTGATACATTGCAAAATGTACAGCATCAACAAAACAAAAACAACCGATTGACAGGTTTTACCATTTTTAAAATCCACCCCACTCTGATTGTTTCCTCATTTTTATTTTCCATTCATTTGTTTATTTTTTTCGCAGTGGGGCTTTCGAAAACGTTGTTCCTCGCGTAGACAGATCAGTACGTACCGGGCCTGTAGCGGTCAGACGGGGTGTAATGGTGAGGGTAGATATTCCTCGGCGAGTACCCGTAGGTTTCCCGGGAGACGGGCTGGTAGCGATAGCCGGGCGTCGAGATGCGATCGACGGCGTGGATCGGGTCGTCGTAGATGCTCTTCGAGTGCGGCCACGAGTTCAGCTCGGCGTAGTCGGTGTACGGCCGGAAGGTGTTGATCGGGCGGTGGGCGACGCGCTCGGGAGCGCGCATGTCGTCAGTGCCTGCCAAACGGGGGGTGCCGCAACGGGCGATGCGTTAGATTCGTCTCAGGTCCCGGTTTTGAGATGGCAACGAGATGCAGCGAATACTGCGTTGGATTGGGGTTGGCGGGTCTTGTTTTTGAGATGGTCTAATTGTTGATTCGACAAACATTTCGTTCGGTGAGGGTTGGTTGGTTGGCAGAGCCAGGCGTTTGTCTTGCTTTTGAGATGGCAACTAGATGTTGTGAATAATGCGTTAGATTGGGGTTGGTTTTTTGGAAGAGATAGGGTCTAGTAGTTGAGATGGCCTTATTGGTGATACTGATACAAACATTTCGTTCGATGGGTGTTTGGTTTTTTGGCTAGGTCACAGCGAATACTGAGTTAGATAAGGGGTGGTTTGTTTGTAGAGTCAGGAGATGGTCTTGTCTTGAGATGGTTAAGTTGTAGATGCATGAAATAGAGACAAGCAGGGCTTGGTTTGTTGACCATTGGGGAGAAAATTGGTTTTCAAGTTCAATGAAAGTGTGGTGGTGTAGAGTATGTTTCCAAGTTATTTTCTGATTAAACACGAAAAAAATATATCTTTGAAATTGCGTTATAAGTTATCAGAAGTCATCACTGACAAGATGTCAACACCACATCATTAATTACTAAGAAACCCCTGCCATTACCCCTCAAATTCTTTATAAGTCAAAAAATTCATAAAACGCTATCAACGTGTACGTGAAAGTTCCACTATACGATGTCAATATTTGAGTTTCGCGTGCATTTGAAAGAAAGCACACAAGTCAACATTTTATCTTTGGCACTTTTTTGTTTTTAATTAAAATAGTTTCATCCCCCAACCACAGAGTTCCTTCGTGGTCCCTGAGATTTTTAACATCAACGAGTGCATTGTTGATTGATATTGTTGTCAAGAAAACAATATGATTTTGTTTCATAACCTAATAGCAAACCCCTTGCATCCCATGATACTACCAACCGGAAGCTAACACAAACAAGTAGAAGTAATGCATAGCTGCGTGATCGCTTCTCGCAACACTAACAAATAAGACCATTCTGTATTGCATGCTTCATACTAGCGAAATCTATCCAATCCGTCGCGTTAGTACGTTTTCTACCCAAACACACGACTTCAACTAAGGGCCGGTATTACAACTTTTGTCAACTCTGGGTTAAGCATCTAACTCCTAGAAACAAATGAATTCCATTGCATCCCATTGGCCGTTGCCATAGCAAATAACTTAACTCCCACTTTAACCTGGAGTTGGTAAAGTTGTAAAATCGGGTCTAAGGTGTCCATTCCTTCCTCAATATCACTCATGGGTTCGGGTTTTCAGTGGTCTATTAAGAAGGCCCGTTATGGCCTCTGATTGGCTTCCCCAAGGGTTAACCGACCGTTAATTTCTTAACGGACCACTGAAAACCGGACCTTAATGAGCTTTCCCGCATATCTCTATACTTAAACAATTAATTATTTATCCATCCTAACGTAATTCCCTTCAACTTCGTGTCCAACTGCCTTTTCATAACTGCTATACTGCAGCAAAATTCCTGGGATGTGAAGGGTTGTGGGGCGAAGGCTTCAAGTTCTCACCCTTGAGTGCTCGTACGTAGGATTGCCAGAATTTTGCTTTCTTCGTGACCGGCTCGTTCCTGCCGATCATGTCCAAGTGATTTTTCAACATGTTGATGCTGTGTGTTTGTGGGTTGCTTGCTGTGGAATTCGTTTAGTGTACAACTCTGCAACAGAAAACGAACGGGGCGGACGTTAATTAACCAGCTATAGCTATGCACACGAGAATTTCCCTTGCCAGTTACATGTCTGGAATGTCTGCTCGGCCAGGTGGCAGATTGAGATTAACTTTTCTTCAAACCTGGCACCACCATCGGACAATTTCCCAACGTTACCGCTCTCAAAATAAACTGTTTACGATTTTCCTTGCCAGATATAAGATTGAGCAATTCAGTTTCTTTATTTCCTGCATGGTTCAGTGCAAATTCTTTAAGCCCAAGAGTTGATTTTAGCCCTAATGAACCACAATTTACTTAGGTCTGCTCACATCAATGCACCTTAATAATTTTGCTACGAACCCAACCTTAAAATTCGCATTTAATGATAAAGAAACGTATGAACATCATTATTGCGGATCCTAACTCATATCCGAATCTTTCTCAGTATAGGCCATATTCCCATAAAAAACAAACGAATTTTTAGAAAATCTCAAACTTTTTACGAAATTCCGTCTCCCTAAAGCCGCTTCTCAGCAGCGTCCCTGTCCCGACCTTCACTAGCCACCTTCAACATCAAAGAAGTCGTAAACCTCCTACAGCTCCCCAAAAACCATGACGTTTTTCCCCTCAACGCGAAGCAAACACAATTAACCCTGAAAACCAAGGCGAATCGTTGCGGTAGGCAGCCAGCTTCGAGCTCGTAAACCCGTGAAACGAGCGTCTGTTTTTCTTTCTGCTTATTTGCAGAGCGTCGAAGCCGTCGCTTTGTAATCCACGCGCACAGGGTCACCTTTGTAGGTGGCGTCTATTTTTAAGACGGTTATGATGTCACGGCTGAGATAACTGCGGCCAGAGCGGCCAGAGCGACCGGAGTATCAGGCTATTTCCGCCGGTTGCTGTGCGTATTGCATGGCCATGCCGCAGTTTTGGGTGCCCTGCCCACTTCTGGCAGGCGATGCCTGGTCGAACTCACGTGAGTTCGACTTGGAGCTTTCGGCGGCGGGGCCAGGTATTTGGGAACGGTGTCAAAATTAGTGGACGGTGGAATCCCTTTGTTGCAGTTGGACGGGCAGCAAGTTCGTTTGTACACGGGCGTACGGTTAATTGGGAATGGGGCTTTACGATTTGAGTAAACAGTTTGGACGTGTACTCTATCATTATTTCAGTTGTGAGCTTTAATGGTAATGAGGCAATGTTATATTTGTTTGCGGCTAATTGTTCTAAGTTATAGTTTCAATGAAAATCTGCTTAGATTGGTGAATCTGCTCTGCAATTCTCAAGTTTTAAGATTTCTGTTGTAAATTTTCATCTATATTGCCTCCGTAAAAATGTTTCCTAAGCTTTCAGCTAACTTTCTTTAGAAAAATCTACATTTAATTCCGTAGATCTTCTTGATCTCCAAATATATTTCTAAAATGGGCTGAGATTTTTTTTAACTTAAAATTCAAACTAAAATTTTGACACCTGTCAAGGAGTGACCTGTCATTTCAAATATTGCGCTGACATGGCATCGACCTGTCAAGGCCAAACACCCTTAATGAAAACCATCCCAATCCCAAGCCTTCGATTTTAACATCTTTTCGTATTTCAGATGCGGCTACAAATGAGAAGCATTCCATCTCGAGTGCAAAACTCTGGTGACTGTCTTGGAATGCTCTCAAGCCATTCCGAGTGGCGTCCGTACGTCATAGGGGCGATCGCCTGCTTTGCCCAGCAGCCTTGTTGCATATCTCCGTCGCGTGAAGATTTAATGGGTCGGACTCGGATGTAAATAGCCCGGAGTAGCTCGGAAGATCATCGCTCTAAACTTAGCTTGGAGTGAGCATGAGCAGACCAAACGAAGGCCTGGTCATTCCCTGATTGCATGACCGGTGCGGTGCGAAAATATCAAGCTGGCCCGTGGAATTGGGCGGCCGGAGGGCCGTTTGGGACACTGTGTGCCCAGAGATTTGACAGGAGACTGCATTTATTGCATTTCTGCACTTCATTTCACCGGTTTCCGTTTTTGCTGCATTGTAAGCCAAAAAAAAATGAAATTGCTGGATTGTGTGTTGTGTTTTTATTTTATTTTAAGATGATGGTATTAGAATATATCCTACTTTACTTAGCAAGTGTATTAAAAATTGGGAAGTTTAAATAGTGACTGGCGTGAAGAAATTCGTGTTAACCAGTTCACTGGAGATGTCAGATATCCCACCACTCGCTGCCATAGTAGTGAAATTTCTAATTCCGCTGGATTTCCGCTGGAGCTGGATTTCTGGATTGAAGTACCTTCTAATTGTATTTCCCATTCAGTAAAATAGGTAACCAAATTGACATTTTAAAATTTGGACCAGCACCTGCCTCCCTATTTCTACGATGTGACACTAGCAGTTAAATATTTGCTGCTGGCGATCTTTGATTTAAGCCATGCATCACACATTCTGAAGTAACTGCAAAACTTGAAAAATACTATCAAGCTGCTTGAAGATTCTAAAACTCTGTTAACAAAGTAACAAGCGTAAATATGGACGTCCATCCCCAAAGAAATGGCATTCGCCCTAAAACTGAATAATTGAAAGCCAATGAAATTCAAAACTCTACTGAGTTCGGAAAACCAATTCCGTCAAAAAGTTCGCTTTTGACAGCAAAAGACCCTTCAAAATGACATTTCAACAACTTACACAGTATCACTGGTCAGTAAAAACAAATCAACAGTTCAAAGATAACACCTACCTTAGTGTTGTACCCGTTCGAGGACTCAAGAGCACTTCCTTTCAGTTGGGACACTACCGTTCGACTGTCCTGTATCCCAGATTCCCGACGCTATACTCCAAGGCGTCGCCTCCTCAGCCCGGCGCCGGTGGGGGGGCTAAGACAGAGAGAACACCACCCCCAATCAAGCCAGTGAGACGGAGACGGCGAGCAAAGGTGTGTGAGAAATCACGCTATAGCTAACCGACATGCGAATGGGAACGGGAGAACCGTAACGGGAATTGAATGTAGGGAATAAGGACAGAGAAAGTGTTTTTCATGCGCAATAATAATAGGGATGGGAATATGCAGGAGATGGATGCTATTGAGGAGATAAATGGTTTGAATGGAGAGATTTAGGCGATGATGTACGTAGTGTGATTTCGGTACGGGCGATTTCGCGCGACAGGATGTTTGTCTTGTGTAGGGAGGAAAATTTTGTGTGTGGGTTTTGGAAATTGTATGAATGACGTTCGGTCCAGAATAGAGTTGAACCAATACGATTACTCAAGAAAATCTTTGCTTATTGACTCGGTTTTCGTACCTAAAGAGGACTGCAGGGAAAAGGCACACTTATTAAATTATAGGTGCATTTTCTTCTCGCAGGTATGTGTATATTTATAACCGAACATTAAGTGAAGATTGTTCTCGCCAGTGAGACATTTCAAAGTACGTATAACAACGTTTTAAAACTCGAGTAAATTGGACATAAGATGAGATCGTAAGGTGAAATTGACCATAAAAACAAATTTTAGCGACACTTCAAACTGTGACACACAAAGTAACATGTGACACACATGTTAAACACAGTTTATCTAAAATATAGCAAACATGTGTATTTACTAAAGTACATTTAAGTCCAGCTTATCGGGCAATTAAGCGTAAACAGTGCAGCAATTTGCGACTAATTGGTAGTGTCGATGACTTGAACGCTCGCCCAAAATGCCGAACGTCTTTTCTCTGACGAGTTAAAATTAAATTAATCAAAATAAGTGCATGGTAATTGCAAAGAAAATCGAAAGTAGTTGAAAATAGAGAGGGTATGGCTACATGGTCGTGCGGGGAACCGAAATAATAAATAAGACGGATTCGTAATGTGGGTAAGGTCATATTGTGGAGAAGCAGAGAAGGACGCTTAAACTTGGCAATATTTCAGGAGAAAAGTACGGGCGCGTCATCGAAAAGAAGCATGTCAGATGACAAATTGTAGAAACAATACATCGACGGTGGAACACAGTCGCCAAATTTTACGCACACACACACCGAATTAAACTGTAAAAAAAGAGACGACGTTTTTAGAAAATGTTTCACAATTATTTGTCTACAGGTGTATGCTTGCAAGGATAGGGGATAGTGGGAGAGACAGGGATGTTATATATTTCAATATTCATTAAGCGCCACAGGTAAAATATTTTGATGTTTGAGGCTTCTAGCTATCGAGCTTCATCGGTCAAAGTGTGCGCCACATGGTTTTTCATTTAAACCCCATTTTCACGAATTTAGTTTGAGTATACATAGTGGAAGTAAATTGTCAGTGTCAAATAAATCCTTAGCACCATTCGTACAGGGTTAGAACGGGTTAGATCCCCCATACTTTTCTCCCCTTATGCACCTATGGCACCGGAGGCTTTAGCTTCATAGCTGGCTCCTTGCTATTTATTCGCAAGCACGTTCATCTTCGTTTGTGTACGCAAGAAATGCCAGACATAATTCACATTTTCGACTTTGTTTTACAATATAGTGCGAGCTGCACACTTTAGAATGTCCTTACTCTCAATTTGCAGTCACATTCTGACAACTGAACCACTCTGCTCTGGCCCACTTAACATCTTTGCCCTATCAAAAACGATTAGATTTATTAATGCTTTCGGACTCATATGAAAGTGCCGACACAAAATCTGCTAAAATCTTGATGGTCAGAACCAACTTGCTGGAACAATGTTTATATTATAGATGCTTTGATCTTTACACAGATCGAATGTGCATGTTTCCAATCTCAATTAAAGTAGCTTCGACCAGGAGAACGTTATATGTTCCAGAACACAGAACTGAGAAGAAGCTAATAATTTTCTAGAAATCAAAATGATAACCAGAAGTTTTAACCCAGCGTAAAAAATAGCTTTTTGGCTCCATTATGCCCCAAGAGGCCAAGCTAACAATCAAAATCAACTTTAAAAACTATGTACCTATCATTTTTCATGCCTCTTTCAATGATTTCAAGTTCTTCTAACGATTAACTGTTAGTGGAGGTGCCGGGTGAGAGAAATTGTGATTTCCCTTCTCTACTTCTCCGTCTTCTTCCATCCTAATTCGAGTCTGCATACCCAAGACAGAGATAGCTGCTCGTCCAAACAGATGCATGGCACACATGAAAATGTTGCAAATAGGTCAGGAATGATTTTATGCACCCGCACCATTGCTTAGCCTACTTGTGCGGGACAAGTGAAGAAACAGGCACACTGCGTCTCTCACTCGCGCCGGCAAACACGGGGGTGTTTTATTCGCGCGTTTATCTGGTGATTCGTGGTGGCAGAGGGTGGGTGGATGTGACGAATGTTTACAGATGCTCGGTGGTTTCATCTTGATGTGTGACGTCATCAGAATTGTAAATACCTGGACGTCATAATCAGATGCAGGCAAGCCAGAAAACGTATAAATATATATGATTCGCAACCTATTCGATTTTTTTTTTTCATACTCGTTTTTATATTCAATATTTAGTTTGTTATAGAATAATAAGCGCTTACACAATAAATGTGTGATTTATGAACTTCACATTCACATTTCTAACGTTAAATGACATAAAATATAATGTACGACTATGGAACGACAATAGATGCTATTGATTTCAATTTCTGAACAAAAACTTCTTTACTATGAAGTTATGTATGAGTGAACGATAATAAATAAATAATAAATTGAAATACGTGATTAGACGCTGAGAAAAAGAATCTTCTCGCAAAAATAAAGATTCGAAAAATTTGACAAAATAATATCGCTGTTGTGCATTGTGATGTTTATGGCGGTTTTTTGTGACGTTTAACATCCAAGATATATCTGACCTTCCGCACCATAAACAACCAGCAATCAAAATCACAAACGCATCCGTTACAAATCCAACAAAGCTCTTTGCAGCGTTCAAAATCTCAAGTCGACCAATGTTCTTGAGACGTTGATTCCGTCGACGCACTCGGGCGCCCGCCTCCGGGAACATGACCCCACACCCTTATATAGACTCCCTGCCAAAATGGCACACAGCGGCTGCCAGCTCGCGCGAAAAACCGACGCTAGGCGTCCCGACGCCTCCTCCTACTACCCGTTCGCCCAACATCGACCCGAACGGTCGGTTCATGGCAATGATACACCGTTTGCGAGGACAGAAACAGATATGTTTTGCAGTAATTATCGACATCCGTTTTGCCATCTAGTTTATGGATGGTGCTAGGATAAGATTTGACAGCGTCGCGCACTTTTCTTTTTATAACTCTCGGTGGTGTGCAAGTAGTACGTGTTGACTTGTTTTATGGGTGGATTGTAGCTGCTAATAATTTGTTGCGCTTACAAATTGTAGAGCCTGCATGGGTGATAAATGACGATTCATGATTTCATGTGTTAAAAACATTACTTGGGTAATGTGCTCATTGAGATGAGAAGCAATGAAACCATGTCACGTTCGGCTATTCAGCCAAGAAGTGTGGAGAGTTTTGGATGAAGAAAATATTCGAGTTTCTCTAATTTACTGATACTTAAATCTGTATGATTTCACATTTTAATGATTCACGAAGAAAAGCACGTATCTTATAGTTTAAATACGCTGTTGTTCCTATGACACGTCATTATGATGATGTAATTTGTTTAATTAATTGCTACTGGCTGTATGCGTCGGCGTCGGCGTCAGGATTCAAAACGCCGTAGATTATGATGCTTATTCATCTTCATTGCGACTCGTTCACCAATAATAATTCGGAAAGTGACCTGAATTCGACGACAATTTGATTGTGGAAACATTTCACGCAGAATTTTGCAATCAACGGCGTGTTTTTTTGGGCCAGCAGCCCGAATTATATCGGGAGGATTTAACGGCTTGGCGACAGGGATAATATTAATGTGAGTTAGTGTTCGGATTTCGATGTCGAAGAGTCTAGACAATATCTGAGCGGAAATTTTGCAACGCTAACGCAAACTAGACCACCAAGAAAATGTGTAGCATTGGGTTTTGAAATCGGTTATAGGGAGCAGAAAGAAAATCATGGAAAAAAATCCCATTACTTTGCTGGTTAAATAAAAGTACTACCACCATATGCCTCTACCAAAATATAAAATGCTGTCAATATTTTATATTCAGAGTTGTGTTAGTTTTACCTCATAAAAACATGGGTCATCCTTTAAAAGACCACATTTATTTTGTAGCCTAATCAACTGTCGCAAACTAATGGAAAAAAGTAGCTTGACTCCAACGACAAGCAAACACAACAAGACAGACACGGACAAAATTCACCGATTGATTGATAGCAAATGTACAGCGACAACCAAATCAAACGCTCTACTAAGCTCCAATCACGACCACAATAAATCAAAAAAGCTCAATGAAAACGTAAATGTTTTCTGTCGCATTCTTCTCCACATTCGTGCCGTTGTTTTTCTCCCAGACCACGGGGCGAGTGCGTCCGCCACCTTCCTCCCAGGCGTAAGATTCGACCATTCGACGAAGCACCGGCTATTTTACATGTCGACAGCAAGAGTACGAGCTATTTTTAGCAAGACGAGGTTTTTTTTAGTGTCTCGCTTGCCGACGCGTTCACGAGATGCCTGTGAATCAGGTCGCCGAAATGTCGGACACTAAGATTCACCTAGATATACCTGTTTTGCTGGGGGTTGAGTTTTTGCTAGGAACCTGGGGTTGCCAGCACCTAAGATTTAGTAAACTCATTAGCACCATAGAATAAGAAACTCCGTATTCTATGCTAGCACCTTATAGAGTTAGTAAGCTCATATGCTAGCACCTTAGAGTTAGTTGATGAGCGTAACGAGCGTAGCGAGTGAAGCGAAATCTTCAATTACACTTACTGCAGAAAAAAGTCTCCAGTGTTTTTTTGTTGTTTTTTTGTTGTTTTTTTTTGTTTGTGTTTGTTTTTTTGTGTGTGTTCGCGCTCTACAGGTCAAACGCCAAAACCGATTTTGATGAAAATTTCTGTGAACCTTCGTTTTCTTTGAACTTAGATCTGCCACGTTTTTGAAGCAATTCGGACGAGTAAATTTTATGTTATTAAGTTTTTACGAAATTTTTCAGTTTTTCCAAAACCCGTTTTGCACTCTAGAGGCCAAGCATCTGAATATAATTTGACGAAACTTTCAGGATATGTTGGCCCCTACGATTTAATGTTTGTGTACAAATTTCATTGTTGTATGTTTAGCGCTTTTCTTGGAAATGGCGCTTTAATGACGTTTTTTTGCGATTTTTGAGCGTTTTTTCAGTTTTTTGCAACTAAAACAACTTTATCTTCTACCGATGTTCACAAAATTTACTGTGTGCATAAAAAGTCGTAAGAATAAGATACTGTGTTAATTTGAACCAAATCAATTGAAGTGTTTTTCTTTAAATCGATTTTTACGTTTTGAAATATTCAAATAATTTCACGACGACTTCATCATGATATTTTCAGGTAACGAATGTCGTTGAGCTGCTAAATGATCACTGGACATGTTAAATTGATCATAAAAGCCTCTAGGCTATGCGCACACGCAATATAATCGCGTTGAGGGTGAGCGTAAATATTACGCTCATCCACAACACGATTATATGAGTGTTCGCATAGATAGTAAACTCATATGCTAGCACCTTAGAGTTAGTAAGCTCATATGCTAGCACATTAGAGTTAGTAAACTCGTATGCTAGAACATGATTCACCTCGATAACTGGTGTACTCGCGGAATTAAGTGGTTTCTGGGGGTGCCACCATGGAATTAGAAAACTCTGTCCTCGCACCATGAGATTCATCTAGATTCTAGATGTACTACCTGGTTTACTAGTGGGGTTGGCTGTTTTATGGAGGTGCACACTGTATAGCAAACGCAAACGGCATGAGACCCAGGTATGGATATGGTGGAAGAAAAGTACTTTGATAGGAAAAGTTTCCACGATTTTGGTTGTCGGAATTAATAATTGGAATGTCCCTACTCTTGAGGAATGTTGAGAGGAATGTTTTCTCTTTCAAACATTAAATTTTGTCTTTAAACACCGGCTTAAATTTCTAAATTATATCTCAACTTTTTTTTAGATCTAATTCTAAATGAAGGATTGAGATCATGGCAATTTGGACTTAACTATATAATAGGTTATTATACCTATTGGTCGTACCTGAAGAAAACCAATTCGCTTTCCGAAACAATTATATATATTATATTTTTAAGACGGTTGTGATTTGGATCAGCATCTCCTATTAAATATGAAAATATGTGGAAAGCATGGAAAAAACGTCTTGGTGATTTTCGTATTTTCTCAATTTTCTCTTCGTCCGTACAACGTGGCGCTTGGGAAGCCAGCGTGACACCATTTTCATTGCATTAATCAAGACTCCGCTGTAATTTCCAATCGATAATTCGATAGATTAGCGGAACGGACGATGGTCTTTCATGAAAACATATTATTATTGTTTAGTTCACATTAAAATTCAACCAAAGCTGTATTTGAAATACCTGTTACTTATAAAAACGCTTTATTTACATAAATAGCATGAATTTCATAACATCGTACCTAAATTACACAAATTAACAAATGAACTCATTACTCGATTCTTTAAATTAATGAGTTTTCAAAAGAAAATCACATATTTTTAAAAGAAGCACATTAACGGGCAACACGTGAATTGAACCAATTCCTTCAAAGTATCGGATCACAGACTCTTATGGTCAACAAGGGTTCCGCTCGGCAACTTTTCCTAATAAACTCGTTGACCTAGTGACCCACTCGTTCCGGAAAATCAACAGATAATGTCTTCTGATTAATAACAGGTGCCAGTTAAAACATCCCAATCTTTCACACACGAGAAGATTTATGTCGCTCAGCTTTACAGGTGCCAAATAAAATTAGTGCCTTCGCAAAATTAATCAAGCACAGATTTTGGTCTCAATGGTGGGTTGGTCTCGAGTAAGAAGTCTTAATTGTTCTTTGTTTCACATGTCGAACAGGCGGAAGGTGTCAACTTCTCCAACTAAATTGATTTCATTGCTTGGAACAATGGTTATCGATTGTTGTGGGGAACTTTTCTGCCTCGATTATTTGACATTTTCTGTGTTTTTGGAAGGTTTTTGAGATTTAGGTCTCTATATAAATCAGCAGTCGTAGCTCCTTAAACCCAGCATAGCAACGTTGTTTATACAAGAGCATCTTAAAGTAACTAAGTAAAAATTGGTTTGTAGATATTCCAATTATTTTTTTCTTGTTTGCTGGCTTAGCTTTGAGTGCTTTTGAAAAACTTGCAAGGTCGATCAAATTGTTTGCACTAATTATGTAGTTTTATTTTATAAACAAAGTAAGTAGTTGTTCTGACCGCCAATAGTATTTTTCAAGAAGCTAGAATAACAATCTATGCAGCCTTCGCTCATATTGGAAATACGTCTTGGCAAAATATACAATGAGCAATGTACGCATTTGCTTACACAATAACACACGGTGTTTATAATTAAATTGATTGAACATGTGGCTTCAAATTGACTTAATACGACGCTGGTTCGCGCATCAACGCGTAATTTCAGGATTTTTCACTCAAAGTTTAATTTTAGAACCAGATTGAAGGTTACGGATGTTATATTTATACGTCACTAACATCGATGCCAAAATTTTTAACTGAGTGAAAAATGTTGTCGAGTTCTTTTTTCCACGTGTACACGACGAGGAAAATGCGTCAGAAAAGAAAATAATTATCGATGCCAGGAATCGGTTTGCGGTCATTTCTGTGATGTAACGTTTGCAAGCATTGTGAAATTTTGTTACAAAAGTCTTCAGCCAATAAACTGAAGGGGAATTTTACACTGTTCCTACATCATTGCAAATGAATTGTTCGTACAGATTTATTCTGGTGTGGGACAAATACCGTGGAACGATAATATTTGGTTTTAACTCCACGGTGTAATTAGTTCTTCGTGGATAATCCTTCAGAGGAGCCCAGTGCATGTAAACAGCTGCATTCTGGTCCAGAAATAATGAGATTGCAATCCTTACGTTTGCCAACTTTTACCTGTGTACCAAAAAGTAATAATAAATAAAACTCGACGTCCAGCGTCCCGAGTTCGGCTCAGTGAGAACGAAGCTGCTAAAAATGTCGGTCAGCAAATTTACCCTGTGACCTAAAAAAAATCTAGGTCACCTTATTCTTTTCAGATGTTTACAGATTTGTTAATCTAGTGCTTAATACTTGTCTAGTTTTTATTTTAGGTGCTGAATATCCTAGATCTTATATTTATTTAAGCCTGGTAAAACCCCATCTATATATAACTAGTAGAGGACGACTGTTTTCTCGAGTGTTGTTCCAAAATTGACCAGATTTTAATTCTTACAGCAATCTATCTTCAATGAGAAAACAAAATCTCTTCGTCCCCAAACCGACAATTGAGCATCGATATCACGTCTAAAGGCGTCGGTCTTAAGTTGATAGAACGCCCACCACACAGCAGCACTTGGCTATAAAGCTTTTGCGTATTCCATTTCTCGAGATTTTCCGTGGAGATGGCGTTGCCTAACACATATCAAAAATTAATAGTGGGTTTGAATTTTACATTACCAGTGCTTCATTGATAAAAAGAAAAACAATTTAGCAAATAATTCAACGGTTTCTAGATTTATTTGCAAAGCCATATAAAAATTAATGTAGATGTTAATTCATATTCATTGACAGCACATAATCCCCAGTAATCCAATACAATGGGCATGAACCGTTATTTGTTGGCATTGCTAGCTCAATTGAAAGCGTATATGAAAGCCTAGCGTGAACAGGGTGTTGTTTGTGATATCATGTACCAAGCAATGATTAGCATTGATCATTAAGCGGGTGTCGGGGGTGTTAAATGGTGCTGTGTTCTCGGCGCGATATTGGCAAGGCTATTGGCATTAGAGGGCACACGCGGCCGCGTCTGAGATTGCAACGTGTAATGGGCTTCAAGGGGCTTCCCCTAATGCAATAACTTGGCCAAATAATGGCAACACAGGGGTGGCTCAACCCTACAACTTCATGTACATTTTACAGACAACTTCATATAAGTGTCGTATTCACTTGCATCAGTGAACAGTGAATGCTTCATAGTAAATTTACTATATTTACTATATGAGATTTTTTAGTTTTTAATTTTATTATTATATTTCGGTAGGAAGAAAATCGTAATTCAACATTCTTTTTTCCATCACCGGAATATTTTGGGTCGAGATTATTTTTTCTACCCCTGTGTCAGTGATCACCGTAGGGGGTACGCAAAGGGGCCACCTCAAATATCAATGGAGACGCCATATAAACATCAATTCGTGCCCGTAAACTTGTGTTTAGTCAGGGAAATGCTGGTAATATTGCCCTAATAACATTGTTCTATTGCACTCGGGGGCTATGTTTAGCTTTGGGGGTTCACACGGCTATGGCGTTGGGAAGGGGGAGACTTCATGGTTTATGATAGGACTAATAACTTGTTGGTGGATTACACCTTGGGGTGGGCTTCAGTACTGTTTCAGTTTTGAAATTGTGATATGTTGTGTTACGTGCAAAGAAATACCACGAGGAAAAACGTCAACTTGGCCCTTTGGTGAAAGTGCATGCTATTTGGTTTGTACTTTATTGTAAAGCGAAATTAAAAATATGACATTGTAAGCCATGAGTTATGGTTATGGTTCCTATATTGTCTATGTATAATCAAAAGGAATAAAAATGAATTATTATTATTATTATTATTATTATTATTATTATTATTATTATTATTATTATTATTATTATTATTATTATTATTATTATTATTATTATTATTATTATTATTATTATTATTATTATTATTATTATTATTATTATTATTATAGATATAGATATTTTATATCCGGGTATGTCTTTCAATTATGAGTTCTCCATATCCACACCCTTTACGCAACATATTTTTAATGGACTCGCAAAGGTCAAATTATATACCTGAAACTCTTATCAGAATTATTAATTAATGTGGAAAGGAACATGAAGAGAGGCTTTATGCATAGAATCCATTCGCTTCATTAAATTGCGCTTGGAATGCTGGCTTTGACCGATTTAAAAATTATAAATACACTGTAGTGGGTTAATTTAAAATATCGCCGTTGAAAGGTAATTCAAATTTTATACGCGCTCCAACTTCTCAACCGCCATCAGCTGTCCAAGTGAGGAAACGTTAAGGCGGCGGTAAACCGAACCGAAATCTCATAGCTTCATTCCAGAATCCTTCACATTTATATAGCAAACTTTTGTAATCGTAACAAATAACTATTTAGTATATATCCTACTCGGGCTGAACGTGTTTATTACACACGCGTGCTCTGCCGTAAATCACCAGAGATGCGTGTGCGTTTTACAGAATTAGTGCATCCTTTG
Source organism: Nemurella pictetii (assembly GCA_921293315.2). Taxonomy (NCBI): domain Eukaryota; kingdom Metazoa; phylum Arthropoda; class Insecta; order Plecoptera; family Nemouridae; genus Nemurella; species Nemurella pictetii. Next base: position 14,761,963 of record OV121120.1, on the reverse strand, counting down.
AATGGCCACATGCGTGAGTGTGTATATTGTGTGTATTGTGCGCGAATGACGGTGGTCAGTTGGCGAGGTGAATGCGTGCCGTCCCGCTGTTTCGTGGACAGGTTAATTGCAAGCGTGTGGTCAGTTTCGATGAGTGGACAGATGGTTGATGCCAGGATGCTGGATGTGTGGGATACCACCCACACCGATCACCATCATTTCCTGGGGGTCGTCGAAAGGTTATGGAGTTTATTGGTAAGTTTAGATGAAGTAGTGGATGATATTTGCTGCAATGGCTATACTATGCTGTGTAGGTTAGGTTTATTTGGTTGTTTAGTTTCGATGGATATTATATCCTAAGTGTGTCCAAAGCCGAATTACAGTTTGCTAGACTGTGATTTCGGCTAAACTCAAAGCACGAAAATATTCTAGATGCAGTGCAATCGGTATAATCGATTTTGAGCTTGACTTATACACCAGATAGTTTGTTGAATTTCTACCCTTGATGTTTTAGGTATTTAGAGATTCACTTACTGACCCATTTATACTAAACCATGCGTAGCCATGACTGAGTAACCATGAGTATACTCAATTGATACAATCTCGTCGCTTGTATTTATTTGATTGTACCTGAAAGCTTCCGATCGAATTTATCACCCACGCGCGACCAAATTTTATTCCACCCACGACCCTACCTTCCTATTTAGCCCCCATTTCGAGGCATCCCTTGTACCTATATACACCCTGGAAAACTCGTGGCCAGACTTTCCTGCCGCGGTTGTAAACTGTTACCTATTGATACAGGTCCGAGGCGACAAGCAGTCTAGTATTTAGTTCATTCATCGATGCTCACCTTCATTTCATTCAATAACGTGCAGTCGCACCTTCGAGCTCGCACCGTCGGTCGAGAAAGTGGGCTCGAATCCCGATATACCCGGCTGGGTGGTCAAAATTATTATCTACTAGAGCTTTTGTCAGCGTTGGCTCTATTAGCTGAATTGAATGCGGGGGAGATATGTGAATGGAGGGGCGTTGCTATTATATAAAATATTGGGTCGGATATCAACTGAAAGCGGATGGAATTTTGGTATAGTATTCAATACCACGTTGGGGTGAAAATTTCAATCCAAAATTTCGTATTTTTGTTTTTATGTGTAATGTTATGCATGCTTGCAGTCGCTGCATAGCATTTTATAAATTTTACTTTTAGTACCAATTTTACAGTATAAAGAAAACATTTTGGCTATTTATTTGGAGTTATAACTGTCTAAATATTTTCAGATGTCTTCTGAGCAAGTGACGAGAAAGGAAGAGACTATACACATCCGTGTAGAGTATTGATAAATTTAAGTTTCCTTGCTATCTATATACAAAAGAGGAACAATGCTTGCCTCATTGCCGAAAAGGTCATCGGAAATTCCATGATAACCACAACCAGGATCTTAAAATCCTAAACTGGCACCAGCTACCACCTTTCGCCTCGGCACCTCCACCAATCTCGCTTGCCAGCATCCGATTCTTCTCACAGAACTCCCCGTGTATCACCGACGAAAAGAAAAAACCCCACATAAAACACACACAGAATTGTTACATCAGACCGTTGAGAGACAATCAATCATTAGTTGTCTCATCAACTGACTAGCTACCACACACAATCAGTGACACTTGCTAGTTGCTGTTCCTGAGAACTGCTCGGACATATTTGCTGGCGAAACCACACAAGTCTTTCCTACATCATCGCAGACAAAAGAAGGAGTCCGCTTTTGTCAGACGTCGCTCATGCTATAGTTGTCGACGACAAAAGAGTTGGCACCAAAAAACATTTCAGTAGTCTTGTTAATATCAATTATGCATTTAAATAATGTAAATTGAATGAAAGCAAGGTGCATAAACGGCCGAGTCACGATGAGTGGTTGGCTTGTTGAGATTTTACATGCAAGAGCGGCACATGGGTTTGCCCGTTGCATTAACTTTCTCGGGATTTGCTTTACATTTTCTTGAGCGCATTTAAGGATTTTCACGATCTGTCGTTTTTAAAATCAGCTATTTAATTATGACAGAGGTTTACTTTCATATCACTTGTTTAGAAGCGAGTTAAAACCGTAAATACTATTTCTTTATCGTTATTTTATGATGTAAATCTTTCCGTCAGACAAAATTGAAACAGTGCACTTAACTGAAATCTAAACAGTTAGGTACAACAAAAATAGACATCCCGCACTTCTAAAAAGTTCACAAACTCACTAATTGAGACGCACTATTTTTTTCAGCACCAAAAGTCAGGAGCAAAATCACGAAACTGTCTAAATCCGAACAAGAATCTGATGATAGATGCTCATCATTTCTAAGCACCATCCTTTGCGTCGTTTTCGTCCGCACACGTTCTATCCCTAGCTACTCGGTGGCAAGCGTATGGTTCTATAATGTGTTAATAACTAGTCATCACATAATGATGATTTTGGTCGGTCTCATAAGGTGTGTGGCCTCCGCAGATCAACCTGCAGGGCTAATGCGAGATTAAATCGAGTGGGACTTAAATTCGTGTTCAAAGTCGCCGGACATTCCCACGAACTCGGTCCTCCTCGGCTTTTCGGTTTTGACTACGCGATGAGACGCCTAAATCGTCGCTTGTTTCGCTAGTCTACGTTTGGAAACGTGCTGTACGGTGTATTTTCGAAGCGGTTCTCGAATTTTGAAGAGCAAAGAATTTTTTCGGCTTTTGTGCATAAAAAATTATCATGTGGTTTCTGATTACCTATTTGATACTCCTTTGCTTGATTCGTCGTTCTAGACATCTTACAATAAAGTAAGCATCGTACCGACAATTCAGATAAGCGGATCCGTTTTGTGGTTTGCTGTGGCATATAAGAAAATTTTTGATGAAAGGGTTAGGGTGTGTAAGTTTTTTCCGATACGATTTTGAATGATTAGAAAATAATTTCTTGTGATTGGTTTATGTCTTATAAGAAGCGTGTAGCGTTTTCTTCGCTAACTCTGTGACCTACCCCTAAATGGCAACCGATGCGTTTGCAGAGAAGCTGCATTGAATGCTAAGTTACTGGAAAGTGTTTCTGGAACTTGACGCGAGCAAGATTAGGTGTGTTTTTTATGTTAAAGTTTTTGAATCAAATGTTTTCATGTTCATCTAAAAATATACCTCAAGAAACCATAAAAAAATGTTCTTAATCAACTCATCACATAGGACCGGGAAACACATTTCTTATAAGATAGAGGAATATGATTAAATTTTTATCCTACCGAAATATATACTATAAATATTTTTCATCCTGAATTTATTAAACCATTTTTTTACGTTTTTTCTTATTATACCTATTTGCAAACCCCCCACACGCAGCGTCCCAACTTAGGACCAAGTAACAAGCCCACGTCCACCGTAAGAAAGGAGCATCTGAGATTTTCATCACCGACAGTTAAACCCGCCATCGTAACGGACAGAGCTAATCCCATCTCCACCCATTCCTTACGACGATCAACATTGTATCTTCAACTTCTTTAGTCAAGTCCTTTTACATCGACGACAGCTTCCGGTGTGCTAGCTGCACTTCCTGTACACAAGACGTCTGCGCCCGGCAAGCACAACTTTTCCACCAAGAAAATGTTAATCTTCTTTATTGTCTGCCCCTTCGTGAATTCGCCTCTCGCGATGTTCATATCACTCGTTTTACTTTTGTAGATCGCAAACAAACAAATAATCATAAAAAAGAAGCATTCGACTAGATTCTTCAACGTCAATGACATGGAGAGACGCTGTTTTTTCACGTTGATTGTGAAAAGTTAACTGAATTCCTGTTTCCTGAATGTATAGGCAATATAAATCAGGGGACAACAATAGGAGGTCGGAGTGGCTCTCGAGCTCCAGACGAGGATGGGTTTCTAGACTAATCGTACCTTCGCTGCAAAACGCTGCCCTTCATTTCGTCGTTCGTTTCACTTCGTCCTGATTCCTGAATTAAATGATAAAAGTACACAATCTCACGCGACAATATTTTTTGGATAAAAATTGCATGCGAATCAATTATGCGTCAAAAGATGGCTTTCATAATCGTTCTTAATCAGTTCAACTCCACAAAGTTGCGCTAAAATTTCGTAAGGGAAGGTAATTTTCAGACAGTTCATTACAGAGAAAAAAAATCATAATTTTAATCCATGTGAGTGACCGTCTTAAAATTTTCATTTGAGACCGCCCAATCCAACTAATTAGAAGTAAATGAGGGCAAACATGTAAACCAGAACATCATCTATTGTGTTCCCCTAACCATACAAGCCAGCCAACTATTTAGGGGTGGTTTCCACCATCAATTCACCCTCTTTTTCGTACCATTGACAATATTTCCGGATATACACCATTATTATAACTTATCTCCATTTCTATGCGTATTTTTCACGGCTGATCAAGCCCGTACGCATCTGGCTTACACCCATCATGTGCGTAGAGGTGCGTAGGTGTCGTATTCTGCAGAGCAGGTAGATGGCTTGTAATTCCTTTCGGAGAGGTTAATTGGGTGGAAAATTGGTGCACGAATCTTCAGGTGTGGTTCTTCCCACGACGGCGACATCGGTTTCATGAATGAAGTGAACGCGAACCCATGCCTTCTTTCGCTTTCCATCTTTCACCCGCTTTCCTTGCAAAATGCGAGCGAACGTAACTTTACAACTCTGACTGATTCGATGCGCAATTCTTTTGTCGTCGACTTGTCACAACTTTCAGTGACGATTTTTTTGCACGAAGATTTATTGTTTGTTGAATTATGCAATGGTAACATTGTTGCTTTAGCTGTGAGAATGCACAAAAGCGTCAAAATACTTTGTTTTGGTATACCACGTTATATGGATAGAAAATGCATAAACAAGTCGTACGAACGCCTGAGTCTTTCCCGGGGAGTTTTATGATCGAGTACCACGAGATTCTCAAAGAGATCTTTCAGTCCTCTAAACTTTTTTTGGAGAGAAAAAAATTAGGGGGCATCCGGATTTGAACCGGGGACCTCTCGATCTGCAGTCGAATGCTCTACCACTGAGCTATACCCCCGATAAGAAGAATGTGATAAGTTACTAATTATGATCGCACATATACTTGCCATGTGATAAAGGGAACAGAGCTTAGATAGGCAGGAAAATGAAAGGAACAAAAACCCATTTTCTAAATTATTTTGCTGCACACTGCGTTACAGAGCTTCAAGTATATCTAAAATTAAACAATATCATGCAATGTCATGTAACACAGTAAATAGAATCATAGAATAATGAAGGTTTCTTTTTCTATGATAGATATAGCTGTGTACAGAACTAAAATCTTCAAATCATGTTATAGCACGATGAAACAAGCAGTCCTAGGATCGATTCTCTCGAAACGGAGTGCTGCAATCACTCCTGATCGTCCATCCAAACTTATCCAATAATATTATCTTACATTCTTGACTCTTGTTTGAAGTTGCACGATGAAGTTTCCCAAGACATCTACCCCCGACCTCCCCCCAACCCCCACTACTACCCTCTTATTACTTCGTATAGATTTCCCGTCGTGAGCGCTAGCCGTAAGGTTAACATGCCGGAGAGTTGCTATGGAGACAAAGCTCTCGACGCCGATTGGCTGAGAGGAAGCTTTTCCCGGAAAATTCACCCCCCCCCCCTGCTCCCCGCCGCCCCCGCTTCCAACCTCCCACATCGGTCGTTGTACGCACTCTGGCGAAGGCAGGGATGGAAGTGGAGATACAATGCTTGAGGAACTCAATTGAAACGAGAGGTGGGAAAAGAGCCGCGAAATTGGTTGTAGTTAGGGAAAATTAGTGTGGCTAATTTTCTCTCGCGAGCTTCAGTGAGAGCACTTGCAGCATGTTGATGCTAGAATTTTTTCTAGCTGTTTTCTATTTGTTTTCTATTTGTTAGCTGTATATATTTTTTTAAATGTATGTAACTGATATTATGAAAATTGTTAAAGATTATAAATAACAGCACGAATCTAAATGAATTACGGTAGAGCAAATGCTAAGTTGCAAAAGCCCTCGATTCAGATAGAAGGGCGTCAGATACCCACTGGGCGTTACCAGTTTGTAAAAAATATAATTAGCTCTTCTAATTAACCAATGAAGATGGGACAATCACTTGCCGAATGACTTTACTTAGTGGGTATCACGACGTCATGTTGATTGCACATGGAATAGGTGTTTTGCCTTACATCTAAACAATTAGTTCATTGTGTTATTTTAGCTCCTACGTTATGTCCCCAATTATTTTCATTCTTATTCACAATACCTTATCAGTTTTAAAAGATTGGTCTACATGAAGTGCCACGTCCCTGAACTTTTATTTTCGTCTATAAAAAAGCTGCTTTCCACTTTAGCGTCTGTTAGGCGGCAAGCGGAAATCTCGGGAAAGCCACGTGCATCGAAGGAAATCGGAAGTTCGTGTCTAGGCAGCGTTATCATTGCAGGTAGCACTAACGAAGATTTAGTTTTTCTTGTCTACATCAAGATATCTTACTTGGAATATTCTTTATTCGCAATCAAATTGAGAGTAAGTCCACGAGGGCTATCATTTTTCTACGATTAACCGTGTTCTTAATAAGGTTTTTCCACGATCTAATCTAAATTGGGAAAGCAATTACCTCTGGGTTAAGATAATGTGATAAGCGACTACCGTTTAGGATTATGCGTTATCGAAACAATGAAAGAAATTGCGATGAAGGCATGGTTAACTCTCTCGGAATTTTTATTTTCACTCTCTATTCCTGATCGTGGGCGATCACATGAGGTACTCATACATTTCAACTAACTCATTGTATACAAAAATCATGGCATGTCTTGTCCTGGCAGAAAACGTGGCATGTATACAAAAAATATCTTAAATTCTCTTGATATCCTTTTTAACTAACCTTTCGACGAAAATATTTCCAAAACATCGTCGGTATCTTTGAATTTTAAGAAATCTTGAAATAAAATATTATCTTCTGAATACAGAAATTTTAAGTACTACCTCAGTTTACATCCACCCTCATCACTTAATTACCCTTCAGGATCAAACAAATCACTTCATTAATCCAGAGTATTCCTATCGATGCTGATTCATAGGTCAAGTTGAAATTGATAACCCCCGAGTTCTCTTTAGTTCCTACCCCTCAAAGGGGCTGGATGGCTGGAAATTCACAGCTTAATAAATTAACAACAAGATTTACTCCAAAGTTCACACGATTTATCAGTGTTGTAAAGTGTTTAAAAATCATTTTCGTCTAGAAATTTATTTTGTCATTAATATATACGATTGCCTACTGCACATATAGCCACGCCAAATATCAACCCTTAAAAATAAACATTGAAATAAACAAAGTTTCAATTTCTAGTCAAACATTATATAAATACTAGGAAAACTGATGTAAGCGATTATTAGAACCTACACTCGTTGCAGGATGAGCGAGCCGTAATCTCCCTGAGGAAATCCAAACGGAAAACATTTGACAATCATATTATAATAAACCGAGGATAAATTGGTATTGAAAATTTGAAACCGTTTAGAGGTAATCAGTAATTTTATTTTTCTGATTAGCAAAATACTTCATGTACGAATCTGAAACTTAGGCAATTCGTTTATCTTGTTATCATATATATTCAATCCAAATTTGGTGCGGATCGGGTTAATTAGTTACGAAGCGAGTACCGAAAAACTGAAAAATTAACGGGTTTTTGCTCATAAAAACAAAATGGCTGACCATATTTTGCTCAAAAACCATACAGCACCTCGCTGAGTCACCACGAACGTGTTTGCCAAATTTCGTAACGATCTGTGACCTTTAAGTAGGCCTGCTCGTTTTTGTTACAAAAAAAACAAAAAAAACTTAACGCTTTTTTTCCCCCTATGTTGTGAAATTGAATGATTTCGCTCGCTTCGCTCGCTCATCCAATTAAATTGTCATTAAAGCCATTTAGGTTTTAACAATTAAAATAAGGATCATGCAACGAAATCATGATCAACACAAATGTAATTTCCTTATTTAAAGTATACGTCCAAAGTCCATCATCAAAGTTTGAGAATAAACAATTAATAATAAAAACAATGATTTCTAAATTTAATGCCGGTCTTTTGACCCTTGTCAGCATTTTCATCTACGACTAAATCTCACCCACTGCCGTCTCAATGGCCTTATATCTCTCTTACTTTTATAGCTGATTTTATATCATCCTCTCACTAGATGCGAGGGTAATTTATTTCCATTGCAGAAGTAGCTAGTAGCGAGCATCCAGCAGCGAGCAGCGACTGCGAATATACTACCGCGTAGCGAGTAGCGACCCGTAACAGATGAAGCCATATCCTACGCGTACAAACGACGGAATAAAGCTAATAACCAATCCGATAAACGGGCGACGACGCCCTAAAATCACTGTATAAAAATACCAAATACAAATTCCTCGAAAAACGTATCGCTGGTTGTGTATTTTGGTGGAAAATGCTGCGTTTGGTTTTTATTCTTTGTAGTATTTGATATAAATGTTTAAGATTTATTGCTTCGCAATGACAACTTTTTTATATTGGAATTCACGCTATACAATTATTTTGGAAATTTAAATTTTATGAGATTGTCTTGTAAATTTAAACGTTATTCATTCGAAAAAAATTTGGATCTGTAATTTTTTGAAACCAGTAAATAAACTTATTTCAATCGCCCTCTGGTTTCTCCACCGTATTTCCCAAAATCGTCCGCCAACGGATGCATGCGTTCAGATTTTCCAAACTTAAGTTAGATTTAGCTAAGATTCTCAGGAAATAAATAATACACAGCTAAACCGACGCGTTACACATTAACTCTCGTTTGATATATCAATCGTTTGACCAGAGTTTAATTAAAGAAGCTTACAAAATACAAACACTGCTCCTAAAATCTGAGGCACGTGCCTAGCACAATTGTCACCCAAGTTTTAATATAATTTTAATGAAGCTGTTGGCTGAGCGACAATTTAATATATCTCTAATAGGATTAGTTATCCAGCAAGCAGCTCACGGTTCTAGCAGCAGCTAGAGTTAAGTTTGAGTTTTCATTTGCCGACTAATACCACGTGATGCCGCGACGACACGACTCGCAACCCCCTGCTCTTCCACCCCCCAGAGCCACACAATGATTTATCATCGTCAAGCGTTTAACTAGAGATTACTCTCTAATCGCGTGTTTTTCGGAGATATTGCAGTCGGCTCGCATCAAACTAGGATATTGCTAAATCTGTGTCACTGTCTTGTTTGCTTAGCTAAAGCTTTGATTGGGGCTGAGGGTATTTTGTAGGGGGTTGTATTGCATTTTCAGAGAGACACTTTTTTCAATCTGAGATTAAGAAATTAACAAAATGTTATATTGAATTACTTGTCATTAATTGCTTCAATTGCCTTGAATTATTAAGTGAATGATTTAATATTTAGGTATAACTGCAAAGGAGAATGAATATTATGTATGTTTCTGATGCACAGGCAGTTGATGAAGCGAATATTGGGTATAGGGAAACATGGTGCTTAGAACTAAAAATAACCAAATAATTAGAGCACTACATTTTTCCGTATCGATTTCGGAAAATTTATACACTAAGACAACTTGCATTAATTTAACTAACTGACCGTCAGAGAGAAATTACCCTGGAATCTCGTGGAAAATAAAATCATTGACCATCACCTGCATCAATGCCTCGTGATACCATACACCAGTGATCTTGTTCCTCAAGATGTTACACTTCCAGTTATCGCATCAAAGATATTCGGAGAAGAGAATGAATTCAATTTCCTTACAAATGCACAAAACATCTTATAGAAGAATCTCAAAGAAGATTTCCACAGACATCGCGAAAAGTATCGATAAGATATTCCTCACAAACATCGTACAAGCAAAACTACATTCGTGGAGGTGGGTACCTGCCGCATATTCATCAAAAAAGTATCAATGACTCTTCGCCCTTTTAATCGTGTATGACACAGATTTCTCCGCAAAGAATCAAGAATGTCTACAAAGTTTTGTGGCAAAGCATTTCGAGGGCGGTTTACGGCATATCCGGTAGCGACCAAGAAACTCAGTATAGATGCGGTTCCCCTTTTTGGTCTGCCATGACTTTCATTCTTGCCACTCGCAAGTGTATTCTAGTTCTTACGATTTCGGTCGAAGATCGTGAATCGCGTCTATGGCAATCAATAGGATCCTTTATAGCTACACCCAAGAGTAACACATGTACCATAGAGGTCGGGCATGAATGAGCTGACATAACTTTTGACTTGGCCGCTACAGCAGTCGATCATTCATGCTAACATCCCAGTTTATTGTTGCACGCTGCTCTGTGGATTGTTACGACAGTAGCGTATGGACGGAAATACGCCAGTGCATGGGTCTGACAATGCGGACAATAGTCGGCGGTGAATGGCCAAAGATTTTCCCTGCAAAGGAAAAGTGTTGCATCCTAAATCAACTTCCGTTTCGGTTAGATCATACATTTATATTATAAAAATTGACCATGTGCGAACATTAAAATGTTGCTTTTGAAGTTGTGTTGAACTTGCACGTGTGTGGTTGGTCAAAGATTTTCCGACAAAATTATTGCGTTCTAAATCAACTTCCGTACCGGTTAGTTCTCATAGCGTGAGCATAAAATGTCTCTTGAAAAGTTGTGTGTTCGATTGCATCTTTATACGCGGTTGGTCGCAGATTTTCCGAGTAGAGAAAAATATCTTTTCATAAACAAACTCATATCATAAAGATCATAAAATTGTCCATACACCTAACACATTTTAGTGCGAACATTGCACTCACAGAGAAAATCAACTATGAAAGCCCGACTATCAAAATTTGGGAACGTATAATAATGGCAAGTGGTCATCAGCAGATATTATCGTTAATTTCATGCATGTTTCTGAGGCAGGTGCAATTAAATCTGTAAATCCGTCTCATATATACAGTGAAGAAATTGGCAACCAATCCAGTCTTCATAGAGTGTGTTTTTTGCACGGCTGCTCCAAGCAAGATCGCGCTCGGCTATAAGTGATATAAATGGTGGGAGATTTATAGAAGACTCGATCAGCCGATCGTCCCCCACGGACCAGCTTCCGGTGGATCGGCGGAACACGAGTTTCAACTCCTGCCGAGGAATCAATCTCTATTTGGTCTCCTTCCGGTTATAGCTTCATCGCTAAGTGCACTTTGTCATAACGAGCTGCTATAGCTCTCATTTAAGGAGCGAAATATTATAGAATGACATTAATTTTGTTGATTGTTCCTTGTATGTCATAACATACAATACACGGAACGCATAATGTGCATGGATGAAAGGGAAGAAAGAGCAAAGAACTACATGTTCTTGAAGATGTTTAAAAATTGAATCAGTTTTCTATGCTAGTGTTGATTTGAACCTAAATGCAGACACTCGCTTGCATACGATAGATATATTTATTATTATAAACGAAATATTCATTCCAAAATTTGTGTGCGTACCAGAAAAATTGTTAAAAATTTTGTTATGGATATTTCATGTTAATAATAAATTTCCCAAGCTATTTTCAATTTCGTATTTTTTATTTCTTTATCTTTTAATACCTACTCTTTATTCAGAATTCCCTTTAGTTTCAGTAAGAAAAATCGGAGAAAATCAGTAAAGCTTCATCAAAGCTCACACATCAAAAATATCTCCCATCTCTCTCCCATCAAAATCCCGTCCCGTCACAACTCAATCAATCAACGCTAGATGATCAGGGCGCTATCCCCCGAATAAATGCCCCTGGTTCGAGCCTCGGTGCCGGCTAGCCGAAACATCGACGTCTCCTGCCTCCTCGTTTGATGTGTGTTTGCCAGCCGTTGCTAATCCATCACCTGGTCCAGTGAACTGCTAAATATCGTTTGTATTGGCCATGGCCGTGTAATGGAGGCAGTCTCGGCATTCTTTTCAAATCTTCGCACACAGCCTTAGGAGACGCTTGCTGACAAATTGCTCGGCTATATTTGTTAAACCAGGTGGAACGAAAAGGAGGCAAGCTTCGCCGATGCGCTAAAGAGATTTGAAAATCTACCCCTCTAATGCCGAGGTGACTGTCTTGCCCTTGGGACATGCGGACTTCTTGGGTCTCTATAGGTAAATCTTTCGTTTTCTTTAATCGATCGATAAGTTAAAAATATAGTCTGAAACATATACGCTGCTCTTATTCATTTCACAGTTGAAAATTTTAGATATTCAATTATTTTTTTCATTAAAAATTTCCTCAATTTGATTCAATGTTCAACTTCAACTTCAACTTCAATTTGCTGATTAGGTACCTCGTTCTCGATATTTAGTAAAAAGTAAATTTAGGAAGGAAGGAAAATCAGTATTATAGTTTATAGTTAGATTATAGTTTATACCCTCACCAACATAAATGTAAAGATAAAATTATGAAAAATGCCACCCACTTGCAATGATAGCAGCCGCGTATTGTATTTGAATGTGCGTGCAAGACGCACAAGCGAGTGCACGTGTAAGAAAAGGAAGCAACATCCGAGGTGATTACTTTGCGAAGGCGATGGACCGACGCAAAGCCGGGCATCACGCTCAATTTCACTCAATGACAAGCGTTTGCTGGGCCCCTACAATGAGCTACTGTCAGGGATGAATGAAAATGTGGTCTACCACCTTTGTACAATGCATTGGCCCACGTAGAAACCATGGGCCCCGTCTTAGCCCAGCCGGAGGATTGGGACCGAAAGACGACGAGGCTAGACACCCTGGCACCAGCGATTTGGGGGGTACACGGAAGAATGAGCCATGACTTTTGAAATTCATCGAGGGTTTGGTGGTCTGGGTGTCGGGGTCTTGTGTGGAAAATTTATTTGAACATGTTTTATGAGTTTTGGAATCGGATTTTGTGTGTTTTTGTAAAATCTATTGGTTGCATTTGCTTAGAAATCTGCAACATCTAATAATATATATATATATATAGGATTGGAAGAATTGTTTGGAAGATTGTCCAAAAAAATACATCTTACTTTTTTTCATCTGGTTAAATTATTTGAATCGAGAGGTAAGGCCAAAAACTTTTTTTTCAATTCTATCTCCACCTAAAACTTTTCACATTTAAGAGGTAATTTAGACTGAAATTAGTAGGCGTTACAATTTGTAATCCACACTGATTAGATTCTCTAAAGCCAAAAAAATCAGACGTCGCATCGACATTAAATTCATGAATCACTAAAAACCTGCAATAATTCCACTAAAAAAACTAAGTCATAAAACATCTGCTCAGTCCTAGACCGACTGTATAACAAAATCAGCTGATAGCTCAGGTGTAAGTTAGCTGCGAGCAGATAGCAGCAAGCATCTGCTTGCATCGCATGAATCCAATGATTAGCCGCTCGCCGTGTACTTCTGTCAGAACACCCCTTTGGGAGATAAACGAATGTGTGGTGATGAGCCCCTCGGGCATGGGGTCGCCCACTAGGGGGGACAGGGGCTCTTACAGCTGCATGCGATTTAAAAGTCATTATCGATATTTATTTATACGAGCCCTTTAAATTGTATTTGAGCTTTGAACGATTGGATTATTTTGTTATCCAAACTGCGTACTATAATATGTAAAGGCAGAAAACTAATATTGAATGTTTGATAAGATTCGGATTTAAAAAAAAAAATGCTTGTTTCGGTGTTTTTTATTGATATCCGGGGCTTTACTTGGTTTTACTGATATATTTTTGAATTTTAATTATTCTAGTCTTACTCTTAACATTTCCTTTTTCTTCGAGATGGTAATTGCTTCATGTTCAGCAGAAGCAAACCGAACTTCTTTTACCTTGCCCAAATTTCGGAGAAACTTTGATGATATTTTCTTGGGTAAAATAAGAAAAATACAGCCATTTGGTTATTGTTCAGAATGTAGAACTTCATTTCCACTCAGAAACCAATCATGTGAATCCTTGGATTACATCTTCGGAAAACATATAAAATTTTACTCACAACAGGAACATAATCGTATGAATGCATGCGATTTCAAATGAGTGTCCCTCCCTAAACCACCGATCCCAATGTGCATTCAACTCTTCAAGTTCATAGAACAGAGATTTAATTTCAATTGGACATTTCCGAGCAGTTAATTTTCAAATGCATTTTCAAGTTTTCAAACATATGAACAATTCGGTATTACTTGCTGGTGGATTGCTTTGGATTGCTCGTTATATACGCTGGTTATGAAGAGCAGAGCTTGCAATTGCTCGGAACGCTTGCTGCAGGATTTCACGCTCGGTGGGTCGGAAACAAGGGTGGCGGCGGGAACCGAGTACGGGGGTGGCAAGTGATGTTAAGGGTGCACTAGGAGGGTGTCAATTGCACCAGCAATATAGTTACAACGTCGCTAATTCGAGGACAGCTTGTTCGCTTTTAAAAATTAACACCAACGAATTTCTAGGGTTTTTTTTAGTCGCGACAAAAAATTAAGGGGTTGCCTTAATAAAATGTCTACCCTCAGGGGTTTTTCGTGTTTCTTAATGTTTTCTGTCACACGTTAAAACATTTTATGCCTCTCTTCTGCAGGCGTGAAATCATTACAGAGTAACTGATAACGTGTGATTATGAGCTGGATTAAATCCGAAGAACCGATCAATTCCAGTTACTTTCCTACTAACATGAATCAAGATTAGATATATTTAATCCCTCGAACCAATTTTGTATCACTCAAACGATGAAATCCTTCTTTAAACTGTTTTTTTCACTTTACTATGTGAAACTCAGCAAGCGATTGCTCTGCGGGCAGTATTTTGCCCCTGGCTTGGAAGATTTTACTCAATGATTTAACTTTGCAGTTTTCAAAACTATTTCTTAACCCATTACTTTTAAGTTCTAAGCTCCTAAATTCCTAGGGTGACTTCATCTGCAGTTACTATGAAAACATTGTCAAATATTTACATCAAGTTATACACTCAATTGATAGAGATGTCATAGCTTAGTGGTGACTGCCAAAGCGGCATGCAGCAGCATCGGCAGCATGAGCGGCGTGAGGCTATGAAAATGTTGGCTGTGAATAAGGTTCTGGTTCCGGTCTTCTCTGGTCGGTCCCCAGGCCGGAGATATTGATGGTTTCCGGTAGCAATGTTCCGCTCAGTTTAGCAAGATGCTATATGATGATCGTATTCCTAGCACGCTGCTTTACCGAACACGCGCGTGATGATCGATGAGACAGACGAACGGACGAACGAACGAAATCCAGAGCGCTTACTCTTGCTAAATATTAATGCGCGTCTAGTTTTAATGTTTGCTGTTTTTAATCATGTTTTTGGGGGAAATTTGTGAGAAATATTTCATTTTGCGCGTCAAATAATAACTCA
The DNA here is from genome assembly GCA_921293315.2 of Nemurella pictetii. Classification (NCBI taxonomy): domain Eukaryota; kingdom Metazoa; phylum Arthropoda; class Insecta; order Plecoptera; family Nemouridae; genus Nemurella; species Nemurella pictetii. Next base: position 14,746,668 of record OV121120.1, on the reverse strand, counting down.
TTGGTTTGGGTTTTTTTCTCTGTTGTTTTACCCAAAGTTTTCATCACTAAGTTGTAATTTAACTGTAATTTTTAAAATGCAATTACCTTATCGTACATTTCGCCAACGAAAATGTGATTATGCCATCCGTCTATTTCGATCCTAATAATCTTGTTGATCTATTTTGCTATTAATTAGATAATATGTGCTTCAGGTAAAAGCTAGCCAATTACATGCACATATCTTATCAAATCAGCTTTTCGGGGATGTAAACATGACCAGCAATCAATACCAGCAAACTCGCAGCCCAAATCTCTTCTGAGTGCTGATAAATACGACCCTGCCGCTGTGAACCGTTGTACACATTCTCGATGCCGAACGTGGGCATATCGTTCTTCTCCGTGCTTCGTAGAAGGGGTGCAACGGCTATGAAAATATGACGAAGCAATGCTATGCTCGGACGGCCACGTGTCGGCGACGTGTGCAGCGCACAATGGAAATGTGCTCATCTAATTCATTTCTACATCGCAGAGAACAGAGAACAGCGTCGTATATCATTCATGATATCCGTAGAAAATTTTCAGAACGCATTGCAAATGAATTATATATGTGTACACGAAAATATATTTGGGTTCGAATCGTGATATAAAAAAAATATGATTGAAACGTTTTTGGTTCGTTACTTTTAATATAAAACTTCTTGCTTTTTTTGTTGTTTTTTTGAAATGTTAATAATTTTCCAGGAATGCTAATGCTTTTAACGTCAGACAACTTTGATTATTGATTGTCTGTATAGGAAAACAAAGAAAACACATTATCTTTTCGTATTTTAAACAGGGTTTTCATTAAAATTCGTAAGAAACTCAGCTTTGAGCCTATGTGCGTGAGTGTGTATAGGGTTGCAGATAGGCCAGGAGCAGCTAATCACAACCTTCCATACAACCAATCCGCAGCTCGGGTCACGCACTCTCCGTTACGCATGCTCAGCAGCACGCTCACCGTACACCGTTCACGTGAGACTTTCAAGAGAGAAACATCATAAAAATAGGCAAAACGCTTTCCCTCAAGTAGACATGGATAACCTACAAGCGAAACTGTTTCTTCTATATACCCTTCGAAATTAGAGTTTCTAAGTTTTGAGATTAGTCAAAACTTTGTAAAGGAACAATTTCAGCTGTCTCGCATAATATTTCACGTGAAACCCGTTCGTGTTTTGCTTGTTTTGTGTTCGTTTTCCATTAGGTGAAAGACTAAAAGGGCGAAAATATTTTATTTATTTAATTACGCAGCAGAAATAGTTGATTGCAGCGTTGTGGCCATGCACATGGCTGCTAAGCTGGTCTGCTGAGAGCTTCCATCAGCTCCATGCGAGTTGTAGACGGAAACTGAGTCAGGAGTTTGCCGGAAACAGCGAAAGTACATCGGCAACAATGAGAGGGTCCTATTTTGCCCCACCGCCACCCCCCTCGCTGCTTAAACAAGTCGATTCTTTGTTAATTTCCAACCCAGTGGGGCGCATCCCTGCCCCTTGTATAGCGCGCGGTATAACAGCAGTAAACCCCTTGCTATTATCAAAAAAGTTTTTCCGACTTCTCTTATACACAATATACAACGCTTCGTTTTTTCTGTGGCTTATACTGATTTTCTGCTGGTTCTGTTCAATTTTATCGTGAAATTATTAAACTTTTCTAACTACAGGGTTGAATTTTTTAATAATATTTTGATTGAATTACAGCATATAATTTTCTTTTAGAAGTCTCGGACACTTACAGTTTCTCTAACCATTTCGCTAGCAATTTGATAAAAGCAGACGGACTATATCTAAAAGTATCGTGGTATTGAACTCGCTTATGCGTGAGAGCTGCCCTAAATTAGCCTGGACACTTTTGACAATTCCCGACAAAAACGTGCGCCCCCCAAAACCTAGCCAATCTCACGACCTGGCAACAATAGAAGAGGCCACAACCTTTGATTTGCTTAGCGATCCCCTGCACTAATGGCCACCGATCACAATAGACGAAAAGCTCGATCACAATCACAATCACATCTACACCAACCGAATTGAAGCCCGAAAACACGCAATTCTTGCTATTAATTTGCGGTATCCGATTCCGATTGATCATTAATTGTACTCTAATGACCTTTTTCCACCGAGGGCGTGTGACAATCTGACAACCGCCGGCCAGGGCGACGCGTGCCCGTTAATTGTCAGGGAGGACTACGCTGGGTATATCAACTTCCGGTTGTCAAATGGCCATAGAGTCACGTGTTTTCATAGTAGAGTGTGAAACTTCGGTTTCCTGATTTTGTGCGATGCGTTGTGCAGATAGTGAGTGGTTTTGTTCTAAGGTGAAATGGGGGTGGCGTGCGGGTGGTTTTTGGTGAGGGGAGTGGAAGCGGGGGTGTGTATTGTAGCTAATGGGAGCATAGGTGATGGGTTCCGCCGTGGAGCGTGCCTTGATTGAATGATTAACAGGTAAATAGCACCCCTGTGTCGAGTTGGATTGCCTATATGCAGAGTCTCGAACGCTTCTAATGCAAAATGAGAAGTGCTAAATTCCTGCCTCTTCTCGCACTTTGATGATACCTCGCTGGTAATTTAATCGATTCAGCTACCGCTTATATGTAAGGTTTTTGCGTCCACGCTTTTTTGGAGCGATTTTCTTTACTTTTCCGCTTCATTTTGCTAGGTGGCTAAAGACCATTATTATTCGTCCAAGCATCACGTGTAGTACGATTCAAACACAAAAGACTCGTACTTTTTTACATTTCAATTCCTTGCCTCTTTTAACGACAACCGTAAACGCAACGCCGAAAAATTCAATCAGCGAATTCAATTCAAGAAAATCACAACATCATGATGCTAGGAAACGGCTTTATTTTTTTGTAATAAATCCACGCATTTAATTTTCGAAGAATCACGTCTCAATCTTCGTCCGCCTCGGTGAAAAGCAACCCTTAATCTGTCGACAATAAGCAATACGTTTAGCTCAGCATCCCATAAGATCCACACCCGGGATTAAAATCCAACAAAACAGGGATTATCACTTTTCTTATATTATATTGAAGACCAACACCTCCCGAAACTTTCGCTGCACATCTATGGGCCTTGCTCGCTTTCCCGTAATAAATAGGTTATTTACTAAATTTACCAACTGCATCCGAGACGTTTATATATAAAGTTTGGCTCAACACTGGTCAATTGTTAACCAGTGACGTAAAAATATATATTGTCCTCGCAGGGGGCTATTATTTGGACGCTAAGCGAAAGAAAATAGGCGCTGTGTGTTGTGTTGTGTGGAACTAAGGGAGTATAGAGGAGTCTGCCGCGTGGGGGATTGCCGGCCGGCGGGGCGTTCGCTTGCCGGGGGATGGACGGGGATGTCCCGGGGAGCGGGAACGACGCCGGACGCCTCTGGCCGACGAGGGCAGTGCAGTTGACAGCATGCAAACGGGAGGCTGGGAAGTTTTGCCGAGTTAATAGCATGTCCTTCGTGCCCTGGACTGTAGCAATTTATCTTGTGTTTAAAGAAGTGTGTCTCTGAAGGCGAGAAAGAATCTGATATTATTTTATTTTCTGAACAAAATCTAGTCTAAGCTGATTTACCACGGCGTTTTTTTACTGCGTCAATAAATAAAAATATTCCATGGCTTCATGGTATAGAGAGGTAGTGCTGATTAGAATTTTTGGTTTGATAAATGAAACACGTTAATTTTCGTTTACTAACGCGAATGGTTATATTTTAAATGATTGAACGTGATGTTCTTGTATCATAATATGTGTGTCCAGAATTTGCCATTTTGGGATATAATTAATTGTATTTTTGTCTTGGAATGAATGGGATCTTGATCCATAACCTCCATATTCTCTGGTACGACTGAACAGGATGCAAGGGCAAATGTCTCCGTGGTAAAAGCACTCGACTTGCCAGCGGCAGGTCCACGGTTCCCCAAATTCGTCCCCCCCCCCCCCTCTCAAACCCCAACAATCCCAGAAATTTCGCCATTCGATAGAAGCACAATTCTCCAAACATTTTCATCCCTAAAACGCTGACGCTCACACTATATCTCACACCGTTGATAAAAATCAAAGCGTTATTCCATAGAAAAATACAACATTTTCGCAAATCGCCACGTTCCTCGAATGAATCTAACAAAAGTTCTGGTCGATTTGCTTATCGAGCTGCGTGATCTGGAGCAAGTTAGCTAAATAAGTGTGTACATGAACAGTGCTATGATTTCGAGGGTGGAGATGTTATGATGATCATCATCATAAATCATAAGTTGGTAGAAAGGCCCGGGATTGCGGTGTGGTGGCTCTATATGGACACGTGACCCACGTGGGTGGGGGGATGAGGAGGGTGGGGTTGGAGTTGGGGTTGTGGGTGACAATATGGAGCATTGGACATTCGAGCCAAGCATATACTTGTCAACTGATAACCGGTACACTCGGGGGATATTTTGGTAGGGTGCTGTAGCAGAAGCATGGATAACAAGGGCCAGCAATATTTTGGCTGCATCAGCTCTACACATACTCTACACATATGTCCGTAAAAAACTTGAGATGTTGACCAAAATTTATATTTGTGGGAGTGTCTTTCTGCTTGAACGCTCAATGGGTCAGGTTAAAATCGAGGAAGGCGACAGTTGCGTCTTGATGAGGTTTTCGTTTTCCCTCTAAGTGTCGTGCAAGTGTTGAGATATTTAATAAATTAAAAATATGTAAACGTCGCAAGTTCCCAAACATTAATGCTTCAAATAAATGTAATAATTCGTAATAAAACCTCAGCGCTTATCTATGATCGTTTCATCCCCCCCCCCCGTAAATTAATCTAATTTTGATATGAATTATCTACTAGTCATTCATTTGGGATCAATCAAGCAATTGAGTATAAAGCCCTTAAAGCTAATGGATTTAAGGATATCAGAAAGGAAACAGATAAGAAAATTTTGGTAAGTCATACTTTCCGTATAGGTTAGAGATTTCCATATGATGGTGTGAAAGCAATACATTTTCCTTAGGTTAAGGTAAATGAAAATTAACATATTTTTCATCGAATGTTTCTTCTTCGGGGGCTTGATGATATCTAAAGATATCTTCTTGTTGACTATTCGTGAATCATAGGCATTTTTTCACCACCATTGCGGCCTTGTTTTTCGGCCCACTGAAAAATAATTCGAATTTCAAATTTTAACTATAAGCATATTGGCATTTTGAACCCTGGATGGACACACAAGAATGTCATAAGCGAGGAAATATTTTAAACGAATTTTTAAACCCAATTATGTGGAAAATTGTCAAATTCCGTTGCGTAGAAAATCAAACTTTTGTCAAGAAACCCTAAAATGTCTCAGGAAAAACTATACTAACTATAGCTGCTATAGATTCAAGCACCTATGCCCACTCGGCATGATTTTTAGTGAACTGTTAATAAACAAACTGTCCGTTAGCTAATAATGGCGTGGTTAAAGCCATAAAAAAACTCTCAGACATACTCTGAGACTGAGACACACTAAAAATACAATCCTGTAAAATTTAAGTTTGTTGCTGCAAATTATTTAATATTATTTTTATTTTGCTAAAAAATCTCTTCTGACACCATGTCCAACGAATCTAGCGTAAGGCCCAGTTTTTCAGTGGCCCGTTAACTTCATAACGATCCGTACAACCCTTGCCACTACCAATTAGATGTCTAGATATTGTCGGACCGTTAAAATATAGTAAACAATCTTTTGTAAAACTAGGCCTAAGTAGTATTTGATATATTTCTTACCCTTTAACATCGTCATGCGTCCCAAGCTTTCCCTCTATACTGTAGTGTCATTAGGCATAGTCTCTATAGCGCTCTGTTTCCAGACAGCTTGGTGGGAAATGCTCAATTTCCAGTATTCTATGACCATGTTCAATATCTTTTGGTCACTTCTTGGCGCACGCTTGCCGGCACGTTGAAGCAAGTCAGCGATGAGGAAACAGCCTGATAACTGGCAACTAATGTCGACCAGGGAGAAGCTGCGATTCACCCTGGAGTCCGCAATGTGTCCGATGAGGGGATGCCAGCCAGTAAAACGGGGGTAGCTTGCCGAACTGTGTCCTCTGCGATCATCCCTTACGTGGTAGACGGCTAAAGTTTCCGGACCATCTCACCCTTTTGCCCCGATTGCTATGTGGATCGAACGAAGCTTCGTATATCAGTTTTTTTTTATCAATGAAAATATATCGAGATAGTCTGCTTATAAGGATGATTTGGGCAATTGTCCAGAGGTTAAAATGTGACATTGTGTTATCGTGAATTTTTATTTTTGTGAGCGTGTATATGTAAGGTAAAAATCGAACATGGAAATCGAGTAAGTTATGGCCAAAAGAATTGTTTTCTTGGTGCTGATGTAGAATTTAGAATTGTTTACAAAAAATTCAGTCGAATAAATCATGGCATGATTCACAATTCCACTTTATTTATGGGCGCCGATCTCAATTGATTTGGATTGCCGTAGGGCAAATGCCATTGTCATCACAATAATTATTGTCCATTTCCGAGCCTTTTCCCCTTTCTAGAGCTTTTTACCCCAGTTTTTTGTCCATCTCAATATTGCTATAATGGCCTCCCTCTCATAGCCTTTGTCCTCCTATATTGATTGGTCAAGAGTCAATCTATCGTTAATAATTGCGCCGGCTTTTTGCGTTTTAATCAAAATGTAGCTTTCCCTCTGATGTTTTAGTTTTAGCTACATTTCCTTACATTGCGTTTGCTGCTTGACAAATGAATTTCTCATCCTTTTCGACGACTTTATCACCAGGAACAAACTAAACGTAGACTTTAAAAACTTAATTTATAAACAAGTGGCGACTAGCCAACGGTTAATATGATACTCGTTAATTACGACACTTAATTAGGCCCAATTTTAATTAAGATATTTCACTAACTAAAAATACGCATTTAATTTATGATTATAATTCTTTGGAAAAGTTTAAATTTATACACTTGGAGCTCCTCCTCTTTCCTCTCTTCCATTATCAAGCCACAGCTTTCTTAATGTTCTCAAATCAGAATTTATGTACCAAGGAAAAGAAGCCTACATACAAACAGGAATGAAACAGAATTTTATGAAACACATTAAAAAACTGCTATAACGTGGAAATAATTCCATGGCTAAATCAAGCAGAGAGGGAACAAATCCAGTGGCGGCTCGACCATATCAACTTGCAATGAAAATACGTTGACAATTGTCGACTCTGGGTCTTCTCATTGACCACGTAAGCTCTAAAATTAAATCTGTACTGTGTGATATTGAAATGGAAAAGTGACTTGCTGTTTTTTAGGGAATGTTTCAAGCTGGAAATATTTGAAATGATACAAATTTTGAATCGATGATTCATTTTCATAAAGTCAAACATAATTTATACTTAATCTATAATGAAATTCAGAAATGCCCTCGTGAATGTAGCTATATAAGCGGTCAAAAGAGTCACCCATAATAGCCGGGCTTACGATTACTTTAGTGGACAGACTTTTTTCATGGAAATAAATTTTCATGTTTCATAGCTATAAAGTAATACACGCTTCGATCGGCAACTCCTACTGCCGAGTCCTCACGCCGCCAGTGATAAATAAAAAGTGAGCTATCATCACGTTCTCCAAACCCGCTCGCTCATCATAGAGGCGTCGAAACGTTTCAATTTAACCGGGCGTCGGGACGCCCGACGTCGATCATGACGTAACTATTGACAGGCGACGCATCGATCCGATATCATATAGCTCGTGACTTGTGACTCGTGACTCGTGACTCGTGACTCGTGACTCGTGACTCCAGCACACATGACCGAGCGGAAGATGTTACCGGAAGGCTGTCACTCAACTAAACCCGCGACTGTTTCCGATTGCGTCGACTGCCCATGTGTTTTCGCACCCCTGTTTCTCTGTGCTATACGTTGGTAGGTGCACGATGAAAACACCCAATATTTCTACCCCTGCTTTATGTATTGTTATTGACATTTGCTTGCAAATGTAGCGAATATTTATTTCTCTGTTTATTAAATATTTCTCTGCAGTGGTATGAAACGACTTGTGCTATTATATACTTACCGCGAATACTTGCTGATTAGTACATGTACCACGTGTCACAGACAACCTAATTTAAAAAATAAAAGGTATTGATATACACGAACTTGCAGCCGAAATTAAATCTCATGATGCCTCACTTTAATGATCCCGAATGTGTACGGCGTACTTTAAAAAATGTCGTTAATTCTTGTCACGCTTAGCTGAAATTGAAGAGAATTTTCTCCAAAGCAATTCGCCGTTTATCATTTCTTGACCGGGAAATGAATACCTTTGGAATAGGTCTGCTCAAAAGCTGTATCTACAGGCTCCAAGTTGATGTAATTAATTCCACTCCCTTCAAATTTTTGTCACAGTGCAATTTATGTGCATGTAAACGATCGGACAATAACGTGTATAATTAGGTTTTAATTGGTAGTCATTGCGACCTTGGTGATGTGATATACATTCGATGGACTCGTGACAAATCTGATGCATAATGATAATATTTCGCTTTGTGCGTGCGTAAATTGATTTATAATTTTATATGTTATCAATATCTATCGATTCTTTGTGTAAGTTAAATCTCATTCAAAAATGATTATTGCAATATAGGTATACATTACTTTTCAAGTGCAGATTGATTAAGATTGGCAAAAAGTAACATTTTATAAAACCTGCACTTATAAAAATGAGGATAGCAAAGGATTTGTAATTTGTCTGCTAACTAACAAGCTGGTGCTCTGGCGGTAAAATTTGTCGCCGTTGGATACCGATCTTGTTGATAACAGAGCACGCTCCAATTGATAACGCGAACATGTCGAAGAAACTGATAACTCAGTTTATCGGCGCTATAACAAGGTTACAAAAATCTAATCGATAGTTTACGCCATCGTCGATGACTAAACGGATTTTTCATGTCTAAACGGCATCGGTTATCCAGTTTGGTATAATTATTGCTAGATTTGATTCGTGATTAGATTCAATTTCACGTGCTTCGTCTGTCGCCAGAGTGAATCTTTCGGCTGGGAATTGGTGAATTATTTTTGGGTTATGAATTTGATGCGAGTCACGTTACAGATAAAAGACACGTTGATTATTTGTTATTAATCTTTTTTATATTTCAATTAGTATTCACAATAATTTACTGGTTCTCCTATTATTCACACTTTAACACAATAAATTAAAACAGGCAAAATTTAAATACTTATTTATAGTTATAATAGTTTTTATACAATACAAATATCGGTATGAAATGGTTGATGGTTGAATGAAAGTTGAGCATTCCGTTGGTGTTTGATTGAAGGAAATTACACGACACGCGAATGTCTTCATTTCAAACCATTTTCCGATAAAAATTAGAAAGGTAACAGTTTTTCGAAGAGGAAAGAAATCTTATGTACAATTTTGGAACTCATACTCTATCACAAGGGAGCTTTGTATATATTGACACGATCTGCTATAAAAGTTCTTATATTATATAGGAATGTATTGATCAAGAAACATCTTTTAGATTTCACCTAGATCTAATTAATACATGTCAACAAAAAAAAATGCAGTAAATTTATACGCGATTCAGGACAGTCTGCTCAAAGTCAATTTTATTTTTGAGATCAAGAAATTATCTGCAAACTATTTTTCCGTATAACATTCCACATTTCAGCAATTTTCATTTCCCCCAACCGTCTGTATATTCACACCCCCACTACAACCGAAACTGACCCAAATATGTCGAGACTAGTCATTACATCCTCGAATGCTAAACAAAATCAGCATCATTTCGAACAACGCTCATCGTCCACCATACACCGCTCATTGAACAAACTTAAACTCCACAGCGAATTACCACCAAACGCGCGGTGGCTGCGGGTGTATCAGCGGATGCGAATACGACGGCATGACAAGATGGTGTCCACCCAACTGCCCCTGACTTTCCTTGCCATTTCCCGCGCCTATACAAGATTTTCCGTCTCGCACTAAGACAGGAACCGCCACCCTCCTCGGACTTGGCATCGTATTCACAGAACTGTGCGTTTCATGGATACCCTTCTCCTGCTGCGCCCTCTTCGTCTTGTACCTGTGATTCTGGAACCAGATTTTCACTTGCGTCGGACTGAGCCGAATAATACTGGCGAGATGTTCGCGTTCTGGAGCGGATAGGTAACGTTGTTGTCGGAATCTTCGTTCTAACTCGTAGGTTTGCGCTTTTGAGAAGAGGACGCGTCGTTTGCGCTTCTTCTGTCCGGGCTGCGAGCTGGCTTCTTCGGTCTCGTGTTCGGAGTCCATGTCCTCGTTGACGGAGTCGTCGTCGGGGTGCTTTTGGAGGGTAGAGTCGGCGTCATGGGGGTGGTAGGAGGTTGGCGAGAGGCTGATGTCGGTGTCGCGTGGTGCTCCGGGCAGAGATGAGTTTGGTGAGGTGCTGTCTGGTGATACTTGTTGTGTCTGGACCATCAAGCCTGGAAAAGCACAAGGGAAATTGGTGGTCAGTCGCTAGATTTTGGTATTATACTTTCTTCACGTTAGTTTTTATAAAAAATATTAACAGGGTAAATTATGTTGGGGTAACGAATGCAAGCTCCCAAACTCAAACTTCTGAAAAAAAAAACTCAAAGCTTGGGTTTCGGAGCTTATATAGCATTCAATAACCCAAGTTAAATAGTTTTTCTGAAATCTAGAGTTTAGGTTTTTTTTTGCCCGTTGGATATTTGTGTATGGAATGCAATTTGCAATCAAATTAAATTTAGGTAGCTTCCACCAGAAAAACCTCTTTCTCAAATTAAATTTCGGATGTGTTTATTTGTCGTTAGCAAGAATGTTCGCCAAATGCAAAAACCAGGAATATTTACACATTCGAAAGGAAATATTGTTTCATCAAATGAAAACTTTATAAATTTCTTCGTAGTCGGTCACATATAGGTAATGCTTGGAAATCCAGCGCCATGTTATATCTCTCGACCGTTTCAAAGTATCGAACATGAGTTGTCGCTTCAATCTCATCACATGGATGAACTGTCACCATCCATCCGCTACTACGATTGGTAGTTAGGATTCGTTCCTCAAAATCCCTGATGAATGGACTGCTGCACACATCTGCCCAATTTGTCATCAGAACCTCGACAATTCTTATGTTAAACTTTTGCAAGCTGCATCCATTCCATATCAACCGGTTTAGCATGCCCCTAAAGAAATGTCAAATCCCACCAATGAGGTGACACTATTTTGACCTCCAGGGCGGGGTCTGAGAGCCCCATTGTCGTGATATTAGTTCATACCGATAACCGACTAAATTGTTGTAATGTGTTTTTGTAAAATGTCGGGGTGTGTTTGGTTCGGGCGTGATTTCAATAGATCAGGGTTTGGGGGATGCCAGGCGTGAGTTTTAGTTTGCTTGTTGGCAGATCGGTTTGATTCAATACCAGAGGATCGACTATTTGAATTGGATTCGATCTGTGTTGGGGCGAGAATACGGAGCCCTTTTTGAGCAAGGGCCATTTGAATTCGACGTGCGCCGTACGGTCTTTTGAAGGAAGCGCGATGTGATTCAAGTTGCGTAAGAATGAGAATTTAATGTAAACACCCCAAAAATGCTGTTATGTCTCGAATAATGACAATTTTCCGTGGTCGCTACTGACAATAAATTCGTAAGAAACGACCACAAAATATCTCATACATGAGACAAAATGTACCGCCAATGTATTTGGTCGAATTGGCCATTTACAACATTACAACGTTCATCTTAGGTATAGCGAATTCACAGCAAAGCAAAGGCGCCCGTCAACTAAATAATGACTCGTTCGAAGCATAATCAATTATCATATTCTGATAGTCTCACATTTGATTTTCTTCCCAGCGCCTAGCGGCCGATCAAAAACACGCCCCGCGACACCCTTTCAATAACCCTGATCTGCATAAAAACCCCCACATCGCAACCCACAATGCCAATTTATTTCAATTTGGTAAACGTTAATAATAACATCCATCGCAGAACGAACGGCAAGAGCGCGCGGATCGCAAGTCAAAGCTTCCTTACCGCCTACAAAACCCGCGCTACATTCTATTGTGGTACACCGCCATCAATAACAATTAAATTAGTTTGCATATGAGATATGTTCGAGCGAACATTCGGGGATCGGTACGGGGGTTGATTTCACGCACTAATTTCATCCCCTATCAACAATGTTGGACCTCACCCCTGTGCTCCGGCTAAACGAGTGTGTGATGGAGTTAGTTAGGGGTAGCTGGGGAAAGCTGGATTGTTTGAGAAGCAATAATGGATGCGTTTCCTGGCATCGTTCGATCTTGTATCCGGGCTTTCTCGACTACAATATCTGATCGTGGCTTTTAACACGTTGCCTGCACCCTCTTGTTGGTTTGATGGCGTTTCGTGGCGGGGAACGCGTCGCTTCGAGCCACTTTCGATGTTGGTTCTTTTTATGACGTGTTCGTATTTCGTGGACTGATGATTTCAGGTTGTTTGGTTTTGCAACCGTAAGGGTGTTTTTTTTTTTTTGGTTAGCGGTGGTGAATTGAGGTGTTAATTTTAGATTTTGGTGAGCAAAGAAGCACATAGAATGCAAGTATATAATTTTGAGAAGAGTAGTCGACTTTACATATGAATTGTCTAATTTAAATGTTAAAATATTTGTATTTGTTATTTTTTGTCAGGACTTTTTAATACGGCACGTGTATTATTAGGTACTTAAACATGGTGCTAGACAACTATTGTTTATCAAGAAATTCATTCACAATCGGTGTTGTATGAGAAGACAACTTCGTCTCGGAATCTAAGTCGTTGAAGGTTACGGTCGTGGAAAGCACGTGTCTGTGACAGCAATATGCCATCTCCACAAGCGATCAGCGAATTCTGATGGAAAACTCCGAGTTTTTCAACAAACGCTTTTGCAAACTTTCTTTGCTTGGACCACTCATTAAATAACCACACAAAAAAGGCAGCAAAAACGATTAAGATCACTAATAGTTGTTTTGACTCATTTCTTACTCCATTATCAAGAAAAAAAATACTGACACCTTGATAAATTACAGAAAATTGACCACCCAAAGAAAAAACACACACTCACACACATAGAAAAACTAAACCCAAAGATTGTCAGCCCCTACATTACCATTGAGCATTACATAACATAAAGCAGCCTTCAGCAGTATATACTCACTTATAGTAACGTACATGTCCCTCTCAGCATATTGATGCGATTTTCACAATATGTCAACCCTCCTTGCACCCCCCTCCCCCCCTTCATTCACCACCGTTATACCCCGTTGCAAAGAGCTAGTACATTGAATAATGCCCGCTTTACATGTCGCCCGAATGCATGTGTAGTGGCGGCCATTCGCTCATGTGCCCGTTATGAATAAAGATTAGCGACAAAGATTAAAGCTGAAATGTTAATACTTGGTATATGTATTGATTATAATAATAATATACAAGGGTTTTAAGCTAAGTGGTTTCTGATAGTGGCTCGAATGGCCTTACAACTCGTTCCATGGGCTTCATTGGCATTAGAGTTTGCTTTCGAGGTTGGAGTCTGATTAATGTGATTGTCACGGGTTCATATTTGTTGAATTAACTCTTATAATTTGTAAATTTGAATGATTTATTGTGGCAATCAATAAAAAAGCATGCATGCTTTACCAGGAGGTGTGTGATATTGTGTACTCTAAAGGCTGTAGTACATTCTGAAATTTTCTATTTCTATTTCCAGCTACGGAGCGTTTAAACTGGACATTTAATTTCCAAAAATAAATTATAGGCACATGAAATATGCCAATTTATTTATGGAATGACATTAATCCGTCCAACAAAAAAAACGCGTGACCAAATAGGACCGATTTCCAAAATAAGCGTGTTTTAATTAAGTTGATAACCAAAGCTAGACGCCGGCACACGCTCTGTCAATTAACCCATCGTCACCACGGGATATCCCCGGGGCAATATCGCTGCTCGCAACCCCATTCGCATCCCCATCGGCGGCAACCCCATGAAAACAGCTGCTGCAATCTTCAATCTATTCACTGGTCAATTTGCTGGCAACGTCCCTTCGATCTTCTATTCATTACAGATCACTGCCTTGTAACGGGGGTGGCAGAGTGAACAGGGGTAGTTTGGGGGTCGGGGGTGGAACGCGTGGTAAATGTTATTTATGAGCTTGTAATAGATTGATATACATTGCCCCGTCCGGCTGTAAAAGCTCGTCACGTTTCGAGCGTGCGACGCCCGTGGTGGTGCAGAGATTAGTGGCGATGGACCGCGCGATACTAATTTAATGAGTGGAATCTTTAAGGGTTGGTCTTGTTTCGCTTTCAACGAGCCAGGGCTTTAAATTCGCATCTGTGTTAGACACACTTAAAAGAATCAGCACTGTCTGAGACTTTCAAGTATTTTTTTAAATTCTTAACGGATATTCAGAATTTTACTCAGTAATTTTCCAAATAAATTGTGGAAAGTTTGTGTAGCCCAATAGATACTGTTGACACTAAACTCTAGCGCCTTTCCTATTTCCCCGTACGGTGAAAGCGATTGATATGGAACGATCTCAATAAACATTGCTGACACCAACTTTTTTCTTACATAATGACTTGTTTACACGGTTATTACTTATATTTTAATAAAATTATTATAAATCCAAATTACTACTATTGAGCACTAAACAATAAGCGGATCCACATTTTCCACCATCGTGTATCTTCCGTCCTAAACGCTCGAATCACCAGATTGTGAAACGGTCCAGCGGCATTCAAGATTTTATCATCTTACCGATCGGGTCGCCGTGGTCGGGCTGCTGCGCGGGCCACGCGTGTCGAGGGTGAGACGGCAGGAGGGTGTGCTCAGAGATCGAACCCTGCGCCCCCGAGTAGAGGGCGTGGTGGGCGGCGTAGGAGGCCGCCAGAGAAGTGAGCTCGTGGTGCGTTGGGTGACCCGGCAGGAGCGACAGCGAGCCTGAGGACAGATCAGTCGACACGTCAAAATTGGTCCATTGGTGGAGAATGTACTCTGATGAATAGTTTGGTCAGCATGTGACATCATTTTGCTGGCAGTCTTGTGCGACTATCAGCTAGCGAAACATGCAGAGAGAACATAGATGACATGAAACATCGGTGTCCTGACAGAATAGTTCGTGACAGCGAGTTCGCAGAGAGATGAGTTGAAACATTAGGCTTGATGCATTGGTGGACACAGAGGAATTGTTTGAACGATTTGAAAACTCAGTTCCCTTGTTCTTACTCAGCTATCACAGGATATCTGCGTATTAGAGTTATAAAAGATGTTTTGACATGGCCAGAATAGGTGCATTTTTGCACGGGAGGGAGGAACATAATATGATATCAGTTTCCCGACATAGTTTTTCGGCTATTTCCCAGTGAGCCTGCGTTGGGATGGAAAGATAGGTCACTTTTTACGCAGATATACCGGTAGAAGCAGGAAAAGTGACATCGGTGTTCCTAACAAACTTGTTCAGTGACAGCCTACCTGCTAAAATCTCGATGGTTACTTTATAATGCTTTATTATCATTTATTAGAACATCTAAGTGTGTGAACGTTTCTGCATTTCAAGCCGATTCTTCTATTTCCGGGATATACCTATTATAGGTGTTTTTTTTTTTTGCCAATAGCCTTTGAACGAAAGTTGCCATTCCCGGATGCAATGAATTCCTGAACATATTCTGAATACATTTGTGAAATCTGTGTTCCATCTTGGCAAAGCTTGCGTGCTGCCATACGTGCAGAGTCCGTGTGCTATAACATTGAACAAAAAAATGCAGTCAACGGTTCATTTTCCTTAGCGTGGACAACGGTAAAAATTCGGTCCCGAGGAAATCATTCGCTAGCATTACTCCCATCAAAATCATTGGTAAGCTATTCATTAACGAACACACGCAATTCGATAATAATCTTTTTTCATATAATACACAAAACGTAGGGCAGCCATTTTGTGGAAATTTCGTTCTTTGAAAAGGTCGCGTTTAAGTGCTTTAGTTGTAAACGTGCACTTAGGCCATGCGCTTAAGTGCCACTTTCCCGTATCAAACACGAGCCACACCGACGCCAACATTAATGGAAGTCAATAAACACGCTCTCCGCAATTAGAACACTTATTACAAATTTACTTATTTGTAAAAACTAATCCATGCATATATTCTTTTATGAAAGAAAGCATGAAAACTGTTTTCTATCTTCGCCCTACTTTCTTCACATAGGGCGTGTGATGCATCATGCACGATGCCTATACTAACTTCCTCAAATTTCAGTTCAAAGCAATTAAAATTTTCCTGCAATAATTATTAACGCATGCAAGGAAACTGCTAAGCTCCGCTATCATCTCTTATAAGAATTTTCCGCTCGGTCTGATTTTATTTGATCCTATCAATCTCTTGTGCATGCCCAAGCCCCGTGCTAGAAGCGGAACGATCTACAATTATCGAGACCGAAGGTATAATCAATGATTTGATGTCTTTACCGTATTATCTGGCTGCACAACAGTAAAGTGGTTTTAACGTGGCATAACGTGGCATGGCGTGGTTTAACGTGGTATAACTATACTTCACTTAGTTTAATGAGAAAGCAGCGCGCGTGAATTCCAGGGTCTGTGGCTTCGACGCTTCACTCAAGCATGCTCATCGCAGAGGTGTGAGTTTCTAATCAAATCAAGCGTATACGATTAGCGCGCGATCAAACAAAATGAGTTATATGTCTAACGATGGTATCGCGCTAATTGCGAATTAAATTGTTTGTTAAAAGGGATTAAAATGTGAATGGGATTCTAAGTGTTTCAGCATATACGATATATTTATTATTAGACACAAAATTGCGAGTCACTTACCGCGAGTCAAGCCCTAATGCACACAACACCAGGAAGAGATATATTTATTTCTCGGGCATTTCGGAAAATGCATATATTATATTTGACTGTCGATTTAACATTGGCATCGAATCACGATTTTTCCTTGCTGCTTTATTTCCTTGCCTATACGCACGATAGCAGTGTGAATTGAGCCCTATGCACGCAATCGGTTAGCCAAGGACTTAGGCCCCTATGTCCACTTATCGCATGTTATGCAACCTATTATTACATGCATCCTGACACAAAATATCGTTGCGTTTCCTGCATTCTGAAGCAACACAACATGGAGCCTGTAGAAACCTAGATGGAGCCAGAAAAACCTATTGTGCAACCTGGAATTCAACCCTTATCGTGCAGCGATCGTACCTTGATGCAGTTGTCCGTGGTCAGCAGGTTCGCTCTGCTGACTCTTGTTGGCATCGTTCAGGTCCAGGATGTCACAGATGTGGAAGCCGGAGGATCGAGTCGGCATCTTCATGTTGTCGAACAGTCTGCAAGCAGGGAGCGAGACGGTGGATTATTGACACTGACGCGGCTTTGAGAAATTTAGCGGGTGTTAATTTCTCGGCGGATAAGTTAAGAATTTTGTTTTTTAATTAATGTGTATCGTTATAGTTGAAATTCATCTCACAAGAAATGTGTAACCGATGTCTCCTTTTTTCATGACACTTTCCTCTGATAGACACACAGTTTTGACTTTTTAGATGGTAGGCTGTAATGAGTGCTGACTGCTGATATGGGTAGATTTGTTCATAATATTAGAGTGTCGACAGCAAAACTAAATCTAACCAACCTCTTTCCTTCCAAGTTTAAATTATTGTGTGTTTCTTAACCCAGAACATACAACACAAAAACGATATTCGTAAAATGAAGATCAAAACATACAAAAATATACATCTTTTATATCACAGATTTAATAATAATTTTTTTGTACTATTTTCAAGAGAAGTTACGTCTATTTAATGAAAAGCCGTGATTTCAATCATGACTTTTCACAAACGCAAATAAAATCACAGAAGTACTGTGAAAATTGTAATTTCCGCTGTTTTCCATTAGAGAAGATCACGGCTGTTTGGGCGTATCTCATATCAGTCACACACATCCACACATGTCATTTGTCATATTATGACACGACGTTCTGCACCGCATTTGCCTCCCACCCTGCCCCACCCTGCCACGAAGATTGGGTGACGCAAACACCACTCTAAGGAAACAAACACACCCACCCACACACACACACACACGTACACAATCAAATCATTGATAATGGCTTTCATGTGACATCGGTCAATCTTATCAAGTTTGAACTAACATGATTTCGTGTTTAAGATACAGGCACGTTTCATTTTAAACTGGTTCATTTCTAAACGAATTTGGGTCGTTCGGTTAACATCTTTGATTTGGACACGATATCATATTCTTGATTATAATCAAACAGGGTACGAAATAGGATCATTTGGGTTTTTTTTATAAAATTGGTCCGTCAGAGGTCAAATGTTATTTTGATAAAAATTTGTATCAAGTGCTGTCTGCGTACAGAGAAAAGGTATAATTCTATTTTCAATTTAACCTTCTTGGATGTAAGACGGTTAGACCCCTAAAAACCCATCCACATTACACTAGTAAAAACCAAGCGGCCAACTCATGAAGTATCCTATAAGAAACAATTTTCTTCTCACGCAAAGAAGCAGCTAATTCGTATAAAGCTCGCCTCTAAAGCGCGCGATTTACTGATCTGCCTCTTGGCCAGGCAATATCTCAGGTTTAGAACCGTGTCAGTTAACTACGAGTTAGTTTGTCAGGTTAGTTGCACCTCTCCAGTGGAGTGTCAAGTACTTTGAAAAGACACCTGTAGATGGATTGTGTGAAGCACACACTTCGGCGTGGTTTTCTGGGCAGAGGACGTGATCGGACAATGAGGGAGAGGGATTGGAAATTGGTACGCACCACTCAGGAACGTGAGAGGATAAATTGAACTTGTGCGACGCGCGGCGCTTTCCAAAGGTATCGCTTTATTTTGCGCCGTAGAAACTATTGGGTTTTTCGCTTCAATTTTCGAGAGTGATTATTTGAAATATGTCGAGATGGATCCTTGAGGGATTAGGGCTTACAGAAAAGATTGGCTTGAGGATGCTTCAACTTTGTGAAGTTGACCTTTTTTCGAGGGTGGAGGCGTGTTACTTTGGTGGGTGCCGAAATTATTCGGGCTTTTCGAAATATGAAATCGGATTCTCGATTTGGCAAGGAGATTTCATGCGGCATGATACAGGGCGTTTTTTATCATGCCTTTGTCAACTGGCTGCTTTATTTGTAAGACTTTAATCCGTAGGTATTTCCTTTTTGTGTTGTTAACTTGTCAATCAACATACTAAACGTCTTATACCCAGGACGTGAACTTGCATCAAATTCAAATGCTTGGGAATCAATTAAACGGAACATCAATTTAATCGAATATCACCACCTATGATGCCAACTATGTACAACAAAATATGTACAGAATATCCCCTGTTTTCCAAGCAAAATAAATTATAGTACCCCTCTTACTCTAAAACAACTCTAATTCCAAAGTGAAACCGGTAAATTCTTCAATAGATTTGTACTTACAATTGTGATTGGGCTCGTAAAAGGTCTAGGTCTGGCCATAGGTATAACAAGCGGGTGCTTGGATAACGGTTAAAAAGATCTGCAGTTACAAGTTTTTTGATGTCCAAGGCGCCGCTAAGTGGGCCTGTGTGAATTACAAGCCGCATTACGGTACTAGATGTAAAGGTACCTGGACAATGATTTGGGCAAGTCAATATGACAAGTTAACATTTCAACAATCGACGATTTTCAGGAGAGATGAATGCGCTATATGCTACCGATGCTCGTAAAAACAAGCGTTCCTGAGCCTGATCCTCGGGCTAAAATATATATTATAAATATATGAGAATTTCAGGCACGCTTAACACAAGCAAGATTAATTATTGAGTGGCAATAGAAATGTTTAATTGTACGGGGAACAGCATCATATTAAAGCAATTATTGAAAAAAAAACGTGCGCGTATGCTAGCATGCGTTTTATAGTGAAACACTTTAGGTATATTACCCCTCTTAAGTTGCATTTACAAGAATGCAATGCCGCAAGCCAACACGCAAAAGATATCCAACAAAAACCTTTTCGCCAGCGAGCAATAATCTTGATGTATAAGCTCTAAAATCATGAGACGTCGGTACTCACTACTCAATTCATGTGCTTTAATTACTCGCACTTTGCAGGCTTCGTGTTTACACGGGCTACCTATTGCACTGCACTACACAAAAAAACTTAAGCAAAAAACTGAAACAAAGCTAAAACAAATGTCTACTCTATAGCATTATGGTCAGCTTGGCGCTATAATGTCTTTTACTTCATTTATGTCCGATATCTAAACTATATACACGTGAGTTAATAGAAGTGGAAAAGATGGATGCATTATTGTGTTAGTTTTAAAGTCATGTCCAACTATAGTTAGGACACATTGTGTAAAAGAAAATGATGAAAATGTGATTGTTTCTCCAACGTTCTAACCCGGGCACAGCCGGCAGGATCGCAGCAGGATTACAACCGGCGTGAAAGGTAGAAAATACATCTACGCTGATTGCTGATGCATTATTTTATGCCATACTTAGCCATAAGGCAGTCAGGAAGAAAGTGTTGAAGCAAATTGTTAAAAGGTGCTTGTATTTACCCCGGCAACGCAGAACGGATCGCAGCAGGATTACACCAGGCTGCCGGTAAGAGCGCCGGACACCACGGATACCACGCAAGCAACGGCGGAGGGTTCAGGGTTCGCAACCCCAGACGGGGTTTGCTTTCAGTCGCCAGTTCGCGAACACGAGGGGACGGAATCCCCGACAGATATTTGTAACACCCCGCGTTATGTCAGACACTGTTTCGACGATGCCGACGGCAATGGTATCAGATGCACATGCAACGGTGGTTCATTTCAGAGTTTTTGGCTGACCGTACGGTACACGGCGTCGACGCGAACAGTTTTCGGACTAAATTTCACCGCCGGTATTGTTTCAGAACATTCGCACGGCGCCGCGTTCTATAAAGTAGCGGGTTGAAATTCCGCTTCTCGCGAATAAATCCAGGTAAACCTCTTGACAAACTTTGTTGACTCGCCGCGATAAAAAGTATCTAAACGTCACAAGCACACGTTCTCGAAAACCACAAGTACTTAGTACTTGAATACACGGATGTACAGTCCCAATCGGCCAAGTGCCTCCACTTCTCTGGCAACTGGATTAAATCCGCGCTGGCTATGGCAGGATGACCTCTTGTAGGAGCACGCGACACTTGACTAGCCTAGAGAGGTCTTCAACAATATTCAAGCACTCTCAGCACACAGTACTTGATGGTACCCTCCACCAATGAAAACCTACCCTCCAAAGGCGGAGCTTCCGAACACCAATGGTGACCGAAGACTGAACAATCGATTTCGCTCGGGGAGAAATTCTAGTCGACCGCGATTGGCTGGGACGGCTTTGCTAAGTGAGAGGAGATGGTACATGCTTGGTGTCCATTGTTGATTCAAAAAGGTACTCACAATAAGTGTAAGCTGAGATAAGTTTTTTTTGTATAACGTCAATATGTTACTTGTACAGCTCTTTATGGCGCGAGCGGGGTCTGCATGGGATTGATTCAATGGCGATGCACCCTCTGCTTAATGCCCATGCCCTTTGTACAATTGGAGCACGATGCGACCATCTGACGGATGAAAAAAAAACTACAGGGGCTGTAATATGAGTTATGATCCTCAGATGGAGTTTTTTTTCTCTCTTTTCTTCTTTTGATGTCGAGTCTATTTTAAGGGGGGGGGGGGGTTGATTCGATAAATGAGATGATTAGTCGACCTTTTGCTTTTATTCGACGGGAGTGAATTCCGTGCGGAAGGAAATTCTGGCGAGCCGCTTTTCCGGCTTTTCCGGTGGCGCTGCGGGTAGAGTTATCGCGTGGTGGAGGTGCCGGGTAGGAGCCAAGCGAGCAGCATGCGTGAATTTAACAAATTTAAACATACACTTGAACATTCTGTCAATTACTAACCCTACGTTCCAACTAAGCGAACAAAGTATGAAAAAACCCTCCCATGTATTACTTCATTAGTCATTCTACTACGGATAGATACAAATACAAAAGAATCCAATGCCTAAAAATTTGAATAATCTTAGGTCTTTTGAACAAATCATCCCTTATAGCAGCTGTCGAGACCGATAAACAATTTATTTCAACCGTGTATAGGGTCGTACTAAAAATAGACATCAAAACTTCCACGTACCGAATCGAAAACAATATCACTCAACAATCTCTATATCATCCACCCAATTAAATCAGCCGGAATAACTCGCGGTATAATTCCAAAAGCACTCAAGTGCGGCCGCTAATATTAACTGCACTTGAACACTTGAAGCATGCGATTGAACTTGACTGGTTCAGGATAGCATCAGCTTACCGAGATCCTTTAACGAGCTCTCAAGTCGGTACTCGGTACTCGGTACTCGGTAGCTGTGTGTTTGTCGTTGTGATTGTAGCCGAGAGTTAGGATTAACTTCAAGTAGCTTGCTGCTAGCTTTAGCGCAGCGGTGTTCTAGGTGATCTGATGAACCCACTTCTGTCTGTCAACTCTTATCGCGAACACACTTCATCGATCGCTGAATTACGACCAATAAGCAATTTGGAGAAGTGCTTAATAAAAGATTTAGCCTCTGTGATTTCTTTAAAGTTATCTTTGTTGAGTGTTATATAGCGCTGTAAAGAAGGCGATATTTTTTGCGTGCTTTTTTATATTATCTTCATGGTGATGAGGGCTATTAACCGTGCAGTAAATTCTTGAAATGTTCTTAATTGTTGCTTCGTTATAGAGGAAAATGGGGGTGATTAATATTACAATAAATACCTATAAATATATATACAGTTACATTATATTCTTAATTATATTAAGCTGGAAATATTTTCGTGATGTTGTAAGAAACTAGAAATTTCACACGGGTCACAAGCAGGATAACGGTCCACAGAAGATTGTGGCCGCGCGTAGAGGACCAGACGCCAAGCTGTCTGCCAGGAATCTGTCCGTCATAGACGCTGCTGCGGTCTTTCTTGAGATGCCGAGGAACCCACCCCACCGATCGTTACCTGCATCCCCACACAGCATCCCCACACAGGCCGCGTGCGAACAAATCCTTTTTGCCACTTATAACTGTGTTTCGGCGTTCGGGGGATGATTGTTCGCTCTTTAACACTGCACTGGCCGACGTCAAATTAAGATTTAAAACGCGTGATGAGTGGATTTGTACAAAGAAAATCCTCAACAAAACACCAAAAAAAGCAAGAATAATCGGTTCTAATCCCACGAAGATTTGGAAAAGAATTTGCGGTAGGTAGAGTAACATTACTCTAAAAATTTTATTCAAAATCCGTGTGAAGTGGAATATAATTTTTGAGGCGAATCATTTTTGAATTACCTGTACAATGTTACCTGTGCCACACAGAATTAGGTATATACGTCGCGCCAAAAGACCAAAAGCTGCCCATTTCGAACTTCTGCTGCTCAAAAAGCACGAAATCTATCAATGAATTCTCCCAGACCAGTTTTATGAATGAAGCTCGCCTCACATTTCACAACCGAGGGTGGGTTTTTACTATGCGGCTGTATAGTAAAGCTTGCACAGTCCAGAGCTCGAGAGGTCGATTTCTATGGCTCGCCCTTAGCATAGAAGTGTTAGAAAATGCCTATGTAGCTTTGTGAGAGACAAGTGGTTTTCTA
Source organism: Nemurella pictetii (assembly GCA_921293315.2). Taxonomy (NCBI): domain Eukaryota; kingdom Metazoa; phylum Arthropoda; class Insecta; order Plecoptera; family Nemouridae; genus Nemurella; species Nemurella pictetii. The sequence continues at coordinate 14,723,007 of OV121120.1, read as the reverse complement.
TTATTTCAAAGATTTTACCACCAACATTGAATCTCGCGATGCTCAGTTCAGGTGTGCGAAGGACGGAGGAATGCCTTTGTGCGACAGGAAACGGGCATAAAAGACGTGGAGAGTCACTTTTGGTGTGGTTCCTTTGAAAAACCGGAAGTTTTTCAACAACAGGTAGGTTCGTTTGGAGATCTGAAGAGGTACAAACTATTTTATTAGCTTATGAAATGTTGTAAGCCGATGTTTATTGAAAGCGAAGCGCGAAGAAACTTGGACTCATCTTCGCTAAATAGGTTTTCTTTGTCGATTGTAGTTCATTAGGAAGTGCGTGAGGTGTGTGATACTGAGTTTGGTGAGAGGAGGCGTTGAATGCAGACATCAGGGAGCCAATGTTAGGATTTACATCTTCTAGATGAAGGTGCCCGAACCCGACAGACAAAACAGCGGGAAAGAGCTAGCCAGTTGTAGTTTTTAGCCTCATTAAAAGGATAGATCACACATGAATATTTGGGTTATCCTTACACCCACTGGCTACCAATATTTGACCAATCACATAGACAAGATGGATAAACATTATTCATCAAGCTCTGATTTGCTGGAGATAAAATAATCAAATTTCTTGAGGGTTCTGTAACCATCATCACGAAAAAATTCTGATAAAGGCGACTGGAGGTGCTACGTCTTTTACCTAAAAAATACTATATTAAACCTAAATTTCCATGTAATGTAAAATACATCATGTAAATTCTAAACTGACCTAGTATTTCTGACGGGTAAAGTCAAAACTTCGGTGTTTTCAGTCGAGAATTTCGTTTTACCTATATATAAAGATTTTTTTCACTCTGCAATATAGTTCCTATTGCTGACAGCAAGTAAATTGGGACTGCGAAATGAGACAGAGTCAAAGGGGTTGAGTAGCAAGGGTGAGGGATGCCGAGGTAAGCAGGTGGATGAGGGGAGGTGGCATTGAAGAGTGAAGGATGGGATTGAGTAAAAGAAAGCAAATAAAATCCTCGTGGATCGACGAGTAACACGCAGAGGCAAAACTTTTCGGCTCACCGATCTTATTCTGGCCTTTGAAAACTCAACTTCTTTAATTTCTTTATACCCATTCTATATCGTACCTGTACTTTGCCTAAAATCATTATTCAAATCATCGAAAACGAGCATTTGTTATGGGCTTAAAAGCGAATTACATGAAAACTAATCAGATTCAGACATGATGAGAGCAATTTATAAATTTTATAGTTGGTCCCCCTTCCGTTGTGGGGCTACAAAATATTTTTTTCTTCATTCCTTACTACTTTACCATCACTAGTCCAACACTTAAGCAACACTATTGACTCAGGGTTCAAAACCCCTTAAAACTAACAAAACATCATCATGATATTTCAAAATTCAAAAACCATTATTCTTGAAAATCATATCCTCATTCCTTAGATAGCTGAAGAAAACGCTCTAGAGTCTAGATATCCCGTGTCTGTGTCCACTTCAGTGAGGGGCAAAGCCTTCTCCTTTCTAAGCTTGTAAAGGCGGCACCGGCTGCTTGCTTTCCCAGCCGTAAAAACAATTGTAAGAAGTCACTAACTAACAAGGGATGGGGTGGAATATTACTTCCAAACATGCAAACAGTTACCTGCACCTGCATATAGGCATATAGTACCTGTCCACATCATAACTGCTATTAGACTTTCCCTCCCGGCAGAATTGTCTCAGTAGAGGAACAAAACTGATTAAAAACTCCATAAAGTATAGTCTTGTTATAAACACTTTGTAATTTTGATTACCTCTGATTAGCAAGCACGACATTATTTCGCACACGTGGTATTTATAAAAGACAAAATCGTGCAGAAAATTTAACTTTCATGGTACACGAGCACTGTTTCGCATGTTCTGGTTCCTCTAAGTACCTAGCAATTTTCTTCACCGTTCAATCGTCTAATTTCACTATAATAGGTTTTTACCGTAAAATAATTACCCTGAGTTATTTTTATTTTGTACTTTTTTTTAAATATGCAGACCGTTCTTCTTCTTTAGATATAGGCACAAGGACTGTCTCCTATGGCCTAATTGACAAAGTTCTTGAATTATAAGCCATAATTCTTATTATTTTTACTATTCTTATGTGTCATCATTCATTACTATTTTATTGTTCTATTTTATCTGCATTTCTTCTTTTTAATATGTAGGTATACTACCCTATTTAATACAGTATTCGCTTATTTATCGAAGTAATATCAAATCCAGACCAACAATTGTGTGTATGTGACATAACCTAAACAATGCCATTGAAAACTGTTTCCATATTCCATATTTAAACGCTCCCAGTGTGCATTTTGGGGTATATTGCTCAAGGGTGGTTAACTCGTTGAAATCGAGGGCTTCTCTGCTGTCAGCTGATAAAACCTCGACTGCAGCCCCAAGTGGCGATGCTTGCCGAAGCGCGTAACCGGTGCTCACCGGAGTATCGCGCAAAACGCACCCCCGCACGCACCCTGCACCTGACGCACTTTACACGCATCGCACACACACACACACGCATCGCACATGCACATACACGCATCATACTGACATTACGAGTTAGGGTTTTATTGGTCTGTAATCGCACGTCAATCACTCACATTTTAAATGGGGATGCGTTTGGTTTTGTTTATAGGAGGTATACTTTAGATAGGGGTGGTCATTTTTAGGGCTAAATCAATTTCACGATATTCGTTTTTAAAACTATAATGTCTGCTGTTTGTTATTGAAGTTAGAAGATATTGTGTTTTTCAGGAATATTTTTAATTCTAGTTTTAACTTTTGTGTAACAATATCCCTATTCCTTATACTTTAATGAAAATATTTATATGAGTTAACTTATGCACATATATATATATTTTTTTTACAGGGTGGAAAAGAGCGTTTTCTCAACAAGTACCTGCCACCATAGGGGTGAGAAAAATTTGCTACAAAATGGTGAGTAAAGCTGTCTCAATTTCAGTCCCTTGAAGTGCTGTAAATACTAATGTGTAGAAAGACTTGGACTGTAAATCGATGGCCATCCTTCCGACTGCTGACGGTGTAAAAAGCTGCTTAACTTCATATGCCAGTGGTTCGATTACAAACAGATCGCTTTAAGACATGGAATTATCCAAAGCCTTCAATCCCTCTAGTAGTAGGTACCTACACTAAAGTCATTTTCACCATAAGAATTAATTTGCACTCTGTATATATTCCTTGAATCCTCTTTTAAAATTACTGCTAGCAAATTAATTGTCATACCATTTTTCGATTATGTGCTCGCTGATTGATTATTTTATAAATCACTTTCACTAGACAGTCTAAAATTGGAAATGTCAAGGCACTGACAAAAAATTGAGTTTGAAAAGTGACGTATAGATACATAAAATATCATCAAATTGGGTTTTAAAACTGATGCAGGAAGAACATTGTGAAAACACGATCAAATTCTATAATCAACTATAAGTCGATTAGGAATAAGATGCCATGGTTTCCGAATCAACATTTAATTTCAGCGCTCGCCGACAAAGCTGATAACCAAACACATGGACCGCCGAATTTTTAGCACTAAGAAAACATTTCCAAACCAACGATTTGGGGTTGTCTGGCATCCCACGTCCGTATGCATGTGAAACCATTAGTTAATAATAATCATCGCTTGAAATCGAGCTTCAAAATACGCACGGTTGAGTTTGATACAATCTATATGAACCATTCGAGACCACAATTTGATACATGGGTGGTCCACAAAGCACATCAGAAGTAAGTCTAAATCGTCTTGCACTTTTATATTCTTGCTACTCGTTTTATGAGTGTGCAATGATTTCATCATTAATATCATAAGTAGTATTTCTGTACGACGCTTCTTTCTCTACTGACAACTGGAAGTGAGAGAATAGTGCTACTGTTCGATGTTGGCTGTATAGCTAAAGGAAGATACCTTACTTGATACAAGACCGAGCGGATGGACATTTCGTTCCATCATTTATCAACTCTCAATTCTATAAGGTAACGCACCTTTTGCGCTTGGTTTTGAATTTTGACGTTCGGTTTTTACTTTTGACAAAGTAAAGATGTAGCTGTAAGGTTACTAAATATTATTTATTGGCCTATCGTGATGAGATATCTGTTCTGAACACATTTAAACTCAATAAATAGTCAAAACTTGAGCGCATTGCGCCATTATCTGCACTGATTATCAAGGGACAATGTTACTTTTTCTCTATACACTTTATAAACATCATAAAAAAACACTTTTCTAACTGTCTATAAAAATCTATTCTTGGTCATTTTCACTAACTTTGTAATATATCTTCTTTAACATCAGTCTCATAAAAAATTTACTCCGTCTTGGCTATCAGGGCCTTTTATATTCTGTCTTATAGTCCATTAAGAGTTGAGGTTGCTCATCATAGTTCGTTGTCTGTAGAAGGTACAGTGTGATCGACGTTAGTGGACTTACGAGAACCTTTTGTTAAAAGAATAGAATTTTTTAGAAACATTAGGGAGCCCGAGCCGCATGAAAAACCTTTGAGTAGCACTGATACTATAGTTTGCATTTGTACATTTTATCACATAAAAAAAAATGTGTCAAGTTTTACCCTATAGCCTATAGGTGTACCCTATAGGTACAGACTGTACATTTGAAGCTGCGTGCACATTTATGATTCGTTACTCCAAATCACATGGCCTAACGAAATTACATGTTACATCAAATCAGCACATAAAAATTCAGCTCTGAGATGGTTCTAATGCGTGTTGTCTTCGGAGAAAGGACTGTGCCTAATCAATTTGAACTATCAACGCGTATAAGAAGTTTGTTAGTACAATTTCACGAAATTGCCTGCTTTTTTTCTTCAGCCTTTTTGGCCGTTCACAATCATTTTATTTAAGTTGGCTTCTGATCTGTGTTTGTATTTGTTTTAAGTGACATGAGATAACAAAAATCAATATCATTCTGTTATCAAATCAGAACTAATTCTATAGCTCCACGTTTTTATGCTTATAGTAGCAGTTAATGATTCGTAAATGCTGGTATCGAGCTTAGACTTTAGAACAATTTCGTCTTTATACCTAGCATACTGAACTTTGCTTTCTCTAAATATAACTACTACTAAGGTATATATTTTCGTAAAATTAATATGTGCCAATTAAAAGTTATGTCTCTTCGAAATTAACTTGACTAATTTACTTGGAAATTCGTAAAGCCAGCAAAATGTCGTGATTGCAATTATATATTTAAAGAACAGAACTGCCGACTTGTTTTAATAATAAATGATTGCTAATAAGCAGGCCTTGCCTATACCGGTACGAGGTGATACGATAGGTATATAATGACGAAGATGAATCTATCCCATCCCCCAGTCCTGTTCGCGACTGACCTTAGAAAAACTTGCGTGCAATATCATTCAAGGTACTACTACAGGGTGATCAAACACAATAGCAGAACGAAAACATTAGTTTACATTTAATAGCTCATCATTATACGTCTCGTTTATTAGGGGGTGGTGATCAATTATCTTTCTCTTGCTCGCCTCACCAGGGTTGCACTTGGAGGTATGAGTATACAGTGTACTCATACGAACAAAGTTCTTCATCTGGCATTGCTTTGATAATCGCAGGTGCTAAATTCAAATATCACCGGGTCATTACTCTGAAGTTTAGTTAATAATTATTAGAAGACGATTCTGAATGCTAGGGCTGATTAATTTATTATCTAATTTGTGTGGTGAAAACGCAAAACCTTCTAGTGTTAAACAGATGAGACCACATGCACGGCAACTCAGTTTCATGACCACCTGTTAACAAATTACTAACGACACTTTAGAGTGGAAACAGAAAAAAATTAGGGGGCATCCGGATTTGAACCGGGGACCTCTCGATCTGCAATCGAATGCTCTACCACCCCCTATGAATATGTACGTGAAAATGTATTTACAAATTTACAATAGTGGATATCTCTTTAAAAATTGTATCGTCTCGTCTTGCAATTCAAAACAGCGTCGACCAATATTTCTGTCAACACCCATTCTTAAAACATTCACAAACAGAGCCATCCGAACAGTTTTAGTGACAAATATTTATAATTAGGTTAGGAAAAATAAGGGGGCATCCGGATTTGAACCGGGGACCTCTCGATCTGCAGTCGAATGCTCTACCACTGAGCTATACCCCCAATGATGAAAAATGTGAAAATTTATCTAGTTGTCTTAGTTAACTATGATCTCATTAAAATTTATTAATTATTTTCCTACCCAAAATCTTTGTAATACTGACAGGGGAAACAGAAAATGTTTCTATTGGCCAACCGTGCGTAACACTTTCATTGGCTTTACACAGCTGCCAGTGACCACTATTTATTTATATGGCAGAAAAAAATAGGGGGCATCCGGATTTGAACCGGGGACCTCTCGATCTGCAGTCGAATGCTCTACCACTGAGCTATACCCCCGATGAATGACACGATTCTTATTCATATTTATACCATACTTGCTTTGTGCTTCAAAAACGGAAACACAGAATTTGCAGGTGAAATAAAATCCTTAACCCCCAAAACTGTAACAATATATCCGTTTTGCCAAATCCAACAAAAGCAACAAAACGAAACTGTTTACCAAACTCATATTTTCACGGTGATCAATTCATAAAGTGATCTCTGCAAACCACCCAACGACAACCCTTTCGCTTTCATGAGAAGCTCGTGGTCGGTCAGACACAATTAGGGTGTTTATGCTTGAGCCTGCCAGCGTTTCACACCCTATCGACACCTTCATAAGCCAGCAATGTAGCGAGCCAATAGACGCATCTGTCAACTCGGATTATCTTTCAAAACGTAGCCGTTTCATCCGTATCGAAATAAATGAGTGTGCTGCCAATGTATTGCTAGAGTCGTCTGAAAGAAGTTTGGGTGGTTTGGTTCGGTTTATATTTCCTGGCGTCCGAAAATGTCGTTAACAACCATAGAGAAATTGTAGATAAATACTCTGTAATCTCTCTCTAGTAACTCGGGTTGCAATTTTTAGGTCTAATTGCTCTACCATGTGATTGATAAAGCCATAGACTTTTTTATTTAGTTTTCTAAGAAGAAGAAAAATTCACTGGTCGATTAATTCGGTTGTATTTTACAATAACCATCGAGTAATGAGTGGCAAGACCACAGATACTACTTTGGCCAATAGAACTAATACACGATTTTTTTTCCAGAAAAACTATTTACCTGGCTATTGAATGCTATAATTCCCAAACTCGAACTTTTCCCGATGTTTCGCTACGCTGCCTGCTTTACAAAGGGCCTAAACTCGAGTTAGGGTCTAAACTTGATAAAGTAGGCAGCGTAGCTTGGCGAAACGTCGAGAAAAATTTGAGTTTGGGACCTAGCATTCAATACTCAGTTTTTTTTTTCTGAACCTAACGTGCTATGATTAGGAAAAGACACGCGTCTTAATAAAAGTACTAATACAATAATATCCCCTGCACCTACGCAGAACATAATTCAACACACACTTCGAACGGAAATAAAGCATTGAGTACTGACTCGGTCATAGATATAACCGACTAATTAGCTGACTAACCTGTAATCTTCCTCGACGTTGATGTAGTCTGGCGGGATGAGGTGCCAGGGTGGGTCCGTGTAGCAATCATCATAAGCAGCGCTCGTGTGCATCTCGGGGAGAAGGGGTTGTAAGTTTCAACTTCGAATCTCGGTGCCTGGGGCGCGGTTCAACTCAAAGCGGTCACTCCGCGTAAAAACACGTTGGAATTATTCGCAGACGATTGCTCGACGGAATGATTTTGAAAATACCTTCGCCTTTCTTCCATCAAATTTTAATTTATTCTTTGTTTGAGTGGGTAACTGTTTGGGGTTGATGAATGGATTTTGATGATAGGTGAAGCCTTTTGGCGGAGTCGTTCGTGAAGCGATGTGTTTTGGATGAGTTGAAATATCGAACTGATTTTGCCTTCTAATCAGTAGCTATGCAATAAAGCTGTTATCTCGATATCAGGCATATGTAAGTTGCCTGGGTGATTGTCTTATCTGCACGATGTACCTATACCTATATGATTTACCTGTGTGTTGAGCTGGGGCATATAGGAGATACATTGATAACCGATAGTGAATAGGGGGCGGTGGAGATAAACTCATAGAATAACTTTCAAAATTGAAGTAATAAATCATATGCCATTGATATTATGCATGTTTTTCTGTGTATTTAACATTGCATTTGATGAGGTGATACCTATGGTGATACTTAAAAAATTAAATGCGTTTGTGGATGGGGAAATTATAACTCTTCCAATTCTGATAAAAATGAGATTGAGATCGCCTTCATCGTTGAATAAGTGTAAATGAATTAAAACTTAGCGCTTTAAAAGTAAAAAAATACATGCATAAGAGTTGTGTTTAATCCAAAGGGGTACAGACTGAAATCTATATATTCATTTATATTTAGAGACATACGTGCCCGTACCGCAACATTAATGGCATCATATCCGCACCAAAATATATCACTGTCTTATTAGTAACCATAACATTGTTGTCTCAAATTTGTATGCATTTTTTTGTTGGTAAAATGTAAGACACATACTTCCAGGAAAATTGTTTGATACCCTTGATTAGGTAAATCCGGCAAATTTCGCTGAGTGGATTTTCAACCCTTACTAGTGCAGGGTCTGTTGTGGTCGCCTATCTTACCGGTAGGAATATTGAATATTTATTGAATATTTATCAAAAGTTAAGCTTCGGAAACTGTATTTATCAACTGGTGTATTATTAATGGTTATGGTATAATATACATGGTACTTATGGTTATACGAATTATTTATGGTTGCTTTCTCAATAATTATTTGCAACTGCATTTAGGCCTGCAATTGTCTCACTGCAATCACTTTCAAACTAATATTTTTCAAATCCAAATAGGCATTTCTAGACAGATAACACAATTTGAATATCGCATTCGTGCACTATCGTGCATAACAACAAAAAGCATGATTTATAAATAAATTGCATTATTTTCCACAAGAGAGTACCGATACCATTAGCTAATCAGTAGGTAGTACCTACTAGCTAACTAAGCAAATCGAGAATGAAGGTGGAGAAAGTGTGATTAGATATCTCATCATACATTTTATACCTTATCTATACCTCCAGGTGGCGTTATCGGATTTTTGCAGGTGATAGCTGTTACTATTATAATTGTGTAGCATCGAGTTTCTTTGCACAGCATATTTTTCTAGGCTTAGATATATTATTGTTTTAATTTATGGAGCTTGTCTTAGGGCAAGATTCTCAATAGTAGAGTTCAAAAAGTCTAGATGGTGTGGGGAATGGTCGATATATTTTCTAATTTAAACCGTCGTGAACATTATTCGCTTAGACTCAGACAGTACTAAAATTTATATTATATCCTACGTTGTGCCTCAATTATGTTCAAGTATGAGAAGGTTTCCGATTTCGATTGATTCTCTTTGGAATGAGACAATAATATATTTGAAATAATTTTCATGGTAATATGCATTCGCAAGGAAAGGAACCCATTTAAAAAATACTTTTATTGAGTTGGGTTTAATGAATTGAATCATCTCTCCATTTACAATATCTCAATGTTTGGGAGATAACTAATTTCTTCTTCGGACTCTATCAGTGACCCTTGATAATTGGCAGTAAGTACAAACATGCAAAACCCGCTTTTAAAATATAGCTTCTTAAAGCTATGTCATACACAGAAAAACTTTAACCGATTCTCGCTAACTTCAATCCAGGTAAAACCTCTCACTACCACATTTTATTGGTTTTGGAAAATCTGAAACTTTCAAAATCATCAATCATAAAATCATAAAATTAAATCATAAAAATTAAAATTTATATAAAATTAAAAAAATATTATTATCTATCAAATTTTAGGAACTATGGCTTGTCCACAATTGTTAGGTATTCAAGGGTAGTGCGTAGAGAGTGGGGTAATTTTGTGATGGGGGGGAGAAAGTAGTGTTCCACTCAACCGACAAGTAAGGTTCGAGCACTGACAGCTTGCCACTAAAAGCGCTTACGTCTGGGGTAGTTTTGGATTTTGGATTTTAGTGAATTTTGCATATTGTTTTGCATATTGTAGTGTTGTGTGGGTGTAATCATATGCTGAAGCGTTTTATTATACAAAAAAACTTCTAATTTAAAGTGGGCTCGATATTTTGATTCTTATAATAAACTTTGAGCTTACTTGAACAGAATTTCTACTTTTATCCTTGGGAGTCGCTTATTTGAATTCGATTTCCAATCACTTTTGGAATAAGAGCACCAAAACTGATGCAATCATTGTTGCTGTTCCAGCTCAAGTTTACGGATTTAAGCCTTTACTCTGGGATTATAGTCGATAAAGTTATATTTGCAATTATATATTTCAGTAATAAACAGAGTTACTTTACATTTGAAAAACCAAAATGAACCAAAATGAACCGTGTAAATCTAGACAGTGGCAAGTGACTGCTTCATTCCGTGCAAGAACGTCTCACATGATCCAGCCCTGGCTGGCGAATCTTCATGGTGTTTGGAAAAAATCACAACTTTTTCTGAAAAATTTCAGATTTTATTAAATATACTAGTTAAATCAGCAAAATCTTTTTGAAAACAACATGTTCGCCATAATTCTCAACTTGTAGGTTGCGTTTTAGGCTGATCAACATACTTAAAAGTTAATTAAATCAACAAAACTACTTTTTTCCTAATGGCCGAATGGAGGCCGCTATGGTTGAATCTGCTCCCCAAATAGTATGAGGCAGATCTGTTAATTTTATGTTTTTAAATAATTCTCAACTTAAATCTATTCATTCAGTATTCATACACGCCTATTGATGCCCTAGGATGATTTGCTACGAAAATCTTTTATTGGAGAAAGATAGTAACATCTATTGTCAATGATCCAATTCAAATTTCAATGTACACAAAATTCCTTGAGTATTTTGGAGGAGTGGTGTGGATGCCGGATAACAAAAAAAAAGTTGAAGTAAGGTTAATAACAGCATAACAAATTTAAAAATGGTACCATTTTAATTCACAAATTCCCAATTGCAAGTGAATACAAAACAGTGCATTGAGTGTAGAGGTACTCAGCCATCTCAATAGAGGGACTTTGCATGAATAAAATACAATTTAAGTAAACATAAGTTGTTCATATGAGGAAGTCGTATTGTTCATTTAATACTGTTTCCTGGAAATGGATAGGTACCAAAATATTACATGATTTGATACGGTATATACAAAATCATTCTTTGACGACGTCTCATTAATGAGTTGGAATAGCATCAACCAGACTTAAAATACCAAAGTGGCCAAATGTAACAGCAAACTGCCAACAGTAATTCCTGTATCCTACTTCAGGTGCCAACTGCCAACTGAAGGTTCACTTCTATTTTAAATAGAACAATTTTCCAAGCTAACAAGTTCAATTTCACGTCATTCTTTCATAATATATGTACATGTACAAGCAAAATGGAAATGCACAAAACATAGGTTTCAAAATTTTTCCATAATGTAACAAAGTCAGTAGGTACAAACTTGAGCCATGACTTTTAACAAGAAAGGTGTTGTTCAGGGCCATCTCAATGGTCGTCTCACTAGCACTACCACATGCAGCCTACAACTCAGATGTAGCGGGTGAAAAATACTTTCTTGAATATCTCTTCGGCTAGCATCAATTCAAGTATTCACAAAACTACCGAAGTTATTCCATTCCTGGCGGCAACGGTTCCATACGAGAGTTATCTTCGGTCGAGCTTGAAATTGGCAGCATCAGCGAATTCTACGGCACAAAACACAAGTAACGTTCAGACATTGTACAAGGAAATAAATCTCTAGATATGAGTGACGATCATTTTGGTCTCTAAATGTAGAGAAACAACGTACCGGGTTCGAGCTCTCATCGAAATCGGTCACCGAGCTTATCACTTTTCCTGTCAAAACGTCCATGATGGCTTGGGAGACGTGGGCGCGCTATAAAAGAAAACACCGCCATAAAGAGACTGAATCGGGACAAGTGTCACTGGGACAGCACTGGGACAGTGCTACCATCAAATTGTTGAAAGTTGTCTCTAAAGTTCTGTATGCTGTTTATTAATATTAATTCATTTATAGATTCTTCGGTGATTATTTCCAGAGGCAGGGCGGTTGGTAGATATTGTAGTTGATGATGTCACGGTCGTGCTGTGATGGGATGTGTTCGGTGATCCTGAAAAGGATCAGTCTACTCCATGTTTTGGAAGGAAAACTGCAATCTTCAGGAGTGGTACTGATCATCCTCATCCCATCAGAGAGCACAACCGTAAATCATCAACTACATTTAAAGATTAATTTGCTGAGACAATGTTTGCCTCTACTTCAAAAATAGGGGATTGCTTTAACTACTTAAAACTTGACCCAGAACAGAAACACCGAGCTAGAACATAACACTACACGAACACCTACTGAAGGCCAAAGCCACTGTCAATTTCAAAACCGCTGCAAAAATCAGTTTCGCCGATGGCATCAAAACTCCGCCGCTTCCCACCTGGTGGTCGGTGAACGCCATGACGTGCGCCAGCAACGGCGGCTGGATGTCCGGCGAGCTGGCCAGCACGTCGCCGAGCTGCAACGGCGGCAGCTGCAGCAGCACCTGGAAGCTCTGCGGCTGCGTCCGCTGGCAGCACTTGATGAAACCCTCCCACACCTTCTTCTGCTTCCACACCTGCAACGAGCCACCGGACACGACGCATTACGACGGCTGCCCATTCGTTTCGTTATGCTGGTGGTGTGGAGCAAAGTGGCACGGCTTTCACAGAGGAAATATGGTAGACAAGATGGAGATTTCAATTCATAAAACGATCGGCGATGGCCTTCTTCATTGGTGAGATAGTGGATCGACCAGTTATGCCAAAATAATTCCGCTTACTTCGTCTTCAGTCTGGCATTACCTGCTTCAAGATGAGTCGTTGCAAGATGTTCATGACGAAACCGATGAGGCGTGGATAGAGCGACATGGACTGGATGACTGTCCGCATGAGCAGCGTGGGCAGCGGATTGAGCTCCATCAGGTTCTGCATGACCACCGCCAGCACCTCCTGGGTGTACGCTTGCTGCTCGGCGAAGCACATGGACGTGGCTGGAACGCACGCGGACAAACCGGTCAGACAGACATTCAAGACATTGTGAGATGGTGGGGCAGCAAAATGAGATACAAACACGGAGAGCACATTCGTCACCCAGCAAAACGTGGTATTATATTGTGTCTGGGAACTAAGACAATGTTAACTTATTTTAGTTATTTGACAGCATTTTTTATGGCCAACCTCATGGTCCCTGTGAAGAGGGATTTGGCAACTGGCATAACTTAAATCAGTCTGAGAGATGAATAATTATGATATTAATTATGATCTAGAGAAGCCAAAGGCTGAAATTTTAACATAGATGCTTTCAATCATTCATGATGAGTCTATTTCCGCAAATAACCTTATTATTTAACGATAACAGCAACCGAAACTACACAGATCACACAACAATCATGTCACGTTTCCAATTCCAAAGTTCAACGCAACCGAAACAGCAAAACGTTCCCGCCACCGCCGCACCTTTGATGACGAACTTGAGCTCGGCCTTGGTCGGGTCGATGTTGTGCAACGCGATCAGCAGCTCGGCGGGCGTGATGTGCGCCGTGTGCGCTGCGGCGGCGGTGGCGTCCGCGTGCGTGCCCAGCAGCCGGTTGAACACCTCCTTGACGACCACCGGGTTGAGCTTGATCAGCTTGGGCAGCGCGTTGATCACCTCCTTCTTGCTCAGCCCGGTGAGCACGGGGATGAGGAAGCGGACGTCCGAGACGCGCGTGTTGTAGAGGTCGCGCACGCGGCTCACCAGCTCCGCGCTCGGCGGCACTGTCGGACGGATCGGGGTTCAGGAGGTAGCGGCTAGTACAGTCTACTTTCTAAAGCATACAACACTTATAGAAACGTAACTATGAACATCTTTAAAATTTCATAAGAAGATGACTGGCTATATTTATTATAAGAAACAAAATATCAATTCCAAAATTTCTGTCTGTACCGGGTTTTTAATCTCCCATACATGCAACGAGTATTTGCATTTAGGTTCGAATGACACTAATGACTGGCTCCAGTTTTAAATTTGCTGCTATGAATGCTGCTATGGCACTGCTATGAAATTAACACTCCCAAATTTATATGCCAAACTAACTGTCGATAGTATTTACACGCAATTTTTCAAACCAGTTATTTCAAGACCAATAATTGGCCGTTTAGGTACACAGACTTCTTTGATTAGCAGAGCATCAGTTTAATCCTCTACATTTCCACCACTCACCTCCACTTTGGTCTCTGGTTTGGAATTTGATTAAAGCTTTAGCTGTACAAAATTCTGCTAAGAAGATAAGGATTCACAGGTGATTAACAATGCATCAGTGCATAGTACACACACAAGAGGCATAAAGACCTGTAGCCATACAAAAAGCATCATTATCCCCCTGGCAACCTTGCCGTCAGTACCTTTATCAGTGAGGATGTGTATGACGCGAGTGACGAGGGTCTCGGCCCCCTTGGGACACTCCTCGACCAGCTTGAGCAGCTGCGGGGACTCCATGCCCATGCCGCTGATCGGGTGCTCGACGCAGCGCAACACGATCCGCTTCACGAGGGCCACCGTCTGCGCGTACACCCGCGCAAGCCTGCACAGCGGAAAAACGTCAGTTATTTTCGTACTTTTGATACCATCAATGCTTCAAATGTGATGGCAATGGCATGATCATTTGCAAGAAGCAATTAGAAATTTTAAGAAGAGAAATCTGTTGTTTCAGAAATCTGTATCTTTATTCACTTTTACTTCTTGCATACACTGGAACATTAGAAGAGTAATCTGTCTTCAGAAAAACTATCTAGCCGGGTTATCGAAAAAAAAAAAATTGCCAACTCCGAAACTCTAACTTTTTCCGTTGTATCGTTTGTATTGCGAAACGTCGGGGAAAGCTTGCGTTTCGGATTTAGCATTCAATAACCCAGTTAAATAGTTTTTCAGAAAACTAACGAGCTAAGATTTGGAAAAGCCAGAAGTCTTAACTCTGTCATTTCAGAAATCTGTCAACTTCTTCAATTTTACTTGGAACTTAGAAGAATAATCTGCCATTTTAAGAATATAAAAGCTTAATCAATTTTACTCCTTACAAACACGGAAATAAAATAAACCACAAATCCGTCTCCAAGACAAAGACATGAAATAACCGCTACAACGGAGACTTACTCGTGAATCAGCGTCTGATTGATAGGCACCAGCGTCAGGTACAGATACAGACACGCCTTGACCAGCTCCTCGGTCCATGCGTCCTGCTTGAGAGGACGGCCACGCTCCATGCCGAACAGCACGTCGGGAGGCTGAGCCAGCCGCAGGAAGCTCAGGTAGAGGATCGAGTACTCCTCGATGATGCTGCGCAGGTCGCCGCGGTCGTACAGCGAGACGACGCACGCAATCGCCTTGCCCCGCACCTGCAAGCTTATTTCTTAGCACTAATAGATGCACAATTTAAACAAAAGCCGTGTGTTTTTGTATAACTTCGTTCCGCCCCGGCAAATCGAGAGCCGAGTGTGGACCTACCCCAATGTTCTCGTGTGCGGTGTGCACGAGCAGCGCGTTGAGGAAGGTGAGCTGCTTGGGCGGCCGCTTGGTCACCAGCTCCTGGAGCAGCGGCAGGCCGATGGACGCGCGGGTCTCGTCGCCGCACATTGCGCGCAGCATGTCGGTCGCCTCCTCCGTAATCATCGGCGACTCGAGGTACAGCCGGATCAGCAGGCTGCTTGGACGATCATCACCGACAACAGTTAGAGCCGGTTCAAACATGGGAACATTTACCATGTTTTGGAACAAATAATCAAGACCACTAAACTTCTATGATTTGATTTTTGATCGAAATTACTTTTCACTTTTTCGTTTTGAATCAGTATTTTGTGCAGAACATTAAAAGCCACTTCAGCAAGTCAAGGTTTCACCACAGAACAACCATCAATGTTTATCTGACCTAACAATGTTAAACCAGGATTAAATCTGCCCCAAGGACAGCTTGGAATTTCGAAATGAGGAGGAGAAAGGTAAAAATAAAAGGGTGTGGAAAATAATATGAACAAGAGACCTGCTATGTCTCTGAGCACCTTGAATTAGCAGCTGGAATAGCTTAGGAAAACAGTCAGAGATTTAATTAAAAGGCTTAGGTAGGCATTCAATCCGCATTTGACAAAAAGTAGTGAGATTGGTAAACGACACGAGTTTTAGATAAACGGCCGTCAACTCTCAAGCAAAACATTGAGTAGTAATTGATGGCTAGGGAAGGCTACTGGTTATTCTAATAGTAATAGAAGTGGTAGAATAGAATATGGTAGATTCAATAAGGGTTTATTAGGGGGATTATTAGCAGCAAATATTATAATACAACAATATAGTCGACTGACTAAAATGAAGGCTGGACTGGTTCTGACTAGTAGTAGCAGTGCCTCTCTGTTGGCGTTCTCACAGTTGTAAACTCCAAGATCAAGTGTGTGGGAACAGCAGTGTCAGCAGTTGCTGCAGTATACAGTTATCAGCTAAATGAAATTATACTTGCTGCTAGTGTAGAGTGTATTATTGAGCTTTGTAGAGTAGAGTGACCACCACTAGTAACTTTGTTACGTGACGTACCCATCCCGATCCTTCTGGTCGGGCACGTGCATGAGGTTCCGTGTGACGCGACACAGCAGCTGGTTGTAGTTGTAGTCGGCCGCCTGGTCCTTCCTGAGCGCCACCGGAAACCGGTTGAAGCCCTGCATGAAGCTGTACTCCTCGTAGAGCCAGCCCAGGCACAGGTCGATGTGCCGCCGTACGTCTTCCAGGATGAAGT
Organism: Nemurella pictetii; assembly: GCA_921293315.2. Classification (NCBI taxonomy): domain Eukaryota; kingdom Metazoa; phylum Arthropoda; class Insecta; order Plecoptera; family Nemouridae; genus Nemurella; species Nemurella pictetii. The sequence continues at coordinate 14,706,124 of OV121120.1, read as the reverse complement.
TCAGCACCACTTCGCGAACCTACGGACCGCCGAGAGACGCTTACACAAATATTCATAAGTTTTCTATGGAAACACCAGAGAATTTTTGATTTTCAGATGCAAACTAGAAATGAACCACAACAGAAATAAGCAGGAAAAATACGCAAGCAAACTAGACGGACTATTTTCCTGTTCCAAACTCCAGAAATGCCAATTTCCAATTTCCAAATTTCCAACCGTGTTGACAGCGGCTCAGCGTTACGTACGTTGGGAGCAAACGTTGAGGCGAGCGTGGTGATGATCTTGCTGCGAGCCTGCCCGGCGCCGGCCACGTTGGCGCTTCGCTCCGAACGCAGGATCCGGGTCAACGCTGACGCCAGCATGCGAGAGGCAACTTCTTTGCCGAGCGGTTTCGTTATCTCAGAGAGCTTCAAGGTCTTTGTTCGAACCTTAGGTGGCTGACGACAGGAAATAAACGAGGTTGACTGAATTTGGTTGTAGTTAAACTCTTTTTATTGTTTTTAATTTGTTAGGTAAGACTGTTTGTTGTAATTTTGTTTGCAATTTAATATGTATAATATGATGGATCCGTACAGTTTCTCTATTGTTTTTGGTTTGGTAAAATTTTGCTCAGATCATATGCCGGAAGGAAATATTTTAAATTTTTTTTTTTTTTTATATTTTATTGGAAATTTTCCGGAAAATGAGAAAATTTCTTTGGTAAATTACGCCCGCTGACCTGTCTCTTGTCCCTCTAGGGGGGAGTATCAGTCGTCCGATCACGATGAAATTAATATTTATGGAATGTCCAAACTTCAGGGATTAAATTAAGACACTTAATTCAATTCTCGCTGACATTCTCTAAATTTTGTCACTGATTAAATATGACGTAATTTTGCAAATTTTTTTGCTTTGCTTCAAAATTTATTATACTGATAAAGTAGGTATGCAGTTCTAAACTTTCTTATTCCTTTATTGGCAAGCTGCAAGTGTCTTGATCGAAAAAAAAAATAGTCGAGACTGATATCACCAATATTTAGACCTAATTGAGGGAAAGAGTGGTGGCATGTTTACCAAACAAATTTTCTCATTTTCCGGAAAATTTCCAGTAAAATATTTTTTTAAATATTTCTTTCCGGCATAGACTACTTCTGAGTAAAATTTTACCAAAACAAAAACAATAGAAAAACAGTACGGATCCACCTTAACCATGAAAAACGTCTCGGTTTCAGTCTGTCGGCGTTTGGGAAAAGAATATCTGTTCAATGCGTTGAAATTCAATCGATCCAAATTACTATATCCCTTCGAAACCAACCTTGGAAAGTACGGAAGTGCGCAGACTCTTGTCCTTGGGCTCCTCCTTGATCTTGAGCATGACGGCCGCGGGCGATTTCGAGCCCTCGTCCATGTCCACGACTGGCGACGGCTTCGATGCAAGCGGCGCCGGCTGCAGCGGACTTACTTTCCGGGCTTCTTTCATGCCGGGCCCGATACCAGCCGCTGTCATCTGCGTCGCTAGCAGCCGCCCCACTGTCTTGATTTGTTTCTGCAACCAAACACACACTTATCAAGATTCAACCTACTGACAAGTCAGTCAAAAGAAAATGACATTAGCAATTTGGCTAACTGCCTGGCATTTTGGTGGTGATAGTGAATAACCGGTTTGTCCCTATCCTTTAACCCAGTAATAGTTCTAGTGTAACAATAGCACCATTGTAATATCAGAAAATTATCCCTCTTAAGTTAGGTCCCTTGATTTAAATATTGTAATTCTAAATTTTAAAAACTCCCACTATCTTTTGGATCATTTCCAAAATGTTTACAATTTTGATTATTAATTCCAGGAATGCGCTGGTAGAAAAGGACGAAGAGTTTGATGATGGGGAAGGAAGTGAATTTAGTTATACCTAGTGAAGAAGATAATGGGAAATTGCCAGGCTTGGCAAGCTGGATTAAAAGCAACCCGAAATGCCCTAGATGAAAAAAAAAGAAAACTTGACCCTGTATTTTTTTTAAGGAAACAAGAATAAAAATATTATATAATTCCAGGCATAGTATCCGATGTGAGTAGCTTACTGTAGTGCCCGCAGCAGCAATCGGTGTGTAAGTGGAACTAAAATGCGGAGGCATCGTATCAGGAAGCTTTGCCATCGCCTGCATCACCAGCTGGATTGCTAATTCAGCATTCAATCGCTCGACAATGAATGCCTCCGTCACGTTAACAGCCACCTCTCGTTGATTTTCAGCCAACGGAGATTCGTCGACATCCGAATCATCGTCGCTGTCTTCGGATTCATTAACCACAACCTCGATACGAGGTTTCTTCGCTTGCACGGCAAGAGCGGCACTCTCGGCCAACCGCTTCTGGCGTCTTCTGAATTCATCGATCTGAGGAAATGCCTTGGCGATCTCGTGGTTTGATGCACCTAGATCGGTCAGTACTGTGGTGATCGTTGTGTGAAATTCTACTGACGACGGATGTTTCAGCATCATCAAAAGTTGGGTCTTGATGTGCTTCGTAGCAGATACAATTTGTGACTGACTCAACGTTGGGGGTAAATTGTTTCGAAGTTTCTCAATTGCCGATATAACTTGGTTCATGAACAGTGGCCTCTTCTTGGCAATGAGAAGAAGGGATGCTACACTTGTCATCAAGTTGATACTGCTGATGTGTGGCGAATTGAGAAATTTAAGCAATAGTTCAAATACCCTGTTTGCTTCTTCTTCGAGCTTTCTACGACGAGCGATTTTGAGTGTGAGTGGAACATCTTCGAGACTGAAATCATCATCTCTGCCTTGATTGTCTGCCTCTGGATATGTTTGAAGTAACACAACAGTTTCTAGAAACTTGACAGACTGCGTACGTATACCGTCATTTTCACTATCAAGCATGATGATGATTTGTTCTTTGATTTTTCCAATCAGAAGCCAGGCATTTTCCATCTCTTCCGTTACGGTACGCACCTTAGCAAGCCATCCTAAGGTATTTCTGTAAATATTACTTGCTGCTTGAACAATTCTTTTCTGAACTTGTATTGAGCTATCTTGTGCCAACAAAGCAAGATTTGATGCTACTCTAGGCAGTACCTCAGGATCCTTTTTAAGAGCTTCTTCAATAAATCCGACAATGTATTTCCTAACCTCCGCACATCGATCACTTTGGAAGGCAAGCATTTCGTCTAAGAAATTATCGAGTAGAGTCAGATCTTTGTTCAGTATAATTTCTTTAACTTTGCGAAGGAGCTCAAGTTTCACGGCATCCGAAGCTAACGTAGCATCATTTAACCATTGAACCACTAATTTGTAATCAGGGCTCTCATTTGTGTCGGTTTCCATGAAGAACTGCACTGCAGCACTTCGCCGGGTATCCATCTTGAAGCTTATATTTGATTACGGGTAATTTATGTGATCGAGTCTATTGATCTCACGTTCGAATCGAAATTAAAGTGTTACAAATGTTTAAGCTTCGCTACTAACACTTTTTAAACATTGAGATTAGCAACATAAAGCATGAGTATGATGACAACCGGACGCCATTGAAACCAGTCGCTGACGGATCTAGGAGCAACCAGCTGTTGCCAAAAGCGCGGCTTTCATCAGCTACTTTAGCTCCTTAATTCAAAAGATTTTCTCTACCAACTTAAAATTTCCACCAAAAGTCTTTCTCATTTTTTGAGTCCAATACAGAAAAAGATTTAAATATTATTCTTTTGAAAGATAGGATGGTCATAATATTCGTGAAAACATTTTGGAATCTTTTGGAATTCGGATCGAAATACTAGTAGTACTATTTTATACCGCCAGACTATACGTCAATCTCATTCTAACTCGATTTCGATACCAGCACGCACTTTCGCTTGGCGCCGCGACGCTATGAGCTTTTAAGAATTAAGCTGACTCAAATAAATGTCTGTGAACTACAGAAAATCTACTGTCAATATGCCAACAAGATGGTATTGAAATAAAAATAAACAATTGACCGTTGTCCGGGCCAAAGGTATGTAGGGTGAAACAACATAAGAATTTTATACCTGCGCATAAGAATTTTAAACCCTAACCACCAAGAATTTTTTGTAAGTTCTGCAGTTAAGTGTCAAATTACCAATGGCATTGCTTTGGTTTGCAGAATATTAAATAAGCCTTTTATGCAGTTAGTAAAAGGCGTCATCAGAGACTCACCTTTTTGTGTTGATAGTTGTGTAGTAATAAACATTTTTTTCTGGTAGTGCCTACTGGAGGGAGATGGACTCATGTCGAGATATTGTTGCCGGAATTATCGATGACGATGATCTAGAAGCTTTTGCATTCCTGGATGAGGTAACAAATTCCCCAACCCCAGAACCGCAGGAGTCTGTGGAAATAAATAGACCTATATTGGAGCCACCAGAGATTCTGGTCAATCAACCACCTGCAAAATTTCCGATGATTACTCCATCTATTTTTCAAAATGAAAATATATCACAATTAGCACTGAATGTGCTAAAGGCTCTTGCATTAATGAATGAATCCAAGGATAACACAGGGGACACAAAAGTCCTGGAATCTGAACACTCAGACAATGTTTCACTGGAATCGGGAGAAATTCATTCAGATATGGATGACTGTTACAGTGGCACACCTTTGACAGATGAACAACCCAATGTTGGGAATTTCCAGCATCACTATCTTGATTGCATTCCTATCTCTGATGATGCTGAGAGCAATGATTTCACCATTAAGAAATCAAAGAAATTAGGCAAGCATCGAAGGCAGAAAAGGAAGCGATACTCAGAAAACATATCTCAAGAAAAGAATTTACAGGCTGATTCACGTATCAAAAAGCTTGGTGCAATTTCTGATAAAAAATTGTCAACCAACCATAGCGTTGTTGATAATGAGACCTTCAGCAAAATTGGCAAGATGAAAGAAATAATTAATTGCATAACTCTATCCAGCGATCACTCGGACTACTCTGACGTTAGTCTTAGCAGCGTGAAAACTGTGAGGCGTATGCAATCAGCAAAGATAGCCGTTGCCGAATTAATACATTCATCGCCATTCCCTGAAATTCAACAACCAAGTTTGTCTTTTAATGAATCTGCTGCCATGTTTTCCTCACCCGAACAAACACTGGTGCTAAAATCACCTAAAAGATTTCCACAACAACAGCCAATACAACCTCTGTGGGAGAGACCAAAGAAACAAAGGAAAAAAATTAAAAAGGAAAAAAAAAACAAAAAAAAAAAACGGAAAAATGACCAGAATAATGATGTGTCAATGTCAAGTCAAGTCAATGTCAAGTCTATGTCAAGCACAGATGGAATTTCTCTTGACGCAAAATCAGATGTTACCTTATCTGATTTGGAAGTTACCAGTAAACCTGCTCTTGTCAAAAGAAAGCTTAGCAACTCATCAAATCAATCTATTCTTTTAAGTTGTGACTGCTCCTCAAACTCCAACTCCCAGCATGGACAGAAGGAGCAAAATTCAAGTGACAATCTTTCTTCTTCTGGCAGCAAAATTCTGCAAAGCAAATCACTACCAGAAGAAACAACACTGCCAATTGAAACAAAGTCACAAAAGTCAAAGATGCAAAAAGCCACGAAAAACCGTTCAAAATCTAAAAGCAAAAAATCGAATGTCGGTAGTTCTCGTACATCCTTGGAAATGTTTTCGCAACCCAAATGCACTAGCAGTCGATCCCCTAAATTGATTCAACACATGAACTTATCCTCTTCCCACAAATCATCGGTTTCTTTGACAAGCTCACCAGAATCCAAAAGAAAAATAAGCCGGAGCTCAAAAAGACTTAATGGAGAACATAGTGAATCTAGTAGATCGTCGTCACCCGTTGGCTCAAAATCTCACGAGAGCCGCACGCAGCCCATTTACAATTTGATGGTTCGAAATAAGTCGATTTCTGTGTCGCCATCGAAAGAATGCAAAGCTGTGCAGAATTCACCAAGGTCCAAAAGCGGCATGAGCAACCACTCAATTGGAGCTGTTGGAGATGAGCTCTCACCACCGAAACAAAGACGAGCTGTGCGGAGTTCATCAAGATCCAAAAGCAGCTTGAGCAACATCTCCAAGATTTCGAGTAAAAATTTGACAACATCCATTTCCCTGTCAGAGTTGCCAAAAAAAAATTCTAAATCTCGGTCCAAAAGCATTCTCAGCAGCAACTCAAAATCTGATTCATCAAGGAAGTTGTCGAGATCCAGGACACCATCTTCGACGAGACAATCCAAATCTAGAAAAAGAAGATCCCAATTTTCCAGCAGTCGATCGCGAACGAAAAGCAGGCAAGGAAACAAAATCAACCGTGAGAGTTGCCAATCAAAGCCATATTCACTGCGTACTATTAGTACCTCTAGATCACCACCTTCTAGGCAAAGATCTAGGTCTAGGTACCGATCTAGATCAAGATCAAGAGCAATAAATAAAAGGTCTCGGTCAAGAAATCGTAAATCCAGGTCTAGAAGCTCTAGAAGAAAGTCTTCTGACTGGATGTTCAAAAGCAAAAGAGCCCGTGGAATAAGATCTAATTCTAGAAGTCCAGGAAAGTCTGATAAAATTCCGTACTCCAGCTCTCTGTCTCGATGTTACCGGATGCGTTCTGGGACTAGATCGCGGTCAAGGTCACGAAGCACCGGAAAGTACCGGCGAAGAAACAATTCCAGACGCTTGAGGAAGAAAAGACGTAGGAGTTTGTCTCGCAGACGGAAGACTAGGAGCAGATCGACAAGTGGCAGATCGCTATCAAGCTTAACTTCAATGTTGGTTACGTCGTCGACACCACTGCGCCCGCCTTCCACTTCCATGAGCTTGTCGACGTTGACGTCAGTATGTCCTAAAATGTTGGGAGAAACGCTTGCCGTAGGCACAAACTTGGAACAAAGGTATATAACTTTTGTATAAAAGTATTACAAAACAAATGGCAGGGGCAGTTTGTGGGTAAAAATATTGGTGAATTGGTACTACTTGTTTATAGGGGGGAGGGGGCATTTCCTACTTACCAAATAAGCTTTAGGATCAGTGTTTTCTTTTTGGAGCTAAATATCCCTCTGCTTGTTTGATAATTGTATGTATCTTGTCCATATAAGAGAAAGCAAGCAAAGCATCTCATGCAATAAAAAATTTATTTTACTTTTTATTTATGCAATGCCAATGATTACAAAAGTTAAAAGTTAAAAGTTTGCAATCTTCACTGATAGGGATTACATGCAAACTTTACCTAATTCAAGATGATTTAATATTAATGAGACAAATCCTATCTAGACAACATAGACAAGGTGTTGCATTTATTTTGAAAACAATGGCCTTATGGTTGGTGAATTTTTCGATGTCTTGAAATTCCACCTGTTTAATACCCTGGTTTAATCATTGGTAGGTATGGATTCAATTTTCGAGTGGATACCTATTTTGCTTCTAATAATAAATATCTACCTGCTAAATTGCTAAAAATGCTAAAGTGATCCCACTTTAAAGCTAGTAGCTCTTTCGACATGGTCATAGTTGTAAAGCTTTTCAACACCTTTTGTCATAAGTCACTTATATCATTATTTTTTTTCTTCAGGTCATGTGACATTCCGTTGGTACCGACAATTAATGCTGGGCCTAATTTGACAACGGTAAGACCTACGGGCCCGATTCTGGCAAGTGGTTACAGCGTGCCAAACATCAATGGCTACTTTCCACAATCGCAAAACTTGGTAAGTTAGTACACTGTGATAAACTCTTTCTTGGTATCCGGAAAATTTCTAATTAGATTTCAAATAGTTGGTTGACCAAATGAACCATTCAGTCTTTACTTCAAAGATAGGCATCCAAGTAACATGCTGGTACATTTTATTAACCAATGTAGTATGTATTATAGATGTACATACCTACCTAGATTTTATATTTGCATTAATATTGGTCAACTTATAGTAATTTATAGAAATAGAATCAAAACAGATTATCTTTCTAATTTTATTTAAGCTTTAGCATTTGTTAATGATTTTTCTTCTATCTTCTTGTCCCATTTAATTGGGTGGTTATTCTTGGGTTCCTTACTTATTTGAAATTTCAGTATCACATCCTATAAAGTAATAACCTTGTCCTTTCTTTGCAGGTGCCATTTGCTTTTCAGACTGTTCCTTATGCAGGCCACTCAGTTTACTCAACATACAATTATAGCATGCCTCCAGCCGTAGAGACCCATGGCCAGCAATACCATTCGTTTCCGGCCAACGCAACCTATCCATATCCAACCCCTGTACCGTCCAGTACCGTTTTGCCGCTACCAACGCCAGTGCCAGCACCGAATGCTTTCATCAATCCGATGATGAATAAGCTCTCACCTTTTATAACCAGGCTAAAGGAAAAAGTCGTGAAGCCAAAAAATCTAAGTACAAACCGAACCTCGGGGATTTATGAAGATCTCTTTGAAAGCAAAAGGGATGAAGAAGTTCCTAGTAGTCCTAGTGTGACAGACAACTGTACAGTTGCGGTTTCCATTTCTCGCAAGGAGAATGAGGAGCCACCTTCATCCACTGACGATTTCACTTCCAACCCTTCGGTTTTGATCATGCCGGGGCGTAAGATAGGCATAAAACCGATGAGGGAGCGGATAGTCATAAATTTATTATCCAACAGTAAATTGCACAATGTACCGTGTATTGACCCACCTGTGAAAGATAATCATGGTAACTGTAATCAATTGATTCCAGGGCCAGAAAATTCACATAAGGTTAACAAAACAAATAATATCAACATAAGCTTGATAAGTGATAGCATAGAATCTCAGTCAATAACTAATGACGATTCTAAATTAACGCTTAAGAAAATAGTTAATCCTGAAGTAGACATCTCTGTTCAGACAAATAAAAATAATAACAACAATGGCGAAACAATTCCGAATGAAATATTGGCTAGGCTCAGAAGTGTCGTACTAAGTTCAAAACGCTCTGTCTCCACGCAAGTTGATTTCTTAAACATGGGCTTAAAAGGCACTGTAGATGTGTGTGATGCATTTGAAGATGTTCAGAAGGTAGCATTGTTCAATGCGTTAAGAGAACTTCTAAAATGAACTTCAAGGAGAACAATGATGTAATTTTGATTTTTTTATAATTTTGTACTTGCCAGCACGCTTGGCTTCACGACAGACAGAAATGGGCAGTATCTAAAAAATGTATTGTATGATGCAAACGTATCTTTTTGTTAACAGAATTTATAAATTTGCCTTGGCAGCTTGGCTGATTGCTGTTGTTTGTGGTGAAATACTTGACATGGTGCAAAGTAAATGACAGCCATTAACATTTAACACCAACACTTGCAAATACACATAACTTTGAAAGCGTGCAAAACATCATGCCTTATATTATGTTTTAACCGACCTTTTTTCAAAAATAAGGTATCTTGTATCTGAATATCTTCAAGATACTGAAGTATCTTGGAATTTGGAAATATGTTTTGTGGAAGTATATTTTATTTTAGATACTTTTTTGGGATATCTTGCCCATCCCTGACAATGTATTGTAATTTCTAAAAAAAAGCTATTTGATTGTAATCAATACTCTTGTGGATTTATTTCTTTCACATTGATCTGCTGAATGGATCTGATGTAAGATGTATCTTAGTACTACACTTTTCTCAATTTACTAAAAAATGAAGAGTATTTCAAGATGATGAATTATTATTATTTTTTTCTTTACTATCATTCTATATTAAATGAAAATTATATTTGAGTCTTATGAAAGATCTTGCCATTTATTTTTTATTCATCGTTCAGTTACAGTGAATATTTTCTTCCTATCTTCTATCATGGAAGTGTTTAATGCAATTATCTGATGATTAGTATAGGGATATTAATGTTGGTGTTGAACTAAGTCAATAATGTCTATTATAAATTGAAATGAGAACTATAAAATATAGCTACAGTATTCAAAAAAATACAACAGAAAATACAACCTTTAATTCACCTAAATCTGAACTCCCCCATGTCAGCAAAAAAAATCAGGTGTCTCCAAAAATTAATTTTAAATAATCAGAATTAATATGAAGGGAAAATCAAAAAAGAACTCATTAAATTACGGAAATTTTGTACAAGTTTTAAAATTATTTTCTGGTGTGCATAATGCTGTAATTTCTCAATGTGCATCAAACAAGATGGAAAATGAAAGATAATATAATGAACAATTTTTTTTTGTGAGTGGTTACAATATATTTTGACAAATGGAATTTTTTGTGCCATCACAATAATATGTTGGCTCAGACATGAATTAGTCAATCATTCCTTGCACATTGTAATAGTGTCCTGCACCCATCTCATTGATGAGCGTAACGAGCGTAGCGAGTGAAGCGAAATCTTCAATTACACTTTACTGCTAAAAAACCCGGAATGCTTTTTTTTTTGTCTGTTTTTTTGTTTGTTTTTTGTGTGTTTGTTCGTGCTCTACAGGCCAAATGCCAGAACGGATTTTGATGAAAATTTATATGGACCTTCGTTTTCTCTGAACTTAGATCTGCCACGTTTTTGAAGCAATTCGGACGAGTAAATTTTATGTTATTAAGTTTTTACGAAATTTTTCAGTTTTTCCAAAACACTTTTTCCACTCTAGAGCCTAAGGATCGCAATATAATTTGACGAAACTTTCCAGATATGTTGACCCCCTCGATTTAATGTTTGTGTACAATTTCATTCTTGTATGTTATAGCGCTTTTCTTGAAAATGGCGCTTTAATGACGCTTTTTTAGCGATTTTGCAGTTTTTTGCAACTAAATCAACTTTATCTTCAACCGATTTTGACAAAATTTACTGTGTGCATTATAAATTGTAAAAAGAAGATACAGTGTTAATTTCAAGCAAATCAATTGAATATTTTTTCTTTAAATCGATTTTTACGTTTTGATATATTCAAATAATTTCATGACGACTACATCATGATATTTCCAGGTATTGAATGTCATTGAGAAGGCTGCTTTATTAACGCCGAACATTTTAAATTGATCATAAAAGCCTCTAGGCTATGCGCACAACAAGCAATATTTTCGCGTTGTGGGTGATCGTAAATATTACGCTCATCCACAAAACGATTATATGAGTGTTTGCATAGCCTAGTTTAATGACATGGAAATTTCCATTCTCCTTTTTTTGGTGGACTTGGTCTATACTTTTAAGATATTTCTGGGAACCAAAGCAACGCTTTGGTATTTTGTACCAAGTAGGTATTGTGTGCGTTTGTAAGGTGTTTTCTGTTTTTTCACCATGATTGTGTCATTTACTTGTGTCTACAAATTTTTGAATCGTAATTCCCTTTGATAAATGCTACAATTGTGATAGTTACAAGCAATTGAATTATGCCGTTGAATGCATCCTACAAAATGTCACAAAAAGATTTGTAGCTTGATTTGAATGTTAATTTCTCTTAAAATTGGGCAATTTTTAATTAATCCATTTTGCCTTTCTTGGTTTAATTTCGAGTAGTGTAAACTAAAATGTACAACATTTTGAAAATTCGAACAGCATTTTCCTATGACGATAGAAAAATTTAGATTTTTTTTTTGTTTTTCTTAGTATTTAAGGCTGGTTCACAATCAACTTAGCAATAGACATAACTTAAAATTAGCAGTAACTTAAAAGTTTGACATATGGATCTCCATTAGACTGTCTACAACAAACATAAGTACTTAACTTAGACATGACTTAAACACAATGTTTGACCATTTCAAACTTTTAAGTTACTGCTAATTTTAAGTTATGTCTATTGCTAAGTTGATTGTGAACCAGCCTTTAAGCTTAATATTTAAGTCATGTTCAAATCCATGAACCCGATTGTGCATTCTAAAATAACCGCCTAAATATAAGCCAGCCAATCACAATTCTCACAGTAACACCATCCTAACAATCCTAACCAATCATAACTGATCGAGAAAATTTAGTGTTACCATCGTTGTAAAAACAACATAGAATCCTGTAGGCCGCCGAAGTCGCAAGTAAAGCGAGGACGACAGGATAATCGCCGAATCAAAAGCTGTAGTGGATGGCGCATTTACCTGAATATTTTCGTTAAGTGCCATCAACTGTTGTCATTTTTATCTTTACGAAGGTAAGAATCACTTGTCGCATTAATCGACATGGTATATTTTCTCCCCCAAGTGTGGCGAAACCGTGACCCTGTATTATAATATTATATAAATTTATCATAGGCCCATACAATTACAATGTATTTGTCAGCAGCCAAATAAATAAATAAATAAATAAATAAATAAATAAACGCTATCGAGACATGTTCTGAAGGCGTCCCTTACCGGGCCATTGTTTTCGTTCCGAATATAAATATTTATGTTAATTTGTTGTTCGATATTAAAAAACATCCTCGATGGAATCTCTTAAATGAGCTATTGTGTGATTTGTAGCGTCTAAAATGTATTACTGTTATTGTGAGGTATTGTAATAATTGCAAGGTTAATTTTTTTCTCCTCTAGTGATGGATGATGAAGAAGATAATATTAGCCGCGAAATTCGTAAAATTGAGAGCATGAGCGATGACCTCTACTTGAACGACGTTGAAACGAATTGGAGTGGTTCTAAGCGTGGTGGCAAATACGTGAAGCGTGGGTCAAGTGTTAGAGGGGTAACGGCAGTCGGCGTTGGTCGAAACCAAGCCAGATTTGCAGACGCTGATCCAGACGACTTGAATAATTTTGACAACTGGGATCTCGAGCGGGATTCAGGGAAATTTGATTCGAGGAGTAGCGGAATCCGAGGAAGATCAAAACCTATTGATAGGCGGGATTCAGGAGCTAACGGTGCAGGGAGAGGCAAACCTTACGAAAATTCTCGCCGTGAGGATTTTGAATCCATGTCAAACACTTTCGATATAGAAGGCAAGCTGCAAAGAACGATGGACAAAAACCCTAGCGATCGTAATCTCGATCGTAGCTGGAGTCGGGAATCGAGAGAAGGGCCTTTGTATGGTCGGCAGTTAGCCATGGACAACCCGGAGCTGTTAAAAAATAGTGAAGACAAATCGGGCTATATCATACACCGCAAAGATCCAAGGCTGGCTAATAAGCTTATTGAAATGGATGTAGAGCCTCTGAAAAGAAGTGATCCAAGATTGGCACAAAAACCCGAAGCTTCAGCCATGGATATGTACCGGGCTCCGACAAAAGACCCGCGTCTAAGAGACGATCCGCGTTTAGCTGGCGTAGACAAGAATAAAGACGACGACGAGTTAGCTCTTCGCGGAGGCCAACATCAAACAAAATCTGATTTGCGGACTGCTTTGAAACCGGACCAACCTCGTGGTTTCCAGAACCGATTCATTCCCGTGCGAAACGATCCCCGGCAACAGCAGCCGCTTATCGATTTCAACAAACCGAGACCAGAAACCATTTTTGAGAAAATCAGCAACAATCCCGCCTTGCTCGCCAATCAGATTCCGGGCATTGCTTCCGAGGAACAGCGATTATCAAAAGACCAATCGAGTGACCGGTCCAAGAGAGGTCCGCGAAGTCCTTCAGGTTCAGTCAGTCCTGGCCACGGAGGGAAGAAGGATCGGAACGGGAGCCCGGGACGGGACGGGAGGAAGAGGGAACGCAGTCCGGGAAGGAATCGAAGCAACCGCTGGGAGAGGAGTCCGTCTCCACGAGGACGACGTGAAAGGAGCGTCAGTCCAAGAAGGAGGGGCGGCCGCAAGGACAGGAGCATCTCCAACGACCGGCGGAGGAGCAACGACAGGAGGGACTGGAGCAGCTCCCCTCGCAGAGATCGCCAGAGGAGGGAGAGGAGTCCCTCACCGCGACGGAGGCGCAGGTAAAATTCTGGCTAAATGGTTCGGTATGCTAATTTGTGCCAATGGCTTGCTTTGGCTATGCATTTCACTAGCTCTGGCTGCCGTTGCTACTTGCTATACCTACTTCAACTGAAGACACGTGATGCTCAGGCAGGTGGGAGTAGGTATTGTTGAATCAAATTAAACCTGTATGGATTTTTTAGCATTGATATCACAGGAAATAGACAGTAAGGTTATTTCAGAATTTAGATGAAAAAATTAATTTTTGCTTTAATGGGTAATTTTTGCTATGGACTCACTCACTAGTTAAATTCAGACAGGTTAATGAACCATTGTGCATTACTATTTTTATGATTTCTTGATATTTTACTGGCATTGCAGGGTAATTATTAGCTTAACTTAGCAAATATTTGATTATCTTATCTATATATGGCCTAGCCTATGCCTACTATCTTCTTGGAATCATAGTAAGGAAAATATTTCACATAACATCTATCAAACTGGATGTTAAAAGTTAAAATCAGATCTTATTTTTATCGGAGAACATAAAATAATATGCCCGGCTGCATAGAGCAAACGCGCAGTGTTGCCCAACCACTACATGGTGCATTGCGTCGTTGTGCAGATCGCGCAGTAACAGCGCAGACCGCACGGCGTCGCCGCCCCCACGAGCGCAGCGGGGCCCACCGGGGGGCGGACAACCCCCGACGGGCGGGCAGCAGCGATACGCCCCACCCGGCGGGCAGCCAGGCTACGACATGCCGCCGCCGGCGCACTACGCCGAGGGCTACCCGCCCACGCAGGGATACCCGGCTCCGTCAGCAGGTAGCAAGGCTGTGGTGATGGCAATTGCATCGGTGACATCGGTTTCGTGGTGTTGGCTCTGTTTGGAATGATTTTTGGATTGTTATGAGGACCTGGAGACCATGGTGTGGCCAGAGTGACTGACTCTCAAGATGCCATTAGTCACAGCGATGATGCACCCGGATTCCAACGTATCTAATAAACTATTGAAACAAAGCTAACACCGTGAAACCAAGCCCTTCATTCAACGAGGGCTGTGAAAACCTCAGTTTGATCATTGTACCGATGCTTTTACCAATCTTGCCGTTACTACCTTTGTTCCATTTTTTTGTACCTAAGGCTTTGTTTTTTGTTTTTTATGTTTGTTTTGTCTACTTCAATGTCCTTCTGCCTCTAAGCCTAAAGGCATTCTTTCCCAAAATAACTAACCAACCCTGACCACTTAATTTATCTTCAAATTCTTATCACTGTCATGTCACTTTTCTGTTTTGTGAATTTCACAGGTGGTGTGGTGTTCACTATTAACGTTGGGGTTTCGATGCTTCACGTTTGCGCTTGCGTTTAACTGTGTTGAATGTCTATTCCCGATTCAGGCATGCTCGAACCTTGGTCCCTAATCCCCGGCGCATTCCCGTTTGCTATGAATCAACCGCCTCCTAAACATTGGCTGTTCAATGGTGAGTGCATCGGTTTTTTTTTCTCCCTCTTGGCACAATTTTTTCTATCTTTGCCCTTCTTGTTCTGTAATTTTATAGTTGCAGCTGTCAACAAATACTACATCTCTATCTCTGGTTAATTATTTTTCTTATTCCCCATTTACCAACAGTATTAGTTGAAACCATTTACTTCATACGCTATATTTTTCAACAGATACTAAATTTTTTAACACTAATGTCTGCAAAGAATTTTAGCACTAATTTGTGTGACTATGTGAAATAATAAGTATTTTCAGGGATGTGTTCTAATTGGAGCAACAGTTGGTGAGCAATTTTGTCCCAGCCAATTGCTACTAAATATTAATTTGACAAAATGTAAATAAAATCAACTAGAAGCTTCTGATTCTGTTGCCTAAACAAAATAGGCAATGTAAAACAAGAGATAAATCAATATTCCATGGCTTTGCTAGTAACCTAAACTCATGCCTCTCCTGCTGTGCGATTCCGTTAATTTTTTTAAGGTGCACAAGAAGCACAAGAAGGAAGCACAAGAATAGAAAAGTCAAAGACACTTTACTGAAAGCACTATTGGAAACCATAAATAACAAGGACGGAGAGGTACGAAAAGGACAAGAGGAATTTGGAAAGGGGGCTGCGAATGGAGGAAGAGGAGAAGTTGGAGTAGACGATGAAGAAGGTGAGGAAGTCGAAGAAAAAGGAGAGGGAGGAGAAGAAGAAGAAGTAGAAGAAGAAAAAGAAGAAGAAGAAGAAGAAGAAGAAGAAGAAAAAGAAGAAGAAAAAGAAGAAGAGGAAGAAGAGGAAGAAGAGGAAGATGATGAGGAGGAGGAGGAAAAAGATGAAGTAGCAGATGGAGAAGATAAAAATGAAGGGAGGAATGAAAATGAGATTGAGACAATTGAGTTGGTCACGTACAACTATAGAAGTATAGGGAAATTTGTTGACCAACTTGGGTGGGAAGATTTAATGAAAAGAAGAAAGATGAGTAGATTAGTTTATATTTATAAGGCAATAAGTGGGCAGTTGGCGTGGAAAGAGCTGGGAGGTAGATTGGAAAGAGCGAGGTTTATTGGGAAGAATGATCATGAGTTTAAGTTGGACATGAAAAGGAAAGGAATGAGAAAGATAGGAATTTTAGAAAGGGGTGTCGAGGAATGGAACAGTTCAAGAATAAGTGAAGAGATGTTGGAAAGTGTGAAGAATTTTAAGGAAGGGATAAGAAAAGGACAGGGTGAAGGTTAGGGACTCAGACACACTGGCATGCAAAATGTACAAATCTGTTTCAATAAAGAAATAATAATAATAATATTCCACGGCGCACCACCACCTTCTCCACCCGTGCCGCCCCCTTACTCCCCCCTCGCCCTGCTGCAGGACCGCCGCAATACCCGGCATACCAGCCGCCACCACAGCAACAGTACCACTACGAGACGTACGGCTATCCGCCGCAGCCGGCCTACGGCGAGTACCCGCCGCCGCCTCAGGTGGCGCCCCTGCAGCACGGCTGGGGCAACGAGCGTGCGATGATGTACCCGGACATGAGCCAGCCGCCGCCGCCGACGCAGCCGCCGGTTCTTCCGCCGCCACCGACGCAGCTGCCGCCGGCGGCAATGCCGGCGCCCGTGCAGCCGCCGCCGGCGCTCAAGGTCGATGTCAAGGCCGAGGAGGCCAAGAAGGAGGCCAAGGAGGGTGAGTGCTGAGGGTTTACTTTGTTGGGAATTTTGCAGGAAATAACATTGGGATGTCATTAATGAAACACAAAGAGGTTGTACTGAATACTTAGTCACGATTTTATGGTGTTATGATTTCGTAAATTTCGATGATTTTTGGATTGATTGTTGAAATTGATGGATTTAGGTGTTATGGCGGTGTTATGAAAAAAATACAGAATTTTGCGTTTTTTGGCGGATTTCCTACTTCTTGCAAAGACCACATAAGTAAAGTATCTCTTGTTGTCATTGACAACTAAATTGTGGCTCTTGAACTCAGCAGCCCTTGTCTGGGCACTAACTGCAGGTTAAACAATTTCAAATCCAAGAAGAATGGTTGATATGTGTGTGTGTGACCCTGTACAACTCGTGTTCGTCATGCCGACAAGGCGTTCCGTCATATCACCCGGGATAAACATTCGGGAGTGCTTCGCTACTGCTCGGCAATGTTCGTGTCGTGTCCAACCCGTCTATAGCCTGTGGGGTATACCGTATAAGTTGACCTGCTGTGTTTCCTGCCGTGCTGGAGAAGGGAAAATAGTACGACATAGGGCGTCAGGTTATATCTCGCCAAGTATATAGTCTCAAACTGCACGTGCACGCGCCATGCGACTTGCCGACTTAATTCTTGGAAAAACCATCAGTAAATTCTCTGAATTGAATAGTAACCCGGAATAGCTGCATTTCAAAATATTTTTTGGGGAAAAAGTCTTATTTCGCGATGGTTTCGCGGGAAAGTGTTGATTTCGGTGTTATGGCTGGTTTTTCGTGAATTTTGCGTACTGTCGCGATGAGTTAGTTACATATTTGGGATGGGAATTCCATGAACTGGACTCATCTGTAAGAAAAACATGAGATTTCAACAATTCTCTATGAATACCATCTGACGTTTCAAAGCCTACCAACCAGGGGCGGATCTAGCCATGATTTCTGGGGGGGGCGATTTTATATAGGCTGTCTGTCGGGGGGGGGGGGGGGGGGGGAGCAAATTCTGAAAATATCGATTTTTTTTGGAGTTATGCACACAATGTTTATATAAACTATTATAAGCGTATGAGAGTCACTTTTCGGATAAAATAAATAGTCTAAATTTTTTCCCCAGAATTTCGGCAATCATCGTCAGAGAAGACACAACATCAACTTGAATATTTTTATGGTTTGCCCTCCAAGCCGAGAATCCATGAATGAAGAGGGCACAATCAATATACTTGCGAAATGATCCTTCCTTGGCTGATGAATACTCAAGCCAAGGAAAAAGGTCGAGATACAATTCACCCATTACAAATCAAAATTCTATCAAAATGACGTCATGATACACACTCGCTAAAGCCAGGCAGAACAATTCGGGTTGTGATTTCCCCATCTTCATTTGTTATTTAGCAGAGCTATTTAATTTTTTTTCCAAACTGGTAGTACATCCAGTGGGTATCTGACGTCATTTTTCTCTGCGTTGAATAGGTCTAAAATGGCAAGAAACATTATTTTCGGGTGGTTTGCAGCTCCACGGCTCTGATTAACTTGGTGAAGTCGTCCACAACGCCAACTATCGTGCTGTCCGAATTCATTAGAAGTAGTTTGAGGGAGAAATTTCAATGACGATTTTACCTTTCTGAGAGGACAATCTTCCGATTTGAGTGTAAATGTAATGGCAATCAAATAATATCAATATGCAAGCGTCGGTAGCTTGCTGCCCACCCGCTGTGTCCACCGCACTAACTGTTCTGGATCTCGAGAGTCGAGATGTGAGTGTGACACAATACTCGACACGAGCTGACACGCATGGAATCGCAGCTGTGTGTTTTCTTTCAACTCTACGCTTGCCGACGAAGTCAGTGCAAGTCTCAGTCAGCTAAAAGTAACCCGCACCGGCACAAGAGTGGCCGCTCAACTTCCCATAAATGCTCTCATTGTTCAATTAAATCAAAATTGAAGTTGAATCATTGTCGCATTTCTTGACTTTCAACCGAATATCGCAGTTGAATTATCCGTATTTCGTATTTTCTTTCTAATTTCACGGTGACCCGGGGGGGGCGATCGCCCCCACCGCCCCCCCCCTGTATCCGCCCCTGCTACCAACTCGGTTCTAATAATCATTGCCTTTATTGGTGTTTTACGACGCACTGTTCTGACAAATGGCACGTCCTGGAGTCGGTGAATGAAAGAACTGAAGTGCTAGTGAATGAATGACTTCAAATGACTGGACCTACCTGGTTTATTAACCGCTTAATCCTATTTATAGATATCAATACCGGTCTGCTAGTTCAGTGCTAAAACCTAAATTGTATAAGTTGGTAACTTAGGCAATGTTTTGGACACTTGCATTGACCCAATCTTCCCTTGTCTCAGGAAATGAAATGTAGCTACTCGAATGTATGTCATCCACATCAACATATCCACATCTTTCCTCTTGATTGTTTTGTGTTGAGCATTTTCATCTAAGAATTTTCATTCAAAATACCAGATTGTGGTTTTTACCAGGTTTCCAGACTGACTTGTCTACCTCTTTACAGTTCATTCATACTTGTGCCGATTCAATTGTCAACCTAATCACTGTTCAAATATCTACATAAAATTACTGTTACATAATAACCCCATTTTCAATGTTGCACCAGCAGTATGTGCTGAAGTGTAGTAGGAACTATCAAGATATTCTTAACATAAAAATCATTCCAGCTTGCAGAAATAATCATCCAAAGCCATGGAAACTTTTTGTCGTTTTAATTGGCATTTGTTTTGAGAGATTTGGCGGTGACGGAATCTGATCTGATGCCGGCAGCCGCGATCAAGAACGAGGTGCTCCAGCAGAAGCAGACGCTGTCCAAGCAGCGCGAGGAATACATGCGCAAGTCATCGATGATCTCGCGCGAGCTCAAGCTGCTCAAGGACCAGGAGCAGACGCTGCGCGAAGAGAACTGCCGGGACAACGATCGTATCCTGCGCGAGAACAACAAGCTGCAGGTACGAACGCTTGCCGCAGTCCAGGGTGTTGCCGTTGTTCACCTGCGTGCGATACGCAAATAGAATCGGCAGAGATTTATGATAGAGCAGATAGCAATATTCTAAAAATATTTTTTTGCTATTAAATGGGAACAGCATAGTTAAGAGAACTGTTATTACTGGCAGACAAAAGAAATTACAACCTGAGATACCTAATATTTAAAAAAACTTCCAATATTGAACTACAGTTTTACCTTCAGTACTTAAGTCTTAATTACCTACTGGAAATGATTTTCACTTGCTCTTCCTTCCTCTTACTCATTTTGGGAACTATTCCTATAACATTTTTTTTGTCTAACCTTGCAAATCATTTAATGGCAATCAATATTTGTTTATAGCTGGAGATCCAGAACAAGCTCAAGGCCATCAACAACGTCATCGACATGTTGACGGGGATCATCGGAGACAAGAAGGAGCTCGAAGAGAAACAGCGTCTCAAAGCAGAACAGAAGGTAAAAACTCCTGCGAAATGTATGCCAAGTTAATTATTACCCGCTGGAATGATCCTATCATGGAATGTGTGTGGAAGAATGCCAACAATGCTGCAGATCAGGAGGGCCGGCACCTGATTCGCGTCTTTAATCCTTCTCCGTTGCCCGCCGCAGCTGAAGCACCCGAAGACGCCGCCTGAGACGCCGCCCAAGTCCTCTTCGGACTCGTCACCCGAGAACAACAAGGCGCGGCTCCCGGAACCGCCCGTTCCCGGCGTGATGGACGAGCCACCCGCCGCAGCAGCCACCGCCGTCTCGGCGACCGCCTCCGAAGACAAGAAGCCGGTGTTCAACTACGTGCACTACGACCCCGAGATGCACTGGTGCCGCGTTTGCGACGCGTTCCCGCGCACCGCTAAAGAGTTCCTCAACCACCTGCACAGCGCCGAGCACCGCGACGAGACGCTGGTGAGTACCCCGCCGCCACTGCCATCAATTTGAAGTACTTAAGTTCTAACCACGTTCTCAGGACGGTGCCGACAGCCTTGGGATTATCCGCGAGGGTTTTGCAGGTGAGATCAGATATTACTTGAAATTATAGTGACGTTCATCAGAATTCTCTGCAATTTTTGATATTCAGATCAAATAAATATTTTAGGTTTATCTTTTTTCTTACATTTTAACACTGTCTGATCTGTAAATGGTATTCTTTAGCCGATAGCACAAGGCGGCAAGGGAAGCGTCGAAACGCTCGGCGGAATGATATTTCGGCAATGGACGGCAGTAACTGTAAATGACTAATGTTGTAACAGAAGAGCAAGCGAGCGCACTGCCGTTGTCTACTTGCGAAGAACACAGTACCTTCGTAGACTACGTAGAGTAACTCATGAAAACTACTGGGATGCGATCCTGTCGGGATTGAGGATCGAGGAAGAACGTGAACGTGACGGTCGTGTTTATCTGTTCTGTAACTAGGCGCGGAAGATGGTTGACATGCCGTGGCACAAGTCAGTCAAGGTGGAAGAAGAAGCCGCCTACTATAAAGGAGCGCCGACGAAACGTACACCGATACGAGGTATGTCCGACCAGAGACGTTTCACTCCCTCCGCTAATGTTCTGTTTCGTTTCAGGCACTTGATTTGTAAGGTGAGTTTGATACTGGTGGTACCGAAGGGGGTTAGTAAAAGAGTAAGACTACCTATCAGTTTGCTGCATATCCCGCCCGTTTATTTGTTAATATACTTGTGATATTGTTATGTATCTCTATGCGATAATGTCTTCCGTGCATGGAAAAACCTCGTCGAGAGATTGTGAAGAGGCGCCGCGTTTCTTGGCTCAAGAACGAAGATCATCTCAAGACCTGAAGATTTTGCTGTGAAAAAAATTGCTGTGGTTTTAATAGTGTTGGTTACTGTGAATGATTTACTATTTTCTAGTCAGTGTTGTGTTATGATGCCGACTTATTGATAAATGTTTGTAACTTGTAACACATGAAAATGTGTCGCAATTTCACGAGTGGCTATTTGTCGCCGCACTTTTCTGCATATTTCTTTTTCTCTTGGTTTATTATGTGTGACTCGTTGACAATGTTCTAGCTGTAAGTTTCTGGTCCCACAGTGTTTCTCAACAGCAACTCAATGCCTGTGAATTCATTCTCAAAATGTCGAGTCGAAAACAATGCCGTGACACACAGTCCTGTATAGGATAAACTCCTACCTTGTAGGATTGATCGTGCCCCTTAGGACAACTGGAGGCTGAGCATTGGAATATTAAATTATGTTTATTGAGGTACCGGTAATTGTGTACTCTCACGTTGATGGTAACACACCCCTGTCGAGCTTCTGTCGCTAACTTCTTTAGCTGGAACCTGAAAATTATCCGCTCGAGCCAGGGCTTTGTAACTATGCAACTGACTTTATGAAGTGTTGTTGCCGGGAGAATGGTTGTACTTAACGGTGTGCGCTTCTATTTGCAGGACTTCAGTTCTTCATTTCGGCGACGGCTTGGTATTGCAAACTGTGTGACACCTGGATCGGAGACCTGCATTGCGCCTCGCTGCATCTCAAGTCGAAGACGCACACCGAGAACTATGTCGTGAGTTTTTGCCGCTTCTGCAACCTCCTTGCACGCTTGAAAAGGGATTAATGCTTGTAGTTACTTGTAATGTGGCCAGTCTGATAGTGCAAACCTCGAGATCTTATACTCAATCCAGGAGGATGGCTATCCCTGTAGGTTTTGATTTCCCTCATATCTCCTAAAACTATTCCTGGTTAGTGATACGACAATGCAAAGGGGAAAAAATATATGAATTATGCGTGTTCACTTCCCAAACCAACTGAAAATTTCTGTTAGCTTGCATTTGCAATTCATATTGTCTTATGCTGTAAAATTTAGAGTAGATTCATTGCTTTTTTGACAGGCCTGAAATTTTTTAAGTTGTTGGCAAATTTTCTTTGTTCCTTGGGTGGATTGGTTTGGAGTGATCAGCTATGTAATCTGAAAGCATGAGGTAATGAATCTGTGAAGTCTCTTGAAGATACAAAAATTGTTGGTTACTCTGTCCTTGATTCTGGAATCAAATTCCTGTCCCAACAAAATCTCAAAATACACCTACATTTAGTTCTTGTTGGCTTAGAAAATCACGTGGGTTTGTTACGTTTCAGAGTTTCACAGAGCAGAGTCCACACTGGGAGACGGATTGGCTCGCCGACCGAGAGAAAGCCTACGAACACAAGGCTGAAGAGCGGCGGCAGCAACTCCCCACGCTGGAGGCTGTCGCAGGCGACGCATCGCCATCCTCCCAGCACGACGACAAAGCCAAGCGTAACAAGAAGAACAAGAAGGAGCGTAAAGGTAAGGATGACAAAGACGGCAAGAAGAAGAAGCGCAGAAAGAAGAAAAGGAAGGCGAAGGATTCTTCGGGATCTGAAAGTAGTTCGTCCAGTTCGAGTGAGGAATCCAGCGACGAAGAGAGCGAAGGTGAAGGAGACAAAGGCAAGAGCATTCGCGTGGCCATGCGCAACAAGATGAAGGCGTTTGAAGACGAAGAGGAGATGCCTTCGGTGGGTTACATGCGGCCCAGCTCGGGATGGCAGAGCGTCGAAGTCAAGGAGGAGGAGCGGCTGGCTCGGGAACTGCAGGAAAAGCAACGGCTCGAGATGGAGCTCCGAGAGAAGTACATGAAGGCGATTGCCGAGGAGCAGTTCGAGCGGGAGCAAGCCGAGAGGGAACGCTACGAAATGATGCAAGAACAGCAGTCCAAGTTCCGGAAAGTGCCGGCGAAGGAGGACAAGATGCTTACCGAGTGGATGGGGCCCAACAAAGATCTGCCGGAAGGGGAACGGCAAATCCTGACAGGGATCCGTGACAGGGTCAAGATGAGACAGGAGGCAGAGAAGGACAGCAGGAAGCGGGACGATCGCGACAGGTATTACGACAATCGGTACCACGAGGAGGGCAACCGGCGGCGGAGGCGGGGAGAGAGCCCCGATGGCGGCCGCTTCGTCAAGCGGGGCCGGAGCCGCAGCCCGGACGAGCGGCGCTACGAGAAGGGGAGGGGCGGCGAGCGCGAGGTGGACCGGTCTCAAGGCCGCTACAAGAGGAGTCCGCAGAGGAAGATGGAGTCTTCGCGGTTCCAAGAGAGCAGGAGCGAGTCGACGGAGAAAACCGACCGCAAGCACTCAGCCAAGCGGACGGGCAACGCCGAGCAGGACGAGGCGGAGAGCAAGTTTGAGCGGCAGGCGGCGGAGGCGGCCGCCCGCAACAAGAAGAAGGAGAAGAAACCGGTGGTGGCGGCGATACCCAAGTCCAAGCTGCCGTTCATCGGCCGCATGCCGATCATGAAGCACCTGGCCAAGAAGAAGCCCGGCGAGGACGAGCCGCCGCCGGAGATGAAGGAAAAGCTGCCGGAGGTCGGGCTGGTGCTGATCGGGCCCGCGCTGCCGCCGCACATGAAGCCGCCCGGTCTCGTGATCCCCGAGGAGCTGGGAGCCGGTCCCGGCGCAGGGACCGCCGTGCAAGACATGGATATAGACGACGAGGACTCAAATCCCGGAGATGCTCCCGTCGTCGAGGAGCGGGTCGCCGCGCCCGTCTACGTGGCGCCCGCGCCCAAGGTGGCGCCGCCCGTCCAGCTGCCGATATTCGTCCCTGAGGCGGTGGTCGAGTCGCCGTCTGTGCCGGACGCCGAGCCGGTGGAGGAGACCGTTGAAGAAGAGGTCGTGACAAAAGAAGCGGCGCCGAAGAAACCGCTCACCGACATCCCGTTGCCGAAAGACTTCCAAGAGGCGTTGAACATTTTGTTCCCAGGCCAGACGAAGCCGGGGGAGGCGGCGGCCAAGGCGGCCACGCCCCCCGCGGAGGCGCAGACGCCCGCCGAGAGCCAGTGGAGCGAGCAGATGAGCCAGCCGCCGCCGCACGCGATGGGCTACGGCCCGATGATGGGCATGCCGCCCGGCATGCATCCCATGTATCCGGGGATGATGCCCGGCATCAATGGCCCACCCAACTTTCAGGTGCCGCCGCCGAACATGATGAACCCGGAGATGATGGGGTCGATGGGACAGCCGCCGCCGTGCGTCGTTGCCAAGGAGGAGCCGGCGAAGAAGCAGTCGCACACGGTCGACTCGGACGATTCGTCGGAGGACGAGGACGATGATAACGATCGGTTCAAGTCGGAACTCTCGGCCGACGACCTCGCCATGCTGGGCATCGATGCTGGCGACATGGCGGCGCAAAGTTTCTGAAGCGACGTCCGCGGCTCGCTCCACGTGACTTTTATTGATGTTAACTTTTAGAAGTTTAGATGGTCAGGTAGAATTATTAGGTGTACTCTAAACAGAATAACAACACTTTAGTCTTAATGAGAGTAAACTTTCACTTTATTAATCTATGCTCTTTGTTAATTTCGTTTCCACAGCTCGTTCAGGCGGTGGACGTTTCCATAACGTCTGTGTTTTTCTCGTAGTCATTGCTTGCTTTTGCTTGAGCGCTGGCAAGGCCATGGCGGGTGAAACGTTTCACAGTGAAATTCTGCAGGAAACGGAGCTCGCCATTCCATTCGCGAAGGATTTTTACCTCCTTTTCACTCGTTAGGTCTGGCAGTTCTGTAACAAAGCACGGTTGATGAAAATTAATAAACTCATTTTACATTCGGCAACTGTGATTGCTTGTTTAGTTTGTGGCCTACAACACTAGATTGGAGCTTTAACTTTAAAATCCTTTTTGTAAGTTCCTACTTCCCAGCCAAATTTGTGTAAAGATGATGATCACACTCCAACAGATTCTACAGAAATCCATTTGTTAGCAGAAGCCATTGGTTGGAAATTTTTTAACAAAGATGGAAAAGAGAATTGAAACTATATAAGCAGAAAAAAAGATCTATGTTTAAAATTGTTAAGTTGGTAGTCTTGTCATACCAGTTCCGGATGTTTTAAATTCATCTTCTTCGTGGTGTTTCGTTAGCAACAAGATGCCTTCGCGGCTAGCGTGCTGTTTGTTCTTCTTCCGATTACCAATGCTATGTTTTAGACTGATTTGTTCGAGTTCTTCATCATTACGCTGAATGTATAGGTCTATTAGCTCGCGTATTTTGGCGGGTGTACACTTAACTGTGCCAGCATCTAGATGATCACGGAACCATATAAATTTTTCTCCAACCAGGTTGGACTTCATCTGGTGAAAGAGCTTCGTTTTCTCTCGTGACGTTACCCTGAAATAGTTGTTATCGTATCACATAATTGTTGGTCCTTGATTATTTGGGCATTCAATGATTTGGGATAGCAGATTCATGAAGGCATGGGTAGAGTGATCTTACTTTTTAAGACGCTTGGATATACTAGCAGTCTTGCGGCTTTTAGGATGTATAACTTTTGTCAGCTTGTTGATTTCATTTTTTAACGTAGCTTTCGGCTGGAAAGACAAAAATATTATCGAAACAGAACTAGAAAAAAGTTTACATAACCTCATTTAATAATGTGCATCAACATTGGCAAAGTTATGTGGTAAAACATCGAGCAACGAAGTAAGTTTCATCAATCCTCTATATTTCAATGGATTTAAGGGATATTTACTATATCCGCGATACTTACCATTTTCAATTCGGAATGAGCTGTTGCCACACACACGTGGTGTTTGTAGAATTCGCTCTGCAGCCAGCAGCTGATTATTGAAGTTACGGCTGCACTGTCAACGCATGGACAGCAGGTGTGGAAGAGTTTGTCGTTTCTCGTACGTTTCTTCTTCGCTGTTTAAGACTTTTCGAATGCTTTACAAACAAACTGTGTGAAATTTACTTACTAATCGTGTTTTTGATCATGGGTGATATGAAAGATCAAGTGTTAGAGGCAGAAAGCAACAGCGAAGATGAGCAGTCCAATAACCCTACACTTCCACATGCTCAGGAAAAATTCGTTAAAGTAATCAGTGAACTGGCAAGCGATGACAAGAAACTCTTTCTAGATTGGATCAAATGGAACTGGATGAACGGTACTAAAATTTTAAATAGTTCTTCATGAAATATGCATTTTTTTACCTGCTTTATTGATCTTTGGCTTACTTATTGTTTATGTCGGAACAATGTCATGTTCTATGTTCAATGTGTTCATGTTACAGAACTTGCTGATACCAGTTCAGAAGACATTCCGGATGAAGTACTGAAAATAATTGCCAGCGAAATAAGAGATAACCTACCACCAGATGCAGTTCTTCCGTCAGAAAATATTCGCAATGGAGCGATGGGCGAGGGATTAAATTGTGACGCTAATCATTCTCTACACGTTGATTCATTCCTGTACGACGACGAAGCTGTAGATTTACTCGGAGATATGGGAAAACTGGATCGAAATTACTGTCTCCAGTGTGGCTCTCATAAAACCCGTCCTCTTGGTAATAATGCAGACCCTCAATTTCTAAATCTGCGCGTAATTAAAGTATTCAATAATTACGTGAGTTAAAATCAATTTTATGAAAATTGTAAACTAATTTGTTTAATCCTGTATTGCAGATTTCATATCACATTCACTGTCAAGGGAGCAACTTCTATACATATTTACCTCATTACTACCTCCGCTGAATCAAAACCAAGTCGTACTTGATATCGGTTCTCGTCTGGGAGCTGTCCTGTATGCCGCACAACTATACACTAAAGCCGGAAAAATTGTTGGCATCGAAATAAATCGTGACTTCTGCCAGCTTCAAAGGGGAGTAGTGAAGAAGTATGGATTTCAGGTAATAATGATGGTTACAGTTACAATTACAAGTAATCATTGATGATTGAACCATGAAAAACCTCAAGTAGGTACCTATGTAAATGCGTGCAAGTACTAACGGGTGGTTTCTGATTTTTAGGACCGCATCGAGGTTGTGGAGGGCAACATTTTCCATCGGTCAGATGTGGTTCAGGCTGCCGATGTGATCATTATGAATAACGTGTTTGAATGTTTCATGACACCTGAGGAACAAGTCGAGATCTGGAAGTATTTACGTTACGTCATAAAGAAGGGAACGTTGCTTGTCACCAATCCCCCGATCGACAGTGTGTTTGCCATTCGCCAGGTAGGTAGTTGGTCTTCCAAATTCAAATCGAGGAATTCCAAAATAGCCTGGTTCAGTTATTTATTTATCTGAACAGAAAATCCTAGAATATAGATGTACATACATTATTGAAGTAATACTTGGTAATAATTATCTTTATTAGCGATTCATTTAATTCCTCCAGACACACATTATTTTCAAATTAAAGAGTGATTTTTTTATTTGAGAAACCCGGATTTTTAAATCCGAACTGCAACAAATTTACATTTGTTTGAAAAGCATAGACACATTTAGCTATAGTTTACCTATTATATGTAATCTTTGGTGACTTAGTCCATTCCTTGCAATTTTTGTAGGTCATTTTGGAAAGACCACTCAAATTATCAAGTCAAAAAATACAATTGGTCCACCACAGAGCTATGCCTGATATCAATAGTAAGCTAGATGATTGTTAAGATAAAGATTAATGAGAAATTGAGACTGCATGAAACGTACGATGAGCTTAGAGTCGTTCTGCCTGATTGTTTCAGACTGGAATCGATCTGAACGAGTGGTTACAAGAGCAGCCGGCTTATAATAAAGACGCTCCTGGAATTTCAGACACTAGTCAAGTTTCAGACTTAAAGCTCTACAAAGTTTTATAGTTGGTTGGTAAATAAAGTTACACAATCTCTAATCAGACGCTTGCAATTGGTGAGTGTATTTGGCCCACCCCTTTCATGATTATCATTTGAGAACCTGGAAAGCAAAAAACACAATTGTGTTTACATTTTGAACGTTTGAGCTATAAGTAGGTCGAAGTAATGAATACCTTTTAAATGAGGATGAACAAAAGAGATTAGTGTTTTAGCTGGAGCCTTTTAATCTGACCAAGACATTCTTGCAAAACTCTGGAAGGACTAGTAATTCACCTGTTAGCCTTCTAATTTAGATTTGTCTAGATTAGATTTCCTCCCATTTTTTTTTTGTAAATCCTACCCCTACCATCAGTCCATTTATTTTTACACTTTTCCATGCACTTCAGCCCTACCTTTCACTAGATTAACAAAAGTCTTGTCCCATAGTCGATTCAATACTTACCAGTTAATTTTCATCCTCTCCATTTTCCCATTCAACATGTATTCTGATCCAGGTTTATCTTATCACAAATGATGAGCAATTATGCACTACGGTTTGTAAGTTGAACTATTATATCATATCAATCACTAATCCTAGTTGAGCCTTTAACAACTTGACTAATTTGCAAGTTACAAGAATAAAATCTTGAAATCACATCCCCTGCTGCATAGGTCAAGTTCATAACACATAACTTAAGTGCAACATTCTCACCACTTGATGGCCAGACATTCATTCGTTTATTCATTTTGGGGGTAAGGAGTAAGCCAAGGGAATGAAGCTTTGTTTTAGCTGAAGTTTTGTCAAAGCAAAGAAGAATGAGCATTTTTTTGCACGTTTTACATGAGAGATGATCGAAGACTAAGATGATTGATTTGGTGTTACGAGTTTGTTACATAAATTGTACTTTATTATTTTATAAAAAATAATAACTTAATAAGTAAGGCAGGCACATTTTACATATTATTTATATTAAAGGCATTAGGTGACGAGACTTAGGTGAAGAAGGCATTCAGTGATTGACGAGCCATACGGCTATTGCGTGCCATGTAAACATTTTAGTTTCCTTCTTTGGAAACGACAACAGTTGCAAAATAATTTTAACCCTACAAAACTTGATTTAATTATCATTGTTCAATAGTGTTAAAATTAAGTTTGGGTGGTCTTCACTACTCTTTCAGGTGCACTTAAATATCACATTTCACACACAAGTGCAACTTGGTTGGTCCACAGTACCCCTAAAACCCACCAACCTGGATGAGAATTTATTGATTTCAAATTAATGATCTGTGCCAACATTATTTAGTGGTGCCTAAATGTAAATAGCAAACTCATTGCTAATATGAGGCTAGAGAGATGATTAAATCAGTATCGCTGACTACTGGCTGAAGCTGGTTTGGATGAAGGTGGAATTGCGTGGAAATCGGTGGTCATAGGAGGTCCTGTCACAGCCGATCCCAAAACCCGAGACGAACCTTCTGACCAGCCGCCCATCTCCAAATCTTCCTGCTTTTTCTGCTCTTCCTCCTGTCAAAAGTGAATGGTTAATAGTGTTAGCCTTGCTGTGGTATGGAGTTTGACTGAAAGCCACACCTCAATCATTGAATTTGCAATTTTCCCTATGTTATTGTTCCGTTTTCACTGAAATAGTAATGATTATAAAGTCTTTCAATATCTAAAATTTAAAATATGATCTCTTATTTGGTATCCAATGCTCCCATTTATTTGATTCCTAAATTTAACATACCTACTTAACTCACCTCCGAACTCAACTGACTTTGATTTCTAAACCTGTGCTATGATCATGTGATCTAAAAACCATTAACTTACCTCTGCAACCATCCTCTTGTATTCATCGATTTCGTACTGGTATTTAGGAGTAGTAATTCCGAAGAAGCTTGCCAAATTTTCACCCAGATAGTCGCAAACCTTGAGAGACGTACTGCCGACTAGTAATGTGTGATACATGAACCAAGGACCCCAATCCAAAGTTTTCTGTTAAATGGAAGTAAATTAGCAGAATTAGGCAATGCAACCCTACTGACACTGTAAAGACAGGATTTTCATGAAAGATAGAAATGAATTTACTGGATTTACTGCAACTGTGGTATCTGTTTCCAATGCACTCCCATCGACCTCATCTTCATCTTCGGAGCTTGAAACCTCCATAGTGCCATCAGAAAAGTGGAGAATTTTCTTTGGCTTTTTATTCAGCTTGATACGGGACAAATCATTGTTATCCACAATGAGGATCTCCGAGGTGAGCTAGAAATAGCGATGCGAAATGGATTACATTACTGATGTTCTTTGGTGCACGTTTTTGTGG
Source organism: Nemurella pictetii (assembly GCA_921293315.2). Lineage (NCBI taxonomy): Eukaryota > Metazoa > Arthropoda > Insecta > Plecoptera > Nemouridae > Nemurella > Nemurella pictetii. Next base: position 14,675,296 of record OV121120.1, on the reverse strand, counting down.
TTATCCCAAATGTTTCTTACATTGGCAGTGGATGAGTCGAGGTTGAAGTTTTCGTTGAACAAAGAAGGTGACGAAAGATTAAAGCTTGCCATGGTTATGCTTGTGCAAGATGAATATAATGATTATTTTCACATCAAATTCGGAGATATCTCGAAATCACAGATCTACGCACTTCTTCACATGACAGGTTGCGCTCAATTTCCAGGATTACCAAACTAAACTCAATGATGGAAACGGAATTTATGTAGGCGGGTGAACACCCAATGGTGTAATCGGTCGATTTTTTACAAACTTCTGATTGGACCAATGATCAGGGATAGGGAAAACCATAAAACCCACTAATTTCAAAATGAATATATATTTTTGGTTCATTATTCAAATCAGCATCGATAATTGCCAATATAAAAAGCATTTGCAAAAGTGGTTCCATTTTGATTAACATTGTATGTGATAGTATTGCCTTGGAAGGAAAGAGGGAAATGCTTGTATCATTTAAAACATGTTTCATAATTTAAGATTTAATGCCTTAATTTTATTAAATATTTAATTGTAACAAATGGTGGTACAAGAAAATTGAGTAACAAAACTTCACAATGTTGCCAATGAACAAAAATGTTCATATAACTTGACATCAAATTCAAGGTGGAGAATTATGAATTTAGTTCACAGTTCATTAATAACCAAAATTAAAAGAGTAACCCATTGGATCCAAATTGAGAAATGCAGACCAAGTCAATGTCGGCTAAGATTCTGGTGTAGAACACGTGCAGTGCAGCACTTGATTGTTATATATCAGGAGAACCATTACCTCCTCCCTGTAATTTGTCTTGATGACTATGAATGACTCGTGTATCACTTGACTGTTCACAGCAACAAAGTTGATGCCGTCATAAAAGGAAGTCCTACACAAAGATAATCTGTCCATCAAACATACGGAGAGATATCTCCTATACCGGCACTTGAAATACCTGCTTTTCTTTGCCATAGAATAATTTCGAGTGATAACAAAAGAAGGTAATATTTAAGTTCAACCACAATTATCTTATTTCCCAAGTTCAATTCCAATTTCCAATTTTAGACAGGAGTTTAAGGTTCTTCACCGGCAAAACATTTTTTTTCTAGTCGACCTTGTTTTGGTGGTACATGCTCTCTGCCGTCGGCGGCACCAGGCCTAGCAGTTCGCTCTCGACGTTGGCCAGAAGCCAGTTGTGATCGCAAATTTCTAGCGCTTCCCACTCGGCCTTGAACGCTGCCTTCGGGTCAGGAGGCATCGCCATCGCCGCTCCCGACATCTGGTCTTGGACATGTCGAGCCTGCACAGAAGACATGGAAGAGGTGTGTTAATTTATTACGTCAATGTGGGTACTAGGTTAGGAAAGTGGAAAGAAGAGCAGCACGTCTCAATTGAAAATTTCCGACGTATGAGAAAATATGGAGCTAAATGATCCTGTTCTTCAACGACAGGCCAAAACTTGAGTTATATTTTCTCACGCCTCTCATTTTTCAAATTATTAGGTATTAACTTGTGATACTCTTCTTCCTTGTTTTTGATTGCAGGTTTCATTCAAATGATATTTGCTTAAAATTATGGATTTCTTTGTCATATCAAAAAATGACTAGATCACTGTATAAGCGACCAAGGCTACACAAAACCTGCACAATAAACAAGAATGCAGTACCTACCTTAAGGAAATTTAGCGAAATAATGGGACCAAGAGAACGGTGGAGTGGTTTGATAAAAGAAGACTTGGAGGAAAGGAAGATGAGTTGGGAGGAGGTTGACAGAGGGAAATTGTGGGAAGACGAAAAAGAATGGAATGCGCTGGTAGAAAAGGACGAAGAGTTTGATGATGGGGAAGGAAGTGAATTTAGTTGTAGTGAAGAAGATACCGGGGAATCGCCAGGCTTGGCAAGCCGGATAAAAAGCAACCCGAGATGCCCTAGATAAAAAATGAAAACTTGACCCTGTATTTTTTTAAGGAAACAAGAAATAAAGATATATATAATGGGTTTGATCTAGTTTTTAAACTTTTGTTGACATTTGGGATGAGAGGACTGAAGTTATGGCTTAAAGAAATCAAAAATCTATTGAGGCCATAAAATTTTTCTCCAACTGCATTGGCGAGCGGTATTCAGAATTCAGATATCAATTTCCAAGTGAAGCCAGTAGCTTGATTTAAGGAGCAGTTGGTTTGTAGTGTGACCAATAAATAGAATGGGTAACTCATAAATAACTTATAGAATGTTCTAGTGCTGACTGCTGTAGGTAAATATACCTTATAAGTATCTGAGAGACTATAAGGTATCATTATCATTAAAATATAACATTTGGACATACAATGTTCTACCAGACATAATATTTTAATATGCGAATGTTGAATTTTGATCGGAACACTACCTACCAATTAATTTACCCAAATTTACATTTTAACTGTATGGATTGGGGATTATCAAAATTATTACCTGATCTGCTGCATTATTCTCTCCTAGAACGAGTGTGTAGATGCTTCGGAGTCCAAAAACATTCAAAAAGTACCACGAAGCGGACGACACCCAAGCCGCGTCCAATGAAACCAACTCAATACCACGTTGAAGCATCGGCTTGTATCGAAGCGTCAACGGAAATGGAACCTTTGTTGTCAAAAAGCCTGAAAACATCCAATTGATCCAACCGCCTATCATGATCATCGGCAAAACGTTGGTGACGTTTCCTTTCAGCATATCGGTCATCATCGAAGGGTCGGTCATCGGGTTTTGCGAAACTGCCGGACGCTTCTGAGTCTTGAAGTAACCATTCTCTTCGTTGTTGAAAAAGTTTCTTCTCATCACGAACGACTGTTTCGGAATGTATTTTCCATTTTCGCGCAACATCCTGGCGCGGATCATGACTTGGCTATCTTGTAGCTGCTGCAACTCAACCTTCTTCTGTGAGGCCAACAAAATCGAGACATAATGTCTAACTATACCCACCAGAAAGGTAATTACTACTATTGGTAAAAATACCCACACTCGGATGTGTGAATCTAGCAGTAATTCGGCCATTTCCTGATGTTATTAATACTTGATTTTCATGAGAAACTCTAAATTTGACAACTATTCCGGATACTGGTCGGCCATCTTTGATAGTTAACCAATTACCTAATCGACCCGTCGGCAAGCGGACCACATGTTTGATTACGGGGTGAAGTGTTTCTCTGCCAGTGTTTAATCTGCCTGAGTTTTCCCTGTTTCGAACCTATGAAAATATAGTAGACTCTGTCTCGTTTTCTCTGTTTCGGTTTAGTTTGCCTGAACACAGGCCGGCAAAATAAATGGAATCCTCGTCCGATAGAAGGTTATTTTAATCTGTTTAGTCTGCCTCAAGGAGCTTATATCAGGGTCTGCCTCTTCATTGTTGGCTGTTGCTGAGGCATGGTTTCTATTCGCCCGTGGTGCGAATTAAGTTGCCAATTGTTTACTTTATTATTATTATTATTTTATAGCTATCAATATCAGTTGCATCATCAGTAACTATAAGTACATTTTTATGTTTAAAGTCTATCGTTTCAATGTCAAAGACCCATAGCACCGTAGGGCCTATGATAATTGCCCGTGTTGCCGGCTATGGAAGCGTCTGGGTTGCAGTAAAATCAAATTTCATTATTCTGTTTTATGATTAAGTATAGTTGATTATTGGTGTTTAACGACGCACTGTTTAGTGTTTTGACAACTGGCCCTTTGGCACTAGCCTAGAAAGGAGGAGGGGAAACCCGGTGCCGGCGCGTAGCCTCCTGTCGAAAAGAACCAAGGGGACCACCGGCTTTACGTCCCTTCCGAAGGGCGCTCGAACAACATGATTCCCCCACTAATCCATGCTGTCGAGAGGTTGATAGCAAGGAGATTGGAGAGTGAAGTTGTCGTACTAATTTCAAACCCTCGGAACTCCCGGACAGAACTGATCATGTGCATGATGGTCACCCATCAAGCACCTGACTCAGCGCGATGTTGCTTAACATCGTTGATCTCACGAAAACCGGTGTTTCCAACATTCCAAGTTTAGATCAAGGAATGTGTTCTTTCGAGTTATTCTTGATTGGCTTCTAGAGTTTCGTAAAAACTTAATTACATCAAATGTACCCGTCCTATTTGCTTCAAATATCAAAAACGTGGCAGGTCTAAGTTCAGGGAAAACGAAGGTTCTCAGAAATTTTGATCAAAATTGGTTTCGGCGTTTGGCCTGTAGAGAGCGTACAAGCACACAAAAATACAAACACAAACTAACAAAAGAAAACATCGGAGACTTTTTTTTCTATAGTTAGGTGTAACTGAAGATTTCGCTTCGCTCGTTACGCTCATCAATTATTTTCGCCTATGCTACTTTCAACACGATGTGTTTCTATATTAGAGCATAAAGGACCATTTGTATTTTGATAATGAGACCAAGAGACTAATCGCGACACAATTATGTGTCGCCGGATCGCTGTAGGGTGATAGCACTCGTTTTAATTCTGTCAGTTGCGTACAAACATTAATCAAATTTTTTCGTCGGGTTGTCTCGGCAGCACTTTCCAAAAGAAAATAATCCAAAATACTTTTGGCATGCAGGATACATTTTCAAATCCGATTCCATTCGGTGATAATCGGGCATCATCGATAGTGTTCCGAACGCCGATGAGTGAGTACGAAATTGCAAATGGCTGTGGAATGGGAGGGACAGCGAGTGACCGAGTCGGACGCAGCGGGCATTGCGTGAATACCATGCTTCGACACTCGTGGATGATGATGAGGTGATTAAATCATCACGAATTTTTCGAGGACGTGCATAACTCCATAGTTTCTTGCGATCGGTGCACACTGAACATTCATGTAAGTTTATCATCATGTCAGCTAGTGCTCGCGACAATCTATACAGGTGGATGAACCTCAAAACTAATTATTACTTTCGTACCATTTCGAACGTTAACGAGTACAAGGACACTTTCATTTTATTGATTTTGTGACACTATTTGGTTAAACGATGCGATTACTTAACTTTATCTACGGTATGATCGTTGAAGAACAGCTGACCGTATCTATTTAGGGTTAGAGGTCAATATTCTTGACAAGCTTGGTATGTCATGGTGACAACAGATAAAAATTCAAATTTGTGTGCCTTGGCCCAATGGCCCTATGTAAGCTTCCATGTGTAGGTACTAGATGCAAATTTGAAAGATACTACATGAGATGTAAACACAATTTTATAGTTACATCATGTAGATGTGAGTCATTCACTGGTCTTTAGAAAGATAGTTATTTTGATTTATCAAGGCCTGCATAGATAAGGCAAAAAGTACACACCTTAGGTAAAGTGGATCTTTGGATTTTGTTCCTTTCTGTTGGTTACTAGTGACCCTAGCATGTGCATTCAATCATGGAGTTATACAAATCCATGATTCAATATAGATATTTATTTAAAAGCTCTACCAAAGTGTGACTATCTGGTTTTGATGACATAAAACAACTGCCTTCTTTCAGAGGTGGGTCATACCTACTGGGATTTATTTTATTCCTCAGAATTCATCCATATTTTTATGTGTCCATAACTAATCCTACTATTGTTTCCCTTATCTTTCTTTTTCAGAAGATAATGCTGGAGCATTCCAATAGGTCTCAGAAGATACTTATCATTTTTATCATTTATTCATTCCAATAACTAAAGCATTTTTGAAAATATTCTTGTATGTGAAAATAGTTTTAGTATAAAAAGTGTTGCTATAGAGCCAGGGTCGGAAGTAAAATTCACCCAGTCATTTCGAAGAAGGCGTGTGACGAACAGAACAATGGAACAAGATCGGAAGCAGACAAAAGTTATCGGGTATTGGATGTCCGATAAAAAGAGACAGAAACTCAACTGGACGGAATTTGGACATGTTTGTAGGTGAGTTAAAATGTTGGGAACAAATTAAAGTGCTTATCTTTTTATGTCTGGTTGGTTCATGGTCATTCTCTTGTTTTTTAAATGGACTGTTGAAAAAATTTTCCAATCACTATTCGACGGGCGTGGTTTCACGGTTTGTGCTGTTTTCTTTGTTGACAATATACTATGGTAATGTCTTTCTTTGGTAATATTAATTAATAAGATCCTGAGACAGAATTCTTTGCTCTGACTCTGAGTAGTAGATACAACATATAAAGCCTGACACAACTTCTTTTCAATCAAGTATTTCCTATTTTGAAATGTACATGCTTGTACCAATTTAGATCAATCCTTGTGTACCTAGTTCTTGAGTATAGAAATCAGTTTGTAGAGGTACTTGTTGCCAAGAATCACTAGAATAATTGAGCTTTACTATGGCTCTAATGGTTTCTCCTTTAAGTATTTACAATCCATTGAATTATGGAGGCCAAACATTACCCAAAAACAACTTATGGTCTTGAAATGAATGCTATCCATACACTGGGAAAATATGTGAAGCCTCATGAATATAATCAAAAAATACTCTACAATTTTCTAGTGAAACAAATAAAATAAATCTGGATTATAGCAAATAAAGCAAAAATAGTCTAACCATATTTATTCAAATATGCATAGGAATGTTAGAATTCATCTAGTGGAATTAGTTCTGACCACAAGTGGCAAGCACTTTGTTCTGTGTTTAGGTATGTAGGTACCAAAATATTATTTGAACTTGGCTTTATTTTTGTGGTGAAATCCATTGACCCTGGTTGAAACTTGAAAGTGAACTAAATTTTTGAACTGTGTACTGAAATATTTGAATTTGGCATATTTTTTCCTGGATTGGAAACCAAATGAAAACATAAATCTAAAAATGTGAGAGGAATTGGAATTTAATTCATTCTCATTTTCTGGACGTATGAGTTGATACTTGATACTGCGTAGTTGTACTTATGCTCATGCTCAAGTTACCTGTGACCTTTTGAGGGATGGGTAACCGTCACAATTCCAAGTACACACAATATCTAGTATTACTGATGCTGATGCAACAACCATTTCAACCAGAATTGTGTAATACTCACCCATAAAATCTATTGCTTCGTTAATTTTTTTATTCTGCTCCAGTTGCTTATTTCTATAATTAGCAATCGGCAAATGATCTTCGTCACTCTTCCTTTAGTACCAGCCTTGCACTCATTTTGGCAAGCGTACTCTAACAGTTTTGGAAGACATGTAAACATGTTATTTATAGAAATTATTAATCCACCAGATTGGATTCAATGCAGCATTGTACTAGTGCAGGCATCTCACTTACCCAAACCAATCAAATTCAGTTTCAAATTCAAAACATTTTTTAACTTTTAATTTTTATAGATTTTAAATATCCCAAGTGCATTGATGAAAATTGAAAGATGCACGATTATATGTGACAAAAGCATTTCTTATCATTGTATCACTTTCACACTCAAAAATATATAGTCCAATGTTAAACCTCAAAACCAGCTGCCACTGGAATCACCATGTCAATACAATTTATTTCTGCTCCCTCCAAAACCAACAATATGAGAAGTTTAAACATTTTCTTTGCTATACCTACTCACATATGCCAGTAGATCCTGTCATACGGCTGTCCTAAACAACTTCTACTCCCTCTATCCCGCAGGACCCGAGGCTTCGATCTGGTCAAGATCGACCTGAACGCACCGCTCGACGAGCAGGGCCCGTTCACGGTGCTGCTGCACAAGCTGACGGACATAATCGCCCTGGCGGGGACCGACGACGAGGAGGCAGCCGCAATGATTCGCCGGGTCGAATCCTACATTGCCGCCCATCCCGAGATGGCAGTCATCGACCCGCTAGACAACGTCCGCAACCTGCTCGACCGATACCGCTCGTACAGCATCATCCACCGGAGCGGGCTCGAAGAAGTGGGTAAGGGGACTGATCGATTACGGTTTTACAGTTAGGTATATGTGAGTCAAAACGCCAAAACTTTTGATCACGCAGTTTTGAACGGAAAATCCGTATTGATTCAAGTAACAGGTTCAAGGTAAGCATACAAAAGCAAGTAACTTAACTCATGGTGGTTTAAAAAATTATATCTTGTTTAATTACAAACAATTATAAACTCGTTGATACTGCCATTTATGTCGGAAAATGTGTTGTCAGTCAATTATACCTTGTTAAACTAATTACAGTATTTATTTGAAAATGTGATTTTGCTTTTTAATTTGTATGTCTACCAGACCATTATATAGAAATTGTATTTGTATTAGGTACTAATATTAGAATAAAAATATAGGACGCTTTAATTAAAAATGATGGTAGATAAATATTTTATATTTATGACCAAATATGATATACACCATGCAAGTGTTATCTGTGAATGATGCTTTTATTTAAGCATTTAATTTTTATTCAAACCCAACTGTAATTATTTGTTGCATGCATAGCCACATGCGCTGCTTGCATGGTATTGGACTGCATTCAAAGCCCAAAAACCCCAAAAAGTTGGTAAAAGTTGGTAAGCGTTACTTGTTGGTAATGCATGGATGGCATATTATTTGGTGATGTTAAAGATCCAGGTTTGACCCCCCTGCAGTTTTGGAGTGGATTTTTTGTTTCTTATAATAAGAGATATGAGATAACAAGAGATAATATGAGAAAAAATAAGAGATATCTGTAATTAATGTGAAAGGAGGATGAGTGTTGCACTAATTAATAATCATTCATCAGTCATTTTTCTGCTCAATTCTAGATTTCACTAGATAATACTAGTATTAGATACACACCAACCTATCTATTATCTTGGAATTATAGGTAATTAAAATAATTGTATTTCTAACTGAATTTTGCATGGTGTCGTTGATCTTTGCAGATGTTTTCACGCCCACATTTGCCGAGCTCACTTCGACCGATTACGACGAAAATCTTAGAAAGCTGCAGTCAGCAGGTGTTGACTTCCCTTTTGGTGAGAAATTTGGAATAACACCTGATAATCTGGCAGCTGGCAACTAAATGTTATCTTATAAGTAGCAACCCTGACAGGGAAACAATAGTTAAAAGACAACATGACAGTTTTAGAATGGCTGGGTTTGCTGAGAAACATTGGTTAGCTGATTTACATCTGGATGTCTAGTCAAATGCCCCAGCTATATTCTACATGGAATTGTAACACATTTCAGATATTGGCATTTGTTTTGTTAATAAATGTATTATTACATTTTTTTTTGTAAAAGTTTTCCTATGTTTAAGTAATTAATTAACGTTGCTTAGTGTTCATTATTCAATACCCAGTCTGAAATTGAGTCTTGAATCTAGTTGTAATTTTAGAAAAATGAGTCATGTGAATTACCTCATATGTTTTTCATCTGCCATCACATGTAGAAAATATTAAAGTTGGTCCATTAACAAGACTTTTTTCCCATTGTTTTACAGTGTGCAAGCCATCTGTTGCTCATGGATCAAGTGATGCCCACAAGGTAAACAAAGTCTCATAGCAAATATTTTAAAATCTTTACTCAGGAAGCAACTACTTGTTTTTATCTCTGCCCTTGATAATGCTATCGCTGTAAAACATAAATTAGCCAGCCACTTCATAAATTTAATCTTGTACCTTGAGGTCATTACAAAGTCATACCTATAAATGCCTACATCATCAATAGAATCTACAGAGACAAAAACATCTCGCAAGACTATGCATAATAATTTTTCAACCGTTGTGGAGAATGGAGGCTAATTTGACAATTTGTTAGGTTTACAATAGTAATTTTGAGAATTTTTCTTGACAGCAATCGGCCACCATACAGGGTGGAGCAATTGGGGCAACTTGTGTCATAGAATAAAACCTGGGTATTTCAATATTTCCAGTTTCAGACTGCCCACTTTAACAGGCTTAAGTTTAAAAAAAAAATTAAATCATGTAAGCCATAGAATGGGGAGAATAATTCTGACTATCCAATTAATTTCTGTAATTTTATTTGCATTAATTTGCATTAATTTGCATTTCAATTTACGATAAATCTTACAAACTATGCTAAATGCCAATGAAAACAAACAAACAATTCTCCATCACTCATACTGGCTTTTTGGTGCTGGTGAACAACAGGCTGAAGGCTAGGGTACAAAGAAGCGAAAACCCGGCACCGGCCATAGCCTATATATAGTTTGATATCCACAAGGCAACAAACATTTTCGATTGTAAACATAGTTTGACACAAATGAAAGAAGGCATGTCACACTTAACCTCCGAAGTTTACCTTGCAGATGTGCGTGATCTTCAACGAGGAGGGTGTGCGGGACTGCCGGCCGCCTTGCGTCGCGCAGAGCTTCATCAACCACAACGCCGTCCTCTACAAGATCTACGTCGTCGGCGACGAGCACTACGTCGTCGAAAGGCCGTCGCTCAAGAACTTCTACCCTTGCGGTAAACAAAGTACTGCATGCACTGACATACTCTCATAGAATTATTCTATGTGCTCTATGTTTGTTTGTTTGTTTGGTTTGTTGGTTGGTTGGTTGGTTGGTTGGTTGGTTTGTTGAAACAAAGTACTGCAAGTACTGTCATACTCTCATAGATATATTCTATGTGCTCTGTGTTTGTTTGGTTGGTTACCTACTGCATGTCCTTTTTACTGCATGTACTTATTTAAGACTCGTGTCTTTTCCAAATCTTAGCATGTTTGTTTTCAGAAAAACTACTCAACCCAGTTAAATGGAATACTGCATGCCCTGACATTTTATCATTGAATGGAACGACGGAGTGGTTCAGAGCCGTGGTTTGTAGAATTGGGAGTGTTCGGTTTTTCTCTGTTATAACGTTTTGGCGGTCCTAAAAAGGACCTTGTCTAGTGTCGAAGTTTCGGCCACGATGGCCTGGACATCTTCAGGGCTGTGATGAGCAGCCGCTGGACGCTGCTTAGGACCGCCGAAACATTATAACAGAGCAAAACCGAACACTTGCAATTTTATCATTGAATGTTTCTACGTGCTCTATTTTTGTTGTATTTGATTGGAGGGTCGGTTGTTTTGGTTGTAAATGGAGGCTTTTTTTTAAGCATGCTGAGAATGATTGGACCTGGCCTGGGCATCGCAGTGCTTTTGCATGCCACTAACAAAATAGTTATTATGGCTTTTGTATCTTGGTTTGCTAAATGGCTAACTAACTGATGATTTTGGCCGTGGGAAAATGGTATTGGGCTCAAAATGGGATTTAGGAAGAGCAAAGTGTGAATATGGGATAAATATGGGCAAAATATCAAGCTTACTTAAGATATGATAAAGGTTTCTTGAATAAGGTTTTTTTTTGCGTTCGGTAACACTCAATTTTATCGGAACTTAGTTTCAGCCCCTTGATTTGCTCCATATATTACTTATCATTTCCTTAACGGATGCGCAGACTGGAGGACAACTACGTACTGAATGTTACGGGGAGCCACAAAATTAACCAGGGATGCTAACATTGATTTGGTGTTTCCTTAGCACTAAGATTTCTTCAAGTTTACCAGGCATTTAAATGTTAGCTACTCCATTATTGGTAGTGTTGCTGGTGTTGTTACTGATTAGTTGGCTTCATAGTTTTTAAGATAAGTAAATGTGTAAAAAAAAAACCATTTCAAAGACTTAGCAAAGATAAATTTGCAATTCATTAATATATTTATGTGTCATTCATAAATGATGGGGTAATCATAATGATGCCATAATTCCAATAACCATTGGACAAAACCTTTCAAGCTGGTCTGGTGCTAAGTAAGATTATTATTTAATTAATCCTATCTATATGACAAATTAGTAACTTGAAAGAAAACCTTTATCTATGTTTTCCTTATCATTTATCACAGCCTTATCTTTATTTGCACTCATGTTTGAGATACACCTTTGTTATCATTTGCAAACAGTGCAAAAGGTTGCCACCAGCAAATAATTACAAAATTAATCCTGATAGATAGCCACCACATAATTGATTCTCCAAAGAAACAAATAGTTGGGTTAATTCAGCCCATATGGATCTGTAGATGAGACTTAATTAAAAATGAAAATAACACACAGAGTGAAACAGTAGGATGGCACATGATGTACTTATTGATTGATTGATTAACGTCTCGGCAAGGTCGATGTAACATCTAAGCACACCTCTTCGATCTAAATTCTTTCTACCTCGTGCATTACATCTAGCCTTTATATATTTGTATATGGTTCGGAGCATGAGTTTTGCTAAAAATACTTGTCAGTGCAAAGGTAATTCAAGCCAACTTTCAAGCGATACGTGGTGCTTACACATGAATCATCTACCACTTAACAACCTGAATCAACTATTTTGATTGCAAATAGAGCTTAACTCATACTTAGCAACGTAGTTGTATCTACCACTATTTCCAATTCCATTACTGAACAGAGGTTTTCAAGCTCCATTGTGGATTTTAGGACCGAAATAAAATCCAAACAGCGCATTCACCGTTAAAAGTTAAAACAACTCATTAATTATTGTTTATTACACTACGGACGCCATTTCAGCAGCCATTTTGCCGACAAAATCGTCGATGCAACGTCGAAACGAGCCGGCTCTAACACGTCGCGACCCTCCGTGTTTGCAGACCGCGACACGATCTACTTCGACAGCCACGACGTGTCAAAGGCGGACTCGACGTCGTCGCTGAGCATCCTGGACCCTGCCGAGTCGACGGAGGCTGTGACGCGGCCCGACCCTGCACGGTTCGGGCAGATCGTGACGGCGTTGCAGCACGAGATCGGCATGGCGTTGATCGGCATCGACGTCATCGTGGAGAACAACACCGGGAAGTACGGCATCATCGACATCAACGCCTATCCAGGTGGGTCCTGGCTGCTGGTTGATGAGTTCAGGGTTGAGGTTTGAGTCGATGGGAGGCAGAGAGTGTGCCAAACAAGTAAACAACCAAAGAAACCAATTAAATTATATTTAAAGATCAAAATACTTCTGAATGCTTTATCAATACCATCAGAAATGGCTATGAAATATTTAAAAATAGAAACAATATGCCTGGGCACTAACTACTAACTTTTTCAGTTTCAAATTCTGCGGAATTGGGTGAATTTCGGCTTTTTTTTCCTTTACTTAATTAATAATTAGGAAGCAAAAGCCCATAAACTCATAAAATATAAAAATAAATTTAATAACAATTAAAAATAACTAAGGTAGGTATCACTAACAATCATCACTAACCAATTCCAGGTTCATCCATAAGGGTGAACCAGCGGGCATTTAAAGTTAAAATATTATTTATGTATTGATAGTGTTGTTAGATTTCATGAAATATATTTTTTGAAATCTTTCGTGAAATTTTTCATGAAATTTATGAAATCTATGAAATCTATCTGAAATGTATTTCTTTCCATAAACATTTTATTTTTAAAACATTTTTGTTACACTTACAAATAACCATACACGTAGTCTTCTTCCCTTCTTTTGTATTTAATATTCTTCTAAATAACTTAAATATTCGCTCCTTTTTTCTGCCCATCGTAACTAACTGGCAACTCGTAAATGGTCACCTAACCTCAAATATGTCTTTGTCAGCCAAGTTCGGAGTTAGAATCGCGTGATTCTATTCTTTATCTATTCTATATATTAGAATAGAACTACCAGCTCACACAAGACAGGAAAATAAAACATAATAGCGCAAAACAAACTGAACAAGCAAAAATAATAGATTTCACAAAATTTGAAAGAAATCAATGTCTGTTGAAAGATTTCAAATAGATTTCATTTCACTGAAAGATTTCACGTGAAAGATTTCAAGACCACAACACTATGTATTGATTTGAACCTAAGTGCAAATACTTGTATTACAGTTAGGGATGCCGGCGGTTATCCGGTTAACCGAGTCGGTTACGGTTACGGCATTATCCGGATACAGTTTTTACTATCCGAATAGTAAAAAAAAAAAAAACAAACAAACAAACAAACAATGTTTTTGGCATGATGGGGAGTACTCGGCAGAAATGGCTTCCCCACCTCCCGAGCGGCTGGCAGGAGCAAGCAGGAGCGTCGGCTGCATATTCCTCCCCCTTCCCTCTACACTCAGTAACTGCCCCTCAAGTGCATCATCTTTACCAGAGTCAAGTGAGTCATCATGGCCGCATGTAGGAAACCCTGGCGGACGTGGGAAAAATGATCTGATTGTTTCATTGCACCGTCTGTGTAGGTTGAAATAGTATAGGGACCACCCTGCCTTGCCTCTCCACTCTCGTTTTTTTTTTTTTTTTTTGTTTTTGGCTGTTCAGAGGTCCTTTTACTATCCGGATAATATCCGGATACTGTGGACGGTTATCCGGATACGGTTTTCGTAACCGAAGGCATCCCTAATTACAGTATTACCTCTGTGGCGGTTGTGGATGCCAGCCTGATTGAAAAACACCTATTTTAGCTTGGTTAGCAACTTACATGTGAATCCATATAATGATCTTGCCCTTTTTGGAAAGCCCAGCATTATAGTGTCCCATGGAATAAAAGTGTAAAGAATGTGCACATGAGAATAACTTGGAAATAATTGAACTGGGATAGTCGTTGTGATAACGTTGCTTAAACTCTGTTACACGTACTGACTATTTTAGGTGAATGAAGTACAGTGAACATCATATTTATGTAAATATTGAAAAGTTAAATATCTGTTGATCATAATTTCATCAAGTATCTTACAAATAGCAATAATAATAACCACCTAAAGATTGGAAAATGAAACTAAGCCTTGTGCTGGCATGCTAAAATGTCAGTTAGTTACGGTGACACAAGGATATCAGTTTAAGAAAATCGGTGCCTGGAATTGCACTAGAATTAACGCAAAGGTTGAAGAAAATGTGAACACCATAATACGTACGGTTCAGTGGAACTTCAATCATATGTTTTTAACGTTAGCATGTAAAATTGTGTGACCTGAAAGGTATGAAGACTTTGCAGCATTCTCAAAATTATAGACTCATTACTCGGAGACCATTTCCTTCAGTCTTTCTGTTAAATTTTACTTATTTATAACTGGATTGCTTACAAGTAGTGCTCTGTGCTCACACTGCAAAAAAAAATACTAACAAAGTGGCACTTCATTCGTCAACACACTGCCAAGTCCCCAACGCGCGCGAGCTAAAAAACGAAACCCGCTTCTCAGGCTACGACGGCTACCCAAACTTCTTCGAGACGCTCATCAACTGCATCGAGTCCATCGCCGACGAGCATGCAGCGTCGCTGGCGGCCGCTAAGCAAGCGCCCGAGCCGCTGCCCATCGACGGTGACACCTTCCAGTCGCCGCTGGCTCGGCCGCGGAAGGACGCGCACCTCTCGCCAACCAACGGCGACCAGGACGACTCTGGCTTCGACACGAGCGACTCGAGCGACGAGAAGAAGAAGATCGTCGCGACGATCGCGCTGAGGAAGAACCTCGTGCGGAACAACTAGTGTCGGGGGATAGTCGTCGAGGTGGATCGTTACCGCTGTTTGGTTTGTCGGCATCGCGTTCCCCGGCCTGCCCCGTCTCGAGGCGTCGTCGTGACGGCTAGTTGACAACTTATCGGATCCGTCTCTAAGCGTACCAAGCTAGTTACAAGTCAGCTCTTTTTTCAGATTTTTAATTGCGTAGAGTGCTGTGAAATATGCTCTACAAACTTTTTCTTTGGTTGTGTAGTTGGTGGGGAACAGGAAATATGAGATAGAACTAACCTAGCATCATTCTGGGTCGTTGAATCACGGAAATTTGCGGTGCGCCGCATCATGCTGGTTGTGCTAGGGAGGTTTCTTCCTAAAACTGTGCCTTTTGCTTGAATGATCACCTGCTCAATACTAGATCCGACAAAATGTTTTATTGTCCGTCGCACACATGGTTTGAATCGGCCGACCAGGGGCAGGCAAGGGAACCTGGTAGCTTGTGATAAAATTTAGTCCTACAAAAGTGGTACTACCTCTTCGTAGATTATTCTTCGATAGTGTCAATTTTGATGCATTTATTTGTGTCATAATCTTGTTAGGACTATTGTTAATTTTTAATTGGGTGATGTCAAATGCCTTCCACAAAAAGTAACGGAGCACGTGCAGTAATGGGGATATTTCCTTGTTTTACATTCCATTGCTGGCGACGTCGGTTTCGGGGGAGAGAGTATTGCACGAGCGCTGCATTTTATGGACAGATTTATTCGAGTTTGATACGCGATTAGGCAACTTATGAAGTAGCTGCGATAGACGGAAAGGAAGTAGCAACTCCAAAATATTGAAAGACTGAACCGAATTGAAAAGCCAAGAATTATGTAACCGAACTTTATATTGCTTTCTAATCAATGTGTAATAAGATTGTAGATAAGGGTGTAGAAAGTAGATATAAATAGGTAGGTAGCACTTAATTAATAATAATTATATTGTGAAATTCTTGAACACTGTCTCGAGGTCCATAAATGTCGGACCTGACTTTGAAAAACATCGAAAGTACATTTCCCGTATAAAGCTTTCAAATTTTTGATACCAGGAGCTTTTACACGAATCAATGATTGGTCATTGAATTTGTACCAACAACTATCAACGTCAAGACAATTGAAATTTTGAAGAACGCAATCTGCCTCTTTTTCTATGCTTCTTTTTTGACATTTGTTAATTATAACTATTCTTCCAAAGTCTTGCATTTATTATCAATATCTATTTTATCAAGTACCTAATAATTAATTAGTTGTGTTTATCTCAAACATTCACACTGGACCGATGCTAGTTGTATTTGCTAAATAAGTCTGAAATTGTACAATAAGCAAGGCAAGAATGTACCAGTGGTAATCAGAATTGATTTGCAATTAGGAATAGTGTTCAGTAGTACATAAGTTAGGTGTTTAGTTGTTTTAGTACAAACTGCAGTAACTAACTAAAAAGTCACTGAGTATAAATTATTGTACATAACTTTTGTAACACAAGTTGCCTTCAATCTTTGGTGGGAGCTAATGCTATACACGTGAATGTGGTAGCCTCGTGGTTGTTGCTTCTTTTAACTCTTGTGTATATACAAATATCCATCATTTATGTATATTACATATTATATATTATATTATACTGTACCTTATTGATTTTTTGTTATGTATTAAATATAAATCATAGTTAATTAACATTAATAAGTAAATATTTAAAAAATAAATTGTCGGAGATACATTTTGTTTGTGCTTAAACTTAATCATGAATGTGCAAGTGGGTAACATGAAGTTCCACCACTGTATACATATCATAACCATTTATGATGCAACATACTCTTGTTAGACAAATAATGATTGAGATTTCAAGCCAACTTCAATTTCTTGGTCCATTTAAAATTTACGTAGATGCACGCACCTATTTTTATTTCTTGTGTTAAAAAATTTCCTGCCTAAGGGATGCCTTAGGATGTCTAGTTAGCATAATTATGTTTTCATAACTTGACGTGAATCCTTATTAATGACAACGCTGATATTAGCCGGGCAGGTGTATATTATGTTTATATAGGGATGCATTGGTTTCTGTTTGAAATTTGCAAGGTCTGTTCGTTGCCTAGTTGGCAGGCGCATAGCTGGTTGCACCACTTGCCCGTAGCTGGCGCCAGCAGTCGTATCGAAGGTCCAACATTCGGATGGGCGGGAAAATTTTGTCAGTCGCGATCCGTCTGCTCTGTGTTTCGTACGTCAGACTGGCGACGTGCGTAGGTAGCGGTGCGTGCTAAACGTTCTCACTCGCAGCCCGCGAACACGCGTTCGCCATTGAGAGAAAGTGCGTGCGACAGCCGACCAACCCGCGAACAATTGATTTCTTCTCGTGCGGATAGATTCGTCACATCTTCATCGGTTATCTAGTCAAATTATTACGGCGCGTAACGTATTTTTTTAAAATTTACGCACCTAACGGAATTACCAATAAATAATACCAAATAACGTAAAAAAAAAATCATTTCCGCATTGACCTGTGATTTGACAGCTTTAACTTTACGAATATACCAAAGCAATTTCGCATCTTAGATTAATTTTGAGTGAAAGCTTGTTTCACATCTTTATCGAAACGAACTGACTACATCAAATGAATGAAGCGTAAATCTTCGCAGCAATTTTCTTTCTCACGATAAAAGTGTGTCATTGCATACTAACTAACAAGTGCAGTATCATTACTTAACCAAGCTATTGTTTTCGGTTCGCTATTGAATTGAATCCAGATGCAAGTCGCTCTCTGAATGCTAGCGTACTCCGGCAGTGAAGTGGACTCGAGTGAATTATGATTGAGTCGTTGACGTGTGCTGCGTTGGTTTCGCATTTACCGAAATGCTTTCGTGCAATCGTAAGCCGGCCTGCCCTTCGATGATCGTGAATGACGTGTGAAATTATACCGGTGATTGATTAGTCTTGCTAGATGTGATGCCCACCAGGAATTAATTACCAACCATCCGAAGCGGATTAAAGTTGACTCGGGAAAGATTTCATCTCGATGGTAAGCAAAATGTACATTGGTAATTAACCAACTTGATTTATCAGCACGGCTCTATCTCTGAAGTGATAATTATACGGGGAAGTTTCTGCTTTTGATGTGGCCTGTCTTGAAACTTGCAACTAGACTATCTAGTTCTCACGTTGAGAACAGAGCCAAAAAGATTTCGAATTTCAAGGTACTTGACTCGAGTATGAGAAAGTGTTTAATTGAATTGTATTTCGTAAAACAAATATTGTACCACAGCTCATAAATAAGTGTTTGTCATTCCTTGGCTCGGCGCTACGGAAATATATCGCTAGACCTCTAAACTGCACCCCCTTTCGGCATTACTCATTACTCATTATGCTGTTCGAAGTCTTCTTCGACGCTTTTAGGGTTTCGCTATAAATGAGCATGGAGTTACTGAAATAGGAGCCGATGCAAACGAATCCAACCACAGCCATGGAAACGTAAGCGAGATAGCTACTCAGTGCCTACTGTAATTGCATTTTGATTTACTTGCCTTTTATGAGTCCAATGATATACGACTTCGGTTGAACATACAAACTTTGACTAGCTTGCTGCCTCAGCCGCCTAACTTTAAACCCGGTCATTGGTGCGACTACATAAATAAGTGTTAGGTGGTATTAGGTTCGTTTCAGACTAGGACTTATGCCATGGGGCTTTGGCTATGTGGGTGATAAAATGATATTTACCTATGGTTATTCGAAAAAATGTTTTGCTATGGGGGTTACTACCTTTGAGGGTATAGTTGGTGCCTTGCGGTGGCTCAATATTATGAGATTTCAGAGCATAGCTACCACGATGTTGATGTCGAATCAAGGCCAATCGAATCTAATGAAGTTACGCGCTTAAATTAATATTTCGCTAGAGGACTAAAGGAAATTTATGTCAGCACTTTTGGAATTCAATTGATATTTTAATTTCGACTATGTTATTACAGACTCGAACTAAACGTAAACGTAGTAATAAACGTATTAAATGGTAGAGTTGATTTTAAGCTCGAGTATCTATAAGGTAACCATGGGGGAATGCGCCCCTCCTGTTTCCCCCCCCCCCCATTTTCGTGGCTGGTTGGCAAACTGTCATTTGTATCCAGCTTAGCGCACAGCAGCGTAGCAGGGCGCATATGCCTGTCACGTCGTGTCAATCGCACAGCTCTAAGATTACCAACAAGATAATTGATATGCACTTTCAGGTGTGCACTGTTTTGATGACCGGCCGATTTGCAGGACCGCATATCGAGTTTGACAATTCACTTTTGCCTAAAGCTGTCTCCGCGGACTCTTGTCCGCTGAGAAATCTCGTTTCAAAAAAACCAGAAACGAAACAACATCGCCATTAATCTTAATCTATTCGCGGAAGAATTCCCATTACAATAAAAATATATATCTCTCAAATGAGGAGGAAGTCGTACGACAGTATTAGGACGTTTTTTCGATAGCACTGGATTCGGCGAGCCGATTCCGAGCGGGAAACGCGCGTAAAAACGTTTCTCGCCACCACGTGGATGTGATTACAAGCATGGAAGGTACTAGTGCCGGCTCGGGCGGGGGAGGGCGGGCAAGTGGGGTGGGGTGTACCCGTTTTGCAATATGGCAGATGCTGCCAATGCTGCAAAACCGGCCTCCAAGGTCCTTGATACTTCTGGCTGCTGCGGCTGCGGCTGCGGCTGCTGCCTAGATGCCAGAAGAGAGTTTTGTTTATTTTCTTTGGAACGCGCTCGACCATTTGGTCCATGGGATGGCGCGTATACAGATGGGCGTCAACTAAAACTCTTATTCAAGCCTTTCAAATTTCGCAATGATAAATACTTGGCCAGAGCCAGTGAGCACTCTGAAACGTTGAGACAGAGAATCTTTCGATGTGCCTGTTGCTGCTGTCCATGCCATAGCTGCAGTCGCCCCGGCTTGAATGCCTGCGACACTATACGCCAGAAATCTCATTATCATTTTACAATAGCGCACGGAATGACATTAAAATGTTAATTTATGCTAAAGGTGTGTGTGTGTGTGTAGGTAGTGACTTTCAGTGATGCATGTGAGGATCACACACAGTAACAATGTCCCTGGTTGTTTTCATTCTCAATGCATAAATGCATCACATAATATGATTTATTAGTCTCGGTGTTGTGATATGAAAATTGGCGAACTGGGTGTCGATCGGTCGGAACTTTGTCGCGGGGTCAAAATAATCGTCGTTTTGCGAATCCAACTAATGGTTATTTAAGACCGTGTTAACAATTTAATAGTCCCAAACGACCACGCGGCTGTATTCAATAGGCGCCCGCTCGGGGCATCTTGATTCACTGCTTACTGTTCACAAATGCCAACCTGGCGATTGTACTAACAGAGGTGCTACTTGGCCCTATGGCCATAGCCATTATGTTGACATATCCATTGACCCTACCCTACCTTCCTCACGTAACCCTAAAGAATGTTCATGCCCGCGAGGCTATTCTTTTTTAGAATATGTAAACATGGCGTATACCATTTCCTAATTTAAATATTGATTGATCTGTCTACGCGCATTTCTCCTTGTTTTTTACCGAGTTGTACGAAAGGATAGGAATCGCATATCGAATCGAATGAATCTCGCATCTCGCTGGACGTTTTTCGAGAGCAAAAGACAAGTTGGTCGAAATCTATCATGGTGTTCGAGCGGGCATATGTGACAGTATGTATATCTTCATGGTTGAATGGATTATGGACCTGCCATAGCTGGCTGGCTGGTGGAGATGGCAATGGATTCGTGTTGGGGATATGTGGATATGTGTGTCTGGTTGCTTTTATTAGGCTGTGAGATGACAGGTATTGAGAATGAGGTGTGATGAAAAGTGGTTTCATTAGCTGATATCGCTGGGAATTCGATCGGATCTTGATACTGGATGTGTTAATAATTTTGAAACAACTCCGAGCGCAAGGTTGATTAAATTATGTTATTTAAATGCACAGGAATGTGTGCTGGAAATTGAATTACTTAAATGACTTTCTTGTCCAGGAGTGCGTTATTTTCATCTGATATGCACTTACAGAAATACGGTAGTTTAATATCACGTGTTTTTATTGCCAATATAGGTATATATATATACCATTCATTAAGTGTATATGTTATTCTAAATGATTCTTACTGAATTCCTTTTAACAGCGTATTAAATTTATATTTTTGCTTACCTACCTGTTTACTAAAATTCTTCGCCCAATATATTCGTACTCAAGTTTATTTGCACTCAATGTAATGGTCGGGTGACGAAGTACTTGAAATAACTTCAAGCTAGCTTTCTTACGTAAAACATGCGCCAGTTTCGACTAAAATCGAGTGTCTAACCTTCACGGATCAGAATCATTCGACTACATTAAATAAAAGTAAATTAATTTTGTTGAAATTTGGAAAGAAATCAGACGCAGTACAGCCCCACTCGGCTTGCACTAAAATTATCGGAGGCTAATTTTGACGAAAAACTTACGGGCAGCGTCAGTTAAAAATTACCAAAATAAAGGTGGTAAAAAATTCAAAAATATTCTTCGTTGTGACGACATGTGTTGCGTCCCATTTTCACCCCATATGCAGTTAGACCAGTTAGACATCATAATATACAAAACTACGATGTGAATTGTAGGTAACTTCATAGGTCGTCCAATAATTCCTCCACAAATTTCCACTGATCTTTTTCCCAATAGAAACGGGGTGTATCCTTTTTTATCCTGATCGGATTAATTTTAGATCGATATTTTACGATCTCACGATGAGCCGGCTTAATCCAAGAGTCTCCGAGCCAGCATCAACGTATTTTTGACACACTGAATTTCATGTTGTGGTCCCACCCCTAGGATTGTTTATTCTCTGCGTTGTAGTTTACCGATTCTGTGACGGTGACTGTCATGTGATATCGTTCGAAGTTCGAAGCGTTATGTGTATGCACTGTATAGTCATACACATAGCTCGGTGAATAAAAACGCACTTCAGCCTCTTTTCCCTGATTAATTTCCGATCGATACGTCCTCTAACCTCTTTATATACGTGAGTGGCATCCTATTCCCACGGGTCATACGCCATGGCTGTATTATCCGCGCTATATATACGTACGCATCGCATTACGCACGACGCAATAATACCACACGCCACCCGTCGTCCTCCGAACACGTACCACTATAAATTCTGCCTCCCAATTACTTTGACGAATTAATTCTCCGGAAAGCCCTTACGCGACGCATCGGTAATTAAATCCCACCGCCAATAAAACCCGATTCATCGCATTATTATTCACAATTATCGATTCAAATTGTTGCAAATTGGCATTTAAATTTGTAATCCGACGCGCTATTTTTGGGTGTCAACACTGTCGGGAAGAAAGAGTCGACATCGTGTCAATACCCCGCACCTTAGAATGAATTACTTAACATGAATTGGTTAAGTAAATACAAATTATACGTTATATAATGCTAACACAGTAATTATATGCTAATGAGCGCATAGAAGTGTGAACTTAGGACGTATAGCTGCAAGGTTTTCATTGATTGCCATGCTATGGTTTATATATCCATCCGTCCAGGTGTGTCATATACAGATACTTATAGAGACAGCTCCGTGAGATATAATAATGTATTTTCGTACGTCTCACGTCCAAGGATTTCACCAGGACAGAAGGTCAACCCACAATCACCTGAATATAGCAACTGCGTATTGCTGTTGGAAAAAATTAGGCGCTATTCTATGAGATTTGACTGTCGTATTACGTGATTTGATAGACAAATCATGCAGTGATGACTGTAGCTGGTGCTATTGTGTAAAAACTTCCGGAGTGACCACAAACTCAGGTGTGGTCTCCCCATGTGATTATAGGAAAGTGACGGCTCTGACGTTTCTGACGCACTGTTGCTGTATACACGATAAGGCATAGTCGGCGTTTTTTGTTTTGTTTTGCGCGAAATCGAGTGGAAATCTGTGTGGATTTATTACGCCCAAACTTCCATGCCTTATCGACTGAAATGTATGAACTGTGAAGCAATCAGGAAATAATAGGCGTGTGTTTTTTTTTTTACTTTCTTCACCGGAAAAAAAATTGACACAAAAGAATCGGTAAAAAATTTCTAATTGGTATAAAAGAATCCACATTAATATATTGTCTATAAAACAAACCAACGCTAGTGGCCGGTTCCTATAAACTTTCTTTTATACACACCTACTCATTCTTGTCTTGAATGATGGGTTACAAAATATTATAATGTACTCAGATAAAACCGTGTCGTAGTACGTTGATTTGCGCATAAAATCTATGAAGCATGCACTCCCCCACAATGTATCTCGTCGACAGTCGTACAACCCAAAGTACAACCAATCCGTTTGCAATCTAACACCTACCCTGCTAGCACAATCACGTGTCGTGCGGGCACTTGTAGTCACTTGTAGCACCGCCTGTACTGCAGTAGATTTCTTACAATTGACGATTGTACGGAACTCTGACGACGAGAGATCCCCGTATAGCTTAGCCAAGAATCGAGATAATTGGTTTGGTTTCAAGTCACGATAGTATATACCACACACACCATATACCTATCGTCTTCTATGCAATCCTAGGTGTGCACAAGTCGACGGTGCATTCCGTATTACAGGAATATTACCCTTATCAAAGATTGTAGGCACGTACGATTTGTCAGCGCTAAGTTTTTCCCTCATAATTTCCACTGTTGTTGACATGCACGTGACCGTTCCTTATTGGGACGATTTTCAAGAATACATCAGACGCCTATTGTATCTATATACGAGGGGTCAAATCAGTTCAATTATCTTATAGGAGATTAAGCGAATTGATCATTGAAAATGAAAATTATCAATCATCGGTTGCATTCTATACTTGATTGATTTCAATTTGCTAAAGGGGTCATTTAAATTTGATATAAAGTGAAACTATAAGATTCTATTTTCCCATGATGTAATCTCCGTAGTCTCTTGATTAAAGCCGCGCAGATTCAAGCAAAGGTATAGAGGCGCTGACTAGATGCAAATGTGATTGCCTTAATACATGAAGATCACTTGAGCCCTATGGGTCTTGCTGTTCATTAGGGTTATTAAATTTGAACCTTTTGGAACTATAAGTATGGGAGTAGCTGGTGAATTATTAATGGTGCAGCTATATTCGAATCTCATATATGTGCACTATATATTTATATAATATATACTGCTCGCATTCGCAAGAGGTCAACAAAGTTCGATTGGCACAATTAAGTTTCAAATGATCTTTATTACTTGCGATCAATCATTCACATAATGATTCATGCTGGGAAGACAACCGAGTGAGCGGAGAGCGCCGACACATTTAAAAAACACTATTCTGTACTTTGTTAGCTTTGACGCCTAATTTTTATGACACTCACATACGAAACAGTATGCCTACCTTAAATAGTTGAATCTTAGGTTGTTTAACATTTTACTTAGACGTCAGAACAGAGAGTGACGCTGACTATGATCGATGTGAATTGATTATTTAATGAAGATGAATTTCATATGAAATATTATTTACGGAATCTTCGTTCATTTTTTCCACTTTCACGTAATTTATCAGCTTAACTCGTAAATAATATGACCCAATTCTTATAGAACAATAGGTAGCGACAAATTTATTCGGGTTCTCAATTCCACGCCAAATTATCTCATTTTATTTCTTCAAATTACACAATTTGCATTTCATGTATATACTACATACATACAAAACTATAATGTGCTATAAGTCATAAGCCTACGACACAATGTGGTTTTACAGAATATTGTATACCAACTTGCAAGTTACGATGTTATAAGGTAAGTTTGCTTTATTGTGACAAGTAAATTACTTCGTCACAGCGTGCATTTGAAACGTACATGCAAATATATTGCAAATTCCATCTCCGCTGATTAATGTATGTATTATAATTACTTGTTTTACATTTAAATATCATATTAGCAGTCGAATCTCGCTGTATAGTTAATTCTGGCCGATGTGGTTCATCTTTGCCAGTTATACAGCCGCTTGCATTTCCAACCAAACTAATTAATTTAGCACTAGCAGCATACTTGAATTAAATTCGCTTTGAGGCGAGCGAGAGAAAAACAAAACAGATGTGTTCAATTAAAGGCTAGGAATAATTGGATGGCTTTAAAGTTTAAAACAACGCACTCTCATTGGGGGAGAATATATAAGAAGGTCTTAGAAGTTAGAGTTTGGTGCTTAAACCAAACATTAGGTACGAAGTACTTTACCTAGCCATGGGATCCTGGTTTACTAAGTTTAAGAAAACGGCTTTCTTCTGTGATATTTATTTGCCCCATTTGGAAAATGCGTCGAACAATTTGCAATATTGCACGCATCGATGATTGCTGCTATATGAATGCAATCATGCAGCTTCGTAGCAATGTTATAGTTAAGAGTCATTACTGAAGTCGTAACTAAAGGGTGAAATTAAAAATAACCAGCACTCACACAAACTCATAGCTATAACTGTAAGTGAGCCCATATCGTTATGCGATATAGTAAAGTTTTATAACGCGATTAAATCTCGCTCTATAGGTACCAATACCAATGGATGTAAAATGTGCAAACAAATACCGAATGTGGAAAACCTATGCAGATTATCTCGAAACTTCACTTACGTTTTAGTGGCAGCGCGTGTCTGCAACAATATTTACGGCAGCCGCGGATGGAAAATGATTGCGAAACGTTTTCTACGACTCGAGCCTGCTCACATTCGGTCGTGCATTTAATGCATTGTGAATTAGACAATCGAGCAAGGGTTCATTCATGCTAGCATTGTTGACTTGGAACGCATTGGCACTCACTTCCTCCCCAGTCCCCACCGAGTTTGACTACACATTATTTTCTATGAAAACACTCTATAGCGGTTTAAATAGACGGGAGATCGATGATAAGTCTTGCTTCACTGAGTATCGAAATCAAATCCAAAGTGGCGTTAAACTATTTTTCTCTTTCTCCTCGTTTATACACGCTTTAGAGAAGAGAGTGATAGGCATACACAACTTTATAGGTATATAAAATTTATTAGAACATACTTTACATGGAACTTGTCAATTTTTTCTTTATATTCTTAATGTGACCTCTTGCTCGGAGTCGGCAAACTACAAGCAGGACAGAAAAAGAGCTCTTCATCTTTGCTAATTGCAATTCTGGTGACTGTAATATTACCCTTAGCTATGCTATCTGACATTTATAATTTGCATCGCAGAGCAAGCACTATATATAAGCAGCGGTACACATTTCCGTGCTGGCTGCAGTGGCATCTAGTCTAATACGAAAAATGCTTAAAATACTGCATCACCGTCATTAGGCTGCACTCAGAGCATTAGAGTAATTGTCAATTAAATTTTCTTGCACATTTTCAAATATAGAGTACCCTGGTTATGGGACGATGTACTGCCACCAACTTGCAATTCAGTTGACTGGTTTCTTTTCTGGGTGGTCGTTTTTTTGTTCCAAGGATTTTGGCATCTTATTAGGCGTTGTTTGTCTTTTTAGCCACTTGCATGTTGACGATTTATTGCTAAATTTATTCACATTTTAATTTTCCTCACACTTGCACTTGGCTGTTGTATTTTAACTTTTGATAACGTTCCGCTAGAAATTTGTTACTAGAGAGAAGAAACCGATCGAAATCTGTTATCGGTTAATCGATATTGAAAGATAGATCGCAATTAAAATAACAGGCATCAATAATTTGGTAGGTTTCGGTTTCGGTTTCGCCTTATACCTTTCTCTCTTGCCCAATGGCCCAAGAAGTTACCGTTTTTCTTGACGCTTTTTGATCCATTTTTTGACATCCGAAGCCTCTGACAATTTCACATACACCACAAAGAACTGTCATAAAACACCTCGTCTTGAAGATTATTCGGCTTTGATTTCCTTCAAGATCTTGTATGCTTTGAAGAATCCTGATTATCCTCAGCTTATACCACTGAGCGGAAATAAACTTTGCTCCATTTAAATCGCATCTAACGCGCTTTCTTTTTCTCCAGCATGCAAAGATTACTAACCATCACATGGATTAACTGAATTATAGGGCAGGTTTTGCTTCTAAAAAAAGGTTTAATGAAATTATATACCATTTGAAAAACTCGTATTTAGAAGCTAACTGCCTAGATCTGATAAGTTAGACAGATTAAATTTTGCATTTTGGAACTTGATATTCAGACTTCTCAATTTTGTACGCATTCTATTTGGTGTTAGTCGCCTAACATATACACACATATGCCATTTGCAAGATGGCAAAGGTACCCGCTTATAGCAACGCAGGTATTTCGGGAGTTTACGAAGCTGGCTTTTTTCCGACATGATCTCTGTAACATTCCAAGGTTAAGATAAAAGCTCGCAATAAACAAGTACCTCTCTAGTGTCAACTGCTGATCATAAAACATAAGACATAAAACATAAAACATAACAGAAGTAAGTTCATATGTAAGCGTGATGAAGCGCAACAGTCTTGGGATCGGTGTCCATGGTCGTGGAGATCGGGTACAGCAAGCTGAGGAGGCTGTCGATCGAGATGTGTCGCCGTGCTGCGATCACCGAGCGATGCTCATGACAGTTTAACCGCGACTTCTCGACAGTGAATGTGCCCAGCTTCTGGTATCTACACGAGAGCGCTAACGCGTATACACAATTTCTCCACTGCGCCACTTGCGCGAAAAGTGGATCTTTTTTCAACAAGTTTTCGGAGAGTGCACGCGGTTTTTGTGAGATTGAAAGTGAGATTTTTGACTGCACTCTACAAGTGTATAACCAGTGCGCGGGTTAGAGCTGAACTCGGAAAAGCGAATATGTTTCTTCGTCTGTTAACATAGACATGTCATATACAATCAGTGATTTCTGTTCTTCGCATATAATATCTACACACTATTATACACTGGATTTCAACTGAGTGTATAACTGCTATGTTTTCATTGTCGTAGAACATTCAACGGCGAGCTTTTGCATAAAACAGCTCATTTCTGTAATGAGGGACGATGTTTACCTTTGACGAGGAAGATGCTTGCTACGGCGGAGAGAGGATGAGGATTCGCCGTTAGGGATATATAGATTCAAGTATGATTCTTGAAGATAATGCCATGTTTTTTTCTCTCTTCATACTTTTTTACCTTTTACTGGCTGAACAAATTGCGTGAATATAACGGGTACGCTAACTTAGGCGGAAACCGACCATTTATATCTTACGGATTGTGTTGTATTCGATTTTTTGGTGGCGCGCGTGTGTGCTGTTCATGAAAGTAACTTGTCTAGAAGATGTTTCAAAGTTTATAGACAGGTACGGAAGATTTGGTTCATTAAATATCTTCTTTTCGTTTTCGTTTCGGACATAAACGGGGCATTCAGTCTTTTAACTAATAATTAGCTTAGCATGCACGTTGGTTTCTAAATTTTATGCGACAGTACACATCAACAAAAAAAGCGATTTACCGTTCCTACATTGGAAACATAACACGCCAGACAACTACGGATATTTTATTAATTCGAAATGTGAAATAGATAATTTTTCTCTGTATACTGCATTCGAGCATGACAGATGACACTCGAATGGATACCGGCATCATGTTCATAATTCAATATCATGTTCAAATTCCACGAATACCTTAATTGCAATGAAATAATTGCAGAACATATTACTAATAGTCAATTAGACAGTAATCCTGTGTATAAATGTGGTTTGCAGTGTACAGTGTGCACACAGGTGCATATGTTGCACTAATCCTTGCAGCAAGTGCATTGCCAGTGCATTAATGCAGCCATATATCTGCATTATGTTAATAACAGTCGTGTGCCTTTGCCACCTGTACAACAATTTATAGCGGGGAATTGTAATTGAGTTATCACAGTCGAACAATTCGTGATTTTCAAGTTAAATTCATTTTATCTGCCGTTGAAATATAATTGTCCTGATAAGCAATTGGACAGTAGGTGTACTGTTTTTAAAAGCCCAAATCCTTTTCAAATGCTTTTGTTTGGACTTACACCGGTTTGAAAGTCAAAAGTCATCGTTTGTTTGTGATTTGATGCCCGTCGTTCGGTGTTTCAAGGTGTTTTTAACAGTATTGCTCCGTGCGTAATGCTATGACACTCATGTAGAACAATTAACAATGGGCAATCAAGCCGCCGGACGTTTATGTAGACCACGTTTATATGAGTATTGTTTTCACAATTCACAATCGAAACGTAGCCGTCATGACCAGAGGTATGCAGCCATCAAATGCCAATCAATTGCCAGCGCACAATCACAAAAGCAAACATAGCGAAACGGCGAAAATAGCCGAACAAGCCCAGCTCTACGCGCTCGTGGTGCATTGATACTTCTTGAGCATATACGCGGTCGGGGATTTATTTTTTTATATTTTATTTGGTATCCAGAGGTCGGCTTCTGTGATGAATCCCATGGGAGTATGTCGAAATGAAATGAGTTGAAGCTTGGCCAGCTGCCGGGCATTGTTCTCCAACTCTCTGCTCTCGAGAGTCTTTACAGTCTTTAGTCTTTACCCAGTCTCCAGCAATCTAAGAAACTATAACAATACCTATACTCTTTTTCACACTTTTTCAGAATGGCTCTTTCGTTCCGTTTCTCATACCGCGATTGACTCGCGCTAAATGTACACGCTGATACGTTCCCGGCAACCGGAACTGGTTTTACTCAATGAAACCATCGGCGTGCATCTGATGCGAGGCCGAGTTGTCTGCTTTCAATCCACTTCCTGTTTCTTCAATCGATGAACTATTGGACATACGCGAGCAGTGGTCGCGATACCACAAATGGTGCCCGTGAGTATTTTAATCTTGCATTTTCAATTAGTTGTCTGTATTGTGTTTGTGCGCGTATTACCTGTATTCTTTTTCTTTTTTATACGGAAAAACTAGTTTTAACGAGAAAAATGAAACGGCCTGACTAGTTTTGCGCGTCATGACAAACATACTAAATTGCCCTAGATGGCAAAAATATATACTACAGCCAGCGTATCATTGTGGAAATTTCTTGATTATCGAGATTATCAAATAAGTTAACATTGCTGTAAATTCGATGAACCTTCAATGCGACAGGAATAATAAGTACACCGAGTATATGCGCACACTGCGTACACTGCACTTTTACTGATGAGGAACGCGATTGTAAATCATTTGGAGACAATTGCCAAGTGCAGATTATTGAACCGTCTATTGACAGGAAACGATGCGATTTACAGCCACCACTTCTGACATCTATCCTTTTACTTTTTTCTATATCCCTTTCAATGTAGCACTGTAAATGATTTCCAATTCTTTCTTTTTGGTAGTGTAAACAAATCAGAAACAGCCAAGAACACGCAAATTATGCATCGATACGTTAATTTTAAGCCATATTTATATTTAGTCTTATGTATAATATTGCAATATGAATTGCATTGCATGCCCGTACCATAGAGTAGACAGTCCGTCCCCTTGTAGTGTTATAAAGATACGGCCAGCATGGCCGTATACACAACCTATAAGCTTACTTCCGAAGTTAAAAAAAATAAAATAAAAAAATAAAATAAAATAGCTTCCGTATACCTCCTCTCTCTAAACGTACTTCCATCGCATTTTCATTCATTCGTTGCGGGAAATGCGCGAGTAGTTCGTTAATGCACGGTATAATGACGGACAAAAATCTCATTATACACAATTCTATTGAATCGTCCACTCGACATCCCTCTGTAGATCGCAGCTAGGGATGCTGCAGCGTTCAGCTGTGTGTTGCCGGTGCTAGATTTCTGTTCACTGCGTTTCCTGTGTCCAAGTAGAGCCGCGGTTATAATGCACAGGAAGGAGGAATGCACTCTTTCATCGTGCTCGATTTCTAGTGGGGCACTTGACAGGTTTTTCATAGGCGCCTCTGGTTTGGAGGGTTGTGCAACGTGTACATAGCACTATAGAGTATAGACGGTACCTATTCCCGTGCGAATGTTTGATTTACTGTTGTTAAAGCTCCTGGCCGGACGGGGGTAGGTTTTCTTGTACAAAACCAGATTACGCACGTCAGTGAATTGGACGTTCCGACCGGAAAATCGGGGTGTTTCGTTCACGCGGAAAATCGTTTTTTTTATATTTTTTTTTACATTTTCTACCACTGAAGTTCGTAAATTTGTGTTTTTATACATCTGTATTTATTTATTTATGTTTTTTGTTGACTTTTACCTACATACAAAGTATAAAGGACTGGACTTTCACGAAAAGCATGTTCTGTCGGGAATAACTCGATCGGTTTCTTCAACACTTGCTGTCGTTTGGTTTCACAACAGAGATTTTGTTTGCGGATTTATGAGGGTTGTTTGTGACGTTTTTTGTACCTATCTATATTGGACCATGATATAAAAGATACTGAAATAGTTGCACTGGCAGATTATTGTTATAAATATCAAATTTCGGAGCAAAAAGAAGCCTAGACTGCGTCCTGTTTACGGCCTCTTCGCTGAAGGTTACACAAGAAGAAAAAGGAAACTTTAATTTTAATTTGTAGCACAATTTTTTCTACTCTAAATTTTGCAGGTGCATTATTCAAAATGTCTCCTGTCATTTCGCAACAGTTTATCATTATCTGTACGAATCAACTCTTGATGCAGATACATAATCGTTTCAACTTTTACCAAACTGGATCAAATATTTCTAATTAGCGGATGTTAATTTTGCACTTAAACTTTCCTGACATTCTGAACGTTAGTCCGCTCATGACATTTCGGCTCAAACTAGATTATGAACATTCGTAATTTGCTCTTGTGAAATTTTGCCAGGTTTTATAGTGCGACTCTGAAATATGTATACTAGATTTTATGTTACCAGCGGTGAGTTTAAGGATAGCATTTTTATTACTAAAAAAACGAATTTCATCGTCTGCATTCAGACGGAAAGAGCGATATGGGATTTTTTATAATGGCGCCCAATTATCCTTAGATTGGTTGATGGTATGAGTCTGGCATACCGTCTAACCATGTCTAACGTCGACTCAACCGTTTTACATCCATGGTGGCAAAGAAAGAAGCTGAGGATGCCCACTTTTAAAATTAAATTTGCGTTACAAAATGGCTCTTTCGGCACGTTTATGATCACAAAAGAATGCAAATATGGCTGGAAAATCGTAAATACTTCAACGCATAAATATGAAATGAGCAAGAGGTTTTTTTCCTCTCTGTGTTGAAATGAAATCATGATTAAATGAAGCCTACTCACATCCTATTTTTTAAACACGTTCTTCCAATTTAATTTGCTAGAGTAAACAAAACAACAGAGGAAAACGTTACGCATTTTAATTTTCGGAAAAATACCTCATTTGGAATCGCGCCTCGGCAGCTGAGGTTTCCACGGGCGTATATTTCCACTGATTTTCACAAATCTTTCGCTCTCAAGTCGCATAATTTCCCATTTCCTTCGCCGTGCGCGAGGTTGAAGAAGGTCTTTGGGATTCCACCGGCATCATTTGTGTTGGGTAAATTAGCCACCATCCGTGAAGGTTAGCTATAACGCGAATATCTAGGACATGATTACTTTGAAATAGGAAAAGAAACGGCGTTATTTTCGGCTTTTTTATAAACGCGGAGATCCACATCATTATGCCATAAAATAATGGAGGGTCAAACAAAATTATGTGTCACAAAAAATGTGTGTATAATGGTAATGCCATGTACAAAAAGCAGTTGTTCTCCGAAATATACTTGTAATTGTAAGGTAAGCTCGATGGTTTACCGGGTAATTGAATAATAGGGTACTGTATTTACCATGCCCACTACTTTTTTGACGATAGTTCGAAAAAGTAAACATATGTTATCGACAAGCTAATGAGGACTTTTTATGTATTTGACCCACACGCCTGACAGCTTAGAGACAAGGAAATCATTTTTTGGCTACAAATCTATCGATTTACTTCAATTCTATCATTTAGTAGTATTTTAAGCGTGATCCGTAAAATTCTATACAAATTCAATGCATGAACTTTGGCTCTAATTTCGAATTTATGCTAGGCTATGCTATCGGAGACGGCTCCGTTGAAAGTATACTAATGTTTAATAATGATGTCTAAATATTGCTCTTGTTTGCTGGAAGAGTCAACGCCAGTCGACAATATAAAAAAAGTATTTGGTCAACAAGATATAATAATTGGCTATGAAACAAATTGCAGTGCTCCACCCTAAACTACGTGCGAATTTTCTCCCTTACTTATATTTGCAGTTTGTTCAATTGCATTACAAATTGGAATGAAGAACATTAATTTTGAACTAGATTTTTAATTTTTCAACACTTAAAATGCAATTTTCAGTTTTGACATAGATTTTACTTTGAAATGAAACCACATGAAAATTCATACACACGAATGCGTTTTGTAATGCGACTTGTAGCCCACAATTGTAAAATCAGAAAATTATTGTATTATTATGAAATATGAATAGATTTTTGGTTATATTTCTCATGCTTTTATAACTCAAATGTTACGTACGTCGTAACAATTTAGATAAGCATGAATAAATAGTTATTGAATTTGACGTAGGTATAGTTCAATTATAATGGTTGCATGTTATATTGCATTACACAGTAAAACAATTGGACATATTTATAGAGCGTTGAAATGATAACAATAAATTAATTCGAATACACTTGTGTGCCTGAAACTACTTGATAAAAACCAGTCGTTTTATGTCTGTAAATCTGCATTTTTTGTTCTGTAAGGTAATTTCTATTAGCGACAAGCACCCAAATATATTTTTATGTACGGTCTCCTCTTTTTGCCAAGGTTTCAACTGCCTATTTACGTCCAACGATGCAAATTTATTGCGCGTTTTTGCCAGGGACATTATGCCATTTACATCATAGATTTAATTAGAATTAGAAATATTCGCACACGACTTTAAAAAAACGCACACACGGCGCCTCCACCGAATGCAGTTTGAACGATGCAAATTTATTGCGCGTTTTTGCCAGGGACATTATGCCATTTACATCATATAACAAACCTTTATTAATCTAACGATCAAAGCTTCCCGAAAATCGTCATAAATATTTACCTAAAGCATGTGAATGGTCATAATGAGACCAGCATTTTCTATTTTATTGCAATTTTAAGTGCACTCAATTATTGCTTGCTTGCAAAGATGCATATAGCGCTGTATAAAATTACGCATTGATGATGAGTTGATGGTGATAATGGACACTGTCAGCATATTTTATACTCTATTTCTGCTGTTTATTTGATTCTTGATTAGTCCAATTTACGCTCTGCCATGATTTTAACGTTTGCACCAAAATAAATTAAATGTGTGTTGAAATATACAGTGATTCGATGTTTCAAATGTATAGAGCTTTACACATACATTTTGTGTTAGTATGTAAATAATTGATAGATTTCATCTGATAATTACATTTGCGTTTGTAACTTTGTATCATTATCAATAATTCAATATCATTAATTAAATTTGTATTCCCGTCAGCCTATAGTAGATCTATCTGATCCCGCAAACGTACTTATCGGCGGTGCGATGAAATTTAAGTACGAACTTTTTTTCTTACACTTATAAGCGAAACCCTCACCAGCTCAACTTTCATTCAGTTTCAACTCAGCTATAGGTCACGCGCCAACTTTTCAACAAACTAAATTATTCAAATCCACACAGCAACCAGCAAGCCACAACCATCTGCACACCGATCTCCTCTAAATAGCTAACACATGCTTCGAAAGAAAAAAAAAACTGTCAATTCGTCAGCAAATTTCCCCATCGTCTACATTCGTGTGTCAACCGAATTCTCGCTTCTATTCGCCCAATATCCGTTCCGTGTCACCCTCTCGACTATACCAGGGCGACGACGTGTTAGTGCACACATAAGGTGACTCAACTTCACGATGCTGGCCTCGTTTCCCACATTTCCCTTTATTTCTGTCTCAAGCTGAGTGATATTCCGAAAGCATCCGACCCGACGAGCCCGTGATTCGATAGAAAGGAATTGGGATCACGATTTGCGGTGACGTATTCAGGATCGAAACTATCTTGTGTCTTGTGCGATGACTATGAGAGATACTTTACAGCACTCTCAACTTTAGGTGCGCGCTAGCCCGGTGGTCGAATGGAATAGGGGTGGAAGATAAATAGGATGCATATGGGCCTTATTATGTTGAGCGCGGGTATAAAGAGCTACGCTAACTATGTCTAAGATAGTTAAGATAGCATTCGTTCTGATCTAGAATCTTAATCGTGGACAGGGTAATGGACCACCCCTATAAAATGGAACGTAATTGATTTGTGGAGCAGAAATAATTGTCTCGTTTGTTGTAGACGTAAGAAGCAAGCTGTGTTAGGAGTGTGTTTTCTTTTCGAGAGGAATTTTAATCGGTTTTTGTTGGACATAACGTTGAAATAAAGGTCAAGTCTCGAAATGCGGATTGAGGATCTATGAGCGTTTGTGATGGCCAAAATTATGTCGTGGTGTTTCATGCTTTACAAGTTTTTTTTTTTAAGATTACTCATCGTGGAATGAGACACGAGACTTTTTCTTCTCAGAAGTGTGTATACAAAAAATACAGAAACTTAAATTTGGGCGCGATTATGGGCTTATGCGAAGAAAAGAGCTATATTTCACAAATGGCATTTGTTTCGTGAACTATCTCACATTTTTTATGTTGCTGGGAATGTTTAACTAATCCATTCTTTATGTTAACTCACCCTCAAATAGGCCAAATGAATTCCATTTAAAAGAAACGTGCGCTGTTGAAATTCATCAAAGCGACGAGAAAATTTC
This sequence comes from Nemurella pictetii, assembly GCA_921293315.2. Lineage (NCBI taxonomy): Eukaryota > Metazoa > Arthropoda > Insecta > Plecoptera > Nemouridae > Nemurella > Nemurella pictetii. The sequence goes on along the minus strand of OV121120.1, from coordinate 14,639,176 downwards.
TCATAGCCCATTCTGCTATCTGTACGTATTTTATCGTTTCTAACTTTCTGGAGAGCCTGGAACGAAGTTTCGGATGGTTACAGTCGGACATGTCACATGCGAACTGGAATTGTTGGTTATTTCTTTGCTTCCAATATCTTCAGTACCTACATGTCGATTCGCGTAACAATCGTTCTTATATATCTTGGCGAACTTTATTTTTCATTAAACGATCCGCACACATCCAATATAGCGTGGGATTTGAACACGGGCCAGTTGACAAGGGTGGCGATGGGCAGAGACACCGGTCACAGACCTCGCCCCAAAACGGGGGCATGGGAGTAGTCCGATTTCTGGAAACATTGCAGCCCTTGATCCGCCAAGGGGTGCACGAGTCATTTTAATCCCATCGCGATTGAGCTCAAGAGGCATGACTGCATTTCCTCATAACTTTTGGTTATTTGATTTTGACTCCAAGCAATTACCACGGACGTTCCACGTATAATTAATAACTATATACAAACAATTATATAGCCATGTGGTCATAATACATAAAACAGTAAATCGTGTGATTCAAGATTTTAATCGATTATTGTGTTTTATTTTGTTTGCACTCATAAAAGTAAAACTCAAATTTCTTTACTCAGATTATAGATCCATTGAAAACCCTTTAGTGCATTCAAAACCAGGCGCCAGTTTAAAAATGATTTTTAAATAAATAAATAAAAGTGTTCTGCCTTGGACCAATGAAGTCCAATTCCCTGCCTTCCCAGACCGCATGTGAAAGCCAGCCGCACGACCGGTCGTTTCTGGAATTGGCCAAGTATTTCAAGCGCCCTCCCGGGGGAACCAACCCTGGCCCTGCCCCCGCCTCTGCCCCCTGCTATGCAGAGGTGGCAAATGGATGCGGGTTCGCACACGATTGAAGCTGAGGGTACCTGAACATAAGCTGTGAGCTTACGATAAAAAAATTAATTGGCACCTTATTTATATATAGTTTGTTAACCACGGGTAATATAAAATGACAACTGCACTTAAATAATAACAAGCGAATCGGATTCGCGTATCACGGTAAAAAAACGCTGAGATTACGCTTCTTGCTTGCGGAACTGCATGCATCTTTCTCACTTCCCCCGACGCCGTGCCCCAAGGCCCAATACATCTCATTCTTACAACCTGGTTTTCTTACCTCTATTAGCCACCTCCAGCGGGTTGGTTTGTTTAACAGCCAGGTTAAGCATCAGTGCACCGCGTCAGAAACTGGATGGATTACCACCTAGTAAATGTCTTGGAAAACAGAGCGGAGACCCCCAATTTCGATCTGTAACTCAAACTGCAAGCTATAGCAGCAGGTGACCGGTGGGAATTCGTGCCCCTCGAGGGCTGAACGGTCTGGGGGGTGTTGAAACATGCTGAAACTCCAGCGTAATTCTGCTTACCGAACGTTACTGGCTCTTAAGCCGCATAATGGGCGAGGAAAATTAAGGGAGGGCTAAAATCGGATGGAGCACTACTTTATAGCTACTGTGAATCGGCAGCGCACGTGCGAACAGGGCTCAGGGTTCAATCTGAATTGCGTATTTTTTCTTGAATTTTTCTGGGGATTTAGAACAATGTGCGTGCTGTTTTCAAATCGTTTCCGTTCGGGTTCTTTGGCTGCGCTGCGGGTGAAGAAAATGAGGGGATGAGATAGAAAATTACCCGACGCCCGAGGAACGCTATAAAGGGAGCGCCCTCCCTTATCGAACTAGTGACCGTGGGTTCGAGGCCCTGATGGAACCAGCTACTGTGACAGTGGGATTTGATTTGAGCACCCCCCCCCCCCCATTGAAGTTTGAATGCAAGCAGAGAGTGACCTGGTTGGAATGTCTCAGCGTTCAAAGTTCCGATGAACAAGCTTGCCCCTGCTGCTGTTCCTGTTCGAATTAGCAAGTGTTTGAGCAGGATGATGTTCAAGCCCACTAATTATCGGGGAGGTAAAATAGGTAGCTCGTATCACGTTGCAAAAGCAGTTGGTCGAAGACTTTGATCGAAGTTCCGAGAACCTAGTTGGCGCGGGTTCGAGTCCCTGTGTGCGATCAGGGAGAAGCTCGAGCCCCCTGCAAGTGAACCAAACTCCAAATATCTTGGATAACGCCATCATCAGCAACAGCCTGCTCGAAGTTGCGAGCAGCAAGCGGACGCGAGTTCGAGCCCCTGTTCGAGCCGCTGACCGATCCGGCGTGTCTGTTGCAGCTGATCGTGCGCGTGTACGGTGAAGGCGGCGACGTGCTCGTCACCGACGTGCCCGTCACCCCCGACACGACGTGTCGCGACGTGATCGAGTGCTGTCGCGACCCCGGCGAGGAGCCGTGCGCGCTCGTGGAGACCTGGGGCACGTGCGGTAAGCGTTCTCTATCAGCTCCACCCTGGTCGCTCCACCCTGGTAGTCCCATGGGACCATGGACCACCTCCAGCCTGCTCGGTTCACCCCCATGACCACCAGGGTTCCTACCCAAATTCCTCGGGCTATGTCCAGTGGGACTATGACTATCTCCATGGACCACCGCAAACCACGTCGGTCCACGTCGGTGCATCGCAGACCCCCGATGAAAGCAGTCTATTAGCTACTTTTTACTATTTTTATTTTTATATCTTAGATATTTTGAGAATCTTATGAGTTTTCTTGTAAACTTTTGTCATTTTGTTGAATTAAATGAAAAACTACACATCCACTAAGAAAAAACTAAACATAATCCATATTTCCTATCACTAAGGGCTCTCACTGGGTATTGCTTCTAGTTCTATAGGATTTTTGTATAAAGCCGCGTTGGGTTTACATTTTCTTTAGAAATTTCCGAAACCTATTCCCACGTCGGCAAGCGGGTGAAAGACAGGGGTTCGTGTCTTCGCGAGGACACATCGATTGCACTGTGATAATCCCACCGTGATCTGACGCTAACGAAGAAATACTTTTAATTGTTTTATTTCTATTCCATGCTGAAGGAAAACGTAGAGTCTCTACCGGTGATATTTCAACGAGCGTTTCTCACAATTTAGTGCCAGCATTCCAACTTCCAATATACCGAGCTGGGCAGATGTCGCAAGGAAGGCACGTGACAATTAAAAACCAAAGTGGTGCTCGAAATAGCAATTTTGAGAGTGCCATTGCCTAAATAGCATGCTCGAAAATTCATTTCTACTCAGTGTTGTTCATTCGCGTTTCTTTCGAGCACGTCTGTTACAGTTACTCGGGGGGAGTTGATTAATGAAAGGGGTGTTGGGGTGCAAACGGGCGCTCGAGGTTGCAACAAAAAAAGAGCTCGATATTTTTAAACGCCGCTCTTTTGAGTGGTTGACGTGTAAATGCGTTCTCCTCGTGTTGGATGGCACGTATTTTGGCACCATTCTGTCTTTGAGTTTTGCAAATCCTGAAGTGTTGACACTTATTACAGTGAGCGAAAACGCGAAAACATGAGCGCCCGCATTCTTGTTTGCGAATTGATGTGCAGGGGGTTGGAGAAGAGGGAGGGGGGCAAAATAAAGATATGTTCCAGGTTGTTGCGCGTTACGTCGAGGTAGGACTCCTTGCCTGACCTCCAAAAACAGCGCAAGTCTTACACAACATTTTCAAAACATTTAATTACATCGTAAACTTGCGTCGCATCAGTTATTTTTAGCGATGTTAGGGTGAATGCCATTGCAGTTCAAGTTGGTCTTGATCTTTCCAATGCAGGGCTTCCCCCCACCTTTCCCCCTACGCTCTGACCTTGATCGTCCTCGCTCGCTGGTGGAGGTGCCGTGCTCTGACGAAATCTAGTTTCGTTTACAGTGGCGTTAAAATAGCAACGCTATGATCAAAAAAAACATAAAAAGCACACATCCCGAAGGCCTCTCTTGCCCACACAGGTCAAGAGATCACCGCCGTGAATCACCATCAAACCATCCGACGACACGACCGACGACCTCACCTGTTCGGAAACCATTCCCAGAACCTTCTCTCAATCCGGCAAGACGCTACCCGGGAACCTTGACTCAGGTTTTACGCTCAATTAAATTAGGCAATTAATTACAGCTGCGCGGCGCGCGTTTCGTTTGCAGAACGCACGCTCGGCGATGACGAAAAGCCGCTGGAGATTCTCGAAGACTGGGGGAGCCACCAGGTGGAAATCAAATTCAAACTGCGCTACCTCCAAGAACGCGCGCCCTCTGCCTTGCGCGGTGAGTACCACAGCCAGTGGACACGGCCGCCCGGCAAGAACATTCAGCACTCTGCGCGCTGCGTTCCGTGTCTTGATTGCGGCTATTCTCTTCCCCTTGGGCATTCCTCTGGCACCCCCTCACTTCCCCTGACCCCCCGCCACCCTGTGTGTTGCTGTGGCTCACGAGAACAGGTAGTTGTTACCTGCGACCGGGTCTCTCTCGCACCGCCGGACGTCGGTGTCGCTTTGTCTCGCTCGCTCTCGTGATGCAGGGCTTTCACCTGCCCACGCTCGCCGCTCTGCCCGCTATTGTTGCTGCTGCTGCTGCCGCTGCGGCCGTAGCCACATGTGAATCTAGCTCTCTGCGGCCGGCCACCTTGCCGAGAGAATATTTGAATTTTTTATGTCCGCTAACTTTTGGGCAAGAAGTTGTTTTCGCGTGTTTTCGGGCGTTTATCGCGCGAGGCGAAAGCTTTCAACGGTTCATTTGGACGATATTTACGTAGTGGTAAGCTGAGATGTAAGAAATATCGAACGGTTCGCGATGAATCTTACAAAAAGCGCCAGTTTTGCCGTGGAATTCCCGAAGTTTTTCGCGGCGCCGACGCGATGAACCTTATAACCGCCGCCTTACCTATCTCAACAGGAGTCGGCCTTACGAACCGTCTTCCAGCTCAGATCGTTCTCGGCGTCGTATTGTCAAACAAACACGCGGCAAGTCGTCGTGCGTTTTAATGAGATGCCGTTTGCATAGTCCACTTTAAAGTGGCACGACTCTCGAAGCGCGGCGGCGGCGGCGGCTGCGTCGGCGGCGGCGACGACGACGACGGCATCAGCGGCCAGTGTGCGAGTGAACGTGGCTCTTACAGGTAGCCCAGGGTCGGAAAGCTGTCCAAGCCACAAGCTGCCAGCAGCGAGCAGCGAGCCGCGTGAATACTAGTTTCGAATCGGCCGACGTAGCAGCCACTGGCAGGCAGGCGCACAGCGTTCCAACGACGCAATGAGGACGGTCGCCTCCCGCCGCGTACGTGCTTCAAACGACGGTTACTTGGCGAAAACAATGATTGCGATTTGATTCGAACGTGTGATTGAGTTGTTGTTTAGCGTAGCTATGTCCACGCGTGTGTCTTTTGTCGGTAGCCGTTACGCAGCCTCGTTTGAATAGTGTGTTTTTTTTTTGTGTGTTTCGTGCCAGTTTGTTTGCGTGTTTTTTTTTGTTTTTCGGTTTTGTTCAGCGTGTTGTTATTTGAGAAGTATTTGTGATTTTCGCGAGTTGTGTGACGTCACGGCCGGGGTGTGTGGCGACGGTGTTTTGTTTACCCTAGCAACCATTCACGAGGTCCTATTCGCTGCCTCGTTGCTATAGGCAGCGTCTGCGAAGAGACCACTCGTTTCAAACTGTTTTAAAAATAAACCCAGCGTGCAGTTGTAGATTTTCCTATACATCCCACGTCATTAGTGCGGCCGTACGTCCGAAAATCTCGACCGTCATTGGATTAAAGTTGCACCCGAGCTTTGAAACAGACCAGCCTTACCGACAAATTGGACTAAGAACTTCGTCAAGGTAAACGAACCGCTGATCTAGATTTGAACTTTCATAACAATATTCATTAACACAATTCCTTCCAACAATTAACCGGCAGACAATGCACGTAATAATACTCTGTAATTGATGGAGCCACACTTATATCGCAGCGATGATGACATAATGCTGCGTGGAATTTGACACACATCCAGTGGAATAAGTAGCGTATAGACAAATTTTTATTATACCTGCCACACATAGTGTGGTAGGCCGCAGCGGAGTCTGCTTCTTTAGCGATGTTACCAACGTCTTCAGAGACGGTTGCATGAAGTGCACTTATGCGTTTTGCCTCGGGCAATACCACACGGGCTTCGAGCATAGCAGCAAGTGCCATCGAATCGATGCCCCTTGCGAGATCCCCAACGTCATGACTTCTAGACATCTGAACGGCGTGGAAATAAATCGATTTTTCGTTTCGGCTAGATTAAGCTTGTGTTCGTGCACTTATTTCACGAAGTGCCCTTGTCGTGTTTGCTTGTGTTCGTATTTGAAACGCTGCGTACCGACTATTACCGACAGAGCGTTGTTCTCTGCCTGTCCAAGCTGCATGGTCTCTACCAGCTATCAACGTCCTCTGCACTCTGAGTGTCTTCGACTGCATTTGGGTCAAGATCGCACTCACAAATCAAGACACTTGATAGAAAAGCCCACCGAAAAAAAAATTAATCCCCACACAATCGAACACGTACGCTCGCGCCTAGCCACGAATGGCAATCGGGAACAAAAAGTTCGATTTAAATCTGCAGCGTTTCGCATGTGCGAGACTCGACTCGAGCGTATATGGATACACGGGCTGGCCATTTTACTTTTGTTCGTCCGTCGAACGTCGACAACAAAGTGTCTGGCGGGAGACCTGGCCCCCCACTTTCGGCCCATGGCTAGCGGTACTACACGAAATTATGCCCGTCTTATTTCCTTTCGCTCGCTTCGCGTCGTCTCGACTCGAGGCTGGCAGTTACTGTTGTTGAACGCACTGAACCGATGTCCGACCACGGACTTTTCTCAAGCCTCGCCAACCGTCGACCATTCTAGATGCATTACCATGTACAGACAAATACACGGGAAGAAAAAGTCGCCGCCGTTTTTTTTCTCCCCATCCACCGGCGGTGAACCAATCAACAAATGGGCAAATGCCTATCTATAAAAAGCGTTGACATTATTGCTTGTCGATATGTGAAATTCTATACCATCCACCTTGGCTTCTCTATAGGCGCCTATAGATCTTTGGATGGTCTAGAGTAGTCCACTTCAATACTGCAGTGTAAGGAGCCTAGACCGGCACTCGTTTCGCTGCTTGCAAGAGCAGACAATTACATTTCAAACAATCAAACGATAATTTTATTGCGATCTGATGTCAAAACTCATGGCCCTTACTTTTCCCCATATGTTCACACAATTATTATTCTGCAATTATAAGTTGCAAGCAACTTAATTATTTATTAGCTCTGTATATTTTGTCATCTGCAGAGAAAAAAGACATTCAACCGACTAACTTTTACACCAATAAAATTACAAATACGGTTTTGAAAAGCGTAACCAACGTCATTCTCCGCACCTACCGTCGATACACACGAAGATCTAGTCTCCTTACACTGCAGGAGTCACGGCCTCAGTGCTGAAAGCACACCCCGTGGAGGGCAGGGGGTGCAGTGTCTGGTCGGTGTTGCGTCCCCTCGGACAGGTCCTAACGCCAACGCTGGAGGCTGGAGACCGGAGGCTGGAGCAGCTCCTACCACTCTCACCAGTCCCGATCCCCGGCAACCCAGCGAGTGACTTTCCGTGTCGTTTCTTATCACGTAGCAAGTAGCGTAGACGTGTTTCAGGGGGACTCGGCTATATAGGAGATGCTCGAAGCACCAAACATTTATGAATGGCTTTTCTTCATTCATTGAAAAGTCATTGCACTCGCCCCCCGAGACGGCGTTAGGGAAAGTGGTTTCAAGTGTTCATTGATTACACTGTCGAAAAGTCGCCGGGCGCATTTTTCGGGCCACGGCTGTCACGCCGTGCCGGGCATACGTCTTCATTTCGCAGGTATTTTTGGGACAAAAGTCGGTAAGCAAATAGTTTTTTCCGTCAAGTTCTATCGCAGCTCTATTGTATACAACGACAACAAAGACACAGCACAGCACCTATATACATAGTAGTGATATACATTTTATGGCCCCGTTTCGTTACAGCGCGGGGAAGTTAATGGAAAAACGAGGGGGTGGCCGTGCCCAAAAGTCCGACAAAAACACACCCTTCCTGTCGAAAAAACGGAAATCTCTAGGGTGTGATGCAATTCTATTTGCAAGGGATTAAACACCTTGCCACCCCCTGGCGCCGACCCCACCAAACAGTTGAATCGTTCAATCACCATTACGCAGCCCCTTAGCATGCAGCATTACCGACAGTTCTACACGTATGACCAGTATGACCCTGGCAATGGGCTTTGAAAGCCTTCGGAGACGACCTGCTCATTGCCTAACCTACTTTCATTAAATAAGAAGGTGTGGCTTTTCTTGCTGCGGCTCCAAACCTGATGGCACGGAATGGAATCGGAGATGCCGTCCGCGGTTTTATTAAAGAATTGAACTGGCTGAGGCGTGTGAGAAGGAGAAAGAAAAGAGTAAAAGCTATAACTGATATCTTTGGCTTTGCGAGACATTTTTACCCGATATCTGGCGAGATCGATTTAATAAATAGAAATGAGGATTATCAATTAATTGGAAATTGAAATCAAACTGGGTCATCGTATAATAAATTCAATGCGATTTTCTGATTTATTGAAACATTTTAATCTATTTGAGTTCAGCCAATTAGATTTTTCCAAATCCATGTAGGAAATCTAAAAGGTCAAAATAATCATTGGGAGCATGAATGGATATAATAATAATGTGCAGCAATTTCATCAATTAAACTAATTGGTATTTTACGTTCGTATATTTAAATACCACCATGGCTTTAGATTTTCTTGTACTACTCTTGGTTTTTAAACCATGCACCGAAAACAATCTGATTCCAAAAAAACGTTTGCCCCTATGCTTATGCGCTGCACAATCGCCCATATATTTCGTTTATGGAGCAAAACGAAACGGAATTCCATAAGGGTATACACAACTACACAACACAGCACATATTTTATCAGCACTTTTGTGTAATTTTTTTCTCCAGACACTAAACCGCACCATGTCATGTCAAGGTATTACAAAGTTTAACCCTCATTTTATTACACCTTTCAGTTCTTGGTCTAATAAATTAGAATAGCTACGGATAAACGCAACTTTTTTTTGTACCGCATCCATAGGACTTTTCAAGTCAGTGGGAATGTTGAAAGTCGTTGCGTGCGAAACGGAATATGTCTAACCCGCATACATTGTCGAAACACCGTCGCAACAAAGATGCGGATGCACCGGCATCAGCATCAGCATCGGGTGCATAGAACCAGCTAAAACCTATGTCGGATGATATTAGCGCTAAGCCGGGTGAATATAACTAGAATACCCTACCGCTTACTAACTTATAAACCATCTCGTGAAGAAAAAATACTGGACGCATCATCTGACTCATTTGCGATGTAGCATATTTGTTTGCCAAATAAGTGTCTGCCGTCACTTTTCATCCAAATATTTACATCTTCGTGGCAATACGGCGTCATTCTGAACTGTTAAACACTCTAAATTGATTAAATAAAACATAAGTTCGTTTGTTTGACATTATTGACTATATCTCTACAAGCAAATCGTGTAATTCTCTACACCTGCGCACATCTTGGTAGTTATTCATGATTAGAAACTAAATATCCAATCGAAAATGTGTGTCCACTTTGTTAGTTGTTATAGTTAGTTATTGGTCTGGCTTACGCTATACTGGAGACCGTGGTGTATAGGTGTGTTGACTTTGAACAAATGGTGCACATCCTGATACCTCTCGATTGCTGCACGTCCGTGGTTACGCAAGTTTGCACTCCCATTAGAGATGCCATGCAGGTCTCCAAAGGAAAGACTCCGATCTCGGTCGCAACTTGCAGGTATCCAAGGATCCAAGGAAATACCTACACACACACACACACACAAACACAAACACAATGAAAAATAGCCATAAAATCCTTCGAGCAAAAGTAGCGTACTGTTTGATCTCAAACTATGATAGAATTCCAGACACATCGTATACATTACATCTTGGTCGTTGGATTGTGTGTGTATGTTACAATTTTATCTAACAAATGCGTTTTTTTTTTCTGTGCCCGTTTTTAGTTGAGTGGAGTTGTAAGTTCGAACGGAAGTAATGACAGCAATTTCCCTCGGTTCCGTAATCGTGTGGCATCTCTTTTATTCTTTTGGTCGCTAATGCACATTGGCTCGCCCAGCCTAGATCACTTATTAGATTTTCAAATACCAGACGTCACAGAGTAACTTTTTCTTCTTTTTCCAAAATGCAGGGAAACCTTAAGTACAGCTTCGGCAATTTAACGAAAAGATCTCAAATGGTATAAATGGGTGATTTGACTCTCTCTCTCTCACTCAGTCACTCTGCGATACCAAAGTTTCGGTAGACGCTTGAAAAACTATCATTACACAACAATGACCAACTTCATCTCTAGCACGCTGCATTGATGTGAACCAGCAATTGATCGAAATACTAAAGAGTAACAAATAACGAGGTTTAAATGCATCTGCCACGATTATGAGCATTTTATGACAGTTTATATTGCACACTTGGCAATTTTAATAAGTGTTCGAATCAAGAGACGATACTTAGATGCCGGGCTCGGAGATAATTGAACGTATTTAAGTGCGCTCGTCAGAAGTAGGCTATAGAAAACTGTCTGCTGGTGGTGGACCGTGGACTGTGGTGGACTTGCTGGCAAGATGGAGAAACAGAATGCTGCTCTGGGGCTCGGTTCAAAAGCCTTGCCATGTGGAGAGCTGTAGCATGGAGCTGCTGCTATCAGAGTTGCTTGAAACAATGCGCTGCAATGCGATGTCTCTCCTAGTGCGGCGCCAACACCCATGGTGGTTTGCTGTGCTGTGCTGTGCTGGGAATTAATTCCTGATTAATTAACCTTCTCTTCTCGAGGATTCGAACTTAACACCGCGGCCAACCCACCCAATTTCAATGTACACGTAGGGGTTACAAGTTGCAAGTTACAAGTTACAAGTTCCAACAGCATGGCTATTTTATATATTTTAAGAGCATCAGTGTAAGAGTTTTATGTTACCGCTTTTTCAGGAGATATTTTTTAAAATATAATATTTCTCTCAAAACGCACATGTTAAATCTCACGGAGAGATTAGTGGGATGTGTGGAAACCTTTTAGTTCCAAAAAAAAAGGAAAAATTCCAAGCGCACTCATAAGTATTTCAATGGTTTCACTTAATATAATCCCGAGGGAAAAATCCCCTGGCTTGGTGCAGGAAAGGGGGACCGCTTTCATGTGGTCACTGCGGACTTTGAGGTTGGGGACATCTATCTTGCGTCCACGGCGTCCACGCCGAAATTTGACACCGGCTCCATCGCATGCTGGGTGTCAATTTCAGCCTTCCAAGTTCTATGGGTGCGGTCTTCGGTTACAAAAGCCACCATTAGTTTATGCCACAAAAAGATGGCACATATTTTTCAATTAGCTAATTTATAAACTTCCGCACCAATGTATATAGCTGGTACAGACAGCTGCAAAAATCAGGCGATTTGTCTGCGTTGTCGAGGGGAGTACGCTTATTCGTTTCATCTGTCAAAAACTTAATGCTTTTGTGGGGATGATTGCTGGAAATGTGGGGGTTATCCTCTATCTAGATAATAGCTTTTTTAAAGGGGTTGGGACTGAGATATATAGAGCAGAGAGGTCATACTAAGATAAAGATACGCTTCTTGGGAGTCCAGAATTTTGAAGTTTATTGTAAACACGTTTTCCTTTGGCATGTTTTCAGCAAGAAAATCTATTAGAGCGACAGAAATAAGCGGGGAAAATTCACAATGCTCTTGTCACATGGCTGTGGCATAGACATCTGTTTTCGACTTACAAAACAATTTAACATGTCCCCCACTCTGTCAGTCACAAACTCATAACAACTTCGGTATGAATATAAATGAAATGTAAACATATTATAATTCAAAGCATTTTTTTTTGTTACTTTTTTCAAATAATTCAGTCTTATTTCCGTGGCACTCCCAAGTCAAGCATCAACTAAGATCATAAATATTTTGGTCCAACCCATCTGTCCCCTATGCCTTGATTTATCAAACACTCCGAAACTTGAATCTTAATATTTTTTTTAGTATTTAAATAAATTTCAAGTAAACACACTGATAAAAAAAATACGTGACTAAACTTCCTGCAAACTCCTAATATCTAAATTGGCTTACACAAGAATGCAAAATTTTGCCGTTTCCTGCTAACCGGTCGGTTGGGGTGTGGGGGCGGGGTACCTACCTCTATCAACACCAAAATGCGGCAAATATTCACAGGTGCAACCCTAAATCACTCCCACGGGATGGGACTCGCGATTCTGTGCGGCTAACACCAACATCTACACAGCCTCGGCCTAAGCTGAACATAAACAAGCATCGGAACGGATTTGGACCAGACTCAACAGCGAACTAGAGACACAACGCAGAGACAATACACGCAAGATGCGAGAAAGTGTATAAACTGGAAACGAAATGATTGTTCCATCGAGTTCGACCCGTTTGATGAACTTTCATAATCTTCAGACACATGGGCTCGAGCGAATGAACCTAGTTTATATTAGACGGTTGGTTAGGGGGACTTGATCACTGCTTGTTTCGCACAGTGCTCATCTGGCATCTGCGGCCCTTTCGAACTGCAATGACAATAGGTGGCGATCTCGTTCTTGCTTGGTGGGAGTAATGGAATCTCGAGGTCCTTTTTATATTATACGCACTCGGTTTGTTGTTATCAATGTTTTCTGTGAATGGACATACGGCTTTAATCTTTTGTCTCTTATAATTAACTTTTTGGTCATATAGCCGAGAAAATTCGGCTATAGATGGATTTTTGGAGCGTGCTCGTTGCAGCTATAGAAATCTTAACGTTTCGATATATAAGATTCTGGCGGTGTTACCACAATGGCAATAATTACCATTACAATCATTGAAGTTGGGAGAAAACTCTATTATGGAAATGAGGACATTGCATGTAAGGCGATCGATGCGTAATCGCATAGATTTATCTCGTCTTAAGCATTCGTGAAGGCGAGTAATCGATTTGTATCTCAAAATAAAACTTGTATTGTGAAATAGTTGCGTTTAACAATGTCACCTATAAACAAAAAATCGAGATGTATTGCAGCAAAATAAGCGACAGTCTAGCCTTCTTAAACGCAGTAGGTACGAACTGCGCGCACAAAAACGCACGCGCCAAAAATAACAATTAAAAGCTTTTTTTAGCATCGTCTGTCCCTGGAAATGTCAGACATTCATTCATTCACAGACATGTAATGCGCCTCTGAGTCGACAGGCGTAGATTTGAAATTTGAATAACAACACAGGCGGTGCAATGTTCTCGATCCTATACATGGTTATTAAGTCGGACACTGGTTTTTACAAATTACCTCTCAGCGCATTAATTGTGAAATAATGAATGGAAAATTATGCTAAGCGACTTTTGTCGTCGATGCACTGCATTCGTTGTGTCCGCTGTTGAGTTATCATTGAAAAAAACTGCAATCCCCCCCTCAATTTGTTTCAAAGTGGCGCCACAATATCCGAGCGACAAAGTGCAAGTAATTGTTTTGGTCTGGCTGCCGGAAGGGCTGGTCTCGTATACACACAAAGTACAAATCATCAAGGCGATTGTTCGGCAATCTGCGTGTAATCGCGAAACATAGCGGTCCACTTCCCTGTCATCTTGTAAGGCGAAGGAAACACTTTGTTGTTGTTTCACTTCGCATCCGATGTCAGTTCGGTGATAACGCCACTGTGAGAAAAACTCGGCTCTTCGGCGTTTCTGCGGCGGCATTTTACTCTTGTATGGCTCGTACTTTGTACCACATGCGTCCACTCATGTCCGACGGACTGCCGATGTTCACACGCGATGGTCTGAATTATTTATTAGATATTTTTCTCGTTTGCATTAATCTACTTCAATTTGCCGAGCTCTAGGAGTGTATAGCATATAGGTAACGTGGAAACTGGAAAGAGGTCACGTGAGACTAGTTAATATTTGATATTATGCGCTAGGACTCTGCTGTGTTCGGTAGCGACGACGTCTCATTATTTCCATTTGGTGTATAACTGATTTTTCTTGCGACAAAGGAATGCTGAAAAGACTGAGAAATCACGAGGGGATCATAAATAAATAGCAATTAAGAAATCCACCATTACACTGTAAGATGTTTGCTGAAATATTGATGTGGGGCAACATCTCTGTCCCCTGCATACAGCTGGTTCGAAGTTAATGTACTCTTAGATATTTTATAACTATAAGCTTGGTTAACTATACGTCATAAGAACTTTCTGCAATCATGATTTCAGATAAAAATCACTGCTGTGTACATAACGTCTCTTTTATAAATCAAACGATAATTTTCATGGGTCAATTTTGTATTGAATGCGCGCTCGCCCATTTTGCTGTGATGAAAGCATGCTCCCCACCTCAGCCCCCACCCGCGCAAGAAATATTTGTGCACGTGTGAAAGTCCTACGGTATTTTTATTACGACATAAAAGCGGAATTACGAAACTGACGCGTAAATGTCAGAAGTCATGATTTTTTGGGTGTGCCATTATCTCACTCCCCCGAAACGATCGACCGAAAATAAAAGGAATTTTACGACAGGCACCGAAAATTTTACCCGGAATTTTGTTGAATGAACATTTTCCGTATCCAGCCGCTACTAATTCGGAATGTTCTTTAAATGCCATTTTCGTCGGATTCATACCGACGACTGCATAGCACCATACGAAATTATGAATAGACTACTTAAATTTGACTTTACGCTTGTTTATTATGAAAATCTTTACTGGTTTTCAATTCACTTTCAAGTTAAGAACTGCCGCGTGGAAAATATAAAACTTATTTTTACTACGCACAAAATAGGCAGTAGGAATTTAGTTCTGTCACACCCTGCACCGTAAACGCGTCCATGAATCGCCTCTCGTAAATTAGCATCAAACGAAAGCATCTAAATGTTTGTCGCTTTCAAGTTTTTATACAGCCGACAATATACAGCGCTCCTTCCAGCGGCAACAACAATCCAGCTCAACAGAACAATTACCATAGAGAGGCCTACTTCGCTGTCATATTAACGTGCGGATACGTGAGATTCCAAGAACGATAGAGGAAATTAGAGTCATCTTCGACAATCTTCACCGCATCTTCAGCATCCTGAATCGAGGACGAACTCGACACAGATGTCCCACTGTTCATCTTGACTCACACCATCCACCGCTCACGTTCCTGTAATGGACACC
Organism: Nemurella pictetii; assembly: GCA_921293315.2. Lineage (NCBI taxonomy): Eukaryota > Metazoa > Arthropoda > Insecta > Plecoptera > Nemouridae > Nemurella > Nemurella pictetii. The sequence goes on along the minus strand of OV121120.1, from coordinate 14,624,015 downwards.
GATTCCAGCTCACAAATCACAATAATATTATGTCCCTATTGCTGGAAATTTCTCAGAGGCCCGTACAATGGTAATTATGGTAATTTCTCAAACAATAGTCGCGTCTACTAGAGCCATAAATATTTAACACTCAGCTTCACCACTATTCTAATTAGCGTTATCACTGTTGGTTTGCAATTAACTCTCTGTGTGATGTCGGTTGATCGACGAGCAGAGATTGAGATGGTCTTCGAGAGACTTCGTATGTCGCCACATCGTTATTTGTTATAAAAAGCAATAAATATTGATCAAGCTAATTGAAAGAACAGAGCAAGCCCCTCGCTAGAATCATGTTCAGGGCAATTTCCATGTGTTTTTGGCGTTGGTTTTCGTGTTTATGGACATCTTAAACCGTGTCAAGCACTCGGCGAACATCTTCATAGATGGACCGGCCATCGTTGATGATGAATACAGCCAGTTAATTGTGCCGAACAAGGAATGATGGCTCTTTTAGAGGGCGAAAAACATATAACAACCGACTTTATGATGAGAGCGTACTAAAATAAAATGCTCGTAACTCAATGGGCAATAACTCCTCCAGCATTATAGTCTTTTCAAAAATGTAGGCCAAATTATCGACAGCTTTGACAGGTACTTTCAATTAGGAAATCCATTTGGCACTGCGTTAAAAATCAATTTCAGAATAGATTTTGAGAAAATTGACCAATTAAACCCGGCCACCAAACTGGCCTCTAAACGATGCCTGGCCAAATAAATGCATTTCACCCTAATTAAGCGATAAAAACCACCCGTACCGCAGCGCGCTGGCTGGCAATTCGCACCTCTTACAAGGTTGCACAATGCACCGTGGTCAGTCTTCAGCATCCAACAGCGCCGGCGAAACCGCGCGCGCGCGCTGTTGCTATCTCTCCTCGCTCGAGGACCGCCAGCCTGCTCGTGGACCGAGAAGATGCTGTGGAAGGCGCTCGACGACTTGTCCTGGTTAACTGGTCGAACGCGCATTCCTGGTCGCTGAAGAGATGCAACTTCCGCGACCGTTATGGCGGTAGTGCCTCTGGTCAGATGAGATGATGATGATGATGATGATGATGGAGGACCAGTGGAGGCGCTGGGTGGGGAGAGGAGAGACCGCCATCAGTGGTTCGCGCGTCGCTAGCCTCGGTGCGCGCGTGAGATGCAGAGGCTGCGTTCCTGTCCAGCGCTTTGATGGAACGTGATTTTCGCGCGGGAAAGCGTTGGGAAATTCGCGTGGCGTTGCGAGCATAGCGGCCGGTATTTGGATTGAATTGATGGACCTGCAATGATGTTTTTCAATTGGAAAATGCTGCGAAATTCGCTGCGACGGTCAAGTTGACGGATATTTCGCGACGATTTCGCTAAAATCTTATCGAAGAATGACTGTCCAATGCATAATTGTTGTGATAATCTTTCCTCCGCGGGTTCTTATCATTTTAGACGTCTAGTCAAAGACATCTATCATTTAAAAGATGTCTTATGGTGATTAAAAAACACCGTGGATTTCCGCAATGAAGTTTATACCGCATGGAAGCACGGAGTTAAGCTCACTACCTGTGCCACCACTGGCCTTTATACATTGTTGAAAGGTTAGCATGACGATTTTGCGTGCGACCCGTCTGTGGCCCTGCATTTGGTCGCCGGAAACTGCAAGTTGTTTGCGCAGGGACAACGAAGGGCATTGTTGTGCAGCCAGAAGCTGGCTGCGTGCACAGAGCAGCTGTCATTGAAATCGCAATTAGAGATGGAAATTTCCCGCTAGTTAACATCTCGGTAACAAAGAGAAATGTGGATTTCGTTGGGTAATGCAGTCAGATCTTATAAAAATTAGTTGAGGTACATATATATTATGTAAAAGCTATGGTTGAAAGAATGATTATTAAACGAAATTAGGTGTAAATCGAGGAGCTTATTATGCTAGCTGAGACTGAGAGGGAACTTCAATCTTGGTGAGATGCTAGAATAAATTGGTCCACGGCCGAACATCAGGGTGAATAACTTACTATCTCGTGCATCTTACGGGTCAACCGAGGGTAGGCGAGTCAGCATCATCGGTGAGTGAAGACGATAATCGAAGGAAAGCAGCCGGCACTCGGATGCTGGAGGCTATGGAGGACCTGCATCTGAAGCGGTCGGAAAAGGTGGAAAAAATTTGGTCTAAAAAGTAGTAAATTTAGGATTTTATGGAGTTGAAAAATGAAATTTATGGAATCGTTTTGGATACGGCGGCGGCGGCAGCGGCGGTCGGGTCTTTGTGATAGAATGGAGATGGGATTGGTTTGCTAAAAAGCATTGTATGGGCGAGACTTGTTCACTTTTGGAGGAGGTATTTTTCTTTCCCAACGGGCTACGAAGATGACTTTTGCAAGCGGCAATATGGAATTTCTAGAAGAATTTGCCAATCATGTGGATGTGAAGGCACATACGAAATTGAGCCAAATTAAATATAAACGGAACGGCAAACATACACACAAACGAAATAATTGCTATTATTCGTGCATTTCATGGAAACAAAGCCACCCATGATGATGTTTCGTTATGTCCAACGCAGTGGCGGACTGGCAGGGATGCGGGGATGCTATCGCATCCCGGGCCCTCGCCAATTTGGGGCCCCTATTTTTCCTACGTTATATTTTACGAAACAAGCAATTTTGAAATAAATAATTATAATTTTACGAAGCTCGCACAAACATATTTTGTCTGCAGAAAATAATCGGATTAACCGCTTGCTCATTTTGATCGAAATCTCCCTTGTGCTGTAGTTCATTTATTGAGAACTCTTAAATTTAAAACAAAATAATAATGTCAAATCTATAAAGAACGAACGTTGATGACTAGAACACCAAATCGAAACAAATGTTTAGGTAGAATTTTCACTTGCGGTATGCATATCACAAGGGCGGCTTTCGTCCAGAGGCCGAATTGGTTTGGTTGTCAACCCAACAAAATAATATTTCCTATACTTTCGAGTTTCGAGATACTTGGAAGATGGAATGCGTCAATATGTAAGGCTAGTGCCGAGTATTTGCGTCATACCATGACTTGTAAACGGAATGGGTTGGGGTAGTAAGCCGCAAATCCTTTTTTCTCACGAAATTGAGACACATGCAATAACATGCCTAAGAAAATACATAAAACATTAACAGTGGACAGCAAAGCAATATCATTCACTCATTCAGTCGAGATGCTGCTCTTGCTGTTGTCTGTGTGGTGGTTGGTGAAAGATTAATAAGATTAATATTTTCCTAAAAATATTTTAGCATTTTTATTTGTATCTATAGAAAATGATGTACTTTTCAATTTTAAAAGCATATTAAATTCAATTTTTTGCTGTGATTACGTAGGAAAAATACAACCTAGCATGTAGGTAGACAAAATGTATTCGAATTTTTTTCGAAATCATTTCCGTGAAAATCTAGTTTAGCACACATCATTTTCAGGCGCCAATTTTACCTCAAACGCGTAGATTTGCTCCAAAATTAACCTTGACCCATTTTTTTCTTGGGGCTGCGCCCCAAACCCCCAATTTTCCCCCTTTTTCCACAGTTATATTGCTAAGTTCTGACCCCCCCCCCCCCCTCGTGATCACATGGTAATTCGCATTCAAATGTGTGGTATACAAAATATATTAGGAGACCCAACAAAGAGGGCCCCTTGGATCCGTTTGCTGACTGCCTTAGAGTCTTAGATCCGCCCCTGATGGAGTCCTGAAGGTGGGCCCAGCCCATGGGTGGGGGGGAGAGGGGCCCTGAATAGTGACCAGCATCCCGGGCCCTTTTGAGCCAGTCCGCCACTGGTCCAACGAGATATAAATATTTAGAGCGTAGATTTTTTCGCACGTCCAAAACGTTTCCTTAAACTTTGTGGTTAAACAATTTATCATCTCTTGTATACAGCTATACTGCTTCTGTGCACCGCAAACTCTGTAGGCGTTACACTCACACACACACAAAAAAAACAGGTGCTAAATTATATATGGTGGCGTATACCTTCCTTTTCAACAAAAGCATTCCAAATTCCGACCTAGAAAACCTTTCTAAAGCGCACCATTCCTTTGGATGTTAGCCTTATAGATCGCCGCAATTGAAAACGATAATTGAAAAATATATAAAAAGTAATTAAAGACCCCAATAAACATAGTATTCTTACTCGAGATTTATTTAAGCTTTCATGTATCACTTGTATACTTTATTCGACTGCGTCAGCAGAGCCCAGATGAGAGAGCCTGCCGTATCAAACCTGTATCACACATTTATGTCCTATGGGCCGGTGTAAATGAAGAGCAATTTAATTCAGTGACTTACGTAGGGATCGTGGTCATTAATTACACAGGATATAATAAAATTCGATGGCCCTGCAAGCTGGGACCTGCCTTTGACATCTCAAAGTGATTTTATTTCACGTGAAAGCAACAGGTTTATAGAAGAAAAAGAATGTCTCAAGAAAATGCTTCTTAGCTTTGCTTTAATCCTCCTCTCGTGTAAAACGACTCCTGAAAAGAAAATTATATGTATTTTTCTCACGTATTTTAAATGCAATAATTTAGGGGGGCATTTTTTGTATCGGTTTATCGAGCGTGCCCTAGGTATCTATGCAAGGTAAACCCTTCTTTGATGCATTCCTGTTTTTTGTGCCACAATTAAAACAGAATTAAGTTTGTTTCTTGCCTTTTTGAAGGATAGCCAGTTCCTAATACGTTATGCCATTCCATTCTTGCCTGATATGCCTCCACATATTGTATAAAATTTAATTAAACTTATTATTTTAGTAGCACCCCGTTGGCGTCTTCTGTTACGAAGTTATAATATTATACCCACTCATTACAAAGAAGCATGCTTGATTATTTTACCAAGAACTCGAAGCCCGTCAAAGTTAGTTTATTATATAATTTATTAAGAGGCCTAGACGTAAAGCAGAAGCTAGTGCCAGTCTTTCGTTGGTAGCAAAGATCAAAAAAGCTTTATTTCAATAACAGAGATATTTTTTCAGTCGAAAAACGTTCTCAGCACCTCATGGGCAGGATATGTGTGGATCATGCAGTTCAGATTCGAAATTTCGTTTATAATTTACACTATCTTCCGTTTACGCAAGTAAATTTCCATTTTGGTATTCGAAGACAAGTATTTAATTTTTTGCTACAGAGAAAATTGCGATGCAGATGAAAACTGACCGGAAAACTATTCTTGCGCACTGAATTTTAACGTCGAGAAAATATGGAAATGAGGAAAATACGTGTCCTTTCTCCATGGCTTAGAGAAAAAAGCGCTGAAATCGAGGCTGCTTAACTTCCATGCACATGATAGTCAGATGGGGAGCGTCGATCAACGCTGCTCTCTGTTGGAAGCTGAGAATCGAGCAACTTGAGTGCATCGTCGGGACAGACACAGTCCAGCTTGCATCTCTTGCATCTATATAGATTGCCAGTGCAGTGTGTTGCTTAATGAAAAAATTCTAACAAGTGGCGATCATTTACAATTACATTGTACCAGTCATAAACACCGCAACATACGTATGGTTATTTCATTAATTCCTCTCTCGCTGCCCGGTTTTTTACAAGGATTTACCGGTCATATATCTCGAGGGTAAAATCCTGTTAAATGTCCGAACATACGTCCTTTTTAGCTGGCTTCTAGGCTTTATTTTTAACGGGATTAATTAAATTTTTATGTCTGAAATCAATTGACTGACGCTGGCACGCCGAACCGTGTTTCTGTTGTTCACTGATTTCGAGAGCAAATGTTTCACAGTTCACACCCATTCCTGCATGCATCTGGCGCTCATCTGGCGTTTTATATAAACGTAACAATTTTATTAAATCATTCGCTCCGGTCGGTAGGATTTCAAATTTCATCGCGTCCGTTGCAACATTGAATGGACTGCGTTCATGAGCATATTCGTGTCGTATAATTTATGGCGAGCACTCATCACTTTATAAGTTCATTTTTTTTCCGTGTAACTTTTTTCTTTCGACGTGGCTTTTTTCACGGTTTCTCGTCGCTTGATTTTTAATTACGTGCTGCAAATGGCGAAGCGTCGCCGTTGCCAGAAAAGAAACGAGAGGGATCATCGATTGACCGCAAAAAACCGAACCAATCACATCTTTTCAATAATTTACAATCCAATAACAATCATTTCTTCGCTATCCGAATCCCAGGGGGCATGGATGCCTTGTTAGCCCGCGTGCGGCATAGCGCTGGCTACACAGGGGCTCGATAGCACGGGCCATGCTGTCGCAGTGTCATTATCAGCGCCGAAAGATAACACACAGCTGTGGCAAATGGCCTGCATCGCGTTTATATGAAAGGCTATCAAACTGCTCGGCCACTCGGTATCATTCGATCAATATCAACTATAGGTGTATGTATGTACAGATGCATACTGCTACCCGACTATCAGTCCGTGCGACGCAACTGGTATAAATGCTACAATATATATAAAAGAAATATAGTGAACAAGCGATCCACAAATCGTTGGCAGAACATTCAGCGGATGGTTTTGTTCAGTGGATTGAACGAAAAGTGCTTTCAGAAACACGGTTGTTTACTATTTCGAAAACTGGTATAGTGTGTGTGTGACTTTTACAGTGCAATGGATGCAAGATATTACATTAGGGGTAGGTACTCAGCAGACGGAGTTTTGAAAACAATGCTTTCTGATGTCTTACTTATACGACGAATGTCGGTGTCAGTCACAGATCAATTGGCATACATATATTCCGTGCGGTGTGTCACTTAATTCGTAGAATCTGTTCAAGATCTGTCACGCCTTTATTATAAAGTCTGACTCATTTGAATAACCGAAATTTTAAATTTAAATCATTCTGCGATGGCTAATTTGTCTGTAACGTTCACATCTTGCGTTATAGGTCCCCCTCTGGTGAACTTCTAATAAAAGAGCACGTATATATATCATATTTTCGAACTCGATCCAAGTTGCAGTGTGCTGGAAGCTACGACGACTCAATCTTGAAAATTTCGTTAGCGCTAAAATTAGGCCAATCTCACTCGCGTGCTCGCAGTCTCGAGTCACAATGCAGCCGTTGCTATCAGGCCATCAGCGTCGTAAACTTTTACTACGTTATAATTATGGTGATATCGGCCAAATGAAGGGGGTCTCAGCTCACACAGTCTCAAACATGACGACGTCTTCACGATGGATGCTTTCGTGTCTGGAACGTATCGAAAATCCGCACTACATGTCAGATGAACTATGACCCAGGATGGTGGCAATGTTTCACTGTCTCCTTATGCTCCTTAGCGTAGAGATGCAAATCGTGCGACGCGTTCGGTGGAGCTGGAGCATTGAAATATCAAGCTCTAACAGCACAAAGAAATGTTTTTGCTAGTAAAAGGGCCAGGATTGTTGATGTGCAAAATTAATTTTGTAGTTTACGAACATTGTCCGCTTTGAACTTCCTGCAGCGCTACGCTGTCCTAACACATGTGTCATTCATGTATCATCATTGAAAAATAAACTATTAATAAATTGATTTTCGCATCTGTTAGTATAAGAGCAAAATTGCCCTCTATAGTTTTGAGTGTTTCATTCCATAAATCCACCTACTATGCAAATGGAAACATCTTTTGCCCGAGTCGTTCAAAAGGCTAAGAGATGAGGGGTAGAATTTCGGACACTTGCATTGTAGGTACGTAGTGGTGGTGGCTGAATCATGATATTTATTACGAACAAGAATTTAATAGAGTCGCATCACTAGAACACGAACGGGTCTTGCTGAACCGAGATCGGGCTGCATTTGAGCCTGCCAGCTCAAGGATAAATTCCACAGGTATTACCTGTTTATTTCGTCTTGCTTTTTTTATGCGTGCTTATAAAATTACAATAGACTTTCGAACATTATGTGCGCGGTGCGATTCTTGTATTCGAATTAGAATCGGGTTAATTTTTTTAACTGTGGGCCAAAAATCCTGACCGATGGTTTGATCTCGTTCGATACTTTTCGATTATTACGGAACGGTAATTAATTTTGTAGAATTCTTTTCGAATTAGCATAACATGCGTATCACGCCAATATGATTTGATAAATTTATATCTTGGGTTGGATTTTTCCTTTATGGCCTGTGGGTTGATGAGGGTCTGAATCATCATCATCATCATCATCGTCATGCAATGTTCGAAACCAAACGCTGTTTGCTCGTGTTTACGTCCTCTCAAGGGGAAGTCGTATATAGAAAACTAAATTGGAGAAGGTTCAGCCACGATGGTTCAAAATTATTCACTCGTCTGGATATAAATATTCCGATCAAAATATGGCCCCCTTTTGATTTGTTTTTCACGTTTCGAATATAGCGCACAAGGCTTCCCAAACAATTTTATAGCCAACAAAAAAATAACTTAATATTCGAAACCATATGATTTAAAATCGAGACGCACAAGCATGTTGAATGCCATTTGATATGGCTTTGATATCTCAATTCTTGAACATCTGCAATGAAGTTTCCTATTTCACTGCACCAGCCAGCATCGCAGATTTTTCCCAGTTGACTGGATAGAAAACTTGGAAAACTGCGCACACCACTCAACATAACTATGCAAGAAAGTCCATTGGTTCACATTCCTTTTCTCTTTTCCAAATCAGACCATCGTTCCCTGTGTGGTCTTTATCGGGAAATCAGCATCACACTTGTCACATAACTCACAACTGCATCAATAAAATATGCACCCGCACGAGACTGTCCTTAAAAGATATGCAGCCACGAATATGATTGGTACAGATCAGCTCTCCTATATAAGGTTGTTTTTTTCTTGGTTCCAAAGTAAGATAGGATCTCTTGACACGTTTAGGTGTGTCTACATAACATTGTTTTCAGTGACATGATATTATAATATATAAAATGAATAGTATAAACGGGTCACAATATATATATAAGATGTATCAGGATCCGCCTATATTAACTGATGACCTGACCTCTTTGCTTAAGGGGATAACGCCTAATAGCTACAAATGGTATATCTTAGGGCACAGGATACAGGAAAATGTAATTGACTTTGTTGAGGTCATTACGTGCAGTGTATATATATATACCTATGCCGATTTGCCAAATTTAATGGAGCGTAAATTTCTTGTTAAGTTTGTCTAACGTATCATGTTTAGGCGTTGTTATTCCTTAAAATTCAAACATGGAAAACATGAAGGAGTACATTTATTTTGTCTTAGATAAATCGTTTTTCGTGTTGTCTTATAGCGAGGTTTGTTTCCTTTTTACGAGGGCCACGACTGCAGAGTAATTTCTTCGGATACTATTATAGAAGTCGGATTCTGTAAGATCCTGTAATCACCGCCTGTCCCTCGAAGACATCACGTGCATGCACCGAAAACATTCCCCTCGTTTTCTCCGGCGTCGTGCCTCGCGCAAATTGCAATTGCAGATGGATGCATCCAGCATCAATCTTCATCGAATGCCGCGATGCAATCTCGCAAATTAGTTGCATTTACGTATAGGGAATAGCCGTTGCGGCATCATCCATCATGTGCCATTGCATTGCATTGATCTACGCGATCAGAGTTCATAAATATCGATACGATTTATATATAAATGGATTGCGGTTCATCGATAATGTTGCATTTTTCGGAAAAATATAAATCAATCCCATTTGAACAAGGGTAAAAAATGTATATCGCATGCGTCAAAGTTATTATTTTCTCTCTATTTAGACAATGTTTTGAAAATAAATGTCTACCCTTAATGGCTTTCGCATGGAAATCAGCGTGATTCCTCCCCAGCAGTAAAGCGTTTACGGAAAATCGATACCAATACAGCGAATCTAAAATGTAATTCTTCTGAGATCAGTCAAGTGATTTCAGGCTTTCAATTATCAACGAGCCGCCTTACGATTCACGAAATCCACTTAATCCACGGACTACCCACCGCTATCAATGCAACTTTCACAATCACAAGATAACAGTGATAAGACAAAATTAATGAAACCTTATCTCGGATTGCTAACAACATAAATAATAGAGCCTCAGTAGGTAAATAGGAGGCATAGGCAAGACATGTAGACAATCTTTATTCCTTGTTTCACTATCAAGGGACAAATAAATCCATCTCGTTCCGTACGCGGTTGGTCCTGTACTGTCGGTCATGTGTTTTCTGTTTTCTCCGAGGAAGACTCATAGGATCTACGGCATAAAAAGTTGTTAGTTCGGGTGTACATTGACGACGATAACTTTTATTTCTAGTTAACTTTCTTTTCAAAAGTCTCCTTTCGAAGTAAATAATTGAAGACATGCCGAGAGCACGTGAGTGTGAGTGTATAATGTATGGTACTACATATTTTATTACTGCTGTCAACTTCACAATCAAATCAACGTCGAAATACCTGTCTAATTGTAAAACACGATTACTTTTTCTAATTGATTATCTTTTACATTCGACCAATTCAACTCTTGTAGTTGCTCGAGCTTTTAGAAAGTTAAATTTACCCTAAATGGACAGTTCTTTGATATCTAGAATAAGTAGTGACGGATAATTAAAAATGTAATAGCTTTTCTTTTCGTACAGTTCGTGACATCGGAACAATATGTGGCTTGGGAAACTTTTCTCTGAGTTTGAGAGGGAATAGAGTGAACTCTTGGCGCTTATGGACCACCATGACTTTAGCTGCAAGCAACGATCTGCTCCTTAATACGAGACGCGGTCTTTCGCAACAAAGCTACGTTTCGTGACTTGCTAATTACCAATGGTTTGCGGGTGTAATGCGGATTAGTGATCCTAGTTAACTAACCAAACATTTGGATTAGCCGACTTCAATCAAAACGGTCCATTGCATTTAGGCTGGTATTTGTTTAGAGAGCATGTCAAAGCAGAGCTCTTTTCGTTTCGTTGTGTATGTTTGTAATTACGTCGAGCACTTTGATCAGCTGTACTAGGTGTAAGGGAATCAGGCTTTCATGCATAAATCATCATTAATTGGGGGAGAATTGACAAATATATTTTTAATTTAAATTGTTGTGTCTGACGATATAAAAATAACCATGTGCTTAAATTCGATAATCGATACTGACCATATTGTGTCAATATTTTCCATAATAGATATATTTTTAAAAATTCTATTCAAATCTGTATTTAATTGAAACCAGCTACACGTGAACAATGGTTCACAGAGGAACTTAAATTTAATCATTTGCAAAACAATATTCTTTCACATGGATAAGCACGTGAATCCTGAATTTAATAGGTATACATAAATAACTATGAGAGTTAAATATCGCTACCACGATCGTAGATTTTATAAACAAGATCATTCTCATAAAAATCATCATCGGCAATAATAAATAAGAGAAGCATTAAACTGGTAGAGTAGTCGCTCGAATCGCGTGGCGAATGCCCATGCTGACCGGCAATGCATTTTAGTTTTGATATGCGCACTAAATCGCGATCATAAAAGTCAGGTGTAGATGGGGAATAACGCGAGTGACGTCATTAATCATCCTAGCAGCGCTTCATACGCGAAAAGCTGCATTCAACGCAAAATTAACGCGATTTTTTTAGTGAAACTATGAAGTGCACTTGTGATTGAGGGTGGAATATTCACACTGCGTTGGCGCTCGACATTTTGGCGTTGGAACGTTGATATTTTGGACGTTGGCCGCTGAAGCGTTGTGCGTTGAAGTGAATGGCAGTTGGAATTCTGGGCGTTGGGGCGTTGGAGTTTTTGACGTTGGAATTGGGGGACGTTTGTCTCCGAACGTTCTGCGTTGAAACGTTGAGGCTTGAGACATTAAAACGGTGTAAAGTTGTAAATTTGAATACTTGAAACGTCTATGAGTGTTGGACGTTGGTAAACAGCCTTTTCCTAGGCGTTCGAACGTCGATGAGCTGTTAGAATCGTTATCAGTTGGTGTTGACCAGTCGAATGGATGGGGTTCGTGTTTGGATTTAACTAAATCTATCGGGGAAACAAATCTCTTGGGTTGGCCGTCAGAATCCACCTGATTCCATTCAATCAAAATTCAATCAAAAGACGTCATGATACCCACTCCCTAAAGCCAGGTAGCGAAATTTGGGTTGTAATTATTTGGCATGCTAATTAACTTTTTTTTTTAACTGGTGGTACGTCCAGTGGATATCTGACGTAATTTTTCTCGGAGTGGAATAGGTCTACTACCACAGACTATCATCTTAAAGTACCGTTTCGTAAAATGCAGCGTGATTTTTTGATTAATTTTCCTCAGGTTGACAGTCGGAAAATGTGAAAAATTAGTCCAAAATACTCGCTTTGTTCTAAGACAAGCTGGAATCCTGGTCTACGAGTTTATCTCACCCTATTGATTGCCAAATCCGCTCGAAATATGATGAAGTGAAAATTCTTTCATCCCTCCTGAGTCCTGACCCGAGGTGAATGAAAGGTCGATCCAGCCCGCGCACCCCTGGGCCCCGTGAGACGCATCAAATGACCTCGCCGTCTGACCTTGGCGGGAAACTGGCGGTGGGCCCCGCCGTTGCATTTTTTTCACTATCGCCGGATGCTTGAGTGAAAGCATCGCGCGGGCATCGCGCCTTATCATTCGGATACGTACTTTTCTCGAGGGTCAAGTCCTTATCAGATTCGCGATGGAACTGTTGGCTCAATATCACATTATCTTCTTCGAGAGGTGCAAATATTTACTATAATTTAATTTTTCTAAAGTGTTATGTCTTGTCTCTAGGTGTTTTATCGGTCGTAACTCGTAGGTACTTGAAACAAAGTGATGTTAGTGTCACCTCTGTTAAATTGATGCCTTCTGTTTTAGATATTAGATCATTAGGTGTACTTCATTTCATAAAATTGAAGAGTGTAGTGTTAGTATTGATTTCAACCTAAGTGCAACTCCTCTTTGCATGCTCCGTATAGATATTTGATTTGAAACTAAATATACATTCCGAAATTGTGTCCTTATCGGGATTTTTCGTTTTTTATTATAATAAAAAATGCAGAAAAGCGTTTTAATTGTATGGTACGAAATTAATGGTACACTCCATTTGTGCGTCAACTTAATTATTCATACTAATAACCATTATAAGATCAACGTGAGAATTATTTTTTGTAACCTAGAGGAACAAAATCAAATTCCGAGTTCTCTGATGGTGTAATTTCCAAGGGTAAAATCTATCCATATTAGCGTGTCAAAGTAGAACTTGCGAGAAATCCACCGATTGTGCGTCCCCGCATGTAATTCCCCCAACTCCCTGCGGACTCGACAGAATTGAACGCGATCCGACGCCGCCTCGATGAGCTGGCGGCGTCGGCGTCGGCGTCGGCGTCGGCGTCGGCGTCGGCGTCGGTCATCAATGCCGACGCCGACGTCGACGCCGCGTTATTTAATCGACCAATCGAATGCGATCCGGGCGATCAGATTGTCACGGTTCCGTTGGCTGTCGGCAAATATTTGATTTGTTGACTTTAGGCACTTTGTGCGTGGCGTTTGTATTGAGTTCTAAGGCATGACTCACTCGCACTTGTCAGCGGGGGCGTTTTATGGGTTAATTGCAATGAAATCCGCTCGAAACACACCGTTAACTCTGATTTTATATATTTTTTTAAATCATTTATTTATTATATTCCATTCATTTGACAGGTAGAAATTTATACATTGGCACAAGGTTACCTTGTATTTTGTAATACACTGCCAAATTATGAGTACATTGTGTACTTGTAGCTAGTTTGTTTCGCCATTTTGTTACCGTTCCCTGCCTTTTCTCGTGGGTCTGCAAAACAATTGGCGATGAGACGCAGTATAGGTACACTGAGAGAGTGGGACGCTGAGGCATCGGCGTCGACGTCAGCGTCAGTTTACAGGCGTCGGTTTTCACTATATTTTGTTTCGTTTATATAACTGAGATTTTATATGGTATTGAAACCGTAGAAATTTTCGGTAGGTATATATTTAATGGATGCTTAACTATTCTATTGTACGAAAATTTAGCAGGGATATCCATTTGATATGCTTTTCTTTTTCTTATAACGGATGCCATACGCAAATCGTATTTCGATGCTGCTATAGCATGTGGTTATTTCAATGATGCATGATCCACGAACGAATTCAAGACGTAACATGAACAGAATCATTTGTGGTTCGGATGGTGTGCCACTTTTCACAACATTCCATTGTGCGCAGAGGAGCAAAAATCTTCGGCTCGCAAGGTCATCGGAGTTTGCTTCTAAGTCACGATGTTGGAGATGAAAATTGCCGATCTGAAACATTGCGTTTCCATATTTTTACCGGTCGTATTCTTGGCAGGCATTTAGTGAGAGTAAGCTATCTACCTAATATAATATCCCTGATTTGGTATCTACCCAAAACTATTAAAATTTGATTCCACCGTGTTTTACCAAGCAAGTTCAAGGGACAAAAATGAACTCTTCAATAGTGAAATATCATATAACTTTATGCGATAAACATATTTCCCATTTCTATTTCTCACTTAAAAATGAGACAGCATCCTTGCTGTGAATATTATAGATTTTCCACCACATCACCGACAAAAATGTTCTCACTAGCCAGGCTTCAACGCCAATTTCCACGCCAATTCCGTAAGACACCGACGAAATTCCCTGGGCACCGAAAATCTACACCGAACGCAAACTCACCTAACCGAGCCCATCTCATTGTCATTCACAGCATTTTTCAATTTGCGCAAACAAAAAGAAGGCAAAAAAGACGGCATCAAAGCTTCGCCACATTGTACCGTACACTATGTCGAAACATCCGAAACATCCATGGCAAGCAATCGACATTGGGCTCATAGACTGTTAACAACACAATCCGCTCAGCGCTAGTATAGCGGGTAATATCAACACCAACATGATGCGAAATAAATTTATAGTAACCAATTTACATTTATTTCAAACTGTGTCTCTTCTTTCATTATATAATTTGCTATCTATTTGTCCGTCTGTCTGTCACACAAAAGGGAAAAGAAGAATGTGTCAAAATCATAGACGATCATCAGAATCAAAACAATTTGGGTAAAATCGGGGCGACTCTGATTACTTGAAGTTGAAAAAAAGAACTGAAATCCAAAATTGTATTTGCTTGCACGGGCTCTAACACTGTAAAGCAAATATCTCATTATTATTCTGGTATGTGTGTAAACGTGATGGTTGAGCTAGAATATATGGGCGTGTTAAATATATTATATAAAGGTTAATAGAAGACTTCAATTAACCTTGCTCTTCTATAGTGTTTGTTTTGATATTGTGAAATAGCGCCATGCGTATTCCGTTTTATGAGTTGTCGAAACGTCAATGGCGGCCATTTCTGAATATGACCCCTTCCCGGATGGTGCCCATGGCCCGATCGCACCACGGCTACACAGTGTAGGTACCCGTGGCGTATTTAATCCTTTAAGCCAATCATGCGAAGCCCCACACAAAGCTAAGCGAGTTATCACGCGTTCCTTGTGCTTCATTGCCGGACTCGTCCTCGTGTAATACCTCACTTGGTGGCATGGAGAGGGCCACGGCATTCGCGGAGAGGCGAGTGCGAATTTCATATGAGCACTTTCTGCTCGGTTAGGGCTTGATTTGATTGTACCTATGTTAGCAGCCATATGTGGCTGTTGACTCGAGACTGTTAGTTAGTTGCAGTCAACCGTCATTCGTACCGCTCTTGCATTATAGAACAGTCGACTATGCTTTGATTTTAAAATCAAAAATTTCATTATGCATTTCATTTTTGCATAATGAAAAATTAAGATTTTTTTCCTGAAGAGAACCAAAACTGAATCAAATGTAAAGTCAGATACAGTCAACCGTCACTGTACCGCTCATGCATAACATTCAACCATAGAATAAATCTATGAATATTCTATGATTCAACTATAGGTTTTGATTTTAAAATAAAACATTATCTACCGAAAAACTCGGTTTTTTCCCTCTGCCATCCGATTAGTGTTTGCAAAAGACTTAACTTAATTTTTATCTATTTATTTTATTAAATAGATTAGTACATTTGCATAATATCAGTTTGTCTGAGTCTCTATAACCTATAACCTCTATAACCTGACGAAACGTTGATCTCTGCCACAATATGGCGAACATGGCGGCCATGTGCACAGAGTCGGCCACTCTCCATCTCGTACGAAAGCCCTCCGTTCCATGAAATTGCGCAGCAATGCGGCAGTGGTTCGCAGCCCGCTGCGCCACACCCACGCATTATCATTTTATAGTTGCACCCCTGCCCGCCTTCATCACGGGACATGCAGCGGTCTTTTTTTCTGTCCCGCTTGTCGCATGCAATGTTAGGGGATTTGCGACTGCATCGATGCGATGTACGATGTGTCACAGCACGGATTTCTACATGCGACTAATTGCACCTCGGTCTATTAACTCTTTAATGCGGAACATGCATGACACGAAGGGGGTAGAGTTCGGATATCATAGTTCGGAGCCTGTGGCCCCTAATTTAGGTGGTGAAGGAGTATGAGCAGAAATGATGAAAGCAAATCCACTGAAAAAGCATGAACGAATGCTTCTTATTTCCGGGACATGAGCGCATAGTTGGGTTGATTTTGATTTTGGTTAAGAAAGACAAACGAAATTTTGTACGGCACAAACCAGCGCAAAAGAAGTACACACAAATGCGCATCAGTATAGATTTGTAAAATTCGAAATTCTGGGACCAAGAAAATGTATCTTTGGCTGTGCAGTATAATGTTGCTAAGTTGCTGCTCTTATATGGATAGAACTAATAAAATTGTATTTTATACGGACATTTCCGACTATGGAAATGGAGAGAATGCAGTTAGCTATCATTTTCACATAATTTTAATTTTGAATGTTTATTTTCGTTGAAATTGGCTGACCTATTTGTAAAATATTTGTGAACATCTTGTCTACTGGGCTGAGGGTTGACATCTCGATGTGTAACAGACCCTAGCTTTTGATTTTAATTATAATGATAGTGAGCAAGAGTTGTAACGGTTAACGAGACAGAAATTTGGCCATATAAGTTAAGCAACATTGGCCTTGGTCAGTTATATGTATGGGTGACCACTAGGAAACGCCAGTATCTGGAATTCTTAAGTCTCGCTGGCACTTCAAATGATAGCCGATAAGATAATCGAACCTGACGGGGCCGAATATAGTATTAGATACCGATAGAAAATAATAAACGAATGAAATTCAATGCAGGGGATTGGATTGCGAAAGCTTCAAGCTATAAACGCTCTAACGGTAAAACCTTCCCCTTGGCGAAAGTCAAGTGCTCCCTTAGGTTCATCAACGTAATTGTGCAAAATATCCTCCAAAGTTTGCTGTGTAATTAAGAGGGCCGCATTTTCTTTGAGGCTCGTATTAAATAGGACTAGCACAATTTAAAATTTCATAAGTTTGAGTATCAAAAAAAAAGGCCCAGGAAAACTTCCACGTTTATTTTTACAAAACAAATATTTTTAAGTATCTTGCGTAGTGATTTTCGGCTTAGCTCCCTTCTAAAAGGCCGAGAAGCGAAGCGACGTGAAGGGGATGTTACTTTCGAAAAGCTGCAGACATATAGAGGTCCCAATTAAAAGCATGCACTGGCTTCTAGCTCTTAGTATGTTTAATTCAAGCGATAAATTATTTTAGCATGGTTAATTTAAGTTTGGAAACAAGTCTACGACCCTGGAAATTGTTGGCTGAAAATTCCAAACACCCCGCGTTATAAAAACACGCGAAAGGGGCAGCCGAGAGAGAAAGGGTTCATATTTTGCATATCTCATAACGCTATCCTAAACACCCTTACCTAACCGTGCCCCAGAGCCTGTGTAAATTCGCGTTGCATGCATACTTATATACATACCACAATACATACTCGATTATTTCATACCCCTTATGGGAACACTATTTATGCAATATTTGTTTCTTTCACTTACAGCTTACATTAACAGTTTCAACATTATTTAACATTAATATTTTCAATTTGCTCTTTACGTGTAACAAAGTACGCGAAATATATGGGCTACACCTCAAAATTTCTTTTGTCGATTTTTCTCATAAAATTCTGGCAAAATTCATGGAACTAAACAATTTCCGTTGGTCATGTGATCGTATAAGGACACTATATCTTCTAGCTTTTGCGAAACGTCAGAAAACCTGCATTCAAATCCCAGTTGAATACGTTTTTCAAATTACCACGACGTTCCCTAGACGACTGGAACATAACACGCACATCCCTCATCGCAAACCTGTTTCACATTTCATTCAAATGCCTCCTTATACACCTCGCCATTTTCCATCCCCAAGTCAAACTATTTTCGCAACAAAACAACAATATTTGAAGAAGCAACTCGAGCTAGTTGTGTCAAGTATCAAGTGCTCTACGACCCGAGTGCGATGGTGACGTCACCGTCATCGTGACGGAGTCTGTCACCTTCGAGTGCCGTGAAGTGCTGTGCCGGAGCGCTATGGAGTGTTCACGGAGCGTGCACAATCCATTGTTCTTCTCAGCGAGCCTGGGCAGCCTTGGGTTCGACTCCAGAGGCGGCAGACTGCAGCCTGATGCATCAGTGCAATCCTGGCACCGGTGCAAGCTGCTGTACGCTCTGGCTGTCGCTGCATCCGAGCGAATGTCTCGACGGACAGATGCAACACCCATTCGTTTTCCTTGTTTCAGCGAAGCGGTTTTGCATATTAAGATGAATACGAGATCCGCGTTTAACGGATTGGTAAACAATAAGTTGGTGTCAGTTTTCATGTATTTTGCGTGGAGGGATCGGAAACTGAACATCTTTGATTTAGGATTTTTATTGCCTGTTCTGGAAAAAGTTTTAATTCTTATAAATTTGTCTGTTGTTACCTTTTTGTGTACGAAAAAATCCTTGAAACTCGACCAATAACTAATGTGAAATGCTCAACTCTATATTTGAATTGAATATATCTGCACAGAAGGTTTATAATTTGGCCATCTTCTGAGCCTACTTGATTAGCGTATCTTCTTTAAGAGATTTTTTATTGGCTGAACAATGGATTCCGTGTAAATTTGGGTGCGTAGAGTTTAAGTTACCGCCTGTATGCGCCCGGAGCGGTGATACTGCGTAAGATTAAGAACCGCACAAGATTCCTATTGATCCGAGGCGGACGTCGCTAGCAAAAATGGACACTTCATTAGCTAAATTAGCGAATTTCAAATATGAGTGCCATTTAGTTTTGATTGAGATTACATATTAGACGAACATTTACCGAAGATTTTGTGTAATTTTCCCGAAATTACGTGCCTATAATTAGGTATACACGAAAATTGCTGGACCACGTATAAATTGGTACGTGACCGCTGAGTCGAAGGTTGTTTGAAAGTCGATGGATTCCAGAATTGATGCTGTTCTCTGCAGTTTAAGTAAATAATTGATTTATTCGACGTCCTACATTGGTTCCTCGTTTTATAACTGTCTTATTGTTCGATATCTGATTCCATCATGTTATTCTTCTATCTCTAAGGTAAATTCTTATTCGAAGATCAGAAGTCAGAAGAAGTAAATAATTGAAAAGCCTGTGTCTATCAAAGTGTATGAGTAATGTAAAAGAGGATCCAGTGAGGTTATCTTTACCCTTGAGGCTGTATCTTTTTTTACCTATAGCTTGCCAAATCTTGAACAACGACACCGCCCTCCACATTTTTTGGTAAATCACGTCCCAGACACAACTAGCATAATTACGCATTCTCGTTCTTTTGTTCTCTGGACCGAAATGGTTGCGATGCGTAAGTGAATTCGCCGTGGCAAATTTTACGCATGACATTCAGAATGTGAACGCGCGTATACGTTTCCTCCTCACTGGATTGCTACAGCGTTTGATCTTCGTTTGATCTTTTCGAGATTTTCGCGCCCAGTTGCAGAATGTGAAAACGCCGACTTTGGAAAACATCACTTTTGCAGGTGTTTCTGTTCGCGATCTAGTAGTACATTTCTATTTTGAAAACATGTAACGAGATCTGAGAGATCTTGAGAGAATCTTGAGAATAATTACAAGTTTCCTTTCACATGAACACTATGACTCTCTGGTGTGCCTGTGTTATTCTGGATTAATGAGTGGTTCGGAACATATACCTTGTTATATCCAATCTGCATAATCTTAGTCGCTCTCGCAGATAGCGTCTCTTCGTAGCGTATGAGACTGATAACAGGCTGGCAAGACAATTAGAAGACATCTAATTGTTTAAATTTAATTGGTGTGGGATAAGTTAAATAGCTTCCGGAGATTTTTGTCGGTTAAGTTGTATGGGTTTTCCATTAATCTTTTCTGGTACGAAAATTCAATGGTGAATTTACCAATTCTTTCAGCTACATACTCTTTCTCATCGCTCATTATTCTATCCATTGATCGCGTATTGGTATCGCCTAGATTCGGTATAAAAATGTAACTACTTCCTTCGGTGCGACAAACTCTTCCAACTTTGTTATAGCTACCGTGCTCCGTAGCTATACTTTTACACAACTTGCGTGAATTCGCGTGCACGCGTGACAAAATTACGTCTGCCGCTTTATTATGTTGACATTTCGTTGAACCACACTGACAATTTATACATTTTACTAATTAGATTCCTGCCGCGCGTTATGTCGCGTGCACTATTTGCATAGTAAAATCCGCGTCAGTTTTACAAGTTTTTGCATCGAATTAAATATCCGTGTATAAATAAACAGTAATTTGCCATCGCCATGTATCACGCTATTTTATTATCTTCGTTTAGTTCATCACCCTCGACTTGAAATCTAATTACTTAACCTGTAATGTGCACTAAATTGTGTCACTCAACAAGTTTCTTACAAGCACGCCTCGTGCTCGGTTCCTATATTCGTGTGCTTTTCTTCAACCCTTACCGCTTGTTATGCATGAAGAACACCCCATCGCATCTTCAAATCTAGTTACTAATTGAGTGTACATTTTCTTCTGTCTCAGGGGGTCGCCACGATACGAGAAATGGAATGAAGGAGCCCGGTACATTTGGGGAATCGGTAAGTAACAATAATTGTACCAGCTGCAATTCATACTCTCTCAGAAAATCAGACGACACCAAAATAAAAGCAGAAAAAAGTCGTCCTCGAGAAAATCGCGCTTGAAAGCCCCAAGCCAGACATAAAAGCAACGAGACTTCTATGAACAGCAAACACGTAATTTACCTGCGAACCGAGGGCCATAGCCACTGTTCATTGAAGCAAATTATACAAAAATTGCTCTTTTATTACTATACTATAGATTTTATTAGAAAAGTACTGTCGGTATGGCGTGCTATAATGGAGATCGATTTCGCTCTGAAGCCGGTGAATTCCTGGCAGCATTAGGTCTGCTCCAGTGCACTTTGTCTTGTCATCTTGTGATCGGGGACACGGAGAGGATGGGTACTTTGGAATATCTAGAAGGTTGATAGTGACCGTCTCGGTGATGGCTCTATTACATCAAGACCGCGTTCGCAAACGCGGACGATGGCCATGATGAATGGGAAAAAACACGAGTTTAAATGGAAATTTGAAAAGAGTTATTCTAAATTTAATGGCGGCTGTTTGGAGTTGGGTGGGAGGACCATGGTTTCTTTGCAACTCTATAGCTGTCAGCCAATCTGTCGGGATGACGCCCATGCAGTGTATTGAGCCGTGAATCGTGATGCTATTCAGAATCAGATGAACTCAAAGCGATAACAATAGCTGGCTTAATTAATATATATGTTGAGGCTTCAGTGCGAAGCGTTGCATTTTGGGATGTGGAATATTAGGCTTTTAAAATGCAGATTGGATGAGGGAGTATATGGTAGAGGTAGTTTGGCTATAGAACTTTTTCGGGGTATTTCTTTTCGTAAGAAGTCTAAATTTGATAAAGTGAATTTCTCGCGCCTTGAAGATAAAATTGAAAATTTCAACGCCTTTTCGTTTCAAACCGCATCTTAAAACGTGTGTATAATGAAAGTGGAATTACTTTGAAGCGCAAGGAATTTTCCTCTTGAAATAAATTAGGATATTCTTGTCGGTTAGTAGAAAACAAGCAGCTGCAACGCGTAAGAAGAAGAAGGAATGTCCAAGTATTGCACGGACGGATCGAAACCGAACCTTGTTCCCCAGCTAATCACGACAAGTACCTAGCCCTCATCGCAGACCTGAGAGCAACCCCTAACTTTGATATAGCACGGCCACTTTGCGATGGCTCAAATTGACAATCGAGTTTGCGACCCCCGCGAAATGTGCCCCAACAAATTTGCCGTTGGATTATGTGGCGAAATAGCGAGCGTAGGTCAGCGAGTTGTTAGGTACTCTTGCTGTAACGCCTCCGCGGTCGATGCATGGGAGAGATAAAACGTGAAACGTGGTCAAACGGGCCTCTCGGGGAAACCTGGGGTAAAGTGTGAAGTTGCCAGTTCAAAGGCGGCTGGTGACTGCAGCAACAGTTTCTCAAATCCAATTTGCCCAACTGACCGAAGCAGCGGTTTATAGAGCCGAGTTCTACCCCCATACCCCAAGTCGTTCTCGCGAGACGACACAAGTTAAGCAATATTGCGCACGTAATTATAGGGTAGGGGGGACCATTATCGTACAACCTTTATATAGGAACGTCAGCTGACTCGGGGTCAGAACCCACATTTGCTCTATACGAGAATCCTAATCAGGGACAGGTCGCTAGCGGTGGTGGGATTATCATTATGCACATCTGGACCGTCTCCCAGCATTCGCATGGAAATAGTTGTTGATGTATTCACGGCAAAATATAGGCCATGGAAAGCAATGAACAGAACAGTGTAGGCCGACATATTACCAAGAACATGGGTGTTTCTCCGCGATACCAGATAGCCGTTCAGTTAGCAGTCACCCAACCATTGGTGAACCTCGGTACTCACGATTTTTTCCTTTGCCGCATGGTCACCCAACGACTGCATCTATCTGCTCTGACCAACCCCAATGTCGCTTAATCTCTTGCCCTCACAGGTTCCCTAGCCGATTGACGATTATGGTCACCCAACCATTGCTTAACCTCTTTGAACCCAAGTGTGATTCCCTGAGGCACCCGATCAGAATTGAGATGGTCACTCATTCATTGCCAAGATTCTCGGTTCCACAACACCGCCAACCGCGTGGAGCAGACGGTCACCCATCCAATGCTTAACCTCATGCCGTTTCTCCCGCGCAGCCGAGTGACGGAGCGGAGTTGACGCTGGGCGAGCTGCAGGAGATGGCCACGCGACAACAACATCAGATCGACTCGCAGCACCAGCTGCTCGTGGCCAAAGAGCAGCGACTGCGCTTCCTCAAGCACCAGGAGGCGCGTGCTCACCAAGTGGCCACCGAGAATGAGCGGCTGCGCCGGCTGCGCGACCGCGTCGAGGCGCAGGAGCAGAAGCTGCGCAAGCTGCGCGCGCTCCGTGGCCAGGTGGACCACAACAAAGTCAACAATGCGGCGCTCAGTGAGTTTGAGTTTCGTGTTGTAATTAATGCTGCTGAGGGGGTGGGGGGGTGTTTATTTTGTGGAAACCTGTGGGTTTTCGCTTTTATCCCGCTCGTGTCGATGGGTTTGGGTGTGTCGGATGGCGTGGAACCTGCGACTCGTTCGATGATTATGTAATTTCGTGTTTATTTTTGTAAAAAGCATTGGAGCTAGTTTTCTGCATGGATCCATCACATAATGTGTGTGGAGTATAGACATGGATTCTCTAGGGGATGCTTGGTGTATCTTAGCTCGGCGGAGCATCCACTTCAAACAACGTTAGTTTACGTTCTGCCTCCGAGAACTACGTTACAGTTTACTCGATTTTATTGTCAAAAAGTGACGACAAAACTGTCATTGTGGCTCGAATCGAGTAAACAGATGTATATATGGAAGTGTACTGGCGTGGAATTTTATATCATTCCACGGACTTTCAGTCAAGAGGTAAGATACTTTGTAAGTTTCCTTTGTGGATAGCGAAACCCTTATCTCATATGTTTTAAAGCCATGCTACTTTTTAAACCATAGACTGCAGAGCTTTGTATTTCCATCAGGGAAAATGTTTGACATATCTGGTTCTTCTCCTGACCTTTTGATTGCCAGTCGAATGATTTCGAATTGAAACTGAGCTGTGTTTTTTGTGGCATCGTATAGCGTAGGATACGGGCTTGGATGGTTGATTCTCAAATGGGTCTTCTCACGCAGAAATGTTTATCTGGAAAGGTTGCAACTTCCATTGTGAGAATCACGTATTTTTTTGTAACTATTTTTTTAGCTGACGAGTATAATATTATCTAAAGGGTAGTAAAAGTAATTCACAGGCTTGAAGGGTAGTCGGAAGCCGGGAAAGATCATGCCTACAAAAAATTTGCTCGTGTCAGAGGAAATCCAACCCAAAGAAGCGTCAATCACAAATCACAACAAGATCTAGTTTCGCGACATCTCTAATCTACTTGTCACAGAGAAACATGACCACCTTCTTCTCACAAATATTCACAAGATTGATTTATTAAATCGTGTATCTACTAGGCTATGCGAACACTCATATAATCGTGTTGTGGATGAGCGTAATTTTTACGCTCACCCACAACGCAATATATTGCGTGTACGCATAGCCTAGAGGCTTTTATGATCAATTTTAAGTGTTCGGCGTTAATTTATCAGTTTTCTCAATGACATTGAATATTTCAAAACGAAAAAATCGATTTAAAGAAAAACTTTTTAAATGATTTGCTTGAAATTAACACAGTATCTTCCTTTTACGATGTATAATGCACACAGTAAATTTTGTCAAAATCGGTTGAAGATAAAGTTGATTTAGTTGCAAAAAACTGCAAAATCGCTAAAAAAGCGTCATAAAAGCGCTATTTCCAAGAAAAGCGCTAAACATACAACAATGAAATTTGTACACAAACATTAAATCGAGGGGGCCAACATATCTGGAAAGTTTCGTCAAATTATATTGAGATCCTCGGCCTCTAGAGTGGAAAACGTGTTTTGGAAAAACTGAAAAATTTCGTAAAAACTTCATAACATAAAATTTACTCGTCCGAATTGCTTCAAAAACGTGGCAGATCTAAGTTCAGAGAAAACGAAGGTCCACCGAAATTTTCATCAAAATCCGTTTTGGCGTTTGGCCGGAATCGTGCGAACAAGCACACAAAAAAAAAAAAAAAAAAACAACAAACAAACAAACAAACAAACAAAAAAACAAAAAAAAAAAACATTCCGGATTTTTTTAGCAGTAAAGTGAAATTGAAGATTTCGCTTCACTCGCTACGCTCGTTACGCTCATCAACAAGTTATGTCGATACAGTCGCTGCCGATCGAACGCCAAAAACGGTACATATTCCAAGAAATCGGTCAGGAAACATTCGTGTCGAAAGAAACACAATTCACGAATAACAAATAAACAGTACGCAAATCTGAAAGTGAAAGCACTCTGAATTTGTTTTGACTTGTGAGTGACATTTTGGTGGCACTCGCAATTGTAATTCAGTCACTACTCAAAATGCAGAGTTGACAAGAGCTCTGAGCGATTTGCTCTGTTGCAGAAGCTTCTGGTGTTTAAAAAGCGATTTATATCGGGATGCAGAAAAGTCTTCTTGTGCGGTGGTCATGTTCTTTTCACGTCCGCGTTTTACGCCTTCGTTTTACGTTACGTTTTACGTCTAGTCTGGCGCGAAGTTACATCCGGTTTAGGTTATATCGTTATATTAAATCGTAAATTTACTTTTTTCAAAATATATATTTTGGCATTGGTGCACTTTCATGCTTCTCTTCATTACACTTTGACCTCGGCTAAAAATAGGCCATGGCTTCAAAAGTGCGGAGTTGCTATCCGCCAGTTTTTACCAACCAATAAACCCAGGTATTTATATGGTATTAGTATTATACTGATATTGCTTAATTTGGGTACAGCTTGTGCTTATCTTGACTTGACAGAATGGCCCTTTTTCACAAAAAAAATGCCCCAAAATTACATATTTCCTTATCTCTTCGGTACTAAACACAAAATCGCTTCCGTTGGCCACCAGCACTTTATCGCCCGATTTCACTGCGAGTTTCCCTTAAATTGTGATAGTTAGATATTTGACTATAATCATTATAATTTTCCTATATTTTATTTATTTTTCATAATAAGGACAAATCCTATATGATTGTAAAAATAATCAACCGGCAAATCAAACAAAAACAAGACAGGCTCGTGTGCTAACCCATCGTCTCGTTGCAGCCTCCGACCTGGACTCGATCCGCGGGCTGTTCAACGAGAAGGAGAAGGAGCTGTCGATGGCGGTGGCCAAGGTGGACGAGCTCACGCGACAGCTGGAGGACGTGAAGCGCGGCCGGGGGACGACCAGCCGCGACCAGACCGCCCCGTCGCCTGCCGTTCTCGAGCTCGACAAGCTGCGGAGAGAGCTGACGGTGAGTCTTCGAGCATCGATGCCTCGGACATCGATAGCTGTTGATGTCGCTATAGCCGTTGATGTCACTATTCATCGAACATCTATACCTCAAACACCCATGGCTCTGGATATGCTATCTCCTGGCATTGATAACCCTCGGTCATCGATACCATTTCCATGTTTCCGGTGCTGGCGCAGCAATTCAACGGCTGCAATTACAACAAAAGAGTATTTCAGTAGCAGAGCTCTTGTCCGCTCTATTAGAGGTGTCTTTTTCATGGAAAATGCCTTTCAAACAAATCCATATAGCTCTTTTTATTGGCCCGGCTTGTTACATAAGGAGTCTCAGGTTCATGCTCTGGTTCAAGTAATTTAACATTTTGTCTTAAAGGCACAGGGATAGTCAGATAAAAATATGGGCCGTTACACGTAATTTGCGTTATTTCTATACGTAATTAAATTTTTTAAATCAAATTTGATGCCTAGGTATTTTTCCACACTTAAAAGTTTGCGATAAAAGTTGAAATCAAAACCAAAAACCTTCATTCCATCTGCAGGTGGTATTCTGTGCTTTGCTTGCCTAGCGGAGGACGCTAATTTATTCTGTTGAAGTCGTTGAAAGAGCGTTAACAGAAGAAATGATACGATTATTAAATTTTTTTTGCTGATAAAATCTAAGTGTTGAATATTGCCTAAGAAATAAGCATCTAAGAGATGTCAATTAACCTAGGAATCATTGAACAGAGCAATCAGTTCTTTGCCTACATTTCTAAGAAATTTAAAAGTCCACTGCAGAGGAATCTAGGAGCCCAAAACAAGTTTTCTTAGAAAACACACCATTTCATAGGTCATCGGCAGGTGAGGGAGGCACTTACTCATTCGTTACCTCCCTCTGGGCCTGCATGACTCAACATTTTTTCACAACAAATCCACACAGCATAGCATTTCTAGAGTGTCATCATAACTTATCTTCCGCTAACCCATTTCAAAACACAATACCAAATTGACAATTGCAACAGCCATGCTTGTTTAGTAAACAATATTCTAGGTAGACAGTATTTAAAACATTCTAGCAGCCAGTAGCCAATTAGTAAGTGCATGCTTAAAATTCCAAGCTTCAAAGGCTATTGTAAACAAAGTTTGTTAATTGCCAGATGCAAGCTGTGTTAGTTAGGTCAGGTGCTAGGATTGGCTTGTAGGCCAGCCAATTAGGTCTGTCAACTGGATTCTAGTCCAAATTGTCATTTATAGGAGCTGGCAAGGATTCGGTGGTTGAATTTCTTAGGGATTGGTCAGTCAGCGCACCGTTGTGTTGTCAGCCTGTCACTCTCACTTTGAAAGTGATTACTGTTTGAGAAGTGAGACTGTTATTTTGCCTGTCATGCAGAGTTTTTGGTGCTACTTTGTTTATTACTTTTATTTGGTGCTGCTGTATGTTTTAAATCCGAAAGAGTCGACCAACAAGGTTTTATTTAAATTGAAACAGGTGGGCCTAAAATTACAATTTTACTACGCATTGTGAATTTTAATGCCAACCACAGGGTTTTGTAGCTTCATATTACACAGCGCTCGGTTTAATCACGCGCTTATTTTCATATCAATTAGCCCTCGGCTGCATACGTTAAAAGTCAGTTTTGTTCAATGATAAACTAATTTGCATTGTATACCATGTACCATGAATGATTCAATGACCAGTAATTCATGGCAATATACTTTAAGTGACTACTACTTGTACAAACTCTGTAGTTCTAAGCATCGGTACTTATTCTGAGCAAAGTAGTTTGACACATTGAAGCCACAGCATATGCTTCATAATTATTTCAAAATAAACTTTCATCGCATCGAATCTTCTAAGCAGCTTGTCCTCCGATTCCAGTACCGCAACAAGCTCAACGAGCAACAGAACGCGCGGCTCTCCCAGCAACGCGAGGCGCTGACGCAGCGTCAGGAGGAGATGACCAACATCGACAAGCGGATCTCCGAGCTGCAGGACCGGCTGCACCAGAAGCGGATACTCAACCAGCAGCTGGCCAACCAGATCACGGCGGCGAGCCACAAGGCAGCCGGCCAACCGATGCGGACGGCCAACTCGACGTCGGGCCTGCAGCCGCATCCGTACCAGCAGCAGGGCAAGCTGCTGCGCCCGCTGACGAGCGGGAACATCGCGGCTGTCGAGCCGTACCATCATGTGCCAGTTCCAAACACCACCAACTTCCAGGTAACCGTAGTCTGCATGTGTATCTGTGTGTTGTTTGAGACCCACTATGATGTACCAGTACCAAACGGGTATCAATAATAGGTTTCAAAAGGTGGGTAGAACATAAATTGTTGTGAATAACATTTAACTACAAGTAGTTAAACAGTTTCCCTTTGGCAATAAGTTCTCTACTCATAGCATCTTTTGGTGTCTTTGCATTGCAAATAGTCATACATCTTTGCTTTGCAAATGTATGTCTTATAGATAGAGGATTGAGGATCACATTGCATGCCTGAGTCTAAGATAAAACGAATAGAGGGGTAAACCTACTTCCCCAGTCTTCAACTTTGTAGATTTATGATGGCATTTGATTTTATGAATGGGCTATGAATATAGAATGGAAGTTTAATAGTGTGAAAGTGACTAAAGAGCACTTGTGTGCTTGGAAATAATAAAGTTAATAACGGATAATTAAGTAGCATTTCGTTAGAGAACATACTTGTTGTTTAAACAAGTATCATCCTTCCTTAAAACACAAACTCTCGTTTGATTTTATAGCCTACCGCCAACTCTTTCATAACTTCTAAGAGACCACATACGAGTACTAAATTCTTCGTACCTCCTTTGCAGAGCGATCCGGACAAACCGATCCACAGGCTTCCGATCCCGAGCTACCAAAAGCCGCCGCCGCTGCAAAACCGCGAGGTGGTCCCCGGCCCGTTCCTCAAGCACTCGCACCAGCCGGACGGCGTCGCCAGCACCGACGTCAAGCCCGAGCGGCCGCCCGCGCACGACGACCTCCACGCCAAGCTGATCGGCACCGCAAACCACCACCAGCTGAATCTCACCAAGAAGGAGGAGGAGTTCTACCTGCCCGAGTTTGGTGGTAGCAAGTCGGACCCCAAGTACCAGACGCTGCCGTACAACACCAAGTTCACCGTCAACTTCGTATCCGGCACCAAGATACCGTCGCCCGGCGAGAAGAATTCGCTGGCGGCGGCGGCGGAGGAAGCGAAACGGAACGACGCAAACGAGTCTAGTAAAAATAATAATAATAACATAAACAATATCAACAATAATATCAACAGCGGAGGCGGGGGTGGTAACTTGCAGCCGGGGTTGTTGTGTGCCCCGGTGCCGGCGGCGTTGGCCGTGAACAAGGGAATCGTGAAGGGGATCGCGACGCAGGAACAGCTGCCGGCTAACTATCAGCTCGGTGGGAAGGCGGGAGCCGTGCAAGGACATCCTGGGATGAGGTGAGCTTCCGTTTTGCTACTTTGTGCGAGAAGTGAGAATTTTCTAGTAATTTCAGCTGTGCCCATAGGGCTTGGATGAAAAACAGTCAGTCAGGGTGCTATTTCCATGTGACAAAACTAGCAAGATTTTTCTAAATGTTCTAAATAAATTCTAGTAATTTGATCATGAAGGGTAAATTTCACTAACTTTTTTTACTGCGGACTTAATGAAAGAATCCCAGAAAACAATGAGATCAACTGCATCTGAATCAATTAACTCTGAATGAATCCAGGGTTGAATTTAAAACAACTCTAAGTTTAAACTAGCTAAGTTTAGACCATAGATAAAGCGACAGCACAGCTTTGCAAAATGTCAGTAAAAGTTTCAGTTCGGGACTTAGTATTCAATACCCAGTTTAATAGTTTTTCTGAAAACTAACTTGCTAAGATTAAGAAGAGGCATGATACTTAAGAAAGTAAAATCGATGAATTTGTTTCACAGGCCGTACCTCGCGAGCCAGCCTGGTTACGGGATGCCGGCGTTAACAAGAGGTCAACCGGTGGGTGGAACTTCATCGACCACATCATCGACATCATCATTGGCCACCAACAGCAGCGCGAGCTCATCAAACAGTCATCAGGTAACGTTCGAGCAATCGCAAGCCTATTCTCTCCATTGTCTGACCCGCGGTTTTACTTTCTTTGGTATACTTCTTTTCAGCCAGGGATTTGCTTGGAATTAATGAATGAATGAATGAACAGAAAAAAAGGATTAGCTTTTCTATAATTATAATAGTACAAAAGATATTAATTCACTTATAATTAGGTTAGCTGGATGTTCTAAAGTAAATTACTTAATCATGTTTTTAGATTTTTTTATTTGAATCCATGGACAATAATGAAAAGAAACTGCCTTTCACTAATAATGAGATACATTGTAAATTCTTTCCGGACACAAAAGACGGCTTAAAATATTTTCTTCCTCATTGTTGGTGTTTCAATATCAAACTGATCCATCATGTTAGCAAGGAAGAGATTAAAATGCATGTCCACATTGCATAATCTATAAATCTTGTCTGGTTCTTCGGTTTCGCGTAGGTCTCTTCTGGCCGCAAATTGCATGCCAAGTTCTCTTGTCAGTGTCTGTACAAACCTCGCGTCGTCTTACCTCCGACAATATTCACTCTTCACTATCTGGTATGTCGGTTGCAAACAGCTGCTTATTAGCTAGTCATTGATGTGTCAATAACATTCCTACAAATGTTTCAGAGAGTGTCTATTGCACGTAATGTAGAATCGGTCCACATTGGCTTTCCATTTCATTCACTGTAATGGCTCTTGGTCCTGCTGCAGTTGTAGGCCTTGACAATAGACCTTTACTTTTATTTTATCATCTATAATCTGAAAGTATAGGTAGAAGGTAGTGGAGGGAGTGAAGTGGTAATACTAGTTGATTGCTAACTTTTCTTCCTGCAGTGACTATTCCATCTTCATTCATATCTTTGTTTTTTGCACATTTTCTAGGTTCTGAAACACAGTAAAATTCCTCGTAGTAACGAAAAATCACTATCTACCCTACATGCAACGAGTATTTGCATTTAGGTTTGAATCACACTAATTTTCCAATGGTATTTTTTTATATGTTGGTTTGTTTATTGGTATCGTAGTATCTGGAGACTAGCTAGAGATCTTCAGTAAGCTGACTTCCAGTTGCCAACATTGAAATGGGACCGAAAAATTAACGCACTCTCACACATCTTAGCCGTGAACCGAAACCGAAACAATTCCTAACCTTCAATAAATTAATTCCAGAAGCCCGTGAGCAGCGTGGCGCCGACATCTAGCCACCAGAAGCCGTCGCCGATCTACCAGACTTCGTCGCAGAAGATCCTGCCCGCGCAGCCGCAGACTCTGAACGCCAGCCCACCGGGCGGTTCCCCCCGCGAGCTCCGCGGCGAGCCGCTTCCCCCGCAAGGCGCCGTCGCCGCACCGGCCGCCCCCGAGCCGACCACCCCCAAGCCCGCGCTGCCCCCGAAGCCGGCGCCAAGCGTCAAGGCCGCGCCCCCCGCGCCCCCACGGCTGGGCCATTCCGAGGAGGGTGACCTGTATAGAGGACAAAGGTGAGAGACGTAATGACGGATTAAGTGATTTTGTGGCAGATGCCTTATTTTAAGAGCAAAGTATCTGCAGAAGTGTGTTTTGTTAGCAACAAGTCATTCATTTCCAGTCATTCAGTTGATTTGAGTTAATCCAGTCAGTTGTTACACCAGTACTAAGCAGTTCATTGTAATTTACTTTTGCCAAATAATGTTTTTTCCATGCTTAAAGAATAACTCATTGGTAGTAAATTTAAGGGCGGAAGTCAATTGGAAAATTGACTTATCAACAATTGACAAGGTAATTAAATAGGCAATTAATTGACTTATCATTCAAAATGAAAAAACATATGCAGACCACTCTTTGTACCAACAAAAGCAAAAAATATGCTGCAAAACTTAATCAAAAAATTTTACATGAATGCAATTCTGATAATTTTTTAAGGTGGGATGAGTCGAAATGATTACTTGTGCCAAGGTTTGTGATGGAAGTTGAAACAAATAAACACTCGTCTCGGCTCACTTCTCACATTAGAAAAATTATCAGAATCGAGGTACAGGAGTGTCGTTCATTCGCTAATCTCTCCTCATTCCGGCTTCCAGGGTACAGGAACACCAACCTCATCCCGTTCCGCCGCCCCCGCCCCCGCCCCTCGACAACGACGCGCCTCCCGCCCCCCCGTGCCCGCCCCCGCCGCCCTCCTCCGAGCCGCCCGAAGAGTTCCAGATGGGCAACCGCAAGCCGGCACCGCTCCCCGCCAACGCCGACGTCTCACCCGTCATCAAGGCCCGCCCACTCACCATCAAGAAGCAGCCGATTTCCGAACACCCCAAGCTCAAGCTCTCGAACCTGAACGGAAACGGCGCCGCCGCCGCCAACAACCTCGCCAACAACAACAACAACGTCCACGTCACGACGAGCCGGCGTATCGAGATGCCGCCGGCGTTCCTGTTCCCGGAGACGGAGGCGCCTCCCGCCGACCTCATCACGTCCGAGCCGAAGCCGCCGCCGCCGCCGCCGACGAACGGCGTCGACGAGACGGACCGCAGCGCCGTCAGGGAGGCGGACGACTGCGGCCGCGACGACGCCAACAGGCAGAACGAGAAGGCGGAGCGTTCGCCGACGGCCAGCGTCGACGCGCTGAACAACATCAACCAGGAGACGTCGGGCGACGGCGGGCCGGTGGTGCGTCGCCGCAAGGGAAACCTGAAGGCGTCGGGACCGTCGAGGGCGGCCGGACGACGGGTCAGCTTCGACCCGCTGGCGCTGCTGCTGGACGCGGCGCTCGAGGGCGAGCTGGAGCTGGTGCGGCGGACGGCCGGGCAGGTGACGAATCCGAGCGCGGCAAACGACGAGGGCATCACGGCGCTGCACAACGCGATCTGCGCCGGCCACCTGGAGATCGTCAAGTTCCTCGTCGAGTTTGGGTGCGACGTCAACGCGCAGGACAGCGACGGATGGTGAGTCGCGTGGCGTGCGCTGCGCTTGAGTTGACGCGGGGCGGTTAGAGGTTACGAGATGGATTGATTTACGAGGGTGTAGCTTGTGAGAGGAGACTGGTGAGATCGGAATATGGTTTGAACAGTAGATTAATTAAAGGCAGCGTTACATTCAGTGGCGAAGCGTGGGTCTTTTCATTGGGGAGACATTAAATAATTTTCAAATCGGGTCTTGAAATGCATCATTCAGGGTACCACCATGCTACACGTCCTGAAACTCTGTGAAATTGTCAAGCAGTCTTACCTTCAAAGTTTTTTTGCGATCAAGTATAATCCTGCGTTCTTTTGATGTGGCTAAAATGTCTAATTCTCTCTCCTCAAACGCGCCACTAGAATCCATTGCAAGTAAATCTTGTTTACCAAATAACGGCCATTATGCTCTGAATCGTCTCAATCTGGCTGGAAGCTATTGATAGTTAAAAGTGAATTAGGTCTTCTCCATAGAGTACTAGCAGTATTCGCATCACTTTCACACTAGCTATGTTATGCAGATAGCCCGAATCACAGTAAAGACGGAATGAATATTGCTCACACCCAGACATTGTGCAAGCCACACGGCTACTAAACGTGTTGCTACAGAAAAATTGACGAATTATCAATGATTACGTCTAAGTCAGCGTGTGATTTTGTTCCCTGCTCATTCCCAACGACTTCGCGCTGATTGCAAAACATCGCTCTCGCCTAGCGATATGGCAGGACCGGACAACCCGTCATCAAGTGCTGGCTCTTGGTATTTATTTGAATGATAGCTTGAATGATGTCATAGAAGACATGTCTCTTGTGCCACCTTCTACATCACATGGGTGCGGGGGTTGCGGGTGTTCGTAAGCTTCGCTATACGCTTGTTCTCGAGCGAGATACATTCTGATACCAGCGAGAAACATTTTTCTACATGTCTCAACCTATAGCCCAACCTGCGTACTGTGAGCTAGAGCAGCGAAACAAAAAACGCGCGCGTAGGAAAGAAACTCATATGTGCATGAAATTAACCTATTAAATAGCTAAACTAACGTTCTCTTGGCAATTTTTGGGGAGACAGTGTCTCATTAGGATCCCCTGACGCTTCGCCCCTGGTTACATTATGATCGGTGGAGAGTGACTGCTCTCGCAGCATAAATTGGGAGTCCTTTTATACCCATCTATTACGTAATGTTTTAAATATAGCCCAGGTATATCTACAATGCATGCACCTCAATCGTCACAGTATTAACTATATTGACTATGTTATGATAATTACTAGTGTTTAACAATGGGCTGTTTTTGACGAATGGCCCTAGGCACTGGTCTAATTGCGTCGGTGAATGAAAGGGTGACGATGAACCTAAACCTAGCCTAGAAGGGAGGAGGGGAAACCCGGGGCCGGCACGTAGCCTACTCCTGTCGAAAAGTACTGAGGGGACCACCGGCTTTACGTCCCTTCCGAAGAACGGTACAATTCGAACAACAGTATTCCTCCACTAATCAGTGCTGTCGAGAGGTTGATAAGCAAGGCGAGTGAAGATTTCGCACTAATTTCAAACCCTCCAACCTCTCTCCCGAACAGAACTGATCATGTGCATGATGGTAACCCATCCAACACCTTTCTCGGCGCGACGTTGCTTAAATTCGGTGATCTCACGAGAACCGGTGTTTCCAACAACTCAAATCAATCGCTTTATAATATTATAAATTGTATAATTTTAATACTAATAGTACCACCACATTAACGTCACTAGAGGCGTCAGCAAATCCCATAGACGTTTGCGATGCACTTGTTGTAACCGTTGTCTGCGTTTGCGCAGGACCCCGCTGCACTGCGCGGCGTCGTGCAACAACCTGTCGATGGTGCGCTTCCTCGTCGAGCACGGGGCGTGCATCTTCGCCACGACGCTCTCCGACCACGAGACGGCCGCCGAGAAATGCGAGGAGGACGAGGAGGGCTTCGACGGCTGCTCAGAGTATCTTTACAGTGAGTGCAAACGTCAGGCGACGCGTTGTTCGCATACAAGGCTGTGTGCAGTGAATTAGGGATGGTGGCGGTTTATCCTTGGGCAATGCACGATGTTTGATTTACAATGGTTGAGTTGGTTTTCTTACGGAATAAATGCTCCCAAGTGGGTTAGTATTGATTGCTATTCACAACTATTCGATTCAATCGAAATTCTATCAAAATTACGTCATGATACCCACTCGCTAAAGCCAGGTAGAGCGATTCGGATTGTTATTTCCCTATCTCCCTTTGTTATTTAGCAGTTTTAAATATTCAATGAAACAGCTGAAAATCATAATTTCTGAATACTCTAGATTGTCGTATGGTTTGTCTGTATGGAAGCGTCCAAGTGAAGCTAAACATTCTCCGTAAAAACTTGAAATTTCTATGTTTAGATAATATGCTCTTTATGCCAAATTTTATAATTGCTTATTATTTTATAATTTTATATTTATTTTAAAATGCTAGATCCTTAGACGCATGCCCTATGAGATCAGCAGCATAATTCTGTTAAACTTTTTAAGGTGAGGTGAGATGAGAAATTTTGTCAATGTTTTAAAAGGAACAAATGCATGCTTTAATAAAATTAATAATAAAATTAATAATAAAATTAATAATAAAATTAACAGAATCACACTGCAGGAGGGTGATTTTGTAACTTCTATCACGATGAGGTGAGATGAGATCGTTCATTTGTTCCATTAAAAACAATCACAAAAATGGATACCTCATATAATTCCACCGTGATAAAAGTTACAAAATCGTCCTCCTGGCATGAAGGCAACCCCAACAGCCGCCAACAGTCAACACACCCGAACACCCTAGACTGTCTAACGCCCGTGCTATGTCTGCCTTCAGGCGTCCAAGAGAAGCTGGGAATCCTCCACAACGGCGCCGTCTTCGCCGTGTTCTCCTACGAGGCGCACCATCCCGACGAACTCAGCTTCCCGATGAGCGAGCAGCTGGTCGTCCTTCGGAAGGGCGACGAGAGCGAACGAGAGTGGTGGTGGTCGAAGCTCGGCGCCCACGAGGGCTACATACCTCGCAACCTCTTGGGGGTACGTTCTGGGACAGGCGAGCTTTTCGGGTTGGGTGGTGTATGTGGGATGGACAATTTGGGGACCGAGTGTAATTCAATACCGTAATAAGGAAACTCTGGTGAAATATTATTGTTGAGCTGGTGACAGAATTGTCATTGCTGCATATTAAATATCTTACCAGGCTGTAGATTAAAGGAGCTGGCAGAAAGTAAAGTAGAGCTGGCATCAGAATGTGAATGCAGTGCACCCCAAACATCTGGATACAAGGATATATTTTATCTTTGCAATTTATTATATCAACATCACCTCAGTCCACTTGGTTTGCTACCAGCTAGCTGTTGCCCAGTTTCCTGTGAGTTTTCTATGTCATAAAGTCTTGTATGATGTTTGGTGACACACCTATTGTCATTTGCTTACAGATGATGTATTCTTTACTAATCTATATGTATTGCCATTCCATTGGTATTCACCCAATTTGAAGTCTCTCACATTTGGGTGTATTAACTTAGATAAGGATCTGCTTCTGTTGCAAAAAAATCTGATGCAAAGACATGTAGATAAGTAGCTTGTTTCTGACAGCAATATCAAAGCTAGAAATGTAATTAAAAAATTTTCTCTCTTGCTTGCAGCTTTATCCAAGAGTTTTGCCCAGCAAGAAGGCAGAGTGATCAGTGTACGAGCTTCGAATGATGAGTCCTACGCAAAATGGAAGAAATGATTTTACAACTACTAACCAGTCTAATATCCTGCTCGAAGGAAGGTCCTCAAGACGAAAGAACTTGACCCAGATACAGTCTGATTAGTGGTGAACAGAACGGAGGAAAATACAAATTATAATTAAAGGTAGGTAATATTTACTTCCACTATTTGTGGAGGTTTCTTCAATATTCTTATTCCTTTTTCGTAGCGATGCGATCTTATGATATTACTTATGTACACATTTAATTCAGATTTCAGCGGTACTGCTGATATTGTTTTTCTGTAATATATATTTCTGTTTTTATATATTTAAACATCTTATAATGATGTAAATTTTTAGTTACAGAGATGTTTAGTGCCTTTTATAATATATTGTATAATGTACTTAAATGTAATTTATCATGAATTTCATTCTAAAATTTAGGTGATCATATTTTGAAAGAATTTGAATAAGATTTTATTATAAAAACAGTGTGATTATTGGTATCCTTCTATTGTGTTATCCAGTATTTATCCTATGTATTCATCAATTCAAATAATGTTTTTGGTAAGTGTTGGTTGAATTTATTCCAGATGACATGTTCACATTTTTTTAAAAATTATTTTAGACATGGAAAAATGTCTATTATAATCTATTAGTAGTTTATTAACAACTAAGCAAGGTAGGTTGAGGTATCTTTCTCCTTTCCCAGAAAGTAAAAGGGAGGGATGGACTTATTTAAGGGTTTAGAAATTACAATAGGTACCATTGTTACTATTTTGAGCTCCTTTGGGGAAAAAACAAACTGTGGAACAGTTCAACGGGTAAACTGGTAAGCTTTTTACTTTTGTTTTCTGGGTCTAACTTACATAAATAGACAAATAACCGCGTTTAAACGTTTTAAATATTAAATTTTTTCGCGTTGCAATAAATTCAAAAATATACAAAAATTAATCAATACGAATCGCTCCAGCCAATCACAACGCTCGATTCGGTCCCCATTCGTTTTGTTATTTCCTCCTAGATGGCGCGCCAAACGCCAAAACAAAAGCCGACCGCAACGTGATCGAGATACTCCACCTCCTTGCTCGTGCTGAGCGCCATTTTGTGAAAATTGGTGACGAAAGCAGTCGGGTGTCGGATCGTGTCTACCTTTCAGAAGGTAAATAAACATATTATTGTATTACTACTCGGTTATTTTATTGCTTGTTAACATCTGCCACGTCTGCCTTGCCGTATGCTGTCAAACACATGCAATTCAAGAGCCACTTTGGCAAAGAAAATTTGTGGTAAATTTCTGATGTGTAGGGGTATGTTTGTCTTTATGTTGGTCTTGCTTAGTGGGAGGGGGGATCGATCGTATAGGCAAAGTCATACTCTCACACTAACACACAGTTGCATTGAAATCGGGTTGGGACTGTCTACCGCTTCAATGGATACCGAAAAGGGGGCTCGCTAGGCACTTGTCAGGAGAATTCTAACAATGCAACCTGTCTTGCTCATTACAATAAATTTGTCTGTCTGATACATCAAACCTGTTCCGACACGGATTTGAATAACGCAGGGTTAGACTATTATTGTTGAACGTAATGTCATCTGCAAAACCTTATGTTCTACATCTGGGCCAAAACGCGCATGGTTGTTCCCCCCCACCACCAGATAACATTCGCACCTATAGCTCGGTTGTTCGTATAAAATTCCAGATGCCTCCCAGTTGCAGACAGTGTTTTCCTCATACAAACTAACGATTATTTTCTAGCGTCTGGTCCTATATTACGAAACTACCGTTCTAAATTCAGATATCAATCTTCACACCTCTCGATTCGAAACCAGATAGACACGAATTGAAATTTATGGCTACCTACGGGTGTCCACCTTAATTTTGATTCTTTTGTGTGTTTAAGGACAGTCAAGTTTTGTCGTACATTGTTGCAAGTAATTTTCTCGGATGACCTGAAAACGTCACATTGCCTCCCATTGCCTTGCCTTCTGTCTGTGATAATATCACCCTTCTTGTCTCTACCGCAGAGCTCTACCAAGCTTAGGTTACTGAACGGCCTTGTGTTCATTTAATCATAGGATTTACAAGATTTAATAAACGTATTAAATCCAAAAAGGTGGTAGCGAGCTGCTACTAATTGTGTCTTATTTTTTTTCTATCTCGGCAAATACTTGGTGGTCGGGTCATCATACCCAGAGAGGGGTCGTGTACCTCTGTGTACCTTTCGTTTCGCTGCTCTTTGTTTTTTTGTCTGCTTGTGTCCTGCCGACCGCAGTTGACCGCGCGTATTAGGTCACTGTGAGTCATTTCTTTTACTGCAGCACGTAATATGAATCAGTTACAAATACGATTCGAATGTAAATGTCAACGCTCGACGCGTCGTATACCCACCGTCGTGTTCTTTTCAACTAAATTACCATAATCCGAAGGTAGCCAATGCACGTGTAATTACTACACCCTTTAGGTTTTTTCATAATAGGTCAGACCATCAAACTTTAAAAACAGCTTTGCATTATTTTTACCGAATTACTTTCTTGTCTAGACTGTAGTGAAACCACGTGAAACGTCCACCCTTTTGCTACTGATATGAGGACCAGATTTATTAGCTTCACCACAATGTTACTTAAAGTAATGGGACTTAAAAGTTTCAACTACCTATAAAATAAAAGCTGTAGATTTGGACCGGAGCAGATTTTTCTTAGCTATAACCATCTGTTTAGAAGATGAAATTCAAAATGTTATGCGTTAGAATCGATTCAAATTCAATTGCATCGAATGCAATTTAATCTCGTAAATGCCGAATCAATTGCCTAATTCTAAATAATTAATTGTTTGGTGTACGCGCTGTGTCCCGTTTTGTATGTCAACGATTGCCCCTCCCCCCTCTCCACCACGAGCCATCAATCAAATTGTAATTAAATGGTGCATGTGTGCGTGCATGTGTCCCGTGTGTGTGTAACCGTCCTCGAACACCGAACGCCGATGATGGCATATTTGTCATAATCGATACCTAGTATTAATTTGTGCATTTCCTGTGGTCCACTGGAATAACTATCAATGACCTATTACACAATGCATACATCTGCAAATACAACGGCCAATTACATTTCACAAATTGAATTATAAATTCCTCTGCCGGTTCATTACCTGAAGTACCATTGTTTTCATATGGTTACGTCACGTAACAGTTTGGTTTTAGATTTGGGCACATGGGACGCGAAAAACTGTAGCAAAATGTAGTGCGCCAGAGGGGTGCTGTGGGGTCGCAAGTACTCGGTGCTGATAGTAGTACTACATGATGAGTTCATGCTGCCTTGTTTTGCTGACATGCTGACGACTGCACCCATGTAGCTTTCAAAGAGTCAAAGTCGAAGGGAGTCCAGTTGTCTCTGAACATCAGAGCAGTGATCTTTCTTCCGTCGGTAGTATCGAATGCTGGGTGGTAGAAATAACAATCTCTGTACTAAAAGGAACAAATGGACAACGTCACCATGAATTCAAAAGTCGATATATTTTACAACGCATGAGTTTTTAATTGAGTTAGTTATCCTGCCATTCTGTATCTCGCCCGGATGAACTGTCTGGATGAAAGCCGATGCTTACTGGGAGCGGGTTCGTCAAACTTCCATACCAATGAGTTTTGATATTCGATTTGTCGAACGACTGCTGGCTGATAAGGATTGAACCTAGGTATGTGCTATGAATATTCTGGGCAACAATGATCTTGTTCTAAAACTGAAAAATGATCGTTTATTATATTTGGTGTTGATTATCCGAAAAATCCGGCTGTTTTTAACAAGGTTTGATTATTTTAAATCTTCTGAGGACGAAACGGTAATCATACACCCATCTCTTTGTCACGTAACATGGATGCTAGATTGATAGCCATAAACTTACACAAACATTTTCTTTATAAATTCAGCTTCTTGCATGTGTTATTTGGAGGTATTTTGCTGCACGTTCGACGAGATTTTGGCAAGAATCATCTGCAGTAGATCGGAAAATGAACGGAGTTTGTGTTGCATGGAAATTGGCTGAAATGCACCCAACAAACGTCGATGGCAACTCGTTCGAGTTTGGTACTCGCATCTGGACTTTACAGAAAACTGAAATTGCAAAAGTTACGATATTAAACTCAAACCTGCGTGTACTTCGTGATCTGGTCACAATTCCAAATTATTTATGTGCAAGTTGCGCAAATGAGTTCTGTATTAAAAAATACTCGGTTTTCTGACCAGTGGAGTAGTACTACCAATATAATCGAAAATGATAACCATGCATTCCATCGGAGATAGCCCATACATCAAACTAAAATATACCTACTTGGGTGTATTGCACATGTTCTCTCTACCATTTAGGTACTGTGGACATGATAATTTAGCCGTTCTCAGTAGGTTCCCATTTAATTTTTACGCTGATAACGACGACTAATGGTGTTTATCGCTTAGTCAGAAATAACCTTCAAATTCCGTAAGGTAGCAAACAACAGATCTGAGCAATTAATTGAATGATAATAGCTCGACTACCCCTCTATCTGAATTCTGATTAAAAAACGTTGTTATTCAGCTGGTTTCCCTTCTCTCTCTCTCTCTATATATATATAAATATAACTATCTAAATTTAATCATTGGGTCTTGGTGTACACAGAGGTCTTCACTGCTTCAATCGAAGTAATTACCTGCGCTTGTTTGTTAGATGCTTGCAAGCAGCGAAATAATAATCATTTCAAGTTCTAACCTAGCTCGCCAAGCCATAGATACAGAGGTATAGGTTATGTAAACAAATTACAAACTTTATCGTCGCTGGCCGTGTAACGTAGCCGTACAGGCACAGGTACAGAGCACTATACGGTACGGACTAGACACTTTAGGCACTATAGGCACCAGGCTCTACGGCAGACGTTGTAAACTTTGCTAACTCTCCAAACGTCCCTCAGCCCTCTGCATGTTGTCCTAAGTGTCTTCGATGTTATGCGGAATTAATTACCGTCGCTCGCTAAAAGACTATCATCAAGTAATTATGCAATTAACTGGCGGGATTTGTTTTTGTTGTCGGCATCGCGTCTGTGTCTGGTGAATTTGTGAACGCCGGGAACTTTGATCAGTCGAGAAATGCTTTTTCTGAGCAGTTGAAAAAATTACTGGTGTAGGGAAGGGATGGGTGGAGTTAATTTTGCGTCTCCTGAGTACTGGGTCGGATACTTTGGTGATCCTTCTGTGGATTTCTCGAGTTAGTCAGTGAGATTGCGACAAGCGGCGCCCGAAATACATGCCGTAACTGCGCAAGGTGGGAACTCTCGACATCTCAGTTCCACTCGCACATTTCCATAATCTATGGCAATAATTGCTTCACATTCGAGCATGGCATCGTGCGTGATTCTATACAAAAATGCCCCAAGTTGTATCGTTTTATGTTTCGCAAAAGTTTCGGCACAAATGTCTTGCAAAACAAAATTACAGTTTTACGCGTATGCGGCTCATAGCTGAAAATAAAGCGAGAGTTGGGGGAAATCCTTATCTACTGATTTATGAACCTAGACAAACTGACACTTTCTTCACAAAACAGAGGCCCTCGTCGACAGCAAAAGATTGCGTGCGAAAAAATAAAGTCGGCGTGTAATTATTACTAAGCAGTTGATATTAGCTTCTGATTAAGATTCATGTAG
This sequence comes from Nemurella pictetii, assembly GCA_921293315.2. Classification (NCBI taxonomy): domain Eukaryota; kingdom Metazoa; phylum Arthropoda; class Insecta; order Plecoptera; family Nemouridae; genus Nemurella; species Nemurella pictetii. The sequence continues at coordinate 14,581,327 of OV121120.1, read as the reverse complement.
AGCTCGCGCAAACAGACAGCCCCTAATCTCACAACTCCCATCGCTGCACTCTACCCAAATTTCATACCCGAAACAATTTGCTTCCCACGATTTAATCCCGCTCAAGAACAAATAAAAACCCTCGCTACACATCCGGTCAACGGGGTGGTGTGTATAAAGCGTCGGTAATCGAAATCCACTCGCGCCACAGCCAAGCCATTGAAATGACAAAATCTCGCATCCCCAACGCAAGCACAACACAGAGATATATAGGGTGGGGTTTAGGGTTGGGGGGATGTTGGTCGACACACGGAGCAAGCATGTCATTGTCACCTCTTGCCAATTACCGCTAATTTTATTTGGGAGCGTTCATCACGGCGTTATGTCTGGTTCACCGAGAGTTTCTGCAGGGGTGGGGTGGAAGGGAGGTGGGGGGTGCGAAACTTTGCAGACGTGTACACGCGAGGCTGCTGCTGCAGCAAGGAGAGATCGAGCGTTTTATGTTCAGTGGCGTGCATGGTGGAGTTTTCTAGTTCCGGCCACGGTTCCGGGTTTGGGACTTGTTAGAGATTGGATCTCGAGGGTTTACGGTGTGGAATTCATGTGTCTGTTCTGTGTGGGAGTGCCCATCTTAGTTACCTGTGCTTTTAATTTGGTTTCGTAAGCCACTTATGGCCCACGCACACTGAGGGATGACTTGATTCTATCTATATTAACAGTAAACACGTGTAAAACGTTGAAAATTTTAGAATTCTGGTCTCTTGGCTTCAAGCAGCATATTTTGAGAACGGAAGTGTACGTTTTGGATGGCTTACCTATTAAAATCCATAATTATCATTTACAAAACTACAAGCAATGTTAAACCCCTCTGTTCAAGCCAGCCAACTATCAATTAAAAAGAGCTGTAACCTCTGCTCGAGTTGAGCCGCACATTATTACCCTGTTTGCGTGCGATAATTAAAAGAAGCTGGCGTGCAGCGTATGAAACGAGGAGGGGGTGCGGCCGACGCGACCGCGCGCCCCCCGAGCGAGCATTAGAAAAAGTTTCGTTAATATCTAGTTTACCGACGCCGGTGGCGGCGGCGTCGCTGGGACGTGCTGATGATGCTCTTTGAGAGGTGGGCGACGCCGTCGATGGGCCCTCAGTGCGGGGGGTTGGGGGTAGCCTTCAGTGCGGGGGTTGAATAGCTTACAGATGGAGGCTGCGGGGGATGATGCACTGGACCAACAATTTTACGGGCAATATTGCAGATTGACACATGACTGTATACAAAGATGTGGAAACTGTCAAATTTGTCGTAAGAAAGCAGCAGCTACCGCTATTAGTTGCTATCTTGGATATGAGGTTTTATGTGGAACAGAGTTTTTGGTATCATTGTTGGCCCTGTTGGAATTTAACAACAGGCGATGCATTTATGTCTTTGCCATTTATCCACTCAACGCTACTACAAAATTTGTGCGAGTCAAAGTACACTCTGAATCTGGAAACGTCTTCGTCTCTGTATAGCAAAGAAGTACCAGACAACTCACTCCATTGCTGTCGTGGTCTAAGCATAATCATTATAATAATGATGCGTTTATTGTCTTGGAATCAAATGTGATACATAAGGACAGTCGTGTGGTATGATTAATGCTAATGACATACAATTTACTGAATTTGCACAATACATTGTAACATTGTATATACGTCAGACAGAGAGCATTGTGCGTCGGCCACTCTCTGGCTGCATCACAGCTCGCAAGCTGGCGGGCAATTTTGGGCCAAGCCCGGCGTCCATTCTTTGAAATTTTGCCCACCGCTGAAAACAAGGCGCCACAGCTTGACTCTCATCTTAGTGCATAAAACTTTTCACACTAACGAGTCGGCCACTCTAAGGTTAAAAAGCAGTAGGCTTTGACTTACAACAATGTTGTCCATGCAAGTATAGTCGGCCAATCTCTGCCTATATCACAGCTCCAAGCTGACGGACATGTTTGGGCCAAGCCCGGGGCCCATTCTATGAAATTTTGCCCAACGCAAGGCGCCAAGGCGCATAAAATACTTCACAGTAACGAGTTGCCTAAGGTTAAAAAGCTGTCCGCTTTACAACAATGTTGTCCGTACGCGCGCATTCGGCCACTCTCTGGCTATCGCACCCAGCTCCCCTTGCTCGAACAAACTCAAACAAAGGGGATGGGGAGAGAGAATGGGGGGGTGTGTGCAAATGAGTCACATCTCGCCGATCTGTTTGGCCAGGAATAACTGTGTGTGGTGTCGGAGAGTGTGTGTGGCACTGTTTAAAAATGTGTGCCGTCCGTATTCGCGTGCCACGACGGGGTGTGAATCAGGCTGCACGTATTTATTTATAGGCACGTATGTAGAATGTAGCAGACGCTTTGTATGCAACCCGCGATGCACTGCGCGTTGCTATATGTGTGTGTTTTTTTAGGGTGTAGTTTAGCTAGTCAATTTCATTTCAATTTTAGAAGGTTGCAGGGATTTTGCTCGTACACGCACGAATGCCACATTTCTCAGGTACATTTAGTCTGTTTGTAGTAAATTAAAATTGAAGCTTTTATATAGCAGAAGTAAAGAGAATCCCCATATGGATCGGTCTTTTGGAACGCAAATAATGATCTAGGACTAAAATACACAAAGCATCATACAAAACCAACACCAAAAAATGCAAAAATACCCCTGCAGGGACCGCTGACTTGTGCATGCAACTAATGTGTAGCTTGTGGCGCACTTCCCGCGATCCCATTCGATCAACACGAACATTTTCAGTAAAGTCGATAGTCACAAGCCGACCACCTAAATGCCCTCCGTGGTCCAGCGATGATTTCCGCGACATTAAATTCCAACCGTTCAATTGTATACTTCCTGGAGAAATATATCTACATGTTTATTATAGTTAAAATCTAATCCAATGTTTGTCGGCGAGGAATCTTGCCCGGCAGTGAGAGAGCACGGTGCAGCTAATCCAGTCGCGCTTTTGTGCGTGTCTCTCTCTCTCTCTCTCTCTCTCTCTCTGACACCGGCCGGGAATCGAACCGAGGGTGGCCGATACAATTAGCAAATCCTCGCCCGTCCACTGGCTGGCTAATTACAAATCAATTTCCGGCGAAATGGTTATTTAACAATCCGGTTATCGCCATGACGACGGATGGCGGCAGCCAATCGCTCACTCTGCTTACATTACGAAGTTATCCAACCCCTATTGTTAGCGTTGTCGGATCTAAATATAGACCGTGTGCCAACCCCGGGTGAACCATGGTCGGTGCACTTGCACTTGCAGTTGCAGTTGCATAGGCTGAGGGCGGAGTATTGAGCTATTAATTGGTTGGCGTTTCATTGTGGTGTTTATGTTTATTTGTGATGGAAATTGCTACGAGGCATCATTACAATCTATAATCGCAGCGCTAATATAGTGCTGTGATAAAACATACCAAATTGTCTGCATTAGGGGGAGAAGCAAGAAGAAATAGTTTCTAATTTTATAGGCTCAGCCTCTGGAAGTGAACGACTTTGCAGTTCTGGCTTTACAGTGGCTTTGCATTCTATACTCAACCATCAAAACTAAATTTCCATTGTCCACTGTGCTTGTGAAACCCCAAACGCAGTCTCGCAAAATGTCGGGCTTTTACGATGTTTACGACCTAACTAAAGCTATTTTAAATTCTTCTAGGAGTTCGGTTGTAACATTTGGTTGATTTTTAACGGCCGCGATGGCGTTAATAAAAAAAAGTTCGTTTTGCTCGATAGTGTAGGTAAGTGATTTAAAATGGCACCTATAATCGTAAAGCTCGCAAAATCTCCCGCGCAGGCTTCAATTTCCTATAGAGCTTCTAATTGAACCGATGTGCTCTATATAATTAAATTTCCAGTATAAATACCGTGTTCCCGTTCCGATAGACTCACCTGCGTTCGAACTCGCAACAAAACCCGCGTCGGTCGGGCTTTTTCGAGAAAAGAAAATGTACAAAAAATATAATATGGGAATGCGCACAAAACGTTAGTTTCGTTGTTTGTGGCGCCCACGAAAACTCAATTGCTCCGGTAAATGGAGTCGAGGGGATGCCCGGTGGGGTAGATGTATGATTGCGTATCACCCGAAATTAAAAAGTAACCCCCCACCCGCCCCCCCCCCCTAGAATAAGGAGGTGATAAAATGTTAAAACGTTGTTTTCGGGTGCAGGCAGCTGGAGTGGAGTTTTTCACAACTTTATTGGACCGCCAGAGCACGAGGGCGAGTTGGAGAGAGTTGGCACGTGGGGTTGTGCACCCCTTTTTGCGTCGAGCTCTCGGTGGGCCCCCCGCGAAGCCGTTACTGCTAAAAACCTGTCCGACGCCTCAGTTCAGTCACTCACGACCCCCCAACCCCTAACCCCCAACCCCGAGCCGAACCAGAACGTGAACCGGTTCAGGCGTCCCCGGTTCTATTTTCCCATGGAAACGTCGCTGTGCTTTTTTTTTTTTTACGAGAAATTTTACGGCGGCCAAATAAATCGACTTGGTCATTTTTTGTGGGCGAGATTTAAAAGGCGAACGCATGTAGTGGCTTGTAGTCGGGTAGAGCCGCGTTTATATAGTCGTTTAATGGTTGATTGTAATGAATAACGAACATCTGTTCGTATCGACGACTTGGCAAGGTCTTCGGCGAAGACAGGGGTTGTTTTCGTTGCCGTCTTCATACGATTTCATGAAAAGAAAGTTTCTTACAGATGCAACGAATATCTGACTGTTGAATACAAACTGTATTTTTCGCTTATCACTTGGCTCATTGCGTTCGTTACGCGAAGGTTTTCAATTCGCTTCCACGTAGAAGCGACCTTTTCAGGAAACTGCGTAGATTGCGTATCATGTGTAGTGTGTAGTGCGTAGATTGCGTATCATGTGTAGTGTGTAGTGCGTAGATTGCGTATCATGTGTAGTGTGTAGTGCGTCGCGCCTCCCTCCCCTACAGCCACGCTGACTTGTCCGATGTCCGGTAATAGATTAAAGGTTTATAATCCCCGGCTATTAAGCAGCATCATCCCCTAGCCCCATCTGACCAACATTCGCATCGTCCCAACGGCCCACATATCAACAAGCTGCAGCAGGCTCCAGCAGGCTCCAGCAAGCACCCCTGCGTATATTCGAGTCCCGCAAACAACTTCATGCTCGCCGAGTAGAATTAAACATCGCCGCGGTGTCTTTAGCAAAAGTATATTTACAAAGGCAAGAAATTTCGTACCTTTTTTCAGTATCACCTTCCCTAAAGCCATCTCATTTGATGAAATAAGCCCCGTCGGCCAACTTGAAGGCTGACATTATTCCCAAATAGTTTAAAAATATCATCTCTACTTGTGTTCTTCCCTGCATCCTTAGTAGACAGCCAGCGATCCAAAATACACTAATTTAAACATTACTCGCTTCAATATGAAAATAACCTCTGTAGGTAATAATATATTATTAGAGAAAATAATTTGTGCAAGAATCACACACAACACAGTTATATTTTCCGCCTCAAAATTTTCAACAAATCTTTTAGTCAAATCACCCCTCAGTTCCCAAGTCCCGATAGTCCCACACAAAACTAACCAACTGGACCACCAACACCGCACGCCAATTCTAACCACAACTTCTCTAACCACAACCGCGCGCTTGCTTGATCCACAGTCGCCGATCGGACAACGGCTGCCGTCGCACACGCGCCCCCCGTCGCCGGGCCGGTCTCACCCCCTAGCCGCCGCTCGCCGGTTCCCATGGCAACCACCCTGTCGCGTGCACCCCCATCAGCAGCAGCAGCAGCAGCGCCCACCCCGAAGCCGGGTCGCGGGTGACGCAACAAGTTCGCCGACGACGCCACCGAGGCGTCGCGACGCCGACGCCGACGCCGCGCGTTGCCCGGACACGGCCGCGTGGCCGGTGTTGCCCGTCAGATAGCTCGTGTCGCGGCAGTGCGCGCGGCGAGACGGTTTGCCGAAGAGAGAAGACATTTCGCGAGCCGCGGAGCTCGAGATTTGCGAGCGTGCGTGTTTAGTGCTTGGTGCGTCGCTGCGGATCTTTTGCCGGCGAAGTCGACGCGCCGGAGATAAGTAATAGCGCGCGACGCGAGCGCGATATAAAAGTTTATCGGTTCCGTTTATCGCCGACGACGACGACGACGCCGTGTGATTTGATTCAGTGCTATCAGCGCCGGCCACTTTGAATCTGAACTCGTGTAGTTGATTTTTTTTCCGTCCCTCTCTCGCTCGTGTCGGCTCGGATTCCTGCGTCTTCGGCCGAAGCGGCGCTTTCCCCGGCGCCCGCCGCGCGCGCAATCGGCGTCGTAAACTCGATGATTGGCGACGTGTGATGAAAAACAATCTCGCGACGAGTCCGTGTGCGGCCGCGACGCCGCCGCGTTCGTCTTGGTGAACGTCAGCGAGCGGCTCGTGCGTCGACACGGTACCAGCGTCCGCGCCGGTAGAAAAACCAGCCGCGGCTCCCTACGAACGCACCCGGCCGTCGCGATCCGCGGAGCAGAGCGCTCGCGGCTCCTCGCCGTGCGGTCTCGCGCGCGATGCACGTGGGACGCGCGCCCGACATGACTCGAGCGGCCGGCAACTGTCTCCGGCAGACCGCCTCGCCGCCGGGCGAACCCACGTCGGCGACATGAAGCGCTGGCTGGTCTAGCCGAGTGCCACGTGTCGAGGCCGCGTGACTGACAACGTGTCGCCGCGATGAGGGTGCCGGTCAAGCAGAGGGCGTCTCGGAGCAGCCCCTCGTCGGCGACGTCCGCTCGGGCGAAGAACAAGCGGCGGGTGTCCAGCGACGGCACGCCGCCCGCGAAAATCAAGAAGCGGAAATTGCCTCCGCTGCCGCCGGACGTGCCGCCCGAGGCGGCGCCGGCGGCGGGGGCGTCGGTGGCGCCGGCGGCGGTAGCGGCGCCGAAACGGAAGCCGGCGAAGAAAGTGGCTGCGACGCCGGCCGCGACGCCGACGACGTCGACGCTGGTGAAGAAGGTGACTGTAGTGACGCTGCCCGTGAAGATCGTTGCGGCTAAGAAGCCGAAGGTGACCAAGGCGTTGGATTCGAAGGCGACGCCCGCCAAGGGTAAAGCCGTCGCGAAGAGCGTTCCGTCGGTTGTGACGGAGAAGAAAATCGCGGGCGCCAAGGCGGCAAAGAAGCTGCAGAGCCGGAAGTTGTCGACGGCTTCGGCGTCGGCGGAGGTCGCCGTCGCCGTGGACGTCGTCAAGGACATCGCTAAGGAGGTCGTACTGCCGGAGAAAGGGGCGGCCGAGCTGCCAGGCGTCGCGGCGCCGAAGAAAGCGCCGAAGAAAGCGGTGGTGAAGGGCGACGCCAAGGCGAAGGCGCCGCGCGTGGCGAAGGTGAAGGACGACGCCGGCAAGAAGGCGGCGAAGGCGGAGCGGAAGCTCGGCGCGAAGAAACTGGGCGACGCGAAGCGCGTGCCGCCGCCGTCGGACGGCAAGAAGTCGCGGCGCAAGGCGCCGCCGCCGGGCGTCGGCGTCGGCGTCGGCGTGGGCGAGGGGGAGGGGGCGACGCCCGACGCCGGCCCGTCCGCCGACCTGTTCGCCGACAGCCAGTTCGACGTGATCGATGAAGTGGCGCGCAATCTGATGAAGCCGGGTTGCACGGTCGCCGCGAACAAAACCAAAGAGAGCGGCGCGAGGAAGGAGAGCGGCAGTGCAATAAAGAATAAAGTAGTCGCGGGAGGCGGAGGTAAAAATAAGAAGCAACTAACCAAGAAAACTCCAAAGAGCGTCGACGACGAGGTGGTGGCGGGGAAAAAAGTCGACGGCGTCGAGAATGAAATTTCCGACGTCGCAACGCCGGCGACAATCAGCGTCGCCTTCGCCGCCGCCGCCGTCGCGGACGAAAAACTCGAGAACAATTTGCCGGACAAAGATTTATCGGACAAAGAGATCAAGTCGAAAATAGTCATTAAGAAGACTCTAAAAGAGAAGAAACCCCAAGTCAATATCGTCAAGAAGAAAGTAATGTTCAAGAAAACGTCGCCGAAAGTTGGCGCGACGGTAAAAGCAGCCAAAGTAACTTTTCAAGTGATGAAAGGAGGCGGCGGCGGGCAGAAGGCGGCGGTCTCAAGGAAGCGCGCGCCGAAGAAGGGCAAGAAATCATCCGACGGCCAACAGGTTGCCGCCGCCGCCGCCGCCGCCGGAAGTTCTTTTCAAGACGATTACAATTCCTCGACATCAGACGATTGCACCCTCGACCTTTTGTTACGTCGCCAGAAACAACTCAAACAAGAAGAACTCAATTCGTCGCCGCCGACTCCGCCCAACAAAGCGTGCGGCGTCGAACCGAAACCAGGCGTCGCGACGCTCATCAAAACCGAGGCCGTCGCTGCCACAGCCGTCGCCTCCGCGACCCCGAAGAACAAGACGAAAATCAAGACCGAAGCGAAGACCGCGGACGTCGCCGTGAGCTCCCCGCCAGCCAAGAAGCTCGCCAAGAAACCCACCGTCGTCGTCTCCAAGTCCAAGTCCAAGAGCAAGCCGCTGGCCGTCAAGAAGAAGTCGCCGTCGACGCTGAACAAGCTGAAGCTGGCGGCGGCGCGCAAGAAGGCGATCGTGTCGAAGGTGAAGCGGATGCGCTCGAACGAAGTGTCCAAACTGGGCAGCGGCTCGGAGAGCGAGCAACGCGCCCGCCGCATGAAGCTGTTCGGCTTCTGGAGCGGCCCGAAGCGCCACCGCGTCGCCTCGCTGAACGCGCTCGCCAAGGTGCACTGCCTCTACGAGAACGAGAGCCGCGGCGCGCTGATGAGCGTCTGCGCCAAGCCGGCGTCGCCGGGCGACCCGTCGGCCGCCGAGGACAAACCGGAAGCCGTGCCAACGGAGGCGGCGGCAGCGGCAAACACGCGCACGCTGCGCTCCGGGCCGGGCCGCCGCGGGATCGGCCAGCACTGGGACCAGCAGACGACGTCGTCGTCGTCCTCCTCGGAGGACAACGGCCAGCACAGCGACTCGAGCTCGACGCCGGCGGCGGCGACGCTCAGCCTGCCGCCGTCCTACAAGCAGAAGCAGCTGAAGGCGAAGGCGGCGAAGCCGGCGAAGAAGGTGGCGAAGCCACGCCGCCACGAAGCCGTGATGGACCTCAAAGACATGGTCGTGCGCAAACGCATGGCCAGTCTGAACGCGTCGGCTATTCTCTCCGCGAGCTACTCGCCGATCGAGAAGCTGCAGAAGAAGCAGCAGCAGCGCAGCGTCAAAGACGACGACAGTCCGCAGCCGGCCGACGAGGACGAGTCGCACGTGCGCAAGAAGAAGTGCAAGAAAAAGTCGGCGTCGCCGACGACGACGTCGACGTCGCCGACGAAGAAGGTGATCGAGCGCGAGGCGACCGGCGGCGACGACGTCGACGGGCGCAACATCATCGAGCTGGCGACGGCGAACAACAAGAAGGTGGCGACGGTGATCGTCAACCAGGACACCGACGTCACCATCACCGGCGTCTACGTGAACAGCACGACGCATCGCAGCTCGACGACGCACGAGGGCTACTGCAGCATCGCGGGCATGCAGTACCTGATCTCGTCGACGAGCCACACGAAGACCGAAGCGAGGGCGGTGGCGACGGAGACCCTGCTGCACGCGCCCTCCGATCTCGTGCCGGTACGTTTCCAACTCGTCACTCTCTCGCTATCACACTCTCTGTAGGTAGCAAGCTTCTTAGACACGTAATTTCTGTAGTCAAGGGAGAAAACTATTTGTCACATCTGGAAATTGAATTATGACTCTTTCATAATAACTATCCCGACGTTTGACCTGCCATGTGCTTCCTCAAGAGTGGCTTGCTTGTGGGTTACTTTAAGGGTTGCTTCCTCTAGTATTAGCTTTTAGACCCTTGAGTAAGCAGACAGCATAGCTGTGCGAAACATTGGGGTAAATATTAGAAAGGCTTAGCATTTAATTACGGGCTTTGATTCGGGTTTCTGAAGTTTCATCTCGCTTTTGGTGGTTCGGTGGTAAAGAAAAAGATCGATTCGCCATTGTGGGGTGGTATTCAGAGTCGACCCGTGTCGAGAGTAAAGTACTAAGCAACATCATTTTGAAATAAGGTTCTAAACTTCTATTAGTGAAGCTTGCAAATGTTCAGGGCAATTTCGTTACACCAGAAAATGGCGAATCGGTATTTGTGGCGTTACCCTGATTGTCGCTCGATTCGCTTGCCACGCAGAAAATGTCGCCCAAAAGTTCAGATACACATTTCCATCGCGTCGTTTCTGCGGGGACAGGTGCACGCGGGTAGCGGAACAAGCGGCAATCTTGGCCCCTTGGTGTTTTGTAAGGTTTCATGATTTCATCTTACGTCGTATGCGTTTCCATTTGATGTGTTGGGAGGCGGGACGTCACTGCATGATGGCTTTTTTGACGCACTCGGAGTTTAACAACATTTTCAAGACCACGATGTTATTTGCAGCTATAGTCACGTCGTGTCTATATACCAGAGTTTCCTTATTTGGCCCAATGTTTGTTTACCGCCGCTTTCAATTTCTCGCCAAGCTGAAAATCTTTGGCTCGATTCGCCACGCGCAGTTTTTTTTCTCAAATCATGTGCGTCTTTCTCAAAACTCTGAAAGATTATTATCCACCCAAAACCCTCCAGTTTTCTGATATAATCACCCCGTTTCATTGAATTCATCCTAAGCTTCTCTGTACGCTCACAGCTGGCGAGTCGCTAATTCTATCATCCTACCCCCAGAGGCTTAGAATGAATTCTAGCCATATTTTATAAATCGACTTCGACATGTTGATCTGCTAATCGGTTGTTAGTCTATCTCAACTGGTCTTCGCAACAGAATCAGAAATAAAATATTACCGATTTGTTGTTGTGAATGGATTTCATCTCGCAACTCCTACATAGTACTTCATTGTGTGTTATCCACGGATAATTCAATTATTTATAATGACTCGGGTATGGAATTGTCCACTTTTTACTCGCGTTTTTGCTGCATGAAACGAATTCAATCTCGTCACTTTTAGTTTGGTAAAATAACATTATACAACCTACCCTATGTCGCTGTTTCAATATCTTTCAGCGATCATTTTCTATAGACGCTGAAATAGCACTTACGATGATAAATAAAGCACAAGACTATATGTCTGCCTGAAATTTACCACCTCTCATCCCCTTGCCAACGCGTATGCGTCCTACATGTTGCACATTTATTTCACTATTTTTTACGGGAAAAAAGAAATGTTTACCTGGCCTCTGCCGGCGCCAAATGTACGAGATTCTAGGTCCGTTGTTTTCGGAAGGTTATTGTTCTCATTTCGAGGTTTGCCTCGCTTTGTGTACTCTTTGCAGACGATAGTTGCGTGTCTCACCAACAGCTCAATCATAATTAGGGTCAAAACAAGAATAAGTAATTTTTTACATACAAAAAAAAAGTTTCATTTTTCGCGCGCAATACCATTTTCCTACCATTTTCGCTCCAAATACAGAGAAATCTGTCCGTTAATTTGCAGACTTACCTATATATCATTGCATTTTAATTCGTCTCGATAAAAAAACTTGATGGATGGAATTAGGAACCATTTAAGGCACAACACCGCCGAATACAAATCGGGCTCGAGTTTTCACATCAAATTACGTCGCGCGACGCTCGCCGGCGAAACTTCTTTAGAAAGTCACATGCAGCAGCTTGACGATCGGGAAACGTGTTTTCCGTTTCAAAAGAAAAGTCTCCTGCGCGCGCGCTCGCTCTCGACATGTCCGCTTCAGAAAACTAAACTACCCCTCTAAGTATAAGTAGAAGTTGTATAATATAAGCTGCTATTTTCGCCAAAACCGTTACACGAATCGCCCCTCTTTATTTCGCGCTGAAAAGTGTGTTGCCGGCAAAGAAAGCCGCACGCTATACCGCTTTCTATTCGGCCGCTTCCGTAGCGATAATTAACTTGAGTTTGATAGCGCCGCTTGAAAATCTTCCCCCGTCCTCGCTGTCTTCCTTATTGTCCTTATCATTATATAGAAAACGGTGTTAGCCACAATGGAGCTTGTCGCAAAGTCGTAACAAATACTTTTAGCAGCATAACGATGTGTGTTTTAATTTCTTATTTTCTCGTTTCTTCGGTTGTATAATATTCTGATTTTGACCCAAATTACCATGTTCGAGCCGCATGGCGAACTAGCAAGCCACATTCCTTAGAAGTTATATAGTTACGACCTGGACATGGCTGTTGTACGTTTCCTTGGACCGTGTTAGATAGTGTGAGATCGCGATGCTGTAAGGCGCCTGCTGTTGACCTGCCCATTTTCGCGGAAAACCAGGCGCTTTCGCGTCTCGCCAAAACCGAATCGGTGAACTAGAAAATCATTCAAAGAGTTTTATTTGTGCTTTCATGATCTTGCACTGACTCCATTTAGACTGGTACACAGTGTAGAAGTAATTGTAAACAAACATTTTTGATCTCATTGAGATAAAAGATGAGATAAAACGGAAATGAATACTGGAAGCTCGCACTTTGTTAAAAATTTCTTCGCCCGTGGGCCCCCTGTTATAATCAACTTACTTGTAATGCGTGCTAATTTATTATAATTTAACCCCTTCCCAGTATTTACACTGATCGATAGAGTCGTGTTAAAACTCATAAGTTCAGATGTCTCCGTGTACTAGATAGCAAACGGGTGTCGATGATTAGAATCCAAACTCGCTTATTAGAATCTGATTTAGAGCCAAGTAGATCGAGCTGCTGCCACCAAGCGAATTAAATATTCCGATTAAATTGAATCACGTGCAGTGCATTCCTAATGAGACACCACGTGATCTTGAGAGCGCCTGACAAATTTGCACTTAGTGCGATGTTCACTGTTGTTCATTCGTCGCGAAAATTCACACCAGAACGCGGTTGGTGAAGTGGTGAAGTAGTGAAGTTGGTTAAGTGTTTATCTATTCCCGAAGTTAATTTTCTCTCGCCGAAACAATGCATTTTAACTTTTAAGTAATTGTCTGCCTTATTTACTTAGAGATGTAGACATTGGAAGGTAATTGCGTGTGGATGCAGCAGAAGATTCTCACTGTTTTTGTGATGTCTGCGCGTTTCTTTTCCCATAAGTACGAATTCGGATAAGATTACAGCAACTACAACTGCAACTGCACTTGCAGTCTTGCACTCGCAATAATTCCAATTCGTGCAACCTTGCGATAGAGGACACCGCTGGGAGTCTCGTTACCCGTCTAGATCGCAAATCGAAATATCTCATTACCGCCATTATTGCACACGCAGATAGAAATCGGAGAAGTTAAAATTATTCCAGCAATTATTTTTGTTGTTTGCATTCGCTTACTTGGTGGTGCATGGACATTTTGCTTTCGTTGTGGGTACAGAAATTCGTATACAATGTTTGTAAAGTTTTGCTCTCTTCAGGATCAAATTCAAATGAATCCTTTATGATTGTTTGTTTCATTGGGGCGAAAAAAATTGTAAAATATATTTAGTTTGCATCTTATCGTGAAATAGATTGTTATCTGTTCTGGATCTTCAGTTGCAGAATAAGAAATTAAAATAGAGAAATCATAGAAACCCCATCAGCATCACCGTTGACAAACCAGGACACACAAAAAGTTACTTTCAAATCAATTCGATAAAATCCAAAATCAAAATTAACTTCAGTTTGACCTCGCCTGGCTATCATGAAATAGCTACAGAAAGCTATAAATTTGAATAAGATTCCTTTTTTGAATGGTGATGACTTTGGATGCATGTATACAGTTGTATATATAAAGTATGTAAACCTGAAACTTCGCGTCACGCCGTGCCTTTATCATTGTAATAGACATCACATCTCAAAGGTTTCACTCTGGGAATTCCTCGCATTCTTGAATGGAAACAATCTGGAACCATCAGTGTTATCAAATCGCGCCACGGTAGAGCGATTTTATTCATACTGTTCTTCAGGTTTTGATTCGCTTATACAAAACCACATTGAATAAAGAGCATCTCCATTCACCACCGTGCAGCTGTAGTATATATCTGCTTGACACCAGCTAGGATAGAAAGGACCAAAAAATACACGTTTCACCGATATCATCCCGTTCTCGCCCATTGCAGGAAGCAGAGTATCGGGGTCCCCGGTTTCCGTTTCCAATTCCAGCTGAAGTCCACTATTTCCACTAGGAAAATAATTGTCCCGCACGTTTGGTCACTCGTGGCGCACAAAATTTATGGTTTAGCAATGCTTTTTCTGTTTCAATTCGGGAAGCCTTCGTCTGTTATACATTTCAATCTAGTCCTTGAGTTTCACAGAAATTACAGGAAGAGATGAGTTGAGTTATAGATGAGTTATATAATTATAACAGTAACAGCTTTCCCTGTCAATCTTAGAAAAATCCCTGAACAAGATAAGACTTTCGTTTATATTTTTGCAAAGTTGGTATGTCTTGTAGGTGACGATTGATATTTATTTTTTCTGTGCATGTGTAATAGGTGGCGATATGAAAGGTAGCGATTTGATGTTAGCTGCCACCACGTTCGATTATAGTAGCGCGGAGACGAACGAGCTCCGGAAGCAGTGAGTTCCCAGCCGTGAAGCGAGTATCTTTCTTGGATGGATATGGTGGGTTGATTAAGAATACAAGATTACATACTAGGGTTTATTAATATTACCTTAAAACTAGGCTCGCGATCGACGTCTGCTCTCGCCGATCGAAGGTGGAAGATTGAGAGCGAGGCAGGGGTGAGAGTTCTATTTATGCTACAGAGAAATTGGGGGTTGCGTCTGCCCTTAGGTCAGCGGCACCTTGATGCAATTGCACGCCGCGGCTCGAGGACACAGTCCGAGAGCTTTTGGGTTCTTACATTAAGGGTTGTAAATACCGGCGGCACCTTTAGTGTCGTTGTGCGAGTTGGATTGAAGGAATTTAGAAAGCGGGTGGCAATGGTTAGCCGAAATGTTGCGCAAGCTGAAGGTTAGATAATATGACAAGTTTCTGCAGTATTACATCACTCTCCCCCCTGGAAATGAAGCGTTATCCTCCGACGAGGATGATGCTTCCAAAAATTTAACTAATAATTATACAAAAGCAGATCTAGCAATCCATCGATACAGAACGTCCAAGGTACATACATAAAAGTTAATCAATCATAATAAAAAATAAAAATTTTCAGACAACAAAAATCACATTTTGCGCGAAGACGCAAAACACAAGCTTAGACAAGAAAACGAAAATCAGAATTCAAATACCAGAGAGAGAAAACAATAATAAAAATAAAAATCCAGTACGTCGAAAGGCAAATTGTATCGCAAAAAAAATCGGGTATAAATGCGATAGATACGTACAAAATAAGTAAATAAATACAGTTTCATACAGTCACATATCTCAAAACAAAACCTATCAGAATTAGGTCGAAAATAACAAATGGAAAACCATTTTCAAATCAGGGTTACGAGTAAGAAAACATATCGTAGCTAACGGTTAGGGTGGAACCAATCAATTAATTATGTTCCTTACCAGGTGTCGGTTTACAACTTATAACATACTCAAGTGGTTCAGATATTTCAAATTAAAATGTAGGCAAATAACATAATTCTTGAAACAAATTCGCTTTTCGCATTTCCACTTAAATAAATTAAAATTTAACTAACATAATTAAATTATTATAAATCCGGGTACGCAGATTGTACTTTCATTTTTTTTTTGTGAGAAAACTGTGCTATGGCTTAGTTCGTTTGGTAACGTATTGAATCGATGTGCTGAAGGGAATTCGGTCCAGAATACTTGAGGTGACGCTTTGCTCGTAGGCTGACGGTGGAATGGGCAGTTGTTCTTGCAAACGGTCGGTGTTTTGACCCGGTACAGTGACACGTGGTGATGTCGATCCGCAGGTCTCCTTCGGAAGAAGAGAGACCACCGCCCCCGACGCCGTTTTGTGAGCAGCGACCAGTCCTCCGTATTTGGTGCATTCGCCAAGAGCATGCGTCTCGACGCAATCGCCAGCCGAACATATTATCTCCGATTGATGGAAAGTCAGAACGGATGAGCACAATGCGATATGGATAATTGGAGATCTTGCAATGAATCGTTGCAATGATCTTTGTAAAGAAAAACCCTAATTCAATTGATCAGAAAGAATAGTGTGATTAAGTACAAGATCATTTGGTTGAGTTAAAGTTAGTGTGGTAATGCTTGAATAACAAATTGTGGTGGCGAATGAAGAGTTTCATAACAAGGAACGTAGAGTTTAAAGATGAATACAGTTTTCAATTGATGGTGTTTGGCGGTACTCGGTGTTTGTCGCGAGATGAGGGGTGGTTACTTCTCGCTCAGCCCGGTTGTTTTGTCTTTGGCGGTCACGGCAGTGTTCAGTGGCCGCTGTTCATTGTCCATCGGCGCCAGACAGGTAACAACGCATCGCAGTCGTCGACTACTGCGATGGTGGCGAAGAGACGTCTCGAGTCCATGGTAGTAATTTTACAATAATGACTACTGCTATAACTTAAAACTTATATTAGCATACAGGCGACAATAAATTTTAAAACTTATCCTAATTAAACTAAAGATAACCTATTCTATTACGGTTTTGACACTTGATTGCGGTTCTGATACTCGTGGGTTTAAAGGCAATTGCTCTGGAAGCAATTCCTTTTGTTTGAAAAATAAGTGGCGTTGGCGCCAGACAAATACAAGAATGATTAAAATCGTAAGAAAAAATGTTATAGAGACAGTGTAGGTAGTAATTCGTAAATCATCAGGACGGTTTTTGGCGGCAATGGTCGCGAGGCGACTCGTCCATTCTCCCATCGGCAAGACGAGAGGCTGATCTCTCGACGATTGAATATCTTGAAGCACCGAATCGATTTCTTCGGGCGTACCAAGAGGGTGGTTCGTTTTTGCAGAACGTAAAAGTGGGTAAATATCCGGGACTGGGGGTACATGGAACTCTAACTGCTGAGTAATTGTTTCGGAAACATGGGGAAACAACACGAAGCTGTCTGCATAGACGTAGCAATTCGCGTCGACTGTTAACCTCCCTGTTCCTTGTATTAAATGGCTAGTGACTCCGTTAGAAGGTGTCCCAGCACAGTGGATGTGGAGTGATTCGGATAGGACGCTAAAAATCCACGTGTTTGAATCATGTGCTCTGAAAACAGTTGGTTGGTATTGCAGTTTGATTTCGCGCGCACAAAGTCTGGTGGCGCTTGCAGAATCTCCTAGGAAGAGTGACAAAAGGCAAGATCGGCTCGAGGTGGCCCTGCGTATTGCCTTTAGGGGTGGGCAAATGTTAATTATTCCCTCCTCGCATCCCAGTAGATCATGATAAGTTAGTTCAACAAATAATTGCTTATCTTGGGAGATAGCAAAGAACGGGTAGTCCGGATTAATGTAGATGGCGGAGCTATTTGTGAAAAACGTAGGCAGAGGGTGTGTTTGGTACAGATCAAAGTACCTATTGTTAGCTTTAACAGGTATAGTGATAAATAATCGGATAATATTGCCGTATGCCGTAGCGCAGACCTTTGCAATGTCGTAGTAAAGGAACATGTTGTCAATTTGAACAGATGTAAGAAAATCTAGATCGTTACCTAGGTACGGTTGTACAGTGGCAAGAATCGTTTGTAACTTATATGGTGACAGAAAATAAGAACTTAGTTTCTTCAGCGCGGTCAGTTCGAGGGCTGATTGAAACAGATCAACATCCTCTTTGATCGCTGTAAGGGTGTAATCCAGAGATCTGATCGCTGAGTTAATAGAGAACAGGTCGCTTATGGCCGGTGATAGTGAGTCAAGACTATCCTCGAATAGTTGTTGCACTAAATAGATTTTATTGTTTAGGTGGCTTAGGGTGCTAGCAAGGCTTTTAATATTCTGCGAATTTCGGTTGCCTACTTGTGCGGTTTCATTTATAAAAGTTATTTGATTGGCTACAAGATGTACAATTTCCTCATTATTGTTAGTCATCCCTAAGAGTTTGTTATTGATAACATCGATATCAGAGTTCACGGCAGATCCGAACAGATATCGCATGCTTAATCCAACGATGTCAAACGGGCTGCGGACCATGCGATTGGCAGGAGCTAATGTATGCATTATATTCGTTATTTGTTGTTTTACCATTCGGGCTCCTGTGAAAAGTGTCTCAAGATCCTTATCAATTATCAGTTTGATGGCGCTTGCGTCATTACGAAAGCTGGTGGTTATTGCAGACATGTTGAAATCGCCTACTTGTTTCAGAGTTGCAGTAAAGTGATCTATATTCGCGGTATAGTCAGTAAGATTTACATCAATTGCAATTACCCATTTATCCTGGCTTAGCAGAATGTTTTTACGTGGATCCCTTACAAAAATCATTCCTTTGTTCAGTGTATCTATTTTGACGGTATTACCTGTCGTATCGGCAAGTTGGCAGAGCAACACCAGCAGGATCGGTAACATGGCTGTAACAAGAATTTCTGTTGAAACCGCGCATTGTCCCTGTTTCTGCGTGGAGTTGACCAACGATACCTTACTATGCCTAAAATAAGTAAATCTAAACTTTATACAATACATTTTTTGATGGCCTTAAGTGGTAGGGTTTCTTAGTGCTAGATTCACAGACGGTGGTTACATGCGGGGTGGGGGTGCTAGAAGATGCAGCAGTCGCAGTATTGTTTAGTGAAGGTAAAACTGCAGGAAATTCATTTTCTGCAGATATAATATCTGTAACCCTTTGCAAGCGTATTTCAGTGGGCTCTTGGTCCTCGACAGTAAAGGGTTGTGTCTGACGTTCGCTAGTTGGCAAGACGAGAATATCATCTCGCATATCATAGAATGGCGGGTTTACTTGTGCGACTGTGTCATTTGGATTATCTGAAGCTGTTTGTGGTAAGTCGTCTTCGATTTCTGTTTCCTGCAAATCGTCATCGGTGACAGATTCAAAGGGCTTAAGCCGGTTTGCATGTACTGTCTGCTGCTTACCAGTAAAAATATCGCGGACAGTGAACGTTACCGGACCGTTACGCTCGATAATTCGCATTGGTCCTCTGTATTTCTTTCGCAGCTTTTTAGCTGTACCTACTTTAATAACGGGGTCAAACAGATATACCTTATCATTAACCTTAAGCTCTGTGGGTTTCGTGTTTTTATTGTATTGTTTTTCGCGGTATTCTACGTGTTTTTTTATAGTTTCGTTTACCTTAACGTATGCGTCGGCTAATCTTTTCCTAATGAATTCGGCATAAGAGTCTTGAGTGTGTTTTGATTTTTCTTGTGAATATTCGGGACTGGTTATTGTGTCAAATGGCATTGGCATGTCGTAGCCGTAAAGGAGGAAAAATCCGCTTTCGTTAGTGGAAGTATTGATGGCACTTCTAAGGGCAATTAACATGAAAGGAACATACTCGTCCCAGTCGGTGTTTGACTT
Source organism: Nemurella pictetii (assembly GCA_921293315.2). Lineage (NCBI taxonomy): Eukaryota > Metazoa > Arthropoda > Insecta > Plecoptera > Nemouridae > Nemurella > Nemurella pictetii. Next base: position 14,562,019 of record OV121120.1, on the reverse strand, counting down.
ATTAACATAATGGCTCATCAGATCGGCCATTACGCGATGGACGCGTTCGATTGCACCGTTAACGTGTGGCGAGTAGGCGGTTGTGAAGTTATGTTTAAGACGGAGGATTGAACATACTTCGTTAAGTAATTTCGACGCAAAGTTCGCTCCTCTGTCTGTGATCAACTGTTCTGGCACACCGTGTTTCTCGATCACGTTGACGAAGAAGGCTTGAGCGATGGTTTTGGCTGTCTGGTCTTTGATGGGAACTGCAATCACGTACCGAGTGTATGCATCGATGAACGTTAAGAGATGTTTGTGACCATTTGTAGAAACTGGAAACGGACCAAGGCAATCCATGTGGGTACGAGAGAACGGTTTGAGAATTTCCTCGTAGCGTTGGATCGGTACCTTTTTTAAGTGAGGGGAGGTTTTCCTTTCGGCACAAGAAGTGCATTTGGAACAATATAATTTTACGTCATTTGCAAGGGTTTTCCAAAAGAATTTTGATCGGATGAGTTTAGTTGTTCGCTCGGTACCTTGGTGACCGGCATATGGAAGGTTGTGGTAATTGTTTAAAATACGCATTTTCATGGAAGCTGGCACGACGAGTTTATCTTCCCGCTCGTTTGCCAGACGGAGACGGTACAAAACTCCCTCGTCATCGAGTGCGAAATCTTCGTTACTAGAGTTATCAGCCTCAAGTTGGTTAATTAACGGAATTAGGGTTTGATCGGCTCTTTGTTCATTTTTTATACGCTGTTTGTCGTAGATCGGCTCACATAGAGCAGATACCGAATCTACGGTTATTCTAGATAAACCATCGGCATGTGGTATCGATTTTCCGGGTTTGTAGGTTATGGTATAATCGTATTCAGCTAATAGTGCGGCCCAATTGAGTTGACGTGAAGATTTGTTTTCTTTAGCGATTAAGAATTGAAGGGCTCTTTGGTCGGAATATATTTTAAATTGTCGTCCATAGACATAGATTCTAAAGTGTTTTATTCCGCTTATGATACCGGCTAATTCACGCTCATATGTGGAATAGTTTTGTTCTGCTTTGTTGAGTTGACGCGAGAAGTAAGCTATCGGTAGGTCGTTACCGTCTATTTCCTGGCTTAAAATGCAAGACACTGCGTATTGAGAAGCGTCGCAGGTCAGAATGAAAGTTTTATTGAAATCGGGGAATTGAAGGATAGGTTCGGAACACAGGGCTGCTTTTAGTTGTTCAAAAGCGTCAACCTGTTCCCTGCCCCAAACAAAAGATTGTTCCTTTTTTGTTAGAATAGTGAGCGGTTTGGCAATTTTCGCGTATTGTGGAATGAATCGCCTATAAAACCCGGCTACACCGAGGAAGCCTTTTACCTGTGTGACGGTTTTGGGAGTGGGGTATTCTTTAATAACTTTAATTTTTTCTGGGTTGACAGTAACACCTTCGCTAGAGATAATGTGGCCTAAGTACTCCACACGTTTCTGGAGGAATGCACACTTCTCTGGCTTGAGTCTAAGGTTAGCGGTTTTTAATCTGTCGAATACCTCGCGGAGCCTATCAATGTGATCATCTATAGTTTGTGAAAAAACAACAATGTCGTCGAGGTATGTATAGCAGCTGACTCCTGTCAGTCCTACAAGAACAGTGTCAATTAGTCTTTGGAAAGTAGCGGGTGCTCCGGATAGACCAAAAGCTAGCCTTTTGTAATGATAGTGGCCGTTGTATGTAGAAAATGCAGTTTTTTCTTGATCGTCGGGGTGGATGGGTACTTGATAGTAACTTGATGCCATATCAAGAACCGTGAAGTATTTTGCGTTACCTAGCATGGCTAGGGTTTCGGTTATCATCGGCAATGGGTATGAATCCTTACGGGTAACTTCATTTAGAGCTCTAAAATCAGTGACAAAGCGATATTGCGGGGTACCATCTAGGGATTTTTTGGAAACAATAATTACAGGTGCGCTCCAAGGTGATGAGCTTCGAACAATGACACCTTGTTCGAGCATTTCTTTAGTAAACTGGTCGACTAGTGGTCGCTGTGAAAAAGGTATTCGGAAAGGTGGGCGCTTTATAGGGGTTGCATTGCCGGTGTCAATTCTATGTTGGACATTAACAGCACAGCTCATAGGCTCTCCCTTTTTATAAAAGATTTCGGGATACTGTGACAGAAGCTCGTAAACTTTCTCCTTTTCTTGGATTGGTAAGTGGTCTAATTTACAAAGTGAATCGAGGTCTAGGGGTGCGGGTTCGACCCTCGAAACACTACCTATAGTTACGTGCGGAGGCATTGACTCGACCGCCTCGACATCTCCGACATATGTTCGAGCGGGAATAACTAAATCACTATCGCTAATATTAATTAATTTAAGTTGTACATATAAATCATCTCTTTCATTAAAAACTAAGCGCGAGAACATTATTCCTTTAATAAGTATCTCCGCAGGGTGAAAAATACGACATCGCGAACTCTCGCTGGCAGCAGACGAGGTGGTTTCCGGGCAACCGATCCTTCGACGCTGTTTTCCTGAACACAAGTGCTGGCTACGAGCCGGCACGACTACCTCGTCAGTCAAATGGACACGGGACTCAAAACATTTTGAAAAATTAATATCTAAACTAGGGCTAACGGTGGCCGAAACTGCAGAGACTCCTTGGAGTTTGCTCGCAAGCCTCGGTTTCACCGACGTGGTGTCCGCGCGTTCGACGGTCTTAGGCATGAAAGTTCGCGGGTTCGAGACTGGGGAGGGTTTGAGGGGACGTCTCTCCGCAAACCGGACCCGTTTTTGCCTTGGCATTGTCTCGACCTTTGTTTTGCCTTCCGTGCAACTCTCGATTTCAACCACCGGCTGTACCACTGTGGGCCGAGTGCTCGGGGTTGTAATGAGATCCAACTTGTTGGGATTGCCCGGTCCTAACTGACCCTTTGAGTCGACGGGGATATTTTTAAAACTAGCTATTCTAGGTTTGGGAGTAATAGTAACTAAAGGTATTTGATTTTCTAGGTGGCAAATACGATTTGTGTCTAATTCTATACGGAACCCGTAACATTTTAAAAAATCTAGTCCGATAATCCCGTCAGTATCCATATGGAGGCTGTCGTCGCTGACTAGCACCTTCCAAATGTATGTTGCTGACCCTAAATATATCGACACGTCACACGAGCCAACGATTGGCAGAGCGTGCCCGGTTATTCCGATTGTTGGGTTCGTGATGCTATCGTAATTAATTTTAATTCCGCTTTTTCGAATTATACTTTCTGAAAAAATTGACACTACCGCACCGGTGTCGATTAGAAATTGCGCAGGTGTAGCTTGCATTTCCGAAATTAGGTGGCAGTTCACCGACTTCCCAAGAAATTGGTCGTTCGCTCCCCAGTTACATGGGACTGTCCACGGGTTAACAGGTCTTACTTCGGTGGGTGAAATGTAGGACCTTTGTGAAAAAAATGTTGGTTATTGTTAGCGGGCGGAGGTGTCGTGAAGGGGTTGAACGGCGGCACGTTAAAATGTGGCGCAGGTTCGCGGTATTGGCCTTGAGGAGGTGAATTAAAATTGCAGCACTGTTGATGATGCTGACGCTGCTGAGGCTGTTGATACGGCTGACGCGGTTGACGCGAAAAATTATCCTTGTTTGCGGGGCTAGGACACATCATAACGGTGTGTCCCCATCCTCCACATCTATAGCATTGACAATTTGTTAGCTGTTTAGGCTGTCGGGGAGGGCGGCTCGTCTGTTGCCTTTCCCTGACGTCGTCGACCGGTGCCTGAACGGCTGAGACACTCCGAGAGCTTCCCATAAGCGACTCGAAATACTCCTCACGTTCGGCGAGGTCCACGGCGTCCGAGAAGGTTTTAGGCGCTGCGTGGAGAACGAATCTCTTAAAATTCCCACGCAGTCCCTCGACAAACCGGCCCAAAAGTGTCTCCTCGAGCACTTGTCGACGCACTGTGTTTTCTAGCGGATTTTCGGAAGTAATTAATGTTGACCGGCCTAAAATTTTTAATTTCGTTGCGTATTGCTGGACCGTCTCTCCAGGCCGCTGGACGCAACTTAACAAAGAAGCATTCCGCGAGATCGGCGTGTCACGCTTCGCGAAACACCCGATTATTGCCTTTTTAAGCGTTACATAGTCTGCTGTTTTAAGGATGTCTTCCCCTTCGAGGAATTCGCGGGCTGCCCCCTTGAGTTTAAGCCTGGCAATGCTAGCCTGGTGCTCAGCTGTCCAGTTGCCTAACTTTGCAGCCTCTTCGATGGACTCAAAGTATCGATTCACTGAAACTCCTATTCCGGCTCCCGAAAAATCCTCCACGAAAGCAAGCATGCCTCCTATGTTAATATGCAAAATGCCTTCCGATGGCGTTGGGGTGGCGGTGCCCAGACTCATAATGAATTTGATCGATGTCGGACAAGAGAAAAACGAAAAAAAATGCGACTTAACGGAACGGATCAAAGCTTGAATTTAAACTAGAAATATCACTCCCTAAACAAGCACTCCCTAACTTATCAAATAAGACTAAACACCACCAAATACAACCAAGAAAGATACAGGGAAATCCCAGCAGCTGCCGACCAATGTAATAGGTGGCGATATGAAAGGTAGCGATTTGATGTTAGCTGCCACCACGTTCGATTATAGTAGCGCGGAGACGAACGAGCTCCGGAAGCAGTGAGTTCCCAGCCGTGAAGCGAGTATCTTTCTTGGATGGATATGGTGGGTTGATTAAGAATACAAGATTACATACTAGGGTTTATTAATATTACCTTAAAACTAGGCTCGCGATCGACGTCTGCTCTCGCCGATCGAAGGTGGAAGATTGAGAGCGAGGCAGGGGTGAGAGTTCTATTTATGCTACAGAGAAATTGGGGGTTGCGTCTGCCCTTAGGTCAGCGGCACCTTGATGCAATTGCACGCCGCGGCTCGAGGACACAGTCCGAGAGCTTTTGGGTTCTTACATTAAGGGTTGTAAATACCGGCGGCACCTTTAGTGTCGTTGTGCGAGTTGGATTGAAGGAATTTAGAAAGCGGGTGGCAATGGTTAGCCGAAATGTTGGGCAAGCTGAAGGTTAGATAATATGACAAGTTTCTGCAGTATTACACATGTGAAGTTTTTGATGTGGCATAATTTACTAATATAGTTCTCAAAGGTACTACGTCTCATCTTATCATCCTTACTATTACCTTCGTGTAATTAACCTGCATACCTACCCCTCGTGTGGTGACAAACGAGTTTCGATGTCCGCATATATCATTCAAAAAGTAACTTCTCTGGCCCTGAAAACTTCAAACAGTATGAAAACTTATTCCACAGTAAAAAGTTCAGACTATCGGATCAACTGATGAAATCAGATAGAATCACTGCCAGTACCACCCTCTCGGACTATTACTGAAGTATCAACACTTTGATTTCATTTCTATTTGACAACCCTAATTAAATAGGTTATGCATAAATTATATTTTACCTTCGGTAATTAGATCCTATACGTGGGATTTAATTATATATTGTCTCAAAACGCAACGGTTAAACGTGAATTGTTCTGTGACAGTTTCAACCTTGCGAATTCCAACTCACGGTGATCCCAACAGTAGACTAACAAGGTGGTAGCAAGGGACACCGTGTATCACTTAGCGCACGCCAACGGCGCCCCAAAGCGGGGTCCGCACCTAACCAATTAACACATCAATTATACATGTCGCAATCGCATCATTGCATCACCATCGTCATCACCAACCAACAACTAACTACAGTGCAAAACTAACACAAAAAAAAACTTTACACACTAACCCAAAACAACCATATTATCGCACCACGGCAAGTACAATACCTTTTGTACTGTTTCTGTTCTCTCTCAACAGCCGGTCCCCTCACTGCACCCCCCCGAGCCGCCCCTCCAGCCGCCGATGCCGATGAAATCTTACACCCCCTTGGGGGCTCTGTCCAACATGCAGCCGGGGGGCACGACGCTCTCCCCGCTGGCTCGCCGCCACGGATGCACTAGTGCGTTCTCTGCGCCCCCGCTGGCGCCCCCGGTGCCGCCGCCCCCGCCGCCCCCGTCGGCGCATCACCATCATCGTCACGGGCCGCCGGCACCGGAGCCGCCCCCGCAGGCGCCGCCGTACTTGCACGGTAAGCGACGCGCTTTTTGGGTTTTTTTTGGGGGGTTTTGTCTGGATACACCTGTCACCTGTATACAACATGCAACGCTTGTATACATGTGTATAGCTATATCTCTTGGCGATATAGTCAATGACATCGGATTTGTATTTCATCCATGGGATAGGGTGAAACTTTAAAAATGACTGCGATTGTGGGCTTTTTGGGGGGGTTTGCACGTGTACACCCGTACAAAATGCATCACTTGTATACATGTGTGGCACATCTGTGTACATCTTGGCGATATGATTAATGACATCGGATTTGTATTCATCCGTGGGATAAGTTCAAACTTAAAAAATGCACGCCATTTCACCTATATACTCATAACACTGCTAATTGCAAAATATCAAAATTAAAAACTCGAACATTGCCTAAACGTTTTATCTTCTTAAATTTGTCTAGTTAATTAATTATTACAGTTTTAACTAATGCAGTTAGAATTACAGTTGACTGCAAATTCATTTCGTATTAATATCGACTAGGTATACTAGCGCTGAGCTGTCGGTGTTATTCTTAAATTAAATCTATTATATGAAAAGCCTGCGGGATTAATGTGTGCATTTTATTAATTTTGCAATCAATATCGAAATTGCGAGTCATTTTAGATAAATGCTGTAAATTTTGTTACAACATTTGCGGTTGCCTACCTCTGAAAGGTGTGTAAACGTGTAAACAGGAGTCATTTGCATGTGTTGACCAACTCTGAATGGTCAAATGACGATCTCTATTCTGAAATACTCTCGCGTTTCAATGGCATGCATCATAAGGCGGTGGATCGTTTCTTCGATGCGAAACATTACATAGTGTGTGAATGTAAGTTGATAAATTGCCAGTGCGGTGGTTCTTTCGTAGTTAGCATTTTATTCCAGATGGCAGCTCCTTATCTTCGTGAGAATCCGTACTAAGCGATATTCATAGGGTGAAAAACTTCTGCAACTCGAGCAACAGTTTTTCAGCCATTCGCTTTCTGTCAAAATGGGGTTGTTTTAGACGGTATTTTCAAACTGTGTTTGTCTATCGCTGGAACTAAACACCACACATCCCATACTTTTTGTTTCCAGCGATGTGCATGTAAAATTTGTTGTGTGTTTGATGATCTATGTCGGTTGTTGAAAAAGATTAGAGCAAAACACGGTCTTTATACGTCGGCGTCCGCACCAAATTGGCACGCCATGTAACAAAAAAATGATTGGATAATTTCTATTCATTAGTTGCATTACACGGCGCCCGCTAGGCTTCTGCACCCGCCTGTCACTCGCCGCGATCGCTAATCGCTTTAACCAACGCAAAATCCGTTTAAAAATCCACATACATCAAAATTAACCGGTCATCTTTCAATCTACATGATTAATTATCTCTCGGTATATAGTAAAACAACCCGGCGCCTCCACCGTTGGAAGGCATGGCGCAACGACACGCCAAAAGCGAATTACTTAGCGTGGTAAACGAGTCCGAACGCTCGTGACTCGACGGATGTGCAATTTAATGCAATTTACCCCGTGCAAGGCATTATGCAAATAGGGCTAACACGCTCGCCGTAGAGCATTTCCTTCCTGTGTAGGCCGTACGGCTATGGCCGCCCTCTGTTTGGGAACCCTAGATCGGTGTAAAAAGCGTGGAAATGCAAGCGTTGAGTCGCATAGACTGTCGCTTGCTTCGCCATTGTCAGTGGATTAGAAATGAAGTTCATTTGTTTAAAAAATATGAATTATACTACTGTTAGTCGTTAGCGCAGCGAATAGCGTTGTGACAATAATTGATATCGACTTTCCGATTCGTCGGTTAAGAATTGAACCGACCGCAAAAAATCACGTTAACGGTCCGTTAGCGCCTCAACCGCCTAGTAAAGACAAGACCCACGTGTGTGAATATTACAAGACGTGTCACATTTTAAAAATTTCTTCGAGCCAAAGCGACGCTGAAAAGCTGCGACACTTGACTTGATCGCCGCAATTACATTCAATAGCTTCACCTCGGGAGTGTTTAAACTGGCCTTGAGCTTCCACGTGCAATCTCTCGCCAAGGAAGCGAAGCGGCCACGTCTGGAAAAGTCACGTTTCGAACTGGCGTCTTAGCAGCCGAGAAATAGAACCGAAAGCCGCGCTCGTCCCTGCGAGCTGCAGCGAGTTGGGTCCAGTTTTTCAGTCGCCCGTTAAATTCTGAACGGTCCGTCAGTGTGTAGCATGGCCGCTGCCGATGATAATGCGTTAATTAACAGACAGTTAATAATCAACAAGCCACTGAAGTCCTGGGTCTAAGGTCTAGTTTTTCAGAGCCCATTAACGTCTCAACAATCCGTTGGTAAGATACCATGGTGTCTGCTGCCAATGAGATGCCTAGGTATTGTGTTTACAGGCCGTTCAATAACAAACCACTGACAACCTGTGTCTAAGTGTGGTCTAACTCTCCTCAGAAAGCAGGCCGATGACGTATAGCTCTCGATATCATGTCTGTTGTTTTAGCGCACGCTAGTGAGAGGCTGTGTTAGCCACGGACACGCCACGGTCTTGTTATCGGGATGATAGCGTTTGATTCGAGTGAATTCGAGAGGAATTCCTGTACTTGTTGCCGGGCGCGAGAACGCTCCACGCATCGGATCCGGTGGGCATCGCCATGTGAGAAATATGATATCGGGAATTGTCGGATTGATGATATCGCGGCGGCGGCGGCTAGATATAACACAGATTTACGCCGCCGCTCTCGACTCGGCTTGTTGAGCGCCCACTTAGTCTCTTTTTATGATGTATTGGTTCCGATTCAATCCGCAGTTAGTAATGATTCGTTGGCTAATCAATTATTTTATAACGGTTGCACCTCATATTTATGGCCGCGTGTCGTAAAACAATTACACGGACGTTTAAAAGCCGGCAGACGAACGCGTTTAGCGCTCGGCTCTGCTTGCATTTTGCTCCCTAACGAGCGGTTTCGATAAATTCGCGCGTACCGTGTATATCTGTTAATTTGCAGGAAGAGGGTTAGTACATTTATACCATCCACAATAAAACTGAAACATATATAGATCAAAAGCGATGCTTCATAATTTACAACTTAATAGTCGGTAGAATCGCTGAACGAATTTAACAATATAATCTAGATAGTCTACAGTTATTATCTATATGCTACATAATTATGATAAAAAAAAGCTTGATATTATTTTCAAAGTAATTCCTCAATTTGCCGCGCGGATGGCACGTACAATAACCCCGCGCGACCGTAACGCCGCGTGATCTCGGCCGACTAAACGCCGTAAAACCCGCGGCGATTACAATACCAGGCGGCTCCATTTCATGTTGCGCGGCGTCGGCGTCGGCGTCGGCGTCGGCGTCGGCGTCGGCATCTGTTACCCGCCACCCATCGTCACCTGAAACCAGGTACGTTTCAACCATCACTCTCCCCCCCCCCCCCACCATCCCGGTTGATAATGTGTCGCACATGTGTCAAACGGTGCCCTCAATATCGATTCGTAGCGCCCCCCCAAAACCCCCCCGCGCCGTGCCCCCATTTCGTCGTGCGGCGTAGAGTGGGCTGAAAGCAACCCTCACACCCACAACCACCCCCTCCCCCGTGCCGCCTACGCGCTGTGCCCACCCTGCATTCGGTTGACAGGTGTCAAAACGTTTCGTGCTGGTTCATCTGATCATTGCATTGTCTGTCACTTTGTCGCTTTGCGTGTAGACGACGGCTGATAAAGTGTTTTATAGTTTACACGTTTAAACAAGCCCCCGGGCCGTCGTGGGGGTGTGAGTGGGCATAAGCGCCCTGTTCCCTGCTGCAAAGTGGCAAGAGATTTGTGTCTGTTTTTTTTTCAAATCTAGTCGCGATGTTTTGCGCGAAGAAAATTGAAAATGCGTGTCGTGTATTTTTGGCGGATAAATGCGAGGGGAGATGGTTTATTGACTGTGAATGTTGATTGATTTGATCAAACTTTGTTGTTTACTTATGTCGACATGCGTCTGCTTCTGGATTTGTGGTGGTGCTCTCCATAATATTTTTCGCGAGTCATAATATGCCACCTTTGAGCCAATATTGTGGTGAATTGTTATGGTGTCAAATTGATATTTCCTGCTCTTCCGCAATCCACGGAGTAGACCTATTTTGTTATCCAAATGAATTGGTTAATACTCTGCGAAGACAGTTTATTATATTCGTACATACATATTATGTCAAGCTATTTTTGAGATCCGTGTTTTCTAAAAGCCAGATCTCTTTCATACCTCTACATTCACTATAAAAAATATCTTAATTATTTTGCAGGGGACGATATTTTTCAAACTGTACCTAGAAGAAAATAACAGTATGTTAGCTCTTTATCTCCATAGCTGCAGCCAATCAGGTCCCAATAATTCAAGCTTTAAACGCTCGATTAATTCTTAACGAGGAAATTGGAAAATCGGGTCTTCTATATTCGGCAACTGGCGTGGCTTTCCCATGCATCCAAGACCTAAGATACACCATAGTGGAGTTGATTAAGATCCTTATTATATGTGCCCAAATGATTAATTTCCGAGGCTTCAAAAACGATTGCACATAATAATATCTACCACACCAAAATGCCTAATGGCACAAGCTTAGTCCACTCAAACGCGTAGAATTTCCGTTTCACACTCGGAGTTTAGACACATGGTTTCACAGACGGCTCATGACCCACGAAGAATACTTCAGAGCCCGAGCCGCCCGCCTGAATTCCTCCTCCCTAATCAAGCATAATGAGTGTTTAATAAGTGAAGAGCGTGCAGCAGGAATTTGAGAATGCCGGACCATGCACGTTGCCGTGTGCACGTTGCACGTTGCACGTTGCACGTTTGTCCATGCATTATGGAAATGATAAGCGCGCATGCATTCGGATTTATCAATTTTTAAAATACCTGGCACGTTTGCATTTCGACGCGTGTTCGGTTCTGTATGCACAAAATGCGTATCGGCCAGTCGTACGCACGCACGCACCTGGACAGTGGCGTACCGACCACCTGAGACGCGGAAGTTCTTGGTCCTGTCCCACGTCGAATACTTCAGAGCTCTTGTCTACCAATTTGCACGTTTTGTCAATACATTGGCTCTAGATATGGTGTGTATAGCGTTGCTTTTCTTTCAATTGGTGCCTCATTTCGGGTGCTATACAAAGAAACAAAGCGACGATAGGGGCATAATGCACTGTGGTCCAGGTTCGTTACCTGCTTGATGCGCGCTCATCGCTGTGATTTTCCGTGACTTTCCGCAACGCTTTTCCGAGCACCGTAACATTTTCGATTTGAGCAAATATTTCTAATCATGAATCACGCACTATACCTACATATCATTGAGTGGTGAGTGTATAATTTATTTTATTATTACCAAGTTGGTGTCATGCTGCGATGACCCGCCACTGAATTTCGCCAGCGTGTTTTCCATAATGCCACACGGACTAGAGATTGTTGGCCAGACGAAAAATGAACGTTACAACGTATATGCATCTAAATACTCGACGACAAGCAGTGAGGTGGATCGTTTCGTGAATCAATTCGCACCCGACCAGCGTTTTATATGTATACAGAGTGTCAACATGTTGATTTTTGATAATTTTACACGTAGGCGGCTGATGGTGGGTTTGGGCACACGCCCATTCATAACCTGGCCTATCATACTTGGAAGCGATCCGAAATCTCTGCCGTTCAGTTACATTTTAATTAACTTCCACACACGCGCGTGTAGAAGGCTTATGAAAGAAAATCATGGTAGTTAGCCTTTTCTCATTAGCGCCGTTTCCCTCAAGCCGGCTTAGACAAATAGAAAATTAAGTGTACGTATATACCGCTCACCCATCCCTTTTGTGGGTCTGTTGGTGTGTTCATCCCTCTTGAAGTGTGTTCGACATTTTCGTTTGGCGCTCACATGCACTTCTATGAGGGATGGCTTTTAGTGGATGGGGGGCTCAAAGAGAGTTCAAGCAACTCACTGTTTTATCACCCTCGCTTAGAAGGGCAATAAGAGAAAAGTTTCACGCTATATATTCGATCAAATTTTGGCTTTCCAAGAATCGCTCGCTGAGCGTTTTATGTGGATTTGATGTGATCGCTGCATCGAGTGCCAATTTCTTAGAATTGGTGTCCATGGTGAATGCACTTTTGCAATTTTGTTTTGCCTGTTCTACACTTGAAGTTTCTTGAGATGACTTCTGCAGCAAATGGGAACGATCATTCCTATTGATTTTGTTTTGTTTTAGACCTTACATCAGCTCTTTTAGCCCGAGCAAGTAAGTGTGATGCTCAACGCCGTATACATACTTTTTCATAATTTATCATACTTTCATATTCGAAGTCGTGACTTTATTTAGTCGATACCAAAATCTACGACACTGACGCCCACCGTCCAGTGGCCGAGCCGGCGAAAAGCCCCGGCGAAAATCTTAAACAAGACAAAAACGCCCGTAAATAATACCGACTCCCAACGCCCCCCCGGGGGCAACGTTGTCGAACAGTGCGTCGTTACGCATCAATAACCGTTAAACGACTCCGCCTGACCTCTCCGCCATGCATAAGGTCAGGTCGCGCGGCAAACCGTTTTCCAATTCCCCGGCTCTAAACCCTACACCAGCTTTTCCACACAGTTCGAAGTCGAACAAAAGCAGCGTTCATTCGCATAGTGCAGCAGGCAGGTAAACGTCGAGGTTTTCCTCATTGCACATCTGCGGCCGGTTGCAATGCGCCATGCGCCGCGGCGGCGACGCCGGTGTTTGACAAGTCGCTAAGTGCCAACACAAACACACACACGACACGTTGTGTTGCAACGCTCCGGACGACGCTGGCTTCGACGTGCGGCAAATAAATTCCAAGCGCCCAAGATATAAGCGTCGACTGTCGGCTCTAGCTTCTCTCGCGAAGAGTTTTCGCGCGGGGATGGGGTGCTCCTGTTTTTTTTTTGGCTCGCTGCCGTAGATATTTAGTTACATCGCCGATGCTCGTTTCTTGTTGTGGAAACTTCAAACGCGAGGTCTGTGCTGCAGTGTGAGCACACGAGACGGAGAGGCTTGGTCCATGGGCGGCGGCTGCTCTCTTGCACTGATGTTGATAATTATATAGGCAGCCCGCAAAACACGGGAATTTAGTTTTGGGTTTGTGGTGGTTTGGTTCGGGACAAAAGTTTGTGTTTAGAGTCACGTGGGGTTGGGAGCGAAATGGGGTTGGTGTTGGTGGGTGGGGAGGTAGTTGTCCTCTATAATCATTGTGAAATTTTCATTGGTTTGCGTGTGCCGACCATGTGAAAAAGAAGAGAAGGGAAACAAAGTTTACGGCGTAACTCGCGTTTTTTTTTCGTTTTTTAGTGGCAAACGTGCGTATTATTTAAGTTGGTCGTAAAATGCCAGGGGATAATGGTGAGACGAGCGTATGTCGGGTTTAAGGAGGCTAAGTCGGCACACTTTAGACGTTTCACTTCTGTGGCAAAGTTCCGTCCAGTGCTGATGTTCCCATGGATGGCCCGTGTTATGGAATCGGCTTACGGCTGGAAAATTAATATAATCGATTCTTTCTCAGTACGTTTCTGAAGACTAGAATTAAAAGAACGATAGCATGGGATTTTTCATTTACCGAGCGCGAAACTAGCCTTAGGTGTCTGATGGTCTGTGCCCTCACATCAAGAAACTGGTAACTCGTAAATGGATTTTAGTTAGATTGATTTCGGTCGTCCGCTTTTAGTCGTATACTTTACTCCAAGATCAATTTTATGGTAGCGAAAAATATCACTCATCAAAAATCTTTATTTTTCGACCCTCTCATGATTGGGACATGATAATAAGATTTCTTCATCCTCGTGAATGGCCGTGGCAAAGTCTGTGACATCAATTTTGATTCTCGTTTTTTTCTTTGCCATGGGATTCACGGAAGTGATGAATAGAATCGGTTTTCATCCTCGCTCAAATCGCATATCACATGAATAGGACGATCACTATTCGCGTCTATTTCGAACATCGGATCCTCCTTTTTTCAATATATTCATTGATCAGCAGGGGCTGGTTGGCTGGGGTGGAGAAAGTCTGCTGCATGACGCGGACGTGGAGGGTTGGGAAACGGCTAGAGGCCAGTGAGTGACGCAACCACGTGCAAACCGTGGCTGTTTTGTGTAACAGCTCTAGGCATCACCGGCATGGGGAGGTTGTAGTAATTGGAAAGCTAAGCTTTCAAAGCCAAGTTTTGATAATAGTTTGTAAAAAAAAAATATATAACGAACGCTCTTCTTATATTATTAAAATTCGATGCAGGGAGTCCAAGAAACAGCTTTGAGCTTTTCCGTGGAGACTTTTTTTAGTATAGCTTTGTATAGTCCGCGAGCAGAGAAAACTCTTGATTCTATTGATGCTGACGTAATTTTTGTGTTGGCAAAAAGTGACATTCGACGGTCAACATTTTATTTGAATTGAAAGTGCTTATTATCCTAAAATGTTCTGAAATTCATACAGATTAACTAGAAGTAACAGCATTAATATAAAGCGAACGTCGCTTTTCTTCAAATAGCAAATCGCTATCGTCGGTTTTTTTTTATCTAAAAATCAATAGTGAACAGATTTCAATGAACGCTCCTCTATGGCGATCGTGAGGCTCGCGAAAATGGTGTAGCTCCAATTCTCCTGTCTAAGTGATCAGTTTCGCCAGCTAGCCCAGTGCGAGGCGGGAAAACGAAGGAAAACTCCGCCATGCAGTCAGTTTATTGCGAGTCGCGGGCGTGAGTGAAAACGAAATTTTCATGCGAACAGCTTTTCCCCGCCATGGCGACGTAATGCAGACCTCGATATTGTTGCCTGTTGGACATTGGCTTGCAGCTTTCCTTAAATCCATCCATTTGGTAGCTCGTAACGCAACAGTGCGTCTAAGGCGCCTTGACCGAGGATGGAAATTTCAAGAATATAACATTATATTAACATGGGTGTTTAGTTGAAAGACTCAGTGATAGCTGAAATCCAAGGCGTGAAAAACTGCTTTCTGACTCACGCTCGCAGGCTGTTCACAAATTTCTGCAAAAGTGACGTCTTATTCTATTTTATTTTTTTCATTTTTGGGAAAATTGAAAATATTTCGTAAATCGAACTGCGCAAATGAATGTGCGTTGGCGGAATGTTCTTGTTTTAAAGGATAGGTACACTTTCAAGTCAATCACGTGGATTTTTCAAATCAAAATTTATGAAAATAATTTGTTTAAATTAATTTTTCCACGAATAAAAATCTCTTGCAACATTTTCCTGATAGATTCTTCTCTAAGAGAGCGACAAATTTCGAGAGAATCACGATTTTCGCACCATTCTTTTATCGCAGGGGCAATTTTATACATCTGCGAATAAAAATATCCTCAGCTTTGTTGCAAAAGGCGAGCCAAATCGCTGGGCATGGTAATATGCTAAATCTGCCTTGCTAATTTCCTGTATTATTATACTGCCTACACTCATTTCAAATTGGTTTTTGACCTTACACCCTGCCAACCCCTATGGCTGTAATATTTAAGGATTATATCAAAATGCTCTCTTAAATAAGGATTAAGAATTTTGTTATTGTAATTCAGAACACAATTCCCTCTGCGTCGCGCGCGTAATGCTTAGCTTAATTCAAAATTTGATTACGCCCACTGCCGAAAGTTCCCACCTCGCCCAAGCTAACTGAACAATTTTTTCCTATTCCAGTCCAAAAAAACAAGCTTTTCTTGCAATTAACTGACGCTTCATATGGAAACATTTATAATTAGCAGCTTCTTGTTTGCATAACGTGGTATAAATACACCGAGTGCATCTACAGTACAGCGTGTACACGTTTACACAAGCTTTCCGTGCGGACGGCAACTTCGATTGAAGCTTAAACTGCTTTATGCACACCATCCCCACAATCTCCACCCAACACCCCCGCGCGCTCTAAACTAAATTCGCCCCAGAGTTTTGATTAATTCGAAATGTTTGCTGATACGTGTTTTGCAATTTAAGTTTCACATTTTACACGCGATTATTTTGGAGCAACCAACCACACACTCATGCACCTATACTTTACATGGCTTTACACGTTTTTTTGCTATGACCCGAGAAACACTACTGTTACTGTTGCTGTTGCTGTTGGCCGTAACTACACGCGATTTTAACTTTTGTCTCCTCTGTGTTTGGTGCATTTGGTGTAATGATCTCTCTGCAGTCTAGGATTATATATGGTGTTTGTGTGTGCAGTCATTTATATAAAATCCGGGCTTCTGTACTCATAACTATACACTCGCAATAGTAAGGGTTGGCGCAGGGGAGGGGGGTTAAGTGGTAGTGGTGAAGGGGTCATCATTCGTTTCTTGACGCCATCTTGTTTATTTCATGCACTTTTTTTGTTTTGTCTTTTTATCGAATTTAATACTCGCGCGGGATTCCGTTATCTTTACATCAAAGGCGCCATAAAATTACAAATAACTATATAAAGATATCTTTCGTTACGTTGACGGTCACACGCGGATTTTAGAACAAAATGCCTGTGGCGCCATTTCAGAGATATTATTAACATTGCTGCATTTTTTTTTTAACTTAGGACTATTTTGTGTATTGCCTTGAAGAATCGCAAGGCCAATTTCGCGAAAGTGATTCGAGATTGTCCCCTCGTTCCTAAATACATAGCCGAAAATCAGAACTGTATGCAAAATATAAATATTTTCTTATTCAGATCTTCTTGCTTCTTTCCCGCTCGCGATTTTCCGTGGATTTCCACGATTTCCGCGGCGAAAGGGCACGCTTTTCTCGCCTTAAAAGCCGAATCGCTCACAGTGTTTTCATTAGCCAATGAATATTCATGAACAAACAAATAAATACACAGCGAAATATACGGAAGAAACCTTTCCCCCATTTTGCATGCTATGAATTAATATTTGCGTCCACTTTTAGAAACGTGTCTTATTTGAGCTATTCTGTGAGCTTGATTTCCTAGTTGGACGCACGTTCCTAATCATAATCATTACCACTGTCATCGTAAATGATAAATCACCGTCGCCTCTCTGCATATGAGCATCTTATGGTTGCGACAACATTTAGGCATTCTTTTCGCGTTCGTTTCCGTTTGCCAAAGGGCAAACACTGACCCCCTCCCCCGATGGTCTAGACATGGTCCAGAGCTAGAAGACATCCGGCGAACGGGCGAATGCAACACTCACATGCAGAATAAAAATCGGCACGAGTTTCGTGACAGAGAAATCAGTTTTTTGCGGAATGATTTTCCATTTTACAGCTATGGGATCGTAAAAAGCATGCTCGCAAAGAGTGTGTATACGTGATTTGATATTATTATCTCCGACTGAAATTAAGACCGCGCTGAGATGTGCTATTCTTAGACGGCAAACTGCACGCAATCAAACACGAGGTTAAGTATTTATGTTGTGGACCACTTTTTGGGACGGTGACCACAAAAAAAAACAATTTTTTTCTTGTCTCTATATATATTCCTGAAGAGAAGCTCTGTCATCATTATCATCGCCATCAACTAATATTTGCTGTCTTTTCGAACCAATGCTTCTAAAAATAAAAAAACACAAATCATAATTTTTTTCATTCATCACTCACACACACATACATATACGTTTGTGCTTTGCACTAATGCGAGTATGGTTTCCTGGGGCTAACGGTTATAAGTGGTTACGACACTTGGGACGAAGAAGAACCGTATATATCGCCGTGCAAGTGTGTCAATGGGGGTTGTGTCTTAACACTCAACCACAACTTGCTCAACACTTATGCCTCAACAAAGGATCCGCGCAGCCACTTATATCGCAACCCCATGTACTACTTCCAGATTAATCTCTCCGCCGTTGAATGCTTGCACTTGCAGAGTACTAATTCGTGGCAAACGAGGGTGGCTTCTCTGCAGATTGGCGAAGGGGCGGAAAGGAATACAATTGGGCGTAGTGTTTTGTGCCTTTATATGTTTTGGAGTTTGGCTGGAACGGTTCGCTGTAATTTTCCTTGCAATCGCAACAAATGACCTGGAAATGCTGAAATGATTGAAATTGGTGCGTGTAACTATATACAAATGACCGTGTATAATACGCCTTATTAGTTAGTTGTTAGTTTGCCAAATACGGATGACTTTTATGTCGATATGAGATGCAGAGAAAAGTGCGAAGACTTTGCTACATTTCAAGCCAAAAGCAAGGTGTCGTAGAACTCGGAATTTCCAGTTAGCGTGGATATTCAGCTTGTATTTCCACCGAGTTGCTGGCAGACCAGCTTCGGCTTTGTTCGGTTTTGTCCGCCGCCGTTCGCCGACTGCATTCGGCTTCATTTCATGACCGCCAAGCCGTAACGACGCGTTAAAATTTAGATAGCTTTGTCGACCGAGTCCATGAGACACACAGTATACGTAGTAGTACCCTTGGCATTAGCAGTGGCGGATCCAGGGGGGGGGCGGTAGGGGCGATCGCCCCCCCCATGAATCCGGTAAACTCCTCATCCCTGAGTGCATTTCAAAATCATGTCCATGGTTTGGCTGAAATTTGTAAATTTGATTTTTAATGGAGAAAGAAATTGCATTATACTACATTACAATATAGTTTAGTAGAAAAACTTTCTTCAAAAAACGTAATAACCATTCAAACATGAATATCTTGGGTCCTAACTTTTGTGCCTATGAATTGCCTGAAACGCGTAGATTTGTTTCATTGAGAGACCTTTGGAAACAGTCAAGAAACTGTTATGCAGCAGTTCGGTTCAATTTGCAAAACGGTATTATTTTTCTAATGTCATTGTAACGCGGTTGACTGGTGCTTCTCTGTACAATGCTGCCTGTATTTTTGGCATTAAACTGTGCTCTTTTCTTCTTCTACACCGAGAGAGTGTCTTTGATTCGTTTATAACTTGGCGTAGTACTACTGCTATTTACTTTGCTCAATCGTTTCTAATTGAACTCGATACAAGGAATTGGATGTTGTAATAAAGCAAGATGCTTCGTCTCTAATCCTATTGTCTCACCACATCGAGGAGAAAAAAAACAGAACAGACAACTTATTATGTGATTTGACCGAAAAAGACAATGTGTTCTATTTATATAAGCTACCAATTAAGAGCATAATTTGTGTCTCAAAAACCGCGTAAAATTGACTCAAAACAATTGGCACAGCTCAATTTTGGTCGCCAAATCTAACCAGCATGGCGACTCAAGTTTTTTTTTTATGTTCCTGCCGTTGCCTGGCTGACAATCCTCAATTATATTAGGTTTCCATCGAGTTGGGTAATTCTCCCAGCCGCGTCCATTTCCTTCGCCCACTCACCGGTCGAAGTGTCTGCAGTGTTGACGACCCCAAAACGCGGTGTAGAGACGAAGAAAATGTAGGACCAGCCGAGGAAAATCACTCGATACCGGCGCAACGCTACTGTGATTGATTTCCGACTGTCCACATTTCCCAACGGTCATGGTGACTGCAGTTTCCGATGTGCATCGTGCGGCGTCAAGCCATGGGGCAAGCAATCGCACCAAAACTGCACTTTTATCTCTGACCGCATACTATCGCGGCTGATCCGACGAATTCTTGACAGGATATCCGTTGCTGAAATTCTAATTATCTCCAGATCATGGTTGCGCGATCTCGGCCCCACCCGCGGCCAAATTGCGGCTGAAAATATCTGCCAAACACCGACAAGAACCCGTTGCTTTGGAGAGAGCAATTTTGTGTCGCCAATTTCATCTTGTTATTTTTACTGTTTACCTTCGTTCATGTACTATACATAAACGTAAAAAGCGTCGGAACAAAATTCGGTCTCGCGTTTTACTTCCAATAATACAGCCCACATATTCCAACGTTTCTACAGAAAATTAGGTTTCCCTCGAACATCACGTCGGGGCTATCAGATATCATGCAGTCTTGGGTTTCCGATGCACAAAAATGAATGCTTCACTCAATGGAAACTTCGATTCTCTGATTTGAAAATAGGGTTGGGACTTGACTAGACGTCTTCGCGAGCATCTTGACAAATATTTATCTGGATTCTGAACGTATGGCCAACATCGATCTGCCCGCCCCTACCCCAATAGTGCAAAGTTAGACCTATATATTTACACCTGGACTCGTGTACGCTGAACGATGGGATTTTAATTTAATAAGAGATTGTTACAATAATTTCATGATAACATTTCCCCCCGTATTCAGAACTGGACGTGCGCCGGTTTTTGTGCGCAGCGGCAGCTTCCTCAAAACCTTATCAATTCTCTCTCGTAATCAATTTTAGAAAGGTTATCCTGCAGTTAACTTTGTACTTAATGTGTTTGTTAGTAATTATACATGCGATAATAACGTTTAATTATCACTAATTGTTAGTGTGCGCCGGCAAAGTAGAATCTAGACAAAAGGAACGGCCGCCAATTCCTCGACTGCCGCCGACGATCCGCCATTCAATTCGTACAGCGTCGCGGAAACTCGTGGAAACTCGGAGAAACTTTTGATCGCGTCCCATCATTGAGGGTAAACTATATGCCTAAAACCCTAATTGTTAAACCTACAAAGTTGACGAGCTTTGCCTAATTATCTTGACCTCTTAATCTCTCAGTCGTAAATTTAATTTTCAGAATTGGTTTCACACTATTTTAAAACATGTATTCATTACTTGTGGTGATGTTAAATGTTCCCTGTCTCGAGAGGTGGTTTCTCTGCAGCTAACTGTGGCTATCTTTATACCTTTGCATCTAGCCTTTACCACCACCTTTATTACCTCTTAAAGTGCAACATACCACTCATTTCTTATACCTGATGCTTTAACAACAGGTCCTTATTATCCTGAAATCCTTGCCTGACATCTGAACCAACAAGCCAGCAACATATTATGCTCTGTGTATAGCTGAAAATTAGCTCTGTAGCTGAAAATTTGCGGAAAACTCTTAATCCTCCCCTGGCTGACGCAGACGTGGACACCATCCCACCCTCCTTTACCCTTTCCCCTCGCTTAATTAAATCACATGATAGAGTGCGAAGCGTGATCGCTATCCGCTGCTAATTGAACGAAACGAAGCGACGTCAGATAGATAACTTTCCTGTCCTCACCGAACTCGGCACCTCCACCTCGGCCGGGCGCTAAATCGGATTAGCGCCGGTGGAAACCGATAATGCAATTAACTGTCCGTTAGCGATGGCCGTCGGCACTTAGCGACACGGTTACATCTCACGCCCGCGGTCAACCTTGCGATCTGCAATCGCTGTCGCCGAGATTCAGTTTTCTCCCCCCCTCTCTCGCTCTCTCCGTGCGTTTGAAAATCCATGGCGCGCTGCAGTGCCCTTTCCATGCACGTCTCTTGACACTGCACCGAAATGTGAAAAAGGAAATTGTCTTATTCAATCTCCGGTTGCTCTAGTAACGGCGAGGAGAAAAAAACTGCGCTGATTTCGCCCGCGATGCAGACATAAAGTTCTCGAAATGGACGTCGCTTCGATATAGGTGTGAAACCTTGAGACGCGACAATCGGCAATACGTGTGCACGCATTCGCAGGTCCGTGCCCCTGGTAAACAGGACATTCGGAGTGCCGAATTCCGTGGTAAAGACACGGATTTCCACTGCTCACTAAGCCGCCAACCAAATTTCCTCCGGAAAACGCCTTCATGTAACCATCGCACTCCTCAAGCACACCCACAAAGTGCGTATTTACGCGTGACGAGAGCCACGAGGAGAGCGACATCAGAGTCGTGATTCGCGATCGGCCATCGACGCCGACGCCGACGCCGACGCCGCGCGGGTACGCGTCGGCCGTCCGCCTCGCATTCGATCGGATGTCGCGCAAGGCGGCGCGTTCGTCGGAGCTCGGCTCGCCGGCGGGTCGAGCCGAGGCGAGCCGAGTGCGCGACTAGAGCCGAGTTACCGCGCATCCAGCCAGCAGGCAGGCCACGCTAGGCAGTAGACCCCCTGACCTAGGGCCCCCCGAAAGATCGGGAGTGCGCGACGGAAAATAGCTAGCAGCAGCGCTCGCCT
This sequence comes from Nemurella pictetii, assembly GCA_921293315.2. Taxonomy (NCBI): domain Eukaryota; kingdom Metazoa; phylum Arthropoda; class Insecta; order Plecoptera; family Nemouridae; genus Nemurella; species Nemurella pictetii. The sequence goes on along the minus strand of OV121120.1, from coordinate 14,539,970 downwards.
CCTCAGTGCTCGTCGCTAGGCTGGCTGTTGGAGCGTTTGCCGCGCGTTTCGCGAACGGAGCCGAACCGACGCGCGTGGAAATTGTCGACGGCGACGAGGACGGAGATCCTTTCGGGGCGGTCGTCGTGAGGTTGGCATTCGTCGCAGGCAGCAGCGCTCGAGCAGTGTGGCAGTGTGCGTCATGCTATGTACGCGTCGGGGTGAAGCGATTGCACGTGTCTGTTGTCGTCGTTGTTGTTGTCGTCGTCATCGGCGTTGGACTGTGTTTTTCTGATTGCCGTGCGTGTGTGACGTGTGTCTTGTGTGAGCGTGATTTGTCGGCGATGTACGCGTTGGCGGTTGACTCTTGAACTCGAATAGTTTGGATATTTTTTTGTAGGTTTTTGTCTTGTTTGCGAGTGTTACGGCGAACTGCTGCGAGGATTCTTGTGAAGGTAGTAGTTCTTATTTCTTACGGTTTTGTGGGTTTACGGTTTGGTGCTGTGTTATCAATTTATGCTGGTTATTGGTATCTCGAGGATGTCACTACTGTTGTTGCATGGTTGTTGATATGTTTGTATCCCGAATCTAGGAAGGATAGCTGGATGGACAGCTGCAGGCTGCATGTTGTCCAACAAATTGGCTTGCGATGGTATAATAACCGTGGTCGCCGCGGCGTTGCGCGCACGTTAATCACCTTCAATACCACATGTCGGTGTCGTGTGACAGAATGTGCACCATGCAACGTGCAACGTCCAGCCGCGTCGTAGCCTCAAGGTGCCTTTCCGGATCCGTTTCCATATTGACAAGCACAGCCTTATAAACAATTCAACGCGAAAAGGATTGCTCAATTTGCTGGCACCATTTTGATGAGAGCGCCGCGGCCGGCGATAGCGAGCGAGCTCGACGTGTTTTTCAGGTAGATTTCGGGCTGGGGTGAGGTCTGGCCACGGTCTTGTCGTGCGTTTAATCAGAAATTGTAAAGGAGTACGCAGGACGTGCGTAGAGTTTGCGCGCGTTCTTTGGTCGACGGGGTTTTGATTGCTAATGCGATGCCGACTTGAAACTTTCAAGGCCCCGCGATACAGCTTTATAGGTATTGGTTTGCCCTGGCTGTTTTTGTGCCGGGCCTGATCTACGGATAGGTTTCAACATGGTTTCGACAACAATCGAGTGTTCCCCTGCGGATGGCTGGTGCTGAATGTTGGCTCAACTTTTGGATCTCGCATCCCGACTTCATTACCTCCGCTTCCTTTGTTGCGAATTGAATTCTAAATGTTTGTCATTTGCGTGGACTTGGCTGTAAGCTAGTGGCTGGTGATTGCTGGACCGCACTGGGTGAGAACAACAGTTCTACGAACTGCAGTTATTGTTTTAATCGGATCGGGGTTTCCCAACGAGTTTTCCTTTATTTCCAGGATTTCCCGAGAGTTTGGCGTGGTGTTTTCTGTGCGCTCTTTTGAGCTGGGTGTAAAATCTATACCGCTGCTACACCAAAAAGGCTCCCTTCCAACTTTCGCAAAATCTAGAAAAGTCATTGTCAATTTGTTGCAAAGGAGAAATGCTTCAAACTAGATATAAGTATAAAAAAACCAAACAGTATAATGACAATTCGCACTGCGCACTATATGCAGCGATGAATAATTAGCCATACATAATTATTCCCGCATTCCTCCGCAAACCACGCATCATGCGTCCCGGTAATTTCGATGCGTTCTACGAAACGCTGCCCTCCTCGGCTCGGTCGACCAGAACCGAAATCGCGTGCCAAAATCTAGCCACTTGCACATAAATGGCATCCTTGTAGAGTTGCAAACACTTTACTCCGATATCATTGATTCGCGGGGCGCCGAAACACTGTCGCCCGCCGCTACACGGTTTGTTGTACGTAGCGCACTGGTCCAATTTTCATCTCGTCTTCTCATTTTCACGATTCATTTCCTCGGCTAGCGACATTCAAAGTTTTCGCCGCTTCCATCTTTCATATAGTGAAGTGGAAGTTAGTTAGGCCAGGCGAGATAAATTGTTTTCGCGGGGCGTACAAGTGGACAGATTTAATCAACTCAATCTGCAATAAATTTACTACCTGCTATGCGTTGAATCTCTGGAGAATTTTTTGGTCGGAACACAATTCATTTCTGCCATTTCGCGCGAATTCTTTCGCGGCGTTTCGTACGGTTTCGTGGCGCATTGTTCAGTGCTGATTTTTATTTCCTTCACCCTACATTAGGTGTGATGCGTTGTGAAGCAAATCGCATTTTACCCGCTCTTTCTTTCGTGCGTCGTGCAAACATTTAGAGCACCGGTGTTGGCTTGTGCAACTTGTGGCGTGCGAATGCTGCTAATATAACAAATAATTATTCCAACTGATTACGTTCATATAATCACCATGTGCCTTCGTTGCCCGTGATCGATTTAGCTATGGACAGCTGCCATTGCCTGCGTATAATCGCTTAGCATATCTTTATCAAATGATAAAAATGATGTCACACAATAACTGGTATTACCGATTTTTTTCCATTTTGAAAGGAAAAATAGATAGTTAAATACGATCTCAATTCTTAATCACACACCCATATATTCGATGAAGACAATTCCTCCCTCGTCTCAATGTATGGGTTTCGGTACGGGAATAAAGCGATAAATTATCGGGAAAAATATGCATTGATTTTACAATTGGCAGAACCAGGGACAGTCTGTTGGTTTGGTCGTCGAGACAGCCATGGCAACGTCTTGGTCCGTTTGATTAAGATTGGATTAAGCAGCTGGGTTTCAGTTTTCGGCAGTCAATCTTTGTAATAATGGAACGCGCCTATATACATTTTAAAAGTGCACTCCTCTCAATTCAGCGAGATCGAAGATTGCCTCACTCCTAAGCGAGAGCTCTGGACCAGTTTTCACCTTAGACGTTATGGACGAACCGAAGCTATACGAGAACAAGACAAAAAAAACGCATCATGTCTATTGCTTGCTCGTGAGCCTGTTCATATGCAAGGCGGACGTTTTGTATCAGTTTATAGAGGGGTTTTTAATTGTGCCTTATAAATTTATAAATCGAAGATTAGAAAACTAAATTGCAGTCATTTTGTCGGTGTCGTGTCATTAATTCCGCTCGAGAACATAAGTGCTAACGTGTGTTTCTTAGCTTCAAGTTGGCAAAACTTGGCTGGATATTTACATAAATCTGCAATAGTTTTATGAATGAAATCGAAGAGCTCGTGTCATAATCAAATAGGTCAAAGGTTAAAATGTCGAATTGTTCATAAACACGAAACAAACACATATAGTTAATTTCTCAAATTGGCCGTCATATTGAATGCTATATGGCACTGCAGTCTTGAGCATGGGTTATTCCTTTTGTAAACGATGATGTGTTCATTGTTTCCATGCCATGCATTCCATGAAATCGATCTGTGCCGCAATGACAACCGCTAAACTGTTTCGAATTGCATCAAGTTGACATAATACGTAGGTACTCAATAATCAAATCGGGTAGGTGCACTCGGATGGCCGCTTAACGGCTTGACTGTTGACAATAATAATTGTATTGAACCAAATTGAATATCGTATATTACGTACGAGTACAACACTTAATAAATGCACCCCCAATTGAACAGAATGTGCATTGTGAGTACTGCTGCTATGTTGGTAAAGTAGATGTATATGTACCTATAGCTTCGTAGCGACACTTGAAATTCATATGTTGGGTGTGGGTAGCATAGCTTAAGTGGCAAAGAGTGAGCGAGACGGCAGACGCATTGTATCAACCCCCTCGGCATGGTTTAGGGGTGGCTGTTGTTTTAGCTGCGAATTACGAGTAGATTTTCATCTCATCTCATCATACGCATTTATGATTGCATCAATAATTAATACAATGATTCGTATATCAGAAGGCGATGAGGTTTCAGCTGATCTGGGATTATCTTTGCATCCTACGACGCTAGATAGACATTCCCGCGAAAGGAACGTTGAAGATCGCGGGAACTCCGCGTCTACAATCCATGCTTACACTTTTGCTTCTTATTTTAGGAATCAGCAGTTTTTGAAACTAAATACAATATCGAAAAATGTTCGCCAATAGTTCTTGAGCGTGGCATTTACATCCAGCATCAACAGCCTCTAGGTAATATTAAAAAACTAAAAAAGATTCGCTCGAGTTCTTCTTTACTGGAGTAGTATCTCAGACATGGCGTATCTCGCACGGAACTTCTGGCCGCAACAAAGAGACAAAATGAAATCACATCCGAAGTTAAATCCATCCGAAAATCATACCAGATGCTCGACATTGGGAGGTGGATAAAATAAAGTGTGTGTGTGTGTGTGAAACGGATCGCTCATGTGCAACAAGGCGGCCTAGAATAAGTGCGCAGCTCTCCCAAGTGCATTTCGCGGTGCATTTTACATGCCGCTATATACTCACAGCGCAGCAGCAGCAGCATCAGCAGCGACGGCGGCGGCAAAGCCGTAAGGTCATTTAGCGATATCACGTGCGCGCGAAGCTTGCATTGAGAAATGCACAACGCATTAAAGTGCAGCATGTAGGTTGATGATAATACGGCACTGGCTCGGCCAGAGAACGAATCAGCTGCCAGTGGCGGCAGGCCCGTGTTATAATTATAGAGTTAGCTCATGTTTGACATTATTGCAGATTGGAAAGTGACGTTGTGAAAAGCCTGCCGTAGTTTTCCGTTTTAGTATTGTACGGTGGTGAATCGTATTTCTTGATCCTCCACCGGGTGCGAAATCACTTCAGTGGTGGCAGGACGTGTTAATTATTGAGTCAACTGCACGTTGGATAGTGACATAGAAAAAGCCGATGACAAAATACCTGAAGGTCCAACCATATAGACTTTATTTCCGTATTTGTGTTGTAAAGCGGTGAATTGAATACAGTTCTTCAAATGGATGTGTTTTCAATGGTGTCGCGGCACGTAGAGGTAGGTCCTCATGAAATATGTGGCGTTGACAGTGTCTCACCCATCAGGGTGTTGAAGAAAATACGCGCGATGCCATCGTTTTCTGACTAACATTCCGGCGCTACCCGCTTCTAGCGTCTCCGCTGCAGTAATGCGCATCGACTGCAAGCGTGCAACGTGCCCATAGCGATTGGCGATCCATTCACGTGGTACTATTAGTAGAAATAATATCACGGAACTTTGTTTGCGGGACCAATTAGCATTATATCCCGAAGTTGCAGGGAATAATGCATTGTGGGGGGGGGGGGGGGGGGGTGAGCGGTCGGTGTTTTGTGTGGGAGTAGCGAGGGTGCTGGGGAAAATGCAGGCAGGGGCTGGAAAATGGTGGTGGGAAATTGTTGTATAGGCGCCGGTTTGCGGGGGTTTGTGATTCGTGCTGGGAGAACGGCCTGTGATTTAGGGGTTGCTTTTTTTTGATAACGAGACGAGAAATGTTTTAGGATGTGAAGATATTATGATGAGTGATCTCTAAACGATTTTATTTAGCTTAAACTCGTCGTTAAACTCCCAATCTCAGATCGCCAGAGAGGTTTGAAAAAATTAATCGGGGTAAACACGAGTCACTGTTTTCAGTACCTACCTAGCAGAAATTTGTTTAAAATTCCTCGCAGGTTCCCTCTTTTAGACTAATTATATTTTCTTGTCATGTCCGTAACATTAGTGCCTTGTTAGTATCGTTATTGTATGGACAGTGAGCTGTTTGTTTTACTAGTTACAAAATTGATACACCAATGAAATTATAATCAGAGTCGTGATTTTTTTAAATGGAGTGTTTGCGTACGTATAGTGATGCACTTGGTAAAGTTTCCAACTATAGTAATTTAGCAATTCCGATTTCATGTGAATTGCTCCCGGAGGCTCTCTCGATTCTATACTATAGTTCAAATTTATTTACAAAATATCTCGCATAGAATGCAGTTAAATTTTCATAAGCATCGCTTTTTTTTTACTAAATCGTTTTTGGGTTCATTTCATTAAACCCGTTTAACGACGGCAAAAACTTTACATGCTATGTTATTTTCCGTGTTTTCAATGGCTGGATTTGAATAGTAATTTTGTTTGTCTATTTGGACGATGAAATATTTGTCTACATCGGTGAAATACAAGGACCAATATTGCATCCCCCGATAATCTCGCCGAGTTGTATGCGAATACAGGAAAACGACGTGCAGCAAGCAACACGTAACGAAAATAGCTCGGAATCACGAATACGTCCGGTTTGGTCGAATGGCAGGGTTTATTTAGGTCGTGAAGTGGTCACCGGCCAGATACGATATCAGTTAATACGAGATCATGTTTCAAATGGCTGCTGCTACCCTTTTTACAGAGGTGATTTATTACAGAAGGGGTTTGCTAGGTCGGTAGCAGCACAGCCAAGAACCAGTATTGCCCCTGGAAGTTGTTTTCGTCACACATAATTCTACGAGCAATCTTTAGATTTTCTTACCTATACTTGGATTATTATCGACAAGAATTCTCAGGCGTCAGGTAGAGTGTTGTGATGTTATAGGGTTTGGTCCTTTCGCCAACGCTAATGCCGAGTGTATTCCTACAGAAAAATGTCGACTTCTTTTTATCGGAGGTTGTTATGTAATATAGGTAGTAATTATTTTCGTGTAGGTATGCATTTATTGGAGCCATATTATATGATATAATCTATACTTTCGGATAGTCATTTCCGAGAAGTAACGATAATTGGGCGTTGAATTTAAATATTAAATACCGTTGTAAAAGTGCAGAACAAAAAATCGGGCATTATATTTGACATTGAGGATAGGATAAGTGCATTATTGAGATGAGCTGGTGTGCTATAAATAATCGGCCTAGCTGTCAGGATCGTTAATAAACTCCGTAAATCTACACGCGCGCTAATTTCATGGGTAGGTATACACTTAGGTATATTATATCAACGCAATTTTAAACTTTCGCATATCCTTGCCGTGAGCAAAAAAAAATTACCTCCTCACTCACTCGAAATGCTCATGCACAATGAAATCTACTTTCACGCCCCGTCCGCTATATACTTGTGTGCACTTTTTCCTCGAGATTTAACCTCAATTTTCAAGCACATTTCCGAAGTGCACGACGTTAAAATTATCAAATTAAAATCATCTCGACTCCCGCGGGCGCGCATAGCAATTAACAAATTGAATTGTTACTTTACCGACGCCTTCGCGCGCAAGCTGGATTTATTTATAAACGCCGAGCAAAACGACAAGTTCCGTGAAAAAAAACATTTTAATGCGCACCGTATAACAAAGTTGGCATTATAGGCCTCGGCTCGACCCTTATTTCACAAGGGTTGACTCTAATTCTAAGCCCAACTTATTTCATATACATTATAAAATTAATGACGAGTTTTGCTGTGCAGCGCCTGATGTTTATTTCGTCCGATTTTAATCCGACAGTCATTGTTTCTGGAGCGCGAAATGGGATGTGCTTTGTAAAGGGTGGTAGACAGCCTGTGTCATGGATATCTCTCAACCCGACCCGTCGTACCCACCCATATCTTCATATATGTAACTTTCTCTTTATTGATTTACTTGAGCATGTGTTTTTCGCATCTTGAAGCGCACAAGTGCACGGAGATGCCGTCTTGGTGCGGTATACATATATAGGAGAGAGGGATGGAGATGGATGCTGCTTCATGATCCCACTAATAAAATGTTATCTCTGGGACCTACTTTTTACGCTTTACTACCTATATTACGATCCTGCCGCTCTATGGCATACGTGATGTTATATATTTAGTTTCGTGCTGCATTGTTATTTTCCACTGTTTTAACGGCGTCGATGTGGCGTTGGTGTTGGGACGAAAGACCGCTGCCAAACCTGCTATTGGGCGATTGTTTAAGATGTGATTTTGAGTGGTGGCTAGGGAGCAATTTGATTTGCTTTTGCCGTGTATAAAAAATAAAACGCGATATCATTGGATATTGACTGCATATTTACTTGAACGTGCTTGAACGTATTTGTTTCCCACGTGATATTTACGCGATTGTATGACTCCTCGAAGTCGTGTTTTTGTATTTGCCCAAGAGCGTAATATATTCGACCTAATTTTAGTATTAGAGCTGCAAAGAGTTTTCAGAGTTTTTCGATATTGAAAACTACGCCAAACCCCGATCAATACAATCGGAACTTTCGCAGCTTAGAGCGGAGTTTCTTCTTTTTTCCGAACATCCTCGTATTGTAATTGTTTTTTTTTACAGCTCATGACGACAAATTGATAAATCCAATCACATTTCTATGAATTCGCAAGCAACTGCATTCACGTTATGAGCTCCAGACCCGCGCGAGGGGTCTTGAAAAAAGGGATATGGATTTTTACCCCGCATCTCATGCACTTTAGCAGAAATGAATGCACAATGCACAATTCACATAGAAACAGCACAATAACCAGCTTAATGGGAAATTGCATTCTCTGAGTGTTGATTAAAAATCCATTTATTATAGTGGAGGGTTCGTTTTGGCGCGACCTGAAGAGAGAGGGAGGGAGAGAGAGAGTGAGGGAATTGCAGCTAGGGTTGATAGATTTCGCAATGTTTGAACCCATGTTTGAAAACCGAGCCAAATCGTACCCGAGGGGTGTACATTAATGCACTTTCCCCCCTCGATTTGTGGAACGTTCGCAGCTAGTTTGCGTCAAAACTAGTTCGACAGTGGCGCTGCTAGGGTTTGTGCGATCAGCTAGCGTTGGTCCTCCCTTCAAAGCCGAGTGTTGCCCGACCAAAAAATGACGAAATCGCAGAAAATGCAGGATTTAATTGTTCAATTTGTGAAAATGGCCGGCATAATCGCTTAAAATGTCTTAATGTCATCTGTTATATAAAAAATGTCTCTGTTATGTTTATTAATGAACATTCACGCGCGGAGAATCTATTTGGTACTCACGGAATTGAATAAAATGGAAGGTTTATTTAATTCAGGCCCATTTTTTCAGTGGCACGTTCACTTATAAGCTGTCCATCAATGTGTTCCTAGCATCGCCACCACCAATGAGACACCTAGTTAACAGACCGTTAAATAATCAACAAGCCACTGAAAAACTGGACCTTGGGCCTTTTAGCACAATCGGAAAGCAACCGGACGAGCATTTCAGACGAACCTTCTCAATGATCTAAATTGTATGCAAGCTTGTGTATGTACCATAATCAAAATGATGTTAATTACGGCTCCAATGGCTAATGGATAATCGTTAATCGATCTGAATCTTGTAGGATAAGTACCTATAAACTAAGATCTGCATGACTGGGTTAACAACCGAGTTCTTCGTGAATCCCAGCGTATAGTAATATGTACCCTGTGATAAGATAGGCCGCTGATTATTACGACGACTATCAACCATTAATTATTAACTGTTTTATTTTTAACGGACCGTTAAAATAGTATCCAATTAGATAATGCATGCCGGGGAACAATTACCGACAATTTACTTGTTAATCTGTCTTGAGACTCCCCACTGCCTGCTAACCGTGATAAAAAGTGTAACCCTAACGCCATAAACAGGGGTGCTGCATTGTGTCCGTGTTTTTTTCCGTTGAGAGGGTGGAGGGTAATAAAATATGAACAAACTGGTGGGCGTCATCGTTCTCAAATCTTCCACCCAGCTTCTAATTTCGTCGAATGATTCCGACATTATTATTTATTTGCAAAACGTATGGAAAACGAACAGCATCTTCATTTAGTAATGCAAACGTTTTCGCAGGTATAACTTTACCAGTCAACAGTGTTAGTCATACACACTGGCTAAATAACCTAATTAGTGCTCTCGGCTTAGACCGTGCGGGGGCGCACATTGTGTATTTAGTCGCGCGCGCCTGAACTGGCACCTACCACCCTCATCCCTTGCGGTCCCGGACACTCTGGGCCGCCACTGCGACTGGCTCGTGTTTGCGCGCAAAGGCTGAGGTGACAACACTATCGGCAGGCTACCGCGTTGCTGTGCAATTGCAACGTGCAACTTGCAATTACCGTCGCTGGCGTTGTCTGTTTAATGTTGGTGCTCGTTGGAACAATGTTGAACTCGCACAATGAGAAATTCACCGTCAATGATTTCTGATACTTTTGATCTGTGATCTAATTTGAAGTTTCAGTTTATCGTGGCGCATAAACTATTTATCAGGTCGAGAATCGAACGCCAAGCCTTTCTAATCATACATTTCTCAAAAATGCTGACTTATACCATTTATAATAGGAAGCTTTTACATATAGAGCAACATTGCTTTGAAGAACACCGAGGTTTGATAAGCATTGAACTCGAAGATTTTAAGAAGTTTTACCTAGAAAATGATCCGCAAACATTGCTATAATGTCTATTATAACTTATAAGTATCTATATCCGCTGAGAATCGCTTTGTTATGTTACTTGTATTTTTCAACATCCGTATAAACCAGGTTGACAATATACCGTGTATATGCGCATGAGAAAATCGTTGGGAAATCGCAGCGAAATTTCCGCCTCTAAGGGCTTACAGCCAATCAGCGACTATTAGACGACGATTTTCGTCAGCGTCTACGTTGACAAACTTTGTCAACGTCCTACGCCATATCGGATAAGTAGAATTGGCATAAACTTTTTTTCTCTGTCCACTTCTCGCTGTTTTTGAAGATGCTTCAAACTTGTCGACGAAAACCCTGCGGTTATCAGTCGGATTTTGGAGGTATTTTTTTCCGAACCAAGGAAACGTCACCATGAAATTAGCCGCTATGTCACCACCCCCGCCGCCCTTATCAACGAACTGGGATATGCCCACGCGCGATCAGATCTCCCCAGTCTCGATCCATTTCCAGGATCGTATTAATTAGGTACCACGATTTGCCGTGTGGATGGCAACGCGCGGAATCTGTGGAGCGAATGTAGGTCTCTTGTCGTTGCCCACCTCGATGTCTGGTCGACTACTGCAGGAACGGACCGCTGCTTATCTGTCGAAGACTACTCCAATTAATTTGTTTATCGCACCGAAAAATCTGAAGATGTTTCGAAAATAATAATCACAAATTTCGCGTTATTTTGTGTCGTAGTAATGAATTGTTCGATATTAATCCTTCGTCTTCGATAATTACGTGATCTCTGACTCGATAACCCGCGTATCTAAAAAACTAGGCTAAATTTAAATTTTTCTTGTAACACTGACATGATAATTTGGTTTTCTAGTATCAAATTAGGAACATACGGACTATTTCAGACATTCTTTTGTCCGAGCCGGTATTTTTTACTATTATGTTAATACTATTCTGCCCTCTTTAATAAATATGTAAAAAAAAATAAAACTAGAACAAATTAAAGCTTTTTTCCTTCAAGCCAGCCTTATAATTATAATTTGCTTATCATGTCAAATCATGATCAACTCATTTCGGGCAACATAAGGACGTGTATATCTCGTGTAGTACATACACTGTCTTGTGTCTCCCGATCCAATTGGACCGTCCGTATTATTATTATTGTTTTGTTCCGGAAGTAGCATGCGCCGCCGCCGCCGCCACCGCCGCCGCCGTCTAATTGCAAGGTGTGCGTACACAGGGGCCCTACTTGCCGCCGGGGTTGGGGAGGCCAGGTGACACCGCAACGGCATAATGCCCGGCCATCCCCTGTCCCTACCGCTCCATTGTGTTGCCGCCTATATAGCGATCTCTTTCACGAGTATCCACCTTTATTTATCAAAATATCAGTCGCCATCTCGCTCGCGCGCCCTTACTGCCTGTCAAAGTCTATCCTTCTCGGTACATATTAAGTATTGCGTTCCATCTGTATCAGTTTTTTAAGGAGGCTGACATGTAGGTTGATTATAAAAGGATAGGACATCTTTCTAGTCTGTACTGAAGCCGCTGTTTTTTTTTTTAAATCAAGTATGCCGGTTACCACATTGTTTTCAAATGCTGTCTTTAGAGACACTTGAGTACCTCAAAAGTCCTCCGCTGTGCGATTAGCAAAACTCGCGGTCGTCTAGGCGCCTTCACGTTCTCATATATGGATATTCACCGGCTCGCTTTCGGATTGCTGCATTGAATTATTCTACGCTATACACGACGTATATATTTTCCTATCCTATCTTATACCTGTGTTTAGCGTCCGTCTCCGTCGTTCTCGGATTATCCGCGGCAGGCCTGTCTCCTTCTCGCACACGTACCACCAATCTCAAGATGCAGCCAGCTCGATTCGCTCGCCATCTGCCTACCCAGGATCGCAGCTGCCGAATTATGCTTCCCCTTTCTTCTCGCGCGTCTTACCTCAGTTCCTTCCTTCCCTTAACGTGGAGCTGGTTTTTTTTGGCTGGTATATATATATATTTTTTTTGTAAACGAAATTTCATGAACCGTACATAACAAATTTGGTATACACAAGGCAAGAAGTATAGTATGGCGGACGTTAATTTTATATTAAGGGAAATATTTGCTCGCTCCGGGTTTATATCTTGTTATGCAGTTGTGTGTATATAAAACGTCACGTTGGAGCGAACTTTTATTGAATTATTGAGCGTATGGATGCTGGGGAGATCGTCAATCTGCTTTTTATAATGCCATATAGCTGATATCGCTTGTATGGCACGAATGCACTAAGTAAAGAATCGGATCAAATCGCAGAATGGCTCGTACACATCGATAAAATCATATGCTATTTCGATCTTTACCAGTGGATCTACCGCACTATTCGGATATCAAAGTGTAACACTCAGGATTTGCTCTCTATACATATGTGCTAGAGTGGTGTTTATAAGTTAACAATCCGTTAGCTCGCCGACCGTCAGAACTCAGATGGCAAAGATCCATTGTCTGTATCGCTTGCAATTCGTGTATAAACCCCGACTTATCATTAAGCCCGATCTCTTCTCTCTTAGCTAATAAGCGATTGATCGAGAACAGGTTCTTTTCAATAGTTAGTTAAGTAATTTAATTAACCAATCGTGAACGACAAATAATTGCTTCCGACAAAAAGCCTGAAACGGCACTTCATATAAAATTAGTCTCGCCTTTATCAACGAAACGTTGGAACAGTTTCGCAAGAAGAATTCTATTACCGCTGCACGTCACCCCAATTCGCCACAAATTTTAATTTCGCACAAGTGCACTGGCATGGCTGCGTCGCTCAGACGAGCAAGACGACGCGATTGCCTGCATTATTCCGTTTTAATTAGCATGAATTTCAAGATTTACCTCTAACATTTGATGCCGGATGTCCTCTGGCCGTAATGGACGTTAATTTATGGTCGACAACGTCGTTGTCGTGAACTTGATGAGGTAAAACGTTGACAATTGCTTCGCCAACAGAAGAGACATTGCTGCCACGTCGGCTCCGTGAAGTATATGAGACGAGATCAGAAAGCAGAGGATGGACAAATCGCATAGGTACAGCGGTGGTTTCATCTTAAACTTATAGTGGCCATTCATTAGATATACCTTTACCCAAATTATATTAACATTTTAAACCGCAAAGTACGAGCTTCTTCGCAAACCAATTATGTCCTGAAATTTGCGGATTCAAGCATGATAAATGACCTAAGCAGCGGTGGGATCGTGAATATTAATTTTTAAAAGAAGCCACTTGAATGAAGTTGTTTCCCTTGGCTTTTATAGCCAAGTATAATAGCTAATATTTTGCTATCAAAAATATGAAGAAAAGTAGGCATGAATCGTTCTGCGATGTGCAACAACTAACAAGCACCCTGTAATAAGTCGGCGGGTAGCCACTGTCTACGATCACTATGGAACTTGCAAAGCTTTCTATACGTGTACTAGTTTCTCGGGGAGGGGCTCCAGATGCAACTGCCGCTGATTAGATCAGCGCACGATGTCGATACCAATTATTGCGATGGCTGCGAGGACGCGACGACAGTTTCCCTGCTAGTGGTTTGACATTTCCCGACCCATCCCAGGGCGCAAAGTGCATGCTCGGGCAAATTGAATTGCCCTTACTCCTCCCTGCATCAACTCGCCGCGCTGATTTGAGGGAAATAGCGCGCGTGCGCGCGCTTTTCTTTTTCCGCGCTTATAGATAAACGAAACTGGTACGCGCGGAACTCCGTTTTTAAATTGGTCATTAAAAATTACTTTGCGAAAAATTTTCCTGAATTCTGATATTGGATTTCATTCGGTTAAAAGTATCAACATAGATTCGACTTAAACAGCGATTTCTTTGCTTTCATGTTTGTTTTTTTCGTGTTTCTTATTTGTTATGGAAGTCAAAAGATGATTGATATTTCATTTCGAGTCAGTCCCCTGCATCTGAAGATCGCGGAGTAAATAAATATCCCATTTTCGTTCTTTGTTCCCATTTTTCAGCAGCAAAGACTGGCGCTCATTTCGCTCGGCGTAATAAAGAGCCCGGTGGCCGCAATTTCGATTGTTCTAGCGGGATTTTGGGAAAGGGCGAGAATAGAAACCGCAGCGGAATTGGTGAAATGTTACCTCTTTTTGTTAGCAAATAGAAATAATAAACAGCTTTCCATGTCTCGCCTTATCCATAACACATTAGTTAGTCGTCACCATGCGTGTCTATGTACTCCCAAGTCTCACGATTTGAGCCAAACGATAACCTATTTTGCATCGCATCGACCAGTAATCAGCCGACTGCGAACTACAGCTCGCGCGTCGAACGATCTCGAAGCTCTCAGCCCGACCAGATATTGGCCAAGATTTCGATCTTTAACCTGGCCTCAGCGTGACGCCAAATTTCCTGCTCCTTCAAGATCTAAAGGCCGACGTCACCAGCTCGGATCTCGGATCTGAACTGCCAGCCAATTTCATGACATCGGTAATCAAGGTAATGTTTTCGTCTCTCTTGTCTCGATATTCGATCAATATCAACAGATCTCTCGCGATTGTGCCTGTACTATTAGCCATTATATTTCTAACTTTCATTTCAACTTTTTAAGAGTCATTTGTTACACTTGTTTTGTGTAGGATATAGGGATGTGTATAAATTATCATATTTAAATCATAAATCATAACTTTTTGCTGGCCGTACCGTGGAAGCCCAGAAACTTTCTTGTTTGGAACCGCGTTGCAGAAGAACTGCAACTCAAAAGATCTTCTAGTTGGCCGTCATGAGCGAATCTTTTGTGCATATTTCATTTGTGAACAAAACGTCGTCGGAATAGTTGAAAGCAAAACGGAGAAATCAATCGGCGACGGCGATGGTATCTCCTACAATTTATCAATACTTATCCGCAGTTTGTAAGCAGCCGTAGCAGCCGTAGCAGCCGTAGCGACCCCTGTGTGATTTATAACTCGTTGCTTTTCTCTCGATCCGAAAAGACGACGACTTTATTTGATTTCCGGAAATCTAGATTTGATTGAGCAGTGCAATGACGAGTAAAAAGATCAGAAAGAGTTTATTAATGAAAATAGAAATTTAGTTCCGCTTTTTTTTAACCCCGTCTTTTTTTCTCCTACAATCCAATTCTTTATCGATTGAATCTCGTCTGTTGATTTTATGATTACAATTTATAGCGACGCATTTCCGAGTTTCGGAGGCCAGACTCTAAAACAACCCGGACAAAAGTATCCCATCAAGTCTGAGAGCGCTGGGGAGAAAAAAGCGCTCCCGAAACCGCCACAATGTGGGGCCAATTTCACCCATTTTGCTCGATTAGCAGATTCCTTTCATTGCTTTTGTCACAGTGGGGACGTGCCCCACGCGTCGCCCCATCGAAAGACGTTCGCGAAAAGAAATCCTACCTTGCCCCCGAAAGATCATCCATCTTGGTCACGTCACCCGAACGGTGACACGCGTTTCAGACATGATTACTGTAAGTGTTATGAATGATCGCCGATCATGATTATGACGCGCGTGCGAATGGTGCGCTTCTAGCTGCAGCGAAAATAGTTTGGTGACGCCAACTTTTGATAATTGCACCTCGGCGAATGAATCATCGTCTTTTTGTGATAAGATATTCAAACGGAGAGATATCGTTATTTGACGTGGGTTGGTCATGCTCCAACCCCACCGCCGGGATTAGTCACAACAGTTGGA
Source organism: Nemurella pictetii (assembly GCA_921293315.2). Classification (NCBI taxonomy): domain Eukaryota; kingdom Metazoa; phylum Arthropoda; class Insecta; order Plecoptera; family Nemouridae; genus Nemurella; species Nemurella pictetii. The sequence goes on along the minus strand of OV121120.1, from coordinate 14,524,043 downwards.
GTGTCTCAAAGGGTGTGTTAGTTTCGTGTTGAACTCGAACCTTTCGAGTTTATCATCATCCCTTGACTAGATTATTCCGGTGTTTTATTCCGGAATCTTCTAGAACTGCGCGTGAAATAACTTGAAAAATGACGACGACGGGGAAACGATAGCTTCCGAATGTTCCCGAAGTGTTCGTACTTCGTACGATATTCTTCTTATCAACATAACCAAAGAAAACATTAGACAGCTCGAAGAATCACGTCCGCCGAATACTTAGCGCCGAGCAGCGAACTGTGACTCGGCCGCGATAAAACCCCCTGCCACCCCCTCCCAAAAAGCGATCGTTGATACCGATCCAATGCCGTCAGCCACGCTCGCGACCTTCCTCACCGATCTACGCCACGATGAGCTAAGGAAAACGCATCCGAACGCTATAAAACGCAACGCACCACGCAACGTGCACCCAACTTCAACCCAGCGACGTATGTATAAAGTAAAGGTTTTTTTCTCTCTCGAAGAAGTGTTTGTATTTAATCGAGGCCATGTGCCGTCTCACTCATTCCCCTACACGAAGGCGCCCCCCGTCACCCCCCTCTCCGTCGCACACGTCACGCGGTTCCCGTTTCTCTTTTACACAGTGGCATTTTGCTCGGCTCCTCTCCTCTCCGCTCTCTCGCCGGCTCTCCCAGCAGCGGCTGATCAGTTGAGAGACAACAGCCGTGTCGGTAGGATCGCTAGCCGCGAAGCGTCACTGCTTCATTCAGAACGATCCGTGAGAGAGATCGGCCCGTCGTTGTACGCCTTGCTAAACCGATGCGCCGCGCACAAATTTTCACGTCGCAGCTTTGTGCGGCCGTCGCGAGTGCTGTGTAACAGAAGACTAGTGTTTGCTGTCCGTGGTCGGCGCTACGCACTGGATTATTAGTTCGGCGTGACAGTGTTTTCGCTTATTGTCAAGTGGTCCGTCGACTTCTGTGATTGTGTACGCATCGGGTATTGTGTGTTTGTGCGACATGGCTATCAAGTCGTTATTTTTTGCGCTGTGTTGCGTACGTTTTTATCGATGTCCATATTAATTAATGCCAAGTTGAGCAACAAGTGTGCGGCAATGGTGCATTAATTCAGATGGCATTCACTATCGCGTCGGCCTATGGTTTCAGCGGGTCGGGATAATTTCATGCGAAAGAGAGCCGGGCCGCTTTTTTTCTTCTTCGTTTTCGCTCCCGCCGCGCGGTGCAATCGGAATATTAATTCGCAGTGCGATATTAATTCTTGCAGCGCGTGTGAAATCGGGGGCCGAGATTTCCCCCAGCCCCCTCTTTGCTACCCCCACCACCCCGTGTAATAATGTCTTGATGAGCGCTGTTTTGACGCGGCGGTGAAATTTCCACCGGCGGGGCGCCGCGCGATGAAAAACACGAGCACGCGACGGCGACATCTGTTTGATCGTTTCTTTTTATGGAAAAACATTTTCATTTCGTCGGCAATGTGATCGCTTCGGTTATTCCCCAACTGTTGATGCGCGTCGCTCGTCAATAAAATTTCCCGCTGCTTTTTTTTTTACTTCCGTCTTCTGCACGAAACCACGGTTGTCTTCCCGCGAGCGTCGAGCTCGAAATTTATCGCGATTCGTAAAGAAAAAGCGCGTGTTATTTTTTTTCCCCGCTAAATTACTGTTCTTCTACAAATCGGTTGACGTTTTATAGAAGAAAATGCGAACAGTGCCAAGTGCCTTCGCGTGTGATCATGAAAATGGGGTGTCGTATCTGTGAACTGTTATCCGACCAATCGCAGCACACGAATCACTCGAACCGGGACCACGTGACAATGACGCCGCCGAATCACTTTCTGCCTCAGCTCAGGGAAATGGTACTCGCTGCGTACTTGCTAAGAGGTAATTGCCGGCTGATTGTAGTTTTAATATCCTCGTGTACTTGTTCTTAATAACCTATAGCTGTATACACACTTCACGTGCACCAAGAATTCAATCGAGTTGCAAAGAAAAAAAAATTGTGAACGACTTCTGTGTTACATGGCCTTATAAGGTAGGTGCCGGACGGCGCACTGGTCTAAAACAATATGTTTCAACCTGTATAAAAGATCATAAATCACTGTGGGTGTAACAGCAATGCATATCTACGTTAATTACTTGGCAATTGAAGGGTTGTTTTTTGCCCCATTTGTCGGTTTAATCTCATAATCCGATAGCAAAAATAAATGTAGCGAATGCAAGCTATTGTGAGACACTGCCAAGTTCGTTCGGTTATTACCTCTGCAAGGTGCAGGACCTTGTATATATGCACTGTACAGATACGTCTTATCTTACACAATAAAACAATCGAGCACCCACTAATTCCACACAAACTAATCGCCAGCGATTACGATTCACACGGTAAAACGTCCCATAACATGCGATAATTTATTTAACAATTCCAAACCATCGCGACGCATTGTAAGGCAGCGAAACACAATAGCCGCGACCGTCGCTACCTTGTTCTGGCCATCACGAGTCGCGAATCACTTCGGTCGTCGTTTTGTGCCAGCCACATTAGCGCCCAGCGTGCGCCGTGCTGCAGCGTGTACCCCGTGATCATCACAGATGTCGACGAGGGAGACGGCAGGAGCATGGCGCTGAGACGAGATCGCTGCTCGCTGGCTGCAGCCTGCCCAGCCAGTTAGCAGGACGCCACTGGCATTTAGCAAGTTGATTGCCCTCGCGCTCGCACACACACACATATACACATCGGTGGCCGCCACTGCTCGATCACGATCTCGTCGGCGCGAGGTGTGAAAGATTGAACCAAGCCGCGGATGCCAGAGAAAGGCACGTCGAAGAAGTGCGCGATAATTTCTCTTCGGCCTCCGTACGCGGCGGCGTTTATGCTGTCCATAAATGTCATGCAATTCGGAATAGTTATATACTCGCTCTTAAGTTGATTATTTTATTAATTTATTACAACAGTTTTTTTTTTGTAAATATGTTTAATCTATAGCTCTGTTCATGAACAACTTATAGATATTATATATTGTGAAGAGGGCATCTGTTGCCCCGTGTAGGTACATCCTGCCCTCATGTGTAGCACTATGAAGTCTGGACCGTGGTGGCCTGTTATAAACACGGAGCACACTTCTTATAATGGAGGGGGAGGTGTCGCGCGGTGCGGTTTGCTATGCGTGGACCCATGCGTACACATGCGTAGCATGGGGCCGGCTGCCCACCATGGTCCATGGTGCGTGGATGTGTGAATGCGTTTCGCAAGGGAAATTGCGGACACGTGATCTGTTATAAGCTTCTAGTTGTTGTTTTATGTTTCGTAGTCTCGAGATGTCGGCTGGTAGTAAAGTAGTGAGATGCCGGTGGCTGCCGTACGAGATTTGTTTGCGCGCGGTGGTGTTTTTTCCGCCGTCTGTTTTCGTGTTGTCTTCGCCGAAGTGGCGACCTGTGCGATTATCCTTTTCGGAGTTCTTCGCTTCAATTATCGTAATTTCGTTTCGAAGCAAGGATAATTGTGTTTTTACGTGCTGCTAATGATGTTAAAATGCATTAACTTTAGTGCATAATAAATAACGACCATACACTACACAATGTTGCGAGGAAATTGCCTTCTTAAAATTCGAATCCTTTATATTATAAGTACAGCGTGAGTGACGAAATTACCAGAACGAGATAATAATTTTAGCTCTGATGAACACATTATCCAAAAATACATTTTTCTTGAGTCAGAAGCAGGGCATGAATAAGATGTAGACGAAAAGTCGATAGCAATACACGCAATGGCGGCCGCTGTTATCATCTCCGCCTTCACACACCCAGCACACTGTGTGTTGTGTACGAATAGTAAACACATCGTGGACGCGAGAAAATGCATGCTAAATGATTCAACGCGCTGGCAATCACAACGGAGGTGGCAGCTATAAACGAGTCAACATATTGTCACACGCTAGGTTGTCGATCAAATCGCGCGACCCGGCGCCTCCACCGCCCGCGATGAAACCTTTATAAATCGCTCGGCAGGAAATGAAAGAACCCTCCCCCCGCGTCACATCTGTCAATTGTGTTCGCGCGAGCTAGCCGCACGTCCGTGTTGGAGATGGCTGCTGGCTTGCGCCCGTGTCCAGACGACTGATCTCTATAATATACTGTGAGACTTTGATGACGTATTGTGCCACTTTGGGCCACTTAATCCTACATGCAACTTGCATCAAATTTTCAAATCAAAAGGTAAAATTTTGTGTAGAAATGATTTGATTGTTGAAATATTTTCATTTTATAATTCTTGGTAGTGCTTTGATTTAATTTTTAGCCATAGGGTGGGAGAAAGAGTGAGAATTTGGCTAATTAATGTAAAAAACTAACATAAATAAATAAAAATATATAAATAAACGTTTAATTTTGACGACAAAATTAGCGGGAATCTGACTTCACTTCGCTTGACCTTGGCTCTATACGATGCGCTGGGATGCCTTCGTTTGTTATACATTTCAACTGATCCAATCCTCTAAAGTCTGTAAAACTATTTGTTGACTGGCAACCCGTCCAATGTAAACTGCTCCAATAGCAAATGTAAAAAAGCCTTCTTGCAACTGGTCTAAAACGAATACTGGCAACTGCTCCAAAACACATTCTGTCAAGTGCTCCAAAAGTCCGCTCCTCGCTACATATCCCCCCCCCTCTCCCCCCCCCCACTAATCATACCTTTCCTGACCCCACCCAACCTCCCAACCCAATTTGTGTCGGGTCAGGAAGGGTAGGACTAGAAGGGTGGGCGGGGGTGGTAGAAATATATAGCGAGGAGCGGACTTTTGGAGCACTTGACAGAATGTGTTTTGGAGCAGTTGCCAGTATTCGTTTTAGACCAGTTGCAAGAAGGCTTTTTTAACATTCGCTATTGGAGCAGTTTACATTGGACGAGTTGCCAGTCAACAAATAGTTTTACAGACTTTAGAGGATTGGATCACTTGAAATGTATAACAGATACAGCGTTCCCCGATGCGCTATCCAGGTGATTGAGATCTGTGGTCCAGACAGACGTTTGTATGAATGGATCAAGCTTAAAGATGTGTCCCTGCTTTTAAAACAGCTACGTGGCTATCGTTTGTGCACACAAAATCCATGTTAACTTATTTAGAACAGTTCCTCATTTCTACACTTCTATATTCATGTGTCTGATATCTCATTTGATTTCCATTCAAACCGCCTACTTGGGATGCTGCTTTAGAAGTTTCGAGATGTTTCGCTGTTTCACGCTCTCATTTCAACAGCGATGTGGCTTAGCATTGCGCTACTGTTTGTGCATACAAGACCGTTGTTGGCATTTAAAGCAGTGTCTACACTTCCAAATTTCTGTATCTCAAGTTGATTTCAATTCAAAATTTTCCACTTAGGGGTGCTTGCCCTGCAGTTTTGGATGGAAACATACTACAACGGTAAGATGGAGTTCCCGGTAATGCGTTCCTCTTTTAAGAAAATTTAACGCCTGCCTTTTTACAACCAATGAACTTTTATTGATACCAGTTATACTTACGTTTTTGGAAGATCTCTTTCAAGTTCCTTTGTAGAGTTTTCTAGATTCATAAGTCGAAAAGTATGGTCTCTTAGTAATACCTGCGCTCAATTGTTAACCTTTGTTGATGTTCATCATAATGCATGAGTCAGTCACAACAATCCAGCTGTCTGGGGTTTTTCCATCCCCCACACCCCGAGGGTGTTTACGCATCACGTGCTCACAGCATGTCTAATCTTGAGCGAGCCCCGATCGCGGCATGACCTTGGACCGGGGTGAAAAGGGTGATTGTCTCGTCGGATCAATTGTTGCTCCTGCTATTGCTATGCTATTGCTCATAACTATGCTTCTTTTCAATTGTTAGTGATGATATTTCAACAATTGCACGTACCGACTTGCTGGCTGGAATTAACTTAGCATCAAGTGAGAATTTCATCACCCATAGGACAACAATCAGCCGAAATGCGGAGACTTCCTATAGCCTTTACATTAGCCGAAGTGCCTTCACCAGTTGCTTTTCTACACTTGGTCTGTTTAGCGATAGCTTTGTTACAAAAAAATTTCAGAAGTCAGACTGTCAGATTGTCAGTCATCATTCAATGCAAGAGTGGAAACTGAGGTACGTTTTAAGGCATACATTTATCAAAAACGTTAATGCCCTGAGTATGACAAATGATATAGACACTTTGTTATATCTGCAATTGCTTGGCAGTAACCATCGGTGGTAAATTTTCAAAAGTAACTCTTAGAGAAACTTTTAAGTTCCTTTTTTAGCTGAGAAACTCCTCAGTTATTTTTATAAAGCTGTTAACAGAACTTGTAACTCCTCTTGTAAGTAACTCCCATGTAAGTTCCTTTTTTCGAGGAACTTGCCTATTACTGCTGATCTACAACCGTATCTATAACCGCTACAGTCGCCTTCTGCATGATGTAGCAATCTGCGAGATGTTTCTCTTCTTTCCGGTACCAATTAGAACAGTTGCGATGCTAGTTGTGTGGACATTCGTGTCAACGAAAGCTTTTTACACTAATCGTATAAAGCAGTGACTACTTTTCTGTGTCATAAGTCCACTGAAAAATGTCCACCCACTCATGGATGTTACATTCGACCACTGATCTCCCATGCAAGTCGTTTGCAGTTTAGATGAGTTACTAGTTCCTGGGTCTATCGGTACCGACATTGATTTCCGCTCTATAAAAAAGGAAACACGTTTTCCACTCTAGAGGCCATGGATCTGAATATAATTTGACGAAACTTTCCAGATATGTTAAACCCCACGATTTTTCACAAATTTCACTGTTGTAAGTTAGCGCTTTTCTTGAAAATGGCGCATTAATGACGCTTTTTTAGCGTTTTTGCAGTTTTTTGCAACTTTAGCAACTTTATCTTCAACCGATCTTAACAAAATTTGCTGTGCTCATTATAAATCGTACAAAGAAAATACTGCGTTAATTTCAAGCAAATCAATTGATTAGTTTTTCTTTAAATCGATTTTTAAGTTTTGAAATATTCAATGTCATTGAGAAAGCTGCTAAATTAACGCCGAACATTTTAAATTGATCATACGCGCCTCTAGGCTATGCGCACACGCAATATAATCGTGTTGTGGGTGAACGTAAGTATTACGCTCATCCACAACACGATTATATGAGTGTTCGCATAGCCTAGTTGTATGAAATTTAATTTAGATAATATTGAAAAAGTGGATTGCAATGCCAAGACATTTGAAGATTGGATGAGGTTCTTATGATAAAACAGTGCATCCGTGAGAAAAACGCAGCGATTTTCGCTACAGCGTTGCTCCGATACCAACTGCCATCAATTGTTATACAAGCAAAGAAAATGCAAATCGCAAGAATATATTAGACGTGTGCTGTTCACAATTTCCAAATGATGACCAACGCTCATTAGAAGACCAGCGACGTATTTCCACTTAATTTGATATTCTTCTGCTTTACGCTTTATCTATATATTTATATAAACTTGTGCTAATGTCAATTGTGCACAATACTAAGGTTTGTGCGCGCTCGCAAGACAAGATCCTCTGTTCGTCGTTCCACGATCTACTCCTCGTCGGAAATCTTATAGTTGTCATACCACAGGCAATGACCGCCTACCAATTACCATAAACTCTCTTCCAGCCTCTCGCGATGTTGGTATCTTGTTGATTGATAAGTATAGAGACGAGAGAGCGAGCGAGAGAGAGGAGAGACCGACGCTTCGCGATCAGATGCGTTGATATATGTTTATGCATGTGCCACGATTGAGTTAATTGCTCACCGCTGCTTCAGATCGGAGACAAGTGGGCTCATTGATAATGATAAGCTTCATTGGACCACATTAAATCTGACGGTCAGATTTATGGGCACATAAAAAATACAATAAACAAAAACGATTCCAGTTTCTAATGCAGTCAAATTGGGTCAATATCTTACAAGATAAATATGTATGGCGACTGATTTTGATATAAAAGTGCAGATTTTTTACTCAAGAAAATGTGCTCCGTTTTTATAATTTTCTCGTGCAACGGATCAGTTGAGTTCTTTGGCGTCAAATTAACGAAATTACACAAAATGTCTTTATTTACCTCGCGCCTACGATTGGCGACGATCCGTTACTAATTTGTATCTGTGTTCGGCTTTCATTTCGATTGGCTGCTCGTGTTTGATAACTCATTATCAGCACGCCGGTCGATGATACATCCCACGCCATTCTGTACCACAGAAAACACTAAACTTATAGCTAATATCAGTCACCATGAAGTACAAGTCGACAACGTTCTGAAACACTCTGGAAAATATCGCATGCTTTACACCACAATTTCCCCAAAACTTGTCGAAACTATAATCGATTGCAAACAATGACACATAACAAACCGATCGGAAAACTATACCCGTGCCTCTGAATTCTAGCACGCAGCCAATAGCGATCTCAACCAGCGTGGAGCGACACTCATATGCCATCCTCGCCCGTAAACTATAACCTCCGCCTCCAATATTCTTTTCTTATTTTATTACATCGTCGCTTTTCCGTAATTTAATACTTGTTTGTTCTTGTTTCCTTCGCGGTGTTTTATCTCCCCCGCCGAGATGAACTTTATCGCGCCGGACCTCGTGCATCCGTGGGGGGAGGGGGGGCGTTTCACGCTCTATTGATAAGTTCGGATCGGCGGCGTCCGTCGCCTTCTGGTTCCCGTCGGAGGATTCAATGACACTTAATTTCAAACGTGCCGTGGACGGGACTCGAACCGGGGCAGACAATTGGCGCGTGGATGCCTGCACAGGGGATGGGATGCTGGGGGTGGACTTTGGTGGCAGGAGTCTAGAAAATTTCTAGAGCTCCGTAGCAGACGCGTTAGTTTTGAAGCGAGCGCTTGTAACGAAGTGCACTTGCAGATCGGGCGGCTCCGCAAAGTTTGAATCAATTTAGCTACATTGCATTTCTGGCGCTTCAATTAAAATTCGAGCGTTTTGTACTATTTTCTTGTAACGTATTTGATGTAGACTTGAAATCTATGCAATTACACTTTTTACTTCGACTAAAACGTGACCGCAATCATGGACATATTTTTTCTATCGAGCCTGGGAATAAAACGGGCGGAAAAACAGCTGCGCGCCAATGAAAACTTTGACATCGTTCAGCGAGGGTCGTAAGTTTGTTCGTTCACGATCGCGGCGCGCGGTCGCAATTTCCAGTCCCGCGATTGATTCGATCGGAAAAGAGCGTGTGAAAATTGATAATTTATAAGAGTGCGCCCGACAGTGTTGAAAAAAGCCTATGAACGCGAATCCAGTTCCGTCCCTCAGATGGGTAACATAAATTCGCCTTTGCTTTCGGCAGGCCCGCGAAGGCGACATGTTCTCTCAGATTTCTTTGTCACGAAAACTTTTCGGTCCACACTGAGTCTTGCACTCAGAAAACTTTAAGAAATTACATATTTTTTTTCATTATATTCATTACTTTCATGATTCATTTCATTCGTTCATTCATATTTCATTATCACTCGACCGACGCCAATGCCAGACTGCTTTCCCGTGTTTGTTGGCACTCGATAGGGTAAAAGAACGGTTCTGGATTTCGTGCCCGTATCTGGATGGGTTTTCTTCTCGTCGCGTAGCGAACTGAGACGACCCGCTACAGTTTTGAATTTTGCGCTAATCGTTTGCTTAGTCAATAAGCGTTTGTTCTAAATATTGCTACCAAGTGCCGCTATCTCCTGCGAAGAAAAAATCGCAGAAATGTAAATCAACTGGTCAGATGATGTCTTTCTATGGCTGCGAAGATTTAGCAGATTGCAGCTTATGATAAAACAGTTAATATCTCAGGTAATTATGAACGCAATGTTATATTTCTTTTGGCAATAGATTTATGAAAATCACCACAACATTAGAAATGCAATCACATATTTTTGGGAAGTTGTTATATTAAACGCAGAAGGCTGGAAAAATGTTCATTTTGCAACATTTTTTTGTGCGATTGAGGTTAATGTTGAGGTGTGTAGGATGACATGTGCTGATTTTGGTTTGTTTTCGTTATAGTAATGCCCCGTAAATCCTCCAAGGAAGCACTCCAAATGGCGGTAATGGGCATTCTGTACTATTTTTTAATATTGTATCATTTCATTGTTATTCAAATTCAAAACCATCCAGAAATGGCACAACATTTTTGCACTTAGCATGTTCATATCTTTTTCAATTTCGATTTTATTTTGTTCCGGTCTTCAAAAATGGGTTTCTTATGTCTGGGGCAACAACACCAAATTTTTCAGTTTTTTAATATTGACACATCCAAAACCGGGCAGGCCTGCCCGGTTGTGGATAATTTTCCAGTTTATTGATTTAATCATTAAAAGTACAATTTTTCCTGAATCTGTGTTTTAAATTTTTTAAATTCACCTTTGATCTTTGCTCATCTCAAAAAAAATATAAAATAGGGCGCAACATTGCTGAAAACATTCCCAAAAAATAAAATAAAAAACCCCATCCAGAATCGTTCTTTTACCCTACACGTTTTGCTAACGGGAAAACACGGACATTTCCTCGCGTGGCTTTCCCAATATCTTCATCGATTTTCCGCTCGGTCTGTTTCGCCGGCAGCGCGCCGAACAGTTCGCACGATCGCATCAAGCGACGGATAATAAAACAAAGAGGTCCCTCCCCACCCACCCCCAACCAACCACCCTACCACCATGGTCTGTCGGCGTAATCTCACCATGATACCTATCTCGAATGACATGATTAACCGTTTGATAACGTGCGGCCGCACTCTCGATGATAAACATTTCTTTCCGCGAGATGAGCGCACAGAGCTCGGCGTGGGAAGCTGTGCGTTTCGCGGATCTTTCTGCTTCTCTGGGTACCTTCGCAACCGGATGCTACCCTTAACGCTCGCGTCTAACTCTGTCAATCGCGACGCGATCATTTGCGAATTTATCTGACGTTCAGAGAAAATTAGCAATTTTTGCTAATCACTAGTGAGACGTGCGGTGTATAAACTGACGACGCGAAAATAATTTTGAAAATTTACTTAACTTGTTGGTGATCGTAAACGGAGATAAGCCGCACGCACATGGGCACTGTAACAACTATCCCTTATCGCGTCTTTAACCAAATTACAGGGTAAAAACGGCCTCAGTAAATGCAAATTATTTTTTTCCGCTTATATACTACCAGTATCGCAATATTGAAGATAATAATTGGCAAAAGTGAAGGTGAGAAAATAGTAAGCAAACACCCCAACCATAGAATAAGAAGGTTTCTATGCCCCAACGTTACATGCAGCATCCTGACACACATACACACACACTCACTCACACACCCAAACACACACCACTACCAGCGATCCGCATGCAAAAGCCACAATCGCACAACAACTTTATCCACCCACACCCGCAGCAACCATCGCGACAAACACGTATGAAACACAATTCTATACGCACTCCTCCTATCATCGGCCTGTCGTCGTCCACGCGCATGTTAATCGACCCCCACCCCACTCCCCCCCCCCCCCACCCGAAAACCTGGCGAGTGCCGCAATGTTGGCCCACTTGTTGGTTTAGACGACGGTTATCCTCTGTTGAGACGCGATTACGAGCTCGATTTTGGTCTGGCCGCCCCTGCCTCCAAAGGCCTTCCACCACCGCACGCACCCGGAGCCGAGGCACATGCTTGGCGTCACGTCGCCTAATTCTAAGCCACCCTCGGCGGCGAGTCGTGCCAACTATTCCGGAACAATCCATCCACGCCTAGGAACGCGCTAGAGAGCGCGACCAAATCTCTTGATTCAAGGTGATGATGACACGCTAAAGCACAGGAACCTTTTATACAGCTAAAGTATCACTTAGCACTGCGGTGCTTGCTGCTACCATTGTTGGCTTTCACTGGTTATTCCTTAATGCTAACAATCGAGTGATATTAGGAGCAGCGATGGCCGATGTGATATGTTAGTGTAGGTAAGGGTGCTGGGATGTTTGCTAAAGAAGACAAAAGATGTAAAGTTTGATCTCATGTGTGGAGGAGGCGTTATTTTATGAGAAAGCTTGCTGGCTGGCACAGTGATCTTTTGAAAATGTTAACTTCATAAGCGTGTTAATGTATGTCTCCATACACACAACGCAACACACGGGTGTTTCTCGCGGACATTGAACAGAACGTTGCGTGTGTGAGACTGGTGTGATGCTGTAAGATTGCCTGCTGTCTGACAAGATCCCGTAAGATCGTCGGATTTAAACACGGGGGGAAAGATGTGAACAGCATCCCTCCGATGTCATCAGAGCGTGGAGGTGGGCGATACGGCGACATTTCGTTTCATGAGACCGCCGTCCGATAGTTTATTGGAAAGCAGATGGAGGGAAAATGTAAATCAGTAACATGGAAATTCAAATTCGACGGAAAATGATAATATTTCAGCAATAGAAGTTTAGTGGATGCGAATTCTGAGTTAATATAATTTTTTCGTGTATTGCGGGCTCGTAGGGTTTGAAAGGAGCCAAAAATTATGAAAGGAAGTGTGTGGCCTCGTCTATCGTTCTGCATTTTCACGTTGAAGTTGACCTTGTCAGAAAAGCTCCTTCGCATAAAAATATAACGTTGCCCGCAAATTTCGCCACTAGGTTTCGTTCCCAGTTTTGAGCCTCTCAAAAGCATGGTGCCAGTGGCATCAGCCAGTTAATATCTGCGGGGTTCGGTTTCGATTTCGCAATACACTAACTTTTCATCGTTTTGGTGTAAAGTTCACCCCAAAGGCATTTGTTTGGAAATGCCTACCTATTTATCTATGCGCAGGTTTGGGAAAGCCGACAGTATCGTTGTTATTCTTGAACATTTTGGTGGGCTTGAGCTAATATTTCGCATGGCGTAAACCAAATAGTGGTATATAAAATATCTAGTTACTCTGAGGCCCCGGGGTGGGAGTGAAGGAGTTAGGCGTCGGATATCGCCGCCGCGACGCTGCTACTAGGGGATGGGCGTCGCTAACTAGAGGTCCACGGACCGGCGTCGCGATCCTAGAGATGTGGGTTGAAAATTTTGCCTGCCGTATTTTGCCAACAAAGCATCGAGGAAACCGAAAAGAAAGTTTTTTTAAGTAGTGTTAAATTTAGTTTTTTAGCTAAGTATGTGTTTTCTTCTTCTCAAACTTGAGAGTATTTATATTTCGTATGATATATTTCTTCTGTCCCTGTTCCTCAGCTCCCCTAGTTAAATTTCCTTATTTTAATAAACTGAACACACAAAGTTTTACTATATCTCAACAGTTATAAAGGCAGAACAGGCCACAGACTTTTCTCTCCGAGAAATCATTTAAATTTAAGAGATTTTAAAGTAGCTAATAATATTGCCGGATAATGCATTGGTGCTCGCAACAAAGTTCACCCTCTTCTGCAGTTCTATCGCATGCTATAATAAAGCATCTTATTTATATAGGGCGATGGCCTTTGTTGTTCATTTTGATGAACTTAAAATTACTGCAAATTACATCGCGTCTATAGATATTCATCTTAATTAGTTTCGATTCAAAAATGTCCGCGTCGCCGCTTTCTGAAACGAGACCCCGAATTTTCGCCGTCCATTTGCCGACCCCCACTTTGGCAACTCGGTCTGGACATCGTTGTTTTCGTATCGACTTCGCCGTGGTGCGCGCCGTCGTGCCACGAGCGTGCCATATCTATACCCGGCGCTACGCAATGAACAACAGAAATACGCCGTCGTCGTCGTCGTCGGCGTCGTCGGCGTCGGCGTCGTCGGCGTCGGCGTCGCCGTCGGCGTCTCGCACCGCGGGGACAAATAACAATTGATCAATTCACCGCGAGGCTCGACGAGGTTATCGAGTTAAGATTGCTAACTTGTAGCTTCCGCCTCGGAAGTGGCTGTCACGTCGCGGTCTTTGTGTGTGTGTATGTGTGTGTGCTAGACACATTGCTAACCTTAAAACTTTGCCTGCCATATTCAAAGAGTCAGCAAGTTTGCCCCTTTTATCGCGTTATTGCATCGATTTGATGTCTGATGATCAGCGGATTTTGATTAATTCACAGCAGATGCTGCATTCAGCTCATTGTTATCGAGTTGTGAGTGCCAATTTTATACAGCTTACTACGTCTCGGCTTTCTCGCATTGCGAACCATGTGATGCACTGACTAAATTCTGCGTATTCATCGATTTTGCGCAATTATAAATCATTGGCTCTTTAAACTGCACAGATGATCAATATTGGGTGAGTTGCGAAAAATACTCCCATTGTTAAATTGCACATTTTTTGTGCGCTCCGTGTTTTAGCAATTCTTCTTCGTTATTAAACTCCAAGACGGGTTGCATTGAAAATTAATGTGGTGTTTCTACGGAATTGATCGATAAACGGGGATTTTTATTCAAAATTACCTGCGAATTACGTGCACGGTTAAGTGTAAAGCGGATAATTAGTGAGTTACTTATTTGAATTAGCACCGAGCTGTTCGCTTACGACGGCTTGCACAAAACCTGTGTTGGTCTGCTTGGTACTCGACACATAGCCGAACCGTTTTTCCGCTGTTTCTTGCTTGCAAAACTATTTTTAATACACGCAAATTAAAATAAAATACACAAACAATTAATAAATGCTCACATGGGTGCTTGAGACGTGTGTTTTCTTGGGTGTGGGAGGTCTCAGAATCCACCAGGTTACAAATTTCGCGATTCGGACGCGCGGTCGCCCCGATTTCGCATATTTTCCGTGTCCGCCGCGAACAAACTTCGGACATGACCGGCAAATGAGCGACCAAAGCAGTGCGTACGTGCCACTAAGCATGCGCGCAGCATGAGATTGCCAATCCGCGCGTCGGATCCGGCGATTGCGATTCTGCAATCGATGTGTGTACGACGAACGGGCCACCGATGCGACGGACTACGACGGACTACGACGGACTACGACGGACTGACAATCCGTTGGATCCTACGCACGGACTGACAAAGCTGGCTTTTAAGTAATTACCAGCTCGTGATTGCTGAAACAGCGCGCAATCAGCGAAATCAATCTACATTCGCAATGGGGTGTGTAAATCTGGTATCAAATTTTTTCCCCAGCTCGTTATCAATCAATTATTGCGCTATTAAATGACGCACTGTTTTGAAAAGTGTTTAATGGGTCAAATGGCGCGGAATATGGGCGAACCATAACCTTCTCATGGGGAAATGGATTATTCGGTGCCACCGCCAGCACAACACAGCATCAGCCTACATAACACTCTCTTCGAAAGTACGGAGAGTGTCGTATAAAATCAATGCCGTCGAGAGGTTGATCAGCAAAGAGAATGAAGCTATTAGAGATGGGAAAAAAAGGCCGAACGGCCCGAAAGCCCGGCCCGGCCCGGCCCGGCCCGACTTTCGGGCCGGGCCGGGCCGGATTTTGTTTTCAACTTCGGGCCTCGGGCCGGGCCGGATCTTGAATCTGAGACGTCGGGCCGGGCTCGGGCCGGACATCCCCGGCTGTCGGGCCGTCGGGCTTTCGGGCCGGTTCGGGCCGTTCGGGCCGGTTCGGGCTGTCGGGCCATCGGGCTGTCGAGTAGTGGCCCGTGCACTCAGAATTCCCTTTCCCGTCCAATATCTTAAACCGTAATGTTTCTTTCGAGTCGATATTTTTTACTCGCAGCTGGCTTCTGTAATCAACATTATCCCTCGTTTTGCAGTCGAAGCTAATTCCCGAACAGCCATACTACGTCTACATCTGTATCACAGCGATAGTGAAAATTTTCCCATGCTATGTGCTTGTTAGACCGATCTCACGCAGCCTTGCGAGGCTTTGGGCTTTGGTCCTTCATGAGTTCGAGGAATTTTCGACATGAGATTTGCAGACTATGCTTGAGTTCGCTGGTGCCAGCCAGCCGGCCGGCAATTTGACGGATTCGGAAATTAGAATAGAATTAGTCACGAGCTATCTTGTTTTTTAGTTTTATAATATAAATTTTTGCTTCTCTTACGAATGCCTTCCACTCCATGCGTAAATATTATGCGACTAGGGGCTCTGCCCCTGCGGCCTCCGGCCGCCAACCCACGCGGCGTGCTTTGGGGCTTCGCCCCAAAGCACCATCTGCTCGGAGCCCCTTTGCAGGGGGCTTCGCCCCCTGTCGGTTTTATTTGTTTCTTGAGTTAATTTGTTTTTTGGTAATTGGTCTTTGACCCTTCTGCCACGCCTGCCAAACACTTCATGTTTACCTACACTGCTCAAATGCGAAATTATGGGTACTACTAATGATGGCAATATGAAAGGATAGTTTTCATGTGATGCCGCACATGCTGCTTCTAAGTCTTCCTTTCCTGACCCCACCCAACCTCCCAACCCAACCGTGTTGTATGTTTCCTGATGCCTTTCCTGCCTTTCGTGCGTAGTTTTTTGCCACTCCCCCTCCCCCCCCCCCACCCAACTAATCCTACAATTCCTGACCCCACCCAACTTCCCAACCTGCCTCTGCGTATTATTTTAAAAGCAAAAACATTGACTTTAGGACAGATGGGTTTTAGTGCATGTAATGCTTAGGACATTTTTTTCCCGTTTTCCTTTCCTGACCCAAACCAACCTCCCAACCCAACCGTGTTGTATGTTTCCTGATGCCTTTCCTGCCTTTCGTGCGTCTTTCTTTGCTACTCCCCTTGCCCAACAATTAGTGCCTTTCTGCATGTTCTCTGCCCGCCTGTTCATTGTTGGGTGTTGCTAAAAGGAGGGGGGTTTCATTTCGTGACACAGATACACCGATGTCCCCCATCACTTGGTGTCGCCACAGCACGAGTTTTCACGTGCCGCTACACGTGCTGCTTCTATGTTTTTCTTTCCTGCCCCAAAGTAACCTCCCAACCATGATTTTGCAGATATTCCCATCCCCCTCCCCCACCCCTCCACTAATCCTACCTTTCCTGACCCAACCCAACTTCCAACCTTCCTCTGTGTAGGGCCCCCTTGCAGGAGGCTTCGCCCCCTGAAGGTTTTATTTGTTTCTTGTGTTGATTTGTTTTTCGGTAATTGGTATTTGACCCTTCTGCCACGCTTACCTAACACTTTGTGTTTACCTACATATACACTGCTCAAATGCGAACTTTAAAGTAATACTAATGATGGTCATGACTCTGGTACACATGCGTCCTCCATCAGTAGTTGATCCAAGAAAAGCGAGTGGTGTGGTGTCGCCGAAGCATGAGTTTTCACGTGCCGCTACACGTGTTTCTTCTATGACTTCCTTTCCTGACCCAAACTAACCTCCCAACCATGGTTTTGCAGAGTTTCCCCCCCCCCCCCCCCCCACCCCTCCACTAATCCTACCTTTCCTGACCCAACCCAACTTCCCAACCTTCCTCTGCGTAGGGCCCCCTTGCAGGGGGCTTCGCCCCCTGTAGGTTTTATTTGTTTCTTGTGTTGATTTGTTTTTCTGTAATTAGTCTTTGACCCTTCTGCCACGCTTACCTAACACTTCGTGTTTATCTACATATTCACTGCTCAAATGCGAACTTATGGGTACTGCTAATGATGGCAATATGTTTTCGTGACTCAGGTACACAGACATCCACCATCAATTGTTTCAGGCATGGTTTTGCAGAATTCCCCCCCCCCCCCCCCCCCTCCACTAATCCTACCTTTCCTGACCCAACCCAACTTCAAGCCAGAGGCGATGAATTGCTTCGAATTTTGTCTCGACGTTGGACGAATTTCGGCCGCGTGAACCCCAATCGAGCCCTATCAAAGCCCTATCAAGCCCTGCTCAAATCGCTGCCTAAATATTGCAGCGCGAAAGTCCCCGGTGGCACGAACACAACGCAACTTGACCCACGCGTTTTCATCGCGTTTTCGCAATTTCTATAGAGAATTACGCGGAGCCAAATTTAAGGATTTTAGTTAAGAGCCAGCTAAAGGCAGCTTAAAAGCCGAAAATGCAGAGGTCCACGCCATTACTTTTCCTGCCCCTAAATTTGATCCCAATATTTTTGAAAAAAAATCAGTGTGTAGAGGAAGAGTACTCCGACCCGCCTTGTAAACTTAAATTGAGATCGGATGGAAAATAAAACAACCAAAGAAGAAAGAAAAGTGGTGTTTTCGCTTAAAAAAACCCCACAAAAAGTCCCAAATTCAAGATTTATTTGTGAACCAAGTAAACGTCCGATCGACACGAGCCTTTACATCGCGGGTCAGAAATTTTTTCAACTATCCACTGATTTTTTTTCATAAATGTAGGGAACATTTTAGGGGCAGAGAAAAGTAACCACGTGGACCTCTGCACTACCAAAATTTTCCGTGTGAGAAAGCTAATCTTTCACGGATTAGACCTGGTGAAAAATAACTTCCAGTTTTACTGCCTCATTATCAGCATGAGCGATAAAAACACTCTTGGAGATTATGCTTGCACAACCCGACACATGGTTATATAAAAGTCAGTAAAAAGGTAAATCATAAAATTCCGTGTTTCATATGGTTTTTTCGATATGACTGGATTCGTCTCTGCTTGCAGATCTAAAGCAATGTTGAAATGAAAAAATCGGATGAAAATTATCGATTTTTTCGGTAATATTCATTCGTTTTTACGTGAGTAAGATTAGAGTGGCTTAAAACATGACGCACATACAAATTCTTTTCCTTGATTGAAATGCGCCACAGAATCATCAATAAGTGCACTAGAACTTTGATTCAAAGTATCATACAATCTGCTGACAAAGATGAACCCAACCGTGTCATTAAAATCACGAAAATCGAGAAAAAGCACATTTTTTTCATTTTGATTATTAATCTTGGTTATGCAAGAGTCGCAGATTTGTGCCAGCGTTTTTAATCCGTGGCTTCTTATGATTACTGCCACAGATTATTTTGATTTCCATTATCGTATCGGGTTACAACCTATGTAGACTCTTAAGGTGGATGATGATTGAAGGTTGATGTTTACTATGTTTGCTGTGTGTTTGCTGCTTTTCGCGAACCGACGCGAAATCGGTGTCATAACGCGCAAAGTTGACCAATGTTCGCGAACTCTCGATACCGACGCCTTACGAAAACAAATCACAATATCGTCAGTAATTTTCAGATTCATTCTTAGTATCAATTAAATGTGCTCAAAAAAAATGCTCAATGTTTATGATCAGTTGCGTAATCACGGGACTTCCCCGAAATGCGGCTGGCTGTAGCGAGCCCCCTCTCTCCACGATGATTTATATGCACTTGGTGGGGCCATGTGTTTTTGGACAAAGTACTTCAAAAACAGACCACAGCGCTCATCTAGCTGTCAGCGTTGAACGCAACGAAATAAGATTAAGAAATTCATACATTTGACGGGAAATAATGTCAAGATGAGCGCAATTTTACCATGCTACCAACGGACATCCACTTTTCAATATCTTCCAAAATGCCCACACCGCAAGTCGGGAGTTTTTACGAAAAGACCCCCCCCCCCCCCACCAACAAAAAATGGCCCAATTTCGGGCTAGGCAAATTTTAAGTCGTGGATTTTTAATAAAAATAGATGCTCAAATTTGGTGGTTGAACCCCCCCCCCCCATAAAAAAAGGGCCCATTTCGGCCAAACCATAGCGAGACCCCATAAGTGAGGTGTAGAATGTTGGATCGAGTTCGATTTCAAAGTTTCATATGGATAGGAGCATAATTGCTAAGTGTAGAGTCGCATGTTTTTGTTTTTGTGAAAAGACCCCCCCTAAAAGGGCCCAATTTTGGGCTGGCGGATGTAAAATTATAGGTTTGAATTAAAAATGAACACTTTTACACGGGTACAAATTTTCAATTCTATATGTCCAAATTTGACCGGTGAACCCCCCCAAAAAAGGGCCCATTTTGGCCAGACCGAAGCGAAACCCCAGCAGTGAGTTGTAGAATGTGTGATCGAGTGCGTTTCCAGAATTTCATAAAGTTAGGAAAATAACTGCCAAGTGTAATCGCAAGTTTTTGTTTCTGCTAAATGACCGCCTCAAAAGGGCCCAATTTTGGGCTGGCTGATTTGAAAATTTCAATTTGAATTGAAAATGGTCGCTGCTACACGGGTATAAATTTTCAATACTCCAAGTCCAAATTTGGTAGGTGAACCCCCCCAAAAAAGGGCCCATTTTGGTCAAACCGCAGCGAGACCCCCTCGTTGCACCCATTTATGATGTATCGAGTGCGTTTCCAAAATTTCATCAAAATAGGCTGAGAACTTTAGGCGTGCATAGACATGTCTGAAAGTGATGAAAACATACCGAACCACAGGGATAATATTAGTATAGGGATGTTCATTCAGTATTCACCCAAGAGCCGACCGGGATGCAGTCACTGCTACTGTAGTTTTCAATGTGATAATGCGATATGTGCAGCAAAAATAGACAGGGAGAACTGCCTATTCGGGATTTATTGCACCTGCTGAGCTGTGAATGAACTCTTCTAATACAGTGAGTCAGATTTTCTTTATGTTTGGAGCATTCTTCGTTTTGGGAAAACCGGGACCAGGACAAAAAATACTCCATGGCCTCTATGGATTGCACTGCTGAATTGGATTGGATTTCTGGAGATTGCTGGTATCAGGAGTGGTTTCGGACCGTTTCGGACCTTCGGACATGTCTGGATTTTTGGAAATTTTCGGACTTTCGGACAGTTTCGGACAACTTCGGGCCTTCGGACAGCTTCGGGCCTCGGACAGTTTCGGGCCTTCGGACAGTTTCGGACTTTCGGACAGTCTCGGGCCTTCGGACAGTTTCGGACAGGTGTAAATTTTGGGAAAATACTTCGGGCCGGATCGGGCCGAAAAAATTGGGGGCCCGTCGGGCTTCGGGCCGGGCCGGACTCGGGACTGGTCGGGCCGAGGTCGGGCCGGGCCGATGGAAATCCGAAAAATCCCATCTCTAGAAGCTATACAAATCTTCAACCTCTAGTCGGAGTGATCGCTTATGTGGGTGGTCACCCATTAACCGCCCAAAGATACCATAACCACCCATGTTCAACCAACCCGCCAAAGTTTATGTTGCTCCTAAGTCCTAAATCTGTAAAATTACGAGAGACCATGGTGAGATACCAATCAGATTTCAATCGGCAGCGTATTATTTTATCGCAGAGAAGTTTGAATCGGTGCAAGCGATTGCTTAGAACTGATCTTGGAAACGCTTTTCGCTGCTCTGAGTGTTACTCGAGAGATAAGGGGTCTCTTGCCTAGTGCTTTTATGCGCGTTTAGTGATTTAACCCCTCGCGCAATTTCCGGGGGTGTATGGTGTAGACGCTGTAGTGGCGCTGCTTGTCGGATTTACACCCTTAATTTCAATGAGCGAATTTAGAATTTGATTATTTTCGGTCCTGTGTTTGAGATTCGTGGTTTAACTTGTTTAAATGCCTCGATCTCATTAATTTGGCGGAGCGGCTGGTGATTGAGTGTGTGTGCCTCGCGTCCTCTCGCTTTTCGGATGAAATTATATTGTGCTGTTTGCCACGATCCGTTTTTTGTTTTTAAAACATTCTCTTGTCGAGTCTAAGAAGAAAATGCGAAGAAAGCAACTTGCCTGTGATCACTTTAGTTCTCAGACATCGTTTTCTCGGCTTCGGGCGAGATCAGAAACTTTATACAGCGAAGGGAAACAGGATCGAATTGTAACATCTCTGATGACGGTTAAACTGCGGAGTGTAGAAATATCACGCATTTAATTTCGAAATGAAGGTATCTATTTTTGGTTTTAGTGGTTTCAGTTCTAACAGATCGAGATAGGTATTTGCATCTATTTCTATGAGAAAACCTTGGGTATCTTCGAATCTCCAATTGATGACTTTGAATTGACAGAATAATTGGCACAAAAAGACCCATATAATTTTATTTTTTAGTAGGTATTTCTAGTTTTTTGTCGACTTTTCTATCGGCAGTTTGATGCAACATTTCAACCGACAATTCATCAAAATCAGTCTCACTAAATCGTTGGCCTCATTCTCAACAGACGCGTATAAGTCAATGCCATATCCATCTCTACCTCAGCCAATCCGTCTTCTAAACTCTTCGGCGGAGGAGCCAAAAACTTGGTCAAAGCAGTTAAAACAGCTGTTAAATTATTAACCGCCGCGCTGAATTGAAAAACGAGAAACCGCTAAGAGGATTGTCTGTCTGCCTCTAACGAGAATCGAACCAAAACCACTTATACCACCCGCAAACTTATATACCCGTGTAGTCTTAAATTCAATCAGAAACTTTTCTTGTCAAATTGATAGAAGCATATCTCCACGGAGCAATTTAAGAAGCGCGTGCAGGTACATAAATTCCATCTGACACGCTACGAATTCCTTTATATACTTAAATAATTAACATGTAATTGCTTAATTATTAATCGAGCCAGGCGAGCAGCGCTGTCAGTTTAAAGATGGGTAAAGCGAGCAGCATCTCCAAACGCGCGCGGTCGATCGAACTTTAAAAATCTCAGACCGTCGGATGTTTCGATGAGCTGACTTAAGCGTGTCCAATACGCCAATTATTTGCATTTCTGGCGACATTTGAAGTCATATGGACGATTGTCAGCTCACGTTGTATAAGGTACTGCATTGTCACGATTATAGATGGGTTAGTTCCAATGCTAACTTCTTAAACCATTGTTGGTAAACGTTGGAACTCTATTATCAGCGGGAATTAGAACGTTAAGTAAATTAGTTAACCACCAGTTAGCCGCAGAAAACAGAAGCATTCGGGTTAAGTTTTTCAGTGGGGCTACACGCCTTTTGAACAAAAAAATAATGCAGTAAACGTTCGGGAATTCGGTGCACAAGTCTCCGCGGAGGGAAACGAGGGCCACAACTCTTGGATCAGTTCTGCCCACGAAATATGATAATTTGATTGCTTACATTCTGTTGTGTGGCATGATTATGTCAAGGCTATAAAAGCGATAGACGTGTGTGTGTGTCTGTTTGTATGCATGCGTGTGTTGAAGAGAGATATTATGGCGCGTATATTCCATGGCGTGGTGCATACAAACTGGCGGTCGCCGTGGATGGAACAGAAAGAGATAATCAAAATATGCTTGGCTACCTGATCGCGCGACTCCGAGAGTGTAGGCACGTGGTTATAGGTTGTAGGTTTAATGCTGCCTTCAGGCTCTCTATAGCATGCCGAAGCGTAATTGCTTATAGATCGCCGGCGAGCCCGCCGCGGTCGAGGGAGGCAGCGGAGGGGACAAAACGCTTCTTAATTTCCTTATTGATAGTTAAGTTCGACCGTAAATAGTATAATCATATTATGAAAATTAGGGATAGCTCGCGATACAAGTCGAATGCTGGTTAATTTTCTTTATGTTCGCCTCTTTTCGTCGTCGTCGGCGTCCACGGTGTGTGTAGTATAAATCTTAATCGATCGATTTCCGAGCGCGGCTTCTTGAAGAGATGGCAAAAAAACCGATTCCGTTTTGCTATGTATATTTAAGAAGGCCAAAACAGCTCGTGTATAACGTTTTCAAAGATCGGCTTATAATTTTACTACCCCCTATCACGCCTTGCTGGGTCATTGTTTGTGTTACTAATAATAAAAATAAACGTATTGCATGGCACGCGTCAGAGTAAAGCAACCAACAACAAGAAAGCTCCATATTAAATTGTGGCTTCAGTAGATTACCATACGCGATGGCGGACGTCTACCCCTATTGTCTGAATCCGCCAAGCGTCCAATTTTGCATTGCATCTTATCGCAGTGACAAGGTATTTCATGTGTGTGTGTGTGTGTGTACGTACACACCGTGTGCATGCAAGTCAGAAACATTCGTACATTCTACAGGGCAAGCCAATTAACATGTAGGTATAACTGGAAGTTGTAACCGCGATTGAAAGACGTTGATTACACGCGCATGGTGATTATTTAGTTACCTGCTGAAATTTACCCATGGTACACTTGCACATCGACGCAAACTTGATTTCATAACACGAGTCCTGCGTGCATGTGTTTGCATTGCGTGCGCGGCGCCGGCTATGAATAAGTCATCTCAAAGTTATTATGATGCAATTCTGAAACTAAAGCATATTCTTAGGCGCTAAACAACTATTAGCCAGAGACCCGCCTTTAGTGCTGCCTATATCTATGCATATTTGTGCACTACTGTTCAGGTGTATACAGTTAGCTGCTCAGTGCTTACGCGTCTAGCTCTAATACGTTTTTGAATGTTGGCCGGGCTGTAACACGAATTACAAATGATACGCCATTCCATTGCCCACCAATTTCATACGAGGTGTATGGTATGCTACTATATAATAGCTCTACGTGCAACATGAATCCGGCATGAATGTAATTAAATTACACACTAATTGTAAGTCATTGTTAGCAATTCATACTCCGACGAAACTATCTCGGATAATTATACATACTAAATTATTCTCAAGGGTCTATTTTTTGCCAATTTATTTTTTTGCAAGAAACGCATCGTGTAGGTTTATACAGCGGGGAAAAAAAGGTTATATTCACTTTTGATATTAATGTTTGCTTTGGCAGGCGCGATCTTTCGCGAACACCTTGGGCAACAAACAGGTCCGACTTCTACACGAGGTGTTATGCTTTTGAGTGCTGGACCGTTCTTGCGAACGGCATTGGCCCATTTTATTTTGTCGACCACGTTTTATTGGCAAAGCGGTGCAAATGAATCACTCTGATCTCCGATACCTACGATTACCTACCTGAACGTCGATCTGTGCAGTCTCGCTTAGCATTTTTATGTATTGTTTGATATCTGTGTCGCGCTATAAGGTCATAGCGTTACGATTGGTGACATGTATGGATTCATGCGGCGCCATTCGATCGATTATTAAGATTGTGATGTCTTGAACACGCATGCAATCGACCTGATGCATCGTCTCCGTGGCAGTCATTGCTGAGTCTATTGCCGAGGCGTAGCACCAAAGAGCAGAAATCTTTTCGCTGTGGCTGGGTGGAAATCATCGCGCACTTTGTTTGAGAGGGCGGTTTACGCGATTTGTCGAGTGCTTCTGAGACGATTTACGCCGCCATTTCCACACACACACACACACACACACACACATTCTCGCCCCGCCGCTGCTGCCATCCCGCTTGAACTATCCCTGCTCTTTCCGACGATGAAATTTCATTACAGGGAAAACCAACTGATGAATGTCCCTCGTTTGCCATATAGCCAGCCTCACGTTGCATGCATGCTGCTTCTTTTGAAAATTGAATCTCGTCGACCTTCGGTCATTGCTATCCGTCTGGGAAATCACTCCATCCCTCACGTACACATGTCTAAATATAGTACCGGTTTTTCACCGATCCGTTCTTCAATTAACGATCTGTTCATCAATTAACGATCTGTTAACACAAAATTAGGGCATCTATGATCTTCGGTGGCCATGGACAGAACGAGTAAACGGACGATTAGGAAGCAAACGGCCCACAACCGTGATTTGGGAGGAAAGATATCGCACACTCCAGCACAACCAACCGACGTAATTGGTTTTAAAGTATATATACACGCCTCGAATTATTTTATTTTTATTTTTTTCTTAAAGATACCTTCTGTATCAGCCGTATCCAAGTTCGCAAGTGTCATTTTCTCGTTTGGTCGACGTGCATGCACTTTGCAACGCGTCCTTCGCTCGTGTTTCCAATCGGCGTAACGCCATGCAAATAGCTGTGCAGCGAACGACATGCAGCCTCTCGCACGAAGGCGGCCGAGCAACTTGCGTCGAATAGCAACGATCGCTGCTCCCACGACAGCGTATCAACGTTCCACGCAAGGAAAAGTCTCCGCGCGGTTGAGGAAAAACCTATCGCGAATTGCCAGTCACCATCAGGATATCGAACCGTCGGACACCATGAAACAAAACACTCGCAATTCCCGTGTTAACCTGGCGTCACCCTTTGATTTTCCTATCGCTTTTCAGTGTTTTGCGCAAAAAATGACGGCATATCACGGTATTTGCATATCGCTTCGTTGCTGGACGTGTTTAATACGGTCCGGTCACCGAATCGCATGCAGTAATTCGTTGCTAACCATGTTAAACGCTACGTTGGCTCTCTTCACCGGGTCGAGTCCGCGACTGATTTTCGCACCAGGGGCGTCTTAAGGTTTTGGGCGCCCCGGGGCCCAAAAATATGAGGTGCCCCCCCCCCCCCCAAAAAAAAAGGGCACAAAATCAACAAAATTAAAAAATAAGTCAAACTTAAAAAATGCATGTTCACATAACTCACCCATTCCTTGATATTTCCTCCTATAACCTATGCTATAACGGCATTTTTCGAGCTTTCCTCTCAGCAAAATTGTCAATAATGGCATCGCATGTAATTTTTTTGGCAATGTCACTCTCGATCGCAAGCAGAGACAGTGCTTCCAGGCGTGATTGTGCCATTGTTGCTCTGTTATAATTCTTTACGCGTTTCGGAGTTGAAAACGACCGTTCTCCTGAGCAATTCGCACTGGCAGTCGCCGTGAACATTCGCAACGCAAGGTTTACGTTTGGGTACACTGATTGTAGGTTTTTCTCGACTAATAGTTTGCACATTAAAAGAGCACCCAATGGTTCAGTAATGCCCAAAACTTTCAGACATCCTTTGAAATGCAAGCATTCTCCTGGGAAAGTGTCTTCTAAATCGTGCTTGTACGGGTTCACAAGGAATTTTGCACTTTTGATTATGTCTGCAACTTCCATGACCTCAAGCTTAGATAAGAAACCAAATTTATCGTTGAGTTGATGGTAAGCGGCCTTCCTCTTCTTGAGTTCAGATAGCAAGCAGTCTATTATTACGATGAATGTGTTAATTCTGTAATTGTCTTTGCCTGTCAACGTAATGTCATCGTGGGATTCGCCAAATCGTGCAATTGCAATGCGATTATATGAGCAGAAACTCGATGTTCATATGAAAATGCATGCATGCCTGTCTCCACAAAAAAATTAAAAAAAAAAAAAAACGGCGCGCCGCTTCGCGGCGCCCCTACAAATCTCGCGCCCAGGGCCCGGGCCCCGCCGGCCCATGCCTTAAAACGCCCCTGTTTCGCACCAATTCGCGTCGAGTGCGGAAAAGTGATCAGACCTGACATTGCCGCTGCTGAGTTTTCGCAACGCATTAGTTGACTTGAAAAAAGCTTGTTAGCGCGCGTTCGTCTTTGCCGCGCCGTGTCGACCGATGCAAGTTTCGTTCTCACTCATTGCCAGCGTTCTGGGATCTGGCAAATTCGCAAGCCGCGATGAATGGACGGCGAAGATGGCGTTGCCAATGCCAGTGCGAATCTGTCGTCACACTACCGGTTATCGGTGCGGCGTACGCCGATTTCGCGATCGCGGGGGTATCACGTTGCACACGGCGAGCCGAGTCGAGGGTCGAGCGTTGCAGAGCGGAAGTGATAGCGCTTCGCTCGGTGAGTCGGCGCACTTGTTCGATGCCATTTGCATATGATTGTCGCCGGTGGAATGTTGGGTGCATGGCTGTGCACGAGCATAAGGAGATTGAATTGGCGCTGGTTTTCTTGGATGGCTGTTGAATGAGGAGACACCGGCGATTGGCGGTGTGAATTTTCCGTGACGATTTTTCCGCGCTGCTTCGCTTCGGTGACGTGTCGACGTTTAAAGCGTCGGTTGTTTTAACTTTGAACGAACCTGGGGAAAAAAAAATAGCACTGAAATATCTCGGGAATTTTGGAATCCTCGAGGGAGCGAAACAAATGATGAAACATCCCCACATGTCTGGAATTGCATACAAACTGATATAAAAATTTCTAGAAGAAACTCACGGGTGCGGTATACATTTCTAAAATTACGAAATTTCGCTATTTTTCTCTAAGGAGTTAATGTATTCACGTTCGCAAGAACATGTGTTTTTTGATTGCGGGCGTCAACGGCCATGAATATCGTCTACGTGATGGCACTTTCATGGTTTGTCTTCGATTGTTAAATTCTTTGTGGCGAGCGAAACACACGGCAGTCCATCCTCCTTATTGGCTGCTTATAGGTATGATTACTAACACTCTCCGGTGTGGACTTAGCCGTGCTAAATGTTGTACGCGGCTCATGACGTGATATCACATTCACTCGTATTGCCGATATACTTGCCTTGGCAATATGCGATGTACGATGTTTAATGAGCATATTGCAGTCGATCGAGATTTCTAACACGCCTCAAGAAAATGCAGGCAATGCAATCGAAGCGACTTCCTTTACTAAACTGCGTATTAATTTCTACCTTTTTATCCAGCAGCGTTCTGCGTTGAATTGAGGTGAGGTTTGAGGCAGGGAGGCTGAGCTTCGGGAGGTTTATAGAATCAGCCCTCAGTGGGAGGCGCCCGAAGTTGTGTAACTTAGTGGATCCTCTCGCTAAGTGCCTCTTCACAGTCTTACACAATTGGGAAAGCATATCACATTTTTTCTGTTTTCTCCTTTGGAAAATCGTTTGCTCGAAATCAACCCCACAAATTGTCTGTCGTTGAAGTTGAAACTTCGTTTTCTGAAACTTCGTTCAGTATAACCTATAACTAACGATTTTAATGATTTACGGTAGGTCGTATATCTTTGTATACTCCTCGTTTCAAAGAGTTCGCGATTTAATTTTGTAATTGAAAGATTGGCAATTACTCATTCACTAAATTAATATGTTAACTATTCACAAACCCTGACCTTTGACAACATTATATTAATCAAATCCTCTTTCTGACCTCCTTACGCCAGCAATATTCTAGTCCACTTGCAGAACGATTAACTGACTGCCTGTCAGTCACTATTTAATGATAATTATTCGTTTAATTATATGAATCTGCTTGCATTAAATTAATAGTTTAATTAGTGTGTAAATAATACTCGCGGGCAGTCAGTCAATTACTACTCTACCTGATTCATTTGACAGCAATTCTTGGATAACGCATTAAATAGACATTAAATAACATTCTCTCATGGGGAAAAATTTTAACGCGTTTATTTTATAGCCAAGGAATTGTGAAATGCCGGATCCATGCAAATAAAGATAGCTGATTAAATAAATTACTTTATAGTTACCTGCATATATTTTAATAAATTGTAGATATTGCACCTCTTAGTTTAGATACTACAATCTTAATAACCTAAGTGCAAGTTTTCCTAATTTTTGAATTGTCAAGTGTTCGCACGAAATCACCGGAATATTTATTATTTTCTGGATTCCATTATATAGCTTACAATTATACGAAATAAAAATCCCCGTGTTATGGCTTACAGAACATGTTGATATTTTCCGTATCCAATATCCACGCTCAGCCAAGAAACTGTGATACAGTTTCGGACATCGATGTGTCGCTATTTTGACGACTG
Source organism: Nemurella pictetii (assembly GCA_921293315.2). Lineage (NCBI taxonomy): Eukaryota > Metazoa > Arthropoda > Insecta > Plecoptera > Nemouridae > Nemurella > Nemurella pictetii. Next base: position 14,494,838 of record OV121120.1, on the reverse strand, counting down.
GCTGAAGATTCTCGAAACGAGACCGCGCGATATTTATCCAAGAGTCCCGTCTCTGCCTCGCTGTCGCCGGCAGATTTCCAATCTCTGGCTGATCGCGTTCGCAGGTACACACAGCATCCCGATTCCCCGAGCCAGGAGTCAATAGACATCCCACCCCCATCCCCCAAACCCACCGCTTACCCTCTACCCCGATGCCACCGAACAAATTGCACGATGAACGCCAAAAGTTTCCAAACTACTTTCAATGTAAAGGTGTGTCAACCAGGATTAATTGCCAGACGTGCGATTATATAGCGTGTTATTATAAATATATAGGTTAATCTTGATTGCAATTGGCAACTTGAAAGTGGGACATCATCCGATGCGTATTTTCCACAGTGGAGAGTGCATATGTAATCCGACAATGGGGCTCGCAGTATAACAAGAAAGATTATCATTGGCTTTTTGAGTACGCCCATAATTTCCATGCTGGGTCATGCCATTCAATTTATGATGCTTCACACCTTTGATTGCCGGCGGGCCATAAAATCAGATCTGACAATCGAGTTAAATATCTGATTTCTATGTCACTGTTTGCTTGTACAGCTTATGTTGTTGGAAATTAGTTTGGCCTGTTGTCAGCGATTAAGCGTTGATATGTAGGAAGTAGGAACCAAGTACCTACACAGTTTGTTTAATCTCATTAGCATGCCACACTCAACTATAACTTACAACTATTAATAAAACTATCATATCTGAAGCGTCGTCAGCTTGCAGGTTGCATAAAATGCACTCTCTGCCCGAACATGGAAATTCGCCAGCGCGAATTCACGCTCAATTTCACAGATAGGTACAGTTAGTTCAAAACATAAAGATAGCCTTCCGACATGTTCGCCGAGAACTGTATACCTACTACCTATAGAGATAGTGCCAAATGCGGGGTCTATCGCTTTTCTACGGCCAGCACCGTACAGCTTGTGTACACTCGCTGTTGCCTCGTGTGGAAAGTGGGCATCTCTTTTGCACACCAGGAAGTTACCGGCGACGGATAGTACGGCGCGGCGTGGATGTGCTAGGTTCGGTTCTAGGTCAGGTCGTTGTAACGGAGTTCCAAATGTCGGCGCGCTGCATTGGCGAGCGCTAGCGAATCGTCCCGAGTGCGGTCGCCGAGAAGGCTAATCAATTAAACGATGTGTGATGGTTTTATTAAGTATACATTGACGGCTGTATAGATGTCGGTGATGATCCGCGTGTTGCGATATGCGGATTGACTCGGGTTTTGTGGCTTGTGCGGATACGGTTTTGTGGTTTTAATTCGACTCTCGTGCGAGAATGTTTGGGAAACGGCACCTCGACGGCTGGATAACCAGCGTGTCAGTCCTTTTTGTGATTGATTACTTTTTAAATGGTGGCTGAATAGTTGCAGGGCATGACGCTTCTTCACATCTTTTTGAGTATAATGTCAAAGGAGGAGTGTTAGGAATGGCTGTCGATAAATTTGGAATGTCCTTTTTCTTTGTAACAGAAACCAGCCGTAAATCGATGTGACTATATAAAACTGGTATGTGGTAGGAGAAACGTATATTATATGGCACGCTGCAATATAGTACTTCACACATTATCACGTTTGAAGATTTTATGATTTGCGGATGACATTTGAGAATTTCGCTGTATACATTGTTGCGCATAAACCTCATTTGTCATCGCCAGTGGAAGTGGATGGAGGTATGAAAATAATTAACGAAGCCATGGCCCTTTAAAATACAGAAGGATGTGGTACTTGTCATTAAAATTAGCGCGCGGTGTACGTTACAGCTTGCCAGTTGTACATTTCCCGCGAAGTTACTTGCCGCTTTTTACCTGTTTCGATATCACATTGCAGTTTGACTGCAGTATTTGAGCATAATACTCCGCCAGTTCGCCGTCGTATTGCATTGGATTAATCAATAGGAAAACTTTCCAACCAAACAGTAACTAATATATCATAGGAAATGTAGGACTACAAACTTAATATTACGTCCACGCTGACCCCAAAAGTGGTCCTTTCTAAAATTCGGCCCCAGCGCACGCTGCATAATCTATAGGTGTAATAAACACAGAGCGAGCTAGTGTACAGTCGAACCATGTAATTTATTCTGCGGCATCATTTAGCAAGTCATTTATACGTGTGGCTTAACCACACTCTGATCTCAGATAGTGTCGAATTTGGTGGCCGCGTTTTGATTTGCACAAAGAATAGATTTACGAACGCAAATATTGTGTTTGTGATTTGAGCCGAGTTTGTTGGCTTTCCATGGGAATGGCTCTCGTGTAGTACGTTCGGTAAATAGAGTTTTTTTTTTACTATTTATGTGAAAGAACTTTTCCATAGACGAACGCATCAATCATGTAAATAGTTTGTGGATGCCTAAAGGTGTGTGTAGGTGACGTATTCCTATGCAAATGAATGGCAACACAACTCATTAGCATTTGTGGATGAAAATTGAAAACTGAATTATGTAGGCAGACGATAGAAACTCCGTGAACTTTGATGACTAAAAAAGGGGTGCCGTTTTTTACGCTCGATTGTATTGGATAGTGAGAAAATCGAACACGTTATTTATACTCTGTCACATGAAAAACAGTCGTTTGATTTTGTTGCTGACGAGCTGTTGTTCCAGTTTTACAGTTAAAAAATTGATTTAGTCTTATTTAATGCTTTTAATTTACCTTTACACTGGATTTTCGTACCAAATTGGCATAATTACCCGTATGTCTTTCAAATACTCTTTTGGGCACGAAACCATTCATCACTTCCATCTCTCAACGCGACCATAAACCCGCTTTCGCGATGAGCTGAACATGTAATTAATTGCTCAATCAAATTTCAATTGCCAAAAACAAATTGAACATGGCATAAATTGCTTTTACCACGAGTTTTACTAAAAAGGTAATTTCCTTTGAAAGACTACGCATTTAATTTTCATAGTTTCCACTTTCATCTTCTATGGGAGCATCTAGAAAAAATAATTACGCTCAAAGTCACGTAGTTTCTAGCATGGTAGCAGCAGCAGCAGCAACAGCAGCAGCGAGGTTCTGCCGTAGTTTGTTGTGAATAATTGCATTGCCAAGTCTCCCATTACGCGAGACGTTATTTCGCATCATGCGCTCGCGCTCATGCTATTTTTCAGACACTTCATGTTGTATAGCCAAGGGCGAAATTAAACAGAAATTCGCGGAATCCCCAATAGCAAGGTGTATATATACGAATGTAGCTTTTTCGGTTTGGTGTGACTTTGTCCATCCTGTGTGCCAGGGAAAAAGTCCTTTAGGTAGTTGGGGTGACCAAAGTTCGGTCGCGAAGCCCATCTCTGATTCACACAAAAATAAAATGGTAGCTTTTAATAATAATCAGTGCCAATTCGAAGAATCGCTTGATTTTCTATATATATAAATAAGTAATGTCGCTCTCATATCAATCGACCGCCATGCATGCACTGATACCTCTAATACTCTAATACCTCTAAGACTTTTCACCAGCTGTAGAGAACGCCTCTGTGATCCAATAAATCCGCTCAAATAAATCTTGGGACACTAAAAAAAAAAAATCAGCGAGTCACTTCGGAGAATCGCAAACCAATTCATATTCGCATTTTTAATAACGGGGATCTCGTACTCGTTGTGCAGTGGGCTGTGTACTTGTTTCTTACCGTGCTGACTCCATGATTTCCTCCCGATCTTTCTCTCATAATGAGGCGCACGGAGGTGCGCATTGGGGTGGATTTCAGCAGACTTATGAAGAAACATCGTTTGCCTAGTTTAATTATGGCGCACGAAAACATGCAAAACAACTTATGAGAACATCCCGGTACACACGCCGCTGCTATATATTAAGATACCTATAGAGGTTTTCAACTTTCATTAACACACGTGATTCCAAGCTAATTAAAATGCGTGAGATTTCCCGGCATGAAAATCTGATCTTGCAGCAGCGTCGAGCGAAGCGTCGTAGCGTCGTAGCGAAGTTTTCTCGCCAATTTACTCTCGCGCCGGGTTTTCGTTTTCTTTACTTTCTTTTTGCAACGCACAGGAAGGTTTAAACCAGGGGACTGGAAAAGTCAATTCCAAAGTTAATATAAAAATATTATATATATATAGTTTTTATTTATATAACCTATGGCGGGAATTAGATGTTAACTTTTAATTGCTCGGAGAGTAGAACGTATCGTTGATTTTCTTTCTCTGTGTAAAGCAAAACTTGACGCGTTGATCATTTCTACGCTGCTATAACCAAAAAAAAACACTGCACATTCTTTGTACGCCGATCCGATCTTGTTGCACCAGTGCATCAGCGCTCGCCATTTTGCAATCACGAACGTACGGCGCGCAGAAAAAGTTCGCTCGGAAATCGCTCGTCTCGTTTCTTAACTGCATAACACATACTATTAATCATCCGCGTATTCACCTTAATTACCTAGTCGTTGACGGATAATTAAGAATCCACACACCCAAACAGGAAGTTGTTTCTGATCGCAACATTGCTCCTCTATTTTTACGCGCGTAGCCGCGAGATGGACGCGTTCGCGAGAGCCCGTTTGGTGGAAAAAATTGTGAAAATAGTTATTTTTATCCGGTCCCATGACCATTTTTTGCTCGCATTTTTTCACTCCCGTTGATCCCTCTTTTAGCACGGACTCGTTGCTTCCAGGCTTTTCGTAGCGCCGCGATAAAACGCCGTGCACATTGCGATTTAATTCACCGCTTTCTTTTATGATTTCAAAAATGACCCGTGGGTTTAACGGTTTAAATCTTTCTGGCCGACACTGTGAGAGGGCTTAGAGAACATTTGCTAGGATTGTCCCAGCTTTTGTTTCGGAATCGTATAAGATCATGACGCGGCCGCTTGTTTCGTTCCCCGCAAAGAAAGCTCCCATTATTGCGCGAAAGCTAGAAATCAGCGACAATGTCTGCTCGCTTGCATTGTTGGACACCGTAATAGTCGACCGTTTTAATAGAGTTTTTTGACAAAAACAATCGGGAAATAATCGCCGGATTTTCCGAGAACGATCCTTTACGTGGGAGCGAATACGCGAGTCCTTGTTCCTAAGAAATAGCCCAATAAACTCCCAAAGTCTCTGTAAGAAACCATTGTCATCTATCGGACAGATGCTTTCTGATTGGCCAATATCATCTACAAACAAATCACGTTGTTTCTTTCAGATTTAGCACAATCATTCATCTTGATGTGTGCTTGTGCGTGTGCCGAACGGTTTGATTCACGCAACATCACGCACGCTGATCTCTCTGCGATTGACCACGCAGCATGCAATGCAATGTTCGTGTATTAATTAACGCGTGTTTTTAATTCGGCGGCATTAATTAGGAGAACACGAGTTTGACCGATCTGCGGTGCTCGCAGCTAGACGGGAGATTGAATGTGTTTGTTTTTTGGGGGCACGCAACCTCGTTCCGAGCTGGCAAAGACTCCTCTTCCTGGCCGACGTCGGACGATTTGGAAAATACGAAAAGCGAAAAAAACGCTTTGGTAATTGAGGTTGACAGTTGTTAGAGCAACAAATCTCATTTGAAGTCATGGATGCATGCGTATTTGCATACAATATCGGCAATGTATTAGACGACATAATTTGACGACGAACGGGCTGGCGATGTTTGGCTGAATTTTCTCCACAACTAACCTTCATGCTGATTTCATTGACGACTTCGCCCTCAAACCATCATTTTATCGCTTTGCTACACACAAGTAGTATTTAATACTCCATAACTTCGGACAGCCTCATCAGGTGATTACTTTTCGCGACGTCCGAAGTTGCTCCTCCCTTCTTGTTTGCCCCGCAAATGTGGCCAATTGTTCCCTGAATAGATAGCAGCCAACTTCGCGAAGTCTGTCCTCCCCAAGTCTCTATCATCCCCTACATATAAATAAAAGGAAATCGTGTGGAGCAGCGGATTTTCTTTTCTCCGCTCGCGTGCAATGTTCTTGTCTTGTTCATTCGGTTTTCGGATGTTGTCATTTGTTTGCGATACACTGCAATTATGGCAGCTCGCCATCGCCGCCTAGATTCACGAAACGCCGGTAAATAAACGTCAGAAAAGTGTTCCATTTTCTATTCAAAAGTTGCACGTAAATTTCTGGCAGTAAAATTACCTCCGAGCTAATAAAAGTAAACAGTTGAAAGCAATTTATTACCCACCATCTCTTCTAGCTTGCAGCGTTCATAGATAATATGCAAAGGACATTTAGAAATTAACGGATTAAAGTAAAGGGGTATTAAAGAATACAGAAAAAACGATGATTAAAATTACAATAAATTTGCAAATTTGAATTGTAAAGCTTTACACAAAGCAACTCAATCTCTATTATTTGACATCTGCCTGACTGATACATTGAATCAAACACAGCCGATTCATTTGTCATTTTTTAAACATGTCTTCCGTACACCTAGCACACAAATCGACAAAATCGACGCGATGTACACATGTGCTTCGCGGTGTACAGAGACATGCATCTCACCGTCGGTGAGATACAGGAATGTAAATCCGCATGCGTCTTAATGCGGCTAAACTGCATTCGCTGCCAGCGTTGGCGAATGCACAGCGCCGTGCAATTGCATTCCACAATCGACTGTCCATGGCTCTTTGTTGCCGATCATTATTCAACTCTTAGCGGTGTTCATGTTGATTTTAATGCGAATTATCGCACGGCGTTACTCTGTGCGCGTCGGGTCGCCGAAGCTATAGCTTGCGTGAGTGACGTATATTTTAATTACGTAATAGTTTGCAACAGGGAGTCGGAAATAAATGGACGGACGGACGTTTGACATGTTTGACTACATTACGGTGGTATCACTCAATCATTGACAATTTCATTAAGAGACCGAATTGATATGCGTTAGAGAGGATGGATTCCGGGAACAATTCGGTCAATTATAATGGAGAGCTTCCTATTATGTAGTATAGTCAATAAATATTTGGAGAGAATGTTTTAGAATTATTTTTCATAGAATAATTATATAATTCAAGAATCTGAAATGGAGAGCCAGAACTTTTCGTCTATAATTGTGATGGTTCCATTTCCTTCAGCTGCATCTGAAGGCTCATGAATGTTATTTTTAGTATCAATATTCAACATCCTTTTTTTTCTAACCTTTGCAATGATAAAATCGTCGTATCACAATGCTGAGATATAACGTGAATGCTATAGACAAATATCGCTTGATTTATCCTCTGTAAGAACCTCTATATTCTCTCCTCACCTCCGCGGTATGATTTGTGAGCTTCCGTGACGTCCCAACCCCTCCGGCTAGGAATTTCACACTGTTTAGATCTGCGCAACCCCCTGAGAGGCGATCTTTGCGTCGAGGTACATGCATCTCCATTCTGCACGCTGCAGGCGTCGACAGTTGTTCGACACCTCACACTCACTTACTCGCGATATTATCTTAGGCTTTTCCCGCGCGCGGAAAATCTCCCTCGACGAAACGAAGACCACTTTTCCCTCTCTACGAACACCTCGGAAAATCACAAGGATGCGTACAAAAAAATTGCAGTGCAGACTTCGTTGCTTGTTTGGTTTCGCACGGGGAAGCAGATCCTTATTCATACCGGCTGAAAATTCGCTCGGAGTTGATCAGAATCCCATCTATTTGCGTACTTTGGAAGGGCGGGTCGTTTTCCCAAGCACTAATCAATATAATGTATACTACAGCTTACGTCATGTCGTTCTTTATTTTTATATTGCTCAAATTTCACGTTACATAGTGTATAGCGTATAACGAATTGTACGGTTTCACCCCTTGTCCGATGTATCGTTGTGGAGAGGAACGATTATGAATAACGCAAAATATAGTTCCAGTTTTGCTATCATATACATTCTAATCCTCTCTCCGTTGTTAAGACCCAGCCGATATTTTCCTTTCAAAAAGTGTCTCACCAACGAGATCTTGCCCTCGCCTCCTGAGCCGTCGCGATTTGAAAGGTGCTTGTTCCTTCTCTGCGACTGAACGGCGACAATAACTACACGGCATTATAATCGCCGCAGGCTCCGCTCAGTGGTTATTAGACCGGAAATTTATAGACCTGCAGACCGGAGCGAGCAGCTGTCAATCATATCATTCCCCACACCACATCATCCTCCTGGATATGTTCTCTCCGTTTCCTCGTTGCTCGCGCGCATCGACGGAAATGCGCCGCAGTATTATAATTACTATTTTAATTAGACTCTATTCGCAATCAATAACCATCGGATATCACGCGTTTCACGCCGAATCGTTTGGAAATTACTTGCTTATAGGTTGTGCGAATAAATTCGATCGGACTCACAGGCGAACCGTCCGTAAATAAACATCTAGATGGATCAATAGATTTTGATTTTCATCCCCTGAAATGTTGTTTCTAGGTACTTCACCCTGTCCGGTCCCTGAGCTATTTGCATTACCACTCGAGAGCTGACTCTATAACACGCTAAACCGCGGATCACTCAGCCGAATAAGTCGCTCGGGTTCGGAGGAACCGGGTTCAAATACCCGGATGGCTAATCGACTGACCATTGTGTGTGATTCCGTCCTGATGGACAACCCCCCCTCCTGCCACCCCGAACCCGGCACGCGCGGTCTCGCATCCCGATAAACTATCGTTAGCCGATTACGCGTCGGCGAGGAATCGAGTAGAATCAATCTGGGTGGAGGGATTTGCATAATTCATTACTGTGTGCTGGTGGCTTCGTAGAGGACAAATGGAGCTTTGTCTTGCGCGCGCGATGATTAAAACACTCGAGAATCGATTATTTCAATTTGCCTGTGCCGCGCGATGATTTGACAAATCCGCGCCGAATTTTCATGGCCACGGTCGCGGCTCTTGCGGTTTTTGTAGATTTTCTTCGGTTATTTTCAAGGCGATTCTTGGTACGAAACAGATTACATTGTTTGCTCCTTTGAGTCCTTTGTATGTTATATACTTTGTAAAGTAACTGTTTTACAAACTATACACGCGGCGAAACATTGCAAACATGTTTCTGATCCCACATAAGCATTTCCACCCCTATATTACGCAAACTACGAGGGTGATTTGATGCTTACTATATGGGCTCTACTTATTACAGAGAATAATTCACGTCGGCACATCTACGAACGGACGTCATAAATTCTATGACGCTTTTTTTAATGACATTTATAATTTAACTAAATCAACGCAGATGGCACTAAGACTGTGGTGTACTGATACATATAAGATAATCGTGTCAACTATACATCTTACAGTTTTACTATGCGACCGAGAAATCGCGTATAAAGTTCGCGTCTGTGTGTCTAGATACTTTTCTTCAGCTGTACTGCTTTCTGCTCGACGAAATCTGTGCAAAAGCAAACGGAACAGATTTTGCACAGATCGCTCGCGTTGCCACCTGTGCAAAGAGTTAATGAGACATGAAGTACACCGGTGCTTATCTTATTAGCCAAGCCATGAGTAATTTCTAACGCGAAGTAGCCTGCTGTACATTATATCTGTACCGTGCGCTCACGGTGTGGACTTTCACGTTCACCCCATCGAATAGAATATCTACATAGCGAAATGTTAAGTAGGCTGCTGCATCATAAGATCATACTCGAGCAATTTCCTTTATCCAGTCCGCACACCAACCGGCAAGCATTGAACAGCAGAAGAATTGACACCTTCAGCTTAGCTCTGTGCCAGCGGGAATGATAAACGCATTACTCGTACTCGTGTCAACGCTCGTGGCCATGCTGAAAGTGATTGGCATGATATTATCGGGCGGCAGTGTGTTCCGTTTATAACGCAAATTAGCTCTGTCCCTTCATATCTGTCAGTGTCAACCATGGCTCGAATTTGTGTACTAATCAGATTGTTATATTATTTAACTTGCAACTTAATTAGTGTTCTATAATTCGATCCGGTGTGCGCTAGGATTCCGGGCAGGCGCCGCTCGCAGACATTATACACACGTCAACGGATCTTGCCGCCGCGTTGACGGTGATTAAAGTAATCCGCCAATCATCTTCTAATTGATCAATTGATCTCGTCGTGATAATCGCGTATAAATCTCTGGACGGTCGCGGCAGATCGAGTTGGTGCATAAATGAATAGCGCGGCGGGGACGCACGGAGATGGCCGAACGTTTGCCGAAGATGAAGCGACGCGAGACGAGAGAAAACTTTCTTGAGATCGCGCGCGCGGCAGGAGACGGAGAGAGCCGCGACGCGCAGGGAGTGGCCAACTCGGTCGGGTTTTGATTCGAGGCTGATCGGCAAGCAGTGTGTCGGCTTATTGAAACAAAATAAACTTGCGTCACACTTTGCGTATAGCCTCTAGTTACGTTGTGTAATTGATTTTCATGGAAACTGTTGTATTCACTAAAGTCTAGTGATCGAAAATCACACTATACTCAACCTCCATCAAATGTTGTTGGCTCCTCAGGCGCGTACGGTTTGGTCGGTATATTGGCAAATAACATTTTTTTAGTAGTAGGTTTATTGAAATATATTTTTTTATTGCTGTCAAATGCTATCGTTGCCATCGGCAGTCGACTATACAGCCGAAGTCGGAGGGGAATTTGTAAATAAAAATAGACAAACCAAACAATCGTCCACTGACAACTGAATGTAGCCACTCCCGGCACCGCGGATCTCTCTACGCCGATGCAACGCCGCCGCCGCTTCGCGATCTGCACTTTTTCGCTTCCCGCTTCGCGCAGCCGGGCAACAAGCGGCGACGGTGCACAAAAACCGGTTCACCGGTCTGCGATCCTCCTGCCGCCGCCGTCGTCGCCGCCGTGCAGGCGGTTCGGAACCACGTGACCCGGAAGTACGCGACCGGTACGCTCCAGCCAATGGCCGGGCGGCGGGTATACCTTCGCAAATAATTCGCCGTGTGCATTCGGCGAGTCCGGTGATGTTGATCCGTGTACGTCCCGGGCGTCGCCAATCACGGTGGCTAGCTTGATAGGGAGTCAGTCGGCTGGTTTGGCGGCATGTGCACTAAAGAGCTCCCTTGGGAGTGAATCGCTTTGTGGGCAGACTTGGTCTTTGCACGCGATTCTGTATGGTGGTCCCGTGTCGTGTAGAGCAAAAATCCGCAAGTGGGTTTCTCATTTTTGAATCGCAAATAGTTTTTTAGCGGGTATCAAGTATATAGTTTACGAGTTGGTTTACCTCCGAATGCGGCATAATTGTTATTTTAGCGAATCTCCGAAGGATGAAGCTTTGTACAAGCCCATGAGAGGTGAAGAATCCGGTGCTGTTTGCTGGGAGGTGCAAGGCTATAGCTCGTGCTACGGTGCAACGAAGGTTAAAGCCATTCTCAATAAACGCACAAACGGAGCTATAGTGTTACGAGTTGCGTGGGATTCCTGTGTGCGTTATATATCGTAGTTACACGCAGAATAAGATTGCATCTGTGAATGGAAGTGCTTTGTTTTTTTCCATGCAGTTGTAAAAGATTATTGGCGCGATGCTTGTCGTTCGCAGGTCGTATATACACTTCACCTTATACTTCACTTTACGGCAGTGGATTCCTCACAAGGGAAGTGTACAAAGTGATTTAGGAAAATGATGCAATTGCTAAGTGAAGTGTTTTACTGCTGCGACTAACGTTCATAACGTCTGGCCGCTCATTTATTACAATTTATTACATTTTTACTCGCTCCCATTCTTCGATTGCAACAAATGTTTGCTGTAACTCAATGGAATCAAACTCAGAACGGCCAAGTAAAGCCGTACTACTTTTCAAATTTTGCTTGCTTTCCGCGCTGATCTCGACTAATTCCGCAATTATTTTTCCCGATTGAAGTCCTCGACCCCTTCGAAGTCTTGCTGGCAATGTATGTGTTACCTATAGGGAAGGGGCGAATTCCGGGAGCAGTTGCGGCGGCTGCGAGTCCCAGACGTCCGTTGCCGCTGGTTCCCCTCGAGATGCAAATTGTGCTGCTTGCTTGCGCTGGCCAACGCCGGGAGCCTGCCAGCATCTTTTAGCCCACGTTTTGGCACGGAAATCTCTCGGAAATCTTAAGGCATTGACTCGCAGCTGGCGAGACGTCATCGCTCTCATATGTATATTTTGACCCGCCGGAAAGTTAGGTTAATATCTGTACACGAGCTTCTCTCCTCTAATTTTTGTTGCTTGAAGATCTGCCATACGTACTAGATTCTAATCAGTGCAAGCAATCGCGACTTCCTTGCGAAAGTTGCCGTGGTTTTCACTAGAGAGTCGCCGATCTTGCTGCGATCGCAGGAGATATTTTGCTGAAAAATGGCAGAGAAGCATTCAGTTTCTTTTCTCCGCTTCAATATTTATCTTCACAATAGTTTTGATGCGCAAATGAATGATCTCCGAAGCTGGCAGCAGCAACTAATTCGCTGTTCGACGCTCTGCTCTGCAGCCGTGGTGTTAACAATGCTTCTCCGTATCGTGCTCGCGCCGTGCAACGTTAATATCTTAAGATATTTCAATTTGGTTCAATAACTTTGCTGAATTGTTCAGCATTTAGCGAATCTAAGGCACGGAGAACACGGTGTGCTCGAGCGGAGTTGGTTGAATCTCAGATCTCGCCTCGCGAGTCGCGAATTAGCTATGTGTGTGTATGTGTGTGTGTGTGCATGTGTGAAACCAGAACCACTGCAACCACAACCGACCCGGCGCCTCCACCGTGGTCCGGTGAAACCTCTTGGACGAGGTCCGACTTCACGACACTCGTGACTCCTGGTTCCGCCTAATTAGTCGGACGTGGAAATTCAAATTTATTGCCGTTGTTCGTTGTACGTCTTTGTCTCCGTCTATACATACTATATATTTAGGAAGTAAATAGCAGCGGTTAAACTAACTCACGCAAATATGCGAATGAAATTCGTTTCCGTGACTCGTCGTCATCTAGGATTTGCACGCTGCAACATTTAAACGGCAAGTCTCAGTTTTTGCTAATTAAATTCGAACGCAACCTCTCTTCGGTCGCTACAAATCGGGGTCCATCAATTCGCAATTCACCAATTCAATCCGCCGAAAAACACAGCGCAGTAAATTCCACCGAGCTTGCGCGTGAGCGCGCTCTTCGATTTCGACCGCGCGCTAGTTTATTTTCCCACAACACTCAAAACAGAGACGAAGAAGAAAGACCATCCATGTCCAACGCTTCGATCTAGAAAGATCCATCGATCTCGGCCTCCGACGATGAGATAATGAACCTCGGCCGCGGCTCGCTCCGTGTTATTTTCTACGCATTCTTTTGCTCGCGCGACGGACCAGCTCGGAAGTTTCCTGCCCACGTTTCACCAATTACACAGATTTCTTGCCGTTTGGTCCGCGCGAGCTTGGGCGAGCAATTCTGTCGGTTGTACGGGGCTCATGACAGCCTTTGCACTCTGCGAGGCAGTCAATGTGTAGACCCTTGCATGGAGACACCCCTGTACCACCCTGTACCCTGCACTGCATAGAAATCTCACATGTGTGCATTCACATATGGACTTGACCGTTTATAAATTACACTCCGTCCATTGCCCGACTCTCCAAAACTTTCCGCGTGACTTTCCTCGGCGCCCACTTTATCTTTCTCCCTCCTGCCCCCACCCTCCCCCTCCCCCTACCCTCGCATGTTTATGAGTTAAGTCCGCAGGAAGAGCAGTGATTTAAAATTAGAAAAAAGCGCATACCTCACTATTTAGTGCGAGTCTCGCAGCCAAAATTTCAGTTCGAAGCCAAAATTTGAGTACTGACACCTCTGAGGGCGGATATATTGCCGGTCAATGAAATCCCTTCTTCGTAATGCATCACCTCATGTGCTCAATTATCAGAGACAATGACCATGCCATGCAGATAACGCCATTCTTGGCACACATGACAACAGATTTCAGTTGGATTGCCTGCGCATCATGGTTTCTTCTAGTTTTGTCTATGAGTGCCATCGCGGCAATGCTTTGCGTGGCATGTACTCTACCTTGAAGAGAGGTCAACGCTACGCTGGGTCCACAATATCCTCTTTGCCGGTGCAATCGCCCGTGACCCAATTTATTGAACCATCCTATCAATTGTTCTAATCACGAAGGACCAATACACACCGCGCCACGGTGTAAATACGTAAACGCGAGATTGCTTCGATCGCTGCCGCCGTACGGAATTGCTCCGGCCAATTTGTAGTTTGCCCTGGAGGCTGGAGAGGAGATTCTTAATACGTTGTTACGTTTTTCCAAGTGCGCGCAACGTGCATCGGAATTGTGGAGAGCAGTGCACTGATCTTTACAAATTAGTTCGTTCGCGTTGACGTGAGCAGCTGCAGTTCCGAAAGACTAGCGCATGGTTTTCTCACAGCTTTGAACCGTGCCGAGTGCAGGGCTTGAGACACATTCGATCACGGAACCAACAGGAAAAGGATGTACCCTGCATAGAGAGACCTTCCATTTACATATTTTATTGAACAAGCGTGGATTTAGGCTCTTTAATTTAGCACCTTGATCCGCAATCGCTTCGGTGAATTTGGTAAATTTCAATTAAATTGCTTTACGACTTCATTATCCGGTATACGAATGCCATTTTCCTTTATCAACGTTATCAATCTGGTAATATCCACAACGTCGCGATTGTTTACACTGCGCCTTGCATTTCATTAGCAGTTGGTTTTTTTTCGTTCTCTGCACAGTGGTATAGTAGACTATGACTAGGCTGTTATGCTGTGCATAAGAACTAAGAACAATGAACACTGTGATAACAGTGCGTGCTAATGATTGTTTTCGTTTAGAGCCGATTGTTCGGCCTGTGTTATTCTCGCCTTTAAATGTCTGTAGAGGAGTGAGTCTGATACGGACAAAATAAGACCATACATTGCCGTACCTCCGGCGAAATGTCAAACGCCCTTGACTCAGTTCGTCGCCAACATCGATTGCAGTCGAACGCTTTTTAGCGAAACAGTCGTTTTATAAGCCACGCGTAAAGGGAAGAAAAAAAGTACTAAGCTTTCAGTAAACAAATAAAGAAATCTCGGATCTACAGTAGTTCGTTTGTATTCAGTATGATATCGTTGCGGTATCTCTATTCGTGTTTGAGACGTCTTCTGCTGGCCTTTTTCTTTGGTGCGGGAAGGGGGTGGGGGTGCGTGCCGACGGATAGGTAATTTCACGCATGTTACAGTGAGTTACCGATGGAAACTGGAAAGAGAACAAATAGACTCGACTTGGAGACGCGGTCCGCGGACCTCCCACCACTATCCACCTAATCACAAATTATACACATCGAACTAGAGATCGACTTGCATCTCAGGACCACTGACCAGCCCACGCCGACTGCCGACTGAACGATCACAACAAAACTATTCAAATAATGCCAGTCCCTTTATTTTGTTGGATGTGAGTTATGGTACATCGCTCATTCAAGTACCTATACTGTTTTCATTATTTAGGATAGACTAACACAAGCGTTTTTCCCTGATTCATGGCTGACAAGATTGGATTCAGCTGCTGAAAATCCTAGCAGCATCGAAGCCCATGCATGTAAAGTTTGCACGCATTGAACCATCGAAACAACTTCACAGGCCGGACGATTTCTGTCAAAATTCCAACCAATAAACTAACGCAAGCCTTATTTCCTTCACCCTCAGGCTACTACCAACCGGCCGGACCCCTAATCTCGGCGCACCACCACCACAGCCTGCCCAAGGCGTCGGTCCTGCCGACGCTCGAAGCATCGCCGACGTCGACGCCGCCGACCAACGCCCCGTCGGCGCCGCCCCCCATCTCGGCGTCCACGTCCTCGGGCACCCGCGGCGGTGACGAGTCTTCCGACAACGACGTCGTCATCACGGCGTCGTCCTGCCACAACCCCACCTACTCGAGCGGCCCGCCGAGCCAGTCGGCGCCCACCTATCGCTACCAGACGTACCCGTTGCCGCCGGCACCGCCGCCACACCACCAGTACGGCTATCCCAGCCAGTACCCGACGCCGCAGTACTACCCGGTAGCGGGCGGCCAGGGCGGGGGGTACGCGCCGGCGCCGCCGCCGCCCCCGCCGCACTACCACAATCCCGACCTGTGCTACACGACGCCGAACTATCCTCCGGCGCCGCAGTACTATCACAAGTCGTACAGCACGCCGCCGCCGCCGGTCACCTATCCACGGAGGTGAGCACTGGTTTCTTTCAACATTACATTGATTGCGTGTTTCAGTTCTTCAAACTCCAAAACTAAGAAATAAACTTACACCTGAACATTCCATATATCACTAAGTTATGGGTATTCGCGGTTTGGAAGTTTCCCTCAAATTAATTTGCATGTTTCAAATATTTGTTATGGTTTTAGAAAATGTTGATGAAGACACCGTTTACAGGTTGTGTTCGCTTGTTCTTACCCGTCTGAACATTTTATAGTCAAAACTTAGTAGAATTTTGTGCACGGAATTCAGCAAATGCCTTTTTTTTCAAAATCAAACCCTCTTGTTGGCCAGTGCTGTCATGCCAGTTGTAATGCCATAATGGAAGAGCGTCTGTCGTATTCCACCTGGCGTACCAGGTTCGATCCTTGTGTCTGTCCATGCCCGGTTGTGTAAATTTTCAAGAAAACGCCTCTGCCACTTGGCAAAGGTAATTTGCAGTGGTCTAACAAGTATACCTAACAATTCTAGTACACTCGTCAGATCCAATGCTGGGATACCTCCTAGGTAGTAATTAAGAGTTCAGTAATGTGCCCGTTTCGGTTATTGTGGCGAACTGCTGTGTAAAAAATCTGGCCATCGAACTTAGCAGTACGAAACGACTGTGTAAAGACCCGCGGTAATATTATTGTCCCATTATCGCCATGCAGCAGGCAGCAACAGCCGCTAGCTCGGATACTCCATGAAAATATCAGTGATATCAGCTAGCTATTAGTGAGACAGGTTGCTTCCGAAATGCGTTCAAACCACATTCGAACTTGAAACACAGCGGTTAGCCATAGAATGGAGGTTAGGGAACGTCCGAGAGCATCGCACAGAACGTCGACAAGATGTGAACGTCTATATACAAATTTTTAGAACAAGAAATATGGAGGAAGAGAGTTGTAAGTTACGATCGACAATCTATCTACCTGGCGAAATCTCGTGTCATTCCCTGCCTAGCAAACTTGTTGATAAAAAAAAGTTGCTCAAGGTCTTATATTCCACGCTTCACGCAAATTTGCTGGTAACATTTCTAATTGCGTACAAACTGGTTGTGTAATTTGTTTCGCGCACGCATCAATTGAGGTGTTCATTAGGCGCGTGCAATGCGTTCAAATTAGAGTTATAAATTAATTGACATTCCTCGAGAAATTACATGTGTCCGTATAGATATTAATTGTTTTACTGTTTTACTCAAGACGGCTGGGTATAACCTAATTCTTAGTGTGTAGATTTGTGAATGTTCATGCATATTCACTATGAATGGTTATTCGGTCAATCACTCTACTACTAGCATTAAACATATTCATAGATCATAAATCCTCTTCCCCAACAATTTGTCATAATCCAATCATCTTTGGGTGACCTGATAGCCATGAATATTCAGAGGGGCAATTAGCAATTGAGAAGCAGAGTTACAGAATGGTTTCAGATATATACCTACAGACAAATCGGAGTGATCTAATTTTCAACCTTTTTCTAACCCAACTTGCTCTGAGAATTCTTTCATCAATTCATTTCATTAATTGTCACTCAAGTTCCTGCATTAAAGTTTGCGTTTTAATACCGAAGATTGTTTGGAGCAAATTAAGCATTGAATAAATGTCCAATTTACATTTGGATACTTTACAAAACTCGTTTTTCATTATCAAGTAGTAATTTGCAAGTAGAATAGGCAGTTAGTCAATTATTGTCCAATGTAAATACCTGTGTACTGTATAAATTGGATGAAACATTTATGTCCCAATTTATACAGACATATCCTCAAGTCTCCAAACCAGACACTACATTTCAATTTTAAAAAGTTACCGTTGTACCGGTTGTACCTACTAACGCCGCTCTTCTCTCCGCTGCCTAGATACGGACCGCCACCCCCGGCGCCGCACCCCTCGCAGTACTACCCTGCCGAGCTGTACCAGCCGCCCCCCGAACAACAATCCGGCAGACAAATGGTTGCTACCGCCTCCACTAGTGGCTACCAACAGCCGGCCCCTGCGGACGCCTACCCCCAGCAGCCGCCGGCTCCTCCGGTGGTGCCGATGGTGGACTCGTATCCGCCGCCCCCGGGGCCCGGATACTACCCAGGTTATCCGCCCCCTGCACCACCCCCGTGCTACTCCCATTCACCACCAGCCAGGAGTCTAGCCTATATAGGTGAGTGGAATACCTTTATGTCTTTGCGACTACTTTAGAAATGTATCATGAGGCAACTGATTAGTGGAAATTAAAGCCCTTTGATGGAGGCTAATAGAATAGTCTATCCCAGCAAATATTGAAAACCGAAACTTATGTAGAATACTAAATTTAAGTGATAAAAAAGTAAAACTTAGATTATTGATTCCTTTGAAAGGGAAGGGTAACAGCTAACTAAAGTAAAAATGCAATCATACCCACCACAAATAATGACACATCTATTGAAGATGGCTTCAAGGAATGATATTTGAAAACTTTTTTAAATTTCTTTTATTGGTAGCTGGGTTTATCAGAGTTCACACTAATATTAGCTACTGCTTACTACAAATTGATCACTGAAAAATACACATTAATAAATTACTATGCCTGAAAAAATTCAAAAACAATGCTAGCCACAATTACACCTATTCCATTCAATCAAAATTCTACCAAAAATGACGTCATGATACCCACTCGTTAAAGCCAGGTAGAGCAATTCCGGTTGTGATTTCCCTATCTACCTTTGTTATTTAGCCGAGCTAATTAATATTTTTTCCCAAACTGGTCGTACTTCCAGGGGGTATCTGATGTCATTTATCTCTGAGTGGAATAGGTCTATTACATCACTTTCGAGCCTCCACCCCACGGCCTCCCCCTAACGCCGACACCCGCGCCCTTGTCGACAGATGCAGCTTACCAAGGATGCCCCTGTCCGATGCAGTCGTGTCCAAAAAACGTTCGTACTGGGCCTCTTACTGGTGAGGGTAAGGGGCCACGCCCCTCTGCTGCGTACGCCCAGCACTTGCCGCTGCCACCGGTGGCGCTGGCGCTCCCGTCGGAGCCGCCGCACGCCGGCGGGCCGCCGAGCCCGGCGAGAGGCAGCGCCGGCACGCACCCGACGCCCTCGCCGCGCCTCGCGACGGCGCGCGGCGCCGGGGGCTCGCCGTGCGCCGCCGCAGCCGCCGCCGCCGCCGCCTCCAAGGCGGCAACGGCCGCGGAGCAAGTCGTACCGTCGGAGAGCAGAGCCGTCGGCGGGGAGCGGACGTCGTCGGGCGGCGACGTCGGCCTGCTGGCGATACACACGCCGTCGAGCGCGGGCTCGGCGCCGCGTGCGGGGACAGTACACGTAGGGAAGCATCGGGCACTCACGCAGCGCGCGGCCGCCGCCGCACAACGGGCGGCCGCCGCGGACGCGGCCGACCTAGGCAGGGTCGGCCTCAAGGTGGAGGGGGACGCGGAGGCGACGCGGATCGCCGCCGCGGCCGCCGCCGCCGACAGCAGGAAGAGGAAGTCGCGCGCCGACTGCGCCGCGGCGCCGAAACCAAAGAGGCGCGGCGTGGCGCCGGCGGACGAGGCGGCAGCGCGCGGTCGCTGCAGCGGCCAGCCGCTGTCGTCGGCCAACAGTTGCAGCCAGCACGGCGCCAAGCAGAACGCGAAGAAGCGGAAGATCGGCGGCAACGTCGAGGAGGTCCTCGCCGAGAACAAGGAGCCGAGCGGCGGTGGCGGCGAGCCGGCGGCGGCGCGCGCGCGGAGCAAGGAGCCGAAGCCGGCGAACCGGCCGCGCCTCTGCCCGTCCGGCGGCGCGAAGGTCGCCAAGAAGGCGGTCGGAATTTCGGAACGCCTCGCCGAGCCGCCCGTATGCGACCCGACGGCGACCACGCTTGGCTCGAACGGCGTGGTCGTGCCGCCGACGTCAACAAAATCGGCGGGCAAGGCGGGGCCGAAGGGCGGGGCCAAGTCGGCGGCGGCTCGCAAGTGCCGGCTGAACAAGATCGTGCGGTCGGTGTCAGATGAGGCGGCGTCGGTCGCGGTAACGGCGGGGCGCAGGAAGGTCGCGGGGAAACCGCGGCTGGGCAAGCCGGCCGACGCCGGCAAGCTGAAGGGCCGCCGCAAGACGGACTCGGACGCGATGCGGGTGAGCCACATGCTGCGCAGCCACGGCATGCAGGACGTCTGGGAGGGCGAGGCGGCGGCGCCGGCAAAGTGCAAGGCGGGCGGCGCGGCCAGGAAACCGACTGGGAAGAATGCGGCGGCGGGGGCGGCCGGCGAAGTGGACATCTGCGCGATGCTGGCGCTGAGGAAGGCCAGCTTCGTCAAGCCCAAGTGGTCCAACGGCTGGTGTTGGGAAGGCGAAGCGTTCCAAGCCAAAGTTCACCTCAATGTGAGTTTTTTTCATACCTCTTGCACTTTAAACACGGAATTATTATTAAGTCGTGTAGATTTATGTAGTAACTAGTACCTAGTGTTGTATCAAGGTCTGTAGGGCGGTGGGCAATTGTGTAACTTTTTTCATTGTTAGATGAAATGAGGGCATTTATATGTTCCATGCAAAACATCGGCAAAAATGGAGATTTTTTAACCCTCTCACCATGATCAAAAATTTAACAATCGCCTTCTGTAATTTTCTCTATTAAAATGCCATTTTAAATAAAAATCATTCCAGGCAAGCTTTTGTACCAAGATCTTTGAGGTGGCATGCAGCCTGGCTTAGAAAATTGTCTCGTAATTGTTATACAAGTTTAAAAATCCCATTTTTCTAGTTGTTTTTGCTGAGACTGAGTATAGACACCTTCAAGTGCTCTAAAAACCTGCGATTTGCTGTGCGTCCTTTGCCTGTCGCTGACCGGTTTGCCTACCTGCAGAGCGAAGGCACGAGCGTTGAACGCATCTGCTACCCGTCGATGCGTCACACTGAGGGCGACATAATCCGGCCGTTGGACTGCATCCTGCTCAAGTCGGGCGCGCGTCGCGTGGACCTACCTTACGTCGCCAAGGTGAGTGCAGGGAGACGGGCGATGGTGACGGGAAGTGATGGGGGAACAACTGCCGCGTCTTATGAAACCGGAATCACAAGTTTTTAATAGCTAAATATCATCTCGTTAATTATCTCGTGATTTTTAACTGTTGATCGAAAGGCGTTTGCTGAAAGCTAAATGATTTTGGAATAGTGACAAGTCGTTTGAAATGCATTAAATAAACAAGAAATTACTTAGGATTTCAAGAGGGCCTTATGTATATGAAATAAATAATAATGATTATCCTTTATTGTCTTGAATATATAAATGAACAGACATTTGTATTTAGGCTTAAATTTTTTAGCGCTGGCCGGCCACACCAACGCTCTTATCTTTATAATCTTCTTCTTCTTCCTCTTTTTCACACATTTACTTCCATCCTCTAACATCTTCCCACCTTTTCTCTCTCCTAGTTTCATTCCACTTCTCTTTTCTTCTCTCGACATCTTCTTCTATTAAATTAATCCATCTGATTCTTGGTCTTCCCACTCTTCTTTTTCCACTCTCTGCCTCTTCAAATTCTTTTCTTGGAATCCTTTTTCCCTCCATCCTCTTCAAATGCCCAAACCATTTTAATCTTTCCCTTCCAATTTTAAATCCCACCCTTTCTACTCCCAATTCTTTTCTTATTTTCATGCTTCTTATCTTATCCAATTTTGTTACTCCTTTAATACTCCTCATAAATTTCATACTTTCCGCTTCCACTTTTCTTTCTTCAACATTTCCCATTGGCCACGTCACAGCTGCATATGTCAATATTGGTATAAAAAACATTTTATACATGAGAATCTTACATTTCTCTGGAAAATCAACATCAATAAATAAAAAACTGAATTAAAAGTTCCTTATCAGCTATTTAGGATCAAATTTAGTTGGATTAGAAGAAGAAACTAGAGTGCGATTCTACAAAACAATGACAAACGTCCCAGGTTTATTGGGAAGAAGGGTCACTCACAGTGCTGGGTAGTAGAGCGCTAAAAGTAGCGTTAGCTACTTTTAAAACCAAGTAGCGGTAGCGGTAGCTGGGCTACTTTTAAAAAGTAGCTTACCCTGCACTGGTCACTCATGACTGAGTTTAAGTTGGACGTGAAAAGGAATGGAATGAGAAAGATATGAATTTTAGAGAAGGGGGTCGAGGAATCGAACAATTTAAGAGTAAGTGGAGAGATGATGGAGAGTGTAATGAAATTTGGGATGGGATGGAAGGTAAGAGACACAGACAAACTGACACATGTGAATTTCTGTTTGAATTTAAAAAAAAATAGAATTGCTCTGCAGGTAGCCTAACTAACGAAAAGAAAAAGTGTTAGTAGAGATGGACTAATGAAATGTATACATGTTTTGGTAAAAACCAACAAAAAACCCGTTTCCAATCTGGACGTAATGAGGCCGGCATTGACCCTCGGTTCGCTCTGCACCCCAAGGTGGCGCAGCTGTGGGAGAACCCGGACGACGGCGAGATGATGGTGTCGCTGCTGTGGTACTACCGGCCGGAGCACACCGACCAGGGCCGCCGAGTTGACGACATGCGCGACGAGATCTTTGCGTCGAAGCACAAGGACACCAACAGCGTGGCGTGCATCGAGGACAAGTGCTACGTGCTGACTTTCAACGAGTACTGCAGGTACGATGACGGGGGCTCGCTTGTTGGAGCGTTGCGTTGAGACGGCTTTACTTTGGATTAATCAATTTTGGTCTTAAAATTGGTTAAGTCCCGGCCATTGGTGATAAATGGAGAAAATGACTTGGAGAAAATGACTTCAGATACCCACTGGATATACTAACAGTTTGGAAAAAAATTAATTTGCTCTGTTAAATAGGAAAATCACAACCCGAATTACTCTACCTAGCTTAAGCGTGTGGCTATCGTGACGTCATTTTGATCAAATTTTGATTGGATGGAATAGCTCTACTGCCGAGAAATCCGACGTCTAACCTCCTGGATTTCCACAGGTACCGTGCAGAATCGCGTAGGCAACAAGAGGGCGCTCGAGAAGTGAACCCGCTAGTGCCGTTACCTTCGGAACACCCCCGTGCAAGCCGGCTACCCACCAGCTCCGTTTCCCCCGACATGGTTTTCTTCTGTCGAAGGGTCTACGACTTCCGACAGAAACGCATCTTGAAGAACCCTTGCTGATCGCGACGGCGCGTTCGGTGTTGCACGGGAACAAAACAGGGACTTGAAATCGAGGTGGTGTTGTATCAATTAAACCAGTACCTAATTGCTATTATTTTTAGAAGCATTGTAGAGAAGTGTATTCACGGTGGGATAGAAGAGTGATGCTGAAGAAAGGGCATGATTCCATTAAGTTAATTGATCAGATGAATCGACGTTATAAATACTAGATTGCTTGATTTTTTAAACAAAAACCGGTTTTGCCATTTCTATGTGGGGTGTCCGTACCTATCAACCAAGGGATTATTATCTCATTTTTTCTAATTGTTTGATTAATAATATTTTGGAGATGCAGGATAGAGACCAAAGGTACAATAATGCTTTTTACGTTTAGAAATTCAAGCAATTTTTGCGAGTTTGTAGCATTTGTACCATATTGTGTATAAAAAAAACTAAAAATAGATACCAAGTATAAAAATATAACTACCTATATTAAATATTAACACAAATTGCTAGTTTGAAAAAGTTAAAACTAAAATAAATAGGATGAAATTATATCGGTAAGATAGGCCTACAAATCAGTAATATATTCATTTAAATTTAAAACAAATGCGACTGGAAGCTTCCACATAAGCGGAAAATTTGGTTGATATTTCTGTTGTTTTCATATCGCAGCATACAGAGAAACGGACCACTGCATTAAATTGTTTGACAGTGCGCTTCCTTATGCTTCTTCAGTTGAATTCACATGCTGATGCGTCAGATCCTGTTTATCGACTGGCAAAGAAAGGTATTGAGTTTTGTTGATGGATTACATGTATATTTAATATTTTAAATGCATTTATTTACACAAGTCTTTTTGAAAGTTAACCAAATTGTAATGCAATATTATATATAATATTGGATTGCCAACTGACGGCATTATTTTTATGAGTTTCATTACGTTATATATTGGGATTTTGTCCTCTCTTCAATGGCATTGCATCTTAGATTTACGCAAATCAATGGTGCACTACGCTATTGATATATTTTTATTACCATCGTTGTGTCTTGGTGTTTGATTGTTGTGTTTTGAGTCACTCGAAGTTATTTATGAGTCTTTGTACACGTAGAAAAATGAGAAGTACTAGTATTACATATACATTGTTATTTGCTTGAGTATTGTTCACACAAATTGGACAGAGCTGCTTAAATTTATAAACCTGGTTCTGTACATTTATATCAAAGTCAAGCTAACTGTTCATTGTCATAGTATGGTTTAAAATTTTAATTAATTACACCTTTCCGCTGGGAAGTAATGATCTTGTCAAGATAGTTTCCGATGTTTGTATTTATTGTTTAAATCCTAGCAAGTTATGCCTAGTTGGTAGATCAAAGCCTTCTCTAGGGTGCCTTGCGGCACATGCAGCGATAGCAAAATTTTTCGCTATATACAAAAAAAGAAAACGTAATTGTTGCTTCCTAAATGAATTTCAATTAATCAAATTATTCTGTTCTTACGTCTTGAAGAATAAAAGGTGTGTCTTTATATTCTGGTAATTTACTTCCAGCACAAACAGTAGATAGCTTTAGTGGGAAATATTTACTGCTGCTAACTCAAGGAATTATTATTGTGTGAACAAAGTCTAAGGATATGAATGTGAAGTGTGATTCTGTGAAAGATTTGAAAATGAGAGAGATGTGATTTGAAAGATGCGGAAATGAGAGTTGTGATTTGAAAGATTTGGAAGAAATTATCATTTGTTGTGATATGAAAGATTTGAAAGCTGTGAAAATGAGAGTGGTGTGATTTCAAAGATTTGGTAGAAATGAGAGAGGTGATTTGAATGATCCAATTATGAGAGAGATTTGATTTGAAAGATGCGGAAATGAGAGTTGCGATTTGAAAGATTTGAAAGAAATGATCATTTGTTGTGATTTGAAAGATCTGAAAGCTGTTAAAATGAGAGTGGTGTGATTTCAAAGATTTGGTAGAAATGAGAGAGGTGATTTTAACTATTTGAAAATGAGACAATGACAAAGTTGGAAAATGTGAAAGATGTGAAAGCAAAGGACCGCTAGGTTGTAACATGATAATATGTTAACTCTTCTACATCAACAGTCCTGCAAAAGCAGACATTTCTAAAGGGGGGCTTCATCCAAAGTGTTACTGAAGAACCAGACAACTGTCGAATCCTGTTCCTGTGTGTTCCGAATGCATCTCCTAGGTAAGTACAAACATACAAGCCAAATTCAGGCTAGTGGATGGCATGTACAGAAAAAAATCATACAAATGATAACATATCAAATGCATTTAATATACACAGTGAGAGGAATTACACCAAGTTTGCAAAGATGGCAAGCAGACAAAACAATGAAAATAGCAAATTACTTTTGCATTGCAGGCTCATTCGCTTCGAGTGACACGCCATCTGCCATATGGGCATATGCCCTGCCAAAGCATCTTTTGACAACATCAGCTTACCCCAGGTGTGTAATGTAATTAATAATTTGTTATAACTTAAGGCGTTGTGATTGGATTATATTGCTCCTCAATAGCAGCGTGGTACATTCGATAGCATGTCTGACTAATAACACTAAGGTTGTATGTTGGACGGCCATTTTCAAATCAAGTTTGTGGAATTAGCGTCCCAGCATTGGGACACCATTCCCAAGAGAGAAATGGACATGTCAATAATTAACCAATGTCGCAAATAAGTTGACCAATCAACGAAATTGAGCAAAATGAAAGGACCCATCGCATTCAGAACGAAATGGTCATTGTATCTTTATTAGCCAGGATACAAGATCGGTACCTACCATATACGGATCGGATCCTACGAAAAACCCACTCGGCGGCCGAGACATTGATAGAAGTATTTTGAGAATAAAATAGCAATACAAATCTCGCTCAACATTTCGTACTTATGAAAATCTTGATAACGAAAAGTACCCCGCTATTCCAAGACTTGAGCAACATCGCCTACCGCACGTGACGAATAAACCATACGCTCACGCAACAATCTGTATAGTGGCCAATGTATAAGCGATCTTTACAATAATAAAGGTGATCATTGTGGTCACATGCTCGACACAATATGTGAGCTGCACTTTTTGGGGTATATGAATAACATTTTTGAGGGGGAGCTGAATAACACCATCTGGATTAACACCATATCGGCCATTTTTGTTCCTCCGGTATAATGCCATATGCCATAAGGCGTTAATCCAGTGGATTTATCTCATATTGTAATATGGTTTTGTTCCAGTAACAAGCCCTGTACAGGTGCTAACGCCATCTGATCATATGGTGTTAATCCAGTGGATTTATCCCATTTTGACATGTGGCTGTATTCCGGTAGATATCCACTGTATTAACGCCATCTGAATGTATGGTATTAATCCAGTGGATCTATCCCCAATATTCTAGTATGGCTTAGGTCCAGTGATTATACTCATACCTCGAAATCGGTGTTACGTGCCATCTACGTGTATGGTGTTAATCCAGTGGAAATCAGTGGCGGCGCTACGGGGGTGCATGGGTGGGCAAGTGCACCCCCAAAAATTGGCTTGCCCCCCTGCTTGCCCCCCCGCTGAAAAGTCCCGAATTCCAGATCTCTCGTGAACAAAGTAGACGTCCGATCGACTCGAGACTTCACATTGCGAGTTAGAATTTCTTTCAACTGTCAATTGAATGTTTTTCAGAAATATAGTGATTATTGTAGGGGCAACTAACTGCTTTTACGTGGAACGCTGCACCAGCAAAATTTTCCGTGTGATGAAGCTATAAGCTTTTACGGATTAGACATTGTGAAAATAATCTTCCAATTGAACTGCCTAATTTACAGCATGAGAAATAAAAACACTCTTCATGTAATTCGATCTGTGTGGGCCCGTGGGAAGGGGGGGGGGGTGTTTATTGCCCCCTTCACCTATTCTCTTGCCCCTGCTTTGCCCCCCTACTGATTTATATCTGGCGCCGCCACGTGGAAGAAGACCATTTGAGAATATGGCTTTGTCCCAGTGTAGGAAATGGTCAAAAAACGAAATTCAAAAGCGGCCACTGTAACACAATGATTAAAAAATTACCCGCTCTAACGTACTAAAATTGAGAGGGGCTTAGCGCCAACGGAAGGCGGTCGCTCGATGAATTTTGAAAGCCGCTGGAGCGCTTGTAGTAGCAGCGCCATTGAGTAACGCTAAGCAAAGAGTTTGAACGACCAGCACGAAAACACGGCGGCGAGACGTTGCTGTTCGTGAAACACTGTTCTTTCCGCTCGCTTCAGAATTGCGTGTATTCATACGAAGCAGATGTTTTGCTGACCATTAATGTTGCCTTGGTCAAGAGATGTGTTAAAAACTTAAAATAGTTTTTGGAAATGTAATTGAAGCTCAAATCAATAACAAAAACGTAAAACTGAATTAAGGATTGTGAATTTTGCAAGAAGTGTTTTTGTGGATGCCTGATAGGCTGCTTGGATGATTGCCAGATATGACAATCATCCATGCAGCTATTGCAATTTATTTCCACTGGATTAACGCCATATGTCGTAGGGCTTTGTTCCTGTTCTAGCGAATTTGGAAAGGATAGGCAGACTAGTATAGATAATATGACAAGCCAGCCCTTTATACCATAGCACTGCGGCACAGTCTGACTGAACTTAGTAATTACATAAGCGAGGTCACCTCGGTAGGGTGGGGATAAATTCACAAAGAACCGGGATCGCTACATGGCGGAACAGAAAATGGTATATTGTGAGTGCTTTTCGTATCTTTTCAATATTCATCAATGAAGCAAACCCCAACGACCTTAATTCTTACAAAAGCCACTCGATTCGAACGCATCATCCTAGTGACTTAACCGCTCGGCCACTGGACCAATGTGGTAGTGACTGAGACTTTCATGTACATGTGATTTTTGAAAGAACTTTACAATGGTAAAAATCTGTCCGCCGGGTAGTCCAGGAGGAGAAGCTTAACTAACTTATGTTATATCTCATTGAGTGGCGGCCATCACGGGTATTTTAAATTCAGACTCAGTCTTCGAGAGCGGTCATGCCTCTGCTAGCTCTGCTGTTCAATATCCTTCAGAGACACAGTCGCGTAGGAATATCTTGTGGAATGGGGTGGGTTGTAAATCTCAGCAATGAGGAAGACCCATCCAAGTATGCCAATGTCCCGAAACATGTGGCGCCCGGTGGCTAAGGCCAGCGAGATGCGCTTACTGCCTGCCCTTTTCCATAATCGACACAAAGCGCATTGTATTGAGACACTAAAACGATTATTAGAACTATGAAGAAGCTTGTAGACGTCATGATTTGATTGCTTTATCAAGATTTTTCAACCGGTTTATAATTTTTGTAGTCCGTATAGGTGAAATATTTCTGTAAACCAAACATTCGGGTGAATTCACCATCCCAAGTTGATATCAGAAGCAGGTGGCTAACAGCTTCGCGAACTTCAATGCAAATAGCAAGACTTACAATAATAATTCTTTTATGTTTATAGTGTCGATTTATTATCAAATTCCAAATCAAGATTGAGTGTTCTCTTGGAGATGTCCTGGACCTACTTTGAACGTGTTCACGCGGCGTCGGGTCTGGTTAGAGCGAGCAAGCTACTTGCAGGTGAAACATATCCAGAGATAAAGATGAAGCGCTGGTGGTGGCTTAGGATCGAGTAGGTAATTGAGGAAGTAATTGCGGAATGCATCGATTTGTTGTGTATCTAATCTTCCTGACTAAATCTGAAACACACATGTTTACTTGAATGAGAAGATCCAAACCAATTCATACCAATAAATGATTTTCAGAAACCGCGAGCCACTTTAAGCGATCAATAAAGCTTTAAGTGGAAGAAAACCGAGCACTGATTGTAATCGTTCGGCGGATAGGAGAAGACATTTTCTTGATTATACAAGTTTTGTAGGAAAGTTATCCAGTTTAAAGAAAGACGGAACCATACTACAAGCATAATTTGATGACCGTCGTTATTTTGATAAAAATACTTTTTTTTTCTTCCGAGCTCAAAAATCTAAAATACAAGATTCCCTGGAGAATCCAGTTAGCTACCTTGTTGAAAATTATCACAGCAGTACGTTCCATAAGGACAAAACGATATCAAATAAAAATTTTTGGCTATAGACATAATATATTAATCGAGTTTCATGTCTTTACAAATTAGAGTATGAAAAATTAGACACAGCTCAAAAGGAATTGCTAGTAAAATTCTTCGGGGAACCTTGTATTTTTGAATTTTTGTGCGTTTGCTCTCTTGCTGCAAAAAAATGTGAAAGGTCGATTTTTACACTTGTCAATTCAGATTTTTACAACACAATAAATCATTGAGCCGAGCAACGTGTCCAAGTCGTACTTTTATGACAGCTTATAAGTTATCATGTTGAATTGGTATCACCAATTTCGAGCGATTGTCACCAGTATTCGGCAGCACCGTCGATAGCATGCTTGGCTGGTAGTCAGAAGGGCATGGGTTCGAATCCTGTCTCCTCCGTACTTTTAGACAACCATTATCAGATGTCATTTAATTTATTTGCAATATCTCGTGTTGAAGCATTCACAAACCGAAGAACAAGACAGATATTGACACGAAACAAATTTTTACCAAGTCACATATTAGTTGTATTTTAACTACAAGATGGCGCTGTCTACCAATTTTGGGTAAACTCGTGTCCTTTCAGACAAGAATGTTTGGTTGAGCGTAGTGCAGGAGCTTAGGGTGCTAGGGTGGGTTCGTGTACTTATACTTCCAGCTAACTTTTTAACAAACTTTAATCATTCGCACGAAAAAATTGCAAAAAAACGGCCGCGTCTTACCCGAGCGAGATTCGAACTCGATTCATTTCGTCGCCATTTGACGACGAAACTCACTCGGCTCGCGAGACAATATAAATATGCGGCGAATTTTTGCGTATATGAATTGCTCTTGTTTGTTTACCTTTCGTACTTATTGAAATCTCACTGGCGAGGACGTACCCCGAGCAATTTACTCAAAAGCCACCCGATTCGAAGTATGCAGAACGAAGCGACTTAACCGCTCGGCCACTGGACCGATGTGGTAGTGACTGAGACTTTCATGTACATATGTTTTTTGAAAGATCCTTACAATGGTAAAAATCTGTCTCCCGGCGGATTTGAACAGTGCTCATCCAGATCAGCAACTCAATTGGAGAAGCGAACTTCCCACGGATCCATCTTGGGACGTGGGTAGCGGTGGAAACATTACTTACTTATATCTCAAGGAGTTCCTGATTAAATATACCCCGACTGAATTGTACATCACAATACGCGGGAAAAATTAGCCTGTATAGTTACTCTAAGCAAAGTTCAAACTTCAAATAGCGCCATGGTCGCTGGGCACTGAATCCGAGCGATCACGTGACCAGCTCCTTAAAAGAGCACCGATCCGTGTTGGGAAACGTCCAATCGGTGCGAAGACCTTCTCCAAAACGCACCGACAAACCGAATTAATCTGCCAAATCTTGCCGTGCGTACAGCTCATGCAACAGTCAGACTCAGATCAATATAACACCAGCTTGACTTGATAGGTTTTTTGTTTTGATAGTAAATTAGTGCTTGCGGCATCCTTTTTTAAACAACGCACTCTATGAATGGTGAAAGCAACTTAATTAAGGCTATATAAGCTGGACGAGTTTGCGTTAGACGCCAGTGAGGCAGTGCACTCGACGTCGTACCAAGCAATTGCTGACTGCCTCTCGCTGAATGTTCCCATTCAGCAATTGCGAACCCTATTGATTGTTAAAATAATTTTAGGCGGAAGAGAATAAGATGGCGGTTGATTGATCCATTGCAATAAACTCAGAGCTTTGAGTCCGACAGACACACCGGCTGGTTGGTCGAGCGCATAAAGATGCCACTTCCCACCGGGGTGGTCCGCGTTCGCTTCCCGTCGACGGTATTGCTTTTTTACAACTAATGTCAGCATGTAGTCTCTCTTTACTCGCGTTTCCTGGGCTCTGGTGCCTCATTGAGCCGATCAATGTGTCCAAGCCAAGCCGTTCTTTTATGACAGCTTATAAGTTATCATGTTGAAGACGTATCACCAATTTCAATCGAATTTCATCAGCAGTTCGCAGCCCAGTCGATAGCACGCCTGGCTGGTAGATCAAAGGTACGGGGTTCGTCTCCTGTCTACTCCGTACTTTTTGACAATCATTATCAGATGTAATTTAATTTCTTTGCAATATCATATCGTGTTGAAGCATTCACATACCGAAGAACAAGGCAGATATTGACACGAAACAAATTTTTACCAAGTCACAGATTAGTTGTATTTTAACTACAAGATGGCGCTGTCTACCAATTTTGGGTAAACTCGTGTCTTTTCAGACAAGAATGTTTGGTTGAACGTCTTTTGATACTATCAGCTAACTTTTTAGCAAACTTTAATAATTCGCACAAAAAAAAATGCATAAATGTGGCCGCGTCATACCCGAGCGGGATTCGAACACTTTTCACCCGGATTTACCATCCGGCAACTCGACCCACTCGGCGGGGGAGACATTCAACATGTACGGCGAATTTTTGCGTATATGAATTGAACATGTTTGTTTACCTTTCGTAAAGTTCAATGGCGAGGAGAACTCATCCCCCTCAGAGTGGAATGCAGAACGAAGTGACTTAACCGCTCGGTCACTGGACCGAAGTGGTAGTGACTGAGATTTCCATGTACATATGTTTTTAGAAAGATCTTTACAATGGTAAAAATCTGTCCTCCGGCGGATTCGAACAGTGCTCATCCAGATCAGCCGCTCAATAGGAGGAGGAGAATAGGCTCGTTTTGCATACCCCTACATCAAAATGAGTTAGGAGTTCAGGAACCAAGTCAAAATCTATCAAGAATATCAAATAAATCAAGAATATCTTATATTCTCATTTCATAATGCACAAATCTTTTATTGTTACGTAACTGGAAAATATTCTTAAAAAAAGGTTTGAAGTAGACTGAAAATAAAATTGATATCAATCATGGCAGCATGATCATCAGTCATTGATGAATATCATTTTGATTAGCAGAAAATTAACACTAATTTTTAAGCAGAAAACAAACAAAAATAATAATAATTAACATAGTTAACAGTGCCATATATATAATATGTATATACTTTGTATCTCTTTCTTGAATTGCACTGATGGGGTCAAATAAATGAAAACAATAGATGAAAATTGAAAAAACATGAAAAGACAACAACAAAGCTATAAGTTAGTTACGATTTTTGTTCTTAAGATATAGTAAACGCATCATTCAGTCATGCCTAATATTTTATACGGGACAGAAAATACCACCTTTTGCCTGAATCTAGAGGCTGGTACCCAATTATTTGGTAACTAAACTTTTCTATGAAATTTATGTTCATAGAAACCCGATGCTGAAAATGCAATTTTTTTTACAAGGAAGAAATTGCGTCAGTTTTGAATTTCGAACTTTCAACTGATCAATGACAGTCATCAGGCATTTAAGACACATATTAACAGTTTAAACTGCAGAATGATGCATTCAGAGCATGATGAGTGATTGTGATTTATCATACTGTTAGAGAAATAAAATTAATGCTTTCTATATCTTTAGGTAAAAAAAATACAGTGGTTAAGCACGGAATGTAAAACAAAAAACTCAAAATCAAAATGCTTTCTTGTCAATTATCTACAAAACTCTTCAGACTTAATAAAAATTCTAATTAAAAGTTAAAACACGTGATAATGAAACCCAACTACTCAATTAATTTAGAAACTATTAAATGAACAGATATTGCTGGGTTTAATTTCATCCTTTGTGTCTTAATTAAAGAAGCAACTCCAATCTTTCTTTTTAAATATAAACCATTCATTACGCATGATTACGCATTAAGCTATCTATGGCTTTACCCTATATTACCTCATCTAAGTTTGTAACAAAACCATTCAGTACTCAGTTCTTCTTTCCTGTCAGCACACATTACAAATCAAGGTAGCGGAAATGTAAACCTCCTCTCGTTGGCTAACAAAGCATGCTTCCCAACGCAGGAAACTAGTATTTCTTGGTATCACAGAGACTTGACATAGGATCCCTTTCTCTCGCCTGCTTCTCCCTGGCTGCGTCTCACGCAATTACCAGGGGTTCATCGTCTGAAAAGCCACGGATAACGGGAGAGTCTTCTTCATCTGCAAAGAGACAAACAGATTGACAATTTAGTATTTTAAAAAGTAATTAAAATTTAGCATGAAACAGCATTCAAGCATAGCAACAAGCCCATAAAATGGCATGATCGGAATGGTAACAAATTGATTTGTTACTTTATTAAGTATAAGTTTAATATAAACTAGGAAGACTGTCTTACCCTCGAAATCGCCAACTGAAAAATGAGATAAAGCAAGGATTAATTTCAAGTTTTAATTATAATAAATAAGTCCAGAATTATGATAGTAAATTATAATTGATGAGCGTAGCCAGCAAAGCAAGCAAAGCGAAACCTTCAATTTCACTAAGTGGAGAAAAAAAACACTTGTTTTTGTTTGTTTTTTTGTTTGTTTGTGTGTATATGTGTTTGTTCGCGCTCTACAGGCTGCTCCGATTTTGATGAAAATTTCAGGAAACCGTATTTTGTTCTCAACTTAGACCCCCTGCTTTTTTCAGCTAAGTCGAGGTAACAGTTTCTTAACTATTCAAAATTTAAAAAATATTTCTGAATTTTTAAAACTTTTATTATTTTTTACAGCCAAAAGTTATTTATATAATCATACCAAACTTAAGAAACATATTAAGCAAATTGATATGCAGCTGTGCTGAAGTTTTTGGATCTATATCTTATCTGGTTCATTTTTTATTCGCATTTTTCCGACAATTTTTTATGATTCTTAGTAACTATTTATCCCTCGAGATTTAAGTGGAAGGTTTAGGTGCAATTACCTTCATATTCTTGTAGGTCTTAAATCTTATCCTCAAGCCCTAAATAAGTACGCTCGTCTACAACGGGATTAGATTGAGCGTTCGCAAAACGCTAGTACAAATTGCGCTAGTAAATTCAAAGATGATAAATGACAGTAAAAAAGAGAATTATCTGCAGGGTTAGATCTTGGGTTAGATAGTGTCAGTTAACGGCTACAATACAGCTGGAGAATTCTGCCCAACTTAAGAAATGTAAGCCCGACAGGTTTGCCGAACGTCGCTCACCCAGCGCGTTGCCGCCGGAGAAGGTCGCAGAGCCCGACCGCGTGTCGTAGTGGCTGTTAGCGAACGACGCAAAGCTGCGCTGCAGGCGACGGCTGCGGAGCACAAACACGGCCAGCGCCGCCGCCAGCGCGACCAGCACCAGCGCCACCGGCACGATCACGCTCACCAGGCTGGTGGTCGTTATCACCTCGCTCCAGCCGCCTGCAAACCGTCGGCAATTCAGGCAACGTCTACGTGCCTGCAACTACCCGTGTAGTCGCTGCTTCTAGATAATATTTAAATTAGGGATGCCGGCGGTTATGCGGATAGCCGAGTCGGTTGCGGTTACTGCATTATCCGGTCATAATTTTAGCTGTCCGGATAGTAAAAAGACATATTAGCGGTTAATGCTACGAATAAAACTTTAATTCACAAAGCCAACGTTTCGCTAGGCCTCCGGCTTGTATAAATGTAATATCACCACTATATGGATACCGGCAGGGTACCGGGCAGACATGGCTTCTCCACCTCCCGAGCGGCTGGAAGGAGCAACCAGGAGCGCCTGCTGCATACCCCCTCCCCCCCCCTCTACACTCAGTAACTGCCCTGCAGTAATCTTGAGTAGATCTTAACCAGAGTCCAGTGAGTCATCATGGCACCATGTAGGAAACCATTGCGGACGTGGGCAAAATGATCAATCTGATTGTTTCATTGCACTGTCTGTGTAGATTGAAAGGGCGCACCCTGCCTTGGCTCTACACTTTGGTTTTTTTTTTGCTGTTCATCGATTCTTTTACTATCCGGATACTGTGGACGGTAATCCGGTTACGGTTTTTCTAACCGAAGGCATCCCTAATTTAAATCTATATTTTTGCCACCCTCTCAACATTACACATTGTCACATGGCCAAGGGTGAGCCCAAACGCTCGCTCAGATTTTATTAGAAGCTCCCTAGCTTTTAACTCATTTGCCACATTTGTAATCTATTTCAAACTACATCGTACTTTACATTCACAATGCCACATTGATCACTGGTTACATTTACAATGCAGGGGGGCAATTTTGTAAAAATTTTGCTAGAGAAGTCACACATTTTTTCGATGACAGTGTTCATTTGTTCCATTAAAAACATTGACAAAAATAGAGCTCTCATAGAAGGCAAGTGACTTCTCTAACAAATTTTTTACTAAATTCTGGATGTGTCCAAAGTCCAAACTCTAAAGAGCTGTTTAAAATCTAACTGTTGTTAACATACTTAAGAGTGGGCCCTTGAAAGGTTGAATTGTAGGATAATGATGGTCTCCTTCAAAATGGTTTCCTTCAAGACCGTATTTATCCTCGTTAGATTGGCATTGTAGATGCGATCTACATTACGGGATGGGTGTCTACTGCATCTCATCAAACCTTGTCGGGCGCTTTGCGAGGCAAGCCGGAACGCACCTGGCGGCATCTCGACGGAGTTGACTTCGGACATGAGCGAGCGGTATCCCTCGGCGGTGACCAAGACAACGGCAAACGAGTGGCTGACGCCGTCGCGTGGCTTGAGGTCGTCGAGACGGAGCGGCGGGCGCGCCGCCTCGTACTCGCGCGCCGCGCTCACGTTGAGCGTGTTCCCCTCGGAGACCAGCACGCGGTACTTGTACGACGTGTTGTTGAGCGCGGCGGGCAGGTCGCGCTCTTGCCAGTAGACGATGACGCTGCCGTTGGGCTCCGTCATCACTTGCACCTGCCGTGCGGAGAGGCGTTATTTAGTTGCCGCTTTCTACGCGCGGCCAGGGGGTTTCGGGATTTCTAGGTTACTGTCCGTCGAAGTCACTCGAGCCGTAAGCACCAAGAGAGTTCGAGGCTGTGTCAAGGCTTGGAACATACATGGGTACAATAAATCCAGTAGGTAGGTACTTTATTGATTTTCCTCTTGTAATACACCTAGGTATTATATTCATTCAAAATTCTATCAAAATGACGTCATGATACCCACTCGCTGAAGCCAGGTAGAGCAACTCGGATTGTCATTTCCCTATCTTCCTTTGTTATTTGGCAGAGCTAATTAATTTTTTTCCTAAACTGGTGGTATTCCAGTGGATATCTGATTCTGATGTCATTTTTCTTTGAGTGGAATAAGTCTTTTGATATTGAATTAAATAGATTGTAATATTGTTGAGGAAACTTGATCCACCAATTGGAAGGGCACATAAGAACATACAAAATAAGTGGGAAAGCATCTATCCATCTGCAAATCTGAATAGTTTTCTTTTTTATCTATTAACTGTTAATTGACTTAAATCTTGAATCTTCTTTATTCTTTGCAAAGACTTAAGATAAGTTAATTGTCAATGAGATGGCATTTGAAA
The DNA here is from genome assembly GCA_921293315.2 of Nemurella pictetii. NCBI lineage: Eukaryota > Metazoa > Arthropoda > Insecta > Plecoptera > Nemouridae > Nemurella > Nemurella pictetii. Next base: position 14,458,161 of record OV121120.1, on the reverse strand, counting down.
TACAAAACGTAACGTGACTGACTGATCACAATCCCCCCCGGTTTGACCGGCATTGATATAAACTCGGAGGTGACCCAGCGGAAAATGTAACGGTTGGACATTGACGCCTGAAAGAGGCTGCCGAGCGGCTACCTGGTGCGGAGGCAGGATGGCCGGCGCGTGGTAGAGAACAGGCGGTGACGGGATGGCGTTCTCGGCGCTCGTCTTGACCACCACGCTGTAGTGGCCGCCAAAGTGCACGTTGATCGGCAGCCGCAGGCCGGACATGGACGTCGGGTAGAGAGTCATCGCAGACGTCTGGTTCACCGTGGACTCGTACACGATTATCTGCACACGGATGACACAACGTCCACGCTTAGATTCGTGTTCAAACAACGTTCCGTCCGGGTTGTTCTCCGGACGGAAGGTGGTACAAATCGGCAAGGACCAAATTCAGTTAAGTCAAATATTAGACCCATGTCTTTTAGTAATTTAAGTGTGTTATGTCCACCCACATCACAGGAGATGACCTGAAATTTTCAGATCATTTATTGGTGGAAACTATTGGTTTCTTGATCATTAGCAATTGATCAATTTCCTTGTAGCCAAGAGCCATCAACCATCAACCTTATATAACTTACAAGTCAATGAACAATGACATAAGTCACAATGTAAATAAGGCCCATTGTTAGTCCAGGATGTTCAGCAGAACACTGATCGTCCCCATCAACTCGCCGACGGTTTGCACGACCGTTGCAGTATTGCGCGACTCACCATGTACTTGACCTTGTCCTTGACGACTTGGCACGAGGCGTTCCACGAGACGACCATCACAGTCTCGTTGGTCGGATCCTGCGTGACGCGCACGTTCTTGGGGGGCGCTGACGCGTTGTACTGAGTCACCAGCGTCATCGGGTTGGTCAGCTTGCCGAAGCCCAGCGGGCCGACCACGCCCACGTCAAACACAAACGACTCGCACGCCGCCAGCTGCGTTATCGTTGCGTTCGTGTCGAAAGTGGTCATGTGGGGACCTGCGCACGCCAGTCAGGACATTTTTTAGCACCTACCGCATCTTTACCGAATCATTACTGGGTGCACTGCGAGTGTACTGAAGAAGTAAACGTGATATGGGCAACCATATGAGAAAGTTAAGTAACTTGGGAGAATTGTTTCATGGGTCCTGATGTCACAAAAGATGTGCAAACAAACCGGAATATGAATCCGGGACCGGACTAACTGAGATACCCGGGGTGCAAGATCCCTGCGTCACTGGGCGAGGACCAGCGACCAGCTTTCTCCATCCGACACGACTCTAGCAACAGCAGCGTAGACTCACGAACGAACAGCTCCTTGATGTTGCGGCCGTAGTAGACGCCGTACTCCCACTTGACCTTGCGCGCGTCGCGCGGCGGGTCCCAGTGCAGCTTCACCGTCGTGCCGTGCTGCTTGAGGATGGCCGCCACTACCTTGGGCACCACCGGCAGCGGCTGCCCGCCAGTCTGCACGGTGATGGTCGACGCCGCGCTGTAGAAGTCCTTCTTGTACGCCGACACTGCCATCAGGTAGCTCACGCCCGGCGACAGGTTCTCGACTGCAAAGAGGACGTGCGGTTAGCAGTCGCGTCTCCCGCCTCTGAGCACTGGGGGAGGTTGGGCACTTCCCATATCTTCAGTCTCACTACACTTTGTAAGAATGGGACCTGCACGTATTTGTTCCTAATCTCATTTCTGCATATAATCTTTTTTCAGTCTCCAATGCACCAGATTGGAGTGAAAATTCGTAACAGCCTTGACCCCTATTCACTAACCTATTAATGTACCCAATTCTGCAGAATTAGAAACAGAAAAAGTTAGTGAATAGGGGTGCTGGTAAAAAAAAAAAAAATTGATACATTATGGTCACTAAATAAAGATGCGTAACTCAAAACAGCGTAGTCTCTATTTCGGTCAATTTCAAACTAACGAGAAAGCAGAAAGTACGGGTAGAAGTAAAAACGACTGAGTAATAATACATTAAATACTAATAATAATAATACAATTTCAAGTGCATTAAAACATGTTGTTTCCGACTCACTGGTGACGTTGTTTTGCACCGAGTTGGTGCTGGGAAACTGCGGGTACGGCGTGCTCGCCTTGGTCGTCACCAGGTAGCCCTCGGCGCCCGGCACCGCCTTCCACGACAGCGTCACCGTCGAGTTGCTGCTGCCCTCCATCACGAGCCCCTGCACCGCTCGGATCAGCGACGAGTTGTCGAACGTCAACGTTACCACCTCCGAGTTGACGCTGTTCGACACCGAGTTCTTGGCCACCACCTGGAACCCGCGACAAACTTGTTGGCACGATAACTCGCCAGTCTTTGGATCGGATTTATCAAACGGCGAGAAAAACTCTGATGGAACAGGAGCAGCATTGGGGCTACGGCCTGCACCGGCCGAAAAATTGTCCGATATGTGAGAAAGTGTAGAGCCAAACGTTTGGCCTATTGCCTCGTTTAGTGCCTCGCAAAATTCCAAAAAAAACAGTCTTTGTGTGAAGTTCATCAACCAACCACATTAACAAGCATCCAATTTTTATATGATTTTTGTGATGCCTTCCGGTTGGTCGACAACTTAATGCGAATATTTTTGCTCGAGGTTCAGCCTGGCCATTGATTTATAGAAGGTTTTGTTGAAGATGAAAATCTAACGACTTTTGATACCGAAGATTAAGAATGTTGCCAAAATACCAAATCGAACTCCCATTTATCTCATCGACCCTTGTCCCTCCTGCTAAGCCATGCCGCTTCGTTCTCCTCCTGGCCCTGCGTAGATTTTCCGCATTTCTTACTGCACAAACTAGCAAGCAGACGTTGAATTCTCTGTGAGCTCACCCAGAAGGTGTAGTTCTCGTAGGTGGCGTTCATCGGCACCCAGATGGTGGCGTAGGTGTTGGTGCGTGGCAGGTTGGTCTGCACGGCGGGCTGGGGCGGCGTGTAGAGCACCGAGTAGCCGACGATTACGCCGTTGGGCGTCGACGGGGGCTGCCAGCGCACCTCCACGTGGAACGAGTCCACCTGCTTCACGGACACGTTCCACGGCGGGCCCGGCACTGGACGCCAAAATACATTTGTAAGATGCCAGTCATTTATTCTAAACTTAGCACTAGACTTGTCTGCTGCCACTAAGTTCAATGTAGTGTTGTGGGTTTTAGAATTTCTAATGGCATGTCAATTATTTTATGGTCTGTTAACACAATATCTCAGCATTTCATAAGCAGTGGCCATGGAAATATCAAATTAACAGGCAATTAAGATGTCAATAGGCCACTGAAAAACTGGTTCTAAGTGTGTCAGGTATCTCTGAACACCATTTCTATTAAATTTGCCATGCAGTCATTTTAAATCTAGTTTAGTTGAGTTTCTGAATTCTTCATCTAATCATAGCAACACATTTTCATGATTTTTTGAAGTCCATTTCTTGCATTTCATAGTTTGTTGATAATTTTTACTAGATAAATGTCAATCCAAATCCAATAGTCTGTTTGATTGCCAAAATACATAAGAATATCTGAACACAATAATTCCAACCACATTATCTGGCCGTTAATCTCTCAAGATAACATCCCCGGCAATGAACCGACAGCGGCACCCACCTCCTTCGGCGGTCTTGTAGGTGACGTATTTGCCTGGCGGGTAGACCTTGTCGCCCTCGCGCACGTACACCGTCATGTTGTAGACGGTGAACGGCGTCAGGTTGGCGAACGTGAACTCGCTCTCGGCGATCCACTGCGTGTGGTTTGTGCGCTTGGCGTCGGGACCGGCGGCCGCGATCGATGGCAGGAACGAGAACGTCTTGCCGTTGTTGACGGACCTGTCCGAACACGGATCGACTCGTGTCACGACTAACGCACTTTGCCACCCCACCCTTAGAGTTATGCACCCTCTCAATCTTGCGCATCTTACAGAAACACATACATTTTTTTCTCTACTCAAAAATACTGTACCTAAGTCAATATCTAATAGGTTGTGAGCGTGAAAGCATTTGAGCCAGGGTGAACTGATAACAACCCCTGGAGGAATGTAGGTTGTTGATTTCTGAATTGTATCCAAGAATTCACAAAGCAGCACCCCTAGGGGTGTACTTGTTAGCACCAAGGTGACAGCAAATAAAATGCACCAAAGGCTGTCTGTGATTGACTCAGCTAAGCCCCCAAACTTGATGCTTTTGCTGAAGGCTGGGACTGCCTACGATGCCTAAAAAGTACAAACGGAACGCTATTCTTGTGGTTCAGGTCGCGAGTAGTGACGTACCAGTTGAGCAGGAGGCTGGTTGCGGTGACCGAGTGCAAGTCCACCTCCATGACAAGCGCTTGGTACACGTGTTGGCCGTCCTTGCAGTCCGCTTCGTCGGCGCCGTCGTAGCAGTCCTGTCGTCCGTCGCACAATTTCATCATCGGCACGCATCTGTCGGCACAAGCGGTCGCATCAGCATGACAAAAAACCAATACTGAAAAATGGGGCTTTTGCAGAATCGCAGCCGCAAACGACTGGAGAAGGTGACAGGGCAAGAGTGTAATGGTAGACATGCCCAGCGCAGAATTGCATGATTACGTTTTGGTTTAACAAAAGGACCGAATTAGGGACTGGTTTAACTTGGAACTGCTTCATTCATTATCACTGAGTCGGTTTAATTTAAGAATAACCTTGTCCGCTCAACGCTAGTAGTCAACTCAATATGATTACCAACTGTATTAGTAACCACACATAACCACGTTATATACCCCCCCCCCCAGATCATTAAAACTTTTTAATACCATTAAATAATAACTTTAAGTTAAAATGTCCATATTCTATGAGATTTTGATGTATCAATGGGCAATATGGGCAAGCTAAATGAATAAACTACATTGCATTACACACCAAACAATATCTCATTTGTTGGTTCTACTGTCTACAGAACATCCATGGCTCACAGTCATCCCTCCTAGGCTCCTAGCCGAACGGAGCGAGCCGGCCGCGGCTGGCTTGGCGCAGGGTCACGACACACCGGCTCGGGCAAGCCACTCACCGGCTGATGTCGCAGGCAAACAGGCCAGGCCTGCAGGGCGCGACGGGCGGCCCGGTTGTCCGGGCGCCGCCCGAGCAGCCCTCCTCGTCGCTGCCGTCCGGACAGTGGAACTTGCCGTCGCACATCTGCGCCAGCGGGATGCACGAGCCGTCCTGGCGGCACTGCACCTGGTCCGCCGAGCAGCGGTGGCCGCCTTCGCCGCGGCAGTTGGCCTCGTCCTCGCCAGCCGAGCAGTCCGCCTCGCCGTCGCAGACCCACGCGTTGGCGATGCACTCGCCTGCACCCACCCGACCACAGATACCGTGTCATTTTCGCCTGATTATGTAAAGCTTATGTGTTAAGCCAAGTCTTATGTCTAGTTTGGTGCTAGCCGAAAAAGCTGAGGCTCGAGAATGTTGCGTGCGAATTACAGCCGTCAGCCAATCAAAAGCCGAGAATTGGTCACGTGACAATCTGCGGCTCGGCTTGTGATTGGCTGGCGGCTGCAATTCGCACGCAACATTCTCGAGCCGCACCTTTTTCGGCTAGCACTAAACAAGGCATTGCCTTTCAACTTGTAAGACAAAATATCCTTGGCCAACTTGTTGTTATATCGATAACAACTGAATTTTATAGAAAGGGCCATGTGATAATTTCACTAATGATGTCATTTGCTATATTTACTTTCCTTCTAAGTACTTACCATGGGAACTAAATCTCATCAGTTAGTTAACTTTGTAAGGTTTTACCATGTAAAGGATTGCAAAGTTCTGAAAATTTTGTTAGAAAAGTCACTCGTTTTCTCATTGAGTGTTCATTTGACCCGTTGAGAACATCGACATAAATGGAGATTTCATATCATCTCACCGAGATAAAAGTTACAGAATCCCCCCTCCCTCCCCCCCTCCACAGATCATAAAAACCTTTTATTAAATATTTTATCTTGTTACTAGTAAATAAGGAAAACTAATAATAATAATAAATATATGTAAGTAAAGATTTCCACATTCTATAAGATTTTGATGTATCAATGGGCAATGGGCAAGCTAAATGAAGAAACTACATTACATTACACACCAAAGAATATCTAATTTGATGTTCGACAGTATAGCTATGACTATAATTCATCCCCCCCCCTAGCGTACTTGAAAGCTAAGGACTTGACATCCGATTAGTTGATTTTACGAGATCGCTATGGTCCACACGATTAGCTGACTGTCGTTGTGCCACGTGATGAACTGCGGCTTTGATAACCCTGCTCAACGGAAGTCAGACTCGACGGCTAGACTGACCGGAAACGCATCGGAACTCGTTGTCGGCGCACGTGACCACGACGGGCGGTCGCGTGGAGGCCGCCGTGGCGTTGCCGCCGTCGAACGAGCAGCCGATCTCGTCGCTGCCGTCCTCGCAGTCGCTCGTGTTGTCGCACTTCCACCAGTATGGGATGCACTTCATGTTCGCGCACATGAACATCCAGTCCGTGCACGAGTTCTGCGCAAAACACGACGCGCGGCACTCGTAAATTCGGGACGCTCTTGTTGGTACGCTTTGATTTGCACATTTCAAACTCGAAATTTTCCCTGTAACTACTTTTGGGTATAATGTGAATTTAAACCTAAATGCAAATGCAATAGGTGAATAATTCAAAAGGATTTGAAGTTTGGTTCAGTCCCAACATGCTTCTGTGAAATTCTGTTAATTTCTTTACTTGAGATGATACCTGTTTAAAATGTTTTCAATGGAACAAATGAATGCTCATCTCATCTCACCTTTAAAAAAAAACCACAGAATCACAATGCTGGGGGCTTAGGGGAGCCGGCGGGTGGAGGAAGCCACCCCCGATCGACGGCCGTCGCCGGCGTCACACTCACGCTGGGCAAGAACGGCGGCTGCGGAGTCGGCACGACGGTCGTCGCGTCGGTGCAGTTGACCTCGTCGCTCCGGTGACCGTCCTGGCAGTCGTCGTCCCCGTCGCACCGCCACGACTTGAAGATGCAGTGCTTGTTGGCGCACTCAAACTGCCATGACTGGCACGCGTTCGCCGCGCAGCCTGCCTCGTCCGAGCCGTCCGGGCAGTCCCGCTCGCCGTCGCAGCGCCACGTCTGCGGCAGGCAGTGGTGGGGGCTCGCGCACGTGAACTCGCCCACTGCCGTCCGCCGCCACAGGCAAGGTTAGGTTAGCTTGGAGGGTTCGATTAGCATGAGAAACTTAGTATTCATTTGAAAATGTGTCCTTTAGGTTGGCGTGGAGAATTTCATAAGCAAAAGAAACTAAATATTCATTTGAAAATGTGTTCTGTGATGCAACAAGATACTCAGCTTGTGAACTTGTCTGTTGCCGCCCATCAGGCAGGCAAGGTTAGGTTAGGTTGGTGAATTTTGCTATTTTTATTGGGCCTTTTCCACATAGCGGCGTTTCAATGCATGCCCGAACAAAAGACGAAACTTTCAACAGCCTACCAATAACCAAAATCATCTGTCAATTTATTTGTCATCAATTCAAAAGGCTTCATAATAGCTTCACCCTAAATTCAATGGGCAAGGTTGTGCTAACCCTCTTTTTGTGGACCTGGGGATTGTGTTCTAAAAACATGCCAAAAACTCCTGATTTTGACCATTTTTGAAGCTGTAGCTTGCTGTAGATGTTGCATTGCTTGCTTTCCAGTAGACACAGGGTATCCTTCTAAATTAAAAAACCAGATACAAGCCGTACTACGCATTTCACCAGAAAAAAACATCCCATGAAAAATTAGTCTATGGGCTGTGAAACAATGTCTAACCATCTTCTCCGATGGCTTCCTTCATCCCAGGTCCACCAAGTCTCCCTACTCCCGGCCTTGCTCCTAGCTGCAACTCACCCTTGCACTTAGGCGGCTCGGCGCTGCTGGTGCAGTTGACTTCGTCCGAGCCGTCCCTACAGTCGTCTTCGAGGTCGCATCGCCAGCGCGACGAGATGCACCGCCCGTTGGCGCACTGGAACTGCTCCGCCGTGCACGACTGGTAGCCTGCAAAGTGTCGAGCGCGGCGTGCTTGAGTGCGACGTCCTCGAGTGCGCAGGCAGGGGTCTCCGATGATTTCCACGGTTGTGGGGAGATGGGACGATGCATTTCTGGATTTTCCTTTTTGTATGTGTTATGTGTTTGCCCAAAAAAGGGTCTGGTGTCTCCGTGTCTACTTTGTAGTGCTTGTTTTGCTGCGTAGCGTTTCTAAGCTCACCATTCAGTCACCAGCAGTCACCAGCAGAAGATGAGATGAGTGCCTTAATTTGTTCCATCGAAAACATTAACAAAAGTTCTTATCTCATCTTATCTAACATCATCTCAAAAAAATGAACAGAATCGCCCAATCATCAGCAAAAATATTCCTAGGTCGATAAAATGTTGAGACATTGCAAACGCCTACATTAGAATAATTTGAACAATATCTACAACTACAAGACTTCCCAAAATTATCAATTCTTAAAGAACCGCTGCAATATTAGGTAACTTGGTGCAACTTTCCAGAGCAACAAAGGGAGGCAGCAATAATGGGAGCTATTGTGATATCAATGCACCGAGATTCCTAAGAGTCGATTTTCCATTTCTTAAAACGGCAACAGTTTCCAAAATTTGGTCCTTTGCACTCACTGCAGCCTGTCTCGTCGGCGCCGTCGGCGCAGTCGCGGTCGAGGTCACACCGCCAGTAGCGCGGGATGCACTTGCCGTCGCCGCAGCGGAACAGGTTGGCCGCGCAGCCCGCCGCCACGCAGCCTGCTTCGTCCGAACCGTCGCCACAATCGTCGTCACCGTCGCAGCGCCAAAGCCCCGTCACGCAGAGCCCGTTGCCGCACGCAAACTGCTCACTCGCGCACTTGTGTCCCACTGGAATGTCCAAACGACAAAGTTCAAGCACAACAAATTTATTATTATTTTTGTTTATTTTTAGAAAAACTATTTAACTGGGTATTGAATGCAGAGTCCATGCTAAATGCTAAATGCTTAGCAATTAGTTGGTGGAATGTAAATGGCAGGCATCTTTTGAGTATCACCTTATCTTGGATAAATAATCAGTATGTTAAAATCTTCTTGGGTAGTGTTTTGCTTCCAATCGAGTGGATTGTTTGGTCGGTTTTTACCGCGTGAATGGCTCACCTTGCGGACAGGTTCCGTTGGCGAAGGCGACAACGTCGTTGGGACACATGCACAGGTCGTTCTTCATGGTCATCCCGTCGGGACAGAGACAGACGTGGGCGCCGTGCGGGGTGCCCAGGCAGAGATGGGAGCACGACGTCTTGTTCACGCTCGCGCACGCATTGCTGCCTTCTTGCACGCTGTGCGCAAACACCTGGCGACAAATCCAAACGCTAGGATTCCTGGCCGTTTTCTGGACGTGACTTGGGAGTTGCAAGACTTCGCGCTTATTCCTTGATAGTTCTTATATGTTGGTAATACCAATGTGTGAAAGGAATTGATGGTATCACCATTAGATGTTAATTTTTACAACATTAAAGCCACAATTCCACTTCATACATTAGTGCAAAGAAAATGAAATAAAACAGTTTGATTTAACCAGTTGCTAATACGTCCGGATAAACACAAGTCGCAACAAATCGAATTCAACTATGATAAGTGAACGACTAGACCACAACTCGGCAATAGACCAATATCTTGCTAAATCTTGTGTACGAAAATATTACGAAAACAGGAATTATAGTCGGCCTCCATTTCTCTTGTTTTCTCGGTGTCCCAAGTGTGATGAGAACTTGAAATCTGAACCCACCTTTAGATCCATGAGCATCTGCAGCTGACCGGCAATGGTCTGGATGCTGACTCCGTGGTCCTTGTCAGCCACGAAGATTGCATTCTGCTTCCAGTCGTCCCAGTACATGTTGTCTTTGAACACGGCCACCGCAAACGGATGGGACACACGGTCCTAAATTAAAGACATGAATACGCTTGTATTATTGTTGTAGTGTTGTATTAGTGTGTAGTTGTATTGGCGTATTAGTGTTGTATTATTGTTATTTGTGTATTAGTGTTGTATAAGTGTGAAGTGTATTAAGGTTGTTGGGAGCCCAACAACTCAAATAAACTTAATATCAATTCCACAGACGGTTGTCCGTATAGACTAATAATTGAAGACATGAATTTTGTTGTCTTCCAAGTAGGTATATAAAAATGTAGGTAAGCATGTTGACAACATGCATTTTCAGCTACTCACTGTACAGTAAGCGTTGGCAAAAAGAGCATGCAGATCATAGAGTAAACTCGAGTTCTCGATCAGAGTACAAGACATATAAATCAGAGAAGGCAAAGACGGAGGCGTGTGAAGCATCTTACGTCGTTGGCGATTATCTTCTTGAAGCGGTTGCCATCGAGGTCGGCGGATCCGATGTAGTCCTCGCGCGCGTCTACCCAGTAGATCCGTTCGGCGATGTGGTCGATTGTGATGCCGTTCGGCCACTCGACCAGTGGCTTCTTGAACAGCCGCTTGACGTTCGAGCCGTCCGAGTCCGCGCGGCTCACGCTGGCGTCGCCGGGTGCCCAGTCCGTCCAGAAGATGTAACTGCGGATGGGGGGGATCGGTTATTATTGCATCTGCCTGTCGGTGATTCGCGGTGAATTTCTAATTATTAAATTTGCTCAAAACCAAGTCAACAAGAGTCAAAACAATTTGGGCAATATTGGGGCAGCTGTGATAACTTTAAGTTGACAGAAAGGCTACGCTATACTGAAATCCAAAATTGCACATCTTTAAAACTAGTGGTACCTATCATAAAGATCCTGGTTTCGAATCCCAGGGATCTTACAATGAGAAGCCAATACTCATATTTTATTTGGCCGAGCAAGAAGTCCACCACAAATGTCAAATAGGACATGCTTAGACATTGTGCAGCAGTATTTTTTGTGTAATGCCATATTTCTACAGATGTTGCAAAAGGACGTATGAAGTAGCAAGTGGCAACCTAGAGGGCATACCTCATTGATAGAAATTCAGCTAACTAGAAGTAATGTTAGTACTAATGTAGTTACTGTATAAGTATAAACTGACCCTTTCATCGGATGCACGACGATGCCCCTGGGCTTCTTGAGCACCTCCTCGCCGAGGATGGTCCTGCGCATGCGTCCCTGGCTGGGGAGGTCGGTGCGGATCACGCTGATCTTGGCGCGCAGCCCGTCGACAAAGTAGAGCACCTTGGAGACCCAGTCGAACGCCATCCCCTCCACCGAGCTGAGCTCCGTCGACACCAGCACCTCCGGCTTCTTGGTGCCGTCGGTAAGGCATTGGCGCTGGAGCGGCAAAAAGGCAAGCAAGATCAGTCAACGCGATCGGACAGCACCATTAATTTAGTTATTGTTTGTTGATTACCTACTGGTGTTTAACGACACACTGTTTTGACAACTGGCCTTATGGCACTGGTCTAATGGCATATTGTTTATTGTCCATTTGATCCTGTGAGATACAATACAGTCCGTTACATAGAAACAATGTAATTGAAACAAATTGTAATTGTAACTTGAAACATGGTCCAAATAACTTTAGATACGTTCAACTGCTAGTTAAGGTGGATCCGTACTTTTTCCGTACAGTTTTTCTATTGTTTTTGTTTTGGTAAAATTTTACTCATATGTGGTCATATGCCGGAAGGAAATATTTAAAAAAATATTTTTAAAAATATTTTGCTGGAAATTTTCCGGAAAATTAAAAAATTAGTATGGAAAATTACGCTTGCTGACCTGTCTCTTGTCCCGCTAGGGGGGAGTATCAGTCGTCCGATCGAAATGAAATTAATATTTATGGAATGTCCAAACTTCAGGGATTATAATAAGACACTTAATTCAATTCGCGCCGACATTCTCTAAATTTTGTCAATGGTTAAAATATGACGTAAATTTGCCAATTTTTTTGCTTTGTTTCAAAATTTGTTACTGAAAAAGTATGCAGTTCTAAACTTTCATCTTCCTTTATTGGCAAGCTGCAAGTGTCTTGATCGAAAAAAAAAATAGTCAAGAATGATATCACCAATATTTAGACCTAATTGAGGGAAGGAGTGGTGGCATGTTTACCAAACAAATTTTCACATTTTCCGGAAAATTTCCAGTAAAATATTTTTAAAAATATTTTTTTGAGTATTTCTTTCCGGCATACACCACATCTGAGTAAAATTTTACCAAAACAAAAACAATAAATTTCTGTACGGATCCACCTTAACTTGCTAGTTTGAATATGGTTACATTTATAAAAATATTTGTCTTGGAATAAAAACAATGATGCAGCATAAGGTTTATTAGTTCAAATTTAATTTGATTTTGGCTAGAAGTTTTTAAAACAAGTGGTAAAGCATTAAAAAAAAAATCTGTCTGCATACGCGGTCCCTTCAGTGTAATCACTAGGTGATGTTTCGGCAGAGCTGAGTCGTGTTTATCTCTCACGCAGTGTGTAGCTTTTGTTTGAGTGTTTTAATCCACGAGGGCGATGTTACTAATGAACGCGAGAGGATTCAAAGACGAACCATTCGACGTGCAACTCACATAGATGGTGTCGTTGACAATGTCGGCCCAGAAGATGCAGTTGTTCTTCATGTCGAAGTCGATCGCGATGACGTTCTTCAAGCCCGAGATCGGCAGCTCTTCCATCTTCTTGGTGACCAAATCGAACCGAGCGATCTTCTCGCGTTGGGCAACCAGCAGGAACTCGTTTTTCTCACTGAAAAACAGATGCAGAACAAGATTGATGGCCTAGTTTGTCTATATCTTTTACACTGCATCAAGTACAATCCCCTAGCAAAGGGGCATGGTAGAAATACACATTAGATGCATGGATGATGGCATCACCAAAATGAGAAAAGTTCAGTTAAATTGGATAGGTTTGCTAATTGCTACACCTTTAAGAGAAACAGTTCAAAGAGAAATCTGTTTCCGACTTGACTACATCCCAGGTCTAGTCAACTCACGCAAACGGGCAGGGCAGCGTGTCGGGCATCAACGAGCCCTCGTCGCCGCCAATGCAGACGTCTTCTGGGATACGGCGGTAGCCCTTGGTGCGGTTGTAGAAGCCTCCCGGCTTGCACGACGCCGGCACCGCGTACGGGTCGTCCTTAGAGTTCTTGTTGCGGATGCAGTTCTTCACGCCCATGTTGCGCACAAAGCCGTAGTCACTGCATCAACAAAGACAGGTCATTGTTAAGAAGCCAAGGAGCAAGGCTTGTTGAGCCGATGTTGGATGGCTGTGTGAGTTCAATGGTAAGGGCTCTGAGGTGGTAGTAGCTTCTCAAGCTTTCTCAAGCCAGAACATCGATTGCAGCAGGGCGCTATATTACAGTTGAATCCAAATGAGCACAGCTCCGAATGTTTCTCAGAACATGGGTAAGTGCCTGTGGGTACCAAGTACCTTGGCAAGTAGCCAAGTGGAATTATTCTGTTAAATTTGCAACGGCAACGTAACGAGAACGAGCACTGACCACTCGTAATCCTCATAGTCGCAGTTGCAGACCTCCATCTTGATCGGGCGGTCGTAGTCGCGGCCGTTGTAGCAGTTGCTGTGCGGGTTTCGCCGCGCAAACGTCTCCTTGCGGCCGAGGACGCAGGGCATCCGCGCGTCCGTCTCGGTGCGCGGCGACCAGAACTTGTAGTCGTCCTGCGTGCAGTTGTAGCCTGCGCAGGGCGGAAACGCGTCCGAATTACGACCCGGCTCGTGCCGCCTTCACTCGTTTACACACTCCAACGCTTCCCAGCCGTTCCAATGCACTTTTATCCGCCTTTCGAATTGTGTTTTCTAAATGAACTCAGCCGGCGTTGAATTCACATGTTTTCAACCTCGCATCTATGTCCGAGTGAAAACAGCCAATTTCAGACCTATTATGAGAAACAAAATATCTATTCTAAAATTTGTAAATTGTAAATTAGATTTGGAATATCGATTCTACAGTGTCAAGCCCCCGTACGTCCTACAAATTTTGGAACGGATATTTTGTATCTAATAATAAATATCTAATGTACAGGCAACGAGTATTTGCATTTAGGTTCGGATCACACTAGCTAGTGTACGATCTACATATTTTTTTTTTAATCGAGCAATAACATTAACTCTGGACTCAGTAAGAAATAAGAATTGTTAGAAGACCAGCCAGTGGCTTAGATTCTGTTATTGGCTCAGTGCACAGAACAGTGGGACTTTTGTTACTTTTTTTGGTACCTAGCTGCATTTCTTCTCATGATATTAGAACAACTACAAGTTAACGTCAGAAGGAACTGGAAGATGAAGGTTTTTCATGCTAGCAACTGTTAGCAGTCCAGCATGGCAGGTGCACCAGAACTGACTCACCCTGGTCAAAGAGCCAGTATGATGCCATTTCTCATTTTGCCCTCTCACTACCGTTGTCCACCGAAGTGGACAGCCTGCCTGCCGCCTCGGCCAGTCCGGAACACCTGTAAATACACTCTAGCGGACAACGGCGGGCAGACACTCACTGAACGCGCTGCGCAGGTCCACCTTGGCGATGAGCCACTGGTGCTTGGTCTGCGCCGAGCCGAACATGGTGAAGATGGTGGTGTTGCTGCCGGGCTCGGTCATCAGGCCGTAGATGCGCAGCTCGTCCGGGTAGAACGTGTGCTTCTGCCACGACTCTCCCTCGTCGGTCGAGTAGAGCAGGTCGCGAGTCTCACCGCGCGACTTGAAGTAGCGCACGGCCACCATCGCGCCGCCGTGGTCGCCGACGTTGAAGAAGTAGTTGTCCTTGAGCACCTGCGAGCAAAAGACCGGTCGCTCAGCCGCCGTGTGCAATTCGCTCGCAACGCGATGTGGATATTGGCAGGAGAGATCCTAGTTTCATGATATTATAGTTAACAGTTGTATTGTACTAATACGTCCCAAGGTACATCCCATACCGTCCCAAGGTATCCATACAAGGGATGCCGGCGGTTATCCGGTTAACCGAGTCTGTTACGGTTACGGCATTATCGGGATACAGTTTTAACTACCCGGATAGTAACAAAAAAAAAAAGTTTTTGACATGGAGAGTACCGGGCAGACATGGCTTCTCCACCTCCCGAGCGGCTGGCAGGAGCAAGCAGGAGCGTCTGCTGCATATTCCCCCCCCCCACGCTACACTCAATAACTGCCCATCAACTCTCTTTATCTTATCCAGAGTCAAAGTGAGTCATTATCGCCGCATGTAGGAAAACCTCGCGGACGTGGGAAAAATGATCCGATTGTTTCATTTCACTGTCTGTGTAGGTTGAAATAGTATAGTGCGCACCCTGCCTTGGACTCTCGCTCTCGTCCGGATACTGTGGACGGTTATCCGGTTACGGTTTTCGTAACCGAAGGCATCCCTAATCCATACACTAACTGTACCTACCTACCTAGGGACATTTGCAACTTTTCAACAAATCAAACCTGATATTGCTGGATCCAATTCCTAGATCTATCCTACTTTGCCACTATCCATCAGAATATTTTCCTGCGAATAACTCCGTTAACCTAGTAACGAGGCACGGTGAAGGTCGAGCGAAATTGTTTGCTTACCTGTCTCCACGTGAGGCCCGCGTCCCTGGACATGAACATGCCAGGGTGTCCCTTGAGAGACTTGCCGATGACGCCGGTGGCCAGAATGATTCCCGGAGCCGACTTGGTGGTCAGGATGGGCACGGCACGGCTCGCCGGGTACAGCTGGTTGAACTTCATCGACAGGTGCAGCGAGCAGCCCTGCTCCTGGATTCAACGGGACGGCAAGGCCAGCACGTCTTAGAATACACTCAGCTGACATTTTATTTTGTTTATTTTTGTCTAGTTCTGGGATTGCATTACAAGTCTCTGCAAGTTTTTTGTGTGAAATGTTTTTTAACAGGTTTTACTATGAGAAAGCACTTAGTGAAGTAGGTACTATTAGTTTAAGAATAACAGGTTAAGATACAATCTCAACAATGATTTTTAAAATGCCTAGTTCTCTTGTGAAAATATAAGATGTGAAGCAAAAAGATGATAAAATGTTTACAGTTTAAACAAACCTAGTAGAGAGAATATGCTTTTTAAGCCTAAGCCATGTGGCTGGCATGTCACAACATTCCAATCTTGAAAATTTCAATATAAAATACCATATGGGACTCAATAGCGTTACAATTTTGAGCGTGAGACACATAAACTCAGTTGTCTTTCAGTCATTATCTGGAATGTATTTCTACAGCAACAGATGCTTCTGGCATAAATAAACATTCAGCTCTAAATTTTCTTACAGATCAGCCTTCTATTAAACTCTGTATCTGATGTCACTGTTCATTCCAATTCCCTTAAAAGATTATGTGTCATCCGAGCAAGAATATTCCAAAGACTCGTAATGTCGAATCAAAATACATCGTTGGCGAGGTCATTTAAAAAGTGGAAACAGAATCAAGCTCACCTTGTCGCATTCGACCTTCTGTCCCTCGTCGTCGAACATGGGCGCCGCTATCGGCCGCCACTCGCCGCCGCTGTCGAACGAGATCACCGTGCTCAGGTAGTCGGGGTGGATCGTGTTCTGCGTCGCGTTGGTGCTCACCTGCGACGCGATGTAGATGCCGCGCAGGCCCTGGACCTTGTGCAGGTCGGCAAACGACTCCTCCGTCAGGCCGCTGCGCAAGGAGTAACACGAGGGTTAGGGTCAGAACATGCTAGCAAGCATCGGTAGTGTAAGTTCGACAGAGTCGCAGTCCTTACTGGACACTGGCTAGCTGAAATCGCCCTGAAATCGCCCACATAAACGGGCATCGAGTTTTATAGGTTTGGAGTTGCAGCTCTTTTGGGTAGTCTGTAATTTGGGGGTAGTCTGTAATTTGGGGGTAGTCTGTAATTTGGGGGTAGCCTGTAATTAGTCATTCTCTTATTGACCAAACGTGAGAAACTGATAGATAGTGCTGCTGTTAATGTAACTAATTGCACTTTACGGTACCTAATAAAGAAAGACTGGTTTTGACTATGCAGAACACTTAGGTTCCATACCCCCCAGGCCCCACTATTGCCACACAATGGTACTTTCGATGGTGCAATGGTGCAAGAAAAATGATGTCAGATACCCACTGGGCGTACTACGAGTTTGGGATAAAATTTTAATTACTAGCTCTGCTATATAACAAAGGAAGAAAGGGAAATCACAACCAGAATTGCTCTACCTGGCTTTACCAAGTGGGTGTCATGATGTCATTTTGATAGAATTTTGATTGAATGGAATGGGTGTATTGCTGGCATTTCAACAAGCTTTACCTAAATTCAACAAGCTACATTTCAACAATCACACTACTGCCGCGAAGGAACCGGAAGATTGCCATTAGTGTCAAAGACCTCCGGATGTCCGAGCGCGCGATGCAACATACTTGAGCCAGGTGTCCTTCCAGGTGGCGTTCGGGAAGAAGCAGAAGATCCTCTCGAGCGAGAGCGCGAACTTGATGCTGGTCTTGTCCATCGACTCGGACACGTAGAGGTTGGCGAGCTCGTCGGTGTGGCTCACGGCGACCATTGCCTGGCTGCCCTCGATCGCCGCCACGTGGTAGTCGTGACGGTCGAGCTCCGATTGGAACAACGCCTTCACAAAGGCACCGCGCTGGTACGACACGTACAGGTCCAGGTCGCTCTGCGGGCCAGCACACCACAGTCATTGGAGTCGGAAAGACGGTTAGGTTTTCTGTATATCGAGGTTTACTAGAGTTCAGGACTTACATGAAACCTGTACCAATGCCATTACATTCCAACATCTGATTTCTTACTTTATTTCATACCTCACTGAATTTTCCACAAACAAATAGAAACATCTGCAGTTGTTATTTAACTGGGCATTGATACACATGAGTCATGACATTACATGACAAAATGAGTCTTTAGAAAATAATGACTGCAGTTGTTATTGCGGCTATATCTATTTAACACTTAGGTACAAATCAAGTTTGGATTTTGTAATATTCTGTTGCTAAGAATATGTAGCACTCTGGCTGCAGCAGCATTAAGTTATTGATAAACTAGACTTAGGAATTATCAGTTACATATTTACACAAACTGGATGGAAATTGTATATTTAAGGCTCAGACTCTGATAAGAATATGCTCAGACAACTTGGTACTTGGAATTAAACTGTCCTCCACCCGCCGCCCGCCCCCGGACCAAGACTCACCTTCCCGGCGCGCTTCGTGGCAAACATGAAATCGCCCTTGACCTGGAAGTCCTCGACGCCGGCAATCAGCGTCGTGTGCGCGCTGGGCCCCTGGAACAGCGAGAGCGTGGCCAGCACCGTCGACGTGCCGCCCGGCTCCTCGCGCTCCACGTAAAGCACCAGCGGCAGGTCAGGCGAAGCCTCGCGCGGCGACCAGAAGAAAGACTTTACGTACTCCTGCGCCACCGTCCACGACTGGCCAAAGTCCTTCGTCAGCCATAGCTGCAACCAGAACACAGACGTTTGGCGGTTAACACGATTGTTGAGTGATTGTGAACATGGATCGCAAAGACCTTTGTCAGCCACCGCTGCAACCAGAACGGCGACATTTCGTGGCTAACACATACGTTGGCTGATGTCGAGGAGAGAGCGAGAATGTCAGCAGGTTGCCATGGATAGTGGACAGTTAAGAGGGCTTGCTAAGGCAACCATCAAAACAGGAAACTTGCCTAGCTGTTGCTTGTTAAAGATAAACAAGATATTCATGCAGGGTATAGTCTGTATGGAAATAATATAGCATGGGGTTTGGAATGTTTGGAATTGGAAATAAAATATATAATAAACATACTATGCTGTAATGAAATAGATATTCCCCACAATAGAATGAATCTCTATGTTTTTGACATAGAATAGTCTTGACCTGTGAAAGTGATGAGATCAGACTCTGAATGAAAACTGATGACTGATGATGATGAATGGCAACTTCCTTTATACTGGATCAAGGACAAAATATAATGATAATATTTAGTAATGCTCCTAGCACTTTTATGTTTATTTACACAAACTCTCTGTTTAACAAAACAGAGAGCATCCTGACTAGAAAGTAAAAACATTCTCAAAAGCAAAATTTACAAAATCTGTATAAGAGGAGAGATAAAGGAATGCAATATGCAGAAAATAAAATATTTCTGGCAGATTAAGAACTTGACCCCTGTTGAACATATTCAGATCAGAGGTCAAATATAAATTACCTAGAGCTGGAGTCCTAGACTGTGCCTTGAAGCTAAATGTTTTGGCTTATGAAGAAGCTAACCATTACCATGTAAGAAAATTAAACCAGGATAAGTGAGCCAGTAAAAAACTGTTTAAACCACACTTGTGTTGATTTCTTACTTATTTATCAAATGGCCTTGGATGTAATGACTCAGAAATGAGAATGACACATAACTCAGTCAAAAGATAGTACATTATTACATACATTGCATGTTTCCATGGAAAAAATATGGACAGCTGTCCCTCTACTCCAGTTTCAATTAAAGTGGAAGTTTTTGGAGTAAGTTTATCCCTGGAGTATACATATCCGATTCCGATAATTCAAAATCAGCCAAATGACCTTAGCACACATTTTATTTGATTGTTAAAATAGACATTAATGACAGAAAGATTGGAAATGATTATAAATAATTATAGGTACTATCTCTGTTAACTTTTTTTTTTCAAAAATTAAATATTTTAACTTTATGGTAATGCCAGAAATGGAACAGACTAACAATTTCACTTGGCTCAAGTAATGAAAGTAGAACACGAATTATACAAAATTAAAATTCCTAACAAGGCCAAATAATAGTCGGCGCAGATAGCGCGATAAGCATGCATGCAATCCCGGTGCTAGTTAGTACAAAGGATAGTGATAGGTACATAAAAATAATGTTATTGCCAAGCCTATGCAGTGCACCAGATGCACCTGAGTTGAGTCGATTTATATGTAGCCTGCACAAGCATTTCCTCCTCCCTCTCTTTGGATGGCTGATGAGTCAGAGTGTCGGTCTAAGCTAAGCTCTTAAAGAGACAGTGACTAGAGAACATTTCAGGTTGACTGGGTAAAAAGTCACCCCGGTTGGCTTGTAATGGGGAGTCAAGTTAACGACAACGTACCTTCTTAGCTGGATCCAGCTTGTCGTAAGCCAAGAAAGTGAGCGGCTCCTCCTCGTGGAAGGTGATCTCCGTCGGGTGGAAGCTCAACTTGGTCTTCAGGATGTTGTAGCCGTGATCGCGGGTGGTGAAGATCATCATGTTGGCCGAGTCCGTGAACACCGTCTGGATGCCGACCGAGAGATTAGGACATGAATGTCAGTGTGAAAATTAAATGATGAGAATCTTTAGTGTACTTGCAGGTGGCAGGATGGGATTTCTTAAATGGAATGCAGAAGCATGCAAATCATAGTTTGATCAAAATAATGAGTCATACTAATTTAAACTAGATACCTAGCTACTTAATTAATACAAAATCCATTACTCTCTTTGCTTACAATTTTTTCATCTGAGCACTTCCTCTACAACAACACTATAACGTTTCAAGCAAGAGAATACAAGGAGGAAAATCAACAACCTTCTATACTTAGAAACATCTACAAGAAGTGGTAATTGTGCATGCAAATCTTAAGCCAATTTGTTGGAACATGCATGTGATTTGTGATGCAGCAAGTCAATATTTGCCTATCAATTATATACCCTGCCAGAAATTACTTGATTGTGTGAATTATTTAACCATTGGTCTAGTCCAGGTCGTTCACTTACGTGTGTGTTGAACTTCGGATGGCTGTAGAACTTGTCGAGTGTGGCGTACTTCGAGCCAGCGATAGCGCCCAGCTGGAAGCTGTCCGTCTTGTTGATGAAACTCTCGCCGTAGTCGTACGAGAAGAACACGGCCGACGGCTGGGTGAAGAGCGTCTCGATGCCGCTGGGCGTGGTGTCGCGGGCCAAGCAGAGGATCACATCCGAGCCTTCTCCCGCCCAGTGCACCATCAGCTGCTGGTGGCTGTCGTTCAGCATCGTCACCTGGAAGTACGCGAACGGGAGAATCCAATGAAACGGGAGTCTGGGCTTCAGATGAGTTTACCTGTTTCCCTAAGCCTTCTACAAGATTTGAATGGTGCAACATGCAAGAGTTTGCAATCAATACAACAAAAAAAACATGATCTTTATCAACTTTTGTAGCAAGGGATGAATGAATTTTGTATCCAATAGAAATTGGCAACTCTAGAGAAGCAAAAGACATTGGTAGGTTAGCTAAGCATTAAAATTGCGTGACCAAACCAGGATAAGAACCCAGGACCGTCCTCTTTCTGGGCAGTTGCTCTATCTAACTGAGCCATCCAGCCGCACAAGATCCCTGCTTCTCTGGGCGAGGAAAGGGCTCTCGGGAGAAAACGGGACCAAGCGACTCGTGAAGCGACTTGTAATTGTATGAGTTCCTACTACACAGGCAACTTGTGCAAGTGAATTCGACATCCCCATGACAGAACGCTCTAATGTTTTGTTATGAACCTTGCCTCATTTTCAGTTGAGATAGATGGAATGATAAATTGGTTTCAGCAGATGGAATTGATGCTGGGTTAGCTAAGCACCGTAATGAATGGTAGGTAGTAGATATAGCAGTTTCTTTTTCCATTATGGGAATTCCTAGATATGTAATCAAAAATATAAAGATATTGATGGGATTCAAATAATTGGCAAAATGATAATAATTGTTAGCAAGTGGCATATCTTGTTTTTTGCACCCATAAGGTTGCTGACCTTGTCTGAGTGTTGTCTGAGAGGCCACAGTGGGGCCTATACAATTGAAAAATTACTAATTGATAATAGGTATCTGATCATTGGGTATTTATCAGCAACCAACCCGACTATCAACCCAATATCAACCCTTCAACCTCATCAAGCCTTTGTGGTTGTGATGATTAAATATTCTTGGTATTCGGTACAAGGAAATTGCCAGTATGTAGTACAATGATAGTAAGTCCATGGGAATGGTAGAGCCAATCAGTCCCCACTATCTGGAGCCATATGAATGTGAGTCATTGAGTCATAGTCAGATAAGCTGAAAGTATGTTTAAGCAAATGGAAACTTGCTAAAACCTTCTACATGATAGAAATAACATGCTCAGTTTGAAACCAAAATGTTTGTGTTCAAATATCAAGCTGAAAAAACGCAGCTGGATGCGACTTAATTTATTGGGGTTAACCCTGATCTGAAGTCACAGCCATTCACAGCCCTTCAGTGCTACTCTCACAAAAAAGGTCATTGACCTGTTTACGTACTATGCACATGAAAATTTATTAATTTTCACAGAGTTATCGATATCTGCTGCTAATAAACGAATAATGATGTCCAATGACCCAAACGAAAGAATATGGATGTGGGATAAAATTGTAAGACGTATTATTAAAGAATTTCTAGAAATCCAACCACCACCATTCACCAATGGTTTGACAGGGTAGTGCCCCTATGGATGGTTCCAGTGCATAGTTAGGCAATTTATCGAGTTATCGTGGCTTTAATTCATAAATTAAATGATGAAAGGAAACCATTTGTTGACGACCGATTTAGGTAGCGCTTATTGTGTATAATAGCTTCATAACATGGCAACATTGCTAAGCCTACATGCTACTCCAAGTCATGTGATGACTGGATCAAGGAAAACAAAACGATTCTTATCGATGTTGTCGTCGTTCAAAGTAACAAGACTGTTATTAGCTTTGAAGTATGATGGGTGCAATACTCGCTTGATCTCTAGTACCAGAATACCAAACTGCGATCAAAATAATGCCCCAACTTACAAGTCGTTCACTTATGGTTATGGTTATAGCGATTGCATAATAATGTCACCTGTCTAACTGCGCATGCATACCTATCTGCAGATTTTGTCGCCGTCGAATAAAATTAGAGGTTAAAATCAATCGGGAAGTCTTGAACTAGCAATTTATACCTTGGTGGTGATGTTTGATGGAACTGACGGCGATCGGCGATCCCGCCGACCGAAATGCTCGTATTCCACAGTGTCATCATATAGACTGGACGACTCTACCGAATCACGATTACCAGCGTTTATCACTAAATTTTGCCGTTTTTGTCCGGAATCTGAATCGTCGTTGAAAATATGAAGTGTTTTAGATCGAACTCCGAACCTTTCACATGTAATTAGCGGTATAAATACAAGAAAAAAGACGGCTGCGGAGAGAACAGCCCGCCTGGCAGCAGCCATATTTCCTGACTGCCTTGATGATGTTGCCTCGAGTGCCTGAGACTTGATAGCTTTGCCAGCCAATGCGGAGCCTCCGAGCCTCGAAGGTAGAGGAGGGGAACCAGGCGTCGCGATGGCGCGCCAATTCAAATAATATAAACGAGATAATTTTTTTCGGAAGTTCGCATTTGCTTCAAACAGTAATCATCTAAAGTGAAAAATGAAATTTCATTATGAAAAACAGTTGAATCTGTTGCAGTGAAGTTTCACAAATCGTAATAAAATCACCTTGCAGGGTAGATTTTAAATCAGTTGTTTTTGAGATTTGATTTCTAGGATTATTTTATAGGTCTACGCACTGACCAAAGAGTAAAAAATATTAATTACGATCCTATAATATCTTATCTATAATCTATAATTTCGTTACCCGTCCCAAATATCACGACATCTCTTATTAATAAAACTATTTTATTGAATAAATAAGATAAGGATATATTATTATCCGACTAAAATAATTTCGTGGAACTTTCAAGTTTATTGATCTTGATCTTTGTGCAGACGCTCTGTGATAACCAAAGCTGACTTACATTATGTCATATACCTACCTCCTATGAATTACCTACTGTGAATTTCTCTCCATTCTCCAAACTTTTGCAACTGAGGAAAGTTCACCTCCCACTGTTCCTAACTTTATTGCACAGTTGGCTTTTAATGATGATCAAGCTACTCTAAAGTTAAATTTATTTCTGTAAGTTTGTGCGCGTCTATAAATTGCTATCGAGGTGTGTTCATTATGGAAGTTGTACAGTCTCAAATCAGACGCTGTCAAAACGCGATGCCCTTTAAAGTTCACGACATTGCCAGCCTATGTATTCCACAATTTTGTAGAAAATTCCTTCGGTTATATTCAAGAAACAACATAATTATTCAACGAGAACTAAATATAGATTATTTTAGCGTTGACATGCATAAACGCGCAAGGGAAAAATAAAAATATATTACATCGTATTTCCATTACAACCGCTCACTATCACGAAAAGAGCCAAGCATAAAAATCGCTCAGTGACAAATACGTGATATATAATCAAGACGTTATCACGTGAACCAGTGAGGTGTGATTCCGCCTTCGCTCGCTTTAGGCTATACCAGCCACACAGCAAACGACATTCAAATTCCGCTATACGACATTCAAACGCACCCTTCACCGAACCACCCCACCGAATTCCTTTTGTCGATTTTGATTTCCGACCATTCGAGACATGTCGCAGGTTATCCAATTCTTCGCACGATTCTCGCTCAGAAATATTCCGAAATTATTAAACCAGACTACAGATCAAATATGTAAGCGACATCAAAAAAAGGCGGAAAAAAAGGTTTAGTGGCTTGCACAAAAATGCCAGCCCCCTTGAAAGAAGCCATCGACGCCTGTTTTCGAATCGGCGACTGGCGGGGAGGCGCAGGCGTCGCCGGCGTCGGCGTCAGCGTCGGCGTCGGCGTCGGCGTCGCCTCGGAAGCGTCGCCGTGGAATTTCCAGAGATATTTTGCTACTAACCGAGCGTCGGTGGCGACGGCAACAGCTACAGCGGGCGTCCATGGTAGCGTGCGGCGCCACGACGAGACCCGTTCAACAGGCGCTATATCCTCGGCAAACCTGCTCAAGTTCTCACTCTCGAGTCTACGATTGCTTAGCTAATCCGCAAGTCAACATTACAATGCTCTTTGCTAATTGGACGACGATCGTAAGTCAGGTGATCAAAGGTACGGCGGAGTGCGGACGCCAGTCGTAAAACTTAAAGAGCACTAAAGTGATTAGATTTGGTTCGGGGGCCGTCGAGGAAACAAGCGACTCATGGCCAGATTTTGACAATTCGTAAAATCAGTGTGCGTTTGAGGTACGCGTACGCGAGACTTGGCCAGTAGCAAATCGAATCGGAAAGCGGTTTATTTCCAACGTGATGACTGTGGTAATGTGACAGGGTTGTTGCTCGCGGAGCGTGCGGCTAGAAGCAAGACGAGACCATGGCGACCAAGATGCTCTCGGGTGGACGAAGATGAACTAGCGCCGGTGTGCATCTGCTTGGTATTAATTAAACGAGCAAACGTCTCGCGTTAATTAGCATGCAGTGAAGAGGCGAGGACAGATTTCACGGTGGCAGGCAATCGTGCGGGCGCAACGCTAGCTGATAGTGAGTAGCAAAGTGTTTACGATCGCGAGTTAGTCCATTGTTGTCAAGATCGGCCTACCGGTCTAATCAATTATTAACCGCTCATAATTAATATTCGATAATTTCGTACAGCGTGAAACTGATCACGAATATCTAGTTACCAAAATCGTCCGATGGCCAGTGCACAATAACACGGATTTAGAATTTTCTGCAGCAGACAACGACGTACTGCGCTGTTGTAGAACCGATTTGACATTCAAGTTCCAGTATCCAAAACGGCACGTGCGTCAAACAGTTCAAACGTTTTGATCTCCGACCTATAAATAGCGAACCAAATTTTCTATCAATCATAAGTTTGCTTAAAATTAACTCTCAATAAAGCGTTCGCGCGATCGCCGAGTGCAGCGTGACACATTTCGCGCGCGGTAAACCCGTGTGCTCGTGTCAATTGGAGCTAATCGGCGTCGGTTGGGAAAATGGGTTGTGAGCTCGGGAAACTGGCGGCGACGACGAAGAGCGACGATAAGGGACGAGGAAGTGATTTGGCAGCCGTACCGCCGCCTCCTCCGTGTGATCCTCGGCTTCCGCTGACGGCCAAGCAGAAGTTTAACATGGTGGCCTCGTGGAAGGGGGTGTCTAGGGCGATGGAACCTACTGGCATCCATATGTTCTTAAAGTAAGTCACACAATTCAATGTCTGCGCACGAATTGAAGTCGGTGTTGTTTTTCTTCGCCCGAATTTATAGATATGTGATGTGTCTTTGTCTTTGGAGTTGAACGTTCTGCAACGTTATTCTTGCGTGTGAGAGGAACTTCTATAATATTAATATGCAGGGATATTCCAATGTCAAGCTCTGTGGAAATGCCAGGTGTAAGTTAATTGGAAAAAAGGTACCAATAAAGCTTCGATAAGCTGGTATCGCACGACGTTGTGCATGCTAGACCACGTGATCTGTGTTTGATATTACGTAAAGATATATATACTCGAACAAAAAAAAAGTCTCTATGAAAAGGGTTAACATCTCAGTCCAATTACAGAAATTAGTCGCGGTTAGACTAGAACCACCGAGCGATTTTATGTAACTCTTTCGAATTAGTTAACATTGGATGTTATGAAGTAAAGAGGGATTGAAGAAGGGATGACCCATCGGAGTAGGAACCGTCTGGCCAAGGATGACAGTACCAGATCTCAGTAGCCATTACAGGACTCAGGAGCCTGTCACAGGACTCAAAGACCTATTCCAGGACAAAGAATCAGCAATCTAGAATAATTATTAGGAACGCGTTGCTCTTTGGTATTGATAGACCATGGACATGACATGACCAACAATGTTTTCTACTTTTCTCAATATTAAACGAACATAACCGAATCGATCTAGGTGTTCGATCGATCGAACATTGCTTGGGCAGGTGATATTTTGTTGTTCTCAAGTAACGTAGGTATTAATCAAAAACGTTTTAATTCCAATCGCTTAAACTGATCTGAAAAAATTGTTTTTCTCGGAACTAAAGACATTGAAAATGGTAAAGTATTAACCTATAATATTAGTCCGTGAATTTAGCGTTGATTTTCGTTATCGAACTGAACATGTAGGAATGATTGTGATATTCCCATGTTTGATTTCTTCATCCTGGGATTGTTATCACATTGTAATTTGTAATACAATAGGTACCTAGTACCTATTTCCTTATCTGGAGCATGAAGGTCATTCTTATAATTGTTTTAGCCATGAAACAAAATTATTCGGTAAAAAGTATCAATTCAGATTTCACAAATAATGTAAATGTTATCCAGAACCATGAAAATGACGCAATACGCCCTGCAAATAATTCAAGGATTCAATTTCTTAGGAGCCAACCAACCAACTCTGTATTTGTCAAGTGATATTATTGTTGCAATAACTTGCTACTAGTTTTTGTCTAATGATGTACACTTTTATAAAATAGTACGCAATTATTCGACAGGAAATGACACGCCATATAATTATACTCACACAACGACTTTACTTGCTGACTGAGAAGTCTAATGAGAAAATTATCTCATTATGAATGCAGTGGCGTTAGCAGAAGACTATTACTCCAAGTAGCTATAGCTAAGTGTTAGATATGACCAAAGCTTTGGCCAATTTAATATGGACGTGCAAAATTGGTCGTTACAGAAGGGTTGCTGCAATATATCCTGCCGCGAAATAATGACCGCATCACGATGCAAATATTATTTTACCGACTGCTGAATGTTTTGCTTATTGATTTTTCCCAATACAGTATCGACGATAGAGGTGGGAGGGGGAGTTGGGACGCTCTTTCGCGTCCCTTTCCAAAATTGTTAGACCCAAAATTATTCATATCACATACATGTAGATATTACATCGAATGAGTTCTCTGTGCATGGTACGTGAATCACCAATACTAGAAGCAAACTGTTAAATATGTCGTCACATCTGTGTAATCATCAATGTGATTATTTATGCTCGCTATTTCATTCACAAATTAGAATCCATTGTCTCCTCTCCCCTCCTCTCTCAAATAAACTCCATACAAAGCAAATTAACACTGAATCTGGCTGGATTACTTTTAAAAATTCAAATATTTTTGTATTGGTTCAGGAAAATCTAGGAACGTCTCCGTTAATTCATGTTTTTCGGTAAACTTTATTGTAATGAATAAAGTGCAGAATGCTTTACGTAACTTCAAACGAAATTGGATTGTGGTCGGGAATTATTTTCCTTCAAGTTTGTCAACCCTGCAATTTCCATGTCCGTGATAGGCGAATAATAATTAAGTAGATACTGAACACGCCAACGGACCGATAAGCGAATGTTAATAATTTCCCTCGAAAATATTTACTGCGACCAAGTGACACCAGTTCACCACGAGCACTTGCCAGAAAAAAAACCTTGCGTGGAATTGACACTAAATCAAGCATTGATTCCGGAAGCAACAGGGACAAAACTTGGTTGAAATGGATTTTTGATCACCGCATTAAAAAGTGTTTCGATTCGAATCCAGCAGCTGTGAAAAATATCTATTAATAAAGCGAATTCGTACAAGAACGTCCGTATGTTTAAAAATTTCAAGTGAAACGGTTTTTGTGCTCAAAAATTTAATTGCGATCGTAAAAGGCTAGTAAACAAAAAGCTAGCCATCCAATATAAATGCTCTCTCTACGCAAAGTGAAGTTAATATAAACCAACGCGTCAAATTTTAACTGAGCAAAAGCACATCATAACCGGACTGCGTAGAAGACAACGTACATAGAGATATTCATCACATGTTCATCACACGTTCATCAAACGTTCATCACAAATCCAACAACGTACAACAACGTTAATCGAGACAACAGCGATTGGTTGTTACTATGAGTATGCTAAACCAATAGCTGATAAACTATAGCAGATAAGCGTATCGATATACATATTATCGTCTCTATCGAGAAATGGGTTGCAAGTTGGGGAAACAGGAAGAGGATCATAAAGACAGAGTTGTGGATATGGACGCGCCGCCTCCAGAAACCGATCCTCGATTGCCGATGACTGCCAAGCAGCTCTACTGCCTCGGTGCCTCCTTTCGAGGCATACAGCGCATGATGGAGCCCACGTCTGTCTTCATGTTTCTCAGGTAACAGCCTTTTTGCTAATTACCGCGAAGAAAACAACTCACAAATCACAATCAACGAGTTGTTTTTCTAGTACGCTTCTTTAGAGCGCTGTATAGCGCGACACTGGCTTTTGTCCCTGGAGTAATGAAACGATTGAATACAGTTCCGACGAGATATCATACAAAAACCACATCCAGATCTGAAGCCTGACTCACAGTCACAGAACTGTCGTCAAAGCAGCTTGTTGATAATCTTACTGCCATTTAGCAGCGTGAATTGTCAGGTCGAGTCCTCCGGTACTAGCTTAGGCTTATATGATTTTAGGATGGAATCTATGAAGCAGCTTACTCCATCATTCAAGCCAAGTCTATTTCTCAGGGAAAATACATTCTGCTTCTTGTTGCTCCCGACGCATAGGATTGAAGACTCGGCCAAAGCTTTAGCATCGACATCGTCATTCGATAATGTATTCCGACACAATCCTTGACCTTTAGGGCAGAAGGGGTGAAAAGGAAGACCCAAGTGAGGTGGTCCCTAAAGGTATTTAAGGCTCTGATCCCATGGCCGGCAGTTCTTGATGCTTCAAAGTAATTGATCATTTTAATCCACACAGATTTTTCTTTACGAACGTTATATTTCTCGAAGCAATTCTCTATAAATGGGCATAAATCAATAGCTAAGCTTTTCGCCAAAAGTTTCTACTTATGATTTAATTACAGCTTTATGAAAATCGAGACTTTCGAAAGTTTTTTTCCTGTAAATTTATGTAAGCCATTTACCATACATTTGATACTTCGTATTTGTTCTGGCATTTATACCATACATTTGACATTTCGTATGTGTTGGTATAGCCAAAAGAATGGACGGTATTCGCAATTCCGTTTATAATGGCATTCAAGTTTCATGCCTTGTATACGAAAGCGACATAAAATCTTGTAAACCAAAAGTTTTTTCGAAAACGTTCCAGCACAAAAACAGGTCCACCACTGTGCATACGTGATTGAGATGCTGTTGGGGCTTGATGTCGCTTCGTTGCGTGAAATGCAATCAAGTATATCGGGGAAGGGAGAAGTGGCCAAGCAGGGAGTGGGGACCGGGATTTAGAGCAAGAAGACAGGGAATTATATGTGCCGACAAGATCTATGGCAATGGACCATCCATGTGTGACGCCGAGGATCAACCGGAATTCACGCAATTCCTCTTTCAAGCACGCGACTCGGCAGAAAGGGATGTTTGAAACGAACACCTCTACAAGTCGGAAAATCTTCCAAGCTTTCATGTAAACTGACTCAAAAGATATCTCAATTCCGAATTCAAAAGAAATCGACTCGCGGAAATACGCGCATGAATCATGATTACATGCTTTGCAGAGATGGAATATTTCCCCGTATAAAATAACGCTCATCAAATTTAATGCCGTTCATCAATTCGTATCTTCTAAATGACTACAAGAAGAAAATGGATTCACTTCGTTTCTTAATGAGTACCTTAAAAAAATGAGCTCAATTAAGTATAATGTATAATTAGTGTGTCTTCACTATCTTGAAAAGAAACGCCATTTGCATCTACCGTAGCGCTGATGAAGCCAATAGAAATCATCTTCGCTTGCTGCTATACATCTTCGAGGGCCAGGACGGCGCATCTCAATTACAAACGAGCGCGCCGGCATCTTTGCAAGTCTAATGACAACATGCACCGTGTACCCGTTTAAATTTACCATCTCCCTCCTCAGGAAAACCTTCTTTTCCCATTCGCAAATTGCTGAAAGGAATTTTCCATTTCACTCGGTTATCGACATTATAATTTACTGGTTGTTTGTCGGTTAGAATTTGCAAGGCGCGGTTCATAAATCTACTTTATTAAAATATTGATAAATGCTGGTTATGATGTTAGGATGTTTAACCAGCGTCGGCTTCGGCGTCGGCGTCGGCGTCGGCGTCGGCGTCGCGGGCTTAGACATAGACTGCAAACTCTGCGTGCCTCCGGGCGGCGGCGTTATGACGACGACCACGCCGTTCATCTCAAGGGATGAAAAACGTGTTCACGTGATCAAATGACGTCACCAGTTCAAATGATTTTTCTAGCGCGGCGGAGGAACACGAATTGCTTCATCCGAAGTTAACTTAAATAATTTAAATTTCAGCTTCTCTCATTTTGCGCTCTCGCTCGGTTTCAGTCGGATAATTTCGGTATAATATTATTTCACCAGAGCTAGTTTATTAGTGTGCAATGCTTTAATGGATAACAGTAGTGTGGCTGAAGACTAATTTACCTATCACGACTTGCTTATAGGGGATGTTTTGAAAATGGCGTAGAACAGCGTAGGGCTAGCATTTAAAAAAATCATAAAATATGAGGGATGAGAAAAGGCGCGAAAATAGTCCAGAACTTCGCATTTAACGCGATCCGCTTTATCACCTGAACCTATATGCATAGTGAAATCTCTTTATTTCTCTAACATAGTTGAGAGATGGACGAGCATTTTCCCAAAATAGTGTCTCTATTCTTTTTTTAAAGAAAAGTTTCTTTTCTCTCTCCGTTCGCTGCAGTTTTTTTGTTTGCTCTTTTAATATCTAATTATAGGGAGCGGTATCAGTTATAAGTGCGAGGAAGCAGCCCCTTCGCTGTCATTAATCAACCCGATCGAAGTTTGACATTTAGGATTGGCACTTGGATGCATGAGCTATATTAGTCACACAACGTAATGCCATTATACTTATGATTAGCACACGAAACTCGATCAGAAATTGAACTCATCAATTCCGTTCGAGTTTGTTTCATCAAATATAGCTAGAAATGAATGTCACTAAATGTGTGTTTGGCTTTAGCCCTCCAATTAAACTTTAACTCAGGAATATGTAATTTTTATCATCCCCTTACAGCTTAGAAAAATTCAAAATTCTGTTTATTTATGTTGTCAATTTGTAAATCAAGTCAAAAATAAGCCTGCATTTTTGCTCTCTAGCTGTCACTGACAGATTGGCTGTTGCCTAATCGGATCATTTTCAAAAAAAACACGGTGATCGAAATTCGGGATCGAAACTAGGTATAAAATAAACCATGCCAGTGACACTCATCCTCTCACTCTCACCAACATGGACATTACACATTAACCCGACATGATTCCTTTGATTAATCGAATAACATGATCCTGTGCACATGACCTTCATCTCTGATTGGTCCAGCGCCGAAGCCAGTGACCATGGGATGTCAGCGACGTCAACATAACAAGCATTCTAAACTTGTCTCTACCCCAAAACATTTATTCATCTCCTTAAGCTCCCTCTCACTCAATGTTGTGGCAGCTAAAGCGAAAAGTTTGCCCGTTTGTGTCTGTCTGGGCTCTGCTTAATGCTCTTCGGAATCTCGTGCACTGGCTATTGGCTAAGCTGGCATGGCGAGCTAAAACTTATCGAATCACGGCTCGTCTCTCCTCGCTCGTCGCTAGTGTGCGCCGTGCGGTAGAGATTATTGCACAATCGGTGGCGTGGCACGACGCGCGTGTCCTTTGCAGAACAGGGTGAAAGTAAAATTACTTGTTTGCTTCGTTTCAAAGGGGAAACTCGGAAAAGGGAAACTCTTGTGTATAGCTACAGGTTCTTTTTGTGTGTGCGATGTGTGGAAAATGAGGCAGTACTTTTCCAAGAGAACCCTGGAAGTTATTTTACCATACACATGATCAAATAAGCTGTGCTATACCTATAGAACATTGTTCTTTAGTATTTTCACTTGGTATTCTTTCGTTATAAGTACGGTTAGCCCACAAAAAAAGGAAATAGAATTCTATTATTTTTAAAGAGATAAAATTGTGTGGCTTTACGTGGAAAAGCTATAGCGCATTGGAAATATATTGCTTTATATACGATTATGGTTTTGGTGTGGCTAGGCGATTAAAACGGAATTCAGAGTTTGGACGGATAAACAGAATTTGATAAGGTTATTATAGCACGCACGCAACGGCAAAGCAAACGTACGCACAATAACGTCTAAACAAACAGTAGGTGGTTTCGAGGACGGAGCATAAAATTCCTGGAGTCCTGCGGGAACGGATTGTGTGGGCCAGGGAACAGGGCCTGTAGCCGGCATACAACGAGTATATAGAAACCTGCAGGGATGCAGGCCATGCTGGAAAATCAAGTTGTCAGCCTATCGACGGAGACCATATTTTAGCGTGTGATGATGCTAACATATCGCAAAGGGGCCACGCCTGGCTTATTTCTGCGCTCGCATGGCTAAAGCATACACGGAATCGAACCCCAGGGAGTTTTATGCGAAGGGAAAACATTCTTGATAATTCCTTATAGGCTATCACGACATTTTTCTTACGTCGCAAGCTTTGCATCTTAATTCTGCCATCTTTGAGACTTGAGAGTTCGTTCCGACGGGAATAAATAGCGACAGAGAAAAAAAAATTGTCCCACATGAAGATGTCGGCTTTACATAAATAGTAGAGACGTGTTGGGAAATTTAAATATTTACTGCATGCATAATATGCCAATAAAATACAGCACATGTTGCCTTGATGAATCGCGAATTATTCCAAATTATACCTTGCCTGATAATCTCACCGAACCCTTGTTTTAGTTTTCCACCATCGAATGGTTTCCAGCCAAGTACGTCCTCACCAAACCGACACAGCCCCTACTCCCACTGGCCCCAATTTGCAACACCGGCCCTCGACAAAATCGTTAGCAACACTTTAATCTTCATCCGAATTACAAAAAAAAAACTGCTAAAGGGATTACCGTTTAAAAACCATGGCCGGAGGAAAATTCAATCTACAACCTAAATTCGTATGAGAGCTTTCATTCAATACGCCTACTACTTCCATCATCACCCCCGTCGAGTCGATAACCCCCCTGGCCCCTGCCCCTTTGCCCCTACACCCCCACGCACATATGAATTATCCGTACATTCCCATGCTCATTAAACTGTCATTATATTCCTCCCATCCCAACAGTCAAGGGAGGGCTTAAACACGCACAGCGGGTAAGTCTGACCACAGGCGTATAGAGCACATAGCGTGCCACGTGTATGATGTCTCCCCCACCCACCCACCCACATACCTACCTCACCCCCTTGTGGCAACCCCTAACAGCCAAGCAGCGCCATGCTAAGACCCAGGGATATCCCCAACAGAAGCTAAGAAAGTGCTAAAAGCTTTGGCAGAAATGTAAACAAATGAATCAGAAATCGGTGCGCGTTGCGCCGGTTGAAATGTAAATATAAACTGCTGCCTGCCCGCAGCCATCACGAGTCTGAGGCCTTGAACATCGTTTCATTAATGGTAATTGGTAATGATGTTATTTTTATTTTATAGTCACTGAAGTTGCAATTTGTTTGCTTTTATACGAACATTGTTTGAAATTTAGATGTCATCAAGCACATACTGAAATGGCAATGTAAATTTTTATTGCTCTGTAAACGGTTTTACTTCAATCGAGTTAATTGCGAATTACTAATTGGACTGAACAGTCTCCCGACTAGAATTAAAATGTATTCCTGGAGCTAATGCATTCTATGTGTGAAATCAATGTCCCTAAACTATAGCGAGCAGCTGCCGATATTTTATGTATTTGATAGAGATGGCCTACTCAGAGGGCTGAGCACTAGTATAAGTAAGGGAGAGCACTTTGCTTTTAGTGGGGGGAGCCGCCCATGAGTGCCGAAAATACGATCAATAAATACCTAATAATATTAGGTACCTGCGATGGCTAGATAAGTCAAATCACATCCAAACCCCCAATTCGACCGATGCATGAAAAGATGGTATGGCGATATGAGATGTGGCGACGTTAAAAAGAATTTCTTAAATACTTACACGATATTTTTAACTGACACGAATAAATTAGTTTTCATTAATAGTTATTTATATTTCACAATTTGTATGTAATGTACCAAATTGTCAGTTAAGAAATGCTTTGAAACAGTAATTAATGTGTATACCACATGAGTTTTAATAGGATTCAGCGAACTAATTTACACAAATATTTTTTTTTCGGTCAGAAATGTTAAGTCAAATATTAGAGCGTTTCCATCTTCAAAAGTGACAAATGATTGCAAAACACAGCTTTGATACTCGCACGCCGGCACTAAATTGTGGGTCGCATCGTGAACGTCAAGAAATCTCAGGAAGTTTTTTCCACACCAAGCTTTCTGTTTCCGCTGGCAATGATGAAAGATATAAACGACGCTTGTCAGCTGTTGGCTGAGTAAACGACGCCGACGCTGCGACGTCGATGTGTCCTGTTTGGAAACCGAAACTCTGTCGTCGCTTTCGCCAGCCTTGAGATGTCGTGATAGCTGTTTCCAGGAGCAAGTATTGTCGCTTGCTTTGATTAACAACGGCGAAACGGTTCGAGGACAGGGACACCCTCTATATATGCTTCTGTCCTCAAACATGTACACTACTTTTACCTGCGTTCTAGTAAAATATTTGGTTGAATTGTTTTGAATAATTAAATCTTACATTTTGTTTGATATTGTGGACATTTTTTAAAATCACATGATATTTGGGGAGCGTGGAAGCTAATTTTCTTAAAACTAATACAAGACGTTCGTATATAAACATTATCATGCCCAGCTGCCTTTGAAGATAAATCTATTTTAGTTTAATACGGCACGAATATCTCATCTATATTGAGAAAATCAAATTCGGCCTTAAAGTTGTGTCAGAGTTTTATACTTAAACGAGAGTTTGAATAAAAATAAACAACCTAAATTTTCTACTGCCTCCCGGCTGTCTTTCCATCTAAAAAATTGACCGCTCAGATTTATACATCTGTCTGGCTATTCATAGAACCGAATTCTCTCCAAATCTAAATTTAATTATTCTCATAAATCGTCGATGAAGTTCGGAAAACGGGTCTCGTTGCGATAAGGATCATTAAAATTACCGAGTTTCCCTATACTCTCCTATATATCTAGCAATTGCACGGAAACTGCCCCACTGCAAACTTCACTCCCCTGGCGTTCCAAATAACCAGAGTACCAGTTATCATTTGAGTGCGCTCACGATGTGAACATTTACAGAACACCTCGTGAAACTTTACATTCCCGGCATTTGCAAATCGAGGTACCAGTCGAGGTAAAACCCCATTTGGTCAGCTCTCAGCTCGACCAAATTACCGTCGTCTTTTTGCCAAAACGTTCCTGCATGTAGTCGGGAAATTGTTTATTAGTTTAATTCCTTATAGCTCGTTCTGCTGCCGTAGCATTATTTGGAAAAGGGAACTAAAAGATTGCCCACAAAACCCACAAATCGAATGACCTTTAATTGTCTTTGATTAAGTGATAGAGAACGGCTCGTAAGGAGACAAAGTGTGTATTTTATTCAATAAAAGTCTATTTTCTGTAACTAAAATCCTATGTATTCGGACCGAGTGGCTTTCCAGCAGGCCTCTATATGTCTCAATTTTTGAACAGGGCGTACAGCGGAACGAAACACGAAACTACTTACTGCTAATTGAGCGATAGTAACGGCTAGCTAATCTGCTAAAATATATCCTAAAACGACGCGAAACGGGGACCTAGTTAATTGCCTCAAGATAGATATAACCACCGCTTTGACGTCAACTGATACACCCATAGCATTCAGCACGCGACGTACTGCAGCTCTCATTCTCGTTTACCCATAAAATATTTACTCATTTTGACGGGTCGACGTCGAAATGGCAAAGACACACGGTTTTTTAACCACGGAAAAAAGTAATATTACACAACCAAATACCAACTGGGGGCATAATAATGTAATTCAATTTAAAAATTATCTAGACACTACACGGAGAATTATTAATTACGTCCCATAATATAGAAAAAGCGTGCAGTGTCACAACTCGGAATAATCTAAACGTGTCACCTGTTTGTGGCAGTGAAATAGTAGCTGTATACTGCGGTATACGTGGTTTCACCGCTTTTCACGTTTCCCGCGGCATCATTGAAATATACAAACAATATCTTCAAATGCACGTCCGTTTCCCTCAGGACATGACTACCAATTAATCACCAGATGATGGTTTTGGCTACTTGGCCATTAATCTATTCATCATTAGCGATCACGTGATCGCCATATACGCTGCTCAAAGATGGCTTTACGCGTGGATGCATTGCTTCTAGGGGATGGGGATGACATGGTATCTGACATTGTGTCAACGTTACACAGTTTGACATTGTTATTGGAAATAGCATGCATAATGAAGTGTCTGGTGGCTGACTTCTGGGTGCTATAGACCTACAAGACCAGAGCGCAATTGCCACTTTCTTGACATACCATATACCCGTGGCAAGGATGACAAGTTGAGATAAGATTATTTCAAGTTTGGATAAACTTCGTGGCCTACTTTCAGTGTGGAGCTGCTTGCTAGAAATACGCTGCTTGGAATATCGATTCAATTTTGGTTAATATTGTGGCTAGTTTGCTGCCAAGAATGTAAGTGGCTCATGATAAAAGTGAAATGAGCTGTTTCCTATAATTATAATGGAAAGAAAATGCATAGTGATAATATCGATCGATCATGGGTGTTTTTTTGCTCGTACAAAGTCAACATAGCGATATGATCTCTCTGTAGAGGTTATTCCATAAATTTTCCTCAACGTCGGCATGCTCGTAAGGGTGAGTGGTTGATGCTACTATTGGGGTGTATTAAGATCTAATTAACCGAAGATTAGTTCAGCAGGAAACTTCAAATTACGCATTGGTGGATATAATTGGAAACTGAAATCTAACTGTGTGCTGCTAACTGAATTGACAATACGCTTCAGCGATAGGTAATAAGCTATAAATTCAAATTGCGACGAAAGACAATTTTGCGCAAGCCGCGACAGGGATTCACCGCACTCTCAGTAAATTTACATGGCGCTGAAAGATGAGAAAACCACGATTGCTATAGCTAGCGATTGGTGAAAAGCCATCGTGCGCTCGATAAGCTCGATGTGGTGAAATATCGGAGCGGTTAAGCTCTGCTTGGTTAGGGGTGCAGGGTTCAGGAACTGAGCGCACTAATTTGCAGGATTAATTTCTAATTTACGCTTTACCTATAGACTATAGTAAACTTTGATCGGAAGCTAAATGAGCATCATTGAATTAGTTGCAGGCTAAACAAGTATAAACTTTGGAAGTTTCTGCCAATATATTGTTGCAATTGCATTAGCTAAATTAGTAAGAAATTTTGGTTGAATTATAATGGTTTGGATACCAACTTCAGATCTTTGTTATGTCGATGAACGAGAGAGAAGTTGATGAATACATGGAATAATACGAATTAGTTAATTGAACTAAGTATGCATCAAATTGTGCAAACAATGGGAAGCACCAATCTTCGTATTGATGAAATTGGGGTACAAGGATAATATCGGAAAAGCGAAGCTGATATGTGTAATCATCAGCGTGCCTTTCGGGAGTTGAACCATATACCACTCAGAATTTTCCTATATTGTTCACACGGAAAATTAAAAACCAAGATAGCTCGAAATTAAAAAATCACTGGTAAATACTGAAAAAATAAAAATTTAAAAGAAATTGAACAGACTAATTCTCTTACTTTCTTACTTTCTTTTCCAATATTAGACACTTGATAAAGCAGGCTCCTTGCGAAACGTCGGGAAAGATCAAATTTGGTAGTTTATCACTCAAAAACCCAGTTCAATAGTGTTTCTGAAGACCAACAAATTACTTGCAGTCTAAAAGATCATTTCATCATAGAAATTTTTTATTCCTTATATAAAAAAAATAGAATGGGTCATTACATTTTGGACCGGTGTGTGTCACGTATTTGTGTATTTAATTTATTATGTGAAATTTTGCGGTAGATGGAGGTGAAATGTATTTATGGCTGAAGTGTTAATTCGGTGAGGAGGGGGGGGACCTAAGTGTCTAGTCAGTCACACTCGATGCCTTGTCATCTTTACGCAGTTGTCTGTACTTGTTAGTGAAGGTGTTTCTGTATTACAATTGCGAGTTGCGACCGAAACATCTCTGCATCTTGCATCTCCGCACTCCTGGTCATGGGGTCTGGATTCAAGTGCGAAGGTTATGCACATTTCACACATATGAATCCCACACACGGCTCACAATCCCATGAATTCGGCCTTACTACTTCAAATGAATCACCTCGATTATAGTAATCATACAATTGGAAGCAACTATAGAGTAACTTGTAACAATTTTGAACGTAGATATACAGAAATTATACATTCGCTTATTCT
The DNA here is from genome assembly GCA_921293315.2 of Nemurella pictetii. Taxonomy (NCBI): domain Eukaryota; kingdom Metazoa; phylum Arthropoda; class Insecta; order Plecoptera; family Nemouridae; genus Nemurella; species Nemurella pictetii. Next base: position 14,419,077 of record OV121120.1, on the reverse strand, counting down.
CGGAACAAATGAGTAAATACTGAGTTAATATAATCAGAAATAAGTATACCATATTGTCTTCATATTACTGACTCATTTGGATGACGATAGTGATAAAGTGTACCAAACCACCCATCAGATTGATTGGAGCTTCCTGCTCTTCAATCGATGGGTTACTATTTACAAATATCGCAACTCACATGTTGCTGTGCATACGAGCACACCATATCGTCATATAGGACGTACTATAACAATAATTGCATTGAACCCATTCTCTGCTTTGGCTACCTAATAGAGCTATGTTTGCTATATTAGCAGGTGTATTGCTATTTGCTGTATTCTAAAGAACACAAAAAATTGGATCGTATAAAATGCACAAAACGTAACCGCATTTTTCAAACCCGTCTTACAATGAAGTGTAAGAGCTATACTGACATAATATAATAGAATTTTCTTACAGTGCTTTGTCGACGACAAATATACTGTCTTTTGTTGGTCCCTGCTAGCATGAGGTCCGCGTGCTAGTGATAAAGTCAATTTATATTGACATAATCGAAGAGCTCGCTTTTCCATTGAGAGTTTTCAATGGGAATGAAACACGAGCTGTGAATTGAAAGGATATATTTCGATGGTAGAATTGAAGCCTCGAAGCAATTTGCCATATTGTAATATGACGAGTTGTCAAGTTTAATTTGTATCCAACATGAGATAACATATAGTTGACGATGATATCAAATCAACAAAGTATACAACTATTAATTCATATATCTAACATTAGCTCATTGTTGTTCGTTGTAATTATTATGCTAATCAAATCGGGGAGGTTGAAGGAGAAACTTATCGCTCACGAGGGATGTCAGTGATCTGTGAAATGAGAAGTCACGAAAATAATTGCTACATTGCCAGAGTGGAAAACTGGTATGCTGAGACGGTGGTTGTAAAGGGTTTCTCACAAATTTGCATCTCAGCACATATTTTTCTTGCTTCTGTCCAGAATCTTTTAGCAGATTAATTTTCTTTGTAAATATTTACAAAGGACTATCATAACGAAACAAAAAAAGTTAGCTGATATGTTTCCGTAATAACACCGAGGATTCATGATTAAAAAATATGTTTTTGAGTATTCAAACTTTTAAAAAGCCAGTTTGGTGAGCGATGGCCCTTCTGGCAAAATATTGAAATTGAAATGAATGATATATTTTGAATCGTTCTGAGTTGGATTGAAGCCAGTTCGAGCTGCTGGCCTCTCAACACTAATTACTTTTCACAAAACGGTATACTTTTCAATTTATAAAAATCCCAAACGAAAATATATTTGATCGCTGAAAACTCCCACACAGTTCCATTTCGCCGTTCCGATGAGATCAAAATCACATTAAGCTCGGTGCTGACCAAAAAACTTCAAGCCTGATCTTCAAAAGATAAGCTTTTTTCGATTACCAATTTATTGCCGAGCGTTGCATGCGGATTACTCTCATCGCTTTTACGACAAACACGAGGAAAATCCAAATGAAAAGTTTGTGAAAGAAAATCCGACATTGTTCGACTCCATGTTATTGTTTCATCTTGCACCAACTCCAATTAGACTAACGATACCGACAGCGCACTGATCAAACAAATAATACTGAACAAGCAGTTATTTTATGCTAACATAGCAAAACTTCCTCTGTAACAAACATCCCTTATTGGAGTCGCATGTCGAAGCAGGACTCGGGAGTACTTGTAATATGCCCTTTTGGAGCGAGATACTAGATCATCATGATCATTAGATGCTAGAATCTAGATCGTCAAAACTTCCTATTTTATACACGAGTAAATTCGAGTAGATATAGTATCGTCGTTGAAACTCTTTTTTTCCGAACGAAAAAAAAACACAGGGTATTGAAAGAGCTCCGCTAAATTTCACAAAATAAGGTTATATGCTGGTAGCAGCTGGTGAGAGAAAACTCACGGAAAAGTCACGAGTGCTGTGCGTCTCATATATGTAAATTAAATTGTCAATATATTAAAAGTTAAGACTGGGAAACTTGTCTCGAGATTCCTCCGCGCGCAAGCAAAACTTTCATGACAGACAGTAGAAAGCGTAGAGGCTCAAAGGGATGCTGTGTGTTGGGAAATAATGAGCTAAACAGGAGGGCGGGCACGAGGGAAACATGTGAAATACATAACAAATCCTGCTGCTTGCTCGGAATTCCACAGATCTAATTCAAGATGTGCCATGCGTAATGCATTCAGAGAATTGGAACGCGAACAGCACGTGAAATATTGTACCGACTCCGTTGTAACAAGTTTAAACTAATTACCGTAGTTGCGAGCTATCTATTGTTCATATTAAAGTGTTAACCCTTTGTAGTTGCTCCTCACGATGGAAAAGGAAAACTGTTTCATATTCCGATAAACTTTCGGAAAAGCATACGCTTTAAGATATTAAGTGCATAAGCTTTTGTAACACTTTATTGGCAATGTGGTTGTACGGAAATAGAACACGATCGAAGTTTTGCTAACTGTTTGAGTTGATTAATATTAGCTATCGGTTTCGCAAATCGCAATGCACAGATACCAGTATTGATCTAGTCTCTATATGTCGATAAAATCTCTCTTGGTAAATCTCACGACACACTGCTGCTCGCAAAAGGGAGGCTGAATCGATTCAGATGGCACAGACTATGATTTGAACTCAAGTTAAAATGAGAGAATAATCGAAATGAAATTTCAAAAAGCATTTCTGTACAATGCCGACGTGTAAAAATGGGGTGCAATGGTTTTCGGTGAAATTTTAAGACTAAATGTAGAAATACGCTTCCATTGTCGACGGCTAAATCCCCTTCCATCTAAGATAAAAGGCGTAACAACACAAAAATATCACGAGCATTGTTTTTGTAGATATTCTCAGACATGTTTTCTTATTAGGCTGTATACGCGAAGAAAGATTAAGCTTGAAGCCGGCATCATCAATCACCCAATGAGCACAAATGTAAAGCCCCAAATAAATTTTAAATACGAACGGCGAAGCTCGTTTCTGGGCTCGGCTCAAAATGTAAACGTGACTGTATTAGTATTAGACAGCGACTGGGAAATTCGGAAAAGCTCTCTGCTAATCTGTCACGATCATGAGCATGAGAGAAGCATGGACAGATCTACCACTGTGTGGAAATGTCATGCGTCTATCACTTAAAAGTTAAAGTACACCCAGTCACCTTTTAAAAATTAATGAATAACGCATTTCTTTGAAGCGAATGAGGGTGTGAATGAACACAATTTCCAAGTTTTACAAAAATCCAAGGAATTTTCGCTGTGTGGGAAATTTTAATTTGCAAATGAATCCCGTTGATTAATATAGTTATTCTCCGGCAATTATTAGGAACTATACGACCAAGAAAAGCTTCACAATTTTCCTAGCAACACCCAGACAGATAAGTAACCATCGTATTCGGCCATCAATCATAGCTAAAAACTTCTTCAATCATCCTTTCCTATTGTCTTCAATGCGCTTCGTCTTGCATTGTCTCAAGACGAGAGTCGACATCCGAAGATAAGACGCTGGACAGGGAAACGCACAGGGAAACACTAGACGCCACGCAATAATCATGCATAGGCAATGTCGGTATATATATATACGAGATCGCGTGACACCATTTTCTTTTCGGCGCCCGGCTGTTCTAGACTTCAAGGGCCGGAAATTAAAATTCTATCCCCCTTCTAGTTGTCAACCAAGATTTGACGCCTGGACTGTCTTTATCGAGCTATGGGACTTAAATTCTCGATGAAACGAAGAAAATAATTCTCCAAAACTGTTCTATTAAAGGTACTTCATTAGAAATATCCGTGATATCACAGATTAAGTCATAATTCGCGTTTTTAAATGCGATATTACATTACAGATTAAGAATTTTTTGTAGGACACGGCGTCAACTCACGTCCGATCATCAACTGTGAAAGGTGATTTAGTCGCTATCGAAAATTGGCGTGGTTCACTATAAGACTTTCAAGATATCAAAATAACTACCCTCTGGTGCTCAATTCACTGTTACTGGCAGAGCAATATGTGTTTTATACTATGGTAGAAGTGCACCCCATTTATTTACTACGCACTCACTTTTTGACAATACACGTCTAGTAATTTAAATTATTGCTCTATTGCACGACATGGCTAAGGGTCCATTTAACCAAATGCTACTACCAGGGTGGAAGTGTCTATTAATATCTGCTAAAACCGTTCACGACCGGGCTAGGTGTACATGAGCACAGAACAAGAGATAAGGGTTAATTCCAATTTTATGCAAAACCCTGGGCCATTAATGAGAGATTACCTCAGACTGTTAATTCCAACCCACCCTTTCCTGCCGACACCCACACATAGGTGCTTTCATTGTCGTTTATATCGCGGAGGCTGCTAATCCATTGAAATTAACAACTGTTTATTTACACATGATACTAAGTATCCATGTGTATTTTGGAAACGATCAAACAAATGGATTTCAATTGATGGAAAACCAAACACACTTCCAACTCCTGAAGTTTTCATGCCATCCGGGAATTGGCGTTTGTCTTTTAGTGGTGTATGGGAGGTCCCTGGCTAACCTCCATCAAATATCCTCGTTTCTCTCTGAATTTCCTCCAGTCATCGCAAATGCAGGCTACTCTGGACCTAACAGAAACATGCTTTTCACATTTTGTACAACTCCAGGCAAAATCAAGTGCATGACCATCCATTTCCATATTCGTTACTAATTTCAATCACGTCACTTTGTTCAAAGGGTGAAAGCTCATGTTTGTGGCCATCCCCTTTATGCGAACAAACAACAAAAAGACAACGCAAGTGGAAGGGTAAAAAAAAGTTTTCAGCGGCGAAACTGTGAAATGGGTATATGGGCGCGTGTCGGCATGGGCTGCAGATGCGACGCCCTTTTCCCCCAGCGTCGCGACGCTTTCATCCGACGTCGGACGTATCTGAAGCTTTGTACGATGCACGATGCGCGAAGCACGAGGCACGAGCCACGAATAAATACAGAATGTGGGCAAACCCTTTTAGTCGGTTCTGATAATGGTAAAGCGGCACATAGCTGAGTGGACATGCTGTATGTATGCTACTTGAAATTGTGCGGTAATTTCCACATTTCGCGTGTGTACTATGCCTTAGTCCTTATTAGTAAAATTGAATTGTACGATGCTACAACGTTGGTAATCAAATTTCAAATAATTTTCTGAAACTAATTTGCTAAAAGCAATCATTTTGACGCAGACAAAAAGGTTGCGGTTATATAACTTGACAAACAGTGGGTCCCTACTCCCTGATTGATCTGGAATTGGCAACTAATGTCGTGATATATGCATTTTAATTGACTTTTACCCGGTCGCTATTGCTTAGTGTTGTAATGGTTTTGTAAATCAATTGCAAAACTAATTTCGCGTTATATTGGCATGCAGCTTTCGCTAAATTTCATTCGAGGCAAGCGTATTTAAATTTATGTAAACCATCACTTTCCGAGTTAAAAAAAAGATACAGCGCTCTTTTGTGCAAAATACAACCTAATTTCCTAAGCACCTCATTACCTTCGACCAAAATAACTTCTTTCATCCTTCACTTGACAATAGGATAGGGTTATGAAGGGTCACAACTCATCAACCTTATCGCGTATAAAGGTCTAGCCGTTAATTTCTATCTTAGAATGGTACATTTTCTTTGTACCAATGATTCCTCCATTATGACTTGCATTATTATTATTACTATTTCTTTTATTTTTACTATTTATATCGTTATTATTTTTAATAATTGTATTTACATTTAATTATTATGCATTTCAAAAAGATGGCATGTCAATATGATTAAGTATTATTTGGTATATTATTATTTAGTACATCATTATTATTTAGATTTAGATTTAAGCAGTCTGTATATTCCACTGTTTTACACAGTAAAGGAATTATTTGACTCAAATAATAAATAAAATAAATAAAAATAAAAAACAATACCAACGTCTAGAAACTTTATTTCAATCGAAAAAAAACTGGAAAGAAAACCGCAGCTAAACAAACTTATTCGTGAACAATGATAATTTTCTTTAAAAAGTGAAAGGTCCCCAAAAACTAGATTATGGGTGCTTTATTTATAAATAATCGGTTAGATTAACTGACAACTGATGTGAAATTGGAAGCAGCTATTATGGCGGGGGGTGGTACGAGGCGATAATCACCCGACACGACAACACAAAGACAAGGGAAAGCACTCTCGGATGCCTGTGATAGATAATCTCTACACTTTGCAGGTATAACAAACAAGTGGAAATCCGATAGGTATATATGATGGATTCCATGATATGCTTCAAATGTTATTTTGCTTTCAGAAATCCAATCAACCCGGTTGACCAACTAACCTAGATCTCTGAAGAATAGATAAAGAAGCTGCACTGGACTTGTCATATCGCCGCCAACAGAACAAGTATATAAAAATAAAACAATGAAAATGTTATGAGATCTTGAACGTGAATTTCAGACAAAAAATATGACGAAAATATTTTTGGAAGTAGTTTGTCAAATTAACTGCGTGAGAATGTGTCTCACGATGGGTGACTTCCTTTTCTGTTGGATAAGAGCCCAAAAACATTCTCGAGAACTACCTGTTAGAATCGTAGCCCATTGCCAGCGTTCTTCTCTGTAATGTAATGGAAGGGTATGCCAAGAAAAAAATATGTATCCACATTCTAAGAAGCTTGCCATAGTTTCTTCAACATGGTACCAACATTTATCAGAATTCTGGTTTGTCATGATTATTAAGCCTTTTTGTCATGGAATCGACCGGAAAGATGCTTCTGTCGTACTACTCTATATTTATGCATTTGGAGCTGAGTGTACTGGGGTTGGCGCGTAATCAATAAAGCACCTGGCTGCGAGAGAAATCTCCCAGGGCTACATTTTGACCAGATTCTATCAAGATCAGATCGCAGTCTCACTCAGTCTCCTCCGGGAACCCAAGCTTTAAGACCAAGAAAATGCTAACGAAAATCAGTCCATGCTTTCTAATGTTGATCCTCGATGGGAAAGGAAAGTAGTGCGCACATCAGACATCTTTATTCAAATTGACTCAGCGCCATGGATTGACGAAGATAAATAGAAAGAAAGTTTCAACTGGAAAGCTTTTGATGATTTGGTAAAGCTTCACGACGAAATTTGCCTGTTCCATTTGAGAGACGCCTGGCCACAATATGCTTAGATTAAAGCGTGTTCCGAAGTTTGATTATATTTGAAGTGTGTGGATTAATCGTAGTACAATCCTAACATCATAAAAGCTGATGAAATATTTCAAATTAGCTTTATTTATTTGAAGGTATTGGTAAATTCGTCAAGAATCGTGGAAAACACACAGTTTACTTGATAAGGGGAATTAAAATAAAAAGTGGTGAAGTACACAGTCGAATTCAGCAAAATGTTAACTCACAAGTCAATTGTGAATTCGATTCCTAATGCTTTTTAATGATAGAAAAGTAGGTCAAATGCCATCAATTCCAAAACTGTTGCTATGAATAATAATGCAAGTTTGCATTAAAAATTCCAGCCATGTAACAGAAAGAAAAGCTCGCTAGACCCAAACCGGGACCGGGACCCGGAACGGAATCGAACCAGCGAGACCGAGTTATACACGAAACTCGTACACCGAGGGAAATTCCGAATGCAAACAACGGAATTCACACCTCGGGATTCAACTTCCCGGCTAATTTATCGATTTTATTTGCCGGTTATTTTAGCAATTCTCCGCAGAATTGAGTTTCGTATTCCGTCGCATCGCGAGAAAGTAATTCACTTGTCAGCCTCTTTTTTTAACAGACTCGTGGGATTGGAGATTTATCTAGACTCGAAATTTTAATTAATGGTGATTTGGAAAATGTCCTTGTGTAGGCACTGGAGGTAAAACAGTGCCAAGCTCAATCCAACACAATCTAATCCGTATACGATTGGGCGAATGTTTCATCATTAAATGAATGGGGAAAATAACGCTCACTGCAAATCTATTAATTGTTCAAGTTGGGTTTCTTAGGGTGATACAATTCTAATCAGCATAGTTCACAGCAAAGGATTGGCGTGTGTAGCGAAATTGTGAATGGATTATATCCGATGAGTATAGTTTTAGCAAGCGAACAGTCCGTTTCATTTCCATAATAGTATACACATAGTTTATTTGGTTTCCTGTGATCTTATAACTCCTTAACCACACACTGCAGTAAAATTCCCAATTTCGGGTCCGAAAGCATGAGGTCTTGTTAGTGTAGAAGTGGTTGGGCTTGGGACCCAACTAACAACGAGCAAACGGACATCACCCATTCTAAAGGAGTTTGAAATTCTCTGAACCTGACACATGCCCACGGGCGCTGACACCACTGCGGTGTGGAGAATGGAGGTACACAAATAAGTACAAAGATAGCCGTTGGTAGAACCGAAACTTCTCCTTTGGGAAAGATCTGAAGACCTATAGCCATTCGACTTTCGCACACGTCATGCGTGGGAGTTGCGTAAACCTAGACGCTAAGAGTAGCAGTCCTGCATGGTGTCAGGATGCGGATTGGATGTGCGCGCTTCGTCACACAACTGAGATGAATGCGAATCAATAGCTCGGAAAAGCGGACCTACACATTTTCCAGCCGCACAATATTTTCTCCATTTGTTTGAGCAAGTGATAAAGCATACATTCGAACAGAACTCCCAACTAAATCAAAACTAAAGCAGAAAACAAGTTTGTTCAGACAATTTTGTTTGTTTGGTTTATTGACGTTTCAGATTGATAGAATAGAATGAAATAGAAAGGATGCGTCGTTCATTCGTCATGTCTTTTGTGTGCCTTTCTCGTTTGACAAATCAGAGAATTTAGGGATGATCTGAGTTTTGCAGTTGATACTTTACATATGCCAAAACTTTCATGTTTATTGTCGCACCGGGTTGGCGCATAAATTTCGCGAATCTCCTGGGACGCGGCGTGTGATAATAGATTTTTGAGGATGGAAAAGTCGGTGTTAATGGTAAGGAGAGATGGATTTTCCTACCAGTTTGACTTTAAAGTTTGTCTGCTCGGGGAACAAACTGAACTGAAATAGCTAGTCGGGTTCCAGACATAAAATTAAATAAAGTATATCTCGATATACGAGAAAGTAAAAAAATTATACGAAAAACGAAAAAGGGTTTGAAAAGTTTCATGATTTTATGAAAAATAAAATTGGATTCTGAAAAACTTTCTTCTTTCCACGCGAATATTACATTGTGGACGATTGAGAGGCCGAACATTTCCCATACAAAGTCACTTTTCTCAGCAGTTACCTTTTGTGTCAAGCAATCGCATATTCATCAATGAGCGATTACTCGAGAAAACGTAGTTCTTTCTTTACCGTTTTCACTATATCAAAGACGATTCCAGCTTCAAAACAAAACAATGGCATTCACCATGGTAAATGTACAATCACGTTTCCCAAGGCAGTTTACGCACTGTAGTTTTCTTTCGACTTTTCTCGTCGACTCGAGCTAACACAATAATTGTTCCATCCGTGCAGTACGCCAATAGAGGTAGAGACTTAAGTTTCTACTTCCTAAACACGTGCATTGTATATCTACGCATGCCTGTGCTACTGCCACAAGCGTCGCGCTAAATTTTCCATAACAGCAATCTAAAATACAAAACTTGTCCCATTAACTTAACTTAACTGTCGTGAACTTCGTCTGCAGTGGAATGAGTCAGGATATCCGCATGAGAAAACTGGCGCAAGCAACATAAGATGTAAAAGTCTATATTTTTTAAATCAAAACATCTTCATTCGAATCACCCTGACTTTTCATTAACTTTTAACCAGGTTTTCACAGATTTTGCCCGTTTCTCTTCCCATGGTTTTGAAACCGTTTTCCGAGTAATGTTTCTGTCAGATTGCGTTGTGTGCCACATTTGAGCAGACAAGGTTCCACCACCATTTTCCGCTGCCGAGTTTTCCGCCACCGAGTTTTCAATTTACTCTCATTACTTGGCGGCGAGGCTTGGGCGCGATGTGGGGGTCCTTAACCCCGTGCCCCATGCACTAATTGGTACGCCGACACGGCAAAGAAAAACGGCGCAATTTTCTTCTAATTCAATACCAAAAACAACGAAATGTTAATTGGAGCTCGCTACTAGCCACCCAGAAGAAATTCGACAGATTTCTTGGAGCATTCACGATGTGCGATGGATTTGAAGACTCAATAAGAGTAGATATCGAATAATTATAATATTCGTATAAAAGTAATTTTGACCGCCAGAATCTATACACAAAAATCAACTAAAGACTTATGGGGTTGGAATTCGTTAAAAATATGAAAACGAGATGTTTTCTTATTGTATTTGGAGCTGCTGACAAAAATAACTGACACAAGATATTTTCGAATGCAAAGCAAGCCGATGAAAGAAGCATAAAACAACATTAACCATTTCACATTCACCACTCCCCTCTCTCCCTTAATAATAAAGAAATCAATAAAATATGTACTAACATTCGTGTGATTCGAATTACCTAAATGCAAATACTCATTGCAATTTGCATTTACGGTAGATCCTGGGACGGATACAAATTTTGGAATGGAAATTTCGTTTCTAAGAAAATATGTACAAACATTTTAGTGCCACTTTTCAATATGGAACGAGAGGTTTTATATGGCTTCACAGTAATTGCTGGGGGCTCCAAGACATCATCAGTGTCTCCAGTAAAAATCTCTGTTATTTGCATTCGAAACCCTTTCCTGTTGCTTATAAACACATTGGTTTAATTCGTTTTACCCAAACTACGTAGAATTAATCATGAAAGTAATTAAGATCCCAATTATAAAACGTGCGATGGAATGAAATGGTTACTTTATAATACATTACGAACGGTAATATACGAACGGTAAACGTCACGCTTACAAAACGAATCGTGTAGTTTTAATTAAAATGTTAAATAATTAAATCAAAGAACGAAATTAAGCGAGAGACAATGGTCGAGTGTAACGTAACCAATATCGATGAAATGAAGCGTTCGACAGATAACGGTGAGTGTAACCAGTTAATTACGGACTGATAATCACCTGTGTTTGTGCAGGGTAGTAATAGCTGGTTAATGGCCGGTTTAATCACAGAGTACATAATACAGTACCCTGCTCTCGCCGAACTGTGCTCTTTGCACATCGAGATAATGATATGGTGTACTCGCACAGAGCACTGATCCTGACCATTATCACCGATTTTTGCGTTCCAACAATCGCTCAGTGATATGAACAGTTGGTGTCAGCTGAATTTAATTATTTTGGTGGTTGTTTAGAAAGGTTTTATATGCAAAAATTCGTTGTTAAATAATCACAGGTTGACGCTTTTCCCGGCCGGAACGCGAAAGAGTGCTGTACCTTCGATATTGAATTATACGACCGATCAAGCTACCGATTGATGGTTCGTTATGAGGTTTCAGGAACTAGGATTTAGAAAACCAAGCTTTACACTATAATATATTTAATGGAGAGTTTATAATTCTAAATCGCAATTTAAATAGTTTTTACTTAAAATTTCTCTGTTTGTGGTTTAATTTTCGAATTTATGTTTGATAATGATAGTGGTTTTCATCAAAGCAGTGGAGTTTAAAATTCAGATCGCAATAGTGTGGAAATTTCAAATTCAAATTGTGCGATCAATATTTAGCAACGAGTGAAGCGTGCAGAGCAGGTAATGAACCGACACTGGAAAATAATTGTGCTTTTCATCACTCGAAATTAGATCCGCCACGTCGAATTAATATCGTCAAAATAACGAAAGTGATGGAAAGTGAAAATCAAAACTGTCAAAATACTTTCCCAGCAACTCATCAAATAAACCGCTAAACAAAATCACGTGCATGGTATTGAGAAATGGTCAGATATACGTGACACGATCCATTCGTGACATTCATCTCCATTTTCCTGCAAAGAAGTTGAAATTTTCCATCGCCGATCCCTGTCAAAAGTGAGACCGGTTTGTGTAACTACCTGACCTGTGTAACTTACTCGGACTACGTGCTCTGTGACCAGAATCCCGTGTATTTCCCAACCGTGCTTGCTGGCATCACGTAAGCAATTTCTTTCCTATAGCCTCAACATAGAGGCATCAACTTCAACCGCACACATTTGATTTATGCGACCGACAACGAGAGATTTCAAAACGTCAGAATAATGTTTCTGGAGCCCATTGCTTTGTCTGTTTTGGTTGAGGTGCTTTAAATTTCTAGAAATTTGGTTGAATATTTATGAAGTTTCAAGTGGTTTTAAGATCTTAGATAGCAATCGAACAAGATGGTTATTGGAAAGGTGTATAAAAGTTTATTAACATGTTAGGTTATACCGCTAATCAATCCCTCTGAAGCCCAATTTAAATGTGAGCTGCTAAAGAATATTTTTTACTTTTTCTGGTGACTACCATTTCACTGTACAGTCTAGTTTATACTGGTTTTAAATTTTAGTTACCGATGGCGTGTTAGGGTGGTGGAGGTGCCACGTTTGGTGGAGGTGCCACGTGTTTTTACAGCTCAGCCACAAAAATATCCAGAAATCAGTAACCATTACCGCGAACAATGAAATGCTCTTTTATTTTTTATTTCCACGAACAAATTGGAAATCGTTACGATATTTACAGTCCAAGGCGACCATCTAAAAACAATCGCCGAATCACTTCGGGCGAAGCGAATATCGAAATCGGTCTCCCGTCTTTTATTGCTGATCCCCTCTGATCTCGAGATCGCGACGAGTTCCCGGCTGTCCGTGGCCCTCGGTGGCGCCAGCACGGAACGCACCCGTTGCACTGATTTCAACCCCTCCTCCCGCCCCCGACAATAACTCTTGATTATTGGTTATTGGAGCATGCGGGAGGCTGTTTGCCAGGAGACGTGAGTGATACCTCTTAATCACACCGCACCGGTGTCCCGGTTTACCGGATACCCGGTTTCCCTCCGGTGGGAAGCCCATGTTCTAGTTTCTTGGTATTTTGGTTCTGGCTTCGCGCTGTAGAAATGCACCGACTGTTCGAATAACGTGAACAACTTATTGGAAATAGATCAGGGTTGTCAGCAGTTTTCTGCATTTATTTTTGATCGTCTCGTTTTTTAGGCATTTAAACGATTCCATCCATCAGAATAGGCCCTTGTCATTGAAGATCCATGACCCATAATGGCCACCTAGCGACTAATCACGAAATTAATACGAATCAACTTTTTTATACTCTCGTTCAAATTAATATTATTCCTCATAAACCCATATTCTATTGTATCGCAGAGCGTTAAATTCACCCCTGTGTAGTCTACCACCCCTATCTATACAATTAAACGGTTTATATTATTTTGAACTATACACTAACACAGTACCAAATAGAACGCTTCCTCTTCCTAGTGAAATGATGTCACCATGGAAGCAGGCCATCCTGACCAAGGAAGAAAGAAAACTAGACTTACAAATAAAGGAGATATGATTGACATTAACACCATTGTGAACAGTATTTTTTGCTGACGAGGGATAAATTCAGTTCCATAAAATTTCCCGGGGTTTGTTGTCTTTTCTTCCCATTAAATACGACGCTTCTCATAATGACAATGACCTAAAATATTTTCATTTATTTTTCCTACATAAAAGAATCACATTGCTTTTTTGCTCATAAACTTAATCTTTGTTGTGTTCACTCTGTCGCTCTGCCTCCCTCGGTTTAATGATCTTTCTGTTTGAGCTCACTCAAGAAAACATGCCGATTTTTTACGGTGGGATCAACAGGAATTAGTTTCCCTACGAGTCAACACAGGACACGGGACACGGGACACGAGGAAAAGGCGTGAAGCCAGCAACAACAGAGAGCCAACGACAGCTCAAACTATTTTATTTGCTGCTAGATTAACTGTATCAGCGAGGCCCGCTCAGCTGTGAAACTGATATACATGATGACATGAAAAGGTGCAAAAAGAAAAATTCACTTATTATGCAGTTTTCAAAGCACTTTTCGCGACGAAAATAGAGAGCAGAGGAAGGTTTAAGCGACGGAAAATCGTGAGCATGGATGGTAAAATATGCTACGGTTGACGTTGTAGGAGAAAATGCAAATTATTTGAAACTCGTGCTCCAGTGAGCGAGATAGAAAATGAGGCGAAATTACGTTCTCTGTTCTACCTGCGCTAGATTTTCGAATTGATCAAAAGAAAACGGATTTGCGAAGAGTATAAAGATTGAGACAAGGAGAAATGTATGATAAAAATCGAACCATCGCTACACGGAATGAGAGAACGACTTGGATCGCATTTCCCGGCTTTTCTTTTCCCTTGAGACTCGCAAAAAATATATACGAGTAAGTCTTTCCGTACACAGAAATAACCAGTAGTGTACATAGATACTCAGAAGAATTTTACTGAACCAAATACATTATTTATATTTTAAATACGTACACCTAAGTTGCCCACAAAAAAAAGCTATAATGGAAATTCATGCAATGTAAAGAGAAGAATCTTGAAACGGGACTTCTGAAGATAAAGTCAAATAAATAAATAATAATATTCGCGAATCTTTCCCATGTCTGAGATGGTAAACATTAAATTGGTTAATGGAATCAACAAGAATTTTATAAAAATCGCCCTGCTTGTTCCCACGTGTAAAAATAACTCCTAAACTATCAATATAAACAAAGTTTTTCCAGAGTTACTCACACTTATAGACATCATAAAAAAGCAGCTATTACATTATCCTTTAATTTCTGTACCAAGTGTCATTCATATTACAAATTTCAGCATTGAAAAAAATTCTTGTTGATATTTGACCGATACAAGGAGATGTAGTGAGATTTAAAACCTGCTCATTTTTGGAAACTCCGGCTACGGGCTATTAGCTAGCAGCACCTGAATCTAACAGACGTTCTTCCCGCCTCTTGTTCCAGACTGTTCGAAGAGAACGCGGAACTTCTCGACCTGTTCACCAAGTTCCAAGGACTGAAAACACGTGACCAACAGGCGAACAGCATGGAACTGGCCGAACATGCGAACACTGTCATGACTACCATCGACGAAGCGATCAAAGGCCTCGACAATCTCGACATCTTCTTCTCGTATCTACACGAAGTGGGCAGGTCACATCAGCGCATACCCGATTTCAGGCCCGAATACTTCTGGGTAAGATTATGAATATGAATGGGAAAATCGGATGGAGATTTTTTTCCTGAATGTGGTCTTGGACTGGGGCAAAACTAGGCGTTTAATGCCAGGACGGTTCGGAAAGAGCGACGCGTTTGGTGGGTCCTTGGTTAAATATTTATAACCATGCCAGAGTTTACTGTTAGAAATATGATAATTCTGTTAGAATTTGGTATTACTTTTTTATGTATGAATAAGTCTGATAAGTTTTAGTTCGATCGCCACAGATGGGCGCAACGAATACCGAAGTGATCTTCCATAATTAATTGTATACTCAATTCGAATTTCGATTACGCCATCTCTTTCATTAATATAGAAAACACACCATTGAGTGACTATATATGATACAATAAATTTTATTCTTGTCTAGCTTTTCAAAATATAGCTGCACGAATATATTTTCGCTAAGAAGTATGGGTTGTACCAACTGCATGGGAGTGGGAGAGGGGGAGGAGGGTGTCAAAGGGGTGTCACTTCCCTTGTGTCGTGCCCGGCGGAATCCAAAAAGCATATTTCCAACTTTCCGCGAGTCTTACGTTTTATAAATTTTATGAAAGAACCCCTCACGATGAGATTAAGAAAACGACGAGGAAATTTCTAGTTTGACTCTGACATTCTCTGACCAACGTTGACCGCTTTTACAAGCTAAGACGCCGCCAAAATACTTGTCCTGGCGAATTTATTCGGTAAACTATATGCATATTCTCCGAACAAAGCACGCTGCAACCACAAAAGCAACCCTGTTTAAAATCTGTGATGTCCTTTGCTGACGAGAATGTCATTCTGGATGTGATTTTCTCCCGTCAAACCATAACAAGACTATGAGAAAACACTGAAAAAACATCGTAAAAATCCTGATTGTTAGCCAACTTCCTTTTATTCCCTCAATTTCACCACCATGGCCATCGGATACTCGTTCGTTTTTCCAAGAACCTTTTCAGAAGCATTATTTTTCATTCAAAAAAAGATGCAAATAGTAGTATTTAATAGTCCCTAGCTTCCTTTATTAGCTAATCGGAAAATATGTTCAATAAGCCTCATTAGAGCGATTTCTCATCAGCCCCAACGTCGGCAATTAACTTATTTTTACTTACAGGGCGCACTAAAAACTCAAAAATACGCTCTTTGTCTGCCTCCCATATCCCACTCCGCTCATGCCCCCCCGGCAAGAAGTCCCGGAAAGGGAACCACCATGCTGTTCAAACTTCCATCCCAGAAATTGTCTAGATTTACATTTCATACATTTTATATGGCGCCCCCCCCCCCTCCCCCATCCCTGCTGACAGTATTAGGTAAACGATAAAGTTCTTAGCTATTTTAATGTTTGATGAGTATGACAAGTCGTTAAACCCACACTCCAGCAGCATCCAGCCGGGCGGGCGATAAGATATACCGGATGTAAGAGTCAAGCGTGAGTCAAACGTACTCAAACGACGCGAATATTTCCCTTGACACGCGACGCTTCACCGGCGTCGGCGTCGGCGTCGGCGTCTGACAAGGACAATGCGAAAAGTGCGTTGTTAGCTACGGTGGTAGAGTCGCTCAGAGATGCAATCTCGCTGGATTGTGGCTCACGTGAGCCAAGAGGGATTCGAGGTAGCAGGGAGGCTGCTGGCTGATCTTTGGCTGGCTGTATCAAGTCGACACCGGAAGGAAGTCTACTGAGTCACATGTCCTCTCATCGTCGTCCCAGTTCGCTCCACTCGCCTTTGTCTTGTTCTGCGTCATTTGCCAGAGAATTCGCGCTGATTGCTATAGAATTCTATGCCGAGTGATCTATTCTCTGTTTTATCATGGAATACAACTCGGACAAGGAGTGGCTGACTCTGAAGGATGCAAAATTGGCTGCACTTTGCATACGATCTTTGGATGCGGCACCTACTAATGGATCATCACTTGCTCACCAGCTTTAGTATCTGTTCTCTGAAATACTCCGAGTGTCCTAGGCTGGGAAGATATATTTAATTTTAGATATTTCAAAAGAGGTTAATTCTCCATTCAAAATTCACACATCAATATATAATGAAGCACCATGCATATTTTTACAGTGCTTGTATACTAACAATGTCGTAATCATGCCCACTTCAAAGATTTTGATTTGAATTTCCAACCTTTACTTGGTTTGTTTGTTTATCCGATCAAAATAACATCTCCATGTCAAAGTGAAACCAGCCGAGAATGTCAGACAACGTGAAATCGTTCGGTAAGTTTGCACGCGGCGGAACTATTCCGGTCGAGGGTTCATTCGACAATGGAGCCTTCACCACTCAACTTTACATCAACACCGACTCCGACTCCGCGTCAACACTCAACACTCAACACTCAACCAAAGTCACGTCCACTTCGGAATGTGTCAAGTATAGCCACCTTGCCTTGCCATTAACATTCCCAAGTTTAACTCCACTAAAGTTCGAATTGAATAACTTCCCGTAGCTTATCGATGCAAGCTGGAGCGAATTCTAAAATGTAATTACGTCTTAATTGTATTAAGCTGTTGTATTATGACTGGGATGATCAGCAGAATAACTGCATTTGACATTGCATTTTCAGCGAGTTTCAGCGAAAAAAAATGATCGATACAGCCTCAACTAGCAAAAAAATAGGGTGAGATACCAGAAAGCAGAAACTTTTTAATTTGGCTAAAAACTAGTTGAAACAACAATCACTCCCTAACTGGGTAAACTATAATCCAACTACTGAAGTAACAGATAGGGCTTGCAGACAGTTCTGACCAAAAGGAATTATCTTTGTGGCAATTGGCACATTACATTCAATCCAAGATAGAAGTTTTTGTGCAACATGCCAACGTGAACATCATCGGGCGCAGAATAAAAAATACTTTCAGACAAAATCTGTAAAAAATATTCGGTCGGTTGTGTACAGTGATTTATAAAAACTAGGATGACTTCGTTCGCTATTGTATAAAGCCATCGAAAATCCTCGTTAGAGACGAAGAGACATCACAATGTCCATTGTGACTGCAAAGTGCTGTGCAAGACGATCTGTCCCCCCCCCCCTCCCCTCCCCCCCGCCGAAATCCAAATCCTAGCGCCCAACTCCCACCAGATGGTGGGTGACCGTGTGATTTCTCTGAGGAAAAACTAGAATTTTTTTCGTACATTGTCCAATTTCGCAGCAGGACCGTCGAAACTTTCTTCACATTCCCAATCGTTCTTGCCGAACTTTGGACATTTTATCTCACCAAATCAGTCTCGCAAGAGCCAAAGCGTCACAACTGCATTACTCTGAACCGTGTCAACGAGAAATGGCACGCACATTCGATGTGACACGTGTGTAACATCAACCCCTACGGTCTCGACTCGAGGCGTGCACACGCGCGCGCGGCCTCGTAATCCGAGACAAAAAGTTCCATTTCTCATCGAGCTCCACGCGGCGCGACTCGATAACCGTGTGTAACAGAACAGCACTGGCTGATTGGATTTGCTAGTAAATTAACTTGTTTCCTGTCCGCTAACGAACTTATCGTCGACTCCGGCGGCGGCGGCGCCGATCGAGTGACAACTGGCAGTGTGACACGAACGTGGAATGCGAAGGAAAACCGCGGAAAAACTTCCTCGGTAACGCGTGCAAGTTGGGAGGAGATGTCACGTGCGGCGACGTTTCGCCTTAATTTGAACAGTTTGCGAGTTTGAGTTAGAAACTCTTTAATGAAACCACAATTTGTGAAAATAATAACCAAAGTCAGGTCTGGCGTGGAATGTTTCCCTTCTCGGCATTAAAACATGCGAGGGAATTCTGGGAAATCCTACGCCTTCAGCTCCAGACTATATTAAGATATTTGCGTGGATTATAATGGCACAAAACTGGAGGCGTGAATTTTTATTTCCCCTATTTCTTTCTTTTGTTACGCACCCTTATCACTTCCCCGTGGTAAAAGCTGTTCAAACACATGCTGATACACACACATTTTTCGCATCTTTTGTTGTGTTGGTGTCCAGCTGTGGTCCAGCGGAGGTACTCAAAACGCCTAACCCGTCTCCGTTGACAAATTATCAACGCGGTGAATGCGTGCGATTACATGAAATTGAGAACTTACCGAAAATCGGCAGCCGCCCGGAATGTATCAATGCGAGTGTGCTCTTTCTTGCGTGCATCGTTGGAAAGCTGCGTTGGCAGGTTGCGTTGGCAGGTTGCGTTGGCAGGTTGCGTTGGCAGCTTGCATGGGGATGAAGCCAATGTCCGCTCGTATGGCGGTCGGACAAGCCAATGCCTTCATTGATGGAATATCTTCATTGACGCTGTAGCTCTGGTGGCAAAGGTGGTGAATAATAAAATTAATAAATAGTTACAAGAATTGGCAATTTGCAATGTTATAGCATGAATTTTTCTCGAAAAGTTTATTTAGCCATTTTTATTTTCGGAAAATTGAAGCCCTAATAAAGTCACCAATAGACGTTCTATTTTAGTGCCTTTTCCTTTGATAGCCGTGATCTCCTAAAATTGAGAAAACCTGACAATGCGGTTACATTGAAATTCTCCAAAGAGACCATTTCGGCGAAGCGATATCGGCTTATAATCAAATTCCACAATGACACGAATTCTAACTCTGACCTTTCTATTTCGAGCAAAGACATTCTCGTCCATCTGATAGTGATTCTGCATTAAGGGTGAATTCAGTTGCGTCACACGGTTCACAGGGCGAGGTGGGGGGTAGCGGGGGGCCGAGGGTGTTGCGTGGGTGGTTGCGGGGAGCGAGGGAGAAAAAGAGTGTGGAAGAAGACAAGATCATCCCCCATCGCGCTAAGGCACTGAGTGAGATCAACACCAAACCTCTGATAGCAATGGAGACAGTTGATAAAGGGGCTTTGTTCCACTTATCAGATATTAGGAAGACACGCCCGAAATAATTTGCTTTTTAAGAGAGTTTTTTAACGGTAGGAGGTTGGAGGGTGCCGATTGAATGAAGGTATGCAAGGTGTGTGTTAAAGGCGTTTCAAGATTAATACGAACTGAAAGAAGTTTAAGCTGTGTGCTCTGTGGGGCGAAATTAGTAAAAGCGCTTCTTTTGACTACACGAAAAATGTGTACACTTTAAATACACATAAAAAGGAAGCGGCATTAAGTCAAGAAAAGGGGCAGTGGAGGAAACGTCGAGGTTCATGAAAATCCCAGAGCGTTATTAAAAATTTCCACGAAGGCAAACGAAATAAAATTCCTTGCCATTTGATTGCTCGAGGTAATGATTCTAAGCAACAGATAGGAAGTGGGAAACTCGTATCGAATGTTTGATTATTTTTTGTCGGAACGGTGACGTTGATTATTTTCCTGGAGACGACTCGATTGACAATGGATGTGGTTTGGAAGTCCGGACTTTCGGTGCGGCAAGCACGTGCGATCGAGTGCCGTAGATGGCCATTACCCATTAGGTATTTATTATTCACGAACAACGTTTGGAGCGTATGGCGTGGGGCGGATAAAGTTCTATCGACCGGTGACATTTTTATCTCTGTTCGTCCAAGCACACGCGTATAGCGCTCCATCTTCCTCGTCATTCCACCTGCCTTTCCTTGCCTTGCCTTTCCTTGCCTTGCCTGCCCTGATGCCTGCCCGCCTGCCTGCCTGTCTACTGCTCAACCACCGGTTACACTCTGGTCTCAAAAGCTTCGGTGTCAGCTGGCACAAGCTTCAGTTTCAATCGACTGACACATCATTTCCATCTAGTTCGATTTTATGCTTGATAATCTTTTCCTACGATCAAAAAACTTAAAAGATATCAAATATTTAGTGTCTAGATGTTTCTACTTTTACGGTGTAGTTCATATAAAGCGTCTTCCTGAATCAATACACTAAATTTATTCAGATCATAAAACGATATGAAAAATGTTCACTATATAAAAAGTTCTTTGAAATAAATTAATTTATACCATAGCTCAGAATGACGTAGTATAGTTTCTAGTTTAATTGAAAAGTCGACAGTTTCTCCTTGTTCTGCATGTAACAATTTTTTTATCACCATTTTCAAATTGACTCTAATGCTAATCAGCTCCATTTACATTTTCAGCGAAAAAAAAAAATCAGTCAGGTAATTAAAACCCAAATGAATTCGCGGAATTTTCTTGCAGCAGCAAGTAATGCAATAACTCGAGATGAGAACGATGAGTAGGTCGAGGTTGTGCGAGCAAGAACTGTCGGTAGTGGATAATGACAAAACGACATGCATGTTCTGCATTTAATGGCGATTCAAAGCCAGCAGAGTGTTGACAGCATGCCGGCGTCGTCTCTCCTGTTCTCTCCCGACTCTCCCTACTCTCCCCACACTCTCCACACTCCCACTTTAACGTCGCGCACTTCACGCGGGAGTAAATATGGTAATAGATTTACAGTCTATAAGACGGCGTCGCGGAATGCGCTGCAGCTCAATCTTAGAGCTGATTACGAAGTTATTCACTTCTTGTTAGAGGAGACCCGGCACATCCACCGAAAAGGAAATTTCACGTCGCTTCTTTTACATATCAGAACCTGGCTGTAAGAGCGACGCGTGTTCTAACGAATTGATTGCATTCTAATCGAAAAGTCAGTAACATGCAACGCTGTGTTGGTCTAATTTATCGGATATAATTTTATAAAAGTAAAAAGATAGTGGCAATGAAAACCCTGGTTTCATTAACAACAGTCAAAATATTTAAGCTATTTTGGTTAACCAGAAGCTAAAATTTAATATTCCTGTTTGGTACACCTTCTTACAAAATACTTGATAATTGAAGCATAAGTTGGTTAGCGAATGTCGACATCCTATACCGTTGATTATGCGATAGATCACAGAAAGACTTGACGCTTAGTTCTCCACGCGAGATATAATTTAATCTTATACTTAAAAACATATTTCAAGTGGAATTTGGAAAGTTTCGGTAGGCACTAGAGCGTTTTCTGCCTGCGCCATTTCCCTGCTACTGCTTCTGCTGCAGCTATACCAAGTAGCGAAGTGAACATTTTACTTTTTAAGTTGAACGTTGAACGAAACCCTGGGTTGGTATTTAGCCAGCCTTCTGCATACTGTATCGCCATGGACCAAAGCACCGAGCTCCCGGCTGCTTGTGCTGTCGGTGAAACTTTTCCCTCGTTTCGTTGTGCTTCACTTCATTTCAAAACGCAAGGGGGAGAGTGTGAATCCGCTGCGAATGTTCAGTTGTCTGCAGATTTGAAACTTCCGATTCTCCTTGAATTAACTGGCTTTCTCAGGCAGGCGAACAAATTTTTATACTGGTTTCAAAAATTCTAAATTCTTGAGTAAACTCTGTGATAGCCGATTGTAAAGGGTTTAACACTTGACGATCATATTTATTTACGTGTGAGTGTTTATATTTAATTTTAATTAATTGTACCCATACTTCAAATATTTATTGCTGGAAACTAATGTATACACTCAATTAATTCACACAATAATAGATCTATTTTTGTCTTTTAAGACAACAACATGCAACAACACTTATTTTATATAATTTTCCGGTTTGTGTAAGCCTTAACCTTTTCCATATTAATAAACTACCATATTTCACCTCACTCGTTATGAAAAGCAACCCCTTCCCACCGTCATCATGAACTCACCCCATTCCACTCCCAGGACGAGCGTGTTACTGTTGCCGATCGCTTAACTTGGTTAAATTTAACGTAAACCAATTAATTATATCCAATATACTATAGACCACAGTTCCATTACAATTAAATGGAAATTGAATCAAAATATTATGAATTGAATTAGAATTAGCATTGCTGCAAATACAATACATCGCAATATGCAAACATATCGTTTCAATAACAGAATGCATAGCATGGTTTGCATGCGTAGAGCATGATTCCGACATATGATACACTATACTGCTGTCGGTACGGCGTCGGCATTTCCTTGGCTTGTTTTCCCAGCAGAGTTTTCCCCCGTGTGGGAGTCAAACTGGGTCATTACGTGGCGGATTACCAAAGGGCTTACGCAAATAGAACGCGAGGAATAAATATTTTAGGGTCGAATTAGGGGTTGACACCTGCTATCGTGACCGATCAAATAAATGAAAAACATATTACTCTGTGGTCACGTGACCGAAATGCCAATCAATGGCTTCGTGAAAAACACCTTCTGCGTGTGCGACTTTACGATGTTCGGGTTTAGGCAGAGGGTCCCGAATATACCTGCTTTCAATTTCAAAACTTAATATAAAAAAATTCGCTCGAATTCAAAGTAAAGTCAAATTTTTAGAGATAACTCGCATACGTTTATCAATAAAAGTCTTTATCAATAAAAAGCTTTATCCAAGGCGGGTGTATATACAGTCGATACCGACAACGAAATCTGCATCACTGCTTTGAAAAACCACTGCAATTTTCCACTCGAAAAGGTTTCCTTCTCTTGAGCTCTCTCTAAGACAATAAGAAAAGACTGTCTATCCTAAAAGATCTCAGAGAAAAGAGCATCCTACGCAAGGACATTGAGCTGAATGACAGGAACTCTCAAAAGCGAGTGAATTTATACAAGAAAGTACGTGAGTAGCATGCTGGGGTGACTGAACCACCGTGCATGATCCAGAACAAAATGGACACAGCAATAAATTTTCCGCCTCAACACGACAAGTTAAGTAACGGAGGAGGCATCACACGACATCATCATCAAATCGGGCCCATCTTCTAAGACTAAATAGCAATAACGAGTAATTTATTTCCTAGGACTAAAACCAAACAAGCTTTTCCAATTTCCACGACAGCCAACGTAGGCGCACAGGACAAGTCGTATAGCGGTCTTGTGTAGCTATTTTGGTTCGTTTCTTTTGTCCTATCGAAATGGTATTTTCATCAGAGAAGGCTCGTGGGCGACATTTCATCCGCTTTTCCACCTCTTATTCGCGGATATCTCCTTCCTTTTATAAGTTCGTCGCCGGTCGGCATTCTACTCAACGGAAACCTAACATCCGACGTCGCCGAAATCACGGACACATCAAAAGAAAATTCTATTATGAAAAAACCGTTACCGAAAATCTGATTAGTTAAAATTCGACTCAAACACACAAAAAAACGGTGCAAAAATAAAAGCAACTAGATGTCATGAGACAACATTACACAACACTGTTTTCATCCGATAAACAATATTTGTAGAATCAAAATTAATGATTTGTAAACATTCGCGGTGCAGCGACTCAGGACACACGTTCAATCGGTATTCGTGAACACGATACACACTCTCTCACACACACTCAATAAAAACAATTGATCGACGAACGCACACGACCGTCATCAAATCAGTCGCCCTGTTTTTGTTTGTCTATACACATACGCGTACATTTACAGAGTAAAAGAACAAAAAAAAACCCACCCCCCCTCGAAGTATCGACCACGAGCCTCATCCCCGATATCTATTGTGCATAACGCGGTGTGTTGCTGTAGTATGGAGCAGCGAGCACCGAGCACCGAGCACCGAGCAGACCGCCGATATTAATCCACCCACGGTTACCCCGGGATCAGTGAGCCGTCACCAGCTATTTCACGGGCGCAGGGCGAAACGAGGGAGCGTATCGCATCGTATCGCATCGCATCGTATCGACGCCACCGACGGTGTGGCGTAGTCATGCCAATATCATAGTCAAAATTGCAACGACTTCGCGGGTGAAGGGGCGAAATTTTGTTGTGCTTATGACGTGTATGCCGATTTTTCTGTATATCGCAGTAGAATTGTTCTGGTTCGGCGAAAAACAGTGGAATTTCGCAGCAAAGTATTGCGTAGGATTGATTGATACGAAAAACTGCTCACGCGAAAAACGCATTAAAATAGTGCCTCATTGGTGGGTAAATTGTGGAAATATGCATTATTTTTTTTTTTTCATTTTAGCCAATAGCGATAAGAAGCCAAAAGAAAACGCAATGCCCTAACAAATATCGCTGCAACTTTTTTTTTTCGTAAGAGCACTGTCATAAAATTTCGGTCTCTCACACTGGAGAGAATTTTTAATCAAGAAATTATCGGAAGGATCGCTGGGGCCCAGTTGGCACTCAATGCAAATATATTCGATGCCCCTAGTATAGAATCACGTTCGACTTCACACAGTAAGGTCATCGAGGTCATTGCGTCTGTTATCTCCGTTATCTACGTTATCAGTTGCGTGGGCTGTGGCTTTCTACAACCAACGCAATGTACGCTTCATGGCATTAAACTAACATTTTCCGACGCTGACTATGAAAAAAAAATTGGCCGAGATAAAAACTGGTGGACGTGTTTGGTCGAATCCTGTTCAACTTGTCACTTTGCATTGTTAAAGCTGCCAGATTCACAGAGAATGAAAAGCTTTTGCGCAAATGATATTGCGAGCGCCGTTGCTTTAAAACGTGGCGAAGTCATTTTTGATATGCATGCACCAACCAGGTCCGGAGATCACTTATTTAGGCGGTTCTGAGACTTAAGAAACGTAAAATTCGCTCCTCTATAAAAAACAGCGGGCTTTGAGAAAATGAGGTAAAGGCATATTTAAAATATTAATTTAAGCATCAATAAAAACATGTGTGTGGGTTTTCTCTCGATGTCTGTAATATACTAACGGGAATTTTCATTTTCTAGATTACATAAATTCCTTTCATTTTCATTGTTCAAAGCAAATATAAATTTTAGATCAACTCCTAGCTATATGTATATAGCAACATAGATAAAATGAAATAAGATGGATGTTACCGTGTGTTTTTTTTTTATAGTGACCGTAATAAAAACCGTTGACGGCCGTATACTCGGTAGTTAGTCAGAGCAGTTGAAAGTTGGAAGTTGACTATGGTATTCTATAGTCGTCACCATGTGGGCAGTATGTTTTGCTGCACTACACGATGAGCCCTACTCCCACTCAGCTGATCGATATAGGGGTGGCACGGGGGTTGCGGGGGTGTACGCAAGGATGGATGGATTGCACTTTGTTTGGGAAAGTGTGCGACAGAATGTAAGGGAAAACATCAAATATATATATAGTGCTCTCGTCCATGGCATATCTTTTGAGCTGTGTATATATCCCGTCACTTCATCCCCGTGTCTTAGACATCGGGGTAGAGGAAACGTTCCTTCTCTTCTCCGTCTCTCACCCTGTCCGCCGGTGATAAATTACGAGGTTCGAATGACACCCGTCCATCGTGAAATTTAAATAATATGAAAATGTCCGAAATTTGTTTGCGTTTAGAGTTGTCTACTTTTTTGCCTCAGTGTAATTAAGCCCGTTGGTTGATTTTACCGCTTGTGTTTTATAACAATAAAAAAATTATAAATGACAAAATGGGCTAATTAGCTACTCAGCAAGGGTTAATTAATTTACGGCTCATAGCTACTTTCTATATTCGGCGAGTGAAACACTAGGGTTATCGCAGTTTCCAAACAAGTTATAACTCTTATTTTTGACCTTACATCAAAACCGTATTTTTTACTTTTTCACTTGAAACGCCTGAGGCTGAGTCGCAATCGATTTTGTTTCCAACAACGAAACGTCTTGTGCTCCGAAAGTTGCAACCAATTTCATTTGAATTACAAACTTTTTCTATTGGTGTTCTTAAATCAATGCTGTTCGGCTTGTCGTGTCTACAAAATTACGTATATTTGCAGCAATCTACTCGGGCATTTTCTTTCTAAATAAATTCGAACTGAAAGCATATTTTAAATGTTTATTGAATTTGTAACTTCGCGTAGAGGATGGCTAGCGTCTACTGGCTCAATGTAGCGATTCTCTGTTGAGAGTTGCAGACACTCGAGGTGTTGATGGAATAGCGGGTGTAAGGTGAGCATTCTTCCAGCAAGGAGCTACGCTACACAATGGAATTATCTGCTCTATTGTCTGCCGTGCATCTGGCAAGAGCTCTTATCGGAAACGAGAACAATAATAATTCAAGAGCACGCAGGAAATACACAGGGTCTACTTTGTCAAGGCGTGCAGCCGTGTTGAGACTTTCTCCAAGTGCAACCTTGTTGCAGACCAGGATGCTAGGGAAATGTGTGAAACAGAGATGAAGATAATCATATCGATTTTGTGAACGCCACGTTTGCAATGGTACATAACGCGAAACGTTACTTTTTGCCGTTTACAATGATAATGTTGTACATCAAAGTTAATCGGTGTACAGAATGAAGATTTATTTGATTTGAAATATGCGTTTTATAGAATTTGCTGCCTGTGTATAATTTTTCAATTTAAATTTCATTTTTAACAATTGGATCAAATTAAGTTTAAATATATGCAAATAGAGCGGATGACGTTTAAATTGCGGAACGCTTTTTCAATAAATCGTCGAAATATCCGCTCAACAAAATTAAGTAACAGAATTTGATATAACATCGTTTAAAAACCACGCGCTAGAAAATCCGAGCCGCGAAAATCGTCCAGCAATTCCACGATCGACTTTCCATCATCAGACCGCATTTCCTTTCAAGTGTGCAGCCTGCCTCTCCTCCCCAAGAACATCGATTTAGCCTAAATATGTTGAATCAGCCATAAAACACACCGAACTTTTTGATTAGTTTTTTCCTCTAATCAATTGGACGACTGTCAGCCACAGAATAAACAAGCGCGTTGGCTAGCACCAGCAGAACGCCGACCACGCAATCGAGAATAATCGCACAATCCCCTTTTAGGAGAAAAATCAGATGACAACAATTTTGCGTTCTGTTTGATTAAATGTTGCTCAATATCAATCCCGAGACGCAGAACCAATCAAATAAAACAACACCGCCACCGCCTCTTTCTACCTTGACACTGGAGCTGGCGGGAGGCTGTAGAGATCGGCTTCTTGATCCTCCTCGATTCAGAGATCGCGCCCGTCGATCTCACGCTGAGAACCGACAGGCTTCCATCCCTCTCTTTAGCGCTACGGCGTTGTTTTAATTTGCTACTCCTGCTAGTCGCGAGCTCCTACCGGTATAGCATCATGGGTATTGATTAAAAAGAGAGATGCATCGCTCCTTTAATCCAGCCGCGCTGCGACAGATGATTCGACCGCCGCCGCCGTGCTCCAAGGCGCGGTTAGAAAAATTGACAGAGACGAAGCGCAAAGTTGAGACGGCCTTCCATCGAATAATGTTCCGACTGATTAATCACTCTCCAACCAATCAAGCGCAAGAAAACTTAGCAAGACACTCTTTATTCTTGCAACTTTTTTTTTTTGTGTAGAAATTATTTTAAGCGTAATTTTCTTTCACTGAAGGAGACTTCGAAGTGACGGGCCACTCGGGCTGTGAAGGTCGTCGGTGTCTGTTGTTTCCCGCTTAGTTCGAGTCGGGGCCGCGAGACAAATAGATCCTGTCTCCGACACCACGCGACGCGCTGGTCATTTTACGAAAAGCTAATGGCCAAAGTTTTCCACTCGGCCGTCGCGCTGATGGGTCGGTCGCCAAAATTGATTTAAAACAAGACGTGGCTAAAAGTCCGAATGGGGGTTCAACGCGAAACCAAAAACCAGACACAAAGTTACTGGCGAGCTTCCGACTCTCAACACAGAATCATCTCACCATTGGTCTGTCGTAATGCAATGCAATTCAATTGCTGGAGCTGCATTAATTGTGTTGCCCAGTATATCTATACATCTATAAAATAAACTACAGTGCATTAACTTCGGACTTCGGTGTAAAATGAGTTAGAATTTCCCGAGGGAATTTCCCGGGCCTCGCCAGACCTGGGATGTGGTAACCATCGGAGGAGGACTGGGACGGACGGCGATGCTGCGAAGATGTTATTCCACAATAAATTGGATGCTGCGTTCGATTTGTCCGTCGCCGGGGACAGCATACAATCAATAATACTAAGTTTTCAGCCGGACGATGAGAGATAAATGCGTCGGTTATCCCGGGATGCTTGTGTCTGCAGCGTCGCATGAGATGTAACCCTCATCAAATCAGTGCAGATTGATTGTCAATCAATTGCGCGATAAATCCGGAAGGGGTGTTTTTCTACAAGGAAAAACGCCCTCTAGGTCTGTGTATAATAACTAAATTTGCTCTCTAGAAATACATTATATTCGATCAAGACGAATAAAAGTCTGAAGGGTGGTGTTAATATTCGTTTAGCCGGGCGAATTCCTTTCTGATGCAGAGATTCGCAGTTGAATGAAGACCTAATGATGCGTTGCTCACGATTTAACATAACTTCTTCGGGTAGACTGACTTTTATGCTTCCCAATAGCCGTAAAGGTTTTACCATAAAAACAACATAACGCAGTGCATAACAGTGTAATGTAGCACTTGAGAGTCAGGAATGAATAAAAATGTCTTCCCTTGGCAAGGCTGGAAATGTTTTGATGGGCAGTGATGGCGATCATCCAAATCGATTTCGATTCAATGAATGATGCAGTTTCCTGGCGAATTTCATCTGAGCTCGTGGCCCTGGGTTTCGGCCCAACATTACGCACTAACTTGGTAAAACAAACAAGCGAAAAGTGCGAACCGTGGCTGATCGACTATGAAACGCACGAGTGAAACGCACATATAGGAATCGAAATGAAAACTCAGCTTATGTTTCATTCCGGTTTTTATCAAAATTCATGTGCGTCGACTCTTTCTGGCGAAGTGCGAATAAAAAATATCTCAAATCGGCAGCTTTGTGCGTTTGTAAAGAAGTATTTCAAGGCTAGCCTTGATCAAGGAAATTCGAATTTTTGTTAGATCTTCTTTGGATCAGCAAAAGGATGAATTCTATGACGAGAGTTCTAAAAAACGAGTTAAATTGGCGAAGACGAAACTGAAAATGTCACATGATGTCACGTTTTTTCAAGGCGTTTGAATAATATTTGAATTATTAGTAATTTGAGACCAAATATTTGTAAATGTGACTGTTATTGTGCACTGTAAGTCAAAGAGCTCGAAAGAAGGGTAGGATCGTTGGAGAAGGTAATCAAAATAAATAGTTTAGAGATTATTTAAGCAATTCTAAACTTAATTTCTTTGACTAATTAGATTTTTTGCGGTATTTTTAATTTGTTTCTAGCGAACCCGGCTCCTCCACCATTTATATACACGGGAATTAACCAGCGTTCTCACTAAAGCATGTAATTTAAGTTCAAATTCGTTCTCAGACATCTAATTTGTACGGAAACTTGGTCTCTGGTCTCTCTGGAGACCTGCAATCTTGGTATTTACGCAGATCTAAGGGTGGTTTCCCCACAGCTTAGCGAACCTACGCAGACCCCCAACCAGTTGGAACACCCCCTATACGACTCGACCTCGTGCCACCATCCAACATCCCACGGCTAGTCCGACGGATTACAGAAACTGCACCCGAGTGGCCAATAACCAGCGCGATTTTAGCAACTTCACCCCCATCCCTCAACCCATTATTCGACGACAAATTTCTGGGCACATTTTCGACAAAAGGTTGTGTTTTAATCATAACCGGTACGTGACGCAAATATATAAACGTTTGCGCTAAAAAAAGAAAGGGGTTTTCTCCAACGCAACGGGGTTGAAATAAGGCTAGGCTAGTTGCTGATACATTTGTAATATGCAATCCGGCTGCTGTGCTAGGTGATAGTGTTCAAACGTACCATTCAGTTTCTAGTAAACATGGTGTTACTGACTGCTGTTAGATTTGGTGAGAGCAGAGGGGCAGACTGAAATGAAACTCGGCCAGTGTTCTCTGGACATGAAACGCGTACGTGGAATTGTGCCACGTCTTTTTGCTGGCCGTTATGTAACGGGAAGTTAATTTATTTGGTGTACGCGCGGCGCATATAGAAGTGCTCTCGTGGAATATGCATGCATAAGTCTAGTGCGTTGTAATTTCAATCAAATTAAGGTGCTCAGTATTTTGTTTGGCTTTTTTTTGTGCAGTCAATTTTGTTTGACGTTTCAATTTCACACGGGTGATGGTATTCATGAATGAAAGAATCAGACGGACAGGTTTTCAACGATTAAATGTCCAGGCGAAAATTAATTCTCCGCTGTGATTTGTTATAGTAACACATTTGAAGTATCGATTGTTGATAATTAGAATGCACATATATAATACATGTTTCAACAAAGTTTCCGCGATTCTCCGGAAAGGAAAATAAACTTTATACTGCCATTTCCCCGAATCCGCAGAACATTTGGAGATATGCAGCAGTGCAAAGTTTTCCGCTCCGATGAATAAATAGTACATTGCATGCATACTCATGACATATATTATTGTATATATATATAGTAGGTTACCTACTTTATCACAAAAACTTGTTTACCTAGTGATCTAACACCGAGATATCTACCCGTACCCTTTGTTTTATGTAACAGCCCTACCGCCAAACAGACAGGAATCGTGCCATAAACCAAACGTGTCCCTAGTACACCCTTTCACCTTTCCCGTGCATATGATCATAATTCTCACTCACACCCTACGTATGCCAGAGACCCAAGCAACTAACTTAACTTATCAAGACATTACATTTCTTCACACTACCTTCTTTAATCATTATCTCTATACTGAAACATCAAAACACTCTAAAACGTACGATCTAATTTCTAATTAATGCAAACGGCAACACCGTATAATTCACTGTGTGTGAGCCACGCGAAAACGACGAGTGCGTAAATAGACGGAACAAAGAGTTCACACTGGATTAACCTCAACAATTTCATTAAATACATTCGCACGCGTGGATGCTGTATAGCGCTGACTCCTGTGCGTTTATACGTGGCACGCAATTCATATTGCGTATGCAGTGTGTATGTGTATATACACCGTCCGCCAACCACCAAAATACCTGCTTACAGTGCTTGCAGGTTTATTGTTCGTGAAAATTGGAAACTCAGTTTTCTCTCGCTTTGTGGGGGGGTTTATTTTATAACTGGGTGGCTTTGAGGGTCTGGAGGGCTGGGGGATGGGGCGAGGGAAATTCATTTACGACCTTATTAATATTACAGGCAGTACGTGGGTGTCTGGTATAAATGTATTTATATATATATATATATTTCGGGAGGTTTTCATATCGGTATATATGGGTAAAGGTATACCACACGACGGTTTATATTATAGAAGAATCGGGCGTGAATTCTATAGGAATGTGGTGTGATATAAAACTGGAAGCAGTAACAATTGTTGTAAATTTTACACCCAAGATTTCGGTTCTATACCTCCAGCTTAAATTGCTCCTAAGCTATCACCAAGTGGAAATGAAAACAGATTAAAGTTAATTGCGTGAAGATTTAAACCCCGTGCACTAATTGATTCACGCGCTATAAAACAAGGTTGTAAAAGCATGTTGCCACCCCGCTCAAAAACCCCCCTCAAAACCACTCAGCTTTTCCGACTTTCAGGGTGTATTTTCTTCATTTCAGCCGAATCTCGTGGGTTATAGGGCTGAACTAAAGGGAGGCTGATTGCGCCCTCGATTTCCGCACTCCGCAGCCCACATACCAGGGCAACTAGAACCTAAAACTATAATTTACCACCCCCTAGCTTCTACACGATGGGCACCTCTTAATGTGGTTAGCTCCCTGGCTGTCGGCGTCTTGCTTACCTAGCTAGCTAGCTTGGCCTGTCTGCAAGGGCTGCTTATTTAACACTTTTGTCTCATTAATGGTGATGCATTGTTGTGCACTGTCTCGTTAGCTGTACGCATGTTCAAGCAGGGGCTGTAGTTCGTGACAGGCTGGGTTTATTGGAACTTAAACAACGGTGGTCCGAATTTTCATATGCGGATACGATGAAGACAGTTGATAATTTGCAAGTAATGTGTGTTTTTCACGCGAAGTTATTAGTTTGACGAATGCATCGGATGCGGTTTAAAGCTTTCCACCTCTGGCCATTCTTTTATGAGCCCGAGTTGTTTTAAAATGAGTCTTTCTCTCTTTATCACCAAAGTTATCAAACGCGAGCACTTCTGTTCAGAATTTCGAGCGTCATAAACAAGAATATAAAGATTTTATATCTTATACGTATTTTCGGTGTATTTGGACTTTCATTATGTTATTTTATAATCGGCTTTATTGTTTTTAACTAGGCTGTGCGAACACGATTCTATTGATTGTGCGCATCTAGCCTAGAAGCGTGTAAGGTAAATTTTAAATGTTTGGCGATAATTAAGCAGCTTATTCGATGACATTTGTTCCTGGCAAATATCATGAATACATCATGAAATTGTTGGAATATTTTAAAACGTAAAAATCAATTAGAAGAAAAACTATTCAACTGATTTCCTTCAAAATATCACATTACCTGCTTTTTTGATGAGCGTAACGAGCGTAGCGAGTGAAGCGAATCTTCAATTACACTTACTACTAAAAAATTCCTGTATGTTTTTTTGTTTGTTTGTTTGTTTGTTTTTTGTTTTTATGTCAGTTTGTTCGCGCTCTACAGGCCAAAAGACTTAACGGATTTTGATGAAATTTTCAAAATATCTTCGTTTTCTCTCAACTTAGACCCTGTACTATTTTCAGCCCATTTAACTTGCAACTTTTCTTTTAAATTAATTTTTACGAAAATTTTCAGTTTTTCAAAATAATGTTTATATAATTCAACCAAACTTGCTAGATATGTTGACTCTCACGTTTTCATGTTTGTGTGAAAATTTTATTGATTTTTGTTTGGAATAACTGATGTGGACAAAATTAACCATGTGTACGTTAAAAATCTTAAAAATAATATACTACGTGTTATTTTGAGGCAAATCAAGTCAATAGTTTTTCTTCAAAACGATTTTTCGTTTTTAAATAAATGAATATCATTTATTGTCTTGAATTTAAATATTTTAAATATTCGAATAATTTCTGATCATGATATTTTCAGGTAGCTTATGTCATCGAGAAAGCTGCTAAATTAACGCCGAACATTTTAAATTGATCAAAAAGCCTCTAGGCTATGCGCACACGCAATATAATCGTGTTGTGGGTGAGCGTTAATATTGCGCTCATCCACAACACGATTATATGAGTGTTCGCATAGCCTAGTAAGTATTTATAACGCACACTATAATTTTTTTAACATCGGCTGAAGATAAAGTTGCTTTAGTTGCAAAAAACTGCAAAAACGCTTAAAAAGCGTAATAAAATCGCCATTTTCAAGCTAACTTTAAAAACAACAATAAAAATTTTTACCCTGACATTGAATCGTGAGGGTCAACAAACTATCTAGAAAGTTTCGCCAAATTATATTCAGACGCTAGTTCTCTAGAGTTCAAAACGTGTTTTGGAAAAACTGAAAAATTTCGTAAAAACGTAATAACATAAAATTTACTCGTCCGAATTGCTTCAATAACGAGGCATATATAAGTTCAGAGAAAACGAAGGTCCATATAAATTTTCATCAAACTCGGTTTTGGCATTCGGCCTGTAGAGTGCGATCAAACACATACAAAAAAAAACAAAAAAAAAACACAAGGATTATTTTACAAGTAAAGAGTAATTGCGGATTTCGCTTCGCTCGTTATGCTCATCAATCAGCATGATGTCTGCAGCACCTCGATCTAACTTATCGTCACGAGATCACTTGAAATATTACCGAAAGTGCACTTATTTTGACTATACTACCAGAACATGGAGCCAAGCGAAAACTTACAATTTCATGAAAAATCTAAAATTCTATGACCAAACCATCGAGTAATTTCGTTTATTGTTGGATTTACTCGCAAATCATAATAAAACTTCGAGATTTCAAAATCCAGGACGAGAATTCCTGCTGGATACGAATGGGATATTGGCCTCAAATTTCTGTAGAGCCTCCGACATCCATGTAAGTCCATAACTAACAAAAACACCACCAAACAAACGAAAAAGGCTGACGGAATTTAGATGGGAGACCCGGCTATCTTTCACTCGCCGTGTACTTTTCCTTGCAGTATGTCCATGGTCAGGGGCAATCGAATCGGTGAGATACTTTTTGGTTGGGAGGGAGACGCCATCATGTCTCAGCATTGCCATTTAATGCAAGGGGGTATTCCTGGGTTCTTTTGTCGGAACGTAAATTAGTAATAGATAACAATGTGTGGTCGATTAATGAACAATCAGCATACTCTGTCGGCCAATTGGTAACTGGTCGGAGTAAATCGTACTGTGTGCGTCACATACATGCGACTGCCTTATGATGAAATTTTGATGCAGCAGCAGCAACAGCAGCAGCATCACACCCAGTTCTTCTATAACACTAGGCTGATATGATCAATTTAAAAGCGATAATTTAGCAGCTTTCTCGATGACATTAGTTACCTGGAAATTTCATGATTAAATTATTAGAAACTGTTAAATTAAAAGAATATCTTAAAACTAAAAAATCGATTTCAAGAAAAACAATTTGAAAATCGGTTTTGGCACTAGGCATGAGAGCGCGAAAAAACACAAAAAAAAAAAAATCCGGATTTTTTTAGCAGTAAAGTTTCATTGAAGATTTCGCTTCACTCGCTCCGCTCGTTACGCTCATCAATAAAGATAGATGCATAAATCCCAGTTGTCGCAGAGGCTGCAATATTTCGATTGGAAATTGGCTTCGGGAATAAATACAGCCCACAATTAGTGTTCATCGTGATAGAAAATCGCTTTTGTAGTTTAATAAACGTGATTGAGGTTAAGTGAATTCTGTTATTATTGCACATCTGTGCATTTTGATTAGGGAAGATCATGTTGCACGAGTGGAGAAGAATGTAGCAATGACATTGACGCGTCCTGTAATGGAGAAATGCCAGCATTTTCCAAGCGCAGCCTGTCAGCCCAGCCAAGCAATTCCTTCGTGAGTGTAAAACAGAAGTGCCCACAATTCGAGATACCGACATGCAGTGAACTGAGAAAACGTTGTACAAATTTCCTACCAGAAACAGTTTCCGCAGTTCAGAAATATTGACGTGCTTGCTTGTGCAACTCTGTGGGAATGTATTTTACAAATCAGTTTTGAATTTTTGATGGACCTTTGTTCGTCTCTGCAGGAGGGCAGGAGGTATTCTTTCTTGACAGGGAAAAACACAATCCCATAGTGTTTCCGAATCAGAAGTTTTCCTAAACAATTTCTAAAGATATGATAGATAACATCTCCACGTAAAATCCATTGGCACCCTGTATTATTTACAAAAGGCATTCAAAGCTGAATTCAACGCCATGTGAAATATATTTATTGCACATTACTTCGGTTCTCTTGTCGTTTCCAATATTATTTTGGCATTGAAAACGTTGTTCACAGGCTCTTCAACTCAAGACAAGAAGCCAAATTGAGTCGAAAATTTCAACCCTACAACGCCAAGCGTATTCGGATTATTGAATAAACTTAAAAGGCCGAAACATCACAATCTCTTTGCGCAAAGATTAACAACTAAACCCCCTCCCCCCTGTTTTTGTTTCCAGAAAATCGAGCAGCCATTTCTAGAAGCCGTCAAGCGAACCCTGGACAGTCGCTATTCCGACAACGTAGACGCTATCTACAAGATCACGATTAAGTTCATCATCGAGGAGCTCATCAAAGGATACGAGGGCGTTGGAGACCCTGCAGACGACGAGGACGGCGAGGAGGGAGAGGGCGACGAAGACGGCGACGAAGAAGAAGCAGAATCGTGAAACAAGAAGCCCTAGGTGGCAACAGATCGCTAGGCAGCCTAAGTGCAATAAAACCCGAGGAGAATGCACCTAATAATGTGAGGCAATTGCATTGCTCTGGCTCGTGGGGTGATGGTTCTAGGGACTTGTGAGCCGTCGTGCGCGGCAAACAAAAGTGTGTACTCACAGGGGTGGATTATAGGTGGTCTTATATGCGAATGTATAACGAAGATGTCAATTTTAAGAAACGAAAATATTGAAATTTTGCGAGCATTGTTGGAGTGTCGCTCGTGTTGCGACGAATGGAATCAAATTATATTGCAATTCGCTGAAATGTGATTAAAATCAATCGATGGGACGTTGGGTGCGCGTGGGAGAGACCTAGAGCGAGAGGGGGGGACAGGGGGAGGGTGAGAACGCGAGAACGCGAGAAAGGGGACGGGGGATCGCGGAAAGTCGTCGGCTGGGAAATGAAGAAAAGAGCACGGAAATTTACATTCCTTTTAGAAAGTGTATACCTAAGCACGCGAGCGGGAAGCTGCGATTGCGGTGGGAGACGTGCGTGGCGATGGAACAAGTAATCGATGGTTCTTAGATTGTACATCTATAGGCGAGATAATGTAGCTTAAGTAGCATACCGACCACACGTTTCGTTCGGTTCTTTGATCATTTGAAAAGTGTTTTTCTTTTCTCTTTAGTACCCTACCCCTTCTGATATAGAAAGTGAATTTTTAGGTTCCAGGGGAATTTTTTTAAACTTTAGGGGAAGTTTTTTATAATTAAATCTTCGATCACTTATAAAGTGACCCAGCCCCTTTTTTTCTAAAAGGAGAAACACATTTTAGAGAAAACAACTGATAAATATGTTATAGGGTAAAATATTTCAATGTACAAGATCGCAAGAAAGGGACAGAAACCTCAGAGAATTTGCATTAATTAAGATTGCCTGGAAGTGTGAATGGTCTGTAAATATTGACGAACGAATTGTTGGTAATTTTTTAGCATATAAATTATTTGATATAAAAACTGTGTAGATGTGGTTAATATTAAGGGTGTGTGAATGCGGCCTGATATACCTAAATGTGTTGGATAATTTGATCTCACTGGTAAGTTTTCATGAAAGCACCAAATATATAATAATAATAATAATAAAATGTAAAAAGTCGTCGAAAGATTTTTGTAACGTGTGATTCTAGTAAAATATTCTTGCGGTACACAAATTGGTTTTGTGGGCTTCGACAGTAAAAATTAAATTTACCTTGATTATTGATACATTTTGAAAATCGATGGTCAGTGCCATTGGCTTGATACCTACATCATCAATTATCGAGCTAGGCTTTCGACAGATTGAAACTTAGATCGTTTATGCCATTATGTACGCATTACCTATCCTTATAATATTCTGCTCTTCAGTTCTCAAATTTTTCGGATTTTATTGGGGCATTAAAAAGTGTAGACTTTAATTTCCACGTGTACTTACAAAAATGAAAAAAAAAACGCTGCCGTATTGAAACGAAAAAAACAAATAAAAAATAGGATAAAATCCATCGTCATTTTGTTAATGTGAAAATAACCCGTTCATAAAACGCACCATAATTTCCGCAAAATGTCAACTTGAAATGGCAACAAATCAGATCGCAACCCCTGTATATGAATGGGTGATAGGACCCATAACGACAAAGCATCATGATTTATGGAGAAACATATAACCCTTTGTACATAAATCTACATTTATAGTCAAATAAACGGCGACATTTGATATAATTGGGCCAATTTAAGATTCTGCATCCCCCCACGTCACAATAATGTCCAAATAATGAAGGCCCCCCCCAAAACTTGGCCATTTGCAGTTTCACCATGTATAGAATGTACCAAAAGCAACACTTTCTCTCGCCAAACGAAACTCATCAAACCCAAAGTTCGTGATAACAGCATATGCATAATCTATCAAATCTGCTCTTCGTTATTCATAATTAGCCATCCGCACCCCTTTCTTAACCACAACCTAATAAACGTTCTACCACGACTGATGCAGTCTTCAAGGGATGATTTATTGCGTAGCTCAAATTGAATGCGTCGCCCACGTTACGGTTCCAATTTTCAATGCACTTTCTTTCCTAATGTGTTGAGGCGCAGGCATTCGTTAGGAAAGTCATGAGGAAAACGGTGAACTGTAAAAAGTGTTCGTCTAGCATTCTCGCACAGAATAATTTTGGGGAAAAGCATTGACGTCAGTTCCAGATAGCATAGGTACTTTAACCAAAATGTCTAGCATTGCCGGGATATCTCCAAGCCCCTGCTACCCTCTACCCTCTAGCCCCTGCTAACCCTACCCCCACCACCGATCGCCCAAAAAACTCACCCCTAATTCGCATCTGGCACGCAACGTTTCGTTGGCCCTGGCTCTGCTTGTTATATAGCCAGGTAATTCTGCCCGTGTGCGTCGGAAAATTCGCGTGTGCGAAACGCCGTTTCATTTTCCGGGTTTCCTGATTTTCGGGGAAATCTAAGCTATTTACCGTTGAATCAAGCCCGAAGCTCGCTATTTTCGCAGCTCGGTGAATGGTGATTGATATGCATTAAAATTGAAGGCGATGTTCTTTCGATCTGCATCCGATATATTTTAGGTACTACATAAAACATGTAATAAACTCACGCTCGATATTTGTTGCATATATCGCGTTTGATACGAAACGCGAAGAACTTGTTTCAAGGCATTTTAGATTCCCGTCGTTGTGTATACGCAAAGTCCTTTGTACATTTGTCGATATCAGTTTAAGCGATGAAAGATAGAACTTTCACATATAAGAAAAAAATGTGTATCTCTAGTCAATATGGTAAATATTGGTAAATCATTGTGTTGTTCTTTGCTGTTTGCTATAATATATTGTTACACATAGAGGTGGAGGTTATTGTATTTATTATTATCTAAATATATACTAGTAGTGAAAAAAATGCTTTACATTATGGTTATTGTCTGTAATTGTTTTGCCAGTCATCATATGGACCAGCCAATCTGTTGTTCTCGTGAAAAAATGCCGTGCGAAGAAAATGATTTATGAGTCATCTTTAAATAAACCATTTAGACGAAAATGTCATGGCATTAACTTTTTCACCATCCCTAACAGTCCTTATTATAGGGTCGCAATAACAATAAAGCTGGTATGAATGGGATCTTAACAGATCGAATTGATTTCTGTAGAAGCTACGCAAGTTTCTTAGTAAATTCTTGGTAAAGTGTGTCATCCGTGGCAAAAATGTGGTGAGTTCGAAGTGGTTGTACTAAAATCCAGCCTGGGGCGAACTGACTGAAAACTGATGAAACCCCGGCATTGCCGGCATGTCATCGAGAGCAGAACAAGCACGTACAAAGGTATACAACAAACAACAAACAACAAACAACCAACAAACAAGGGACTGAAAACTCACGCAACGTTTCGTCAGCATTTCCCATAATGATGTAAAAGTATACGAAGTATACAAAGAGTACAAAATAGTAAACCACATAAAAGCAACTATATTCACTTGAGAGTTGAGAGTAAAAGAAAATTCATCATTATAATTAATCTCTGTGTTTTTCGGAGTGTTTTTAGTCTCCTCGACTAAATATCCCACATTGAAATGTTGTTTATGAAATATTTATATTTCTCCAAACCTTTATCATTTTAGGGCTAAGTATAAAATGGTAGCGGCAAAAATCCAAATTTTTTTGTTGTAAGCCTACACCAGTAGTAAACAATTGTTGGTTCGTTTAGCGAAGCAGGGAATTTTTAGCAATGAAGAAAACGTTCGTGCGACCATGGTGAAACCACTAATACCTAAAATGTCAATCAACCTGAGCTGCTGAGTGCTTAGCCAAGGACGCGGGTTTGAGCACCGTCGGGGTCAAACGATTTTACAATTTATTGTTGGCTAATAGAACACGAAGAGGAATGTCCCGGATTCAAATCATTATAAACGACAAACCGCGAATAGTTTCTGATAATTTCTAAATGGACAAATTATAATAAATGTAAGTTGTTTTTCATGTAATTCCCATAAAAAAATTCGACGTGAATATATATCTATAGATATATATAGATATAAGACATATAAGATATATATAAGACATTAACCGTTATAATGTCTTTTATTCAAAATTTGGACTACGAGAATTTACACCATGAATATATATATATAGGTAAGGATATGTTCAGAATCAGATGTAACATTTCCTCCCAAATTTCTCTTCAGATTTCCTGCTGAATTAAAACGTCGTCAACCCTTCCATATACGTTACAGGAAAAAACTCACGCCTACGATTTCCCCGATCGGTGATTTTCCCCAATAATGTATCCAATCTGCGATTTTTTCTCAAGAAATCGGATGGAATTGCCCGTTTCTATCAACGGACGTGTCGATGTTCGCCAAGCGGAAGGTAAAGCGACGCCGACGCCGACGCCGACGCCGACGCCGGACGGGCGATAGAACGGCACGGTATAGTGGCGGCTCACCCTTGGGTAGCATGACCCCTGCTGCTCAGGGGGGTATGAAAATGCCACGGTCGAAAAGTTGAGAGGTATGAGCACTTTCCCGCTAAGCTACAGGGGTCCTTTCTTCAAAGATGCGCATCATTTTAATTTGTTTCTCTTCCATACAGGCATAGAAACTAAAATGATATGCCATGCAAGAATCAATTCCTTTTGTATGAAAAGTCTCGTGGTTGCTTTTTAGGAAATGCAAGACAATTGAATGAAAAACAGAAGGTTTTGAAGTAGTCTCAACTGCAAGATTAATTATGAACTTGAACAACTGTTAACACGAAGTTGACTGTTTGAAGAGCATGTCAAACTTAAGACTCGATAGCAAAGGAAAAGTTACCACCAGAAAAATATATATAAGTCAATTTGACGGATGCAAGGTGATGTTTTGACGACACTTTATTTCGAGGCAATAGTTCCCGTGGGCCAAATTCATGATGCTCTGGTAAATTTAATGAGAAACGTTCGATCGTATCGTCTATCCAGGATGAAGTAAAAAAATGGTTGCTATTTACGTTTCACCAACTCATAAAACTAAATCCGCATGGCGATATTATTTCAGTTATTAACTAATGCAGTTATAAATGAAGATAAATTGGTAACTGCAAATTAATTTCGCCTCATATTGGTATTAATATTGACTACTAGCGCTGAGCGGATAGGGTTACTTTTAAAATAAATAGAGTGTATCTGTTGGTGCGAGAGCAACCAGGCTGGTCCATGCGCCACTGCGAGCCAGCCATGCCAGTTCTATGATCGACACTTAGCGCTGAGACGCGATGCGGACGGCTGTCCGCTAGTCAAGCATCGGAAAACTAGACGCCCGCTCTACTCCGCTCGCCTGTATCGACGTGCTTGACGCCTGATCGGCGATAGCAATTTAGAAACTAATGGCAGCAGAGAGTAGACAAAAATAAAGCATCAGCTTGTCTTTGAAGCACGGCAAATTCCCTATCCCCAGAAGAGATTCGACGACGGCGATCCGTATCCGAGTGTCTCGACACTCGACAGGATGCGATGGTTAGATTGGTCTTTATATTGGTAAGTATCATCCTTCGTCGGTGGTGGAGAGTAACGATGTAAGCCACTCATAGCGGTACCATCATTATTTTTCTTGGCATAGATCTAAAAATAAAAGTGAATTTCTGAAAAAGAATTGCTTTTTAACTATGCTATATGTGCATTTTGAATAGCCTCAAAGTGGCATGTAAACGTTTTTGGTGAAAGGCCAAGAACATGTGGGCTGATTTTTGAGCATTGTTTGGATTTTCTTGTATAGTTACTCACTCAGCAAAGACTGACATGCACATGATAAAAAATAGAATTTTCAAATATTTGGGGCTATATTTAGCTTCCTGCACGCCTGACCTTTAAAAAGTTCGTAACTCGCATTATAACTACCGTAACACGCATCGCAATTTACTATGTACTAAATTCTGCTAATTGAAAGTACCTATTTATTATTCAGAAGAGACGCAAACAAATTTCATCACGTATCCCAGTATATTACATTCCTAAAACAACACAGGCAGAGATGAGTCAGTCATGCTCTTTACTTTTTAAGAAAAACGATATCTCCTCCTCCCCCCTGTGTAACGTAATCGGAAATTAGAGTACATTAACGTAATCATCAATTAAAATGTTGACACATAGTCGATAGAGGAATGATTGAGCTGTCACCTCGAGTGGATGGGTCAGTGTCAACATTGTCGGTGGTAAGTTTCATCCAGCATTTGGCTAGCTGGTCGGCTGTTGTTGGCAGCAACTATAACCCCATCCGTGGTGTTTCGCATTATTGGCATTGCATGTCAGGTCTATCCCTCGCGTGGCCATGGCGTTCGCAGTTCAGTGCTAACAAATGCTTGGGACGGCAGGTCTACTCTCGTCTGCTGCTGCTGCTGCTGCTGCTGCCGTCGCTGATGGGTTTATAGTAGGTCAAGGGTCATACACACGTTGTCATGTCAAGTGGCAGCCAAGCAGTCGCAAGCAGCCTGCGTTACACGGTTCAACAACAATCAACATTCGCTAAACGGGGGTGTACAAAGACAAACGTCATGACTGAGGTATAGGTACGATTTTATTTACCTATATACAAACGGAACGCATTTAAAATATGTTCTTGGTATGGCTACGACAACGGAAAATTTGTTTTTCGTATATATGTACAGGTCACGTGTTCAGCTAGTCTGGCATTCCTTCACGAAAATCTATGTTTGAACGATCACATATTTTTGAATAATATTTACCATAGAACACATAGGGGTAGGTTGCCTTTGCCACGAGATATATGATATGATTGCTAATATTTCAGTGTGAACACACGCGTTCGGAGGATTTTCTTGTGATGTTATACGGAAAAGCCCGATATCGAGCAACCGTATATAAAAGTTTGGAAAAGATTGAAAGAATTCTCTTTGACGTATTTCTCAGACTTTGATATTATCATCGAGGAAAACTGTGTGGGCGTTCCGGTGATGTGACGCTAGCATCGTATTTTCCGACGCGATACAAATTGGATAAGTCTAACGCGGGACTATTTTCATCACCGCGATAGAGACCTCCGCAAAGCATCCAGCACCCGGTACCGTTGACTCAAAACCCACCCAAAAACCTTAGACCAAAAAGGCCACGCCATTACCGTGACAATACAATCAGAAAGTAAGAAAAACGGAAATCACGAGCAACCATTAGCCGGGGCAAATTACGACACGCCGCTCGCTCCATTTCTCCAAATTGCACCGCGCGTCGGCGTCGGCGTCGGCGTCGGCGTCGGCGTCGGCGTCGGCGTCGGCGTCGGCCGTGGGCGCCAAGAGTCGGGCCTATAGGAGCGTGGCGCTCCCGAAGACAGTGATACAACACCCCCGTCGCGTCTAATTCTAATTTACTACCCCCCGACTCCACGTATCGAGATTAACGCATTGGCGGGGGCGCCCGCCCGAACGCGCCTGCTATGCACGAGAAGAACGGCCCAAGGAGATTTCTAGCCCACTAACCGTGGTAATAAGCTCATGGCGTCGGCGTCGGCGTCGGCGTCGGCGTCGGCGTCTAATCACAAGGCTGAGAGAACACAATTGAGATCAACACGTAGCCGTAGTGTTAACCTGGTGCCCGCCAGTGGCGAACCGGACAGACCGAGGGTGAAACCCCGAAGGGGTGTACCCTACGCCGCTTATGGCAAAGTTTTTCAACAATGATTTTTCCGACAATTAACTCGAGTTGAGGAAAATTTAATGAACCCATTATCCGCATATCTCAGTGGGTCAGCTTTAGGAATAGAACCAACTTTAGATAGTCAATTTGTCACAGAGACCAGGGCAAACAGCGACGGGTCATTGGATTAGAAATAATGTAGCCGGGCCCTTATCGCAACAGACGTGTAGGTTCGTCATGGTATCTTACAAGTTACAGATATCCTTGAGCAGTTGCTTCGCAGCCAGCGGTCCTGATAGCACAACATTTTCTTTGTTATATCCCCAATAAAAAACGTT
The DNA here is from genome assembly GCA_921293315.2 of Nemurella pictetii. Taxonomy (NCBI): domain Eukaryota; kingdom Metazoa; phylum Arthropoda; class Insecta; order Plecoptera; family Nemouridae; genus Nemurella; species Nemurella pictetii. Next base: position 14,374,493 of record OV121120.1, on the reverse strand, counting down.
GATCGGTTTAAATCGTGCCATCACTCCAGTGTTCCTTTACCCAAACGAATTTCTGGGCCAGCGGAACGTTGCTTCCTGCAGCAACTGTTTCGACAGTTCGATACCTAAATGCCACCGTTCGTTTCGGAAATTTGTCAACGAAAAGAGGAAAATAGTACTAATTCAAGGAAAATAGTAAATTCATGGGATTTTTATAGCAAAAATTGAGTAAATTGACGGGACACAACCGTAAGAAGATGGTTATATCTGAGCTTTGTGTTCCGTTTTCGGGTCCAGCACAGGGCACGCCACTGTGTCAAGGGATAATGGTGTAAAGTGGCGTTTGGTTAGGCCACCCCCGGCCGCATGTTTGCTCAGCGAGTGCTGCTGCTTCTGCTTCTGATGCTGCTGCTGCTGCTGCTACATCGGCAACCTGCGGTGCGAGCGCAGATGCTCCTGTGTGCTCCCTGCTTAGCGCACAGGGTGCAGGGGGTTCAGAGGGGGTGCCGGGGGTTGGAAAGTAAGGAAAATACGGGCCACCGCGGCCAGCCCGGGAATTGCACGACTCACAACTATACACAGAGTCTGGGCCGACCATTACGAGACATCATTTGTTGGACCACGTCCCCGGAAAGAGACAGGTTTTATTGGCAGGAAGTCGTTATGGGTGACAGAGAGAGATGAATTCAAGAGGTCGAAATCTTCTCTGCTTTTTCAAAGCATTCAATAATTTCAGATCGAGATGAGATAAGCAGGACATTTAAAAATATTGCAAATTTCCGAATCCAACGTACTCAAACCGAAATATGTAAGGATCCAGAGGACTCTATTTTACCTTGCAAGATAAAAAATTCATATTCCATAAACTCAATCTTGATATACTAAAGTATACAAACAACCCCCTGAAAAATTGCTACCGCCTTTGCACTCGCTGCAAGTATATAGGTACCCACGTCAGATCTTCAATTTCGAAACGAATGGCCCACGGGGCAGTGGGTTGGCTAAGGCGGGGGTGGGGCGTGTGGAGGGGTCGCCGCGTCCCGGGAGGGTTTAAAGGTATAACGCCGCGAGGGGGTCAGCCCCTATGAGCTAACAGATCTTTGGAAACTTGAGCTCAGCGATTTTTTTTAACCCCTCGCTGGCGTCCTTTGCTCCATATACTCGCGTCTGTGGGAATTGATGCGTCTGTGTTGACAAGAAGAAGGAGGGAAAATGCGGCAGTTATCTCGTCCAATTTGGCAGTTTTTCGTCGCTATTGCAAATATCGTACTGCAGTGTGACGAAAAGAGTGGTCCATTAGTTTAAGGGAGGGCTCTATTTGGTCGTGCGATATTTTTCCGGGGCAAATGCACCTTTGCACACCTTCTTCTCAGACAGTTGGTGCGAGTTAACAACGACACGGGATCAATAAATCCTAAAGGTTTGCTAAAGGGACCAACATGTGAGATTTTTAGATGTTCAGTTCCAAGAGGCGCTATTATCGGAGAATTGAACTTTTAGTTCCAACCGGTGTCTATTTTGATTGATACTTCAATCGTTTCACGGATATTTTGGTACCAATTTCCTAATGGGACATGGGACGCTCGCATCGCAAACGTGCTGAAGTCTAAATATTCATTAAATAGCACGGGGGTTTCGGACTGCCTCTTTACCGAACATAGCAGTTGAATTGTTACGATCAAGGAATGTCTAGATGAATCACTAAATCATTTAGGCTCACACGACTACTCTGTAATTGTTCGCAGCTAATAATAAATAAATAAATAAAATAACTGTAAATATACCAAATGCGTAATTCCACTTTGTGGTCGTTCGCAGAGAGTCAATTGTTTAATTCCAGACCTATTGACTTTGCGTGAAGAACTAACTAGGTAGGTAAGTAACAAGAGTCGGGGTCGAAAAGTGTAAGTTCAACATGATAGATATCTGTGATACCCGACCTTTAATTTTCCACTGCGAGGGGGACTAAATGATCATATCGCACCCTTGCCTCCACCATCGGTCCTTGGACGTGATATAACAGCTCTGGAGTAATTTTTCCATACTACCTCCTCATGACAAATCTAGGATTATCAGCATCCAAATTGAACACTTAATTCTCGCGTTATAATTCATTTTTAAATACCGTCACTCCTTTCGACATTATGAAGCCGGGCAGAATATAAAAATTACCATTATTTAAATTATCAGTGTGTATGGATAACGGTTAATGTTTTGCTTTGAAATAAAATTTGTCGCATAAAAACATCATTGAACATGAACATTCATGAACATGAAGTCATTGGCCTCTAAAGCGCAAACAAACACACAAAAAAACATTGGAGTCTTTTCTCTGCAGCAAGTGTAATTGAAGATTTCGCTTCGCTTGCTACGCTCGTCAACTAGAACTACAAATTACTATAAAAAATTACTGACTTACCGCCAAGCTACTACCATAGAGTAAGTAACTACTACCAGTCAGAAAATGTAGCCAATCATTTGGAGCCTTACCTTATCGAACGTCTTTGGGAAATGCATCTTCTTCTCCTCCAACGCCTGCAATTTCAGCTAACAACCAGTAATGGTACAACCCTCGAAGTGGACTAACCCCATTCCATTGGTAGTGGCAGCGGTCCATGGGGGTCTTCAGGATTTTGTTCTTACTTTGTACTTTATTACAGCATTATGACTGCATGGACCTAGAGTGACAAGCAGACAAAAATTGTTAGCTTGTGTACGCAAAACTTTTTCATTTCCCCACGAAAAGATTAAGCACAGTCAGTTTTTGAATTAGCATTTACCAACCCAGATACATATCCTAAGTTTAAACTCCGGCACACAAACTTTCTGCCAGATGACTTATGTTCTCAATTAAGAACTGTACATACACCCAACCCCCTGGATAATGATCCCCACTAGAGGAAATGATTAGGATAGGCACAGGTAGCAACATCAAGGAAATATTGAACATATTTTTTTTATTGAAAGCACAAGAATACTTTTCCCAATATAATATAATTTCTTTCTGCGTGTGTGGTTGCTAAACTGTTGCGAATGCTGTTGCACTCGGAAATGGCCAAAAAGTTAGAAGCGAGTTATTTGACGAGAACGATTAAAACCCGTGACGGATAGAATTCCGAACCAAATAAATACATGGAAGCCGAGACGGGAAGGAAAATTTCGTCGTCGTGGTAAATTACAGACAGTATGTCAATGCGAACCTCAAACGGAAAGTTCAAAAATAGATTTAATGTGATTGCTATGTGGGTTCAACTATTAAATTTCCAAAGCTTATCATTGCCGTTTTAACCAACTGTATTTTCGACATCTTTTTTAAATCTTTTTAAATCTGGACTAAGACTACTGAGTGACTAGCAACTATTATTTATAGTAACAATTAATAATTGCCGACTGTATCTTGTGTTTACTTGAATTGCTTAAAAATACATAGGATAATAATAATAATAATATAATAATAATAATATATGATTTGAAAACATGGACAAACTTTTCTGAAACATTTACAATGAAAGCATCAAGGCAGCAGCGTCAAGTCACATCGACGGTAGCAATATCGCGCACACGTTCACATTGCTGGCCGCTTCAAAATCCCCACCAGAAACTAAAATATTTTATATATATTTATAAAAAAAAGTCAGCCTAGACATATGTTTAAAAATGGAAACGCGATACGCAAAACGATAAATGATATGAATAATGATTGTACGTGATCTTTCGGCCTACAATGGCAGTAGTACGTTCGAATTGGCAACATCAAAACCGTTTGCAAAGAAACTCGGACAACACACGTTTAAAAAGCGACAAAAATTAACGAATCGTCAGCGTGACTACTAAAAAAACGAGTCGTAAGCGAAATTACTAAACTCCCGCGTGAAAATATGAAATTAAAAAATAACTGTCGAGTTCCGTTCGTTCTAGATAATAGTCTACTTTGTAAATTTTTATCTTATTTATTAGCGTGCGACCTCGTAAAGCACCAATAGCACAAGCTATGTTATATTGCATCTAACTGCTCTCCGAAACTTGTAGCTAACTCTTCTGGCAAAAGTTCAGACCAAAAGCAGAGTCAATGTATTCGAACACTCGTGTCGAAGATATAAGGAGCGGGAGCTTTGACGAGTCGAGTTCAAGGGAACCAGAAGGAACGCAACTCGACAGTTGAAGGGATAAGATAACAACGGATTAGAGGAATATGATGTACACCTTACTGTTGTCAGGAGAAGGATCTGGCAAATGGGTCTTGGTTCAAGGGTTTTTTCCTTGCGGTGTTCGGTTTGGCTTTCGCGGAGAACCTGAAACTCCACTTGTCGCCGCAGAGTTGCTGCCATGTTGCGAATTCTTCCCAATAACTTAACTGGAAGAGGAAACACACAAGGATTACTAATCGAGTGGGATTACACGGATTCTAAGTACGGGGTCCATCGCCTGGGAAACAAACCACTACAGAAACTAACTGCGAAATAGCACATAAATGCAAGGGCTCCCTTCTGCAGAGGGGTGGATCACAAAGGTTATTATAAAGTTGACACGTGGGTAGAGGTAGGGGTAGGGGTTCAGCAGTTGTTGTTCTTTGGGTGCATGTGGCATTTCCAAGATAACACAAAGGGCATTCATGGGAAATTCAATCGGTATTTCTCCTCCATTACTACACCATTACTCACCTGAGACTAGGCTAGAAGTTAGAAAACGTTATTCAGGACATGATAAAAATAAGAGAAAACGTAAGATCAGGGTACGCAACTGTGGTAGGGGTCAACTAAGTGAGAGACCAGTAGAAACAAACTGATAAATTTCCGAAAGACATAAATGAGGTAGTGGTAGAAAGATCATGCGTTCAACTAAGAGAGCAAGAGCAAGAGCAAGAGCAAGGTCAAGAGCCAGCTAGGGGGAAGCTAAGAGTCGTGCAAGAGCGTACAGCGCAATCCTGACATACCTTTTTCCGGCAACTAAAGTTGCTGAAAGCAGGCAACAACTCGGGCGCAAACGAATTACAGGCGAATAAGTTTGGCTGGATCACAGGAACATGTCATCCTGGATTTTTTGAGTTGGGATTTGGCAAAAGGGTGTCTAAAATTGCACGGCTCAGGAGGAGAATGCTTTATTACTTTTTTGAACCAAAAGGATTAACATTCACAAAATTTGATAACTGGTTCAATCATGTAATTACCCCCCCGGCTAAAAAAAAATTTCAAAAGTAGATGTAGCCACCAATAATATTAACTAGTTAGTGAAGACCTAAGGGCAAGGACATTAAGAGACAAGATTCTTACATAGGAACTCTCTGAAATAAATTGCCATACAATATTTAAGCTAGCAGGCACTCTTGAAAAAAATTATGTTCAAATTCAATCACATTTGGCATATTCTGATCCAATCTTTCTGATATTGTCCTCATTTATGTTTCATATTTTTACCAGTTCTCTCATTCAAAATGCACCGTTAAAAAAATAAGGTTCTAGATGCTAAGAATATTTTTAAAAGGCAACAATTCAAACAAACAGAATTAGAAAATTACGCTTAAATAAAAAGTGATCAGGGTTCAATATTATGTACACGACTGTTTAAAATGCATGTTAGTAAAAACTCAAAAACAGTGATACAAAAACATAACTGAACTGTAATAAAAATTCCAGTATTCAGTTAAGTTAAGTTTATATCACCTATTAATAAACAGGAGACAAATGCAGTTATCTGCACTTTGGAGTCAGTACTACGTAAATTAAGCTAACGGCTGCAATCCTGTTATCGTATGTCATTCGATCGACTCCTAATATAGATTCTTCTAGCACAACCCAACCTATCACATTGTTGTCCCACCTTTAACCCAGAACCCCAATTCATTTACATTGTCATCCTATTTTACTTGCTACACCGGAAGGGTCCCACGCAACACATCGAACTAGCCACCTATTTTCTCGAGTTACGATTCAACAGCCAGATTTCTTACGAAGAAGGGATCCGAAGCAAATATGCAGCCAAGAGATGAAACGCATTTCGAGATTAAGTTATCGACCCCGAGAGTACTCTTTAGAATGGGCGGAGGATCTCCAGTTAATGGATTCTTATTATTGAATTCACCATTCCCTAAACGATTAATCAAGCAATCAACAATAAAAATCCATTGGCCAGCATTCGATTAGTAGCCTAATAAAATACGTTAGTCGTTATTATTTTTAACATTAGCGAGTAGTTATTCTAAATATAGTTTAACCTGTAGAGAAAGACACCATTTTGAGCTAGCGGCTAGAACTTGAAACTTGAAACATCATTACAGCCTGTAATAAAATGATCACACTGATCTATGAAGCTAAAATTTGGTCTACTGCCAAACAAAACAGGTAAGAAATAGGCTAAGAGTCCCTTACGGACACGATAAAATTACAATCGACTGCCAGCTCAGAATCCGCATCTTTCTCGCGACTAAATTACGACACTTCCCCAGACACACTAACTATTTAGTTATTGTAGAATCGATCCAAGATAACGTAAGCGCACCGCGCAATCAAATCGAGCCGCCAGTCGCGAGACCCCCATGCTGCGGTCCGCGACCCCAGCCCTCCCGCGACGAAACCAAGCTCTCCGGCCCGCCAATTAGTCGACGTGTTGGTTATTTACTTTTTCTTGAGAGTGAAGAATCCCTTGCGCTTGGGTTCGTCCTTGCGGTCGCCGGACGCCGGCAGCGTCTGGCTACGCGACGACGGCCCTGCCGAGCCCTGCAGGTTCGTCTGAACGGCGACGCGCGACACCCACGCGTTCATCTCGTCGTCGTCGCGCGCCTGGAAGAGGAACTCGGCGCCGCCCGACAGCCTGCGGGGAAGCGGCGGGAACAAGGCGGTCAGCTTACTGGGCGGGTGGCGACTGTTTGGTTCGTAAGGCGGAGTGGTTCAGAGCCGAACGAAAGGACTAAAAACGCCTTCCATCAGAGCAGAACCATACTCTCTCCAAACGCTGTTTTTTTTTCCTAACTTGACAATGACGATTTGATTGTGCGTTGTATTACTGGCCCTTGGAAAATAATCTCAGGGGTGCATTAAAAATGGATTGGCATTGTTACCATCCTGACAATAGGCCGTTTCACAAGCGGGCTCTACCGAGAGAAGAAAAGGGGCCAACACAACATTTGGTAAGAGGGGTGGTTCAAAACCCTGGACAGATGTTGTGGACGTTTGTTACTATTATACTTTATTCACTACTTGTATAGCTTTTCTGTTGGTTGGGCATGGATTGGCGATTGGCTTAATTTCAAAATTGTCGCAAGAGACAACATTTAAGTTAATATTTAAGCAGGCAAATGATTTTTTCTTAATGTTTGAAAATTTAGATTTGTTTTGAAAATATACCTCATTTTGTTAACAAGGCCACGCTCCTGGACATTGACGTGGTCCATGATAAACGCGGCAGGGAACGTGAAAACGCGCGAGCGGCACTCACTTGACTCGGAAAACGTGCTTCTTCTTCGTGTAGTCGGCAGCGACCTCGGTGGCTCCGCTTCGAACGTCCACCGGCGGCTCGTTCTTGAAGTAGATGTCTGGCGTCGTCTTGAACGTCTTCTGGTCCTTGTAGAACATCAGCAGGCTGCTGCGCAGCACCACGTAGATCTTGTCCCAAGACCTGCAGGCAAACGCAGAGTCAGTGCCCACATCGAGGCAGGATCCTGCCTGAGAACGCTGGATACTTGCATTATTCCTATTGCACAATGCCATTATACTTCTTCTTTTTCTTCTTGGTAAGTATAAAGGCCAAATAAAATCTATATTCTTTATATGGATGGGTTTCTATGCGATTGTTGATAGTATTTAACAAAATTTGTACTAGGAGCACCAATATTTGATCACAGAAGATGTAGAAGCCCTGGGTTCTGCCGCATTGTTATTTGGTCTTCCCTGTGATGGCAATTTAACCATAAACTCTGGTTGAAATATTTAAAAATTGTAGAATTGGCAGTGAAAAACAGCTAATAGGGATTGTTATAGATTGTTAGAGAGAGGATTATTAAAAAGGTTTTTGGAAGAGCAAGTATTGCAGATTGTGAATTGTGAATTGTGGAAGTGGATGAATAGGGTTTTATAGGAAATAGTTAGACCTGTTCCAAAGATTAGTTAGGGCAAAACAAACTGGAGATGGTGCACGTCCACCAAATCGTTAACGGAGTGTTGGAGACTGGAACTCACCGGTTGGATGCCTTCTTAGTGGTCGACTCCCACTCGTGCTTCCGCACCAGGCTAGCCTCCAAGACATCGTCGTCTCCTCCAGGACTGGGTCGATCTAGCGGAGCAAGCATTTAGCTGTTAGGAACGCGGCAACGGCACGACATCCAGCGCTAGACTACCAACGAGCTAAATTCAAAAGCTACGACGGACATCCAGGCACATAAATGTTTGTTTGGCGCCATCGACTACGTAAATGACAAGGTGTTAACAACAGCTGCGAAATCGTGTACAGCACAAAATCTGAAAGAAACAAACTTGCAAATTAGTTTCTATAATGAGGAAAAGGAAGAGAAAAATTGTTTCTATAAACTTTTGTCAGTTAGCACAAATTTTTCACATTACTACTAGATGGAGTTGGGTGTTTTGGAGAATACACTTTTGAATTCTGCATTCTAATTTCTAGATAAAGCATTTCTAAGTAAACACAAATTAACAAACAAAACAAATAATAACAAATATTATTAATACACCAACTTAGTATCGAAACCGTATCACCAGCTAGTCGACAAGCAACACTGTCAACAAGATCACAATCACAAGAGCGGCATCCGAATCTGCGAATAAATCCAACGGTTCGCGTTAGCTCGATTTCCGACGGTCAAGTTTTCGCAGGTTGTCGACTTACCGGAGACATTCACGTCGGCCTCGTCGCTATGCGTGGAAAGCGTCGGGCTTTTCGGCGACTTTTTGAACCGGAAGCTTCGGAAGGGTGACTTGGACCGAGTGCGGTCTTTCTTACGATCCAGACTGCCGGCGTTCTTCGAGCCTAGTTGCGGAGCTGTTTGTCAGTACATGGTCACGCTACTGCACACACGGCAAGCAATCGGATTCGAGCAAGCAAGATACGAAACCTCATGAAAAGCCGACTGAAATTCAATCTCTCTGATGGTTCTAGCATTTGTTTCTCAAAACAGATAGGCGCTATTTGTTGATCAAAAGACTCCGATTCTTCCACTATCAAAAAGCAGAAAAGTGGAGGTTTTTGATGCCAAATGGGCTGCACACATCGAGAAAAATTGTAGAATCTCAGTCCAGAAGTTAAATTTCTGAAGAGCTTTCATTGAAAGCCAAAAACAAAATAATTGACCTAAAGCTAAGTTCAAAACAATACTCTATCAACAATGAAGGCCTACAGTTAATAATTCCCCAAGTAAAGATGCCACACAATCATACTGGCAATCTCTCTTTTCATTCAATCAAAAATGCAATTTACTAAATAGATGGTCATGCTTAGAATAGTAATGTTTTCTTTACCTGTACATATAGATGTGATTGTAATAGATCTTCAAAGAGGATAACGGCAGAATAAATTGGATATTGGCTAGCTAAATATGGTTTGAATTCACTTGTAGCTATTTGTTACTTGTAAGTAAGAAGAGAGCTGGATTACAAAAACTAAATTTTTATCCAAACCTGCCTGATTTGTTCAGATCTGTTTAGCAAAATCTTATGTAGTCTGCCAAAAAACTACACAAAAGAAGTCAAATGTATCTCATCTCTCCAAAGTTACAAGAAATCTAAGCTGGAATCAAACGATTGACGGTTATTCTCCGGTTACCTACTATGGCCACGTTTCAAGAACACAACCCAGAATCTTTCAATCCGAAGCAAACCCACGTCTATCTCCCGGGAGGGGGGGGGGGGGGAGGACAGGTACTCACTGCTTTCCGCCGACGAGGGGGTCGGGCTCCTGGGCGAGTCGGGAGGTACGCTTCCGGTCGTGACCGGCCGCCTCCGGGGCGTCGCCGGAATCACCGGAATGACCGGGCGCTCAACGGGGGCCACATGCACCTCTGCCAAACAATATGCCGGTTGCCCGGTCAACACATGCGCCACACCGAGTGCAGCCGCTACTCAATACTCATGCTCGTATTTCCTGACGTGCATTTCTGACCCAAGATTCAGCGTTTCAAGTTTGGACATATATGATCTCTCCATTGAATCCCGTTTCCATACTGCTATTTATCATTTCCAACTTTCGTTTTTGTAATTCTAATCTGGTAGCTAATAGTAATAGCTATGGCAATTTGCAGCAGAAACTGTAGCCATAAACAAAGCCAGGACTAAATCCATCTGAATAGGCACCAATTGTGCATTTTGGGAAATCCTCTGATTTACCTCCACAATGGACACATGCCACCATTAACTATCTCTCAAAACTGAAACCCAGTTTCACTTAATAAAATGTTAGCCATTGCTTCTTGGTTCAGAAATGCCGGAATTTGAATTTCAAACTGTAAATTCTACTGCCTACTACTAAAATCAAATGTGTGCTTGCTAATTTAAAATGTTAAATTTGACTAGAATTACATGTACAGTGCATACAAAATTATACTTATAAATATAAACAAGTGAACAATTATTATTATGCTTGGTAATACTAATATTTGGAATAAAAATAAAATTTAAGATATACAAAAAACCATGTAGGTACAAAACTGACAGAAGACTAAGTAGGTTCAATAACAAAATTAAACAAGTTTGTGATGGGCAAGCAAACAAAGCTATCATGCAATCAGTATCACCATAGACGTAAAATGAGCAAGCTCTTACCTGTGTCGCAGTGTTATCTAGGCGAAATGATCAACATACAGAGCATTACATACAACAAACTGCCACCAAAGCCACAATCCACCTGATGAACAAGAGACAGTTAGTGCCGGTGTGGACAGGCATTGATGCGTGACAATTAGTTCCGTCTCCAGTTGTGCGTTACAATGCGTCTTCCACCTGTGACGGACAATAGAAATAGAAAGTGCGATAGATGTTTGTGTGAGAGCCCGCATGTTAAGGAAACAGTTATAAAAGATTAGACAACATCCACAGTTGTTGGGAGACAGCAAGAACAAAGTAGAGAGCAATATACAGGAATTAGACACATAAGTATTTTACAGAGAATGACATAATATGTAATGTACTCATTGTACACTTCTCGTTGAGTGGCCCACAGAATGCGATCAATAATTGATTTCAGGTAGAAATCTCTATGATCCTGAATGAACAAATACTTCTCAATGCATATGAGCACATTTGTTCCATGGGTCACTTGACGAAGACAGGATTTAAAAAAATCCAAACGCCACTTTGGCACAGTTAAAATTTAATACAACTAGATTTTGTTTGACAATTATGAAACACAATCACTTTATAAAAATAAAATTGACTAATGTAATTATAAGTGGATTTATTAAATAAGATACAATACCCTCGAAACAATCCTTCTAGTTGTATTAAAAATCAACCAAAAAATTGCACAACATTGGGAAACACAGCTTAAAACCTTGAACAGCAACCGAGTTGGCTCCGATTCAAGTGTCTACAAGAGGCGAGTGATCAAGCAAGTGTCCTACGAGGAGTGTATGGAGGCGGGCTTGTTTTCCGATCGATATTTACCTTCCCTCGGCGAGATAATCTCCGCAGGGACAACGATCTTGGTGGAAGGTTTGCGCGATACTGCCAAGTCCACCGCAAGAGTGCGTGAGAGTGGGTTTTTTTTGGGGAAAGACAGAGACAGAGCATCTTATCACCATGAGGCATGCCAAGCAAATCGGTACACACCATGCCAGGCACCGTTAGGTTCCATAGATTCGGGTTCTTTTCTGAATTTATCTTGTTAACATTTCCGTGATGTTGGTTTGTACTTTTGACTGATTCACATGCGTTTGCTGAAGAACCTTGTCAACATTTATTTGTTTTTTAAAACAGTCCAAGTTTGAAAATCAAATTGATGTTTTTTTGTTAACATTATTTAACTTCTGGTGGGGAATATTCATTCCATACAAGTTGTGGTTACTTTGCTGCTACTTATTATTCATACCAGGCATGGCAAATGTTAGTACTTTAGGTATCTGTAAGTAATTTCTCAACTGGGAAGTTAGAAGCCGTATCTTGTTTGGTCGCTAGATGAAAGTTCCCAAAAGTTCAAGGAGCTATGTATTTTTAAAACTGCTAATGGCACACATCATCTTTAGAGAATCAGTGACCTGATTCTATCCAGATTAGTACGTCACAAGTCAAGGCTTCTTATTTATGTTATGTTCAAGGAAAAAACCATGCATGGACTTTAAACACAATCAAAACAGTAGATGGATTCCAGGTAACAAAAACGCAACCAGAGGGAGAGGTTCATGGATACTCAAACACAGGACGTCACATTTTGAAGGATGGACCGACCGTACTCAAACCAAACGAACACAAAGCCACAAAAAAATCACAAACCAAGACGGAAGAGATGAGGGAAGAGAGTTCGAGAGAGGAGGACAGTTGAAAGATACCAGTTGAAAGTGCGGTGAATAGCGTGTGGTGTGACAGCGTTGGCCAACGCAGCAATTCGTCTGTTTGGCAATACGGATACCAAATGCTGAAACCAAGTGATTAGCGCGCCTTGCCCCGTGGCAAGGTCACAAGTTTCACAGGGCGGATTCCCGGAAATAGAAAAGCGTGTTTGGGTTCCACACAAAGAAATGAGCTGTCTATAAAATGTTAATAAAATAGAATAAATTATTCACAGAAATTTGCAAAGCTATCAATGCAATGATTTTAGACAATGATTTTAGTGAGTAATCAGTGTTACTGGTGGAAGCTATCCCATCAATGATTTTAGTCTAGAAAGTTACGGTAGGAGGAAAAGTAAAATATATTGTTTTAAAATCTTTTTTCATCCAAGATGATAATTTATCTTTTACAAAGTAAAATCATCCATCATCAAAATGATTGAATAAGGAAACAGTCAAGCTTAGTGTCTTTGGCGCATCTATAACGCCACTACTGCAAATTACTTCATCTTTCTCCTCCCACACGCACCTATCCCCGACAAAAACACAAACACTGCCCGCCCTCCCAACCCCGGGAATCCGCCCGCTTCCACCCGCGCCCGTGGCCGCCCTCCCGCCGCCGCCGCCGTGCCGCCACCGTCCGCTCACCTTGTCCGTCCTGCTCGCCGTTGGTCTGCATCGCCTCGGCGATCTGCTCCGGCGAGCGGTGGCCGTCCGCCTGGTCGGGCGAGCCCGGCGGCGTGCGCAGAGCCTCCTGCTCCGCCGCACGCTTCTGCTCCTCCTCCTCTTGCCGTCGCTTCAGCTCCTTCAGCTCGTACTGCTCAAGGGAACGCAACGGTTAGCACGGTTGTAGCGTTGGCGTTCTGCCGGATAACGTTGCTGCTATCGGGACTGGCGGGGCATCCCCTAAGTCAGACTTTAAATGATTTGATGAAAACTCTTTCTGTAAAATAAATGTTTCTGGTAAATTGAACTGACTTCTAATGCACTCTTCTAAATAATTGAAGGCTGAGTAGGTAATTTTTAAAATTCAGATCATCTTCTAGCCTTATCTATCTCCTAGATTATCTTCCATTTCCTATTGCAAAATTATAAACCTGATTTCCTGTCTTCCTAATCAAGATGTAGTTCAAGTACTTCATGAATAATTTTGGCTTTTACTTAACTTAAAAACCAGTCCTGTAACCAGATGAGATGAATTTATGGCAGGCCTCAATGCCTGACCTAAGATATCATTTAGTGACCAAAAACTTCCAAACACATTTTTTCACACTAGCATCGTCAACTTGTACTTACATCATTGCCTGCATTATTAATCGAATTCATGATATTGTTGCTTGACATAAAGCAATTACTAGATGTAGATAACATTTAAAAAATGTTTTCTCCCATAAAACAACATGCCATGCATAAAATAGAAACATAAATGATTTACATCATAGACACAAGATTTATTTTTATAACGTTTAGCCATGCAGGAAGTAGTAGCAACCATAAAAACAAAGCAAACCAGAACAGAACGACATGCAGTAGAAGCGTGCAACAGTAACTAGTCCGGTTCAAGCAGCGAAATACGCGGTCCACTCCTCACCTTGTCATAGGACAATTCCCACAACTCGTGTTTCGATCCCAGCGACCCTTCGCTGCCGAGGAGGGGGGAGGAACTCATCGCGTTTCGGTCCGAACGTACGCTTTCCGTCGAGCTCTCGCTAGACGAGCCGTCGGAGTAAGGACGTGCCTTCTCAACTTCCAAGCTATCCAACGAGTCGCAACTCTTTCTGTTCGTAGACAGTTCCGATTGGAACGAAATGCCGTCGTCGTACTCCCCAGGCGGTTTGTTCTCCAAGCTATTCGAACGCGCAAATTTAACCGTCTGTTTTGCAAACGAGACGGGATTCGTGTGTCTCCTGCCGACCGACTTTATGACCGGCCGTAGCGGTTCTTTCCCGTTGCTCTGATTGAGGATCTTGTCCACCGAGGCCAGAGAATTGACTGGCGTGACGCAATCCGCCGAGTTCTCGAACTCGCTGTACGAGAGCTGGTAGGTGTCGGTGACCGAGCCGTACGTCGGCAGGCCCAGCTTCAGCTTCTGGATCTCGTCGTTGAGGATCGACAGCTGCTCGAGACGCAGGTTCGCAATGTCGCAATCAGTCGGCGTCATAGTGCCCTCCGAGCTGATCGAGAATATCTCGCGAGCGCCGTTCAGCGTCTCCCGGCCGTTCTTGCCCGCCTCGGCGCGGGAATCGCGGCCGTCGGCGCCGTTGGCCGACTGCTCCGTCCACGAGTCCCAGAGGAACGACTTGATCCGCCTCCGCCCGGCCTTGCCGCCCTCTTGCGGGTAGTGGATCCGGCGGCCCGTCGATGTGAACTCGCGGCGGCTCTTTCGGTTCGGGTTGTAAAACAGGTCGCTGTTCAGGATTATCGCGCGGACCACGAGCCCCTGCGGCCGCGTGCGTTTGCTTGCCGTCACAATGTTCTGACTGGCCGTCACCAGGTTGCGGTCTTGCCGCGGGTACGGGAAGTAGAAGTCGTAGGTCGCCGGCTGATCGAGATCGTGCAGCGCGCGTTTGTCGTTGACAAACGACCAAAACCAACCACCGGCTAAACGAGTACTTTCATGCTACGAACAAATGTTACGGCTACGTTAAACAGGCAACAAAGGCGGTTGACAAACAAGGTACCAAAACCGTGAGCTTTTGTTAGATAAGCCTGGATTAGAGCAACGCAAGACACATAAGGAACACTAGCTGAGAACATTTATAATATGCTAAATTTACTCTGTGAAAATAATTTCAAATTTATGGAGGCTAGAAAAACTTTACAATTCAAAACAGGTATTTTGAAATGAAATTTTGTAGACTTGTAGCAAAGTGAAGTTCTCACTTTAAGACCAAAGAAAATGTGTGGAATAGTAATTGGTAGTAAAATTGAAAAACCCGTCGCAATGAACACGTTTATTTTGCAGAAAAACTGCAACTTTCTTATGAAGACCGAATCTCCAAAAATCAAGTTCTAAATTCTAGTTCTAGGAAAATTTTCAGTTTCACTCAAAAATTTAAAAGTTCCTGAAACGAAATATATTCACTTATCGGAAGTACAATTGAACCCCCGTCGCAATGAACACGTTTATTTTGCAGAAAAACTGCAACTTTCTTACGTAGACCAACTCTCCTAAAATCAGGTTTTTTAATGATACCGGCATCAGGAACTACTAGAGAGAAAAATAGACTCTTCCGGCAGAAAATCTACAATCAGGTGCCTTGCGTCACACTAAACCAAACCCCGAGCATGCAAAACTACGTCAACCCGACATGCACAAACCACACGACACTACAAACCCAACGCAAACAACACGGCAACCTCCGACCCGTCGGCTTACCGTTGTGAGTCGCTCGAGCGCGCCGAAGCGTTCCTCCTGCGCCGCCGCCGACTTCTCGAACGCCTCGTGCTTCTTGATCAGGTTCTCCACCTCGTCGATCGTGTGGCCCAGCTCGGAGCTCATCAAGTACGGGTCCTGCGCGATCAGCCACTGTTCGGCCACCGCCGCATCCCGCGCAAACTGGTACACCTCCAGGACTGCGCAACAACATTCGGTGTTAGTCTCGTGCAAAGTTGGAAACTTCGTTTTGGAAAATAGCTTTGCACAAAGCAAGAAACACTGAATTTATTTCTACTAAAAAATGTCGACCCCGTAATCATTTTTATTGAAAACGGTCATTCATGTTAACTGTTCCTTACGTGTTACATTTTAGAATTTGGTGCATCTATTTAGGGAACTTATTAGAAATACCCATTTGAATAAAGCCATTTTTTAGCCAATAAAGCCAAAACCACTCCACTGATTCCAACCATTTAACCATTAAAGACCGAGTTCAATCTGCAGATTAGATTGAGTCTCCCGATAAGTCCATCAGGCTCTGTTCTCGTATGTAGAACTAAATCTAAACTGGAATTGCTCCTTCCAAGTTGTTCCAAAGAAAAAATGAGAATATGTGCCATCAGTTTATGACAGTTACAGCCCAGCACGATAAAATGGGTGCCCGACTGAGAGCCGGCATCAAAATCCAACCAACTACCATCCGGCACAGGACTTACTGAGCTGCAGATTCTCCCAGCGCTCCTCCCAGCGGTGCAGAACGCTGTTGCGGTGGTTGGTCAGCGACAGCAGCTTGTCCTTGATCTCGTTGGACGCGTAGTGGTTGCGCGACAGCAGCTCCTTGCCGAGCGAGATGCACGCCGTGAAGTTGTCCTCGCGTGCGTCGATCTCCGCCTTCAGGCTCTGGTGGTTGTTCATCAGCAGCTCGACGCCGCTAACGTCCCTGAAACGCAGCCGCCGAGATGTTAGTTAGAGTGTCGTTGCTGCCACAGCGGAAGCAAGTTGTTTAATCATTGCAACGGCCCAGGGGACATGTTTGTTTGTCGTTGCAACCACAACAGGGTAATGTTGGTTACAGTCATTGCAACGGCACCAGGGACACGTTGCGTAGAGTTTTTGCAGCCGCACCAGGGAAACATTGGTAAGACTTGCCGAAGGCTTGTTTTTTTTTACAATGCCAAAGTTTTGTTTCAATGATGACGCCATTGTGATGTTGGTCAGCTGGCAACGGATAGGTTAACTGGCATCACATCTGTCGCGACACGCTATCTACTTCTCAGTATCCGCGGAGTCACTCCTTATTTCCTTCCGAACCGACAGACCACCGACAACCGACCAACGGACCAACACGTAGTCAGTTAAATGACATGGAAACCGAATGCCAACTGAGCGTACAGTCTGCCGCCTGCACTGACCGTGGCTTCTCGGAGGTGTTCATCTGGCGGACGACGTCGTCCATCCAGAGCATGAGCGTGCGCACCATGTTGAAGAACTTGAACAGGTCGCCGGTGTCGGCGAGCTTGTGTCGGCGGCCCTCGCACATGCCCTGCAGGTTGTCCCACGCGTTGAGCACCTCGCGCTCGCGGTTCGTGATCTCGATCACCTTGTCGCCGGCGTACGACGCCTGCAAAGCGAGAAGAGCGCGTTAGTTGGTGTCGGCGTCGGCCAGCTCGGTTCCGCAACCGCCGCTAGGACGAGACCGGATTACGCACAGATGGTTCACTGATTGCCTCGAGGATAATTGTCTAAGATAAGCGATACCAATGTTGCCTTTTTTCACGTTGTAGGACATTGCAAGACATAGGCAGTCTCAGAGAAAACGGATGACAATTCTGGATATTACATGCTATATTTTTACACAATCCCATCCCTGGACATTGTTGACATTGTCACAGTTGTAGCTTACCGACAATGAGGAGTACAGTCGAAGACGGTTTTACAAACGTCTGGTTTAGGTTGGAGATTATAAAAGGCAATGAGGTAACTGCCCTTAGAGATAGACTGAATTATCTCACAGTGCTCTTAAAGTTCTAGTTTCTAGTTCTGATTTGGGGCTAACTCTTGCACAAGGCAACCAAAGATATAAGTTGCAAAGAGAATGACAAGCAATCACATCGACTTGCCCGGAGCAGGCTTTTACACTGCCCTCGCCGCAATACAAATTTCTCTTGACTAACGCACAGTCCCGGCTTGCCCCGCAAATTGCGTCACAAAATCGCAAGAGCAACGAGCGACTCACCTGCAGCTTGGCCGACTCGTCCTGGATCTGCGCGACCTGCGACTGCAGCGTGAGTAGGTCCTGCAAGAAGTTCTGGTGCTTGCGCTGCAGCGCGGACACCGAGCCGGCGTCGCGGCCCAGCTCGTCCGACATCGCGTGCTGCTTCTCGAGGATCCGTCCGAGCACGTCCTTGCAGTCGTGGAAGAACTTGTGCAGCTCGCGCGACGCAGCCAGCATCTGCGTTCGCGTCTCGATCTGCTCCAGCAGGTCCTGCGCGAGCAAGCGGGGCGGTTACGTTGGGCTCGGTGATTGTGTGACTCGGCTTTTAAGCAGTTGCTATTGTCAGGCTGTCTAAGATTATGGCTCTATCAGAAATTGTCCAAACCAATGGATCAGGGTTTTAGTATCCTTGTAGCGGACGTAGAGTATATAAAAATTTGGAAGGTACTCTATGCCAAATTACTGATAATTTTACTTTTAATCCTAAGAGTTCAATTGCCAACAAGTGATCTTTGATTTCAGAAATACTATGCTAAGCTAAGCTACCAAACTTAAGCTTATCCTGGCGTTTTACAAAGCTATGCTGCCTGAATAAAGATTCTAAAATCATTTTATCTTTGCAAAAACTTGCGTGCTGAGATTAGGAAAAGACACGAGTCTTAAAGAAAGGAGTAATGATTTGTGTAGTTTTAAGGGACTAAAGAAGCTGTGATCTAGTTCTGTTTTCAACATCAAAATCTTGAGAAGTGCCAGGCTATTGCTTGGTATGAGGTGCAAGAGTGAATGCGATGCCAGCGGTGCGTACCTGCCAAGCCTCATTGAGGCCGTCCTTCCACTCGGCTATCGTCGCCGAGTCCGAGTGTCCGGTGGAGATGAGCTCGTCGGCGATGCCGTTGACGGCGGCCACGCGCTCCGAGCCCACCGACTCTGTGTCGCGGGCAAACTCCTTGAAGCGCTCCCAGAGCAGCTGCAAGCAGCCAAGCGGAGGCAACGTCAGTGCGGGTCCGTCTCCAATTCACACACACCGCATATCCTCACTTCCAGTTTCAAATAGAAGTTTCAAATAGATAAAAGAATCCCAATAATGATCAGATTCATTCAAATACCTCCTAAAAACATAGGTACCTCAACTGTTATTTCACACTGTTATTTCACTGTTATTTTCCACAGAAAAAGAGTGGTGGAATGGAGGAGTGGTTCAGGGCCGTGGTTGGTCAGGACTGAAGATGTCCACGCCAACATGGACGAAACTTCGACACTCGTCAAGGTCCTTTTGTTACATCAGAGCAAAACCGAACTCTCTCCATACTAAAAGGAGTGATGTCCAAAAATTTCCTATTTGAGAACACTAGTGGCTCCGCCCCTGCGGCCTCCGGCCGCCAACCCCGCCAGGGGGCTCCGCCCCCTGGACCCCCGAAGTTTCTTGGTGGGGGGCTTCGCCCCCCAAACCCCCCCGTCGGGTATTTGGGGGGCTTTGCCCCCCAAATTCCCTCCGGTGCGGCCCCCGGCCGCACACGCCTGCAGGGTGCTTCGCCCCCTGAAGGGGTGAACGAAATTAGAGTGAAATCATGACAGGAAAATAGTTGGTCACCGTATCCGACTACGGGGGTGAACCCGGCTGCACACGCCTGCAGGGTGCTTCGCCCCCTGACATGTGTGGAGGGGTGAACGTAATTAGAGTGAAATCATGACAGGAAAATAGTTGGTCACCGTAGTATCATCCGACTACGGGGGTGAACTAACATCAAAATTCAAACCTCATCTAAACCGACCTAAAATTTGCAAAAATATAGGTAATATTAATGGAGGTTTTATAAAAAGACTCAGACACGCAGACGTCCGCCATCGATAAATCATAAAAAAATAATTAATTTAGAGCCGTTAAAAAAGATCCCATGTTTACAGAAAGCTGATCAGATATAGTTAAAAACCGTGTTTTTTTTTTATCGCATAGGTGCGTATTTAAGACATCCTATCAGTTTCAGTTCCTCGAGTTGCCTGCTAAATGCAGATTCTTGTAAAGTTTCGTGGTCATTAGTACACAGAGTTTGATTTGTAGATGGCTTGGGAAGGAATGATAATAATCTGTTTGTGAAGTGAAGGCAGGGCACAGATTGACAGAGATATACATAGCACAGGGCTTGTCGTAACAAATTGTGGGTCGGCTGACAAAAAAAAATGAATTGTATAGAAAATTAAAGTCTCGGAAGTCAAAATTTAAGGAAAAGGGCCAATTTTGGGCCGGTGTCCGTTGGGCTCGTCTAGCAGTCAAATCAATACACAGGGGAAACAATTTCGAGATGATAGTCATTTTACCATATGCTCCCCCCCCCCCCACCCAGCCACTAATCCAACCTTTCCTGACCCTACCCAACTTCCCAGCCCAATTGTATTCTATGTTTCATTATACCCTATCTTTTGACCAGGTACCCACCTCGAAGCGTGTTACCTTGAAGGGTAGCCTGGCAAAGTGTCCCCTGGCAAAATTTGTCCGCCCAGACTTCCACTATCGATTATTGAGGGATTGCGTATATGGATCGCGACAAATGCAAAATTTTGCTATTGAAGGATTTTTTTATCATATGTTTACTGTGTTTGCTGTGTGTTTGCTGCTGATTCAAAATTTACATTGTTATTTTCGCGAACCAACGCAAAATTGGTGTTTTAACGCGTGAAGTTGACCAATGTTCGCGAACTTTCGCGACTTTGTCCCCGATACCGAAGCATTACGAAAAAAAAATCACAATATAGTCTGTATTGTTATACTCGATGTTTATGATCAGTTGCGCAATCACGAGACTTCCCCGAAATGCGGCTGGCTGTAGCGAGCCCCCTCTCTCCACGATGATTTATATGCACTTGGTGGGGCCATGTGTTTTTTGCAGAAAGTAGGAGAGTCGCATGTTTTTGTTTTTGTGAAAAGATTCCCTCCCCCCCCAAAAAGGGCCCAATTTTGGGCTGGCGGATGTAAAATTATAGGTTTGAATTAAAAATGAACACTTTTACACGGGTACAAATTTTCAATTCTATGTGTCCAAATTTGACCGGTGAACCCCCCCAAAAAAGGGCCCATTTTGGCCAGACCAAAGCGAAACCACAACAGTGAGTTGTATAATGTGTGATCGAGTGCGTTTCCAGAATTTCATAAAGTTAGGAAAATAACTGCCAAGTGTAATCGCAAGTTTTTGTTTCTGCTAAATGACCCCCTCAAAAGGGCCCAATTTTGGGCTGGCTGGTTTGAAAATTTCAATTTGAATTGAAAATGGTCGCTGCTACACGGGTATAAATTTTCAATCCTCCAAGTCCAAATTTGGTAGGTGAACCCCCCCAAAAAAGGGCCCTTTTTGGTCAAACCGCAGCGAGACCCCCTCGTTGCACCCATTTATGATGTATCGAGTGCGTTTCCAAAATTTCATAAGAATCGGATGGTAACTTTAGGCGTGCATAGACATGTCTGAAAGTGATGAAAACATACCGAACCACAGGGATAATATTAGTATAGGGACTAGTAACAAGGTGACAATTCTAGATACGAGTCGTTTTCTTGTCTGCCCCCTACGTCCATGGCAACGGCCGCGAGGGCAACACTCCAAACGTTGTCGAGAACGGGTAGTGTGGGCCGCGTACGCACCGTGACGTGGTCGTAGTCCTGGCCGAGCTCCTGCGACGCCGCCACCAGCTCGCGCTCGGCGATCCACTGCTCGAGGTCATCCACCTCGCGGTTCAGCATGAACAGTTGCAGCGCTTCGTCCAGCTTGGCCCTTCGCTCGCCGGCCAGGTCCTTCAGTCCCGCGTACAGCTTGTCAACCTGCAGACACGCGTTATTGTGTTATTGTTGATTCCACTCTGGATGCAAATACTCGTTGCGTGTGCAGTAAGTAGTTCGTTTCTAATGATACACAGCAAACGTCATCGACCTTCTATATACACGTCGAGTCACGTCAAGTTTCCGACAGCAATTGAGTCTGGTCTAGATCCTCAACTCCTAGCATGTCTTGCTTTTAAACGAGGGCATCATCACGGCTCGGCTCCCGACGCGCATAGCACCAAATCGGCCCATGCCTCATCGGTGAATGCCTCATTGACGAACGCCTCACCTGCGACTGCTTCACGGCGATCTGGTCGCTGTCCGGGTGCTGCTCGGACGTCAGCTGGCGCGCCGTCTCGCCCAGCTGGCGGATCGTGTCTGCGTAGTCCTCCACCGCCAGCTCCAGGCTCTCGTGCTTCTTCATCAGGTTCTGCGCCGAGATCTCGTCCTTGCCGCGGTCCTCCACCATCATGTAGAGCTCCTGCTCGGACATCCACGACTCCGCCTCCGTCGCGTCGAAGAAATACTGCCCGGGGGAGAGGGGACACGATAGGTTAGCATTGTTGTTTGTGGATGATAGGTTTGACTACAGTATTGGTAAGCCATTTTCAAAAATAAATAAGAGTCTGCAGGCTGGTAAACCAAAAATTATACTCCTGATATACTAGTTAAGATTATGGATTTTTGATTGATGTTTATTACTCATTTCAACCAATAAACTTTGCTACTTTGCTTGAAGTTCCAAGAGATTGCCATTTTTGACCACTCTATGCAAGTTAAGTCCCATACCCAATCCAACCTCAGACAATGCCAGATGGCCAACAAATTAAAAACGCCAAATTAAACTTGCATAATATCAATTAATTTGAATTCAATCTTTCAGGCAAGCAAAAACTCTAAACCCTTACACCAGAGCCCCCAGCATTGCCACGCAAAGAAACAACCGCATACCTGTTGCGCCTTCTCCGAGAGCAGCAGCTTGATACGGCGGTTCTCGACGGCGTCCTTCAGCTGCTGCCACCGGTCGAGCAGCTCCTCGACCAGCCGCTGGAACTGCGGCGCGTCTTCGTGGCCCTCGTCGATCAGCTTCTGCCCGTTGTTGCAGATCGCCATGATGCGCGGCTCGTGGTTGTCCACCTCGTTGCGCAGGCTCTGGTTCTTCTTCTTGAGCGTGTGCACGTTGAACAGGCTGTTGCCGTACTCCGTGTTGAGCGCCTGCGGCATCTTCTCGGCGATCCACAGCTTCTCGTCCTCGACGTCGCGGCCGAACTGGAACGCCTCCTTCTTCTTCTCGAGCTGGCGCTGCAGGTTGAGCAGCGGCGCCTTGAGCTGCTCGAAGCGCTCCTCCACCTGCGACTTCTTCGTGTGGATCTCGGGCATCTTCTCGGGCGCCGTCCGCTGCAGGTACTCGGCCTGCGTCTCCAGCTCGGACACCTGCTTGGCCTTGACGGCCATCTGCGTCTCGATCATTTGCTGCTTTTGCATCAGGATGTTGACCGACGCCAGGTCGCTGCCTGTGTCCTCGTTCTCGATCTGCTTCTCGAGGTCGTTCATCCACGTGTCGATGTCGTCGCAAGTCTGGTGGAGCAGGGTCTCGCGGTTCGCGTCGAAAAGTCGTTCGCCCTTCTCCTTGGTGGTGCGTTCGAGGTCGTCGAACTGGCTGTCTAGCTCGGAGATCTTCGGCTCGATCAGCTCGGCGAGCTCGGGCTTCTCGGACATGAGCTCCTGGGCGGCCTGCTGGATGCGCACCAGCCGGTCCTTGTTGGACGCAATCTCCGCCTCGAACGCCTGGTGCCGCGTCCATTTGCTGTGCACCGTCTTCGCCGACCGATATGTCTCGTCCTGGGCGGTGATGTTCTTCTCGGCAACCCATTCCGTCAGTTCCTCGCAATCCTGCACAAACATAGAAGAATTAGACTCCATTCACAAGAAAATACATTTTGGGAAATAATATTTTTATCCTTTGGTAGTGGGTAGAAGACAATAAGTACCCTAGCCTAGAAAATTGGTGATAGTACCAAGTTTCATTTAAAACTAGGCAATTTTATCTGGCACTCACCTGCAGGAACTGATGAAGCTGCAACTGATCCCTGAGGTACTCCATAAGCGCCAGGGCGCGCTCGCGATTGGCATTTCGCCGCTCGTCCACTGACTCCGCCTTCCTCCGGACGCGGTCCGACGCGTAGTGCCCCTCGTCGCACAGCCGCCCGGCAAACTGCACCACATTGTTGATCTTGTCGTCGTTGGCCTCCATCGTCGTCAGGAACGCCTCGTGCCGCTTGATCAGGTTCTCGGCGTTCTCCAGGTTCGACGGCACCTCGTCCTTGCTGAGCACGTGCTCCTGCTGGCTGAGCAACACCTCCGCCTGCTTGACGTCGCGGTCGTACATGTTCAGGTTCAGCGACTGCGACAGCAGCTGCTGCCGGTTCTCCCACATCTGGTGCAGCTCCTCCCAGCCGTCGCGCAGCGCCTTCAGCCGCTCGCGCAGGAACATGTACTGCGGGTCGTTCTGCGTTGACGGGTCAGCCGTGATACGCTCGCCGTACTCCATCATCTTGGCGTAGTCCTCCGTGTAGTTGTCGATCTCCTCGCGGATGCTCTGGTGCTGGTTGAGCAGCTTCTCGGCCTCGGCCAGCGACGCGGGCGTGTCCTCTGAGGCCACCTCCGTCTGCGACTTGGACAGCCACACCTGGAAGTGGTCGAGGTCGCGCAGGAACCGGTGAAGGTCGCCGGCCTCCTCCAGCTTCGAGTCGCGCTCCTTGAGCATCTGCGTCAGCTGCTCCCAGTTGGTGTTGATCTGCTGGATGCGCTCGCGCACCGCCGCCGCCTCCTCGGGGTGCTCGTTCTCCACCGCCTGCGCCTCCTGCTCGAGCGAGTCGAGCTTGGCCTGGATGGCGGCTAGGTCGCGCTCCATGCCGCTGAGCCGCCGCTGCAGCGTCATGATGCCGGTGAGGTCCATCTCGAGGCTGTCGGTGCTCTGCAGGATGCGCTTCTTGTCCTCGATCCACGAGACCGTCTCGCGGATCTCGATGTGGAACGTCTGCACGCCGTGCGCGCTGTTCAGCTGGTCGCGCTTGCCCTCGGCCTTCTCGCGGAGGTCGGCCCACTCGTGGTTCAGGTGGTTCTGCCGGGCGACAATCTGTTCGGAGTCCGGGTGCTCGACGTGCAGCAGCTGGCGCGCCAGCTGGTTGACGACGGCGACGCGCGACGCGTTCGAGTTCATCTCTTTCTCGAAGCCGTCGTAGCTACGGCAGAACAGAGACAAATCGGTATGAGTCACGGGCCAGCAAATGCCAGAGCAATTCCGTAGATACGAATTATGTCCTCCAGTTAATTACTGATTTGTTACAAAATTTGTTGTTAGTTTTTGTTTGTCCATTCATTTGGCAACAACTTATGACCATACTAGCCAAACTTGCTTCTGACAACTAAAATTGCTTTTAAATATTATGCAATTTTGCATGAATCTCCCAGTAGACTTTCATCCCTTTATCCTTCCAAGTCACAAGTGGGCATGAAATGTAGCATCTCTCACCGGTGCTTCATGATCTCGACATCCTCGATGTCCTTGCCGGGCTCCATCGTGAGAAGCATCCGGTTCTTCTCGCCGATCCATTGCTCGACGCCGTCCGACTCTCCGAGCAGCTTGTAGAGCGAGAGCGCGTCTAGCAGCCGCTGCTTGCGCAGCTTGGCCAGCTCCAGCAGCTCCTTGTAGCGGTGGTCGATGCTGGCCAGACGCTCGACAACCTCGGGCGCCTGCCGGTCTTGTTCGCCCAGCTGGCCGGCTGCACGAGGGTGATCAAACGTCAAGCACTATCCGTACGCAACTTTTCACATCCGAGTTGAACGAAGACCACGAGAGAAAAGCTTGTTGGGGTGTTAAATCTCATTTTTAGTGAGAAAAAAAGCT
This sequence comes from Nemurella pictetii, assembly GCA_921293315.2. Taxonomy (NCBI): domain Eukaryota; kingdom Metazoa; phylum Arthropoda; class Insecta; order Plecoptera; family Nemouridae; genus Nemurella; species Nemurella pictetii. Next base: position 14,348,718 of record OV121120.1, on the reverse strand, counting down.
GTAAATCCGTGTCATCTTCCAGTGAACAACGCTCCACTACACAGCCATTACGTTTATCCACATCTCGGCTGCCATCATCATCAGTAAGCTGAACTCTTTCCTTTCTCCTCAAGCTTAGGAGTTGCCAAGCTGATATTTGATTAGTTGAAAATGATTACCTACCTTACATTTTGCAAGTGCCTAGTTTAACTGCAGAGGCAAATTCATTAATTTTACCGTGAAAGATGGGACAATCACAACCCATCACATAGCATGTGCAACCGGCACCATTAGACCAGTGCCATAGGGCCAGTTGTGAAAACAGTGCGTCGTTAAACACAAGTAAAAAACAAATAGCATACGTATGAAGTAGATACATCATCATTTATCATAGATTCATGTATTTATGTATGTAAGTTAAGAAAGCAATCCCAACCAAAACACAAACTTCTAAACTTAAATTACATGCATATATGTACAAAGTAGATCGATCCCGTAAACGATGGGCGGTACTCACACTGCTGGTGCAGCGCCTCGATGCTGCTCGTGTAGTTCTTGAGCTCGTCAGTGACGTCCTTGTGCTTCTTGAGCAGCGACTGCACGTTGGCCTCGTCGCGGCCTACGTCCTCGCTGGAAACCAGCCGCAGCGTGTCGAGCATCCAGATGTCGACGTCGTCGGCGTCGGCGAAGAACTGGTGGAAGTCGACCGCCTCCTCGAGCCGCTTGCGCCGGAACGCCGCCTGGTCCAGCAGGTTGTGCCACATCGAGAGGTTCTGCTGCAGCCGCTCCTGGATGCGGTCCGCGCCGAAATGGTTCTGCCGTACGAGCTCCTCGCCGACCGACACCACCGACATCAGCTGCGGCTCGTGCGCGCCAATCTCGTTCTCGAGCGCCTGCAACCGGGAGGCGGGGTTAGTGTTGTGCCAGTTACTTGCGTTGGGGCCGTCGGAATTTTCGTTTTCTTCCCTCGACTGCCTGGTCATTTGGAGCTACTTACGCGGAAAATTTTTATGTGGCTCCACATTTACTGGATTTGAAACAAAACCAGGTGAATTTACTTCTTTCAGGTACCGCCATTTGACCGGCTGAGTGCAAAGTGGATTTTTTAAAGGTTTGTTCTATTACATAACTTAGTTTCTCCAATCAATCAATTATTTTCTCCACCCTGATTTAAGACCCGAGTTCTGGTACGCTCAATCCTCACCTCACATTATCACGGTTTCTCTATAAAATACCAGGTCTCGTCCTGAAGTCAGAGTGCACAATCTTCCGACCCCCGCGCCCGAAGCAGGGGCCGCCGACGTTGACGGACAGACGTACCTTGTGCTTGGAGAGCAGCAGGTTGATGGTGGTGAGGTCGTGGCCGATGTCGCCGGTCGACACGATCTGCTCCTTCTCCTTGATCCAGTTCTCCTCATCGGCCATGTCCCAGTAGAACTGCCAGAGCTTGCGCGACTCCTCCAGACGGGCGCGACGCTCGACGGCAAACTTCACCAGCTCGGCGTAGGCGTCCTCCAGCTGCTGCACGCGCTCCACGATGATGGCAGTGTCGCACGGCCGGTAGCCTGCAACCGGGCACGGGGTGCGTTACTTTTCTTAATCATCGAACACCATCCTTTACTCTCTTCAACCACAAGTCTTTTCCTAATCTATTTGTCTGGACTGGGTTATTGAAAGCTCATCTACTATCCCCAAGCTTTTCCCCATGTTTCACTAAGCTATGGTGCCTGATAGACCTGTCTGCTAGTGCTAGTAAAGTCAACTTTACTTCTTCTGCAACTCCAGCCTAGCATCAACTATGCACCACACTTATTCTCTCATCAGTCAGAATCGACTCCTAAACGTTCAGTATCACAATGATGCACCTAGGCATTTCAACTATATTAGGAATTTGGGAGAACATCCATTGTCAATTTAGATAAATTTCAGTAGCAAGCAAAGCAATGAAATCCTCTATTTAAAAGTTTGGTTTAGTTGTATGCTGTATTTTTCTCCTTCTGTCGGCTACGAGTCACATTAAAGTACACGTCTAAGGCTTACCTTCGGTGGTCTCGGCATCCAGGTACTTCTGGCTCTGCTGCACGACCGTCTTGACCCGCTCGCCGAGCACGTTGATGTCCGCCTCCACCAGCGAGTGCTTCTGCAGCAGGTCCTCGACGCCCATCAGATGCTTGCCGTAGTCGTCCGACAGCAGCCGCATCTTCAGCTCCTCCATCGAGTCGAGTATGTAGAGCATCTCCTGGAAGTTCTGCTGCAGGTGCAGCGACAGCTCCAGCCGCAGCCGACGCGCCTTCAGCAGCTCGAGCAGGTAGTTCCAGAGGCGCAGTACGTTGTCCTTGCGCGCGTTGATGCGGTCGATGTCGTGGTAGTTCTCCGCCTCCAGCTCCTGGCTTACGGCGACGACGGCCTGCACGCGCTCCTCGTAGGCGAGGATGTCCGTCTCGATCGCCTCGTGCTTCTTGGCGGCCGCCTCGACGGCGGCCAGGTCGAAGCCGAAGTTGTCCTGTGACACCAGCCGCTGGTTCTCGCTGAGCCACGTCTCGCGCATCGACGCCTTGCGGTTGAAGCGCGCCGCCAGCTGCTCGAGCTTCTCCTGCCGGATGAGCTCCTCACGCAGGGCGAGCTCGCGCTCGTGCTCCGACTTCTCGAGGCGCTCCCACGCCTTGTTGATGTCCGAGATCATCTTGCCCTCCTTGGGCGTGTACGGCTTCTGGTTGTTGGCGCGCATGCGCGACTGCAGCGTGAAGAGCAGGACCTCGAGGTTGCCCTTCTCCACGAATCTGCGGGCGAGAGAGATCAGTCGGATTAGTTTATGAAAAACAGGTAATAACTTTTATTATTGATTATTGATGGGTCCATGTCCAAATCCCAGTACGGATACAAATTTTGGAATTGATATTTTGTTGCTAATAATCGTTATCTACCATACATGCAGCGAGTTTTGCATTTAGGTTTAATTTCACACTAGGCATTCACTTTCTTTAATCTAGTTAGCTAGAAGTTTGATTTTTAGTAGTAGTTAGTGTTGATATGCCATAGTTATAATGGAATTGTTAAAAAGTTATCCCATGAACAAGGATAATGTTACAAAGAATAGCAGCCAGGGGTAGAATAGAAATGTAATTCATAGAAAGAAGCCTAGATCAACCCCTAGTATTTGGTAAAAAGGTAAAAAATTGCTTGAAACTAACTCAACTACAGTAAAATCATGCCTAGACATCGGCTCTAGCAGTATTATTTGGTTCGGTGAGAGTGGTTGGCACTCAGCACTCACTTGGGCGGTTTCTCGACCGTGCGGTAAGTGTTGAACTGGGTCAGCTGCTGCTGCACGCCGACCAGCGAGTTGGCAAACTCGCGCTCGCCGAGCGCCTGGATCGTCGACTCGATCCAACGCAGCAGGTCGCTCGTCATCCCCTCGTACTCGTTCACCATCCGGTCATTCTCCATCGCGATGCCCACCACCTTGCCGATGCGCTTCCCCTGCACCGTCTCCTGCTTCATCTTGCTGAAGTAGTGGTAGTAGGTCACCACGTACGTGATGATCGACTTCTCGTCGGGGTGCTCCACGAAGATATCTGCGCAAGGGGAAATACGATGTCAGTGGATGAGTTGCCGGAACCGAGTTAACGACTGTCGACTACTTGAGAGAACATCAACGAGGCACACCCTTGCTTCTCTTGCTTCCTCTGAATGAGCAGGATAAATATTGCTTTTGAATATTGAGACTTCCTAAGCTGGTTCATTACTTGTTTAGCTCCTCCCAGCAAAAGGAGAGCAGATTTATGGAAAATTTTGGACAGTGTTAACAGAGAATGTTATTGCAAATAGCTAATGTTATTAGCAACAGTAAAGGAGATAACAAGCTTCTCAGATAAGCAATCTAGGGCCTGGTTTGACAAATATTTTCAAATTTAAGGCAAGAGATAACTGATGAAACACTTACTGCATGGAATTTTATGCCACCGCAGTATTTATTTTAACCGGCCCAATCCAACCCAAATCGACCCGCACCATTCCCGCGGCTCACCTTCGGCATCGAGCAGCTTGGCCAAGCCGAGCTTCTCCTCGGCAACATTGAACGAGTTGTTCAGGTTGTACATAGCATTCGACTTAGACAGCTTCTCGAACTGGATCAGGTCGGAGCGGTGCTTGTGGATGATGGCGTTGAACGCGAGGCCGTCGCGCCACGACGTCGTGAAGTTGCGCACGTTCACGTTGTGGTAGCCTGCCGTCTTCATCTGGCACCAAAGTAGCAGCGCGTCCTTTGCCGACTTGGTCTCTTGATTGTCCGTTTCTTCAATCGTAATGTCTTGAATCTGCCGGGGGGGGGGAAGGAAAACAGATTTGGGTTATTGTCCGCTTGATGGTAGCGGACCTACTCCCTACTCCCTACTCCCTTGATGGTAGTATAAAATTTAACTAAGCTGCTGATCATAGGCTGATGAACTTAGAGTTAAGTCAAAACCTAGGTAGTGAAAACTGAGAGGAAAAAGGAGACTTTCGATTAACCTACCCCTTAAAACCCTTAGCCTACCCTTAAAAATAATTGTTGCTAAATACTGCTAAGTGAATAAGAGGGATTTTAACAGTTACCTTGAAATTCCAGGGATGTCTTAAAGTAGATATTCTCATAGAAAATTAATTTTAGGGGCAATTCCTTCCAACTCAACTATGCAACAGGCAAAATATGACCATCTAACCACCTAACTAAACTATGGTTAGCGCGTTGAGATGACGTTGGCATCAACCTTGAAGTGACGTTACCTGGAACCTGAGGATGATGGTCCAGATGAGGCCGAGGCTGAGCCGGGGGTTGCCGTCGACGATGTCGTGCGAGCCCATGTTCTCGAGGTGCACGCGCTGCTCGCGCAGGAACTGCAGCGCTTTGTCCACGTTCTCCAGGCAGTGGATGCGCATCTTTCCCTTGGTCGGACGCGGCTGGGGGCGCAAGCACGGTACGTTGCTAATTTACGTCGCATCTACCACTCCAATCATTGTGTGCATGTAGTTGGTGGGAATAATTTTTCTCTATTTTACCAAATGAAGAACAATATTTGACCTAAAACAAGCTAAAATGTCAACCCAGAACACTTAAGTCGACCAAAAATCAATCCAAACAGAGCCAAACTCCCCTATATCACCCACTAGAACAAATAAGGACTCTGAACGACTCCGCTTGAATTTGAAAAAATCGTCAACTATAAATTCAAATTCAGCTTTTCACATAATTAAGTGTCGGACTTAAATTGTCAGGAGAAACCTAAAGACGATATATTTGTACACTAGCACTCCTGGAAATAAGAATGAATAAGAACTAAGAAGAGACAATTTTAACTTGCCTAAATTACTAAAATAATTGTTAAGACGTCAAAATGTATGCAAAGGCATAGGAGATTCTTCACTAATTGTTCAAAATATTGTAACTTTTAGAGTGCTTTTCAGACTAATAACAAGGTCTCCAGAGTCTTCCTAGATTTGCAGGGCTTGGCCAAACACCGAAGTGTTTGTGGGAGGGCCAGCAACTCACCCCACCAAGCATGGGTCTTCCTAGAGACAGGGGGCGGGAGACTCACCAATCGCTCGCCCGACAGCACTTCCAGCAGCTTGATGAGCATCTTGCCGTCGCGTAAGTCCACATAGAGGTCGCCGATGCGGTGAGACACGCGCACCAGGTGCGAGTTGACCCATTTCTGGAACGTCTTTTTCTGTACGCTCTCGCGTTCGTCTGCAAGCAAGACGGGCGCCGCCGCGGTGAACGGGGTGCCGCAGAACTGATGCTGCACGTTTGATAGGTCACAGTGTCGGGTGTTGGTGCAACTCCTGGTCGTAGACCCATGATAAGCCCGATCACGGTAATATTTTTAAGCAGTGAATGACTTTTTCAGCAATGGTGAAAGTGCGCAGTGCATTTACCAACGTTGGAATCTGGAGAATCTGGGACGTGCCAGGTGCCAGTAATTTACCCAAGAGTTTCTGGGCATATCTAGTTGTTTTACAGTAAATAGCAAGAATGCAAGTCAAACTAAGAAAAAAAAAAGCAAAAAACTTAAATGGATTGGAAATTTAAGAATAAATTAAAGTTAAAATTTTCACAGGAAAATGACATTAAAAATTTTCTCTCTAATTTAAGTTGCGGTGCTTTTTTTGGCCAAAGAAGGTCCCTACTTTTAAGATTTCAAAATTCCCTAAGGACAAGTATTTTACTCGGTAAGGAAATTAATTTCTCGCTTTCGGAGCACTGAAAATTAATAAAATGTCCTCCGCACAACATTTTAATAGCTAGAAGATAAAACGAAAGCCATAAGCAAATAAACTTCACAACCTTTAATTAAATGCATGCTGCATAAAAAAGTGGACGTAACTTTATGGCAACAGTCATTTTGTTCAGCAGTGAGCATTTAATTTTTACCTACTATTACAGGTCACCAGTGCTAAGTACGATAAGATGGCATCGCAGTGACTTGACAGTATTACGCCAGCAAAAAGTTAATATTGCATTTTACTCGAGGGATAGAGCTCTCTCAGATTGCTCACTTTATTCTCGTCTCCTTGCCTAGCTGTGAAACCTAGTACTAACTATTCATGTTTTTTTTCTTTCAAAGATACAATGTTGCATGGCAAAGACCAGCTTTAAGACTGTTGGCAAACGTTTGCATAAGGCTTTGAGGAAGCTGTTAATAAAAGCAGAGTCAATATCACTGCGCTGGCTACTTCTAAAGCACTCAAAGCAAGGGATGTTATAAGAGAGTTCCTCGTAGAGTAGCGCATAACTTTATTTTTTAAATTTGCGTTAAAAGCATAAAATAAAGACGAGGGCAAGCTTCAAGATTTTACAACATGGCCAAAACATGACACTCTTAGATGGAGGAGGCCAAAAATATTGAGGTCCTAACCCGTATGTCTGTCTTATCTATTTACTCTACTTTCATTTGTGGTTCATAAAAAAATATAAGCCAGGTCTTAACAATAAGATAACAACGGCCATAAACACAATCAAATTTTGATTCAGGACGGTGCGTTTATGAGAATTTAGCGACAATGTTAATGGTTATAGAGAGCTTAGAACGTTTGCATTAGGGCTTGAACATTTCTTGAACACTTTTGATGGGTATTGATAGCATCGGAGGAGAATGAAAACCATTATAGTACTGATAAAACTCGACACTGTTTTAAAAATTGTTTGCACAAACACTGTTTAAAAATGAACACACCTCTCAATTCAATGACTACTTTGTCGTAGTACAATTCCACAGATTCCATTCCTATCACCATTTAACATTACAAAGTTATTTGTTCCTCACTAATAATTGCCAGCCTTCTCACCAGCAAATAAGTATTAGCACTAGCACAAGGAAATCATACCGGGCAATTAGAACTGTTAGGAGTCTCTCTAGAGTGTAGCTCTCTGGCTGAAAGTGATAACAACTGATGACAGGAAACACTGTGGTTAGCAACTAAGCACCCACAAAGCTTTGGTTTTGATGACAAGAAAAGGAAATGGTAAACATGTGACTTGTTTTATAATACCCTATACTTAAAAGTACCTACCTACTTCTGCCCAGCTAGTATTTCGAGTGTTGAAAATGTTTGAAAAAAGGTGATAAATGGGTGAATTACACTAGTAGATAAGTAGGTCACTGGGCATAGCTAAGTGATTGCACTACATGTAGTACTTTTGATATTCTGCCAATGATAAGGGCAATTTATCGGCAGGGATTCGAACATTGGGAATAATTTGTTTGAAAATGAATAAATGGAACGCCAGATTCAATTACTTTGGAACGAAATCGCCTTCCAGAATGGGACCAAAAGATTGAAGGGGTTTGAGGATGAAACAGCATGCCAACGCCATAGATATGTACTCTTTTGGGCAAAGCAATAACATTTTAACCAATAATAGAAGTTGCCTTACAAAGCCCCAGAATATTAACTAATATATGTGTCTCAAAGCATTTCTGTGCACAACACCTTGCACCCTAATCAGTTGCTGTGTACTTTGTATCCAGGTCCCTTCAAAAATGATGATTGATTGAGTAAAATGTTTTGAAAATGAAATGGAAAAAGATGGTTCCGGCTGCCGATATAGGAGTGCTAGTACTCTTACTACTATTGTATCGACAAATCCATTTGGTGAATTTATGAATCCTGACAAATTGACAGACAACGGTAGTTCAGGATGGGAAGCTCACCTGCTAGCGCCTTTATCCTCGAGCGCTCGAAGAGGCGAGACGACGAGTTCCCGCCATCATACTCGTAGTCATCGACGATCTCCTGCTGGAGCGTCGGGTCCCACCGGACTATCGAGATGTCAGTCGTCATCTCCGCGCCGGCCCGGGGTCAAGCCCTGCAACAGCAACAAAGAAAACCGTGCATTTAGATCGCAGCAGACCAACCGCTAGCCACAGACCAATATGGAATAGGAATATCATTCGACTGCACAATTTAAGGTTAGATTTTCATTGGAAAAGTAATTGAGAAACTATTTGATGGTTATTCTGACATAGGTATTCACATGAACTAGTTATTGAAGATTTTTTGGATTTCATTAAGTGCAAAATTTAGTAAATGGGAGAAGCTCTTCTTTTAAAATTTGGTACAAGATATTAGACCTAGAATCGCTAGAATATCTTGCAAAGATGTGAACAAACTACCTACATGAAGAATTTGGTTAGAGAACACCAGACACCTAAAAGGTGGTGTCTTTGAGTATATAAAAAGCAGCCCCATTCTGGAATGTTTTAGCTGAACTTGAAATGAAATTCACCAGAGTGTGAAGGAATTGCTGGACCAGATCAGAATTCAGCCTTGCAATGTGGTGGGACTTGTCCATCAAAAACTCCTATCAAATTGCAGTGGATGACCCAGACCCAGCCAAACTTTCGCCTTGAGGGCTCATCAAGAGCACTCTTCAAGAGATACAGGATGTAATGCCTTCACTTGAGATGCTGAAAACTACAGCATCCCAGGTTTTAGATACAACTGGAGATTTTTCAACTTGAAGGTGTCAAATGTGTCTATTTTTATCGTTATAAAACGCAGACGTGTTTTCCTTACAAAATAAGAAATACACGTGAAAGCAAGCCACAAGAAGTTTGTCCGACAAAGAGTCAAGTCGGGGCAGAGTTTTCATCTTCCTCTTCCTTTAGTAAAAAAGTAGTAAAAAAATCACTAGCCTCAAACCCACATCCACCCCAATGCCAGCGGAAACATTTTACGTTTCCTAGATAATCTTAAGAATGTACTTAGGTAGGTATATGATAGCCGACAGAGAGACATTAATACCGCCGCTGCTTTGAGATCCAAGCCGTCAATTACAGCCACTCGAAAAGGAATAAAAGAAATCAATGAAAACGATTCGCAAATTACTATGTTTGTCTTTCAAGTACTATCTTCAAGAATTCACCGAGCTCGCCGCACTCAAAGCACTGCACTCTCCAGCTAGCCGCGTTAGCTGCAAACATACGCTACTGCATACTACTCCATTCCGAGAACTAAGCGAACTGCATACCTTGGCATAGTATTTGTCGCAAGAAAAGAAAATAGCTTGACTAACTACGAGATACTACAAAGAGACTTCCAGTTCAACTAGCAATTCTGGAAGGGAGACACTTGTCGATACTATTTCCCCCATTATCTTCCGCAGACGGCAGTCTGGATTATTTCACCCCTCTCCCTCCTTCGCGTGACTCATTTCCCTCTCCCCCATCCAACCATGCCCTAGAGCGTTTCATACATATCCAAACTTCCCCTAGCAATCAATGGGAATAGGAAATGGAATTCTAGTGTTCATATTGGGGACGCTACTGTGAAAATTTTGACGATTACTGTAGATAATCTAGCAACGATTACGAAATCTTGTGCGTTTTTCGATGCAAGTTAGCATCTTGCAGTCGAGCAGATGGTTGATGATTGAACAAGACAGCCAGCCATGTTGAATACATTTCTTAGAAGCGAGGGATGAGCAATCGAATGACTCGATGATACAAATATACTTTCTATGGTAACTTTTCACTCGCCTCACGAACGCAAACAGAACATCAGGCCAGACTCAACAATTTGGTGCAGATCGGTCGCCAGTCAGCCTGCCAGTCAGCCACCCTCACTCAACTTCATCCTCATTGATCTATCCAGTCCAGACCACGACCTCATCTCCCAGGAGGATGCAGATGATACACATTGCAACGATATTGCCTCATCAATTATTTACCATCAACAAAATTCCAGTCCACATACCAGCCTAACCAACTACATACTCGAACAACAACATTGGGGAGTCGCAAGTCTGTCAAATTGCCAATGTAACATCCCTCTAACGGAAAATTAAACTGGGGGAGTTTTGGCTTGAGATTAAATGATGACGGAATGAGAAATTAGTCAAAATTGAAACGGACCCCGCCGCAGGGTTTTAAAACCACACAGAGTTTGGTTTTTCGGTTTGTACTGTAGTCGTAGACATGCAATGTTCTCGGCTTAGTTTATCCAAGCACTTGTTTTCAAAACGAACAAATAAAAAACCGCGGTTAGTGCTTCGTGTACCGTGTCGCGGTGTACGGTCACCTTGGTCGTTTTCTTGGCGGGAAAGCGAGTGTTAGAAGGGGTACTACTCCAGGCACTCGGCTGGCACCGCACGCCAGCCGTGGCTAGCGAGATGAAAGAAAGAGTTTGGTGAACTCTCGCCTCCGGGACACGCTCGTGACGGCGATAATCTCGTTGTTCCGCGCTCCAGCGAGCTCCGCGGGGGCCCCGGCCAACATCAGCCAACGTCTGCCAGCGTTCTAACACGTCGTTGATCAAGCCAGGCTACCGGCTATCCGGCACCATGCCATTCGCTGCAGAACTGTACCATTACCAGCGTCGACAATGGACGTAATCACCTCGGCCAGGCATACCGAGAGATTGATCGCGTCAGAAAAGGACTGTCAGATAGCATTAGCAACGAACTTAGTCAAATGCAAAAATAAATCAGAAAAGCCACAGAGTTAAAAAAAATATGATGGGCCAAACCATGCCAAACTCCAAAGCCAGGATAAGTGGCTTTTCCATCTTCTTATCAATGATCGCGAGCTCTAGTCCTCAGCAAGATGAATAATGTCTACGTATAAAAAGCCTGTCATATCTGGATCTAGCTGGAAGATGAAACGGCCCCTTTGTGTCTCTTGGGGAAGCTGGTTACCCGGGGAGAGAATCCCGGTGGGGCGGAAAGCTGGAGATAATATTTCCATAGACGTCAATTGGACGCCAATTTTGTCTGGCTGTTCCCGCGAGTCCCGGCGGTGTTTCGCAAACAAACTCTGCATTATTGGATCGATTTCTGGATGCGGCAACTAGCAACCGCAGATGAAACTGAAAGCCTCTGTCAGCTTGTCTTGCATGTCTTCGAAGACAATGGATATTAGATCAAAAGCACGATAAAATCTATCTGTAATGTCTGGCATTCTGTACGATATTAAACGAGAAATGGGACAATCCCTTGATTAACACGTAAAACACCGTGGCATTTCCCGTCGGAAATACAGGCGAGAGAACTGATAAACAAAATGTGTCAAAATGTCGCTCACTTCCAAGCGAAACACTGCGTTATATGCGTGAGAGTAATTAGGATAATAAACAGTCAAGGTCGGTTTGGCGTGGGGCATTCACGCCCGAAAGTCGACTAGAGGTCACGGTATTAATTTCGAATACTCGTGTTTTCAGGTGAAACACACAGGTTTATAGGGCGCCGACATAAAATAAATTACCCATGGTGTACTGTCTGGCAGCTAAATATGCTTAGTTTAGGATAAACAGGTAAATATTATCAAGATAAACTTTAGTGCAACAGGATCAACAAAATATTGAAACCCAAAGACTGACGGTATCATAGTATGTTTACATGTCGTAAAATCTTGATGCACCATCCTGGCACAACCTGCATTTCAGGCCTACCGCACTAAATTTAGATTGCACCAGTAGCACCGCGCAAAGCGCATGCAATTGCCGCACGGGCATCGGCTATTATGTCGGCGACTGCCTCCCCCCTGCTTTGCAAACCTACATTCACTTCCTGTCGGCGACAGCGATCAATGGGACTGGCAATGGGAACAGTGATATCGGCTGCCCTGGCCCTTGCATCATGCATCATGCTGCATTCTGTCACATACACACAATACACCTAGCTCGCGAACTGCATGCAAAAATCCCCCGGCCCCGCTGCACCAAAAGTGTGTATCCAATGTTGACTCCAGAGCGAGTCAAAAAGAGTGGTGAACTCACGGGGGGAGAAGGAAAAAGGAAGTGACGATTAAAATGTCAACAGATTCGGTGGGGGAATATGTCATCTTTTCTTATCACCCCGCTTCAGCCAGCCCCTTTCTCATATTTTATTACTTCACGCGCGTATCTATATAATAGAAATTGGTTCATTTTCTTCCGGGCAAATTGCATCCGATACTTTTTTAGGGTCAGAAACCCCCAACGGCTGTAAAAAAGGGGAGGATCTGCCGACAACCCAAATTTATTTCACATCTATACTCTGTGCAAACACAAAGAAGAAATTGGCCAGCGCTGCTAGAGATTTCAAGCTGGCTAGATGTCTTCGCCTAAACGACTTCAGCCAGTCGCTTTTGAACAATACGATCGTCGTTGGTAGCCGGCGTCTCGCGGACACGTAATTGAAATGGAAATAAGTCACTTGGCAGGTTTCTTTCCCGTCTGCCCGCCCGATTTTCTCACTAGAACAAGTCCTGGAGACAGGAGTATGGCCGATGTTCGGGTGCCAACCATGGGCAAGAGACAAAGCAAAAACGCCACTGGGGGTCGACGACCCTCACGCCTATCGAGCGATCGAGCCAGCCCAGGTATTGACCAATTGTCTCACAATCCAAATGCACACAATCCAAATGACATTTCAGAGTTTGATTCAGGTACTAATCCGATTAGGAAATTAATACGGATACTTATTTTCATAGTAAAAGCGAGACACGAAGTCGGAAATCATCAGCACCCTTTACTACAATTCAATTACAACCGGTAGTATATAACACTAACATTGAAAATTCACTTTTATTTTTACTTATTTTGACCGCAATACACGTTTTCGAGTCACATATGGTGACAATGTGCACAATGTTACCCCGTGTATGCAATCTCAAGCATCTGGCGCCCCAAATATCAGCTGCATTTCCACGAAAATGCGCGGGCAACAGCCGAAGGGTGGGCCGGTGTTAGAAGCGTGCTAGCAGTAATCAAACGATACCGCCCACGCCACCATTGTTAGAATACAAACTGAAAACGCTGGTGAAAAGACCTCGTGGTCACCAAATCATCACGTTTACACCGGTAAATCACCATCTCTGTGGTTTCGTGTGGTTTTGTGTGGCTCTATGTTCTATGGCCCATGCCTTTCAATGCACCACAAACAACGGACCGGTGCTAACATTTGTATAACCTGGCTGTACCATGTCGGTTGTTACATGTACAACACTTCACGCAGCTAACTCGTAAGACAATGACTCAGTTGAAGGTAGACTGAATAGTCGAGGTTCAGTGCACTTGCACTAATGTCCGTGGCACATGAAAGTGCGCCGGGGCGGGTGGAGGGGAGGGGTTTTGTTTTGGACGCCCTGGACCATGTCCTCGGTGAACACGGCGAGCGCGAGCGGTGCTCGGGGATCGATACAAGGACCCCGGCGTAACGCACGCACCGAAACTGGCGAACAGGGGGTTGGTCTGGGTGGTGCGCTCGGGCGTGGTGGGACCGGTGCTTGGCGGTATCATGAGCTTAGCGTTACCGTCGATCACGAATTCGTTTCAATTTTCTCGTGGCGATCGCTTTATTCTGTGGCATTTGACGCGAAGAGAGTTGCACGAATTTTGTTTTTTTTTGTGATTAGGTTCGTTTCTTTTCTGAATGCTGTTGTTGAAGCTGGTTGTTGAAATCAATCTTGCGTCTTTTTCGAGTGGCCGATCATGGTCATCGCTTCGCCGCGAGATGGCGATTGAAATTGATTGCTCTTTATTGGTGAATCTGATTCATGTCGTGATTGAATCAGCGAGTCGTTAATCAACTCTAAAATTCAAGTCGAGCTGTTACAAAGTGTTGGGTTTTAAGTGTTCTTGCGTCGAGAGAAGCGAGGGGGTAACCTTTTTTTTAGAACGTTTCACATGATTTTTCATCCCTTTTAACTTTTTTTCATAGTATAGTGAACGCCTCATCGAAAGATGAATGCATTTTCGTAGAAGCAACTCACCTCGAATCTGAGTAAAAAGCTTTTCGGGTAAGAGCACACGAAACTCTTTTGATTTCACAGTTCACACTGGATTAGCCCAGCCCATACCTAACGGAAAATGACGGCGATCGTTTCGGAAAGAATACATAATTCTGATACGAACTGCTTGGCCATGAGCGTTGAGCATCGAACTCCTTGCAGTATACAAGTGATATTTTTTGTTTGATTTCTCGATTGAATTTCTTCTCGCAACGGCTCTGCACTTGAAGGCGCTGCCGCACAATTGCTACACGTTTATTCCACTTGGACATTTCGGCCAGGACACATAAATTGACCCTTCACTGCGAGGGCTTTCAACGAAATGAGAGTGCAGCTGTGTGCGCTCCCAAAACCAGTCACTCCCTAATTACTACTCGCTAATTGCAAGGAGCTTGTCACGCCAAGAAAACATCAGCCAGGGCGGGAATTCGGCAACCACTGCCTGCATTAGCATCCGTTCCTGCTGGCTGCTTCCACGACTGCCAATGACTGGAAAAAGGCGTTTGTCCAGATATATCACTTGAAAATAATGTGCAAAAGCAAAAAGCACGCCAATGACATGATCCAATAATTCTACCCGATGGAGGTAAATGTACCCACAAATCACAATTTTTTAACTCGTAACACGACCTCGTACAAGACAAAACACAGTAACAACAAATCCATCACGACATGAACCATGATGTGATACTGTTCAGTGGAGTTCAGGTCAAGCCGAGATTATTTTCAGGTTGATCGAACAATCAACGTAGCTGATTCAAATCTTATGTCACGCTGTAAATAGCAAACTTTAGAGCAATTTGTAGACCATCTCAGGACGAGACATGCCAACGCTTTGTATTCAATAAGAGACGGGGGTAATTTCCTGAACGTTCGTTGAAAGTCACATCCAATATTTCGAACTAGCTTAATTCCAGTCGAGCGGAGCCAAAAGCGGGTGAACGAAGACCCGATTATCTTGTCGCGAATCACGAAACGAAATTCAATCAGAACTCGGAGCTGAGAAGTGTTCAAGTCGAGAAGAGACGTTTGCCAGGTGGTCCTGTTCTTGTTCAAGCGACGCAGCTCAAAACGTTAGCTCCGACGTTTAGTCATCGCGACGTTCACACGCGGAACATGTGGGTTATCAACATTTTATCGGGGTTGGGGGAGATACAAATGTTGACCAAGCCGAGGGCAGGTTCAGCATCGGAACTTGGTTCGTTGGATCAATGTTAATCCCTTGCCATGCCGACATTGGTATAAACATCGAGCTGTTGATTAAACGCATTTCATGTTCATTGAGTCGGGATTTAATTAGGGCCAAACGCAATTTTGTATTTCCACATCATAAAGTCATCATCGGCGTTGAGTGCTAGTCACCCATGAGGTCCTGACACAGAAAATGGAAATAGCAAACGACGAGGATATTTTCAACTGAAATTCAGCTTTAATTTTGACTGAGATAGGGAAATATCACACATAACATTAAAATAATGTGATGTGTGATGTGATCGAGAGACGTGTGGAGGAAATTTGAAGGAGAAGCATCATCGGAAGCGTTTGACGATGTATCACACGAGTGTTGGGTTATAAATTGGTTTTGTCGCTGGTAGAAAAATTATCAGGAAAATGACCAGTAAGCTTCAGTCAAAAAGCAGAAAAACGTTGTGCTTTTGCTATGTTATCCGGTGGCTAACTCGACTAGTACGGTTACACCACGACTAAAGATGCACATCGCCACTGGCCATGGTTTGACATCAAAACCAAGAGTCATCTTCATATTGGCGGTCTAATTCTTCGCTCAAACAAACCTGCCACCGCATTTGATAGCTGAAAAACGCATAGCAAGTATACAAGCAAAGTGGTTGATAAAGAAACAGTACGGGCATTCTGGGATGCCTATATACTGCTCGATTATCTAAGAACATACGATACAAGATGAACTGAGCCGCCCAATTGAGGTCAAGAATGGGTCAACTGGAGAGGATTTTCAAATGCTTGGGCGCAGCGCTGGTGCACAGCTCATCAGAAAACCACGTGACGTGTGCGTTGAAGAAGTTAAATATTTAATTAGGCAGAAAGAGGAAACCAGATTTTAACTCGAGATAACCGAGGGCATCCTTGTTGAACTGTCATCCCGAAATCCAAATTGATCTCAACGTGACCGCACGGCGCACGTGACTAAGTCTGCGAGCATTTGCCGAATGTTTACGTGGGTGCAGGATCTGTGATGAAAAACACACAAAATACGAACACGGAAAACATAGATTGGTCGCTTCAGAATTGGTTTCTGAATCAAAACAAATCGAACTTAACGGACCGATAATTTGAACGGTGTTTTTCTCAACACGCCCGTTTCAATCTCATCAACCAGGATCGCTTATATAGTTTTAGAGCTTTACACACAACGATGTGCCATGGCAGATTTTTATCTGCGTTTTCTCAAAGCCGAGAGCCGATCAGAATCAGAACTCGATAAAACAGCACTAATAATTTGCCACTTCTAGCCGGAGCATTCACGATGGATTATCTCCTTGATCATGCATTAAACTAGCAAACCTGTGATTATATTTAAACAGGTGATTCGACAACAATGCAAAACGCAACGGCCGCAGGCCAGAAGGTAGGTGTAGTTTATATCGCCGTGCCAGTCACTCACGAAAATAGAAAGAAACTTACGTCTTACGAGCGAGCCTGCTTGCTGCTTGTTATAGAATGTCAAGACAGTGGCAGAAATCCACGCCCGTCGTGACGATGGAATGCCCCAAGGGCCAATATTTCCCTCGACTGACCCGCAAGATTAAATTTGTTCGAAAAAGAATTTTTTAAGTATACTTCCCAATCTACGACGACTTGACATGACTCGGTGAAAGAGTCGGGGCTTTGAGAAGGAGAGGTGAATATTGTCCGGAAGGTCAACGGCTATGTGACGTCAAATCAACGGATATCAATTCTATTCAGCTCCTCGTCGTAAATCATCGAAGTGCATGTCGAATCGGCCAATAAACATTGGACAACGGCTGTACGAAGCTTTCAATCAATGCGATTGACTTGTCACTCGAACGCGATGCAACTTGGTTATTATTGCTGCAGTGGAGTGCAATTGCGCGACCCCAATAAACAAGTATCTGGCAGAGTTGCATTTACCCCATGTAGGAGGCTGTATGTTCTCCTGGCTTGTCCTGTTCTGCGGTCTTTCGCTGCACTGCAACACATGTTGACTAGGATCTTTGAGCTTGTATTGGGAGGACGAGGAAAAAATCTGTAATGAAGCTGTGTCTAGACTGCTTAAAGCAGCCAGCCATTGAAGATGTTTTCGGTTAGTTTTTCAATCGAACGTTACGTGACATAGAAATTAATTGCAGGAGTGTATAGTATAAAATCGAGTAACGAGGATCCACCCCATGCCCTGAACTTTCAATTAATTAATGTTGCTCAAAAGGTACAAACTACAGGTAATCGTAGAATGTCGCATTTTTTCCAACATTGGTATAACATTGAGGTAATTAGACAGTTTTGTTTATCTTGATCGTCTTCAATATCAATAACAACAAAGGCCAAAAATGCAATTATTCGATAGCGTTTTCCACGTTATTATATAACCGTTGAAACAAAGCAACGTGATCTTTGTATTTCAATTGAAATCTCGCTGATATAATACGAAATATCGCCGCGCCAGATGCCAGACGAATCTAGATTGAATTCGTGCAATGACTGACGAAGAAATTAATTTTTCGGGCGATCACATCTCGCATGCATTTGGACCAGCGCCCACGGCCCGGAGATCGTGATCAGTTTTAATCATCCGTCCAGCAACCATGCGAAATACGAGTGCGCAAACTTCAAGGGCAAGCCATCGCATCAAGACCAATATACCATTTATCTAATTTGCACTACTGTCGAGATCGGCGAAATTGCGGGATGACTAAACTATGGCCACTTGCGAAATGCGATTCTCATCAAACATTTGCCTTCGTTGTGCGATGGCATGCAACTCCCGTGGGAACAATACAGGATACCTACAATACAACGTACGCACGCTACATCTTCCCCGTTGCGTTCGAACTGCTCCCGAATCTAAATTATTCCGCACATCTTGAGATGTATAACAAGAAACCGCGCTTAGACTAGAAGTGCGCACAGTGCGTCTAACCTCTAGCAAGAACCAAGAGCCGACTTATGGAACACGTATGGAAGAGCGCAAGACTCGTAAACAAAAGAAAGATCTACAAAACTAATAAAGAAACTGCCCGTGGCGCCAAGTGTGGACGCGGCGCAAAAAGCCGGACAAAAAACTCGCCTATCGCATCTCGCCTTCATCCACGGGTCCATGTGCCATCGGCTATCAGAAAACAGACTGCGTCTTGTAAACTAAAGTTTCAAACAGATACATTTTTGTACACGATGCCGCACAGTCTACAAGGATAGAGTTTCCTGTTCACGAAGACAGAAATACAGATAATCGGATAATTACACATCTTCGATCGGTTTGCGTGGGCAGATGGCCGATGTGGCGTCGCGGATGAGATCGGCCCACGATCGTCCCCGACCCCGCGATACTGCCACCGAGTTATAATGGGATGTTACGCCGAGCAGAACCACCATCAGCACTAGGCGCCAGTGACGCCACGATAAATATAGAGTACACACACCACACAATGCACGCCGGTAATTACGTCGGGATAATCACCAACACGCTAACGACTATCGCCGATCTGGCGATCTCTAGCGTAATATCCCATTCATGAAACCGTTGCGCCGTGGAAGAGTTGGGGTGTAGCTCTTGATGAGACGCCCGAGGAGAATTCGCATGCTCCGTTTCATCAGATCGTACCTAAAGGGTAGTACGTAAATGTCACGGTTGTATTCGAGTCATCTGTCTAACCCCCCCACCTTTAAGTCGTAATTGCAAATTGCAATAGAAATATCTCTCAAAAGGTTGCGCATTCGTGAAATGTCGATACGACCGTGTGTAAAATAAAATGCAAATCCAAAGTCATGTCTATATGATACCACGAGATGCCAGCCTGCATGTTTGTCCGTCAGAATGTCTAGAATTTTATGCGGTTCACCCGTATTGAACAATAATGACGATAAATTTTATAGCTTAATCGTGCTTATGCACGCATATTTGATTGGCGGACAGCACTAAAGCATCCTCTCGCCAAGTGGCTGTATCAGATCAGGGACCAGACAAACGGCGTTGTTCAAAGATGCGTCTCGTTGGAGCGCGGTCTCAGTATTTTCCACTAAGAGCTGCAATCTCTGCCGGCGGCGTCCGAAGCCGTATAGAACCAAGGTGTAGCGTCTCTCCTCAGCTAGATAATTAAATGGCTAGAGCTTTTATCACAATGAACTCCCTCGCGAGCACACCTCAGCAGCGCTCTATCCTCAGCTTCGCTAATCCAATCATCGATTTTCCTGACCTTTCGCTGGCGCCTGAGAAAGCACTCTGCGACGAAACAGCACAAGGGAAGGAGCTCATCCCGTTAATGCCAGACCCAGGGATAGGTTACACCGCACCGCAAACTGAGCGAGCTCACCTGGGAGAATCATGTTGTAAGATACAGGGCGACACCTATACACTTAGTAGCAGCCATAGATGGATTGTAAACAAACTTTACTTGGATAAATAATTGAATAATTGTACGCTATGATGTAACGCGCAGCTTGGTAGAGCGTAAAAAATTATCACCTCCGATATTTGGCGTGCCAATGCCATTTGAAGTAAAACCTGCCGGGTTTTTTCCCATGGGCAACGGCACGATGGCGTCTGTATAGCCAGCTCGATCGTCGGAAATCGGGACAAGCTCGTAAAAACATGGGATGGATTAATTAAGCGCACAGATATATAGGTGCATATAATCAGTCCGACGCCTGGGGTGTCCATTTGTAATGCATCGCGGGGAGCGAGGAATTTATCACTTATTATTCGTTATATCGGGTCGGCCAATGGGAGATCGATCGGCACAAAGCAACGGAGCGAACGTACCGCTGATTTTATCAATCAATTGCCGTTTGAAAGTGTATCTCATCGTCAGGTGCCTGTTTGAACAACGGGTGTCGAGTCCGAGAGAATATGCCAGCGTAGAGCCACCAAAAGTTATAATTCAAATAATTCTCGGCTGTCAAATTGTTGTCAGTCAATTTTTTCTGAATTAAATTTAATTTCAGAAGATATTTAGTTAATACCATTTATGGTAATTTTAATTGTTCTTGTTGCCAGAGAACGTTGAATTGTACACAAAAAACAATATCCTTATCAGCCTACGTTCCTGTTTGCACTAAAAAAATGTGTATTTTACCGAAATGAGTGAAAGCAGCCTGCTCGAGCAGTGAGATTATGGTAACAAGTTTAGTTTTTGCATAGAAACGTACCCTGCAGATGTAAGCACTACGAAAGCAACTGAAAACCGAGTCTCGTAGTGTCGTAAGCCCCTCGATTCCTGAATCAATCTCCTAGACATGGCCATAAGGAGAGTGTCGTACGTGTCGTGAATTACAAACCTGCCCCGCGTGTAATCACCCAGATGTTGATTCATCGCATACATCCGAGACGCAAGCAACCGACGAGGGTGGTTTGCTTCATTTGTAATTACTTCCAACTAATCAACCAGTCTGCTCTAATGACTAGCGCTAGCAGTTTATCCTTTATCTTCGATCCCCAGCCAGAGTGAATTCAAGTCTGTTATCTTGCGATATGTTATTATGGCACCTCACTCAACGTATCTAATCTAAGTAGGTAAAGGCATCATCATTATTAATTACCTACCAAAATTGTTGTAAATTATAGTTGGCATGCCATGTTTTTGCATCTAGTTTTCGTTGGCGAAATGAAGTATACTACACCTAGTTTATAATAGTGCATAATAAGCATATGATGTCATGCACAACATATCGAACAAGTGACGTAAGTCGTACCCAAGACCGAACAATGGTGCATTACAAGGAATGACCAAAGCATGCATTTATCAAGCCGATAAAATGCACTACAAGCAGTTAAAACGATATAGTTATCAAGTTGTCCGAGTCGCGGTGAATAAAACATAGAAATGTATATGTTTGATAGAAGTGATCATATTTATATGAACGCCGCAAGTGGCGAATATAGCGAACATTGTGGCAATTAATCGCAGTCGGCATAATATGACCATTTTGAAGATTTTCCTGCTAAACTGGGACGAGGACGGGGAGAGATCATGTCACCCGAGGGCCTCTCGCGAAACGCTATAATTTAATCGGTGCAATCCTTCGAACCTGACGAACGAATCAAAAACACGTTTCGACGCTCGGCCACGTCAGTTGTGCAACTGCAGTCGCGCGGACGTCTTTTGGGGCTGCTCTAATCTTGGCACCGACTTGCTCCAGGAAGACGCAGTCCTGTTGGAGCCTGCGCGCCGCGCAGCGAGATGCTCCAAGAACGCCAGAGATGAGCACCGACACGGGGGAAAAAACTATCCGCCCGACGATTCTAAATTTAGTGTCGGCATGGCGTAGAGAGCTTGTAATTCCCACGTGCCCCCCCTTCTTGTCATCTCATTCAGCATCCGCGACCAGATCCTGTTTAGTAGCTATACCAGCAGAGCCGGCTATATACACACACTACACTACAGCTAGCTCGTAGCTGCTGCATAGTACCGACGCCGGGTTACTTTGCGCGTCGAGATAACGTGAAAACAACCGACGGCTGTCGACGCCTCGAGCGTGACGCCGGGTCTGGCCATTCTGTTTGTTTGTAGCTGCATGCCTCATGATCTATCTCGGATAGTCAAAGGGATGCTGTCTGCATCTCCACGAATGCTGCACTCTCTTTAGGGGCAACACCCATCATGCTAGACACAATGATGGGTGCAAGTGCCCACGCTATTCAAGTTCAATGCCGTCGAATTACATAACTATATCGATAAAATATCAAGAGGAAGCCTTCGTGAGCTTTGCTCTTATACGTGATTTACGGAATTAACAAAATGTACAACACTGGTGCTTGGAAATGGTAAGAAAAAAGCCAAACAACAATTTAGCAATAGCAGCGATATCTCGCAAATTAATGGCAATGGCGTAACTTTTAATCCAGAATTAGCGAGAAAATACACAGAGCAGAATAACGCGAATTTATTAGCATGGATGAATTTATAAGCGCGTCCAATTCCAATCAATAACCTTGAACTCATGCGGGCAGCTGATAAAACAAAACGAAACAAGACTCACGGAGTGTAGGTGTGTTTTATAGCCAAGTTGGCTGCATGATATTTTAGCTAATTATAACTCTCGTGGTCGTGGAGCGCTTGGTTATATCCATCGAGTGCGTCGTCGACGTCGTCGTCGCAGCGTCGTCTGCACCTGAACGAATTCGAAATGCCGGTGCTAGAACCGAGCTGTAGGGAGAAGAAGCCTCCTGCACCACGGGAGATTTGTAGCTAATGCCAGCTCTATTGATCTCAGACCGTCTCAAATAGATGGATCAAATCAAGGTAGAGCGGTGGAGATTATACCCCGCCATCGCTCGTAAACTTTACACGGAATTTTATGGTATAGGTACGCTGGATTTTAGTGCCGGATCAGAGTTTACCATACAGACCATCGAATTTTCGGTAAACCTGGTTTACAAATAACCCTATTTCTCAGCGAATTCGAATTCAAGAAACTACACCCGCCTAGTGCGCTTAAATCTTGCGCATTTCACGACCTACTAAGTAAAAATAGGATGGCTTATCCAAAAACGCAGAATTAAAAAAAAAACGAGGGCAACAGCTCCAGTAAGGCGAAATGCGTGCGCCATTTCCCGTCAAAAGCACCGAACGAACCCAACGTTACTAAACAGAGCAGTTGTGACAGTTACCTGTCTCGTTATCCAATAGGGTTAATCCACAATGGTCGGGCACATAACACGGCACTGTGTGAGATGAGTTGCTTTGCGATGCTGTGCGAGCAGCGCGGATCACGATGCTGCCGACGCCGAGCTTCGAACCGAACTGCCGGCTGACAGTCGGGAGAGGCATGCGAGGCACGAGGCCTGAGAAGCTATGGGAGGCGAGGGCACACGGCTCTCTGCAATGATAGCGCCATCCAAATCGATCCCCATCACCACGCCAGCGTCCGCATTTCTTGGTCAAGTGGAATTCCGATTGATTTTTGGAAGTGGAAAATTAGATCGAGTCGGAACGAAGACGAGAGAAATGGACGGATTGGCGATTTGGCAGCGAGAAACGCGCGTTAATTTAATTTGTTTAGAGCCACATGTTTGATGCAGGATGCAAGTTAAATTAAGGGGTGGAAGAAGAAGCAGAAGCATAGAGTCCGACCTTTAAAATCCGTTCACATAAAAATAAATAATATAAAGGCAAGCAGAAGCTAGATAAACTTTTTATTTAAGTTTGATTGATGATACAGGCATGGGGTCAAGCATTGAAAAAGATTTTTCTTTCCAACTATTTACATTCGGTAAACTTGGAAGTTTGGAACCCATCCATACAGCTAGAAAGAAGTTAGATGGTTAGATGTGACTCTGGGAATAGCTGTTTCGACTTCAAGTTAAAATATTGTGACATTTTCTTTATGGTGTTTCTTTGACACATAATATGGTACAACAAATACAAGAAAAGCGCAGTTTGTGGTTTCTATCGTCTGATCTTCATAACTTTATTTGCTTTTCTTTCGACTGCCACTCCCTGTATGGCGCAAGTAAACACCATTATCTGCTATCTTTTTGGTCATTTAATACCTGCATGGATACGTTATCAGCGGTAAATGAAGCCGCGGAGAGTGGAGAGGCAGGAATATCTGGTGATAACTAGGTGAGTGCAAGTATCAAGTGGTAAAATAATATTTTAGGTCACTCTTTCAGATCGCAGTGTAAAATGCAGTAGGTATGTCTCTCATCTTCTAAGATGAAAGGCAACATTTAGAAAATATGTCAACACTTGGCGAAAAGAAATGAGAATTTTTTAAACTCTGATCACATCTACGATCAAAAGACTAGTCTGAGGTTGCTTGCTAGCAAAGTGTGGCTTGCATCTGAAGGTGAAGGGGTACTCGAGCGAAAGATAATGAAGAAAGAGCTAAGGTTCTGTTGTAAAAATGAGCGAATATCTCAGCTAGCAAACTTAATTTTGTAAAAAAAAATTAAGAGTTACTTTCGAAACCATTTTACTGTATCAATTCCAACTAAATCAAATGTATCAATCAGCAAAATAATCCATCCCAGCTGTACCGCGTCAAAACTGCAGTGTTCATAGAGCCACCGGACGCGAGTTTGTGCACCCCTGGATGCCTATCCTAAATGAGACGCTCGTCATGACCTTAAGGTCACTTAAACGTGATGTCATCCATTAAGAGACCATCCTATTAATAATTCGAAACAAGTAAAAGTCGCCCATTTGCCCGTGCGCTGCCCCTGCAAGCTACTAGCTACTAGCATGGCGAGCAACCCGCAGTGCGGCATTAGCAAGTCTACCCCCAGCAAACGTCTGGGAAGACAGAACCCCGCTACTTATCGAGTCAAGGAGTACTTGGCGAGCTGAGCGTAAAGAATGATTGTACTCTACGGCATAGTAGTTGGTATTTTATACGGGAGGTTACTCAAGGGTATGTAGTCCAGGCAATCTACGATTTGACCCGGACATGACTCATGTCAAGCTAATTTTTTCAGGATATGTTCATTTGACCCTCCTGAACATTGGCCAGAAAGTCGCGCGAAATCGGGTCGGTGCGTCCCTTCGTTTCACCCTTGTTTAGGGGTAGTTTTTCATATAATCGTGATTATTGAGGTTTCTATGGAAGGTATCCAAAAACTTACAACGGCAATGTTGTAGCTGACTCAATTACGCATCTGATGATATCAAAAACATTTTAATTTGGATCAGGGGTGACCAAGATATTTGCGATCTTGCTGAGTACCATTTTCGTAAAATCGTGTTTTTTGTGTTTAATCGATCGGAATTCCCGGAGCAAGTTACTTTTTGGTTGCAAATAATAGTTAAATAATATCAGCAGTCCTCCTGGTTCAGAGGTGAACAATATTTTGGCGATATTTTGTGGAAATTCTTCGGAAAGTTCGTTTTTGTGTTAAGACGACCGGAATCCATGGTTTCACTGTTTGCTGACAAATCGTATAATATATTACAAATTCTTATGGGGGTGACCAGAGTCAAGTTGTCTGATAACTATGTTTTAAGAAAACATTTCAAAAAGATTTTTACCTGTCAGCAGGACTCAGGATCATCAGCGTCTTCTTCTGGTACAATAAGTGCATTGCTGCATGTTGCACCGTTGCATTGGCTGCATATGTGTATATGCCGTAGTCTGGCTTTAAAGCTGCTGCACTTTCCAGAACACGAGGTCTTGCAGTTGCAGCTAACGATATTCAACAGCTCGTTCGGGGTTGGAAGCTGAAGAGTTGGTACAGGAAGTAATTGTTCGCTTTCTGTCTTCCACCCCAAGAGAGTGGGTGGAAGAATATTTCCACGGTACTGCTGTATTTGGTGATAGACGCGATAGGCGCGTTGTTTTGCTGCGGCAGACGTATAGGAGGAAACGCGGCCAAATCGAAGTTAGAGCTAAGAGCTTTCTTTGCTACAGTCTTCTTATATGCTCTAAACCACAATGCATCGAGGGATGATGTTTCGTTTGCTCCATATAGGGCTACTATAAATTCTTCCCCAGCTGCAGCGATGTTGTCTGTCGTAGCAAATGTGCAGTTGAATATTGTAATGCTTTCACGTAATTGCACCTTGGTGGACAAGATCTTTAGCGCCTTCTTTTTCCCTTACGATACAAAGCTGAGGTGGTGTCACACCCAGTACTCGCATGTATGAAGAGAATGTGCTCGCAGTCTACCCCCAGCCCAGTGCTTTTTGACGTAACTGTGAGCTGTCTCTGTGGTGCTGGGTTTGAACATCGTGATGTGTCTTGTCGCTTGTCGTTTTGAGCTTTAAATTTCCGATGGTTTTTCCAACCATCCAACCATTTTCATGAAAGCAGTAAACTGTGACTCTGTCCGTCATGTATAGGTCTTATTGTGATGAGGAAGATGAAACAGATCTTTTAGTGCTCACGGTGTCCCTGGCACCAGCGACCAGCAACATCACGATGTTCAAACCCGGCACCGCGAAGATCGCCCCAAAAGTATACAGTTACGTCAAAAAGCACTGGGCTGGGGGTAGACTGCGAGCACATTCTCTTCATACATGCGAGTACTGGGTGTGACACCACCTCAGCTTTGTATCGTCAAGGGAAAAAGAAAGCGCTAAATATCTTGTCCAACAAGGTGAAATTACGTGAAAGCATTACAATATTCAACTGCACATTTGCTACGACAGACAACATCGCTGCAGCTGGGGAAGAATTTATATTAACCCTATATGGAGCAAACGAAACATCATCCCTCGATGCACTGTGGTTTAGAGCATATAAGAAGACTGTAGCAAAGAAAGCTCTTAGCTCTGACTTCGATTTGGCCGCGTTTCCTCCTATACTTCTGCCGCAGCAAAACAACACGCCTATCGCGTCTATCACCAAATACAGCAGTACCGTGGAAATATTCTTCCACCCACTCTCTTGGGGTGGAAGACAGAAAGCGAACAATTACTTCCTGTACCAACTCTTCAGCTTCCAACCCCGAACGAGCTGTTGAATATCGTTAGCTGCAACTGCAAGACCTCGTGTTCTGGAAAGTGCAGCAGCTTTAAAGCCGGACTACGGCATATACACACATATGCAGCCAATGCAACGGTGCAACATGCAGCAATGCACTTATTGTACCAGAAAAAGACGCCGATGATCCTGAGTCCATGCTGACAGGTAAAAATCTTTTTGAAATGTTTTCTTAAAACATAGTTATCAGACAACTTGACTCTGGTCACCCCCATAAGAATTTGTAATATTATACGATTTTGTCAGCAAACAGTGAAACCATGAATTCCGGTCGTCTTAACACAAAAACGAACTTTCCGAAGAATTTCCACAAAATATCGCCAAAATATTGTTCACCCCTGAACCAGGAGGACTGCTGATATTATTTAACTTTTATTTGTAACCAAAAAGTAACTTGTTCCGGGAATTCCGATCGATTAAACACAAAAAACACGATTTTACGAAAATGGTACTCAGCAAGATCGCAAATATCTTGGTCACCCCTGATCCAAATTAAAATGTTTTTGATATCATCAGATGCGTAATTGAGTCAGCTACAACATTGCCGTTGTAAGTTTTTGGATACCTCCCATAGAAACCTCAATAATCACGATTATATGAAAAACTACCCCTAAACAAGGGTGAAACGAAGGGACGCACCGACCCGATTTCGCGCGACTTTCTGGCCAATGTTCAGGAGGGTCAAATGAACATATCCTGAAAAAATTAGCTTGACATGAGTCATGTCCGGGTTTGGTCCAAAAAAGCAGTAGATTGCCTGGACTAATGGCTCAGAATCGATATTTGGGAAATGCTCGCTTATTAAAATATTCTACCTGTGCATTCTGCTTTAAAAAATTTATCTGATCACGAGTATGAAGCAGAGAAATAATGAGAATTTCTCGAGAAATGACGCTGAGTTGCCATTCACATATTGTTGGCTGCCGGCGAAAATATCGCTGCGATCTTCTGACAGCGTCTAAAACTATATAACTACCATTATTAAGAAATAAAAATAAACTTAACATGCCCATATTATATTTGTGTAAGAATTCAATGCCGCCTCCTATACCAACGAAGGCGTACTGTGGGGTGATGACGAAAAGTGATGTCATTTCTCTCCAATAAAGAAACTCTATTTCCCAAAGGCCCTAGGGCGCCGAGCGTTCTACAACAATCGGATGGGAAATCTCGCCTCTGCGCCAAGCGAATCGACGCCCAAACTTGCATTCGCCGTCGCCGCCGCCGCCGCCGCCGCCGCCGCCGCCGCCGCCGCCGCCGCCACGCTTGCCTCGGATCAGCTGGGATTTCAGCGATAAACTGTCGTCGGCCTCTTGGCGTCGCGACGCCCAAGCTAGCTGGAGGCCACTGACACACGAAGAGTGGCCAACTCTAGTCATTGAGGCTACTGACAGTGACAGCCACAGAGTAGCTGACTTTGTTCGTAGAGGCCCCAAACAACCTAACAGTGAAATTTTTAAAGACTACACGGGTAGCGCCACAGTCAAAAATCGTTCACCAAACCAAAACAACACTGAAATCCGTAGCTGTTAGCGTGCTACGACTACAAATAGAGGTTCTCAGACCAAAAGTGGCGGCTCCATGACTGCTACAAATCAAACCCATATCATATCCATGATTTCTAAACACGAAACAGTACAGGGGTCGTCTGAGTAATCAAACAAACCGCGAATTACTTAAAATTGATTTGGATAAATCAAGAATAAGAATGCTTAGTGGAGCTGCAGGACCGGCGTCGGATTTCCGGAATGTACACTTAATTCGACGCCCAGTCGTCCACTCTCTCGGTGTCGTACTCGTGGCCCTCCCTCTCTCTCTGTGTGTCTCTCTCTCTTTGGCCAGGCGTCGGTTTCGCTGCGTCAAAAAGCCGGGGCAAACTTTCGAGTGCCGGCTCGCCTTCGAACGAGGTCAGTTCGCTTATCGAGGAGGACAGCTCGGAGCTCGGCGGGAACAAAAATAACCCGTCCGTCCAGAGTCATCGATCAAAACGGAGCGCGCTGGATAAATATCAGAAAAGTCAGATTTATTGTCTGCGTCGCGGATGCCAGTACAAATGGCCGAACTTCCAGCCCGTATAAGCGGACTATTCCGTGGAGAGCAAAAAAACTTTCGTGCGAGCTAATGCATCGATGTTTCCGAATTGTAATTGGGTAGTGGCATGCTGCATAGCAGCACACGGCCAAAAATAATTATATATAATTAAAATCACCACATACATCAAAGTGCAAATAACCCCATTGGATAACTGGCACAAGTCATAACACATCCCAACGTGTAGACGTTTTGATTGGCACGAGACGCTCAATTACAGCACGTTAAGCCGAATTTTCGCACACTCTTCCAGCCGACGCAGCCGACGCATAATTTAAACGCTTGTCTCGAGCCGTGTGCACCCCGCACCCGACGAGACTCGACGTCCCCGCGAAACTAGGCCACCCCCGCCTCACAACACGGCGAGATGCAATCACTTTCCCACCCTGGCAGGCGGCAAGCGTCGAGCCCGACACAAGACCGTCCGCTTGTCCCGACCCGCGGCCCTGTGCGCGGCCGATCAATAAAGTGTGTGTGTACCCGCGCCCGGGTCGGCTCCGTATGGGCCCTGCAGCCAGCACACAGCTGATCCATTCCAGGTCGGAACTCGGGACGTACTCGCCTCTGCGAGCTGTCCCATCAAATCATATCGACAGAAATGTCTTTCATTATTTTTACAGCCCCGCGGCTCCATTCATGAATCGCGATTGAATTCCGTAACATCCATGTGATGATAGTACCCTCGCTTAGTATAGCCTCGCTTTTTGTTTGATCTGTTTCTTTATCCGGCTGAAACTTAACAGTACGCTTGTCATAATAAGCTATTTTTAGGCAAAGCATGACACAACATAGGTGTGAATGACAGCCAAAATACAAAAGCAATGCAAATGTCAAACGTAATAACCGTCATGGTTGTCAAGAATGACGAGTAAGACGGAGCCGTGACCGATTTTCATAGTTTTTTAAATCACTGTTTAGGTATTTGCACCCTAATGGCAAACCAAGTGTCTCCTAATACCTAACCATTTCACGCCGTTGTCAAGTAGAGGTGCATCTTACAATGCAACTTATAGCAACTTTGTCTCTGATCTCTGAACTCTGAAGTGTGAGACGCTTTGATCCGAGTACAACTGGCGGCGGGTTGTAATTGATGCCGAGATGAATGGCATTGCGTGGGGGTGGGGGGCGTCAAAGCGCGGCAAGGTGGCCAACCGCTCAGAGATCAAGCATCCACCGAGACGGGATGAATAATGCAACCTCATGCCAATGACAACAGCAGCACTCACCTTGTCAAAGGGTACCCACGCTGGATGTCGATCTGGAGACAGCAATCTGCAAGCAAGGAGATGCGAGATTAACACTGGGTACATCTTGTGTACAGATCGTTTGACGAGATTGGCGGGGCTAAATTTAATCTTGTGTCGTCGCCGATGCCGCTATAAACCCTGCATCGATGATGTGACGGGGTGATTAATCTACCAGTAAAAGAGAGTTATCTCCTCTTCGTCGAAACTGGACCAAATGCGGACCGATTTTCATAATGATTCAGAGTTCAGACAACATGGAACTGTTCGCTATAGTTGTGTTAATTTGTAACGAAATGGAGTTCGTGTACAACGCTGGATCGTTGCATTTGCATAATTCATCAAAATTCTCAAAGTACACTTTTATTGTATGCTCATTTTGGAATAAATAATGGATGTGTGTCGGGTAATTTATTTTGTGATACCAACCAAAACGCGTTACGGTTTGGGGGATTGAAACAGCAGGCAAGCACTGCTTTGTTGCCGATGTTTGTACCTACTTTTTGGGTGTACCAATGAGTAGTAACTACTGGCTGCACGTGTACCTAGTTAAGTGTAGACAATAGACACATGCCACCGTATATCTTCTTCGAGGTGTTTTTTTCAGAATTTCTTTCGAAAAATTTCCTTTTCGAAGGACGGCAAAATTCCAAGATATCACTAATCTATTTTCTATAATATTAGTTCTCTAATGAAAGCAGTAGAAACGTAGAAAATTTTAACTCAAGCTGATGGTCACCTTTTCTTGGTGCAATGTTGCTGAACTTCGTCCTTGGACAGGAAAACATTTTCCAAGACATTTAAATTAATAAAATTTGTCGCTAAAATAAAATAATAACAAGCAAAATTTATCAAATTAACAATATTGCTCTGCTTTCATCCACACAACACAGATGGAAACATCCACGCCCCGTGTAGAATCTGGCATCATTTATTAACTCTCTGCATCTACCCTTAAGTTCTCGTCTCGCCTGTACCAATTTAATCAAAACTAACGAGGCGCACGATGCGCGGACGATCAATCGGCCCAACGGCTACAATATCCGTTGTAGGCGTGCTCGTGCACAGAATCGCCTCCCTCCCGGCTGATGACGGCCACATCGCTTTGTAGGTCAGTCACCGTCCCGTAGCCCGCGTACACCGCTAGACACGAAGAACACCCTCTTTTACCTCTACAAAGTTAGCTACATAACTATACCTTCTTATAGCTGATCATATGCTGCATGGGCGTTAGAATCACCCCCAAGGTAAAGCTCCTGTACAGTGGAAGGCCGGTGGATGACTTGCATAAATAAGTGAAAACTGAGAATTAATTTCCATGCTATATTTCGCGAATAAGCTAATTGAGGCATTGCATTCGTAATTTTTGCATTTTCAATTCCTCGTAACCTAACGTAACCTTGAGCGTGTGCTCAAGCTCTGAGGTTCGAACTGAACAATATTTAATAATATTATTTAAAGAATAATAATGAGGAAAACTAAGCTTTTCACTAAGACTTTCCCGACGTTTCGCAAAGCAAATCTCGGTTATCAACTCTGCATGCTGCATCGACAACCATGGTACCGTCGCATGGCCCCGTGAATTGAATCATTCGCTTAACACCCGAGCGAGATAATAGGTAACAATGACCAACATCCCGCAATCCTCGAAATCGACGGCGTGGGTGTTTGCTTAGCAGATCGTGCCGCCGCTCAGGCCCGCCGTCGGCTCGGTGCTCGTCAAGGACGGCGTCGGCGTCGGCGTCGGCGTCGCGGTGGCGGTGGCGGCGTCGCGGCGCCCTAGGACGTCGTCCGCCGCGGATCAATACCCCCGGCCAGTAAACCACCCCGCGTGATGCGAGCCCACAATCCGCATCTATATACGCGATGCACGAATAGGAGACGCTTTACGCCGAGCGCACGCTGTATCGAATCCGACGCGTGGTCGACAAAAATTAAAATGTTCGTTTAGTTTCGAGTCTTGCGCAATGTGCAGAAGAGGGTTTTCCAACAGACTTGTATCAAAGAGATCACCAGTCCGACTGACCATCAGTGAATTGCTTCATCTATCCATCTGCCGATTGATGAGTATTAAGATGAGTGTGGCTGATGACTAACTACAGGGTTCAGAGTTCAGTCCCTCACGCTTCTCACGACGAGAACAGCGACCAGAGCTGGATGGTCATCCATTCATATTTGGAACGGTGCAATGTTGCTTAACTTTGATCTGAATAGAACAGCATATCGCACGGTTCTCATTGTAAGGTAACAACTTCTAGATGGAAATATAAAGAGGTGTGTTGACATTTGTCATAAATTGTCTTCCGTTTCACACCAAAGAAACGTGAGAATGCAGGCACAGTTTGTATATAGTAGGTAACTAATTTCAAAGTCCCGCGATATAGGAAGTACCTCTAGCATAGGAACATGCAAAAGTGGGCCATTTCACAGATATGAAAGCCTTATTGTGTACCCAGACTGTATGCCGTGGACATGATGTGCACCACACACACACATAACCCCCACATCACAGCCCTTCCCTCCCACCCACCCCCTTGTCGCCGTTATAGGCACGAGACACGCGAAACGAACACGCGGCGGTGTTTCACGCTTCTTGCTCGCATTCTTTGATTTCAAACCTTTCCGACAGTCATGCGCTCTAGAAAACCATCGGGTTCCATAGAAACGACAATCGCGCCTTTCCATTTCCCGATATACAAACCAATTTGCATGCAAATACATTTCAACTGTTATATAAGATCATGTTTCACAAATTGGTCTAAGTATTTTGGAGCAAACGTGTCCGTTCCTGGGTCAAAGAGAAATGCACTGGCCACACATTTTTTCGACCCCATGGAGATTGGAATGGATTGCAGTTTTGGACAAGGGGTTGATATTCCGTCGAATATTAGGTTCCTATACTCGGCATGTTTGGTTTTTCTTGGCAATCACTTGTCAGAGAATTTCCCAAGAACATTCCAGGCAAACGCTGGGAAAGTTCATCTATCGAAAGAGCATGGCTGGTTACTTTCGCATCAGCATAACCGTTGGTAAAATTAATCGCTGGTTGAATTTGCGTAAGAAGATGAATTGGCAGTCAACGGACTTGCTGCCTTCATTTGCCACAATAATGAAGCCCTTAAATAATTTCACGCGACATAGATCGCCCACATAAAGGTCCCAATTAGCATCCATCAACACTGCAAACTCACCCTGATGAATGTTGCCACAACTCCAAACAAAAATAAGTCTCAATTTTCAACCACAAACCCATGCTAATTAGAAGAGAATGTCCGGGTAGGTATACTTCAAAGATAGCGTTTTCCATACCCATAGGCACTTTTAAATTGCAAATTACTAGTTGGTAGGCAGGCACTAAAAACTTTTGCACTCGCCTATACGTCATAAGACTAAACACTTTGCTTAGAGCTTTAGAAGGGTAATCGTCCCGACATGACGTAATGCACACCGATGCACACACAAACTGCCGACAGCGCTCTATTGTATTTGCAGATGATTCAATAGTGGAGGCGTTGTTGCATAAAACATAAGCGATACCAAGGTGAGAAAGTGCTTTCTTGCGAACATCCGAGCGATGGTTGTGGTTCGAACACTGTCGATCAGTGGTCTCCTTCGACTACTTATGCACCGTTAGTTTATACAAATGCCTATTCGATATTCACAACTGTCACTCCTAGAAAATGCATAACTATACTTTAAAGTTCTATGACAACAACGGACATGCCTTGCCTGAAATAGAAAGGATATTTCATTGAAGAATCCAGCTTTAAAAGGAAACGGTCTTGTCCGATTCACACTGTTTTGTGTGCAAAATATAAACTTACTTGGTGCAAAGTGCAAACATCCCTTTAGCTAGCTGTCTCACCTAGTTATGAAGACACTGACAAGGAAGTGATGATAGCTTCCATGGTGTGACATTTCTAACAAATCAGATAAAGGGTCAACGCCCTTTAATAAATTGTCGTGTCGGCTATAAAAGGACCAAGGTGTGTGTGGGTAATCAGACCCCTAATGAAGTCATCGATCATCTAACCACGAGCTTGATGATGATGGTTAGCGGGAATCCAGACGAAGCCACACCCACATTAAAACCAAATCACCCTGAGATAGAACTGGGTCTGCGAAATCTTGATTACAGGTCATCAAAGTGTCTTGATAGGAAGATGTTTGGCTTTCAGGTTAAATTGTAGGTGGGAAATGGGATGTTGATGCGTTATAAATAAAATCGTGTCTCGTTATGGTGTACTATAGGTGTGGTACTAAATTTGTTTTCTTTTGACATTCAAATGTTAAACATCCATTAGCGTTTTTTTCTTGTTTTGTCCACACGCATTAATCTAAATCCTGTGGGCATCTGACTGGTTTCTATTTTCAGGTATTGAGTATGTTTCTGGTGATTCATAAAGCAGATACATTCGTTGCAAATCCAGTCGAGTTTTTTTAACAATCGGCAATGCAGTGCTGGTAGTGGCTAGGATCGACTGACTTTCTTGGCTGCTGCTGCCAAACAAGTTATCTTCACCGGCAAAGCAGATTGATATCAGCAGTCCATCGAATTAACTATGTAGGTACCGTGCTGTTGGCATTCTCTTTAATAATCGAATGTGCCGCCAATGTTAATTTTCACAATTAGCAGCCGGTAGAGCATCAAGCGGCTATTTTTATTTGACCCCTATTTCTTGTGACCCTCATAAAGAAGATAGTGGCTCATTAATTTACATCGAGCTCTATAGCTAGCTTTTTATGCTAAGAACCGAAATCACCTACTTCGGGCTAGATTGATGTTTGTGAAAGTGAGATAGGTGGATAGCGAATTTATGGAAGATAGTGATGAATATTTAGAAATGCAATTTTCAGTTAGCTGGATACAAGTTTGTTATCACTATCAGTAGGAACCCGTAATGGTAGCTACGCCTGGCGACACCAATAAATTTGTAACATGCAATAGAATCGGCATGTAAGTTATAAGAGATATCTGATACAGTTTGCAGATAAACATACTTATCTATCAGGTGGTATAGTGGGTGCATGTGCACTTTGTGAGTATTCATCTCATGATGCCTGAAATATATGGGGATAGGATGTACACTAAGCGGTGAAAACATTATCCTGAAGCAGCCTGTAAATAACTTGAATTCACTTACTGGTTACAACTGGAATTACAACACTAGTTGTTACAGCTAGATGGCTCAAATAAAAAGGCAGTCAATGGGTCAATTAGTCACTCATCTAATAACTAATATCCCCTAACATGCACTAAAACAATTTCCCGCCACTAGTTTCTCGCACAGTTCTCAGCTATCGTTAGTGATATTTCATCAGCGACAATCACTGCCAGAGAATTCAGATTTGGTGTGTCCAAATTATCTGACCACACCATGACCATGACACCATAAAGCTAACAAGACAATGGTCAATATTCATATTTTTCATCTCTTTCTGGGCGGTCAATAAACCGTTTCCTGCAACCAGGCTGCAACCTACCGCAGAGAAATATTCAAGAACGCATCCTATTTTGTTTATCAACAATGGTAAATACCACTGTCGAAGTTGTAGAAGATTCGGTGGTTTCCGATACATTCCTTTCACAGCAACACAGCATATCATTGGCATTCGTCAACGGACGGCTCTATAAAATCTCTTTCTATTTTAAATTATTTAGCACATTTAGATTACAAGCATACTTGTGAGATGCTGAAGTTTAGAAATTACGATGATGCCAATACTGGCAACCCTAAGCACATGACTGAACTTGAAGGGGGATGTTACCACCGAGCAAGTGAACCTCTGATTTGAAAGTGAAAATCGGACATAACAATTTACTTTATGTTAAGCGACAACCTTGAAAGTATGGGTAGACAAAACGTCTGGACTTTAGGGGTAACCCTTATACCTGGACATTTAAACGTCTGTAAGCGAAAATATGGGCGTAGAAACTCGAACGTTTCAATCGGTTTAGGCAAGAACGCTTCGATATCTCGAAGCTACATGAAAATGAAAATTCGATCCGCGAACAATGTTGCCGCCTCTGAACATATCTGTAAGTATTCGCACTTGACAGCGTGGAAATGTGTAGTGAAGACGAAATTAGACATTTCGTCTACACCCAACATCAGTTGCCGGCCATAGGCCTACGCAAGCCGAGTGGCCTAAGACACTTATAAAAGCGTTCAACAGTGTTTTTGGTTAGTTATGACAAACAGAACATGAACTAGTGTTTATACCTTTATTTTTCTGATGTTTTCGTTTGTTTCGTTACTTTTTGAGGGCACAAAACACTATTAGAAATTCAATCCTATCCAAGTCGACTGGACGCCTATCTCACTCACAAACCGAACTCCACCGACCCAACCGACGCGCATCCGATCTACAGTTGAGTTCGCGCAAGTGTTTCTTCATCCGCAACACAAAACAGTTCACTCTAAACTGCAAATAAAATTTTATTATTTCTCACGCTCGCAATTGAGGTGCGGTTATTAGAATTATTACAACTAATGTAATCTAATGAATCAACCAATTTAGTCTCAAATTCTTGTTCGCGTACGAATTTATAAAAAATCAATGATGTCATCTGCCGGTTTGGCATGTGATGTACAAGTGGGCGTGGCAGCAGTAAACTTTGCCAGTTTCGCCCGTGTCCTTCCCGCGCATTTAGCCAAGATAATTTGAATTTTTGGCGTGAACTTTACAAGTTTAATACCTCACATATAAACATGTGAGACTATGCGAATTGATTTTTTTTGTGCTTATTAATATTTCAGTTTTATCCTTTTCATGGTTTGAAAAAAAATGCAGCAAACAATGAATGTAAAATTGCCTTGTATTCAATTTAACCTGTATTAAATATATTTTAATAAACTTAATAAAATACCTGTGAACTTTGCAAAACAAGCTTTGATGAATCACAATAAAATACAGCATTTTCGCACTTTTAAACAAGAATAAACTTCTCACTGAAGAGGAATTGCTAAAAAGCTTTGTTGGTACCTAGGAAGTCTAAGACATCGAATGATATTTCTGCTTCAGTTCTTTTTCTTGGATGATTCATTTGTAGCTGCTCATGGTCTCTTGTGGCAGGAATAATGTACGATGTCACCATTGGGGTACCTGGCAAATGCACTGAGGAAGGAAGAAAAGTGCCATTTAATAAATAACAGTGAGATACAAAAAAAATGGTTTCAAAGATTACGCAAAATTGCTAAAACGGGTACAAAAAATACCTTTGATTTCCAAATCGCTTCTTGCAAACGGGACAGACATTTAATTCTGTAATGACTATGCTCTTTGACTGATATTTCATTCTCATTTCTTGCACTTGCAAATGTTCTGCATACAACAGACCTTTCAACACTTGTGTCTTACGACGTTCATTCACTTTGTTCTGAAGACTGGTCTCCAGAAAAGATTTTATTCTACTCAACGGAACTTTATCCGGAAGTACCATCAATGCCTGGTGAATAAAATCATGATTAGCACCAAATCACATTTTAAACACTGACCACAGCTCAGAGGAGTTGGGAATATTGGCTTTGAAGATTTGAATATGTTGTGTAGGTACTAAAAAGATCAGCAATTAAAATGCCAGGATGAAAAATCTAACTCAAAATCACAGGAAACTGAGTTACCATTGCCAAGTTTCATCATCCCTTTACTCACTTTGACGGGATGCATTCTCGAGGCATACGCCCCCAAAAGCGACAAAGCTGTCTCCAGATCTGGCTGAGCAGTTATTGGGGATTTGGTGCCTGCTAGCCAGTTGTCAGGGGGGATGATCAGCATCTTCATCAGCATCACATAAACATCGTCGGCACCGTCCACACCTTCTCGGTAAACCTGGAAAGTTGGAAAATTGTGCTCTTGTCAACTCTACTGGTTAGATGATTACATGCAAAAACCGAATTACTAAACTTTCACAAGCATGAAACTTCTAGGGAAGTTTAGGCCCCTTTCCTCCTTTCCTCCTTTCCAAGCAACTCCAAATCACTACTTATTTGCACAATTTGAAACAAATAGAAATTGTACATAATAAATAATCAGCATCTGTTTTTATGAATACTGCAAAATAAACCTGTGATCAATAGATTCTGTCAGTAAAACATTACACCAAATTAAAATATTTCAGTACCCACACATCAAAAATGCAGCTCACCTCTGGGCAGAGTCAATGAATTTCAATTCGAAAAAAAACACCAAATTCAAATATTTCGGTACACACAGATCAAAAATAAAGTTCACCCAATGGATTTCAATTTGAAAAAATATCGCCAATTTCAAATATTTCAGTACACACAGATCAAAAATGCAGTTCACCTATGGGCAGAGTCAATGAATTTCAATTTGAAAAAATAACGCCAAATTCAAATATTTCGGTACACACAGATCAAAAATATAGTTCACCTCTGGCCAGAGTCAATGAATTTCAATTCATTGGAAAGCCAAAGCCAAACGTTTCAGTTTTGCAAAACAAAAAATCCTATATCACTTCAATAATAAATTTATTCCCAAACCAATTTTCCCAAAACCCACTATAGTGAGTCTAGCTTGAATAGAATAGACCATCCTAGGTGCATCTTCAAAATAATTGCTTTTGCTTAGTGAAAGCCAGTCTATCTATCAAAAATGTAATTAATTGCCTCTAAAAATAAAAATAAACAAATTAGACAAATATTTATTGATGTATTATGGACGGTTACAGCTAGAAGCTGGATATTCCTCACTGTGATCTGATTACATTAGAAAGAGAAACCAAAAAACTGTTGTTTACAGATTTCTAGCTGTGAATGCTAAAAAGACATGTTAATTTTCAAGTGTTAAGAGGAAAAACCTGATCAAGTTACCTTATCACAGTAAGTAATTGCTCGCGGAACATCCCCAAGAACAGACACGTAGATTGACAGAGCCTTTTCGTGTTGCCCAAGTTTCCCGAGTATGATAGCTCTCTCTTCGAACAAACCTGCAAAGAGTTGGATTTTAAAATCACACATGGGAAAGAAAAAAATGCTGGAAATTGAGCAAAGAGAAGATAGCATTTTTTAGATATATATATTCAATTTAGGTAAAGCCAGCTAATTCAATCAGGTTGATAAGAAAATGTGCAAAATGGGAGTTATTTCTTAAAATTAAAAGCTTACAATGACACTACCCTGGAATGTCCAGCATCTGGTCACAGGAGACCAACATAAGCTGGTAAGCTGCTTTCAACTCTATATAAAGGATTGTCAATAAATACTAATCAAGTTAATTCATAGTTAAACAGGAAGACCTTGAAAATCTCAAGGCACAAAGCAAACAACTAAAGTGAAAATCTGGCTATATGAATCCTGATTGCATCACAAGTGATGCCAGCAAGCCGTACAGATCCCACTCACAGTCGTAAGGGAAGTGTATGAGCACCGTCTCGGGGGTGTAATGCGTCGACTTCTCCAAGAACGCCAGCAGCTTGGCTCGCGTCGCCTCCCCCTCGAGTTGCTCGGCGGTCGTAGCCGCTTTGTCCAGCAGCCGCTGGCACTTCTCTCGGTACTCGTGCACCAGCGCGCTGTGTAGAATCTGGTTGCCGTCGTTCCAAACGTCGATGACGTGCTCCAGGTACGGGATCACTTGGTCGTGGTGCGTCCGCAGCAAGAAATCCAACACTTTTGGGCGCGGCAGGTGTTCGATTTCTTGAATGTCTTCTGTAAATATCTTCAGGCCTTCTTCTGGGTTTTGTTCGAGCACCCAGCTGGAGAACTGGAATATGAGATCGATGTGTTCTTTGCCGAGATGCTGGAGATATTGTAGGGTTCGTTCGTAGCCTCGCAGCGTGGAATTGGGTTTGTCGGCCTGCTTTTGTAGTAGTTCCAGCGCCTTTTTGTGTTGGCCTTTCGTTTGATACAAGATGATGAGTTCGCTGTATTTTTGGTGTTTCTGTAAAGTCTTTTCGGATTCGGCTAGATGGCAGTGGTTTAACCTAAGAAGTGGCGCGATGAGAGCATCATTCGTCTGCCAAGAAAACAAATTGCTGTTAGAATTACAATATTAAACAAGAGCTCCAGGCTCCAAGCAATAAGCTTGGAGCAGGGATAGTGAACTTGCTGCCTTTTGTATGGTCAACAAACACGTGAGGTAGTTTCAGAACATTTTACACTAAATTACCTGGAGATAACACTTCAAAAGAGTAGTGTCAATGATCTGCAGCAGTTGCTGAATCGTTTTAGAATTATTCACATTTGTTTGATTACTTTTGGCATTTTTTGTATCGCCCATTGATTTGTGGCGGACCTTGAATTGAAAAAGAGACATTATGTCAGAATCACTTAACGTGTAAACGTAACAAGTTCTCAGACAGTTAGATTAAATATTGGTACAAATCATTAGGAATCGGTAGGTAGGAACATTTACCTCAGTTAAGAACTCAATCAATGCTAGAAGACCTTTCTCTAGTTCTCTGTCTTCCAGTTTTGGAGTGGGCGTATCGATCTCTTGAGCTTGTTTCGATTGCTGCGGCAAAAGATCAGGGAACAGCCGAATCACTTCAAACACCTCTGTGCCAATTTCCAAAAACTCCTTCATCGATTCAGCAAATTGCTTCTTGTGGAACAAATCGTAGGCATAGAGCGTTTTAATCTGGGTTACGTTTTTTGATTTTTCTTCTTCTGTTACGTCAGATATGTTCTATAAACGGAATAAACAAAAACATAAATTTGCTGGTATAGAGTAGTATTCATCACGATGACCCGCAAACAACCTTGTTACTGAAATTACTGCTACTGCTCTGATGCTCCCGTTGTTGACAAGGCCCATCATAATAATGGCAACAGTCAGCACCACATCAACAACAGCACCCTAGTAGCACCGGTATTTTGCGCGACATCTTATCTCTCCAAACAAACAAAAAAGAAATCACTATTCAAGAAAAAAAGCAGCTTACTGTTAATTTGAGAGCCAGCTGGAATTGTTTCTCCTTGAGCACAATTTGGATCTGTCGGCTGAGAGCGACTGCATTGAGACACCAGACGTGAGTGAATGAAGCCAGATAGAGCAGGCCTTGTTGGCATCGGCAGATGAGTCTGGCTTTGGACAGTGGCAGCGCTTGGATGAAGAGGTTCGGCTTGATGCAACGAATTTCCACGCTCTCTCCTAGCAGCGCTATCAGGTATGGCTCATCATAACCTGCAACACAATGAGAACGATTCTAGTACACAGGTTGAAATTGGGGCTGAAGTTTTTTAGGAAAAGTAGGACCCAAAAGAAATATAGTTACCAATGGCTACTGGGACTTCAGACCAGTTTATGCCGTACGAATTAACCATCGCTGCTTTGGTGTTCATGAACAGCGATTGCGAGTCAATTCCAAGAGAAAACGAATCATCACCGAGTCTGGTGATGCTGGGCTCTTGGTTCTTGCCAGTGAGCACCAGGTCGGTCTTGGTTCCCGAAACCGTGAGAAGAATGTATTCGACTTTGAAGCCAACCACAAGCGTTTCAAGACACCAAACGATCGACTTGGGGGTGTCCGATACTGTCAAATCTTCTCCCAGCGACAAAAAATTGTTGTTCTTCCAGTAGAATAGCTGGAGTTTTCTTTTCAGGACCACACACATTCGAATGGTCCATGAGGTCTCTCCAGTTAGAGATGTGTGTTTCTGCAAAAGGAAATTAATGTTGGGAATTGGATACACTGTAGTAACACACCAATCATAAGTGGGGGCTTGATTTGAACAGATATAACTATTTTGCAACATTCTTCATATATATTACCATGCATCATGCTTGTATAGTTAACTTGATTGCCAATTGCCATACCTTTGTATCGGTTGTGAACAGAGTGGCTCCCTTTGTTTTTTGCATAGTTGTAATTACTGGGAAATTTATGACAGACATGTCATGAACAGTGATTACATTGTCAGAGAGACTTATAAGAAGTTGATATTCTGGAATTACTTCAAGCTGTTGAATAGGCTTTTTGCTAAAATTCTTATTGTATCGCAATAGTTGCACGTCATGTTTTTGTTCAGCATGTCTCGTAGAAATACTGTACATAAGCAAGTGACCCTGTCTTGTACCAACGAGTAGGTTGTCATCTAAAGAGAAATTGGACATGATTGACGATTTAATCGTGGTTGATGTTAAAGGATGTTATATTTATATAACCGAGACAATTTTTAACATTACCATAGGCTGCAATAGATTCAATTTGCACAGTAAGTTTGAGTAGCTGATGTGATTCATAGGCATCATGCATAATAAAAATAAAATCCCCCTTTAGGAGAACTTCAATCACTACGTTACATATAGTTCTGTTATAAAACTGTAAAAATACACTGAAATCACATTATTTATAGTCAATTCTGAGTGATTATTCAATATATTTATTAAAACCTCGGCTCAACTACTCTCGTTTAGTTGACAGTGACAGATGCAGAAGGCGGTGGCACAATGTCAAAGTAAACCTTGAATTTTATTTATAAGGCTGTGCAAAATTGAACGATGGTGGTCGTCTGTCAATTTCATTGGTCTTAATTTAAACTTTACACCAAATAACATACTTTGGCGCGGGCCCAGCTTCTTAGATTTAGGTGCAAGATACCATGAAATTCATCTAACTAATCGCATGTGTTTGCTCCTAGTCGCCAGTCCCTCGGCTAAAAGTTGACATTTCTCTACACGTTTGAGTTTGTAACAACCTCATTTTTGATAACTTTTCAATCCTACCCCTTGACAATATACAAGAAAGAAAAAGCGCCATGAGGGGCACATCATTGCAAGAAGAGAATCTCAATTCCTGTCTTCAGGAAGACTTAGTGGTAAGGACAGCAAATTTTCCTTTGCACACAAAATTTGCGGTTCACGGTTCTAATTAATGCAGGTCAATTATTGAGCTTATTTTGTATGTATATTTTAGAGCAACAGTGTGCAATCACAAAATCCATCGATAACATTATTACGAAGCTGGCTGAACAAAACTCTGAAAATAGGAATGTCAGATGGAAGAATATTGGTCGGAACATTTTTGTGCACAGACCGCGAAGGGAACATAATCATCGGCTCTTGCCAAGAATTTCTAAAAAACGAAGGTAACATTAAAAAACCAATATTGAGCACTAGCTTAAAGCTCTGCATATGCCTAACTGATACACTGTCATGGTGCATTCATTTCCAGATGGAACCACCGTCGACGAACCTAGAATCCTGGGCCTCGTTATGGTTCCTGGCCGACACATAGTTCAAATGCACCTCGACTTAATCAAGACATAATTAATTTAAGTTCACCATCTTCCTATAAAACTTACCATTATAAATGAAAATATATGATATGAACAAAATATCTGTCTCTGTTACTAGTTCCTTAAAATTCCTAAAAATAAGAGCTCAAGCAATAACTGAGATGAAATAAAATAGGAAAGGTATAGGGTTTGGTAAATGAAGCGCTTAATTGATCCAAGAGATCGGTCTGTAGAGGTGCTGGCGTCTTGCACGTGCCACTATCGGTACTACTGGCACAACCGGCAAAACGCCACAAGATTGCGGACCAACTGGAGTAGAGTTGGGAGGAGGGATCCTGAAACACATTAATATGTAACAAATATCAAATCCAAAATGTTGTTAGCACTTAACGCATAGTAAAAATGCAAATTTCAATTATACTGAGGACAAACTGCTGAATTTGGCTAAATAATACAATGGCTTCAAAGTCTGTATTTTGAAGAGTATAAAAACTAATAAGTTACAGTACAGTGTAGGTCTGGTTTTGAAACTTAGCCTTTGCAACCAATCATGGATTGATGATGTTCTACTTGTTAAGATTAATTAATGAAATCCTTATGTATGATTTGCAGACATTTATTTTAACACAGTAAAATATAGTACCTACTAATGTACATCACAGCTGTTAATAAGCCAAATGTGAGCTTTGCCAGTTGATATCTCAACTCAAAGTTGACTGCATTTATGATATAGTCATGCTCAAAAACATTCCTTATTCTACAACTAAATGACTACAACACATTTTACATCGTTGTTAACGCTGAACACCACGAAAATGCAGCCGCGCAAGACTAAGCGCAACGTCGCCGTGCGTCAGTAGCAGTAGCTAGCTTGCCTACCTCGGTAGGGACGTGCAATCTCGCCACCGTGGCGTTAGCCCTCGGCCATCCGCGTTTCGCCATTAGGAGGTTAGTGAAACACGTGATTTCTCACTTTGGTAGTGGTTCGTACCCTTCTTTCTCGATACGCTCTTTGAATTTAAGATAGTTCTTCTTTCGGTCAAAGTGCTTCACCTGTAGAAAATTCTTGGTTTACAGTAGAGCTAAGATACATTTCTAATGCATACAAATAATTATAATTTCCCAGTGTCTATGTCGGTACTTAAATGAGAATTATCTAGGTAGCTACTT
This sequence comes from Nemurella pictetii, assembly GCA_921293315.2. NCBI lineage: Eukaryota > Metazoa > Arthropoda > Insecta > Plecoptera > Nemouridae > Nemurella > Nemurella pictetii. The sequence goes on along the minus strand of OV121120.1, from coordinate 14,304,153 downwards.
AAGAATAATAATCAATGTGCAACAAAAAATGTGCGTAACCGCTTCTTACTTTAGCTAGACAGAAGTATCTTCATAAATCAGTTTGAAAAAATATATACAAAATAGGGTCTTTCATTAAGGTATATGTTGTTAAACGAATGCTTCGTGCAAATGCGTGCTTACTTACCCACTGCGCTGGACACGAAGTTTCGTACAGTTGGCGCAACTTAGAGCAGGCTTGTTGGTCGACACCGTTGGCGTCAAGACAGTCCCAGTAGCGGTCCCGGGAATCCCAGCACGTTTGCCGCTCAGCTTTTGTTGGAAAAGACATTACGGCCTGCAAGATGTATAAGAAAAAACATTCCGTGATGAGCGGCACAAAGGTTTACGAGATTCGCACACATTTTAGAAAGATGAGAATTTTGCCGCAGTGCAATGACATGTGTAATACACACATTATTTTCTTCTTAACTTCGATGTTTCCTTGACAGGTTTCGAGGCATCCACATAACTTGAACAAGATCTCGTATTTGACGCAAGATAAATGACTTAACTGTCAGTGCACTACCAATATATTGCTAATTTATTGCTGGCTCCTAGGTATTTCAAGCAGAAACTATTCTCAAATCATACATTGCGCTATTTGAAAACAGATACCGAAAACATACTCTGCATTAATTACTTCAAATAATATCATTACAAAAATACACACATCAAAAAGTTTAAAATAACTCTGAACAATACCTAGGAAATGTTTGTTCCAACAAGGGTTGTAGTACCTACCTATTTTTATCTAAGCTAAAAGTATTGGAGATTTGCAATGAGCTTGCAATAAGAAACTGAAACGTACTGAATGGAATTATTTGTCCAAAGCAGCAAACTACAGTTCAGACAAGCCAAAGAGAAATGTTAGCTAAGCAGCATAGCCAATGGCATCACTCCCTCTCATCACGTGGGCGGGTGTCAACTAAATAGACGCACAAGGACAAGTAAAAGAAATGAAAAATACACCTCAAAGTTCGAAAATAAATTTAAATCACACATGTGGTGTTGATATTTAGAAATGCTTGTGCCAAAGCTGGCCTAGCAACAAATAAATACATCAAGCATTTTGCAAGCGTTTCTAAAACTGTTTCAGACATGATGGGTACAGGTGTTCAGTAAAAAATGGTCTTTGAAGTTGTACTACTAGCTAGCGATGAAAGAATAATTAATAGTGATATTTACTGTAGCATGTATTTAACAAACATCAAGTAGAATGGTTGGTTTTTTAGACAATAAATCATTGACACATCAAACAGGAACAAACAAAAGGGATTGATTGAGACTGAGACTGAGCCATAAGGCTATGTGCTGAGATCAACTGAGATGCCAGCAAACATTAAAGACAGGTTTTTCTGAAAGAAAATGTTCCCAGAATGATAAAAACATGCTGGAAAATTCTAAATGTAGGTTTCACTACTTCCTGCTTAGTTGAATATAGATTGATGGATGAAAATTATTTTTTAATAAACTTTCTAGTGCCATTTAACATGTATTTTGGGTACCTAAGAGCTAATCAAGCAAGTCAAACTACCTTTTTAGTTATTTCACCAATACAGAATATTGATTTTCAGATATTTCTGATTTTTTTAAAGTATATGATTAGTAAATATAGTTCCACTACACAAAAACATGCATTCTTAAGTAATACTCTGCATTGCAAAGAGGCATCATTTTGCCAATTGCCAATTGGCAATTGGGTAAGAGACAGATGAGTATTGTGAAGGCCAACATATATCTGAAACGACCGAATAATTACGAACGGTATTTACAGCCACCTGGTCCATAAATAAACTCAAAGTGGGCAATAATACTCAACAGGGAACTCTGCGCCACCTACGGATCTGCAAATAGATTTGTCCCGTTGGCAGGCTTCCAGCACGTCGTAGCTCAGCTCAAGCGTGAAGGGCTAACACTTTGAGGATATGTTTACAATTTAACACATTGCAAGGAACCAACTGCAGCCCCACAAATCTCAAACAAGTAATCCTTTAAAAAGCTATTAAATAATTCGCACAACTTCACGGCTGTCCTGGATTCCTATGACATTTGTGGGAACTTTATGGAATATTTCGGCATTATTTGTCATTAAGATGTAAGATACCTACCTAGGTAGATGAACTTACTATATACTATGATTCTATGAATAAACATTGGGTAACAAAAAACATGACTTTTCCATGAATGAAATAATTTATTCCATCTGGTCCCTCTGAACATTGACTTAGGACAAAGAAAATAACTGTGCTATTGACGTTGCTGCTTTACAGAGTGCAGCTAAAGATCTTTATATGTCGTTTGAAAAAACTACATCTTCTTGCAGAAAAACTGCAACTACCTTAAGTAGACCGAATCTCCAAAAATTAAGTTTTTTAATGATACCGGCATCAGGATAATTTTCAGTTTCACAAAAAAATTTAAAAGTTCTTGAAACGCAATATATTCACTTATCGGTAGTAAAATTGAACCCCCGTCCCAATGAACACGTTTATTTTGAAGAAAAAGTGCAACTTTTTTAAGCAGACCGAATCTCCACTTAACAAAATGTAATTCCTATTATTATAAGTATTATTATTAGACCATGTATTAATTGCCTAAGTATGAGATAAATAAATAATAATTAGGTATTTTAATGATACCGGCATCAGGAAAATTTTCAGTTTCACAAAAAATTTAAAAGTGCTTGAAACGCATTATATTCACTTAAAGGCAGTAGTAAAATTGAACCCCCGTCGCAATTAGCACTTTTTTTTGCAGAAAAACAACAACTTTTTAAAGCAGACCGAATCTCAAAAAATTCAGGTTTTTTAACCGGCATCAGGACAATGACGCCCGGCCCGCCACACAATCTGTTCGTAACAAAAAAAATGGTACATAGAAAAATCTACGTTTTGGGGCTTCAACTTAATGTGTTTAATCAATGCATGGCATTTTACAAACACGTAGTTAGCGATGGTTTACATTCACAGACTCAGAGCCCAAATTACCAAATAAGCAAACAAAATTTCAGTTCACAACCTAACCTTTCTTTACATTCACCCACACATTTTATGTGCCCAGCTCTTGCCATATTTAATTAAAATGTGTTAATATGCCTACCAATAACGATTAAGGTTGATTTTCATAACTCGGAAAAGAAAGTCTTCTGATAATTTAAATGTATAATTTGAATATTTGATTAAATGATGACAAATTACTCAATGAAATTACCTCACGTGCGATAATCGTCGGCCATTTTTATTATGCAATCAATGACGTTGTCAAACCAAGTTCTAAAAATAAAAATACAGTATCCGTTTACAAATCCAATGCATTGAAATTATTTATTTATTTTAATTACTCTATTTCAGCCCTATTATTGTTATTATATTTAACATATAATGGTTTGTCTTTCATTAAGAAAACATGTCAACTGACCATTTCTACAGCTAATTTCAAGATGGACGCGATTGCTGGACGAGTTAAATTAATTTTAGAGTAATTTTGTTTAATAGGGGTTGACCGCAGTGCCAAGTCTAATTTTCCCCTGCTCTCATCAATAAAAATAAAAAGCAAATGAAACCATTTCCTTTTTATATATAACCTTAGATATCGTCATGATGAACGATTCTGGTGAGCTTAATATAGAACCTACTACAGGGCCTGCTGCTGTACAAAATTTGCAGCCTAAAGCGAAGTCTGCTCATAAATCTAGTGGCGTTTCAAAAAATAATTTGAAATGTAAACAAGCAGTCGGACGAGAAGAAGCCAAAAGATCATTTGATGATCAAAATCATAGTCTTACAATTATGCCATCACCGAAAGAAGAGACGATTTCATTGATTGCCGATGTTGCTCCAACGTTGCAAGAAAGACTGAACTTGGGAAGTGATCCTGGTGTGAATGGAATTAATGGGTTAGATGTGGGAACATTATTGAATGGTAGTATTGATAGTCCTAGTCATTGTGATAGTAGTGACGTAAACAGTACCCACGGCCCCGCCGAGCCAGTTGTCATACATGGAAACCATCTAGGAGGACCATCGCCATACACTCCAGAAAGTACAGTGGAAAGATCCTCTAGTAAAAACGATGAAATCGAGTATGTATCATACAAATCCGAACTGCAGATGCCAGAAATCATGAGGCTAATTCAAAAGGACCTTTCAGAGCCGTATTCAATCTACACTTATAGGTACTTCATTCACAACTGGCCCAAACTTTGTTTTTTGGTAAGTCTTGTGTTCAACATTAACTTTCACATTCCACTCTTTGGCCGGAATGTCTAATTGTGAAGTGTGTTTCTCTTTCGACAGGCAATGGATGGTTGTGAATGCATAGGAGCTATTGTTTGTAAATTAGATATCCATCGAAAAGTCGTCAAGCGGGGCTACATTGCAATGCTGGCTGTGGATGAAAAATACAGGAAAAAGAAAATAGGATCCAATCTAGTTTTGAAAGCAATCCGAGCCATGGTCGCTGACGATGCTGATGAGGTGAGCATAATTTTCATGCATAAGAGGTCAGTTAAAAAGCACATCTAGGATAGTTTACAAAATGCTGGGAGTAATTGTGGGAAAAAATCTTACCCATTACCAGGTTGTAAAATAGGGCTTAAAATTTAATGTTTGACTTTCTATCTCAAGTCAAATAATGTGTATCCTCTGGTAGATCGTATGAAATTGGTTTCAATTAATTTGATTTAGATATTCAGCTACAAATTCCAACTCTTGCAAAACCTAGTCATTCAAAATAAAGTAGTTCACACTGACTTTATACTTAGCAACTTGTCCAATATAGACCATAAAGACCAAGAAATTGAAAGATAGATTTCTTATTATTATTTTTTGCTTACAGGTTGTTCTGGAAACTGAAATCACTAACAGGCCCGCTCTAAGATTGTATGAAAATCTTGGTTTTGTGCGAGACAAACGACTCTTTCGTTATTACTTAAACGGTGTAGATGCATTGCGTCTCAAATTATGGTTGAGATGAATATAATGTAACTTGTAGCGTTAGTCAAATCACTACAAAAAATGTTACGCACCAAACAAGCATTGGCCTCATTATCAACTGTATCACAGATAGATCATGCCCACCATTTTTTTAACCATCTATTGTAAAAATTAAACTATATTTTTTCATGGCCACATAAATTTGACAAGAATGTAGGCAAATAATTACAGATATCAGTTACTTGCAAACTGCCACCTAATTTCTCAGAAGCAGCATTGCAAACTGGTTATGGAAACCGAACCAACTAACTCTGCAACATGCTACCAAATGTGACCCATACAAGTTTTGTTGAAGTACCCACGGTTTTGCTGTTGTTAAAAACAGGTTAATTAAAGGCCTACTGTTATTGTATTGTTATTGTTTTAGTTACATAATGTTGTTTGCAATTCATTGACATTTTTTTTTAAGAGATACTTACCTATATAAAAAAAACATGATATATTTGATTTTCTAACTGTAGTCAAAGAACGTGAGAAAGCATACTTACGTATCTAATATGTACGCTGTAAATTCATTTAAAAAAGGAACCGACGAAATGTAAAATATGTGGAAGTGCTAAATAAATATTCGAGGTCAAGCAATTGGTCAATCGCAAAGGTCAATTGAAGCCTCCCGCTTACGCTCAGCTTCCCACAATTAACCTCAAACCTGAACTGAGCCTGATAATCGAAACAAACCGTGCGTTTTGGAACACTTTCCCTGGGTGACCAGAGGAGTGCATGCCACCAAATGCAGCGTTCACACGACATTCGGACCCCTGTCTAATATTACGGCACTCGTACTTGGTTTTGCTTTTGCACGGCTTTCCTTTACAGCGTTAGTAGCAGGTGTAGGCAAATCCGACTATAATTAAGATTTTATATTGTGTGCTATTCTAATAGAATTGTTTAACTACCATCACCATTCTTCTCTTTTGGAATGATAGAAAGCTTATTGCATTAATTTAATAGTATGTATGATGGCATTATCAAATACTTTATTTTATTCCGTTGTACCTATACATTTCATTTATATACTATTGCCACAAATAAACATTTGTTTGCTCAAAATGAGAATTGATTTAAGACAATAGAAATAGCATTGATATTTTAATTCTAGTTCTTAAACTTACCTTTAGATTTCCTTTTGATAGAATTTACCAAATTCAATAGCTCTGGATCCTTTCCCACCAACTTTTTTGATTTCTTTGTAGGAGCCTGAAATCAAAGGAAGTTGCCGTTAACATTTGGTAGAAAGAAACCAAGAGGTCAAAGTTTGATGGTAACAACACTGTTAACAATACATGCCTGCTGAGTAATGTAATCAATTATTTACAAAAAAAATAATCGGCTTAGCAGAAGCATCTAGCCAGAATATCTTGGATTTTTCATAGAAGCGAGATGGTCTTGTTTTGGCAGTAATAGAATTAAGCATTATCTCCTACTGGCTACCAGCAAACTTTTCTTCCATGCCGTGTTTGTAACCATTTGTGTCGGTAAAAGACAGACTTGATCTCATTCATCATTCACATTGAGACAGGTTTCTACACATAAACAGAAAAAATTTCCATTCACACAACACAGTTCGAGAATCATTTGTTCCGCCTAGCCAAGGCCTAACTTGCCTGCTGCTGATCAGTTTGATCTTCCTCCGGCCTCCTGTTGAGTTTCTCTGAGCGTAACGCCTCCATGGCGTTGGTCTTACGGTAGTGTGGATCTGTCGGGTCGATGTTGAAGTGATGTGACGAGAACAATGCTGAGAATCGGTCGTCCTTCACGTCGATCTGAAATCAAGCATCGCGGAGGCAGATGGTAAGACGGCACCAACCACTAACTCAAAAGAAATCTTGATTTTCCAAACAGTCTGGTACAGAAGTGGCATTCCTACAGTAAAATTTGGTAGATTTCTCCATTTGGTACTGATTGTTAATTGCGTTGTTTTGCAAAGAAGGGTCTTTAGAGCCAATAGAAACTGTTGGATTTTATTTTAACTCGCAAGTAACTTAGTATTCTTGTGGCAGTATTCTTCAAATAAATAAAAATAATCTTCAAATAAATTTCAACTAATGATACCTAGAATGGTCAAGATAAGCTCATTTTATGAGAATAAACCTCAAGAGTAGCAAAATTTTAATCTGCATTTGGATTTTCTTTGACATAGGTGGTTGGGTATCGGAAACGGGCACTGTCGCAGACTGGTGTAGGTACCTCAAAGTTGTCTTCTACTACCGGCTTGGCCTCCTTCTTCCACTTCATCTTCCTACGTTTCTTCTTGCTGCCCGACGCGTCCTTTTCCGTCTCCTGGATTTGCTTCAGGCTGAAATGTTGCCTGTCGTCTTCGTCTCCCATCAGCAACAGCTCCAGCTCAGCCTGAAGCATCGACAGAAAGACTGACAAACCTGAATATGGCCATTATTTATCTCTGCCTAAATTAAAAACAACCAGAGGGCAATTCCTATATAGCTTATTGTTATTACGTAATAGGTAGTTACTAGTATTGACCGAGACTAGTTATGTTTTTTACATGTAAAAAGAAATTCACATCACTTTGAAATTTGCATGGTTGACAAGAATGATAAAAAGATATAAACGATGTTTAAATTGAAGTAATCAAAAAACCGATCTGAAGTCATTATTGATAAAAAATACCTTTTTCTTCTTAGATTCCTCATCTTCTTCTTCCTCTTCATGTAGCTTCTTTCTATTCTTCTTCTTTTTTGAAGCGGAAAGTCCTTGGCGCTCTTCCTTGAAATATGGATCGTTCATGTCAACATCTGAAGGAATGTCGTCATCACTATACAAATCATCGCCTTCCTCAGCCGGCGTTTTCGGAGCCTTCTTCAGTTGCCGTTCCTTCAGCTTCTTCTTCTTGTTCTCCTTCCGCTTCTCGAGCATCTGCTGGAATGGAGTGGGCCCGTCCGGTCCTTCCTTCAGCTTCTTTTTCACCAACTTCCGAGCCTTCTTCTTGAGGTCGAGGCCCCACGTCACTTCCATCTCGATTCCCCGGTTACTCTTGCTCTTCTCTTCTTCCTCAATGCCGGACAACAGCGCCCGGTACTTGGCAATGGGATCGGCTGCTGGCCTGCTGACCTCTTTGTCTTTGTCATCGTCGTCGTCTGATGCCTTGTCGTCTTCGTCTGAAACAACACAATAGTACCAATGAAATTTTTTTCAATTAAAAGAAATATTATTTATGCTTCTGCATCATATTTGATCATTGTTATACCATGGACTTGTATACCACTTCAAGCCTATCTCAACTGCCACTTTTCCTGTAGGAAAGACTTGCCACTCTGCTGCCCTCCTCTCATAATTAGATTTCACGGATTTGAGAACAAAGCCATCATACTATTGCTACCTTGCATATATCTCATAATAATTACTAATAAGCAGGGACTGAAACTGTTTCGAATTTCGGTTTGGTTTTTGGTTTTCGTTCTTGAAATTTTGCTTTTCCGGTTTTGGTTTTGGTTTCGTTCTTTCGAAAAAATAACGGTTTCAAAACCGGTTAATATCGGTTTTTGAATGAAAAAAAAGTGCAGGTGATAATGGACTTTCCCACACATGTCTGTGATTTTTTTGGCCTATAGTGACCTTTCTGGCTAAATTTTATTTGAAATAAGCTTGATAAATTTAGGATATCATGACAAAAGAACCCACTGATTTACCTTATACTTACCAATCTTACCTGACTGTATGTTTCTCAAATGGATTTCCTCCTTGCGCATTAGAAATTTGAACCAAATCGACTTTGTTGCTCTTGTCTAGAGCAATGCCACAGGGCAACTAATTTCGAATCTGCGTTTTTCCTGCAGCTGCAATTGAAATCCTATCCCAAAAGTAGAAGAATATGTGCTGATAGCAAGTAGCTGCATCTACAGTGTTGGAATGTTTATTAGTAATTCAAGCTTATGACATGTCAACTTTTGCTGGAAGAGCAGTTATGCTCATAAAATATAAACTTTAAGTTTTACAAGTCGGATGCTTGTTAAAGCTACACGTAGCACTAGTTAGATATATTTCGACAACGCGTGATTTTCTCCCCAAAACATTTTTTTTTGCTTGAAAAAGCAAGAAAGAAAGTACAATTTTTAGCAGCATGAAAGCACGAAAAAACCGAAAAAACCGAAAAAAAACGATATTGAAATAACGGTTTGTTCTTGGTTTTGTTCTTTTTCAAATAACGGTTTTGATTTTGGTTTCGGTTTTCGAAAAATAACGGTTTTTACCGGTTTTATTTATTCATTACAATGGATGTTGTTGCTTTGTTGTAGAATCAATTATGTGAATCAGAATCACCACAGAAGGCTATCGCCAAACGTTCAAGTCAGAGCAACACAGCGTAAAACTCCTCACATCAACATCGGCCACTGTTCAACTCTCCCCAGTCGTTTTAGGAAACCTCCAACTACGGCTACTACCACACAAAACGCCAGCTGTAAACGTAGCGACGGCGGCGACTCACCCGGCTCGTCCTCGCCGCTGCTCGACGCGATGTAGGCGTGCAAGTCGGCGTCGTCCGCCGTGCCCGCCGCGATCTTCTTGGTGATCTCCGCGCGGCCCGGGTCCGTCTCGTCCCACGTCAGCTGCACCTTGCCCTGTTGCAGCGCTGTCGTCGTGAAGTAGCGCGGCTCGTACTTGGCCGGGTCCGGCACGCTGTCGCAGCTCTCCCTCGCCTCCTGATTGATTGGTTGATGGTGTTTAACGACAAACTGTTTTGACAACTGGTGCTATGGCATTGGTCGGTGAATGAAAGGGTGATGATGATTAACCTAGCCTAGAAGGATGGAGGGGAAACCCGGTGCCGGCACGTAGCCTACTCCTGTCGGAAAGCACCAAGGGGACCTTCCGAAGGACGGTACAACTCGAACAACAGGATTCCTCCACTAATCTGTGCTGTCGAGAGGTTGATAAGCAAGTCGAGTGAAGTTGTTGTACAAACTTCAAACCCTCCAACCTCTCTCCCAAACAGAACTGATCATGAGTGTGATGGTCACCCATCCAACACCTAACTCAGCGCGATGTTGCTTAACTTCAGAGATCTCACAAAAACCGGTGTTTCCAACATGCCAAACCAGTCACGCATTTGCATCGGTACACTCGGATGTCTTACTGCGAAATCGGGCAGCAAAGCGCTGGTGGCGAGCCTGGAGGGCGATTGCGTAATTTTTATCACTTTGAGATGATATGAGAGCATTCATTTGTTCCAAACATTGACAGAAATGGAGACCTCATACCATCCCACCGGGATAAAAGTAACACAGTTGCCATCACCCATATTCACTAACTTTTCCACTTCCTTTGGAAACAAAAGCAGAAATTGTCCAAATGCCGCTGAGTTACAAAATGGAAAAGGTAGTGAAAAATAGTCCTGGCAGAATAGTTGGGGGTTTAAGTGAACATGTGCAGTGATCACCTGCGGAGATACTCTAAATTACATGTCAACTGTCAGTTGACACATGAGATTGGCAATTAGTGTCAAACAAAGCCCCCCAATATTAGGTACCCGGGATGACATCTCTCTGCAATGCAGACGATTCTGTTGTCAGCTCAAGAATGCTATTTTGGCAGAGTTTCCTATATTTACAGACTGGTAATATATTCGGTAAAAAAGGTTCCATTTTCTGATAAGTTCCATTAAATATCTTGTAATCTTGTTTCAATACAGGAGAAGTGTTGTATTGTATTGACAAATAACTCAGATTTTGACTACACTAGGCTATGCAAACACTCTTATAATCGTGTAGTGGATGAGCGTAATTTTTACGCTCATTACGCTTTTACGCTTCACTCGCTACGCTCGTTACGCTCATCAATTATCAGATAGCATAACCTTCTAAATTTGCAACATTTTATAAAGAATTCAGCCCGTTTTCACTCGATTCAAACACAATATCACTATCAAATAAGCCGTCCTAAAAGGCCATCTAATAACTGGCAAGGTCTAGTTCATAAGATTAGTTTAAATTATTAATATTAAACTGCTTGAATCAAGCAAAAAACATCGTATTTTATTCCGACTTTTGACAAATTATGGCATAAATCATACCTGATCAAACGTTGTATCGTCAGGAATGAACCGGAGGTCTAGTTTTGCTGCCGAGCTTTCATATTCCGAACCATCGCATTCTAAGTAGATCTTGTTTGCTGATTCCGGAGAATCAAACACCACCACGGCGTAGTAGTATTTCAACCTCGTTAGCTGATACTGCCTCAGCTTTTCCATGTGGAACTTCTTACCTTCTTCATTCTGAAAGAACATTATTTGTTCATGAGTAATATCAAACTTAATTTACTGTGTGGTTCTTGCTCTGTAACCCTCTGTAAAGTTGCCAGCGTAAATTATTAATTAAAAAAACAGCATGTGCGGCAAAATTGCCACAACTTTAGATTAGGTACCTCGTCATCCAGGGGTAGTCCTTCCTCGTTATAGTTAGCTGTGTTCTCATTAGGATCGTACAGCAGTTCAGCAGGGCCTGACATCTCATCGTGTTTCATGCGTTCTGTACCATACTCCGATGGATATATCTGTTTTGAAAAAGAATCGCATATAGAATAGGGTATTATTACTAGCACTAGGCTAAAAATCAATAAGCTACCACCATGAAATACCTAATATTCACATATCTACAAAAAGATTTTCTTTGGAAGAGAAAAACGTGAACTAGAGATAAAAATGATTGCCTTACCGACACAGAATGTATGACACCTCCAGGCGGCAAGAAAGAATTGAACAACACCATCAAGTCAGAGGCTCGAATCCGGTCCCAGTCCATGTTGCAAACAGCAAGTCGATTGGTCACATCATCCGTACGCTCCGCATCACGGTCTAGCTCTCCCCAGCCGTGATCCATGTCTCGGAGATCCACCTCTAAGAGAAATTTTGTTTGTTACAGAAGTTGGATTGAATTGTGGTTTTTAGCCATCGATATTTCCGACATAAGTTTTACACATACCCGATTCATTTTCCGAGCTTTCTTCGTCAGATGAACTGTCGGTCATCAAAAGACCATCGCCTCTGGCATAGTCAACTTTGTTGTTGCGTAATTTTTCTTTGATATCTGCTGTTAATGGGACAGCATCTTCGTCGTCAGTCTCCACATCTAATAGCAACCCGCCCTCATCATTTTGGTTCAATGAATCAGCAATATCTTTTTTTGTTTTAGATTTTATTAGAATTTCTTTTGCCTCTTCTTCTTCATCTTTGTCTTCCCCACTTTTATTGCTCTCCTCTTCCTCAGTATCGGAGCTAGATTCCTCAGAGGGTAATTCATAGTAACGTTTTAAATCTTCGGATGTTGTGTGAGTTCCTGGACGACCTCTTTTATCAATAGTGTACTTAAGCTTAAATTTGTTATCACTAAACATAGACTGAAACCGGTTGTCGATCTGCACTTTTCGCTCCGTCTTTGGGATTCTCTTGAACCGAGGGTCATTTGCAATGTGGGCAAAGCGACTGTCTTTACGTACATTTTTCTCCATGGCTTCCACTGAAATAAAATGAGAAATAGTTCCTTGAGATTAAACCATTGAATTTAAAAGTCATTGATTCTATCATATTCTATCTAGTCAATGAACAAGCATGTCATTTTTGAGGTTAGGATTGGGTTCCCTATTGATTTATGGGATTCTAGTAAAGTGACGACTGAATTAAATTAAAAAATTCAAATAAAAATCATTTTTTTACCACGTGAACACAATAGACGATATGCTTCCCAAAATTCTCTTTCGTACACAAACCCAAGATTTGTTGACAATTCCTATGACAATCCACTTGACTCGGAGTCCGAATATAACCAAGTGGCGACCTTCGATACTACGAGGTCATGTCTTTCATGGCGGGCTCGCTTAAAATGATGGCTACCTCTCTGCTCGTAAGAATTGCATCAAAAATCAAAATCCAAACTGCAAGCCATAGTTACAGCAAATATTTATCAAGATATTTGGTTACAAGGCACAGGCCAAGTCTAGGCATAACAAGTTTCAAATCACCCCTTTCTAGATAACTCGTGTGTTATTTGCTAGACAGTGGAAGAGCAAAGTTTTAATTTATTTTTAATGTTTTGAGGACTACTTAAATATTTTCAAAATAATATATTTTGACTGCTAAGAGCCTTTTACTTTCCAAAATGTCGTTTGAAAATGCTCATTCAATTAATGACCATAGTAATCAGGAAATTGAAAAGAAATATTCTGCAGGATCTGATAGCACTGAAAGTTCGGTGCCAAGCGCAGGAAAACTTGAAAGTCTGATTTCATTTCAGAGCTCAGATTCAGAGGTAAAAAGCTACTATATTCATTATTATCACTCTAAATTATAAAGGGGAGATGAAGGTTGCCACCCTTTGAAAATGGAAGAGGATTGTTCAAGCTTTTGGTTTATAATGAGGTATGTTTGGAAGGGGGAAGGGGGTTTTACAAAATATCAAATATCTTACTATCAAGATATGAGTTTAAGATATTTCAAAGGATAAATCCAACTGATAGGATTTTGAGTGTAAAAATTGTTAGTTTGGAAATTTTTATGAATGTGTGTTGAATAGTTGAGAACAGTAGGTACCTACTATGCAGAGGATGGGTGCAGGATATTACAGGCACAGGTATCTCAATTGATAAAATTATTGAATGAGTAAGTTCTTTGATGCACAAATTGTTAAAGGATGAAGAGGACCATTGGAGAGTATCGCCAATATCACATTGGAGGCGAAGTGAAACCAGAGACATTGCAGATATAAAAAATCTTGTGAAAGACCCACAAACTACCGAGCTCTTTGGGGACCACGATATACTGGAAATAATGTTTGTACACTTCATCTGAGTTTATCACTAAACCATTCCATTGCTATCACATATGCTTACTTGAATCTTTCCCATTTTAAATAGTGAGTTGGCATTCATATCGCTGAGTTTAATAAATCGCAAAGGAAATCTGGTAGCTTACATTTCCCTCAACACCATACCAAACATACCAAGTTTGCGTGACTGTCAATGTCAGCGATGGCTGAAAGAGTTGTACAACCTCAGTCAACCAACTGTAAGAAACACTCTATTCATTCATCTAATGGTTTGGGATACCTCTTATTCAAATGAATTTCTGCCAGTTTTACTTCACTCAGTTTTCATCAATAACCCATATTTGATGAACATAATTTTAATTGTGCCCCCAGGAAGTCCAATTCGTAAGTCTACATATTTTTTTATAATGCATTTAATACATTTTGATATGAGGCAGAACAATTCTTCTCCTACATAACTGATAGGTAGCTAAAACAATATAAACACTTTTTGTTCAATTCTTAGCTGAAGTTTGTAGTGATTACTTTGATACTAAATTGCCACGAGGATTCAAAGAAGTGCATAAAGTCCAGACATTACACATTTGCTTGAGGCAACAACTAATACGAAGATTAAAGATAAGGAAAGCCACGTAAGTACAGCAAAACATTTTATGACTCCAACTTGCCTACCTACCTAATAATTTTACGGGAATTTTTTTATATATGAACTAACATTGTGCGATTTTAGTGAGGAAGATAACGACGATTTGGTTCCAATAATTCACAAACTTTCAAAAAACTTATGCCTTCTTTACGGTGATTTTTATATTGCCGAGATGGTTCGCTATCCCAGCAAAAAGAAGCAAATGATAGTAGCTGATGTAAGACCTGAATTAATTTTCAAACTAACAAAAATATTCTTCACATATTTCCTAAGTTTGCTGATTGCTCATACCTACAGGTTCTCAGAATAAAACAATGTGAAGTATAAAACCGTCAATATGAATATTCTGTGCAAATCCCACTTTAAAATTTAATCCAAATGGTTTCTAGGAGGATGAAATTTCCTTTGGGATAATGATATTGAGCATGGATATCAGTTTCGAGCTACTAAATGAGCAATTCGAGTTGGCACCATTCTATGGCCTGCGAAATCCAGACGAACGAGACCACAACATAGACAAATGTGTGATGTCAAGTTTGGAAGGCTTAAGAATTCCTGTCTTTGTCCAACTTGCTGATGATATATCCGGGTAAGCTCACCAGATTCACTGAAACACATTGAAAATCAAATTTGATGAAAATAGTGCCTCTTTGTTTTAAAAGTAGGTATATTATGCTTTATAAACAAAAAATACTACAAAATTCAACAAGTTGAACAGTCTTTTCATCTCTTCATCAATTACTTTGCCATTAGTTTGCCTTGCCAAATAAATTAGTTTCCTCACTTGTAAAATATTAGCGTTCCTAACTTCCTGTATTTAAAAAATTACTGAACATTGATTGTTGATAACATCATATTTAATAACAAGAACATTGTAATTAACATCTACAGGCTTGTTAACTGTATATTATTTCAGCGTAAATGTAAAGAATACATTACTTGAAGGAGTAAGTGGTGATAAACGCATGGATTTCAACCAACTAGATTATGAGGCAGAGGGGTCTCAATCTTCAACAAGTACAGAAGACGATTTGATACTAATGGAAAGCGCAAATGATTCTGCTATAGCTCTCAATCGATATATACCTGAAGATTGTTCTGATTCTGGTATCACAAATGATGAAGACGATGAAGAATTTGAACCAGAGCTTGAACCCTCAACTATGATTCCATTTCCACCCACTGAAGCACCTGAACCAAAAAGAGGTAAGAAGGATGCATCCCATCCACTCACATCGATTTACTATCTTATATGTGCACACCGTGTTTTTTGGGGTGGGGGTGGGGTGGTGGGAAGGCCCTAACTGATGGATCCAAAAATAATCTGACAAAATTGTTTCCAATTAATTTTCGGGATCCAAATTTTCTAACTCGACACCTCTTAGCTCAATTTGTTTCTCAAACTTTAAGATATGCTCAAAAAACAGAATAAATCCCTCAGGGTCAGGGTCAGGTCTCCCCTTTTTAGCAAAACTTATTTGCTCTGATTTTCAACTTTTACTAGATAAAGTAAAGGGGAGAATCTACTGACTCAAGAGAAGGAAAAAAACAATTTCAGTGTTGATCAGTGTTTCAAAGTGCAATTCCTTTGCACGGTAAATAATTCGTTTCTAGCACGGGTTTAGTGTTGGATGCAAGTCTTGCCCCAGAGTCCGGGCATGCTGTAGGTAACTAATAACATGCAACATTTCATATTTTACCCACGTTTCTAGTGCCAACATCTGACTATAGTCATTGTGTCAAGACAAAGGGAAAACTCCCTGTCTATTATGGAGGATCAAATGCATTTGCCATAGAAGTATTTGCAATGCGAGATGACCGCGATGAGAGGTAAAAAATGATAGTGAAATTTCCAATTAATTGTAGACAGCAAATGTCTTTAATTCAAACTTTGGGCTACGAGAACTTACACCATGAAAAAATATATATTTAACTTTAAGTATATAAATCATTGTTTCTCTATTGATTCTATTTTAAAATATTTACGATTTAGGACGGCAATTGATTTCCTCGAAGCAGCTTTTGAGACTTTCCCCCAGTTGGACTATTGCATAATAACGCTGCAACATTCTCAGCCTTGTTTTGCCCTCCTGGACCATTTCACGGCAAGTGACACAGTATTTTGACCTATTTTATTTGGATGAACTCATAATTTCATCTTGTTTTCTAGTCTTGCACAGGGAGTTTTGATTTCTGAAATTATACTGACATTACTGCATGTTTCATTTTCCAGAGAGTAATTCCAAGACCAGGATGCTCCTTCACTCAAGAGCTATACGTTCTACATAAAAGTGCAATCAACAGGTGTGTAACTTTGTATACACCTTATGTGATGAAGCAGCTATTATTCAACTTTCTGCCAATTAAACAAGTTGATGAAATGATTAAAACAATTTTTGAGCAAGAATTTGGGACTAATTTTGCCAACCATTCATCTGTTGGTTATTTAATAAATTTTGCACAATTTAATCAAAAATTTTCAATTTCTAGCGACATCCATGTGCGGAAAGCTGTATCTTCTGACTTTGATGAAATTAGCGTGCTTCTTACCAATAGTCTAAGATATTCAAATGCCAACAACATCATGGAGGATTTCAAGAACTCAGTTTACTTTACAGGATTGAATGACTTAGTTTCGTATCTGATTTTTAGCGAAGATACATTACTTGGCTTTGCCATATTAAGGTAAGTTCAAATCAAATTCTCTTTAAATACTAACCTACTCCCATGAATTGTTATTATTTCAATGGTGTTGTTGGCCACTATAAGTCAAAGACATGTCATGGCATGTCAGCTAGATATGCATTTTTAAATACCTATATTTAATAATTTTTAATTTTATTATAATTTTTAGCCGGTACATTCCATTTCGAAACCAATCAGACAATCAAGAATTTCTCCAGTCCCACTATGAGATTGAAAAGTTGATTAATATAGAATATCATAGTAGCCAAAGTTCAATGATAGTGATGCACCTAGTAATGAGTGCCATTGTGTCACGTCACACAAGATTCTTCCTCAAAGAGATTCTTCGCTTGACTGGAACCTCCATTCTCTACCATCCACTGTTTTACAACGATTCGGTTGAAACCGGACCTGTAAGCAAGACTTTATTTTATAAATAATAAATCATAGTCATCTCATAGCTTTTAACTAGTAAAATTTGCTTTCAAGGTGCATGATCGTAAAATAGTTCAAACACAAAAAAGGATCAAAACGCAGATTGCATTTTATTTAATATGTTAATTCTCTGAGGCAGTTGTTTGAAAGGAGTGTAGCAACGTCCATCAGTGAGATGATCCCAGTCAAGCCTCGGCATCAAATCCAATATTGTCTTGCCGAACTGGAACAAAACACTCCGTCGGAACACGTGCTAGAAAACGGTGATCCCTTCACGCTTTTCTTGATGACCAAGAGGATCTCTAGCATCGCAAAGATGGAGGTCAACGACAGGATCGTGGTCATAGGTGCATCTGATACAGCACTGGCTTTCCTCGAATCACTCATTTTTGGGTCAGTTAATGGGGAATACACCCCTGAGAGAACCTCGCTCTTATCTCATATTTTTTTGCCCCAAAATTCCCAGCTCGTGATTACTTTAAAAAAAGTCAAAGTGGTATCAGTTGAGAGCAATTTTAAAGTTATGACAGCTGTTGCTGATCTACTCGACACTACATGGCTTCAGCTGGCTAACACTAGTCAATCTCATTTTAAAATCTACCGTTTCCTCTGCAGCAAAGATAGGACATACGTGACGTTCAACAACCTGACGCTAGTCTCCCCACACGGTTTGCCAGGGGACGAAACGGACAACGCTACTCGAGACAAGTGGTTCTTGAAAAGCAGTCGGTACACAGTCAAATACACTCAGCGAGTCAACTTCCGTGCCTACGTTAACATTGTTTACGGAGTAATGACGTCTATAAACAGGTGGCAATCAAGTCTGGATCAAGAGAGCACTCATCATCCCAGGAACAAAATTTGATCTTGGGATCTAAACAGGTGCAGTTGTTCACATGTTCATTTTGCTGTTACAGAACAAACAAGTATATTGCCGTTGACGACGACTCAATTGTGCCATACGACCATTTGATGCTGTTTTGTGGTCAGCAGTATCAGAAACCAACCAGACAAAGGCCAAGTCTTGATGTATTTAGCTTGCGGAATTGTATGCACGACCAGATGTAAATATTTTTAAGCATTGTCCATTTTTTATTTGGAGGGACACATTTTTTCCCAACTTTTGAAACCACCTTTCAGATATTGTAATTCCTAGCAAAGATTGAGACAAAAGTCTGTGTAAAAGAGGCTCCTCCTCCTCTAACTCGTTGCAGGCGGGGTTTGGACGACGACTCTAGCATTCCAAACAACGTTTTTGTGATCAATACCGAGGTCGACGAAAAGAACTCGCTGAGACTGGTGCAAAAGTTTGTTGTTACTGAAACCACCTACACCATAATTGTATACGGACATAGCATACAAGCATTTGCTTGCATCCAAATGCTCATCGAGAGGGGAATCCCACCAACCAGCATCACATTTGTTGAGAACTTCCCCAAACAGAGACATGCAGTATCCATTTTCAATAACAAAGAGGTCCTCTCCCTAATTTTTTTTAAATGAGTTGAAATAATTTCAAATAGCTACACTTCATGTTTATACTGCACAAATACTCTGAAATTTGTCACTGCTTTAAGTGCCTTTGCTGGCTTTGTTCTAATTTCAGCTTGCTATTTATTCCAGTTGGATCAATCAGTTGTAGAAAATATGACCCATCTGGGAGTCAAACACTGTCAATACCATTACTTCGAAACATGGGAGATTGATACAGTGAACAATCAAATCACTTCTGCTACATTTGCATCCAAAACTAGAATGGTATCAATTCCATGCATTGCTATGTTCTGCCTCAGCGATAAAGATGTATCTCCCAAAACTTTCAAAGGTAAATACTTGGAAAAACTGATTTTATAGAAAATTATTTCATACCTAGAATAGAAATTATTTCATTATTTCATACCAATGTATGTTGGCTATTTAAACAAATCACAAACAGAACACATTTGAAATTTTGTCAATTTTCAACAATACCAATCTTTTACCTGCGGTAGTGGGATGTGAACCCTCGAGTTATACATAGAATTTGTTGTTTAACATTATCCACTACCATTGTTAAAAAAAATAATAATATATAAAAAAAAATATATATATATATATGGTTAAACGGAGGTTTTCAGAGCCCATGTTGATGGTAGTAGTGGCTTCACGGTTTCTGCTCTGTTCGATTGGATTGGTGGTCCTAAAAAGGACCGTTGTCCGACGTTTCGCCAACGAGAAGATGCCAACGCGCTCGTTGGCGAAACGTCGGACAACGGTCCTTTTTAGGACCACCAATCCAATCGAACAGAGCAGAAACCGTGAAGCCACTACTACCATATATATATATATAACATATATTTATATTTCTATGAATGAAGGTATGCGCTGGTATGCAGATTTCACGTCAATTAATGCATCATTCAATCTTGACAGCTCTGACCTCCGCTGGTTTGGTGTATGACGGCAGGCTTGTGATTTCCAAAAACTTTGAAACTAACGACCCAAATATATATTCAGCGGGACCCATGACTAAATACAAACGTCGTTACTATGCAGATTTATCACACCATGTTTACTTCAATTCCGTTGAAATTGGAACCAAGGTATGAATGCACTAATCAGGGGTGTTCTTGTTTTGTTTTCTGCAGCAATGCCTTTTTAATCTAAAAGCATAAAATTTACAACATAAAATATAAAAAAAATTATACCTTCCGAGAGCGTTAAAAAGCCGATACCTTGTGTGATGATCCATAGGTGGGAGATATGTTTCGCCGGAAATACCACAACCCTAACGAAGAAGAGGGAATGGACCCAGATGAACCAGACCCAGATCTTCCAATGTTGTTAACAGATTTCACCCAGCCAAAAGTTATAAGTTGTTCATTGCCAGGAGGCGTGCACTACTTACAAGTGAAGAAACCTGGAATAGACGTTCCTTTAGAAGCAGCAATGAACAAACCTGATTTTGTAAGTAATGTATACCTACTTTACTTCATAATACCATTCAGTGTGTAAATCAATGTGAAATAATCGTATTTACCAGATGCCCAAAGTAGCTATACAGCTATGTATTCCATATATGTATGTATATTGTATGTACCTATGTGTATATACATACATACACTTTCATAATAGCTTTAATATAGCTATAGACAAATAAACCTATCTATCTACACAAGTAATTAAGATGAAAATGCATCTTTGTTTGCTTCTCAAACAAGCAACAAAGTGACTATTACCACGTTTATGCATCTTATCTACTCGCTGTAAACATTCCGACATATCTTTCCAGGGCACCATTTTGACCACGGGAAACTGCATAGAACCAGAACCAGGTTACTTCCAGATTCATTTAGGTCACAACCTTGCAGTGGAACATATAACGTGTTACACCAGCAACAAAATCGATCGCAACAACCTGATACGTCTCTACGGCAGGCACGAGGCTCTTCTCAACAACTTGGTCACCCGATTCAACATGGGCCGTATCACTGATTTCTACAAGTACTTCCAAGAGCCCTGGTCTTACGCTTTGTATTCTGACAATCTCGATATGCTTCTCCAGCACGCCAGGTTGTTGAGCTTTGGTCCAGGACTGGGCGAGAGAGCAACGACAATTGTCCATCGAGTTATCAATAATTACGAAGCAAACAAGTGGAAGAGGGTAAGTCCTCATTCTAGTAATTGTTCGCTACTTGAAATAAGAATCAAGTTCACTGCGAAGTTTCACTGCGAATATTTTTTTTTCCCTTTACAGTTGGCTGACCAGACTCAAAACAACCTTAAGCAAAAGTACAACGATACCGAAACAGGTTACAGCAAACTGTTGGAGAAGATGGTGTACGATTACCTTGAGAAGTATGTATACTTGCTACCGATGTATGCCACGCGGTCCAAAGTGCAATCAACACTTCAAGGCAGGAGCAACTACGAGATTGAACGAAGTCCAGTACACAATGTGCAGTAACAACCTTAGGGAACATTCTATTCTTTCCTATTTTACTCAACGTACACTGTTTGTTACACGAAATATATATTTTTTACAATAATAAATTATTTATTTTAGAATTATAGATACATTTAGAAGACCAGTGTGTCTTTTCTCAAACTAACAATGTTCATGGTTGTACTAATTGCTTTTTTAGAGCAGTAATGGCTTAGGCCCTATATTGCGCTTCCACCAAAGTGGTGAATTTAGGGGCATTTATTTTTATCGTTGATTTGCTTAATTCACACATATGAGATATGTTTTTGAAAAGTAGGAATGTTCTCAAAATGTTGAATCAAACTTTGTAAATGCATTTATAGAGCCACCTCTTGAATGAACTGGGCTGGCATCAATGTCGGCTACTAGTAATACAGCTCGTCGGTAAAACATCATTTTCAACTCAAAAGTGTCGGTTACTAAGAAACAATAGGTAGACATAAAAAATTGCAAAAAATATCAGAAGAATGCATATACCTACCTAAGTTTTGACAAGGGTGCACGGTTAGTTGCAAATACTGACTGATTATTTGCCCCGAAGGTAATACCAAATGTCTAATCTTAAGTGTAGTAATAATAAATATTGATTTATTTATCATTTAGTTAATTTAGCAAAGATCAGAGATAATACACAAAGTTAGCCACTGTCTTCCTGTTTATATTCATATTTCATATCTTTTCATAAAGATCTTGACCAATCATCAATCTTTATTCTTAATTAATATTAATTTTTTTTTGTATTGTTATTGGCTAAAATGCATTAAATTAATGTTAGTTGAATTACTTAACACTAACAAAACTTTACGACTGACGTTTCTGTGATTATTCTAGTAATATTTACAAGTTTGTTTGGATTATGAGCCAACGGCAAAACGCAACTTTACTGCATATTAGAAAGACAGATTTTTTCTTTAAATTGCCGTTGGGATTCCAACTTGAGTAGCTTGCAGAATAGCTATGTGACTCTCTTACACTTCTATTCTGAATTCTGCAAGCGTAACATTTAGCAGAGGCTACCAGCAAGGTACACGGAGTTCGACAGGAATAAACACGATGCCGAATGAATTTGAAAGAAGCACAGCTTCTTCACAAGATTTCAACATACACGGGTAGTTCAACGGATTGGCTTGAAAGTTGTTGCCAATTTCTACCAACAAAAAAAAATTGCTTCAAGAAAGAGTCTATCAAATGAGCTTTCCTTTTACCACGTAAACCTTCTTTGCAACACATTAACAAGTTCTTGACAAAATTTTAGTTATGCACTTTTGGATAAAATATCTCTCATACATGTACGAGTAAGTCACTTTTGGTGCTCTACGCAATTCTGTACATCTTTACTGTCCCACATCATAAATGCAAAGTCAGTATGGTTTTGGAAAGAAAAAATAATTTCCAGTAACTATGCCTACAGTACAATCAACATCAAATGCCTGCCTAAATGAATGCAATAGATCATACACTCTAAATAGTACCAAAATCACATTCTAGTTCCTATGAAGCTGGTATTTAGCTAGAATAATTGTCCCTGGTAATAATGACTCATGTTAATACAGTACTCATTTCATTTCGATCCAGGTTAATTCCACAAAAACCAATGCATAATCGAGTCGGTCAGAACGATGCCCGTGTTGGTTTTATAACCAGGAAACGAAAGAATGCACCTTCTCCCCAAATGTCGCAACCGTTTTTACGATTGTTTAGGGCGGACGGCCAGTCAGTTTGCACCCGCACACATCACCGCGACACAGTGCCGAGAAATAAAGCTGAAAACAACGACGAAAAAACCGAGAAAATCGCAGCGGAATCTAGTGCAACACGATACATTTTAATTCCTAAGTCGAAGCAAATCGATATCGACGATACCCGACGAAACGTGACCGGCGGAGAAAAAAACGCACAAGGGTACCCGCCCGACGAGCAAACCGACGGACAGTGTTACCTAAAGTGTTGCAACGCCCTGGATCATTTCGCCGAGGCCGCCACGTGGATCTTGGCGGTGACGGTGAGCGGAGGCTTGGAGGCGGCGGCGGCAGCGGCGGCGGGTGGAGCCGACGTGCCGTTGACCGGCAAGCTGCCGCCGGGGGTGGGCGTCACCGGCTCGCTGCCCGACGACACCATCTCGACGTCTGCCTGCACAAACATACAGTCACAAGTTGAGACGATTCTGATGTCGACTATCCTACAATCACAATATTAATTGGCACTTACTAACACCTAAGCCAGGAAGGTTTCCAGGCCAGCAATTAAAAATTCAAGTACATCTTTGATATATGTGGACCCGCTGCACTGCTATACTATGCTGTGCAGTGCTCAACAATAACTTTTATCAAAAAAAAAAACTTGCAAAGTTCTTAATTTTTTATAAACCTTGCCACCATCTACACTCTTTACCATCTTGCCATACATTAACACACTAAGCTAGAGTAAATTGATTGATTATTGGTGCTTAACGACGCACTGTTTTGACAACGGGCCCTTTGGCACTGGTCTAATGGCGTCGGTGAATGAAATGGTGATGATGAGGGTGATGATGAACCTAACCTAGTCTAGAAGGGAGGAGGGGAAACCCGGTGCCGGCACGTAGCCTACTCCTGTCGAAAAGCACCAAGGGGACCACCGGCTTTACGTCCCTTCCGAAGGACGGTACAACTCGAACAACAGGATTCCTCCACTAATCCGCGCTGTCGAGAGGTTGATAAGCAAGGCGAGTAAAGTTGTTGTACTAACTTCAAACCCTCCAACCTCTCTCCCGAACAGAACTGACCATGTGCATGATGGTCACCCATCAAACACCTGACTCAGCGCGATGTTGCTTAACTTCGGCTAGAGTAAAAGTTTCAGTGACGTGCATTTAGTCGCTCTTGATAACTGACAAGCACCTGCAGTCTGCAAAATACACTCTGCAATTAGAACTAAAAAGTAAAAGCAGATGTAAATAGTGTTTCTGTGGAAAGTTAAGCACACATTTACAGCTGGTCAAGTAGACATTGATAGATTAACCCGCAAACCTTTTCATCCTTGGGGTCGTCAATGTCCACAATCGGTCCGTTCTCCGCTTCAAAATCCTTGAGGACGGCGTCCAAGTTGTAACGGCGACGGTAATTGACGAAAAACGTGCGCAAGTGTGCTTCGGTCTTGGTGCCAATCACCTCGGCAATCGCCTTGAAGTCCTTGCCATACTTTCGCACACCTTGGCAAGACAAACAAAATTCTAGGTCAAGAGTCAAAATATCATGTACATACATAAATTAGGGATGCCTTCAGTTACGAAAACCGTATCCGGATAACCGTCCACAGTATCCGGATACTATCCGGATACTGCCATTCGCTCGGAAGGTGGAGAAGCCATTTCTCCGAGTACTCCCCATCATGCCACAAACTTTTTTTTTTTTTTTTTTTTTTTTTTTTTTTTTTAACTACCCGGATAGTAAAAACTGTATCCGGATAATGCCGTAACCGTAACTGGCTCGGTTAACCGGATAACCGCCGGCATCCCTAGTCAAAATACTGTAAAGCCTGGTAACACAACGCAATTTACAGACTAAAACAGTTCTCTGAGCTTCCTTCACACAATTCTGGGTTAACTGCTTCAACTGTCTCAGGTACTACAACATTACAAGGTACTTCCTACAGTTTATGCAGCAAGGGATCATACTGAAAAATATTTGAAATTTCAAAGGCTATCAACTCAAAATAAAGGCAATGTTTGAAATCATCAGTTTAAGCGTTAAACTATAACTGACCAAACCTAACAGGCTTATTAGCCACAATATAATTCCCGCTTATAGAAAACACACTTGAAGCAAAGCAAAAATTGTACGATTCCTTTCTGATCGTATACTGCTAAAAACTTGACCAAATCAACAATCAAGTAATGAACTTGGACATTGTTTCATACTCTTGCACTCTTGGCCAGATGGTTTCTTGTTCTAATGTTATAAGAACCGTACGAACGCTGACCTTGAACCACCAGGAGAGATTCGTCGCTGGTCCATCGAGCGTTGATGCGGCTGTTGTTGTCCGCGGGACGGAAATCCTCGATGCCCTCCACTGTTTTGCGTTTCATCGAGCTGAGGTTCTGCTTGTTGTTTTGCACCTGGTCAAAAAAATTACAGATTGATTTTCAGACCGAAGAAAGATTTTCGGTGGCAACACAACACAACACAAATCACAGACATTGCCAAGTAGAAAAAGAACAAGCTGTTTTGAAATCAAGCACAAGTCACAACAGAAGAGAGCAAAGAAAATGCTTCCTATCTTCCTGTCTCTTTCAATTAGGGATGCCGGCGGTTATTCGGTTAACCGAGTCGGTTACGGTTACGGCATTATCCGGATTATCCGGAAACTATCCGGATAGTAAAAAAAATGTATATGTATATATGTTTTTGACACGGAGAGTACCGGGCAGACAAGGCTTCTCCACCTCCCGAGCGGCTGGCAGGAGCAAGCAGGAGCGCCTGCTGCATATCCCCCCCCCCTTTACACTCAGTAACTGCCCCTCAACTGTCTTCATCTTAACCAGAGTCAAGTGAGTCATCATGGCCGCATGTAGGAAAACCTCGCGGACGAGGGAAAAATGATCTGATTGTTTCATTTCACTGTCTGTGTAGGTTGTAGGTAGTATGGGGCGCACCCTGCCTTGGCTCTCCAATATTGTTTTTTTTTTTTGGCTGTTCAGCAGTCATTTTACTATCCAGATAATATCCGGATACTGCGGACGGTTATCCGGTTACGCTTTTCATAACCGAATGCATCCCTAATTGTCAGACAGATAATTTTTCACATGCTTCCACTGTTGACAGAGCCCAGTAAAATTTTCATCCGCATCATTCACCAACAAACCGACCCAGCCATCTACGTAGCCAGCCTCCCAAATTTGCACATTCCTCGCGCCGACCGACCTGGCGCTTGAGCGAGACTATCTCGCGGTCCATGGCCTTGAGCATGTGCTCGCCCTGCATCGGCTGCACCGGCGCCACCTCGGCCATCGTGACGAGGTCGTCGTGGTTGATGTACATGCCGCGTGGCGGCTTGCGCTTGTGCCGCAGCAGCAGGTGGTTGTGACGTTCGCGCTTAACGGGCCCGGTGGTCGGTCGCGTGTTGCCCGTTCGCCTGTCGGCCGAGATAGGGCGGGTGTTAGGCCAAGATAGGGCGCATTTTAGGACAAGATAGGGCGCATTTTAGGGTAGGTGTTAGGCCGAGATAGGGCGGGTGTTGGTCCAAGATAGGGCGCATTTTAGGACGAGATAGGGCGCATTTTAGGGTAGGTGTTAGGCCGAGATAGGGCGGGTATTAGGCCAAGATAGGGCGCATTTTAGGGTGGGTGTTAGGGCAGGCCGGGATGCAACACATGTGGCAAAGGTTGGTTTCTTCCGATGCCGGCTTTAGAATGTTTGGGTAGCTTTTGGAAATTAAGCTATGTTGCCAAAAGTGATAGATCTTAGAATATGTCTAATGAAACACATTTGGGGGAAATGTTTTGGCAAATAGGGGAGGGGTTTAATCTACAAAAGCTTTGTTAACAAAGGAATATGGACACTGTGGTAGGAATTAAGTTAATTGCGATTTAATGCATGGATCACGACATCAACTTGTGTGTCGTTTTATCAAGTAGCATTTCATGATGACATTAAAACTAACAATACACCAACATAAAACCATAACTAATAAAAGATAAGTTGCATCCTGGGGCGAGATACTGACATGATGGGAAAAAAAGCCCGAACGGCCCGAAAGCCGTGAATGCCGTGAATGAGCTCTTCTACTACAGTGAGTCTGATTTTCTTTATGATTGGAGCATATTTCTTTTAGGGAAAACCGTGAATAGGACAAACAATAATCTATGGACTCGACTACTGGATTGGATTGTATTGTTGGAGATTGCTGGCTGCAAGTGTGGTTTCGGACTTTCGGACAGCTTCGGGCCTTCGGATAGATGTAAATTTTGGGAAAATATTTCGGGCCGGTTCGGGCCGAAAAAGTTAAGGTCCGTCGGGTTTCGGGCCGGGCCGAGGTCGGGACTGGTCGGGCCAAGGTCGGGCCGGGCCGACGGAAAACCGAAAAATGCCATCTCTAATACCGACCTACCAATAAATAATCATGTTTACAGTGTGTAGGTCAACACAATCACATAATTCTAGGAGGGTGCCAATCACTTCTCTGACTCCGAGTCAGTTCTTCAAGACTTACTTCCAATGCAGGTAGCAGGTGTGACACGTGTTCCCTTTAGAGGTTGCGTGTGTCGTTGTGCACGGAACACCGCAATTTCCGCAAGTGACAGATGCATCTTTCTGTAACACCCGATTAATGTATCTTTAATTATAAATGTCTTTCAGTTACTATACACGTCATTTGAACCATTAGTTTAAAGCCAATTTAATTGATAACCTAGCAAGTGTTTGAAATAAAGATCTGCTTGTACAAAAAATATTTTTTATTTCATGGTTTTCAACAGTGGTGGGGGCCGCGGATCTTAAAAATTAAAATCGTAAATTGGAAAATTTCAACCCTTTTTTATTGTGTTGTGTGAAAGAGGCGACATAAGTGTGTGCAAAAACCCGTAGTAGGTACACTAAAGTCTCTCTGAATCAAGAGTTAATTAATTAATTAGTTCGTTAGTTCCACTCTTGGGAAAGGAAAGACTCAATAAAATAGTAAAGAATCGACTTTCTACGATCTTCAAACCCACCTCTTCTTTGGCCATTCCTCATAAACCGACGCTTTCAGCTCCGACTCACAGAAGGAGTAGTATTTGAAAATCATTACCACTGCCCATGCATTCTAAATGGTTTTATTTGCGCCTTTAGGCATTTGGTGCCAGTGAAAAAAGGCATAAGCCCCGTGACCAAGCAAGTGGTGATGCCTGTAGGATTTACTCTTCAGACAATATGTAAACAAATCCCTGAAACCTTTGGCTACATTTCTGACCCCTTCTGGTAAAAAAATTCGGTGCCATCTTGCACATTTTAACATGTATGAAAAAAACTTGCCTGGCCGGTGCCATCGTCAGCTTGGGAGGATCGAGGGGGTGAACCACTCTTTCGTCGAATACCTCGATGGATTGTCCATTTCTGGAAGAAAAACAAGTTGATAGTGAAAGATCAAGAAGTTATTGCACCGTTACCAGAATGAGCAGTTATCCAGAGAATGTTAACAACTTTATATCTTTGTCCAGTCACCGCTGGTTGCAATTTAATTGCTATTACGGAAAATAGCATCCATCTAAGAGAAGGCTTGCGTCGACAAGCATTGCAACCAGTGATGGCTGTAAATGTATACATGAAACAAAGCCTAAAGCCAGGTTCAGAATTGTGATATTTTTCATGCCTTTCATATTTTCTCCCAGAAATCCTGGTTTCATTTTCTATCTGCTCCAAAAAGATATTATAACGCTACTCCGAGTTTGGAGTTGAAAATTTGCAAGTCGGAACCTGCCTTCAGTCTAGAAAAATTGTATTCTAGAAGCAGTTTTTGGCACTCAGTGAATGCAAGCTAGACTACTAATTTTACAGTACAACTTGGGAAAGGATTACTAGTGGAATGGATGAAATATGGAAAAAGGAGACAAACTACAGTGAAATGTATGCAGCATTCTTAAGTGTGACACGTACTGTATACTACACATCTTGCAAAATCCGACCTGGCATCGACTTTGTTTCAATTTGCAGTCAATTTACACAGCAGAAGCAAGTCTCTGAATGATTTACATGCAATACATGCCAGAAATCGGACGCAGTTTGTCTACAAGAGGTTTTTCATTTCTTCTTGTGGCAAGGTAACTTCTAAAATAAATTTCACTGTTTTTGTTCCTTTGAGTATCAATGGTTTTAAGAAAAACTCTTTTGAAAGTTTAAATTATTTATATAGTTTTTTTAATATTTACTGTATATATGAAAAATAAAATACAACTTGTTGAGAATAAATAGATTGAACATAACTCACAGTTACGAATTTCGACTAATATCTATGTTAATTTATTATCATGATTTAAAACTTTAAAGCACTAGGTAGTGGAAATTTTTGCTAGGTATATTATTATTTGTGATTATGTATATTAGTTCATATTGCTTGTAAATTTTTGGTTATTGCAGTTCCTACACGTAATTCCACGTTCATTTGAAATAACAAGCGCAGATTGGCTCAGGCATTTTCCTGATTATACACTAACCTAAATTTAGGGTGATGTAAAAGTCACCAACAAACATTCGGGATTCATATTTCATAATATATTCAATTAATGCCAGTAACACTAAAAAGTTAAGAAAAGACTAATATTTTTATGGTTTTCGTACTAAATGTGTCATAATCCAAGCCCAATATCCCTGGCTACCTATTACCTAGTAATGTAAAATCATATTCCTCAACCTCAAAGTAATTTAAAACCAATAAATAAATGCATGTGCGGCATGAGACCAACGAAATAAAGTGCTAAAGTGTTGATGTCAAACTGAACACCAGTGGGTATCAAAATCTACTAAATTACGTAAATTATAGGCAATACACCTAATATTTAGCGCATATTATTTCATACTTGCAGCAACTGTCTAATGAAGCTCTAAAGTACATAAATGACTTCACATAAAATAAATATAAAACGTAAGAGTATAAAAATAAAATCTTAGAAGATTGTCATGTCGTTAACATATTACCTAGAATTAAAAGCAGTCGTGGCAGAATAAATTATCAACACAAAGGACAGAGACAGAATATATATGCATATATATAATTATATACTAGAGGTACATGAAGTTCATAAATTAATCGTTAAAATTATTATCTAGCTAAAATGCGATTCCAATATTTCAAGATAGCAGTGGATCGACCGAACTTTCGTCTACCGTAAGGTCAATCTCCGACGCACCGGTCTCGCTTTCCACTTCCCCCGCCTTTGATTTACCGTCGGCGGTGCTATCTTTGAAACAACCCCTGTTCAATTTCAATGGCCGCGGCTTTTGCAAGTTGCTTAAAATGATCGGACGTTGCGTGAGCAACCTGCGCTTGTTATTCGGAGATATCGCCACGTCGGTCGGCACTAGATTCACCCGCACCGGAGACTGCGGCCTCTTTTTACAAAGAGGGCCCGGTTTGTACGCAACGCTAACACTTGCGTTGGATGTAGAGACATTCCCGTTCTTTACCCCGCCGTTTCCCTTCTCGATATAGTCGACGATCGATTCCGACTCGACTTTCGGATCCAGCTTGTCAGCGCTACCGTCAACGTTCCGCAAAGCCGACTTGGCCTTCTCGTTGGTGGGCTTTACCTTGTCCTCGCTGTCCGAATCCGTGTTGGAACCGTGCTCGGAGCCTCCTTCAGATCCCTCGTCTCTATGGCTGGCAAGCTTACGAGCCTGTCTGTCCATCAGGCTTGTTCGGGTGCGGGTTTTCTTCCATGAGTAGTAGTACTTGACCAGATGGGATATGCTCTTGTCGGGCAACTGCAAGAAAAGCAATTTCATTGCTATCTTTTTCCTTGTTTTCAAGTATATATCCTTAAT
This sequence comes from Nemurella pictetii, assembly GCA_921293315.2. NCBI lineage: Eukaryota > Metazoa > Arthropoda > Insecta > Plecoptera > Nemouridae > Nemurella > Nemurella pictetii. The sequence goes on along the minus strand of OV121120.1, from coordinate 14,273,140 downwards.
ATCATATTGGATTTTCCATGATAAGATTTAAAGGAATAATCAGGGAATTCAATGCAAATTTACAAAATATTAAAATAATGACATTATAACCAGATTAATACAAAAATGCCTAAAAATATAAAGAAATACATACACAAAAATATTTAAAGGATTTGACTGCCCACATTAATTTACAATTATCTTAGCAGATTGACGAGTGATTCTCACCATTTGTCTGATGCGATGAAAGCTCTTGCCATGGAATTGGAATGCCTGTTCAAATAAAACCTTGTCTTCAACTGTCCACTCATCAGGGAACGGTGTGAAGTTGGCCAAGTCTCGGATGGCCCTCTCTAAATCGTGCTTATGCCAAAAAAGCATCCCTAGCGCCTGTTCGCCGTTGTACCCATATTTCTCCTTGGCAAGCTTGATGTATTCATCCACTGTAACAGATATTAGGCGCACATTTTAATGTTGATGTAAATAAATGAAAAAACATATTTACCATGGAATGATCTAATCATTAACAAACACAAATGGAACCAAACTGCAAATGTTCATTACATGCACCACAGGTAGATATTTGTAATGAATAATATAATATGATTATGTAAACTTACAACTTGCATCAGTTATCTTCTTAGTTGGTGACCATACTAACAATGCTCGGTCACCATTTATACGATCTGCAACAAAAATATTAAATTTTGCACACTGACTTAAATTTCCTTCTCGAATAAAATACACGTCCCATTTTGAAACAAAATACAATATAGCATTGACTATAGGTAGGTACTAACATTCTTTAGTGCTTCGACCCAAAATTCCAATTCGTTCTGGGATGACGGCCTGGTAATCTCGGCCAACCCGAATCTTCTCTTCTGGAAGATACAAAATATTTTTAAATTAGCAATTACATGTCCAAGAAGGGTACTACAAGATGACAGAGCTGCATATGGATCAAGTTATATTTGAATGTAAACTAGTTAATGTGCAACAGGGGTGCAATTATCCATTTAAAAATTAAGGACCATTAAATCATTTATTCTGATGAAGAATAAAATAAATCTAAATAACATTTAGCGCGCATAAATAGGTCAAAGTACTTGCCAAGATTATGCATACAGAGGAGATGGCATGCAAATTAAGTCACAATATCCAAAGAGGTTAAAATTAGACGTCACAAATTAAGCATCATTATTATGGAAATTTCAAATTCGATATGTTCCAATAATATGCTTGGCTCTGGAGGTCTGGATTGTCCTGGGTTTTCCGAGAACATGTAAAAATTCTCAAATGTCCCACAAACTTACCAGGAACCCCATCAGCCTCATCTCCGCTAGTTGACTCTGATGCATGTCCATTTGGACTCGGCCCTCGAGATCTTCTTCCATTTCGAAGATTTTCAGAAGTTCTTTCTGCTAAAACCATCTTGCTAAATATATTATGACACAATATCTGCACTTATACAAAACACAAAAGATGAAAATTTGCTAAGTCCGCCAGGAGCAAGCAGATTTCAGTGAGGCCTCCTCCTAGCACTGTACTAAACAGTGTTATCAGAGTTAGAAAGTACATTCTGATTGGTGGAGATTTTTGTAACAACTTGCGTGATTGGCGGAACGTTGGTTGTATTTGTTTGCAAAGTTTACCGATAGAGACCGACAAAAATTCCGGCAACTCTCTGACGTCAAAACTACGGTGCTATGTATGATGTTGTCAAAAATTTGTTTGAGGTAATTTTTATTTTTAACTAAATTTCTCATGTATACTTGTTCCGAAATCATTATATTATTAAAGAATGGGCAGAAGAACGTTCGTCAACTCCATTTATATGATTCGTCAAAATAATTAGATCTAAAGATGAATTATCTTTTCCACAATAGATAGCGCTGGGATCAGTCTGACAATGGTCGTCGGTGAGTGTGGATGTGTTGATTGTGCAGTACCAAATTGCGTAGGTAGGGTTGTAATATCAAAATATCACACCGAGTCTTACTAAAAACGCACGTTATTATAAAAAATATTTCAGTTAACTATCAGGAGCTTCGATATTGATATACGTTCAAAAATGTCATAGTAAACTCCCAGCTGTGTGACAGTACTTGCGAAATTGGGCTGATCTAGGTCCTAACGTACCTTCAAACATCCATACTAGGGTACCTTTTATGATGTGTAGGACTCATGACCTATTCATTGGATAAACTATAGCCACCTACCAACAGCTGATAAGATAAGCCACATATAGTCTACTTTATCATTATAACTTTTCATTTTATCTTTGTACACAGAGAAGAGAAGACAAAATGTCTTAACCACAGTGCTCCAGTAGTCAATAAGGAACATCCAGGTGTTGAGGCCATTGACTTTTTCCAATCGTTCATCTGTGCCGCAAGATGAAAGTAGTCGCTTTGATCAGCGGTGGAAAGGACAGCTGCTACAACATGGTCCAATGTGTCGCGGCAGGACACGAAATTGTGGCCCTGGCCAATCTACAGCCACAAAACAAAGGCACGCCCCTTGTTTTAAAAGCATGGCATGTATCTTTCCAAGTTAACTTTTATTAAAAGAATTTTCTTTTTCGTAAATAGATGAACTCGACAGCTACATGTACCAGACTGTCGGACATCAAGGAATTGAGCTCTATGCAGAAGCAATGGGTCTACCATTGTTTCGACAGCCTACGCAAGGTGTTGCTATACAGCAGGGAAAGGTTTACACCCCTACACCAGAAGACGAAGTCGAAGACCTATATCAACTTCTGAAGAATGTTAAAGTACAAAAAAAAAAACTCAAAAAAAAAACGTTGCGTTCAAAACATACTGCTAATTTACTCAAATAATTTTGGTGATTTCAGGAAGAAGTAGATGTTGATGCAGTTGCTGTTGGTGCTATTTTATCCGACTATCAACGAACTCGAGTAGAGAATGTGTAAGTTAAGGCAAACAATTGTGTTTTTTTTCAATCCATGCCATTGGTGTCTGGGGTCAACGATTTACCCTGCGCTTTGTACAGATGTAATCGCCTTGGGCTCGTTACTCTGGCATACTTGTGGCGTCGAGATCAGGCAGAGCTCCTACAAGAGATGATCGATTGCCAAGTGGATGCAATAGTCATAAAAGTGGCAGCCTTGGGCCTGGACCCGGCCAAGCATCTTGGCCTGACGTTAGCGCAGCTGCAACCACATATTGTCAAAATGGTATGTTAATTTGTCAATATTTGAAAACTAAATTGTAAACCTTACTTATAGTATGAACTTCAGACCGTGATAATAAGCAAATATTCCCGACATTTATTATTTAAGCCAATATAAACTTATCTTTGGTCAAGCATTTAAGTCCAAATTAAATTATTTAACCAAGTAACAGATGATGTCATAGGTAGTTATGACATATAAGACCACAATTTTAGGATGTTTAGTGCTTGACATGAACATTCCTTTGCAGAAAGAAAAATATGGCTTAAATATTTGTGGTGAGGGTGGAGAATACGAGACATTTACTCTCGATTGTCCATTATTTTTGAAGAAAATTGTCATGTAAGTATGTTCCAATATGTATCCTGTGCCTTCTACCCTTCTCCCATTCATCCTTCAAAACCACACAATGTTTCAAAGCTCTTTGCAGACAGCAACATCAGATATAATTCCATTTTACGTTATAGCGACGACCAAGAAACGATAATTCATTCGAACGATGCCATCGCTCCTGTCGGTTACTTGAACTTTAACAAGTTCCATCTGGAAGAGAAAGAAGTAAGTGCCAAACACTCATTCTAAATAACATGGACTTGTTTAAAACATACCATTGTAATGCTTCGCTTGCATTCTTACAAAACAAACGACTCCATTCACAGGAAGTATCCCCCGATAGCACTCTCTCCGAACGAATCCACAGTTTCCCTGTGAAAACGTGGCTCGAACTGATCAGCGACCTCGACGAAGATGTAACGGAAAACAAACTAATTGGTCGAGGGGACCCCGAAGATGACACCGTCGATGACGTACCCATCCCCCGAGACCCCCCCGACAATTCCACCACCCCCGCGGGCTTCGAGCCGCTCAAGGTTGTTTGGGAGCAGAATGCGCTTCCAGACTGTACAGCAGTCAAGCGTAACCCATCCGGCTGGTGCTGGTTTAGCGCCATTTTAGGTCAAAACGAGGATGTCGGTTTGGCAACAAGGCAAGCGCTACAAACGCTTAATAGTAGGTACCTACAATATCCTAATTCAATCCAAACTGACTCACTTGAGATCATCCAGTGTGGGCTGTTGTAGAAGTCAGATTGGGGTGGGAGGAAAAGGAAGATCGATTAGAGATCATTATAGTACTATATTTCTCTGAAACACAAAGAGACGGATTCAAAAGGAGAAAAGGACGGCACGATAATCCGAGTAGCCAGTTGCTGAAGAGAAGTAACTAAAACTAATATCGGGCATATTTCAGGCACGACTTTCAACTCGGTAAATCGTGCCGCCCTCACCCCTTTCGGTTCGTGACATTTGAGTAAGCACCATCCCAGACAGCCCCCCCCGATCTCGAATTCCTACAGACGCCCACGCTGTCTCATCACCAATGCGCCGCCCCCCGCCCGCCTAACCCCGACCTCGCCCCCGGCCGATTCCAGCGCTGCTCGAGGCCGAGTCGCTGGTCGTCGCCGATACGGTCGCCGTGTCGCTCTACGTGCGCGACATGTCGCGCTACTCGGCCGTCAACGCCGAGTACCTGACGATGTTCGGCGGGGCCAACCCGCCGACGCGGGTCTGCACCGAGGCCCCCCTGCCCGCCGGCACGCCGCTCATGCTCGAGGCGCTGGCGTACCGCAACGAGCGGGGGCGGTCGCGCCACACGATGCACGTGCAGGGCGTCTCGCACTGGGCGCCCGCAAACATCGGGCCGTACAGCCAGGCGGTGCGGGTGAGTGCGCCTTTGCTGTTAGGGCGGGATTTACGAAACGGCGGAGAGGTAGAGGTCGTAGAAGAGGAGCGTATTGAGAGTGACAGGTGGTGTTATTACTTTTTTTATGTGTCTTACTATTTAAAAAAAATTGTTTTGAGAAAAGAAAAAAACTATTTAATGGTGTTACTGAATGCTAAGCTACCAAACTTCAACTTTTTCTGCCGTTTCGCAAAGCTATGCTGCCTGTTTTATCAAGGGTCTAAACTCAAGTCCCAGATTGACCCGCACCCGTTAAATTTTTTTTCTGAAACGATAGGTGGTGTTATCCAGTTAGGGTTTTTGAAACGTCGATTGAGGATTTTTTTTTTTTTAGGTGTTTCTTGTTAGTTTGTTGGTTGAAGATCTAGCTCTGGTGGTTGAGTTTTTTTTTTTAAACTCCCTGCTCTGTATATTCTAGTTTGAACTGTTTGTTGCAGATAGGTGATATCATTCAAGTGGCGGGGCAGATAGCTCTAGTTCCCTGCACGATGCAACTCGTTCAGGGAGGCGCCAGGAAACAGTGCCGGCTGGCGCTACGGCACGTTGCTCGAATCGTCAGAGCCATGGACCCAAACACCCAGCTCAGAGATGTCGTTCAGGTAACTCCATCACAAACTTACTACCAAGATTTACAGCTGGGATTCAATCGGATAGTAGTTTTAATTGCCGTTGGTTTATTGAAATCCGAAAGCGATGTGTTTTTTTTTTTAGGTCATGGGCATTGGCATTGTGTTATTAAAAAGGATTTACATGCATTATGTTTTGTCTTGTGCATTTGTTGCATTCAGTATTAGATATGATGGCTATCTATATTCTTGGAACAAGATTGTTAGCAATTGGGGTTTAGGTGAATTATGTTATCTCCACTATGCCTTGAATAGGCTTTATGACTCACACAATGATAGCCTAATTGGAATTATGATGTGGCACTCATGGCCCTAAAAGGAAGTAGCCAATCTGCAAGCTAATTATCTGTTATTTTCACGGAGATATGTATTGATTTGGAGGAGATAACTTGTAAATTCAAAAATTATTACATTGCTACCATTCAAATTCTAAAAATACACTGCTATCTTTCAATTGTGTTTGCCTACCCATTGAATCGAGCAGGCACGGGAAGATAATTGTATTTCCCTGTCACAAGTAACGACCACCTGCCCTTTGTCAATACTGGCCGTCGTTGCAGGGGATATGCTACGTGACTCACCCGTCGTACATCCCCGACGCGCGGAGGGAGTGGGAGAAGCGGACGAACAACGCAATCGTCGACTACCTGGTGGTGCCGCAGCTTCCGAGGGGCGCGCTGCTCGAGTGGCACATCTGGGCGCACAGGCACAACAACCGATTCGAATGTGAGCCCCGTTATTCGTAGTCGTGATGGTTCCGACCGCTTGCTCGCCGACTGTCCGTTGATTTCACTCACCACTTGGTGTCGTTGCAGATGAAGAGACCGGCTGCTGTATTGGCGATTACAGGGTTTCGATTCGAAGGCGTTGGAATTACGAGAATAACGTAGCGGCTGTCGTCTGTTACGTTTCAACAAGTAAGGCTTTGTTTTGATGACCTTTGATTGGCAACTAGAACCAATGCACAGAAATGTTAAGTTCAGTTTAGATCCCTGCACGACTGTACGAAAACGTCTGGCGATAACCGCCGCTCACCTTTGCGGAACACCGAAACCGGGTCTCGTCATTTCGTAGGCACCTCCACCTCTACCTCAGCGATGTCGGACGACTCGGTCGCCAAGGACCCGACGGTGCCGCAAGACATCACCGACGAGAACCTGTCGGAGGTGCTCAACTACACGCTGTCCAAGCTGCTGCGCAAGGCGGCCGCCGACACCGTGTGCAGTCTCCGCGTCTTCTACAAGGTCGGCCGTGCGCCCAGTCCGGCGCGGATAGAGCACGCGCTGGCGGGACTCGCCGGCTCCTCCATCGCCTACTCGATAGTTCCCGTCTGCCAGCTGCACAATTCCCACACGTTCCTCTCGATATGCGGCGTGAGGCACGATTGAGCCGGCCGCGGGCACGGTCTTAGTTAGCGCCATCTGCAGGTCTTCCTCATTCGAGCCTGGTAAAATGTTTCGCGATGCTGGCTGTTTACTTTTCGGGACGCCACCGTTGTGGGAGTGCTTCTTTGCTCTGTTGATACTCGAATCAATCTTTTTTTATGGGGTTGTAATTTGTTTATAGCTATGTTATTAATTCTGTTATGGATCTTTGATAGTTGGATTTATTATTTTTTAGTTACTCTATTTTCTAATTATTTTCTACTAACAATATTACGACGTAACTCTTGCGAGAATGAGGAAGCTCTGTATTTTGACGACGGAAACAAACGAAAAAAAAACAAAACAACAATGGGCAATTCTGTGACAACAAAAATTTAAATAATTTTTTGCTTTGCTGAAAAAGTATGGGGTAGGTACCTATGAAATCTGTGGGCTTTTCTTTGAAACGCTTTTGGCATAAATCGTGAGTCTTGTTTGGAACGGGATTGGTATGGACGGTTCAAATAGATTTCAGCGACATTCAATTAACTCCCTACTCTAATCAGTAATTACTAATTAGTAGATGGGTTTCGTACAAACAGTGATTTTCTAACCTCGGAAACGAAACAAACAATATCTAAGAAAAAATTTGTCGCTACTTGCTACTACTCTGCTATGGCCATATTTATATAATATTATACCTTGTACTTGCTTTACAATTACATTAAATACTACATATTTTAGTCCACTCCATTGTGATCAACGACATTTCTGAATGTTTAAATATTATACCAAACTTTTAATATTGAACAAAATTTGATGTACTAGATAACCTATATCATCACCTAGGTACTTTGCCGGTAATTAAGCTTACTTTGGGCGATTCAAAATGTGTTCAATGGAATGACATTTTTGTTTATTTTCATTACGTAACAATTGAATTTGAATTTAGTGTAACAGCTATGGTGTTGAGCCACTTGCAAATACAACATCAAGCCAATACTGCAGTCTTCTTCATTAGTGTGGTGTTTAATGGCACACAAGTGTGCAGCTTTCACGGACAGTACTACCATCTACTATTTCTACTCTCTCTGGAAGTTTAAGGACCCCTCATTCTCAGCTAGTTATTCACGCAGTTCATTCGGTAATTTCCACAATTACGCTGGTGAGAATATACTCCTCATGAAGGCCAGACATGGGATAGGGACAGGGTAAAGCTGTGCAATCCTCAAATATTTCTAATTCTATGATTGCTTCTACTGGTGATTCTAATAGGATCTGGGAGAAATTTAGCTTATTAATTTTGCAAAAAGCCTTCGTGATATGATATCAGTATAATTGATTTCCTTAATTGAATGATTTGTTAATATTGTGTGACAATATAATTTCTGCAATTTTACATACATAAAAATGTCTCTGGATTTTTCTCAAAGTATTTGATCTTTGACTTGTTAAATACCTCGTCATTTTCTTTTCAGTTCTCTAGAAATTATATTGCACACCTTACGCTAAGTATACCAGATTACATCTTAAGCGAGATATTTTCTAAAAATTCCCAAAATGACTTCAAAACAAACAGTTAACCACAACACTCGACCATTACCGAAACTAAACGCTATCAACCCGACGTAACAAAATGCAGGTAGTCTTGAACAAGAGTATAAAGTGATGAGATAGGGCGGTAATACTAACGACGCCACCGATCAAACCTTGCCGGTGTGTCGCGCCAGTTTGGTGGCCGGCCGCGGGTGGCTCTTCTCCTGGCAGAGGTCGCACACGAAGTTGGTCGCCGCTCGGTCCAGTTCGGCCCCGCCCACCGTGTTACAGCACTCTGCAAAGCGCAAGTCCAAGCGAGTCAGCACTCAATTCGTTGCCGTCGAAAAAACTACGCTTTGCTCACTGTAAAGGAGGTGGTTAGACACCTACCGAGATGTGACACGTTTAGAATGGAGTGAGTACACGTTTGGGGAAACTTGCAGTTTTGCGTCCCTATACCGTAGGTATAGGTAGTAGGTAAGGTTTTGCTTGGTTCTTTAATATCCTTGTTCCTACCAAGTTATTCAGTCATTTTGGTAACTCCCAGCTATGCCATGTTTCAACCACAGCAGGCAATGGTTACAGATTAGAATTGATTTTTATTCCGGTTCATTTCTGTACTAAAATTATAAAAAAACATGAAATACTACATACAAAAATAAATGCCTCAGTTGTGACCAACAATCTAGCCATGCACATTTGTACATACCATCCCTTATAACTATAATACTAACTAGAACCAAAAGCAGCACAACTACAACAAATCTATTCATCCAATCTGCCATCAATTGATTCACACACAAGTCCCGACTCACTAAAAAGTAAAAAAAAAAACAGAAAAAGTTAGTGCCGTGTTACTTGTTAGTTCCGGGCAGTGTTAGACGTTAGTACCTGAGTGCATCCATCTCTCGCAAATGCTACAGCTGATCAAGCCTTCCTCGTCTTCGGGGCGGAAGCCATAGCAGCGCCAGCAGAGCTGGCAGTAGCGACCTTTTCGCCACAGCCTGCAGTGACGTGCACAGTATGCTACGTTAGCAGTGTTACGGCTATTTACCAACTAGTACACAACACCCGTTAGCTTTGCTTGCTAGTAAGGTCGATAAGTATCAGGTAGGTTAAGTGTTAAAAGAATTTTACAGTGGACTGGAAACTGATGTGTACTCAACTTTTTGCATCGTGACATTAGTTTAGTATTTATTGCAGGTGACACACCCAACACCTATTTGGTGTTTATATTCTACCAAAAATCCTCAAGGATGTTAGCTTTTCTTTGACTCCCATGTAAAATTAGCAGGAATCTTGATCCGTTGTTGCTGGATTCCGGTTTTGGTTTTGGTCCGAGCAAACTATATTTTGTCGGGGCAATCGATTTTTGTTTGTCCCTCCAAAAATAATTGGGGTCCCGTGCTAGTGAAGGGTGATATTTCCTTGTTTAGTATGTAGTTAGTACTTTGCTAATAATTAAATAGGTCGTACTCATCAGTAGGTAGTACTACTTACTTGGAGCACGGAATGCAGAGAGTTTGTGCGTAGACTCTGGCTCCTTTTTCTCCTTTCTTGTACTAAAACGGAACAAAGTAAAAAATGTAAACTATAAGTTATAAAAAGTAATCTAGGCCTGCATGTTCGAATAAGTAGAAAATAAGAAATAACTAGTTTTTATGCATGAGATAATCACGGCTAGTTAAACCATTCCAGAAAAAAAGCAGTTTTTTTTTAATGAGCACATATAAAACCAAAAGTACCTAGTCCATACTTCCATTAAAGCTCTGGTGCAAATATTAGAAACCAATAGTCTGTTGATATGTCAAACTCCTAGTCGACTCGAAACTATCGTCGCGTACAATCGTAAGCAACCAGCGCCAGTACCTCGTGCTGCCACATGGCGCTGCCCGTGTCGGAAGTGCCGCCGGGTTCCAGCGCACCGCACGACCCGCAGACGGCGCACTCCTTGCAGTGCCAGCGTCCCGTGGGCACCCGGCGCAAGCCCACGCAGTAGATGTGGTAGCTGCGAGCAAGCAAAGGCCGTCACGTCAGCACACGCCAACTCGACTCGACAAGATTCATGCTGCTCGACGCCAAAGGGATCTCGTCTCTGCTCATTCGCGGCGGAATGCCAGCCCCCTTTCAGACCAATTACATTCGAGAGGCAAGAAAGATAAGGATTTAAGAAAAGGGGGTCAAGGGATGGAATAATTTAAGAGCAAGTGGGGGGATGATGGAAAGTGTGAGGAAATTTAAGGATGGGATGAGAATAGGATGGGACTCAGACAAACTGTGAATGAAAAATCAGTGTTTCTGGTGGAAGCTTACGCCAGTAGGCAATTGATGATGGGATAGCTGAGCAGGAAAAATGTGCGTCCGAACCGGAATATGAACCCGGGACCTTCCATTTGCCGGGCGGTTGCTCTGACCACTGAGCTATCCGGCCACACAAGATTCCTGCCTTTGCTGGGTGAGGAAAGGGTTCTCTCGGGAGAGGGAAGGTCCCGGGTTCATATCCCGGTTCGGACGCATATTTTTTCTGCTCAGCTATCCCATCATGACATATGAATGCACTAATCTGTATTAAATAAGAAATAAATAAGAAATAAGAAATATGGACTGTTGATAAATGATAACATAAGAAAAGCATTGAACCCTTCCTCAGCTGTACAAATTGGCAGACATTACTGTTCAATCATAGATCAGTCGGGGCAAATTTTGCAATATATGTCCCCATATTATCCTGTTTATTTTAAGTGTCTCAAGCCTGCCAAATTTGAACTTTAGATACAGATAGAACTACAGATGGAACCAAGAAGTACTATATAATTTTACATTGAAAAACCTATGAAATTAAAGTGTGCGAAAAGATCTTTGAAGCCTGCAACGGGGACTCAATTTTACTACCGATGAGTGAATATAATGCGTTTCAAGAACCTTGAAATTTTTATGGAAAACTGAAAATTTTACTGATCATTAAAATACTCGATTTTACGAGATTTGGTTCACATGAAAAAGTTACAGTTTTTCTGTGAAACAAACGTGTTCAATGTGACGGGGACTCAATTTTACTACTGATCAGTGAATATAATGCGTTTCTAGAATATTGAATTTTTTTACGAAAACTTGAAATTTTACTGATGCTGGTAAGGTATTATAATATTTAAAAACTTGATTTTCAGTGATTCGGTCTACGTGAAAAAGTTGCAGTTCTTCTGCAAAATAAACATGTTCCTTGTGGCGAGCGGCACTCACCCCCTGTCGCACATGTCGCAGAAGAGCATCTTGTCCTCGTCGGCAGGGTCCTTGCAGAGGATGCACGTCTTGCAGTCGGTGCACTGCCAGTCATAGCGGCGGATGTGCGGCACCATGTCGAGGGTCAGGTCCAGGCAGCTTGGGTGCACTGGAAAGCAACAGGCCAAGTTGCCAAAACAATCCAAACCATTGCAATAGGGAGAAAGTTTGTGAATGGCACCCGATTGCTTTCCGGATCCTTGAAGCCTCGATCATTAATCAAAGCTTACAGCAAGCTTATAGCAACAAAATTCCGCAAATAATATTGTTATTATATTACATTGATGATAGATAGCTTTGGATTCGAAGAAATAGTTTCCACTATCACGCCAAAAATTGACAAACTTTTTATTTTTACAAATGGAGAAAATAAATGGTCTTGTCTACAAACCTAATTTTGAATCGAAGGTCAAATGGCCAAAACAAAAAGCCATCCTACCCATCCTACTAAATTTTTAAGCTTGCAAATCCAACTGACTAATTCTTCTGAGCAACGGTAACTTGTGGTCGTCGGCTCTGCACGGCGGTGCTGTGTCTGCGAGTCGGTGACTTACCGCTGGTAGTGCATTGCGCGCAGTGAATGAGCACCTCGTCAGCCCCCTCCTTGTTCTTGTCCTTGGAGCACACCTTGCAGACGGCTCCCTCTCGCGCCGCCTCCTCCTTGACGGACACATCCGGCTTCGCCTCCGACTGGTCCAGGTCTCCGGCGAGCGAACCCGTCTCCTCCGTGTCTTGCGTGCCCTCGCTCGATGAGTCGCTAGTGACGCAGGTATAAAAGTCAAATTCCGACGAACATTGGGCAACGCATTGCAAATAGGGGTCTACATTAACTAATACCCAAATGGTTGAAATAACATAGTATAACATAGTAACATAGTAATAACATAGTATTTCTTTGAAAAAAATTCTTGACCTTTGTACATTACTGCAGTTGATTTGAACTGCAATTATTCATTTCATGCACAGTAGATATTTATCTTCAGAAACAAAAAATTGTACATTGCTCATTCCTAACATCGATATTTGAACACAGGAGTGGCACACATAGTATAATACAATACCCAGTACCCACTCACTGGGTAAGAACCAATGACGGAACTATAAAAGTTTTTCTGCTAATCGGCAGTCAATATCAGAATATAAAATGGCAGTCGAGCTGACCTCGAGTCGTCGGAGGAAGACGAGTCGTCGGAGTCGGACTGGCTGCCGTCCGAACAGCCGGCGGCGCCCGGCTGCTGCCGCTCGTTGGGCTTGAGCGGGCCGTAGATCACCGTGTTCAGCGGGAAGTAGCGCAGCTCGGCCGGGGTGTACCTGCGTCGGATAAACACAAACCCGGCGTCAGCAAGCGTTGCTCGTACCTTGGTTCATTCGTTTCACAACAATCGTGTCTTCAAGTCTTCGTCAATCGTGACAATCGTGTTAACTAGGTGATCTTATCACTAGTCAAAACTAATTGGATATTGAATTAATTTGCTTACTCTCACAATCATCAATTTAGTTTTCTAACACTAACCACAATCAGTCTTGGAAAACTAATGTTATCTCCAGAAAAACAGAAACATACTCTTATCTAAATAATTTTTCTATTTTATACATGAACCTTTGAACGTTCTAACTACCTAGATCAGAACTCGATCTAATTTAAACTAAATATTTAATTATCTTCACAAGGCTATACAAATGTTACTAAATGCAAGTGCTGTTCTCACTATGGCTTGCTTCCGTCAAATTATCTAGCCTTGTCCAGATCAGAGTGTGTCAAAAAGAAAAAACAATAACAAGTCACAAAAAAGCATAATGTGCATTCAACACAAGCAAACAAAACCAATAGCTGTCGTAGTTAAATTAGCAAAGTAAGAGCAACGTACGTCTTGTAGAAGTCAGTGTACTGGCCGGGAATCAGCGAGACCGGGTAGTGGCCGATGCTCGCCTCCGGCTTGACGGCCATGCGCTGCCGCTTGGCCTGCGGGAAGTGGATGGTGAAGCTCTGCAGGTCGAACACGCAGCGCCGCTTGTCCTTCCGCGTGCGGTTGAACGTCGAGTTCCAGTCGGCTGCCGACTGCACCGCCTTCTCCTTGAAGTCCAGCTTACGCTCGCTCGAGTTCGATGTTGCCTGGACCGCTGGAGACAGACGACAGGGGTGAGCTTAGGTGTACTGCCCTTGAGTGTTTCAAGTGTCTTATCTAGGCAGTTTGTCTTGGCGTACCTTTCTGCCTCGTCGAGAATTCTTTCGCTTGTTTCTCCCTTAAGTATCGCCGGTACTCCTCGTACTTTTCTTGGAAGTCGGAATACATGATGTCCAAAACTTCTGCGCTGCTCACAGCAGTCAACCCTACATGGGAAAAAAATCGTAATCTCAAAGAAGCTCTCCGAAATTCGAAAATGTTGGTAACTTCGACAACCAAATATTACACGGATGGCTTACCAAGGTCGCACATTGACTCTGTAACAAGCCCCCGTTCGCTGAGAAACGTTCGCTCCTCCATTTCCACAGGCCTTCTTGTCAGATCCGGATACTTCCGTTTGAACGATTTCACCTGTGAAAGCAATGCGAGATGTCATTTCCACAATGATTATTTCAATCAGTTTGACACTTTCTTAGCTACTACAATTTCTAAGCATTGTCAATAAAATGAACCTCGGTGGCCTGGTGCCAGTAAGTAAAAGAGCTAACCTTGAGATATTCCGAGATCTGCTCTTGGATCATGAAGTGTTCGCCAGTCTTGTCGGCTGGCCACTGGTACTCGGCGATCTGTTCCACCGTCACCTCCTTGTGCACCGACAGCTCAATCTCCATTCGACCAGCTAGGGACAAACACAAAGACAGTCAGGAACGTGAATATATAATGGTAAACTTAGCAGAATCTAGCTAGCCGTGTGCCTTGTTTTTGGCAAAACATTTTGCCTAAGCTTTTGAGAGTTGCTGGCAGTGAATCTCAGTATAATAGATGTAAAAGAAAATATAAATAAATAGAAAGTTACTCTCATAACTGAACTGGCAAATGTTTGGGTCTAAACATTTCCTCAAAATTATTTATATTTTCAAAAGCACCTGCCACTTTTTGTGCTTCATATTTAATGCCTCTTTGCATCACTCCTTTGATTTGAGTTTCTCCAGCCATTCCCATCAAATGTAACCATCACCAACCTTTCTCTTTCTTGAGCGACAAAGTGGTGGTTGCGTTGGTGCTCGTGCTGACCACGCTGCCTTGCGACTCCTCGTTGGGCAACTCGGGCAGTGCGACAATGGGGGCGACCACCGGCGGGGCAACGACCACGGGCTCGACGACGACGGGGATAGCAGGGGCCGGCGGGGCCGGCGGGGCCGGCGGGGGGCTCTCCACCACCACCACCACCACCGCCTCCTCTTCTTCCTCCGCGCTCATACGCGTCTCCTCCCCAAAGTTCTGCACGGATTCCGGCATCGGGGCGGGCAACAGCTCTGCCTTACCCTTGCCCTTGGGTGTCGACGCTTTCTTGCCGCCTGGATCGAGGTGAACAAGATGACGTTAAAAATGAAAGGGATATTTAATACTTTCTTTTAGCGAGGTTGCATTGCATTCATTATTAGATTAGCAGTGAATGATTATTATTGATATCTTTAACCAAAATGAAACATTTTTATTTTGAGTTGTAAATGCAAACCAATCACACAAACATTACAGGTATTGATAGCATTTTAATTGTCTTACATTTTTCTTCTTTTAGTTTTAACTATATAAGTAACATTGGGATTTCCACAACTATTAGTCCCTTTTTGTTTGACATAAAATCTGTGTTACTGCTAGTTTCTTTCCCGCCAAGATAGGAGATTATTTTGTTTAAAGACTGACCTGTTCCTCTCCAGCCGCCACGCTTCTTTTTCACCACCCTTGGCTTGCGCGGTTTCTTCTCCTTGGGCGTCGGCGGCACGGGATCCTCGCCACGGCATGACCTCTTCGGCCGGAGGATCTCCCGTTTCGCCTCCTTCAAAGGCAAACTCGTAGTTGCTGCGACCGCCACTGGAGCCGCCACTGATGCCAGCAACACGGGATATGTTAGCCCAGCTTGTTTTTAACTCATTGCAATTGTGCAATGTTGTGAACAGCTTTATACGTCATTGAATTAACCTTTGAGAAAAATTTTAAGGTTTTCTTCTTTGACTTGACAAATTCTGTTGATTGCAAATGCATAATTGTTCAAATGGCAACAGTTGGGGAACAAGTAGTGAGTCACCAATTGATTAGAGATGTCGGCACAGCAAAAAAAAAATGAATCTCAAAGTTAATGTGAGAAATCTAATGTTTTAATCAGTTAGACTGATAAGATTTATAAAAATGGTGGTTGAGGTAGGAGTGAAAATCAATAAGTTTGTTAAGTCAGTAATTGAGGTAGAGCTACATACAGTAAGTCCAACAAGTTAACTGACCTTGTCCGGGAATAGCATGAGACGCAGCCGTCGGTGGAACAGCAACCAGAGCTTGTTTCCTAGGCCTTCCTCGCGGTTTCTTAGGTTTGGGCTCCATCCCAAACGAGTCCATGAGCGGGACTTGCGGTGCCGTCAGTTCAGCCAGATTCCCGCCCGCCCCGCCAACGTCGGCCACGGAGGACGGCCCGGCCACTTGGATAATTTCAACGTCGTCATTCAGCGCCAACCCTCTCGGCTCTTTCGGAGTTCGCAGTCGAGGACTCACTTTGGTCGGCGTGGTGAGCGTTATGGAGAGATCGGCACCCAATGATGTTGCGGTCGTTCCGATTTTAGAAAGCATGACACGAAGTTGTTGCTCAGGTGTTGGTTTCTCTGGACTCGGTTCTTGGACGTTTGCCGAGATTTCGGCAAAATTCTTCGTCAATGATTTCAGTGCTTTGGAAGGACACTCTGTTTTCTCGAACGTGCGTTTTAATGATTTTGTTGGTTTGGACGATGGGACACCGTCATCGAACTTAGTCACACTTGTGGCGTCGTAAAATTTTTCTACGGATTCGGTCGCATTGTCAGACGAATCAAACTTCCGTGGTACTTCGATTATTTCCACGCTGCCTTCGTCTTGCGAAGACTGCGAATTCTCCGAATCTTTGGATTTAATTTTAGTCTTCTGGACCGACCATGCAGCATCTTTTTTGAACGTCAGCTTTATTTTCTCTTGCTCCTGTAGAACACTTGGACTTCCTGGATTCGATGAATCTTTGAACGTGTCAACGATTTCCGCTCGCTTTGTGGCATCTTTGCTCAATCTTAGAGTGATTTTATCAAGTTTTGTTGTCAAGTCTTTGGGAGATTTTGACGAAGAGGATTTTTCTGATATTTCTATTGGACCGACAGGGCTCATTGCGGATGGCTTCAACTTTAAAGTCAACTTTTCAACGAGCTTCGGTTCTTCAACGGGAGAGTCTGACTGAACAATTTCTCCTGTGTCGTCTTTTGTCAACTTGATTGTAATTTTGTCTAGTTTCGAGAGTTCTTTTGGAGATGATTTCGCACTGCTCTCTTCATGAGCCGAAACATTCACGAACAGAGCCTCCTCAAAGTGCTTCTTTGGCAGTTTTCCTGCAATAATTTCCGATGTGTGTGTATCTTTGTTTAGCCTTAAGGTTATTTTGTCCAATTTCGAAGTCTCTTTTGGGCTTACCATCAGAACTTCTGCACATTGATCACCAGATTTTACAGACGATGGTTTTAATTTCAGCGTTAATTTCTCAACCAGTTTAGGTTCTTCTTTATGACCTAGAGCATCATCGGCAATGTCCGAAACATCAATCTTCAAGGGTTCTTTCTTCGATAGTTTTTTCTCTGCTATTATCTCTGACGTGGCTGCATCTTTCTTGAGTGTTAGTGTGATTTTCTCAACTTTCTCTTCTGGTTTGTGGGAATCAAAAGCAGTTCTTGGAGATATTAATGCTTCTGGTGTGGACACCTTTCTGTCAGGTGAGTGAGACAAACCATCATGATCCTTCTTTAATTTTAGAGTGAGCTTGGCAACCTTAGGTTCATTTGCTACCAACTCACTGGCATCGATGTTTTTTGAAGATGATTGTTGTTTGCTAATGATCTGCTCTGAAACTTTCTCGGAAACAAGTTCAGATGTAATTGGATCCTTTTTCAACTTCAAAGTTATCTTCTCGTGTTTTTCTTCACCTTCCAAATGTTTGCTCGAATCTGTAGAGGTTTTATCTTGGAGATTTGTTATTTCCGATGTTATTGGATCTTTTCTTAGCTTAAGCATAAGCTTCTCGTGTTTAGTCTCTGTGTCCTGAAGAGTAACAACTTCCATCGGAGTAGATTTTTCTGTCGTAACCAACAATTCAGAAGTAACAGGATTTTTCTTCAGAGTCAATGTAATCTTATCGTGTTTTTCTTCTTTCTTTGAATGGGCCACATCAGTTGTCTTACCAGCAATTTCAGCTGATTTCAATTTCAAAGTTAATTTCTCGACTTTCTTTTCTTCCTCGGTAGTTTTACAAGAGCTCTCACTGTCAGATATTGCATCAGATGTAGACGCCTCTGATATAACTAAATTCTTCTTTAGTTTCAAAGTTATTTTTTCTTGTGGACCAACGAGTGATTCTTTCTTGAGCTTCAGAGTAAGTTTTCCAACTTTTGGTTCTTCCCTTGCCGAACTTGACACTATCTCCGACTGTTTACTGCCTTGATCTACATCTGCTGATGATTCAATCACAGTTTGGGAAGTTGTAGGATCCTTCTTCAACTTCAAAGTGATCTTTGGTTGGTTTGTTTCTGCCGGGCGGCCAGCGTCTGATGTCGATGACTCAGGTTTGGGATCTTTATTGAGTTTTAAAGTTAGTTTCTCTACCTTTGGTTCCTCAATTGTGCCACTAGAAACCAAAGTTTCCTGGCCTGCATTGGCTGACGACTGTTTTCCTTCAGTGCTTGGAGCGGCAGCACTTGTTGATGCGTACAAAGTGGTATCTTTCTGCAATTTCAACGTCAATTTCTCAACCTTGGGCGGATCAGGAACCTTAGGCAGGATGGCGCGAGACTCTGTTGTTACTTCTTTTGCACCAGAGGATGAAGCTGGTTGCAATGTTAATGGAAGCGGCATTACTTTGTTTTCAGATTTCGGTGAAACAACTTTACTGATGAGTTTACCGATCTTATTTGTAATTGTGTCTGCAAGTGATTTTGCAAACGATTGTTTTTTCTCCTTCGGTTGTTCCGGAGGTGGCAGTTCACTAGGTGATTGTACTGGGACTGGTTTTTTCTCCGGAGTTTTCAAAAACCTTGGGTGAGCAGCGTCAATTTCTGTTCGAGAAGACGTTTTAGAAGGCCCAGCTACATTTGCATGAACTTCATCCCCATTTGATGGCTGTCCATCAATACAATCCTTACTTTCAGAACTTTTCTGGCCCTTACTTGCAACAGTTTCTGTTGGTTTGACTTCAATAGTGCTGACACAAGCCAATGGTTCTTGCTGGGCTGCCTTGACTGGCTTCACTACCGACGTAGAACTAACATCCGTAGGCTTTAGAGGTTTACTCTCAGTCTGTTCAACTGGTTTTGGAAGCTCTTTAATAGGTGATTTTTCTGATTTCTTAGTTTCTTCGTCATTTGAATCACTGTCTGAATTTGAATCGTCTGAGTCTGAATTAGTTGCTGTTGATTCCTGCATAGCATATGCTGCTTTGATTGCGTCTAGTGCCGATAATTTAGCAGCAGGCTTAGCTGGTTTAAAAACGCTCGTTGATGCCACGGGTTTTCCCACAGCAACATCTTTCTGTGCTGTATCTGTATTAGATGCTGAAGGCAGAACAATTTTCTGTAGAAGGGTCTCGGTAGGAATGGTTGAAACTGCCGGTTTTATTGTTTCTTCCGGCTTTGTTAATCTCTGCCTTACAAGTTTAACTCGAGTGCCATGTGGTGTCTTGGCCAATGCAGGAACAGCTGCTGAAATATTTGAGCCAGGGACCTCTACAATGGGGTTCATTTCAGTCGGCGCCTCGTTGGCAGGGGCTGACGGGCCCGATGAAGAAGGCGTCGAAATAATTTGGCCAACAACCCGAGATTTTGTGGTAGGTGACCTATCATTTCTATTTGCATTCAAAGCAGAGTTAGATCCCGAACTTGAGTCCTCAGAGTCTGCAGATTCCGAGCTAACAGTATTTTGCCCTTCTATGGTTAACATAGAAGATGAACAGGGTGCCAAGTTATCGATGGCCTCACTGAGCTGTTTAGCAGTAACTTTCTGGATGTTTGAAGAAGTTCCTATTTGACTCTCTTGGCTAGATGGAATGCTATTGGATGTTGACGGATTGTTTTCGGCATCCTTAGTTGATGAAACTGGATCAGATTTTGGAGCTGATGGTCTGGATTCTACTGCAGGCATATCGGAGTTTTGCACAGATGGCTGTTCACTCTGTGAAGGTCCACCAGAAGGTTGTGGGTTGATACCAAGATTTGGGCGACGTTGAGGCTCTTTGCTTGCACTAGTACTGCTGGTGCATACACTTCGCGTTTGAGAAACAGTAGGGGACGTTTGAACGTTTATAGAAGACACTTCGTCAGTGTTCTGGGAGCTTTCAAGAGTGCTTTCTGAAGTAGTGGGGTTATTGGATGCAGGGTTAGCATAGCTTGTTGACACTTGGCTTGTTTCTTCGTCAGTGGTGGAAACCTCAGCATTTGAGGATGTTGGCAGATTCTGACGAGATGATGATTCAAATGTTGTGCTATCTGGGTTTGATGTATATATAGTTACGTCATGGCTGGTGGAAGGTTGAGAGTTTGATGGACCAAATGCAATTACATTGAAAGATGAGCTTTGCGGATGTGTGTAATCATCAAGAGAGCATTCTACCACTTCTTCATTGTCTATACTATCGGACGTAGACATTTCGATACTCTGCTCTACTATTATATTGCTAGGAGAGCCAAACTCAATAATTTCTTCAGAAGTTGTAGATATTAAGATGTTTTCACGTAGAAAGTCAAGTTCGTTATTGTCTCCCATGCTAGGCATAGGGATAACCTCTTCTGAAAGTGCATCAAATGATTCGGAGCTCACTGTGTTAATATCACCAAGTGCAGATACCGCAAATGGTTCGCTGTCGTCATTACAATCACTTACACCGCTTTGTTGAGCTTCGGTGTGTGCGACCAGCCCGTCGTCTTCCACAGCTTCCCAAACATCTGCAGGAGCCGAAGTGTCCGGCAAATCATTTAGTATTACCTCTTCATTTTCAACAGATGATTGCTCAATTATATCAAAAGATGCTTCTTCAGAATGTGAAATGGCTTGGGATGTAGATGATGACACTTCACCCTCCATTTCTTCAGACGATGCGGATTCAGACGCTTCCATCGTAATAAATTACGTGGGGTTTATATTTAATTGAACAGTGTTCCTAACATTTGAATATTGTGTTAACTATCATAATTAAGCTGTTAGATAATGAACTACCAAGTAGCTAATGTCACTATTCACAACGACGCAGCTACGAACAACAAAACGCTAGGTCAAATCCACGCCATTTTGAGCCGTGCCATTGGCCGTGCATAGTACGGGTTCACGCGCCAAACTTTAAAATAACTAATAAATAAAATAAATAAAATAAAATAACTAAAAAATAAAAATACATATTTTTTATTTTAGCTCCATTAAAATTGCATTAAACATATTTTCCTTACGTCGTCACATTTTTTGGGAGCAATGGAGCAAAGAATCTTTTTGTGGCACTCTATATAAAAATATGAAATTTGTAATCAAGGCAAATAAGAATCGTAGGATTGCTGTCGTGAGATAGGGTAACAACATAGTGCAATATTTCTACAATGATAAATCTTTCCCACATATAATTTAATATTGATTAAAAAAATATTTCTCTCTTTTTATTCAATTATAAACTTTTACATTTTAATTATTATAAAAATGGCACCGCAGTCATGTCTGACTTCTTCCTAGTCATCCTTCAATATTATCTTGGTCTGCTTTAGTCTTTCTCCGGTTGTTGCTGTTTGAAAACATTAAAATAAATAAAAATAATAAAAATAAAGTTTAACACAGCCTCATTTTTTCTTACAGTTTTGCATCGGGTTTTGCAAGTGATTCAAATTAATCAGGCTCTTTGGCTTGGGCAGATGACACACGTATACCATACAAACAAATAAACAAACAAACTAATAATCAAAGACAAAAATATTTTTAATCTAGATAGTATATTTAGTATCTTCGAATCATGGCATCTAAAGTAATGAAATTATTCAATATATTATTATTATGGAAATAAGTTTTAAATAATTCTTCCCTGTCCTGTAAGTCCGCTTTGCAGATGGGATTCAAACCGCCACCATCTACTATCTTTGTTACCTGGTGCTTAGCTCCAAATCTTTCATTTCTGGTAAAATCAATCCACGTCTAGTTTGTCCAAATGCAGCTCTTATGAGGTGTAGAGAAGCCTCTATTGTTTTCTCCACATCAGATGGAGATCCAACCTCTGGATTCACTTCTACCAAGTCCATCATGTTTAACCGGCCTGTTTCATACACATCTTCTAGTATCTGAATTCCTTCTCGGAGTGTTAGGCCCCCTCGGACTAGATGATAAGACAAAATTTTAATTGCGTCTTTGCAAGTATTAAAACATTATAAAGGTAGAGTTTATAATATTTACAAGGCCATCCATCAAATAGACAACTCTCATTACAGAGACAATGGGCCCATGGTAGGATGTTTAGTGTCTCATGAATATTTTGATACATCTCACTTTATTGACAGTGGGCATTTCTTGTCCTTTGTAGTTGTCCATTAGATATAGTTCCATGTAAGAACTACCCTGTATTTGGTTTAGTAGGCATTCCAAAAGACCCATGAATCATTCACTTTGCATTTGATCTTTAAATTTTTGATGTGCAGACTTGAAAAACTGTTGGATCGTGTAGTATTACCTCTAGTTCCTGTGCTGGGTGCTTCAGCAGGGTCTAAGGCATCAATGTCGAAGCTCACATGCAGCGATCTGTCGTTTTGCGGGTCTATTCGACGCAAGGCCAACCTTGTCACTTCGTGTATCCCATACTTTTCTACCTCGTCCATCCCGAACGCTGTGATATTGAACTTTTCTATAATCACCCTGAAAATACAAGGAAATAGTTTTATGATTGCACCACGGTACTACCAATAAACTACTATATTATTGCCAAAACATTTACTACTACGTTGAATTTATACCCCGTAGACCACTTTTCCGCCATGCCACCCTGATTGCCTCCATCCCCCAGTCCTTAAGGATAGGTAGCTATCCAGTAATTAGTCCACTGGGAAAGTCTTCCCCAAGCTGTTAATGAAAACTATTATGATAATAATATTAAACTAACCTTTCGTAAGGATCAATGTCTCGGAGTCCTATGTATGCCACATTTTTAATGGACAATCTAAAAACATGAGTAATAAGTCACCTTAGATTATATTTTTGATTGAGCTAAACAAAATAGCCAAATAAGCCCCAAAAAAGCTCCAACAAAGCTAAATAAAACAACTTGAATTGAATTGAAAGTTGTGATTAATTTACTTGCTGGGAAACAATAATCAATTTTTGGATCAAAAGATCATTTAAGAATTTCAAAGACATATTTATATATTTTATATGTACATGGAAAAAAGTTATCAATTTTGGCACATCTTTTTTTCTAGATTTGTACTCACTGAGGTACCAGCCAATCCATTCCAGGCAGATAGGGCCAATAACCACTCAATTCATTGGCCAGCAACGCTACAGGCATCCCATGCACATTACCCGTTGGTGACGTTTGTGCAGTATTTAAATCTGCGTGGGCATCAATCCACAATACAGCCACGTCTTTCTTCGATTGGATGTGCCCGTCAATGCTTCCAATGGCCAGAGAATGGTCTCCGCCAAGGCAGAGAACCTTGTAGTTTTCATTCAATATTTCTGTTATTTTTTTTGACGTCTTAAAGAAAATATTGAGTTAGAAATTAAATTTATCTTCTGCTAAGAATTAAAAATGCAACTTCCTGAAGTAATGCAGAGTGTGTAATTGATGTGATACAGTCATCATCCCAATTCAATTGTGGCCGAGTCAAAATTCAAGGAGAGAGTGTTCAGCTAAATCCCATTGTGCAGTTAGATTAGCTGAAAGCCTTTTCCTAATAAAAATAAAAAAAATATACCTGTTCATGGCAAGCAGCAATGTGCTCTAATTTCTTCATATTGGTGATGTGATCTGATATATTATCTGTTTGATCATAATCAATATCGCCAAAGTCTTTAACTTCATGACCTAAAAAAACAGGTAGGTTACCGTTATAATCGGATTGGAATTTCAGAGTGGTTGTAACTTGTAAGATCTTATAAGGAAGGATAGGAAAGCAGAGCATCAAATTTAAAATGTAGTTTAAAAGCAGTTGAAAAATATTGAGCAAAACATTCTCTCTACATTTTTCACCACATTTTCAATAATTTTTTAAAAATTGAATCTAGGTCCAATGCTTGTTCTAATGTTTTATAATTACCTAGTGCTCCAAGTTCTTTAACTAGACCCAATCCTCGGAGTACATCCACCCCTAAGCCGACTCCTTTTTTTTGCTACAAATTAAAACCAATTTAAAGTATTTTAATCTTGTAAGTTAAATGAAATGCACAGCAAGCCACTGCTTGGATTTTTTACCTGTCCTTTGTCGAATGGAACTCCGATTATTCCAATTCTCCCAAAATTTCTGGACGAAGGAATTAAAGAGAGTGCATGGATTTTTGTTGGCTGGCGAAATAAGTTCAGCAGAATAGCTCTTGAGAAAATAAACATCGCCAAGCTCTGAGGAAAAATAATATGCAGCCATGAGGGAGCTCATTAGGGATCAGCCAAAAGCTTATGTGGAAAGAGCAGAATGAGCTATTTAAGCTACCTACCACATGGCGATATCATTCAAGAGTAGGCAATTGTTTTTCTCCTTTTTCTGCTTGTCAAGTAATCAATTTACCAATAGGGCTTTGGTCTTATCTCACAAAACTAATATTTTATTGAACACTTTTTGAATAGTTATACTGCCTATTTCTTAAAACTATGACTAAAAAAATAAATTATATAATACTACATGCAATCTACATACATGAAAAAAGTACACACACAAAAAGAAACAAAATGTATTATAGGTTGCCTACTTACGGTTGTCTCAATGCGTTGAATCTTATATATTTTCTTGACGTCTTATCTCGGTTCCAAACCATATACTACGTGTACAACCCACTGCAACAGTGAATTGCAATGGCCATTAGTCCTCTGATAGCCACCATAAGTTCAGCATTGCACATAAACAAATTTCTCATACTAAATCCTATACCTAAAAAGCATCAACGACACCAAACAGCAGCCTTGACTTCCAATTTTATCTCACGAGGTTAAAAGTTACACATGGTAAAGCTGGTCATGGCTCCACTAAATTTATATCTATTATAATCTTGCCAAATAGCTGGATCGTGCATCACTGTGTAAAATGCTGATTATAGAGACAGGAGTTCAGACAATTAGGATATTAATAATTAGGATAATTAGTATTATGTGGTTAACCAAACACAAACGGTCAAAAACATTTCACCACATATGTTTAATTAGAATTTAAATATATTACAGAAGTGTTAAATTTATGTACAATGCATGGCAACATTACTTTCAGTAAATCGGATTACGCCAGGTATCAAAATCGGCAAGCCTGGCAAACGTATATTAAGCAATTTATTTCTTAGCTTTTTAATTCTATTACATTTATGAAAATGCTTTTCAAAAAAGCAAATTAAGGGTGTCTTAATCAAAGTCTACAAAATACATTTCCTTCATCAAAACAATTTTTGTATTAAATTTACTTCTTTGAATCGACCAAGTTTGTTAAAGCTTTATGAATGAACTTCACACTTATTTGTTGGAAAACTTGAGATTCCCACCAATACTGTCACCTCCAAACCTAATGGTTTCAATCCCTTCCGCATAGATTTACTTGGGCCCCAGCATCTCCGCAGGCTTAACCCAGTCGTTGAATTGTTCTTCTGTGAGGTAGCTCAGCTTCAGGGCAGATGCCTTCAATGTGGTTCCTTCCTTGTGGGCTGTTTTGGCAATTGTTGCAGCCTGAAAGACAAGTATTTTTTGGAAAATATAATTTCAAGCCATGCTATGCCAAATGAAGTTTGCATATAAAATAAAGCATTTTTATTGGTAAACTCTCAAGTAGTACTCCTAAACTAACCAAAATAAAATCCCCATCTCACCAATCTCATTAACCAGTCCACACTATAGTGGATGAAAGTGGTTTGGACAAATCTTTGCATAAAAGGTACTAAATTACAAGTTAATTTAACATCTCTGGAATGGAACTGTTAAGTGGTCAGAAAACTGTGCACTAAATTTTCAACTTAATGCCTTCTTCAGCTGCAAGTGTAAGTATATGTGTAATCTTCTTCATATATATATGCATCCTTTCATCCTTTCAGGATTCATTTCCTTTATTAAATTTTCTCCTTCCAACATTTTTATTATTTCCCAAACCCTTAACACTAATTTTTCTCAACGTCAAACCACTGCGATTGTAGCTACGGCCGCCTACTCACTTTGTCGTAGCCGATGTGAGGGTTGAGCGCGGTGACGAGCATCAATGACTCGTTCATCAGCCGCTCGATGTTTGCTTCATTGGCCTTGATTCCGCACACGCAGTTTTCGGTGAATGCGCTGGCGCTATCCCCGAGCAGCCGGATCGAACGCAGCACGTTGGCGACCATCATCGGCTTGAACACGTTCAGCTCAAAGTGTCCGTTGCTCCCGCCGATAGTTACCGCTACGTGGTTGCCCATCACTTGCGCCGCCACCATCGTGATCGCTTCGCACTGCGTCGGGTTTACCTTGCCTGGAAGACACGAGGTGACGAGACTTTACGCTCGGTTTCACCGATTTTTCAGATAAACGCTAGTGTGCGATATATATTTGGGTTTGTATATTTTATTTTTGTTTGTTGATAGCCTAATGGAAGCCTTTATGCAACTGGGCAAATTTACTGCGGTAATATTGCCTTTTTTATACTAGGCTATGCGAACACTCATATAATCGTGTTGTGGATGAGCGTAATACTTACGTTCACCCACAACGCGATTATGTTGCGTGTGCGCATAGCCTAGAGGCTTTTATGATCAATTTAAAATGTTCGGCGTTAATTTAGCAGCTTTCTCAATGACATTGAATATTTCAAAACTTAAAAATCGATTTAAAGAAAAACTACTCAATTGATTTGCTTGAAATTAACACAGTATCTTCTTTTTACGAGTTATAATGCACACAGTAAATTTTGTCAAAATCGGTTGAAGATAAAGTTGATTTAGTTGCAAAAAACTGCATAATCGCCAAAAAAGCGTCATAAAAGCGCCATTTCCAAGAAAAGCGCTAAACATACAACAATGAAATTTGTACACAAACATTAAAACGTAGGGGCCAACATATCTGGAAAGTTTCGTCAAATTATATGGAAATCCTTGGCCTCTAGAGTGGAAAACGTGTTTTGGAAAAACTGAAAAATTTCGTAAAAACTTAATAACATAAAATTTACTCGTCCGAATTGCTTCAAAATCGTGGCAGATCTAAGTCCAGAGAAAACGAAGGTTCACCGAAATTTTCATCAAAATCCGTTTTGGCGTTTGGCCGGAATCGTGCGAACAAACACACAAAAAAAAAAAAAAAAAAAAAAAAAAAACACATTCCGGATTTTTTTAGCAGTTAAGTGTAATTGAAGATTTCGCTTCACTCGCTACGCTCGTTACGCTCATCAATCACTTTAAATCTCTAAAAATGACAAGACATTGGTTTTATTCCAAACCATACAAACTCTAAAGATGCATGCACCAAATAGCTCTAGCACGTCTTGTCTACTCACCTGGCATGATGCTGCTACCAGGTTCATTCTCTGGTAGACTGAGTTCTCCCAAGCCACACCTAGGTCCTGACGCTAGGAATCTGATATCGTTGGCAATCTTCATGATGCTCACTGCGATTGTGTTGAGCGCTCCCGATACTTCCACTAGCGCGTCATGACACGCCAGAGCTTCAAATTTGTTCGGCGCCGACACAAAAGGGAGATCTGATAAGTGAAAATACAGTTAGAGCTTGATCTGCTTGTTAAAACAAAATAAGACTATGTTTTGTGATAAATGAGCATGACTCTTGCAGCTAGAAAGCAGGTAAAAATTAATGTAAAAAATCTTTTTGATTCGTTTCACAAAATTCAGCTCGTAAATCTGAAACTGAACTTTCAAGGTTTTGGTTCAAAAGTTTAAGGATAGCTGTGTGTAACCTGTAAGTTCGCTGATCTTTGCTGCACATTTTTCTGCAAAGCCAATCCTGGTATTAAGGCCTGTCCCAACAGCAGTGCCGCCAAGAGCCAAATTATAAAGCCTTGGCAAGGTATCATTAATGCG
Source organism: Nemurella pictetii (assembly GCA_921293315.2). Lineage (NCBI taxonomy): Eukaryota > Metazoa > Arthropoda > Insecta > Plecoptera > Nemouridae > Nemurella > Nemurella pictetii. The sequence goes on along the minus strand of OV121120.1, from coordinate 14,245,029 downwards.
GCAGATGGCATACTCCATTTGAGTCGTGTAACCACTGAACTCTTGACCCAAAGTCAGTGGTACAGCATCCATCAAATGAGTTCGCCCGATTTTGATAATCTTATCAAATTCTTTCGTTTTGCTTGCCAGTGCTCCATGAAGTTTTTCTAATCCAGGCAGAAGAGTGTTTTGAATTTCCATTGCTACAGCAATATGCATTGCAGTGGGGAAAGTATCGTTGGAGCTCTGGCTTTTGTTCACGTGATCATTTGGATGAACCGGAGTCTTGGAACCGAGTACTCCACCCAGAATTTCGATGGCACGATTGCTTATCACCTGTTAGAATACCGCAAATATGTAAATATGTTCTGTAATATGTTACTTAGTGTCCTAATTTTGTAAGTTTGCTTAACTAGATTAAATACCTCATTTGTGTTCATGTTACTCTGAGTTCCAGATCCAGTTTGCCAAATGACAAGTGGAAAATGATCATCATACAGCTGGCCACTGATGACTTCATCAGCGGCTTTAGAAATAGCGTCTGCTACTTTGGCATCCAGTCCATAATCCTTGTTGACAATTGCTGCAGCCTTCTTCAAGATGCCCATTGCAGTGATGACAGGATACTGTTGAAATTATCATGTTGATATGAAATATTCTATAGCAAGAGCATGAAATAAAAACACTGTGTTTTTTATAATAACTTACGGGCATTCGCTCCGTTTGTCCACCAATGGGAAAGTTAAGAACTGATCGAACAGTCTGAGCTCCATAGTACTTATCGTTGGGAACTTCAAGCTCCCCAAATGTATCTTTTTCGATGCGAAATTGAGACTGCAACATAATTATCATGCAATATAATAATATATTTGTCATTTATCCGCAAGTACTAAAATGCAAGAGGAAATACCACACAGTTGTGTTTAAGAATGTCTGCCTGGGTAAATCTGATCAAACTTTGTTTCAGGAATGTATGTTTAGAAATTACTATGTAGGGCTTATTTTTTAGAGTTTTTAAGATTTACTACTTCTTCGCTGGGTATAATTTATTAGACATAAGTGAATAGTAGAAAAATCTAAAAGCTCAGGAAGTCATGGTAGAAGATATTATAGGCATTGAGAATATAGGAATTTAGGAGCAAGGTTATGATGAACTTACCATTGCAGAGCTTGTGCATAAGTAGGGATTCTTTCCATGGGATTTGTTGGCTTCAAGGGCAACACGTCTGCCCAGCCGAGACAATTGGAATATTGCTAGAGCCATGGTATGTGGATGCTGCTCTGGAGAATATTATATTCTGGGGTCAAACTCCGGTCTCCAAAGTAACTTACAAAAATCAAGGAAGGACCTTGGATTGAAACAGCTGGTGAGAGACGATATTTTGACACCTCTATCTCCATCTCCATCTAGTAGCAAATTAATTTATCAAACACTTGACCGCTAATCTTTGAATAAATAGTGCGAAGACAAGGAGAAAAAATTATAATTCGTATTATTTTTTCATATATGGTGGATATTGTAGTGTGGGTGCACAATTAAAATAAAGAATTCCGTTTACATGTTGTTACCGTTTACTAAAGAATTACACAACATAAATATACATTTTGTTTGTTATTAATTAAGTACACTGTCTTATATAAACAATTAAACTATTTACACATGCCCAATATTCTGTACAAGCATATTATAATACAGCACTAGAATAAGTGTTTTGAGCAGTTAATTTTATATGTCGACAAAGAATTTACCCTTGAAAATAGCAATAATTAGTTCAGATAGGTATTCAATAAAAAATGTAACAATGGTATCGGGAAGCCTACAATAGTTAAAACATTGCAGTAACTTGCTAATTATATGAAAGTAATTACAGCAAAAAGAGGTGTTCATATGTAAACAGAAAGTAATTTTGTATATAATATTATAGGTATATCCACATGTAACTTAACTGAAAAATTACATGTATTACAGAAGGAAGAGCTTGAAATTTGAAAAGTATGTGGCAATTTCTCATTTAGTATAATATTATCTTCAGGGCAGTTGGCTAAACGTCATATGGTTGAATGGACATTATCAAAGGGCATTCTCATTATCAATCATTGACTATTCATTTATAGAACTTTAACAATAACATTGATTCCTGATGAGCATGAATCATGCTCATGAATGAAAGAAACTCTATAATAATAATAAAAGTTGTACTAACAAAGTTTTTGCAAAGAAAGATTACTTAAGGTTTTTTGCTTTGATTTCTCTAACAGCAGAATAATGCCTTTGTCAGTTCTCTGGGAATCAGAAATAAAGTCAAAAACACCCATTTTGTTTACAGCTACTTAAAATTGACAAGATAGGGAAATACAGTGGTAAATATGTGTATTATTAATTATGAATTTGAGTCGATTTCCACACATATCTAATTCAATTCAACAAAATCAGAATCTATTCTCTGAAATGCCTCTGACAAACAAAAAATTGATTATTTTTTTAATTTAAAACACATTGTCTAACAAATATTGTACTATTTTGTATTATTATTTTGCAAGGAATGATAGATTAGCCCACCAAGATGCTTAATATCACTAGTGAAAATTAACTTTTCCATTTGAAAAGTTAAAAGTAGTATCTCAAAACAAAACCATTTCAAATTTTAAAAACTACGCTGAAATCTTATGCGAGAAAGAAGTCCTGGCAATAGAAGGAATATTTTCTTCGTATTTCCCGGAATACTACTTGAACGTTTATCTAAATATCTGTCAGCTTCTTCAGTTGATCCTCAAATTGTGATGAGAAACCGGGTATCCGTTACGTTATTAAAACAATATTGTAGGTATCTTCGAAACTATGAACAAAGATTTTAAATAACCATGACCGAGTCACTAGCTAGTTTATTTTATTAACATTCGTAGTTAATTGAAAGATTTTCCACATCAAATTTTATGAACGTTGAAACTAGATCTCACTATGAACAAATAAGGGACGTTGGTCAAACAAAACTGGGTAAAACTGCAGGCACTGCATGCAAACAATACCTCAATCAAATACGATTTACTAAAAACACTCATCTTCGTCGTAATCTATTGGCATCAACAGCGCAGTATTGCTATGGCGTAGTGTTGTGTATAATATAGTTCATCTTCGTTTCGAGATATGCATGTTCTTATCCACAGCAAACTTATCCACACACTTCCACATGCGATCAAAAAGCATTTTCGTTCAAAATATTCTTCCGCAATTTGTTCTTTTTCTTCTGTTTCTTCCATATCTACTCTCCTAGCTTCGATAAAAATTCACATCCGCGTCAAAAAAACAGCCTTATAAACTTGAGTAACAAACATTTTTCTTCAATATCAATTTAAAAATTGAGAAAAAAAGTAAAAAAAAACAACAAATAAATGGAAAACACACTTCACACGACGTGTTTTGTCATTATTTTGGCACTTGTTTCTCTTTAAAAAAAGACAGTTCAAATTAAAGATTTTTAAATATATAAAACCGTCTCTGAACTGCACTGAACCAATCTCGTGAACTTCTCGTTCGACGTCAGTCTCTCCATTGCGACGTGCCTCTCCATGCTCTCCGAACGCTTCCTACCGTCAATGTCACGTGACAAGCACGTTCACGTGTTGTTCGATCACGAAAAGGACGTTCACGTGGCCTTGAGCCATGCGGCAGGCACCCATTGGGGCTCTCGCTCCAAACTGTTGATCTCACTCAGCAGCTGATGATACGCCCGCTCCGTTTCATTGTTGATGATGATCATGTCGAAGAAGTGCCCGTATTTGTCCTCCATCTCTCGAGCCTTCTCGATGATGTCTTTCAGCTCATCCTCCTGTTGGAGAAGGCAGCAATAATTTCAGTATCTTATAGACACATTCCCTTTGGCACTGGTCTAATAGCGTTGGTGAGTGAATTGGTGATGATGAGGGTGATGATTAACCTAACCTAGACTAGAAAGGAGGAGGGGAAACCCGGTGCCGGCACGTAGCCTACTCCTGTCGTAAAGCTCCAAGGGGACCACCAGCTTTATGTCCCTTCCGAAGGACGGTACAACTCGAACAACAGGATTCCTCCACTAATCCGTGCTGTTGAGAGGTTGATAACTGATCATGTGCATGATGGTCAACCATCAAACACCTGACTCAGCGCGATGTTGCTTAACTTCGGTGATCTCACGAGAACCAGTGTTTCCTACTCGCCAAACCGTTTGGTATAAATGTTGTTATTTTTACTAATATTGAACACATTTTCTGATACATTGAATGATTTTTGAAGTGATATGCTTTTGCTTTCAATGGTATAATGATGGGGATAGTATCTTGCATTTGTAAAATTCATCAACAATAGCAAGGCCTAATTGTTTCACTAGTAAAATTCCATATGCCAGTAACACGACATAAGTAAGATAGCCGCATCAAACTCACTTTGTACGCCTCGCCGCTCATGATCTTCTTCTGCCGCAACTTCTCCAACGAAGGCGGTGCGACGAACACGACGTAAGGCTTCAGGTCGGAAGATCGCAGGATCCGCAGCGACTGGGGATGTAGGTTCAGCACGCAGATCTTGCCCGACGAGACGACAGAGCGGATAGCTTCGAGCGAAGTGCCGTAGTACGCCTTCTCATACTCGCCGTGCTCCACAAACCTCCGCGACAAGATGTCCGCCTCGAACTGGATGCGCGATATGAAGTGGTAGTCCTGGCCGTCCACCTCTCCGTCTTTCCTCGATCGGCTCGTGTCTGGGAAGGAGAGATTCGGCTGGTGTTAGTTGCGTTGGAAGCGGCAAAAGGACCGGAGCCATTACGGGACAGGACAGAAATGGTGAGAAATAGGCTTCTGATTTCTGGAAAGTGTTGTGCAATGCTCAAATAGAGAAAGGGTTTAGGAGCTTTGTTATTAGAAACAAAATACCTACCGTACATGCAACGACTATTTGCATTTAGGTTCAAACTAGCACATTTACTTCAAACATATCTTGATATTAAATTTGGAATAGCTAATGATGGCAAAACATTTTACAAAACGTATTTGCACTTGACCTCAGCCTGTTTCTATCCCACTTGACATTTTACAGGTAAAATAATGATCCAAAAATAGGTCTGCAATATGCACCTAGGGGCTCTGACTATAAAAGTTTTATTTTTGTACCTATTTAATTTTCAATCAGAGCTGCAACGCTGTTACTTAACTGATGATAATGATTTACCTACTCTAGTTTAAATACATTTCAAACTCGTTACAGCTCAAAGTTTCCAAGTATTATCAGTCGAGCTCAATACTCACGGGGTATCGCGGCTGCAAATCTCTCAGCGTCCTCCATCAGCCTCTGTCGCAGCTCGTGCCGGCCAATGTTGGGAGGTCCGATCAGCACGATCGGCCGTTTGTGATTGGCTCGTGGGTAATAAAGCGATACTTCTTCGTACGTCAAGATCTCCTCCACCTCGTATTCAGTCTCAATTGCCGTCGCGTAGATCGGGTAGCTGCCGTCTGAGTAGACGGCGTTCACGCCTAGCTTCGACTTCTTCTTCTTCTTTGTGTTCTTCTTCGCGCAGAGAAGCGTGTTCGTCTTTTTGTTGAGCTTTTCGCGAGCACCTTTGTCGCCGCTGATGTTTTGTTTCAGAGATTCTCTCCTGAAAAGACGAATAACATTATCAGGGGGAATTAAAAAATGAAATATTTTTGTCACAAATTAAATGTAGCTAAAATGCTTTAGACGTATGGACAGACTTTCTGAAATAATTGGTTCAACGATGATCAAAGCTCTTTGATCCAAGGTTTCAAAATGATAAGAGACCCTAACAAAAATTTTGATGCTGTAATTTTCAGTTCTCCGTAAATGCTCTACAGTCTTCTTTCAAACAGATGAAGATTACTTTTTAGACAGCATACGTTGACAGCCATAAGAGTTATATAAGAGTTACATAGAGTTAAATATATATATTTTTAAATATATATAAAGAGTTTAAAATAAAAAGTTTAATAATTGCTATCGTGCAAACTTACTGATGCTGGAAGGATCTGCTAGGAATGAGTCCGGCCAGCGTCTGATCCTCTTCGCCTTCCCGGAACGCTTGCCACCAGTTGGCGTCGTCCTGGCTGATCACGTGAAGAACGTCTCCCTTTTGGAAACTAATGCCCAGCTCCCGACACGGGATATACAGGTCTTCCTCTGGGTCGTAGTCAAAGTGTGCCTTCATATGCATCTGCAAACAGATCAGCTGGTATGATTAAGACTTTTAGAGATTATGAATTTTGGCAAATTAGAATTTAGTACAACCTTTCCCCCAAATAATCCTTGAATTTTCAAAGATGTCCCTCGAATTTTATTATCAGCTTCATAAAAAATACTTGTTTTAACACTTCCCATTTACTACAAGCTCCACTGTCAATCTACACAGACAATGGCATCATCTACAATGATTGAATTAGGGTTAGGAGTTATGAGTTGAAGGAACGAAACCAATCTGCATTAGTGGTTGACTAACGTACCCTACCTATAGTCAAAATGAATGCAATTTCAAAAGCAATTATATACAATAGGTGCTATAGACATCTCCAAATTGGTGCCATTGATCCAAATAGCACCGAACCACCCGAACACATGTCAGTCACACATTACAGTCTGTACTTTTACAATCAATCGCAGTTCCAAACTCATCAAGTGTATAAGAACCGTGATTTACAAATCGGCCTTTTTTCATTTACAAGTTTCAATCTGTCAGGAAGGTTGTGAAAAATGTCTCCCCCTGCATCATCGGCTTTACGACGCCGCCACCCACCAGGTTGTCCCTAAGAGGCACGTGCGGCGGCGGCGGCTGGCCCGTGCCTGGCACGATGATGAACGTCAGCGTGCCGGTCATCGCGCCGAGCAGGTCGCACACGTCGTTGACGCTCTTGCCACGCATCTCGATGCCGTTCACCTCGAGCACCTCGTCGCCTTCGTGCAGCAGCCCGCTCTTCTCGGCGGCGCCTCCGCGCACAATGCGTCCGATGACGACGGCGTCGCCTTCGTTGCGGACCGTCGCGCCCTGCAAGCGTCGACGGGGGAGTGCGGTTAGTGTGGGAAGCGAGAATCGGCAAGCGCTGCTGGTTGGTTACCCTGAGGTCTTTCGGGTGATTGATTTTGTTTTTAAAAATTGATTGGTCTATGCTGTTTGTTGTAAATTGTTTTCAGATGTGTTTTTGATGTAATTTAAAACGTTTCTGATCAGATTAACTTCATTAATGCCCTTGAATTGGTTTTTAGATACTAGAACAAGGTTGTAATAGAAATGCATAACATTGGAATTTTGTAGTAACGAGACATTAAGTGATTTTGATAAACTAAAGGGGAGCTGCATGTAATTTCAGAGTAATGCAATCAAATCTCTTGACAAAATGTAACCAAAGTGCAATCTCGTTGCACGGTTGAATGCACGACAAAAATTTACAAGCAAAAAATCCAATTAAGAATGCATGTCGTTAAGGACAAACAAACCTTGAACATTTATGATCTTTTCTGCATATTTCCTCAATTTGTTAAGATAAGAATAGCTTTATAAGTTTATATATATCTAAATGGCACTTTATTTGAAAAGTGACGTAATATACAGACAATGCCGGCGGCAGCAACCCGACCATACTCACCAGTGGCTCGTTGGTCTTCTCTATCTTGATGATCTTGATGTTGTCTTCGGCTAGGAACTGCTCGGAGAGCGTCTCTTCTGGCGGGGTCTCGGCCACGTGCAACGCCACGTGCTGCGTGGCGATTGCGTCGTGGGCGTAGACCAGCCCTTCGAGCTCGTAGCGCGTCAGCAGGTCCGTCAGCTCGGCGGCTTCCGGCAACGAACACGGCGCCAGATCCTCGATGCACTGCGCGGACAAAACGTTCCGCTTAGATTTCAGGGTTGCGTCATATCGAACGCAAGTTCTGTTAGATACGCCATGGGTTATTATTGAAACAACTGGTTTTGCTGTTACATTTAGCGGGAGTGGCAGCTTGGGACGTTGGGCAAATTGTGAATGATTTGACACAGTTCTGAAGATGACCACGCCATTGTGGTAGAAACATTGATCCCGGCCCTTTTAACGGCCAAAAATCGATCCAAACATAGCAAAGCCATTCACAGGTTCAAGAAAAGCACTGACCTACTGTTGTAGTTGAGAAAGACTGTAACTCAGCAATGGTGAAGATGAAAAATTTGGTACGTTTGGGAAACTGCTTGGTGTCCTATCCTCTGGGAAAGAAGCAAATAGAGGCAGAATGCCACAATGCTTCCTCATCAGTCAGATTATAAAAATTAAAAACTCTTCAGATCTTCATCTTTTTAACGTGGGTAAAAGAATTTCCTCTTACAAAGAAAAACATGCACACGCTTACATATTAACTACCACAAGGACCTGCAATGGTCACCCATTCAATTTCGCGACCAAGGTCAACGCTGCTCAACTCTTCCGAAGCAAGTGCATCCGACGCAGAAAGTAGGACTCACGTCTCTCATGAGTGCCTGGCCGCTAGTGCTGGTCGGCGAGTGCCGGGGCAAGCCGAGCACTTCTTGCACCTTGTTGTGCACCGCCAACGCGCGGCCGAACTCGGGGCTGAGCAGCAGCGTCTGCACGGCGAGCACCTGGCCTTCCAGCGAGCTGTAGCTCTTCTTCAGCTGGTGCTGCAGCCGCTGCAGGCACGCCACCAACTCTCCGTAGCCTGGCGACGAAACGCACGCGTTAAGTGACTTGGTGGTGTATCGCTGCTGCAACGGTCCTATGATGTTTTGCGGGAACTGAGATATGAGCTGACTCTGAGGTATGAGGTGTATCTTTTGTTCCACATTGTTTGTCAAAGGAATAAAGAGGCGAGTTTAATATCCAGTTCAGTCTATTTCTGCTTAAAAGTTTAGGAATGACAAAACTACGAGGAAATTATGCAGTAGGAAGTTGAGCCATTGGACCAAAAATGCATGTAAAATGGGCATGGAGCAAGGGAGTACCTTACTTTTCACAAAACGATAGAAATTCATTGTGATGGTTCTAAATCTTTCTACATTCGTTAAATTTGGAATAGTGAGTGGGTGCTATGGCATCAAGCAATCCTAGATTTTAAAGCGAACTGCAGGGACTGTCAAACAGCACCCTCTCTCTAAAGTTTGATCACACTTGGCATTTTATTAATTATTCGCTCCTCGGCTGTTTTGCGACCGAGCCAGCCATGGCCTCTCATCCCTCGTCCCCCACCCATCGGGCGGCCGCGACGTCAAAGCAGGGAATTAAAACCCGTGCTGTCAAAAAGCCACACAGCGAACAAACACACAGTTGATATCAATTTGCATGCTGCAATCCCGCGCGTCTGTCGCTGATGAAAACGGTCGTCGTGCACGCTTACTGATGAGAGTGCTGAGTGTTTCGTCGTCCACCGTGGTCTCCTCGTTGCTGGAGTAGCCATCGTTGACGTTGCCGGTGCGCGGCGCGGGCGGGGGATGGCTCTCCAGCGCCTGCAATTTCCTGGAGCCTCTCAGGGAACGGTTGAGGAACTCGTTTTGCTGCGCCAATCGGTCTTCTTCTTCTTTGCGCTTCCGCAGCGCCTCCTGGAATAATGCAAACGTGCGGGGTTCAAGCAGATGCCTTTTGAACTTTGACCCGGAGGGGATTATGTTACATGACTCGAGGCATGTAGTCTTTTTCTTAGAGAAACCGAAATGAGGGCGGAATTCAAGGCGTTCTCCTGTTTCTGGAAATAATTATTAGGGTGTACAGGTATGCTAGCTAATAAAAAATGCTTTAATGCTGTGTCGTGACTACCCTAATGCTTAAATTATAGAGATTGTGCCTTTTGGTTTAAAAATAAGATAACGAAAACATAACTTGGCAAAGAAAATGCAATTCATGTTCTGCAAGTACGCTTATAGTTTTCAATGCAAATGGCTTGGAAAGGCATATGGGCGAAATGTAGGCCATCCGATCCCAAGAAGCCAGCTACCATGGCAAGACCATCTATTTGAAACGTCTCCAGAATGTTAGAAACAAGAAGATTAGGAACATAGAGTATATAGTTATGCCGTGGCAATGCCAAGGAAATTATACATCAGTCGCACGTACGCTGCCAAAAATGTGCTTCGGCCTTTTTGGCAAAGGCGGGGGCGTATCCGAGACCATTGTAAAACCGTTTCCGGTTACAGGCACGAAAAAAGTGTTGTCACGAGAAGAGTCGTCAGGTCCTACTTCTGCTTCGTTTTTTCACTGCTTAACACGGCACATCGAACGGATCAACGCGACTGATGGCGAAGATTTAATTAATCGCGTAATTAGCCATAGAGGATGTTTCTAGCGTTGCTGAAAAACAACGATTCCGTGAGCGGAGCCTAATTACTCATCAAGTTATTCAAACCACGTCGTAATTAATTCAAAACAAACGATTTGCATATCAGTTCGCCAAGTTGATTTCTTGTCAAAGTTAAAGCGTTCTTCCTTCTCGTTAGCTCGAGGGTTAGACTTTGGGTTGAGAAAAAAAGTCAATTCGATTCGGCGTCCACCAGTGTTGACTTCGGCGTTACGACACAGAACTTTTAAACTAATTTTACTTCACTTTTCTTGCTAATTAGTGCCGCCTGCGAGTGTCAATGAAGAGGGACACCAAAAATCAAGCGGCATGTTTCCGACACTACACGGAGTCACCATCAAACACCAGACACAATTCACAGGTTCACTGTTTCACACTATTTCGGTGGCCAACCTTCGTCGCCGAATCAATCACAGACCAATTAATGAAATTCGCATTTGACCATAATCAGCTGACACTAAAATGGCAGGCAGGCAGGAAGCTACCCTTGCAACATCCTCCGTCACTCTCTCTTTATCTCGCTCAGCTGGCTCTCTCGCTCGCTCTCCGTGCTGATTGTAAAACACCTGCGGCAGCCGCTGTTGCTATCAACAGACTATTTGTTGGTTGATCCTCGTGATTGCATGCTTCGCTGGTATCACGTGACCAAATTCAAACGTATTGTCATTATTTCCTCCCGTTCATTTCGCACCCCACCTATATGCTATATGCATGGTATGCATATACGTTACACGTTTACACATAACAATTGAAAAGCTCACAGATGCGAGGAGATTTTATACAGCACATGATCGAACAACTAATCGGGTAAACGGATTCACCGATTTTCAAACGCGTCGGGATGAACATTTAGTAATGCGAAACGGCACAAATTCACTGATGAGCTCGCTTTTTAGTATATGTATATACCGAACTCCTGAAACAATTTCTCGCACTCCCCGTTGGACGAGGGCCGGTCGGCTAATGAACAAACTGATTCGAGATCCATTAAAATTGTTTAATTCCAAGATAATAAATGCGATAAGAAAGTCTGTGAATTGCGGAGCGCGGTTAGTCACAAGGAGCATGTTTAGCTGCGATGTTGTTCGTGTATAGGTACCAAATTACGCACTCACATGTTTCTTGATCTCTCCCATATCTTTATTATATTGTTAATTATTGTTAGTAATTGATAAACACCAATGATGCAATAATGTACTTATAACACCCAAGGTAGCGAGATCATTTATTTAATTGTGTCGGCTTTATTTTTCAACTCGCCAGCGAATGCATTTAATTTTAATGACACATCGCCATTGTTAAATTCGCATACATTTTTTAAGCACCCTCCCGCCACATCAGATTCTATTTTTGCCCGCCACAGAAACAGCACATGCCATCATCAATTATTAAGACGTCAAGATGCAACGTAATCGACCGATTACGTAACTTTTTTGTTCGACTCCGCTAAACAAATCCACGACCGTCATTAATCAACATGGCAAATTAATGACAGTCAAATTTCAGCAAATAAGACATAATTACTGTGTTTTGCTGACAGTTGCCAAGGATCCAGCGATACAACGAAAAGGACAACGACGATTATTATGACTAGTGAAATCGTGAAAAATTCTACGATATCGGTAAAATGATTTTCCGGCATCATGTTCCTAGAACTGGAAACGAATAAGAATGTCCCTGGTGGTGTATAATAATGTGTAGAGACTGTGTCGATATCCAGGTCACCCATGCAGCAATTGCTGTAGTACGGAGTCTGGCTGGACCCCGGATCTCCGGAGGGCATTGTCCGGCTGGCCAGTGTTCCAGCCACTAGACCGGAAATACAGCCACTGACTGACAATTAGATTTTCATTTTTGTATGCTAGTTTTCATTGTCGCTTTAGAATCTGATTGTGTCTGTTGTCAAACGGTGTCGTCTTCCGGTTATTTGCAGCGGAATCGACGGTCACAATGCATCAACAGCCACCATTCAGTTTCGAAAATTCGTAACACATTGCGAAATGTAACATATAGCGAGCGCATCGGAAAAAAAAATATATCCCCAAGTTGTCTGATAATGGCAGCAGCCGCAACAGAAGCAGCAGCTTCTCGAAATCGGGATCACCCAAGTTATTCGGAAAGTTCACTTCGCCTCTTCCGATGCTTGCCCACATTCCGAAGTTAAGTGCTGTATCTTAACCCACCCCCGTTGCAGCCCTCCCCCAACCCACTCCCTCCCCCATACCACCCATCCGAGCCCGAAAGATTCAAGTGCTACACAGCTTAATCTTTTAACTTTGGGAAGAATAAAACACTATTATTTTCTAGCAGCAAGCGGCTCAGGATTTTTTTTTCCAGAAACCCTGGCCGTCACGAGTCACGCATTACCGCGGCAAGTATATGGGTGAAACATGCGTTGCACTTTCATTTCAAGTGACACCCATACTTAATAAATCTTTCGTGATCTTGTACCTATACTTCTATAGTCATAAACAAATCATTTTTTCACCAAAAAATAAAACCAGACCGATCCAAACAAGTAAGAAAATGAGACCACACACTCCCCTATTCCAAACTTTCCCACTGCACTCTAAACTAAAGGAAAAAGATCAGCAGCAGCAGCAGCGGCAGCAGCAGCAGCAGCACTATTGATCAAGAAAGTCTGTCCTGTGCGCGGATCAATCAATCAAAAAGAGGCGAAAGGAGCGACGAATGAAGAATGCTGAATGAGTTACCTGGAACTTGCGTATGCTGTCGAGCTGTTCCTTGGTGGGGTCCTGGTTGTTGTTGGTCAGCCCGGGGCTGGGCCGTGCGGGGACTTGGGGCGCCGGGGCCCTGTTCACCAGCCGCCCATCCTTTTCGATTCGCAGGTGATCTCTGGGGGGCGGCACGGGCTTCGCAGTGCCGTTTGCGCCCTGGACCGAACAAAAACCGACGGAGGGGGGTTAGGGAAATGGTTTTATTTACATAATTGTGTTGGCAAAGAGAAAATTTGAGACCGATAATATATACGTTTTTTTTTCCGGGTCGGTTCTACGAATAGCTATCAGGCCTTGAGGTTTTCCGGGATGCATTTGATTGGTCGAGAAATATGCTGCAGAGATTATGAAATTGCTTATCTGGGCTAATATGATATCAATAACTGGGCTATCGACTGGCCAAGTGTGTCAAAGCACTGCTTGTTTCCAAATGTCAATATGTGAAATCATTTTAATTGATAAAAATTTAAAACTCGACCTGGTACCACTTATTCACTTGCGTTCTTGATAAGCGTATTTATTTTATATTCTGAAACTTTTCGGCAAATCGTCTATGCAATTGCCTGTCCCAATGTTCTCTGAAAATTTTCGACAAATCTGTTCATCCACTGAACACTCTCATGGTCATTTCTAGCTTTTCCAGACAAACGCCAAGTCAGCTAGGGAGCTTGTAAGACTTCCCATGTTTCTGTTAATGCAGAGCGTAGGTTTCTGTATGCACATTGTATAGGAGCAAACAATTCCATGCTCAGGCAGCCTGGACTTCTGAAACGCCCTGCCTGCTGAATTCTCATGCACCCTGTCCTGGCGACGTCTCAACGACCTGGCAAGCGCCCTGTACTACTACTAACTCACAATCGCTCTGCCCTAGGGACGTCCCAAACACCTCACCCACGGGGACATCTAAAAAGCCATGTCCTGCCCTATCTGAAACACCATCTCTGGTGACTTTTCAAGCGCCCTGCACTAATACTTCTCAAATACCCTGCCCTGCATAGACAGTAATGTTTCATCATTTAAAAGAAATGCTAAGTCCTATTTTCCATTATATCATTTGAACTATGTAGACATTTAGGACTAATATTATAATCACTTGTATTTGAATGTATTTCGAATTTTTTCGAATGTACCATTTTATCAGACTTTTTATGTGCTGGAATTGAAGTGTCGAGGCACTTGCTTGCTAGTGAGAGGACCTGACAAAGATGAGAGGTCAATTTAATAGAACACAATTTGGAAGAACAAATAATAAAAAAAGTATAACGAGAGCTTTAAAAATACCCACTTAAATTCGAGTAGTACACTCGAATATTGTACACATTGTATAACACAAGTCTGCTCAGCCTCTATACATCATGGTTTTGATGACTAAATACGCAATAAAAAAACGCCCTGTCGACGCCTCCAAAAGCGTAGTCTCGTCAACTGACCTGCGGTACTCGCGAGACGGGCCGCGGCGGCGGGTAACGCGGAGGCGTTTTACTCCTCGCGATGAACGAGTCGGGCACGTCGACGGCCATCTCTCTGTGCGGCCCGTTGTCTAGCGTCATCATCATCATGATGTCATCCTCCTCGTCCTGCTCTTCGGGGGTGCGATGCTTGACGGGGTCCTCGTCGATCACCACGATGCTGCTGCCGCTGCGTCGGCGGGGCCTGGCCGGGGCAGACAAAACGCACAGATCTCGTTAGGTGTTGGACTGCAGGGATGGTGCAGGTACATAGTGGGGCATGGTGCATAGGGGGACATGGTGTATAGGGGGACATGGTGTATAGGGGGACATGGTGTATAGGGGGACATGGTGCACATGGGACAGTGGGACCAGTGGGACATGGTACATGGGGCATGTTACATAGTGGGATATATGGTATATATAGTGGGACGTGGTATAATTATAGTGGGACATGGTACAGTGTTGTTACACATAGTGGGACATTTGATATTCCTGTTTTCTAGCGGAAAAAAATGGGTTGATTAACTTTTAATTGACTGCTTGCTGAATTACTGTGCTTTCAAGGTATAATTGTATTTGAAATATGTAATATATTAACACCAAAATGTGAAAAACAATGGGACATACTGGGACAGAAATTATGGTACATAGTGGGACAGTCCCATTATTTCCACTATTAAATACATTAAAATTTCATAAAAAATCTAGAGGTGTGCTACTATAATTTGATAAGCAACTTCTGGCTATAAGATCCAAAAAATTCAATATCAACACCATATGACCAAAAAATAAATCATATACCCCCTATGAACCCCTCTCCCTTACAGCTGGGATTGATTCAATTTCGATTGCGACCGTTCTATCCGGGACACCACACTTACGTATAAGCGTGCAATTTAATGGTAATACAATATGACAATGCCGATGCAGGGCGTATGGCTGTGATGAGACCTGCTATGACACTGACAGCACACGTGACAGTCCGATAACTGCAGGAATGACAGCTGCTGGATAACGAGCGGCACTGACAGTGACAGGGGTGGAACACGTTTCACATCCCTGCTGAAATTTACCAACATTTATGCCAACATGAGGTGCGCTATGGCGTTTGACGTATTTTTGAATAATTACAGAATTTATGAAAAAAGTTGAGATTGATAATAATAATGAAATAAACTCTGTAAGATTTTTACTAGACAATCAGAAGTCACTTTTTTGACTTAACGGCCGATTAATCCTTGAGTAGGGAATTGAAACACAAGGCAAGTAAAATTCGAATTGGTCCAGAAGGAATTTTGTTCTGGACCATCGGTTTAGAATAAGGATTAGAGCTTAGAACTAATTTCTGCAGTGGGATACAATTACTTTTTCTTTAATTTCTTTACTTTCTCTGTCTGCGAGTCTGAGCGAGTGCAGGGAGCAGACCGGTACACGTGACAAAGTGGGCGGATGGCGACTCAAACGAAGGCACGTGCATAAATCATGTTCTGCTATCGATTCGGCTGCAAGGCTCGCTCGATGTGACGGCCACTAACGCCGGTGCAACCGCGTCTTATGCAACCACGCAACCCGGGTCTCAGTGGAAACCAACCGACTTTACACAACAACTGTTTTCTATGGCTCCAGAGAGCTGTAGCTGGAAGAATGTGTGTATATTTGCAGGGAAATGAGACTAGGAAACGCGTATAGCTAGGACCAAAGATTCGATAAGCAAATGTGATATCCAACACAAGAAGCTAGACGCAGAGCGGCAGAAGGTGTCACGTGGGATGGTCACATTCGGATAGCAGATACTCGAAGGCAAAATTGGATGACTGAATGGCAGTTTTTGGACAGTGCAAATCATGGACAAAATTGGGTCACTACATCTTTGAATAGGTGGCAAAGGAGCAACAGTCGGTTGCGTTTTAATCTTAAAATATGCCAGCTGCAGTGGATAGCAAAGCATAGTCTTGGTTCCGATTGAATTTGGCCGCCAGCGGTTAGCAAGATGACGAACGTAAATTGTCTCTATAAGAAACCGCATCGCGTCCAAATATTGGCGGAAAAGTAAAATACAAAGCGGCAATTTCCTTCCAAGAAGGGTTCCGTCTTAGATGTTGAAAGACATTCAGAACTTCAAGAGATATCGTGAGATATGACAACCGCGATGGATTTTCGGTAAAACGTTCCTCCTGTCCATCATAAAAACCCATCTCCGCATATTGTTTCCAATGAGTCGTCGCATCCAGTGTTCAGGTATTGGATTGTAAAATGCAAATGGCTATATTATGTCCTGGCTGGGGCCATCACCCTCCTATTCCCACCCCGTCATATTTTGGGACATCCATATACCGGTCTTGGACATGAACCACTGGCATTTTATCATCAAAACGTCGATGTATCAGTTGGTTGCAGGTAGTCTAGCGACAGTGTTTGCAGTCAGTGCACCGTGCACAACATAACTTGGTCTCATCAACGTCGTCGCTGCGTTTTAACAGGTATTTAGTCGGATTTTTGCCATTATTCTACCTAGGAAAGTAAATTACCTGCAGTAGTTTCTGATTTTATATTGACCAGGTAAGAAAGATAAAGATATGAGAGCGTTGTAAGGGTTAAGCTAAACTACGCGTCGTTTTGGCTGATTACATTTCATCTGATTTATAGAACAACGAACTTCCGTTTTTTGCAAGCATCTCCTGTGTCTTAGCTGTAACACATTTTATCCGTTTCGTGAAGAATCCATACGAAAGACTAAATCTGCACACAGCAATGCATGTCAATTCGCAACGCTCAGTGCACGGCTACACGGCTATACGGCTAGCGTGTTCGAAGTGTTAGAATCTGTTTTATTTACCTTGGTTGCGATCACGAAGGGGATTTTGCATTCACCTGAGATTGCCAATTACTAGGACTTGGAGTGCGCGATGACAGCGAGACGATAAATCGAGCTAATTTTATCGCTCTCTTCGTTCCTCTCATTCTCCAGCAACCACAAGAGGACTTGAACTATGCAGCATCTACCAAAACACTGATAAAACTGGAAACATGATAGTAAAGCCAGTCTTCTACACTATTCAGCTACACTAGGAATATAATTAATGACCAAAGTTAATGACCATGTATATTTAGTTCGGAAAACATCTCCTCAGTTGATGAGAAATTATTAGAGCCATGATTGATATTATTTAAAATACCTATCATTTGTTGTTTAACCTTTCTAACTGTTAAAATCATGTGTGTAATTCGATGTAAAAACCGTTTTAAAAATTCATCTTGGAAATGGCGAAAAATCCTTTTAACGAGTTGGAATTCTGTCTGACTTGGAAAAGTATTTGTCAGCTGTCGTAGTCATCCCGATATTTTTTTTAATCCAACCCATCTCCGCTGTTTCCTTGCAGAAATGGACCGCATCTCACATGAAATCCAGGGGCTGGTGACGAAGAGGGACGCGTACAAGCGGGCGGCCGAGATGGGCAAGAAGCTGGTGTCCAAGATGACCAACTACAAGGACAACGACGAGAAGGACCGGCGCCGGAAGTTCGACTTGGTCCAGATCGGCCAGACGGAGGCGGAGATCGAGAGGCTGGACCAGAGGATAAACGAACTCCGCTCGGCGATGGACAGGATGGGGAGAAAAAACTAAGAGCTACGCGAAGGGTGAGTTACTTGAGCCAGTCTCAACATTTAAAATTTAGGTTTTTCTTGCAAGTCTCAATTTTTTAAACGAATTTTTACTGATATTCATTTGTTGTTTACAGAAGCGAGCGGTCGTCGCGTCACTTATTATTTAATTTAAGTTGCTAAATATACTCTTATTTTGTACAGTCTCATAAATCTAGTGACCAAATAAAAATCATTATCGAAAAAGATACAATTGAGCGCGCTGACGTTTAATTTAATGTTGGGCCATTGGAATTTTTAGTCTCCATTTTCCAAGTTACAAAATCCTCTCAAGATTTTCAGCAACGAAAAGAATGCACTTTAGGAATGTCGCGAAATTGCGAGATAAATTTACAGAGGATCCTATGTCGTTTTGACCACAAACTTCGTTTGCATGCGGCCAGCTGTAATAGCCATTAGATTCATTACAGTTACACGGACGCATACCTTGAAAGCAATTAGAGATAGCGAGTTCCGAGAATTCAGTCTCTCATTTCGAAAAGGTACAAGTATTTCTAGACGTAGTGATTCGTGACGATATGGCTGGAGAACCGACATGATTCTATGCTGCATAGCGAAGGTATCGGAATAACTGAGAAGGTAGGCATTAGATCGAAGGTAATGTTGATTAAAAATACAAGTGATGACCACATTGTTTATTAGGAATTGTGATCTCCTGCTCTGAAGGACAAAAGAGATAGCTATTATTTAATATCCTCGCATTTTTTTCTGCGTTTATTATTCACGATTTGATAGCTATCGGTTTTTGTTAGTTATGACCATTCCACAATGTTTCTTTGCTCGGAACATAATATCCTGCTGATTTTGAACTTCACGGTTTCAGCTTGTGGTTTCAAAACATAACTGAGATACGAATTCGAAAAAAAACGAGATTCTTTTTCTTTTTTACCTCTCCATCGCTTGTAATTTGTTGATCAGATGCTATAAATCATTATTACCTTGATGAGTTTCAATGCAATGCTTGAAGAAAAACATGAAAAAGCAGCGATATATTTTTAATATCACTCATTACGTTTAATCAGAAAGAGTCGGGTCAAAAATAATCAACACTTGATTAGCCAAGATGATAATCATTACCAAGGAATTCAATGATAAGTAATCTCATTCTCATCACATCTCCTAAGTATGAATGAAAGAAGACTAAGCAATTGGAACATCAACAGTCTGTGAAAACATTGCGTTGTCGCTGCTCTTGGTGGAAAGCCGATGGGAAACAATATCTTATTAAAATGCCCTAAGCTGTAGCTGGGGACAGTCTTGGCTACTGCCACTACTGCTGTTCTCTGGCTGTTCTCTGGCTTCTCGTCTCTAGTCTAACCCCGACAGGCACACAATATTATGAAAATTCACAGAATTCCAGACATGACAGAATGAAGCCTAGTCTTTATTCTATGCCTATAGTCTGCCTATTTATATGACGTGATCGGAAATTGAGAAATTTTGGCAAATTGCTCCCGAAATAGTCGAAGCAATTTCAACTGCGATACAATGCATGTTGCAAAGTGTGTCTGATCTGAAAATCTGCTGCTGTTTGCGACTCACCAGTGCAATTTCATAATCCTCATGATGGTGACCGCAGTTGCAGAGCTGGATCAACGCGAGCTGGATCACTAGTGTCCACTACTCTCACTCGTGTCGGTGATACGCCCCTATTCAATCAGAGGTTATTATCGCGCAGACTGCGGGCAGCAGATGAACGCCACTCGTTTAGATCCGACCTATCTGTGCAATCGACCTGCTAGTGCGGCTGCCGACATTAATCCACTTAATTTAATGATGATCCGATCTCAATCCATCGATGCATGGATCACGTACGTCCGACATGTGTGTCTATATTTTCATATAAATAGATACGTAATTTCGAAAGTATTTTCTATACACGATTTACTTCACTTTTTTTCCGAATATATAGGTGCAATAAAAATGCATAAAAATTAAACAATGAAATTGTTTTGCGAAGGCTAATTACAGGAACTTCCCAACGAAAATATTCTCACGCGCGAGTAACAAGCACGTGTAATTGTGGCAAGAACGTGTGTCCTGGCGTGCACAAAGTCGGAACGGCACTGCGCGTCTTCTGCAATGATAGCATGCAAAGCAGCCGTCTTATCAAACGCCAAGACCGCGTCACAATTAATATCTTTCTTATCAGTTTCCCGCGATGTGTATCGTGTTCTATATGTACTAAATGATCATTCGCTGCTGATTCACACGCTTCACTGTCAATGAGCTCGAAGACAATTGATTGGACCGATAAAGCAATTTTTACAACACCTTGGCCATGGCGCTTTAGAAAACACGATGACGCCGAAACGACAAGAAACAAAGGAACCTTCACTCCGAACACGGTACAATCAAACCCGCAAAATCGGATAAATAACACTCAAAAATTGTTCAACACTGCACCGCTGTAAAATTCCACCCGAAAAACGTCTCTGTTATAAATTTTTCCTTCCCACCACAACCGTTGACAGTAATAATGCAAGAAGCATCGACGGTCCGGGTTTTTTCTCCTCCTCTGTTCGGCGTCTTTCCTTAGCGAGCCGGGCAGGTATAGGCGCGCAGGTATTTCCAGGTGCCTCTGTCTACTCCTCTACACAACAGGTGACTGACTACCTATGATACCGCCGTCGGCCTCCGGGAGAGACCTTCTTGCCCCATGCCTACAAATAAACTGAAAGCTCAAGAAACACTTCCTCCAGTTGGACGGTTCAGCCAAGGCACATGCATTCTCTCCCCCCCCCCCCCTACTCGCCCCCCGCAGCCCCCGCGCCAGCCTTCCTTAACGGCAGACATCCTTTTAGTCTTTACAACTTGCTGCTACTGCATTTACGTATTCCAAACCACAGGCATCCACCGGCATCCACAGGCATCCACTGGCATCCACTGGCTGCAGAGGAAATTGGATAGGCTTTTTTATTAACTAGCGTATTCGATCGAATTGAATGACAACTATCAGATCGTACGTAATCAAATTGAACCCCCGTGAAAAAGACTTTTGTATTCTTTTGTGTTCTTCCACGGACTTGGTCATCATTGACGTACGAAGTTTGACGTAAAAAATAAAACGCTTGCTGAATGGCTAGTCTAACTCGCTACGACCATGCACCAATCTATTATTTTTGTTAGTAGAACGCATTTGAAGAAAAATCACGTTCAGTCTGCAGTTAAAGTAACCAAAGAAGAATGCAAGTAAAAGTGGTACGTGTGTTTTCTTGCATCGCAAAGAGCTGCATGTCGCTTAACAGTTTAGTGAATCAAAGCGGCGTTTTTAGCTGCACTTTGTCCAAACCAAGAGTCACTCTTGTTTCTGTCCCATGCCAGATACGAATCACATTGAAAGTGCAAGTAAACTAGGTTCGAATACCGCTTCGTTCATACACTTCAATTTCATTATGTGCAGCTAAATGGATGTCCCGCAAAGCATAAAATTTGTTAGAATTCGTTGCGATTCTATGCTTTTGCTTCAGTTATCTTCGGATAGTTAGCGTGCAGCAATTGGTAACCGAATAGTACAGAAGCAATCACCTTTTGATTCGGATGCTTGGAGTAATCGCTAAATTCACACTTGCCAATTAGAGTAACGATTTCTTCTGGGCTGAAAGCTGAAATGATCGCGCCGTTCTGCCTTCAATTCGGTTTCAACTTTAAACAAACAGCGGAGATTCGCTTTTATTTGCACCAGTGTTTGCGGTGACGGCGAAGAACAAATAAACGTGAGTCTCGTGTCCCGTCTCTCCCCTCGAAAGACAGCTGAATCGGGGCTAATTTGTTAGCTGATGGACCGGTAATATGCAAAGTAGAAAGGAAAACAAATAGAAAACTGTATCTAAATGGAGGTAAAATCTAAGCAAACATAATATATGGATAAATGCTAAGCCAACGAGAGTTATAAACAAAGATGTGAAAATATCGCACGTCCAGTTGAATAGTTCGATCGCAAATTGATACGAGTACAATAAAATTACGGGCGCACATTTTATGTCAGTAGGTGTTTCGACTTTCGAGTGTTTCGAGGGAATTTCATTGTCATTCACATGAGAAGAAGGAA
The DNA here is from genome assembly GCA_921293315.2 of Nemurella pictetii. NCBI lineage: Eukaryota > Metazoa > Arthropoda > Insecta > Plecoptera > Nemouridae > Nemurella > Nemurella pictetii. The sequence goes on along the minus strand of OV121120.1, from coordinate 14,222,841 downwards.
CGAGATTGAAAGGGAGACAACATGGAATCGGGATCAAGTGCGTTTATGAATATAAATTAAAATTATTTTATCAGAATTTGAATACAAACTAACACCTCTTCTCCAGCTGATTTCACAAAATATTTATCTGTGTCCGAACCCTCTTCTGCCACTACAGAGCACAAGTATAGTGGGTTTCTACACAAGGTGGATTCGTAAAACGGTGTCGTTCCTTTCACGGTTTCTCCCAGATTTTGAGACATTTTTCTGCGATGAAACATTGGCAAACCCATCATTTAAACTCAATAATGATACCATGCGGTACAAGGCGAGGAACCACACTTCTAAGAATCCAAGAAGAGACCAAAGATAATTGGGGAAATCGTGTCGCGACGCAAGTCAGTGACACCTCTAATCTCGTGCTTTCGAAAGGTGGAAGGTGACACTTTGATGTGTCTCTACTCTCGAGTCTTTGTTTCGTTTTGGGAGGGGCCAGGTCCCCCCTAGCCTTGGGCACTACACGTGGCTAAATCAGTGAAAAGAGCGCGTAGAAGGAATGCTAATGTCTCCTGGCTAGCGTCTTGCGGTCTTCAGTTCTCGAGTCTAGCTTATCGCCAGACAATGAACATTGTCATTTTTCACGTGGCCGTCGCTATAGGTTCGTAACTTGTAAGTAACTTTGTAGCTAACTTTGTAGCTAACTTTGTAGGTAACTTTGTGTGTCGTTGCCTATAATATACACGAGAAGAATTATTACTTTTTGTGTATCACAGCTCGCTAGCCTATTGTTGTCTATCAAATAGGATCGTATGGAAAAGATGCTGCAAGAAAATATGGACCAGATGGTCTACGTAACAATTGCGACCTGTTAGATTCATAGAAATAGTTTAATCTTCTGTAGTATAAACCATCGGATAGGTTACCGATCTGGGAAAGACGAGCCGCTATGAAAATTGATCCAGTTCAACTTTCAGCTATGGAGTCTCGCGAGATCACGTAGAGCGATTGGATGAAAAAGTTTTAAAGCTATTTTGATTAGATTAGTTCTAAAGGAAACATCACGCGACGCCGAAGCACGCTTGAATCTCGGCGGAAAAGCTGAAAAACTCGGCTCCTCCACACTAAATAACGTAGTGAATTCGTCAATGAAACAGATAGAAAGACTTATTTCTTTGACAAATTGGATTTATTTTAGTTGACAGGACGCCTTTGTCCCTTGAAATATAATTTCTGAATGCTAACATGAAATTTAACGTCGCTTATTGTGCCAAAGATGGCTCAGAAAGCAGAATGAAATTAGGAATTAGAAGCAAGTTGGAATTCCTCATATTCCAATCAATGAGCGTGTGTATAATGTAATCCCATAGAAGCCAAAATGATCTGACAACGCTGCAAATACCTCAGCTTACCTGCTCAACAGGGTTAGGGGGGGAAATGAGGGGAACATATTTTGTGGAAAGGGAAATGGTAATCGCTTGTTTGTGTGGGAGTGACAATAGAAAATAACGACTACCCTTTCGGAAAACATCGAGCGAGGCCCCGACGCGAGAGAAAACCGTTTAAGGATGAGATGCGAAATTAATTCCAAGCAATTGGCACGTTCCATTTGATACTGTAATCGAGTGAACATCGTGGAAACAATAGGGGAATAAGTGCTCTTTATAAATCAATTAATTGTTCTAGTGCTTTGATGGAAGTTATTAATTGATAGTCGTCGAGAAGACGGTGAGGTGGAAATTCGAGGCATCGTGTCGAGAGAATATCTTAGTCGAGACGCGACAGAGAGAAATTATTCCCGTCCTCCGCACGAGAAAATGGATTTTCTTCAGTAAATATTCCACTTGCGCGATGGAAATAAAAATATCACGAGATAAAACCTGCCGAAAGCATCCCCTTTCTCATTTACGCTGTCAATTTATTTCAGCATAAGTTACAACTAGTTTTTCCCCGAATTCGCTATTGCATGTCTTGACGTTACGTTATTTGCTTTTCCGCGAAGAAACAAGAAATGAGAAAAGAAGAAAACACGTGGTACGAAGCTATAATTGCTAATTAGTCACGACTTGCAAATTGACTAATGTTTTTCGTCCGGTACTTGTTCTTGCGGCAAATTTACCGACTAGGCTGGCGGGAGAGGAAGTAACAGGTAGAGAGGGAGAGGGGACGGGGGGGGGGGGAAGTAGAAGAATTTGGGTGAAATATTTCAGTAATCATCAGGTGAGCAGAGGGAGTTCCCAACTATTATAGTCTTAAGTAAAAAAATCAGTCTCGGTGTCATTAGTATTGCAGCGTTATTCTCTCAAAGTTAGTTTGTATTAATACTTTGATTAAAACAATACAGAAAATACTATGGCTTATATAATGAGGACCTCGAAAATATTTATGATCACTTGGAGTCTAGATAATTGTCAAGTCTCACATCATATCTCAAGTCGAATCTCCTCCAGCGCCTATACCATGCTAATTCAGGGATTGTTCCTCCTCAACAGTGTACAGAGAAATATCTCGACAACTCCCTCCCTCTATCTCCAAAACCGGCCCCTCCCTGAAGGATCGTGTGGTCATCCCAAAACCAGAGAAAAGAAACAAAAACTTGGCTTATGATTGATGCTCTCTGCACGATTAAACAAGCAATTCTTGTTTTTTAACGCCAACTGCTATCCTTGACTTATTTGACACCAGCAATGTCATTGGCAGCATTCTCATCCATAAAGCCGCGGCGAATATTTTCCTCCCATTACGAGTCGTGTGGAGGATGTAATTTCACGTTGCAATTGCATTCAAGATCCCGCTTTACTTTTATCTGCAGCGGAAACCAAGCCAATTCGTTTTGATAGCGCTGTTGTCATGGAACTCGATTGTAGCTTGCACGGCTGAGTTAGAAAACGAAATTCTGACTGAACTTGGTACGTAACACCAGTAACACCACCACCGCCAAATAATACTTCCACTGAAATTGGGTGTCTTGAATCTGTGTGGAAATTTTGATTCCTCACGATGAAAGTGTTCCAGATATTGAAGCTCTGTATGGGCATACATTTACAGTTGTCGCGATATCTAAATTATTTTATGCAAATTGTGTTAGGAAGTGGGCTGCCATGGTGTCGTGTCGTATCAAAGTATATAGGATGAAGTACAAGAGCAATTCGTTTTCGTCTCGTCTAAGAAATGTAATATGAAGCGTAGAAAACCTTGTTTGAAAAATTTTCCAAGTATAGAAATGGAATTGGTGCACCTGCATGAGAGAAGCCCATTTTCTTATACTTGAAAACTATTCCACAACCCGTATAAGATTGCGAAAATGAAGAAAATCCAAGGCTGACGAATAACAGGACGTAAAACTGGGGATCCAACAATCAGGACACAAAAAAACGCTTAGAGCAACAAAAAATACCCTTCAAAAACCGATATGTCGATGTCATTAATGCGAGACACCCACCCAAAAAGGTCGCCAAAAAGTCGAAACAAAAACAGAAGAAACGTTTCAAGACAGAGTTAGAGATAAACAGCCGAGAAACACTAACCTGGATTCACCGCCGACTCCCAGCGTCCGATTGTTATTGTTCTCAACTATTGCCGTCGTAGTCCTCACAGGATCCACAGCATCCTGACCGATCAGCACTTCCGTCCTGCCATTCACATACGCCTTCCTGGACGCCGACGCCGCCGACGCCGCCGCCGACGCCACACTCTCCCCAAGCTGATTGATGGACGCGCACTCAACCTCCTGACTATTGGTCAAAACACTATTGGCACCACCGGCGCCAGCACTTTTCGCCGCAGATTCACTCGCCGCTAATCGCCTGTTAGCTAAGACACTATCAATTTTATCTACGTGGACCGTGAAAGCATCACTCTGTCTGGATGTGGTCGTGTCTTGCAAGATGTTCAGGTCTTGCTTGAGCTCGATTTCGGCGGAGTAATCAGCTTCCTCGGTGCTCGATGTGTTGGTGATTGCGTGACCGTTTGAGAGGGATGCCGACGCCTTGCTAGCTCGAGATGACGGCCGTCGACTGTTGTTACCGCTGACGTATTCAGGTGGAATCGACGTCACGTAGATCGGACTCGTCTCGATGAAACTGTTCAGTTCTTGCTGGTTTTCGGTGGCTGGAGTCTGTTGGTTCAGCTGGAGAAGAAAATAGCGACGGAATTATTAGCGGTGGGGAAACGAGTTGGGATAGGTATGTCAAAATTTTATGTTGAATTGGCTGTGGTGTATAATATATTAAGTTGTTAAAGCGATTTGCCAGCTGCGCCAACGTTGAAAAGGAGGAAAAATAACATTGACTGCGTATATACTTGTATTTATACGTTCCGAACTCTTTTATCGGCATATTTTATAAACCTTCGGAGTAGAAAAAGAGCGTCTATGTTTCTCATGGGGAATACGGAATAAAATTCAAATCAACCGTCTTTTTGTGGGCTGCGAAGGTATGTCATTCTCATCCCACGGACAGATCTCCAGACAAGCAGCTCGATAAAGTTGGCCGATGGGTATACCACAAGTGTCAGACTGGAATTGCACATGTGCTTGACTAGATGCGCCGGCCATTAGAACTTCTGGCGCCGCAATTTGACACTCTGGAGGTCCATAAACAGAAACACACTCCGTGGGGGGCTTTCGGTGGCCGGGTCGGGGTCAAGTTAGCCCCTATGTGGCAGCGGGGCGGCCAGGGAAGCTGTCAGCGCTATCCAGGAGATATATGGAGGGCGTCTCAAGCAGAACAGGGAAAATTTAACGACTTCGTCGCGAATCTGAGAAGGAATGAAAGTGTATACGCAATGGAATTTTCATCTTATCCCTCTTTCTAATGTTTTCTCAGTGAAAATTCAATTTTAAAACTAACGAACCAGATGGGAATCGGTCAATTCTACTGTGATAAACACGGAAAACAAGACTTTTCTACGTCCACATACACCGTCAGATTATTTCATGGGGTCGTAGCTTCCCTGAGGTGGACCAATGCTAGGTCAAGTGTGTAATCTCCACTAAGAGGTCGACATGATTTAGATGCTGAGATCACGAGATGTAAGCCGGTCCCTGGGCGGCCGGTGGAGGCCAAGCCAGGCCAGAGGTTGGGGGTGGGTGTCATCTATCTCTTAGAAAGCGGCGTGCTTTGAGCAGTGTTCCGTAGTCTGGACCATATCATGTGAGCCAATGAGTGACTTGATCATTAGGCGTTGCTGTCTTCTCCGCTGTTCGACCGCATTAGGTCGAGGGGTGGATGAGTTCGAAAACAGAACGCTGCTAAGAAGTGATTTGGGGTGGCAGGTTGCTCTCAGCTATAACCGAGGAGATTATTTCAACAGACATTTACGAGTTTTCTTTAATTTTTTTTTTAGCAAACCGCATATTATTTATTTCTAAGGAAAGTCGTTACGCAAAAATTTATCTATGCATAGCGCAAAGTATAGTAATTCAAATTCAAAATAAAAACTAATTCCATTTGACACGAATTAAAGAAGACATTATTCTCGGAATTTGCAAATAAAAAGCCATTTGCAGTTTGGAAGAGTTCTATTTAGAAATTTCGAAATTGTTTAAATTTACTTAAAATATGGACCAAAAGTGCATTGAAATTTTGAAAGTCACTTGCTTTGCCAAATCAAAGTGAAACGCGTCCATTCGCAGACATGAATAGTTGATGAGGTGTACTGAGTACTCACACTCATTACAATAATAAGCAGTGCCCTGTATAGAAAAGCAACAATGAGATGCTGATAATAAACAACATACTAAATGTCTACGAGTGGCTGTCTTTAGCGTGGATTGTATTCCAGTCTGCCTGATCACAAGGTAATCAGAAGAAAATGTGGGCCGACGCCTTCAGTTCAAGGCGTCGGTAACGAATGCAAGTCTGCAATCTGCATGTCGAGTTCACCTCAATCTACACTCACAAGCAGCAAGCAGCAAACAGCGAGTACCAAGCACGAAGAACAGAGTACGTAGGTCGCACAGAGCCACTATCTTGTTCACACTGGATGTTACATTGAGGGGGCGTTCAGAAAGTATGCGTAATTAAATATCGCGAGTGTTTCTCTGGCTCTCAATCACTTAGTATTGAGATTAATTACAAGTTGGATTAAAATTGAATGCATATTATCGCACTTTCATTTGATGAAGAAGAATATACAAACTCTTTGATGAAACTTCACGATAATCTACGAATTATAAAAAAACAAGCAGCCTCAATATATATTTTAATGAATACTTTATAATATCTAGTGTATTTTGTTGGCAGAAATAACGCTTCAGAAAAAGAGATCGCAATATTTTCTTCGAATCCAGCAAAACTGACTTCTTTCAAGTTTCAATATCTCATCAATGATGAGACGAGAATTTTGTTGGTTTGAGTGTGTACTGTGTAGAGACACGTAGGTAGGCAAATAGTGAAACACGGTCCACCGATAATTGAAGAGCGGTCTTGTGAAAAGCAAAACCGACGCCGCTAGCTACCTAATTGGCATTTGTCAAAAGCCAGCGAATCATTTTCTGAACTAGCGCACTCTCAATCCATCGCCCAGCAATAGCATCATCTTCTGGCCTCTGAAACCACTTCGTTGTGAAGTGTACTTGATCATTATTGTGCTAATGATGTCACTATCATCCGACAGAGCACTATGCTCTGTGAGTACTATGCTCTGTTCACACTTAAGATGTCACACAACATAATAAACGCATTTCTTCAATAAATTGTTATAAATAATTGTTGGAACAGTGTAATTTGAGTAATTTTTCGATACCCCCGACTCCTACATTTTCTTCTGTCCCCGTGCAACCCACAGGGTCTCGAATTACGGTCTCACAAGCGTTTTCCCATTTCCAGGCTCCCCTGACCATGACGACTGGGTGGGGTAGGGCCAGGGAGTGGGAGAAGAAAATGCTAGCGCGCTCGCTAGGAAAATGACCGGTGGGACACAGCTCTAGTTACGCTAGTGGCCACCGTCAACTCCACTTCCCGTCTCGGCGAAGGCGATCGGTATGAAAGCCCTCCTCTACCACGCAGGTAGCAAGGGTTGCATACCCCAGTGCAGTGGCTGGCAGCATTACATCAACTTCGAGCTGGCGACGAGAAGATAAGAGAAAGTAGGCTATAGGCACGCCCATTCCACTGGTAAGAGTCACTCAAGACTGAAGAGGTCGCGTAGTGGTGTAATTGCAAGAATCAACGTACCATAATTAATAATTCTAGTCGTGGAATTTGCTATGACGACACTGACCTACGCTAGAAATTGTCTGCTTGTTTTCTATATCAGTGGCTCGCGACTAAGAAGCTTAGAGTGCCTGAAATGAGTGGGCACGCTGTTTTATTGATGTAGGTCCGATATTTTAGACAGCTCATTTAAATTCACCTCAAATCAGAGAAATGGAGACAATCTGAAGACTTTTAGTGAGCCATAAAAGAGAAAATTGTTCGTGCCGTCTCATATACAGCGCCAAAACAAATTACAGCCTAGGCTTCTTATGCGAGACACGTTTATATTGTTTCAGTTAATATAAAAACTCTTTTATAGTTATATTCTTGTTGTTAGTGTTCTGTATTCTACGACACTACAGCACTACAAAAAAAAACTTAGCCTACTTAATAATACATGCCCATCGCTATCGGGGTGACTCAAAAATTGGCTACATTTTTCTATAAAATAGAAAACCTATCGAAGACAGAGTTAGAAGAAGAAAAAACGTCAATTATTTGAAAATTTCCATGCAATTCGCAACAATAAAACACAGATAGAGATAAACAAAGTCACATTGATCGAAATCTAAAACAGCAGAGAGAGGCCTGTGTGTCTGGAGTCACCCCGCTAGGTGGTATTGTAAAACTTGGTAATAACGGTGACCTTACAGCGAGGGGCTCGTCTATGTGATTGTGGCTGCTGACCTGTTGGGATAGTTTGGTCATGTCGACCGCTTTGACCCGTTTGAGCGCCGAGAGCCGCTCGAGCCGCTCCCGTGCCTGCTGTTCGACGGCGATGACGAACGCATCCTGAACGTTGCTGTTCTGTGCGAGGTCCAACGCTGCTGGAACAGGCGGGTGGCCAGAAGAAGACACGTTAGTTGGGTCGGTCAAAAACTACACAATTTTCCTGTGACTTGTTTCTAAAGCGGGCTACATAGTAGTAGGATAGAGCAGTGTTTAGGGAGAACCAACTATTCCACAATTTTCCTGTAACCAACTTCTACAGAAGGCTAAATCACAGATCGAGCAGTGTTTAGGGAGAACCAACAACTACCCAGTTTTCTTGTAACCATCTTCTACAGCTGGCTAGATCGAGCAGTGTGATTGGACTGTGGGGAGAACCCAATTTTCTTGTAACCATCTTCTACAGCTGGCTAGATCGAGCAGTGTGATTGGACTGTGGGGAGAACCCAATTTTCTTGTAACCATCTTCTACAGCTGGCTAGATCGAGCAGTGTGATTGGACTGTGGGGAGAACCCAATTTTCTTGTAACCATCTTCTACAGCTGGCTAGATCGAGCAGTGTGATTGGACTGTGGGGAGAACCCAATTTTCTTGTAACCATCTTCTACAGCTGGCTAGATCGAGCAGTGTGATTGGACTGTGGGGAGAACCCAATTTTCTTGTAACCATCTTCTACAGCTGGCTAGATCGAGCAGTGTGATTGGACTGTGGGGAGAACCCAATTTTCTTGTAACCATCTTCTACAGCTGGCTAGATCGAGCAGTGTGATTGGACTGTGGGGAGAACCCAATTTTCTTGTAACCATCTTCTACAGCTGGCTACAGAGATGGAGCAGTGTTTAGAGAGGACCAAGAACAACCTTATTTATCTTTCTGCTATTTTAACTTCTAGAATTGACAAGAACAGACTAGACATCGCGTTAGAATAAGGAACTACCCTATAGTTTTTACTCTTTTAAAACTAATTTCTTATCTATCGGGTCTTATTATATCTCCATTGGTGTAACATTGTGGAACAAATATGAAAAAGCAAGAAAACCCGTTGGAATTGGCACAATTTAGCTATAGATTTGTTGGCTTATAGTGTTCCAAAGTCCTATTTTCACGTTACATCTACCCTTTACCATAGAATAAAGACCTCTTTATTCTATGCCTTTACCCATAGCCAAATGACTACAATAACAATCCCACCAGACGCAGCCCTTGATTGACACTGGTCGGACATACCCTTCTGCTCGTGACATCACGAGCACCTAACCCAATGTCACCTTTTTAAATTTTGGATTTCTTTGACTAAAAGCAACTATATGTAAAGTATTTTTTTTCGCAACATCGTCACGTCAACGCCATCATAATATCATCATATGTTATAAAAATAAGTCTTGAATTCTTTGCGTTTAGGACAATCATGGTGAGTAAACTATTTCCTCACGAATTTCGTGGGAAATATCTCCGTTGTTTTTTTCGTCCTGAGAGGCCAATTGCTTCAAATGCTATCTTCAAATCCAAGATCTGATTAGCTGAGGTTTAGGTAAAGAATGGTAAATTGGTACTTTAGAGGTTAAGGAGACGGTGTTTTTCATGTGACGAAGGAACTATCCCGGAAGCTGCTTATGGCGAATCGTCGTGAGTAATCAGGAAAATTCACAAAGAGGACAGCCGGTCCCTCGAATCCCTGCTGGTCACGTATAGGAAGCTAGACCTAAGACTAAGAGGTGATATCAATTCGTGTGGAAAATAGATATTATGGTTAATCATGCCTATATGTCTTGCTATCTCAAAAGTGTCCCCATGTGGATTAAATTTTAGGGGGCACAATCTTACATTCGTATTGAATTTTTAGAGATATTTAAGGTTGATTATTTGTTTATAAAAAATTGCAATCTTTTATTAAAATTAAAATCATAATGTAATATGATTATGTGCTCATTCGTATGTTGTATGGGTGCTTGGAAGATTGATCAAGCAATCGCTTAGAACTTTGATAAATTGACGCTCCAGGCGAGTGAATAAATCTTAAATCAATCAGTAATTAACTGTCAAGCCAATCCTTCCAATTCAATTGATGGTAAACACATTCCTAGCGTGTCTCAAGTTAAGGCAAAGTTGTAAACACACATCAAACAAACTTATCAATCACAGTTCACTTTGGAATCGATGGAAATAAAACGAAAGTCACTATACGCTAACATTTATTTTTGCTCTCTCAAACATCAATACGAGAAACTAGTATAAAACTACTGCGAAAACAATCAATTACATGTACTTCCCCAGGATAATGGTCAAATAGACTTTGGCTGAGTATTCTTCGGTGACTGACAGAGAAGTACCGATATTCCTCAACGTGAATTACGAGCTACGAACGACGTGAAATCAATCTTTATGCTCATTGAAGCATAATATTTTCCACGCTTTTTAACAATGTTGTGGTGAAACAAGGCACCCGTTAAAGGTGCGGTGCCTTAACGCGTTGAAAATTCCAATACTTCGTCAGAACGAGGCGTCAACTGGTTCATCATATGGAAAATCGCTACACATTCGGAAACGTATCCAACAAATTGTTGCTTTTCGAGTTGAATTCCTCGCCGACTCGCATCATTCGGGTTGAATTTTTATGCAAGTTATGTACGATTTATTATAAGTTCAACCCTTAGTGAACAACCTACCAAATCCCAAATGCAATTCCTAAACACATGTTCGTAGAACCCAGAACACATCAAAATATCATTTAAACTGTTAACAAAAATAGCATGTCCGTATTTTCTGTTTCTGCCACAAAAAGCCACGGCTCTAATTCATCCTCATTACATGAATAATGTCACAAACACGCAGCACAACGTTCTCGCCGGTACTCGTGGTCTCTCTCTCACGGCCATTGCACTCCCGTGCCGAGTCGTGACAAGAACATATTGTCACACGATAAACTACAACAACATCCCCAACAGATGCAACCCTTAATTGACCCTAGCTGGACATACCCTTAAGTCTGCTCGTGACATCATAACGCTAACTACACGTTAATAAACAATTTGTTATACACGCCATGCTTTTGTATACCGACAGTGGTCGAAACACAAACTCTAGTAAATTGCACGATTATTTTGATTTAGAAGGAGAAAAGTGGTGAGAGTGGTTTCCTTAGATACCTATAGTTGCAACTGTGATTTTTATTTTTCATTTTTACATCGCCTATCCTGCGCATGTAGAAATAAAGAACGTTCATCATATTTTGGTTTCCCTTGCGCCTTGAGCCTTTACCATTCCGCACACAAAATAGCGTGCAAGTGTCAAAGAATCGTGGAACGAAATCAGCTTGATTGAAAGTTAAATAAATCAAAAATGCTTTCAATCTTACATGAAAAATACAAAGTTAGCTATTGTTATCTCATCTCCTCTGACCTAACTCGGTGAATTCGTTGGGCAATATTGTCTCGGACTGCCCCCCCCACCCACCCCTATCCCTCTAGAAGGCGACGTCGGGGGTAGCACGCTCTGGCACACGAGCAAGCTATGATTCGATTGATTGCCGTATCGTATCAAAATCTTATCAGCAGCCTTCAGGAGGAGAACGCTTGATTACCTGCCAAATCGAGCAAATAACATTCGAGTCCGGTCTAGATAGACGTTACTAACCGATTATACGAATTTAACAACCCTTCAAAGTGGACGAAAGGCATGGCGCTATCATTGGTAAACTTCAACTTTATTGGAATCGTATATATTTGGACATGGACAGTTCGATATTCATTAAATATATAATGTATATATGTATATACATACATATATATATATATATATATAGAGGGAAGTAGTAATTTTGATGAAGGTAATAAATCTTTCTTGGAAAAGAATGCTACCTCTCCTCTCAAATTACCCATCAAAGATTGGCAATGTCTGATATTGAGCTTATTATTAATAGAAGCATGCATCTTCTTAATAAACCAATGTGCAAGGTAATGCTTACAATGTTGCCAATAACTAGCTACGTAATGCTTTCGATAGCTGACTCAGTCCGATCCAATACACCGGCAGAATCTCTGCATGTCCGTTGGAAATCTTTCACAAATTGGTATGCATATTTAAACGATTGCTTCCAGCCGCCAACCACCAGACGGGTGTGTTCACGCACGCAAGATACGAAATAACTCGACAATCATTTCTAATCGGCGAGTAAAATGTGAATATTTATCTTGTAGACATCAGGCATCTTGACTCTAGAGACGGTGAAGACGGCGAGAGAGAGAGTGCCGAGAGGAAGAGAACGGGAGACCGCATTCTCCGCGCGGCGTGGCTACCGATTCTTCGGCTGTAAATCTGACCGCCCGAGGGCGCTATCACGGTTGAGGTCAACAAGTACTGGGCAACGGTCTCTCGAGGAGCGACTAGAGGGACGTGGAATCAAGAGTGCTGTCTTTCGGAGATGGACGCTCTCTGCAGCCGAATGTTTTGCGCCAGACAAATGGTGTAAGCAAACTCCGAAGACGAGATCCGGCACTATACGATCAAATAGCCCAATCGAATTTTTAGATGCGTTGTTTATTTTCTGCAGCGAGAAAATATTCACAAATTTATTGATTTGGCGCCAAAAGCCCGACTAACTTGTCTGTAGATGAGTTTTGACCGGTTGATACAATAATCTCATTAAAAAATTGGTTATTTTGTCAGTTTCCCTAATGAGCTGACGCAAGCATGAAAAGTCATACAATGTGACTGGTAATCAGCAAAGCATGTTCACTATTCTACATCCAGCGCATCCTACATTTCCTCTTCAGAGCCTCACCAACAGCTAAGGACGCCCTTGAAGTAATGCACCTTCGTCGTAGTTTTATTGGCAACCTCATCTCGTAGTCAAAGATGACCATATCAGACAACAAAAAGTGATGTAAGGTTTTGTTTGATGAAACACACGCTCGTTCTTGCTGGCTCTTCTTGGCATTGGCATGCTATTGCAGTGAGGTGGCAGAGTTCTCTGTACAAGGAACACATGGACGTCCACAGTACTTCTATGCGTTGGGGAGGGAAAAGCTGAGAAAGCTTTGGGTAAACGGGGTTTGATTCAGAGCCAATATTGGATGTATGACTTCGCTCTGTCGCTAGAGCTCTGTTTTGAACGGTTTTAGGCCCTAAAAAGACCACGATGGCGTGGTCATCACACAGTCCTGAAGGACTGGTCATCTTCAGAACTGTATGATGTTGATGACCACGCCATCACGGTCCTTTATTAGCCAAAAACCGTTCATATAAGAGTATAAACCGTACGCGACTTTATTTGCTTGTTTTGTGTTTTGTGTATTGAAGTTGTTGAATTTGAAGATTTTTAGACTCTCTTATCTCGAGATCACCATAGGAGCAAAACTTGGTCATTAATATTTTTTAAATATACCTTAAATTATCGGTTTGTAATCTCAAACAATTATTTAATTGACAAGAAGGATATATCGTTACATTTGAAACTCATGAATGTAAAGTGAATCCTACAATATTGTAGTGTGGAAGCCACCTGGTGTGGTCAGCACGATTTCATTGTCAAACAAACGTCATAATACTAATACGATCTCGATAGATTACCAGCGTCAGCTGATTGATTACAATGTCAATATTGAATTAACAGAAGCCACTGACCTAGTTAAAAAGTGCATTCTATAGTTGCACATGCAGTTATAACGAGTGTGTAGTTAGTTTTTTTTTGTTGCCCGGTTTCGGCTAATTGCAAAGCAGAGAATGAGTGCACTGCTCTTCATAATAAGTAGATGAGATGAACACAGCTTCTTACAACGTCGGGCGTTTTCATAATTCTTTTCTATGATCTTTATCCTTGTTTTTATCAAGACGGAAAGCAAATGTTACAACCATCTCACGGAAAAGATGCGACGGTTGAAGAATTGCGTGGGATTTTCTTGGAGATATATGGCAACAGAAGGTGGTAAATTCATATATTATATGAAATCCACGATATACTTTAATTAACAACCTTTATATTGTACTAACTTTAAAGGAACACGCAAGTTTGCAATGTCATCTGGCTGAAATGATTAGCATATTGTCAAAAACTTGAGTCATGCTATGATTGTATTTATACCTATGGTGTGTGCTTGTGCGTTTGTGTGGGTAGTGCACCATATGGTGCAGACTCAGGCCCCTTTCCATAATATCAAATGAATGCGGCTATTGGCTATATGAAGTGCAAACACCCCATTGATTAAACAAGTGCTGCAGGGGCACGTGACTTTTTCACAAGGTGTGCACTTTATCATTATAACAGCGCAGGCAACCATATATTTTTGTGTTCAATAGTTTCATGTTCGATTTTACTGCTTGAGGAATCCAGCGCGTCTTGTATTGTACAAATTTAAAAAGAGTTCCCATCCTCAGATTACACTTATATGAATACAACTTATTATTGTAATAATAATTTTACACGACATTTTTTTTCTAGTTTCCCTTAATCATTGTTGAGAAATAAGGACAGTTGTTAAACATTAAAGGGAAATACACAACACCGTAATTATTTTTATGTAGCAAACATAATATAATAAAATGGTTAATTCTGCAGATGAATTTGTTGCTATGCAAGGCAACCTCACTGCACTGACTGAATTATTCATTTTTGGACCGAAGTCTGAGGTGAAATATGATATTTTTGACCTTCTCATGGAGCATCAATGGTGTGCCTCGGTGCACTAATTATACACAGCTACCGTTAAGAAAGTACATAGCGGAAATCCTGAGATAGGAATTACATTGTTTTCCCCTACTAGTGCGAGATTGTCGAGATTGTCGACCTCACTTTCGTATTCAAGTGTAAACTGTTGATATTGGCAATTAGCGCTTGTGTTATACTAATTGTCGGGTATTACCAATTGGCAGTATTTCTCGGTCCTTACGCAACCAACTGTCTTATCAAACGCGTGGTGTCTTATCATAACATGTGCTAGATTGACACTGAATGACTTTTTAAAAGGAATTTCAAATAATAAACATTGCCATGCGTTGGGAATAGCACTATAAAATATGTAATCTAGACATAAGTGACTAATCCTTTGATTCGAAGTCAACATAATAATAGTGCAGCTTAAGGCATTCCGCAATAAGCTTTCGTGAATTGGTGGACGAAAATTGGCACCGGTACTAAATATTCTCTTTGTTTCAGCCAATAGCATAAAAATAGTTTATATCGCAAGGATACATTTTTATTCGAACCCTACACATAAAATTTTGACCATGATGGTGTTTCGTATATGCTAAACCCTAAATATTATTACTTATTGTTAATTTATTTTTCTGTAGTTGTTTACCTTAGGGTAAAGTTACCCCTTTATACTCACAGTGCAGGTGTGCCCTTTAAATCCTTCCTTAATCCTTTTTCCTCAGCTGTTTTGTTTGTCTCAATCCACTTAACATGCAAACACCTTGCACCTTTGATTTAAAAATAACACTCACTAATCAATACATCACATTTTGAACTATCACTTAAACACTAAAAAAAAACTTGAACTTCACTGGATCATGCGTTTTGAAAAGATTTTTTATTAATCCAGTTTCATAGAGAAAACAAGTGTTTTGTTAGTGAGAAGCCGCTTTATCTGACGGCCAGGTAAAAGGAAGGTGAAGCTACTATCACTGCCAGGTGCTCCGCTTCAAGCCAGCCACGACGGTCCGACGGAAAGCAACGAGCACACCCGACTAGAGCCGAATTAAAACGCCAACTGTTGAAAACTTAGAGCTCCAGATCGCTCGCTGGCTTCGGCTATTGTTATTTGATTGGACTTTGTACGCTGCAAAAAGCTAATGATGTAAGAAATGTTTGATGAAGAATTGTTTGATGTGCTTTTTGGCGCAGAAGGTGTAAAGATGAAAGTCAATTACTTTAGCGTTACGTTGCGGTGCTTTTTAAGTAGCAGTGATGACGAATATTTCGAATGGCAAAATCGCTTGGCGGCTGGAAATGAATTGGTAAAATTAGAGAATCAAGAAAAGTTTTGTGCAATTGGCAAAGCTCGCCGGTACTTTCAAACAAGTTTATCCCTGGGAACGATCACAGATATAATTCGGTTCGCCATGGTAAATTTTATTATTTTCTGGTTTACTGATCTCGTTCACGGTTCGTTTCATTAGCCACTGGTTATAAAGTGTATAAATGCAGATAAAATAAAATCAATAACCGATAACTCTTTCAGAATGCCAATACCTTGAACTGTTTATAAAAAAAACAGTTTTAAGAACATCGCAACCTTTATGTCGAGGAATTCGTAATTCAAAATCATGTAAAACTCAATAAATAAGTGAAGAGACTCTAAAGCTGGAAGACGAGCGAAGGAAAGACATTTGATCTCCAAATATCAAGTGTCAACGCTTTCCAATGCTGTATCCTCCATCTAAATTTTCGCATAAACTTTTTACTATAAGAAATGTCTAAGAATTTCCCTCGTGGTATTGTAATTTTCCCATAGTGGAAAATCTAGTTTTATTTAGAAGCCAAAAGGCTACCTCTCATACAAATTCTCTTACGTGCAAACTCAATATGATTTCAGTAACCGCTGTACCTCTATTTCGATTACCATTGTCCAGTATAAACCCTCTAACCACCCTCGAACAGTGGTGATAAATTTAATAGATAGTTTAACCCCAAAGGAGATAACTTCGTCTTCCTGAAACCATACATCTGAAGGCAAACCAACACTTGAACATGAAATAAGGGTGCAGCTTTGAATACCCCTTGGACTTCCTCTTTCTTTAAAATGGGTTATAGTCACAATAAAAATAAATACACTGAGGTAGATAAAAAGATTGTAAATTGTAAATTTTCTATTACCTTTAGCATACTATAAGCAGTATATATTTTATCAGAAAAAATACACGAAATTAGTGAACCAGTACACGGTTATCTATTGAAATAAATTGGTTTTGTGACTTAAGCATTCGTTTAGCTATATACAGAATAAACGACGGATTGGTCGGATTGTGTCACGTTTCGTTTTTTCCATGTAGCAATGCCCCACGCCAAAATCTTACCATAATTTTGAGAACAGACTTCCCAGAAAACTCTATCAATACTTTCCTTTCTTCTCCCAAACATTCTTGAGACATCCCAGTGGCCAGTACACAGGATCATTTTAAATCCCAGGGGTAACAACCCTTTACGCAGCAGGGGGTTGCGTAGGTGTTTATGACTTGACGATCAGAGCAATAAATTGACTTGATAAGACGTCCACTTACTCAGCCGGTTTCCCGTGCGCCGCTTCACTCGCAGGCAAATCGTCCGGGAGCGAATACACTGCAAGAGCAAACAATTACCGCTAATTAGAACCCGCCAAACAATGCCCTGTACGTTAATTAAATAATAAATCATGTGTACATAATTACTGTATAGAGGAGTGTGTGTTGTTTAGGAAGGAAACCCTTGTGTAGCTGGCATGTGCCCATGGTATTTCAACTTGGTTGGCAAGTTAGGGGTAGGAACAGGGGAATTTCCCATAGGTCTATTATCTGAAAGTTGCTTATATCAGAATTCGGAAAGTTAGGTTAAAGGAAAGCTGATGAATGAAATATTTAGCAGACGGATGGTGTTTTCATTGAAGGTGTTTTAAAATTGAGGTATGCACGCGGATTATTATAAACAGGTTCATTTTCTTCGTGGTGTCGGAAAAGGAAAAGAAAACACGAAAAGAAAATTAATTTCAAGTTAGTTTGATGCTCTTGGCAGAGCAGAGGCCAAGGTCCATCAGCAATTCTCTAACGAAGTGTGCTTAACTAAGTTAACCAAGGATGGGCATTAGTTAATCGACAAGAGAACCATTTCATTTGATACTAATATAGCCATGACAAAGTTCAAATACGCTATAGTTCGTCAAAGTGATGTACAACGAAACGAGAGCAATTTCCACAACAGAGATTTAGGGTGGGATAACAGGATGTGTGTGAGAGAGAGAGAGAGAGAGAGAGAGAGAGAGAGAGACAGGTGTGATGGATATTAGGGAAAGATATCAGCTGATGGATCAAAGATAATAGTAAGATAGATGGCCATGATGGCGACGTGATTTCTCAAACATTACCGGAATCGCATGTCACAAGATATAGTCCTGCTCATCAATCACAGAATCTAAAGGGAGATGAACATTTTTGACTTAAACTAGGAATGAGAATCTTCGACACGAACACTCTCGCTTTTCCGAAATTTCTCCTCTCGAATCCAGGGTCATGCAATTTGTCATCTTTATCTAAGGATAAGAGCAGGAAAGAGTTAGAGTTTGTCCAAGTTTCCGCTCCGTGCCATTGACTGATGGCGACTAGCAAATAAAAACATGTGAAATCATTGAGCAGAATGGGAAAAATTGGAAGTGACTTATTTTCTGCAGTCGAGCGGAAATCGAATATTTTTGACGAATAGGAATAATACTTTCACGCGAAATATTCCCTCACACTCTGGTGCGACGGATAGTCGGCATATGGACTTTCCGAGACGAGATATATGTTATGACTTTATAAGCAGTAATAAAAACAGCCTGTAATCATTTTTATAAAGCATCGATGCAATATATTTGCTTTTAATCTAGAGGCTCTGTATGGTTTTTAGTGTACGCTATTAATCTCATTACGAAGGAAACATTTCCCGCTGAGTCCCTTTAAAAGTACATCAGAATGAGCATCAGTATCATAGCCTTAGAACAAACCGAGTTCTTTGCAAACCCTTTACTGTTCTTTATCATTAGTCGGCGAATTGAAAACAAATCTATTAGAAATTTCGATAAAAACCACGAAAGAAAACTATCAGCCCAAAAAAAAAGACCGTGGGTTCGTGACTGTGGAAAACAAGTTCGTGATCATTTCAGAATCATGGCAGGACGGAGTCAGGCAGGATCAATCCAAGATCAAGTCGACTACCTGGTGGATGTGCGAGATGACCTCCGTATGCGTCGCATCCTCCAGGCATTTCCCGTTCACCTCCAGGATCTCATCTCCGACGTCCAGGTCCGCTTTGTCGGCAGGCGAGCCTGAAACAGGACGAACACAACACGGGTTAGTTGTGTTGGTAAAAGAATGCACTCACATCCAGTGCCAGGGAAAACAGCCAGGGAAATCACCCTCACTCAAATCAATATATTAAGCAATGAAAACCATGCAATCAGATACAATTTAGATTCACCCTTTCTTAGAAGTACACACTGAAGAAATTTAGACCTCTCAACTGTAAAATGACAACACATAACAAATGACAAATGACACACACTGTCTATACCTATGTTTGTTATGTTCCCCATAGTGTACTGAAACACTCTTACCGGTCACATTAACTGATTAAATTAGCTGAGGGAATGTGACAGGGAAAACTGCAACTCCTCACTCATTGATATGATATAATTACTAATTTGACCGTCTTGGCACTTTACTTGCTTCTAATGTAACAAACTGCCAAATAGTGGGAACATGTGTAACTGGTAACTCATTTCGCTAAATTGGTTTCGCTCGAGCCTAGTTGCCTGCAGTGATAAATGACATGATATTTGACAGGCGCATACAACTGGCCATGAGACACAGTATATTTTTCTTAATGCTACAGGGATAACCCGCACTTTCGAAGATATTCTTCGCGTTGCAGGGTTATTTTCAAGAAGGCATGGGGATCGCAACACATGTCGTCCTGATTCTGACTTCCCTTATTTCATGACATTCTGAAGTCATGTGGTTTTGGCAGAACATTGGTTTTACCGACCACGAACGAATGAATCTAATTTAAAAATTTAAATATCTGAACTTCAATTTTAAGTGTATCTCTTCTCTTCGCAGAGATCGCTTGAAACAGAGCATGTTTCTAAAGAAACATCCACACTTTATGTCACTATAAAGCACTTGCAAGTAAAATCTTACAAAATCGTAAATTGTAAAAGAAATAAGATAAGCGAAAACGTAACATTTTAAAATTGAAAAGAAATGTTGAATGGCCAGAGAGCAAACAAATCCACTGAAGTTTTTCTTCCCCAACCCCTCTTCCTCTCCAACTCCAACCACCTCCGGCAACATAATTCATCCCACATAAATTCAAGCACCCATACATTAAGTACTGCCCAAACAACCCTAACACCGCACATACAACCACCCCACTCACTTGGTCTTCATCAATTACTAAACCACGTAATTGAAACACCATTCAGCACAGCGAAATGCAAATGAGCATCGTAGAAGATAATGTCGACCATTTCGTTTATGGCGCCCGCCAGTTATCACAAGAGAGTGAGCGAGAGAGGGAGAAAGAGAGATGGATAGGAGAGTGTCGCGAAAGTCGGAAGGATGAATCTGTGAGCGCTGGAGTCTCGATGTGGGTCAAAAGGCAGAAGGTTACGAATCGATATTTAATGGAGTAAAACCAGTTGACATATTCTGTACATTTGCTGATGCCAACAGTCGTAGACGATTTTCTCGTCAATAAATAATCAATGGCTCATCTCTCGCTAGTGGCAAGCGCGTTTCCTGTTGCATTTCCCAAAAGGAAACTTGCAGCGGATGCATTTCCACGAATGCATCTTTCGGCGGGTGCATTTTCACTGGAATTTTAATGTTGGCTATAGCTGTGGCTTGGCTTGGCTTTACTGTTTAATTCATGCTTGCTCTGAAGTATTCGTTCGTAGATTGAAATGTATTACGACATGTTGGATTCGATGAGGTTTGCGTGTCTCATGGCTCCGTTAGGTCTTTGGGGATGATCGATTACAAGTATTGTGTGGATTTCAGTCACCGAGCAGTATATTGCTATTTGATGTGCATGCTGTGTATTCAAGACGCTATACCTGTGTTTGCGCGTGGCATTTTCTTGGGAGTGATGGGAGGAAGCTTAATACTCAATAAGGATAAGGAAGGGAGGTTGCTTTACAACCCAGGTTAATATTCCTACCCTATAAATAAAGTCAATAAAAATTGCTCCATGCACATATCCATGCACATATAAAGCGTTTTTTTTTTATAGAATAGGTATACATGAGGAATTGGCTCACCATAGAGTTTTATCTTTTTTTCTTTGGTCTCGACCAAAATGATGACATATCCTCCGAGGTCCACCATGATTACTTCAAATCTGTCACTTACGCACGAACGGCACACGCATTTTCTCTCACAGTCACTTCCGTATCATCACAAGAAAGTGTCACATGTTTAGCAGCGTTGTAGCGGATACAATATGTAGTCACTGTTCGTGTCGATTATTCGGTTTTTCGCTTGATTTTCTAGAGTTTTCTCATAGAGCATGACTCGAGATTATTGGATTGGTTAGTAAATTGTTCGAATTCCCTCCGCTCGCAGTTGCCATAGCTTAATGGACCCGATCAAAACTCTTTGCGCCTCATTGCTTCGATAAGTATATTTTAAATAGGCTAACATTGAATTTATTTATCACACGAACATTAATAGGACATTAAATTCAACAACAGTTTCTACAAAACTATTTTTCATTCTTTTAACAGTTTACGTACGTTCACATTTGAGTAATATAACCACATAATTAAATACTAGTACCCGTAATGCATATAGCACGATTCCACCCTCTCTAAAATCTACCAGACTTTATATTCAAAAAGCGTATTCTTCAAAGCATGGGTGAGTCAAAAGTGGACAATTATTTAGTTACACAGACACACACACATTATGAAAAACACGAATCGAGGTCGATCTCCGAACGCTTAATGCTAGTCTTAGAAACACTTATGAATGAATTACTTGGTGTACAGGTTTCAGAATCTGAACGATTTGGTAAGTAGGGGTGTATCTGTGTAGGACGATCTTAAAATTCACAATCGCAGCACCGCCGTCGCCGTCGCCGTTGCCTTCTGTTAGGTTAGGTCGAACCTGAACACTTGCCGGAGACAAACTCATAACTATGAAAATAATTTAGCAAAAATATTCAATTATTTGACTTGAACAGAAAGCGACAGTCCCGATCCGTCCGCCTCGCACCAGTCCACGAGCGCAGTTTATCACGGAAATTAGTCGACCTCCACTTCCTGGACTTCGCACACATCCACGGTCTTGCCGTTCGCAGTTCGTCGCCGAGTTGCCCCCGTCAGGCGATCACCAAACCCACCCCGTGCCGCACATCTCGCGAGCAAAACAAACTTCCCTCGGCCACACAATCAGAAACAAAACAGTGCACTATATTCATCGACAAGCATAAAAACACTCGCTTACTAATGTGTTAATAGAAAAGAAATGTGTCGTTAGGAAAAGCAGCCCGGTTTCGCTGGTCTTACGGTCGGCGACGACTACGCTCGGACCGGGTGCGACTCTGACCCACCCGCCCAGCAGTGTATGGGTCCACGATAGGAGCAGCACCTCTGCAGCTCCCGTGAATCAATACACAGCATCCAGACGGGAGCGTCGCGCTCTGTCTGGCGGCGTCGCGACGCCGACGCTCCGTCTCGCTCGCGCGCTCGCTCCGGCAGCGCCAGCGCCGATGTGGGGTGGTATGCAAGATGCACCCTATATACGCGCGGTCGCGGGATAGGGTATAGCATTAATCATTTGACCGTGGGCCATGCTATCATATTGAACCGATTTTAGTCGTTTTGTTGTGATATCTTTCTCTCTGATGGATGACCGTCGCGTTCAAATTTCCGACGACGACGCCAACGCCGGAAAATGCGCTTTTCTATGCCTGTCGGCTACGGATTGGGAAACGGGCTGCGAGGGGTTTGCAGTTTTAACTGTTTTTTCACAGTTTTTTAGTGTTTGAAAATGCTGGTATGTTCAATACTGGGGAGGAAAATGGTAAATTTTGTAAATTGATTTTGTTCGTGTCATTTCTGTATCTTATGGTTGGAAGATTTGAGGCAGAAAATTTTCTCTATCCTATTAAACGACTTTCCAAACTTCATTCGCGCATCAGCTGCAATTAAATATTCACAATTTTCTCAATGAAATATAAAAGCTGCACAATGAGTAACGATTTTGATTTCTCGTTCATTGCTACATCGTATTTAGCGAGCGTCAATATCAACTGGCTGTAGAAAATAATTAGGGTGGTTATGCACAGATTCACGAGCATAAAGTGACATCCCTTGCGTTACAGTTGTGCCACAAACATGCTTATAGGCACCTGCACAGTGAAGGTGGCCTCCACTTTAACATGGGTGGCGATATCAAATTTGTTCCAACTTTTAATAGCGTGCCGTTAAAACATGATATCGCATGCAAACAATGTTTACCACTCCCAGTGACTTCAGGCGGCAGGAAAATTATAAAAATATTTCCACACCAACTTTTTAATTAAACTTTGATTGGGTGGCTAGAGAGATTGCGTGATGAAAATATTATAATCAATCGCATCGGCTATAGCCCAAAATAAGCACATACTCGTCGAATCCCACGAGCAAATACAACCAATTATTTCCACATGTTTTCTGTTTGCCAAAGCCCACAAGAAAGATTTTGCAAAAATAATTTAACGTTTTTTAAATATTGATTAAAAAATAAACAACGTTTTAGCGAACGATAAGTCAAATAGCATTGCATTCCTAAATCAACCTCTTGATAGAAAAAAACAAACTCATCCTGAAATCCACAAGCAGGAATAAATCTCCCCATTTCCCGCGATTTATCTCTTGTACTACATGTGTGCCCTTTCTTGGACCGTCGCCATCGGATCGGATGGCCTAATTTTTAATAAATAATGGCACTGGCAAACCGCCTAGAAGCGGCTAGAAGCACATGGAAGCACCATTCACCCACCACCACACTAGCAAGTCAAGAGTGGAGCACTCCCTGTGTGTGTCTGTGTGTTCGAAAGGTCACAGAAGATGAACTTGACCCCTGCAGAGAGATTTCTCGCACAGTGCAGCCTCCGACTCTGGGGCATGACCTATTTGTCGAGCGATGGGACAGCACATCCACCCGCCGATAAACAGGGGATGAAATCTCTGACTCTCCGTGGCGCGTGACATAGATACGAATCTTACACAATGCTATTTTAGAAAAAGTTCGCGAGCAGTGCAATTTGTATATAAAATATAAATAGCTGTCTTGAGAATCAATTTGAAACTTGTCATAAACAAGTCTTCAAGTTCTAAGCATTTTCTAAAAAAAATTGCATTGTTCTATTACCACTATTTTAAATTTACTATGTTAATTGCTACTAATGCGATATATAATCATTAAATTACAAGCGAGATATTAAAAAAATGAAGTCTAGACTTTCCTCACAGTTAAATATTACTACACTCATCACATTTGTTCAAATCGTGACCGATAAAATCACACCAGCTTTTAAAAACGTCTCTAGCGAACTGAAACTGGATTTCCATCGTTTCGAACACCAATTGACTGAACAATCCGACAAAGATTCAATCCCGATTTAGGCCAGTAGAACAGGTGTTGCATGTGAGAACCACTATCGGAGTGTCAAATCAGACAGAGCCAGTGAGCAGTGAGCAGCGAGCATTGCCGGCGGCGTTACTACAATAGATTAATGCTGATCTGCAGTCGAATGGGCATACTTCCGATCCGCGCGTGGCTCAAGGTGGGTCATCGCGGCCAATGCACGACCACCTTTTGTCTCGGATTGTACTTTGACTTGTATGTGATTAGGCTGCCCGAAGCGGCGAGATTCCTCGTGTGATGACTGGACCAAAGACAAGCCGGTCTCTTGCCAACCTAACAACAACATCACCAGATCACCAAACCACCGGAACAGACTTTGCCAGATTATTTGATCACTTCTGACTTTTTTTTTCGTTACTAATTTGCGAATTTCAATGTCTATCTTCAGTGTCTAACTTGTCTATCTTTTTGAGACGCATTTAATAACGATTAATCGTGTTTGTCGTGTGTATCCAGCCCAGCGAAATAAATTTCAAAAAGTTCAAAGACATGCATTATTTTTATATTCTACAAATCACGGTTCACATTTGAATTTGTCGTTACCACTCCCCTCATTTTCCACATAATTTCGCTGTGCAGTTAAGCGGTTGATAACGGCATCTGTTGACAGCTATTAACGTTTCGAAGGGATGATTGGGTAGGGGTGGTTTTATCGACCAGTGCTCGAAGCGTTTGCTACTTTATCGACTGCTGGCAACAGCTGCGGCGAACGGAGATACATCTGGCGGGTAGACGTGTAACGAGTTGAAGTTGGTTGCTAGTTGCGACGCTGTGCTGTGCTCTGAGCCGTTGAATGAGGCAAGCCGGCACCTCCACCGTTATAGGAAAAGCAGGGTACGTACGTGTACACAGAACACACTGAGAATCTGTAGCAAAGCAAGTAGGTTGTAATAATTTGTAAGACGGAATTAAACAAGCCTGAAATTGTTCTTAAAAAAATTAAATTTACGATTATTTTAGGAACGCAAAACAACAGCTAGTTTTGTTTCATAATATGTTAAACGTGCGTGAAAAATAACTACGCTTTTCCTTATACTCATTATTTTACAAAACCACTGTGATGTTTCATTCGATGGGGGTTTTAAATTAAATTTAAACTGTTTAAATTCAATATGCAACTCGATTTTCAGCCAAGTGAGATTATCTACGATTTATTATCGAAAACGATGAGAAGGATAATTTATTATCATTGATGCTGCAAAGTTGTGCTTTATGTTACTGATCCCAAGTGAGGTGTCCAAATTTTAACACCTTCATACAATCGCTCTCAGTTCCAACCAAATGCACAAATTTATTTTGCCTACAACCAGATGCCTAAATCCCAACCAAATCGAAGTCTTGGTTCCAACACGCAGAAATAATCACCGTCCTTCCACCAGACGCATCACCACTCACTACCTCGTAATTTAAATAATCCGATTGTTCGTATTCCCGATTACAACGGGTAATACAAGTGATAGACTTTTGATGACAGATGTTGTGCCAAAGACCAACACTAGCCGGGGTGAATGAGACACATTGCATCGACTACTATCCTATTTTGTAGCCGCCTATGAATGGCTAATTGCAGACCCTAATCCTCGCGCCCCAAACGCGCTCAATGGGGTAGAAACAACCCCCCCTGTCCTGGCTGTCCTCTCCTCGTCTGGATTCACCGTGCTGCTGTTATACACTTGTCAGTGGACTTAATTTAAACACCATTATTGAAACATGAACGCGTGATTCCTCGGAGACATGGTGTTGTAGTCAGAGGGTATGGTGTATTGAATCATTTTAAGGTGATAGATTTACCTTAACTTTCATGGCTAACTCTCTGGGGCGTGTGGTTATGTGACAGTTATGCTGAAGAACTAAGAGATATTAGCCAGAAATTTGTCATATTTACAGATTTTTTTTCACGATTTCCTAATGGAATTTATTGTTTTAGTTATTGATTTCTGTCTGCAGCTTCAGAGGTAATGTCACCAATTTTATAAGTAAACTGCTGAAATTGAAAGAAAAAGGCTAATTTAAGAAATTTAACCAATTTCGGCCAATTTAACAAGCTTTTTACAATCCCAAAGTCACAAAACGAGAATTTTATCCCAAATATTCAATATATATTGTAAGTTAGAGTTAAAACGCTGCATCTCAAAGTTTCAATCTTCACTTCTATGCTCAAATGCGTTATTCCGATTTGTTCGATAATATTGGTGCAGGTGCAATGATGTCGTCCCAGAGGCCACCTCTCACAAGCCCTATAATTTCGTGTGTGACACTCAGTAAAACGAGCGCTCGCTGTAATTATAGGCTTGTCGTACATCCAAAGCCCCTTGATCTCGCCACCCTTCGCAGCTACAACCAACTGCATCCTCGTCCTCATGTTACAATAATAACCATGTGTGCGTGCATGCAGCACCGCGGGCAAGGAGCACAATGGACGGTGCTAACTCCCGCATCCTGTGATAACTCCAGGGATTACAGTCGGCCAGTTTGCGAGTGTCAACGGGATTGACTTTAACGCTGTTTCGGACGACGAAGATATTATTGAAGATTTCTCGCTATGTTCGCTGTCGGTATATGGTGAGTTTATTTGATCAGGGAGTTGAAGCTTCTAGCATTTAAATATTAAAGAATAGAAGCGACGCCGAGATAAAGTTGCGGGCGAACATTGACGCCCGACGGGGAGTTCTTGAAAGTACATCAGAACGTCTGAGATGTTCGCGTTTGTATAACTAGGCTCGAAATGAGTCAACTATAGCCACCCACCAAAATATATAACTAATTTACATCCTGGACTTGGTGGTGATAATCTTTAAGATATCTTTTTGGTTTCTTAGCTCAAATGCAAAGGATGAAAGAAAGATAAGAATAGTAAGAGGTATAACGTGTTGATTAGCAGTGTTGTGCTGACATTTCGGTGGAAACGCGGGGCTAACTAACAAGGAAAGAGTGTGTTTCCATCCGCTGTTGTAGCCAGCAGCTTGGTAGCCATGGCAACCTCCAGTCACGAGTGGAGCAGGATCTCGTATTGATTCACTCAATAGCAACACCACCGAGCGAGCGCCCGTCGTTACCATCCTTCGGGAAAATGCCCGGAAAACGACGCCGGAAAATACACGCTGGCTGCTCGACGCGACGGTGTCCACGGCACTCGAGAAACAACCGACACCAAATAGAAAACTTTGTGAGCTGTAGTGTATAAAGGATATGATGTTGAGTAGCTGGCAAGATGTACACTAGCCAAATTTCATCGGACGGAGTTTTCTTTGTGGTTTTCATCGCGGATTTATGTTTCAAAGAGATTTATGAGCATGAATTAGAAAACAAAAGTCTCATGGCGTTAAAAGATTTTTGCCAGCCAGCCCATTAACAATCTCTACCTCATCAGGAATGCTTTCTGTACGCAGAAAATGAGAAAACTCAAAAATTACTCTGTTATGAATCTTGTTTTCGACTACAACTAGACCGTAAGTTAAAATACTAAGCCGGTGTAATATCACAAGAACACGATAAATAAGCAAAGAGTTTGCCGGGGCCGCTGCTGCTGCTGAATAATTTGCTTTACATTACTTCGGCACCAGTTTTCCGGCTCTTTCCCTCAGCTCATTAACAATTCATTAAAAACATCATCTTCTACTAGAACTCATCCCTTCCCATTTACCTCCCACTTTTCTTACCCCGTCCAACCCCCTCGCAGATCGTCGCTTCTGGATATAAGACCCGTGCCTGCGACGTTTCGCGATGGATATCTTTAAATTGAAAAAACTGTTACAGCGAAAGAAAATCTCATCGTGCGACGAAGAAAACTCGATTTGGAGTCGATCTTGACCACGGTTGGTGGCTCCGACGTGATTTTCTTGGCCGGGGAAATGGAGCATGACATATCGTTTTAGTCTCATCACGTGCATTACGCCGGCATCGTGGCAGAGGCAGCAGCAGAGGCAGCAGTCGCATGTGTCGCTATCATATCAGTTGGTTTCACTGACCGCTGCACCCATTACCTGTCGGTAGCCGCACCCCCATCCCCCAATCGACGGGGAAATCGCCGATGGAGGTTGGAGATTGAACAATCTTGTTAGAAGCTTGTTACAGCACCAAAGATATGATATTTCGTAGAAGATTTTTATTTTTTTGCAGATAGTATCTTATGATTTTCAATACATTTCTGGTGACTGGGTATTTTGTGCTATTTGCAATTTTATTTATACTTACTGTAGTCTACCTGACATAGGCCGGTGATGCCTATCACTATTTTTGGTTTTCACCATGGGGATGAGTTTGATTTGGAGGTACGCTGCCTATTTAGACTTTGATATTTCGGCCCATTTAAAACATTGGGGCTGAAAGAAATGCATTTATAACATCATCGAAAATCGTACAATTTTCAATCGGTGCATCCTCACAGACGCAACATGCTCCTAAAACAATGTTTTATTCACAAAAAGCGTGACCTAGCTCCGAGACTAACACAACACCATTTTTTTCCTGTGTTATAAAAAACCTTGTTGATGTTGTAGTCAATTCAACAAAGCATCTCCAACGAGCATCCCAATTTCCAGCAAATTCTCGCCACCGAGGATATGCATGTGCATAATATCCGTAATTTCAATTGTATACTTGCAGAAATAATTATTCAAAAATGTTATATCTCAATTAAAATGACACACCACAGAGAAGATAGCGTCAGTTTGCGAAGCATCCCCAAAAACCAGCATTGTTTTACGAAAGGGGTAGCGAGCGCACAAAACGAACATGTCCATGAAACACTGACTATAATCATCCATTTTGTTTGTTTTTCCCGAGCTGGCTTTTCTCTGTGTGTTATTAGCAGCGAGTGATGTTGCAAGCACAGCAGTGGCGAACCTCCGCCCGGGAATTATCCACAGATTAGGTCACGAGCGATGCTAGCTGACATCACATGCAAAAATCAAAGTCAAATTTAACGATGAGATCATAGCTCGCGAACCATATTTTAGCGAACAGAAGATCTTAACCTACAAAGTTCAATCGCTGTATCATTCCATATTTAAAAGCATCCTTCGATTATTTAACCAAAGAAATTCTAGTATATTGCCCCTTAAGTTTACGAATAAGAACAAAATATTCTGTACAGTAAATGACGTATATAGACTTCAGATTTAATTCAATAACCAATTATAAAATGGGATGCGTCCGAAATAGCAACACTGAAAGCCATTGTTCAACCCTGTATGCAAAATTCCTCATCCCAATTACACCCCATCGCCTAGTTTCTCTCGCGGCACGCCACTGCACGTGCTGAAGCGACAGCGAGAATAGTGGCGGTCGTGGTTATAACCGGAAATGATGTCTGATTCGGGTTGGAAGAAGCGAGGAAGGAGTTTTCCACGGCACGCCAGAGGCGATGCTGATAACGCGACGGGGGTGGGAATGGGGTGGGGCTGGGGGGTGGGTTGGGATAGGGAGTTAAACCAACTCGCGGAAACACATTAGAGAAAGTAATCAGACAACTGCGATGAGTTTTCGTTGTATACTTCTTCTTCTTCTTCTTTGGCGGCGGCGGCGGCGGCGGCGGCGTCGTCGAAGGCGAAGTCGTCTTCATCTCGTTTTCCCCGGGAAAGACAAGAGGAAAATGTGCCCTTCCTTTCCTCTCCGTTCCGCACATCTTTGTGTTAGCTCAAAGTTTGCAACTGTTGGGTGGGAAAGGCCCTTCTTGCCTTCAAAGGAATCAAACGCGAAAACGTGGAAGAAAACAAACAAATACAATTTGTAATCCGAACAAAGACGAAAGAGCCAGCAAAAACGGGGGGAAATAAATGTGAAAAATAAGTAATGATGTATAAAAACTATTCCATTCCGCCTTTGATTTGATTGTGTAAGTTTGGATTCCAGTTGGATTGGTTAGCAGATTTGTTTCAATTATGTTATTATTTGATTCGATTTTCTTTGTCGTGATAAAAATTAAAAAATCAGCACCTAAAAGTTAAACCCATGTAAAACACATTACATCAATTTTAATAATTATCAAACTTTAACGCTTGTATACTCGCTCAAGTAACAATATTATCATTTATATATAACATCATCATTTAAAATTAATTACAACTCTTAGTTTACATGAAAAATTAATTACTTGTATGTTTGCTTCCCTCAAGGGATTTTGATGAATTCATAAAATACCCGACCTAACGACGGAGGTTTTGACGGAGGGATGTACCAATTACAAAACTAATTAATAAACTCATAGGATGGGTATAAAGTATAAAGTTAAAATATTTAGCCAAAGGTAATAGGTATAAACTAGAGCCGAGAGGGAGGCAAGTTGCAAGGATGCTGGATGATGGTGGCTTTCAGCGTACTTTATTTGCCGGGCGAGGCAAAGAGCAAAGAGAGAGCATAGTTAGGCAGAGAGAGGATCAGCATTTGCGCAACCAATCACTTCATTGAACTTTCCTTGCGAATCGTGCACTCAATGTCAGTAACGCAGATAACTGATTGCTAACTAACATATCATCAGCAATTGACAAATATCTCTCATGAGACAATGAGACATGATATGATATGGTATGATATGGTAATGAGACATAATATTGTTGCTATAACGGTTGATTTTGTTATTTGTGGGTTCAGATAACCTGGAACAATTTATTTGTGTAGCGTTTACTAAATAAAGCAGACTAATCAGTTTTAAGTCATATCTGTTGTAAAAAAAAACGGTTATCCAAATTTTTTGATTTTGCTTTTGTGGAAGGAAATATTTGTGTTTTCGGGCCATGACGTTGGTATATTACTATTATAAGAAGCAACAGAATCTCTGTGTGAATAATAAGATAAACCTTCCCAAAATGGAGCTATTGGATAACAATGTATGTTGTATCTTGATTGCATGGGGGTCCAAGCGGTGGGGAGTCGGCCACTCTTCGACTACCAAGACGCTCTACGTCTCGGTGCACTGCTGATCAATCAGCGGTTTAGCGACACGGCGCCGCACGGGGCGCTAAGTACGCTGCAAAACCACCCCATCCCTGCTCGACGGCAATTGCTTCATGTTTTTCCAAAGCAACCCTTTCTCGGTCACCGCGAGATTCGTCACCGCTTATGGCTCAAAATTAGGGCGGTAAATGGCACGGGTCAGTTTTTATTGTGGAGTGGTGGTAGGATAGAAAATAAATGCATTTAATTTGAGATTGAAAAACTTTCGGTGGAGGTGCCAAGTTCGACCATATTTGGTGGAAGTGCCAAGTTCGACAGAATTTGGTGGAAGTGCCAAGTACATAATTTTAAAATTATGGAACTGACCAAGAAATATGTGGCAGTATTTATAATCAGTAAATTGGAATTTTATTCAATTATAAATATGGTTAATGTACCATGTAAAATGTATACCATGAAAATAGGGCACTAAAAAAGAGTTAAAAAAACACTGTTGCGAACGCATGCATAACAAAAAGTAGGACGAAAACTGCTTACGCAGACAGAACATAGAATTTCGATCGTCCTTTAAAAATAATCGTATCGTAATTCTTTTTCTTATCCAAGAACATCTCGACATCAAATATCACCAATTTAGTTTTTTTCATTATTTCTATCCTTATCCCTCCCACCCATCCACCTCCCAACTCACACCACACTACGTCTCGCCAGAAAAGAAAACCCCTCCCCTAAACTCCGTCATCTTCACCCGGTCTAGATACTTCCATCCCATCATTTCCAATTTTCAACTATTTTTTGCAGCCCTCTTTTTAGCGCTTTTCCATAGCTCTGTCTCCATGTGCTGGCGCTTTTCCCTCGAGAATTCTGACAGAGCCTCGGGCCCCCCATTCCCCTCCCCTCGCCACCACCTCACCCCATCGCGTCACGTGACTCGTACACCCCCGCATCGCCCCCCACCCACCCCCCAACCCACCACCCGGAGCGCGCGGAAAGTTCGGCAGACTTGGGGTTGTGAAGACACACCCCTAGCGCTGTTGGTTTCAGACGGTTCCAGCGAAGCCGTCAGCCAGTCGTTGGCGATGCAAGGGATGCTAGACTGGCTCGTATCTTGCGATGCTGGCTGGGGGAAAGAAAGACTGGCCGCCCGCTCAGGGCTTGTTGGCAAAACGTTGGGTGTAGAAAGTTTTCGTAAGTGGTTCGAGGAGAATCCAGGATAGTTTCGCGAAAGGGCTTAGAACTCGGTAGCGCACTGTGTGGGAGGGCGGAGGGCAAACAATGTTGAATTTGTTTCTCGGGAAATGTAGCTGAGGACCGTGGTGAAATTGATGCTTCTCTGTCTGTAGTTTTATTTGTTTTCCGTTTTAATTCAAATTCGCAGTGAAGAGATATTAAGATTTGATCTGTGTATGATATTAGATACCATGCTTCTTAATATTTATTCACATTTTGTTTCCAAGAACGACTAGCCTAATTATAACATTAGACACAATTTTTTAATAGCTATTATGATGATGAAGGAAATAAAAACTATGATCTATTAGGACTTTGTAGAAAAGCTAAAACGAACTGAACTGGAAAGACATCCCAGTCCCACAGTAGCACTGTTTCCGTAAAGCAGTAAATCAAAATTAGATTATCATAATCCAATCAAAAGTGTCATTGTAATGAAAAGAAACGCTGAAAAAACTGCACTTTTATAAAAAGCAGGAAGTACTTCTCACGTCGCACACAAAGCATTAGCTGTCGGCGCATCGCCACTCTTTGAGAACAGAGAACAGAGAACAGAGCGCAGAGCGCAGAGCAATAAAAAGTCAACGGCGCACGCTTCTCA
Organism: Nemurella pictetii; assembly: GCA_921293315.2. Taxonomy (NCBI): domain Eukaryota; kingdom Metazoa; phylum Arthropoda; class Insecta; order Plecoptera; family Nemouridae; genus Nemurella; species Nemurella pictetii. Next base: position 14,189,854 of record OV121120.1, on the reverse strand, counting down.
CAACTCGTTCCTCCCACTAATTCACAAACCACAATTAGTGTGCTTTGTTAAATAGTTCAGTTAATTACGGAGGGAAGCTGAGTGAGAGATCCTCCCCTGAAATATGCTTTTATTTGTTGTGACATGACAAGTCAGTCGACTTTTGATGCTGACAATAAAATGTATAATTTTTAGCAGCGTTCCCTATATACGTGTGCCTCTCCTTTGTACTGCTTTTTTATTATTGGAATGGGCTACAAATGCATGTTGGAGAACGGGCAAATTATTGGATTAGCTTTTGGTTGACTATGTTGGTTGACTTAGTGGAAGAACTTGGCAAAAATAAAATTTAGTATGGGTTTAAGTATCTGCGAGGTATTCTAGAGCTTGTAAGTCGAGAAGTGTTAAAGTTTTCAATTATCTAGTAGTTTAACGAGATTGTAGTCATTCATTATCCATTTTAGCATCAAAATAAAAAGGTTTACCTCAATTTCATTCCTGATCTCATGTCAATCACGAAAAGGATCCCAGTTTTTTTTAAGGGATAGTTTTCTCTGAAACTGTAGTGAAATAAGTAGTGAAATATTGATATTGAAAAGAAATTGGTTTGTTAACTATGAGCAAAAAGAATTGATATAGAAATCGAGTAATTTTTTCACTTGGACTCCGATAGATAATTGACCAGAATACAACTAGGTAGCCCCGGCCACGTCAACCCCCTTCTCCCACCCAATGTGTGCTCGGTAAACGGTAACGCGTGGCGGCGATCGTTTAAACCTGCGCCACGCACATTGCATACGCACGACGCCCGACGCACGACGTCGCTACAATAGAGCGTCGCGACGCCTCGTGTCAGGGCGTCGCCACGTGGCCACCAGTCATAATATTAAGACAACCAATCACGGTAAACTTCACAGTGCCCCAGCACGACAATAGCCGGGGCGAAAGCACGTGCTATTAGTTTTGATTGAATTGATAATTGTAAATAATAACATTATCGGTGATTTTATTGAGATAAAAAATAAGTAGTTTGGAGTTGCAATTGTTTGAATTTAATGTGTGAGAAAATATTACTACATATTAATCATCATGACTGTAATTCGGGAAATGAAACGTGCTTTGATTGTGCCTGCATACAAACATGTCATGAACATGTCATCGTTGAATTTTAAGTACTATTTCTGTTGAAATCGTTGCTTAAAAAAAAATCCAGTTTTTCATTAAAATCAATTCTAGCTTAACTTTTTGAACCCTGATAATTTTTCCACATCATGATTTAAATTAAGCTCACCGACAACGTGATTTAAATATGTGTGTACGAAGCCTATAGATACTTAAGTTCATAGAACTCAGCTAATATATAAAGATCATTTTCTCTAGCCAAAGACACTTGGTGTAGGTCAGTATTAGATGAGGAGAATTATTGAACTTTGTTCGATTGCAGATCTGATTATTTTCATAAAGATAAGGCGGTCACTAACATTGCATACAAGATAATTAAGATGAACTTGCACTAATAATGCGCAAATGAATAGAAATCTTTTCTCTGCATATCGAATTCAAATTGATTCATGCGCGGCTCAGTGCTTGAGAAGCAATCGCGAAGGATGTTGATAGAACTGTGTTTGATTTTCCTAGTGGGGCTGTGGATGTGGCATCGGCACAAGAGCTCGCACTACTGGGAAATGATAGAAAAGTTTCCATGTCCGAAATTGTATCCGATTGTTGGAAATGTTGTGAAGTTTCGAGTAACAGCAGAAGGTAATGCGTTAGAATTTTATAGCCTTGACAGCATCTTGTTATTTCGCGATCCTCAAGAGATTAGACGAGACAAATATCCAGTGCCTTCAAGTTGTCTTTTACCTCAACTTCATACTATACTTACTTAAATAATTAATTAATTAATTAATTATTTATTACTTCATGTTTCATTTTTTAAGTGTATAACTTATTCCAGAAGTTTACACATATTATGATTGTTATCAATTCAGTTATTATGATAGTTAATTAATTATCAAATTTAATTTTCGCTTATCATATTTTTTTTCCCCCTTTCAGAAATCTTTGAAATATTGGTGGCTTGGTGTGACGAGTTTTATGGATCTCCATTAAGAATTCAGCTTGGCCCAGAAACAATATTATTGATATCAGATCCAAAAGACTTCGAGGTAATTGATTTTGAGACTCAGCCACAGCTCAAATGTCGTATATTTTCGGTTGAAATTTGCAGATTCTTTTGGGAAACAACGCGCAGATTGATAAAGGAAGTCAATATAAACTCTTACTTCCATGGTTCGGGACTGGCTTACTGACAAGCACAGGTTGGTCAAGAACATGGTATAAGTATAGTTGTTTGGGTCAAAAAACACCTAAGGTCACCCGTTCTTTGCTGTTTGAATTTTCACACGCGATGACTTCATTTTTTGATCATCCAGGAGACAAGTGGAGAAGTCATCGGAAAATCATCACGCCCACATTTCATTTTACGATTTTGGAAGAGTTTGTCGATGTATTCAACGCAAACGGCAAGATTTTGGTTGAGAAATTGAACGAAAAAGTGAACGGCCCTGGATTTGATATTTACGATTTCATAAGACTGTTTGGACTGGACGTTATTTCTGGTAAACAGATTATATATACATTTTTTTTCTAAACATTTCATTTTTTCATGATTTTTACGGAACGGGAGTTCGGATCAAACATGCCTCAAAAAAAGATATTTATTTATTTCAGAAACTGCGATGGGCGTAAGTATCAACGCTCAAAATGATAGCGATTCGGAATATGCCCGAGCTATTAAAAAGTAAGTAACAATACAGTCACCCAGTTGACTTAATCGGTAATCGTTATAGATTAAGTTCCACAATAAACTCCAATGTAAAACTCTCTTTCTTCTGTTCATTTACTATTTTGCTGGGCATTAAAGGTTCAGCACTACATAACAATATAACAATCGGCCGACTTCTTGCTCGAATCTATTAATATAAATATGTTTCTATATATTTTCTAGTTTGTCAGACATAATCTTGCAACGAATCTACAAACCATGGCTGGGGCCAGACTTCTTGTTCTGGTTCTCCAGTTACAAAGGTATTAATGACGCATCACTGGCCATCGTCCATAAGAAGACTAATGACGTAAGTATTTTTTTTCTGTAGTAAGTTGCTTTAAGTATACCATTGATGGCACTTTAGCATCAAAACTTGATTATACATATCAGGTGGATAGTGGACATAGTGGGCATAGTGGACATAGTGGACATAGAGGACATAGTGGACATAGTGGACATAGTGGACATAGAGGACATAGTGGACATAGTGGACATAGTGGACATAGTGGACATAGTGGACATAGTGGACATGGTGGACATACCCAGGGATTTTAATGTAGAGGTTTTCATTAAAGAGATTTAACTCGGTTTATTCGCCAATTTCTGAAAAAAGTAGAAGATTCCAAGATAATAAACAGAAAGCTTGATGTTAGTTCCAATTTCCTCAGTTGATTTTTTATAGATAATTTTTTAGAAATTGGTTATTTTGGTATGTGATGGTTGTAACAGGTGGGGAAAGATAGGGAGAAAATAAGAGCATACTTTGACACAACTTGCTTTTCCGAATAATGAAATAAGCACTGGGTATTTTCATGTGTGAAAATAATTTCGCAGATGATAAAGACAAGAAAAGAGGAAATTCAAAAACGATTGAAAAACAAAACAGCGCCGCAAGAAGAAAATTGTTACGGTGCGAAAAAACGCCTGGCTTTTCTGGACATGTTGATAGAATCCTCGATAAACGGTGCCAAACTGACAGATGAAGAGATCAGGGAAGAAGTGGACACGTTCATGTTCGAGGTGGCAACAACTTTTACCGGAAATTTATTATGCGTCTTACAATTTATACTCAATAACCGATTCATTAAATTATCCAGGGTCACGACACGACATCGTCTGGGATAAGCTTTGCTCTCTGGGCTCTCTCCAGGCACCAGGAAATTCAGGTAGTTTTCAAAGACATTTTTCCATGTGTGTCTGCTAATCATAGACCGATTTGTTTAATTGAAAACCAATTTCAAAATATTACCAATCCTCAGATTAGATTAGTAAGCTATGGCGAATGATAATTTAAATGTACATATTTTTATGTTGTGTGTTTTTACTTTTTATTGGATGTTGATCTGTTTTTATTATGGCATCCATAGTAATACCACATGCAAATTGAAATATTTAATAGTTCAGTGGGGATTACGAACATCAAACCAATCTCGTCTCGATACTGTGATTCAACGATTTGATTTTTTTGTGCTTAGGATTTAGCTTATCAAGAGATTATGAGAGTTTTCCCGGATTCTGAAGAACCACTGTCCTTTCGCGGACTCCAGGAATTAAAATACCTGGAGCGAGTTATTAAAGAGTCTTTAAGACTTTACCCAAGCGTTCCGTTCATCAGCAGACAGCTAAAAGATGATCTAACTCTCAGTGGTGAGTCATTTTCAATGATAAAAGGAAAACTATGTAATTTTCTCGGCCCACTTTTGAAACAATGTCGTCGTTCACGCTAGTTTATTTTATTCCCAGGCGGATTAGTGGCGCCTAAAGGAGCGACAGTCTGTGCCCTGATATACAATTCACTAAGAGATCCCAAAACTTGGACAGATCCGCTCAAGTTTGACCCTGACAGATTTACTCCTGAAAACAGCGAAGGAAGACATCCTTACGCGTTTGTACCGTTCAGTGCTGGGCCTCGCAACTGCATAGGTCAGGATCGGAGCTTCTGTATCTTTTATTCAGGATTGTGAACTAATTATTCTCAGGAAAAAAAAGTAAATCAATTGTTGATGTTTGCGGATCATTGAGGACATCAACAAGTGAGATGAAGCATTGAAAAAAAAACACATAATTTAGAACAGATATTGCTGAAATGTTATTTTGTTAACTTTATGTGCCTTTTCGCAGGGAAATCCTATCAAAACCCGATATGCACAAAAAAGTTAAATTGACTGCCTAAATATTGTGACCGTTTCACTTTGATCTGGTGACAAATATACTATAAAGGCGGCTGAAAGTTTCAAATGAATGTTGTTGCCTTTTTTTTTTAATTTAGGCCAGAAATTCGCGATTCTGGAGATGAAGTCGACGCTTGCCCTCTTCCTGCGTGGCTACAAAATTTTGCCCGATACCGAACAGCCAGACCTTCGTCTAGCCTTTCTGTTGGTGCTCAAGTCGACGAATGGGATCATGATAAAAATTGTGCCAAGGAAATAATGTAGAGGCCAACGGGTACGTAATCACCACCATGCTATGATTTGTAGCAATGAATATAAATGAAATATACCTTAGCTCAGCATAGCAGAAACAATGAACTCAAGAGCGAAAACCTGCAAAGGCGCAAGAGAGCCGTCCTGGAGATTACTTGTTCGGAAAATCCTGCTCCGGAAAATCCGGTTTCGGTAAATTAGGCCCAGTCGCAATTACTACACCTAAAATCCAACAACTTCACTTTCTCCTCGCAGAGCAATACGTCGTTCGGACTATTTTGATGAGAGAAACATTGATTAAATTTGTTGAAAAATTTAAATTATCAAAAATATATGGTAGTAATAATAAAAAAAATGAAAATAAGTTGTGAGTTATAGATAGTTATAAGTTGTATAAGTTGCATATGAAATGATGATATAAAATAAATTATTAAATAGTATGTTACGATATCGTATGTCATATTAATGGTAAGATAATTGCTTTTATAAAAACCTTCAGGGGTGTTACTTATCCACCCTTGGTAGATAATATTATGTGTTGATCGCAAATACTTCTTTGGCTGCTAACATGACCAGGCAATAAAGTTACAGCACTAATAGCTGTGTGTGTATACAGCAAATCAATTTCCCTTTATTATCCACACGGTGATTGGAATTTCAACTCTGAGAATCGGAAAATTAGAGCACGCCCTTCTCAGGGCAGCTCGTATCTTATATTGTAAGAACATGTGGAAACAAGCTTTGTTAGGATACCTTGTTAGGTATCGGTTCCAACAACGGTACCGGTAACATCGGTGCCACAACTAGGGACTCGGTACCCACAAGGGACTAGGTACCAACAACCAGGGACTAGGTACCAACAACCAGGGACTAGGTACCAACAACCAGGGACTAGGTACCAACAACCAGGGACTAGGTACCAACAACCAGGGACTAGGTACCAACAACCAGGGACTAGGTACCAACAACCAGGGACTAGGCACGAACAACCAGGGACTAGGCACCAACAACCAGGGACTAGGTACCAACAACCAGGGACTAGGTACCAACAACCAGGGACTAGGTACCAACAACCAGGGACTAGGTACCAACAACCAGGGACTAGGTACCAACAACCAGGGACTAGGTACCAACAACCAGGGACTAGGGACCAACAACCAGGGACTAGGTACCAACAACCAGGGACTAGGTTCCAACAACCAGGGACTAGGTACCAACAACCAGGGACTAGGTACCAACAACCAGGGACTAGGTACCAACAACCAGGGACTAGGTACCAACAACCAGGGACTAGGCACCAACAACCAGGGACTAGGCACCAACAACCAGGGACTAGGTACCAACAACCAGGGACTAGGTACCAACAACCAGGGACAAGGTACCAACAACCAGAGACTAGGTACCAACAACCAGAGACTAGGTACCAACAACCAGGGACTAGGTACCAACAACCAGAGACTAGGTACCAACAACCAGGGACTAGGTACCAACAACCAGGGACTAGGTACCAACAACCAGAGACTAGATACCAACAACCAGAGACTAGGTACCAACAACCAGAGACTAGGTACCAACAACCAGGGACTAGGTACCAACAACCAGGGACTAGGTACCAACAACCAGGGACTAGGTACCAACAACCAGGGACTAGATACCAACAACCAGGGACTAGGTACCAACAACCAGGGACTAGATACCAACAACCAGGGACTAGGTACCAACAACCAGGGACTAGATACCAACAACCAGGGACTAGGTACCAACAACCAGGGACTAGGTACCAACAACCAGGGACTAGGTACCAACAACCAGGGACTAGGTACCAACAACCAGGGACTAGGTACCAACAACCAGGGACTAGATACCAACAACCAGGGACTAGGTACCAACAATCAGGGACTAGGTACCAACAACCAGGGACTAGATACCAACAACCAGGTACTAGGTACCAACAACCAGGGACTGGGTACCAACAACCAGGGACTAGGTACCAACAACCAGGGACTAGATACCAACAACCAGGGACTATATACCAACAACCAGGGACTAGGTACCAACAACCAGGGACTAGGTACCAACAACCAGGGACTAGATACCAACAACCAGGGACTAGGTACCAACAACCAGGGACTAGGTACCAACAACCAGGGACTAGGTACCAACAACCAGGGACTAGGTACCAACAACCAGGGACTAGGTACTAACAACCAGGGACTAGATACCAACAACCAGGGACTAGGTACCAACAACCAGGGATACCAGGGATGCTCACGACTTTTACGGATAGCCTACCAGTCACTATCGAATTCAATTCCCAGGCATTACAAATGGCACAATTACACGATAGATTCAATAAAAATATGAAAACTGTCAAGTTTCAAGGATTGTCATAAGGCTTAAGAAATATTGCAGAGAGATAAGAAAATTCGATAAGAGGATGGTAAACGCCTCTCAGAAGAACGAATTAAATCAGTCTGTCTGAAAATGTTGCTGGAATTGTCTGCGATTTTACTGCTGGTTTACTGGGTATGGTGGCGACAGAAAACGGCACGCTTTTGGAAACTGATTGAAACTTTTCCCGGGCCTAGGTCATTGCCTATTATTGGAACCGTAAGGCATATAAGAGGCTCCACTGCCGGTAAGAACAAAAATATATCCATCACCAAAATCTGAGTAACTTGAAATGATCTTTGATGAACTTGATTACTTTGATGAACCTGAACCTGTTTGACGAACCTGTGTCCTTTGCTTCAAGAACTGTTCCAAAGGATAAATAAGACTAGCGAAAAATACGCAATAGACGGTGCACCATTCAGGTTAATATTTGGAAGTGCAGCTGTCATCTTCTTGAACGATCCAAAGGATTTCAAAGTAAGGATATTTACTAATAAAACGATTTGTCCTGTAACAATTTTAGTTGACTTGGCTGGATTTACGATTTGGGATATATTTCAACGGGTTTGTTTTCTTTTAGATTATACTTAGCAGCCAAACGAACATCGATAAGGGTAGTTTCTATGAGTTATTAAGACCATGGCTAGGCACCGGGCTCTTAACTGGAACAGGTATACCTACACGCCCATCTTTTGGAGTTATTAACCGTCACTTTTGTCTCGGAGTTTAGAGTTCGGAACGTTTTCTTTTCAAGGGGAGAAATGGAGGCACCACCGCAAGCTTATTACCCCGGCTTTCCATTTCCAAGTCCTGGAGAAATATTTAGACGTATTCAACGCAAATGGAGATATTTTGGTGCACAAATTGCAAGAGCACGTCGATGCACCTGGATTCGACGTCTATAAACACATCTCCGTGTGTATGTTGGAAAATATATGGGGTACATCTGATGCTTTGCTTCTTTTAAATAATAGTACATTTTGTGGCCGATGGACATTCAGCCTACAATTGCCCCTTTCTATTTTCTATCAGTGCCAGGAAGTTTATATGAATTGTATTTGAATTATATATGAATTGGTTCTTTGCATTGGCAGAAAATTTGTCCTACCACCTGAATCTCAGCCTTATTATTGTACCGTTTCAGAAGCTGCAACTGGTGTGAAAATGAACTCTCAGAATGACTGTAAGTCGGAGTATGTAGAAGCAGCTCGCACGTAAGTCACCCATCCATTCGGTGATTACTATATAAAATGCAAGCGAAAACTTGGAAAAGTTTCCAAGCTGTAAGGAAGTTTCATTTGGCATTATTATTTTTTGTTAGCCTCGAATAGTTGACAAAAAAAAATATAAGTCCACACAGGGTCTCCAAATGCATTAGAATTCAGGAAAATGATTGTGAAATGCATATTTTCTCCAACGTTCTCTGATCATTATCCAGGCAATCTGAGATACTCATAGCTAGAACTCTTTGGAAACCATGGCTTCGCATCGATGCCCTCTTCAATATGAGCAAGCTGAAAGATGTTCATGATAAATCGCTTGCAACTCTATACAAAATAACCAACAATGTGAGTATAATGTACACACGCAAATGGCTATACTTTTAATTTATCCTACTGTTAAAAAATTACAACACAAAGACACTATTAATTGTGAAGCACGTAAGTTGCAACAAAAAATAGTCAAATGAATTATTGAACGCTAAGCTAATCTCGCAAAGCTAGACTATGTCTAACGGCTCTAGAAACCACCACAGCATTGACCGATCATTCGAAATACAAGACGAAGCTTGATCTTTCGGGCTTGAACGACGAATCTAATGCATCTTAAATTAAAAACACCTAGAAAATTATGCAGCCCACATGACACTTGCAGGTAATCAGCGCCAGGAGAGACGAGATCGAACGAGAGCGCAAACAAACCGAGCAAACAAAGACAGCTCATGACACTGGGGTGAAAAAATGGCCCACACTCCTCGACATCTTGATAAAAGGGTCATTAGAGAACAAGGAAATTCAAGAGGAAGTCGACACCATTATGCTTGGGGTAGGCACCGAAAATAAATCCGATTTTATGTTTGATAAAAACAAAGTTAAGTGTAGAACCATCTGAATTGGATAAAATTATATTGTGATTTGAACCTAAATGCAAATACTCGTATCATGTGCGTTAGATATTTATTATTATTAGAAACAACATTTTGGAATGGATTCTTCGTTTTTTATTATAATTATAACGGATAAAATATTATTTTTAGAAAACGATGTAATTTGGCACAAGGTTTAATTTAAATTGCGTGAATGAGATAATTTTGGTTTGAATTTCTAGGGCCATGATACATCTGCGTCAGCCATAAGTTTTGCCTTGTGGGTACTTTCGTGGCATCAAGACATACAGGTAGATTACACGATTAATATTTTATTACAGCTGAAAATTTTATTTTCAAGATAGATGACATGGTTTGTGTATGATGTGACACTGTCGATATCACTATGTGATCCTAAGACAAATTATTATTATATATTTTTTTTAAATTATTATAAAAGAGGTATAATAATCGGGTAATAAGTTTTGGGTCTAAGAAGGCACTTACAGTGAAATAATAATCGAAATTTCCGTGCAGGAACAAGTGTTCCTCGAATTAAAAGAGGTTTTTGCTAACTCAGAAGAGCCAGCGACGGTTCGGCAACTCACAGACTTGAAATATTTGGAAAGAGTCATCAAAGAAACGCTAAGACTTTTCCCAAGCGCCCCAATGATGTCAAGAAAAGTGCAAGAAGATGTAACTCTCAGTGGTAATTGGTGGTAAAATATACTTCAACGATATTTAAATATATAAAAATAGATAAATAATTATTAATGATTAATTTTCTAGGTGGATTAGTTGTTCCTAAGCTGACTACAGTGCACATTTCGATTTATACATCTCACACTCATCCCTCGTTCTGGCCGGATCCTCTCAAGTTTGATCCTGATCGATTCACACCTGAAAACATTCAGGGACGACATCCTTATGCATACATTCCTTTCAGTGCTGGGCCTCGTAACTGCCTTGGTAGGTAGCAACGGATTACTGATTTTTCAATACAAGTTGTCACAGATAAATTCATGTGTCGAATTAATATTTAAGATAATAGACCCGTGTGTGAGGTATCAAATAATTAGAAATATAGCTACTGAAACTATTTCGGTCGGAACAAGGCAGATATTAATTATATACACTTTTTATGCCATAAATAAATTACGTTACAACGATAAAGTGCTACGGATGAGCTACTGTAGAATAAATCAAATGGATACATCTTGTTTTCAGGGCAAAAATTCGCAATGCTTGAGATGAAATCAACTCTGTCCCAAATCCTGCGGGCGTTCAAGATCTTGCCGGGCAGCGAAAAGCCAGACCTGCAGTTGGCTAACAAAATGACCCTTATCTCTACCAACGGAGTTCCGATCAGGCTGGAACGTCGTGACTTTGACGATATTGGCAAGTAGAGCCATCATCATAGCTGGAAGTTGGAAACTGATTGATTGTGTGATTGTATAGTAGTGCTGGGGGCGATTTGACGAACGAAGAAATACGAAACGATATGGCCCGTCCGGACTTGTGAAAGTGCCGGAAAATATATTAATTGGTTACTTTTACGAGACGTTTGAATTTTCCTCATCTTAGCATGTTTTCCTTTCCAGAAAAAAATATTTATCTGGTTATTGAATCAACATCTATCAGCATTTAACTTTTCACGACCTATCATTTTAATTAATCCGTTTCAATGTTTAAAACGAAAGTATAAATCTGTAACTATTCAAGGGTACAAAGGTATAGTAAATAAATAAAATGTAGTTCATTTAAATAAAAAGAACATGAATAGATTTTGTTCATTGTGTTACTTTCTACTGTCTACTTCCTACTTCTACTACGTCTACTTCCTTTCTACTTTCTACTTTGTGTAGATAAAATAAAATTCAGAGTCAGAAGCTAGATAGGGACGGGAAAAAAACTTATAATTGCTATACGATAATCGTGTTAAAACTACCTATAATAATTATTTATCATGTAATAACTCGTTTGTAATATCTACAGTTGACAACATCAACCGATGAACCAAATCGTAGGCAAATGACAGACTTGATAAATATATGGCTTTGATTGAAAATAAAAGCTTTCCTATGCATGCTATAGATATGAAAATAAAATACGAAATATTTCTGCTTACAGTTGCAAATAATCAGTCGCTAGTACGTAGAAGCCTGTCACAGAAGAAACGATAGAAAATGCTGGTGGAATTGTTTGCGATATTCCTGGTGGTCCTCTGGATGTGGGACCGGCAGAAGACAGCTCGCGCTCGGAAAATGATCGAGAAATTTCCCGGACCAAAAGCATTTCCCATTATCGGGACCATAAAGTCAATCAGAGGAACATCCGTGGGTGAGAATAATTTATAACCATCTTTCAATAATTTTAGAGAAATGGAAAGCTCATTTTCTTATTCTGTGTCGATCTCCTGAAGAATTTTTTCAGCGACTGCTGAACACCAATGCCAAATACGCGAGCAAGGGCCAACCGTTCAGAGTGATTATTGGCTCAATGGCAGTGGTCATCCTCAATGATCCCAAGGATTTCGAAGTAAGATGTTGAATCGAATAGATACAACCGTATTTCATGTCATCTTCAATTTCTGAATACGAATTTAGCCACTATTTCTTTTGTAGATTATTCTTGGCAGTCAAAAGCACATCGAAAAAGGTGGATTTTATAAGTATTTTCTACCATGGATCGGTACAGGACTGTTAACTAGCTCAGGTAGGATCAATTCTATAAACGATGACTATACCGTTCATAGACTCACCATTTTAAGTGAAATATGTTTTTAGGACCAAAATGGAGACACCATCGGAAGCTTCTCACTCCGGCATTCCATTTCAAAATCTTAGAGGATTTTGTAGATGTTTTTAACGAGAATGCTGATATTTTGGTGCAGAAACTGAAAGAAAACGTGAATGGACCTGGATTCGACATTTATAAGTACATGACCCTATGTGCGGTAGACAACGTTTGTGGTAATTTATTCTTATTACTTTTAGTCAAGGGTGTGACAAAACTAGACAGCAAAGAAATTAATTATTTTCATCTTATGGGTTTACGCAGAAGGTGCAATGGGTGTGAAAATGAACACTCAAAATTCTAGCGCGTCGGAGTATGTGAAAGCGATTAAAAAGTATGTGGAAAATTGATTCAATAGGAAATTTATATACCTAATCATCTAATGTCTATTGTCTAGTTATAAGGAACTTTTTAAGCTGAAAAAAGCTTATCGTACGGAAAATTTTCGACATATCTTCCATTTTCCAGCCAAAACTCGGTGATCTTGAACCGCTCTCTCGGTAAACCGTGGCTGCGTCTTGACTTTATATTCAACATGACGCATTTGAAGACATTGCATGAAGAGTCGCTTGAAATTCTTCACAGATCAACAAAAAATGTAAGGAACACACATTGTATTTCTAATACATCTTCCAAAACTATAATTATTTCACATTCAACTTGTAGGTCATCAAAGCCAGGAGGGCTGTATTCGAGAAAGAGCGCAAAGAAAAACAGCAAAAAGGGAATCCCCACGATGAAAAGGAGAAAAAACGTCTTGCACTTCTCGACATCTTGCTGGAGGCTGCGCATAATGATTCAGGAATGACTGACGAGGAAATAAGAGAGGAAGTAGACACCTTTATGCTTGCGGTACGCTATCACAGCTACGTTGGAAATGTGATTATCATCAGTTTTCAGCCTTCTAGAGAAGCAATTAATTCATGTCGATTTTATCTGATACCTTAATGCACGTTAGTTTTCAATTGGTTGCATTTCCTATTGAAGAAAGATTGATCATTGGATTACGTCTGTACTAGAGTTTCTGAAAAGTGGTTAATTTGCGAAGAAAATTTGGAAGAAACAGAAAGGTCCTTTACACGATTTTTTACGGACGAGGAATAATTTGTGTGTGAATGGCCAAATTAATTCATTATTATCTTCTAAAATTCTTATACGCAAATACTACTCTCGATAATGTATGAAAAGACTTCCAAAATTGTAACTTTTTGTAACGAGGCAAATGTTTCTGACATTTCAAGGGCCACGGCACGACCTCCTCTACTGTAAGTTTTGCCTTGTGGCTACTCTCTTGGCACCAAGATATTCAGGTGACTTGAATTTCTTAATCTTGAGGGAATCGTTAAGAAATTGATTAATATAATACAGATAGCATGTACTTCTAATCCAAATCTCCCCAGGAACAATTGTGGAAAGAGTTGCAAGAAATGTTTCCCGATTCAAATGAATCTCCAAAATATCGACAACTTCAAGAATTGAAATATTTGGAGAGAGTAATCAAAGAAACATTGAGAATATATCCAAGTGTACCGTTGATTGCACGACAAGTCACCGAAGATGTTACACTCAGCGGTAATTTCACGTCTGAAAGTCAATTTTCTTATTCAAAAAACATTTTCTTGTATATTCATTCGCAAGGGGCTTTTTCTTTTAATTTCCAGGTGGATTATTGATTCCTGAAGGGACAATTGTCAATATTTCGATCATGTCATCTCAAACGAACCCTACATTCTGGCCGGATCCTTTAAAGTTTGATCCTGATCGATTCACTCCTGAAAACATTCAGGGACGACATCCTTATGCATACATACCTTTCAGCGCCGGTCCTAGAAACTGCATAGGTAGGTAGCAATTGATAACTCATAAAAAGGAGAAAAAAATAACAATCAAAAGGGAAATACTTCTGTAAAGTAATAAATATGTTTTTTTTTAATTTCCAGGCCAGAAATTTGGGATGCTGGAGGTAAAATCAACGCTGGCTCAAATCCTGCGGGCGTACAAGATATTTCCGGGCTGCAATGAACCCAATCTGCGTTTGACTCAAGAATCTGCTCTTTTCTCCGCAAACGGGATTCCTATCAGGCTTGAACACCGTGGAAATGTCCGGGAAATGGACACGAACTAATCTGTCCCCGACATAATATGCTTGTTCTAAGCATAAACAAATACTTGTTCTAAATATCACAAATACTTGCATGGTGGGGGCATCGAGAAAAAAATAACTATCATAATCTGGTACAAATTCTGTGTTGTAAACGTTTTCTTGAGAATAAACGAGTAATTGCCATTTTCACTGTTTTCTTTTGCCCACTGACAATGAATTGTATTGAATCTTAGCGAGAAATCAGAAAGTGCAGTGTTTGCAATGTGTAAACCTTTTCTATTAGGCATTAAGTTATCATGTTTATCAGAAAATGAATCGAATTTTTCTTCCACGACCTTGTTACATAATTTTTTGCTTGTGTTAAGGGATTTGAGTTAAAGGGGCGATGGTGAGAGGTGGGGAGGGTATATAAGCAAACCTCAATCTTCGACCCATAGGACCCATAGTAGGTGAGAAACTAAACATACATGATTCATAAGTAGTATTTGCTTGAAGAAAGTTTGTAGTCTTATGATTGTAGTCATGACATGTGTAGTTATGATTGTAGTTGTATGATTGTATTTGTAGATTGACTTAAAGTATTTTGTTGCAGTTCTGTAAGATGCTAATAATATTTTTGCCAAATAGTTATCAGTGGTGCTTCGCATGACGAGCCAAGGTCTTTGCAAATAGCCATACAAACGAAATCATAGCACGAAAAGACATATCACTACTATCACTTAATCAAATGCATGTAATTATCTAATCGAAAGCTGCAAACCTACTATAAAGCTCCCACAAGAATAATTTATTTGAAATAAAACTCCGATAACATGTGATGATTTGCACATAACATATGATTTACTTATCAGCTGCTATCTCTTCACTGATACTTTAAATAATAATTGAGGATATTTGGTCAGTGTGCTAGTATTCTGCGTTGAGACCAGCTGAGAGAAACCCAGTGGGTCACCATGCTGTTAGAAGTGTGTGCTGTTTTGTTGGTGGCCGTCTGGATGTGGAATAGACTCAGCAATTCACGAGAGAGGGAAATGATCGGGAAATTCCCTGGTCCCAGGGCCTATCCTATTGTGGGAAATATTACGAAGTTATTTTCGTCGACAACCGGTAAGGAAATTGAACGTGATAACCTCAAGTATTTGTTGTTTTTACGACAACAATTTAGTAGTTGTTATGTATATGTTGTGTTATTTTATGTGTATGTAGAAGTTTATCACATTCAATGATGACAAATAGTGATGATTTTTCTTGTGATGGATTGGCAGAGATGCATTTACTCGATCAAATTGTGTTAATGATAAATATCCTTAGCGTGGCCTTTTTTCTACACCTCTAAATGTGACGAAAACTTTGAATCAGAAAATGTTAACGAAATATATTTCAATAATAATATTCGTGATTTTTTGTTCAAGAGTTCTTTCAAGACATAGTAGAGGTTGATAAGAATTTTGCTCAAGACGGAGTCCCGTTTCGAGTTCTCATTGGGCCGAAGGCTGTGGTAATAATAAATGACCCTAAGGATTTTGAGGTATGTAGACACCTGCTGGGTAAAAAGTACTTGGTTATTGTTTTGTGGAATGTGTCAATTATTTGTCTGGCATTGATTGGTTTCGAATGTAGATTATTCTAGGCAGTAACACGGAGATCAACAAAGGAGATGAGTATGCATTTCTTCTTCCGTGGCTCGGGACTGGGCTTTTGACAAGTTTTGGTAAGATTAAAAATCACTTTCACTTAATATCACATCATTCATTCAGACTGTAATTAACCACGGTATTTTCTCCTGGGTCCAGGAAAAAAGTGGAGAAGTCACAGGAAGCTTCTCACTCCAACATTTCACTTCAAAATCCTGGAAGAATTTCTTGACATTTTTATTGCCAACGGAGACCTCTTGGTGGAAAAACTAAAAAAGCAAGAAAATGGACCAGCGTTCGATATTTACAACTACATTACGCTCTACGCACTGGACAACATTTGTGGTGACTATATTCAGGATTTGATAAATGGTTTTCCAATCACACAATTCGTTTATTTTTTGTCATTTTAATTAGATTTTGAATATATTTAGAAACTGCAATGGGCTTGAAAGTGAACGCGCAACAAAACAGTGAATCTGAATATGTGCAAGCAATTCGACAGTAAGTGTTTTCACTACAAAACTAATATATACAACGTATTTGTCACGCAAAATTTTTCCATGCAAAATTTTCAGCGAATCGAACATAATCATGTTACGATCTATTGTCAAACCATGGCTCGGAATTGACTTCTTATTCAACTTGTCGAAATACAAACCAATCCACGACAAATCTCTGGATATCTTGCATCGAACTACCAGCAATGTAGGTATGAAACCTCCTACGTACACAATCACACTCATATCTCCTATCTCGAGTTTCATTAAATATCTCAGACACATCAAGGTGTGATTTAATAAATGCTCTAAATACTATGACCTAAATTTAATGTCAATATTTTACTACAAGTAATAAAACCTTAAATATGTACGACCCTTAAAAATATATCACCACCAACTCCGAAGATAGATCGGTGCATTTAGAAAGAATTGGGTCAGTTAATTGGATATACTGGTTTAATGCCTGGAATGAAGTTCCTGAGAAGTGTAAAGGGGGTGACAAAAATGGATAAAGTAAGAAGTAGCAAAATCAGGAAAGAATTAGGTGTGGAAAGATTAGGATTTAAGATGGGTAGAGAAAGACTACGTTGGCTTGGACGTGTGAAAAGGATGGATGAGATAAGAATGCCTAAGAGAGAATTTGAAAAAACTGTAGTCGGAGGAAGAAAGGTGGGAAAACCGAGAGAGAAGTGGAGTGGTTTGATTAAAGAAGATTTAGAGGAGAGGCAACATAATTGGAAGAAGGTAGAATTAGAGAAATTGTGGGAAGATAAAGAAGCATGGAAAGCGTTTGTGGAAATGGAAGAAGAAGAAGAGAAGAGTGAAGAAGAGGAGGAAGTAATATCGACAGGCCTGGCCAGCCGGATGACTTTAAGAAGGCCTTAATTTGTGTTTTGTTAAACAATTCACCCTAAACGGACGAATAAAATTGATTATTAATTGGATAAGTTCTCACATCAGCTTGATAGCATCACCATGTTGGTCTCACTCCCGTTTGGTATAACAACACAGTGAATTTAATTTCACGAATTTCGATTTTTTAATTTTAATTTTTATTATATTGACTTTACAGGTGATAAAGACAAGGCGAGCTGAACTGGAAAAAGTGCTAGAAACTGATACACCAGCACCTGAACAAGAAAATGCTTTTGGAGTCAAAAAACGCCTCGCATTTTTGGATATGTTGATGCAGTCAACGCTGGAAGGTTCGAATTTAAGTGACGAAGAAATAAGAGAAGAAGTCGACACGTTCATGTTTGAGGTTATTACACTACCTACCTACACAAGTATTAAATTAAGCGGTGATAACTGAAAATACCTAATTAATTGATGTTTTATGTTTTTAGGGTCATGACACAACATCATCCGCTATAAGCTTCGCCCTTTGGGTACTTTCTTGGCATCAAGACATCCAGGTGAGTGAACTTGGTCAAATCTTGACACACAATCAAGTGATCAACGCTCAGCGCTCAACACTCAACGCTCAACACATTTCTCGTCCTGTCTAGGAGAAAGTGTACCAGGAGCTTCGGGAGGTTTTTCCTGATCCGAACGAGACCGAATCCTTCCGAGGACTTGCAGAACTAAAGTACATGGAACGAGTGATCAAGGAAACTCTGAGACTTTATCCAAGTGTTCCCATTTACGTCAGACAACTGACTGAAGATGTTACGCTCAGCGGTAACAACAAAATATACATTAAAATATGCATTTTATATTTTTTTAATATATTACCGGTAACCGGTTTGACGATTATGAAATAATAACGGTTTCTGGTTCGATGGATAAAGTTAAGAACCAGCCCAACCTTAAACTTTGAATATTCAACCCTAGTTTTGTTCGGGAGAAGTCAGTAACTTTGGATGAATTTTGGATTACTGCAAAAATCCTCGCTTATAAACATTGTTTTGGCGCCCACTTATATTAACTTTAATTTTAAAATATAGCGATACAGCTTTACATTTTCTTTGCTTTTGGATGAGCGTAGCGAGCGAAGCGAGAGAAGCGAAATCTTCAATTTCACTCAGTGGAGAAATAAACACTTGTGTTTTTTATATATTTTTATGTTTTCTTGTGTAGATGTGTTTGTTCGCGCTCTTCAGGCCAAACGGCTGCTCCGATTTTGATGAAAATTTCAGGAAACCGTATTTAGTTCTCAACTTATATCCCCTGCTTTTTTCAGCAAAGTCGCGGGGTAATAGTTTCTTAACTATTCAAAACTTACAAAATATTTCAGAATTTTCAAAACTTTTCTTTTTTTTTACAACCAAAAGTTATTGATAAAATCACACCAAACTTAAGAAACATATTAATCAAATTGATATGCAGCTGTGCTGAAATTTTTGGATCTATATCTTATCTGGTTCATTTTTTATTCGCATTTTTCCTGCAATTTTTTATGATTCTTAACTATTTATCCCTCGAGATTTAAGTGGAAGGTTAAGGTGCGATTACCTTCATATTCTTGTAGGTCTTAAATCTTATCCTCAAGCCCTAAATAAGTACGCTCATCTACAACGCGATTAGATTGAGCGTTCGCGAAGCCCTAGTTATAGATTCATGATTCTTTGTCATGCATTCTTGCCTCGTCTTAATGTCAAAGGTGATGTCCATTTGAAGATTTCGCTTCGCTCGCTACGCTCATCAAAAATAACACAACAATACATATTTTGCAGGTGGCTTAGTGGTTCCAAAGGGTGTATCTGTGAGCCTAGGAATCTTCACTTCGCACAGGAACGCGGCATTCTGGCCAGATCCGCTCAAGTTTGACCCAGAACGATTTAGTCCTGAAAATATGCAAGGACGACATCCGTATGCATTTGTTCCTTTCAGTGCAGGACCTCGGAATTGCATCGGTAAGTCAACTGTTTACACTTGTGAGTTGCATTAGTGCGTAATAGAGAAGAGATTTACTGTGTTCATCGTTCATTGAATTACAGGCCAGAAGTTTGCCATGCTTGAGATCAAGTCTGCGTTGTCGCACATTCTACGATCGTTCAAACTCCTGCCTGGGACGGAAAAGCAGGACTTGGTTCTGGCTAATGAGCTGATTTTGGTGTCTACAAATGGGATTAATCTGAAAATTGTTAACAGGAAATAGGAATGGAAACAGCAAGAAAAAAATGTGGGAAATATATTTAAAAAGTTCATGTTTTCTTTCACAGCAAGACTTTTGGGTGAAGTGGATATTTATTGTGATATTAATTTGGAACAAATTAAGAAATAGAATATCAGATTGTTGATACGGGAGCTTTTATTTCAGCCTTCTATTCGTAACTATGATGGTTTATCAACTTATTTTAGAAAAAATAACAAACAAAAACGAAGACCGACCAAGGTCCAAACTGTAAGAGATTTATATTGATAGAAGGTTGAACAACGGAAATGAA
The DNA here is from genome assembly GCA_921293315.2 of Nemurella pictetii. Classification (NCBI taxonomy): domain Eukaryota; kingdom Metazoa; phylum Arthropoda; class Insecta; order Plecoptera; family Nemouridae; genus Nemurella; species Nemurella pictetii. Next base: position 14,169,716 of record OV121120.1, on the reverse strand, counting down.
AATGACCATGCCTTCTTGCCTTCAATCTTTCTGATTGAAATTTTTTCCACAAATTAAAACACACCAAGGAAAAGCGCTCACAAACTTGGACACGTTCAGTATTTTAATTTTCACTCAGACTCTTGTTTTGACATTCGGTATATCTCAGTTGGCACTTGACAAGATAAACGCATAATCAATGTTTGCATTTCATTCTTATCTGAGCCGATGCTTTTAATGAAATCCAGGCAAAGACTTGCAGTATCCGATTGAAAGTGATCGAAGCATCGACAGCTTTGGACAGGAGATCGTATTCGTGTTGATGGTCAGACAAAGGTCACCATGCTGTTAGAAGTGTGTGCAATTTTGCTGGTGGCTTTGTGGATGTGGAACAGACACAGCTCTTCGCGAGAGCGAGAAATGATCGCCAAGTTTCCAGGACCGAGGGCCTATCCGATTGTTGGCAATGTGACGAAACTTCGAGCAACAACAGTTGGTACGATACATTTTCTTAATTTAGGGGCGCATTTTTTTATTTCGTTTGTGATTTACTAAACTCTTTCCAATTCAGTTCAGTTAAGTCAGTTATTTTCTTATTATTGGTCGGCTGCAGAGGTGGTGTTGGCAGAAATTGACATTTCTCTTAGGAGAGACATATTTTTACTCTAAATTCTATATGCTTATAGCAAAGCTAATATATTATAGTAGGATGCACGATGCCATTGAGCTTCTCAACGTCAGGCTTCAGGGACGTTGTGGCTACCCTATGAAAAACATATAGATGTTCATACTCTCAAGCGGTTTCTGTGCTGACTGCGCAGACTTTTCAAGTTTCATCGTGGCAAACGCATACTCGCAAATATGAAAGCTCTCGAAAATACTTGCTCTCAGCTACCGGTTACCAAACAATAATTGAGAAATCGGTGTTACTGGTGGAAGCTTACGCCAGTAGGCAATTGTTGGTGGGTTAGCTAAGCAGGAAAAAACAATAATTCTGTAAGGATTGCCATCACGATCATGTTGACGGTCCTGTTTTCTGTCTATTAAAAATCTCACCACTCACATCTGTTCTGCAAATAAGATTCAAATAAAGAGTCCTGCATGCGCAATGTGTGGTGAATAGTGGAGATCTGAGCCATACGAACTGTGCGCAAGTGAATGCTCGAACGACAAATTCAGCGAAAAAACAGACAATTTTGTTTGCCCAACAAAAAGGACGCCATGCTATAGATCATTTTAAATACATCATATAACTTACACAAAAGCGCGAAGCCAATCTAAAGAGTAGGTACACCTACACTGCACATAATTGATCTTCAAAAGGCAACGATTTAGCGTCCGGCGCCAAGTCCGGCGCTGTTTATCATATTCGTGAACGACGCTGGCAAGTTTCCTAGCCGGGAAAGAGAAAGTGATCCAGTTCGCCGATGACGCGTCCATGGTGATCACACCAGAACTCCAACTCGAGAACTCGAAAAGAGGGTAGAAGAAGTCTTCCAACTCACAGAGGAATGGTTCTTGATGAACAAAATGCAAATAAACAAAGAAAAACAAAAATTCTCAAGTTTTACTCGAGCTCTCAGAGAAAGCAAAATTCCTATGTCTGAAATGGGATCAGAACGTCCAAGAGCTAAACTTTAAACTGTCATCTATTAAATATCTTGCAACGTTCTTTGCAATGCAGCAATGCTGATCTTCTGTGGAGCCACGACAAACACCTCAGACTTCAGAACACGAAAACGGGCCTCGTGGCCTATACATAAACTCAAATTCTCATCCTCATAAGCCTGTACATCTGACAGACGGTATTATTTGTTTCATGAATCAATTAAAGATCCGTAAAGCAAAAATAAAATCACGACCATCGAACGAGAGGAGCAGAGAGACTTGCCGCAGCATCGGCATTCGGCTGGCACTGAGTGGAAACGACCCCCACATGCCGGTGTCAAAATAATGAACCGTATTCCGAAGAAATTTCACGAAATCAAGGAGCGAGGACCATTAAAAAAGCAATTGAAATTCGTATCTGCTCGATAAAGTGTTTTACCGCTAGATGAGTTCGAGTAACAGTGATTGTTATTGTTATAATTGTTCCATGCAAGGATGTTATTACATGCATGTACTTGTTAGGGTAAGCATTATAATCCCGACAATGCGTGCTATAGTGTGCTCCTACAAACTGATAATACATAATTTATGGTGTATTGCAATGCATACACTTTTGACGACAATTCGATAATGCCATGTCGTGCAGTATCACCAGCCTGGAAGTGATCTGCTTTGGGGAGGACATCGCATTTGAATTGTGGTCAGACAAAGGTTACCATGTTCTTGGAAGTGTGTGCGATTTTTTTGGTGGCTTTGTGAATGTGGAACAAACGCCGTTCATCGCGAGAACGAGTAATGATCGCTCAGTTTCCTGGACCGAGAGCGTATCCGATAGTTGGATCTGCGTTCAAAATTCAACCATTAACAGTTGGTACATTCACTTTTGCACACCTTCTAATCTAAGAAGATTATTTGTTAATTGATGTACAGTCTTGTAACAACAGAGGCAATAAAGTCATTTCGTGTGGAATTGGCCAACTGCAGAGGTGGTATTGGCAGATTTCTCTGAGAGTCCGAAAACTTTTTGTTTTAAATGCATAAGTTTCCCCACTCTGGTACTTCAACAGTTATATATATATATATAGATCTGCACGCGGGCTCCAGGGTAGTTGTGGACTGTGGCCTCTGGCTCCACCACTCAGATGTACATTACACTCAAGTGGTTTCTTAGCAGGCTGCTGAGACTTATTAATGTATAGGTATATATTCCTGAGCTGTCAATGATCTACGATCTACGCATTTTTGTTTACGAAGTTCAATGTGTCGTTCGATTGCGACTATTCAGACTATATTCTCTTGCTACTCCTACTAACTTTGCTCACATATCAAACACGTAACTAATTATATGTGTCCGTCTAGTGTTTTTAAAACATCTTCTATCTTCATCTATCACTCGTTTCGTAACTTTTACTGCAATTATACATAATTATCCAGGAATTATTAGGCTTTGCACGAAAACCTTACTATAGAAAACAAAAACAGTGCAAATGATCAGCACGACACACTACAAAAACGCATGCGTTAAACCCGAAATACCAGCATCTAAAACGAGCCCCGGGCCACAAGCCGCAAAGGATGCAGGTCCTTGCAATGAATTGTAACTATTGTCATAAAGTATCGTTACATGATTCCTCTTTCCGTTCTGAAGGATCGAATAATCCAGGCAAAGAGTGCTTGAAAGTCAGCTTAAAAGAGCGACAAACGCATTTGAGTTGTAGTCAGATTGAGGAAACCATGCTGTTGGAAGAGTGTGCATTTTTGCTGGTGGTTTTGTGGACTTGGTACAGGCATATTCGTCGCTAGGAAGAGAACTGATCGCTAAGCTCCAGAACTGAGTGAGTAATGCGTATCCAATAGTTGGGAATGTGATGAAACATCGAGCCAAAGCAGTTGATACGATAGACGACAAATTTTCTTGTCTTTTAATGACCTTGGCATCCTGGAATTGAAATTTACCTCGTTTTTTCTTTTGATTGTGGTGATTTATCGTAAGTATATTATGTAAGTGAGTTGTCATGAAGGTTTGCTTAGTCCTGTTTCAATCCATCCAAGCAAATAGTAATTTTTGTCAAAGCTGCAATCTTTAACGGTACCATATAAATTTATTGCACAACATTAGGCCCAGGTGGCTTCCGTTTTATGCAGCTACTGATAAATAAAAAATTTCCACTCATTCAATGTTTCAAGTTCAAGTAAATATTGTTTCGGATGACATAGACATTTGCAAAAAGATTACATTTAAGTACACTTGACTCTAGATAAAGAAGTCTGTTTTTTTTGCATGCGACAGAGTTTTTCAACGATTCGGTGAAAGTGAATGCGGAATACTCGAAGGAAGGGGTGCCGTTCAGGGTTCTCGTCGGGCCTCAGCCTATTGTTGTCCTGAATCACCCCAAGGATTTCGAGGTAAGATTTTGATCAATTTAGATAACATCGAATTATCTATAACAATTTACAGTTTTTTGTTTCAGTCTGTGTAAATTTATTCAAAATGATTGCTTTTGCAGATAATCCTCGGTAGTAATAAGCAATTGGACAAAGGGGACCAGTATCAGTTTGTGCTTCCTTGGCTGGGAACCGGACTCCTCACAAGCACAGGTAGCCAACGAAACATTGTGGAATATCATTTCTTATCAATACTCAAATAGCTTGCAAAATCTACGAATTTTTTAAATTTTAATCCAGGGACAAAATGGAGAACTCACCGCAAGATCCTGACTCCAACTTTCCACTTCAAAATCCTTGAAGAATTTCTTGACATTTTCAATGCGAATGGGGAGGTTCTGGTCGAAAAACTCAAGACGAACTTGAATGGTCCTGGGTTCGATATTTACAATTACATCACACTGTACGCACTGGACAACATTTGTGGTAGGTACCAAACTTATTCGAGTATTTTTATCTATACCGACATATTTTCAAAAGTAAATTGAGGAGCAGGATCCTAAATTTGACAACAACTTTGCTATACATTTTCAGAGACGGCTATGGGGGTGAAGATGAATGCTCAAAATGATCGTGAATCGGTATACGTCAAGGCAATACGAGAGTCAGTAAAAAAATATTTTAGTACATTTTAACAAAAGATTGAACTTACAATTTAAAAACTCTTAAAAATTACCACCAACATTTTCTAAATTCCCTAAATTTCCAATATATTCCAGCGAATCCAACGTTATAATGATGCGGTCCATTGTGAAGCCTTGGCTAAGATTGGATTTCTTGTTCAACCTGACAAAATACAAGGCAATTCATGAAAAGTCACTGGAAGTCTTGCATAAAACCACGGAGAATGTAAGTTCTTTGATAATCCTGGAATTGGATCTGATTTTCCGACTTATCACACGCGTTTTTAAGCCGACATGGCTTAGAAATAAAATGTTAGAAATTAATTCAGAAAGCAATTATTAGATGGCTGAAGATTAAAAAAACAAGCTTGAAAAATACTTTGTTTTGTCCATGTTTCTATTTGACAATTTTCCATGTGAGTTTGCAGGTGATTAAGAAACGCAAAGCAGAAATAACGAAAGAAAGAGAAGCTCGTTCGACGGCAACATCGAAGGAAGATGAGTCTACGTTTGGAGCGAAGAAGCGGCTAGCATTCTTGGATTTGTTGATTGAAACCACCCTAGACGGGTCGAATTTGACAGACGAAGAAATCAGGGAAGAAGTCGACACCTTCATGTTTGAGGTGTTTTAATTATTGCAATTGAGTGTTTTTAGTAATTTCTGTCAATTTAGTAGCATAATATTACTATCACATTGACCATAATATATTATATGGTTTGGTGGTGTGATTTTAGCTGTTTAGCTGTTATAGCTGTGGTTTTAGCTGTTAATGTGCAGTGAACTGTAAAACGATCCATCCTTAGCTATCGGCTACATCCAGCTATCAAAAACCATGAAAATCATAAGTATTATCCACATCATAAAATAGCACTGTGAAATTAAATTTGGGCGCACGAGTGTTTTATACTTTTTTTTACCGTATAGGGCCATGACACGACGTCGTCTGCAATAAGTTTTGCCCTCTGGTTGCTGTCCTGGCATCAAGACGTTCAGGTAAGATTACAAGAGATACAATTTTTAAGTTAAATATCGAGGCGAAGGGTTAACTTTCTTGCTATTTCAGGACAAGGTGTATAAAGAGCTTCAAGAAGTGTTCCATGATCCGAATGAGATAGAAACATTTCGAGGTCTATCAGAGCTGAAGTACATGGAACGGGTTATCAAAGAAGCCCTGAGACTTTATCCAAGTGTGCCTCTAATCTTCAGGCAACTGAGTGAAGATATTACTCTCAGTGGTATGTCTAACTCGATACTTCATGACAAAATAAAGTTTAATTTTTTACAACTGACTCTAATGTTTTGGTTTTTTTGCAGGTGGCTTAGTGATTCCAACTCGAGTATCGGTGTGCTTGCAGATATTTTCATCTCAAAGGAATCCTGCTTTTTGGCCAGACCCGTTCAAGTTTGACCCGGAAAGATTTAGTCCTGAAAATGTTCAAGGAAGGGATCCGTATGCGTTCGTACCATTTAGCGGAGGACCCCGAAACTGCATTGGTGAGGATATTAGTGATTTGTACAGCATACTAGCTGAAAAAAAATCGTAATATTTTTTAATAAAACCATGAGGTCGGATGGTCACGCTTAGGATCATTATAATTAACTTTACAATAAGAATTGGACTCAGAGCCTATAGCCATTCACTTATCTTCTCAAATAATTAATCACACAAGAGATTTTTTCTAATTTGTGTCCCTTCTTTGGTTTCAGGTCAAAAGTTCGCGATGCTCGAAATCAAGTCGGCCATATCGCACGTGCTGCGATCCTACAAGATGCTGCCCGGCACAGATGAGCCGGACCTGATTCTGGCCAACGAGGTCATCTTGGTCTCCACCAACGGAATCAAAGTGAAAATTGCTCAGAGAGTTTAAAAAATAGTCATCCACAAACAGCATAGTAGTGTGTATGCACTGTGAATTGTCTTAATTATCGGTTTAGATCATGGTCATGCCATGTCAGTTCAGATCATGATCTGGTCAGATCATGGTCAGATCAGGTAAGATCATGTTTATCCATAATATGCCTTGCCAGAAAATTAAAATTATTTTTAATAAATCACCAAAATTTTCCAGAAGTGTCCAAAAATCTCGTCATCTCGTCATATTCAACGCTCTGATTTTTTCTTACTAGTTATCCACGAAAACGACGGAAATCACCGATGTAAATGCACAAAAACATCCCTAACTTTATTGCTTATCTCAGTGGCCGATTTCATTGTGTATCTTCTATGGCAAATTCAAGTGAAACTGATATAACAGTTAACGTTTTGTTCCCCGAGGAGCATGCAGAAAACAGCTACCTAAAATACAGAATTCGTCTTCAATACATCCGACTAGAAAAAATGGCTATCTTTTCTCGACCTGTTGATTGCAACATTCGTCAAATGGAGTGCGTCTCAGGGATGAAAAAATTTGGGAAAAATCGATTCATTTATGTTTGAAGTAATTCTTAATTTTCCGTTTCACGCACTAAATTATGCAGGGACACGATATTACTTTTTCTGCTATAAGTTCTGTTATAGAAGTTATTCTTCTATGAGTTTAAGATGACAAGGCGTTCTGGTACCCTAGATGAATTGCCAGGGGTAATTCCACTTCCAGATGGAATAATATAACTGGAACAAAACGTTTATGGTAAAAAAGAAAGTTTGGTTATTGAAACGACATTCGCAACGTTAGTATAGTTTTCTACCAGATAAGATAAGCCATTTATTTATCCCTGTTTTGGGCCAAAATGCCTGCATGATCTCAGAAACTCGATCGTTTTTTTTCTTTTTGAGTTTTTACCATTCCTTTTTACCTTTACCATAATTACAATCTATTAAAACAATTGGGTGCTTTTCCCGTTTCGCTGAATCTAAAATTCAGGTGGTGGTTCAAATAATGCCAAGTAGCTTCTCTCTTTATTAGAATGCAGAAATGCAGACTATTACTTGTTCAGGACAAAGTCTACAAAGAGCTCCGGCAAATATTCCCCGAGTGAAACGAATCGGAAACGGCGAATCGTTTCGTGGACTTTTCGAGCTGAAATACAGAGAGAAAGTGATCAAAGAGACCAGCTTTATCCAAGTGTTCCTTTCTACTCAAATAAAACTGAGCAAAGACGTTTCTTTGAGTGGTCCTTCAAAAAACTAACACAGATGGAAAAGTGATGTAAATCTTTGAGCTGAAAAATAATTGTTATAAATTTTACAGGTGGATTAGATGTTACTAAAAGAGTGTCTGTAATTATGTCGGCTCCTAGGGATCAGTGTATATTTGGCTAGATATTTTTATCCTGAACGATTTGGTCCTGAAAATATTCAAGGACGACATCCGTAAGCATGCGTTTCACTTATCGCAGGAGCATTGGTAACTTATTGGTGCCTTGAAGGCTGTTAAGATTTAGGTCTTGACTTCTTATAACTTACAAAATAAATACTTATACTGCCACATTTAGATTTAGATTTTTAGGTAAAAAATTCCCTATGCTAGACATAACATATTTTACATTTTACGCTCATTTGAAATTTAATTTCAATTCAATTCAATACTACTCAAATAAAATAAAAATCCTTACACAGAAAAGTCAGATTAGGTACTTTTAATTATGATTTGATTTGGTTTTGCTATCCAAAAATAGAATTCACGTGAAAAATGGGTGTATGAAATATCAAGACAACAACTCGACAGTTATCGCCTGTTTGTTGGAAAACAGATCAACCGGATTGTCATCATCACTGAAATAGCTAATTTATTAACAGAAACCAATTCTAATCATCAACCTTTCTTTAAAAGTATATACAGGTTATTCAAATGTTAAACCACGTTTGATTAAAAATAAATTTTCACTAAAAAAGTAATTTGATTTTACTCCAATTCAGCCATCGATACTTACCCCCAACCGGTGATCTTCCACACAAAATCCTGTACTCCCTTACATTTCAATTGTTTTCAATCGACTCTCTATGGTCTAATAATCACTGTGGAGTGCGTAAAGAAGTGGTACTTATAAATTCATTCGCCCTTAAATCGTACCCCCCGTGGCCGCTTGGTTCCGATTCCTCGCTCCCCCACCCGTCCGACACTCACCCACCCCCATTCCTCCCCAACCACCCCTGTGCACACTATGGGGTGGTACTTAATCACGTGGCTCGACGCATTGTCATCGAACGCGCGACCGTGTTTACACTTAATACTGTGAGTTTAGTGTCGGTTTACCTACTTACTTACTAGCGATCTTAAAAGTAAATACTTTACTCTTTATTCAATAAAACCGCCAATATCGATGGCATAGGTGCGATAAATTTATTTACTGGAATCGATAAGCTCATTGGCGAAAATAAATGTCGTACAGAAACCCCAGAGAAATCCATAAGTGGAAGAATGAGAAAACATTAAAGAAATTACCTATACAAACAAGATATGGGTAAAATATATCAAATTAAATCTGGATTAACTGAAAGACAGAACAATGCGTTTAAAAATAAGCACAAGATTAATATTGTAGATACTTGGATGATAATCAGATATAAGTAAAACAATTTAATTATGAAGTGCCTTGCAAATATAGCGGAACTTTGAGCGGAGCTAAAAAAAACACAATAAATTCTTAGATTGCAAACAGTTCTCAAAATATATGCCACATGATAAAAATTCATTATGGGCCATATACAGCGCTAGTGAAATTGATTGATACGCGACAGATTCACCCCCCGAGGCATTCCATGCAGGGGTTGTGTGTGAGGCGAGATGGTAGGGGGTTGTCGGGGGGCCAGTGATGACAGGTGGACGACAAATTGGCTGCACAATAGCGAGCCCAAAAGCGAGCCGACGGGGCAAGCGCCCACTTCAGATGTCACCCAGCGGAGATCTTCCCCATCAGTTGATAGCTACCCCCTCCGTCGGATGTTCAGGGCTGATATCGTGTTTGAAGGGCGCGAGTTTGGTCCGGGATGTTAAGGATGAATCGAGGAAATGTTGACTTTCTGATGGAATATTCGTTGATGGCAATTCATTGCGATATTTATATAGTCATGCTGAAACGTTTATTTTTTGAAACAGTGTCATGAGGGTAGTATTAAATGTCACAAACAGTCTCATGACATGATTTGATAATATATTGCAGCAAGATTTCAATTGAAAAGCCACGGTGTGCGAAAAGAAAATTGTATTTTTACTTATTTTCTATGGGAAATTCTTTGTTTGTAAATTCAGATTATTTTAGGGGATTGCTATGCGAAAAAAACAGTATAAATGGAAATATTTGGGTAAAAATATATCACGAAACTGTTTTTACTTCGGAAACTCAAAGGAAAACGTCAGCGTACACATGTTTCTAGTAAAAATCAGTCACGGTGTACAAAAAAAATGACGAAACTTTCATTCGAAACAACTATTCTAAAAAAGCTCTCAAACATCAAATAACTGGTATTCTCTTATACTCTAAAATCACTATCCCCCCCTCCGACAAACCACCTAGGGACTCCAGGCGATGAATGAAAATGACCACCCCATGTGCCCTCCCTCTCCCCCTATCCTCACCACCACACCACCCCACACCACCAAATGATCGGTGATGCGTCGCTCCAGTCCCTGCAGATAACTGCATTACCGTCGGCTGTCCACTGCAATTGCACTTGACTGCATCGCAGACAGCGCACAATCTACACTCTGCATCATCGTCGATAGGGAAATGGAAAATATTCAATCACAAGGGGCTGTTTTTATTTCAGCCAAGTTTGATGTCACAGCGAGGAGAAAATAGAGTATTATATTCACAAGACTTGTTCCGCGTTCGAAATGATGTGAATCTAGCTTTAAAATAAAGAATAAACCGTTTTTTCGCTTTTACACACGTTTTTTTTTAAATTCTGTTGCAGCTTTACACAAAATTTGGCTAGAAGATCAAATGAACGCGAAATCTTTTGAGGGCACAGGATATGAGAATGATATTCCATATAAGTTTTTCATTTCCTTGATTCAGATTTCAGGAGGGAATCATAGAGAACGGGTGGTTCTTACACACTGGTTGTTAATATTATCAGCCATATCCACTTCTAGCCTGAGAAAAAAAATAATTGATACAGAACTGATATGTGTTTCACTGTACTAGCTGTACTAAATTCCTTGCCACATAGCAATTAAATCCACAAAAACACGATGAGAACTGTTGTCAGAATGCACATCGACAATTTGTTTTTTAATCCTAAAGTTAATAGATTTATAATCTGAAAATTGACCTGCCGAAAGTTTTTATTTTTAAGCAATCGTTTGTGATATTTGCTTAAACGAGTTTATTGTGCAAAAAAAACAGATCAGGCACTTATAAACAATCACGAACCCAGTTTTAAACAAAGAAAAACACTATCACAATGTCATCGGTTACACCACCAATTCCAATTACACCCTCGCACAGCAAAATATCCATATTATTACTATGAATTAGTTCACCAGTTATTTGGTTGGCAAATTACATCGCGCGCTTGCTTCTATTTGAATAACTAATTACGTCGACTTGCTGCCCGGAGGGGGTATAATGCCAGGCGCTCGCCGGTTCTACCCAGTTCCGACCGGTTCCGAACGGTTCCAACCACCGTGGTTATTACAATATATCAGGAAATCGCCTCAGGGGATGCAGATGTAACCGACGCGATATGCTGCCAGATATCAATCGATTAGTGGTGCGGCTCGACCCATGGTTTCATGTGGATTCGGTGGTTAAGATATCGTATTGGATATCAGGGATCATCACTAGCCTTCGGTCTAGAGGGTTGAGGTGTGGAACAGTAATGAGTGTTTATGAATTTCTGTGGATAGTGGTGGTACTGGTATGGGTGAATATTTTTGTAAGGGAGGTCATCTATATGTAAAAGATCTTTTCTTGAATCGTATTGAGTAAGTTACTTGCTGCTAACATATCAAAAACTATTATTTTGAAAAAATTGGAGAGAATATTCTTTAAAATTATTAACTCTGTGGCGAAGCTGTATACAAGAAAATGCAATTTTTTCCATTTTTGTGGAAATAGTTCACATTCAGAAGAAAAAATAGGTAGACGTATCATTTAATTCCCATGGTAAGTAAAAAAGGTTGAAAAAAAAAAGAAAAAAACATATACTTTTATATAAAGTTGATCAGTGTGTAGGTATATGACCGCTTACTAAAAAAGCAACAGTGCTATAACCTCGTTTGGATCACTGAATGCTACAAAACTAGAAATATCAACCTTGTGGACAATGGCACAAACGTCATTATAACTAATGCCAGCAAGTGGAGCAAATAATTCCCCACCCGAAAACCAACAGATGCTTTTCATCTGTGTTCTCCATTAGTCCGACCGAAGCACAATCTTATCATGGGCATCGGCACATAGTTGACACAAACCCTTTGGTTAGATATGCACCCAAGATAACGACATGAGCCGACCCTGGCTACTCAAAAACCACCCCCAATATCTGCACATCCTGGAAACCTATACCACCCTGTTAATACATAATGCATGCAAATTTATTCACTATTCTCTTTTATACTTCGTTTCGCGATAACATAAAGTGAATATGATATCTGTATCATGGATTACGTTTTTTTTTAAATTTATTTAATCGATTATTCGGCTACTCTATCTATACACGATAGTTGATTAAATATTCTGTTTAACCCATATGCGGTATAATTGCATGAACATGGATATGAAAATATCATTATTGCACTCAATTGCTATTTTTAATGCAGAGCATTATCCAAATTACGGAATGTAATGGAAATTGTAATAACGTTTTAATTCAATATCAGAACAGCATTTCGATGCATGTATGAATAGGATGCCATTACTCACTGTACAGTTATCAATAGAATGACCAAAATTTCATTAGCAGTATATTATATTAAAATGATATCTATATATTCTATAGTAAATTCCCAACTTCTACAACCCATTTAAAGGCCAGATCAGGGCTAAATATTGTCATAGGATTTTGGGTTAAAATATCCCCAAACTTATGTTCCCTCTATAAACCTCCTATTATCCAGTGTGACCCATCTGTCAAACTATACGCCCGTGTTCATTGAAATACGCGACTGGGTTGACACCTGCCGAGTTGACCCTCTCACCCCCTCGAAGGGTTGTTTCAGATTCGGCTCGGGGCTCTTGTGACCAAGTGGCGTCACATTTCCAGCCCCTACAGGCCCGGGAAGGGGTGGTGAAATGGGTGGGGGTGTTTGGTGGACACCGTCATTGCTGGACATTGTTCAATAATATGTTTTCGGTGTCAAGAGGTATATCCTATTTTAGATTTAGATGATTATGCCACGAAGAGATGGTTTTTCCTAAAAATGTTTCTCGGATGGTGTCACATTCTGCTGCTTTTCATATTATCACCATTGTAAGAAATTAGCCATGTTAACGATTCTCGCGAGATTCTAGAGGATTCTAACGATAACTTGTATTGTCAGTTAAGGGTGGTGTGAAATTTAAATGTCCTTAATTCATTTCTCGGAATGATACTTTTGTTAAAACCATTAATAAAAAATAATTTTTCTACATTTAATTTAAATTGCATCTTTATTTGCTACGACCAAAACATTAGTACCAACTAAATGTAAATCCACAAAGACAAACTGCATAATTGATTTGTTACCTGCATTTTAAAATTCTCCAGCTCATTGTCATTGCGTTGTTTTTGTGTGTTTTACAAAATATGCATAGGAAAACAAAGGGACGTGGCGGGTGCCGCAAATGCAAGAGTCGACGCTGCCTCTTCTAGTTATACATAAGTAATTGCTACTCGGCGCTTTGAGTCGACTTAAGATTGCATTGCTCTAAGTCTTCGCAGCTAACTTGATAACTTCATCATCAACACAAACCCTGCAAAGATCTAGTTCTAACTCTTTGAGTCTTGGGCTAAACATTGTTCTCTTACACTAACTGCGTTAGCTCATTAGTCTCTTTTTATATTGAAGTACGGGGTGAGAAAAATTGAATTACTTAAAAAACAACTAGATTAAAAGAAACCCCTTGCCACAAGTGATTGCGATGATTATCTTCAATTAGAAAGGTTAAATCTGTTGGTCTGAGCCAACTCGGCACCTCCACCAGCTTGAAACAGCTTGAAAAGGCACCTCCACCAGACTGGAATAGGCACCTCCATCGGCATGAAACCGTCGCGTCGAATTGACACCGCGAATTGTTTGACGGAAATGAGTATTGATTTGCGGTAAAATGCGTGTGCCTCACGTCCCATGTTAGCAACTGTGAAAGCATCCTGCTATAATGGTCTCTAATCAATAATAAAATAAAAGAAATCGGATTAAAACCGATCCATACCGATTTATACAGTAACCTACATCTCCGCCAATCTATCTCTCTAATAGGGTATATTAAAAAATAAAACACACCGTTTGGAAGCAATTTTTCCAAGAGCATCCTTCATCCCTTCTGCCAGTGCCACCCCCCACCTCCCCCACGGATTCACCCCCTATTCGGCAGCGCGCGCCCGCCAGCTCCGGCGCACTCTCTGTCGCCATCTTGAATATCCCACCCCCAATGGTCGTTCCCATGGAATCCCATTAGCCAATCCACCAATAGCAATCGAGTATTTTAGCAAAGCTACGGCATACTAATGTCAACTTTATCATTGGTTGAATAGAAGAGAAATAGACATCAAATCGTCCCAGATACAATAGTAAATCATAGTGGTAGCGATCGCGTTTCTCGGTGGTTCCGAGTAGTTGGACCAGGGACGGGGTATAAAACAAGTGACTAGTATATCTGAACGCGTAATTTCGTTAGTCACTTTTCGTTATCGCTGGCGTGTCACAGCAGTTGCAGCTGGCGGATTCTTTCTTCGTTAAATACGCGAGGGATGCCGAGAGCTTGTCGCTGTGAAAACCATCGCTAAACAACGTTAGTGTCGAGTGAACCGTTCTCTTACTAATAAAATAACCAATCAGTTCGGCGGACAGGCAGCGAGTGTTGAGGTTTAATCAACTCGATTCTTCCGCGATGGCAAGTGATTCGTGAGGACGCCCGAGTTTTTGGATATCGTCGGCGTTGGCGCGACGGACAGGTGATCGCTGAGCTGCTTGCTCAAAATCGCTCACGTGACTGGCTAGAAAAGTGGGCCGGCGCCTCCACCACCCAACCCCCATCTCGGTGAGGAGTGGAATTCGATTGGAAACTCTAAACGGGGAATCAGTTTCGATCGCGGTACTTTACGGTGAGCGTCGTGTTTCTACGAGTTTTATTCCAATATTTCGCCAATTTTCCTATCAAAAAGGTTGTAAACTTGATCAGTGGACTTGCTGTTGCCGGAAACTCATTTGAATAATCGAATGATAGCGAACTTCCACGTGGCTTTAAAGGACAGACTTGATCAAGCAGACCTGCACAGTGCTATCTTACATAATAAACGGGAAACGTGGGACAGGATTTGAACAGAGAGTGAAGTTTTATTTGGACAGTGTGTTGTCAAGAAATTTGTAGCGATTATGGAAACAGTTGGCTCGAACTTTTGCGACGTTTGGTGATCAAAAACGGTGTGCTTCATTCCGTGATCGGACCTCAATAAAAATTTTAAACTAACCCCTGAAAAATTTGACATAAAAAACAGTCACCACCACCTAAAAAAACCGAATGTCTCTCGCAAGCGTTGCGGACCACTAACACCATCGATTATCCAAACGCGTACCAATTCAAAACCAGTACAACCATTAAGCACCCCCGCGAGCACGGCTTTACGTTGGATTTCAAGGGGTCCTCGCTGTGCCTGGGTGGTTCAGGTAATAATCTGGCACCACCCAATGATAACAGCCCCAACGAGCACCACGTGTCTCCGCACAATCACCACCACCACCAGCAGTTCAACATCTTCCCGGCCATCTTCTCCAGACAACTCAACTTCGCGGCGGCCGCGGCGGCTTCCGCCAACAACCCCTGTGCCGGGGTCACGTCGGGCAACTCGAAACTCAAGCTGCCCATCGACGGTAGGACAACTCAGAGTGAAACGTTTTGAAATTTACAGTAGGTGGCTTATCGAGGAAGCCTTCTTTCTTTGGTGGCTTCTAAACTGTGGGCAGCACACGACTTTTTACTTGGTGTAAAAACTAAGAAGCTGCAAATCCATACCCGACGGTAGAAAACGTGAGTTTTGAAAACAACATTTTGTTGTTAACTCCGAATTAAGGGCTTTTTACAATTGGTTAAAAAATAAGAGCAGCAAATGATCATGGTGGTTAAAAAGTTATAAAATCAAACTGCTCAAGCAGCCGCGACGGCTAGATTCATGTAGCCAATTCAATTTCACAATCGTGTTGCCGAATAGAGCGTTTCTTTCCTTGTTGGTCCCAAGGTTATTAGCAGCAAATGCATTTTCATTCGGTGTAAAAAGTTGTAAATCACGAAAGATCGCGGAAATTAAGTTGGACAAGCTGCCAAGACGGCTTCATGTTGCCAATTCATTTTTTTAAATCACGATGCCAGCATTTTCAACTACACTCTTAGTAAGTTTATAACGAATTGAGCGTTATTTCTTTGTTGATGAGGTAGCAATCGCTATCTCATTTAATTCAAGCTGACCCGACGGCAAAACTCATATTACCAATTAATGTTGTCAATTCAAAGTAGAACGTAAATATTTTTTTCAATTCTATCTTATTACAAAACGCGGCAACAATATCCTTATTTATTTAATGAAAAAGAAAACTGCAAATTCGAGATGCACAAGCGGTCCGACGGTGATATCACATAAGTGCTATTTTAAACGACATTCGTGTTTTTCCAAAAAAAGTGGCATTTCTTTGTTGTCTTAGGCCCAGTTTTTCAGTGGCTTGTTAATTATTAAACGGTCTGTTAACACAAAATCTAGGCATCTCATTGAGAGTGGCCATGGTAATAACAAACTAACGGGCTGTTAAGGAGTTAACGGGCCACTGAAAAACTGGTCCTTAGAAAACTACGGGCAGCAAACGCTATATTTGTGCATAAGAACGTTTAAATTCAAGCTGCGGAAGCTGCCCCGACGATTAGATGCACACCAGCACAAATTCATGTTGACAAATCGCTATGTTCACCAACACTGTATGGTTATTTTATAAGGCGTGCCTCCCGTTCGGTCATAAATGCACTAGCAATATTATATTTTATGTATGTGGGGTTAAAAAGCTGCAACCTCAAGCTGGTCAGGCTGCCGTCAAGCTGAGATTGAAAGAAGAACATTGCATGAATGTTTCAACGAAGCTGCACCTGAATTTTCATTGGTCATTTATTTATTCTACTTATAAATTAGTCACCGATCAAAATCTACACTCACCAGGGATTCTTTAAATGAATTGAAATATACTTTCCATAATGTTATTTGGTGTTTTATTGAATGGCATTCATGAAAGCATAATAGTTGCTGCAAATTGCTGTACATTCGACGGTAAGAATGCAAAACACTTTTCATACCTCCAAAAAGGCTCGTACTTTTCGGTTTCTTTGTCTTTCTCATCGCATTGGGCGTCTGGCCTGTATGGAATAGAAGCAGTTTCCAGTAAAACACCAAAATCTATCTGTAATTTAAAACCCCTGTTTTTCTTTCCCGTGGTAAAAACGCTCGAGTCAGTTCCAAAGAGAGAATAAGAATATTGTTGTTTTCAGAAGATGTGGAAGTTTCGAGTCGAAGTGCCAAGTACCATGATACGTTGATTGAATTTTCTTCTGTCAAGGTGTCGTGCTTAAAAAAGTTCATGAATAACCCCCAGCTTATTGAATTCCTACGTTTCATTTCCATATCACCGTATTTCCCTAGACATCTAGACATCTTCATAAATAACTTTCATCTTCCCATGTATTCAGATACGAACGGATTTCTTCAGTAACCGTCCCTTCATTTATTTTTCACATCACCAAGGAAGTACACCATCAACTTCTAACATCGAAGTCTACATTCTAAAGTCTGACGATCGGTGCAGTCAATGGCATTATCCACATAAAATTCCCCGAATACTTCCAACATCAACAAAAATTCTTACAAGCCATCTTGTTATCCAAGGCACTTGCAATAGATTGCAAATTGTTGCAAATCTATAACTTTTAGCTGCATTGATTAGTTCTTCAGCCTTCTACCACGAACTTCTGTTCCCCCATGTCATCTCAAACTGTCTCACGGACCAATGGCTAATTTCCATCAAATCAAACAAAAATCTCCAACAGAAACTTCTACCTCCCTCCCTCTAATCTCAGGATGTCTGACGGAGGACCTGCGACCGAACTTTGTCATCAAAAACCACCTCCACGACGGCGCCGACGGGAAACGGAAGTGGTCGACCTCTAACCTCCCTCCCTCTACCACAGGAGGTCTGATGGAGGACCTACGACCCAACCTCGTCGGCGGCCTGCTGGGTGTCGCCGGACTTGTCGACGACCACCACCTCCACCACGGCCACCTGCACCACGGCGTCGACGTGAAGCGGAAGTGCTCGACCAGCAGCTCGTCGGCCGAGGACTTCACCGCGCTGTACGCGCTGCCCCAGCACGGCGCCGGGGGCGGCGGGGGCGGCGGTGGTGGCGGTGGGGGCGGGGGCCAGGATCAGACGCACGGCGTCGCGACGTCCGCTAGCCACCACCACACGCCGACGCACACGCCGCCGGCGGTGTCGAGGAACTTGACCACCGATCATTCGGGTGAGTGGCTGGACCATGGTTGATGTTTGGTTTTAATGAGGAGTTACTGATTTTATTATGGGTCCTTTTATTAGGGTCCTTATCTTAACTGACTCATATTACAGCAGTGCTAATGAAAAAACGGTTATTAATTTTGCTGAAGTTGCAACATCGATAGATAGTGAAAAACGTGGTGGCTAATGAATTTTTTTCCTATCCTTTTAACCCAGTAATACCTGGCGGGTGCTAGAAAAAATCGGATTTCCCTCCAAGGCACAAGCTGCTTGTAGTTCCCAGAGCCTGCGAAAAATATGTCTAATTCAAAACGTATAGATCTTCTCATCTCCGTATAGATAGACTTTCAATGTACTTCCAATGAAATTTTAATCTGCTTTCATCTCGTCACTGAGATATGGTTCATTAAATTTTACTCATTAAACTTGGAAAATGCCATTTCCCGGCGGAAAATTGGTCTCATTTGCTAAAAAGGCAATAAAAATAAAGGCACAGAATAAAGTTTCTCAATCGATGGTGCATATTTTCACGTATACACCTTGTCCGAGCGTTTGATAATCAATTTCCAAATGTGTGACCCGTGTATGACCCGTACCTATGCCCGTAATATTCGCATAAACTCTGATCTCACCTCAGCAATGTAACGACGGCATTTTCTTTGCCTATACCAAAAATCATATTATTTCTTCCAGAGCCCCAAAGTAGAATTATCGTCGCGGTTATAGTTCACAAAGCGCAGAATTCTAAACCTATAGGTACATGACCTAGAAAACAAGAAAACTTCAATTTCCTCGTTTCCTCGACCCACAACTCTGATAACGCATAAAAGCGCATAGCGACCACGGCGTCGTGTTTATCAAGTTATCAGTTGAGTTGCCCTTGTTGGCGTTTGCAGTAAAGCAATTACTTTCATTATCGCGGGCCATGCATTAACGAAGTTATACGTGTAGTGGCGCAAAGTTGACCCCCCGCCCCCACTGCCACCCTAGCCACGTCTAACCTTCATGGCGAGAGGACGGTCAGTTATCGATGTCACGAGTTCGATTGGACGTCGCTGGGTCATCGAGACGCCGTGGTGCATCGATCATTAAATGCACTGGATGCACTGGGAGAGCGCTGGACTGCTGCTTGCTAGGGATAGTCGTATCTTGAAAATACGGTCCGGAAAAGACTCCCGGAAAAACTATTTTAAACTATCATAACAAATATGTATCGTGCATGCAACGAAAATTTGTGGTTTGGTTAGATCCCACATCTTACAATGTAAGATAGTTGACATATTTTGATTTCAAATTATTTATTCTTTCTTGAAATAATTAGATTTCGCTGCAGCCTATACACAAGTAAAGCCCATTGCATCACAGATTTTTACCGTGTCTGATTTTTTTTCAATTTATTCAAAATTGAACTGCATACTACAAGAAAACGAAATTATCCAAAAAATGATGTTTTCCTGTGGATTGCCAAATCGATGGCCTTTATTTCTATAAAAGCTGCATGGACCCAGATCAATTGAATTTCGACAAAGAAGTCAATCCAAGGAATCAGGGGTGAAGTGAAGGATAAAATTGAACACTGAAACGATGAAGCAGCAGCTGTTAATACTGCCATTAAAACGCGTACAATATCTCGATGTTTCACAAAATTATCATCTGTTTTTTACAGAAAATATAATATGAATCATAGGTTCGTGATTTTCTTTGACCCAATTTATTGTAAGACGTATGCACTTTATTTTATGAGCCATTAGCTTTAAAACGAGCTAGCAAAGAGAAAAATGTCTTAAAAACGAATGGAAGTAAAAATCAGAGCCTGCAAGCCCGAGCACAGCTTTTAACCGCCGTAAAAGCCTCCGCCGTAATATCGAAATCCAAAAATTAAAAGTTGACATCGACGAACTAATCAAATCACAGCTTAAAAGTCAACAGAATACGACAAACAACGATAAGTCAGTTAGCCGTGCGAAAATTTATTCCCGAGTAATGGAGCTTGCCAATAGAGTTATCAAGTTAAATATTATACATAACTTAATAACATAAATTTGTTAAAAAATGCAAATCTAATTCATTAACATCGTTTGCATTCGCTACCTCTCTCTCTATCGTGTTCTCGCTCCACCTCGTCCATTCCCACCCCCCAGTTCCTCGCACCTAAGCAGCGTCTGCAAGCGTACCGAGCGCCACCGTCCTCTTCATGGGTAGGTATATAGGTCGTAATGTAATGAGTAATGGGTGGGTAATTAAAGTAGGACAGCTAATCACGTCTGCAAGGTGTAACAGGTGCGACTAATTGCTGGTCGCCAACGCCGCCGCGTCTTACATAATGAGATTTCCATGTATTTATGTGGTTCCCTCTCTCTTCATCTCACTCACGCCTGCCTCGATGCGTTGTCGTGCTCTCTCGGTCTCTCGCGTTCAGAGGCATCCTATATAAGCAAATTCCATCACAATTACCGCAAGATGTACGTATAGCCGGTGCTCGGTGGTATTTAATTCGATTGCGATTTTAAACAATGGTCTAATCAAGTTTGTCGGGGCTGTTTGTAGGATAAATGGCTGGTTTAACAGTGTCAACAAAGAAACTGGAGCGTTTTATTTTCACAGAGAAAATGACTTGAGAAAATTTTACTCCTGGCGATGCACTGTATGAATCTTTTTAATTGCGGCGAATAATCAAATTATTTACTAATTGAGGGAGGTTTCATTAAGACTTGGGGCCAGTCGAAAAGTGATTGATATTAAATATTGTGGGAATTTCTTCAAGAAAAAAAATAGCGAAACGAAATTGGCTATTTTCTGTAAATATCATTAGTACGGTATGATCATTTCAATGATAGTTCCGCAGACATACAATTCTTTTTCCTATACATCAGAAGACACAAGTAGATTCAATAAATACCATGGATATTCACAAATTACCATGGATATCAAGTGATTTGACACTTTTCATAAAATCTAACGCAAGAAAATCAGTATCTCACTAAAAAGTTCTGATCGAAAGCATCGAAGCTGCGGAAAAAAATATTTCACAACCCCAAATAACCGTCCAATAAACCCTCGCCCCTCGCCCGAAACATGGCCCAGATTTCGATCGAGCCACCAAATTGATGCGCGGCGCCCACGACGCCGACGCCGACGCCGAGGTGAGATCCCGATGCAAATGCCGCCGCCACCACCGACGCCTAGCGTCGCGGCGCCCCCAATTCACTTATCCAATCGAGATATTCAAATGAAGGCGTCCATTTGATTAGACGTTAGTTACCTAGTAGGCCAACCACCTCGGATGCCGCACTCCAGTGCCAACATCGCCGCACTAACCTAGGCCAACTCTAATCAAATGCGGACTGGCTTTATCATATCATTGCTAGGAGTTGATTCGGATATTTAGATACAGGCCGGAATGCACTACTGGCATTTGCATAACGTACTGGAGGTTATAAACACTTGATTATAGATGGGTTCAAATCAGATGGTAAGCAGCTATCAAATCTATACAAAGTAAATGCCTTTGTACTTGTCATTATACTTTTATGTATATCTAAATCAATTGTCTTGGTGTACCTATTTGCTAATAAAAGTACTGAGATATGAAAATGATATCAAAAAAGATATGAGGATATGAAGAATACTGCATATCTCATTGAATTGACCGTTTATATTGATCAAATATGAGCTCATAGACGAATTTCTTTTCTAAAGCTTGTTCAGCTTTTAACTTGGCACCTCCACTTCTCACTGAATAATTTGTTTTAAATTTTTTGAATGCGATGAAAGAATGTGAGGTTATTGATCTCTATTGAAAGGTCAAAAATTTTCAATAGTTTTATATTTTAAAATAAGTTCTGCTAAAGCCTGACACCACCATATTTTAGCATAAAGCTGACAATGAAATTTACACAGATGAATAGGTAGTACCATTTTTTTAAATTTATTAACATCTGTTCACATCATTCTTCCTGTCACGGGAGTTGAGTGAGAGTTTTGCTCTCATTGCCTCAACTAAAATTTAAACTCAAAATACATAAAATTGCAATTTAATTTGCGAATATGGTTTAAAAAAAATATATTGTAATATACATCAATTTTCAAAACCTCCAAAGTAGTTTAGACAAACATGTCACTGTCAGCAGATTTTTTCAATGATAAATTTCATATATTATCTTTAAATCTAATCCACATAGGTACACTCCTATCATAACAATCATCTCTGGCTTCAGACTGTCACCAAACAACCAACAGACGTGGACCAAACAGAACCCGATCGATGTTATCATTTGTCACAATAATATTTCCCAACTTATCTTCCATCACAGTCAAGTCCTATTGTCACTGTGCCCCTTGAATCAATTTCCCCATACTGCAGCAAACGATTATCCACACTTCATTGTCATTTGATGAGGTCACGCGATTATTTCGCCTAAACCACCCCCTAGATTTCAATGTCTACTCCGGGATTGCGACCGAGGCGGTAGCGGGCAGCAGCAGCGGTGGTTGTGGCTGTGTATTAGGGGATGGGGGCGCAGTGCATGGTTGGGGAACGAATGCGATTGTGGGTATGTCAAAGGAAATTGCCATTGTTTGAATATGTATACATACTAATGCCGAAACCAGTACCGCGCCGAAACGCTCTACGCCCAACTTATGTTGCCTCGCGTCGTGCACTGCCTCGTGTTGGTCGACGTTCACGTTTTACTGTTTTTTTTGCATTCACTTCTGTTAGTGGTTGGCTACATGTATTTACATTTTTATCGGGTAGATAATTTTAGTGGTGTACTTACTTCATTTTTACATTAAAAAAAATTATACAATTCCTGGTTTTTGTGTTCTTGATTTTTCAATTGAAAAAAAAACTTTAAAAACAAATCCTGTTTCAAAGATAACCGAAAATCCATTAAATTGCAGCATATAACCAAGAGTCGATTTTCTTTCACATTTTTCCTTGCCCCTTGATAAGATGCTAATGAAAATAGTTTTTAAGGGTGGTATCATAAAAATGTTATATCTCAACTTCAATAGGACCAAAAATAACAACAGTGATTCTTTTAATTCCGTCGCTGTATCCATTTCAAAACAAGTATTGGAAACTACAGCGTCAAGCCAAAAATTTTCAATTTTTAGTTAGAAATACTAGTTAATACTAGGAGAAAGCACGTGGCTTGTAAAGTAATTAGATACTAAAACGACTTGTTCACAAATGCAGGCCGCATTGACGCCAAAAACAGCCAGAACTGCACCCACAACACTCTCATCCACCAAAAACAGAAAACTTTCACCATACGCAGCGGTGAAACTCGAAAATGAACACAAGGCACGGGGATCAAATAGAAGTTTCAACCCCCCCTACCGTCCCGGAAAATTCTGCGTACGTCCGTGCATTGTACCATACACATTTTCTAGCACAGCATAAAGTTTACCCTTCGAGCTTTTCGCCCCATTCATTCGCTGCGAGCTACGGAAGGAAAATTACGGTCTCTCTGACAGAAAACTGCCTAGTTTGGTATAAATACTGTGCGCCGTAGAGAACGCATAGCCTGGTCGAGCAGTCCGTGGCAAGGCAAGAGCAACCCTCTTCATCGTTGATAAAACGGTTGGCTTGCTTGTCTGTCTAGGCTTGTGCTCATCGAATTAGACCGTGGCTCCAGTTAGTTGGAGGAGGCTGCTCCAGGGAAGGCGCACTCTTTGCCAGCGTTTGCTCTCCGGGCTTCGCACGGGATAGGGGCTGGGTTGAAATGTGGGGTACAAAGGAGGGGTGCTTGCCGTATACGCATGGGGAAATGGCGGGGTATACCTTAATTTTACGTTTTTGAAGGAAAATTATGTTGTAAGGGAAGGGTTAGTTGTGAATGGGGAGTAGGGTGCATATGTGCGTATTTAATCGACATAAAACTTTGAATGTGGCATGAAAATGTCTATTACTATGCTATTTTTAGTATTGGAGCGTCAAATTTTGGGTTCCACGCTAGTAGAATAGGCGTTCCAGTCAATCAAAAATCTAAAAACTTAAGGCTTGTCTGTCTTGCGAATTGTCACTGTTTTTGTTTTGCTTTTCCAGCCACAGGTTTGTTCAATATGCGCAGGCATTGAGTTGGTTTGAAACTCTAAAAATTCAAATACCAGCATTCAACCCTTGTTTGTCTTCACATTTCTCTCTCGCCATTGAAAGTCAGTGAAGGTTTCTAGTTTTTTTTACCATTACTTTGTGTATAGGTATACACAGAAAATCCGTAAAATAAAACCGAAGAGAAAGTGCATTTCAGGTTTAGCATTATTTTCAAGCGATCCTCGATTCCAATTCCAACAGAACGTTACTCTGAACTTTCTGCAATGAGAGTACATTACGTATTATAATTGTGTTTGCATTTGTAGGTGGATGCTGAAGTTTCATTAGCAAAAGCCCTTTCATTATTTCATCTCCACTCGGTTCTCTCGCTCTCTTGATATCTCACTCGTACCTCCAGCGTTTCCAGCTCTCATCTCCCTTGCACTAATAGCTTGATCCGGCGATAAAATGGCAAACCTACCTAAATTATCATAATTAATCGAATTACCGTGTCAAACCGAGAGCTTCCTCCTATTGATGAAAACACGATGATAAATTAAACCCGACGTACGAAATTCAAAACAGTTTTATAAACATTATTAGCTAGCTTTGGGGTGGGAAACTTGGTAGGAATTAGGAAGCTAAGAGACCGGTTAGTAACTTCATTTGCTACAGATCGGAGAAATTTTGATCTCATATGGTTAGAACTTAAAATGATACGAATTCATTTAGCCATTCATGCGGTAGATATGCTATTTGCTTGTTGCATTTGATATATAATTATGAAAGAGGTAGATCAATATGTCTTACATCTGTACCTTTTCATCTCAGCCCGTGAATCCTCAGCAAAAGATGGGAAATCGTCTTATTGAACGAAAACTCGGACTGAAAACAATGATAAATTTTTCAGTCATTATCCTTGTTTTGACCCTTAACAAGATTAAGTTCCAAAAATACACGAGACATCCATAACAGCGACACCAATAGCAAACATAATATTTGCATTTTTTACATTTTTTACAACTTTTGCAACTTTTTACAAATTTTTACAGCAGTATACATTTTTATTTGTTTAGTGTATAAAAGTCTAAACAAAACTACTATAACAACAGAACTTAATACAGCACAAAAGAAAAATATCTTAGAATGATTGAATAACCTATAAGAACACATTTAACGTAGCCCAACTCACAATACCCATAGTGAATGGCCCAAAGTTCGAACAGATGCAACATCGACGCTCCAACATGTAGAACAAACGATCAAGTGTTGAAATCTGGAACTATGGCACGCTATACAAGCGCGTCAGAGTGTGAAAAACTGCACTCGATTGAGTGAAACACAATCGCACTCGATCTCATTCAATCGCAAAACATGCAAGGGTTGAACTTGAAGACTGGAAGCACCACTTGACGTTTCTATACCAGCTGCTTTTTTCACGGCACGGAGAACGGGATTTTATAAGCAGCAAACTCGTGTGCTTTAAATGCACTCGAAATTTCAATTTGAGCTGTTTGAGTTGATACAAATTTGTCTAGTTAAAATCTGTCGTTTCTTGTTGCCTGATGTCTATGATGATCATGAAACTCGCAATCCAAGTAGGAGTTTTTGCAGTTTATGTCTTTAAATCATAGAAAATTTGTGGTTTAACCCCGGAAATATAAGATCATATTATTCTTTGCCAAGACCGTGATGATTACTTTGACGAGATACAGTCTTTAAAATTTCTGAATTTTACCATTTCAGTTCCAAAATTTGCATATGGTGACTTCTGGATCCGATTCAATTTATTAAAATACAAACTCATGCCATTCATACCAAGGATGACAGTTTCAAGAGACAGTGAAGCTTAAATGACATCTCTCAAAACTTTAATTCAAACTACAGGGCTGCATTTTCCTGCTTCAAGTGGCGAATTCTTGGCATTTCGGTCTCAGAATGTTTCCCATTTCATTTTTATTTACACTCAGCTAAGCTTACTCGCTATCCAACTGTAGCCAGAAGGACGATAATCATTTTACTACAATTACAAAGTCCAACCAATCTCATTTCCCAACACGGAACATTCCGTACTCCTAAACCATCATCCTAATTACGGTCCAATTAAGAATCCTACAACACATACCCACATCTAGCATTAGCAACACAGCAACCACGATCCCCCAGTCATTTGTTATCCCAACATCGTCCATCCAACTCGTATCATAAGCTCATTATTTGAAATCCTCGCCAACAATGGCAGATAAAATCGCAGCAGCCAGCATCCAGCTTCCACCGATGGCTCAGCTGCGGTCAACAATGATACATCTGGCTGTCGCTGGGATGCTGGCTGAGATTATCTCGATCTGTATTCAATGGTCACATGGCTAATGAACCGGATGTAACGATGCCACTTAGCGAGCTAGTGGAGGGCTAACGCATTATAATATGCGTCGATGGGCGAAGGGTTGGCTAATAGGGTAGGTTTGTGATCGGGACGCGTGGCGATATTTTGGCGAAAAGGTGTTTGCTACTTTGCGGGAATTGGTAATTGTGTTGTATTGTGATGTTTGTTCGGTATTATTGGCTGGATTTTCACAATTATTTGGTTGAATGTTTCTGTATAGATTTCTGAATGTGTTAGCAACCATTTTCTCCACAAGCCACAGCACTGCAGAATGAGTAAACAAAGGTACTACATCGATTCCCTGATAAAGTTGTAACTGGACTTTAATTAAAAATACTTTATTTTCCTAGCATACCTATGCTAAGATATATGAAAAAACTTAAGGAAAACTAATTAACTGCGCTATTAAATGCTATAAAAAACTTCGAACTCAAATTTTTCCAACTTTTCGCAACGATATGCTGCCTGATTTATCGAGAGTCTTATAAAGTATTTTTTGTTTTCCATGATTATTTTATTTCCTTTCACGTCTATTTGTTTCTACAGAGAAAACTTATGCTTGGTCAGCTGATTTCGTACAGGAGGAGAACACCCATTGACATTGAAAATCGATTACTTGCAAATGTGACATTGAAATGGTGATCCGCTTTTTAAAGCTGCTTCTTGACTCTACGAAAATAATAGAAATCCTTATCTAACTTTCTTTACCTAATTTCAGGAAAGCCCAATCAACGAAAATCAATTCAACGACCACGTGTTGTTTTGCTTGCAGGTAACGAAGGTGCATTCAAGAAATTAAAACCGGAACCACTAATCGGTCCATCTCCTAGCAACTCTCAGCTGTCTGGACACAACCCCACGACCACTTCCTGTCCCACCCCCGCTCGACGGCGACATAGAACTACCTTCACACAGGTGAGAAAAATCGAAACACTATTAGCCTACCTGACGTGGGATTCATAACCAGGGGTATCACATAATTGGGGTTAAATAATTAACTTCAGATCAGTTAATTTCAAGTACAAATCATTAGCAGTTATCATGGGTGTTTTGATAACAATTTTAGCTCTGGGGTTTTAATGAAAAACTTATTTTTGTATCTTTGTTAGTAAGTTGATCACGGGGTTGATGAAAAGTTAAATACTGGGGTTTTGTTAAGTTCGACCTGGGTTTTTATAACCACGCCATACGGATCCTGTTCTGTTTACCTACTCAGATTGGAGTAAACCCCCAGAAATAATGGAGTAGAAAAAGAAATGGCTCTTTTCTTTATAGTTATTATTCTGCAGAAAATTTTCCAAAAATACTCTCCCACAATCCGTCCCAATATCCTTGGTGAAGTTTTGGTCAAAATAATGGGAAAGTGGGGTCGCTTTTCACTAAGATTTGTCATTGGGATTAAAAAATATGACTTGGCTCCAGATCTATAAGATAAAAAGTCCTTTATAAGGATCCAAAGTAAGCTTCCAACTTAAGCTTTTAGTACGCTTACATTTTTGACATAACTATTGTTAGTTTTCTTCCAACAAGACTTTTAGACACTATTCTTCTGCGTGCAAAGTGTAAAATGTGATTTATTTCAGGAGCAACTGGCCGAACTAGAGTCTGCGTTCGCGAAATCTCACTACCCTGACATTTACTGCAGAGAAGAATTGGCGAGATCGACTAAACTGAACGAAGCCCGCATCCAAGTGAGTTGGACCCGACAAAAGACATAACTAAAACTTCTAGCTGCTAGTTCTAGTCAAGCAAACTATATATAAAGTGTTAATCACGATGCAAATTCGGTTAACTGGCCGCATATAATATTATAGTCTAGCGTTCATTAGCAATCGAATTAAGATAACAGCAGCTATCTGCCGTGTTCTAAGTAAGTGCATTACTATGTTAAGATGCCAGTGGTAAGCTATCGTAACTGTGTTAGTCTATTATACGTTTAGACGTTGGTTGTGGTCGATGAAAGTGCACTGGATATTATCGCTGATTAACTTCGATTTAACGCTTCGTTAACTTAACATGTCAGTTCAGTGCCCACAATACTCGGAACAACCCACGACGATGATGGTTTAATTCGGAATTTGATTAGGTTACAACGTTAAGGACATTTACTTCAATTAACTATAAATCTCTGGGGTAGGTATACTGAACAGTATGGTATTCTTTTATTTGACCGAAGCTTACAAGAACATATATTTAGCTGTTTATTTTTAGAGCATATAAAAAAATCATATTTCATTGTAAAGGTACTGAGTGTATAGGCAGTAGCATTACTCTATGGCAGTAGTAACGGAGTAATGTTCATATAGGCAGTTGTATAAAGTCATTTTTTTTAAATTCCTTTTTATATTCTTTTTTAACCTGCGTATCCGATTGCGTATACGCAATGGAAGCATGAAGATGTCTCGAAAGTGTTGAAAGTTGGGAGACTCCAGAGATATTATTTTCTTGTGGTACCGCTGAGATTCTGTGTGGATTCGGAAGAAATCGAGCTCGCCATCTCGAGAATCTAATCAGGATGCGAGCATCGATAATAGAAAGGGACAAACGAGATAAAGAAAAGCATTAGACGGTGAAATTGAGACCAGGGATATAAAGGAAGTCGAGAGAAGGTACTATATGATTGATTTATAAAGAAAAGATAAGGAAAGGTTTTGAGAATGGCGAATGGGGATGGTTGGGTTTCCCATAGAGGAAAATATGAAACTAGATTAACGTTCCGTTTTATTTGTTTTAGTAATAGATGACTTTGAAATCTGATTCGATTCTATTTTTTAAACTAAATTAAGGGCTTATACCAAAGTAAACTCGAAGAAAATTCAATGAAATTATTTGATATCGTAGATGAAAGTAGATATTTAGGTGCAATGGCAAGAACCAAGACAAATCGTATACAGATGTAAAGATCCTGCAAAATATTTCTATTTCATCAGCATGATTCAATTTAATTTCCTAAATGCGTTCGCATTGATGATAAATCAGAAAAAGAGCGCCCCTCTCTAGTAGATGATCATGAGAACCACTACATTTATATTCCACGGAAAACTTTACTCGTCATTTATCCTCAAAAATGTCCTACACACAGATTTTTAAATACCCACGAAATGTCTTTTCACTCTCGAAAACATCCTCTCATACCACTACACAAAAATATTTTAACCAAAGCCTCAACAGAAGGCCAAACTCTAAAAAAAAATACTTGATTCAATTATTACGTTATCCCCATATGAGTCAGCTATTTGTAAGAGAACAGATGAATTCTGGATGCATCTCAGGGGGAGGTAGATCAGAGCCTCGGGGGTGGCAATGGTTTGGGGGCGTGGGGTTGTCACGCCGGCAGGTTTATACGGGGTAGTCAGGGGTAGGGGGGGGGTCGGGGAGGAGAAGACGTGGGGCTGCTGTAATGAGGGACTAATTCAATCAAAGACATGGGGAACGAATGTAGTCTATACACTTGAGGGGGATACGCGAATTGCCAGCATACTAGCGAAGAATCTAAACTAGCTTCGGGCAGATCAGGCGTAAACGTCATCGTCGGAGTCGGAGGATAGTAGGACGTGAAAGGATCCGCCTGAGCACGCGATGTTCAATCCTCGGAGATGTCGTGAATGTATCCTTAAAGCTTCGACATCGACAACGTATAGGTGGCTCCGTGAGAGGTCCCCGAACGCATCGTGATATTATGAGGTTTAATTGACTGTATCTCGGTAGTGTCTTTTACCGTATTGCCAATTTGTAATTAATAATTATGGGAAAATAAAAATAGTTTTTTAGTGAACAGTTTACACTCAAAATTTTTGAAAGTCAGCACTGTAGTACACAGTACTTATAAACCCTAAATACAGGCGCAATTTCGGTTTAAAAACCTTACAAAGCAGATTATTTATTACATTAGTTAAACCAGACTCATCTTTTCCATTTACGGTACATTTTTGTGAGTTGTTATGTGAACATCTTTGCGCTTACGTAGTCAACGGGTAACGGGTGAAAATTTCATTCAGTTTTGTCAGAAAATATGATTTGATGGGTTACACCAGTTACACCGATTTCTCAAAATATGATTTGTTTAAAAAAATGAATATCGGCAACAAATAATTTATCTACCACAGTATATCATTAAATTGGCACAAAAATTAATTCAGCAAATGGTACAATTATGCCACATCGGAACAGAACGTCATTATCTACCCACCATCTCTTATTTATCCTAGGAAAGTAGCAATCCTCCCAGACAATATTTTACCCAACACAGATAACATAAAACCCGTTGCATAATCCACGAATAAAATGACGAGCCCTGGCGTTCAAGAAAGCAAAATCCGCAAGCAGCAGCAGCAGCAGCAGCAGCAGCAGCAGCAGGTCTGCTAGCACGGGGCTTGGCAAGCTAGACGTACTCTCACAAGGGCCTTAATGGAAGAGATATTCCGTCGACAACGCCGACGTTGTCGACGCGAAGCCTAAGAGCAAACAAGAACGCCATGACTGAAGGTAAAAGGTCTCTACCCCCTCTCACTCCAACAAGCTAACCCTCTGCCATTATTACTAAGCTTACTAGAAGAAAATCTAATTTGCCTACATTGAAAGCTTCATCCGAGAGCCTTACCCCGAAGTCTTGTGTATATTCCGACTGTATTTATATTCTATAAGATGAAGTGGAAGATGGTTACGGTTGCCGCAGAAAGGCTTGCTTGTGACTGAAGGATATTCGTGAACATAAGGGGGTAATCTCTGGCGTTTTCTAGTTTTTTTGTGGATTAGAAATCAAGAGGATACGATCAGAGAGCTGTACATTATAATTGAAGATCAGTTTTAACTGCTTGATTAAGGTAATAACGATTTGCGTTGGGACTTGGGGTTATTGAATTTTGTCTCTAACGAAGTTAACTTCTAATTTCTCCTGTCTCTAAAATAAGTTTCTCCCAAAAATATCGATTTGATTACCTAAATGTATAGAATACCATAATAAAAATTAAGATAGTAGCCACTCTTTTCACATGCTTTTTTACATCAGTGCATTTGCAAATTATTGTCAAATAGACATTATATAATGGCGGGTACCTACTGCTATACACCATACGCAACGGAACTAAAATAATGTAAATCAGTCGTAATAATCTCTCACGAAACCCCCACAGTTAATCATTTCCCCGACAGATTCTTTCCCACCTCGCGTCACAATTTTTCCAAGCTCGCCGCTAAAAAAAAACACACAGACACACAAGCAAAAACTCGTTAATATCGTTCTCTTTCATTACAAATTGTAATCACCGAGTTATTACTTCAACAGGGATTCCGACAACTTCTGATCGTACAGGGTTTAATTATTTTTCATCCCTCGTTATCCTCGTCGTCGTGACTCCATCATCCCCTGTCCCTCGTCCTCCCCACCGGCGCCCCTGCCACCCACTCACCACCCACTCACCACCCACCCACCAACCCCGTCGGCTGCTGCTCCCTGAAAACCGCCATTTTGCTACAAACAAATGTCAATACCGTCGGTTCGCTCCGCCAATGAAAGCGTGCCCCATTATGACGTCGTCGTCGGCGTCGACGCCGCCGCGGCGCATGTACACTCACCGGCAAAAGCGATGTCGACGTCGGCGTCGGCGTCGCGACGCCCAGCGTGCGCGACCGACGCTTGCCGTAAACGATACTAATTTAATTCCTCATCAAATATTACCGCTTTGATAATCAGAAATGAGATCGAGAACAATCTTGTTAAAAAAAAATCAAACTCTGTCTCTGGTTCTCGATGTGGTGAAAATGAAAAAAAAAATTGGCGGGGGTCATGTTTTAATTTTTTACCCTCTGTTGTCGAAACGTGTATACAAGTGTCTGCTTTATAAACCGCGCGTAACGATTGAAATGGTATTAGGAATTTGGGTCTATGGCCCGAAATTGATGGAATTAAGGACGGTAGGGACGGTAATTACGTTTTGGAATAATTAGGTGCTATTAATGCATCAAAGGATTGAACTTGGTTGATATTAGATTATTCTGTTCGTTTATATCGCAGCTCTGTGGTCATACACTTGGCAAATGCAGCTTGAAATTTGTATTAAGTCGCTTATTTTGTTAACGACGTCTACACAACACGTTAAATAATTTGGTGTTTATCATCTTAACCTAGAACAGTTAATTTGTGTTCTTGCTAAGTAAAACAAGACAGCTCGGGATTGTTGTTAATTACACACACCTTTGCAGAAACGAATATTAGAGTCGCACAGTATTTTAATAGCTCAAAATAGCATCGCTTTTCATAAAAAATAAAAATAAACGTGGGTCTCTTTGACTAAAACCTTCCCATTTAACCCTCGTATTGCTCCTTTCTAACTAGCCATTAAATAAAATGCAGAAAGTCTTTGATCCCCAAATGTCATACTTAAACATTTATTTATCAACCCATCCCCGGCTCACCCTACTTAAATGTAGGAAAATTCACAGAACTACAAGCAGAGCGCCTACACACCAAATTACGAAATTTACAGAAAAAATAAAAATGAAACTCTCTAATTACAAACTGTATTTCGTGGCGTTCAGATTTGCGAGCTCACTGCTTTGATATATCTAGCGGATATATCAAGCCGCTACACTCAGGTTGATAGGGTAGTTAATGAGATTAGTAATCCATTTGATGTAACCCCTGCACTAACATCAGCGCCATATACATCTATGCCGGATAATTCATACTACCTACCCCCTTCCCCCTCGAGTCTGCCATATGTTTACCTATACTATAGACTTTAAACACATTTGAGAGGAGGTCGGCCAAACCAGACACAATTCAAAGGGCCTACCATTAATTTTCGGCTAACCTATTTGTGGTGTGCGCTACTAAAATGTTATTACGAATTCTTCAACACTCATGGATCGTGAATAATAACAGGAGCACTAATGAAAACCTTATCAAGTAATTAATTATGTAAAGTTTCGAACAGGTCAAGTTATGATATGTTTTTTTTTAAACAGTTAATTTCAAATTTCAATACCATTTTAGTACTACAACGTCGTGAGAGAACACTCAGAGAAGCTAACTAATGAAAGTACCTACAGCTTAAGATAACTAGCAACTCCCTTCACAATGCGTCAGTTCCTCCATAAATGAAAATAAATGAATAAATAAATAAAAATCAACCGCGCGAGATTCTAAACGATATCAAAGCCAACAAACAAATCATTGCACACAATTAATACCACCGGTCGATTTCAATTCTAGGTGTGGTTTCAAAACCGACGGGCCAAGTACCGGAAACAGGAGAAGCAACTTCAAAAGGCGCTGGCGCCGTCGGTGATCCCAACGTGCAACGGCGCCATGATGCGCAACATCTACCCCCCGTCGAGCCGGGGCTACCAACCGTACCCGCACCCCAACTCCATAAACACGATGAACAGGTATCCACAGGTGAGTTCATGCAAGTGTGGACGGTGGGAAGCAGCTAATAGTCGAGGTTTACATGAAGAAGTGTTGATGCCGAATGCAAATCTCTTTGGATTCGTGGTAGATATTGGTTAAAACTATGTTATTGATATTATTGATTCGAGTTAAGGTTGTTTCGCAGCCGGCGTGCCAACCCCTAGTAAACCTATGGAAATACAAAAAAACTTAGTGTGATTAGAACCTAAATTCTAATACTCGTTCCATGTATAGGGTATAGATATTTCGTTTCTATAATTACAAAAAAACTACCCGCCAGTTAAGCACGGCGTAACAAGGTCCAGGGCTCGTATCCCACTCCCATCATAGAATTTTCCGGCAAGATCCATTTGAGCTATGGATATTATTCATCATCATTTGGCATCTAGTTTGAGCTGCCTTCAGATAAACCAATTTCCCATGTAGTGTCATAGGATTGACAATTCTGCTTGATCTTTGGCCATAATCAGATAAGTATTTTCCTATTTTACCAGCAGAAGAAGAACACTCCCCTGATTGTATCCGATAGTCAGATTATTGATGAGCGTAACGAGCGTAGCGAGTGAAGCGAAATCTTCAATTACACTTTACTGCTAAAAAAATCCGGAATGTTTTTTTTTTTTGTTTTTTTTTTTTTGTTTTTTGTTTTTTTTGTTTTTTTGTGTGTTTGTTCGCACGATTCCGGCCAAACGCCAAAACGGATTTTGATGAAAATTTCGGTGGACCTTCGTTTTCTCTGAACTTAGATCTGCCACGTTTTTGAAGCAATTCGGACGAGTAAATTTTATGTTATTAAGTTTTTACGAAATTTTTCAGTTTTTCCAAAACACGTTTTCCACTCTAGAGGCCAAGGATCTCAATATAATTTGACGAAACTTTCCAGATATGTTGGCCCCTACGATTTAATGTTTGTGTACAAATTTCATTGTTGTATGTTTAGCGCTTTTCTTGGAAATAGCGCTTTTATGACGCTTTTTTAGCGATTTTGCAGTTTTATGCAACTAAATCAACTTTATCTTTAACCGATTTTGACAAAATTTACTGCGTGCATTATAAATCGTAAAAGGAAGATACTGTGTTAATTTCAAGCAAATAAATTGAATAGTTTTTCTTTAAATCGATTTTTACGTTTTGAAATATTCAATGTCATTGAGAAAGTTGCTAAATTAACGCCGAACATTTAAAATTGATCTTAAAAGCCTCTAGGCTATGCGCACACGCAATATAATCGCGTTGTGGGTGAGCGTAAAAATTACGCTCATCCACAACACGATTATATGAGTGTTCGCATAGCCTAGTAAATAGAAACATTCCTTGAATTTCAAATCCGCACAAATTAACCCCTCCACCATGATGCAGCTAAAGGATTTAAAATGAGAAATCACATTTCCAGTTTGAGTCAGCAAAGCACCCGCTGATAGAATTAAGCGTCCTCATGACTCGTGACTCGTGACTCGTGACTCGTGACAAGGGCTGATGGGTTTGTGTTGTTTTGCAGATGACCAGTAGTTCGTACCCCGGGATGAGTCAACCCTTCTCAATGTCGCACGGCGCGAGCAATATGTCCGGCATGAGACAGGACACTATGGGTAAGTCAAGTCGATATACCATCACACCATGACACCGTGTGAAGTGTGCCAATTCCTTGGAATTTTAGATCAGGCTGCTTCGCAACTTGCGATTGCTTAAATTATGTGCGGTTATCACTAGTATAGGATTTTTGATTTTTTAACCAAACAAACTCTTGGATCCCATTCATCAACACGAATTTTTCTATAAATTAAATCTCTGTTTAATGTACCACTGTACGCGTCGCAAGTTACGCGAGCCATCCGCTCCATCACCAAAATTTACGAGACTACGTGCGGCTCTGTTAAATTGTTATGCATTGTTCACTCTTCGTGGATACTATTACTACTACTACAAACTACTACTACTACTACCATCAAAAAATACTGCTACAAAACTAAAATAGATAAAAATATGCTACTACAAAGAAATCAGAAAAAAATCATAAATATCATAAAAAAGATCATTCTCCCACAAACAATTTCCTTTTTTTGGAAAAATGTATCCACGACTGACATCCACAGACATTTTTAGAACACAAAACTTTCAATTAATGCCACCATAAAAAATATTGCCAGTAATCGATTTAATTTAAATCGCCTGTCGTAGAACTTTTCCCAATGCAAATGGTTTCTTTTTAACCCAAGTTATGCATTCGCCAAAACAGAGACTATGGCTTTGATCTTTTTTAACAACCCCAGTTGATATAGTAAGGGTTGCTAGAAAGAGGGTGGTTTCTTAGGGGAAAATGCACAGGGCGTGGCAATGCTAGTCTTTCGGCTTGAAACAAGGGGAGCTTTATGGGGGTGGGCTGAATGATATTGTGGGGTTAACAGGCTCCTCCATTGCCGAATTGTGTTACTCAGTGGAAATTATGATGTATCAGGACTCAAAATGGATGAAATTTATACAGACAAAACATTATTGGAATCTGTTAACTTATCTGTAAGAGTGGAAATTATAATATCCTATATCTAAAAAAACGTGGCTATCACATGTGGGTAATATCAGATATTTTTGTTTATGGTCTGTCTTTTTCGTAAAATTCCACAAAAAAACACAAAAAATGTGATATTAAACGATAAGATATGAGGCTATTGCGAATTCTACTCCCATCCCATTTAAATGTCCCTTCGGCAAAATGTAATTGTTAGTTCGCACAAAGTTTCTTCCAATTTTCTAGTTGAAATTAATACGTCAATTTGCCTGTGCCTTGCATACCACCCTTGTTGTTGGCAAATTTCATCATGCGTATTCTGTCTCCTACATTATACAAGGGATGAAAATTGAAAATTTCGTTCGTCATACTGACATCACAAATTTAATAAGTCTTTGAAAAGCTGCTGGCTAAATGATAATATTCTGTAAGGGATCAATATTTATACTAAGGTGTGTACATATGACCAGAACTGAGACAAAATATATTTATATTTGAAGTTATTGATTCAGAGGATTACTTTTTTAAGACTATCGTGTCTTTTCCTAAAGACTTGAGATTAAACTTAAACCTAAGCTTGAGTTTATCAACCCTTGATAAAGCAGGCAGCATAGCTTTGAGAAAGGTCGAGCAAAGTTTAAGTTATGTAGCTTAGCTTTCCATAACCCAGTTAAACAGATTTTCTGAAAAGTATTCGATTGATTATTGAGTGACTGTACCTC
Organism: Nemurella pictetii; assembly: GCA_921293315.2. Taxonomy (NCBI): domain Eukaryota; kingdom Metazoa; phylum Arthropoda; class Insecta; order Plecoptera; family Nemouridae; genus Nemurella; species Nemurella pictetii. The sequence continues at coordinate 14,132,364 of OV121120.1, read as the reverse complement.
CTCAAATAAACAAACCATTAAAAACGTACGACGAAAACAAAAAAAAATTAACGCTCACCCACCATTCTTTTTCAAATCACCCAAAGACATCTGAAGACGCTCGCGATTAAACTTAATCTTTCTGAATTAAATCACGTTCCAATCGTCGCGCGCCGGAAACGGAAGACATCTGACGGGCGCGATTCCCATCTCGTCCCGGAAATGACGAATCTTAGCAGCGATGCGCATTATTTTTATCTCTCGCGGCGGCGTCGCGCAAGACGTAAGACGTCGCGACGCCGCCGACGCCACGCGTCTAGCGGCGTCGCCAAGGCGTCGCTCATCTCCGGCGCAGCTAAGATTTTGGCGGAAAATAAGCCGGCAGGAAATTTGAAACAGGAATTAATTTCAAAAGCAGTCAACCGATCTTGATTGTTGACAACAAGTCGCGACCAGGAGGGTATACTACACCTAAATGAGGCGGAGGTTTTAGCAGGTTGACATTCAACACCTAATCGCAATTATTTGCGACTTTTACAAGCATTTGAATGACTGGTGAATTGTTTTGGAATCGATATCAAATTAAAAAGTATAGATTTTACTGTTGAATACGTAGCCGGAATCAGGATCAGGCAATTTATTCCATTAGCATGTAGAGCCCCGCAAAAATCCAGTGTAGGCCCTATCCATTTTCCTACCACTTTTCACTATCCATGCTTCAGAGACGTGCCTTGGAAATGAGCAAAAATACGTATAAGAAACGAACTATTCCCATTCCAAAATATGTACCCTTACTGAAAATCATTGCCGGTTTTGATAAACAACCAGCTGTGGCATTTATTTTGTGTCATGCTTAATATTTCCAAGCACAGTAAGCACCGTGCTCACGGTGAGCATCGTGATGAGTCTTCGCCACATAATTATCGCAGTGTCAGTCGGCGATTGACCTTTCCTAACGTGTAATTGCAGACTTTATTCTTTCAGGTATGAGCCCAGAAGACGAGTGGTACAATAAGAGTCTGTCTGCGCTGCGGATGAACACCAGCCACCATCCCAACTTGGCGGCACCGATGCTGCAGTACCAAACGTAATCGTCGGGTGAAGAATCGCCGATCGCTTGATAAGTATCGTATATACAGGCGATCGGTCCAAGGAAAATACAGAGAATCGGTCCGTATAACGTGCAAAGTATCGTACTAGGAAGCTTACCAGGTGGCATTGTAAGGTATCTCGCCAAATATCGTACAGTATCGCTCATGGTATCGTATGAGGTATGGCACCGACTACCGAGTATCTTAGAGAGTCTCGCATCGAATCATATTGAGAACCACCAAGTATCGGTATCGTATAGCGATTATCAAGTACTGGGTACTGGGTATCGGGCCATTCATATTCTGGGGATATCGGCACCGGCACGCAACCGGCATAAGGAAGAAGTTGTTAGAGAAAGAACCAATTCAACCTCGCATTCCTTCCTAAACTATCGAAAACTTAATGGAGATAATTGATTAATTTGATACTTTGTAAGCTACGCGATGAGTATGCTCGAGATCTTTGCTCATGTGAAATATTTTCGTCTGATTTTAATCTGCGAAGTGTGGTCTCCGATTAAAGATCGTGGCATTTACTTACTTCTCGGGCTATAATTTTTAATTGGAAGATTTTTAAGTGCTTAGTTTTGCTGTTTAGGGAAGATTATTGGCACTAAACTGCGAAGTCTTTTTTACAGATTTTAGAGTCTATAAGTGTCTAAATAAATGAGGCCGAAAATCTTTCAGAAGCAAAGCAAAAGAAGCTATGTGAATCAGAATCAAAACATTGTCAGGATTTGATTCAATTCGGTGTCAAGGGTTGCACGGTTTCACTGAATCCTTCCTCCATGCAAAGTGAAATTAGACAGGAGGTAATCACAGGTAGGCGAAGCTTTGGAAAATGTTATTGAGAATGCACTACAGAGAAAATTTCCCTTTATTTGCAACACGGTATTTACATGATTTCCTGTACAAAGTTTAACATGCCTAAGAAGTTGAATCTCATTCGTTGACGGCGCGATATCAAAGGAATATAATATCAAAGAATATTTGGTAAAAGATAAGTTACAATGTGACGTCTTATTAATACATTGATTTAGATTTTTTAATTGTCATTGTGAAAATGACTACATCAAACGCCTAATTAAATGCGAGGGTTACGTCAGTCAAGTTATCTCGATGTTCAAAGTATTATTAAATATAAGAAACATATCAAATTATGTCGAATTTGATCTAAAAGAAGATAATTGATTTAAAAGAAGGTTATAACGAATAGTATTTATAGCTGTGTAAAAAAACTAATTGCAGTAATTTTTGGTGGCAATAGTTCTATTGTGTGAAAGTGGTTTTTCTAAAGTAAAAGTAAATTGTTATGAATTATTATGAACCAGTATTATGAATTGTGTAAGATATTAATTGAGTTTAGATATCATTACGACAAAACTTGTCGTTTTTTCGACTTGAATGCAAAGGGATGTACCTACTACTTATAAAAAACTGGAGTGTCTGCTTGTAATTCAGCATAATTTTAATGAGTTTTGGTACCTATATGTAGAAATCAATTGTTTTACATTCAATTCAAGTTATCAAACCAGTAATTATTTGGGTATAATAACCATGAGCCCTTTGCGTTATTGTGTAAATATACATTGTGATATACAATTTTCTGAGATTATTATTACTAAGTGCATATCTTCTGTTATAAGAACTAGTCAATTTATGTGTTCCTAATTTTTATACTTCCCTTATCACTATATTTTATAAGCCATAACTTTTATTTATGTATCAATTTGATAAATCTGTATTTGTATTTGATAATTTATGTTTTGCAAGTCAAAGGGAATTTCTGTTCTAATGACTAATCTTCAATGTATCGTGAGCCATGTGGTGGGTGAATGCATCTCTTTTAATATAAATTAGAACTGGAAAATCGCAATTATAAGGAAAGCTACCTATATTAAATAAATGTGCTGTATATAAATAAAAAACGATAATAAAGAAATGGTATCAACGATTTGTTTTTGAATTAGTATATTAAGCCTTTATTTCCATATATTGTGATACAATTACAATCGAATTATTGATGTCTTGTTGACGTATGTCTTGTCAAGTAACCAAATAGCTGATTTTAGCTGATATTGATAAAAATTTATATTTTTCCAACCCAACTTCTGAATCGCCAATGCTGAAGTAGCAGGCGCTCTCTAGTAGTAAACTAAACCCTATATAATTTCGACTCCCTCTGCATTTTCAAAGCCGAAGTTGGCCACCTAGCAGGAAATTCACAAATCAAGTACAGTGTTATTGAAATCTTTTGCTATCAACACCGAAATAATATTATTTTTAGTTGCCATAAACCTAAAACCAGGTTGAACTGCCAATCAAAGGGATTGCCCATTGACGTTCCTTTGTAATTGATTTGAAATTTGCGAAGAGTAATACTTCGAACATATCTGTTGAATAATAACAAATTGAATTTTTTCGAGGTTATAGTCAGGCTCTGCACTTTACAGAAATTAAGCATGACAACTCTAAGGCCCTTCGTTTGCAATGACATGTTTAAATTTAATAATGTGTAAGTAAATACATTGTTTATAAATGCATTCATCTTAATATTTAAATCAGTTTCCTTCAATACGATGCACAAATTACATTCTCCGGAATACCCTACTCCAAGAAAAGCAACAATTTCTTTAAATTATTTCTCTAATTTTTTTCTGCATTGTTTTAGGAACTTGGATCCACTTACAGAAACGGTATCCTTTTTCGACGGCTTAAATGGGATTTTACCAACGCATTGCAAGCTTCTGATGAATCAAGACTGAATATAAAATAGTCAATAAAGTTAGGCATTCCGTCAAGATATTCAATTTTCTTAACTCGTCTTAAGTATGGACTTTCGTTCTACATGCAATATCTTGCGCATTGGCCGGAGTATTTTCAGGTTGCCGAATCACCCAGTGGTCAAATAATGGGTTACAGTCAGTACAATTGATTCCAAATTACTTTACTAATCTAGTTTAAGAACATAAATATTTCATCATTTTCCATAATTTATAATAAAAATGGGTTGCAGTCCGTATACAATTGATATACAACTACCAATCTAATTTGACATCCATCAATATTTTGTAATTTCTTATGATTTGTAAACATAGTGGGTTTTACTATCTTAAGACTCATGTATTTTCCTAGTTTCTAATCTTAAACATTGGGAAAAGTTTAAATTTGGTAGCTTAGTATTCAATATCCAAGTTAAATAGTAAATCTGAAAAAACATTGTGGGTTACTTCTTTGTAGTAATGGGCAAAGCAGAAGGCCAAGGGGAAAACTGGCACGGACATGTGACGGCCCTGACAGTTTCACCAGACTACCGGCGGTTGGGGCTGGCGGCTACGCTTATGTCCTGGCTTGAAGAAATATCGGAAAAGTAAGGAAATTTAAAGTAGGATAACTGAGGAAAGCAGAGGGGCACATCGTACCGCCATTGATTGGATTCAAATGTACTGAGTGGATGAAGAGCTGGTTAGACAGACTTGAACTGGTGTAACTGTTTTGGCTACAGCCTTTGTATTGTGATATTGCACAAAGAGGCACTCGTTGAAATGCTTATAACCCGTCCAATCTATCTCGTCTGCTATGTATTCCTCTTGGTAAGTTGTTTTGCTATGCTTCCATTGTTCCGTTAGTTAGATTTACCGATCATTTGAAATTCAACTAGTTTTGCAAGGTAATAGCGGGTTTTTGTATCTAAACTTTCAATTCTCTTCTGTTCCAGAAAGCGTGCTTATTTTGTGGACCTATTTGTACGAGTGTCGAACAAAGTAGCGATCAGTATGTACCAACGCCTCGGTTACATTGTTTATCGGACGGTACTCGAATATTATTCTGGCGATCCAGATGAAGACGCTTACGGTGATTGCAAATTCAACCCTATTCTATCTCGTTTATTACAAAGTACCAACACTTTGTTGCATCTTGTCAGCACATATTTTGAAAGATTATTGAGCAAGGCATGGTGGATTGAGAAGAAATGTAAAAATATTGCTGTTTGGTAATCTACTTCAAGCAATGTATAGATTAGTAGGTAATTCAAGGTTTGAAATATTAAATGGTTGCCATCAAAATTTACATTGAAGATAGTATTTAACATTTAAAGACCTTGAATAACTAAGTAATAATACTTGGAGTAGCTTTTACTTTGATTTTACTGCTTTTCTGGATTCAAAATTACCCTATAAATTTTAATTACTATTAACTCATCTCGAACCAAAAACATTTTAATGATTTTGAATGGAAGTATGTACCCCATCTAATTGTTGATAGACAATAACTGTGTGTGAATATTATTTCTGTTCCAGACATGAGAAAAGCTCTAACAAGAGATGTGACTAGGCAGTCGGTGATCCCTCTCACTCATCCTGTACGTCCCGAGGAAGTCGACTAGCCTTCGAAGATGTCGTTGAACAATTAACCGGTTCGATTCACTCTCTAATTTATAAATATATATCATTACAATGTTACCCTGTTCATTTTTGATTTCATACCGCACCTGATTATATATTCACAAACCTAGCTAGCAAGGAGCAATGGAATCTGAGCATTGATGCATTTACATTGTACTAAAAAGGATATTACTCATGAATTGTCATGCACCAAGTTGATATTAGCCCAACCAGAAAAGGATGGACTGAATAGTTACGTAGTTGAATTGTTAGTTGACAACCTAACTATCATAATTATATTGGAGAACAAAATGTTGAAAAAGTGTTTTAAAATTTGGTAGTAGTATGAGAATGCTGAAAATCATTTTCAGTAAATTTCGGAATTAATTCAGAACTTGGGAGTCAATCAACCAGAGGAAAACGAATGTGTTTGGCAATGTTACATGCAAGCACACTCATCTGTAGGAAATAATAGATTATTTATGCTATATCTTGGTCAAGTGTTTGCCCCTGGGATGTCATGGAATCAAAGGAGGCAACATCGAGATGAAAGTTTAGTGCGCGGCAAAAGTGGATTTTGAAATATTTCAGAACCATCGACCTAGAAATTTTGGCACCGAAGGCCTTCTCCATTGCAGAAGGTTCAGGCAAACACCCGTTTTGGCAAAATCTTTGTGTTTCTTAAACTCTTGCTGCCTGCTTTGTCAGGAGTTCACATTTTTCAGTGCTTGCATGCCTTTCAATTGTCCCAAAATTGTCTTAGAATTGCTATAGGCTACTGGGCTGGTTAAATTTAAAATAAATGAGCTAAACGTGGCCAAGGATTTCTGAGAGTAGTTCAAACTGGTACGGACCACTACTAAAACGATTTACTGACCATGGTTTGACCGTTTGATGGAGTCTGGACGAATCCTGTCTTCTAGTTGCACTGTGACACTTTTTGGCACTTTTTGGCATTGGCACTGGCACTGATAGTCTATTTGTCTCAACTGAAGGTACACTTTGAATTTGTTAACGCCGCCACCACAGCTGGGATTTACTAAGTTACAATTTATTAATACCTAGGTGGGTAGCACTACGGATAAAATTCGTAAAGCGCCATTTTCTAGAGCTACTTGTGATAAGTGAACCAAAGACCAGTTGCACTTTTCCCGGAATAATAGATAGAACGTTGGCTCATCCAAAATATTTGCTAATTATCTCACTGTTGTTTCATTCTAAATCGTGTTGTATAAGACATTTGAGAGCGATTACTAATTAACAATTTCCACACTTCTTTTAGTTTTACTAAAACACAGAAACGAAAAGTACAAACACCCAGCCCGAGTAATTCACGACCACTGTTGCCCACCGCCTTCGGTCGCAGCCTTTGCAGTTCCTATTTAAATTTTTATCGCAATCGAATTTGTTTCGAAGTAGTGTCGCTTCCCCAGCCAGACCAGACGAGCTTCAATACCGTGGAGACAACCTATGCACTCATTTAAAATCACTGGAAATTGATTCCTCGTCAATTAACGCTTTTACCGTGTCCAGTTCGTGGCTTAATTACCTTACAATCGGAAAAAGAGCTAGTGGAATTGTCATCCGAGGAAACGTGTGACGTCAAGTAACGGTAAACCTGCGGGATGATTTGCTCTTTGCCGTTCCCTCCGCCACTGACATTGGCAAGAAATAGGCCGGGGTTTAGTTGTTGACCTAATTGTCACCCAGAATTTACTGTGAATCAAATTTCACGTAGGGGTCGCATACAAACAAAAATTCGCTAAAAAAATTTTGTTTCGTTATTTTGTCTTTAATTCAACTGGACGATTGTTTTCCGTCATCGTTTTGGTCATCAGCCATCTTTGCATGTCCAGTTTTTCCATTGACTGAAGTGCCGTAGCTCGAGGAGTGCCAGTCGCTCGCTTTTCGCACCTAGGCTATCATACCTACCTTAATTCGCGTTTAATTGACAAATTATGAGCCATATCAATCGTGAGTGCATAGTTCCTTGTCGTGAAGCTTGGAAGTAGATGTGGCAGTGCCGTGTTACCACCAAAATGCGTTTTTAGCCAAGGCCGTGCCCGCTGGCATAGTAGCCATTGTAAGCCAAGAGCTCTTATTCCAGAGCTGCTTGCATTTAGCGTTTGTGTTTTTACTTAATACACTCTAGATATTTATTTTTTTGTGTTAAAATTGTCGGTGTTAGCTTCATAGATATTTGCGTGTGCCTTGTCCGATGACTCTGCCCCAGTGCGTGAAATTCGAGGGTTCGTGGTTGCCTCTCTGCTGTTGCTACAGTTACTTTTGCAGCTAGCAATTGGTAAGTCGTTCACAATTTATCAACTCTAGAAAAGAGAACCTAAACCTCTAGTCAGATTTTTAGAACCATGAACACACCTTCATTGCGATCAAATTTCATTTTGGATTCGTTATTCTATACTGTGCGAACTCTGAAATCGTCGGCAAGACGGACAGCCTTTGGTGTCAACTGCGAAGGAATTTATAATGCAGATAGAAATTGTTATTTTCTTGTGCACAATTTGTTGCTTTTAGGCGAATATGGTTTGAGTGACACCTCCACTGGGCGATATACCCTCTGTTTAAAGTTGGAATTGATTTCTCTGAGAATATGGCTTCTGAGGTCATCGAGCACTGTCTCATTTCAATCCATGTATATTGATTGAAAATTTTCCATTTGTGCTGTCTGATGTCGCAAATGTTTTTTTAAAGAAGCTATAAACATTACAAAGACTATATCTATGCCCCATGGTTCACTAGCTTTAGCTACCCGAATGTAAACAAACCCTGACCTATAGTAGTAAACTCGTCTATACGGTCTATACCAAATCGGTGGCAGTGCAGGGTAGTTGTTAGACCGAAGATATTGCTTTCTGTCAGCTGTTCACCACAAATAGAGCACACATTTCGTTGCAAGTTATGAATGCTCTCAGGAGAAGTATGTCACTGGCATCAAAAGATAGACTGTCTAATTTTTCAAATCGATTTAAATTAGTACGGAGCTCGCACATAAGCTGGGAAAAAAGCAATTCTTTTTGGATAGGTACTTTACAAATTAACCCATATCCGAATACATAAATTAATATTTAGATCAAATATCAATGCAGAATTGATAAAGTTACGTGTAGCCTGGATGTCAAACCTTACAAGTTAATTCACTTGTGTGAAATACAATTTATGTTTCGGGAAGTCGAATGCTTTTCTATTTGCTCTCGGCTTTTTGGGAGAAAATTAGGAATCATTTCAGTGATATCAGTCCGATACAGCCTTGTCAAGTAATCTTCTTCATTGACCTGAGCCTAGATTTTAAACTATGACAAAATCTGGAGAGATTGATTTTTCAACAGCATTCTGAATCTGACTTGTGTTCTAAACAGATTCTGTTCATAATGTTGTTGCATGTTGTGTCCAGTAAATTGGAAAACTCAAATGATTAGTAGCCGATTTCCCTTTTAGCTAGCTCTACCTATCGACAGTGTTTTAGTTAGCCGTTTTTATTCACTACTAGGTGGCGCGCCTGCTGCCTTTCCGAGATCGATTTGAACCGAGACTGTAGCGCTCTACTTTTTAGTTTTAAATTTCTTTTGATAGCGGAAAAACTGATGTTTTACATGATTTAATTTCGCTAATAACCTTGTTGACACTCTTTTGAAGCTCTGACAAGACGTCAACCCTTCTGTGATAAATTACCACTGAAATAATATCGCTACCATCACATTGTTATTTTCCACTGCAAATTTCCTTCAAGTATCGCTTTTCTTAGAATGACCTTTGGCCATGCAGAAGTACCGAGTGTGTCTAAATAATAACACCACGTCAACCCCAAGCAAGCTACGTCCACGAATAACCCAGTCGTTAAGCAAAGTCAAAAAGGCATGTAGAATGATAGAACACATAAAAAAAGTTAACTCACAGCTTTTATCTCAGGAAAACCTCTCTCATTAACAAAATTCGTTTCCTCGAAGTAAAGATGTGTTCCCTAAACTTGTTGCGATGCAGTGCATTTAAATTTCAATTTCAAAGCCAATTCAATCCTATTGTTAAACATTAATATCAAATCTAAGTGTACTAGATGCTTATATGATCAATTTAACACGTCCAGTGATAATTTAGCAGCTTTCTCAATGACATTCTTTACCTGAAAATATCATGATGTAGTGTCGTGAAATTATTTGAATATTTCAAAACGTAAAAATCGATTTACAGAAAAACTATTCAACTGATTTGGTTCAAATTAACACAGTATCTTCTTCTTACGATTTTTAATGCACGCAGGAAATTATGTGAATATATCGGTTGAAGATAAAGTTGCTTTAGTTGCAAAAAACTGATCAACATATCCTGAAAGTTTCGTCAAATTAAAAACTGAAAAATTTCGCAAAAACTTAATAACTTACAATTGACTTCAAAAACGTGGCAGATCGAAGTTCAGAGAAAACGAAGGTCCATATAAATTTTCATCAAAATCGGTTTTGGCGTTTGGCTTGTAGAGCGCAAACAAACACACAAAAAACAAACACAAAAAACCAAACACAAAAAAAAACATTGGAGATTTTTTTAGCAGTAAAGCGTAATTGAAGATTTCGCTTCACTCGCTACGCTCGTTACGCTCATCAATTATCCCTGTATACATACAGTCAACGTTCTGGCTTCTCTGCTGGCCAAGGACGGATCTAGCCATGAATTCTGGGGTGGGGGGGGGGCGATTATATGGAGGGGATGGGGGGGGGGGGGGGTGAATAAATTCTGAAAATACCAATTGTTTTTGGAGTTATGCACATTATATGTCTATATTAAGTTTATTAACTATTATAAGCGAATTAGAGTCACTCTTCTTGTAAAATAAATAGTCAATAAGGGACTCTAAGTCACCTTTTTCCCAGAAATTCGGCAATCATCGTTATAGGAGACACAACAAGTTCATGAACTTGAATATATTGATGGTTTGCCCTCCAAACCGAAAATCCAGGAAGAGGGCACAATATACTTGCAAAATAATCCTTCCTTGGCTGGTGAATACTCAAGACAAGGAAAAAGATCTAGGTTTCAATACACCTATTACAAATCAAAATCCCATCAAAATGACGTCATGATACCCACTCGCTAAAGCTAGGTAGAACTATTCGGGTTGTGATTTCCCCATCTTCCTTTGTTATTTAGCAGAGCTAATTAATATTTTTTTCCAAACTGGTAGTACGTCCAGTGGGTATCTGACGTCATTTTTCTCTGCGTGGAATAGGTCTAAAATGACAAGAAACATTATGAAGTAGTTTGAGGGAGGAATTTCAATGGCGAGGTTACCTTTCTGAGAGGACAATCTTCCGGTTTGAGTGTAAATGTAATGGCAATCAAAAAATATCAATATGCAAGCGTCGGTAGCTTGCTGCCCACCCACTGTGTCCACCGCACTAACTGTTCTGGATCTCGAGAGTCGAGATGTGAGTTTGTCACAATATTCGACATGAGCTGACACGCATAGAATCGCTTGTGCTAACGCTTGCCTACGAAGTCAATGTCAGTCCCAGTCAGCTAAAAGTAATCCGCACTGGCACAAGAGTGGGCGCTCAACTTCCTATTCCTATTCGCTCTCATTGTTCAATTAAATCAAAATTGAAGTTGAATCAATGTGGCATTTCTTAACTTTCAACCAAATACCGCAGTTGAATGTTCCGTATTTCATTTTTTTCTTTTTCACGGTGACCCTTCCCCCCCCCCCCCCCCCACTTGTATCCGCCTCTGCTGCTCGCAGGGACAGGGCTGCATTGCAGCTCACGTTGTATAGATATGAATGTATGAATATGATTACTCATTATGAATTCACACAAGTGCACAGTGCTGGAAGTGGTAAATTTAATGCAAAAATCGATGGAAATTTGTTTTCGATTGAGATAGTAATGTTCTGTTGTAGGTAAAGCTACGGAACTACCACTTTATTACCGACTAAAAGTAGTAAAACTTGCCGCATCTTCCGATAGGTGGCGTGAAGGTGTATCTCAACAGCGTTTGCCAAGCACACAAGTTTCCCATAGCAAGTACTCACTCAATTTGATTTACATGTTAGCATTCATATTATCTATCCTCGTAAAGCTGCCGCACAATTTATCACTATGAGTCTCTGGCGCTAAATATACAGGAAACACTATTCTTTAATTATACCAACGAAATTAAGCTTTATTTGGTCAAAGGATCGTTAAAAACCACAGCAGTATTTTATATTTTCATGCCTCTACTTCTACAAACTATTACTCCATGTAAGAGTCGTATAAGAGAGTCAGTAATAGCCCCCACGAAGCCATTCCATCTATTCCCATACATATAGAATACAACAGAAACTTTATTCAAAACCACCTATAAAATCTAATGTTTTGATCAAATCGTAAAGACGCCCGCCCACCCTCTGTATGCTACAGCGGCTCCAGCGCTCGAACCACGGGCCTAGTAGCAAAGCAACCTCACGATCCCTTTTCGGAATGTAGTGTAGTCAGTCGACCTGGACCGAAACGATATTATTATCCCGTTTGGCGCGCTTCACAAGCAGGAGAGGAGACAGGGGTAGCTAGGGATGCTTGTAGCTGGAAGCAAGTAGGAAATCTCGCAGCATATCGCACGGGAGAGCCTTGTGTAGCCGGAGAGTGGTCGACGGTTGGGTTTTTACAAGCTGTCTACGCCCGTGGGGGCATGCATCAAGGTGTCACCAGTGTCGCCTTATCTCTTTTTGCCCTCATGCACAGACTTGCATTTTCCGATTGTCAGTGTCGGATCGGTTTGTAGGTTAACACGCCAAGGTTTTCCATCGCAAGGCAATGCGACTAACCGAGTTTTCGACCTGCATTTCGTTATCGGCATGGAGAGAACATTTCTGTTCATACTTTCTGATGCGGTTATGCTGAACGAGTGTGTTTTTTTTGCAGTAACACTGTCCATCAAACTCTTAATCAAGCTAACCTAGATAATATGGTTAACTAATTGGTGAAAAACGGTAGAAAATAACATTCCCAATAATCAAATGAAAAAACACACCGTGTAAAAGAGGCTATACATCAAAACCACACCTACTTCTTCACTGAAATATTTCGACAATGTGTCGCAGCGCCGTTTGAACTTTGAACTGCCAGTCAGTCACCCACCAAACATGGCGTCCGCGCGCCGATTTGGCCACACTCTTTCTCCGTCTCTCTCCACCTCTCTCTGCCCCCTATCAGGTTTCTCTCGCATCGTCGCCGGTGACTCGCAAACCTCCCTGTAGCCGTCTCAGCAGCTCTTTCACCCCCTATTACCCTCTCGGCTGATGCTTTCCAAAATCCTCCGTTCCCTTCCCGCTAGCAGAGACCCCGCCGCCGTCGCCTACGTCGTCGTCATGGGGTCTCTTTGCCGCCATAGCGCCTACCACGGTGGCTGCCACCTATAGGCTATAGAGAGACGCGATTCATGCATTATTCAGGAAGAAAGTCACGAGTCGTGTAAAGCCAGGGCGCTAAGATCAAAACCTAGTAATTAAGTTTAGTGTGTTCTAATGTTCTAATGCAGCGCCGGCTTGTCCGTTAAACTTACATTCATTAAATCCGCGGGTTCAAGTGATGAAGAGACCCGGTGGCCGGCATCTTGAGGATCTCTCAGTGCACACTTTGGTATAGCGACCATAAAAAATAGTTAGTACGACGCTGATGGCGTGGGATGATCGATGTCAAGTGATGTAGCAAGTTTCGCAACTGGATAAAATTGGTTCTACACAATTCTGTGTTACAATGAACAGTTAAATATTTATCTTGCAGTGAGGAAGAAAGCAGAAGCAACCGATAGGTTGACACCATGGGGATGAGTTTTTATCAGGAGGTAATCCACTAAAACCGTAACTCCAATTTGACCATTTTATTAACTCTGGGTTGATGTGGGATTTGACTTAAATTCCATGGCTTCAGTGAAATTAATTTATCTCTGTAGGTTTTCTCTCAGCTCACAGCTGAAAATTTGGTAAAACTGTCCTATGTGCGATTTAATCATATAGCGCCCCATACCTTCTTACCCCAAGTGGGATACCAATCACCCGATCTTGTCCACGACTTTTCGGTGTCGATGAAGCCTCTTGCAGGCCAAATCTCTGCAGCATCCTCGCTGCGGCCTTGGCCTCCTCAGCAGATTTTCTGCTCAGTGCTTGTCACTTTGTCAGCACGGCGAAGCGCGTTGATTAGTCGTCGTTTTGACGCGCGGCTGCGGTAAAATGTTAATTGAAATCGATGATATCTTCGCGCGTTCGAATTAATGCGTCGGCTACGCGCACGATGACTAATTGTGTGACATTTGTGTTACAACTGTGCGTACCGACACACAAGCGCGACGACTCGCATCACGCATAACTTCTCATTTCTCGCATCGCGCGCCGCCGCCGCGCGAGTTTATGAACTTTATATATTACTAGATGATGAGAATTTAAAACTATAACTCAGCTTTAGGAATGACAGGTGGGCCTTGTCTATTTGACAAGACACGAACAAGGAAATTATATAATTAACTTTATCCATTTTCAGAGCACTGTCTTAATTAACTAATTAATTACAAAACTTCGTTTTAATATTTTTGCTGCTATATTTTAGTGGAAACTCGCAAGCGCCGTTGTCACGCCTAGGGCCGGTGGCAAGTTGTTTGGCGGGCATACGTAGGGTTGATTTCATAACATTTCAACTCAAACTTCGAATTTGATCAAAGTGGAGGTAAGATATAAGTCGCAAGGCTATCAACTGTTTGATGTTGTAAATTCGATGGATTCTCTATGATAATCTCATTCACTCTGAATACTATAATACAATATGGCAATATATAATACAATATGGAATACAATATGGTATTGAAAGCGGTCCTCAATATGGTTTCTGGATTCACCAACACTTAAACCGGACTCAAACCGAGATAAGTCAATTAAAATATTTTCCTTGGCTGCTAAGCATGCCTTAGTTTGAATGTAGGTAAATCCTCTGGAAATGGCTACCAAATTTACCATGAAACACGGTTAGTTTAATTGTTAAAGAAAGAAGAAACACAGGAAAATGAGAAAGTTAGCATTGTCACTTAACTTACAGTTCGAAAAGCTATTTTGATTTAAACTTGGCTGTAAAACCATGTAAAACGACACAATTTTAAATGTCATCTCCTGACGAACGCGTAATAAAAACACAGCAACATCCGTCAATGCCCCGAGCTCATCTCGACGAAGCGTTGATCCGTTCCTCATTCACAAGAAACCGCGCGGCCATTAGAAATTAATGATACCCCTCATCAAAAAATAGCTAACTCCGCGGCTTCTCCACTTACGCAAATCTTATTTCCCACAAAAAGAATAACATCTCAGCGCATAGCAGCAGCAGCGCTGCGTGCACCCCCGTTCGAACGATCGCGAAGCTGCCGGAAAACATCGGCGTTCCGCCTGTTGCTATGGTTACCCCCATCGCGGGTGGCGCGATCACAATTTCCCGCAACCCCCCCACACCCCCACACACTCCTATATCTACGTCGCCCATCGTGACGTCACCGGCGTGAATGTGACGTCGGCGTCGGTGCCGGCGTCGTGGCGTAGGGCAGTATCAATTGCGTTCAAACGCCTACGTAATCACACACACACACACATATGTATATATATACGCCACACGGACACGAACACGGTTCTACCCACGGCCGTTGTGGACGAGAATAGATTCGGTGCGTGCGCGGTCGCATTTTTTATAAATCATCGACTTGCTAGCTGCGTCATGTGTCTTGTGATATGCATCGGTCCGACGGCGCTCGAATGTTGGTTTTGGACGCGCGTACTTAGATCGTTATAACTGAGTGGTGTCATCGCTAGTTGCTAGCGTCTGGGGGTACGTGTCTGGAACATAAACGCTAGAACCTAGGAGAAAGTGTGAAAATGGTTGTCCACTTATCAGTCCGTCCATATCGTGATAACTTGACAAGTCATCATTTAAATCATTAGTTATTTATTTATACGGTTTAATATTACATGCGTTATAATAAAAGGTTAACTAGAAAGTTTTACAGTGCCATTATCAATTATTTAAGGGTCTGTCAACACAATATCTCAGTGGCAGTGGCCATTTAACGGGCCGTTATTGCATGAGATAAAATAAATTGTCTGTGCTGACAACTGCATGTGCGTTAGCGAATAGTCTTTCTGGTTATATCAAAGTGAAAGATAGAGATCAAGAAAGAAAGAACTTACGACATTTTATTGAGACTTTGACAGAGCCAGTGACGTAACGCAAGACACAAGAACTTATCGCAGTTGTCATGCAACAATGCAACCGATGACGTATTTACTTTTGAGTTCGCCAATCACTAAATTCTGAAGTTCAGGACAAAACGCCACTATATACGTCTAAAAATCACACAGGCCGTCTTACTTGCAAAAAGTAATACTAATTCGACACACAAAAGAAGCCACCGTATTAAAAAGTGACGCAAGACCCATGAGGAGAATCTATTATTCGAATCTATCATCGTGGGGGTCGTCTTCATCATCATCAGTCAGCAAGGGGGCGCCTAATTGGCACTTGGGACTTTTTGGGGCCTCTTCGCCAACACTGACCCCAATAGTAACGACCCCTATTTTAACCAATTTCCATCTGTTTCTTTCTCTATAAATTTGCTTAACATTTTGGCTTGAAATCTCTGAGCGCCAATCGACTGGCTGTCGCCTACGCACTCCCTTGCGATGGAAAAGATTTTGTACATTTGAACTTTAGAACGACGTGGGCATATTTCCATTCGATTTTGCACGGACGGCTGCTCGAAATTCCAATGTTAATCATTTAGTTATTTATCTTGTGAGGAAATTCGATTATATACAAGACACCATGGCGGATGAACCAGGAATTGAAAAATATTTCACTCTCTTGCGAAAATGTCAGACACAACCATTCGATGGTGCTGAAAGAATTATGTGAGTAACCTCGTATGCACCATGTCTATATGCAGCTCTCACAATCTAATTTCGAGGGCTTTCGAATGTGCCACAGAGTGTTGACAATTTTGCAAATATTGTTGCATTTAAACGACTGCTTCATGTTTCATCGGCCATGAAATTGTGAACAAAACAAAACTATACGCGACAAATTCCTGCGTGAGCGATGGCTCGCGCATGTTCGGTGTAATGATCAAATAATTAGTATAATTACCTATAGCTCATTATTGCGCACGCCATTCCGGAGTTTGCAGCGGCGAGTGCGCCTGCAAATCACTCGTACTTCAAGCCCTAAATGACGTAGTTGGTATATTAGTTGATTGTATTTATGGCGGCATATTATCCGTTTTGTGTTTGTTACGCATCTAGTACGTTTGCCCCGACATTGTTGGCAGTCTGAAACAAAATTAATAAGCTTTTGTACAAACGCGAGCAGGTATCTCATGTTCCTTAATAGTTTGCCTTCAGGTGGATTGTCGTGGTAAGTAACAGTTATCGTGATAGACAGACGTTAATCAATGGAAATCGGCTCTGTGGGGGGTTGCAGGGTGGGTGGTTTGTGGGGAGGCATACGTCACTTTACGTTACGCTGTTCTTATCAAAAAATCATTTTTTTTCTCTGATTATATGGTGTCGCCGTTTCCCTGGATTTATATGCGAAAATGCGTATACTACGTTAGCTGATTTACTAGTCTAATTTTGTTTGCTTTTGGCTTAAATATATGAGAGCATATTTCTTGCGGGCTTTTTTGCAGATTATGGGATTAGCTATAAGAGACGTTAAAAAAAACAAGAAGGAGCGTGCTTCTAAAAATATGCTTTGATTAGCTACCGCGCGAGATACTTGTAAGCCACAAAGTAATTGTTGGTGTATATAAAAAACCGTAAACTGTATACAGCATCGGATCTCATTCTCCTCTCCCCCGCCGATCGGGTTATCACATGGAACCGACGCCGACGCCGACGCCGACGTCGATCGAACCATTTCGCTCACTCAACGAACCCGTGCCACATGCCAAACACACACGCACACACACATACACACAATGACATGCGAGAGACTAGACCGGAAATTAAACACCACACCATATTAATTTGACGTCTCACTCACCCAGGTGTAACACGATCAAAACATTCCAATTCTTTCAATCTGCCACACATCACATACACACACTCACACACCAACGCCATCCTCAGACACGCTGTGCGAAAAAGAAATCTTTTCCATCTCAATAAAATGTTTTATATGGTTTATATCCGACATTTTCTATATCATTTGTGCGATGCCTATATGTTCTATGTCTTGTTGATCTTTCTCTATCTCCATCAACGTATTTCCCTGAGGGCTTCTCACTCCCGACCGAAACCCCCCCCCCCCCCCCCCCCCCTCCTCCACCACCACCTCTCCAGCATCACAGCTCTTACGCTCAGATTTATGAACCAGACACAGGGGCCAAGGGATGGGATGGCGGCAATCTTGGAGGGGTGCAACGGGGTGGAGAATTGAGCACCTACCCCGCGCGCGCTCTAGGAATATAATACTACAATTAATAAGATGTGGTTGTGGTATATATTTCGCTGGTGCATGGCTGCGTGCTCGAAAGCGAACGCGAGGATACAAAGAATAACGGAGGGTAGGTTTAGAATGCGAAGAAATCCGTGATACTTATTGATTTCTTCGATAAGACGACCAGAGTTCAAATAAATCTAGCTGAAAGAAGCTTTGATATTTAGCGACGTTTCAATTTGATACACTCCTAATTTGAGTACTATATATATTATCTCGTCGTCCGCAGCAAGCGTAATGCTGGGAAAATATCCCGCCACGAAAAGCCACTTGTAAAAACCGTGCAAAAAGGTATCGTGCACTTGCGCCTCTTGATCTAGTTCAGAGGTCAAGTGATTCATTTAGCAAATAGTCCGCACTCCGCGTGGAATTGTTCGGGAGGTAATTAGAGCGACAGGGAAGAGTCACTTGCACTCGTGGCTGAGCAAACTTGCCGGATTGATTTTCTGACTCGGATTTCCTTCCCTTCGGGTATAGTTTCCCGGAATCAAGACCCCTGTTCACCACATAGAAATAGACGATAGTTTTGCTCTCTGGCAGAGGGATCTCTGATGGGGCTATCACATCGGTAAATACGACAAGGATTACATGCAGCATTTGTTCACGTTTTATTAAGGACAAGTGACGCTTACAGAATCCAATAGAAGTAGAAAATACGTCATCGTGCAAGTCGTGATGCCGGTCGTTTCGCGGCAGTCTAGGCTTCTTAGCGCCAATGAAATGAAACTGTTATTGTTGTTTATTGTACAAACAATCTCGTTACACACTAACAGCTACAGTTGGTTTCTAAAAGTGTGTTGGGCGAACAGAGCCGCTCGCACGACATTTTGTATAAACACATCCGGGGAACTTCGCCCCGTTTTATAGATTATTAGTCCTCCTCCCAACACCGCGCGTGCTATAGTCCCAACTCTATCCAGAGCCATTTCGCCGAGCGCGCTTCTAGAGTATGTAACGGAATTTAATAACAGCATCGAAACAGCGACGCTGTTGCGACAGAGATATGTCACGTTCGAGCCGGTAGTGTCCAGTCGTTGCCGTGGGTAGCACCTGATTGACCTGGACGTTCCCTGCAAACATAGTCAGTGGCGTCGGCGGCGTCGCGACGTCGGCGTCCCCTGCAACGCTGTCAGTGGCGTCGCTAGGCGTCGTGGGCGTCCACGGGTGCAATAAGAAGAAATGCTAAGTTTTACGCCAAGACTTTCCCGACTTTCCGCGAAATTGTGCTGTCTAAGAGCAAGTCAAACGAAAAAGCCAGAATCGTTATTTTGTTTGATTTTTTTTATTACCTCTTAGTAACACCCTTGAGCAGGCAGTTTTTTTCTTCTTGTGACACGTCGGGGAAAATGATAGTGGGGAACTAACGCACTAAGATTAGGAAAATACACGAACGTGTCCGAGAAAGGTGGAAAAGCGCGTGTATGTGTGTTGCAAAAAGTGTTGTGGACAAGAGACGACGACTGTTTGTGTTTTGGTTCGTCACTTCATGTTATTGACGCTCGGAAAAGGCTGTGACTTTGCCTTAGGGATTCGTCGCAGCTTACATCTCTGCATGCTGGCACTTTGGGATTTTCTTGGCGTGCGGAACTCCGTAGTAAAAAGAATTCGCCATCAATGAATGAAAAACTGAAATATGGGGCGTTTTTTTGAGAATTTTACTTTAATTCCTTTTTTTTGTATTAAATTAAATCCACTTAAATAATTTACCTAGCCTGCAGATAGCCCGTAGTTAATTTGAATTAACTGCGTGTAGTTTTGACACGATATAAAGATTTGGTTGTTAATCATTGTAAGATTCCCTTAATTGTATCTTCGACACATGGTTGTTGAAGGCGAATTACTGGCTTTCCTCTACACCACTGCAAACCAGCGGCGCCACTAGCCGATTTTGAGGGGGGCCAACTACAAACGCTGTACCCATCCACCCACTCCACGTTTGTAATACGAAGGGGCTTTGCGATGATATTAGGTTACCTTGTGTTCGTCGTTAATATGACGCCCAAACCACCCACTCGTTTGCCTAGCGAGACCGTGAATGGCACCCAAAATTGCTGATGGGGGAAAGGAAGAGGGAGGCCAGTTTCCAGGAAAAGCTGAAATCAAAGTAATTCTTGGAGTAAATCGATGAGCGATTGAGACAGCGTTCCTGCAAGACTATGCAGAGTTCAGAGTTCAGAATTATATTTTTAAGTGGGCCCCAAATTTCACATCAATCACATGGCGAATATTTCCCGTGGAAATCCGGACCTAAAGCATCGAGGGTCTGACCGAGAGGGACAAAAATTTCGAGATAAACCCCCAAGTAGTTGTTACATGATCTAGAGCTTGATGTAACTCACAAGCTATGAATACGCAGCTATAAGGAATTTTAGAAGAATTGAACGAGCTTTATTTGATTTTAGAACAACTCTTAATCCTTATCTCGAATCTTGGGGTGTTGCCGTCTATGGCGACACCCCAAATGGACTAATCTCGACGCAGAGTCAAGAAATTAGTAAAATTTTCCCGAAGTTCGTAGCTCGTAGCTCACTGCAATTCATATCTTCACACGTTGAGGTGCAACCTTTTCTTCAAACAACTTACGCCGCAAGCTGCGATGAAAACACACACGACCTCCCAAAACCCACGTGGCGCTTTGAGCTGCATCCAAACAGTCACACAAACTTTTTCAAGTTTGAAATACTATCCGATTAAATAGATTCCCTTACATTCATAATTGTGTGTTTTATGTTGAGAGGCGATGCGATTTTGGGGGATGCTGCTGGGATGCGGGTGCTCGCTCTGTAGTCTGTTGTTTGGAGTGAAAACATTTCAACTGGAGTGTGACAGAGGCTGTGATTGTTTGTGCTGACGCTTGGCGGCGTGGATGTTGGTTTTCATGAACAGGGAGCTTCTCTTTTGTGGCGGGCTAGGGACCATTGTCAGGACGTAGAATTAAGTCTTGACAAGAGGTTATTAAATGAAACCTAGACGCCTCTTTGGATGAATCTGAAAGTTTTGACTATTTGTCAAAATTAAGGTACGTTTACTTAGATGGCAAATTAACTGTGTAGATGGATTTTAAATGTTTTGATGCAAAATCACTAAACGTGTAGAAACACATTTAATAAGCATTGCACTCAAGCGAAGGCATATCTCATTAATAGTTTATAATATGGCTAATATTAGGACAATAAACAATCATATATAAAATTATCTGCCTTACAGCATGTAAGCGTGTTACCCTGATTACAGGAAATTCAGATGTAGCCGCTTATGAACAGCATGGGCTTAAAAAATAAATATTTGCGTCATCTTCGTAACAGCGATATAAATTTGCAATTATTTGTTTCAATTACATGAATCTAAAATAATATCTCCTACCACTAAAGCGTATCGAAATCAATAAGATAAACAACATAACCGTAATCAAATATAAAAAAGAACGCAACGACACACCTCTCATTTCCGCCACACATTTTCCGCGACTTTTCCGATCTACTTTCGCCTCTAGCCTGAAATCCATATAAGCTGTATGCATGCCATGTTTATTTAGTAGTATCCCCCCCCCTGCTCCCCCCCCCCCCGTTCACCCTAACCCCATACTTTATGTCGGCGAATATTTGGTTAGAGCTCTTGTTGATGGCTATACGGCAAGTGCGGAGGCTTGACAACTTATCCTTTCTGCTCTAAACCAGGACTCAGGACTCAGAACGCAGGAGTATGGCGTCGACACGGGATTCCGACTAGAGACTAGAGACTGGAGGTATGGGAGGTCGCTGTATGTAGTGGAGTAGGTGCACGCTGGGTGGACCATAAGGAGCACGCCGGCGGGGTCGGGAAACGGGAGACTTGAGAGATCTCACGCGCGCAACTTATAACTTGTGCCATCACGTTAATAATATCTTACGGGTGCTTCAAACTTTATAATCCTCACTCCTCACTGGGTAACAGTTAGAAAACAATCTTTTCTATGAAATGTTAATTTTCCTTTTAGAGTGTTGCTGGTGCGACAGTGTACAATGAAAGATGCGAGACAATTCCAAGGCGCCCGAAGGCGTCACACGTTCTTTGTTTCAATCAAATTACCGTTCAATTATCACGGTGATGTTTATAGCTGTGATGTGTGAGATGCGGTGAATTTGTGTGATTCTGAGTGTGTGTGGGAGGTAGGGGAAGGATTGTGGAAACCCGGGCTCAATAACGTTGCCTGCGGGGTAAATTGTGAATCTTTATTCGTGTAGGTGCAAGACAGAGAGGGTGGAAAACAAATTGATTTGGCCAATTTGTAACACCGATAAGCACCTTCAATGTGACCTATTTACCTGTCAGGATGGCTGTCCGGGATGGCTTTTGTGCTTGTCTGCCATTCACTAGAGAAATTCTAAAGACACAAAGTAACGAGAGAAATTATCTCCTGATTCCCTCGGAACTAGCGTCTTGTAAATAAATAAAATACAATCTAATGAATCAATGTTTAAAGGATGTTTGAGAAAGACAATGAAGAATTTTTTTCGAGTTATTTCAGGCAGCATCGTGATTGCGTTGAATTAAATCTGTGGCAGTCTGTGTAAAAAAGAGATGAAAACAAAGAGATGAAATTAAAATAGAACTACAGCGGGGGTTTGCAAGTAGGTGTATCAGCACCAGGAATTGAGTCGCTACACAATGGCGACATCTCTGTACCTGTGTTTAGGTAATTCAATGAAAATGGTCCATTGCCACACAGCTTACACAAGCGTGACACAGCATCGCCCAATCAATATTCAACGAGATGAGGACGAATTTGGATATAGTGTGTGTGTATGAATTATTGATTATGTGTCATGTATTCGACCGAAATGACTGTATACTTGAATATAAACCGACAAAAACCAATCAACGAGCATTCACAAATATTTTGCCAATCATTTATTACCGGGATTTGACATGTTTTCAGTTGTCATCTAGCGGTGCCGACGTCCGTGCTTTGAAACTGGAAATCTGTCCCCGCGCCCCCTCCGCGCCCGCTGCGCCCCACTACCCCTAACCTGTGCCCCGGGCCTGGCCCGGCGTTATTCAATGATCAACCCCCGGCATCTCAACGAGTAGACCTGCCCGCTTTACAAACCGCATCGCACCGCACGGCACGCTACGAATATTACCCGCAACTACGTTTGGAAGTGATCCCGTTCTCGTGGCCAGTCTGGCGATGTCCATTGAACTAGAAAACAGATGGGAAAGCCAATTATGATGTTCTATTGTAGTTATTTCTCCTCGATTAATCAACTGTTCGAGTGTGTGTTTAATTCAATTAATTGATTTAGTTATTATGACTTTGAAGCGCGATGATAATTAGTTGCGAATAAATTTCTAATTGGTATACTGGCTGTGTCAGTGACTGAGGATATGCTAGTTTGCTTTTATTCTCAAATCAGTGAGACGGTAAATGACGAGTTGAGTGGCTGTGCACCACCTAGCAAGCGCGAATAAGGGATGATTGCTAAAACAGATCAGTCATGTGTCCAGTGACGGTGGCGCTGCGCTGAAATGCTGAATATTACTTCGGAGAATCGCAATCTATGGACCATATAGATTACTTTTCGAGCAAACAAAGTCTTTCAGATTCTTGGTCGCGTATATATTTCTGAACATATTTATTTTTACGTAATGCAGGAACACACCTACACGTTTTTAGCAGCTGGGAGATTAGAGTGCAGAGTGCAGTACAAATGTGTAGTGTTTGCATTATGTTTTGCTACCAACATTTCACATCAAAACATGCTCTTTTGCCAGTCGCCACTATCACTCAAAAGTTTATGAATATCATTTTACACCGGGTTTGATCGCGATACATTTTATATCGCCGTATTTCACACAAAAAACGCACGCCGCCGCCGCCTTTTATTTCCTCATTGGTATTTTGATTAAACATGACAAATTATTAACAAGTTCGCTGCAGGAATATGCTAAAAACAACAATGAAACCAGCAACCATGGTTGCAAATCGTGCTAATAAACAAAGCTGTTAACCTTTTCACAAAGAGCAACGCACTATTCGCAATTGAAACAAATACTGTTTGAAGTTGAGAAATACACTTGCGAGTCCCCTGCCAAAAAGCACAAAATATTATTATGTTGCTTTTATCTTCATTACACGCTGATTAAATTTAATATGATAGAAATTAATAATCCGCTGCATACCGAAATGTTTTATAATTATAATTATTATCATCGTGATGACGATGTAAATTCAGCGCGTACCGACCATCATCGCTTCGTCTGATTGCATCAATTGGAATCAATCTCTCAATGGTATGGAACACAGATATCTTTGCATGGAGCGCCACACACAAATACCCTCACTCACCCCCACATCACACAAACTCACACCGTGCAATTGAAACAAGCAGCGTGTAAAGTCGAGGTACTCGTTCGCCAGTGTAGCCCGGCGCTCGTCAAAAACCCACCGACTGGAATATTATTTCCATGGAAGCAACATTGACTTCCACCCCGTGCAAGCTGTATTTCACGTCAGAGCGCGCACGAAATGGCCCCGGTGAATTATGCCCCAGCAACTCCTGTGTCAGGTACATAAATACAATGATTTGTGAGCAGCATTATGGTTGATATCAGCCAATAGAAATAATATTTTATATTCTCCAACAAACCCCCACCCACCACCTCCAACACCACATCGCGTCTCAAAAAGCGTGAAATTTGTCCACACTCGATATCGACACCTTTTATAAACAGCACAAGCGCGTCTCTGTCCCTCTCGCTCTCTAGACTCTACGACAACATTACATAATAGCTTAGTACACTCTTCTCCATATACACACGGCTCGTTTTCGCCCTGTTTTCTTTTTTCAACCCCTTTTCCACACACACTTTCGCGCCGTTCTTACACAACGATGCTTTCCCCCATTTTTGCGGCGAGCGCCCGGCGTTTTACTTGTCAGCCGTTGATTGAGCTTTAGCGCTCCAGTCGCCGCGACGTCGGAGTCGGCGTCGGCGTCGGCGTCGGCGTCGGCGTCGGCGTCGCGACGCATTACCAAGATGAAAAGCGCCGTGCGATTTATCAACTCCTTTACAAGATTGTATGATAATTTTAAATCCATATAGACGCAAAATATGTCAACCGCTTGGAAACGTGGAGACGAGCAACGCTTGGAGAGTGGCCGACGAACAACCCGTCGAGTCACTCTTGACAGCACCCCCCCCCCCTGCCCCACCCCAACCCCCAATATGACAAAAAGGTGTCGTTAGCCGGGCGCCTCAGCCAAGCCAGCTCGCGAAATTTATCGAAACAAAGATAACTTTGCATGCTCGCTAAGTTTGCAATTAATTAGTCACACAATTTAGCATAGAGATGCCGCGCGGTTAGTTTGTGTGAGTAGGTATCTCGGTCCGCAGCGCGCAGCGTAATGAAATTATGATGTGTGTTTTATGCTTCGTTCGGGCCATGTTTAAATCATCGAACAGACGATGATCGCAATTTAATATGCATTCCACATGTGTCTGCAAAACGATTCTGCGCGATAAAACAGACTATTTGCATGTCCCTGTGTGAAAGCCAAGTAGTTATTTAGTGTTTGTGTGGTTTTGGCAACTTATTGTATTACTCTTTGTGGCGGGATCGTATTTGCACAGCGCGTGCCTGTCTGTGCATTTTACCGCAGCGTTGCGAACGCCTGGCTTGCTAGGCAACTTGTCCTACCCGCGTGTATTACGGGGTGGCCTAGCTACATCCATGCAGGCAATGCTAAGCCTCGTAGGGCGCGCGCGCGCTAGTTTTTTTATATTATTAAAGAACGCTCTCAGTTTATTACAACGCATAAAAAAACTAGAGTTTTAATACGGAAAATTGGACTCACGGTTACGCATTAGTTCACTAATACGGCTGCGCGCAAAACTCGCACGCTTGAATTTATGGAGTTTGTGTTGTCGGAGATCTAGTGATTTGTCGCCGCTCAAATGAATTTAATTCACTGTCTGTGATTAATATTAATGTCGAAGGTATGACGAAACGTCATGTAATCTGTAGCGATGGCATGCGCCTAATTTCCAAGTCAAATGCGGCGTACTGTTTGCTTGCGAAGGCGTAAGTAAATTCATCCGTCTGTTTTGCTCCATTGTTGACGCGTAATCGGCTACCTGTCTGGGGAACAAACAGTAGCAGAGCAGAGCGTCGACACAGAGACTCAGCTCACCTAGATCATTATCAACCGTTTCAATACATCCGAATTGATACTACTAATTAGGATTAAGATTATATCTAATGACTTACTAATGAAAGTGGGTAGCTTTTTGTATGTATCTAGTTTTGAATCTATAGAGTTAAGTGTCGAGAATGGGAGGTTGGTTAAGGTTGGTACTCTGTGTTAATCTGGATGGGCGACCAGTAGGGTCGGGCATGATTAATTGGGCCCAACGGAATCGTGGAGGAGGACGGAGATGGGAAGCTGGCGGCAGCGAGCGAGAACGCGTTACGCAGAGGAAAAGCTGAGAAATATGGTGGTGCAGAGAGAGACGGGACGTGAAATGCGAGCGAGGGAGAGAATTAAAGATGGAAGAAAATAGCATGATGTGTATAAAAGCAAGTTGGACGGAGAGGCATAAGGAATGAATAAAGAGGGAGGACAAAGGGGTGATGGAAGGAGAGAAATATAGGAACATAAAGGGAATAGGAGGATAAACTATGAAGTGAGAGAGAGAAAGGTAATAGAGAGATGGAGATTGGTGTAAGAGTGAGGAGGAAACGGGATGGTAAAATGGTTGGAGGGTTGCACATGCAAGCCCGATAAAGGAAGAGAGAAACAGAGAGTGTGTGAGAGAGAGAGGGAGAGAAAGAGAAAGAGAGGAGAGAGGGAGATACGTGTTTGGAAATGATTTGGGACAGAAAGAGATCACAAAGTTGAGGGTGATAGAATGAATAGAAAGTCGTGGAATACGATATGCAAGAGAGGGATGGAAAGCGAGCAGCACATGGAAATATAAGGGATGATTAAAGCGTGTATATATTGCTACTATATGGAATAACATCCCCGAGTACTTTTCAGTTAGGTCACAATATTTTAAATGCCTGAGTATGGCAACAGAGTGGTACAGATAAGGTTACAGATGAAGTACATTGTCTACGAGATATAATTCTTTCGACAACAATAAGTTTTGAGAGAAGAAACAAACTTGAGCTTGGTCATGAAACAGGATAAATCTCGACGTGTAAACGTTTTATTTCGCAACGCATTCGCTTGTGCACTCGTGACAACATCGGCAGAGAAGTGGATCGAGATTTCCACCGGAGATGGATTCTCTCATTGTGTACAAATGTATCTTCCCGACACATCGAGAAAGTGTGACCGAACGCACAGATAGCTGAAAAGCCGGAGGTGTGAGCATTCACAGATTGAAATGTAAAGGCAAAGTTATCCTTCCTATTTGTCTGTAGGGACTGCCGAAGTCATAGTAAAATATCCCCAGCCGCGAGATGATTGCGGTGCTCGCAAAATGAGGTTAAACTGGTCCAGATCTATTTAAAACCCATCACCACAACCGCACTCGAAAGACCCGAAGAAATTACCTTCATGCCATGTACTCTAATCGCGAATTTTCTCTAAAATAGGGCAGCATAGATTTTAAAAGCTAAAAGCTGTAAAAAGCAGATCGCTGGCGGGGAATTTGGAACAGACTTTATCTCCATCCGTCCCAGCTTGCTTGGAACGCTGATGGAGCTGTCTAGCCGGTGCCAAATCCCAGGAGTCCTGCTTCGAACACAGGTTAAGGCAGCATGGATATTTGATGGGATTATTGCAATTATTTATAACGTTCATCTCGTAGTCACACATAGCGCATTCGCAATCACAATCACATACGCGAAATAAACTATGCGAACGTATAAAAAAAGGAGGAAATTTGAATTTAGATCTTCAACTGTGCATGGCAAAAGCTATCCGGTCTTTATGGGTTTTTTTTTTGGTGCTAGCCATGGATCGCAAGTACAGCGTTGTTTATGGACACTTGAATGTAGAGCTTTCAAGTCAGCAAAACTATATTCGTGTAATTTAAAGCTAACGTTATTACTGTCTGGGCTCTTACGCTATTCGATATGCCTCGATAAACACAAATCGTAGCGGACGCGGTTAACAAATCAGATGTGCTACATAATTATTTTGACATTGACTATCGATATTTTATTTGCACACACAAAGAATTATGTCAATTTATCGAGAAAAACCCCTTGCATTTTTAAACGCTGTTTGTTCGCTCGTCTGAGTGCGTTGCTCGCTTCCAGCTGCAGCTCGCTTCTAAACTTCAATTTGAATGTATCTGCATTTCAGTCAGACAAGACGACCGTTCGATGGTAAGTCCACATGTGAACTGCAGGTGGTTCGAATGTCCAACAGGTATCCTATTCCTATCCATTAGCGCTTGAGACTCGTTTTAGTTAGTACAAGCAGGAGATAAGTAATTCAAAACATTGATCAATGGGCTGCTCTTTGTGGTAGAGAATAGACTCGACATTCGTTGTTATTCTAAATGCTGCAGAAGTGCATGCAAATTGGAGAATCATTCGATTTTAGATGAGATATGCTTTCATATACGACGCTTAAAATTGATTTAGGTTGTAAAGTATTTTCCGAGTAGGTATATGAATAAAATATATTTGCCATCCCAATCATGTTAAATCCAGTATTAATTGTCTGGAAACACCAAAATAGGTTACCTTCTATTGCCAATAGCAAAGCGCGTCATTTTTATTTGCGAATAATTTGCGATCTGTTACTGTTAGCTCGATACCATGTTGACTGTTGGCACGAGAACATTGAAACGTAATTAACAACTCTACTCAATTCCCATCACCCCATAACGACATTATAAATACTGCATGCTGATGCATTATCATCCGTATACATAGGCGATACCTATTAGATATTCTCAAACGCCCTGAGGTCCTTAGGTCGAAGCTTGACTAGGCACTATGGCGGAGCAGCAAGTCTAGCATATACAGTCGCTAGTCGAGTCGCTAGTCGCTACCACCCTTCTGATGATAATCTATAATGTTGACCTAGTTCAATTGGTCGTGGTGGTATTACATTTACAATTCTGGAACAGGGAACGGTGCACAGTTGCATTGGTGGACAACGTGCTTGAGACTGAATAAGGTATACGGTGTTTAATAGTGATCTTGTTGGATAGCATTATTGATTAGCTTGTTTATCAATGTAAAGCTGGCCATTTATAGTTAAGTTGGGTTGATATTATAATTTTGGTAAGCTGGAATCCGAATGTCTATTCAAAGCGTGCTGGTATCACAGGTGGTATTGTTCTATTAACAAGTGCAATTTCAGCGGATATATTATATAAATGGTGGGTGAAATCAAAATGATAGACATTGCGTGTTTACGTACTTAACCTAAAGGATGTCATGGCCTCGGAAACAAATACTTCTATTCCAATAAAAACAATAAATCAAATTTGCATGTCAAATAACTTAAAACTAACCCTCCAACCTTTTCACAATTCCACATCGAAAAAAGTTAAGAGGTCGCAGCAAGCCCACGTGGTTTTTCGGAAGGTAAATTGTGCATTGGAGACAAAATAATTCTCGGCAGCAACATATTCTATGCAGTAATGTGTTCCCTGCAAACCGGGAACGCGGGAAACGGGGAAGACAGGGAATTGGGAAGCACCCCAAGCCTTCGGAGTCGGGGAAAATACACGACACGACTTTGCGACTGGGGTGAGCGCTTTAGTCGATGTTACTAGCACCTAGTGCACGCTGGAAAACTAAGGAAAAGCAAGGAAAAGCAAGTGTATTTGACAAGCTCACGATATTGCTTTGGTAACGATACGTATTTCCCTAGTTAATTATGTAGCCTGGTCGCGCTGTTTAACTGTGCCAGTCCTTTTGCGATAGTATAACTCTAGATCCTACCCGTTTTCCGTAGGCAAAATAAAGCTTTTGAATTGTGTGTATTGTTGAGCAAAATTGAAATGAAGCTGAAGGCATGTTGTGTCATAATTAATTGTTAAACAAGCCAGATAAATAGAATCAATATTGAACAACATGTGGAAAAACATATCACGAATGTTTAGCACTACTCTTTGTTGCATAAGCGTAAATTACGTAGACTAAAGCAAATTTAAGCGGAGCACGGCACCTCCACTGAACTTGGCTCCTCCAGAAAATTCACATTTCATTCTAACTTAAATTAGAATTGATATGTAATAAGCTAAGAATCTAAAAGCTGACGTTTACAATTATATCCAAATTTAGGGTCATATTTAATTTCGTCGCTTTCAATCATCATCGAGGAGTTGAAAAAACAATGTTCAAAAACCCGCTAGTTCTGTAGATAATAAATGAAAACTGCTCTGGTTTGAGTGCCGGTTTAGCGAGAACTTTGATTGCTTGAAAAGTTGGGCGCTTAAACTAAAGAACTCTCGGATATTTCACTCGGGGAAAGCCGAAACTAAAACACGGCTCGGTGTCTACTTCCACTCGAGACAAAGACCGCGCCCGGGCAACCTAATTAAACGTAATTTGCTCGCGACTGCGGCTTGCTGCTTGCACATTACCAACTCGACAGATTTCTTGTGCACGACATCTCGGAAAATGGAAAGCAAATATTATGATATCTATTCGCTTATACAATTCAGTGACAACTGACAAGAAGGTAAACGAATTTTCGACGTCAAAGATTTAAAATGAGATCAATCGACGTAATTTTTATAGAGTATTGGGAGGAAATGGGGGATGGAAAGAATAAAAATAATAATTGAAAATGCTGATCAAAACAACAGATTTAGAAGAGACCACGAAATAAAAATGTATGTTGAAAGGACAGGACATTGGGATTGATGAACAGAACAGGAAGAGATTGGAACGAATAGGAAAAGAAGTTGGTTGAAGAGAAGAATATTATCAATTTTAGGACAAAATTTTTGGTTATACAATACTATTTTTAAATATTCTGCCGCCAAAACAAATTAATTTACAGTAGAAAACCAATAAATGAAATTATATAAATGATGAAGGATCAAATGAAACAGAATATGCCCCTTAACGAAACGTATTTGGAGAAGATTTTCAAACATCTCTACGAACCTTTACCGGGATGAAGCTACTTAGTTATACAATGTGTACCTGTGCAAAGTTTTCACCGTTTCCAGGTATTTGTGATTAAAATGCGCAGTATAATGAGCAGTGAAAGAAAACATGTTTACGCAGTTGGAAATAGTTATTGCGTCTCGAAGAAAATTGACAATTTGAGATATCATTAAAAGTATTCAAACCTGCATCGCGGTGTATATTCGTTTTAATGAAAGATTGAAAGACTTTAATTACCAAGGGAGCAAGGTATGTTTTTCAAATTACAACTTGATACCTGCAAGTGAGAAAGAGACAAGATGTCTGGGTTTATTTCCCCGTTTGTTGACTTACGAGTTTTGACGTCGCATTCGAAAATAGCGCGACGCAATATGAGCCCACGCGGGCCGCGATTTGCGCGTAGATATTTCCCATGGATATTCTACATGGCGACGGCATGAAATGAAATAATTTATGCGTATGACAATTTGAACAAAAATGGAATTCACGCTAGGACTCCAGCAGTATTATGCTGTCTGTCTCTAAATTCGATATATAGCGTGCATTTCGAACGGAGCATGTGTATTTGGCAGTTGGTTATATGTATTACATACATGGTTAAGCAATCGATGAGGAAAACCTCTATGCTATGCTGGATAAGGCTCTAGACAGGGCGGTTCTAAACTTTCCGGGAACATTTTATTTCCGAACGTTGGGAAAAGGAAGACGGATATAAAAAAATTCGATGTAGTGATTACGGAAAATGAACAAATTGACAGCACGGAGACCAAAGTACACATTACACCTTTTCAAACGATATAGCGCAGAATTATCGACGGGTTTCACGAGCTAATAATGAAATGAGAGGAAAAAGGAGAGGGAAAAAACACATTCTGGCACAATAATCTTGTAGCGTAGAAAAGGCTCTCTGCGGAAAATCGCATTTTCCGTCGCTGCTTTCCTTTTACGCGCGTTGTTCTAACAAGATTAGAAATCCTTTTTCTTTCCATCGCGGGAAAATAGTCTGCTCTCTCAGATTTATCCGAGTAGGTTATATACCGGGGTCTCTCGCAAGACTACACTAGTTTTACCGAGTAATTTTCTCCTGGATAGATATTAACAAGATCGAATTGTGTAAGTCAGCGATCAAGAATGATCACTTAAGCTTCCGCTATGCATGAGTGCGTGCGTCGAGGAAGGAGCCTGGTTCGATTCCCTTCGGTCACAGCCCACCAGAAAGCATCCAGCAAGTATCCTTACTCCGTGTAGCCGGTGGCTCCATCAATCTTTGCAAGCTAAATTTAGTTTACTGCTCAAGTTTCCAACCCTTATTCTTAAGAGGCCACCACCGACCCTATCCAACCCTATTAAATGAATAAGAAAACAAAGGAAGTGTTAGGTGTGAATGTATAGCCTTTTAAGGGAATCATATTATTCAAATGGAAGTCATTTCGACGATAGCTTTTCCATGATTTTCCCCGCGTTATTTTCTATTGAAGAGCATTTATCTGCGAATAATTCTTTTATTTTTTCTCTTCTCGCGCTTTTCTGTTGATTGCTTCCTGTGCAGCCTCCATTCACCAAGTCTCGCCGGGCATTTATCTAAATATACTATAACCTGCACAATGCAACCAGAGATACTAATTTATTGGTTGTTCATGCACAGATTTAAATGAGCAGAGGTTAAGGTTTAATACTTCCTCCAGCGATATGCAGTGAAATTAATACAGCCAGCAGCTAAGGGGCGCGTGCACTGAGCTCTCTCTCTATATTATAACCCCTTACCTACCAGCCCGTTGCCTGCTCGGCTATTATCGTGAATGAGATGGGAAGCTAGCAGATAATGCGAGATGGTAAATTTGTCGATATCTCTTCTCTTTTCACTGTTGGCGTGGTTAGTTAACCGATGGAACCGATCTTCGGGATTCTGGGCGGGAGCGGGGCGGCATGTGTATGGACCGAGATTATATCGCGAGCATCTCTGGAAATCGATAGTGGCCCGTCGACAACCTATGCTCGAATCTACTGCGGGCCACAAGCAAGAAGACGGTATCATACATCGACGTCGGCGTCGGCGTCGGCGTCGGCGACGTCGGCTCACCCAATGGCCGTGGTGATTGCAACCACGAAACTGGATCGTTTAACCGAGAGAATGTTAACCTAACTTTGTGTTATGTATCCGGTGTGGACGTGGATGTTTTGACTTGCGCTGTATATGAGAGGAAGACACTTTATTTCTTGCGGCGAAATGGCAACGTGACTTTGCCTTTCTCGTGATTAAATTCGGAGACACCGTTTATATTAATACATATCCAGTGAAGTAACGATCATTTTATTACACAAATTGAAACGCACACGGCTATCATTTTACCAATTTACCTGTGGCCATTACTCTAATATGTAGGTGAAAGCGATCCGGCGTCTAAAACGTAACACACAGTCTAATGTCGTACAAGTGGCAACGGGGGTTTAGGTATAAATAAGTGCATGTAGTGGCACCGGTAAATGAACAAGCGGACGCGCTGTTTTGCCTTGCTCCGCGTGCAGCTCCGTGGCTCTCAGCTCGACGCAAAGTGCCATCACATTTACAGGTGGTCTTTAACTTTTCTCTTTGTGTCTCGGCCGCCTGCCGTGTAGGCGGTTCGCCCCGCGTACCACCTTCGAGTTCATTACGCAACAGAGACGTCGTGTAGTTTCCGTTGTCTCCTCTAGCGTGGAAACTGGAAACATGTCGCTCTAGCGGATCGCTGGCAAATCGTATCGAAGCTCAATTAAAAATCTATGCATTTGTGTGATGATGTTGGTGATTAGTCGCGTGCATTTCGTTTTATATATCGGAGATTTGTCAAGGAGCTAGATACGTTCCGGCGTTGGACGCCCTTTGTGATGTTCAACTTTGTAGAACGAAACGTGGAAATATTGATCTACGTCATCCATAAGTTATGAACTATGTGTGCCGGGTTTGTGTTATATATCGCCGTGGTTAAAGCGGTCGGGGGTGGGTGTGTGGGGGTATACAGAGGGTAAAGGGGCGACGTAAGTTAGATGGCATATTATTATTAGCAACGACTTGCGGATGTCAACAATAAACGCCTCGGATTTCACAACGTTTTATTTCCCCAGCCAGCGCGGCAAAAGTCAAAACCAATCGTCGTAATGGATCTCCAATTGATTGTTGCGCGGGACACGTCCGCGCGCGAACCGGGATAATCCTTTCGGAAACGGGATAAGTGTTAAATTGTTTGCCATGCCCCAAAGAGCCGTGTACGTTTCGGAGATAAAAAATGGAAAAAAGCGGCGAAATTGTTATAATATGTAGAGTGGATTAGAAACGTTGGTCGGGTGTACACGGCGTCCGGGGTTCGCCGAACTAGGTGTATTATAAAGTTTGCCATGCTATACGAGCCGGCCAGGTCGGCGCTAGCTGAGCCACGACGAGATGTTTAATGATTTACGCATTTAGCCCCAGTTCGTCTGATTAATTAACTTGTATATTTAGGTAAACATGCTCCGCTATTTGACTTGATGTGAAGTAGCGCGGCGGCGTCGGCGTCGGCGGCACAGGCATCAGAAACCGACGTCGACGCCGACGCTGACGCCGACGCCGCCAGCGCTGCCCCGCGCCCGTCGACCGCAACTCGCGCCGTGCATT
Organism: Nemurella pictetii; assembly: GCA_921293315.2. Classification (NCBI taxonomy): domain Eukaryota; kingdom Metazoa; phylum Arthropoda; class Insecta; order Plecoptera; family Nemouridae; genus Nemurella; species Nemurella pictetii. The sequence goes on along the minus strand of OV121120.1, from coordinate 14,097,688 downwards.
TCTAAAATATTTCCCAGCCTCTAAATCTTCGACTTATTTTTGGATTTGTCATCGGGCGGCAACGGGCTTCGAAATGGGGTTTGTAATGGGAATTTGTCTAAGGATCAGTTCGTTTTGGAATAGCCGTGAAGTTTCCCTTGCCGCTGCCTGCGTCGTTCATCAACATGTAGTAAAAGACTGAGTGAGAAATACCCGCGAAGACGGAGACGAAATGATCGCGGGCATTACGAGGCGGAGAAAGAAAGAAGATATTGCGATAAAGTTAAAGTAGTGTCGGCAGAGCGCCCCTTCACTCGCTGGCCCGTTTCATCCCCCGTCGCTTCGACCCCACCCCCTGCTCGCCATGGCACCCACCCACCCACCCACCGGCCTACAACCTCTATCCAGCTCTCTCCCTCTCACCCACTCAACCCCTCGCACACTCTCTCACTCTCTCTCCGTCTCTCTCCCTCTCCGTCTCCCTCTCTCTAGCAAAACCGAAAAGACGATCTACGAAAAGTTTATAAAATATGATGTAAACACGAATCCTTTCACTTAACTCTGTATAAGACACATTTTGCCAAACTGTCTTTTAATATAATAAGCAATACTTTCTGTGTTGACTTAGCTACACACTTTATGTGATTAATACAGCTCATTGATTTATAATGAGCCAAGTTTCATAGATAAATGACATGACAGATAAAATTAGCTATTGTTTTTCGTGCGGCGCGGAATCGATTTGAGAACCAGTTCATTTTACTACGTGATCGACTAATTTGAGTGCTTTCCGTGGCCGTCGTGAGAGAAATGGAAAATCTAGAAAATGCAAGCCATTGATTTCTTGGCACATCAAATGAATGGCTAAAGTTTATCTGGATATCAATAAGGAAAATAAGTATCGGTATACCTGGGCATTTCTTTTTATAACAAATAAATCGTTAACGCGAATTACTGGCAATATCTTACATAACGAAGCACTCAATCTCCGATCTGTATTGAGACCATCTGAAAAGTTACGCTTTAGAAAATGCAATACAACGCGAGGCGATAACAGAAAGGGAAGTGCGCTTGTCGTTTCGCGCGGCCAAGAACAAGCTAGAAAGCACAGCACCATTGCACGCGGGGCATGTGGAATTGTAAAGACAAACATTGGATGTGCTCGTCATTGTCTCAAGTCTCAAGCAGCAGGTTGACAGATAGAAGACGGTACGGTGTACAAGTCTACGTCACAGGTGGTTCCTGGAGTGAGCATGCAAAATCATGGCAAGCCAAGTCTTGTGCGCGATGAAGGAACTGGGTCATCCTTCTTACACGATATTCGAATATGTATTATTTTTATCGGCAAGGATTGTTTATATGTGTACGTGTATAGAAGATGTGACGTCTAAGGGAGTGTTTCAGACAGATATCTTACTTTACGCAGGGGCATTTTTATTTGTGTGTCCGCTTCCAGGCTATTAATAAAAGCATTCCGCCAGATATCTATATTTATTTCGCCACATGGTTTACGAAGAATGGGGAATCTAATTGCATGAATTTGATTTAAATATTAATTCCGTGTCAAATTGCTTGCAAAAGCGTGACAAGGAATTTGTTGGCCACTAATCAAACTAGCAAATTCTGCTTGCCAAAATATCCGAGCAATATATGCGTGTAGAATCAGGCGCATAGATCTTTTCTTTGCCGTTTGAATTTCTGAAATGTAATGTTAGTTTCGCCCTATTAGTATTAGTAGCTATAGTGAGCGGCAGGTTGTTGCAATTTTTTACCGCTCGCTAACATACGGTGGAAAGAAAGCGCATGAATAGGATAAAATCTGGTATTTTAGAGAGTTTTCAATCGAATGAGAATTATAATTTCGAGTTAGATAAAGAGAAAATGACAGCTCGTATGCGCGCGACACGCTCCAGCGATGCTATTTTAATTGCTCGACGAAAAAAAAAAAAAAACTACTTTTTTCGCTGAGAATAATAATCCTAATTTGCCTCATTGGTATACATGTCAAAGTACGCGCTCTCGGTGCTCTGAAACATAAAAAATACTTGCAATGCGTTATCCGTATTGAGATCTTTCCACCGCTTCTTAAAAACTTTCATATTTTAAATTTTAGAGTGTCAGATCTTTTTTGTAACGAACTCTTCGGGTGTACATCATAAATAAAGAAGTAGCTCCAATTTTCCAGCCGTCTGAAGTGGAGAACATGTAATTTACCTGCTTTTATAAAAGATGTGCATTGTTAATTAGACCAAGAGAGTGATAGCTATAGAGACAGAGATCCAAGACGTCTCTGCAGCCTATTAGCCTGCGGCGTTTGGGGGAGAGTGCATGCTTGGACCACCGACTGTATAGCAAAGTAATGGAAGGAGGAAGGAAGGAGCCCCCTCATCATAACACAATAGCTAGCCAGTTTGCAGTGATTATAGTAATATAAGTCACTGGTCGGAAAAAAAATTACCGGTTCTAGCCTACTTGCAAAGAAGAAATTGTTTCAGTGGCATCTAAATTTAGTTTGATGGTTACATAAATGATAATTACTTTTGGAGAAACTCCAGTTGTAGAAATCAGAAGGAAGTGCATTCGACCATCAATTTATGATTATGCATTATTTTTTCTTACAAGATAGCTTGTTATAGTAGATGGATAATAAGTGGAAAGGTTTTTTTGTTGTTATTAACAGATGCATCTTTTGACACAGGTATACTTTTTGTATATTCACTTTATTGACGTATAAAATTATGTAAAAAAAACATAGTATATATAAAAGAGAGAATTTTTATTTAAGACTAGTTAACTTTTTATTAGGGTAGGCTGTACGTGTAGTTGCAATTCCAGGTCCACCATCTGTGGCTTTCAAGCAAAATCTCTTAATAGAGCTATGACTTGAGACAATCTTCAGTCGACAATCGATCAAAACAGACTTATCACTTTCGATCTTTAGAAACATTCATACACAACATGAGGCATTCACAAAGGCAAAACAAATTATTCCACACATAATACTGACTTGGAATATAGATTTCATCAAACTTCAGATCACGAGTCGAAACCGAAATGACTACATACTATTTTGCAAGAGCACAAATCATCGGAAAGAGTTAAATTTTCAAACAGAAAACTTGATTAATCCTTTTTAAGCATTGAGTTGATATACCTTTAATAACTGCCCCCGTGGCTGCTGCCTCCGTAACCTCCGCCGGAGCTTCCGCCGTATCCGCTGGACGATCCACCGCCGTATCCACCGCCGTATCCGCCTCCATATCCGCCACCTCCATGGCTCTCGTGGTGCTCATGCACCTTCACCGGGATGTGGACCGGTACCTTCACGGGGTACGGGATCTCCTTGGTCACCGGGTAGTGCACGATCTTCTCAACGGGGACCTTCACTGGGTAGGGAACGATCTTCTCAACTGGATAAGGCACCTTCTTCTCGATGTGGACTGGGTAGGGCTTGGGCACATGGACGGGGTAGGGCCTATCGACGGGTACCTTCACCGGGTAGGGGATTACCTTCTCCACCGGGTACTTGACAACCTTCTCCACTGGCACAGGGATCTTCTTGATGACATGAACTGGGTAGGGCTTATCCACATGGACCGGGTAGGGGCGATCGACAGGAACCTTCACTGGGTACGGGATCTTCTTCTCGACTGGGTACGGCACGGGTCGGTCTACCTTCACCGGGTACGGCTTGTTGATGTGTACGGCGTACGGCCTGTCGACGGGCACCTTCACGTGGACGGGATACGGGCGGTCGACGTGCACGGCATACGGGACCTTGACGTGGACGGGATACGGCTGAGGTACGGGAACCTTGACGTGAACGGGATACGGCGCGGGCACCTTCTTCTCGACGATCACGGTATACGGCTTGGGCACGTCAACCTTGTACGGCTGCGGTACGTGCACCTTGACGTGCACGGGGTACGGCACCTTCTTCTCGACGGTGTAGGGCACGTTGTAAGGCCGGTCGACAGGCACCTTCACTTCATAGGGCACGTGCTTCTCGACGGTGTACGGCACGGGCTTGTTGACGGTAACGTGGTAGGGCACGGGACGGTCGTAGGGCACCTTTACCGCGTACGGCACTTCCTTCTCGACCGGGTACGGCACCTTCTTCTCGACCTTGACTTCGACGGGGTACGGATGCGGGACGGGTACCTTCTCGGTGACGTGGATCGTCTTCACGTGGTGGTGCTCTTGGTGGTGGCCATGGCCGCCCCCGTAGGAGCCGCCCCCGAAGGAACCGCCCCCGAAGGAACCGCCGCCGTAGCCGCCGCCGTAGCCGCCGCTCTCGTGGCCGGAGCTGGCGCCGTAGCCGCCGAAGTCGCCGCCGCCGTAGCTGCCGCCGCCGCTGCTGCCGCCGTAGCTGCTGCCGCCGCCGTAGCCGAAGTCGGAGAGGCCTCGCTTTTCCTGTTTCTTGTCAGGCAGCGCCGCTGTGTCCGTCTGTTTTGACTCGACTTCCACTACAGCCTTCTTCTCGTCTTCCGCGAACGCTGCGCTGCTCAGCGCCAAGATGGCGACGCACAGCTGCGGAAAGAGAGAAAGAAAGTTTGGGCTTAGAAAATAGAAAACGGAAAGATCGCGTATATGTAGATTGACAAAGAAAGGAAAAGTTTCGCATGTTTTTTTTAATTGGCGTGACAGTGATCGCGTTTCAAATGCAATGAGAGCGTGGTTATGTAGTTAGCGGTGTAGTTGTCTTTGTCGGTTTGGATTTAATTGTTCACTCTACTTTTATTGGCGTGCAATTAATTATAAATTAGCGGTGAAATGTGCCTGAGATTTATAGAACAATCGGTTCGATGCGCTAATTGGATAACGTATGCAATTATGCTTGGCTGACATAAGTTCACTGATTGGGTAATTGAATTAAATCGGCGACGATCGTGTGTTTTTTTTTCTCGATGTGAATACTTTTGTTTGACTTGGGACAGTTTCAATTTCCAATTATGCTCTTTCAGATCAGCGCTCTTTCTTTTGCGGAGCTTTGTTTTCGCGAGATGCAAATCGTTAGACATAATTGAAACTGTCGTCTCTTGACTTAATTATTTCCATCGACATTAATATGGCCAGTGATTCCGCCTGCTTTTTTCTGCATTTACAAAATAAAATAAAATAAAATTTTAAATCAAACTAAACAGCCACGGTTTGAAAAAAATCAGCTGAACACCACAAGCTCATAGATTTCAATCCACCCTTATTTAAAATTCCCATAGAAAAAAAACACCAACCACGAAGCCAGCCGAAAATAAAAACACTCAAATATTAGCACAACTCTATATCCTCGGGTATTAATTAAAAGTTAAAATCCCAGTTGTATCGAGAAGCACCTATCAATTATTCACCCACCAATTTTAAGCTAATTAAAAGAATAAAAAAAATATATATAAAAATCGAGGTAGAAGCTCACCGTGATCCTCATGTCTAGAAGCAAGCGAAGCTGTATCTAGACTTGAACACCGAAGACTGATGATTTAAAACACACCGGGGCCCGTCTTATATAGTCTCACGCACTAGTGCTACTTTCGCCTCACAACCGTCCAATTGCCAGTCACGGCAATGCACCACATATTATTATATTATACTCTTATAATATCATGCCATTTCCTCTATTCTCCTGCTAATCAAGAGTCACACATTTTGTTGATTGCCGGGGTAGAACAAGGTAACGCTGTTCCGCCTTGACTGTTATAAGGCATGTACCATGTACTTTTAATTTCACTAATAGAATAGAAGCCAAACAGTTCACTGCTATAAGGACAATCTAGAGATATAGAAAAGCGTCTGTTTTATTGGGTATTGTTTCTTGCTTGCTGACTACCGAGTTCGGGCGTCGCGACGGTTGGGAGAGCGACGCTATGCACAGTTTAGAGGATTATTGGGAGTGATTTCGATATGAGACATGTCGACAAATTTATAATTGGTGTCTTGGCTTCTCGGTATAAAATCTACACGTTTTCGGTTTCGGTTTTTTGACGAGTTGTGTGGTCACGATGAAAAGAGGCTGCGATGTGCCCTAAGTGAATCGATAACTAGATAATTAGGTTTTGTAATAAGCATTAAAACTTATTTTGTGATTTTAGTACGTTGTTGGGGCAAAATTATGATCAGATGGGAGCTATAAAACTAAAAGGAGTCGAAAGTGTTTGTCATAAAATGACTAGATAATGGTTGCCGAGGTAAGATTTTCAATATTTTCTCAGCTCATAAAAAAAATTTAAGATTTCATAATATTAAAAAAAAACATTAAAATATATTTGTTGATATAATACCGAATAGGTTATCTTTAATCCAAACACTAAAATAACACGTTGAACACCAAATAAATGTTGATAAAAAGTACTGTAGAATTGTCATAATGAATAGAAATGTTAATCGTAAACAACTACCCTGCGATTACGTAAGCTACAGCGATAGATAGATATAGAGAGAGAGACAGGCAGAGGGTGTGGGGTTGTTCGACTGGAGAAGACATATCATGCGCACACGCAAATGCGGCCTCAAACCCATGTCTCCATCCCAAATACACCATTCTGTCACGATGGCTGCTGGCTCATAACTTCATGCGGCCGAACGTAGGGGTGGATTCATCCCTCTGACCTGTAGCGGTTCGATTCACCCACGATTACCTTTCTGATCTGATGTCACGTATCAGAATTCACCCCAAGCGTGGCCCGTACGCTCCATTCAATTTGCAAGAGTGGGATGTTCTATGCGATCTTCCCTCTGTGAACACTGACTTTTGCTAATTGCTGCCACAATTAATTGATTATGTGTGCTTTTTATTCCGTGCTATAAGGAGCATTCATTCAAATGCATAAGTTTGTAATGAAAGTTTTAGCAGTGGTACTGTCTGTATCAAATAATACCGTTTCGTTTCCACTCGGTTCGCGGTAATCAGAACAAATTAACTTTGCATTTAATTAAGTGCACCAGAAATAGTACTGCTTCAACAAGAATAATATGCAGTGATCTAGTAACTTGAAATGCAGGCACACGTTGCAAATTAATGTAGCCTTAATATCAGTTGGCGCAGACAAAATATTCTAGAAACTCATTTCAAGCAGACGAAATTTTGCGGTGTGAATCGAAAAATAGAGAAGCACTTGCTGAATAGCAATAATTCTCAGTACATCGATTTTTTTAAAATCGAAAATGAAAGCAAAACATTTTCTAAACATTGTAAATACGGGCAGTCATTATACGTGCCAGTTAGCATTGAGCAATGTGGGTATACAATTCTTCGATATCCTTCCATATTGATTCAACTTTATCCGTTTGCAATAACGCCGTTATTGCGCTGGAAACCGCACCGAATAAAGCCGAACAACAGTGTTATGTAAAATGACAACAATAAACGCAAATTACTTCACATCGGAGATGAAAATGTGCCAGTAAATTTGAGAGAAAGCTTTAAAAATTAAAATAGAGCAATATGCCTCAACTCAAGAATCTCAAGATTTGCATGTTCTTTTTTTCCTCTCTTACAAGATACGTCTCGTAGGATAGGATACTTATTAGCACCCTATTCAAACGACGTTGATCCGAAACTAATGAAAAGGTTGCGCTGCAGCGGCAAGAAGTTCACCTCATTCATTAAGTCCTGCTCACAAATTATGCTGTCCCATCCAAAGGCTCATACATGTTTAAATAAGTTGACAATATTGCTGTACTATATTCGTAATTTAAATACGTCATTTCGACGCAAGGGCGACAGGAAATTAGAGCGACGGACAAGTCACTGCGACGCTTGATCCCCCACCCACCCCCGTCCTCCACCACCCTCGCCATACACTCCTTCGCCATCCCCTTCACTAAATCTAACAGTAGGGTGCCCCCTTGATTAGATCGGGTACCAAATTAACCAATCACTCGCTGCCATTCGCATAACTTATCGGGAATCAATTGACTGGCATCGATATTTGAGGGATGGTAAAGCCGTGTGGAAGCCGGATGAACTGTGTGACACGAATTGGATTACAAATATTAGTTAGTGTTTAGAGATATATCGAGCGGCGCATTTGTTAAGTCCTGCGTTCACGCCGTCGAAATTAAATTTTATGTTGCAGCATTTATACACAAAACAAGGTAAAATCTGATACCTACCTATGAGGCGTTTATTCATAATTGCCTTAGGGGTGAAACGGGGAATAGGTCGAGCGTTTCATTCCGTACAATGATTTTAATACAAACGTTTAGGCAATTTTAATTGCATCGCTAATTATTACCATGCATTAATATGAAATTGGCGTTCGCTGGCGATACTGTAGAAATAAAAATGTACGATTATGAATATTGTATTAATTTCATAGGAAGTAACCCCGAGTTTGACAGGTCGATTTACCTTTGTCTAGATAATGATAAAGATTCGGCGATAAAAAATTACACCGTGCGATAAAGCAAGAGAATGTTTTTTGCATATATTTTATACATTCAATCAGATAGGATACAACGTTCGTGACTAAATCGTAAAATTCAGGATGTAAGTAATGCAATTTTTTTAACAATTATAGTAAATTTATGGGTGTCTCATTTAGATATCAGATTGATGTTAAATATGTTGACGCTCAAGATTATCACCATTACATATCGACGAACTTCAATGCAGCATATCATTCGTGTAGATGAAATTTGCTCCAGAGTCCAGTCAAAATAATACCGTCAATATACGCAGCACCCAAATGCAAAGTCCGCGAATACGCGACGACGGCGCGAGGACGAGCGCAAATTTTGTCGACCATTCTCTAGCAAATTCGCAAGTTTCGCCATTGAGAAATCTAACTTGAAATGACATCTCACATTTCGATCCCCGAGCAGTGACGCGGGCTTAGAGAGCAAGACTTGCCAAGCAGCCGCGTTCGTGACTAAAAGTTACTGCTAACGTCTTCCCCAGTTTCTGCTTCCTGGTGAATAATTGATCAGCCATCCCAGCCTACAACTCAATCTTATGTAAGTAACTGCGTTATTTTACGGATTAGAACTCACGAATCCATGCTAAATAAAGTTAGGAACCGCCTTGGCGGTTGGGCATTAAAAAATACCTGATTTTGACAGTTGACGCTGAGATTTTCATACCCGTTTATTAGGTTAATGTAATCACATTTTAGCGCAATTTCTCTTGTCGGACGACGAATTTTTGAAGATTTCGTGTGCTGTTGTTCATTTTTGTCGTGATCGTTCTAAATACGTCCGGTGTGTTTTAGCTTCGTTTCGCAACTTCAAGCCAACTATATCTGTTATAGCTTCTAACATGCACTAAACTCAGAAATCTCGTTCCTTTGACGGCATTCATTTTAATATCTATTATAGAAACTCACACCTATCAAATGACAACCATTATAATCATCGTACAAACACGGCGTTCTCCATACAGACGCCTCTACAACGATCATGGCAACATATAGGGGCACAACGCACGTCTTCAATCAATAAACGTTCACACATCATCACAATCACAATCGGGAAAAGATAACAGCATTCGTATAGCGGCCGCGAATCGCTGTGCGAATCGCTGTGCGAATCGCATGATGCGTATCGCGGCCACGGGTTATGCGAGACGAGCGTACGTCGGCGCAATCTGCCATGTAACAAGCTTTGAGCGTCGGTGTAATTAAACAAGTACAGACGCCAACGACGCCGTGCGGACGCCTCCCTCCCCCACACCCCGTTCCCCCCGCATCCCGATCCCCTTTCTGCCCCAGCTACCACCCCCCAGTGCCCACCCAGCACCCGGCCATCGGCTATATCCAGTTATATACCGTCGCTGTACACAATGCTATTCATCTCATGGACAGGTATGCAACTCATAGTGAAACAATTCAATAACATCATCATCATCACACGATCGTAATTTCTTCGCTTCGGTGGTCTTTGATGGTTTTGATGTGGTGTCTATTTCGTTTATCAATGTGTACTTGGTGTAATGAAATGTGAATTTGTTGATTGTTGGATTAGTTTCTTGTTAAGAGTGATAATGAGCTGTTGAGTGGCATGGACTTGATTGTTTGAATTTGTTCATTAAACGGGTGTGCAGATAGGTCAAGATTAATTGGTCCGGCAAGGGGATCGCTTAAGATATGGAGCCTGCACTCGTTTCTATTTCGTTTATCTCTTTTAATTTTTCATCATTTATACAATGGAACGATGCAGACATTTGTTGGCTCAAACACGCGATATTGTACGAACAGTGTATCACAGCATCTGTCCGATTTTCTTTCGCCGAACAATTATGAGAGATAAATTGAATAACAGATGTCCACAAAACACAGATGGATTTGAAAGGAACGGACAGTGAAAAAAAAGTAATATTCATTTTGGCCTTTTGACGAATAATTATAGGCGAGCTTTTTGTATAGCTGGCTTTTTTTGTATAGTTAGCACGCCGTGTTTTATTTAGTTTTCATCGTGTAACTCACGAAATGATCGAGATAATTTTGAAAGTGGCATGCTAGTAATTAACGGAGACTTGTGTGGTGAACGCTTCACGGCTCCTGCTAATTAGTAAACATGGTATCTTAGCAGCCAAATGCTTGTAGGTATGGTACATCGTGCATGGCATGCCTCGCTCCGGCATTTTCACCTATACACCGGTCGAAGAATAAATGTAGAAAAATGTAGAGAGTTCATTTTAAAAACTAACGCTTTCATTGAATATATATATACGGCGCTGATTTCGGCTTGCAAGGGATGAGGGAGAATATTCTGGAATGAAACAGCAGGAACAAGTTTCTGGCTTGTAGCTAGACTGTAAAAATATTTTCATTTATTTTTCAGTGATACAAGCTCATCTCGTATACCAATATATTTTACTTTTAAGTGGGTTTTTATAGTTTGATCAAAGGAAATTGATTGAGTCTAGCGAATGAAATAAAACAACTTTGTAGGTAAAGTAAAGTTCACTGTGCGACTGCAGAGATTAAAGGCACGGGAAAGCCATGGTTTCCTTTCCACAAATTCGCCGTGTTAGCGGATCACTAAAAATCAAAGATGATTTATTTTCAAGAGCTTTGATTAAAAAAGAAGAGGAAAATGAAATTTCTTTGTTATCACAATTTTCATCATATACAAGCTAAGAAAAGAAAACACACGAAGGAGGCCTGCCAGTAGTAATTGCTCGGGCTCTAATCATAATGTATATGCCCAAGAAAGAAAAGAAAATTTCTTTCCGAACCAGATTTTCTTTCGGTGGAAGGGGCCTCTACGGAGGGATGCCGGAGCATGTTTCAGTGTTTAAGGAGGAATTTTCCTCACCCTTCAACTAGAGCCCACTGCGAATTCGCCGAGTCTAACTTTATCTCTATACTTTTCGGAACACCAAACTGTTAAAAACAAACGTAAAACACTTTTTCTTGTTTCATAAGAAGTCGATTCTTTGAGCAGGACACTCTGCTCAGCTCGCTGCTCGAGAAAACTTTGATAAAAACTTGACCCCGTTATAACTACACCATTATTTTGACTTTATGTCCACAGCGTTACTCTTCCTGAAACGATCTCTCACTTCATTCTCTTATTACATAATAAAAAAAACGAAAAATGATGGTACCTACACCTAACACACTTGGCTGATTTATTATCAATTTAAGCGTGTCTAGAAAATTGCCGAGGTAAATGGCTGGCACGCCTAGAGGCATATAAAGGCAAGGTGACGGAAATCACTATGTAATAATTGCCAGCCAAACAGCCTTATCGATTTTATGCACAGCATTTTATTTCCTCTCTGGTATAAAATACCACATATTTGGTTTGTGTTTCAAATTAGCATGTATCAGTGAATATGCAGAGCAGCAACGCAAGGCAAAAGGTAGCAAGTGTAGTATATGTCCCCTGTATTTATAAAGCATGTCATAACTCATAACTCATAATTACCAAAGCATGGTGCCCAACGCAGGAGGAGAGAATGGGAACGTAACAGCATCGGGTGGAGTGCGATAAAGAAGAGACGAAAAGAAGCGAATCAGGAACCATTAGAGTTGATTGAAAATCTATCGGATTGTTTGTTTTGTTGGCTACAGTGCTTGGCTGAAGTTCCGCTCAAGTTTGCTGGAGAGGACGCGACGGGTATTGATTATAAAACGATTGTAATTAATATCAATTATTGTTGATGACTTGTAAGATGCGGGTTAAGGTATCAAGCTCGTTTTCCGTTCGGTAATCATCATCAGTTTCTCCGACGTCTATGTAATAAATGTAATTGCATTTATAGCCAAGCACGCTCACGTCGCCATTCGAATCGAAACCAACTGGTTATGAACCCTTTTGTCTCACGCTCTAGCAGTCTCATCGTTACATCTCTCCATATTTCAAAATCATCAAAGCACCACTGAGCTTCTAAACCTTACGACAATGTTTTTAATCACACCCTCAAACACATGCATACATATTTGTTCACACACCAAAAAAAAAACCGTACGCGACCACCCAATTGTCAACACGTGATTGAGTAGTAAGATGAATAGTCGCGGTTTGTTGCCAATCATTTTCGCAGCTCTCTGATGAATGGTTCCTGCAGCATATCGCTTAAGGTAGATGGCAGCATATTGGTTTCCTTGTATTCGCGCCGCTAGCAGTTCTGGCCGTGTGGGGGGCTACTGTACAAGTAAAGGGATACGCGTCGAGAGTTTCGCGGGGATACAGCCGCACACACAGCTCCACACACACACACACATTAGGTCTATATAGGTTCCAGAGGTTCCAGAACGCCCAGAACGCGCTACGCACTGTGTATACGCACGGCGCTCGCGGGAGACCGTCTTTTAGCTTCTGTATCCCATCACATCACACGCTGCGAGCTCTGTGGCACGCGGAACGCATACCTCGTAGGCTTAACCACCCCAAAACCCATACCCGGCACCACCTCTCCCCCCTCCCCCTGCCACTGCCCCCGCACAGCCCCCCAGCGCGCCTCCCCGCGCCGCCACCCCCGCGCGCCCCATCGCCCCGAACCAACTGCCACCCCCAACACTGTACGTCCCATGTCAATAACATCCGATTCGTGTCGAGACTGAATTGTTAAATCAAATTGAGCCACGCGCGAGTTCTGCGTACGCGCGCGCGATAAATGTACAACAGGGAAAACAAATATCCTTTTTGTTTTCCACGATGCGAGGGAATTCGTGTGAGTGTGTATTTGTGCATCCTTTTTATTTGTTTGCGTAACTGGGTTGTGATGACATTATACAAGAGTCGATTAAAGTTCACTTGATTCTTGTGTGATTTGTTTGTGCACGGTGCAGGAAATGCGTGAGTGTCGTTTGGTGCTTTAGTCATTTTGAGTTGTGTCAGCATGCAAATTATTTTCAATCACTGTTGATGGAGGGGTTTTATTTATTTTCAAAAAAGTTTATAATCTTATTAATTAGATTCCCTGGTTTAATTAAAACTTCGATCATTAATAGTCGATTCGGTGTTAATGACTAATCGAATAACCTTAGCAATAGGTCGCTTCCAGAATTGATGGAGCGCAAATTTAATCATTTGCTGGCTAGTAGAATTGATACATTATTTAATGTAACCGATGCCCATATGTCTTATAATACACGCCAAAATCAGTTAAAACTTAGATTTGAGTGGTCGTAAGTACACGAGAGAACTAGTACTTAACATAACCATCGCAGAAACCGCTAAGCTTGTTTATAGTTTCGAGTGAGATGCAATTTTAGCCCGTACGCGTCAGTAAATCAACCCCCTGATAGGGAAGACCTCGGGGTGCTAATTCAAGTGATAGCTGTTCATGTTTTACACATAACTTTACTCTCAACTATAGCAGATAAATTACACCTGCAAATTATAGTCGTGGCATATGATTGGTTGTTGAATATGAGATAATAAGCATGTCCTAAGAATACACATCGTATACAGAGTATAAAGGATAGATGTAATAGAGTTATGCTGAATGAATTAACACTTCGCTTGGAATAGTTGGAATCATTTCAAAGGCTCGGCCATATTTTTGAATTTAATTACACGTCCACTGCTGATATCTTTTCGCCACCTCTTGATGTGTAGTTTGAAATTGTGGCGGCATGTGGCAGTCTTGCAGATTGATTTATCCACGGCTGGTAAGTCTCAAGTCGGGAGGCTGCGTTGTCTTTGTTGTCGGGGCAAAAACAAGCAGTGTCTCGTTTGTCAAGCTGAGGCTTGTGTAGCCCTCGAGGAGAGATGTCACAATATTTATTGTGGAAACTATTTTTTTTCGAATAAATTGGAGCAAGATGCGATTCCCAGAAAATTTCAGTGAACAGGAAATTTAATTTGGTGCGCTTTATAGCTCCGCGGAATCAGAGTTCACTTCTCGAGAATATATTTTCACAAACTACATTTAAATTTCCACTACGAAAAAAAAATCCTGTACTGAAGGGCGGGTTTACAAGTTATATTTCCTCTATAACTTGAAAGACAATCTTTGTAAACAAAAGAATTCAAAGAGTCTAAATTGATCTCTGATTGAGCATTAATGCCGGATTAAATAGTTATCTTTACTCTAAGTTGAAGGATTATCTTAATTAATAAATGATTTTTAGTATACTAAATTTCTCTGATTGGGCATTGCAATGGCGTTAAGAATTTTATCAACGGCCTAGCACTTAGCAGTTCACTCTAAGCCCGGTCTTTACAATAATCGCTACCATAAAAATTTGCATTCCACCAAAAATATCATTTATATACTGTCATTTTCTCTCAGCTTGTTTTTATAAAGATGTCTCGATGCTACAGTCGTGACCTCGCCGGAGAGAGCTTTTGGGGTCTTTAACATCCCTGACTCGCCGACGAAACACTATAGTCGACTTTCTAGTGCAACGGCCACTCATAATCGCGTCCCAATTATTTCGCAAAGCTCGCGGAAAAGCCTTGATGCGCACCCCTCGGTATCAGTCAAGTAGACACACAAAGTTTCACTTTGTGTATGTTTTTCATATCTATCAAAGTCAAGCGCGGAGGTTTGCGCACATTATAATAAGGTAGGTCCATACATTATCCACCGCACGACATCACGCCAGGAGAAAATTCATATCAAACTACCGACACGTAGATCTTCAAACGTAAACCAGACCTATAACCAGCCCGCCGAAAAAAATAAAGAATTCGTCTTGTACTCCTATGAAATATTCAAATAAATAAAATAACGCGCAACGGAAAGCCGAGAAAAAACCCCGCGCGCGAAGCGTTTCGCCCTGTAATATTGTAGACGCGCAATGCCCTTTACTACGTCCTTTCCTCCCACTTTCCCGTCCCATTTTCATCCTCTTTGGCAGCCATTCTTCAACCACATCTTACTCTAGACTCTTCCTCCCCTTCAAGCCAAGAAAATCAGACATCGCATCAAACGTCGTTGACTAGTATTACGTTCTATACTGTTCGTTTCCCGACTCTATTACGGCCAACTAGCTCCTATATTGCCGCTGAGTGGGTGAGAGAGGGTGAACCTTGAGCCTTCGCTCTCTCGCACTCGACTCGCTGCTCCTCTCTCCGTTCCTCTCCATCCGACAAACACGCTACCCGTCTCTCTCGCCGGCTCGCTTTATGACGTGGATCGTCGAGGCCCGAATCTGATATTCAACCCCAACATTTGGGGATGATCAACATTTGTAATCTATCAAATTATCTCGTATTAGAGCTGGAACGGGTGTGAGGACACTTACGGTGAATTAGAGCCAATTGAGTGATAGTCACTAGGTACTCGCTCGTTACCACGACGCTGGCTACGCGTGGCTTTTCACCGAAGGAAAATTAGAACGCTGCAGCTCGTCGAATCGAGAGAAAATGTCGCGGCAATGAGATGAATGGAGGAAGTGGGAGTTTTATTAGACGGATTGGTTTAGCTCACTGTTAGACAAAATGCTGCGAGTAAGGGGGTCGGGAAATTGGCGCCGCCGCCGCCGCCGCCGTCGTCGAGGAAAATTGTCGGCGGTGCTGGAAACTCGGCACCACCACGCGTGTGTCGGGCTACGGGGACGGTAGGTGTCATTCAATTGGCGCCGAATTGATTTGCCTGCTCCATCCATTCAGCTATGAGAGAAATGAAAACAAATACGGCACCTCCACCGTCTCGACTCCAGAGGATAAAAGGAAACGTTACTCTTAAAAAAATAAATCTATAAAGCTAAGCTTTGCTGCATGGTATTTATACTGTATATTGAATATAATTTTGACTTAAGAGCGTGTATTTTAGATTTACAATACAAGATATAAATCAAATGGCTTATATTAGATTGGTTGTAAAACGTTTCTCGGAACCGGCACCTCCACCACCTATCGCACTATGATTTATAGTCTAGAAAATCTATCCTAATTTCGTTGAAATGTAATCCGAACGAAATATAAAACAGTCTGCCTATTAGCAATCTGTCTGGCCCATATGGTAAATGGTTTCCGATTGAAGATGTTATCACTGTTAATCAGATCAGTAGCAACGCGATGGTCCGACGAGGGGGTGGCCGGCTTTAGGGGGGTGGGTGGCAGAGGAAGGGGTCAAACAATCATTACCATTCTACGCGCATCGCCCGGCTTCCATTTGACTCATCGGTCATCAAAAGCACGCGACGAGAGCATGATTTCGATCGGCTTCGAATTTGATGGCCAACCCGAAATGGACCCCTATTGGGTTTGGGTTTTGCACGACATTTAATCGTTAAAACTATCAGCCCCTACGTAACAACAGTCCGCTACCCCCACTGTATATAGTGTGCAGTGCGTTGTGTATTGTGTAATGTGTACTGTGTAGCGTGTTGTGCTTAGTGTGGAGTGTTTATACCGTTCCATGTCTTCCACGGAAATGACACCAATATGCCACTTTCAATTCCGAACGCTACGTAACACTGCGCCAGTCACAAATCGCGTTCAAACAAAACAGTTTTCTTTCAAGAATGAAAAACTTTACTTTAAACAAGCAATGTCTTGACATCAGCGGCATAAGCTGGTATATCCTTAAGTATAATCTTATTCCTGCCACGAATCTGCGCCCGCTTGTGTCATGAATTTCCCAAGCAAATAAACGCTCGGCGGAAAATTTTCTGTAGCGTACACTGTGCCGTGTCTCGCCCGTCAAAGAGGACCCGTGCCTTTGTGCTTAATTTTCTGTGTGGAGCGAGTTTTCCAACGCCAGGACTGTGTGTAAAGTAAGTCAGTTCCTGGACGCCCACTTCATTCTGGATATCGAAACAAGCGACATTCAAAGAACCTTAACTCTTAAGACACTCGCGGTGGAAAATTCACCTGCTTAACACAAATGTTTACACATAGCTGGCCTGTAATTTCACACCGGCTGTACTGTGTCTCCCTGTGTGACTATCTGACTGTATCTGTTCATCTTAAGTCTCTATGCTGGAAAATCGGCTCGTCTTTCGCCAGTTCAAGACGTTACTAACACATTGTTAGAGCCGGGGTTGTCCGAGGGGGGGGGGGGGGGGGGGGGGGGGCTCGTTTCTCCCTGCCGCTCCCCCCCCCCCCCGACCCTGTCTGGTATATGCCATGGCTTGGCGTGGCGGGCTGCCTACGTGACAGGGGCATAAGTATCCACAGACGAACAGATAGAGATGATAATATCGATCGTAGAAAAGAGGGTAAAAAGAGAAAAGATAGAGAATGGGGGGTGGGGCCCGGTCGGATTGATGCGGGATGAGAAGTAGCATAGCGTTGTCGGCGTCGTCGGCGTCGTCGGCGTCGTCATCATCGGCGGCGGCGGCAACGGCGTCTTGTTCGATATTCAGTCGAGGGAATTTAATGGTTTTATGACACATCGCGCTTCTGGTTTACTTTTATGGTTTACTTGATTTGGCTAATTTAATTGAATTAGGTTTGGATAATGGCTGCGTGTGTTGCATTTCTTGAAAGAGTTAGTAATTGTATAAATACACACGGGCAATTCATTCGAATACTTTCCAAGCGTGTAGAGTGCCTATATTTACTGTTAGGTAAGGGCACTGGCATTTCAAATGTTTAACAACTTCAAGAAAGTTAATTTTCTTTGCCTGCCCTCTGAGTTCCCCCAATTTTTTCATTCTAATTGACTTCAATGATTGAAATGACCGCGGCGTTGATCAATAACTTCCCGTGCAACAAACACGATCAGAAATCTTTTGCCGCAGCTATGCGCCAGCCAGACCAATTTAAAAAAAATCCGTTTTGTCGCCATATTTTGTTTGTGTGATAAGTTGATAACGCCGCGCGTCGGGCCACTAACGCGCCTTCAAATATCGACCCAATTGGGAGGGGCGGCAAGAGCAAGGGGCACTCGTACTTCAGCCCCCCCGGCCCCTGCCCACCCCCACACCTCCGCCACCCACCCCAACGCTCGCAGTCGCGTACAACCCTTCAATGCTATGAAACAGAGTGATTTATCAGCGTGGGCTCAAGCTCTCTATAGTTCATTCAGGGAAATAATGAGACAAATAAATCCTAAGTGAATATGGTAGCATGGACAGTTTTATGTAACAGATGGTTAAGGTGGGTGTATGGGACAGGCTTGTTGGTTGGTGTGAGTGTGTGAGTGTGTTGTTGTGAGGTATTAAACACAATTTATACTTGAAATCAATCAGGTGTTGGTGTACCTTGGTTAGCGGCAGTGGGCATCATCAGCGTTGGCTCTTCGGGCTTATTGTGCATGTGTTCATGTGCTTGGTACGACGGCATGTTCGGGGCCAAGTGGACGATTACACCGAACCACTAAATGTCAAATCGAACTGATTGTTTGTCAATCAGGCTTCAGGACTCATGGGAGCATCGATGCTTAGCGCAGCGAAGATGTACGTTACGTGTTCGAAATCCGTCGAACGGCATGCTGACCCCCACTCATTTGTTAAATTCGAAGCGCGTGGACAGCAAAAGTTCACACTTGCGCGGGGGTTTCGTCTCGAATCCCCGGTCAATTTTTGAGAGAGTGACAAAGTTTTTATTTGCATAGTTCAAGTGGGTAAATAAAATGGTAATCCAATCTGTTAATTCACACCAGATTCAGAAAATTCAAACTCTCTTTCACAAAAGTCTAATTAACTCCATCGCTAATGACATTACAAACGAGTTGACTGAAATTTTATATACCTTTACAATTATACAGCTTGGACTTAACGTCTGCTTAAAAAAACTATATTTTAGTTAGGGAGATTTTATTATGTATATATATATATACTTAATACATAATTAGAGTAACAAACTACCCTCATTTAAACTAAACTATCACAGTTACATAAAGTAGTAGAATAATCCCATGGGCTTAAACGCTTGCTTGCAATCGCGGCTGCAGAGAATGCAATACAGCTGCATTACGCTCTATACGTGCAATGTGCAGAGTGCAATGTGCAGCGCGCATCTCCATGTCCAATGCAGCATCTATTCCTGTTTCATAATAGCGAATATACTTGGTTATACAGTAAAGTACTTTAAATGTGCTATTATTCATTTTATATATACTATAGTATTGTAATACTATGTGTAAGTTATGATAATGCAGTAATCTAGAACATATTTCGGCATGGATTGACTAAAGCTTCCGTCTTTGTAATATTCAAGACTTATTTACACTTCGCATCTCGATAAAAAATCTTTGCCATCATCCAGAATGCAACGATCTTCGAGAAGCAAAGAGATATTTAAATTCACATCGGATCTCACACTTTTCGTCCATTCTCTTTCACAGATTCGCCAATTTCTTCTCCCCTATTTTCTTTGTCCCTACACCATAGCAGCGATTCCCGCACCGCTCTCCCTGTCGCATCCCTTTTATCTGTAACTGGTCGGGATGTGTTCGATACTCCGCTTTCCCCACTTCCTTCTACTTTCTTGCCCGTGCTGGCAGAATCTAGGCGGACGATCCACCGCCTTGAACAAGTCACCACTGCTAAAGTTTTTACTTTTTATCATCTTTAGCCCGTTCCATATTTCCACTCATTATCCGTCTTGATAGCTCGATGCTTTCTTTTGTATAATCATTCTCGGTGCAAAATGCTTTTAAACAAAACCCTCTTAAGTTATTGTCTCGCGGTGGGAAAGTTTGCTTGGAAATTACTTTTCATGTGAACTAAATAGTATATAGGATGCCGTCGGGCAAGATGCGCGATGCAGGCTGAGATGTAACTCATGACACGCTGTCATTCGGCTAGTCTGACGTTGCTGACACCGTCTTCTGCCCGGGAAAGTGTTGCAGATGATTGCATGAGATTTTAGAATCCATCGCGGAGATGAAACATCCCATTCACGGGGTAATTAATTACAAGCGCGTGGAATTAAAATTAATTTTCCTGCAGATTTTTCACTGGCGGGATAATGTGCGAGTTCTTTTTTCCAACTTCCAGGGGCTAATTTTAATAGACTAGTACGGCTCAAAAACATGTTTTGCATAAGGGAACTCGTTAAAAAATGCTTTTTTACAGAAGCAAATATAAGGATATTTTTTCGGATAAAACAAACATCAGATCAGAGAGATTAATTATTCATCTAGAACACGTGGAAATTCATTTCGCGCTAGTATGCGTTATACAGTTCTCCGTAAGAAAAATTACCACCGTGTTAGTGAGATAAATCAATGATTCTAATACTTAGATATTCGCCAAAATCACGTAACATTCTCTAAAAACATCTGGACTCATAAATATCTTTCTCAGATACTGAACACATGGTATAATTTGCACGAAAAGTTAATTTCAGAGAGTCACATCAGATATATCACACATTCTCATTGCCAGTTACTTTATTCTGAATAAAATGTCGCAAAGTTAACGACACAATGAATCATTGAAAACATGGAGCGCCATAGGTATAGGTTTATACATTCTCTCTATCCAAACATATGTGGCATATCCGCTCTGTTCCAGCCTTCGCCATAGCTAATTGTAGAGAAGGTATATACGCACTCGACACTCTCGACCATTCTTGTACTTTTAATGCAATCCACAAGTTATTACACTAGTTGAAAACCTCCTACAGAGTACAAACTCACTACTAATGCAAATCTTGTGCAGAATACAACGCATCGGATGGAGAGAATGGTTTTAAATTGTCCTTTCATGCACCATTTTTCTTCTAGGTTTACACTCATTAATTAGTTGTTTCGGTAATGAGCGTATACATTGTGTATAATATTATGTAACCTTTATACACACCATGGCGATGCATTGTGCTCCAGTATTTACACAAAAACTTGTGTTTATAGTATATAATATATTTATACACTACACGATGAATATTATTACTATATGCGCAATGCGTTTTTTAATTGGCCCACTTCTTTCCTCTTAGTCGAATTTTCGATGGATATAATTGCAACGATTGCTATTTTTTGGCTTGTTATTGAAAATACTAGCAATTAAAATAAACGTGTTATTTATTTTGAATTGACATTGATTTTGTTTGTATAGAGACGTGCTTCCTTTTGGAATAAAGCTGTTTTCTGCACAAAATTATTCCCAATGTGTCCAGCAATAATTCATGAGCTTTAGAACTGGCATGCGCTAGAACAGCACCCCTTTACCACGATGGCGGGAATAATTATTTACTCTCTTGTTTACTAATAATTAGAATCCACTCAAAGTAAACTTCTTAAACAAAGCGTGACCCACACTGTTCCTGTTAGCACTTAGGTGTAGATCAGTCAATTCGCATTGATAAGTCACTAACGCCCAGGCTTTTCAGAATTTTTAAACATCCACTGTTGATATTTTCATAAAAGAACAAAAATCAAAATCAACCCCCATTTTACATTTATTTCAATCACGTCTCGCCGCTTCATCTGCCCACGTATTCAATCAATTTACATAACAGCCAAGACAAAATTACCATCATCGAGACCTGTAACCTGTTACCTTACAGAGCTCAAGCCAGCGCACTCAACATTTAGCAAACACGTTTGCATGAATACTCAAATTAAATTTTATTTGCCAAGATAAAAATGCACTTTTCTCAGCTGTGTAAGAACGCGACAGCGAAAAACAAATAGATTTCCACTTTTATACGAGTTTCCCGAAACAGCCACTCGTCCATTTTCCGCTTGATTGCGTACGACTTTGCTCGTTGCTCGACCTGCAGCGACCTGCAAAAAGACAGTGTACTTAGAAATGACACAGTTCATAAAAGACACAGACTGCCTGACGTATAGCTTACGCTCAAATACTTACGCAGTGAAATTTTTTAGTAAACAAGCATGCAAATTTACAATATTTTACCCATCTCTAAATATGTCATACTGTAATGTCTCAATCGTGTTAGCATTTTTTTGTTTCTCTTAACATACCTACCCTAAAAGTCTTAACCCCCCACCCATAATAATAATCAGCCAAGTAATGAGTAATGATTAATGAGCATTGAATGTCGCTTATGTAAGGCTTGAGGCTTATCAAAATGTTAAAAAAAAAGCTATACGTTCCCGATAACGCATTGCCACAAAAGCACAAAAACCAAACGCGTGTGTTTATGCATAAACACAAAAGCTTTTCAAATGGGTTTGCAAAATGTGCCGGTGTCACTGGCCGTGAGACAAGGAGTATGAAGCAGAACGATACCAGCACACGCCATCCCCATAGCACCAGGTTGGCTATGATCGAACATGATTATTTACCCGAAGACGAGCTCGCTTGTTGCTTGTTGCGTTCGCCGCGCTCTATGGCTGTTATTTTTCCTTTTGATTACCTGTTGGATCTGAGCAGAGTGCTCCGCGTCGGTCGGTCGGATGCTGTGTAACCAGTGTAACTTTATTCGACAGCGTCTGAGGACGATCGAAGAAATCAGCAGGCCGAGAGTGAGACAGACAATTCACTAGGCTCGGCCAGCTGTGAGCAGAATCTGTTGTATGGTGTTTGGCATGTTGGTTCTGTTCTGCCGTCTTATAATTACCATGTCTACGGAAAGACGTTGCAAAGAAGCAGGTCTCGGCAATTAACAAAGGATTTACTCGGGATGTCGGTGAATCATCAAACGCTTGTATTTTTTTTTTGTTTTTTTAATCAAATTATCGGTAAACAGACCGAATATGCTAACTTTTTCCACCACAAAAATGTGTATACACATCGCCACACAAAACAGGGGAAGTGGCTCATCACTTGAAATTGAATTATAAAAGGTTTCATTGTGACAAAGGGCTTGGCTTCAAACAGAAATGAAAAATAAAACAGGCTAAATGATTGGTAATTTAAAATTGAATGCAATTTATGCATTGACAAAAAGGACGGTGTTGTAAATAATTTATCTTGGTTTTCCAATCGCGGGTATACCCAACCCTTACATGCGCTGACCTATTTCATGTATATACAGTACTCACACAGACGTCAATATTTTTTCAATAAAAAAATCACAACCGCCAACTTATTTGCAATAAAAAAAACACTGCATTATAATTGCATCTGGCAACGAAGAATAACGGTCCAGTAGATTTGTCCTCTCCCTCTAAATCACAAGCGGCATAGTATAATGTATCACACACACACCACTAGCGGACAAAACGCTCGCATATTGCTAGATTTCCTCTGCGCTTTTCTCGCGCGGACATTGCAGTGCATGTGTGAGACTGAGAGAGTGTGGTACAGTGGTTTATAGGATAGCCGAACTACTTTCATTAGTCTGATTACACAGTCGTGTTAACTGCAAATGATCGAGGGCTGGTGCTGGCTTACTGAGGCAGGAGGGGTGCGCTCGCATCCACCACGAAGAACTCAGAGCCGGGCCATGCAACCTAGTTGAGAACTGAGCACAGGGAACTGAGAAACGGGCGTCGGAGTGTTCACGGAGCATGCTTATATACCGCTCCCCCTTTTGCGCAGGGTGCTTTACTATAGGGGTGTATTGCCCAGTTCTAGCCAAGCCAATGTGATACCGATTCACCCTCAGGCTCTTTAATAATCCTTTATACTGATTGTTAGCATGACACTTATAGGGAAAACCGTGTGTATGGGTATTATTTCGTTCAGTGATTTAATCTATGAGGTTATGATGCGACGTCACACGCTACAAGTGTTTTTTCTTTCGGATTTTTCATATCGACAGATTTTACTGTTCTATAAAGTCTTATAGACTCAAGTCCATCCTTCGCTCTTCAGATTATGAGGAAATTAAATACTCAGAAATGAAAGCTTTGAGAAGCGAGAATTTATAAAAACATATCACCAACTTTTCAGCAGACGTTCCAGACATTTCTGAGATTTCCCTCGCAAATCATCTTAGCCCCGTGCATTTCCCGCGGCATTCCTTTTATTTTCTTTTCGCGCGCGCTCGAACCGAGGTGCATTATTTCATCGGCGCTGGGCTGAAGCGAATCTTCTTCTTCTTTGTTTGGTCGCGAGACCCGCGCAGCATCCCCCCCCCCCAGCCCCCCGCCACCTCGCCCCGCGAGTAACGCGCGCAGGGTGCAGGAGCCGACTCTCACGCCGAGGGTGCTTGCCCCTTTTGACTGGCGCCCGCCACGTTAATCGGGGATGCGCCGCGGAATGGAGTGTGCCTCCAGGACTATCTCATAATTAATTCCTATCTAATCTTACTTCCAAAAAAAAAAATATATATATATATACGCGCCTACCCTTCTTCGAGAGGAAAAGAAACGAAAATCGCATCGTTTATAATTCTTTAATCCGCTATAGGTCACGTCCACATTTATATACATATCAAGCGCTATATAGGAGTATAATGTAATAAACGGATAGAATCTTTTAAAAGGAGTTAAAAAAATAAATAGAACAACAGGGGAGAAAGAAAATACTCGCCGTATGAAAAGCACACATTTTATCTTGAATTTCCTCACGGAAGCAACTGGGTCAAACCGCGCGCTGGCTGGAGAGCGCTGTCGACGGCGCTGCCACGAGCAATAACCAAACTAACAAAGGAACACCGCGTCGTCAGACAGCTCTCATCTCTCCTGTGGGATAATGTTCCAGACATAGAGATTCCACCCCCGCCCGCCCGCCCGCTCGGTTAGCAACTACTCCCTACTACCCTAACAGAACACACCCGTTTATACTACCGAATGCATGGGCTAGGTAGTTGAGCAAGACTGCCCGTCTGGCCGTTTGTTTGCTACCCGCTATACCCGGTCGCTACCCGTTCGTTACCCGATCGCTATACCTTTTCAGTACCCAGCGTGCGGCGAGAGAAGAAAATCGAGAAAATGTAGACGAAATTCACTTCCTTTTTGCATAGATATATATACACTCCCGCGTGGCTCTCACTAGTTACACCGGTTACACTTCTCTTGGCGAAGCAGAATGGACGTGTCAAAACGCGATGATTTAGTTATCGGGTGCGGAGGCATGCCATCATCCTCTTTAACCTTTGACACGTAAAGGATATTTACATATCAATACGCTACGTACCCTAAGCCGGTGCCAGGGCGTCGTGGATTTCGTGAAAGTGGTCGAGACAACGCTCAAGTACAAATGGCTTTTTCACGAGCGTCGAGCGTTCAATAAATTTGTAACAAAGAGATTTTGCTGGAGATGGCGAGTTAAAATGATAGCCGGTGGCGTGGTTTTTCATGAATCAATAAAGCAACAGTAAAACTTCAATGTTGCCTCTTTTAATTGTTTGCCGGTTGAGCAGATTTTATGTGCTTAGAAATTTTACGATTTTAAAGGAAGATCAAGATAATCATGACTATAGAATATAATTAAGTCGATGGGTTTCAGATTCTATTATGTTTCATTTTTTAATTCATTATAATGCATGTCTTAAGTCTTAAGCATAATATAAAACAGTTTTATATTATATTTTAGAAGGTCAGTCGTATAATTTTCAAGACGATTTTATTTACTAAGAGGCATAGATAGTAAAACGTGTACACCGTGTCATAATTAATCTTTATATAACTTAATGGATTGAGTGCTAAAACGATATTTCTGCGTTCATCTACATTCGTTTAACATTCAAGAGCTGCACTTTTTTTGTCTACAGATTTAGCCAAATTAATAAACCGTCGGCCAACGCAAGTGGTCCAAAACTGAGATTGGCACTTTGCCCACTGTGCATATACCGGACTGATCATATAGGTTTCCATTCAGAATTCGCCCCCCGCGATTTCCCTGTGTTGCGTTTCATGGGGCCACGGCGAAGGCCATGAAAACTCCATCCATGTTATCATTTTATTACAAATGCGAAAAGGTTTTATGTCGTCTCCTCTCTCTCAAACCCCCCGTCCTATTGACTCTATCTTACTCGCTTCTACTCTCGCGCGTAGCTATTTCGTTTTAGATATAAGGCTACTCATTTTTTTTTCATTCAATTAAGAAATGAGAATGAAAACCATCGTTTATGAGGTCCGTTTGACTTTGAACTTAGCACATTTGATGTGTATAAATATATATATATATGAATAAAGTTGCTCAAAGGAATCTTTTTTTTCAGGGGCTCCGCATTCGCTACAACCGCTGCAACAATCACAAAACATTTCGTCGAGAGTTTCCGATTTATTCTGCTCAACGGATCGCAAAATGGTGTCCAGCGTTAAAAAAAAACACACACACTCATACACAAACAAATCTCATTGTTGGGAAGTGGCGACTGACTCGAAGCAAGTTGAACCGAAGAGCCGGCATCAACCCCCCAACTCCAAGCTTCCCTCCCGGCTTCGTCGCTCGTCCAAAGTCGTCGAGCTCAACGGGTAACGTATATATACATTTTGGCAAATGTAAGGCATCAAACGATAGCAGCACGGCGATAAGTTTAACTTGCGCGACATTACGTAATGGCTTCAAAGGTTCTTGCACAATTTCCACAAACACACAATTGTTTGTAGGTAATATGGTTATTTCGTGATTTTATAAAAAGATGAAGTTATTATGCATAAGTTCTAAAATTATATATATATATATATATATCTTTTGAATCATGCTGGCGCAACTAGAAATCCGCTATTGAGTGCAAGATGAAAGTTTACAAGTTTATTGTTTGGTACGATTTCATATAAAGTAATTAGAAAAGTTGGCGTTACGATATTAGCACGCTTGAGGCTTCACATCTTTCGTATAAATAAGAGTTGATATTTGCGTCTAGCCATCACTTCAGCGTTGCCATCTCCCAGCAGCGAAACATGGTCGCGCGATTCTGATATCAAATTTTCTTTAGCTTCTTGAGAAAGATAGAGCAACAAAACTACTACCGGCACCGCATACAAAGCGCTCGATCATAGACATTGTTCTTTAAAAATTTCTTCTACACAATTTCCTTCACTCGCGATATTACATGCAATATAAAGCAAACGCCCACCTGATCTAAGAAAATTATTAATCTCGGCGTATAAACAATGTTTGTTTTTCGGCGTCAAATATACAATATTCCCGCGGTGCGAGCACCATATATAGGAAAAAATTGCACGCCATTTCGGAAATTACAGTCGAGGGTGGTAGGTAAAAGGGTTGGTTTGGGAGGGCGGGGGATGGGGGGTAGCGTTTATTTATTATATTTGCCAGGTTTGCCGCCAAGTGAAGGGGTGTGTATCGTCAATCATCGGGTAATCAAGAACTGTAAGCTGCTAGAATAACAGCGCTGGTAACGTTTGCGTTGGCTGCTGCAATGCACTGGATGCGTTCTTGCGCTCTCCATCCCTCACGCTAGATGGAACTATCAATCATTTCCGATAGTCGCCTCTCTCTCTACCTCTCTATCGCTCCGTCTCTCTCGCACTATGTGATCTGCACAGACTTCATACACTAACACGGACATTACTATTAATAAATGGTGTGGAATCGAAGCCGGTACAACAGGATAGTGTTTTCACGTTCTTTCTGTCATGTTATTGATAAATCAGAATTTGTGAACTAGTTTTGGAGGACCAAGAATTATTGGAGCAGGACCGGGCTGCTGTAAGTAATAAGAATTTATTACTTGAATCATTGAATCAAGCCAATTAAAACTTGTAAGTACCCGTGGCCGCTTTTCGTTTATCAATTCAGCAATGCATTTAATTGGCATGTTTATTTGCCAATTAAACCTAACGGACTGTCTAGGAATCGATTTTGACGATACCTTAACAATAGGCTACATATTATATCGTGCAGTTAAATGCATCTTATCATTATAACTTTATTCACCGCGGGTACACATATAACATTTTATTGCACTTCTACATCGACGCACAAATGCATATTCCCGCCGCCGATAATCCCAGAAAAATTCGCGTGTGGCACATGTGTTGCAAAAATATGACAAGTGGTTTGTCGTTTTCAGCGTTTTATAAACATAAAGCGGCATTGCATTTAACTTTGTATTGCGGAAACTTAAAAGAGTCCGGCCACTATACAGCGCGCCCGCCCGCGCGACTTGAGATATAAAAGTAATAATAAGCTAAATCGGTTTATAAACTTAGAAGTGAGTTGGAGAGAAGGGTTAGAGTGGGTGGAATGCGAGCTAGTGGGGACCGGGCCACGGGGAACGGGGTGGCGCGGGAGGGTTCGCGAGGGGCTTGCGAGGGGGATGGAGATTGGAGAGAGCCATGGGGCCCCCGATCGATGCTCGAGAGAGATCCGATGTGCACCGGTCGTTTCGCACATCAGAAACAGTGTTGCTTGAAATACCTGCGTCCCCTCCGCGCCCCCTCCTGCCCCTCCGCACTGACACAAGGAATTCATTATTTACCGTTTCTATTACACAAATAATTAGCTTACCCTTCCACGGTGTTGATTTTAACCACTCGATCGCATGCGGATGTTCGGAACCAGACAGTGTGTCAAGGGGATTGCTGTATTGCTAGTTACAAGTAGTTTCATTTTTTGAGTGTTATTAACCCCGAAAGTATGTCTTTGCCTTGAACCATCCACCCCGAACTTGACTCTTCTTCCATTTTTTATCTCGATGAATATTTAAAAAAATATATTACCATAAAAGGGACGCCATTTGCAACGGCACAGAGTTTCCAAATGAGTTGACGCTATTCAAGTCGACTCGCAGTCCTGATTCGCCTATCACAAACTAGCAGATATATTTCCGTGCAGAAAAAGCGCGGAAAAACCGAGGAAAAACGAATTCCATTCTTCACAAAGGGAGACCAATTGGAAATCAGCGATAACAAGTACAGCAAAAAACGTCTGCTGTTTTAATTTCGTGCACTTTTGTTCGTCCCACAGCTAATATCGCAACAGATTATTTTCTTCCTTCAATTCTTTAAAATTTATTTGCGAACTCGAATTCATGTAATGCATGGTTTGGCAGATGAAAATATATTATACCCCATTACACGCTCATACTTTGTTAACACAAGAGAACAACAGAAAGCTCTATAATAATTACTTTAAAAGTTACAACGTTTGTTGTAGTTGTGAATATTAAATCAGTTTCTGCTGGCCCCCCAAACCCCAAGCCCATCGTCCCTCCCCACTTTGCGAACACACCGTACTGGGCTAGCCATCGATCCGCTCTGCTCTGGCCTCTGCTTTTATCATGAAAATTAAATGTACCAATCTGGATTAGAACAATTCGCATGGCTCATTTTAATCACGGTTGACTCCAACACTCAAAACGCTCATAGTGCATCAAGGTAGGCATAAGCCAGCACAGGACAGTGAAGTATGTTGCCCATGCCTTGCATTATGCAAGAGTGGATGGATTTTAATAGCATATCATTATCAACAACAATGATTTGAATAGGTTCAAAATCGAGTCAGCCGTATAGTAGAGGATGAAAATCACCGGCAATAATAATTTTTTAGATAATTATGGGCAAAACGTTGTTGAAAAGGTTGTGCTGCAATTATAAACATGGACATTAAAATAATCTTAACGATATTATAGTGTCTTTGTTATTTGTATATAGGTATAAAGTATAGGGATATAATAGGAACGGAAATAAAAGTATATGGTGATGATAGACTAACGCAGATGTTTTCAAAGAGCACCGAATCGAAGTGCGAACCTGATTTCAAAAGAATGCTTCTAATAGAAAAGTTTCCAGTTTTCAGACGAGTCTTTTTTTGAAGTCGAGAAAGGACCGGATAAGCCACATAGGTATGGTGTAAAAGTCTTCAAATCAAAATCGATCCAGCAGATTTGTATGCCTATACAGAAGGGGAGTATACATTTCGAAATTTTATACGAAAACGTTCACCGACCTGATACGTTGTTGCTAGATTTCTTATTCGCCGAAATTTAACACTGAGCATAAAGGAGAGACATGCCAGGATACTATTATCAAAATGCCTAAATATAACCTCAAAATAAAATCGGTCGCATATCTTGACGAATCCCCTGGAGCAGCTGAAATAAATGCTCCCTTCAAACCCATTAACTAATTAGAATCTCTCTAACGCTGCATCTAATTCACAAGTTTATTCACCAGAGCCAGCTCCTTAATTTAACAATGATCTATACATTTCTCCCGGCTCCAGAAGTGGTTTACTTTTGCGCTTATTCACATATTTAAGCAATTCACAAGAAAGTTTAAATAAGACACCAGAGAACGAAAGATTTATAGTCACAAACAGTTGGCTTGGCTGGGGCTGTTTGCTCTAACAAGATGCTGTGTACAATAGGGAAAAAATCTTCTTTGAAACAAAGGTGTCTTCCTCAAGCCTCAACAAGTTACACATCCAACCATCCGGATCATCAAGAAAAATATGTTTCTTTAGTTTAGTCTATTATGCGGTGGTGTAAACTGAAAAGTCATTTCAAGTCCCGAATGGTGAGCGCCTATTCCAGTTGATTATAATACAAGAAGTGTTCTATAGTTTCCCTTCCAGGTCTAACTGTTTGGAAAATTATAAACGCACATAGGCACTCTGAATTTATACAATGGGACAGATAGTTAAGGCGTGTAAGTGTGTATGTGATAAGTACTTAGTGGTACTTACTTATCTTTACACGTGCACTGCACTTTTACGAGTCGGAAACCGTGCCATGAAAACTGAAAATGACTTATTTAATCAATATCGCGCGACTACATTCAACGATTCAACGGAATGGCACTTAGCAGTTTGCTTGGAGATTCTCAGGAGTGGGAACCTGGAGGAAACCTAGAGGAAATCAAGTCTCCAGCTTCCAAGTACCCGTCCCAATTACACCACAAACGCATACAAAGAGTCGATTAATAAGTTGCCAGTCCGTTTCCCAGCCTACCAAATGCCATGGTTGCTAATATACGCAGACTGTCAAAATTTAAAGCACAGCTAATAATAAAAGACGCAACCCTTATTCTTTAAAATCGGGCGTCGTCCACACCTTAAACTGAGCGTAGATCGCGGCGGAAGATGATAATAAAAGGAATCAATACGGTAAGGTGAAGACAGCGGCTATGAGAGGAGATGCTTTCTTGTGTTCTGCAATTAGTTATCGTTAAGA
The DNA here is from genome assembly GCA_921293315.2 of Nemurella pictetii. Classification (NCBI taxonomy): domain Eukaryota; kingdom Metazoa; phylum Arthropoda; class Insecta; order Plecoptera; family Nemouridae; genus Nemurella; species Nemurella pictetii. Next base: position 14,066,473 of record OV121120.1, on the reverse strand, counting down.
GGGTACGGTTTTGTATAGAAGTGAAAGAATGATTGGCCGCCGCGACGCCATCAGCTCGGCGTCGCCGAGGGGTGGTTGTGGGGTGGGATGGGGGTGCGGCGACGGTGGCGCGGGTAGCGGCGAGAGGGGCTGAAAGAAAAGTTAATGAGTGTGTGACAAGACAGTGTCAACGTCTGCTTGTGATTAATTTGCCGCAAGCTCACGCCGTTGCGCCGTCTCTCAGACAGACGGTTGGACGTGGAACTATATGGGTAGTGGTCTCGTGCATCGTGCATCGTGCATCGTGCATCGTGCATTGCGGGGGCACTCGTACACCCACAGCTCGCTTCATTGTTATACATGATAAAAGAGTAAGAAGATTTTTTATTATTGTTTTATATCATATTTTTTGGCTTGGCATGGTCTTTTTTTACACGCGAAAAGGACGTGTAATTTTTTGGGGCAGCGTTGAAATTTATATTATGGTGGCGGTGGTGGAAATGTTCTGCGTTTTTGTGTGCGTGTGTGTGTGTGTGTGTGTTTTTCTTCCCTTTGTTTTTTTACTTGCTTGGCTCATTTTTTTCTGTGAAAATGTGGTGTATAAGAGGATGAAAGTGGGTAAAAGTGATACGAGATTTTATGTCCACACCACTTGGTTACCGCCGCTGATGAACTTAATTACTCGCGTTACTTTATTAACCAAGAAGTGCTTACATTTTTGGCCACAAATACGTTTTACAACCTTTTGGGTGTGAGGGGTTGGGGTGATAAAAACACGTGACATAACGAAGGCCATAAGCGTGTCTCTTTATATTTAGTCAACCGAATGTTCGAAATCATTCAATCGTCAGGCCATTGCCGGGGACGTTGCCAAAGTTTTGGCAACTCATTTATTTGTAAATAATATTCAGAAACGATGCCAATTAGGAACCAAATCGTGACTTATGTCTCTACTTAATTAATTAAATATTATGAAACAATACTTTACGCAAGTTTTAAATAAATGTTTCATTTGTGATATTTCTTAAATAGGGGGTCACTGAGCTATAGACTTCAAGTGTTGATAAACTGAGGGTAAACTTTCCAACTTGAGATTATTTAACCGGTTAATAGGTGCAAATTGAATGCAAAGTGTGTGCTATTATCATTATTATCGTTGACGAGATAGACGTAGGTAGGTATATAGTGCTGATATCAATTGATAACAGCACCGATAAGCGTAGATAATGTGCAAGGTAAACACAAACAAAGATCTATTGTCACAGGTAATAGCGAAAGGGGGAAACTATGGATGCAATTGCAAAACTGTTCAAGATTTCTGTAAAGTTTCTCTACACTTTATCCTGTCATGAAACTAATTAAATATGCTTTGCATATTTATTCGTCATTTTCGCTGGTGCTTTACTTGTAGGTACTTGGCTAATCTTTCACTTAGAACGCATCTCTTGTAAACAGAAGTCAAACCACATTTTTATGATGCTATTTTGAGCGCGTGCGATTTGACTTCGAGTATACGGATCTGTATGTTTTCAACATCCAGCAACCAGCATCAATAATTCCTGTCGTAATGTTTCCTATTCGAAATGGCATCCCTTTATAGTGCGGCCAAAATAATCTCTATACTATACACAGCACAGAGTAAAGATGAAGTGCATGGGATGCATACAAAAACATCCCCTCAAATGAGTCGCAAGCACGTTTCAACCAGCTCAAATCGGCATGCAATTTTAGTGATAATTATTCATTTTATTTTCAACACATTCACCTAATCACTCGAATAATATTTTTTAAGCCTTCGGTTTTGGGAACGCAATCATCATTGGAGTATGAGTTAAATTGCATAATTTTCCATGATCACGTTGGTTGAACATAATTCGATTTATGATATGATGTAAATACTTTTATCGCTATCAAGCGATTACAATATACTCGACACTAAAGTACATTGAAATTAATTATGGCGATTTTATTTGCCAATCTCATTTGGTTGATGCGATATTTTGCCTGCAGTCATTCGGTGTCTGTTAGCGTGCATAATGTAATGTGTTCGATGAAAAGTGGCTGACAACTCGATAGGTTCTGTGCGTGATGAGTTACGACGAGAACTTTGTTCAAATAGGACCTCGATATGGCTGTTAGAAATATCTCCACGTTAGATTGATATAATATTAACAGGGAGAATTTTTTAATAGACTCGCCGTTGAAACGCAAAGCACATTGTTGCTAGGAATATAATCTCAAATAAGAAAAAAACTATCGATGTGTTAGACCGTAAATCTTTTGAAAATAAAATGTAACCCAAAAGCTATTGAAATTTTAGAAAAGTCGGGCAGTTCAGTCAAATTAAACAGTTGAAAAATGACTATTCTTCCGCGGAAAGCATTTACTGCGCCAAACATTATTGTTACGTGGAAAATGTTCCGTCAGAATTTCCCGAGCTTTGCCATGTGCGGTGACTTTCCAGGAATGCAAGAAGCGGTCGCGGTTTCCAGTTTACGATTTTCCGTCGGACGAATCGTCAAAAGTCACCGTAAAAATACTCTTCAAATACGAGTGGAAATATTGAAAAGCTTATTTTCCTACATCATGGATGTAAGCAGCCTGGACTGCCGCGCGTTGCGACTAATGCCAGGAAGAACTCCGACTCACGATATTGCCAGGGATAAAGGGGTACTACACTTTTTTAAACCAGTACAATGGCGGATATCGATTGCAGGACCGATTTAAAGAAAACTCCGTATTGAGTCGATGCTGAGTGTATAAAGTCGCTGATTGGCGCGATTTCCATTGTAAGATCAAGTATATCCAAAGAATAGGTCCCGACATTGGAGATAAAATAGATATCTTGACTTTCTCAAGAACGAGTTGCACTGAATCTAATTGGTTATCGAGAGTCATTTAATTATCCGGCAGATGAAAAATAGTGCAGAAACGTCAGAGTTGATTTGAACCAAACTGCAATTATATTCATTCCATGCACATTAGTTATTTATTATAAGAAACGAAAAATCCCTTCAAAAATTATAACCGTAGTGGAAAAATAGTGTCCCGGTACAGACACAATTTGGAATGGATAAGTGTACAACCATGTACAACCGTCCTTGTGCGAACTTGTAGCAACAAAATCTCAAAAAACCGGCTACATTATAGCATCGCAAAGTGTCCTATCGTTAGCGAGTCCAACCACCTGCAGTCCAACCTCCTTAATCGTCGCTGATTAACGCCATGGAACAATCGGCGTCGTCGCGTGTGTTGCACGTTTTTGCAAGTGCAGGGAGCGCAGAGCGCAGAGAGCATTGGGCGACCGCGCCGGAGTCAGGATTATCGGGCTCTTTATGTGTCTGGTTTCTCGGCGCACGCGAATATCCTTGTGCGCCAGCCAGCATTACGGCAGTACCAACATAACGTACACTAGCAACGTACACTATAGCTACGTTCAGTCAGCATTGAAAAGAGACGCGTTTGGCGGACCCAGTCAGGAATATCGGCTCCGATGGAATGGAAATCGGAGAGCATGTGATAATAAAAAGGATCCCAACGTTTGCTTTGACAAACTCGGTGGAAAAAAATCCATCTCTTTTAAATAACGAAACCAATTATACATTGCATGAGGGTTGCTTGATAACGTGAGCTAGCATGACGGACACAATGAAACCTGGCAGGGCCATGGGCCATGGGGATCCAAGTGCGGATCGTAACTTGACAAAGATCGTGACGCGAGTTAGATTCGTAACCAGGACCACTTTTTTTTTCTGGATGATAAACGATATTTTTTTAACACCGAGTTAACGTTCAAGTTACGTAAAATGGCATGGTCACATGCCAACTAATCGCAAGCAAGGAAACTCATTGCTTGAGAGAGAGATTATAAAAGCGGCAAATCAAAAGAACCCGGCACCTCCACCACTCACCAATTCCTAAACTTTACGCTACACTGACGCAGTATTTTTACTGGTTACATATTCAAAAGAAAATGTAAACAGAAATTGCCCGGAGAAGCTCATCAGTGCCCCTGAAACTTAAAACGTAGGCTACCATTTGCTCTCAGCAAACTAACTTGCCATCGGCGAGCGCGATGAAATAATATCGTCTCTTCAAAAACCATGTGTCGGCCGGCTCAATTAAATCGCGCCCGCGGCTCGGCCTCCCACAGATTGGCGCCGGCGACGCCGCGATGCCGCTACAGCGCCGGGGCGCAAAAGAACAACACAAATCCGATTAGCAACCGCGCAAACCAACGATCTTTCTCAACTCGCAATCGGCCGACGCGACCGATGGGGCGCACAATTCAAAACACTTGAACGCGCCACGCATTACGGTAGCAGCACACAGGTCGCCACGCTTAATACCCTCAAGGGGGTTGTTTTTTTGCTGCCGCTGCTGCTGCTGCTGCTGCTGCTGCTGCTGCTGCTTGTTGGCTTGCATCTTACGCCGGCGGAGACATGTGTTAGCACGCGCGTTGCGTGCATCTGTGTGACTGGTGGCGCTGGGTGCGGCGTGCGGCGGAATCGCGGAAGGCGACGCGACCGTGTGTTTTGCCGTGCCGTCGCCGCCGCCGCCGCCGCCGCCGCCGCCGCCGCCGCCGCCGCCGCCGCCGCCGCCGCCGCCGCCGTCGTGTTCGGCGGGTAGCGGGCTGCCGGCCGTCAGTACGTTACCGACAGTCGAGGGAGAACGAGCGTGCCGAGCTCGCTCCTGGCACTTGCGTCCTGCGTCGCTCTTCCGTCAAGTTCTTTAATTAATTACCAGGTGGACTTGTCGTCAGCAGCGCTCCATCCCCCCACCCTTTTGAATAAAATACTGTTAACGGAACGCAACGAAAGTGATAAAAAGGAATCAGATTACATGATAAATTAATAGATATTTTCTTTGATACAAAGTGTTTGTTTATTAAGATTTGGAACTAAATCTGCAGATACGAACATTGTAATTTTTATATTCTTTGTGTGTCATAAACTTTCTTGGCTAATCCTGTAAAAGGATTAAATGATTTTTCTGCACCGCAAGACTTTATCGACGTGAATTAAGGATCAGATTAGTAATTGAAATGGTTTAGTAGTGTAAACTGGCTAGATCAAAGTGGTTGATAGGGCAAAATCAATTCGGAACCCCTACATTTTTGTTACGAATGACGTTTTGACACGAATGTGCCGAGCAGCGACACGACATCTCGATTAATTGTACGGATATTATTGTATCGTATCGTAATAAGTAATAACAGTAAAGCGATCGTGTGGCGAGAGAGTGTGGTGGGACGCGGGCCGTGTAAGTGACTCCTGTTTGCTCTCTTCGAGAAGCAGCGACAGCAGCAGCAGCAGCAGCGTCGCAACACAAGCAAATCTTGCGACGCACAAAGGAGATCGGTGCTTCGATTGTCGCGTGCTTCGCTCGCAGATACAACTTCTGAAATCAGTGCACTAAACGGCGAACGACCAACAGTGTGACCGCTGCGTTTCGCAACGACAATTGACGCCCGGGCGAAAAGTGCAAGTGTGTCTTCTGCGAATACGTCGCCGACGCCGCCGCCGCTAATTACCCTGTAGCATCAGTGACGTCAGAAAATCCCGAGAAACTTTTGACAGTGATACTTTCTCAATCGGAAAACACACTCAAACAATTATCAGAGTTATGGCGCGTTAATTGAAAACATTCGATCACTGACAAAGCTCGGCGAGTGAATCAAACGTAACGTTCGGGTAAAAAGACTCAGCTGTAAACGGAAAAATATTCTTCGCGCGGCGTATCGCCGATTTTTCGCGCTCGCGGGACGGAGAAAAAATTCCCGATTCAATTTCCTCTCGCAACAAAACCAGAACGCACGTGGAAAAAAAAACCAGAGACAAAACTTCGCGCGCCCGCCGAGAAATTGGCACATCAAGCCAATCTGTGCGCCGAACGGATTTTTCTCTCTGTCACCCGGCGGACAGACAAGTGATCAAGTGATCAAGCGAAGGAGTGAAAAACGAAACTCATACATAATTACACAGCAAAGTCGCACGGCGAAATGCGTCGCTTAGTCACGTCGTGATGTCAAGCGCGTACCCGTCGGATCCGACGATGCAACCGGCTGCCGTTCCCTGCGTCTTCGACAACGAAGAGTTCGCAGACTTCGAGTCGGCCCATCAGTTCTCCATCACCTCGGAGGACTGGACCCTGACCGAGCTGGACGAGGCTGCGCTGGGCATCGAGCAGAAACCTACAGGCAAGTGCTTTAGCGGCTTAATTTGCATGCACCCACCCATTGCATGCACTGCGTCCTCATGCATCCACACTCCACAGCATCTAGTTGTCAACCAGCCCCAGACGCTGATACAATGGACCTACGCATCCATGAATAATCTACGAGTGCCAATAGCGTTGATTTCAGATAATAACCTAGGTATTACGTCATTGCTGCATTCAGAATGGGGTTGACGCTCAGGGGCGGTGAGGAGGGCGAATCTAGAAGCTATCATTTAGTCTTTATAGTCCACACATAACAATAATTATTGACAATTTGCTCTTCGTCAGGCAGTCGATGAAATGGTCGGCTCGTTTGTCCACAGCTATATGCGGCATGCAATGTCAAATATGTCGGTCTGTAGGAGGAGGGAAATGTCATCCTCCGTGGGGGTTAGCAATCGGCGATCGCTGCGAATGTGATAATTGAAATTCGTTGCCGCCACGTTTGTTGTCGGCAGCTGCCATACGAAATAAGTCGCGTCATCTGTGATTTCATGGACTCATTCGTCGTCGCGAATCTAAGTTAGTTAACGTTCTTCTAATTATTCCCGGACCATGGGCGAGCTAGCTAGCTACCGCATGTTTATAATGGCATCGCCACAAATTCAACAATCTTGTCAAACTTTTAACCCTCTTAGGGGTAGTATAGCTGCTAGCGCGAGCGACAGCGACAGCCGACAAGTTATTTCTAAGGGTGGTTCAGAATAGAAGGGCATTGCTTGTGAGCGGCGCGGCATGGCTGGGGGAGCGGGCAAAGGGGCAACGGAGGACAAAGAAAATCGTTGTGAGTTGTGAGGAAAGCACAATCAATGATAGCGAATGATAATAAAATGACAGAACATAGCGGCATTATTATTTATATATTAATATATATATATAAAGGAACTGTAGAATTAGCATACCAAAAGGTGCTGATGAAGATTAAAAGTACTTTACAACATTTGCATAAAGTCCTTAAATGTTATGATATGGAAGAGTTTAAAAAATGCTTGTAGCCTTTCAAGTTTTCGAGATCCCCCGTAGATGATTATTGCAACTTTTTAATATCTAGCATGTCGGTTTTTTTCTACATTTGCAATTGTATGGCAAAGGAGAGACCTTTCCTCATTCAATTTGCAGACATATATACACACTACTCACAATATAATCATGACTTTTGCTGCTGATAAGGTGATAACTATACCAACGACCAGTCAGCCATACTTGTTAGCTGTTATACACACAAACACACACCAACACACCACATGTATCTGAGCTACCATACTTTTAGTTCCCTCCTCCAGCATTATTTCATGACTTAAATTTCGCATGCCAGCCGTAATGTATCCATAAGCATGAACATGTTAATTATTCATCATGCTAGGGCAAAGTGGTTCTGGCCACATGTCAAATTTCGACGCCATTATTATTAAATTTGTTTTGACTGGCATGTTTAATTGGAATTCTTGATAAACCGCACTGTTGTGTATGATTGAGATCACAATTAAGATGGTCTGTTATATATGGAGCTCGGTTTATTGAAACCCATCCGTTACTAATGAAATGCTATCGGAAAATCAAAGGATAACAGCGTCAAATCGGTGTTCAACCCATGTAATCTGACCTCTCGGTGCGTCTCACAGACCAATTGCACATTAGGCATCACAACACACTTAGGCATCGCTAATGTTCAACGGCGTCGCCAACGGCGTGCCCACGTACAACAGCCTAAATTTTACAAAAGAGCCCATCGCAAACCCTCAAGAGAACACTATAAAACTATAAGCAACAGCATTGAAGCTTTCATGATGCCGAGCACAGCGCAACACACTTTCCAGGCAATGACTTTTCGCATTTTCTTTGTGTGTACGCGAGCTTGTGTCGAGCGAATTTTCTCAACAGCTTTATACGCTGATGTTTCACCGCGACCCACCGAGTGTGCGTTCCGGCGTTCACTCATTAGTCTTGCAGAGATAAAAGATAAAAGAATGTCTCGAACTGATAAAAGCCCGGCTTGTTATCAGTTAAATGGTTTGTAAGTCTAACGAAGTTGGTGCCTATCGGGCGGTGATTGTTTAAGAGTGCGATCTAAGCGGCAAGTGTCGCGTGCTACCGGCTTTTCCAACTGGTTTTGGTGGCGCGCTGGCTAGCGGTGAGCTGGGGGGTTGCGGGGGGAGGTGCCCACAGGTGCGTTACGCTCCGGTGTGTCCCCACCCCCTGAACCGCCCCATCCCAGCCGTCACCCATCGACCTTTGCTCCATATTCCCTACCAAAGCTCGCAGCAAAAAGAATAGCGCGTCGCGGGAGTTGAAACCACCTTATTACTATGTTGATGTATGCATTTCTAATTCTAACCTTCCGAAAGTGAGCGAGCCGGGGAGTTTATAGTTCGGAAATTGACGACATTGAAATGTTGAGCAGAACTTTGTAACGTGCGGCGTGTCTCATTTCAATTTTCCAGGATTATTAGATTATCGTTGTGTGTGTTTTTTTACGCTGTAGTTTATTGTTATAATAAATTACAGACGAGTACCTTTATGAGTCATTTAATTTTCACGAAAATTTAGCGTAGCGGCGTCGCGGTCTCGACGTATAGATATACGAGATCGTGAGATGCTATGGGGTGGCACTGACTAGGCGAGGGCAGGTTTTATCAAATGCCAGCCCGCATGTTTGAAAATTGGTAGAAATAAAAATCGTTACACGCGGTCTTATGTGTTTAAGCCGGGCACGGCTCGTTGCTGTAAAAGTGCTTAATTTGCAAGAGCCATTCGCGCTGTACGTGGCGTAGTAGCCCCCCAATTTGATGGAACCAGCGCGGGTAATGTGTTACCACCATAATATACCGGCCACGTTCGCCGGACAATTTGATACAGAAGTAAATCATTAGCAGATTGTCGCTAAAGATAACTGATTACAAGAAGTGAACAGGAAATTGTCCTGACAGCCCCTATGTGATAGGAGTCGTTATATGAGTTGGATTGTGAGCAGCCTTTGAATCATTACCGAGCATACATCGACTTATGATTTAATGAATTCCAACCCCTTTATTAATGGCCCCCCTGCTTTTCGATGTATTGAGATAGCTGAAATCGAATAAATAACGACACCATTACACAATACTTATGTTTTTGTATCAGTGTAGAAGATTGTTTCTTGTAAAGTAATTGGTCCTTGTTGTCTTCTCTGCGCTGTGAAGATTTTTCCAGTGTTTCTTCTCTTTTTTTCTGGACCAAAGTGACGTGAAGACAAGTTGAGCATCCGAGGTATTTGCTTGGAAAATTGGTTTGTTTCCAATTATTTTAAAACGGTCAGAACGGAAACTAGGTCTAGCTTGACGGTATTTTCCTGCGAGCTGCTGTGCTATACACTCTGTTCAATTTGATACTTTTTTCTACGTGGGTAGGCACTCGTGGTTTCCATTGGATCAAGGCGAATTTTTTCATAGTAAATTTATTCTAATTACATACTCGATTGATTTACGCAGTTGGTACAATATTCCAACAATGAGGTAACGCATGGCAGCCAATCCTACTACATCTTCACTTTATAAATATACATTGAAAGCATTTGAAAAATATCATTTCTCAACCAAACTTTCTTGAAAGTTCTAAATTTCAACATGCCGTTATGTAGACGAAACTAATGCGCTGAAGCTATACTGGCTATACCTTTTCATTGTGTTCTCTTGTAAATTAGTCATATTAGTCACCAGCCGATAACTGGGATGACTATTAGATATGTAATTTTAGGAAAGCAGCTCTATGTCTATCTGAGACAATGCAATCTACACGACAAAAGGCACAACCGATGGCTAGCTGGTTCACGTCACTCCACTACCAATTTGTTGCCGGAACCACGTGGCTAAATACGTATACTCGACACTTCGGCGAGTGAAATCGTTTTATTTATAATTTACAGTGTTTCCATTTGACTATTTTGCTTGAGCTATCGTAAATCAGGCGTTACTGTCATCGCATGGATCATTATTACGCTAGGTTATGCATTACATTGGTGATAAACTATGCAGTATATTATATACCAGATACCTTTACCTACACATAATTACAGTGCTAAAGAATCTGCGTCTGGCCAATCGTTGATCACCTTGCAAATTTACATTCCCTCAAAACAAAGCAAGTTTTTTTTAAGCCTTCTTAAGCTGTTAGAGCTGTTTGCTTTTGTTCCCCAGCTTCTAAACTGTTTTTTTAACTGCTAATTACCACAACTTTTATAAAAGGTTATGATTTGTTAAAAGTGTACTTTTGTGGTATTAAAATAACGAAGGGGAAGTTTTCCAATTAATGTTACTATGTGCTTTCATTAGGTCGTAAGTTGTTGTAGTTGAATTCGCCGATTGTTGACGCTTCTGGCGTTAATCCATGTGTTCGGGATGTCATACATTATCTATCCATTGTCCTCGCGGATAGGAAAATTTGAATACGTGTGGTTGACATTTGCTTGCGATTTTCGTATCGGCTCGGTGTATCGTTCTGTTCTGTGTGCTCTCTGGAGGAATAATCAGCTAGTTAGGTTAGAAAGTGTATCGCGAGCGTTTGCCTTTCACTTCAGCATCCTTTACTAGGGAATTTATTTCATATAGTGTAATAACTATTGCAAAAATATCAAGGCCTTGTTCGGCTCGACACTCTGGCAAGTTGTGTCGAACTGCGATTTTTGCAAATGTTTTTTTTTTTCGTACGACGCCGTTTTGCATTGATCTATGGTATAATTTGAAAAGAATTGTTGTTTTTTCTCTGAGCGGACGGAGATTTGATCAGAGGTGGCAAGAACAAATTGAGATCGCCGAAATCATGTAAACTTTCTCGTGTCAATAATAGTTTGACCCCAAAAAACGGACGTTTGAAAATCCTGAAAACTAACGTTTTAGCTCGATCTTTTTTTCTATGTGACTGCACCGCTGCGATCTAGGTTGGACCGTGTTGAACATGAGATTAGCCAAATGAGTGGCTGTACAAACAGAAATCCAGCAGCTATTATACTTTTATGAGCTCCCTTGAAACTTGAAAGAATTGCACTTGCAATCCGACCGAGGAGAGTTAGCCAATAATTCAATATCACAGAGCGAGCAGAAATTTGATGTTGACGAAACTGGCATTGAAATAAAATTAGTTCGTACTTGAAACACTGCGGTGCTACGTGCAATTTTCGCCCATGTTAATTAACCGCCATCGCTTTTTTTCCACGCCAAGTTTTTGCGTCCTGCGAGATTTCGTGAACCACGAGAGCGTCTCTTATATAGGTTCAATCAGAATCAAGCCTGCAATCAAAGCGTCTCAAGATTGCTTCATAGCATTCGTATAGCGACCGGAAGTAAAAGATACCGGTTCAATTTCACGATTCGCGAAGTTTGTTCGCAGGGCTCGCGTCGCATCATGCACTAAAAGTGCATCTATCGATGGAAGCAAAAGGCACTTGATTTCCTGTCAGATCAGAGAAATCTGATGATATACCTATACATCCCGAAGCATCGCAGGACCACTTTACATCATCGACGTCTACGCTAGACATGAACGAAATCGATTGTTGTGTGTTTGGTCGTGGTGTCTGTGTCTGTGTGTGTGTGCACCAAAAGTCGACAAGAAACACTTCACTGTAAAGTGGAAAGTTTAAAAATACGTTTCAGTCAATATTTGCTCGGTGGTTAGTAGACGCTAATTAGCTTTACGACCGATGTCATAGCAACGACAAGATTTTCAACTTAGGGATCGTATGCTATTATAAAAGATACAATAATTCCGAGTCTCGATGACACTAATGTACCTCTTTCCAGCATTTGCCACTGAATACTCGCGCAGCAGCGCATCGCGTCGCGTCGCATCGCGTCGAGTCGCATCACGTCGCGTTGTACACTAGTATAGCATTATAATAGAGCGTAGACAGCGGGGAAGCAGCTATAGCAACAGCTTGCGATGCGCTATGCTGCTATCTCCTCTGTTCACCGCTATATTGCCCATGATGCCACATAATTATTCCTCAGAGAACGCATTCCATCGTCCATTTTCAAGCACAATAAGCAGCGGTGTCAGAGACCAACTGTGAAACAAATCGAGTAACTCTTTACCATTCTGTGCCGGATTCATTCGTGACCAAAGAGGGATGATGCTCAGTCATTTATTAGACAAATGTTTATGCTCAATCTTCCCAAAAAAAGAAGTCTCCCAGATGATTTACTTTGGGTTTAAATAACTGTGATATGAAAATGTTTTTGTAAATGGCTTGAAATTGGATTTCTGATGTTTAATTCCTTTTCATTATGTTGTGATGAAATTCGCCCCGCTGGTATTTAAAAACACATTTGCGCTGCTAGCTGCTAGCTGGCTTCTGCTCTCGTTCAGCCTGCAAATGTCGGGAATGATTTATTTGAGACCTAATCTATAACATCTTATCTTGGACGTCAGAAACGCTGAACGGATACCAAAAATACCTCGCTTTTTCGTCAATGCGATCAACGGCGAAACACGGGAAAACATGCTAGCGAAAAGGTAAAAATCAGTGAATGAAAGCATAATTTTCTGCATATTCACACACAAACAAAAGCAAAAATTAGCAAACGTGGCACCTCCATAAAAATAACACGGCACCTCCATCGCACAATGCGAAAAATCCCATTCCGATGTCAATTAAATCTTTTCCAACCATTGTAATTATAAATGCTAATATCAGTGATTTAATTTCAAAGTCGCTAGCCCACACGATCGTTAATGTATGTACTTAGCGATTTCAAATTGATAATACCACCATTGGAAATTGTTCCTGTATATCAGTGCGGAGCTCCAGTTGTGTAAACCAGCACTTTATATGCAAGTAAATGTCTGACAAAATGCTAGTAGCTAAACAGTGTAGAATAGCTGGTTATAATTGGCTCGGGCTTCTCTAAGCCTCGCCGACTGCCGAGTTAAACACATCAAGTACAGAAGCATAAAGCAGTCGCAGCGTTCGCAGCTAGCGCAGCATCCGCAGCTAAGGATGGCGTTAACTTTGACGATATTTACCACCTCCACTAGACGACACGGCTGCCATAGCAGACTCACAGAGAGGGTGCTCTCCGTTTCAATGTCTTTTGTTCAAAAACTTGACTCTAAACTACTGAAACTTACTGATAAAGTACAAATTATGAGAAAATTAGTTTTGAAATAACGGTGTGTTTATAGCGACACGCCACGCATTTGCATGGAAATATGTTTGAGCAGCCATTTTGTGCGGATCGTTTCAAATTGCCGATTGTTCCGTGGATGGTAATATATTACCACGGTATTTAGAACAAGTATGGAAAAAGAAGCCCGCTGTCACCTCATTTTGTGTGTGTGTGCTTTTATATCACCAGGTATGACATTCGATTCGACCAAAAACCAATACATCAAAATAAAATGCGTATATATCCACCTGCATATTCACTCAAATAAAGGAACGAAGTCGAAATTCAATTCTCAAGTCAATTTTTTTCCCACCGATCTTGCCCTGCCTGATATTCCAACCCGTCTTTGCACCTTTTCCGCACTCTACCTTCACTTTTTTACACCCAATCAAGTTATTATAACCTTAAAATTAAATATCAAGTTACTGCACAATGAATTCAGAGTCGCGCAAGAGTCTTTCGCTGGGGAGTTTGGAGCCCGCAGCCAATTTTGACATGTGATTCTATCTTGACAGGCCGTCTTGACAGCTCGTTCACAGTCATGAGATATTGTTTTCAGCTGCCCTTCGCCAACGATCGGGCAAACTGCAGCCGCAGCATAAATTAAATGACGTAGCATGCGTAGAATAAACGACACATCGGTCTATCAGTAGCTTATTCGCATGTGTTCGTACCATGTATGTAAGATGCTGTGTTGGAACTTCAAACAACCCAACAACGACCTTCTTTGCATTGCATATTAATCAAATATATGTCCACATTAAGGTACCTGGAATGACGGTTGTTATGTTGTCGGTCAACGTTGTATGAACATCTTGTCGTGTCTCCTTGAGTTTAGTCTGATGCGTTGGGTAGGAGTAGAGGACGCGAAGAACAATGCTAATAAATGAAGCGAAGTGGAACGTAAACTTTCGTGGAACTTGTGGTAGGTAGATTAGGGAACGTGCGGCAATCTAGGCTGCTTAGTCCACATATATGATTTTGGATCGAAGTAGATTACTGGCAGTTGTTATGAACACTAACTTTAGAGCAAGTGCTGAATATAATCTAATTCGGTTGGAAAAAATGTAAATGGTTCGAGTTATATGTATTTAAATATATAATATCGTGGTTACGAATCGCTCACACTGACACTAACACACACAAACATTACTCGTTCGAGGAATTGAATGCATAACTGCATCGTGAAGCTTTATCTTTTAGTGGATGTTCGTTGCATTAAATTGTGTTTACGGGAAGCATTTCTAATGTACTTAGCTACATGCTCTTTAACTAGGTATATTTTTTGCCAATTAACCAAATTATTATGAAGCAATGTTCCGTTTTTACCAAGAAACGAGCTTGTGGTTATGCCGCGTCCACTGCAAATTCATTTCGCTGAAAGCTTGTACACATTTCCCCATACACCACGGTTAAATGGGCGTGTAAACGTTAAGGGTGGAGGCGCCGGGTTCCATATCTCCCAACTTTTCATAATGATCTATCTTATCTAGTCCATCTGTGGAGCGTTCTTTGGACACCCGGTTTATTTATTTGCATTGAAATCGTTTCACAGATTGTCCTCACTGAGTTTGTTTTTTTAAATATTGGTTTTCAATGCGAGTGTGTCACAGAGAATCTTGCACCAATAAATCCCCGAACGCTTGACAATCGACAGGGAAAATTACGCCGCGTAGTTGGCTTCGTGAGGCCACGCGGTTATCATTGTTTAATCGGGCAAAATTTGTTGTAACGGGTCACGGCATACGGCATTCGGCACACGGCGTTAAATGTCGCGCACCCGAAAGAGTGAAGGTACACCGCGGTAAGTACCTACGACGCAATGCTCGCTGCTCCCCTGGAATCTCTCGAGTGATGTTCACGAAACGTGGTCGATGCGCTCCCCCTTTTTCAACCCACCCACCCAACCACCCACATCCGCGACCCGTTACACCCCTTAAACCCCGACCGCTATACCACCCTTTAGACCTCGCCCCATCCCCAAAACGCTACTCAAGTTTCCATTGCTCTGGCCCCGGATCAGAAGAAATAAAATGTGATGTTAAAATTGGAAAAACTCCCCTGTGGTGTTTTTTGAGATATTTTTTTTAAATTTCGATTCGATCTTGTTTGTTTTTTTGTGGAAAATTTCGTCTTTGGAAAAGTTTTAGCGGGAAGGAAATTGGTTGGATATCGTGCGAACGTAAATAAGATTATCATCACGGGAGACTTTTTGACGTTGATCATTGGTTTTTATCTATTTCTGCTTGATGATAACTGACTCGCTTGAATTTAGCCTTAACCGCTTGATTTGAAGCGAATATGATGTTTTATCATCGGCATTTAAAACCTATTCTCGGTCATTTCATCTGGTGGACAAATGTCGGCTATCTCCGCAAAGCTTTCAGCCGCACTTTTCCGATGCCGTCTCTACGTGTAATTCCTCGGATATCTTATCTCCTTTCAAGATAGGAAAATCCGGAAAATCTCTACCCCGATCCCCTATCTCACACAAGGAATCAATGTTCCTCAAAGAAAAACGGGTCAATATCGGAGCATATCAGAGAAACCCCTTGATTGTCGCCTTGGTGGTCTAGACAAAATGACCCCATTTTTGACTTCGATAATCCTAACTGGAAACATAATCAATTTTAGCTCTTAATTTTTTTATACTGCATTACATATGGCAAAGTATTGAGAAGAAATTTCCTTTCAAAACTTTTTAACTTTATCGTACGCTCGGCGAATGATGTTCGTTCCGATGCGATTCAATTACTCCTTATCAAAGTTATGTATTTCCTTCGATAGCAAACAGTTCCTCACGTTACCTACGCCTTTTCTTGTTTGCTCTTCAACTCTTTGAGTTTACGCATGAAGAAATCTTTTTATCGATCATCTCGAAAACATCAGCACGTTCAATTGACAAATGAAATCAACAAGCGAGCAAAATATCAAGGAAAAGCCGC
The DNA here is from genome assembly GCA_921293315.2 of Nemurella pictetii. Classification (NCBI taxonomy): domain Eukaryota; kingdom Metazoa; phylum Arthropoda; class Insecta; order Plecoptera; family Nemouridae; genus Nemurella; species Nemurella pictetii. The sequence continues at coordinate 14,050,191 of OV121120.1, read as the reverse complement.
TTGCTTGAGATACATATATCCTGAGCACTGGAAAAGCGTTATTTTTCCAGGACATATTTCGCGTGTCTCTTTTGTTATTGGACCGTGATGGGGCGCTCGTTTCCGAGTTTCGAGCGAGCCTGGGAAATAGGGGGACGGGGGGATGGTTGGGGTGATCGGGATTGGTGGGGGGGAGGGGTAACTTCACACTCATTACCGCTGTCAAAAACTTGATATCAACACATTGGTGCGACTCGCGCGGACCGCGACGTCACCCAACCCTTGTGAAATTGATCGACTGCTTTTTGCAACTAGGTTATACCAAACGACGTGATGCAAGCTCCGAACAGTTCGACTTTCTGCACCGCCGTTGTCTTTCGCAAATAGTCCGCGGATTAACGCACCAACGTCGATATCCCAGCCGCTTTTTGATCAATCATATCGGTAATATTATTTTACTGTAGCTTCTAGTACACGATTGATTTCCATTTCATATTTTTACTGGAAAATAGGTCAGCGGGCCACTATGTCACAAGTCACAACTAAATTTGGTCAACCGCACTCACATATACAATGCATAACAGAAAAAATCGTCATCACCATTCCCAATTCGCCGATTCGAACCACAAATAAAACGATAAGATTATCGTAGAAAATGTAGTTCCCCTAAATGTGCTCGGCATTATTTAATATCAAACAAGTATCTCACTTCGGTCCACAGCTAGCTTAATGACGCAAGAGCACGTCACGATTCACGAGCTGGTAAGACCAGCTTCAGCGGCATGCCCCAAGCTGCTCATGCCCCTCTTTTCAGTTCCGAAGGCGACGGCTGTCCCCTTCCTAAACCACGGCATATCAGCTTGCTTGGCATAGCGAGCGTATTGCTTTTAGTACAACCTAACCATAGCGCATTCAGTAGAGGCTCGTCGATTGCCGGGGAATGTCGGATTGATTCGGATTGATTAGTGCAGTTAGTGCTGTTAGTGCTGTGTGGTGGTGTGCACTTAGGCAGTGGAGTGAATTTGTGATCGTGTAGCGAACAGACAGGCCGCCACGGGACACATTGGATGTTGTTGGGTACGCGATCAGCAAGTGCAGTGGACTGTGTTGGAACTATAGAACTCAGATAAAAAGGTAATTTTTTAATTAATTTTTTATAAGTAATTCGTGTTGTCTATTGCCCTTTTTTGCTGGGTAAATGCTCCCCTATGTGGAGTAAGGAATACATAATTTGCGAATAATGCCTTTATAATTGACGTTTCGGTACCAGCTGAGAAAGGAAATCAATATTTTTATTGTAGTTTCGGTGATGACATCGTAGGTTTCTTTGTTTGTCGTTGATGGGAGATTATTTGAACAGGTCGATCGACAGGAGGTGATTTGATTGTGACTCCGCGGAAGTGGATGTAGCATCGGATTTGTGTTCACAGGCGAGATCTTTGCCGATAGAACCACTTACACAGTTTATTGGTGTGTAATAAGATTACTAATTTAATGGCACGGACGAAATGATGATAAAATAGATGCTCCGAGCAGATGGACGCTGCGATGCTGATGATAGTACCTACTCGTTATAGTCGCTATACATATTGATGAAATTCACAGCCTCAATTTGGTATCTCGGCGGATGCTCCCGTGAATGAGCTGGTCGTCGGCAGTGGGCATTGGCCCAGAAAATGCACCTGACTATAGATGTGCATTTTGGCTAGACGCTCTTTTAAAATCAGCTATAAAAGTTTACAATAAAGTTATATTAAATCTTCTCGGTGATCGCACAGATTAATTGGGTTAGTCGGAAGTGCAACCTAGTTGCTCGTTTAATTAAGAACTAACGAACTGTTAGTGTAGTATAGTCCATAGCTACGTGCAAACCGTTGGAGACGAGCTCCATACTTGACTCCATGAAGCACAGAACAAAAGTTTGCCATGCTAAATTATGCACACAATTTATCCATTGGACGGACAAGGTTTTTCTTTGGAGGCTAAATCCGGTTTCTTAATCCACCATTCTTTAATGTTTAAAGATCACAAAACTTATATCAAATCGCGCGATTCGTATTTCATTACGCCTTTTCAATAAGTGCTGCTTCGGCAGATTATTATAACAGACGAAAACATTACCTAATCGATTTTCTCCAGTCTCCCCTCCCCCCTCGTCCCCCTACCCTCTCCCCGCACCCAAGCACACCCGTCTGCTAAATATTCATGATCTGAAACTCGTTCCTTGTCGTTATTCAATCAATTAGAAAATCGCTCCATTTTCTCGATCGAGAACAAATAATACCAACAACAATTCCAATAGCAAACACTTGTTAACATTTGCCCCGATGGCGGACAACCGGGTTCAAAACCAACAACCCTTCAAACAACAAGTGTCAGATTTTGACACCGCGGTCAAAACACGCCTGACCGCGGCGCGTCGCACGAGAAACAACCCCTATTCCATTGCCACCCCCACTCGAGTGAAACCACTCGGTATATCTGCAAGCGAGAAGCTCGTGGAATCGTAGAGCATTTTCCGGGAAATCTATAGCATGTGTGTGTATGTGTGTGTGTGAGGTGGGAGTGTTTTAATCGTTTTGTTTCTCGCCGCGTGTTCCCTTGTGGAAAATCCGAGCCCAGGTTTTTCTTTGGTATTTCGTTGACATTTATGCAAAAGTGTTTGTCGCGTATCAGCACAAGTCTTATAATTTCGTCTTCGTTGTAAGCACAAGCTGTCGCCATGTTGTCGAAGAAAATCCGTTTCTTGTGCACAGACTATAATTGTAACGTTTTAAAACCTTCAGCTCATGTGTTGGGCTTTGCTCAAGTTTTAATTGTATTAATACATCACTTCTGGTCGATTTACTCAACGAAAAGTGTTGATGACACGATTTCTTTTTGTAAACGCATGACCTTTGTCCATCCATACAATTCGACGAACAATTGCTTCGTCTTTTTCGTCAAACTTTTTCTTGTAACAAAATTATATTATAACTATACACAAAGTATTCACAATTGTAAGCATGTATACCTTGTTCCTTTATCAATTAGGGTTTTACTTTTAATCAAGTGGTTGTCAGTAGAAAGTCTAGCTATAACCGCCTTATCTTCGTTATAATTTAGCTTTCGCTAGGTAGAGCTGGTCAAAGTAGTACCTAACAGTTAGTTGTTACTAGTTGGCATATAGGCGCACATCATCCGACGTACGTAACATGGGCTATTGTCCGGATTATATCACACCGTACGCAATTGGTTCATTGTTGATAATTATTGAAGAGGATGATATGGGAGAGATATGTACGTGTGATTGTGATATGATGTTCATGCCATGTATTGATATAATGTACTTGATAATAGAATGGCCTGCGCCTCGCCCACTGAGAATTTGCTGTTTGTTGCTTCAGAAGCAATTAAATTATTGCCATGGGTATCAGATATCAATCAAAATGAGTGGTAAATCTGACGGGATGGGTTACAGCCAGGTTTTGAAAAAAATTCATAGTACGTAGAACGGATTTCATTCTGTTATAAATATAAAAAAAATGGAAGCACACCGAGGCTGTAAAAAATCTTCAGATATGTGAAAAATAATGGGATTGGTTAATAAAAGAATGAAAATAAAAAGCAAGTAGTATATTTATATGAAAGTGGCACGCTGCAAGACTGTATAGTCGAGTCAGTTTAGCGGCTAGAGTATGGTAGAATGGGTCTGGTGCGGTCGTGGATACGAAATGTAGTGTTTCCATGCAAGCTAGCGTGATGATTGTGAATTACCGAAGAAAAGACAGATGTGACATCAGAAAACATCGCTGGAAAATGAGGGAAACTAAAGCTTTACCTCTTCACAAAACCCTCTTACTTCGCAATTCCCATTTCATATCCACCCTTTCCCCGTCTGGTTATTGCCGCCAGCCATTGTACGCTGGGCCGGAGTTTGCCGCGAGTTTTCCAGTGGCTCCAGTCGAACAGAAAATGTGTATTACAGGAGCAACCTCCCCCTGCCAATACGCGGGCACTATCTGGCGATCAAGTTTATGTAGTTATTTATTTCAATGGCATAGGTGTTGGGCACGCAATGGTGGCAAACGGGAAGGTATAAATTGCTACGGGATATGGACATGTCAATTTGGAAGTATTATTATGAGAGAAAAAGAAAATTCAGTAAACCAGTCTTGTACAATTGAGTGGTTTCCGTTTTCTCAAAATGGTTGCTCCTGTGTGAGCCAAGGAAGTTAACTTGACTCCACACAAAGGAAGTACACGGAAAATAAAAGGCGGGAACCCATTCGCAAAATGTGCTTATCTATATATATTTTATTGTTAAACGAAACCAAGTCAAGTATTTGTCGATCGAACTGTTTATTTAGCATTGAAATGGGATCGATGCTAAACGAGCAATTCGACGGTCAACGAGACGATAAGATAAAATTGTGATTGACCTACAACGACCCTCCGTCGACGAACTCTTCGCTGTCAAACAGCACGTAATGGTCTGCGGATGCAAAACCGAAATGACACATAATATGGCATGTCTAATCTGGCGTGAGATGCTCGATGTGTATGGCTCAGCGGCAGTTGGCAGTGCACAAGTCACAAGACCTCGGTACACGCGTAACTTCTCCGTCCTCAGCATCAGCGAGCCTCAGCACGCCGACGACGCCATGTTAAACTCATGAATATCAGATTTCCTCACGTTCATATCGTTCCCTGTGACGTTTCTGTGCATGAAACATGCTGGGTGGAAATCCAGTTAAGGTATATTCCATCGAACTGGAAATACCTCTTTGCCACTCCACTAGCAAAAGCATTGGACGACAGAAATATAAAAGAGTTTTTCGTTTTTTTTTTTTTAAATATCAAATGCGTGTGGAAAATCATCCTTAGATGAATCACTCGTAGAAAATGCCGCTTTGTAAAGCGATGACGACGAAGATGAATTTATTAGCATATACTACGAGACTTTCAATATAATCGGTGTGTTTTAGGTCAATTTATATCTGAATTGGCATCGTGAACGTAGCAGTAACAAGGCGTTCGTGCGCGTGTCTCAACAAGAAAAGAAGTTCTCCTCTGGCCATGCGAATATGCGACACAAGCAACGGAGAAAATTGACAAAATAAAACCCCATTTCCCGCATTTCTCTGAAAAAGTAAGCCGTTTGTTTTAGAGAGTTAAACAAATAGGATCCAATCCAATTGATTACCTGTCAGAAACTTTTCGAACATAAAACGTAACTTTCAGAGCGGAATTTAGAGGCCATTACACTTAAACCGTCGCCGCGCATGCTCTCGCTGCAGTTTTTAATCAGTAGAGTCATCGCTCCCCTTTTTCTGATATAAATGCGATGAATTCTCTCATCATGATTGCCAAAATATGATATTCATGTTATCTCGGCAGCAGATCTCGGCAGCATCAATCCCCCACCATCCCATCAATCTGGACACAAGTGGTTTTTTATTCAGCTTTTCCTAACACGGTGGGAAAACTCACGCGTCAATAAATCCTTATCGTTCTCTGCGCTTGGTATGGACTCCTTCCTCCCTTGCTTATGCTGCTGTTGCTGCCCACTGGCCGGCCGATAGAGACGAGGATCTAACGTAAACCAGCCCCTATCTTTTCCCGCCCCTCGCCACCAACCCCCGACCCCGACCGCCCCCGTGAACCACACAATAATGAAAGCATCCGAATCACTTCTCATAGGATTGTTTGCAGTAGTAAATATGAAATGGTACTCTGAATAAAATATAAATCGTACGGCTATAAAAATGTCCAAATCAAATAAAATTAGATTTAATCTCATCTTTCGTCGGTGGAATTCTCATTTCAAGAAAGTTATAAAATAAATGTTACCTACTTTAACAGAGGGAAACATATTTTCGAGACTATATAGAAAGTATAAAGATTCATCACCTTTAGCTCTGAAATGTATTCAAAAACTGAATAATATGCCCACAGTTTTCGACGGCGTCGACGCAATGACTGTTGTGAGTGTACACAAGGAAAAAAATTGAGATCAAAATGATTTGTCATTCTGAGCACAAGCTCAGTGAAAGAGAGTAAAACGCAAACATCCTTATTCCGAAAGTTTTACAAGCAAAAACGCATCTAACTTAGAATGCTAATTTTCGTTTGAAAAGAAGACACTTGGTCGGATAGCGACGCATGGTAATAGCATCTTGATATGTGAAAGCACACACAAGTATCGCTGGTGGTCAAATGGTTGGCATATTGCCTTCGAGTAAGGGTCAACCCCGCTATTGCAAGCTGACCTCACGATGGAAATATATCTGTCTCCAATAAACTATTCAAAGAACAACAAAATCTAGGAAATGAAACGAAAATAACAGGGTTCAGTGTATACATGACATTGAGCGTAATCAAGGACTTATTATACAGCGGGTTAAAAACTGAATTATTATTATATCAGGTAGAGCAGATACAAGAGAGACAACCAGCCAATTGAGCACGGGGCCTTTAGTGGTTTTTTATACACCCGAAAACTGATATAAATAACCAGATAAGTATTCTCTTACATAAGCTAAATTGGATCTGCATCTCAGGTATACACAGTATAAATTTTTACACAATTATTTCTTAAGTGTTATTTTTTTCGATACTTAACGCAGGACACCCCAATGCCAGCTCCCCTAATGGGAACATGCTCTCTCGCCCCATACGGGCGCCATTCATCCCTTAGCATGAAGGGTGCAAAACCAGCATGCATGTTGCAACGTATTCGGGGAAATGTAGCTGCGACGAGCTCAGATCGCATTTCGTTCGATTTTCCGGGTTGCCGATTTCGTACTACCGATTTCCTTGCCATTTCCCACTTGTTGTGATTATCACACGTTCACCGCGCGCAAAGAATGTAATTCTAGACCGCGATAAGAAAATAAATATAACATTTCGTTGTCATTCGGTCGTGACGCTGCCGTAATAAGTTACTTTGACGCGTTGATTAAAAGTAATAAAAGCGAGTTAAGGATTACTTGAAGATTTTATGGCCGAGTTGAACCTACTTGCCATTTCCTAGCGGCTTGATCCGGCTCTTGGAAAAGAAAATCGTTAGATAAGTTGAAAATAAACAATACTAACATTTTCCACACATAACGTGACATAACGTAAAATTTATTCACTTTGACAATGTGTCTAAGCAGTTAAGGATCCGAGATGCTTTCCATCGCATGGCATTACAAATATTTAAATTCTGACAGTGGGCAATTTAGATACTTTTCTAAAAGTGTAAAAATTGTTGCGCTTTTTTCTTCAACTATAATTTGCATAGAATCCACTGTAATGATCCCAAATTATCATGTGTTTACTCATTTTTTTTTCGCCATCATCGTGATGAAATCAATTAAAATATCTCTTGATCCATGACCGTATGAATATCATATCTGTCCGTCTAGGTATACTATATGCCTGCGAGTGGCACACCTTGCCCTCATTGGGTGCTACATAAGAAACCCGTTCTTCTGCGAGAAGCTTGTCTTGGCCGTATCTTATCCCAGCTAGACTCTCCGACTGCCAGCTAGTAGAACTATAGAGCCAGAGCATCACATCACCGGACAAGATACCTACAGATCCATCCCATACTCGTTGAGGTCCCGACTTCAATATGTCGAGGGATAGGATAGATAGATCCTCTCTCCTCCTGTAATTTGCCAGTATATATCGTACTATATCTGAATCTGGCTGTTGCATAGAGGGCGACTTGTGTGTAAGAAAAAAACAAAATCAATCTTACCAGAAAGCAATAAGTTCCCTCCAGAAAGTAGAGTGAAAGAAACAGCCAACCCTCTTTCTCTATCTCTCTTTTTTTGGTAACTTTTCTATTTCGTTTCATTTTGCTTTTTGTTGTTTGAAACCCGGCGCTTGTGTCAGGAGCACCCCATGCTTCCATACATCTCACTTAAAAGCGGAGAGAAAAGGACTACGCCACTGTTATTTGATCTCTAGCGATTGAAAACAATATCACTTTTCCGCATTGTTTTATCTGTGTAAACATTTCATTGATGGCAAACTGATAGGAATTACACACATGCCGAGTATTTTACTTTCAAAAGTTTAGTTCGAACATTTGCAACGCTATTTAGACCCCCATAGTATGGGACTTCAGGAATTAAGGGCTTCAAACTTTACTAATCAATTCTGTCATCATTTTGGCGTCCAAATTGTAATAGTCTCTTGATCGAGTCTGTTCGGATATTTTGACCTGCATAACGTGTAAGTGCATTTCTCTAGTGCGCTCGCGACGGTCTGTTTAGATCCGAGATGTGTTGCAATTGATTAGGTGACATGATAGGGTTGCCGCTAACCGGCTACCGACCATTATTTCACAAGCCGGCGCTCGCAAGTTGCGGGAGCCCTTGTTTTTACACGGGGGTCGGGCACAAATCAATCTTGCTCGCATGCGATGCAAGCGATGCGGTGTAGAGGAATCGTCGCCAAAACCAACTCTGCTCGCGTATACCACGATTGAAAAGATGGTTCGCTTGCATTTATGTGACAGTTTCCGTCATCTGATTGATTGATTGATCGCTAGATTGATTGAGCGACGTGTTGTATTGTGGACTGCTGGCAGTCGGGCTGGTGTATTGTGTGTAAACTTCCACACTCTTCCCCAACACCCTTTTCATATTAACCTATCAATTTTTATTATTTCCTCGTTAGTCAATGTAACTATTATATTTTAATCAGTGCGATTATTTCGTGTTCTTTTTCTGCGGACAGGGAGCAGAGTTTTTAAATGAAATATAATACGAATGCGGGAATGTGAATTGCACGAACCGTGGTCCACGGTAGTATAGATACAGATCGCCCTAATAAAGAGTGCACTATCATTATGGTGTGCGTTTTTTTTTCTCTCCAAAGTCGTAATTACGCTGAGATGCGGTGAAATCATGAACAGACACCCAGCACATTTTTATTCGCGTTCTCAGCAGCTACTATCTGTAAATAATTTGTTACAATTTCTGCCATAATAAATTAGCAAAGTTCCAGATTCGCTTTTTTTTGCAGTAGTCAACTTTTATATTAAATAACTTTCACAAACTTTATTTTATCCAATTTGTACTGCATAAATATTTTTTCCATAAATAAAGGATCAAGCAGATTTCCATATTCAAGGCACAGAAAGGCCGAGCTTTATAGGTATAACAGAACAGGTGATTAATTGCGTATTCTCTAATGCATTTTCTCACCGTGTATTGCAGGTTTACCCTTGTCTCACTGCAGCCTTGTGTTCACATCAAATCCGCGGTAAATGATTTTTTAACCGAGAAAATCAAGTAACGGAATATATCTTAAATACTTAATATTATGTTCCTTTCGAGTTTCGCGAGTTGAATTTTGTCGAAGGTTACACGGAGCCATTATTACTCGCCCAAATAATTTGCATGCATTGCGTCTGGCAAAAAGCCACGATATAGACTCCTCTGGAGAGAAAGTAACAGACTCTTTAAGGTCATTTCATGATACGAAATCCAAAAATTGTTTTATTGCTATGAAATGAAATCATCATTGTGGTAAATTCTTTCAAAACTATATAGTATTATACTGGCTCCTGTAAACGATTTTTTTGTGCGACAATTACAAGTTACGACATCAAAATCACTATTGCGAAAATATATTCCCCAACACCACTAGGCGAAATAACGTAGAGCGTCTGAAAAAAATTAGCATAAACGCTCGCCGTTGGTGCAGAGAAGCATCTAAATAATTGTATGTTGATTAAGTGGAAAGCAAAAAGCGTTTTTCATATAAGACTATTCATTAACCACGAAAAAGACCCTAATTAACACCGGAGTCATAGAGTAATTATACATGAAAATGTTTCTAGACTCCAGTGTTATTCCATTGCTTTGCTAATTTGCAGCAAGTTTTGCTCGAGTAAGAAGGCATTAGCCAGGAAAAGAAAGGAGGTCGATTATGACAACGTCCTTGCCGCCCCTCCTCCCCCTCCTCCCCCGCACGCTTCGCCCCCCCCCCCCCCTGCCAACCACCCACAAGTCACCTGGTTCACCTGGCGGCGGCGGCGGCGGCGTCTGACAGGCTGATAAGTGCACTTTATCAGGCGTCCCGACGCCGGAATCACTACAAACTTGGCCGGCGATGAAGCGTTCACTTCTCGCCTATTATTACCCCCAGGACGCGGGTTATGTTGCGACTGGCACGGACGAAATTGTAACTTTGTCCTTGCGAGGACAGCTATATGAAGAGTTTTAATTTTTAAAATTTTCTGTACGCTTTGGTATACGTCCTGGTAACGAATCCGGTATGGTTTTTGCTTGAAAGAATATACGCGAAAAGGTTTTTGGTTCACGAATTCGATGACAGCTCTGAATGAAAGCCCAATTTTTACAGAAGTACCCATCACCATTACTCCAGCACTCGTATCTTTGAGTTTCATATGGTACTTAGCATCAGTTATCAGTTTATATTAGTTTTCTCCTCAAAAATACAGCCAGCGAGCCGGGTTGATGTACGAGTGCAGTGAAAATGAAAACGGTTTCTGACATTTGAAAAAACAACCTTTTGTTCCAATTTTGGTGCCCGCACCCAGTATGTTGTCTATCAGCAGGCGCCATGGGAGCGACCTCGCATTTTTTCCAACGTGTCACCGTGATCACCGATCCGTGCCAAATGAGAACATCAAAATGCAGCTAAGAGCCGGCAATTCCGCGATTAGCGCCGATTAGCCGTGAAGCTGGCTGGATCGCTCGCTTCGATCGCGCTTCCCGGTACCTCTGGTGCTAAAATCCCGGGGCGGGGACGTTTTTGTAGGTGCTTCACCATTAACAATTTCTTTGTGGTGTTGAAAGGCGAATTTTTGGACATAAAATTGGAGAAGCGTGTCCCATGTGCTTTTGCGACAGTCAATCGTCAGTCTAGGTTCCTTAGAGGACGTAGTAATTAGGAAAAGCTTTATATAAGTAGTATTCTTTAAAATCTTTCTTGCACAAGGACAATTTCAAATGTACATTTTGTCTGACCTTGATCTAGGCTAAATTGGTGTTAATACTTGGACGACTTCCCTTAAATGAAACCCAAACAGCAGCATTAAAAATTTACTGTTCTGCTCTTGACAAAAGAAAACGCATTTCCACTCTGCCCCGTATAGTTTTTCTAGCAGCCGGTGAATCGATGTAATTCCGCGAGAGATAGCAGGCCGAAAATCGCTTCCTGCTCCAGCTGCCAAAATATTTTCCAAACTGGCTACACCCATAATATCTTATTTTAGCCTTATCGAGTTACCAAGCCATAGCGATAGTTACATGTCAAATGTCTCCAATCACACAAATGACCCGGCGGAAGAAAGAGCGAAGTGGTATAGTTTTGTTTGTTTGTTTGTTTGTTTGTTTGTTTGTTTGTTGGTCCGGTGGGTGGTGGACAGCGATGCCAACGCCGGTATCGTGTTCTTGTTCAATCATTCAGTGGGAATTAATAATGAAACATCTTCACGGAACCGAACATGGGGGGGGGGGAGGAGAGAGCAAAGAGTGGGCTACACAAACATGCGTCGTCTGGACGAAATAAAAGACAGCACGCACTCTCTTCAACCCCCCCCCCCTCCCCCTTCAAGGCAATCGTGCGTAAAACGCCAACAAAACTTAAAAACATTTACCATCGTATAGATATATAATACATTTTCCACACCCCGCTATTACATTTTCCGTATATAATACATTATTTCCCAACAAAATATCTGTAAACTTTTTCCCTGGCATGACGGCAGTCAAGTTTACCCCCCTTTTCACGTCGACCCTCTCGCCTCCATCTTTGCCCAATAGTCGATACCACCCTTCGCTCTCTGCAACCTATCTCTCTCTGGCACAGGCAATCACTTATCCATCTGTCCCTGCTCCACTCAAACATCCCGCGCCTCTCGCTCGCACCACAGTTACTCGCCATCCCGTGCTCTTTATCCTTCCAGCAAACTTGTCTCCTTCCTTCTCTTGATCCGCTATTCCTATCCAACATTACCCAACCTCTATGCTGCGAGCTCGCTCTAACTACCAAACACTTCTTTCTCCTTTGCCCTCCTTGTCGCACCTACGACCCTTTGCGTCTCTCTTTCACGCAAACCAACCCCTAGAGTTGTCCTCTCTGTCGCTCGCTCAAACAAGCAGACAAACTCTTTCGCGTTCTCGCTCGCACTCATTCACCCCGTATTCTATTGTGTCGACCAGAGTGCAGTAAATCGCTAACAGCGTAATATAAAGTCTCTATCCTCATCACTTCGAGTAGGTATATAATTTAAAACATTCCTTGCTCACGTTTCCGCGTTGAGTTGAATTCTCTCGATAAGTCTGTCTGGTAATGAGTGACATACATAGAAGCGTACGTGTACGCATCGAGACATACATACCTTGTGCGTGCATCGTTTAGGAGTCGGTGGTTATAGCTGTCCGTGTTGCGTCCGTTTGGTTTTCTTCTTTGGTTCCATATTGATTTAGTTTGCTGTTTGTGTTTGCAAATAGCCGTGGGTAATTAGTATGGGTGGTGCGTAAAGCCGCTCGGATGGTGACAGAAATAACACACCCCTATACCGACTGTCACGGAAAGTATTTAATCTTTCTTCAGGCTTCAACGGTATTTTGTCAAGTTCATTTTTTTGTTGGAAATGGATGTGAAGCCGATACCAACATATTGTATAAGCTATCCGACTGAAAATTGAATCACAGTCGTGGGTATTGGCGTATTTTCATTGGTGGTAAAGCACTAGTGTACAAGCATTTTCATTTTCGAATTTAGATCGCTGGGACCAGTGCAAAAACCGAGGCGTGTTATTTTTTTCCTCGTTGTTTTCGTACAAATAAATCTCAACCGGAAAATGGCTAGCTTTTCCATCATTGCACTTGAGTTTTACTGAACAGGGTCGTTTATATTTATTTGTGTTCAAATCCACGCCAGATGCCGATGTCATCTATTCTTTTGTGTGCCGCGGAAAAGCTCATCTGTACGGGAATAGACCGGACCGATTGTCGGTTAGGAACCTGTAAAAATATCATTTTACCTCCAGTTTCGTTTACCGCGTGGTGCGGCGATTTTTTTTATCATTATGCCGGCGGCGTTTTACGATTATTAAGCGTGGGCAGGTAGGTAAGTCAATTTCCTTAGCGCCAGGCTTCTAACAAATTAACTCTCTTCTTACTTATTAGATAATAGAGCCAACCTTTTCGCGACAAAGTCTCACCCATGGTATTTCTTCAGAGTTCAGAAATAGTTTCATCGGCGGCTTTCTGAGAAAACTCATGATAATATATAGGTGCGTAGGTCAATCATATTGCCGAAACACGAATTTTTAGCCAAATAAATTCTAAACACTCGTGACCTTTTGATCTAAACTTTCAAATACTTTCTCAAATTATGTTTGATCACTTTGATACGCTTGTCCCGATTAATTGTATACTTATGCTGGATCCGATTCGAGCCTTTCGGATCCATTGGCCATTTTATTTCGATTTTCACCATCGTTCGTGAATTAAATGTGATCCTGCATTAGTCCTCGGTCAGAACCCTACATTATCATCACGAATACGTCGACTTGAACTCTTTTTTTCGTTTTTACAACTCTATGCTTTTTCCCAGAAGTTTGATCCGCGCTACATAGGTACGAACTACGAAGATTGTTTTTTATATGCAGACCACATTAAGAATCTTCATTTCGGTACCATGTGATTCCCTCTGAACAATACAAAGAGATGGCTCGGAAATTGAGGCGTTGTTCAAGTTAGGCATTAAGTATTGACCCGTAATGCCTTCAAAGACCCGCCCATGCTACGAAAACAAATTTTAAACTACCATTAAAGGGAACCATAACCTTATTGTTAATAATCTTGGAAATAATTATATCAATGAAGGAACTCAATGTCGGAAATAAAGCGTTATTATTTATTCTATGCTGCATGATTGAACTAAATTGTGTAATGCATGCAAGCGTCCAGCATTTTTTTGTCTAGAATCTATAGATTCTAAATCGCTACACCAACACCAAATGCTCCAATTTTATCTAGACCTGGTGAAACTGGCTAAATATTGGACATAGATGTAAAGATCTATCGATCCAATCTACAGGTAATCTTGTGTAAAGAATTCCTATGGATAATTGCAGCGTCCTGCACTATAGTGTGGTCATATCTTATAGTGGGTGGGCTACTCACAAATTCGAAATGCTTGTCAGTTTCAGGGCTCTACCATCCATTCATTGAGAGGTCTTCTAATATACCTTCTCTCTCACCGAACGCTACATTTCGATCTATCGAATATCACCGCTCAGGTAGCAGTCTGAGTCGGTCTAAAAAAAAGCCCAGATTTACTCAGCGAGATTTATCTAATTCTTGTGAACCCACAGTAATATAGTCAGTGCGCCATGCAAAGTTGTTTTCAGTCGTGACATTAGAATAAATTCACTATTTATAATAGCAGGAAAAATCTTGTGAAAGAACGAGCTCGCTTCTGCAGGTGTAAAAAACAGACAATATCTTTATGTTTATTATACAAATGAAGGACAAATCTTCCTTTATACGTGTGTGGTTGTGCACGGGCATCGGTAGAGAGCCACACTCATTTTACATTACATAATTTGATACGATTATGCCGACGCGATGCTCTTTTATTGAACCATATAAAGTGATTTTAAAACGGATTGCGCCGCAGCGAAGCGACGCTTGTAATTTTCAAAACGTCCGCAGCGACGACGGGCGAAGTGGTACGAGCTGCCCGCGATAGATTTGTCAAAGTTGGAACTTCCGAGTTCCGGCACGGGAACTTCTGTTCCGCGTCGACCATAGAGAATGTTCGAACTTTCGGTCGGGCTAGCCAGCCCTCGAACATCAAGACAAATTGCGCGGACGCAGGTTCTGTCAGTGTGCATCAATAATATGATCTGCCTTTGTGGGCACGACGAGATGGCCAAACTTTATCTCTCGGTTAGTAGCTGGGATCCGATGGTTTATGGGCAGTAACTGCTGCTTAACTTATATACACGTACCTTATTATTAACTTAGACGTCAAAGGAAACAAAATACCGGCATAGCCCGAACGAATAGTCTTTTTGTTGGTCTAACTTGGAACCTTACCTGAGATCTGAGGTGGGTGGTGTTACTGTCGCAGATAACGGACAAGTATTCGATGTTATTAAACATTCAAGCAAACCGTTCGAAGCAGAGAATTCTATAATTTATTATCACATAGCGCTGCTGAAATAGCACCAATAAGAGTTGTTTCCAATTGCAAATTGAAGCTGGCATTAGCGTCCAGCATAGAAGTGGCAGCATGCGGAATCATTGAAACATAATGAATCGGTCTTCTTGTTTGCTGCTACGATGGAAGAAGTGAGAACCAGTAAGAACCGAGAAGATGTTGCATTGGTTTTGAACTGCGAACAACTTTTTCGAAGGCATGCGCTATTTCGGTCCCTGGGCCATCTTTGCTGTTCGTCCGACGTCCACCCAGAACCATGAGTCTCTCAATTCCCGGGCCGACGTAATTAAAAAATAAGGATGGCATTTTCATAATAACCGGGTGTACATCTTTAATGATAATGTACTAAAGATATCAACACGAAGTTCAAAGCAATAATTGGACCTTCGCAAAATTGTTTCGTATTCATTGCTATCGCTTCTGGTACTTATTTAATA
This sequence comes from Nemurella pictetii, assembly GCA_921293315.2. Taxonomy (NCBI): domain Eukaryota; kingdom Metazoa; phylum Arthropoda; class Insecta; order Plecoptera; family Nemouridae; genus Nemurella; species Nemurella pictetii. Next base: position 14,034,586 of record OV121120.1, on the reverse strand, counting down.
TAATAATTGCCTGGAGACAGAAATGCTATCTATATAGAGAATAAACGATTGATTTCATTACGATTTTTTCACGTTTATGGCGCACAAGGATATTTTTATTCGCAAATTTGAGTGAAAGGGAATTTGCCTTCAACTGCAGTCATGGAATCGATGGATATAAATTTACGACCAAGTCGCTCCTTCTATTGCAATTATCTTCGACGACGACGACGATGAATCATAATACATTTGCAAGTAGGTATATTTATGCTGCTTTGTGTGAATTGTGGGTGACTTTAATATGATTCTATTTCCTATTTTCTATTCGAAGAAACGCCATCAGTGAAATCGTGCTGCCAAGTTTTTAATTGCAGCCACCCAACTCCTCATTAGGGTAGAATACTAATAGCAACAAAATCTTGAAAAACAGAATTGCTCTAACATCTGCTCAACATATAATCGAGCAGCTCTTATCACAATTGTTTCGATGATATAGGCATGATGGTTCGCTGTGCCTTTATCAGTGTAGTGAGTGCTTATCATATCAACAGTTTATGTGCCTAATTAAATAAACCAGCACGTTATCTGTAGCTCACTGACAACTGGAAAAGCGAGCAAAACAATACGCTGCAAACAGACCAACTTCTGTTCGCGCTTTGTGCACTAAAGTAGTTAGTATTTCAATTATAATTATTATTGTGCAAATTGCAACGAAGCGTTGTTTGTCCCAAACACATGCAGCAGTTTTTCAAGGGTATAGTTTGTGGGGGTTCACGCTAGGCAGTCGGACAGTACAAACAAGAAGTTATAGACGTTTTCTACTTTGACAAAGGAAAATCTTCTTTCTCGTGTCAGAGGGTAGGTTAATTTGCCCGAAAATCCGTTTTCCATCGCGATGCCTCGGAACTGGTCGAAAATAAGCACAAGCACGTGCATTCTGCATCAAGATTTCACGGGTTTTCTTCTGGCTATGAGCGTGAAAACTTTCCGACGGAGCGTTGAAGCCAGCCATGAATGATATCCAAGTTTTCACTTGTTCTTTGTGTCTTCGCTCGTCGTCGGCGTCGGTGACGGCGTCGGCGACGGCGTCGTGGGTTTTCAGCTTGCACAAGAACCCACTCCATCCACAAGTGACGTCAAACAAAGCAATACAATTAAACGCGACTCGGTGAAAAACGCGCAGTTCACATGGTTCTGGGTAAAGGAGGTGATCGGTGCAATGTCTATGCACCACTTACCGATGATCGATCTCGGGCGAGAAGACAATCATCAGTGTGGCTGATTGGTAATGGTTCCGGTAGCGCGAAACGCTTGCAGAATGATACCGCTAATGATAATATTCATGACGTTTAAAATTATTGTTTGCATGTCATGGATTGCTAATAATTACGTTTCGCGACGCGTAATGGACGCTGATGGCGTAGTACTGTTCGCTGTTCATTGAAGAATGTTGCAAAGGCAAACTTATGGCAAAATGCAAATTATTTTTCATTTCTTAGAAGCTTGTAGTTGCATACTTGATACCGCGCGCCTTGCTTGCCGGGTAGCAAATTACATCTTTTTGTTTATTTGTCTGTGGTTCTTCTCGTTTTAAAAAGAAGTCAGTGGCAAGACTTTTTGGTACGAAACGAACAAGATCGCAGACTGCGATATATTTTAGGGTCACCTCTCGGCATATTTGAGTAGATCCATTTAAACAAGAAAAAAACCTTACGCGACGCGAGACAAGTAATGGGGCTGGGAGAAAAATCGACCATGCCACGGATATTTTCGACTGTCCCTCACGAGGAGATAGTCGAAAAATTGCTGGAGGCTTATTGACAAAACTGTCGTTCCCGAACACGATGACAGGCGTTTTACGTCGGTGAGTTTAAAAAATCGCAGTCAAGATACGAGAGGCCACAGCGTACAGCGCCTTAGAAAATATATCAAACCCGTTTTCTTTTGTGCACAGATTTATCAAAACTCTCATTTAAAGCACAGTGAAAGAATAAAAATAACTATATCTTTGCGCACCTCACCATTTATAATTCATTTTCTCAAATCGTACTTTTACCCGACGCATAATTAAATCTCTCCCCTCTTTCACCCCTTTAACTCATTTCGCGCTATATACCACCGCATGTGTGTGAGCGAGTGTGGTGTGTGTGTGTGTGTGTGTGTGTGAATTGCACGGACCTGGTTACGCATATAAGTGCGTATCATGCGTAAATCGCATTACGCAGTCCCCGCTCATCACCGTACACACACATGAACCCCTACACACACAGACACACACACATACATCTACCCTTGTATAGCTGGCAGCGAGCTGCTTGTAGCTTGTAGATTCCGAAAAGGGGGTGGCTTAACACACACTATAGTGCGATGCAACACCATCACACGGATACTGCGGCGATAGAAACAGACTCGGAAATAGTGGCGCTACGAACTTGTCCGCTTCCTAGCTCGGAGCGGGTATCAATCGCCAGGTGGCGGCCAAGGGTGTCACATAAATGGCGAATGAGGGGGTAATTAATGTTGTATATATAGTGTGCTATCGGTTTCCTGTCATGGGTGCGTGGGCATTTCTTTTGGCTGCGTTGGCGGTGGCGTTCCGCCGCTGTTTACAGGGAAGTATGAATGTGGTCTTTCCGTGGTCTCTCTAAAGTCTATAAGCAATGTGATACCTTGCGGAAATGACGCCGGGTCCGCCGCCATCCCTTACGCCCCGAAACAAATCGTTATCTTCCTGCTTTTCTATCCGACATAGACACTAGAAACTTCCTAATTGGTTTACCTACCCTCACTAATATTAACAATGCTTTTGCTCTGTAACTGATGTCTCCTTGTGCTCGTATACAGCTAACCGTGCTGACCAAAGTTTATCCGCTCTGTTATCGATAGAGGCAATATGATTAGTTGACTATTCAATTATGAGCATGACATTACTTTGCTTTCAACTCTTAATTTGATTGTTAATTATGGAAGTTTATGTGAAGTCATCTCTATAGACGAAGAAGGCGGAAGGACTATAGATAGTATTATGTTGTGAGAATGAAAACGAGGAATGCTTCGGTGTGCCCCTGTATTGTTGACTGTGTGGAGAGGGAAAACCATTCGAGAAGTTCATAAAATATAGAACCATGAGACGCCGGAGTGTTCAGTCTTTGAGATACGTCTTGGTTTTGGTATGCAAGACCCGGCGATGTTTTTACGCAGAGAATCTGCATTTATCGTGAGGTATACACAAAATTTATAAACGTGGGCCCCGTGTAAACGCGCGCCATGCGCTCTAGCATCCGCTGCGAAGGCTTTCCTATTTTTATTGGGAAAATCCGACGTCTCATTCATTGTTATCTGATTGTATTGGCTCATAACCGCCGTCACCTTTTCGAGACGACTCATGGCAATTTGAAAGCTTTTCTTACATCGAAATGATGTTAGAGCGAGAGATAAATAAAATTGATTTCCCAGAGTCTGAGGCACCAGGAAAAAGTAATTAAAACTACGGCGTTTGTTATATTTCAAATGTTTAGCAAGCCTGCGTGGTATCCGTATTTCTGACAGCACGTTTTTCGGAAAGTTCGCCACGGTTTTCTATATATCGGCAAACGACGTTTCCATTTCATAAAACTAATATAGCAATACGACGCGTGTTGTGGGGGGTTGGGCGACTAGAAAATGGTACGCGCGGGTTGAAATGCTGGCTATTAGCTAGTCATTGCATTCATGTATTCCTCTAGAAAAAATATTAAATGGAGTATAACTGAGAAACGTATGTCGGTGGCGTCGAAATAGCAGAAAGTATCTTTCAACCGCTTTTTTTTCCGTCGACGCACGCCACAAGCCGAAATGTTTCCATTCTTGTATCGCGTACACAGCGGTCGCGTGTCAGGGAAGGAAGAATTAAACGCAAATTAAGAGCCAGCTAAAGGCAGCTTAAAAGCCGAAAATGCAGAGGTCCACGCCATTACTTTTCCTGCCCCTAAATTTGATCCCAATATTTTTGAAAAAAAATCAGTGTGTAGAGGAAGAGTACTCCGACCCGCCTAGTAAACTTAAATTGAGATCAGATGGAAAATAAAACAACCAGAGAAGAAAGAAAAGTGGTGTTTTCGCTTAAAAAAACCCCACAAAAAGTCCCAAATTCAAGATTTATTTGTGAACAAAGTAAACGTCCGATCGACACGAGCCTTTACATCGCGGGTCAGAAATTTTTTCAACTATCCACTGATTTTTTTTCATAAATGTAGGGAACATTTTAGGGGCAGAGAAAAGTAACCACGTGGACCTCTGCACTACCAAAATTTTCCGTGTGAGAAAGCTAATCTTTCACGGATTAGACCTGGTGAAAAATAACTTCCAGTTTTACTGCCTCATTATCAGCATGAGCGATACAAACACTCTTGGAGATTATGCTTGCACAACCCGACACATGGTTATATAAAAGTCAGTAAAAAGGTAAATCATAAAATTCCGTGTTTCATATGGTTTTTTCGATATGACTGGATTCGTCTCTGTTTGCAGATCTAAAGCAATGTTGAAATGAAAAAATCGGATGAAAATTATCGATTTTTTCGGTAATATTCATTCGTTTTTACGTGAGTAGGATTAGAGCGGCTTAAAACATGACGCACATACAAATTCTTTTCCTTGATTGAAATGCGCCACAGAATCATCAATAAGTGCACTAGAACTTTGATTCAAAGTATCATACAATCTGCTGGCAAAGATGAACCCAACCGTGTCATTAAAATCACGAAAATCGAGAAAAAGCACATTTTTTTCATTTTGATTATTAATCTTGGTTATGCAAGAGTCGCAGATTTGTGCCAGCGTTTTTAATCCGTGGCTTCTTATGATTACTGCCACAGATTATTTTGATTTCCATTATCGTATCGGGTTACAACCTATGTAGACTCTTAAGGTTATGCCTTGGAAAATAGAAGAAGCAGGCTTGTCAGGATATACATATTAAACTTATCGGGTTTTATTTTCATTCGAGCATTTAAACCTGTCACAAAATAGAGTTTTTAAATTTTGCTATGAGCGTCGGTGCTTTGTCTTGCATTGGTAGGATCTTGATTCGCTGAAGCATTATTAAAATATAAACCAGCTAGATGGTCAATATAATGTGCGAGGAGGAAAAAAGCGGCCACTTTTTTAATCATCGACGGACGACCTCGGTGCGTTTGTTTTTTCTGTAATTAACTTTCAAAATAACTGCAGCTTCTAATTTGTCTATTGATAGCAGCGCAATTCATCTCAAACTAGATTCGTTTTTCCACTCGTGCCAAAAACTGAAATTAACCTTTAGACAAATCTAATTAACCGTCTAAACAAACCAGGGTTAAATTTACATCACTCGGATGAGTTTTCATTTTTACTTCTTATTAAATCTTGAACAATGACTTTGCTCGCTTAGCAGCTCCAGCAAAGTTTCAAGTAAGTACCGAGTACTGAGTACCGAGAACCGAGTATAGATTGTGTTTTGCAATCGCAGTTCGGTGCGAGAAGTAGGTCAGCGGTTAGGCAAGCCGCCCGACACGCTGCTGTTTGCCGAGCTCTACGCCAAGCAATGTGGGACAGACGGAGAGAAAAAAACCGACCAACTACACTCTGTGAATAATTCAATTCAAATTAACGTGTAATAACTATGAACAAAAAAAATCGCTTCATTTCGAGCACCAAAACATCCCTTATTAGTAAGAAAGGCAAATACTTTGTTAGCTAATATAATACAATTTCGCCTATATTGGCTGAACCACAATAGACATGTCGCATTGGTATGAAAACAATGAGATTGAAAGGTGTCCACACATTTGCCAAGTCAATTATTTAAAACCTTGGCTTTGGCGGTCCATGCACTAAAGTTGAAAGTATACCAGCGTTGGTTGCGAATCAACTAGGTGTATCTCTCTTATCATGGCTCGGTTCGGTGTCATTTTATAACCCGAACTTGTGCCTTGAATCTTGATGATCCGACATGATTGTTAAATAAAGTCCTCTCTGTGCAAATATCGCCGTGGAAATTATGAAGCTGTGTCAGTGTGTGTGTGTGCGCGCTTGAAAAAAGCTGCAGCTAGCTGCCTGTCAAGGGTTGATTCGCGCAACACCGGGATCTTAGTATGCTTATCCACGCTTTGCCGATAAGAGTGTGAGAGATCCGCGTATTTTCTGCCTGCTTTTTATTCACTCAGTGTTGTGTATGCATGGAAAACTGAGGAAAAGTATAAAAATACAGCGAATCGGATAGAACTTTATATAGAGTTAAATAATAAAATGCATAACATTGTGCCACAGATGTGTTACAACTATTATCTAACAAGGAAAAGTTTTTTTTAAGTATAGTACCAATTTGAATTGGATATGCGTAGATATTTAGGTTGTGAATCGAAAAGTTTTTAAAATAATCAACAGTCAATGGTCGGATAAAAAAACACCGGCGTTTAGGACTTGCAAAAAAACGAGCACTTTGCGAATCGATCGAGTTGTTGCGTTTTTTCTGTCTATGTCTCTCTTTCACTCTCTACTTCTCTCTCCTCTCTGTGTATCCAGTCGCAGCTTCTTCTCTCGTTCATTCACATCGTGATTCAGTAGCAGTCGTGGCTTTGGATGTAATTCTCTAGCCAACCCTTGGAACACAAATCCGCGGATAATCCCACTTATAAAGCGTTGGAGAGAAGCCCACTGATACTCGAGTCTCGTGCTCTAGCTTCACTATGTTTTCCTATGAATTTCCCTCGATCGTCGATTGTCTGCATGCAGCAATCACATTCACAGCATTATTGATACACAACTATCGACGAAACAACAGCCACTTAATCATCCGCTGAACTGTCAATCACTGTCTATTGCACAAGATCTGAAGCTATGAAACGAAAGTACCTAATTGAAAGAGTGGCGCGGACAAGTTAAAAAGTCTATAAGCCACAAAGCAAGACAGGTAATAATCCACACACTCATTCTCATCCTGATTTCAAATTAATTTGGGAGAAAAAATACAATGTTAATAAATAAAGGCAGAGAATGTGATGGTATTTCAATAATTGCATTTTGCTAGAAAGTTGTCTCAAGACATTGCCATGGTCAGTCACTTTCACTTGAGGTGGCTGTCCAATTGAGTACCTATGATGAATAAACCCATTGCACGGCGAAGCTTTTCCCTGAGCGAACAATATAACTCATATCGAAAACAATGACTGTGCTGCATCAATACTATTGTTAGCGTTATATTGAAACTAAACTAAATAGCAGCATAACCTCAACCTTCCCATGTCACACAATTACTGTTACACTATATCATAATGCCGCTTGACCCTCATTACCAACTAACACTCTGGGCTATCCACGGCGATTTCGAGGTGTTCACATTGTCATTGAGCAATTCCATGTTCACTTAGTCTGCCTGTAGAATGTACACGCTCCTAGTCTTTGTTACGCTTTTAATATTCGCGAGTTTCCCAGTCGACGTTCTACAAATTATTCTACGCTTGCGTTATATATGATAATCGAAATTCGCAACTGAAATTTGATTGACTTATTTATTACAAATCGATACGTAGCCGCGCATCGCAATGTTCATCATACTAATTCAACTCAAAGCGTTCTCGCCAACCTACAATTACCAATTTTAAAGAGGTAGCCAAATTACCTTTTGCATACCGCTTTATATACGAGTCCCCCCCCCCCCAAATCCCCAATGGTGGTGGAGCCGTATCATGCCCCGAGGGTTTAAGAACGTTACTAATACAATAAAGGTATACGTAATATGCAAATGCAAACATATTCTGATGTTGGCTGATATGAACAGTGTTTACACGAAACATCAGCCAGTCATCTTCAGTCTTGTTGTCTTAACTAAATAACAGACAATAGGCGCAACGGAACACAAACAATGAATGTGGTGGTGTCCAATGCTGTGCAATTGTGCAGTTAGCCATAATTATCATTGATTGAAGTATGCATTCTCAAGGCTGGTCTCAGTTCAGGAGTCGCACTTGTCAATATTATTCAGTGAGTAGCATTTTATTTACACTTCATTAGATTTTTAATTACCTGCGCTTTTGCTTTGACGCCAGTGTGTTTTTTATACTATACTATATAAAGTTGTTTTCATAGAAATTTTCTTTGCTCTGATTTTGTAGGTGCGATGATTTATGGGGGCACCTCCACTAAAAGATTTAGTAACGGATTTGAGCCAAATTACAGAAGGAATTTAAATGTACATTATAGCCTCCGATACGCTATCATGTTTTTATGGCCTGAATCATTCTGATATGAGATCATATGCCAAGAAAATCCTGCTAGAGATAGTCAAGACAAAGAGATTCCACAATCGATTGAAGGCGTATTGATTTTAATGACAGGAAGTCATTTTGTTCAAGTAGGATGAGGTAGGAATAAAATGTGTATCACATTGTCGTACAGCTTCACGGATTGAAGGCGGCATTGTCTTAACAGATTCCGCGTTATCTCTTATCGATTGTAATGGAATACTTTTGTCAAAGTACTGCAAAGGAACACAATTAATTAAAAAACATGAATGTACACTAATGCTATTTTATATCTTAATAATTTTGATGTTATAAAACTGTGGGTAAAATATCATTAAGCGAATTGTTGTTATTATTATAATCATACTTATGGATCATGGGTGTGTATGTAACTTGACGTGACTGAATTTCCTGTTCCGGATTTTGAAGTTTTTCGTGACCATAAAAAAAAATAACTCTCGTGGAGGTCATCTATAAAATTCGCATTGAAAGGACATTCGGCGAATCGCAGTTTCGTGTTGAATGATATTTACAACACTTATATTTCTATCAATTCTTTTCCAAACAACATAATGTTTGTACATTGAAAAAAATAAAATAGCCATCAGAGAAACTGGCCTAATTGGCTTTTAAAAGTGATAGACAGTATATTTACAGTTATTCCCCATTTTAAGTCATGTTCAGTTGTTTGATAAGTGATAACTTTGTCAGGTATACTTTTGGGACTAGAATTATCTCCTAACGACAATCGCTACTTCCTGGTGGTGTGTCAGATTTGCCTTTGTTGGAATACTTTACGATGCATGCAACTCGCAAGCGGAGAGACCAAGTGCAGGTAACTCAACCAGACGTGGCAGGAGAAAATAGATACCGATGCACTTTGCGAAATGAAACTGAATCTCCGATGCACACTCATCCAAAGTTCAAGCAACTTAGATGCAGCAACGTGCAATGCATTGACTATGGCCGACACTTTATACGATCCCATTAGCCAATATGTGTGACCCCAAAAGAAATTCGCGACTCGTAAAACGCATCACAATTCTATCGAGATCATCTCCAAATAGTCGTCAACAAATTTTTAATCAAAAACAATTCGTATATAAATTACGTCGAAATCCTTTTAAAAGTTAAAGCGAATTGACTGCGGCACGTATACGTTTGGCGTTTCTAAGTCCAAGGTGATTTAATTGATAAAAGAAGGTCGTTCGATTGAGTACGAGGTTACACCATCAACTCTCAACTCCAGTCTCAGGTTTAGCTATAGAAAGCATCCTAGAGCCAGCTAGACTATTCACTGTGGCCAGTCCTTATCCTCACTAGGGCTAGGTCACTTCCACCTATTGCATCTGGGACACGATACCGTTTATTATTTGGACACCAGCGATGGAAGCATTTCGGTCTCACTAACACGGCGGCTACAGTCAGGATGGTTTCTTATTCTTACGTAACGCTTTATGTTTTATATCGCGGCTGTATCATAGGTACGGACAAGTTGGCTTCATAAAATAACATCGGTATATATCTATATAGGTATATACTCTTAGAATGTGAGATAGAATTTACTTTCTAATTCTCCGGCACGGTAACAATTCTATGTGTTGTAATGAAATTTGTATACGTGACATTAGATTAGTAATTCGGTATTCATCGAAAATTTCGCATGCAAAGTACGTCACGTAGGCAAAAAAAAAGTTGCTATACTTATTTTGTATTCTTGTTTCTCAACTCGAAGTTTATCGATTTATTTTACGAGCCGCGGGGACCAGCCTTGCACCGCGGATACCGTACCATCCTGGCAGACCGGAAGTGCAGTTCGTCGTCGGAGGTTTAGAATCGTGCTAATGCCGTTCGCACGATTTGCAGGAGCGTTCGCGTTGCAGCCCTTTGATATCTGTTGCAGGTTTCACAAAATCTCTAATTTGATGGCACGCTTTTACGATGTCGTTGCATGCAAATTTGTATGCATTCGCCACAACTAGTCCGCGGTTGTTCTGCATGGCACAGTTGTAATGAATTTGTGCCACACAGCACAGTTTAATATCTTCTTAGCTTGCCGTACTCAATGCTTCTGTAATTAGCCGTGATTTACTGTGTAGTTAACACTTTGCATTTTCACGATGCCCACACTTGCACTATCGTTACTCAATGAAGCTTGCCAGGAAATCTCTGCCTGGGGTGCCAGTACACAATAAATGCAGGGTAACATACCATTATGAACAACAGTGCTTACACACATAACACTAAAGTGACTATAGTATGTTACACTAAAGTATCACACTGCATAAGCTGGTGTGGTATATCATGCTTCCACAAGATAACAACTTTGTTCTAAAGTTTTGTCTTAAATTGAACCTTTATCTTATTTTGATTGCGAGTCAATTAACCTAATAGATTAGGATATTTTTCTCGATTTCTTATTTCTTAGAGAGTAGTTTATTACAAAATGGAATGATTGATTCAAATGGAAATTTTATTCGAGATTAAATGAGATGATGTCATTTTCGTATCACCAAGTTCAAGAAGTCGACTGGAATTGATTTCGCAGATGCGATCCGGGAATAAATTGGAATCGAATTGCTTCGTCACTTTCGCTTGTTTGAAAATGGTGTAGACTAATTTCCAAAAAATGACGCTCCCAGAACTTGTGTTATTAATGAGCCAAGTTCATTCTTATCGACAAATTAGGTTAACTTGGGAGTTCAATGCCATCACCCTTATCATATCTAAACGTTTCTAATCTACCTGCTCTTATCACGATATCTGTGTTTATCGAGAAGTTCCTGTTGGTGCCGATGTCGTTTATATAGCGCGGAGATGAGTTGCCAACAAAAAGTGCACTCTTCGCTCGAGATTACCCTTTCTCATCCCCAAGTACTTGAGCATGCAATCTGGTCAATCTCTTTATTGACTCATGCTTCTAATTCATTTTGTCTCTGACAATGATTAGGGGCGTGAACTTGTTAAAAAATGCTGATCACAATATCTAAAATGGCGTTTAGAAGCTTTATATAGTGACTGATGACTTTTTCTTTCAATGGTTGACTTGTGTTTTGCATATCCCATTCGTGTTGTGTAAGACAAAGACACTTTGTTCCACACCGTCACAAGTGGAGTCGAGATAGCAAATGCATTTAACTGTTTATCTAACATGTACGTGACAAAGACAGATAGATACGTATGATATGACGAATTAAAGGGAGACGCGACTCGGCAAGAGAGGGGCAACTCAAATATGAGAGCAATAAAGGATACACTATGTTTATACCCGATTTAGTGACGAAAAAACAGAGATAGACACTTATGAAAACGTAACACGAGCGAGAGAGCCGGAGCAGTCCTATAGGAAAATGCAACCTATGGACCACAGCAGTATATCTAGTCTGAATGCATCCGAGTGAGATGGACACGTTAGCAAGCAGCAGTGCGCGTGAGTGCGAGAGAGCACGCCGCCTCGAACAGCTGCTCAAGTGAGAATTGTGCTCACGTGTTGGTAGGGGCCAGCCACATGCCAGACGCTGCTTAGCTACAGCTGAGCTAGGATCTCCTCAGTCCTCAGCTTTTTAAACACGGATTTGAAACGCAGTGCTAGTGCTAGTGCTATATACAAGTAGAGCGAGACTACTGACACCATCGTGAAGGCAACAGCAAGGTAGAAACACACCAACCATATACACCTCACACTTATTGTTACTTCTAGATCGTCTCAAATGGTCATTGATTTGGCTAAAATTTTATTGCGTATCTTATGGTAATTTGCTAACAAGGATGTGGGACATTAGGTTATTTAAGATCGCGTTATAAATCCAGGAGAAAGACCTTTTTTGATAAGGTGTCGACCTATACTTTCTGTATCCGCTTGTAGGTTGGCTTGTGATGCAGCCACAGTTGGTGTGAGCTGAGTGAAGCGGCTAATATCAACGTTTGAGTGTCGAGAAAAGTTAGCCAGACTGGCTTCACGGCAAACTTATTTTGTTTGTCACTTAACACTTCCCGGCGGGCTAGAAGGGTCGTTAGGGTTCGGGGAAAATAACGAACTGCGCATTCGTATTATATTTAGCAGCTTCGCGGGAGGAAGCGAATTAGAACAAATAGAAATCTGATAAAGGTTATATCTTAATGAAAATCTATTTTCTTTCAAGGAGTGTGCGACGTCACTCGGAAAAGTTTCCGCGAACTAGAGGAGTTATTTTAATTGGGTTTTAATTGTTTCGATATTGCTCCCAAGTCCGGGTCTCCATTTTGCTATTATCACACTAAAAACAAGGTCGTTGGGTGAATTCGTCCGGTGATCACTGGCCATCCTATCCTAAAGGCATACTTACCGTGAACGCAGGTACACTCTGTTGCAAAAGCGAGCGCACATTCTCTAAGCCGACCCGGCAGATAGAAACGAATGACTGGCCGTCACAGCATCGAATCGCATCGCACACACCATGACTCTGTTTAGTCGCTCTCGGACGCTTTTCCACGCGATGAAAATCAATGGAAAATGTGGACGAGTGTTCGCCACGTGACGTGTCAGGTCTCACGATAACATATCATTAGCATCCTACCTGTTAAACAGATATTGGAATTTGAATATGGTAATCGACATTTGAATTCATTTGTTTTTCGGGCATGACCTTTAGAGTTACCCTAATTTGGCTTTGAGGCTTAGTGGCTGCAGCCAACAGTTAGCCGTGACACACGATCATGTCAGTTTTATTCATTTCATGAAATTTGTATTCGCATATTTTTAAACATTTAAATAAAACATTTTTTAATTGGCTGTAAAAAATGTATTAAAATAGTCTGGTGAATTTTTCTAATATTGAATGGTTTAAAGTCATTGAAATATGGAACACAGTGAAGAGCTTGTTAATAAGTTGTTAGCAGACGACTATTAAAGAATAATATCAATAATTATTAGCGATAATAGAAAGATAGGTGCATCTGAATGTTGGTTTAGCTGCGTACAACCATGTACAACGTACATGAGCCGGTCGAGCGGACTGAGTATTTATCTAAGCGTTGTTTGCAAGGCAAATATACACCAAGCAACCCGTGGTGAGCCACCAGAGACTTTATATACGTACTATTATAGATCAAGTACAGCTTCTTCTCAAATCAAGTTTTTCAATTTCTAACTTTGATTTTGCTCCTTTGTGCAATAGCATGCTTTATAACATTACACATAGCTGGAGCGGTAATCGTAAATACGTTCACAGCGTTTTACTGGTCATCATTATTCACTATACACTGGATATATACAACTGTAATAGAGATTCATTGGACTTATTTGAAAATATACTTCAATATCATTAAAATTTCAGGTTTAAATTAAAGTAACTTGTGTCCCGGCGTGGCATCGTAATTTATTGGGCATGAAAGAAGATCCTATTTCTTCTGACCATGATGCTGTGAAGCCCGTGTACATATAGCATGCAGAAAACGAATTGTATCCTCATTTTATCGCTTCATATCCGCCACTTCAACTAGCATTTCTATTTCCTGGATTCCATCTTCACTTTCCGGTGAAACACGTGCGATGCGATTGATTGATTGCCGATGGTCTGATAGATGAATGCAATAAAGTGATTAAATTGCCTGATTATATGATAAAACAGTGATTGCGAACTCGGCACTGTAGAGTGAAACGTAAGCTCTGCTGTGCTCGTGCCATTTCCTATTTGCGAATTGCTGAAGCTTGTGTTGTGTTTACTGCTCGCTGCTCGTTGCTCGCTGCTACGTTTCAAGCCGACTGTAGTGGCATAGCATGATGACATGCGTGTTCTACTTTCAAACAGCGGTGTTACAATTAGGATTGTTACAGTCATAACATGGTCATACTTAGACGATAGCTTGCTTTTCGGCGCCGCGTCTTGTACTTTGCTTTGCGAAAATATAGCACAATGGGGGTTGATAATTGTTTCGGAATCAATTAGCCTCGAGAATGTATCGCTGGAAATCCCCTAAAAAACGGTCTTAAAGCAAAACTTTCGCCTTTTAATTCTATCCGAGTGCTAGCATTCGAAAGTTACGACAAGAAAAAAAGTATCAATCGCTTAATAAAAATTGATTGGAATTTTGTCAGTTTGGATTAATCTGATGCGATTAAGGTCTAGTTTAACAGGAAATTAAATTAGCATATGACCCTTAAGCACTCAGCGTAGAGGACAATGATATATTCTGCTTGTCAAGGATTCAATGGTTTATAGCAGAACTTGAGGGAAATAATAAAAAGTATTGCTAGTGATAGATGTACAATACAATACTTGTAATTGAATCGTTTGTTACAACACCAGAATCAAAAGAAACTATATATATTTGTTTATTATAATCTTTGATGTTTTCTATTACCACAAAGCTTGTAAGGTCAACAGAAATCTGTAGCAAAGAGAAAAGAAATAATATGTGAGCACCAAATTTTATGATTGGACATTTTATGTCATGGAAAACCATGGCATTTCATTTTGAAAATGCCGAAATTCCGTCCTCGTCCATGCACCATTCCTTTTTTTTGTGAGGAATGAGAAACATATTTTTTTCGACTGAAGTTGAATCTTTGTTGCGTGTATTCTCGACGGCTTAGAGACTTCCTACAAAAGAAGGCGAAATCTATATAAAAATGGGAAGAGGAGATGAAAAGATTCGCATTCAAGAAAATGCTACAAAATCATTTTATCATGTCCCTAATAGACCTAATATCTCCTACCAAATCACTGCACATTTCCAGCCACCATCCCATCAGAAACCGAACATCATAATCGCACTGTGAAAAATATTCCACGTACTTTTTAACTCACATTATAAGACATTTATATTCGAAACAATCGTCTTCCGCGGACTTTGATCAAGCATCAACCAGTGTTTCTCTCCGCATGGCACTATTATATAGTCGACAATGTACCTCTACGTTCTTACGATCACTTACTTGATAATCTGAAACCAAGTACTAACAGAGTACAGAGGGAGTTAGAGTCACCGACCCGAGCTGCTAGCTCTGCGCTGTGTAGGTCTACAATAAACCATGTGTAGACCAGCTCACCTCTACCTCTACCTCTACCAGCTAAACAATAACTACCACTGCCTTCCACTTCGCAATCTTCATCTGATACACCCAGCACAACGTATCTTAGCTCGATCAACTTATTAGCCGGCTATTTGAGATGTAACAAAACGTTGAAACGTCTACACAATCGATACATTAATTAACCGAAATCAATTCATCTTTATGATGATTGGCTGTAAGTGATAGAAATTATAAAGTAGTAAATTACCATAATCGCAAAGGGTCATAGAACTTGAGCAGTCAACATTTTCCTAGTTGAACATTAAACGCCATTTCTTTGTTACATTTTACAAAGTCACGAGTTGGCATTTCTTCACCTTAGGAATTAAGAAATGGCTGCATTTTATTGCGCCTACCTTGGAAGTGAAGACTGCGCTATACACCGTGTAGCCAGTGTAGCAGTGCCGTGTGCAGTCATCATCTGCTCCATTGTTGTCATTGGCCCTGAGTTTGCTTGGCAAGAAAAGTACCGGGCCTCACTTAGGTTTTGTGTGAAATCGCAATGTGCCTCAAATGATAAAAACATGCAGATCCGTGCAGTGCAATAAAACACCGAATTGTACAGCTAATTAAAAGCTAAATGTACTTGTTAAATATGTTTGTCTCTGCTAGCTAAGTTTCGTTAAATATTTGCCAAGTAAGTTTCAGCAAGCGCGTCCTCACAATATACAGCATGTCATCTATGTCTGTTTTCTCGTTAGAAATTGTTCCATATAGTCTTACAATGTCTCAGCACAAGGGAGCAAATAAATGCCACACTACTTAACTGTCAAGACAGTGCTCTCGAAATTTCAGCCTGATTTCAATAAGACCAACACCACACTAACCAACCACCCCAACCGACCGAAGTTGTATGGAATAGTAAGGGTGGTTTCGTTCATGCCATTATAGTATTATTTGAGCACCAGTGGTTCCAAGAGCTGGTATCGCCCCCTGTGAAAGACTGCAGTTGTTATATTGTCAAGAAAACAGCCTGCAGTTCGACTATTGTCAAACATACAAAAACACACGCTCTTAGATGTTCAGGAGTAAACGTCATTGGGAGATGGCTGGCAGTGGTGGCCAGACGTCATTTAAAAAACAACCCTCCGGCGATTTAATATCCAAGGTAGCGGCTTTTAATACGTTTGCAAGAGAGATAGAAAAGAAAATAAGACAGCGCGCGCGGTCGCTGGCAACCCGAGGTTAGGTTATATATTCTTAAAATAAACTACCCCCTCTATGGTATTTATCTAGCGGCCATGGATATCGGCTTCCTCTCTTGGGGATACCGGCTGTGTGGCAAAATGCTTTTTGCCATTTGCCAAAATGCGTTAAATCTACTTGGCCCATTCATATCAAATTAACTATTTAGCTGGAATTGCTGCTCCCCACTTCTCGTATACACCGGCATTTATTGACCAAACTAATGTATTAAGTTAAATTTGTTTGCTTAAATAATGGTTCAAATGGAATATTATACACGCTTTGCGTACGAGACCCCCGTGTTATGCATATTGCGGACGACACCGCATTTTCGCCTTGACTTGTCTTCATTATGCTAGGACGCCGACCATATTAGATCAAGATTCCCATCCCATGTAATCATCTTTACCGTTCAACCATCGTTAAGCAGCTCCTACTGCAGTTACCTGCACGTGCTAGAATAAAATCACGAATCTAATTTTTCACCAAATCTTGTTTGCAACATAATTTCATCTCAATTCGACACGTTTAACGCCAACTTTGCGCGAAACTTCGTCTCGTTTACGCGCGCAGATTTTCGCCGACTAAATTAATGGAGAGAGAAAAAATCTTCGAGCGCGACTCGCTAATAAGATCTCGCTGGTACACAGTCGCCATCGCGATGCCGACCGAGCGATCTCGCCCACCGCTCACCACTCACCGCTCACCGCTCACCGCTCGGTGCATCACCGGTCACCAGTCTCGCCGCATCGAGAATATTACGAGGGCTGCTTCTCGATCTCGACGATCGAGCACAATTGCAAGCTGCAACCGCCAGCCGCCGCATGGCCCTGTTACTATACAATCACTCTCACTTGCCGATTCACCGTTATATTGTTATTATATTCGCGTGATACCGCCGCCGACAGCTAGCTGCTCGCTGTACCGCTACCGCCTCGACATTATCACAGCGTCATTTCCGTTTCGTCACACGGGGTGACATTTTATCGAGCTCGCATGACATACAGGTGAAACTTTACTTGCTTGTCGAATCAATTAGTATCATTACGAATTTTATTGACTTAGCCTATGAGTATTTAACCACGGTTACACCGGCGGCACGTGCAGCCTGGCAGTGCACATACGCGAACTCGGTCATGCTGCGAGTCTCCAAATTAGCCACTGGGAATGGGATCCATTATGCGATCGCCATGGTTCTACGCGCATCCGTGAACACACTTCTGTGCAGGCTCAGAAAGACCTCCTCCCCCGAAACCGCGTGCAATCACCGGCACCGGCACTGGCACCGGCACCGCCAAGTTCATGCTTTTATCAGACCTGTGTCTCACTCGTACTACGAGAATAATTACAATATATTAACGACATCCCGGATAAGGCATGCCGCACTGTCAAGTAGACGGTAGTGTACAATTATCAAAAGCACACTTATTGTACGCCGTTTGAATTCGCTCGCTTGTGAGCGGAATTGTTATAAAAATATGGTCGTACGTTGCTTCGCGCCGTAATGAACTATAATATGGTTAAACAGGCTACAATATAGTGTGTGTGTAAGTGTGTAAGTGTGTGGTTTTTATACTGTGCGTGGGTTTTCTTGTCGAGAAGGAAATTACGCAGATACAGGATATGGTGAGTTGAGATACGCCAGAATAGGTTATCACCTGCCCGTATGCGCCGGCTGGTGAGATAGATGTACCCACCAGGGCCTGTTGATAGGGTTCGCGTGGCCGGGGGAATGGGGGAGTGCGGTGGAATGGTGGGGGGGGGGGGGGGGGGGGGGGGATCTGTGAGCGGGGGAGGGGAGAGACCAGCACACTCCTTCAAGGGTCCCTAACCTCAGGAGTAAACACGACCGAAGATCTTCTTTGGATTAGAAAAGTTGAAAGACTAGAGCAAACTGTATCTTCTTATATGGCTGGTGCATAGAATTGCGAACTCAAATAAGTACTTTTTCATTCGGACGTGAGTGATCTTTCGGTAGGTATATCAAGTTGGTGTATCAGAGTGGTCGCTAACTACGAACTTTGCGAAACAATGGGTCTTTCAGATGATCAATCAGAAAAAGACTCAAAATTTGTTCTACTCATATTATTTGTGAAAAATCAAGCTTTGTATATGAAAACGAATTGGAACTTTTGAATTTCGAGATGTTCGTACCCAGGCGAATGTCTTTTTTTCCTTCTCCGGAT
Organism: Nemurella pictetii; assembly: GCA_921293315.2. Lineage (NCBI taxonomy): Eukaryota > Metazoa > Arthropoda > Insecta > Plecoptera > Nemouridae > Nemurella > Nemurella pictetii. The sequence continues at coordinate 14,015,924 of OV121120.1, read as the reverse complement.
ATCATTTTCTTCCGGGGGGGTTCTTGGCTGAAATGGTGGGAAGGGAGGAATACGACTGATGTGATTTACGAGCGAGCGAAACTAAAGAAACTCCATATTTCCCTTACTACTTTCCGAAGTTTGTTTCAAATTGAAACACGGCATGAAGTTCAGCTTCGGAAAGAATACCACCAGTGCACACCGCGCACACCTATTCCGACCAATATGGCTTCACCATCCTGTCATGGCTTTGTCACTGAGAACAATAAGGATTCTCAGTTAACACGGCATTTGAAATTTCGTCACATATAACCGTAAATCCATACGGATTCGAAAGCACCCATCACGCTGCCACAGCGCTGATATGATTTAAAAAAATATATAAGATATATACCATAACACATACCACCCTCTCTCGCTTAGGCAACGCGCCGAACTTTTTGCCCATACCAACTGTTCCCCCACTCAACCAAGATCACAGTAATCTTGATGATCGATTAATCTCACGCCCCCTCTCCCTCTCTCTGGCTTCCGAACCCGGTGTCGTACTGTATCACGCTCGCGCGCGAACTATCAAAAGTGGAATGGGTGAAAAAAGGGAGGCTAGAGTCTTGCATCCGGTGGCAATGCTCGGTGCCAGCGACCGTGCCTCTGGTCGCTAAGGGCCACGCTGCCAGCTACCAGCCACCAGCTTACAGCCCATCTAGCTACTTGTCAAACAGCTGTGACATATGACACCCGTCCCGGAGTACACTGATCATTATTCGCCCGGCGCGGTCGCAAATGTAATCTTTCAGTTGCTGCGCTGCGAAAGAATTGACACCCAGACTTCAATATCGTCGCCGCTAAGAAATACAACACTGTCAATGAACGCACACGCGCTTGAATTTTGCTCCGAAGAAAAATGATCGGGTTTCACTATATATAATACGTCATTGCTGTACTATGACTGAAGGGAAAACACCCATTAGTTAGAAAATATGATTTTCCTTTATGATGCCAAGTGCTAGATAGCGATTTGAACGAGAAGGCAGAGACACATTTTCCAACCTCGCTTTTTCATTTTCTATTGTCCGTCACTGACGTAAGTGCATGTATTATATACCTATAGATACGACTAGACGTGCATTTCCAGCGGGCAACGGTGCACATGCAGAGTATGAATGGCGTACGTGCAGCTCCAGTCGTCCAAGCGGCTGACTGAGAATAGGGCGTGTGTTGTACTGTGTTGCGCTGTGTTGCGTTGTGTTGTACTGTGTTGGCTCATGGCTGGCTCTACTGCAGTCGCCGCGAGAAGACCAATGCCAGACGAGTAGAAAGGGGGGCCACGGCTTTATTCAATACTGTCGAGGATTTGTCGAGATTAAAATAGGGGTTGATCATGTGTAGCGGCGAATGAGTCACGTGAGATTCGGAATATGATTATCTATTTAGCCATCAAAGCCACTGTGACAGCTTTATTAGTTTTTCCCCAAGATTTTTAAGGACACCTTGCTGCACATGGGGCGATTGTTTTTGTTGGTAAATTATTAAATGAGGATATGAAAAAAGCAGCAAGCGGCGAGCTATGATAAGAAATTAAAATTTTAAAATTTCACATTGTTCACTGCAGAGTTTATTACTTGTGGAAACAAAGTGGCAGGCTTTATCTTTATGCATTATTATTACTTTGACAACTTAACTTTTGCATAATTTAAAACCAAATTGGATTTTAAATAGTAAACAGAAAATGGCGTCGGTGGGGGCGGGGGTGGTGTTCGTAAAATATAGTATAGCACAAGTTTTGGGATCGTGATGCCGCCTGATGTGTACATCGTAATTCACGGCTCTGAAATAATAACCAACACCTTCATAACATCCAGCCGCTTTAAAGTTTAAATAACCTATAACAGAGTGTTCCATGTGCTTATCGCAAGGGCACATGCGGCAGCTACGCTATCAATGTGAATTTTCTTTATTGGTGTGTTTAGTGCTTGTAAACATATGATAACACCAACTAGCTTAATATGTACAGCGAAATATAATGACATATACCGATTTGAAAACAAGTTTCGAAGCAATGCAAAGATATCATTTTCAAGCCGTGATAAGCACGGAGATATCACCGATAATCGATACCATTTCAGCTTTGCTTTATTAATATGTAAAACTTCTGTTTATTTTTCCGGCAATCTATGCGCCTAATCTTTGTTCTTATATACCTTACGGGAAATCACGATGAAAGATCCCGTGTACAGACAAGCTTACCAAATTAACCACTAATTAAATCCAAAAAGCACTATAAAGCTAAACTTTACAGCACATAAAATACGAACTCGGATATCCAACCGACAAAAGGTGATAAATTTCTCCCTCTCTGGCCAAGCTTTTCCCATCATTTTCAAGCCCGTTTCCTCTTCCTCACTCTAGACTCGCAGCACACCGCATCGCGCCCTCCGCTACATGGCTATAATTTTCCAGTTACAAACTTCGATCCGATAACAATCTTAACAAAATATTTCCTAAAAGGGTTGAGTTAAATGTAGAGGAATCGCTTTTTTCCCCGCAGAGTGGGGGGGTTGATATGGGGTGAGTGAGGCGCTCGAGGTAGAGTCAGTCAGTTTCGCCGGGGTATTTAGAGTTTCCGGTAGTTTAGTCGGTGGTTGTGTGCGCTGCGTTGTGTGTGCTAACGGCGTTCCGTCTCGCTAAGCGCGGAAAGCTGCGAGCTGCGCTTGAGACCTGCGACTTGTCAGCACCGAGCAGCGGCAGCAGCCAGCAGTTGAGTGCGGTGCTTGCTAGGAGGTGGTACTGGGCACAAGGCACAAGGCGGTATAGGCACTGGCCAGGCGCCCTAGAAACCGGTCCGACGCGAGACCTAGTGTTGCTGCTTACAGCCAGTGTTCGCCTGTGTTGTGGGTTCTAGCAGTTCTTGTCTTCGTTCGTCGGTCGTCTGTCGTCGCGTACGGCGTACGGCTGTGTTTTTACGGCCGTGCCGCTTTGTACAGATGGGCGCTGCTGTGCGAGCGATGTGCCAGGTGAAACATAAGGTGAACACACGTGCTCGCGCAAAGCAGTTCGTCACCTGCTCGGCATTTCGTCTTAGTAGTTGGTAGTAGCGTGTCGGATAACATCGCTGTTAGCTAAACAGACGGGAAGGCATCGTTATAGGGGTGCAGTATAGGGAAATTGCTGTAATTTTGTTTGTTGGCTAGTAGAGGTTGGAGACTGAATGGGCTAATTGTTGTGTCGGGGTATGCATTTCAGGTAGGATTTTTGGAATGGAAGGCTGCAGACGAGGTCATTGTGTGTGTGTGTGTGTTTTTTGTGATTGGTGGAGGCGCCGAGTGCAGCCCCCGCTCGCGGACTCTGAATCGATATGGCGAAGGAACATAATGGGATAATTATATCTTTCGCGTTTTCAAAGAAGCGTTCGTTTTGCTCCGGTTATTAATCACGGGGGCTGAACTTGAAATTACAAGTTTCGGATGGAGCGGCGGTCGGCTATTATTCATATCTCGATAGTTATTGTGTGTTTGATAATGGCGCTTTTTATCTCTGCCAGTCGCTGCACACGACACGGAAGATGTTTCTTCCAGCTCTTGCCTGTATGCTTCACTGTAATGTCGTACCACGTCATCAAATCAAATTGCGTAAGCCGTCGGTGTGTATACGTCATGCAGCGTTCTGCCTTCTGACAGATCACAGATCACAATGCAACTTGAGAGTGATAATATTCATAAGACGTACAAAATGGCAGCGTAAAATATGATCTGCTCGCGTGTTTCCATCGGCGATGGCAATTACGGCCGCCGTAATTATAAGCATTTTACAAGTGGAACAGTAATAATTAGCTCCATTTCTTTTGTCATTTTCTTTCTGCTTGTACAAAAGAACAATAAAAATTAGTTTATTGCTAAACGTCAGCTAAATCCAACGAGATGCAAACGTTTTATTATTTAATTGTAAAAGTGCCATACAATAATAAACTTTGCTAAATACATAAATTTCCGCGACTATTTGCGGATATTCCCGATCTTGAAACGAATTTTTGCATGATTTTAAACAAAGACATACAATCACGATCTGCATTCAACTTTGAGTAACATTGTAATATATTTAATGCTCATTTTGCGAACACCGGATACGTGTATTTTCGTGCACGAGATTCAATGCGGCAATTAGCTCTTGTTGCCTCTCCATTATCTCCTGGCCGAAAGCCTGGACTGTCAGAGAGTGGTCAACTCCGCTCATGGACGCCATCGAAAGGAATACGTTATTGGAATTACACAGCAGAAAACGTGATTATTTTTTTCTTCGGCACACCAATTAATTCATACAGCTGCAAGCGTGGCGAAGGACTTTAAAAGTCAAGCACAGCGTGTCATGGGCCAAACAAGGCCACTGCGGAATGTTTTTCTTGTCAGGATCGTGAGGAGGTTAGACGCTTGCAGCCGCTCTCTGGCGATCAAAGCGCTCTATCTGCTGGCAGCTAGCTCTAGGCTGTAAAGGCTACTTGTGGTCCACATTGTCTTTGCTCGCTGTGTTCCGAAACACAGTCTGTGGTCGTCACTCAGTGATCCGCCAAAGAAGGCGGGGAGAGAAAAAAAACTGTGCGAAAAACTACGCGTGACATTTTCTTGTAAAATAGATATGACAGTCGGTAGAAAATTCGCATTAAATTATTGTGGAGTTTTCACAGTATAATTAGGTTCACAGAGATAAAACTACTAAATGAAAAAAGATAGCATGAGATTCTTAATCGTCGCATGTACAATATAAAACACCTTTATAAATGCGAATACTGCTCACTTCAAACTTGGCGAGTGGAAGCTCTATAAAGCTCTCAAATTGATTCATGTTCGAATTTCATACATTTCCTCCCCGGCGCTATAAATATTTATCTTGGAACTGATTTGAAGTACACCAACTCCGTGCTCTCTCCGCAAGTCTAAACTCTAAAGCATTGCGCTTGAAGATTTTCACACACGCTCTCAGAAATGAGTCGCTAACAAGAAACCGCCTGCATCAGCTCGCCATCCTCCGGGTTGTGATCTTCTTCTATAAATAAGACATGTAATTTATTCTTCGTGTCGCCTACCTTGTGTATCCATATGTTTGCTCTGCTTTGAATTAGTTTGGGGTTTACGGGCTCGATGCGTTGTGATGAGATTAATCAAGTTTGGACGCCGCCGATTCCATGCCCCCCACCCCCTACCCAAAACACATCACCATCACCAGTCGCCGGCATGCATACATGGGAATACCAAAATAGGGAGATCAATATATACCTATCCATGTTGATTTAGTTTCGGCATTATTACACCAATTTTCAAACCGTTTATATTCGTTGTCGACCGGGCTCGGCCCAGAGCGTGTATTTTTCATTTTGTGATATCCATTACTTTATTATTTTTTTTATTACGAACAGCTGCATTTTTACGGTAGTTTTTTAAACGTTTCGAGTTGCATAAAAATGCAGCATGCAACTTTTTAAATGCTTTTATTTAATTCAGTGGTAATCCATGAACGCCAGCGGTATATTTTTTTAACATCAAAGCATTAATTTGATTCAATGCTTCTTTAGCCAACATTTGGAATAATCTGCTAGTGCTTACAATTTATCCCCTGTATTTTAGACTTCATCTTGAGCAGTCGCGCTTCGTCTCACAAATAGGCCGTAAGCTGTTGATCGTACATCTCTCTCCTCTCTCTTCTCTTCTTTCTCTCTCTCTCGCGTGCCTGTGCTCTCATACCGTTTCACTCCCTCCCTCTCTGCCTCTCTCTTTCTCTCTCCTACAAGTGGTTTGTCTTTCCTAACACTCTTCATTTAAAACAGACACCGAAACCTTTAGAGATTTCACTCCGTTCTTCCTTTGGACTCCAAGACAAAATGGTATATATTCCACATGCGTCGTGCGTAAAAGTTGCTATAAAATCGGTGTTCTTATAGCCTCTACATTTTACTTTTGTATTTTCTCGAATTCCGCTGAAAGTTACATGCGAAGCTTGAGCCATGAAACTTGTTAAAGGGCCAGAAAATTTGTGAAAATAGAGGAAAAGAGGCGCAAGAAAACGGGCGGGGAAATATCGCGTGAGATATAAATAGTGTATACCGTTGGACGCGTAGTTTCGCGAGTCGACAGGTTTCCTTGTCTCACATTCTGCTGACTATCGACACTCGATTGTTAAAAGTATGGACGAACGCTTCCCTTATGCAACCCGTCACTCTATGTAGCCATTAAAAACTATTCGAAACGCTTCATTAAAATAATCAATTACGTGTGAAACAGATACTGCCGACCACGGTCGCATGATATCAAATGCAAATGACGTCCTAGTACTTTTTTTTAAATAGAATGCATATCGTACGGTGCTCTATAAAGTAGGTATAAAGTAACTTATGACGACAAATATCTATAATGCACAAGAGGGGTTATATATGTTTTGTTTTTGGGAAGTTTGCAAGAGTTTTTCGCGCAGCGCTTTCGTCTGCGGTGGTGTCGTTTTCTAGCCACTAGCTGCGATCGATGTTGCAGCTAAGTGGTCGCCGGCTCGACGCTAGGTTTGTGTAATATGGAACGACGGTTGATTCCGGAAGTAGCGAGCTCCGCGGAGACGACGGAACGCGAGGGGGCCGCTGCCGCGCTTTGCCAAACTCGTCTACCGTGACCATGGAGTCATTACATTGATTGCGTCGTTTATCAGTACCACACTAATTCCTAAATTCGCTGCGTTACGTAATTCGAAATGATAATCGATAGAATTGTTCAATTGACACTTGTAAAAAGACCCGTTCGCTCGAGACAAATTGCAGCTAAGAAAGTTCTACGATTTAGAAATCACAGTTTATTAATTTTCATTACGCCATTATCTTGGTGGGAATAAATCCTCGCTCGCACATAGACGCTGGGGAGAAACTGAAACAAGAATATGAACGCCATTTTGGCAAGAGAACGCTTCTAAAGTGTAGTTTAGTGGCCCTAAACGGAGTCGGGTTCGCGGCATTTACACATTATCTATCTCACAGAGTGTGCGTTTTTTTTCTATTATTTATTGTCGCTCCGAACTGGAGTTAGTTGATATAAAAACTTGTAAAACACAATGGGTTTATAGACTTGATCGACCGCCGTAGTTCATTGCATTGTTTCTGTCACATCATAACCATAAGTTAATGTGACACTAGGCGATGGGCAAACTTGATTGTGAGGTGGGGTCCAATAAAACAGGAAGGTGTCGTGCAGTGGCGTACGGAATCGTCGCTTGACATAAAGACCCACTATGATCCCACCTGGATGGCACCTTTTGTAGTTGGCACCTTTTGTGGTTCAAACCTCCATGGTTCAACCATGTTCAACACACGGGCGCTTCCAACTGAACGTTTCGTGTTTTTTAGTCGGGACTGATGCAATCTTTGTTGGTTCTTCATAAGTACACAATTTTTATTCGACTCTCGACTTGTTGTAGTGTGAAAATATGCACGCTTCACTGCTAAGTAGGTATCTATACCATTATAGAGATTTTCACGATTCAAGACCCGAGCTATAAAACTGGAACGGGCAGTCGAATATGTCGGGTACATGCTCTGCTACTTGCACAGCAACATTACAATATCGAACCCATTATTTAAATTTCTCAAATCCGAGACAAAAATTTTGATTTATATTCGCCGCCGGTGTTTAGCTCACAATATCGTCTTTATCAGTTTGTTTTTCCGTCGCTCTCGCCACGCATCGCAGCAAACACACGCTTTTCTTTCATCACACAGGCCTCTCAGTTTCCCGTGGTTTCCCCGCGAAGTAACAAAAAAAAAAATATACCGAACCTTATATAACGCGCGTGATGCAAGACGGAAAAATCGATTTTCCTGCGGCCCCGCGTGCTTACCGACAAATACCAATCAATCATGATAGGGACCTCTATATATCTACACCCAAAAACCTCTTATACACATCCTCAAACATGGCCTAGAAAAGATTTTCATTATTTCATTCCAGTCCACGGTTCTCGACATGTCTCCCATGTTGCTCTCTAACCCCCCCTCCCCCCTACCCCACACACACTCACACAGATCTCTCACTCGCACTTACGCACCCAAATAGTGAGCCATACCCCCGTAATGTGCACTAGTTTTTCAAAAAACCCTACCGCACACACATAGCTTTCATCACGTGTCGGGCACAAATCGTTTTTATTCTTTTCATCTAGCGTCTCATTCCTATTCCTCCTACAAAATGTAATCCATCCTGGCCTCTGATGATATTACGGCTAGTATGCTGAGGTCTTGTCACATCTGGCCCCTACATCATTGACCCCCTACCCCACTAGATATTTCTATCTCCTTCTATCTCTCCGCCGCCACCGCCGCCGCCACCACTTCCATCCACGAACCCCTCTATCAAGCGCCGCCCCTTAGGCCCCCCCGTTCAAGTTGCCCTGTGACGCTTCTGAATGTTTTATTCATATATATCCTACCACGTAAGCACCGACTACCGAGCACGGGGTGGAGGGGGGGGTGGGGGGGGGGTGACTTAGTATCCTCCAGCAAGTCCGATGCCTTTGCACACAGCTCGCCGTCATACCGACGCCGCACGCACTAAACTAAAGGGTCGGTCCACATATCAACACCTGTGACAGTTTGCAATACCTCCCCCGGACCACCCACCCCCGTAGCACACTCTAAAATACTAGTAGTTATCGCTGTAAATCGTTTTATATGAACTCTAATTTGATATGTAAATCTGGTTACATACATATACTCAATTGACTGCTGGCTGGCTGCTGTTCCACGCCGAACGCTTTCCTTTTTCGCACTTGTTGATTGAATTTTACCGGCTGAGCAAATTCAGACGCACGAACGGCTTTACTTGTTATGACTTTTTATTATTATATGGAAACTGCTGAGGATGGGTCGGAGTCGGAATCATGTATTCATTGTATGCTAATGCTTAGCACAGTCTTGTGCCTGTGGTTATAACTCCAATCGGCATTATACACATTTTCCTGTCTACACGGGTTTGTGCGAAACTTGCGTAGAGTTGCTATTACAGCTAGCGTTCTCCTGGAGTTTACTGGATACTGCGATACGACCAGCGTTTGAGATATGGTTATGTAGTCTTAATCAACAAGATAGGGAGGGCAATAAAATGGTTTATAAAGTGGCACGGTTGCATCTGTACCGAGTTTTACGCGGTATCGATTCGGGGAATTGTGCACGTGTATGTGCTGCTAGGACGGTTTTCCGTGGCGGTCCGGACGGGGGTAAAATGTGGCTACCGAGTTGACTGGCGAAAGCAAATTAGGGGTAAACTATAGGGAGTGAGTTGAGTGAGTGTGTATATGTGTGTGTGTGTGTGCGAAGGGTGGAGAGAGGGGGGACATGGGAAGGTATCATACAAGTACTATCCAACGCAGGGGTTAATCTATGTCCTTGCAATTACTCCCTTGGTTAGTCTCATAAGCAGGAACAGCGGAATCGCGCAAAAGTTTTTCATGTCAATTAACTAGAAAAAGACGCAGCTTAATTAGTGAATTGAAGTGCTCTTTTTATAAGCTGTTATTCAGCCGGATGAAAAAAAACAGACTAATAAGTTGCACGTTGCTCTAGTGCTACAATGTTGCGGGCCGTAATTAATGATATTATTACAATTCTTTCTCGCTAACTATATACAGTGCTAAAGACTTCCTCACGCGAGATCTAAGTTTCCTTTCTCTCTGGTTTTTCTCCAGGCGTCGCGGGCGGCGTGAAACTCAAACCGGAAGCGGCGGCGGCGGCGACAACGACGAAGAAAACAGCAGCAGCAGCGGCAGCAGCGGCAGCGACGTCGTCACATCGCTCCGTTGGTGTGATGAAGACGTCAATGTTGGACTCCAGCGACGATGACTTATTCAGCAGCAACAACTCCCGCAACTACAACAGCTCGTTCAACAAGACGAGACCGACTATGATCTCGGCTAAATACCGGCTGAAAGAAGAACGAAGAAAAGTGCTCAAGATATCAATAAACAAGCTGAAAAAAATCGAAGATCCGGAAAGTTCGCTGGGCCGGTCCGTGTTGATCAACAATACGATGAAGCGATTACAAAGGGAAGCGAGGGACGAGCGCCGTGAGAAACAGCAGATCCATTCCTTCCCTCGTTACACCCCTTCTTACAAGTCGTTCGTCCTGCGAGAGGAGCCGCCGAAACCTGCCGAGGAGCAGAGCAGACCGCCGCCGGATTCCCCCCCGGCGTCTCGTCTCAAGCCGGACTCGAACAAGGAGAACGCGTCGCCCTACCCCTCGGACCGCAAGCACCCCCACAAGACCACTCTCGAGTCGTGCTTCTGCGAGGAGACCATGGAGGAGCTGGTCGACGTGACCACCCTAGACGACGAACTGTCCAGGCCGCTCGAAGAACTCGCCAACCCCGCCAACCAGATCGAATCGGCTAGCATCGACGACGTCGCCGGCAGGTGCACGTCAAGGAAGCGCTCGTTCGACGAGGACCTCGTGCGCCCGCTGGAGGCGTTGATGGAGACGGCCGTCGTCGAACAAGTCAGCGAGTCACCCTCGCTCGAGAGCAGCGAACACCAGCTAGAAGCGGCGGCGGTGGCGGCGGAGGCGGCGGCGGCGGAGGCGGTGGCGGCGGTCGACGCGATGGAGGTGACGCCCGTCGCACGCAAGCGGAGCTACGACGAGGTCGAGGATGCGGAAATCCACGACGTGCTCAGCCAGTTCTACATGCCGCCGACGCCGCGCATGCTCACGTCGATCGACGACGACGAGGACGAGGAGGTGAACGTCGTCGACATCGACGCAATCGACATGCCGATCGCCAGCGCGCTCCGCGAGAGCGTCGACGTCGACGTCGAGCCGAAAGTGCTCGGCTTCGACGAGCTGGTGCGCGTCGAAATGGACGAGGCGACGGCGACGCTGGCGTCGAAACACACCGCGTTCGACCTCTTGGACGGCGCCGAGCCGCCGTGCAAACGTGCGCGTTTCGACGCGGCGTCGGCGTCGGCGTCGGCGTCGCCCCTTGAAGCCATCGGCGGCGGCCCGTACGACGCCATCGCCCTCGCCAACGATCTCCACGCCAAAATTGCCCGACCGTTCGAGAGGCAGCCGAGTGACATCAAGTCTCCACACAGTTACGGTTACTTGAGTGTCGCACGAACAAGTTGTAGTGGCGGCGAGGTGGGGAGCCTGAATTGTGGAACGGTTGCTAACCGTTCGGCGTCGGCAAATGACGAGTGCAGCGTCGCGACGTCGTCGGCGGCGTCGGCGTCGGCTAGTGCGACCTGTGCGAGAATCGACGCCGAGATTAAAGACATGAAAACCATCGATTTCACAGCAAAAGAGAATAATAAAATGGTTGATCGGCGCTCGCAAATCACCCGGATATCGGAAGCTATGAATTGGACGTCTCTTATGCACGAGTCCCGCGCGGACGGCCAGGAATATAAACTCTACAACAATGGTTTGTGTAAATCGTTAGCGGACAGTTGTTACCAGGAGTCTAACAACAATATGGCGGCGGAGGCGACCAAGTTCTCGTGTGCCCACGCCGCCATCACCGAACTTCAGTCCCAAGTGTACCACAACTACGTCACTTCGCTGGAGTCCTGATCCGTACATTAGCACGGGGCCCACGTGGGTGATCCACGTGGGCCCCAGGGCACAGAGCCCGATGACTGCCATGACCAATCATCGTCCGATGAACGTCCTCCGATTTACGACGGACCTCCGTAAATTGTACGACGGTGTTCCGATTTGTATATATTGCGTTACGATCGGTATATTTAGTATAGGCGATCTATCTGCTGACTTTGTCAACGACGAATGGTTTTTTTTTCTACATGATGTAAGATTATTTTTCGAATAGCCTAAACGTGTTGCGGGTTTTGGGAAAGCGGTTTGTAAATGCTCAGACTTTATAGAGGTAGGCAATGTTTGGATTGTGTGCTGACAGCTGACTGCTGACTGCTGGCGGCGTGTGAGAGCATTGTAATGGGGACGCAAGGGTAGGGTAATTGAAAATGGCTCTATCTACACGGACATTGTTCTCGTAGAGAAAGAAAAAAAATACGAGGGAGCAATTAATATGCATTGCTATGGTCCAAAATATTGGTTTGAAACAAGCCGTCTAATTAACAATAAAAAATAATGAGGTCCAGACGCCAGTAGAATTTCCATAAATATAATGTTACAATTATATTAGATAGGTAAAAAAAACAAACTATATTATATTGATAAAATGTTAGAAGCTAGTATAGTCTACGTGTTTTAAAAAATTCTGCCTGTTGATTTTGTGACTGAAATTTTTCACAAAATTTAGCAAAATATAAATAATTCGAGTAATAAAAATTATGCAGTTATATCTGTGACTTTTCATAAACTAATAAGTAGATGCTTACTGTATCTTGAAGCTTATTTACATGTCCGCTTTTGGCTTCTAAGAAAAAAATACAATATTAGCCTCCAAATATCACTATAGTATATATTATATCTAGATGTAAACAATAATGATCGTGTTCTAAAAGGCCACACCACAAAGTCTGTGATAAACTCCCCCCCAATTAAATCCACACCCAATTAAAGGCAACCCATCTATCACCAATTAGAAAAACTAAAAATATTATATACGAAAATATATACAACTTGCGTACTGTCAATTGGAACTTTCTTGACGGACTGGCTACCGAAAGTTCTAAAGCTTTAATTACAAAACACGAGTAGCTCCCGTTATTGAGCGAGAATTTGAAAATGAAATAGAATTTACAACCGCGACGACGAGAATTCTGATCTCGATCCTTCGCTGCTGGCGTACTAAACGCTTTTAGCAGAGAAATTTTCCACAGAGTCAATTTTCCGATACTATTCTAACCTAAAACTTCACGCATATTTCTCTGCTTATGCAAGTCCCGACCTTCCCCACGGCAAAATAAACGACAACATATTAATTAAACATGATATATATACATTAATTAATCAATCTGTTCCATCATCGCGTATTCTTGTAAAAAAAAAGACTTAGAATTTGATTCGATGTTTTCGTCCGATCTGAATGTGTGAAATCTATAAAAGCTTGTAGGCAACTAACTGCTTTGGCTGTGTCATTTCTCACAACCCCGTATCTGTATTGTGAAAATTTAGGATTTAGTCCAACGTGGTCAAACCTCCCCTTCATTTAGCCACAACGAGATGCTACGAAGAGGGTTGCACACAAACGATTTTTGATATTTATCACCGCTAAAAACATCAAAATGATGAATTTATAGAGAAAAGCTCATAATTTGGAATTGTTATTCTTTTCTGGAGTTAAACTCAAAAAAATATGAAGATTGTAATGTGCCTTCGAAAAAAGAGGACTTGTCACACAAAGTGTGTTTTGTGTGCGGCATGCAGGGATCAATTGTTTCTGCGTCCTAAATTTGTTCGACCACAGGAGTGAAGATATGGAGGGATAGTTAAGTCATTGATATAAAATCGATTTGATTACTTGCAACCCTCTTCCGTAATCTACCCCAAATACTGTGCACTATTAGTCAAGACTTGAAGGTTAGTTTCGTCAAACGCTTGCAGCGAATTGGTTCTGTGCGAATTGCATGTCGCTGCTTGCTAAAGTCAAGTTTCTTTGTATGGAAATCTTTTTTGTTGTTGATTGTTCATTGACGGCGCAAGGTTTTGCACCTTGCTAAAGTCCGGGCTTTGAATTGAGTGTCTAGCTATGCAGCTAATGGAACAGGACCGATGCTTTGTTTCAATAATGTTTCTCATCTTGTCATCTCATTACACAATCATCTCCGGTCGAATCAGCTCATCAAAATAACGACCATGCCAAGTCAACGGATTTTTGAATCGGTTACGTTGTATATACAGTTTTAATCAACTATTATCTTTTAATTAAACCATCTCGATATATAGGATTATTTTATTGAGCCAATGCAATGTTCATTAACTATTCTATTTAAGTAATTTCTTTCAAGTTTTTGATTGGTTGTGAATTATTTGTGTATTTATTTTGCTTTTTTATATGATTAAATTCAAAGATAAATTATTATTAAATTATTGGTAAGAAATTGGCTAACCAAAAAATTCTAACAAATCGGATAACAAAAAAAACGACTGAAAATCGATCTTAATCGGACATATTATATTATTATATAAAAAAATCAAACTTTTTGTTATTTATACGGAAAGAAAATATGTATAATATTTTTACTACCGCTTCGCTTTCTTTTTGACTAACTCGGGGGGTTAATTTTCTTAACTCAGAGATGATACAAAGGATGTCACCAACTGGCTTTCGATCCATTCCACTTTGAATTCTTCATTCAAACTGCAATTCGGCGATGTCAGCATCAAAAGGCGAAGGTTTCTTTGTACCATCTTTTGCGTTCAGCTTAATTTTTGTATAATATTATATTATTATCATCATTATTCAATGATCATGTTAATTTGTTAATTTACATAATAATGTACCAAACTGCATCGTTACCGCGGCGTGAATAGTTTATATTTTACGTCTAAATTAAAAAAGTACCTGAAAAAATTTAGAAAAACTGATTTGTGAATCTGTCTCCTGAACATCATGTCATTTTCCTTTCCAATATATGAAATATAGTGTCAGGCAATCGTTTTATTTGTTCTTAGATTTTTACTGGATTTTTTAAAATTTTGTGTGAAAATCATATGCAGGTATTAGGTAATCTGTTTCAGATCAGATAGTATTTTAGTCGGGGCTTAGACGCTGACAAAAAGCTATCTAAATGTATGCTAATAACCATTAATTGTCGCCCCTCTAAAGTTAATGCAGCTAGACAATGAAAAATAAACATTTACTTAGTGGTGGATCGAAAATCGAGATATATCTGGCCAATCAATCAAGATTGCGTCAAGCTATATCGTAATTAACCATTGATGCAACGCCAAGCAATTCTTTAGTAATTAATGAAAACCTACCTGACTTTTATTCAAGGCTAATTTCAATTGGATGCTCTTCTTAATTCTTGCATCATTGACGCTACTTAAATGTATTACACTAATAAATATATAAATGTACGATTAAAAGCTTTATAAGCGCAATAGATTTCGACTTATGATCGTAAGTATTTGATACTGCACAAATTCGTGTCGCGCTTGCATTATGCCGGTTGTACTTATGATAAAAACAAGCCTGACCTTTCCACATTTTCCATCCCTTAGATGGAACATTTCGCACGAAACTCTCTCCTCACAATACTTACCTAGATAGAGTCAATAATTGCGGGACAGCAATTTGACCACAGGAAAACAGCACCTGAACATACTGACATGCAGTAATGCAGCACAGAGCAAGTTCCTATTTATAAGTATCGTTCGTTCTTGCTCACTTTTTCATTGTTACACAATGCATCGTGCGCGTCGATTATGTAACTGCATAAGATCTAGTTCCATCAGAAGCTTTCCAATAAGAGTCGTACATACGACTTGCCTTATTATTGTTATTAAAATCATTCCGAAATGTCGAATTGTTCAATAATCAATTCATCATACACTTGAAGGAAACGGAAATCGGCACTAGCAGTGGACCGTGGTATATGGTAACTATCCTAAATTACTGTAATGGAAAATCACATGGCTATTCCGCAAGCCGTGAAAATTAGATATTCTGCATGAACCACACATGGTACATACTTGCCTAATCTCAAATGGGGATAAATGCGAAATCATGATGATCCCCAAATTGTAAATCAGATACATGCACTGTCCATAATTGTACTGAGCCTATACACATAGAATAGAGTGTATAGTAGAGATAGACAGATGTAATAACTATACTACATCAATTTCTGTACCACAGAACATGAATTGAATAATTAATAGACATTAGATACATACAGATGCTAAAGTATGGACTTCAACAAAAAAAAATGCGCTGTTGTCATGTGGCATCTCAGAGAGATAGCACTATTATAGACTCGAGTTGGTTACGGCCATCAAGCCAGCTAGCTACATCAATGATGTGATCTCTCTCTCTCTCTCTCTCTCTCTCTCTCTCTCTCTCGCTCCTCTCTCGATGCATGTGTTTGATTTGTGCGTATGTGCGGTACACACACACTCACACACACACACTTGATCTTCGCACGCAGATCACGGCTGGATGCTGGATGCACGGCTTGCAAACTGAGCTGGTAAATATGCGCATTTTCTCGTGCGCACATGCCAGCGATGGCAGCTACGGCCGCTCAAGCTTGTGCTCAGATGGAATGGAAATGAGGTCATTTTGTCAATGTTTCTCTCGCCACTCACTAGCGATCAAACTACTACACGGATCAAAGATGTTAATATTGTTTTTCTAACATTGAGCTCCTTTGATTTGCGGATTTCAATGGTGAGGAAACAAGATTTACGACTTTATAAGTTTAATATTCAGTGAACGCCATGGCGTATCAGTGACGTATTTGAAATAATTCTTTTGTCAAGTTTCCCTCGGTCTGTTTTCTTTCCTCATAACTTTGGACTCGTGAAGGAGAGTGAAGATGGCATAGTTTTCGCAATGGCATCTATTTAAATTATTATTCGTTAAACTTCAGAAATTGATATTTAGTTTTGACTTTAAATTAGCATACAGTTTGAAACATATAAGTGTGTCTTTGTAATCAAATCAACCCTTCGAAATAGTTATAATATCAGATTCTTGTTTCCTGCTTGCACAACATAATAACAATTTAAATACAATTGTTTAGTGAAAATCAGTAAAGACAGCAATTTCAGCAGGTTATCATTTAAATATTTATCGCGCACGTGTAAACAATTATTTCCCTCGGTTTGCAATTACTTTCGAATCTTCTTTCTTGAAGTACATACGTAAACGTTCTCTTATACTCTCTATAGTGCAATTTCAGTGAGCTGTGGAAATAGCGTCGGTATAACCTGGCTGAAGCAGACTTTTACCCCCGGTAATTTGTTGCATCGAATGTGGGAGCATGACAAGAAAGTCTAAAGTTGTCCAGACTCCGACCGAGGGTTGGCTGGCTCGCGACGGGGCTGAACCAGCTGAACGATGGTAAAAAAAGATGGTCATTTCCCCTAACGACTCCACTAGAAGGAAATGCAAAGTATGATAAAATGAAGATGAAGGGGTGTTTGCATCCATGTAAACTATACGATTCTTGTGTTCTCCTCTGTTAGTTTTTGCTCTATTCGCTTTGTACTTCATTGTTCTTGGTATAGATATTTACGAGAGAGCAAAAATATAAAGCCATAAAGATTTATATGCCGAAACACAACCGCTATACATTTTTATTTTATAGAACATAAAGATATCAAGTTCTCTTCTCTGCTTTCAATTCTATCCTTATAAACGTTTTTCTTGCATTTTATCACACTTTTAACTTATTGATGTAGACGTGTAGCTTGTATAGAGAAGAAAATTTCACGAAAATTTCAGGAAGGAAAAATCTTGAGTGTGTATAGTATCTTTTACTTTTACCATCTTTTACGTTTAGGTAATTAACAATAACACCTAAACTCTTCGAGATAATTTTGCATTGTGTAGTTTATCCTGCAGAATTGTGGGTAGGGGATGGTTTTCTATCGTCGAGACCATCGGATCGCTGGTAGAACTTCTATATCTGCAGGAGCAACAAAAGGAGCATGAAAACAAAACGAACAGTGCCATTATTTCCATTGCTTTTGCTGCAGTATTCTCCTCAGCGTTGCAGTCGCGTCGCTGCTGCTCTAGCATACTCTCTCACGAAAACCTCTTTCTGTTACATCTCGCGTCATAAACTCAGCGGTTGTAAAAACTGACAAGTATTTGTTTTAGAAGGGATGATGGAGTCTTGCCGGTGCCATTATGATTATCACTCTGTGTTTCTATATTCGGTGTTCGTTTTGTCGTGTGTTTGCCATGCGTTTCTAATGGTGGATGAAAATGAAATGAAGATTACTTTTCAAAGGCGTGTTTGTGATTCGCGGAGGGAGGGAAAAAAGTTTTACAGCTATACATTGAGTATTTTTACTACGGAGGCAAAGTAAAAGTATTGATCACATAAATACTCGCTCAGTTTTTATACGGCTACTACTTGTCGCTGGGTTGTTTTCTATGAATCAAAAACGAAACGCATTTCTCTGATAAATAGATATGAATTTAAGTTTCCTCCGAGTATTGCCAACCATTACGTATCTTCCTTACGCACAAAAGCACAAAAAACCCACATTTTTCTTGAACCCTCTTTTGGTTTTGACAGGCGCCTAGCGGTGGCCGGTCATTCAAATCAAAACTGGGGCCGCAACGCAAACACAAACACACACTCACACTCACACTCACACTCACACTCACAAACACATCATCAATCCCAGCTGCATTCGGGAAACAGAGACGCAGCGCGAATATATGGACACAGTTAACACGGCACAAGCATCGGTAATCACCCTTTATCATAAATCTAAGTGAATTATAGTAAAATCCATATTGGCCTTGCGAATTTCAGCGATAAAGTTAATAGCGCATCGTCCTCCACCTTATGCTCCTATCAAGCTATCAATAATGGGGAAAAGCCACCACCGCGTAAACATAATATAACACCTTACAGCCATACACCCTTCAATGTTTATTAAGTAATCAGTATGCTTTCTTCTTATATATTGTCGCAGGATATGTGCTATCGTAATCTTTGAAAGCATTGATTCCCACCCTCACTTTACTGTCATCAATCATCCCCTCTTTCGACCAGTTATACCATGTGCCTCTCCATCTCTCTTTCTGTTCGTTTCGTTCCTTTTTTCATATCAACCATCGGACAAACATCAACCTTCGATCAGGACTTCGGGGGGAGGGAGCAGTGGAAAACATACAATTCAGAGGCAACCAGAAGCGTGGGGAAAACTGTAACTAGATAACATTCACCATCATAGCGAATTCACAGTTTCCCACTAAATAAAAAAGCTGCACGTCCCAACCGAACATCCAAATCTCCTTGCCACGCTATATACACATGGAAAATGTAGACCAGTTTTGATTTGCCTTCGCGAAAACTACTTTAAAATCTCTCCATAGAATCTGAACATTTTTATTTAGGCGTCACATTTTGATTAATTAAAAGCTCTCGCATTACCCAGAGCGCGCCCGCGCGCTTAAATAAACTATTAACGATATCGTGTGGCCGCACAATTGAAAAACATAGACAAATTATCCCAGAAAAGCTAATTAGTTTTCATTCCGCAGATAATCGTCCGCGGGGAATTGATATTCACCCCTCCTTTTATTAAAAGGCAAGCTATACACTACGTTCGGTGTCGACTTCGACCGACTCCCATGTGCCGAGTGCATAATAGTGCAAACCGAACCAACCCATCCAGGAATACTGGCACGAAGCGTTGCTCCAATTAATTACTCCGACGGCATTCGGAATTCGCCCCGTGCAACCGGCGCATACTAACACACTGACACAATGTGGCGACGCCAAGCCCGATGCACCCCGCGCGCGCAATCGGCAGCGTTAAAAAATTTAACAACTTTACCGGCTTCGGGGGCCGGGCATCATTATTGTAGTTGCTTGGGGTGACGCCATTTACCCTGCACACTTTGCTTTAGATGTCGGTATTAGTATATTATTGTATTGTTTAGAGCCGATGATGTAACGCAGTGTGCGTATGTGTGTGTTTATGTGTGTGGGTTAGTGTGTGACAAAGGAAGTTGTGATGAGCAATGATTTCGTGACACATGACCAACTCGCATGGTCTATCTTCATTATAATTATCTCGATTACGGATCGGCTGAATTTAGCTGCTCTTTGTTCACATCAAATCGATGCGGATTTCTACTAAAGCTCCTGTTTCCAAACTTATTAATTAATAGTCTTGTTACCAGCATTGAGTAACAAACAGAGAGGTGGCACAAAACTGAAATAGTAGGACAAAGAATGAACGTCGGTATAAAGAGCAAATAGAAAGATTGATTCCTTGGCGTCGTCTCTTTTCACGGCAACTCGGCTCGTTTGTCAGTATAACATAATGTATTAATTGCTCATCCTAGTGACCCAATTAACTCATCACTCACCCACTTGCTCGATTCGACAATTAGATGAACGCGAAAAGAAATCGCGAAAAGAGTGGAAAGAGGAATCTTTCGCGCTGCACTGGTAACTTAATTTATTTGACATTGCCTCGGTGTTGCAAGCTGCACTTCACAGCAGCTCGCGATAGTGCAACAAAGAAGAAGCAAGTACACATCACCGCGCGACTTTCCAAATCAAAGCTCGCGCAATTAAATATATGTTCGAAAATGAAATTAAGATTTAATCCAATTAGACACGAATAAATGTTTTCAGTTTGTGATAGTACGGTTGGGAGGTTTGAGTTCATCTCTTGTCATTCAAAGAGAACTGTAAACGGCATGGCGACGACACCGAAGCAGCCGAGCTATCGGGGTGGTTTCTCCGTATATCGGACAGAGAGGGTGAGTGGGAAGGATGGAGCGCGCGAGTGAGAGATGAAACGATGATGGATAGAGAAGGAGAGGTGATGTGCGAGGGATAAAGAGAGGGCGAGAGAGTTAGCTAGTGGGGTGGCTGAGGGATTTAGGGCCCCGATATAACAATGAGAAACTGACATACAACCCTTAGAATATAGCGTGGAAGGGCATTCAAGCCCTAAACTAAGTCATTGAATGAAAGATGAAATAAGTAGGCAGAACAAGGTATTTTCAATAATGGTGCTTTACACATATTAGTAGCTACCTTGGCTGTTCTATCTCTGGATTCACTCTGTGTTTGTTGTTCACAGAACAGTAGTATATGTTAACAATTTGTGTATAAAAAACTAATAAGATTGTTTTATATTATTACTTTGACATCATAATTGGCGCACTTACTTTTATCCAATTAGGTTCCTAGAGAGAGGTTTATTTCATCTCGTATTTTTCAAATTGTGGAATAATGAATGACGGTTAGTCTCAAAGCAAGGCATTGATTGTTTGCAAAAGACAAACTCTGCACTGGGCAAAGTTTTTAACTTTTCACTCTCGTATATCCCAAGGCATTTCGACAATGCCACTTTTTACTGAAAATTACAGAAAAATGTCTGCTTCGAAACGTTTTTTTTATTTTATTATTAAATCCGTTCCACATTCACCCGCTATAAGCGAGAGAGAAAACCCGAATACACGCTCGTATTCCACGAAGATTGATGCTTGAACGATGAAAATTACAAATTTAAATGATTCCTCTTTGATTTACCATTCGCATCCTATATTTTACCATAAACTTGAAGAGTGATACCAAAACCCGACATAAATCAATCACACTACATCACCAATCATTCGTTTTATACACCATCGCATTCGGCATGCTTTGTGTTTATATAGCAAGCAAATACATGGCTTAATCCCTTATACGTTATAGTTAAGTACCATATTGTATTGTATTGTTTATAAACTAATCCTTTAGCAATGTCGACCGGTAATTGGCTTAATAAACAGCGAGTCCTCATCCCCTAGCGTCGACCACAGCGACTCTGGCGTCGACCCTCAAGCCAACCAAGGGTGCCTCCTCCCACCAACCCACCCCTAGCAAAAGGCTGGACCTACCATGGGATTTAATCGATGGGCTTATCAGTGCAGAGTTCAATAATGATCGAGCTGATGATTAGTATATCAATCCGCGATCACGCTTTTTATGTCAATGGAAGTTTTTGACAGCAAATTATGCTCAGGAGATTTTGATAACATCATCTTATTTTTATGTTGTCTATTTTTACGGCGCGTTTTGTATTTTGCATAATCGATTCCATAATAGCTAGAACAACTTTTACCGCATCAGAGGTACAGTTTATTTTAATATTCTTTTGTCGATGTTTTAAATGTCAAGTTATATTTTTATCAGTTTCGTTCAACACGTTGTCGCGCCGTAATTAATCTTCCATTCATCATTAACATTTAATCGGCCACAGATATTTGCTAATATTAAAGTTATTCGCAAAATAATTCGCTATTCAACTGCGCTTTAGGTAATTACCGACAACAAATAAAAAAGAACAATTGACCTCATTTACAGGCAGCAATTTGTGAAGTTAATCTAGTTTTGAAAGTGACTACAACGCCATCTCCCGGTCGTGGTAAGAACCAGATGCTAACGACAGAAAGGTCATTGCTGTGAGATGGCACCTATCGGCAAAATATAGCACTTAAAGAGCGAACGCTTGAGTTTAGCTCATCGCACAGAAAATCAATACTTACAGTTCACTTAACTGTCGCTAGGTGACACTATATGTATTCCAACAGAAATGTTGGAAATGGGATTTATTTTCAAAATAATAATCCGTTAGGAGTTCTCATAATTTTGGTGGAAGGAAATATGTCATCTCTGTGCTATAAAATCTTCTTTCCCAACAATATGTGAAGCACCAAATTATGTAACAAGTTTCTGCTCAGAACTCAAATGTAATCGCAGGTACATACTTTTTATTCTTCACCTACTTAGGCCTTTCTCTGTAGTTCCAAGCATGAAATGCTCAACTTCTTATCACAAAATATTATACTGAACTGTTTTTCGATCAAGAATTAAAATAAACAAAATACAAGATAATAGCTGAATAATGCACACACTCATGAACAACAAGTCAACAACTTTCTAAATTAACAGATAACCATCATCTGATCCTTTACGTCACATTGGAATCTTCTCATCAACCACATTCTCCAACCAAACCTCCCCCAAAGGCAGTATCTTCTGAAATTAGCAGAGGCTTACGAATCCCAATCTCCTCTTCACGCATGTCACTCTTTATCTTCTCTACTTATTTCTTTTTTCCTCTTTAAGGGTAGAAAATCTCATACAATAAGTTGTCAGCTGGATTGTTTTACTGTTTCCGAGTCATTACCTCCCATACCCATTCCCTTACCCATAACAACCCTCTTAGAAGATACCCTTAAGGCCAATTCCGCAGCCCCCATTTCCTTCCACCCCCTAAAAACCACCCGCGTACACCCGATTTCACTCCCACATAGTACTCCTGAAGAAGGGTACAGTAAATACAGATTAATTACTTGTGCCTCCGGAACATAGGCAGACCGCCTGGCACACCGCAGTGCGTGCTGCCTATACACACACTGCCTGCCGGTGCCGGCACACGATAAGTGGCGATCAAGGGAAACTTGGGAAAACTCCTGTTTGGTCGCGGGAAAAACGATTCAACAGTTTCCGTCGTTTTAGGGGTAGAATCATGAAATATGGCGGACTGAAATGAAATTAGTTATTTACAAGGGATGTTGTCGGCAATCGGTTCTCGCCCGTGGTCGAGTCAGAGTGTGTGTGTGCTGTGTGGAATGGGATGTGTTTCTAGTTTCTACCCTCGGAAGGGGCTGGGTAGATGGAGGCGCCGGGTATGTGAATTAAGGGGGTGGGTGTTTTGGCGATGTATAGTGGGGTGCCAGTGGGGAAACTTTGTGGTCGTGCGGACGGAAGTTAGGACTCGAGCGGCGTATTTGCTGAGAATGACAGAAAACCCGTTTATGTAGCGAAAAAAGCGGCACGGAATATGAACCACCCTCTGGCTGGTATTTGTCTTGAATTACCAATTAATCTGGATGGAATTTTGTTCCGGCGAAAAAATACCATTCTATTCTTCGTAATCTTTACACAAGGGAAGTATACGAGACAATGTGTCCATCTTTTACTTTATTACAAGCCAATGGACAGATAGCCTATTGTTGATAACTGCATTTGATCCTAAAAGCCTTCTTATTCTCTCCGTTCGTGGCAACAACGGAGAGAGACTGCTGACATCTTATACAATGGGGGAGTTGTAAGGAAGTAAACATTTTCCCGCCTCGTGACTCGTGCACGCCGGCTTATTTTATTCTCTCGACAAAAAACTAACCCTCTGTCATAACTCCTAATAAAGTCAGCCAATTTCGTGTTGCCACCGCTGGAATATTTATACACACTTTTACTCCAACTGCATTACGGAAAATATTACTCAGTCAAAACTTTTCATTTCCATGATAATTCTCGAGTAGTATTTCTTTTCAATGACAGCGAGTCGTACGTCTACCCCTATTTATTTTTTTTGTTAAATAATGGGGTCGTCTTGTAATTGGTTGCGACAAATTTTTGTAACAACCCCACAGAGCAGTACGCATCACTCCCTAACAACGCCGCAAAATTAATCAAATCATTGTAGTTTGAAATTAGAATAGATGTCTATGTTTTGGGGGCATGGGGGTGTATTCCTGTCGCCACAGGGATGAATTATGTTTTAACCGATGCACAAACAAAGGGAGGGGTTTTCAGTTGAGAGAATTTTAAAACAAACTGTGACTAAATGAGGAATGCTACGTAGTGTCTTCGTCAGCTACGCAATGTCCTGAGGGATTAATCTACAGATGTATATGCCACGTGCTCCTTCAAGCATTCTGTGTGAAGACACATCTATTAGACTTCCCAGCTGTAGGCGATGGTATTGATGATTAGTGTAAATCGTCATCACTAATCAGTACGCTTCAAGCATTTTTGAATGTGTTATTCAGAGAGACGTTTATGAGATCTATCTCACGTTTATGAGATCTATCTCATAAACGTAACGTCCCTCTTCATCTATATATGAATTAATTATAGCTCATATAAATCCAGATAATTTAAATTATTTGATATAGTAATGTTTTGGCGCTGAAAGGCTTACCAAATCGCTGAATTCAATTTGAAATACTCTTAATTTTGTTTGTTGTCAAAATTTAATTCAAAAGGGTAATTAAAGATTCCCCCCCAAACAGATTCACAACAACACACAACACAAAGGCCAAATCGAATGATGCTGTATTTATTTTGTGAAACAAGTAAACGAAAAAGGCATGGAATGATAGTAAAAGAGGATTCGATATAATGAAGGGAAAGACATAGAGCCAATAAAAGACGACACTGGCAGTGAGATAGGAAGGAGAAACAGCAGGGGGTTGTGTGAGACAAATACGAACGGGGGGGCTGTTGGGGGTTTCCAAGGGTGACTAACAGATCTCGCAGCATCTTAAAGAGATGGACCGAACCGATGCGAGACCGAATATCATTTTCTTATCTCCATTTCAACATACAGCAAACTATTCTGTGGAATCTGGAAGCGGTAATAAAAGCAATAAAATTCCGTTTTCGATGCTTGTTCGGAAAAAGCAGAACTTTTTGTGAGAATTTTTGCTAGATAATCTTAACTATTCTCTGATCTTGTTAAATGATAATGTTTTTTCATTCAATGCAAACAGAATTTTTATTACACGCTGATTGTAGACTTATACAGAAAAATGCATACATATTGCATAATACGTAACTATTTTAGCAACAGTCTGGGCGATGCAACTGGGCGTGATCTATCTTGATAGAAAAGCACACTCGCGATGCATTTATTTCATTTATTCTGGTGCAGAATGCAGATAGAAACTGCAGTTTGTTACGGTGGACGTAGATGGATTTGGAACGAATTGAACGTGCATCTTTCTCTATCACTAAATAGCCAGGCGCGAAAAGCCACATAAAATATGAATTGGAAATTGGAATACACAATATGATTTAATCTATGTATGCGTCATTCTGTTAATCAGATCGACAAGCGTCATGATTCATTGTATTTCCATACATTTTTAGAGATTCCACGTAAATATTATAACTTTTCCTATTTCAGTGCTACTTCAGCACGGAATAAATAAGAATTAGTGCACTAATTATAAAAAATATGCCTCGCGGCGTTCAGGGTTTCAATTAAGTAATGAAAAATAAATTAATTCGGCATGTTGTGAATTCAAAACAACTCAAAAAATGGCAAAATCACATGCCACACACCAACCCCAGTGGCCCTCCGAGAGAACAGGGTATGTTGGATACTGTAAATGATAGCATCCCTTATATGATATCACTAAAGCAAATTGTTAAAATATTTAAAGGCTAAGGGAAAACGAATTAATTTTTCATTTTTTCTAGAGCATCGGCTCGTGACACGCTATTAATTTACATTTGGCGATCCCTTCCTAAACACGAAATCGAATAAACACGAGCAGATTTCGCATGCAACCCTATTAGCTGATTACCTTTTAGCTATAAGCCCCAAGTTTCAAATATATGAATTGGGGCTTGCCACTTTGGTGCTTCGCTTTCATAATCTGATTAGAAGAGTGTGTTTCGGAAATTTAAAACGGAAAGCGTCTGAAACGTGAAGACGGCAGAGGACTTCATTTGGCATGACAGAAGAGTTTTAAGGGATGATTTTAGTACCACCCTTTAACAAGGGCGACTATGGCGAATTGAATTGGATTTTTGATATATCTGCGATGCAGCTAGCAAAGGGTTTGTTGTGATTTTCGAAAGTGCAATGCCTGTGAATGGAAATTGATGGAATGACTTGATAAAAACTGACGAAAGAGAGAGTTATGAATGGTTTTGTTTTGTATATATCTGGTACTCGACATATTCCGGACTTTCGATTTGTCAAATTTGATTAATCAAAACAATCTTATCGGAATTAAATATTTAGTTGACCATTTAGATTAATTTTGACCAGTTAGAGCTGCCTTCTTATAAAGCAATTGGCCACCAAATTCGGGAGAATCACTATTTCACTCTATCCCCGATAATGAGTTTCGCACAAACTGAAGAGAGATCACACTTTTTACATCTGGTAAATGAATTTACAGCGCTAGGTAGATGTTAATCCAACTGCTTTCTGTTTTCACAGCTGGGAAAGAAACTTAACCACGTTAATTGCTTCATCCCTTGTAGGATGCAATTTCAATTAGTAATCGACTCGCCCTGGGGTATTTTTTCTTCCCTCTGAAAGTTGCCAGTTTTTTCTCAATCCACCCGGCTTGTTTTAAATTTAAACGAGAGTGAATTACGCGAGGGGTTGGTTTCGTTTGCTTAGTATTTTAATGAGTATTTCATCCCCGTGGAAATGATTATGCTATTGCTATCAATTAATTAAAAGCAACGTTTAAACACTCTTAGCAGCCCTGAGTTATCCTTGCCATTTTATGGAATTAGCATCATTATGAGGCTTCCTGAAAAGCAAGTCAAATTGTGCAGCTGTGTATATATTGTTGTCGTGGCTAAATTGTAGACAATTTTTTTGAAAGAAACTGCACTGCTTGCAACCTGATAACCTTTCCATGCTGCAGTGTTGCCAGCTTACACCAACGTTCATAGATAGAAGTAAATATTTGTTGCAATTTGCAAATAAAGAGACATTTTGGCGTACTTTTTCAACACAATTGAAAAGAAGCCGCCAACGATTTTCATTTTCAGCTTGAAAAAATGAAACTATTTTCAGATGATTTAATTTAATTTAAGATGTAAGTTCAACAATTACACGTGTTAAATAAATTTATATAGTACTACATGTAATCAAAATATATTAAGGGTGTATCAAAAAATCAAAAAACACTATTTTAGATTATAAAAACAAAATATAAATAAAGAAAATGCTCTTGAGTCATGACGACATGACTATGGGTGTGTAGTTGATACTGTGCCTAACATACTTTGCTCATAGCGAGAAAACCGACTGTCTAGGCTTCTTAGTGCATTAGTATTCATTCCACTGAGAAAAAGCCACCAAATTGACCTACCTCAGAAAAAAGTCACTCGTAATTTTCTGTAAACGTGCACATTTCTTCCGGTACTCTGGCAGCTTTCGTCGCTTCAGGATCTCAAGTATTGGTGCACGCGAACACGCATGCCTGCTTTCGCTTCAACATGATTCAACCCTAAACCCTGTTTCAACCCTAAACAAGACCAGCAGCTACGCAGCCGAGCTACAAACTCGGGTTCCCAAGTATGCAATCCGCTTACTACCATCGAACTGCTCCGAGCAAAGATTTTTTTTTTAAGATTTTTCCATAGCTTTTCACGAGTTTCCCGACCAGGTCCTGGTGATTTCCGGCGGTTCTATTTGACGATTCCACTAGCGGTATCGGCTCCGTGCGGAAGATTGTACTGCCCGGAGCCAAAACGATTCGCAGATATTTGAAAATGAAATACGTCTGTTACACTCGGAAAATGTGCGGTGCATTTCCCGGCACTAGTATATCGAGTAGCTGCTCTGCTCCATTTTTGCGGCGCGAAAACCGCCGAGTGATTTTTGAACAAGTGAAATATGTCAAAGCCAGGCGAATTGCAAATTGATTGCGTTGTGGTCGAGGAAGTAATTGAATTTGGATAATTTGCTTTATGTATTACGTCAATATTATTAGTTATTATAGTTAATAGTTAATAGTTATAGTTTAGTTAATATTATTAGTTATGGTTTATTACCTATATCACAAATATTGTATTTTTTTTTCTTAATTTTGACCAACTTTGCAATTGAAATATGAAATACTAGCTGAGGACACTTTAGCTATTATGCTGTAATTGTTGGTTTATACCATGGGTCTTATACCATAATCCCAACAATCGTAGTATCACAGCATCATAGCAACACTTGCACCGTAATAATACCGGTGTTCGGTGGATACTCTATTATTATTATCATACATATAGATAACCTGCCTGTCTAATTTCTAGATGAGGTGTAATCATAATGCTAATGATAATCAGTAACAGCTAAACAGATACAGTTACAACTCACAACATAAGTTCGGTAATATTCTGAACATTATTCCAAACATTAGCTACACGTGATACAATAGAAGGCTCTTCAATATCCCACGGAAACGTTTAAGGGAGGGACTAGCTTTCCAAATCCGATCACCTAATAAAACTTTGACAAACACATCTCAACATTTTGGTATACCTTTCCCTTGTTTGAATTTATATCCATATGTATTTTATAGAAGAAGATACAAGCATTAAAAGATATCTAAGAACAAACTTAGCGGAGACAGTCTCTACGATAATCAATCAGCAAACGAATTGTTTCATCCCCTAACCAAGCATTTTTTAAATGGATCGCGGACACTGTCAAAGTCAAAAGTAAAAACAATCTGACTCGACCTGGCCGCACGAGTTCAGTATTAGGACTTGGTAGTTGGGACACGAGCAATTCATCACCTCAGCTCCGTCAGCAACGACGATAAATCAGGACAAGCCACAACGTTGCGTGACCAGTGCGTAGTATGTCCTCGGTAGCTCCCATGACAATGCGTGGACTGGCCGTCACCTCACAGTGCGTAACAAGCAGGGAATGCCAAAGCACCGATGACCGAAGGGTCCAGCCATGTCAAGCCAAGAGGGGGGCACGCAGGAAAATTACACACGTCGACATTTTGAAACGTTATTAATTTAATTTCGACTATGTAGCCTGTGGCAGCCGGTCGCTTCATCGACCCCTGCAATCGTGAAAACATTCTTATGACGTCCAGTCTGAAATTCACTCGGCACTCAAGGCTCCTTAATCCAGATGGACATTACTGTTCAATAGTGGGAACAAATCACAAGAGATGATATAATTTCTTCCTTATAACTATATGTAACCATGTAGAAAAGATTTGTTTTTGGTATAGAATAAAAAAGTTTCTACTATACGAGCTGTATATAACTTGTAGTGTCACGTAATATGAAAGAAATGAACGTTATTGTCACAGAAAATATTGTTTCTTGGCTGATACACTTTTATAAATAAAGAATAAAAAAACTATGAACGACTGTTTCTTTGGGTCGTAGCGTGCTGTGCGATATTTCTCTAGTTCCTCGCGCGTTTTTTGGGGGGGAGCGGCGGGCGCCGAACGGACAATATTATAAGTCAGTAGCACACTGGTTCTCTCGAGTCGCAGTGGATCCATGTGGTTCCATGTGGATCCATAACTTCACTAGCAGCGGCAGCAGCTGCGATCCTATGTTGACATAGGATTGAAGAAGATCTCCATTTCAAATCACTCTGGCACTCTCCAGCCTCCTCCCCCCCCCCCTTCCGCCCTCTAACAGGTGCCACCCCGGTTTGATTGGCAGCCTCCAACATATAACCGATATTGAAAGGGTAGAGACAGGGTAGCGAGAGGCAATTCACTTCGTAACTGTTCCACGATTTTTTGTCATTAAAGTTCAACTATTACATTCTTTCGTCGAACAAAGAAATTCTTGTTACGCTTATGAAATTCGTCGTATTACCTTAGTAATTGCTTACTTTTAATATTTCGCTTATCTCGCAAGATTGCAAAACAAATATGAGTCAAGAAGAGACCATCTGTAAACGGAAAACTATCTCGGAAAAAGAAGACAGATAGAATTGGACAGATAGTATTGTGTATCTCCCGGTAATTGCGTTATTTTGGGGTGAATCCATACAGGAATTGGTCTCGAATTGGATCTCTCAGCAATTCAATCACAATATAATCAAAAACAAGAGCGCCAATTGCAAATATCGATTCCAGCGTAACGCTCGAAAATGAAAAATACTTGAAGCAAAAACGAGACTCTGAATTTTTTCTATTTCAGAGATTTGGTTTTCCAAATGTCCAGACAAAATTACGCGATAACCGTGAATATAAACCTATCTACAGCCCACTAAAAAATTCAACCACCAAACCATGTCCATTTATAATTGCTGGTGATGATAACGCCTTGGCAGTGGAATTGGATGGCTCCACCATGGGGTCTAACGCAGTACGCACTCCGCGGACAGCGTCGACTTAACGATGCCGCTGCGGGCTGTTGTCGTGCCACCTTAATCCCAGTGATGGCGGTTTAGAAGCGTCGCGACGCCCGCCAATTGGGCGCCGCGCGTGTACCGAAGGCGCGTCGCTGGCGTCCAAATGATACCGACGCCGACGCTGCCGCCGACGCCGCCGACGCCGACGCGACATGTAGGATGACTCACCGCTTGCCACAGGGGGGGGGGGACATCGATTGGGGTACACTCAGCACGCTTTCCTGGTATTTTCGCTATTATTTGAAAGATGGTGAATAGTGCTTTAAAAGGTCATTTAGTGAGCTGCAATTTTTGTAGAGTTTGGAGCTAGTTTTCTATGAAATTTCATATTGAATTCCTCGTCGTGTGCTTGTCACGGTAAACAGTATATATAATTTTATGGATACATTTTGAAAATACCTATTCGAGATCTCATACTATTCAATGCTTCCATGTATTACTTGTTTCTATAACTGAACGAAAATTCTCGGTTTTTCGAAAAGTGGTTCTCTTGTTATTGAAGGCTAAAATAATAATTTGAAAAAATCGTATCGCTGTGTTAAATAGTTCAAATGCAAATACTGCGCATTAATTCAAAATATTTGGCGTCACATAGTTGCAATTCGCAAGCGTTATCCATCCAAACATTAACGGCATCAAAGAATATTGCTAATTAGCGTCAATGCTAACGAAGTGGACATTGTCACAGTACCTGTTTATCAGTCATACTCGTGTTCAGAGGAAACTATATCTAATTAGCAAATACAATTGCTAAAGGCTTCTCGCTCATCAATTAAAACTTTCAATCTCAATTAGTAGCCAATAACGATCCTGTTACCAGCCAGCCCACCACGAGGGTGAAATTCACCCGTCACGTGACCAAGCAATTAATTACATTATCACGCTGCGATCGAATGAAGCCTGATATTTTCATAGATGCACGGAACACGCCATAGGTCGGGATACGAACTGAAGACCCTTCAAAGCTAAGTTTGTCGTGTCAAGAGTCGCAATTACTTTTTATTAACATTTGGCTGTATAACGCTGTATAGTTTTGTGTTTATTACTCAATTCCAACAGGTTTATGGGTGGGTGGAATTGTTCTTTATATTATATCAGTTTTTGGAATTTCCCTTGAATGTCCTCCGAATCCGAATATATCAGCACTCAGATACATTCCAACTTAATTAATTTGGCAAAAAGTAATTACAGCTCGGTCATCCCCATGATTTAAGCAGTGTGTAACACGAGAACCATTTCGGCCCTTCGGCCCTCTCCCCAAACGACCCATCGAGGTTCTAGTGTCTCATAAATAAATACGCTTGTCCACTATTGTCGAATGTCGATACCTCTGGAGACTATACAATGGAAGATAACTCTCTTTAGCGCAAAACCTAAAATCTATTGGTGGTGCGAAAAAATAAATGTCTTCAGTTTCGTAATATATCAGAAAGGAATGGACTTTAACGGCATTTCCATTTGCACATAAAAAGGCACGATTTTTTCTAAAATGGTTTATTTTATTTGAAAAGCATTCATATTTGAAAAGATATGCTTTTTTGGGCTGTCGCTCATTTGACCGTCTTCTCATCTCCACGTTCTATGAGCTGATAAAGCGACCGGTTGGGAAGGCGGGGAGTTAAGAAAGCGGGCATTCAAGAAGCCGTGGAGCTGAGATCACTGTGAGTCGAGCCGGCGAGCAAATGAGATACCGGGGAGATGAGAAGCGAGTGCACTTTGAAAGCGGTCGTCAGGAACGCGATGTATTGAGAGCGCTGCCAGTTAAGAAGACGTGGAGATGAGATTGCGACGTTTTGCACCGGCGGTCAAATGATTTTGCTGTGAGATGAACACAGTCCACACAAAACGAAATAAAATAGTCGGTGAAACAAGAAGGCGGTCAGTTGCACAAGCGAGCAGTTAACTTCGCGACCAATTGATCTTTCTGTCAGCTGAGATGACGGACTGCAGGAAGGCGGCAGGATGATTTTGCGAGCTTTTAAGAAAGGAAGGAGTTAATATTGCGATGCATTGAGATGTCGAGCAAATGAGATACCGGGCTAATGATCACGTCGCCTAGTAGAGCAAAGGCTGGGCCTCGAGTATGTTTCCGCCCACCTCGAGGAAGTGGGGTGGTAGTGCAGGGAGACGTAACATGGGTTGCCTATGCTGCCGGCGTTGTTGAACGCATACAGGGTCCGATCCCGTCGATCCTTCGCTGCCGCGAAGGGATAGGCCCTAACTTTGATTCAGGTCCCACCATCCCCTCGTGTTAATTAGTTTATTTAGTTCACTTGAACATAATGATTTTAATCTCCGGACCATGGTTTGAAAATAAGGGCGACCTTAAATTGCTGAGAGGGGAGAGAGCACATAAGAAAATTTGAAATCATGGAAATGGCTTGAGGTAAATCTAAACGATAGAGATGCTAATCTGTGGTAGTGGTGATGATAAGGCAACAAGGACGTGCAGACCTACAAAGGCACACGTAGAGGCACACGTGATTCTAGAAGCCCACGAGAAAAATATTATTTGAATTTGAAGCCTTGTTTTCCAAGAAAACTTACGTCCATGAGATAAAATTCCCTTTTGATGATATGGCTTATTAGTCTTACATCAAATATCAAATATTTTCGCAGTTGATTGGTTGGTAAGGATGGATGGCTAAAAAGCAGATAATCGGAGATACAAAAATCGGGAAATTGACCAGCCAGACACAGAAGTTGAAGGCCCCTCGAATATTAAATGAGTTGCCCTTTTGTCGCTCAAGAAGCTAATTCGGTGCCCATCTGAGGATGGTGTTAACGGTGTGTTCAGTGTCTCACATTGTCATAAAGTGGTGCAAACGGTTCCGTGATCGACAAAACATACCCTTGCCAGCTGCAACTAACTCGCCTAAATAACATACAGCACGGCTTTACTAAGGGACGATCCACCGCCACGGCTCCTCTGGTTTTATCGAAGAGGTATTGCAAGCAAGGAAGAATAAGTGTCATGTTTTTGGTGTCTTCTATGATTTTGAAAAAGCATTTGACTCAGTCCGTCACGAATTACTATTACACAATTTAGAAAAACTTGGAATAGCCGGAATAGCAAATAAATTAATCGCTTCATATCTTTCTAACCGTAGACAAGTTGTAGTAATAGATAGCCAGGGTGCGGAGTTCAAATTAAACATTAGGACGACCAACGTAGGACTGCCCCAAGGCTCGGTTATTGCCCCGCTGCTTTTTATACTGTTTGCAAACGACATGCCAGAAAGTGTTACGAAGGGTAGCTTGACTCTGTTCGCTGACGATGCCACGCTGCACCTGATCACTGCACGCAACGCCAGTACGCTAATTGACAAGACAAACCTGGCAATAACTCAATTACAGGAATGGTGCCAAT
Source organism: Nemurella pictetii (assembly GCA_921293315.2). Lineage (NCBI taxonomy): Eukaryota > Metazoa > Arthropoda > Insecta > Plecoptera > Nemouridae > Nemurella > Nemurella pictetii. Next base: position 13,982,012 of record OV121120.1, on the reverse strand, counting down.
AAAATAGTCTTATTCTAAATCAAAATAAAACAAAATACATGGCTTTTCAAAAAAACGATGATATCATTGTCAGTCCGTTGATCTGGCTCAATAAAAAAAAGTGTTGAAGTAATAGAGAGCACACCTTTTCTAGGCCTCTTAGTAGACAGTAAACTGAATTGGAAGTTCCATATTGATATGATCTACAGCAAGGCTTCATCTAACTGCTATTTAATTAAAAAGTTAATGAATCTCATATCTATAAATTACGTCAAGATGGTCTACTACTCACACATTCAATCCATCCTAAGCTATGGCATAATTTTATGGGGACGGTCCCCTCACACCAAGAGACTTTTTACCATTCAAAAAAAACTATTAGATCAATGATGAAAGCGAGCCGTGATCCCTGCGCCGAAGTATTTTATAAGGACTCGTGTAAACAACATTTTATACATCTTAATATCTTAACACTACCCTGTCTTTATATTTATTGTACGATTGTATTTTAAGAACAACACGACAAAGGTTTGTTAACGACAGAAAGCATTTATCATAACCATGATATGAGAAATAAATTGAATATTCGAACTGACTTATGTAAGGTAAACACATGGTCACACGGCCCATTGTCTATGGGGAAAAAATTTTATAACCGATTACCTCGACATATTAAAGAAAAAACTGGCGCTGCCTTCAAAAACGAAGTCAAACGGTACCTGATTGAAAAATCTTTTTATTCCATTGACCAGTTTTTAAATGTTACGCATCATGAATATTGTATGTATGTATATATTTATGGATATTGGTGCTGAATGTACCTATATATTGGACTAGAGGGCTGACTGTCTTGATATCATGTCATTGATCAATCCATGGACAAAAAACATTATTATTATTATTATTTGTTTTGACCCCTTTTTCCGTAATGGTGAATCTTACGTTGTACGTTTTCACTGTCAAACGCCGTCTGGATCTTCCACAAATGGATTTTAAGGATTGACAACAAATATTAAACTTACTTGTTTCCCAATATAACAATTTTGGTTTCACCTATCTCGACGAAATTTACAATTCAGAATTACGTCCATCCACAACACGATTATGTGCGTGCTTGCGAAGCCCTAAAACTCATATCACCTCAAATCGAGATGATATAATCTCGGAAATCAAGATTTGTGAGATTTTATTGACCCGATTGAACACGTGATAACATAGAGAATTTTGATAAAATATGAATGTAATTTCAAAGGTTATTATTGACATGTTGAATCATCAGTGAACATTTCAAATGATATTATTTTGTTGCTGCCACCCTATCTGGCCGTGGAGTTTATTCTGTGTGCGCTCGGCGGTATGATCCGGGATTGAAATATTCGATATAATGTGGAAGAGGCAATATTAAGTTAAATATATTGATGTGATTGATTTCGTGTATTTGGAGGAAATCATTTTAATTGTCAAAGCAAACATGCTTTCATGCATGTTCCAATGTAACTTTCTATAGTGCGAGTTTTAACGAAAATATAAGTAGTACGTGGTAGTACCTTACACATGTGTAGGACCCATATCAAAGATCGCCATATTTCGAGAGAATTTTTGTGGAGACTGCGTGCAATTCCATGAGAGAATCCCCTAATGAAAAGAAGTGCAATGCAACATTTTGTTTTATTGAAACCTAATAATTTTAGTTGCTAATCGATTATGGCGACCTATCTTCGATATTGCACTTTAGTAACTTACAATGTCGAGACCGCCGGGTAAACGATTGCAAGAATAGATGCAGCACGAGCCTCAGAAGACCAAGGTGCATGCAGGGTATCACGAGCTACATTGAACATTTCAACATCACCCCATGTTCCGTTGCAACGGCATTGTAACGATTTCATGGCTATAGGAAAAACATGCCAAGGTGTGTTTTAGCATCTGCTAATTTCATCTAGCTGCAGTTCTTAGATCCAGAAGATGAGACGTTTCTCGGCTCTACCGTTGGAGGAAGCGCATGATAGTAAACGAGAAAGTTGTTGAATTGTTAATCTCTGCTTCAATATGGTCCTTTTTTCTAAATTTTAACCCAACTGCTAAAATAAGGGTTTGCATGTTTTATGTTGTATTTATAATGTCTTGTGCACCAAGCCATGAATGAGATATCGAAAAGAACTCTTATTTTGAGGCATAAATAATTATCCTACTGTATAATATGCTAAAATAAACGATAGCGCCTTGAGATATGTCCAGGAATTTTGAACCAAAATTTTCAACTTTACACATCACACCCCGTTTGTACAGCGACCAATCTTATTGTATACTAATGTCTGCTAAACTATAGGAAGTCTGGGATTAAAAAGAAATGAAACTCTAACGCAAATATTGCATAACTAGGATAAAGCATCAGAATTAAGAAAGCACGTTTTTTTCCCACTTTTCGTGTTTTGATTGATACTGTTAGGCTCATCTCTATCAGAAGATTGTAAGTAACTTTGAATCAATAATGTAGTGCACTTATTGGCCATTCTGGAGCACATTTTCAATAACGTTTAATAATTGGTTGTAGGTACTACGTCATGTTTTAAGCCGCGTTACTTTCGCACGCAGCTAAACAAAATATTTCACAGGCAGATCACATTTCATTCTCGACGCGTCGGACTAATCTCTGTCGAGCGTGCATGTTTCCAAGAAAAATAAGCAAATACAAAATGTAAAGGATGAGAAGTATTAGAATTTATTGATAATTACTTATATATTTGGATAGCTAATCGAAAGTAGATTTCAATCGCTTTTTAATTGAAGTTCTAAGTTGAAAATTGCAGGTTTTGAACTCGAACGCGATTTGAATGTCTGATTGATGATAGGGGTGTTTAACGACGCACTGTTTTGACACCTGGCCCTGTGGCACTGGTCTAATGGCGTCGGTGAATGAAAGGGTGATGATGAACCTAACCTATGGCTAGAAGGGAGGAGTGGAAACCCGGTGCCGGCACGTAGCCTACTCCTGTCGAAAAGCACCGGGACCACCGGCTTTACGTCCCTTCCGAAGGACGGTACAAATCGAACAACAGGATTCCTCCACCAATGCATGCTGTCGACAGGTTAATAAGCAAGGCAAGTGAATTTGTCGTAATCATCAACCCCTCCAACCTCTCTCCCGAACAGAAGTGATATTGTGTATGATGGTCACCCATGCAGCAGATAACTCAGTGAGATGTTGCTTAACATCGGTAATCTTACGAGAACCGGTGTTTCCGACATGCCAAACCGTTCGGTGATCGCGATTTGCATGATCGCGATCTATGAAATATCCGAAATAATTAATTTTCGCACTTGGAAATCAAAAGTTTTTGTCCTTCAATTAGTGTGCCTCTATTTATCTCCGATATAATATGCCGAGACGGCAGATAGCATGATTTCTACCTGTGCTCACGGCGTCAACATAATATGCGTCTCTCTGCTCTCACATACATTTTGGCATGAGTATTTGAAAAAGTGTTCCACACACAGGTCTTGGTTGGCACGTGCTATGTTAAGAATATTTACAATTTTACAATGAACAAGGAATTTTATTGAAAATCAGTTTTCAAAGGTTGTAAGTCGACTCGTAGGTGATAGAGGGTGCTCACGAGAGATAGTACGACGAGACGGGGTGATATTATTATCGCATGGTGGGTCATATTTGGCGTGAGGCAGTGACCCGAGACATTCCCTGGCACATCTCACCCAACTAGACATGCCTGCAGGAAGGGTTGCCTATTTAGTTGCTTGGCCATTGGTGAGTGGGATGCAACGTTTTTATCTGAAGGAGTGGTTAAAAAAACTGTCAGTCAAGAAGTCGAGCTAATGCACAAACTGTCTTTTGATAACCCGAGCAGTTGATTTCGCGGTCTTTCAAGAAGACGGTGAATTGGACTAGCTATCAATTAAGAATAGGCTCGCGACCAATTGATAATGCGACCAATTGAGCAGGCGGTCAGTTTGGATGTGGCTGCAATCGCGATATTAAATGTTCCTGTCAGTTGATCTGTCGGCAAGATGATCAGACGTGCACTTGAGAAAGCGGGGAGTTGCACAAACGTGGAAATGAGACCGCTGTGAGTCAAGAAGGTGGCCTATTTTGAAAACAGCGCAGTTTTGCGGTGGTGGGTCAAGATGTCGATGAATCAAGAAGTCGGGGAGATAAGAACACGTACTACTGATAAAGCGATATAATGAGAAGACTGGGTCGACAATAATCTGCCAGTTAATAACACTGTCAGATGAGAGTGCGGTGAATTGAGATGTCGGGGAAATAAGATTGTTGGAGAGTTGAGAAGGCGGTCATTTGATGTTTCGAGCAGTTTCACAGTCGGGGAATTGAGCGGCTCCCCTTTTTTGAATAATGTCGTTTCGTAAAGTGCGCATTCTGGATCTGGTGGTATATTATTTCTCGGCATCTCTGCAGTCTGCATTGATGTTAAGGTATGCTTTATTTTGTTTGATATCAAATTCTTGCGAGACGTGGCATGGTGTGAGTACATTACAATGTTTATCCTCCATCAAACTGCCGACCCAGTGCATGCAAACAGCAATTACCGGGAACCGTGTACCATACAGCCACATTCTTTTGATTAGTATATTACGCAATAGTAGCACATAGTAGTCCAACTCCAAAGGAATAGCTAATGAAGTACACTTGGACATTTGTCCCTTTTTCCCCCTTTTTTTAAAACATCAAATTCGCAGTCGCTATCAGTAAACTCACTTGCAGCGAAATTTAAATCTCTACCTACTTTTCTGCCTACAGAAGCATCCTCTAACATTTCGCTAGATTGTCCCAACTTCTAGAAGGAGGCGATCTTGAAAAATCAGGCGCCTCAATTTGATAAAGGTCTTGTTTCATAGCGAAATCCCCTTCTTAAGGCGTCTGGAGCTCTGTACAATGACATCGACTAATCTTTTGAGCTGCAGTGATAAGGACTTCCTCTTAGTCCCGCCTTAGTTCTGACAGAGATGGACTTTCTTGTAAGGGCTGAATTTACTCATTCTCTGCTGGTCGCTAGCAAGCAAGATAATAATGTCTAGGTGCTAGCTTGTGGCCAATGCGGATTGTGATATAACCTTACGTAGAAATACACCACTCTCCCCCACTATAATGTTGAACCCTGTCTCCCGAAGGCAAAACAGAATTGCAAATGGATTGAATTTCAAATTGGGTTACTATTTTTGCAGCATATACCTACTCACAGTTTTGGTTTATTAGAGCATTCATTTCTCTAAGCCGATGTATAAAACGTTTTTTCCTAACTTTCGAGTGGGCAATTAAAACATTTTAAACTCAAAAAGTTGTGTGGATGAGTTCAAGTTTCATATACATATCCTACGAATCAAAATTAAATTCGTAAAGCACAATGAATGTTTGAAAGTTGCTGTGAATTCTGTCTCCAAACATGTAATTACTGAAACCCAACCTTGCCAAGCCCCGAGGGTTGATTTTCTAATTAACATTCAATTTAGAAAATCCATTTCGCGGTATACGCCTTAGCTAAAAAGAGAACCCCTAAACACCTAACCCATGGTCTTTGAGATTCGACCAACCAAATTCAATTATCAATACCCAAGAGAAGCATTTTAAAATAAGGTTTTAGGGGCGCGTATTCCCTTTGGGAGTCCACGACCAATGGTTTTCGGCAACCAGGGAACACGCTCCCGTCACACGGGGGTTGTTTTTCTTGTTCTGTGGTTAACAATGGTCAATGGGGGGACGCTAGGTGTTAATTGAGGGGTGACCGCGCGTTAGAGGTAAATGTGTATCCGTCGGGGCACACGACCATAGGGGTGAGAAATGATTTCTATTATCTTCTTATGTTTATAGATACTATTACCGTCAGTGATAGGCGAAAAGCCGGCTTTTGTCAGTTGTTATACGGTGACATTTGTTCTGTTTGTCGGGGTTTTGCACATGGCATTTGCTAGGAGGAAGGGAGGAGGGGGTGAACGGAAAGTTAAGCCATTTGCAGATCGATCTGCTTGAGAACTGTGTGCTCTGTCAGGCTATAAGCGATAGTAATTAATCACAAATTGATGGCTCAGTTGCTGCATAACTTAATGGGACATAATTTACAATCAGACGCGCCGGAAGTATTTTTTCTAGATAGGAGGGGGGGGGGGGGGGCAGGTCCGGGACGATAAAAAAATCAAACGTAAGCGAGAATATCTTTCCCCCCCTCCCATAATCGAAGCAGGCCTGATAAAGCAGGCAGCATTTTGCTGAAAAAAATTATGCAGTAATAACAATGAAGCAAAGTATCCCCCAGTGCAAAAATAATCATAGTATCATCGTGGTAGACGAAGTAGATATCTCATTCAAAAACTTCAAGGTAGTTTATTTGAATTATGACCGTTACCTCTAACTGAGAAAAATACCTATAGATGGCGCTCGAATGTGAATAGTGAAAGGATTGGTACGAAACAGGTTGTTTGTTATTGCATGCACCAGTCTTTTGTGCTCGCTAGTCGCTAGCTAACGTCACCATCGAATATACCGCCACACCTGACAGCTCGCTAGATTACAAGCCATCACTACAGCCATCTTGATAACCTCTTATCAAATCGACCGGTGTGAGATAGTGAATCAAACAGTTATCTCCAGAACTCTTTTGTCATCAACCGCACTGTGATGTCACGTGAGCAACGAAGGCGAGCGGCCGTCGAAAGCTGCGCAGGAACGGTGGTGCCAGCAGCGAGCAGCGCGTAGCGTGAACCTCTTCAGCGCGGTCGGCTGTATATCCCCATGTCAGTCGTCTACCGTACCTCGTCGAGCACGGAGCGTGCGTTGGTTTGGGCTCGCATCTCGGGATCTGACGGGGACGTTTTGGAGTTTGCGCGCTAGGAATTCCGCGAATCGTGTGTGCGTGCATCCAAAGTGTTTTTGAGTGTCCGCTTGGCGGCGATATAAAATCAAAACGGACCGATGGATTTTGATTCGGTGACACTGTTATAAAGTGTGTTTAGGTGATAAGGAAAACAAATATTAATATTTGACTGTATTGTGCCGATCTTTTCTTATTGAATAGGGAATATTGTGTGAGTTGTCGCGTGTGATATTTTATAGACAAGACTAGTAGTCGTATTATTCGAGATATTCAAAATGGGACGATTCAGCCGAGGGTGTTTCGTGCTTCCATTTTTCTTCGCGGCGATATTAGGTAAGTTATTGGTTGACATTTTACCACACTTGCCGATACTTACATAACGAATCGGGCAATTATAGCACAGCTATTAGCTGGATTGCTAAAATCTAGCAAACGAGGCATATTTTTGCGATGCCATTACGAAGGTTAAGTACACGCTACTCGAGGATGGACGGTGTAATTACTCCAGTGTCGGAGCCAACGTACTCGAATGGAACGTTGGATCACGCAAGTAGGCAACACTCAAACACTTGTGCGTATGTGAAAACCACCAAGCAGAACTCAACTCGTCCATTCTTGTCCGGCCATCCTGGATGTCTAAAACTAGTATTTTATGTACGGCATTTTTCCGTCTAGTTCTGTCATTGTCTTTAGATATTAGCGCCGAGCCGAGACTGACCCTTCGATATATCCAGTTACTTTACTTTCCATACTTTTGTCTCAACGGTCGTCGGTTGATTGTTTGGACTTTTCGAAGTTTCGATGAAAAATTGTTTGTGTTTTGGCAGGTAACAGCGATTTAACGCGTGGTCCTTTCTTGTTACACCTGTAACCTGACAATAGGTAAAGGTGTCTAGTTTATACCTGCACCCCTCATAAGGCAGGTCACTTATCAAGGGGTAGTTTGTCGAACGGTGAAGAATGCTCGGGACATCTTCGCCGGCGTCATGATTTGTAGTTTTTGAAACTTCTCCGTTCCTCCAAGTTCTATCTCGGTAACGAACAGCTATACGCAGACTTTTCGATCTTTTCGAACCCGAAAAGTTTTCAAAACTCGCTGTCCCCGTCTCGACACCGAACATCGGCGTACCTTCGTCTCGTACCGTCTTCTTGAAAAGACGAGCCACTAAATATATCTCTTCTTGTGACGCCTTCTCGTTTAGACCGTTATACAGTAGGTTTTTTTTTTGGTTGCTTTTTGGTTTCGATTCAAACTTGGACTCAAGGACGCGCAACTTATTTTTATTTTTCTTGGTCTGACTTTTTGCGACAAGCTCGTTGAGGAGATGCCACACCGCGAATTAACCGCGAGGAACTCGTTTTTGCAAATTAAATCGAAAGTACCTACGTGTATACAGGTGGTGCAATTAAAGTATCTCGGCGATTGATCAAGACGAGATGCGATCTTGACCGCTTCTTAGTTTTTACTCTGCTCAGACACGAAGTTTGCTAAATTTAAAAATTACGTTTTCCTTACTTGTCCGGCACACAGGCAGAAGTGGTCGCTTATCGATTTGATAGGACATTCATTTTCAGCGAATTTTCTAAGGCCAGCTCGAGTTTCCATCCCCGCATTTTCTGTAGAGCTTTGCAAACCTTTCGAGATCGACCCACACGATCTAACAACGAAAGTAATATACCTTTCCTGGACCAAACCTTCTATCGTGCTCAATTATTATATTGCCAGCCCTCAAGCGAGATAGCGTTATATTATTATACCTCGTTTCAGTGTGAGATAATGCTCCTTTATGAATCATCTCTAGTTTTATTAGCGAACCTTTGCAGACAATTTTACTAACGAATTGTATAAGCCCTGGTCCAGGGCTTATTTTTAAGTACTATTACAATTTCAAAATGTAGTTGTATTACCTTTACGTGTGTCCACGTCAAATTACTTGTGTGATATGAGCTCCTTCCCAATAGCCTACATTACTATCTATGTTGAGATAAGTAATTGGTCTGATAAAAGCAGATTGTAGACTGGGGCAGAAACATTATTTTGGGGTGTATTTTGCTTATTTGGTGGAATTCATTCAAGCAGAAGCATTTAACTACAAACACTGGCTGTAGGTAGCTGTTACAATAATTATGTAAACAGCGAGATCCATCTCGTTTCATGATGGTGAAGTAAATGGCAACGTTGCAAATATTTGTGTTATCAATAATAATATTGGATGGATTGGATGCTAATTGTATACCCACTCACTTGAAAGACTGAAAATCGAACCCGATTACAATCAGTGGTTATATCATTAGCCACCCAAGCATAGCTGAACATAGCTGAACACAACTGAGCGACTTTACCAAATGTAATGCACAAATGTTTTCGTGGGTGTTTTCGAGTGTGTAGCTGTTATTCGGCGACATAACGGAGCAAGAGCTCTCTCGGCACACGATCGAAGCTCGCTAGAGTAATTACAATGGTTCTAGCTCATAGCTGGTGTAAAAAAACGGTATTGTTCCACTAGTATAGATAGTTATACACTTTATCGTGTTTAGTAGTGTCACCGTTCATACGCTATCAACCGTGGATGAGAAGTCGCGTCGCTATAAACCATGCGACGAATTCAGTTTGATGCTATATTTGCGCACCTGTGAAAGAGGTCAATTCCAAATCTGCCAGCACTCGGTGGAAGGTGGGGTCCAGTGGAACGTGAAATGAGCGTGGGCAAATGGACGGACGAGTCACTGGATGCACATGAGGCAATCTGTCGGTGATGCACTCCAATAATTGCGCAACGTTGTGAATGCAACGCGGAAGAAGGTCGTATGAATAAAACTGCATCGCGAATCGAGACCCGTGGAAACGATCGTGTTTTTGCTCAATTAAATGAAATGGTCTAATTGAATCAACATTCATTTGCCCATCAGGTTTCAAAAGTCCGAAACTCAAACTTTTCCCAAGCGTTTGGGACTTAGTATTCAATACTCAGTTAAATAGTTTTTTTGAAAACTAATGTGCTAAGATTAGAAAAAGACGTGGGTATTGGGAAAGTTATAATACTGTACCACTGAATTTAAAAATTACCGTTTGTCTTGTAGTAGGATAGATGGAAATATGGGAAGATTCCATGCTATTTTCGTCAAACAAATTGACAAATAAGCGTCCGATATAAGTGAGAAAATTTGACCTAGTGAACATGTCCTTGATCTCTGATTGGTCTGAACGTGACAAATACACATGTGAAGGATGTAGGTAAGTGATATGTCTGTATTTGGTTTGCACACATATTTTTGGCATCTCAGTGCTGTGCTTCAGCGAGTCGCTCATCAAAAGTCTGATCGATAAGCTACAGCTAGCAGATTGATTACTCACTGGCAAGCTAAGATGTCATTAGTGTTGCAACCTCACCGCAATCAGAGATCGAGCGCAGAGGAAGGAGGCAAGGTTGGCGATGAATCGATTTCTTCCGCCACTTCTTCGTGGCATATCTGCATTGCTTTGTCATCGGAATGAATAATCTTTTACCGATTTGGCACGAGATCAAAAGAAAACGAGATTTACAGAACTGAAATCCAATAATCTTCGCCTATTATTAACAATTTATGCGTTCAATGGTGGAGAGCGTTTTGGGTGTTGGCTATACTCGGAAAAATGCACAGAATCGTATCATTATCTTAATCTCTCACCTAAGAAATGAGACTAAACTGTATGATAATTTTTGAATCGCTCTTACTACACTTATTGATAATTACTAATTATTGACCAAGGGGTTTAATTTGTACTAGTATATACTACTCGCGCTTTCGCTTCCATAAATGGAGCCTTGTGCGACACAATATTTTGAATTAAAACTGTGTTTACTGTGCGGAGAAAAAGCTAAACATGGTGATCCAATTTATGACTCGCTTTGATTGCATCGAAATCAAAATCAATTGGAAGTAAATTGCTTAAATTTCTCACAGATTTGCTGTGTGGTAAAACAACTATCAAACTCTTCAACCATCAATGAGCCTTATCTCGCATTAGTAAATCGTTTCAATGGCATCAGTTTGATAAGGTGACACAATGGCCGTGTAGACATCACTGTTACACATTCTCTAGTTTCCAGAAAAAATAGTGATACCAAAATGTCCGCAATTAGCCGAGATGAATCATTCTCAGACTCACCGCCAAACCAACCCAGCAGTATGCATCATGTAATCACAGTGTGTTTCGCACTTGTAAAACCGCATGAATGAAATGGCGCACGCTGAAACAATGTAATAGAGGCGTTGGGCTACCTAATGTACAGGCGGACACGTACGCATCGTATATGCTTCCGGTGTCCAAATCCTCCACGCGCCCTAGCTTCTTCCAGCGTCTAGGTTTTCAAGTTTCAATCCCAGCCTGATCTTGAAAGAGTCGCGAGCCCGGCTCGGATTTCACACTTGGTTATTGCTTCAATTGATCAAGAGGAGGTTCAAGTGGCGCAGCCACGCATGACCTCTTGAGCGAAGAATTGTTCACGAAGCACTTTTCAACGAGTAACTAAGCCTTTGTTGTAGAAAATGAGCGTGTTTAGACTGGCGTATTGAGAATGTAGCCGATAACATTGTTAGTTGCTTCGCGGTTGACTCTGTCGTGGGGCCATGTAATTCTGTTTTGGAAAATAACCGAGATAAAATGAAAATTACCCTACAGATTTTTTAAATCCAGCTATGTTTGGAAAATATCTAATATGACCTCAAGGCTAATTTTAAACTTCAAATGGTAAGTCGTGCTTTTTATTTAGTGTTGGTCTAGAAATGTTTTGTGTTAAAATGTAAAATAACATACAAATTGAATGTAGCTGGCGGAAATGTATAGGTGTTTTCATATCGTAGATTCGTTTTTGATAAATTATTATAATTATATGCGCTCATTAAAAAGCTTCCTGCTTTTTCAAGTCGCGCAGAGTTATGGGGAGGGCGAGCTTCGAATTTCAACTGTAATTGCATACAAATTATTTCCCATACTAAACAGATGGAACGTGGAATCATGAACGCCGAATGGAAATGATAGTTGAATGGTTTGATCGATTAGGTCCGTTCACTGGACACAGTACCTATTTCTGTTTCGATACGGACAGTCTTAGGGTCTTATCATCGGAGCTATTGACCCAGATGCAAGCCCACAAACCGTGTCGTTTTTTGTCCCTGATTGCCTAGCAATGCAGCCCGCATTGCAGATTGTGGGAAGAAGCGGTGGCTTTGGCGGTACAGGCAGTAGTATCGCACCGAGAATGTGGTTTTGAGAACTCGTTTCATAGAACCACCTTGCTCTGTGCAGTGCCACAGTGCTAGTGCTAGTAGACTAGAGCAGTGCGTCCAACTTACCAAGAAACACACACGACTAAAACAAACAACATTGCCAAAATACTAACTGCGTATATGCAAAATTACTGTAATTTACAACCTTGTTAAATTTCCTTCCTAAATAATTTATTGATAGCGACATTAATGCAATATTTATTTCTACGAACCGTATAGTTTACTGAATTTATGAGGGTGTACAAGCTTATGCATGGATAATAACTTTGTTCTGTTAGTCCTAGACTTTAGAGCTTAATGATCCAAGAATGCACCACCATTACTGCACTGTTGAAGGCATATGGGTCGATTCTTACAGCGCGAGTGCACTTTTGCTTGTGGATGGAGATTTTACAAGATAAACGCTTCATTTTGCACTGAGAGTTACTTGTGTCCATCAAATCGCCCACAGTACATGGTGCTACTACTGTTTATTTATAATTAACAGTGCACAGTATTTCTATTAGCAAAATGCAAGATAGGTCGACCTTCTTGCATGTTTTTTTATAATATTTTGCGGTCTAGCTGTAACTGGATTTATCTTAATTTAATCATGTCTGACCACCCACGCAAGTAAGAAATACGACTCGGAGATTATTGCTTGTGATATATATGTGCTGTGCTGTACCATGTGTTACTGACTTGCAAGTCACATGTGACGTTTTCTTTCTACGCAATGGCTGATGTTGATTAACGTTTTGTTAATGAAGACGTCAACACTCTTTTGAGGCCAGTTGATGGATTCACCCTCGATTAGACCGGAAAAACTAAAATTATGTTAAGACATATCCATCGCTAAATAACTTGTATGCATGGCCATAAAATAAAAATTCTTGACCAAGAGTAGAGTCCACATAACCAATCTCTTTCAAAGCAGAATTAAATATTAAATCTTGCACTTTCTCAGTCTGAATCATGTAAACAACACTGCCTTGTTCTTGTTATGATTATTTTGTGCACTGATTGTAACTACTTATTTCCTTCTGTCAACTTCTCGTTAGACGTAACAACGTAAACTGCACTGCATTGCTAGACTAAAACGCCGAATCGACGTCTGCACATGTGCAAGCACGTTCTGTTGCTACTTGTATAACCGTAGGTATACCGAACGTTATCCAACTCGCAAGTGTTTTTCATATCAAATTACGAATGCACACAGTTTGAAACACGAAACGTCAAATGTGCTTGAAATTTAAAATCATCTCGGACAATTAGCGAGAGCGATGAGGCATTGTTCATGATTGATATATTCCAATTGAATCGTCGTATGTGTGTTTTATTTCCGTTGCAGCTAATTCTATTGTCTGCGTTCGAAAATTGGGCTCTCTAATTATTTCGATTCGATTGTGTGCTTTTCAACGTTTAAGAAGGGAACGACTCTAATGGCTTCTAGATCGTCTGCACCCATGGGGATAGCATTACCTTCATTAAACAAAGCTATCCGTCATTGATATGCAAATAGAATCCACAATTAGCTTGATTAGTGTTTGCTTTACCTATTAGAAGACAACAATAGCTATTTTTGTGTACGCTAGCAGTTCATGAATAAAACGCAGCGTATAGCTATATTTTCTCATGACCAAAGGTAGAAACGAGACCACAATATTTTTTATTATACGCTATACACGACGCAAGGTAAAAATACACACCTATGTCAACAGTGTGATTTCATACGTTTTGAGGATTTATGAGTTTGTGAGCGTTGAAATTTTTTTATCTGTCGTCTGTTTCTCGATGATAGAAAAACATTGCAACATTTATGTTTCCTCCTAGAGAGCATGTACAAAATGTATGACCGACTTTATTTGTTTCAATTCGCAGCTCTGAGATGTTTTTCTAGTTTTATCACTTTTATCAAATGTTTCGCGAAGGAATCTTTTTTCCCATCTCGAGGTAAAGATGAGTTACGAAGAAGTCTTCGCTTGTCGTGAAATTTGGCCATCTTTGGAAATTGGGATGACATCTAACATTGTTAACGCTTGTAACGTATCCCAGTGATGCCCTTTCTATATGTTACCATCGTTATGAGGAAGCTCGTAGGTATAAGTATATACAGGTATATAAGCCAGAGGCACACCGTTCCTCGTCTATCAATCAAGGATATCACATTGCCCCTGCTTACTTTTCCATCCACAAGGGCCACGTCTCCCTTTTCACGTTGAAAATCTCCAAATTCCAACACGAATTGAAATAAATTCAAACAGCAACTCCTACACGGCGAACAGAAATCTTTATGTATTCATGCGCCAATATTTTACCTTTGTCACGAAATCGCGAACCCTTCCGACGAGATTGCATAGCGGTGCCGCGGTCTGCGGGAAAATAGGAAGGATTTCCGGTCTTGTATGGCCCGGTGAAGTGCGTGAATATATATCAACGCTGCGGTGGGCATCGGGTAAACCTCCCCATCCCACGCACCCGCGCGGTGGGTGAGCTACGCACGTTTGACCCCCACACGCACTTATTATTGCGAGTATAGCCAGACAGGCGAGCGGTTTGGCGTCGCTCTCACACCGACGCTTTTGTGGCGACAGATGCCACATTTTTCGACACTTTTTTGCAGCCATCAACCACGACATGCCAACTGCACAATAACGGGTTGCGTGCATGAATGGGATGAGAGAATAGTAATGAAAACACACTGCGTTCGAGTGTGTGTGTGTGGGGATAGTATTCGAGATTATCACGTGCTTCTGCTTTGAGTGGGTCCTCTCTCGTCCGTTGTGTGCGAATTTCTATAAATATAGCTGATTGAATCGCCCTAAATACACGCGAAAAGAGTAAGAGTAATGTTTTGACATGTCGTCATGTTCGTTGCCCAATCCGATCGGGGGAACTCGGATGCGATGGATGCAAATATATAAAAGTTTAATATCGCATAGCATTATATCTGCAGTGTAATTATCGTCGCGCATGGTCACCTAGCTGACGGCTTGTCAAATTAGCGCCCCGCGCTGCAAAAAATCAGCGTCCAGCGAAACAATTATTTCCTCCGCTGTTGATCCTTGCGATGCATGGCGTGCTCATGTTGCAGTTTTGCATTTCTGTTGTAATAAATATGCCATCGGCCACTCGCCAGCAATGTATTTGTCGAAATAATCGTGCGCAGCGCGGATTCGCTGGGACGAATAATTTATATCCAGAAACCAGAACAGATTATTTGCGAAATATGCAATGCTTTATACCGATTTGCGAGGGTAAAATTGTACAGTTCTTGGCCCTGTAAAATGGCTAATACGCATTGCATGAATCACTTTTATGGCTTCACTTTAGTTATCGTCGAGAGCGAGACCTTGAAAGATTCATCCAGTTGTTTTCCCGTCAGCGGAAAATTCAGACCTGCAAAATAAATGGTCGGAAACTTTGTATGACTCACTCTATCCAATAACAACTAAGTGGAAAACTGTCTCCTGGAAAATGTACCAACATGAGCTCATTGCTCAAGGAATATATGAATCATTCACGCCTCATTTTCGTCAACGGCCACACAAATACAGAGTCACTTAATTTGAAAGGGGTCGCTTTGCTTGCTGTTGTCTTTGGCCTACTTAGAAATAGGTAACACTACCCCCTTGTTTACCGGCTCGATTCACTTGGCGCCCGACCACTGACCCACCCCCTGTACACCACACACCACCCAGGTGGCTGCTTCTTGTTGACCATCCCATTATCACGACCACCCTTTCAGACGGCACTCCGGGGTGACCCGATCTCTAGCACACAGTTTGATTAACCCGTAATTTGATGCCCGTCCCGTTTCCGGCATCGGGGGTGAAACTTGGTGAACTTCGCGTCACACGTCACTTTTTTGTGCGTGCATTGACAGGTTACTCGATAGTGAAGTGCGTGGTATCGGTATCAGTACGGGTATCAGGTAGAGTAGGGTGGTGCAGACTAAGAAATAGGCTAAAGCAGCGCTGCTATGAGGAAATTGGTGCGATATGACGCGATTTTCAAGAATTATCGGTCGTTTAACCAATAGGCTATTCATGTAGTACATCGTGTAGCAACGTGAAGTCGTGGAGAATTTCGCAACTTTTCATTATGTTGGTCATGTGACAAATTTTGAGGTATAGTTAGCGCTAGGGGAGTTGATTGAATAGCGTAGACCTAGACGCACTAACATATATTTGTATGAGCACGAAAAATGCTTGACAATATCTGACGAGGCATGCAGCTTAATTTGGACTGTATCCACAGTGTTTTGGGATGGTGAATCATTGGATTAACATGGACTAAATTTGAATATATATATAAGTGTGTATTTTGTATTTATTAACTTAGCATCTATGGGATGGTGCGTTTACTTAAATAATATAAGAATAAAACAAAAACACCTGTCTAATTATGTGGTGTGTTCGTCTACAAATTCGTTTGAAATCTATGAGATATCTAGCTGATCACAGCTGGTATCACCAGTTGTATCACTGAATCAACACACCGCGCACGCAAGGTGCTCGTTATGAAGAATGAAGATGCAGGTCGATTATCTGGCGGTCGCCAGCTGATATGTCGATACTAGACACGTTCAGGTGACTGGGTGACACGGTTCAGGAAGTACACAGTCGAACCGACGTCTGATAAGCGATGACACGGTCAGATCTGGGATGGTGGACTCGATTTCAGGTGATAATTGGCGCCGATTGCAGTGCGGTTATTTTTAGACTGGGTAGAAATCGATGACAAGTTCACCTGATTTATTGATTTCCTGGGTAGAAGTACGCACTGTGTCTCGCAGAGCGAGAGGGGCCATAAGGAGACTCTTGATATTCTGTTTTTATATCGAGGATCCTTCAGTTCTTTTTAATTAGTGCCTAATTAAAACCATCGCGCTAATTTTAAAGGTTATTTTCGCTCTCGAGTATCGCATACTAACATCGATGCTTTAGGTCAAGTGTCTTAAATACCAAGTTTTATATTCCGGAAATGAAATCGAATTATGATATTAAAATAAAAGTTCTCAAGGAAGAAGGAGATGGATTCCATCACGATCGATCGTGATTCTAATTCTCCGATTAATTTTAGTTCATTGTGATCGCTGAAGCGTCCCCCACGGATTAGATCATCTTCTTCCTGATTTCTTTTATGCCGTTTTTTTTATTATTTAATAAAGTCGTGGAGAGATTTCGCTCCCTCCACTGTCGTAATAGGACAATGCATAGCGAACATCTCAGAAAACGTCTTATTTCCGACGCCGACTCCTATTAATAATCCACATTTCTTAAGAATTTTTTTCTCTCTCCTCTCTCGCTCATCCACACACAAGAGTCGATTGTGTATCCGTCATTCACCGATAATCCAATCAGATGTTGTGATTGTCAACAACAGGCCGTACGCAATGCTAGGGGAGCCGAAAAATGACGGACAATCCAATAACCAGCGGACAGTAAGTGATGGATGAACGAATGTCAATGATATCTGTGCAATGTTGAAGCCCGGAGGTCTGGTCGACCCCATCACAACCCCACGGCGATTCATCTGTAGTAATTATGTGTTGGGTAAATCTCTCCCCAGTCGAACATGTCGTCGAGCGATCTGGTTTTAAAGATGCTTATGCAGATGTTAGCGTTGAATGAATGATAGCGCATCAGTTCTGCTTGCCATTGCCACCTACATCGCGTCGTTATATACCAGCGATACAAATCCCCACCGTGAATCGGGAGTGGCTGATATGTGTGAGTTTATATTATACGATGAAGTATCAACCATGTTTTATATAAAAGCATATGCGATGCGATGCAATAAAAAGTAAATAAGTTCGGTTCGCGCGGTGGTGTTGCCTGCAGGAATGAAATGAAAGTGCATTTTCCCATTAGGATGCAAATCGATGCAAATTAACAACGAGCGAATTATACAAAGTCAATTGCTTATCCCCCCTTATAAACACTCTTCCATCCTATTTAGATTACGAGATGCGGCGTTGCTTCCTGGTTCCTGGACACACGCGGAACTAAACGGATTTAGTTTATATCGTGGAATTCTCCCGGCCACCCCACCATCACGTCCCATCCACCGCGTAACTCACGCTTAAAAATTCTCGCACCCTTCAAATGGTGTTAAATCGTTACTCCCCCCGGGATATTGTATTCGCATTCGTATAAATTTGGATCGACTAACTTTCCAATAACTTACGATACACTTTGCAAACAGCATCCCCCCTCCTCCATGTTCGATCGCTGTTAGATTGGGGGTGCTGAGGCGCAAGGAAATAAGTTAGCCATCAAAAACAGTCCAGTGTTCAATACATCGAAACGACATCTAAAATTCGTTTACTTCATATGGGCTCTCTGACTCCATAAAGGCTGACCGCCTTTTTTCCTAAAGTATAAAAAAAGTAACACCGGTGAGATCACATCTGTGAAAGAAAAAAACTGAAACTAAAAAGTGTAGTCTTGTCGATGTAGAAAATCCCCACAGGGTTTCCGTTTTCCCTTTCCGACACATCCGCACTGGGAAAAAGTTATCTACACACCCGCAAAAATAAGTTCCACTTGGCTAAGGACTTTGACGAAATACTTTGGAAATATTTGATCGGCTTTGGTGCGATGCACGTTCGAGCATCACGCAGCATCACGTCTCGGCAGCATCTCGCACGATGCACAAGCGGGAAAAAGCTCTAAACTTGCCACTCGAAGCGGATCATGCTCAAGGACGCGGATGAGAGATGATAGAGGAACTAAGAACGCAACGGAGAACGCAGATGCTGAAGATAAAAGGCGTTCGGTTCTCATCTCGTCGAACGCTCAAGTGTAAATTTAGCAGATTTTCATTTCAAGTCATTAGGAGTGCTCGTAAAGTGTAGTGGTGTACAGCGGGGGCTCCGTTTCGTCTCCCATATGCTTCGGATCTTCCTAATATCGAAAATCTTGCCTATAATTTTGTAATAAAGCTTCTCGTTCATCTAAAAGAGCCGACTGAATGGGCATATAAACATGATGGTCTTGATCATACACTCATTTTGTCAGTTACGTTTCTTTTTTATGGCAAGATGGACCATACGTTTTTTATACACTAAAGCCACAGAAAACTGCTGGCAATAACTTATTTCATAATTCACTTTTTGATTTAGTCCGAACGTAAACCACAATCTTTCGTATACTTAAAACCGTTTACAATGCCTGCCAAGACCACTATACGTTTTTCAAATTCTGTTTTCATATTCTGATATATTTTCATATCTCGACAGCCTTTTCCCTTCCCTGGCTGATTTTTATATTCATGCATGCTCGTGAGTGAAAATAATAAATAAGAAGTCGAAGGAAACGGGAGAGAACAGAACGTAACCCACCGCATCCACGTCTTGTCCCAACGGACTTGAGGCCTGTTATTTCATTTCCTAAGATGGGACGTAAGAAAGCAGGTGGCAAACGTATGAGCAGCAGCATATCCGTGCGAGTTATCCATTTCGACCGGGCATAGTTTTTTTTTTGTTCTGACGGTGGCATGACGTCCAGTAATTGGTTTCGGGCATGCAGGGAGTCACTGGCGGTGGTTCCTCTGCTGCATTGTGAGACCTCTGTTGAGTCGTGGGACGACGGAGCTCTCGGCTGATCCGAGATGTGGCTGTCTGTAGCGCGGTTCGTCGCTCCCCGGAGCAGGTGGCATCACTCGCCCGTACGAATCCACACACTCCTTGCCATGCGCGAACGCATTCGAGACAGAAACATACGCCCAAAAATATTGCACGGTTCCAGTTTTTTTGTTGTTGTCGGAGGGGGGAAAAATGAGATCGACGACTGAACTCTGAAAGGAAATCTTACGAGCTGACTCCCAAAACAACAAACCCTGAAAAACACGGTCACGAGAAATATGTTTTCAATTTTTCCTGCTCACGGTGTGTTAAAAGAAAATTATAAATACGTTTTTTTTTTTACAAATTCGTTTCATTGCCAGCGCTGAATGAGAGGCCCCACATGAAGGCAGCGACGCGCATGTTAAAATTAGAACCCTTAGACCCAATAAAAAGCTCTATACAAATGTGTAAGTGGGTGTGGAATGACATTGTTTATCCAAATTTTTTATTCAGCGAATCAAATTACACGAATTCAACACAGCAAGCACTAGAGAGCGTAGCGCACCATTTCGTGCACCATCCAATTCACTATTCAAACAAGGAGGGAGGCCACTTACCATTTAGGTACATTGTCTGAGACCTCACCAGCTAATGGTGTCTCTGCATTGTTGCATTGTAACAGTAGACATGCCAGATGTCGCCTGGCTATAGGCTGTCCTTGCTCTGTTTGCTTGTATCCACGCTGCTTATAGCTGGCGACACATCATCGCATTGTCGTGTGGTGTCTGGACATAATCACCCCCGAAACCACCCTCCTGATGTCATTGTAACACCCTCGCTGCGAGCGCTAATGCCCAAATGCAAGCAAGTCAGGAATAATTACCGTCGGCGGTGGAAAACGGTGTGAAGCCATGCAGAAGACACATTTTGTCTGGACTCGTCTCTCGGATCAAGTATTGAATAACGCAAGTCGACGGTTAAATTTGCCACTAGCTTTGATGCCAGTCTTTTCGGACTGAATTCGTAGCGGGGGGTTCTGGTTTGTCTTCTGCGCCTAGAGTTTATCTTGTCGATACCAAGCTAAACAGTTATCAATCAACCGTAGCCGACTCGACAAGTTCTAGACAAATATTTTCCATGCATTTCTCACACTGTTATTCGTCGGCCGGCCTATTCCACATAACAGTCTGAAGATCGCTGATCTTGTCTCTCTAAAACAAAGTGACGGCCGAGCGACGGGGAAAAGTCTGGAAAAGCGATTACCGCGTCGCGTACACCGAGTCGCCGTTCAATTTCCCGGCAGCAAATAGCGCCCCCGTCCCCCACACACTGTCCTATCGCTATACTGAATAAACAACGAAATTTAACTTTGAAAATTTTACACTCGGGATTGCCTTTTTATGATAGTTTAACAATATTAAGAGTCAACTTTATAGGTGCCATTAAATTAAATGACGTTCGAATACGAAGGGGGTGGGCAATATGGAGGCGAGGAGGTTATCTCGCATCTAAAGGTGTATGCGATAGCGTTTTGCACACCGTTTGGGGTGGTTAGGGGCCATGAAGCCCGCTACCTTGTCTGCAATCTAAACGGGCTGGGTGTAGTTACAAAGCACAAGCTCAAACTTCCGCTAGTCGAGGTACATTATTAACCTCACCTCGGCGTGGTGGAACGACGAAGCCGACGGAGGCGACGGAGCGCCCAGCAACGAGCACATAGCGTCGCCCTTGTGTAGGACATGGAAATTGATAAACTTTTGTGATGTGCCGCCGCTCGTTTGTCGTCGCGACATCCGCGTGCACACGTTTAGGGGATGCGCGGGGTCGGGGTGCGGGTGGGGTTGGAGCTGGGCATGGACGGGAAATTTGCTGCACGCTTTGGTGATTAAGAAATTGGTTGGAATTAGTTTTCAATGTTATTTATTGAAAATTGCAGTATTAGGGTGTTTTGTGGTATTAAATTTGCTTGCAAGTAGAAGCGAGTTTTAGTTTTGGGTCTATATAAGCGTTAGTTATTAGTTGTGGAGCGAGACTCAATATTTTTCAAATGTTTTTCGATTCTTTGTCTGGGATGTGTAATTTTTGTTACAATGCGTTTCATTGTTTGAGAGGATTTTGGGACATTTATTCGAGGAAAACTGCTTTAGTTTTTTTTTTTAGAGATGCCCGCTCCTGTGCGACGAACAAATATGCAGCTGTTTTTTTGTTGTATGGTTGGTTAGGGTTGCGTAAGAATAATTACGGTTGAGATTTGAGAGTGATTATGACGAAAACGACTGGTCATTTGACGGAGGGTAGAAATTTAAATCGTTCTGTTTCGACAGTCAGATTTCAATGCAAGAAAAACGTGTTGAATAAGAATGATACGATGGAGATGAATTTTAAATTATACACCATGGCTTCCCTAGCATGTTAGCCAAGGTAAAAATAGTTTAAATTTGATTTAGACTATACACAGCAGTTCTGTAATGACTGGAGGATTCATCTAAAAAAAATGTCTTGTTCGAAAAGCAGTAAAAAAGGTAAAGTACATGTTCACGAACGACTCGCATGAAATTAGTTTGTTTTTATCCCTGAAGTCTGGACGAAAACTCATTCTTCTCCATCTCCGATTTATTTATATTTAATCCTACTCGAATCTAAACTGGAAGATCAGTTAATCTTGTTGATGTTTTGTGAGTTCGATCCGTCGTGCGTTCAATGTGGTCTCAGCTCCCAAGTTCGACTGATTGAAACCCTCGTGCCTGTCAAACTCACCAACCGACCGCTTTTTACCGACAAATTCCACTCACCTGAAAGCTGAAACACGATCAAGTAATTAATCTCGAGTCCCGATTGAAGTGAAGTATATACGAAACTGAAGACCAGTAGTAGCAGAGGCGAACTCCTTCAGCTTGATTGTGATGTTTCCAACGTATTCACATTTTGTAAATTACCTGCAACGCAACCTCCCCACGAAGTACACAAGTCTATAAATGGAAATACTCGCTTAATACCGAAGCGGAATCTCAGACGCTCATTTGTGACCGCTTTATAGCAAACCCATTTCGGCAGACATTTCATGTATCACAGAGCCGTCCTCACATCTTTGTTTAATGATCGCGTCTGGACGCAATATAATTTTATTCGTGTGCCGACAAAAATGGTCACGTGATGAATAAATGGTCGAAACGTCCCGAGCTGTGACTCTTTCGTATCGGATCTTGTGATCGAGACTTCCGATATTAAAATCTTGTCACGGTCAGTGAGACATAGGCATGCTTTATAACTTTATAAGGCTGGCGTCATCAAAATGCCGACACAGCGCTCTATGATAATCATTTGATAGATACTTTGCCAACATAGATACATGCCGAAGTATCTTTGACGACGAACCGCGCGCCGATGAAAGATTGTTTTGTCGCTAGCTGAGAGTGAGGCGGGGGCGAAAAGATGAATCTCGACACTTGCAATTTGTACTTGCTAGCTGTGTCACTTGTCATTTCCCTTTCATGCTTTTCTTTTCAACGCTACCAAAAGGAAGCGAGTCATCTGCAATGGAAATTCAAGTTTGTGACTCAGTTTTTCGTCGGCACAGAAACATGTTTGCGAGTGATGTAGTTTCGAAGACAGTGGAGCAACTCGAACAGACGATGTTTGAATTTTATGCTGCGATTTTGGGTGTATCGTTGTTAAAACATAGCGGAACATGTGTGTCCCTTGCTTAGTCCTGGGTTCGGTGCCTGGTTCAGGTTGTGTCGATATTAAAGTTATTGCTGGCTGGTTTTACAGTGTTTCGGTAAAACACATTAGGAAATGATGGTGCCGATAAAACAAAACAGAAATGGTGTAGGTGGCACCATGTGCGCAAAAGAAAGAGGTGAAATAAAAATATTTCAAAAAAAAAACCAACTATTGGAAGCGAATTCACGTAACATACACAAATAAACCCTCGTGAATATACCATCTGCATTTTCTCTGTATTTTATCAAGCTTGAAAATTTTCCGACCCAAAGTTAATAATTGAGCGGAGTGCTTTATAAAAGCTTATACGATTATTGACAGCTTATAACTTGATTGATCTCTTTCTCAGTGTGATAGATATCGGATTGCAAAGCTCGCTTATTTATGTTCGAAAAGAAAACAGTGGAAGAGAAATGGCGCCAAAGACCGAAATTTATCACGGCATAATTCCCTCCAATGGCAAATCCTGCATTTTTATTTGCTAAAGCTTAGGTTATAGTTCGGAGATTAGTCATTATCTAAACCTAGGTGTTAATTTATCGTCCTGCTGGAATGTGTGTTGCGCTGGCCAGGTATTTAATTACGCCCTCCGAGGGCTCCCCCAAATTGTAAGCTCCCGGGGAGCTGTGGTTTTGCCTAACTGGGCGGATTGGGATGATTTATGCTCGAAAGTCAACGGGCACGCGTTGCCATGTGCATTAATAGAGGGCCAGCTCCCTTATCTCCTCGCATGGCTCGACAATAATCGGTTCTGTGCTTATCATTAGACATATTAGAGGGTTTAGTACCATTCAAATCAAACAGCATGACTGTTGGGGTATGTTAACGCGTTAAAACTAACGATTAAAGATCTTAATATTGATTCTTTCACAAAAATAGCCCAAGTAAATAGGTTCCGAAGGCATAATTTCCTTCAGCCACTATGTCTGCTCAATCGTGTCATAGAACTTTTTGTTGAAATTTTCGGTGATAAGCAACGAAGAGCCAATTCACCACAAATTCAAGGTGTCACACTAATTTCCCTGATCGCGTTACCTTATCCATTATCGCGATCGTATGCCGGGTAACGTCGTTAAAAATTCCGAACAATACGCCGCAATATTTCCAGGCCGCTATATTTTTAATGAAATTTATCGCCGAATTTCGCGCTCAGTGCCGATGGCTTCTACCCACAATGCAAATTACGTCAATAAATATCTTACGAGGGGATTATACTTCACGTCGTTCTACCGCGCCGCGCTCGCGAAGTAATTGTTTTATGAGTTGAGCTCGACTCTCGGTCTCGAGTAAGACTTTTGTCAATTTATTCATGTCACAATGCGCAGATTTGTGGCGCCATTCGTCCAATAAACCACAGTGTAAAAATGCCGGCGTAAATCTATGGTGTGTGTGAACCTTGTAGATCCGCCATGCAGAGTGGCTGCCCTGCAATGCACATTATTCCAAAACGCCACCGGCACTGCCATCGACCGTCATACCCTTGCAGTACACGATCGTAAATTTCGCGACTGGCGCCTTTTTTTCGACAAAAATACTCACACGGAGTTGGCATATGAGCAAATACAACGTTCCATAAAATATGAAACTATATATACATGTGTTATGAATGTCGTAATTAATATTCCTGTTTTACTTAATTACTCGTTCTGTTGCAGTTTTAGCCTGCAATAGCATATGCATTGCGTAATTTACCGTTTCTGTAAAATGGAAATTTCGGTTGTGTGCGATGACGTCTCATTTAACGTGGCCGTGATAGATTAGGGCGAAAAAAGTGGTCGATAATTTTGACTGCATGCGTGGCGTCTCGCGAACGGAAAGTGTGCACACCACTGCCGGGGCCGTTTCAAACCAGCCACGACAATTGCTGTCATAAAATGTAATCTACATAATCGTCTCGTGTCTTCAATTTTTGCAATTGAATATTTCATGCGGCGAACCACACAATGGCAAGCGTCGGTCATTAGCGATCGATATGCCACAAAGTTAGCGTGTTCAATTTCATAAAGTACATCGTTCAATATATGTATAAGCAACTGTGAATTATGTTAGCGCTATGCATTTCCATTCAAGTTTCGCTCAAGTAGTCTATAGGATGAAAAATATCACATCGCTGAAATCAGCAAACTCCTCATAGCCACGAAATCAAACACAGCTCATTCGACACAGCACCGTGTATGTAATTTAAAATTGCAGCAAAGTAAACGCTGGTGTGCGATATTAAACCGATTATTAATTTCGATCGGTGCATCTCGGCGGCAGTAAATTACACGTATCACATTATCCTCCACCGTGCTTGCGGCTCGTGACAATGCACGCGATACGCGAGCCTGTCACGCCATAGCGTTCGCGTGGCGGAATTACATCACATGCGGCTCTCTCTGCTCGCACGCGGAGACGAAGTTAGCCTACAGAATTTTGGCACCGTTTTACGGATTATGTCACTGAAAATTGGAGTTTTTGAGAGAATTGCAGTCGGCCCATTTGGCGGGGTGCCCGTTGAGTTGGGGGTCGATAGAATAGTGAGTTTTGGATACTATAAATAGTTCAAAGAGTTACCTATACAGTATATACACGATTGATTGACAAAATCTAAATTCAACGTTAAATTCCGCAAATGTGTTGCACTATTTGTGGTTTCAAATGCATTCGTGGGTTTTTCTTATAGGATCATTAAAGTCAAGGCCGATAATAAATTCTTTATCTGCTGATCTCGATTATAAATAAGGTATTTTTGGGGCGACAACAAATTCTATCGGCTGATCTCGGTTATAAATATAGTGTTTGTGTAAATGTTAATTATTCCACCTACATGCAAGTACATTTTCAGTGCATCATTAGGCGCACCATTGATTTGGCAGTTTGTTTTCAGTGTGATAATGTGTTAGTCTAGTCTCTACGCTCAAAGAGTGATTATCTAGCCTAGATGAGCTTGGCCCTGCATTTACACAACCTATTAGAACCGATGAAAGATTTAACACGCCGAAAGTTGTCAGAAAAAGCGACACGTCGGCCGTTATAGATGTCACGCGTGGCATATCTATATAACGATGTGTAGAAATGGAAATAAATTTTGGCCGGCGGTAAATAAACTTTGAGTTGAAAGCTAAATTTAAAAATGATCGCGGGCGGCATGCGCCATTTCATCAACGGCTTTTAATGGGTTCCTTAATTCGTTTTGTTCCTCCATTAAAGAAAGTTCTTGTGCGAGTTATGAGTCGGATTTTTTTGAATATGCAGAGTTACTCGTCTGTTCTATTTTATAAGTTAGTTCTTAATGAAGTGTACATCTCATTTATATTGTAACTTCAAAAGTAAATACACTAAATATTAATCTACGTCTTGAAACTTCCGACGCGAGACGTGCGCCAAGATTTTTTTTTTCAGTATTTCAAGTCTGACTTTGTGTGTCCGTAAAGAGAGTAATTGCCTTCTGTGAAACTATTAAAACAGGCAACTTGAGTTGGCTGACTTCTTACTCGGTTATCACCTGACTGGTCTGCAAGACACAGACTCAAAGAAAGGCGATTACCTGCTTCGTTCATTATCTATTACCTACCTGTTGAAGCGAACCTGAAGTTAGGGTTAATGTCATTGCGGAAAATCGTCTTGTTCCCGAGTTTACTCCAGAAAACAACGCTGATTTGACGTTTGCTTTTGGACCAAACATCCAAGTTCGTTCAATTTCGGCTGGCGTAGGGATTCGCCCCACCAATATTTTCGAATTTTGTTACGGACTTATCGCGAAAATGCGTGGCGCTCTCCAAATTTCCGCAGCGTAACCAGCTATGTTCCGTTAGATACCGAGGGCGTGTCACTCTAACTCGACGCTGCGATCATCGAAAGCAAACATTGCCAGGCACGCGCAGGGGATATTTCCAGATCTTCGCGAAAGGATTATACTTCTCATTTTCTTCCTCCCCTCTAGCCTGTAATTTCCCTGACAATGTTTGCGTATGTCACTCAATTCAATCTATTTGCGAAGAGGGCGACACGATTCTGCCATGTGCTTTGCTCTCCACTCTCTCCCGCCGACCCCGACGCCGACGCCGCCTGCTGTTGACTCGACGCCACCCGCTAAACATCTTGAACTGACGTCTCATCTAGCCTTGGCCCTAAACTACACTGTCTAGAAATATAGATTATGTAACATAACATCGGTTTTGACCTGTCAGCTCGATAGCATGTGGGGGGAGAATTTATCTAAGAATGAACTACCCCCCCCCCATTTTTTTTTCAATGTCGCTATTGATTTTGCTTGAAAAGAGATCGTGACTTGACCAGTCTAGAAATTTACCCTCAACTCGGTTGTCTCTGCTCATAAATTCATAATCAAGTTACACCTTACTTCCAAATTGAAGTTCAACACACGTTTTCGTTGATATCTAATTCTGGTCATGTCTATCTATACTACTCATAGGCTATATCGCAAGTTTGTCGCACTAGTCATCTGAGTGAACTGCTAGCTGGCTTTTGGATGTGTAGATAGTTAATCTATCCAAGCAGTAGCTGCGAGTTCAGATAACTTTTTAAATATTTTAACAAGTTTAACAGTTTTGGCACAGTTCACAGCTTCACACCCTTCTGGAGATGTCATGCTCAACATTAATCAATCATAGGCGTGATTCAGCCTCGGGAAGCGTTGTAATGCGATGGCTTTCTATTATTTCAGTGACCTGAACACAAAGACTCCGGTTCCGTTTTGGCACCGAACATATCTTCGTTAGACATAACGTTATTGCAGGTCGCGTCTGTCATGTTGAAAAGCATTTATCTCTCTTAAAAAATTTAACGCCGAAATTAAGATGAAAAGAAGAACCTGGTAATGTAGCGCCAGGCGTGCGCATTTCGTTTTTTGCCTGCAAAAGGATGTGACAGTGACACCGTCGGGGGGAAAAAACGTCGCACCGTTCCACGGATGGGCAACTTTTCTTTGAAGCGAATCCCGACTTCTTGGTTGACTAGAAGCGTTAGTTTCATGACCTAATTAATTGTAACAATTCTAATCGCGTGGTAGTTACGGATCAAAGACGATGTCAAAGTTGCGTTTAAAAGGAAGCGGTTGCTTCGTGTTTCGAAGTCATGGTTCACAATGGATGAACGATTACTTGTCTTGTCTTACCCGGTCGACAAGGCCCAAATTTCCGCTTCCTTTCTCGTTTCATGGTGCAGATTTGAGGTTTTGTTCCGCCGCATGCAGATAGGAGATGAAAGGGATGCCGATAAGGGATGAAAGAGGGAAGCATCACGTAGAGGGGAGGAAGTGAATTCGACAAACATGCGAAGATATGGAGGAGGGGATTATTATGTGTAAGATTGAAAAGTTTTGCGAATCACAAACAAGATGTTTGAGAGTATAGAGAATTTATAACTAGAAGGGAAGTAAATTGCTTTACGCTTAAAAGTTATTTTAGGGATGATGAATATGAATCGGGGATTGCAAAACTCTTTAGATGACGAGTTGATAAATAAAATAATACCCAGATGTGTTGCCTGCGATTTAAAATGCATCTCAGGGCACAGAAAAAAAAAAAATCCCGTCATTTCTTTCTCTGCTGTTTAAATTATTAAAACTTACGGGCACTGAATGTCTGAACGCTAAACAGAGATATGTCTAAACAAGAAAGGCAAACTTTTCCGACCTCTTCAAGCTGTGACTTATGTTGTGCTCGCAAAGCCTGCAGACTTCTCGCGCTTTCCAACCGCGCGGAAATCGCAGCGCCAAGCTCGCTACGTGTATGCGCCTAGGTGGGGCGTGTTGGCATCGTAGGTAGGTAGGTGTACTCTGAAAACACTCCAGACATTAACATCGCGTGTGTATGCATTGAACATGTGATTCTACACATTGATTTACGATTTTACACGGAAAAAACGGAATAAAAAGCGAACGTACAGCGCGTAGTTATGTTGACTCAGTCTCAACTACCCCGGCTGGTGGAGTCTGCTAAAATGTGACGAGAGAGCGAGAGCCGCAAAGTCTGGCCCGCGAGATGGGATCTGACATTGAAGGGGATGTAAACCTATAAGAGATGGCTGGGTTAGATTGATGGCAGTGAATCCCTATGACAGGTTGGGATAATAGGGATGAAACCCGAGGAAATAATAGCGGCATCGGAGATAGGGGGTTGTATCCACACACGGAAGAAAAACAGATAAACCAGGGATAACAACCCTTTCATTCGATATACCGAGCGACGGTGGGTGACTCAATTGTGCTTTTGGCTTCGGCATCACTGGTGCCCACGCACACAGAATACTGAGTTTTCCTCGAAATATCGCGATTAATTTTCCAAAGGTTTTTCTCGAGAACGTTGTCGCGATAACGTGATACTTATTTTTGCTTTTGATCGCAAGTGAAGGCTGAGATTTTTTTTCCTATATCGTGTTCTGCAGGGGTTGCAAGAAAAATACATTCCTCGTATGAAGCCGACTGTTAACAGATCAAAATGTTATTACGACTTTTTTTACTAGCCTCAATGCTCATACGCATTATGTTTGAAATTGAAAGCAGCCCCCTATAGTTTCCGATGCTCCCTAATGCCAAAAAATCCATGGAAGCCACATAAAACAAAGGTTTTTACCACCAATAGGGTTTTAGTGTGTGTAGCGCTGCACTAGTTTCCTATCAGAGGGCATCGCCAGCATAAGTAATGTAATGAATAACAAAAGTGTGTTTACTAGGGCTTCGGAGGGCCAGACGATTGCAATTTGTCACTGGTCGGTGAGACGTGAAGTTGATCGACTTGGATGTGCGTGGCGGGTGGAAACTGGGAATCCTATTCGTGGCCGCCGTCTGGTCACGCCATGAATAACCGTTTTTCGGTCACGGCTTTGTGATGTTGATGTTGGACGAGAAATAAATGTCAAATTCGGACAGAGACTGGGTCGTATTGGAAATTTTGAAGGTCTCAACTCTTGCTCGGTCTGAAGTTCGGACAGTTTCTGACTTCACACGAATTCCGAGTGTCCGTTTTCGGCCGTTGTGAAGTTTCTGACTATCGGAAAATTTGATGGTGAGAATGCTGGGCTGGAATTGACGTATGACGTGGGAACAGTGAAAAATTTCCTCTCGGATTCTAGTCGAGTTTTCTGAGATGTCAACTTAGTAAAATGATTTTCAAAGTTCTTCTCGGCTACAGAATTTTTTACGTATGCGTCAAAACTCGAAAGGAAGCTTCATTGTAAAGTGAGAGATATCTTCGTTGCTGTCGGTTGTGCTTGTTTTCCTTGATTTTCCACCAGAGTTACAAATCGCGGTCTCGAGCTGTCTATTTAACAAAAGGAGACGGGCTGTAGGATTTATTTGAAATTTTAGATTCTGATTCGGCGATATTTCTCTCTAAATATATGTCATGTTCACTAAAATTATAAAATTAATTCTTTTCATTGGTGAAAAATTATTGAAATAAGGTTTAAGAATGCCTAATTCTGCTGAAGTAGCTTAGAAGACAGTTCAATCATAGGATTTGTTCAATGTATGACTGGATTTGTTAGTATAAGCGACTAAAATAATCAAATTGATTTAAAATTTCCCCCTTTCTTATGCAACGTATATTCAGCGAAGCGTAGCCGACGAACTCTTATGCTCAGTTGAACGCAGAAGAAATCGCATCTCGCTCCAGCCGACTTCATTTTCTTTAACATTTCATCGATCTTTTCAGATTTCTTTCTATTAAATCTATTTATACAACTGGCATCCTCCACCTCCCTTCCCATCACAACACAGACGCACAAAAATGCGGCAAAGCTGTTGAAAAAGGGAAACCGCCGTCGTTCCCTGCTTGATAGTCCGGTTCCGAATCGAATCAATCAAAACGCTAGCCGATTCGAGTATCGTTCATCTTCAATTCCTTTGTTGTCGCATTGAGATGTAGCTATAATCTATCTCGACTCGTGAGAGTCGTGCGATCTGTGAGTTTGAGAGCTGTCAGATGTCATCCCGGTTCGGATACCGGTGGTTCCGTTGACTGTCGAGTCTTGCATGTGTGTGACACGTGACATGCTGGTACAAGTCCCACATCCACGCTGAATTCGCCAGAGAGATCACCGA
This sequence comes from Nemurella pictetii, assembly GCA_921293315.2. NCBI lineage: Eukaryota > Metazoa > Arthropoda > Insecta > Plecoptera > Nemouridae > Nemurella > Nemurella pictetii. The sequence continues at coordinate 13,950,595 of OV121120.1, read as the reverse complement.
GTCGAGAACTCGAGATGATGCTGGAGTCGGGAACATTTCAACCTCACGAAGTGAGACATTTCTGATTTCATCTAGATTCCACATCACCAACAATATGCACGTTGTGGGTATGCGTCAAATTAACTTCAGCGTACCCACAACCAATCGAAACTAATAATCAAGTTTATATCTTGAATTCCGAAGTCGTCGCGATATGATATTGTTCTGTTAAACTTGAGACGCCAAAAGCAGACAAACATCACTGGTAATTTGACAAAATCAATTTGTTTTTTTATAGTTTCGTCACGTTCGTTTCGTTCACTTGTAACTGAATTCATGATGGGGAGGAGGCATTTATCAATCCCTGTCACCGCACCGCGTTGACTGGAGCAAGCAGTCTTTTGGGGGTTGGAATACGTTGGCTTTTGGGGGTGGCTGTGCATGATCTGACTTTAGGGGTGATTTTTCCTATACTCGCCTATCCTATATAGGAAACTCATCTCTTTACTACACCGAAAGATTTAGCGTGGTTTCTATCGGCGCTAGATATCACAGCGGAGTCCTCAGGGGTTGTTTTTTGTGCTTTATAAATGAGCCGCCCCTTCCGTTCATAAATATTTAGATTTTTTAAAAGTTGTGTGGTTATAACCATAAAAATAAACAATGTGAGAGTATTTTCTAAGCTGTGTGGATGAGGAAGGCCCAACTGTTTTTTAACAAGTGTATACAGTGTTTGGGCTGCAGTCAGGGCTGCAAGTTAGTAATAGCTATCCCAACGCCCACTCGAAATAGAATTCATTTTGTCTACTATTTATTCAATTCATCAGCTATCAATTGTGATGGAAGCCATCTCTTATACTTTCCGCGATAGGGATATTGATTTCTTGGGTTTGTTCTGTCTGTTTTATTTGCAACTCTCGAGTGTCGGGCAAGTGCCTTATTAAAATATACCAACGCCAATTTTTGTAAGAGATAAAATTGGAAAATTTTCTCGAGTTTCAATTACATAATATAATACTTGGCAATTCCATTTTTCTTGGAAAACCTTTCACCGCCTTAGAATCCCTATACTTTCTGGTTATAATTTATACGTAGGAGACAAAACGCTGTTCGGCAAAAATCCTGATAAACCTTTTCAGTTTTGTTTTAACGAATCCACGACGCTTCGTGGATCCATGTTGTATGTTGTGTGAGTTTCAAATGTGGCACCCGATATCTCTCCTCACAGACTCCAGCTCCCCTCGAAAGGAATGCTTTTTACACTTTTATCACAATGGGCCTATTATTCAGCATTTAGTTCAAAGTCGAGCTTGGCTCGGTGCAGAAAAACGCACTCGTGGGGTCCAACTCTTCTTCCAGAATAGAAACTTTTCCACGTGGAAAACGTCTCAAGTGCCAGGGACGAATGAAACGGGCAAATTGAATGGTCTGTACTCACCTTCATGACTATAATAGTGTGGACCCAACGAATACCCGAGCCTTCGATTCTTCTGCCCGAATCGCTGATGAAACCACTGGTCCAGCGCCTTCAAAAACGATAAAAAAAATCAACGAAAAAGAAAATCCAGCCATCATTTAATTTCAGCCCGCCTCTCAACGATCTAAACTCTAGAATCGGCTAACCGAGACAGTTGCTCAAACGCAGTTTCTCACTCAGCTACTAGATTAATTGCTCTGAATCAACATAAGTCTGAGTAGTTACTAATTGCTAATTACCATTTCTCGCACCAAGTGACATCTCTGCGTGAAACTGCATCTTCCACGATAACGCCCCCCCCCCCAACCCTGTAAGATGTGCGCGCTTTAAGTAATTACCTACCCCTCTTTGATTTATCATTATTGTCAACTATCCCAGTAATCTTAGCTTCGAACTTGCCTAATGACTTCCAATACGCTTCTCTCTCGACAATGGCTATTTGATACGCGCAGGCAAGCAGCACTCGCATATGATTGGTGATGCTGTAACTCAAGCAACTAGAGCAACTAGAGTACGTATACTTACGGTGTGGGAGCCGGGGGAGGTGATGGTTTTGGTGGAGAAGTGTTGGTCTTCGGGTTTATTGTATGCGGTCGGAGTTCGTCTCCAGTTCTTTAGGAAAGGGACGATAAGTGCTTTCCGGTGTAGCCCTGGCTAATGGTGATGCTTGAGCGAGCTGGCTTGATCGAGAGGGGTAGCAAGCCAGCATACACTACAAGCTGCGTGCGGGGCGCATCGCGACGGAGAGGGTGTGAAAAGCTTCCCCGGTCGGGAAATTCGCGCGCGGACGTCGACGTCGACTTTATTTTCATCAGTCACTCGCCCAAGAGACATTGGTAAACAGCAAACACAATCAAAAGTTCGGTCTTCCACGCGCCAGCATCCCAATCACCGCTAGCTATTTGCTACGCGCCACGACGGTATGAGAGTAATAAAAGTAAATTCGTTAAGTTGATTGTAACCTGGGATGCTAGGTTGTTTTATTTTGTTTGTGGCTATAAAATTTGGCAATAAAAATGACGGCGTCCACATTGTGTATAGACGAGCGTGCAGAATATAGCGTCAAAAATTTCAATTCGGTCCACTTTACAATTTTGGATGAAATGCGGCAGTTTTAATTATTTTCGTCGACTTTTCAGAGCGTTTTTTGCACCCTTACAAGTCGCGCGTCTACCTGATCTGATCACCCTAATTCACCCCCAATTCCTCGCCCTCGTCGGCGCACCACCACGCCGACATCCCTTCCCACGGCCAGCGTCTTCCGGTTCTTTTACAAACTTCCGCTTTGATCAGCTGTCTCGATTTCACGATACCTCACACAAGCTCTGGACGTCTTGAGCAGTTGCAGACAAAACATAACTTTGACGGTACGAGACAAAACACAACGTCACAACAAACTTCGGTTCATGAGGGCGCCGAATATATTCACTGACATGTCTCATATCGGAAAATTAAGGGAGGAGGCGGATTGGGAAGATTTACTCGTGTTTTGGTTTCAGGAGCGTTACTCAAAATGATTTTTTAAAATATGGTTACGAGGCATAAAGCGGTGGACATCACTTCTTTGTCAAATTGACTAGAAATTCGACTAGACTAGACAATCTGACTACTAGACATAGTCGGATTTTCTTCCAGTTATTACACTTCCATTCTGCACACGTGCCAAATTTCATTTTAAGGCAATAAAATAAAATATATTTCATTCCAGCACTTAAACATTTTTTTTTGTGTAAGAAATCTATAATTCTGGCATCACATATTGAAATCTACACCAAATATCCTCTCCCGCCAAATCTAAACCGATGCCCTTTTCGGGGCTACGGTCAAAATGTGACAATATCTGGGGCAATTAACCCCGGTTTTACGACGCAGTGCCACGCTCCGGGGGTGATTTAGGGGCTGCTCAAGGTGATTAACTTCGCATGTCATCAGAATAAAGTCCTACAGCGTTATGAGGAGGGGGTAGTTTTATATTATTACACATGGTGGGATGGCGATGTGTTGGCTTCGTGCCGTGGTAGTGCTCAAAGTGCTCACAACCGTGAGCACTAATCGTTATAGTAGCACTTAAACAAGATGAAATTGTGCATTGCCTGCATTTGAAAATAATCGTAAAATGATAAAGTTGTCAGTAAATGTATGAATCATGAGATCGTTCGTAGTCCTTTGTTAAGTACCTATTGTGTGTGCACTATTTGAAGGGGTTGTGTTGGTTTCACTGTCTAGTCGTTTGTTTTTAAAGTAATTATTATACCAAAGGTACTTTAGGGGATGAAATTTCTCGTTGATTTTAAATTCAAAATCAATTAAATAACGAATTAAACGTTTTACGTTTGATAGTATTTGATGCACGAGGTTTTGGAGATTAGGGTTTTAATTTGAAGATCAGATCTATACAACCCTTACGTTCAATTCCTCGCCCTCCCATTTTTCGAAGCTGAAAATCTCGTGCCACTAGCTTAACATTTCCTACACGCTTATATTTTAAGCCAGTTAATACTGACTGACATTTTATGAGAAATAATTCCTTTTCTGACTTTTTATATAACCACAGCTTACTTATATAAAAGTAAATTCCCTGGAGCAATTTCCTTGCGATCACGCTTCAATGAAGTCGAGATTTTTTGTGTCCCAGATGACGGACAAGTTCTTCGGGAGGTACAATCTTCAGTGACTTGATGTTTAAATTTCCAACTGCCACGAACTTGAGAACTTCACAAACATTTTAAAGATCAAACTGATGTTTCTGTTAATTGATCCATCATCATAGATAGCGTGAGGCGATCATGGTGACAGCTCGTGTTATGATACATTAATCTCGTGCTAGAAATGATGAGACTTCTATCCAGAGTGATTTTATTGCAAGCAGAAGAAAAGAGTATTTAATGATCTTTTGCTAATGGACGTAAGCGACGCCTATATTACACAAAAAAATAACCACTAAATTTTTATTTATTGTGATGGAAAAGTGTAATGGAAGCGAACGTAAATGCTCTCGACGTGAAAGCGAGATTTTATTTATTGTTTGCTGCTTTATGTGAGACTATTATTTTCTGAGTTGCTTTTATCCTATCAGGGTTTTGAATTTTTAAGCTGTTTGCTGAGATGAACTGTTGTGCAGGGAATAAATAAGAAATTGTCTAAGAGTCACGCTTGAAATCGGCACCCTCACTAGAAAAAAAATGATTTATTTTTATTCTATGAACAAGCAATCAAATTTCCAGTAAAACTATGGATATTGAATGCAAAGTCCCAAACTCAAACTTTTCCCGACGTTTCGAAAAGCTGCTGCTTGCATTATCAAGGGTCTTAACTCGAATGCCTATTAGCAACTAATCTTTCGCTTACACATGTTGGTGAAAAAATATTGCATTCTGTTAACGACAAAAGAATGTAATTTTAAGTATTTTTTAATCTTATGCTTTAAATACGGCACCTCCACTATATGGTTTGATATATTATTGGCATACTCCGCAAAGTTACTGGTTGTGTCCATATCCAAGTCAGCAACTCGCTTGAAACCTGCTCGAGTTGTCAAGTCTGTTTAGCAAACAATTAATCGATGTTATTTTCTCTTTGTTACAGGTAAGTTCCGATGAATAAGTTATACGTGATAATAATCCGGTACACGTTGCCTCTTTATCCGGTAAGTGCTTTAGTCTTCTTGAACAAAACAAAGACCTGGTTCAATATAGCTGCCTTTGTTGGATGAAATAAGTACAAGATATATAAATAGAAATATAATGGACGGGTCGTTTGCTGCACTCTACTCTCCGAATGAGATCGCTGTGATTCCGCATGAGATCTCGACGGACACAAACTTGAGGCATGACACCAGAAAAGATTCCGTTTTCTTCAGACGCTGTAGAAGATGGGACGGATACTTGCTCCTGTTCCATTTAAAATACATTTCGGCCTGAATTCATTATTTTTGATGAGACAATTTTGCGGACATCTAAATTTTTGAGTAGCTTTTGACCTAAGCAGGTAGATTATTACACCTCCGGACATATTCTGTTCATAAAAAAAGCCGTGAAGTTTTTTTCCATTACGCAAAGCGTTGGTTGCAAGTACCAGCCACCATCTGAATGTTAAAATAATTCGCGCACATAAATATTCATAGATTTTTTTAGTACTTATCTACAGTTTTTTTTATGCTGAAAGAAGTTTGCGTATGTGTGCTTAAAATTTTAATGCTTTCATTGAGCGGGCCGCGATTTTGAACTGAAGTGTCTCCTTAAAATGATCGTTATCTTGTTAAATAATGAGATGCACGGTGAACTGCTCCGTAAAACCAAAGGCTGAATACAGGGTAAAATGGTAAGAATGTTCTAGAGGTAACAGTTTAGAATAAAGCGGCGAAAGGAAACCCCCTGCTCGCCTCTTTTCACGGAAAACTTGCTAGCGGTTGACGGAAGTATAATTATTAACTTTTACTTAATTATATAGGTAGAGTAATTTATTCAAATTATCCTATACCGTGTGGTGAGTACTTGGATAATGCCACAGTGGACATACACATTCCCTCTCCAAATACCGCCACACTGTCAAGTGCTCAGCTTAAGGTGGATCCGTACTTTTTCCGTACAGTTTTTCTATTGTTTTTGATTTGGTAAAATTTTACTCATATGTGGTCATATGCCGGAAGGAAATATTAAAAAAAATATTTTTAAAAATATTTTGCTGGAAATTTTCCGGAAAATTAAAAAATTAGTATGGAAAATTACGCTTGCTGATCTGTCTCTTGTCCCGCTAGGGGGGAGTATCAGTCGTCCGATCGAAATGAAATTAATATTTATGGAATGTCCAAACTTCAGGGATTATAATAAGACACTTAATTCAATTCGCGCTGACATTCTCTAAATTTTGTCAATGGTTAAAATATGACGTAAATTTGCCAATTTTTTTGCTTTGTTTCAAAATTTGTTACTGAAAAAGTATGCAGTTCTAAACTTTCACCTTCCTTTATTGGCAAGCTGCAAGTGTCTTGATCGAAAAAAAAAATAGTCAAGAATGATTTCACCAATATTTAGACCTAATTGAGGGAAGGAGTGGTGGCATGTTTACCAAACAAATTTTCACATTTTCCGGAAAATTTCCAGTAAAATATTTTTAAAAATATTTTTTTGAGTATTTCTTTCCGGCATACACCACATCTGAGTAAAATTTTACCAAAACAAAAACAATAAATTTCTGTACGGATCCACCTTAAAGCATTTAGGGTTCATCCAGATAATTATCATTTCATGGCACAAGTTCCTCTTCAACAAAAGCGCCCACCATATTCTTGCGACTAGCATGTGACCTCTGGCTTGACGCTATTTGTGTTACTATTATTGCGTTATTAAATGTAACCGTCTTCAGAATCCTGAGTGACACTAGTAAGAAGTGTACATGTGCACTGGCAAGGCAAAGCAGATGTTGCTTCAAACTTTTAGCCGTCCAAAGCTTTGTGCTGTGTTTGAAAGTTCAAAGGAGGTTGTACATCGAAATGTATTTTATTTCCGATGAAGCGTTTTCCGTAGATGTTTGGGAGCGTTACTAAGATCTTTGAAAGACTTATAACTCAAATGCTTCTAGCCAGATAAAATTGTAATTTTAAGTAGGTATCGTGATCAAAATAGAGTAATTAGTTTTTCCTCTAGGCAGGTAAAAGTCAATTAGATATAAAATATTGTATCTCAATTAATCCTTGTGTGCGTAGAGTTTGCGAGCCTCGGGAAATGTCTTCGTTTCTAATTAAATAGCTGGCAATTTTCAGTAAATTCGTGGAAAGTTTTTAGTGAATAATGGGGCAAGCCGGCATGTTTAGCTCCTTAGTTTCGTCTCCAGTCAATAAAGCACGCCTTAGGCTTATCAATTCTGACCAGCGAGCTCACAGGCACGCGCTCGATTTAACAGACAACTGACTAATTAGTTGGAAAAGTCGGGAAATGCGAAGGAAAGTGTGTAGGAAAATTAACTTGTTTACCATCTCTTATATTATATTAATAATCCATACTTTATGCGTTTTCTAAATCAGTCTTGGACATCATCTAATAATCTCTTGAATCTTTTGAAGAATCGCTGTCGTTAAGAATAATTGTATAATTTAAACTATCTCTTAGGAAAAATTGAATCTTATTCATTTAATTCCAAGGTGGTGCACCATCACAAGCTAAGTTAAACTTTTTTCTTTTTTGATCAAGTCAAATTTCGCCCGGCTTAGCAATTGAAGACGCAATAACAGTAACCAATTTAAAACGGCGCTGGCTAACACAAGTACGTGACAAGTGCCAAATAATCTATACCAGCGTCGCGGCTCTATGAATTTGTACTCCCCCATTTCATTTCCTTTCATCGTCTTCCCACACTGAATTTCCCTAGCGCAGGATGATCGTGAAATTGCATGCTCAAATGGCAGCTGTGTTGCTGATTCCAAAACTCATTCGCATATTCATCGCCACGACAACCTTGACACTAACCAGGAGTTAACACAATGTGTGCATTATTACTTCACCGAAACAAGTCACAAAGTAAGATATCAAACGAACTGTTATAAATTAACCTACAAGCGCTCATTGTTTATTAGCATCAAATATAACTTAAATGCGTCGTAATGTTCAAATATTGCAGAGATATCAAAGACATTTCACACTTGTAATGTTCATTATGACGTCATTCGTATTATTTTTTGCTAACGAGCAAATGAATTGCCATTAGTTTGTTTACAAGTGTATCATATTGGCGCTCTTCTTTACACATCAATATAATATGTTTCGTGTTTTATCTCGACTGCTAGCAATGGCATCCATTTATACAGCTTCTCGTGTATTGTGCTTCTACAGTACTTGCTATCTTCGCCGGCACGCAGCAGCGTAATTTGCAGCAGCTTTTAACACGTTCTGTGGCGATTGATGGCGCGAGCATCACGAGTCATTAGTGAAAAACTCATTTAGCAGCATACCTTTTCAAAACGCAAGAGAATAGAATGAATTGCATGCTGTGTAACAATGGCCGGTTTGCCACGATAAAAAACCACCCCACTGTTTGCCGTAACTTTGCTTCGAAAAGCCACCGAGCCATCTTAGCAATTTTACACGCATAACGTCCCAAAAACCAAAGTTCAGAGCCCGGCGAAGGCCTACAATTTTGATTAATTTATCGACAATTTCTTTTTTGGGTTTCTGTCCCTCGGGGTATTGGGTGTAAGTAATGAAACCACGCTAGTGAACTTTAAAACAGCTTTAAGCCTCTTATAAGTTTTCATAAAAAAAGTTAATAAACCAAAAAAGAAAACGGCTATCGAGGAAAAATCTTCGCTGTCATTTTATGGTCGCCGACGAAGGGTGAAATACGCTGCCGCGTGCTTGTGTGTTATTATGATTGGCAAAGAGGTGGGTTGTGTAAACAGGGTGCAGGCGAGGACTCGCTTGGAACTGTTTCTTTGCTGATAGCAGAACAGAGTTGTGTAGCGCTGCAGTGGCGGGCGGGTCACCACGCGGGCGCAAAGGGGTGGAATCCGTGGAACGGCAGAACGTCAAGAGACATGCGATATGCCGAAGCCACCGCTTAAGTATGTGATAAGGGAAGGACAAGCTATAATAATAGTTTGACAATGCTGTCATCATTGGGGAGGACGGCATGGGTTCCTTCCTTGCTAAACATGCACTAAATGATGACGTTCGCAAAGTTAACAGGAAAAAAACAGGAACAAAAACAAGCGGATAAGGAGAAAAATGCTGTCCTAGCTGTATGATCTGAGAAAGAGAAAAAAAAATATATTTAAAAAAACTTGGCATTCAGCTTGATAAAGTCATTACTTTTGGAAAGTAGTGCCAACGGAAAATAAAGGAGTCATCATGATCTTGATTTACAAGGATCAATGGCAAATCAAGGGTATTTGAAGAGAAAATTTCCTACACGATATGGCTATCGAGCTCTAGGGTTGATTAGGGGACCATCTACACGTGTCAAGGACTTGAGCTCGAGGGTTGCTGGTTCAAGGCCTTTGACCAAAACATTGACCCGCCTATTATTTCTATAAATAAAGTACAATTATTATCGCGCAACACCGGGGGGTGTACCGAGCCAAGGGGGTGCCGCCACTGTTTCCCGAAGCCGCCGCCTCCGCGTGCGAATGCGTGCGGGGAAAGCAGAAAGTAATTAAGTGATATCGCCGGGAATTCGGCGCGCGGAAAAGTCTGCGACGGGAAAATGATGCTGCCCGGCCGCAAGTATATTAGAATTTTCCGAGAGCGCAGTGATGAGGTTCCGTACACGAGGGTGGTGTAACGTAGGCATACTTATATTTTCTAATCTTTTTGAATTACAACGTGCCTCGGCCGAGTCGGATAAAGCGGAGGGCAACTTTGATACGTGTGTTAATGAAAAGAAAATGTAACGACCTCGTGTACGTTTCTGCGTACGATAATTGAGTGACGTTTGGGTATAGTTGGCTGTGCCACCCCCCTCGAAGTGACAACTACCTTTCTTTCCCCTCTAGAGCCGCACTTAATTCGCAAACTACCCCTATTTTTGACATATCAACTCTCCTCCGCATTTCTGCTGTCTTAAACGCAGACACCCTATAAATAAGGTGCGGGGCTGTCGTGAAACGAACTGAAGGAGGACAGAACCAATAGCTGAAGTGCAGGAGAGGAAGAGAGATGAGTAATACAAAAAGAGGATTGCAAGGAATTTGCCTACTGGAGCAAACCGTTGGGAACGTGAACATGTTTTGAATATTTTAAACTTGGTGGAATTTTCAATGAGGGACTTCTCTTTTCTCGCGACGGAAAACTGTGCGACATTGCGCGCAGGAGACGCAGATAAGATAGGCGATGTTTTTTCGGGACAGAAGGGTTAGATAAGGACGGTGGGGGGGTGGGGGGGTAGTGCACACTTTTACCTCATTTACATGTTTCAGACGTGGGCAAGATTAATTAGCCGAGATGCGCAGAGGGTGTAGACATTTCTTTGAGTCGCGTCCATGTTTCAGGGAAATAGCCGGGAAGGTTGGAGAAAATCTCTATTTAATGCAGACTTATTCCAAGGTATATAGGGGTGGCCCATTCGTTTTCACTTATCAACTTTAAAGCAAACCCCAATTCTTCATTTTGGAGTAGGAGAGAGAGCCGAGGATTTAGATGTTTGTAGTGACAGCCGATCTGTCTCTAAACTTATAACTTATAGTGCAGAGGCTTTTCCTAAATTCATGGCAAATTTCGCATTGCTCAATGCTACAATGCCACTATCAAGATCCCTGTGATCGAGCCTATACGTCAATATGTAAATAAATTACCATTTTATATAAAGATTTAGTACTGAAAACAGATGTGGACATAAAATGAAGTGTAGAATAAATTTGATTGGATTAAAGATAAATTTTCCCTACGAATCTATAAAATTACCATTTAAAATTTTTCACTTTCCCAATCAAAGGAGTGCACCTCAACCGTAATGCAGCAGTTTACTACCTTGGGTTTGAAATGATAAATTGTCACACACAAATAGCTGAATAAGCCCATCGAAGCGTAACACAACTAAAGGTATAAACATAACAGTTCGAGATATTTACAAGCGTGCAAACAAACTTTAACAATAAATTACGAATTGCATGCACTCTAGCGTAGAATTGGTCCCAAATGTTTGGTCTTCATTGCGTTCGGGCCGTGGTCCAGGAGTGGGTGGTTGGGAGGGGTTGGTTGAAGCCGTTACACGGCTGGAAAGGGGTGATAACTACGGGGTAAGGGTAGTGCAGTGCACGGGGTAGTTCATTGGGCAAAATGAACTCTTGCGTATTAAATACGTGATCAGGTTTGTGAATTGTCCTGCCGTACTGTTTAGCGGGGTTGACATTGCGAAGTTAATAGAAAAAGAGGGCGTAAAAGAATATGGCGCCAAAATGAGCCATTTCGCTGTGTAGGGGATTTGTATGATGGCTTGTTTTTTAATTGCTCGATGAAATAATCGGTTGTCCAGCCATCTATGCCGAGCTAACGGACTGCCAGTTCATTGAAAAACAAACCCTCGGTGCTGTATTTATGTCGATCTTGCTCGCTATATAGGCAGTCAATTACTTAATTTATAACGCAATGATCAGAATTGAATAAAAAAAAAACTTTGACAAGAATGTGATATAAATTAAAAGTCTTGATGGAATTTTATTACGTTCTCTCGCAACGGTTAATTACTGTTGATAATAATGTTCTTTTAATTTTGACACAATTACATTTGAATTTTGAAAGCCGTTTTTAATTAACTCGGCAAACACCTATATTACTATTTTATATACGAAATTAATTAGAAAGTAAAAAAGTGTGTGCTTTGCGCAGGTGGCGTGAAATCGGGGGTTGTGCGAATTCCGCCCTGTAGAGCAGAGCCTATAGAGCCAGCCCTGGAACGTCTCGTTCTGATTTACGATTCACCCTCGCTGGGCGAACGATGCCGACGTTCACAAACATTGACCAATCCTTCCGAAGGCAACCCGACAACACCCACTAAACTCTACCACTATACACACGCGAAATTAGTTTCAATTATATTCCAATCAAATCATTGCTATTCATGGATTCCGTCCGCCAAGCTATAGTACAGCGTCAACATGTGCCCTGGCGGTACGTTTCGACCATAAAGACGGACCTGTCTTCAACTTCATTAACCCAACTCCCGACGTCTGCACACTCTATAGCCATGCTTGATCTGTGTGTGTATAGTTACGTACGACTACGCTCACAATACGCGCGGACTTGAACTATGCAAATCCGTGGCTCGGGACGCGTTTGCCAATTACGTATGCCAGTCGAGCGCTGGCAATAATGTCGACTGATGTGTCGGCGCCTGTCTGTCTTGGATTACCCCCCTCCACACACTCCCACCCCTTTTGGCTAGCCGGAAAATGTACAGGCGCCATTCACATTAGCACGAAAAACAACCCCCGCCGCCCCCGCCACAGCCACCCGCCACAGCCACCCGCCGTTGCCGTCGCCTTCCTGTTTCGGGAATTTCATTAATCGTTTGTCTAGGAAGCTGTATTCTTTCAGCTGTCTCGATAAGTGGGTGCTTCTTGAACTTTCGGGAGTGGGGAGCGCGTGTAAGTGGCCCAAATTTATCATTCGAACAGGTGTGATGAAAAAGTTTACGTGGCGTTTTTGTTGTTTGTAGGGTGTTTTTCACCCTTTCGGCAATCTTACGGTATGAGCAATATCTTGTGTGATATCAATAAATATTGTCGGGTGATTTTTGGTGGTATTGACGGTAGTTTTATATTCCATCAGATCTCAATGAAACTTAGCAATACTCGGAGTACATTCCTCTACACACCGATTTTTTTCAAAAATATTAGGATACTTTTAGGGGAAACTAAATGATTTTACGTGGACCTCCGTATTTTCGGCTAAAACTGGGTGTTAAATAGCTACATTTATTAAATTAATTCCGATTAACTAGCTAGTAGGGAACACTTCAAACTTAAAGTATTTTCGTGTATCCATAGGTTGTAGTAACTTCCTCCAAGTCCAATGTAAAGTGGAGCATGGAGTACTTAAAGTTAGACGATCAAATGCTGCTTGCAAAGCACGCTGTGTGTTTTCTGGAGCCAGCGCTAATTCGTCGCTGATGAAAAAGGGAAGTGGTAAATTAATTCGGGACGACGTCGCTGTAATGGATTGACGTCGTCGCGTTGTGGGTGGGTGGGGGTGAATTGCAGGGGCGACGGGGTTGAGGTTTTTCAGACTGGATTTGACAGAGATATCGCGACAGGATGGGAGAGATCGCGTGGTATTTTAATTTCTCTCGTCGAATACGTTGACATTTCATTTTGCTTTATTGGATCGTGTCGATGGCGAATCTGTGTGTATTTTTCTGTTCAAATCGTGGACGTGGTTCTCGATTTGTTTGCAAATCAGGTGGGCAAACAAACCGCAAACCAGCGGAATGATGCATTTTAATTTTTAAGTGACATTGTTGTGTTGAGTACCGAATTTTCTATTCTGTAATTTCTGTATCTATACATGCGAATTTGATTTGCAGCAAGCCATAGAATTTCATTCAAACCAATTTGGTTCAAAGCCGTGGCTACATAGAAAATTCGTGACGAGAAATACGTTTTATATACACAAACACAAACAATTCAATCATTCATAACAAAATTTTCCTCCACCATCCCCACATGTTTGAAAAAATTCAATTTAATACCGCACCGTTCCCCCTTCAACGTCGAAAATCATTTCCATTTCCGCCATTTCCTTGCAAGGTAAGCTCAGAAGTGAGCTATCCGCAACCAGGGGTAACGCAATGCGATCGTAGCTTTTTATAATAACCCTATCAGTCATCGGCGATCGGCTTTGGCCGGGAAATTTCCATACTCTGAGAGTGGAGCGTTGAAAAGCGCGCTGATAAATCACAAGCTACTCCTGAGGGGAAAACGATGTACCACCATACGCGGCTGTCAATTATCTATCAACTTCACATGCGATCGTGACGAGCTGCTCATAATTTTTGTTGCAAAAAAAATCTTTTTGATATTTTTGGTGAAAGTCTGATTGATCTGCATGATATTTTTTTAAATCATATTTTTACATCCTACTTCCTACATCCTACATCCACTCATATCCTGTGCAGATATCATGGTGATCATTAAACGTAAATAAATCCCAATTATCGTTTGTAATTCGATTGAATTATGAAATCCACGGTGTCGCTTTTCGATTAATGTCGAGGGCGTGAGTAAATTATAGAGCTCTCGATAATTTATAGATAAAATCAAATTGATATTGGAATAGCGCGGAGATGGTGAATGTAAGCCCTGCTGGATCCTTTCGCTCATACCGAAGGCAAAGCAGCAACATAACCGCACTATAGCTATTAGCTAATGTAATTAACTTCGTGGACACTGGCTCATCCCGAGCAAGATGCGGCGAAAGAAGATAGATAGCTAATTTAGTAACTAAATGAGGCGGGTGCGCTTAATTAATGGTAGTTCATTACTTATTAACTGAAACCAAAGCTTGATAACAAATTTTACACACATACACACATACACACTCTGTTTGTCCACACGCAAAACGATATTTCATTATGCGCCCTTGACCCCAGGAGAATTTTCATCGAATTTCCTTCGTTGAGAACGGTGGTGGTGAATTAATAATGACCAAACATTTACTATATAAACCTATTCAAGTCTGTCCGTGGGTATTTTTCCAAAAGGGGAATGTGAAATGGAACTGAGCATCAAAATACCTTTTTCATGGTTCAATGGCACACCAGTTTCAGTTGCAAATGCTAAGCGAGCCATTATTGTCAGAACTCAAACTGTATTACGCCCTTTCATCAGTTGGCGTAGAAAAAAATCAATTGTTGCCGCAGATGAATTACAGGGTGGCTAATGGCTATACATATTATAGTATACTAAAGGCACCAATTGTTACTGTGACAAATTACCACAAAATCAGCATGATAAAATAATACCCTTCTGCGTGCAGACGCGTGCCAAGGCTACGAATGCTCTGGGGTCGGGGGGTCGCGATCGTATTAAACCTATTTAATTCAACCACAACATCCCTTGCTAATCCATTGCCGCATAGAATGCCTGCTAACATATCTCATTGTTTATGCAAACGAATGGTGTATTGGCAATTCGGTGTGTTCGCGCAACATCATACACACACACACATAAGCAAACGTAAGCAGCGTTGCATGGGAAATGTGACACGCATAATCCTCTTATCCATTATGTTAAGCTTGCCCGTGTACCCCGATGCGACATTGGGGGGCTGTGCGGGTAATACGTACCCCATAGGTGTTATTTATAGCAGGTTTATCCGCGACGTAGCCCGGTGTGGCGTAGAAAAACATTTAAATTGAGACGCATGAATGTAATAAAGCAGGTCGTGCCATTTTATTGCAAGTTGTAAATTAAGAAATGTTTAAAACGCGCACTTTCTCTTCCGGTGTAGGGGTCGCGTGGATGAATAGGGGTGGACTTGGCACCTCCACCGCGCGAAGATTTACGCGCGGGGGTTCTTTTTTTGTCGAGTAATAATGCCGCGAGCATGAATCGCGTTCGTTTTCGGGAGCACCTTCTGAGGAATTCGGTTGGCAATCGCCCCTCCCCCCCCATGCGCCCATTTAGAAATATTTTTGGTTCAACTTCTTTTATGTGCACGTTTCGCAGACTCTTTAGCGAGTTCGTTGTGAAAACTGGCAAAAGGCCGCAAAATAAATGCCTCTTTTGTGAGGTGCCGTATTTTTTTTAAGCCCGATACGGCCGTGTGGGCTCGGAGAACTGTTATTGTGTGTTATACATATTGCATAATAACTGTGGGCCGGCCCAGAGTTGATATCACAAAAAGTCCTATTCATCTTCAGGGATGCAGGGTTACGGGGCGGGATTATCATAATGCCGAGGCAGCGATCACAAAAACATGTTTTCGGTGCGCCGCTTTTGTTAATTTTTACAAAGAATAGGGCACATTTCGGTCGCCCCTCTGTTCTCGATGGGGTTTGAAACCAAAGAGGGAAACCGCATGTAATACAATCGAAAAACACTTCCTATTTGATGCACAAAACAAGTTGATAAGTGGCAGGAATTGAATTACAGTTCACGAGGAACCAAAATCGATAGTCTAATAGTTTTTTTTTAGGCAGTGCAGTTGAGTTGAAAATGAGCGCTCGCTTTCGACTCGTATTCAAAGGAAAACTACAGAGATGCAGCTCCCCACGCTTTGCACTGGGAAAATGGAGACAGATGCTTTTCCATTTTCCTCCTGCGCCCACTAAAGTAGCTGGTTATACCATGCATACTGTATAATCCCTGATCGCAATGCCAGCTCCCTGCGGATGGATTTACACGGCGCGTAAACCCGCGTTTAAGTAGACTTTAGGATTGGGCGCGTATAGTTGTATTAGAAAAACACATTGTAGAGCTCGCTCGCTAGGGTGTTGCAGCTTAGAGAACCGTGTATAGGCAAGGAGGTGGACGCGTGTTTAGGGAGGACAAGCTGCAAGGCTGTTAGGGGTTGGGGCGGTTGGTTGGGTTTTCACGCTTCTCGCCGGAAAGTTTCGTCCAGGTTTAGTTCACGCTGGTGAACCGCGCATTGCCTCGTGTTCGCGTGCGCTTGCGCAACCAACATTTTTCACACTTACCAATTTTTGACACATCTTTAAAAGTGGATTTCTGAAGGAACCTTTTAACATTTCAACTCAGCAAGTGACACAAACGCCGCCTGTCCTCGGGAGAGTGAGAGAGAGAGCGTCTCTCTTTAACACGTTTACACAATGTAGATTTTTCGTGCCTTTTAGTTGCGCGTTAGTAGATGGTTTCGGTTTTTTTCCTTGTTGCTCCAGCATGTGAAAAATCTTGTTTTCGAGCGAAATGAAAAAAACTAGATACCTCTTACGAATGAAACCCGATTTTTTCTTGGCCGACTCAACTGTTGAATACACCAGTCGCTTCACATTAGTTAACACGGTGTCAACTAATGATTAATGGTGTTCATTTTTGTACTTGGCTGTATTATTTTCGCATGCAAAATTTGGTAGGGAAGTAGCGAAGAAATCTTGAGATATTTGAATCCTTCCAAATAAATCTTCTCGTCTTGTAATCTGAGCATGTAATGAAAGTAACAAGTCTCATATTTACTTATTCCATTTTTGCTGTTGACAATCTTCAGCTCCAATACCTAACAAGGTAATTTCCCTCGAGGCTGAAATGAAGAACGATCGTAATTCCCAGTCTCCAGTCACGTGGCATTCAGCAGATGAATGGAAATTTATTCTTCTCAGATCTGGTTCTCTTTGATCTGCACGTGCTGTCAAAATACAAATATTATACTCGAGTAAAGAGTGCCAAATTTTACCCCCAATCGTTTGACGTTAACTGCTGCTTCTCGAAAAAAAATATCGACAATAAGTAGGTAGGTATATACGAACGTAATTAGAATGTTTGCTGAGTTTGATACTAAAGAGTCAAGCACTCCAGAAATTTTCGGAAGCTCATTATGACGAATGAAATCTCTCCCATGATGAACTATGAAAGTCTTTAGAATCTGAAAATGACTCCAATTCTCTCAAGAAAACCTATCGCTATATTCAAACAAGAAAACGTTCATATTATGATCAGCATCAAATACATCTAGTTTGGTAAACGGAAAACCATCGACGTTTTTCCTACCCAATTATCCTTTTTGAATGCGAAAAACCCCTCAAGCAACAAATACCAACCGTCTGAGCTTCCTGTGGTACATTTCGTTGCCTCTTTTCTTACGTCCTTTGACAAGAACCAATAAGAATTACCCATCGCGAAAACAACCCCTTTCTCCCAACATAACCTCACATCACACAAACTTACCTCTGAAATCAATTAGATATCTTCGTCTCGCCATATAAAAAAGGGGTTCATGATTGTTTTCATTCAATATTCTAGCGTTTAACGGTCCGACGGACACGGCTTACAGGAATAAACAAACACAGATACGTCTCTCGTCGGCAGCGTTTAATTAAAACGTCTAAAGGGGTTGAAACATTAAATTAATTAACGAAACAACCCCCTTTTCATTGTGCAACGTGTGCTGTGAAATATTTAGAATCAATCAGACTGACCAAACCGCTGAGGTCTGTGGATTTAGTCAACTCGGGCTTTTTCCCCAATTGTCACCCTCCGACATCAAACATCCCCTACACCGCTGTACCATTCACGAGTTTTTTCTTGTGTTATTTGCAAAATCGAACAAAAGCAATGTAATATATACATTTCTAAATGAATATGTTGCTCAGCTGAGAGCTGTGGCTGCTCTATTGACACATCATGTCAACATAGCCATACTCAAATTGTTCGTAATAATTTAAAGGCTTTCAATTTTAATTGCTTTTAATAGTAGCAATTTAGCGGGAAAAAAATTCGAGTTTTTGTATATCCCATCCAGCTCACACTGCCAATGAAAATATTTCGCCTGTCGTTTTTTGTTCAAATGTGATTACCTACACCAAGCGTATACGAAATAGGCCGGTGTGTAATTAGTTAGGTATGTACGCTCGCGGCTAAACGCCTAAACATAAAATGGTACAAGCAGAGTTATTCTGTGTTTCTCAAATCGATGGCGCCACTGCCTCCCCCCCTCCCACAAAAAAAACGAAACCCGTGTTTTTGATTCCTATCGAACACGTGGTCACGTATTGGTTACAAGAAAATACACTGACACCCTCGACCTATAGCTCTGGCAAAGTTTTTTTTGTTATGAAAAACTTCCATAGTCGATACCTATATATATATACCATGATTTATTGCAAGCCAAATCGAAAACTTTTTTGCTTTATATTTGCTATAAAATATCGCATTTTTTCGCAGTTTCGACTGCGAGCGTTTATTTCTCGCGCGGCTTTATATAGAAAGCGACCCTAACGATACACAAGGGTCTAGCGCCTAGAGCTAAGGTGAAGGTATCAATGCACAGGCTGATGCACATCAATAACGGCTCGTCGAGCCAATCAAATTACTATCATCGTCACGAGTTGTTAGTTATCAATCGTGTTCACCGTTCTTCGGCTATCTGAGAACATCACCCATCCCCTCTCTCTACCTGTTGTTAAACCATAGTTCCATTTTAAACGCTGTTTACTCCTAAGTGATTCTACAACCTCGCGGCTAGAGGGTTTTAGTGACGTGACCTATAATTACGTTTTTCTAAATTGATTTTTAGCGCAGGGGTAGAAAAAAAAGTGGACGCGGCGCCAGTTCGAGGAGTAATTTTACACGCTCGAGAACGAAACTGTTCCCGCAGCCCCAGAGAAAACAAACCCCCCGACTAACGTATAGCACTGAAAAGCAACGATAAGGGGATTGTTAATCTTATAACCCTTATCCAATAAAAGTCCGCTATGACCTTTTTATTGACTTTTATTTGTCTTCCGTTCCATTGGCATTTTCTTTTTTGCACTCTATTTATAGAAGTCTTGGAATTTCCACCTTCTCGGCGACAGAAGCACGCCACGTGGCATCATTAAGAGAGCAACAAATTGCCCCTTTCCAATAACTAGCACTGTTCACTTTCATTGTCTCGGCTCATGCGCTTTTTTTTGTCGAATCATTTCTCCGTATTCCTGCACCCTTAGCTACTTTTGTCTTGAAGAAAGAAAAAAAAACACCCTGTTCAGTTGATGTTGCTAACAAACATACTCTTGGGAATTAAAGTTCGCACAAATTTGTTTTTGTACACGTTCGCTTTCCGTTTCACTTCGAATATTCTGAACATCACGCAACGTTTACCCCCCTTGCACTCGCCAGTATTCCAAACAAGAGGCTCCACACGTATATATCCCACACATCCCATGTGAACACATAAGTCTATTACATTCCCTTTCATACTGATAACAGGATTTCCGTATCTCTTCATCTCTGTCCGAGCTAAGTCGAGGGCATTTCTGGGTGGACGATATTTGAAGTGTATATACGGCTCTTGGTGTGATTCTCTAAAAACCGTGGTCGCCACCGCAGCGCATCGCATCGCTAGCATAGCTGCTCCCGATTCCTCCCTTTTCATCCCCCTCATACCGATCGTGCCCTTTGTTGTGATGTCCCTCCGCTATCCATGCTGTCCTGCGTTTGTCTCAGCCTCCCTCGAGGCTCGATGATGCGTGGAGCCGCCAACATCCCTCACAAGAGTGTCCGGGATTATTACAGGGTTGCGGTGTGTCAGAATAAATGGACGATGGACAATTTTTAGAGTGAACGTCCGCAAAGCGAAAAGTATGAAATGTGTGGGGGGCATCGCTCCAGCGAATGTAGCCGACAATTCGTGAAAGTCATTTATTTTCGCGGCACTCGGGGATGGATTAAAAATTTTCTGACATGTTACGGCTATGGGGGTCGTGCGTATTACCAACGCGCTGGACTGCACTGTTGTTTGTGGGAAGAAATGGAAAATCTCATTTCTAAACAAAATTGCGAAAGGCAAGGTATGTTGTTGTCGGTATAAGGGGAGTTACAAATAAAGATATACAAGGGGTCCTTTCTTTTTATTAAATTTTGATCTTTATGCGTACCTTTCTTTATTGAATCAACTGTACGGAGAAAAATAATTTAATATCACTCTCAACTTCGCTTGCCGTTCGTACATATCTCTAGCCCAGCTCAGCGCCCCAAATTAAAGCATAATTTAGGGTCGTCCAAACAGTAAAACCGGAATTTGGCATGCCCATAAGAGACAAAACGTCCCCGCTTAATAATTTACTGCTTTAATCTTACGAATCATGCCTCCGTACTAAATCCATGTTTATGACCCACATTTTATTACCGAAAAAAGTCAAAAATTATTCATGGACAGACAAAACAAAACGTCACATCAACTCGTTTCGCCTTCCGCCCCTGTTCGTGTGCCCGTGCCAGGAAAAGTCTAGGAAAAGTCTGTGTATAACAAGGCCATTTAGAAGCACACAGGTCCCGTGGTAGCTTCATTCATTCGGTCGTCCGGAAAACGTGCCTTTCCATTTGCTCGACGCGCGTATGCGCCATCACTTCAGCTTTCCCAGCCCCCTCCCCCGAAAAACGTGCGACGCACCTACCCTCTTCACGAGCCCGTACTCTTTTGTTTTTCCTCTCTCCTACACCCACCCCTCTATTGTGTATATTTTCTCAGCTGATACTCATACACAAAAACCCATGAAAACCATTCACGAAATCATGCTTCACTCGCCTACCCCTTACGAACGCGGCTGCGTGTTAAGGTGCCTGGATTGCCGCTTGTAACGCTTGGCGCAAAATGGTGGAAATTCCGTCCACACTCCCAAGCGCTGTACTTTCTTATTCCTGCTTTCATTGCTGCCGCTGGTAACAATGAATTACGATAGTTTGTGGACAAATTTTAGAACTTGCTTGTTATAACTTATAACTTATACTCGTTTATACAAGTTTCATCGAGACTAGTTTATACTACTAGATCAGCTTATCCTGGAGAAACTTGGTAATGTACTTTGTTATCACGGTGCTCGAATATAATATATTGATAAAGTAACTTGCATACAGAACCGAAGAAGTTAGTTATCTTCATTTTTTAAGTTGTTGACAGTGTCAGACAAAAAAATCTGTCTGTCTGTTTGGTAGACTTTCTCCAACGTGCACAACACCTGTGCCGTCGTCGAAACAAGCGGCGCTCAGACCCCCTGAGAGCGTGCACTTGGATACTT
Source organism: Nemurella pictetii (assembly GCA_921293315.2). Classification (NCBI taxonomy): domain Eukaryota; kingdom Metazoa; phylum Arthropoda; class Insecta; order Plecoptera; family Nemouridae; genus Nemurella; species Nemurella pictetii. The sequence goes on along the minus strand of OV121120.1, from coordinate 13,928,979 downwards.
TGCATCGGGTTTCCCATCATGCCCGCCGCGCCGTGCCGCACTCTGTGCCATGTGCAACACGCGGCGCCGCGTTGCAACTTTCCCCTCGCTTTTCCGCCGCGGCGCCATCCTGTTTTCCTTCCTCCTCATTTCGCCGCGCGGCGGGACGGACTTTGGTGAGTCGACGAGCTCGCCTTGAGATATATTACATTCTTCCTCTTTTTTTGCGCGCCCCCCGCCGCCCCGCTCCTCTCTTTCATCTTTGTCTAATGGCAGCTTTCAATCGGCCGAGGCTGGTGCTCTCCTAGGAAAAGCGAGCGCCCTCTGCTTGATTGGAGAAAAGTTCGTGTTGTAATATGTGTTAGCCCTGAAGCGCCGTTCGTCAGCCTAACACACGAAATGAACGAGTTGTTGTCAATAGTTTCGACGTTGCTTTTTTCATTATCACACATGGCGCTAGATTTGCAAGCGCGAGTTTTGGGAATTTATCTGCGGCAATTGAACAGAACGGCGCAAGCAGCATACATGCATTCCCACCCCCATCCCCTCCCCGCCGTTCCCAGCTGAGCGCCGCGCGAATTCCGCGCCGAACAAGGGAACTTAATTTGTTTTATGTTGATTCGAGCGTCAGCGTTGCACGAGGTAACCGGCAGAAACGTTTTGTTGTCGTAAATATCAAGAAATATTTCTATACCCATTTATTAATTCTTAAAATTCAATCTCTTATAGTCCTCCGTCTCTGACTATTATCAGCCGCAACCATTCGTCGTCTTTTATGTACGTCGTTCTTGTCACATCTTTGTCGCTCCACTACCCTTCGTAAACCACGTCGATTCGTCTTTCTTTCTCGTGCCCACACCACGCACTAATTCCCCATTTCGCTCTTCGACATTGTTCCCCCCTCCTCCCTCCATCTTTACTTCCTTTATATCCATAATACCCTCTTTTCTATTCTTGGCAAGAGCATAGCAATCAAAAGACATGCTGCCTCGCCGCATTATCGTCAACTTTAACCTCCCTTCAGATGCTAATACACGTATAGTATCATGCGAATAGGCATGTTTCTATTACCTATGCCTGCAGTTGCCAGCGCACCACACGACGATGTGCTGAGGTGGGCTGGTTATCCATCGAGATGAAAACGAAACCACTTGTGTTGAAAATAGCATCAGCCTCGTTTTCCCCAGCGCTTTCCGCATGTGAATAGCACGCCGTTTACGACGAATATCCACAGCGCGTCGTCAATTTCATCAGCCCTTATCAATCGCGAGATGATCTTGCTACAAATACGTAGGCGTTTCTCTGTGCTAATGATGAACCCACCCCCGAAATGTCCATTAAATTGAAGGGATATGTCGAGGGAAATGTAAGCGGGTTCGGAGGAATTTTTGAGATGGTAGTCTTTAACCCTATGCCTTATCATGTTGGCGAGTCAATTAGATTTTATCCGACTTGATAGAGGCGTACTAACTGGCTGGCCTAAGCTCATTACGAACACCACCTTACAGGGCTCCCTGGCAGCCTAGGCGATGTGCAGTGCAGCAATCACGCTTCGTAGAGAGGGGAGATAACTGCTGAGCGGGCTGCAAATAGTGAGCAACTGGCGGGCGACGCATTTCCCGAGCCCCCAGTGCATATGTGTGGAAAACTCGGGGAAAACTCGGGGAAAACTTGTAATTGAGTTGGTTATAATATGGCGATTGAACCAACTAATTAAGTGAAGTTTGATGTACTGATTATTTGTACTGTTTTTTTTTCGTTCAGTGCAACAAGAAACTAACTTGATATTGAGCTCCCAAGAGTTGCGAATGAAAATTGCAATTACAGGATGCTTTTCAGTATATAAAGGAGTCTCCTAACTATATATATTTAAATTATCATAATGATAGTGATAATATTGTAACAAACTAAGTTTACCAGAAAATGCAATTTCCTGGCGTTTTGCTAATGCTTCAGGTCAAAATAACTAACTTGCCAACTGAGACAATATGCGATAATGGGTCTGAAACTTGTACGGGCTCCACAGATTTACGAGTACTACACTCTTTAGTTTTGTGGTGAGAAAATAATATAGTATTAAACATTATTTCAACTGTCGCTACACACATGACTGGATAATATGAAACGTGCATATTTTCTCTTAAGCTAACCCCTAATTTTCCCCAGCGGCAAGTGGAAACTCGGCTAAATTGTCTATCCCAGAGGAGAGTTTAGCATTTCTACCCTATTGTAAAATTATTAGATAAAACTGCTCACGAAATATTGGTCTAGTTTTCTAATGTTCCCGTGGAAAGTCTTCACGCTTTTCCTCCGTTCGCTGTTCGCAGTTGGTGGGCACCAACTTTACGACCTAATGCTGGCCACGGTCCAAGTTTGCTTCATCTGGTATCATCTACAAACCCCAGCGTTATCTGCCCCTCGCCATATAAGCGGCCATGAAGGGCACTCCAGGCCGCATTACGCCCGTATAACTGGGCTAATACTATGCGCATTTACACCAATCGCTATATTATAGCCTTTTTTAGCCCCATAATGACCGAGAAAATGCTTGTGGGCTTTTACGTATGATGTTTGGTTCATTTGTGGCCTTTATAATTGCTGTATCAATGGCTAGTTTATTGAAATGTTTCGGCCGTCATTAGTCGTTTCTATACATTGTGGCTGTTGTGTACATGGATTGGTCGTATATGAAAACGCCATTAGATTTCATGCCAATTCAAACATTCTATTTTCGGGAATTCCAGTCGTTTCCTGGTCCGTGTCGTATAGAGTAGAGAAAATTCAGTCGAGTCAATAAATCCGCGAGTTTCTAAACAGAATTCAGTCCGATTTCGGCGAGTTGAGTTTTCCTCGATTGGTTATTGAATCCGTTTGATAGTACAGAGCGCTGGATTTCACGAGCAATTCCTTTCTTCCTACCTTTTTCCGATTTTCTTGCCAATATCGAACACAGAAGGATTTGAGAATGTAGTACCCTGCAGCCACTGCAGCGGCGTTTCTGTTGAGTTAGCAGGGGTAATCCTTTGATTCGCTTACTTTTCTACTAGCTTACTTGCATTGAAATTATTGGACAACCCACCGTCTTTATTTTTATACATGCTTTTCCTGGCGTTCACATTTGCTTTTAACTAATTTGGGGAATGAAAACGATTTCATCTTCGAAGTTGCTACACAACTTGTCTGTTGGGGTAAGGAATGAGGAAAATCCACAGCGATATTGTTGGAAAATGTGATTAAAATTGGCATTTTAATTACTTGGTGAACATTTCACATATTTAGCCACATGGAATGCGAAATTTCATCCCAGACCCTGAACGAATACCTGCGAAAATACATAGATGGATCAAAAACTTTTCTCTAAAATAATTTAATAATCAGCCAAGACAATACGCACATTTTCTACACCGCCGAGATATATTTTGGAATTTAAATTAAATTGTCGTGACAATCGAGACAAAAGCATCCAAATAGTAAAACGATTGGATAAATTAAAATTAAACTATTATGCGACATAGCATGGTGGAAATTGTCGCCTAGGGACGCCTGGTGGTGCGGAACAGCTGCTAGTAGATCAATACATTGAGTGGTAAGTCTTGCCAGTCTTGCCTTCAACTCAGACTCAGTCAGATCGTGACGTCACGCTACCCGAGCACGCGGGGATGGAATCTGAACGAGATCTCTTCGCTGGAAAGTGTTGACGTCGTAGGTTCGCCATGGAGATATGACAAGCTGCATAATAGCACCATAGACTATAAACAGTCTGTGATCACACAAGCATTTTCCCGCGATGACGTGTTTCCATCTTCGTCAGGGAAAATGGATTGCGTCACGAGACATGAGATTTTCTTTTAGATGCATAGCGGAAAATTAGTCATCAGGTTTTGTAAAAAAAAATGTTAAATCTCTAGATTAAAGAAGCTTATGTACCTTTGTCGCGGGGTAAATAAGCTGTAAGATACCGAATATCACATCTCTCCCTGTATATTCGTCGCGAGACTTTTCTGTGTCTCAAGTCTCACCTCATAAATCCTGGCATTCGATATGCCTTTCGCAGATCCTACTCGAAAGTATTCCGTCACGTTTTCAGCATTCGTGAAACCGTAATCTTCCAAGCTCATCCACAGGAGAAGAGTTATGCCGCGTGGAAATACGAAACTATGCGATCTTTTAATGCCGCGAATGACATGATTTGTGCATCAAATATTGAAACAGTCAGCCAAGCAAACCACCGTGGCTGCAAACAGTCATGATATCCCATCACGCATCTAACGATTTCGTTTTCTTTGTTTCAGGTAAGTTTCCCTCTTCATTGTCGCTAGAGTGAATTGGCGCGTACAATCGCATCTAATTAGTAAGTACCAATCAAAGTTCGCGGGAGAGAGCGCGCAAGCAAATAAAAATGACCGCCATTCCACATTTATCACATCTATTCATCAAAATATTTCTGAAATCTTAATAAGCACTGCGAGAGATCCGTCTCTCGATCTCGTGATAAAGAGGATCACGATCGCGAAGAGAAAAAAAGAATCTCCAGTGAACTCTGGTACGGGTCGCATTGCAAAGCGCGGCTTGGATTCTCACACCACCCCCTCCCCCGGCCGCCGAGAGTAAACCCTTTCTCCATTCGCCCCAGCGATCAGATATCCACCGGAGAGCAATCTTTTGATCGCCACCGATCTTTTATCTCGTCCGTATCAAGAACTGGACTGACGTGGCAGCTGAGAGCAGAAGGAACTACAAGGGAACCATCCATCTCCAATCGTAAAATCCATTTGTCTTACATCAACTCGATGTAGTTGAGCCCGAAATTATTAGCACAAAAGTTTTGGATTTCTCCCGTAATGTACGGGCTATGTAAGATTTTGTGAGTTGTAAGACGTATGTTTCTGTTTCGTTTTGGGCCGCTTCGCCTGTTCTAACTGTTTACTGCGCGCGTTTATAAATCCATGCCCCAACGAAAAAGTTTTTTTGAAAGTTTTGCCGATATTGCGTGGGCTTGATGTACGGCTGACCGCTGTGGCCAACCAAAATCCCCGAAAAAAAAACACATCGTTTTTTTTGCTGATGGAATGCCCTCTGCTCGCACCACCCCCGTGTTTTACTTTCCATGGGGTCTGGAAACATCCACAAATATTGGCATCGCAACTCGTGCGCAATGCTACATGCTCCGTTTCCATCCCTTTCGGGAATACCAAATACACAATGCCCATTAATTTTGACTTCTAGAACGACACCCGCATATGAAAATATGAAGAAAAATACATTTTATGTGACACATTATTTAAAACGACGGCGAAAAAAAATCCGTCTGTTTTTTTTTTCCGTAACAAGCTTTTTAATATCGCGGTCGCTACCCACGGGTATTCTCATTAATCTTTTGCCAAATTTGATATAACTCTGAAAGTTTGGCCGTTGGGTGAAAAATGTTCCTGGAGTACCTTCTGTAAGGGTTAAGAGATGGCTGGGAAGATTCCTTGGGCCATCGAGGCCTGCTTGAAAGGCAATTTGTAAAATTGGAACAAGAGAAAGAGGAAAGAATAAAGCAACCCCTCAATGCTGCGCCCCCTTTATCAACCACCCTCTCTGTCCAGTCAACTATCACCGTCTGCGCCTTTCCTCCTCTTATTCTCATACTATTTTCATCATCTCGTTTCTTTCTATTCCTTTTATTCTGATTCTATCCAAAAAAAAAAAACTACATTCAAAACTGTTTCTCAGACCTTGGGCGATGGAAATCTCGATCCGAATGGCGGAACACATCGTTGAAATCGAGTCAAGGAATAATATTTGTATTACTCAAGATGCGACATCATATAAATTGTGAGAAAAATCTGCCAAATTCATTTCAAAGTTGCAGGTACTATTCCTTTTCAAAACGAGCATGGTCCCCGCCCCGCGCAAGGACAACTTCCCGTGCGAAAACACAAACAGAGCGGCCCACTTCCAATTTGCGTGTCCCCGGCGAAATCTCCACTGAATACACAGTCAATAGAGGGCCCAGAAATAACACCATTTCACCAGATCCATTTTCCTCGGCATGCTGGCCCCGTGGACATTGTTTGCATCGCATGCTCTCTACCACTCCGCGACTCGTAGCGTGCCTAAACTGCCCCATATTTCGCCGCCCGCTTAAAGAAGCGACCGCTTCACATTTGATTCTGTGTTTTCGGGACACGGTTGGGTGTATTTATTATTGTTTCGAACTTGGTTCCCTTGTTCGGCGATTTGTTGTAAATAATGACGGTCTATATTGGACGACATAACATATCATCACAATCAATTTAAACCGATCAAAGGGATTTCTGGGGATTGTCCAGCGAAACAAGTGGCCGTCTAAGCGGCTTAGCGTTAATACCGTGACCGTTTTTTCGATAATTGCCCTAAAGTTCACAAAAACAATCGAATCGCAATGTTCCAACCGCACAGAACAAGCACCCCTATCATCATAAAACAAGATCCACCATAGATCCAAGTCTGCTGCTGCTGCTAGCGAAACGAACGACAGTCTATGCCGCCTAACAGTCGGCACCTACAATGTGTCCGACCCAACTCCACGATCCGCGACGGCGGATTCCGACGCCCCTGTCCGACACGACGACGCCGCGACGTCACGACGCCTTTGTCGACGTCAGGAGCGTCGCTTCCGTCGGGCGCCGGGCGCCGCGGGGCGAACCTCACGTTTTCCTATGCATATTCGCGGTTTCGCAGCCATCCGCATGTGCGTTGGACTATTCAGCCGCAGTGATGGTGCGTTTAACATGGTTCTAGTCCAAGTACGCGTTTTTAATGCTTCGTGGCATCTATACATATAGCGCGGTTACTTGAGTTCAATCAAGTATTAAAACGCATGCACACGAGTTGAATTCAATTCGCTGTATGCGTCATTGTCCTATGCCAATAACCGTCCAATATCATTCGATAAATAACGTGCTCGAATTATTTAGAGTCGGTGCTTGTTATTTTTTATAGGAAATTCCAGGAGAAATATCCTCCAGTTTCCACAGAACCGCAAATCAAAGGATATCTGTATGTTTTTTTGTTTTATTTTCTTGTTCGTATAAACACTAAATAAAAAAATTCGCGCAAACGATAGAAATAGTGGTGCAATAGCAATGTTAAACGTCAAGTCCATGTGAACAGTTTGAAAAGTGTTCCGTACGTCCACCCTGATCCCTGGGGCCTCTGGGCCCTTGCCTCATGACGATGCCGACCACGGGTCGACCCCCAATTCGAACTGACAGACGCGTTTAGGCTGCGTGAACGCCAGTCGTCTGTTTTGTTTGCCAACTCATCATCATCCATCATTTCCATCGGCCGTGCACGTCGATGACACTCAATTTGACTGTACAACGCCGCTCCCCCCCCCCAAAAAAAAACTCCTGCGTTGGGGGAAACATGTCGTTAAGAAAAATCCAATTTTGAGTCGGGGGGGGGGGACAAGATATTGAAACGAGACACAATTCCCGGATTCTCCTCCCGACACGGAGCAGTGATCTTCAGCAGCGAGCCCGGATCGCTGTCTGATTTCTTTCTCGTTGCACTGCCCATAATTAGAAGGACTTCGGAGCCGGATACGAGTAAATTGTTCGAGACATGCGTCTGGAACACGTCCAATCCGTCTTATCGTGTTATTAAGCTGTCGGTGAGGTCCACCCAATTATACAGGACTGTCGCGCGGCTCAAATAAGATCGATCTGTTCGCTTGTTACCCCGCGCCGTCATCCCCTATTTTCCACAAACGCGACCCGGGTAATCGTCGACCGGATATGGAAATAGTAATTATGACGGCTCGCGCGCGCCGCTTTGGGGCACTGTGGATACAGAGGAATGCAAATTCATGACTCAAAAGGAAGCAATCTGACGTTTTGACTTTTTTCCCTGTTTTTTAGTGTTGACTGGCTGTCTAAAGTCTAGACCGCATTAGTTTACTGGGAGAGAGACTGCTATTGGCCAAATTGTTGGCGGAATGTTCGCGCTAGTCTATTGCAGCTAGTTCTGTTCGCAAATTCAGTAACACATCTCAGTTGCTGTTAGAAGGTTAAAGCACCGCCGCGCCGCTCCATAATCCCTATTCCATCCAGATTTACTGGATGCTCCAGACAGCTTCTTCCTTTTATTTTATTGTAATGCTCTGAAATTCCGCTCATTTTAACATCCTTGTGTTTCCACGCTTAAAAAAGCTTTCCTCGCATTTATTTTTCACGAGATGTTATGGCGGCTAAGAGAAAAGAAGCGCGCCTGCAGTTGTCAAAGGAATGATGCAGAAACAGTGGCAAAGAAAAATCTCTCAACTGAAATATTAATTTTTATTAAGCCAGCCATCGCTGTGTAGAGCCCTCTCAGTTCTCCGTGCAACTTTCTTGTAATGTTTGTCTTGTGATACAGAGTAACAATACCACGGCCAGGGAACCGCTCTAATTTCAACCCTAATTGCGTTTCGGCGGACTTTTTCTCTGTCCAACCGTCGAATCACGTCGTTACTGTTGCACGCGCCAACTTTTAACTGCTCTGCAATTCTCATTTTCTTCCCGGCCGTTCGACGCTCCGAGGTTCGGGAAATTGGCCAGTCGACGCGAGGCCGACTCACGTAATGAGCGGCTGCTCGAAAAGCGCGGAAAAGCTCGGCAAAGCTGCGCTTATAGGAAAACTCGATACCTTTTCGTCCGTTAGACCTTTTTTCGCCCGCGGGTTTATCTGGCTGTTGAACAGAGCTGTTAATGTCGCCTCGCCCTCCAACATTTTGACTTTTCCAAGTTCTGACGCAGAGGGCCGGAAAACGATTGTCACGATAGGATATTTTCGGGGCCGTTTCGCGGTCTTATCTTAGAGTCTATCTGCTTTATCATGGGGAAATGTGGAGTGTGAAATCATATTAGATGCAATTTTAACAGTTTATATGTAATCAAAATGTTTAATTGCAATCATATCAAATTGATGATGGGACTGAAATTTAAAAAAATACATTCAAACTTATTTTATGTGACCATGAAAATATTTTTATTTTCATGTCCGCCACGTGTCAAGTTTCAAACGCAAGTCTATTTCGCACTGATGTTATTTCAATTGGAATGGCATTTTTCGTGCTTCTTGCTGATCAATATTCTGATACCCAACGTGAATACCTCGTCTTTAACAAACGCGTTGATAAATGGAATCTGCCAAACGTTTCCCTTTGAGGTAGCACGTCTTCCACTTTTTTCCGTTTTTTTGGAGAGAAATGTTGGTGGAGAATGTCGTTCATCCGTTCACTGATATCCGCTATCAGCTCCTGTTAGTTTTCACGCCAAACGCTGTAAGACGTGGCTTGTTCGATTTGACAAGCCGGTGCATCTTAAATCACTCTTGTCTTGCATTCTATTTGTTACATATTCGCAAGTATCGGTTTTAGGTACTGCCATACGTTACTTGAAATAGTTCTATACCAACCGTACTGGAAAAGTTTCCAAAAGTCGCAAACTTTTCTGACAAATAGACATAATGTTGAATGAGCTGACCTTTCGTCCTCTGGTTTGATGTAGTTTTGAAGACATCTAGAATTTTATTGAGATAACGTATATATATATATGATTAAACAACTCAATTTAACTTTCCGTCTGGGAAGAAATAGAAGTGCATTTCAATTCGGTTCATCGCTGTTAGTTGACATATTTTCTCCCGAGTTGCTGAAACTCGGGATGTAAAAAAACCTCGTCTCTATTTTTCGTCTGGCTGGAAGTTTTAACCTATTGTCAACTTTTAATTAGTTATTGGGCTGTCGGTTTGTGAGTAAATTGCGCCAGACACCTGACTCCGAGGACGCTGATTTATCGAAACAACACAGAGGAACTTAATTAAATGATTCCGTTTTTTTTAAGCACCCCTTTAAAACACACCTCGGGACTATACAAGCGTTCTTTTTTAATTTTCTCTAGTATATATTCAGAGTTTCAGTTTGAATTTGTGATTATGTGGCCGTAATTAAAATTTATGAAAGTTAATTATTATTGGTTGGTATATTTATGCAATTATGTAATTTCATTATAATCCATCAAACTAACTCCAAACTGAAGCACTGAATCACTAAAACATATACATGGTGTAAAACGACGCATGAACGCTAAAAATGATTAGACTGTATTATGTAAATTTCGCAAAGCACGTATTCCATCAATATTTACCTCACTCAAATTTGCACGAATATATAGTATTATAATACTGTAATTAGACTAACATAATAATATTAGTCTTGTTTAAACAGTAATAATCATTGCTTCACATTCAGAAACGCGTTGAATTTCATTCAATTATCTCACCCCCTCGTATCGCCCATGTGTAGAATTGGTAAACATTCACGCTCCATATAACACACTTGATTGTGGAGATGGCAAAATTATAATTAATAATTCGGATTACCAGTCAATTCAATGGCCATGCTAATTCTTGGTGTATCGGATACAGAGGAAATCTTGCTGCGATTGGTAAACCGCCACGTTAGCTGTAAATCAAAGGATCAATACGTTTTATTGTCAGTTCTAATTAAAGACACGCTGGCATGGAGCTTAATGCCGTATTGGTTAGTCGCGGGCGTCAGTTCAAAGGGATCACATTCTAGGGTAACTTTGTCCGGAACTGATTTCGGGGCGAATTCAGCACAAACGGCCTGGCCATTCAATCTGGAACGTGTGTCCACAGCACGCATTACACGCGGAAGACTGCTATAAAATAAACGCCTGCACATCTGCACGATTTCTCAATTGAAAAGAGCAATTTGTAAATTGACCGGATCGTGACATATGGCCGAGGAAGTGTCGTCGGCAAACATAATAAATATAAAACGGAGTCATTTCGGTATAATTTGATTGAAGCCGGCCGCACGCGACAGTCGACGCATCTGTCCCTCCCCCCCAAAAGCGGGGCGCTGACCGTTTTCCGAATGGGGTCACTTTGTTTGTGGGCTAGCCGGTGGTCAGCTTTTGTACAAAATATGCTCAATGCGGAATCCGCCCTATCAATCATAAACGGTGGTGATTTTGCGTCGAGTCTGCAGGAAATGCTGAGCGTTGGTTATTGAATTTTATGAACTCTCGTGAAAATTTAATATCAGTGGTTGATAAACGCTGATTAAAATTTGTGGCCCATAAAAGTTGACTTTATTTAACGTTTAAAATTTCAATGACGAGCTTATTATTTTATGTACTGGAAACTTAATTAATGTTATATTCTTTCGCGGCAGTTTTTGAGACATTTTTCTTTTCATAGCTCGTATTTCGTAAAAAAGGCCATTATAATTTCGGAATAAAACCCACATAACCCGAGCTGCTTGCAAGACGTGTTTGAATTCACCGCGTGCCCACCATAAACCCTGCGTAGACTCGATGCAGGAAAATCGTGGATGCCAGGCTGTGTGTATCGAAAGAGTTTTTTGTTACCCGGTGTTGGTAATGAAAATATTTACAACGTGTAATTTCGAGGCGATGCGATTTAATGCAGCCTCATTTTCCGCTCCCCCGGAAGAGTATTTCCAATAATAAAAATCACTTGTTCCCGATCGGGGGTTGCGTTCGGCTGTTCGGCTGACACAGTCCATAAGCGTTAGTTTGGCTGCAGGACAAAACCACTCAACGTGATGGCTAGGAACTAGGAACTAGGAACTATGGAAGTAGAACAAGTGAACTTGCGTACATTGCCAGATCGCTGGATCGCCCCTTCATTCGGTGCACGTAGCATAGCCAATTAGACCGAACCAAATAGATATACTTGGCCAGTGCTATCACTAATAGAACGCGCTCGGGAAGGCACTTTGTGTTTTATATCTTGCCCTGTGTTTTTAGGGGAGGGAAATAGGGAAAGTGGAATAAAAGAAAATTGTAATCAAACATAACATTTGGCTGCTATCGCGTTGTTTTATTACATACGGAATGGGCGAACCTTTAGTGAAATATAAATTATTGAAATTGTGCACGCAGCTCACCTTGAGTTAGGGGTTGTTGTTCGTGATATATATATCTACCCACGCTGTCTCGTGGATAATCACAATTTAATATTCAAAATCGAAATTTTTTGTTGATGTTTCACTAAATACTAGATGAAAATTGTTGCACATTTCCATGTTTTTTTTAAACTAAACTGTCAAGGAGTTTTTCTTAATTTCCCAGATTGTAAATCATTCCTGAACGGAACTGTCGACTCTTACTCAGCATCGGCATAAAAAGTAACGTGTCAAAAGTGCGTCGGCGCCTTGTTACGACATCTGCCTGAATTTTTAACGAAGTTTTTTTTTGTTCAACGCACAACACCCGCTTGCACTGCTTTGGTTTAATAATGCAATTCGGTTTTCAAAGTTGAAAACTACGCGAGATTTCCTCGCTCATTCTTCGTATGTCACGAGCTAAGCTCTATGGCAATGTTTTTAAGCGAACTTTTCGAGTGACTTCATCTTTTAAATTGGCCCAGCATAAACTCATCAAGACCTCCATGTTAACCGGCTCATCTCTCTATACTCTGCTCCTCGAACAGCGGGACTGTTAATCAAGATCAGCGAATAAAACGTATCGATGCGATTAGGCTTTTCTGCACTGCTGTTCGACGATTCCATTAGAAATCCTGCCCCCTTATCCCACCCCCTTACCCACCCTCTCCACCATCACCCACCACCCCAGCAGGCTTTCATGAGTAACTCTGAATGGCGGAAAGATAAATTGATCGTAACTAAGTCCAAAGAAACCGATGGATAATCAGACAAGAAACTTTCCATCTTCATTTCCCAGCCCGGAAAGATGCTTCGTTATCGGGGGAAAAATGATACAAAAGGCGAACATTATCAAGATGAAGCGGAATAGGAGTGCATCGCGAAGTTGGTATCAAGTTATAGGAAACATCGGCGCCGCCACGAGCGAGATCCGTTGTAGTGGAACGCAAACCGTGAAACATGGTGAAACCACGTGAAACTGAACGCACCGCTCTCGTCAGCTGGAAATTGCTAGGGTAATAAGAAGTTACAGGACTCGGGTACACTCTTTAGGAAAACAAGCCAATTATAGTTTGCCAATTTTCTTTTCAATTGGAAAATGCTCACAAAGCTACTCCTACTCTTCAAAGGTATAATGGGTTTATTTTTCTATCTATAGAATACTTCGTCTGCTCTATACCAAAGTTTTCGTACTCTGTGAATTTAGAGCAACTGTTTTCACGATATAAACATTTTCTACATGTTTCACAGTATATCATTTCATCGTATGAAATTCACCCCGACGTTTTCATCGTCTTTTTTCATAATTTCTGCATTACACCGCAGGACACATTCGTTTCAATATTCAGTATGGCTGCTTGTTTTTTTCCTCCCCTTTCAGTATATATTAGATGCTAGCGGCTTTGAAAGCTTGCGTTTGGTATATTCATACACTTAGTGGCATTTTCCTCACACCGAGCGCGGCCAGCAATTGTACCCAGCTAGCAAGCGTCCCTCGCGTGAATGTTCATTTGCTAAAACGTGCGCGTCGGATTTCCCGGGCTTTTCCACACATTTTCCCGACGAGCATTTGTCTAGAGAGCGCTGCAGGCGTCTGAGGCTTGCTTAAAACCACTACTAGCTTTGCTCGATAATAGAAAAGAGTCATCACGGGACCTCTTAGCCAGACTCGGGCCAGACCAAGCTGAGTTTAAACAGCTTCCACTAAATTTTACGCGGATTGTTAACGGATTGGTTCTTTTCGTGCCAAGTGATTTGTCTTGAAGAGTGTGACGTGGAAATAAATTAGCAGCACACGTTTTTCCTTCGCAATTTTTATTTTGAAGTTAGCGAAACGTGGCATTTCCTCTGGTGCTAATTTCAATCGCCTTCAAAATATGTTGCCAAATGTAATCAACTGGTTATAAGGAGCCTTGACAGTCACATATTTTTCTACGTTTTCCCGACTTCATTGCTTATTCAGAACAGAAGCGATATTTCGTTTCTGTGAAAATAACCATCCTCACAGTATACCATAACAAACATGAAATCCGAATTTGTGGGCGCTGAGTTGGCTCTAGTACTTTTGTGTCCGATTTCGTAGAGTTATTATAAAAAGCTCAAACGAACAAGACGCGAACAAACAATGCAACGAAGCACAAACGAATGCCCGTTATTGTTTCTAATCTCGTAGAGAGGTCAAGTCACATGCATCGAGTGTATACTTTTCGCAACACTTAGCAGTCTGTGCAAGTGCAACTTAGCTTTAACTTAAAGCCTCATGGTAATAGAATCAATTATGATATTGGATTGTGCGTCTTCGATCCTATGCAAGGAGAATAACTGAAACAGCGACAGCTTAGGCCTCTCTAACCGATTGGCTGCTTGAGATTCTGGCGTCGTTGTCGTTGCCTCCACTTTCCACGCAAAGTATTATCACCCCTATAATATTCGCGCTCCGTCTAATGCGTCGGCTCTATTCGTAATTGCAATTAACTTTCTTTCCCACGTGCAACGTGCGAAGAAGATGTTTGCAAATCTTGGCACATTCTTGTCGGCCGCAAACGCGTAGATGCTTGCTGTTCCCAAGAACGACTACGTCTTGGCGTTAAGTCTGTTGGAGCGGTTAGAGCACGCGTTTCTCTATCCGCAGCTAAGAGTTCTGTATGAGATGGCAAGAGTAAATTTTACAAGCAACTCTGGCCAAGTACGTGGGGAGAGTTGCGCGCCTCCATCGTAATTATTTCGAGCAAGTTTGTGTAATGCCTGTTTCTCGGCACTGTTTTCTTAGAGGGTGTTTGAAGATGGGAAAAAATAGCGTTTGCTTTGCCGAACGTTTTCTTTTGATTATCATCAGTGAATTAACATTTGTTCTTTCTTTGCTTTTTTCTAGGTGAGTTGCGACAGTTGGCCGAAGTGAAGTGTCGTTTTACCTAAATGATGGATGAAGAGGGGGTACGGTGAGTCTCATGGAAATACGACTGGAAAAGAAACTCATATCGGCGGTAAATTCTCAACTGACGAGCTATAGATGCGATCATTTTATCCATTATTAATGCAAGTATAAATATTCAATAAGGCCTGATCAAACCGTTTAAAGTTGCATAAACCGCTCACAGCGTCTACTACAATTTACTTTCGCACCCCTAAACATGACAGAATTTTGGCAATTCGCTTATCTTCAATTCTAAGGAGACTAAGGATGACGCGTGTGTCGCTTTCTTCACAATCGATCATTCATATTTAAGTAAAAAAATTGTGGACCGCTTAACAGAAACAATTTTCATTTCCCATCACAATAGATCAACGGTGATTGGGAAAGTGTACACCATCATCGAATTGTAACGGAAGCCAGACTGAGTATATCCCATGCGGGGGTGTGAGAAAGCGGCAGTCTAGGCGCACTAACACCCAACACGGCAGGCGAAATTTGCCTCCTCGCATTCGAGTCACGTCGCCAATGGTTCATCTTAATTTTCTCCGTTTTCTTCAACGACGCCTTCGTCTGTATGTACGCGTCGCGACGCCTGCCCTCCACTGGACGCCATGGCTCATTGTTTATTTACCTAATTGAAACGCTTTGTTGAAAAAACAGCTCCATTCTCTACCCCTCGCACAATGTAGATAGCATCACGATGCGCAAGGGGTAGATGTTTGGCGGCACTTGAATTGTCTTCTCCGACGCGTAGACATATGCAGCGTCTTACGTCGAACACTTGGGGTGGATATCGAGGGGTGAGTTCGCCCGCTGCTGTTACGCGATGTTGAAGCTAACCGCAGGCTCGGGATGATACATCGTCTCTGGCTGGTGGCTGGTTCCGAAATCAATTAAATTTATTAGCTATACGTGCTACATTTAAATGGGTTTACCGCGTAGCTCGTAGACGGCAAGTTATATTTGGTCGGAGTGAGATTTCAGAAACCATGAGAATTAGTAAGTTTGTCGTTGTTAAATATTTGTTTTGGAACTGGAAGTGGACATTTTCTTTGTTCCTCGTCGGTTTTTCGCCGCGCTTTCGGTATTTTCTTCGGGGAGAAGTTTGTTCGTCTTGCGGGTTTCCGTCGCACTTGCCGCGTCGTGGCGCACCCCGCAACACGGACTACTTTGTCGTGCTTTCTTCGTCTCTATCGTCGAGATTTTATTTGTCGGAAACATTTTTAATGTAAACATCGCTTTTTATCGCTTCCGGATCACTTTCCGAAAGAGTTTGTTTACTGTACACATTTTTTGGAGCTTGTTTTTTTCGGGGGTAGTTTCAGTTGAAATGTAGCTTGCAAACAGCGATAAGGGGATGTTTATTCACGTGGATTCGCAAAACTTAGTATGCTAAAAGCGAGGGATAGACCACGTGATCCGTGTCGTTTTCATCAAAGGGGGTAAACATGGAGCTAAATGTATGCAAAAATCATTCGGCAATGCTTGCTTTATATGTAAGGTAGGTATATTTCAGTTTTTTGTTTCACATAAAGAGAAAGTTCGGCTGCAATTTTCTTGGGATAGTGATGCTTCGTATCAACCTCCCGTGAGCACTTGGATTCCGGCAGAAAGCAAATCCTATCAATAATTCCTGTACCCTGAAAGGGCCTGCCATTCGTTATGTATTTTCGAAAATGTTCCGTTCGGTCGAAAACTTTTGTCGAAGGATATAAAAATGTAAATTTGGGGTAAGAGAAGAGAGAAACAAAATGGGAATGGCGTATGGCATTGTTATGAAGAAGAGTAGAAAGAACTACACTGTCTCACATGCATGGATGCTGTTAAAAATGCATGGACCGTGCAAGCTCCATTCTCGATCCTCGTTGCAAGATCAATCTCACGGTAACCATTTGCTGAAATATTAACCATAAAATCTATCCAATATCCATACAACCTTTTCCTCAATTTGCTTCCTTGTAAGTTGTCAGAATTGTATATGGTTCCCACGAAATTGTTCCAAAACAGCAACAGATGTATACCTAATTGGTTGAAGGGGGTTGATTTTCCGACAAGCATGTTTAAGTAAAATATTTACAGATTTGATCAAATTGGAGTCTTTTGTCAGCGAAGGGTCTAAAGAAGGAGCTAATGCTAAGTCACCTTTTTTGTCCTGCATTTTGATAACCAATTACGAGCGAAAGAATAAGGAAAAGAGAATTACAAAGTAATGCCGTGACAAATTCCATCCCCCTTCTTGCATCCCCTTATCCGCACTTCCCTCCTTATTATCACCGGCGCATGAGAAAAAGAAGACATCAGAAAAACTAATGGAATTTCGAGCAGCGCACTTTGTATTCTGATGTGCAATTAGACGACCCTGAAATGGCATGTGTCTGGCTCCCCATTTTCCACTCCACCCCTACACTGTCCTACCCATTTTCCTTCCCATCCTCTTGTTCACTTTGATTAAAAACTAAGAAAAACTTGCAAATTAAGAAGCAATATCATACAAGAGGGTCTACATTATTTAAAAAATATGACGTGCACATTTTAAATTAAATCGGTCCCTGGCGATATCCACATTACAAGCTGAAGAATATATCTTTTGCTTTTTGATTTGTCGTAATAACTTCCATTTTACTTTCAGTCATTTTTCAAAGAAATCCCATTTTTTTTTGTTTTCAAAATTCCGTCAAGATTCCTTTCCATTAGTGCAACTGAGCCTGTAATTGAAATTAGTACGCCACTTTTCTCCCAATTCCAATAACAAAATCGCTATCATAACTACGAAATCTAGAGAAACTCGAATACTACGGCTGTACTAATCATTAACCAATTAGTCTTTGCGCTACTCTCAGATGCCAATAACTCATCTACCTTCTGTCTCATTGCGAATCCAAGCACGCTTAGGGCAGCGTTGGGGGTGCTCGGAAGCTTGCGCTTCGCAACGAAGTCGGTCTGATGACTCTAACAGTGGCGTACACACCGCAAAACCATTGCTCTGTAGCCGTTATAGCTCATCTTCTGGAAGCTGGGTAGATGTCACTGTATAAATGTGGGGAACATTTGTAAATGTGGGGTATTTACTCGTGGATTCACCCTCGATAGGTAACAATCGGGTGTCGATTGCTCGTCGAGTGGATGTTTTTTACTTTCAAATAAAAACATACGTGAAATCAAATACAATCAAATGTAACACCAATAGGCCACATTCAAAATTCAATTCCAAAGACGAGAAAAAATTGGGTGGCAATGCGATTCCCATGGGAATACATTTGTTGTAATCACTTATTGACCCGGGAATGGGCAGTTGTGAATGAGGTATATTCAAATACACTGCAGTTTTAGGTATTGGTGTTATTGGTTCATTTTTTATTGAAAATTTAGTTTCTTTTAAGAACTATAAGAAATCTCTACCGTTTATTCAAAGAGATTTGCAGATTAGTTCGATTCCTCAAGCTCGTTGCTGGAGGAGCTGTCCAAGCCTGACCTACAAGTGTACACAACAAATTAGCGAAACCTCCCCATAGTTTCGCTCAGGTATCCACCCTCCGTGGCCCAGCGCGCCACTAGACACAAGGGATCTGCGGCGTCTGAGAAGTTAGAACAATAGCGCAGAGCCCAGGCAGCATGCGGTTGCCACTAGTGAACCAGCAATGTTTGAATTAAGTGCCGAGACGTGCCCGAAAGGTTCACACATCCGACCGAACAATCGCGGCGGCGTTACCCGCGTCGCGTGCTCGCACCCCAAAACATTTGCAACGCAATTCACATACAGCGTTCGGAATCGGGCGCGCCTGATTAATGCCCGTGACAGTTGTGACAGTTTGTCACGGTGTGATATTTGAGCTGTGAATGATTTGAATTATTTCGGAATGTTGACTCTGAAATGCGTGCGCGATTCGAGCGGCGGATTATTGAAACCTTGGGCGAAGGGTCCAATTGTAAGCTTGTGTGTTTGGTTAATTTAATTGATTGTAGCTGGTGGAGGACTGGGAGTTGATGGTGGTACAATTATAGACTTAGGGTAATCACGGCTATATCTTGAGCTAAACTATAATCGGTATAGGATTGCTGGTTCTAAATTCAATATCAAATATAGGCGCATTTGAAATCTTCGTGCTTTGCAAGGAATTGTGGAACCATCAGAATAAGCGAATGTATCACGAAGTATTTCTCAATATTGTTTACTTTGATGATTCGAATTTCCCGAAAAGCGTCGGGGAAAGGTTCAAGCTTACCAAAAGTGGCGTGAGAGATTGCTTTTTCGAAATTGAAGGGCTGTCCTCGACCGGTGGCTCACGCTCAATAACATTCTATACACACCAAAAAACGAAGACGTGAATTTCACGTGCTCCATTCATCAAGAAACATCCAATATATAAATCATGATCAAATTATATACGACGAGACAGTTTTCAGATGCTTATTTTTCTCTATTTTTTCCTCTGATAAATTCAACCGTATCGCCATTAGTTTCCAACCCTTAACCATCCTGTAGTGACTGTTATATACCGCATGTACATTATGCAGTACACACCACGTTATATTGGTCGAAATGGAAAAAAATGCAGAGGACGTTTTGATTGGCTGAAAGGAGTGCCATGT
Organism: Nemurella pictetii; assembly: GCA_921293315.2. Lineage (NCBI taxonomy): Eukaryota > Metazoa > Arthropoda > Insecta > Plecoptera > Nemouridae > Nemurella > Nemurella pictetii. The sequence goes on along the minus strand of OV121120.1, from coordinate 13,909,549 downwards.
CGTCTGGTTTGTGATGATATCAAAGGGGTTTGATAGCGCGAGCCACGGTGAATGGAAAGTGTATTACAGGAGCGACGACGAGATGAATATAGACGCGATGCTTTTACCTCGAAAGAGTGGAACGAATATTCGGCTCTCCAACACTAGTGCAGTAAAGGGCATTGATTGACTGAGAGTGGCTTGTTAGGTATCTTGCTTCGTATTGGGTCTTGGAAAAATCTCTTGTATATGTTTGTCGCTTTTTGCAGAGTTCTTCTGGATGTACAGCAAAAGCGGAAATATTTATTTTAAAATAGTGTAGGTATATCACTGTATTTCTTCTAGCAGACATTCGCGACTTATCAGCCAAATGTTAATACCGAGTTGGAATCTCTCTCTCTCTCTCGGTGTTCATGCTCTCTAGGTACCTTATACAAGTTGAGGAAGAGGATTACGACTGTGGATATTTTATTCGCACGCTGTTTTTCACTCTTCGTATACTGTTTTTATTCTATTTAGCTTCTTTTACCGGCATGGAGATTTGGTTATACGTATTAAAAGCTCTAAAAGGTTTTTTTGAAATTTGAGTAGTAATGTGTGTATCAAGTCGCCGGAAAATGCACAAGAAAAATGATTTACCGAAGTAAACGGCGTCGTTTCGGCGTGAAATAAGGCGACGTCTCTCTCTTTGAGTTTCTATCTCCAATGGTCTCGCTACTTATAGACCATCAACCGGAACATCAGAACAAACACGTAGAATTATTTTATACAGCACCACTCCTTTTTTCTAAGGGATGATCTGCAAAAAAAGGTCAAATCGAATCTTGGACCTTGGAATTTGGTCGAAAATAACTCCTCCACAACAGGAAAAAAAAAGTTCCTATTATTGCAGAGTTTAGAGTTATTATCAATATTTGCTATTTGAGTAATTATCTATATTTGCTATTTGTAATCATATCAATGTCATGCCTGTAGTTAGCTAAAATACCTACATTAATATAAAAGTTACGTAAAATATTTGTAAAATATATATACTCATTCGATTGCAAATCGCATCATAAAATACATCCCAATTCACACCACTTTCTCAAAAAAAAAGATATATTTGATGGTTCAGTAGATTTAAGATCGTTACAGATAACTTTATTGCCGGCAGCGATGCCCCCCCCCCCCCCTATTCTTCTCAGTTAAGAGCACCCACCCCCGCGTCCAGTAAAGTATATAGAGCTCTGTTATTCGAAACTCACTCATATTTCTGGCATCAAACGTTTCCGTGAGAGGCCTCGACAAGCGGGCCATGGCTTTGCTGTTAGCCCTTAAACCCCAATAAACAACGATACACTATCAGCACACAGGTCATACTGGTCATACCAAGCAGCTAGCACGCCAGCACAATAAGTAATTGCATTTGTATTTCCTCGTGGTCTGTATATGGCTGATATAGTAACGCCACGTTCGTTTCATTTCCTTCCGCCTATGGGTGGAAAATCTGGGGAAAATTCTTAGAGTTTTCCGGCTCTTTCGCTACAGGAGAAACGCGGTTTATACAAAATATAATAACAATTTCTCTGAGATTTCCCGTTTTGATTTTTATACGTTTTCTTTTTTCTTAAAAAGCATGAAGTCTTGCAAATGAAATATTGTGGCTTAACGTTTTTCACGACACTTTTATCGAGATGTTCATATTTCTTGATATATATTTTCTCCGCGCCTAAAGGCTGGAGTGGATTGGAAATGGAGCTCGCTCGAATTGTTCCATACACTTATCATTTTGTAGACATGGTTTGTGCGGTCTTCTATTGTGTTACTGAGATGCTGTGTGGCAAATCATCTTATCTCATTCAACCGAACCACCATCTCGTAATATTACACACATTTCGCAATATATCGATCTAGTAAATTTAAAGAGGATGCATGTCTTTGAACTTACACATATTGCGTGCATGCGGTTATGCAAAATTATCAAATTTTGAACGATTAAACGCTGAGATAGAGATTCCACTTTTTTTTTGGGCAGCGTTATTTTAATGACCCCATGATACGTCCTTCTGAAATATTTCGTATTTACATTTCGTATAGCAACAATGCAGAAAAAATCGTAACATATGTGTTCACATGTTACCTCCTTTCCAACATCGTATCCACAAATTTTAACGAAGGGGGCCCTTATTGTTATTTCTTTGTTAAACATCATCGCCCATAAAAAAAATCTGATGCCTTCTTCCTCACCCCGAAACATGTGTTACACTTTTTGAATGGGGCACTCATTAGATTCTATGACCCACATTACACTATCTCCCTTGCCTAGCACCCCCTATTTGAAACTCGACGAACATGGGCCCGCCATGTTGGATAGTGGTGTGCTGTGTGGGAGAAACGAATTCAATCTGTGAGTGAGTGGTTATTTGCATATGGTGATATGTATAGTCAAGTACTCGAGCGCTTTTCGTGTGTACGCCGTATCCGGAATCACAATTTTTCACCATTTCCCGACGTACATTTCATTTTCTATACTCATCTACTTTTTATTTCATCGTTGCAGAACATTTAATTTGCTTGTCCTTGATTTGCCCACAGCGAGATTGATGGATAAAAATATGTACAGTTTTATGAAGCTAACTATCCAATATTTAAAAAATAAACTTGTATCGTACCAAAACAGGTATAACGTGCTCTTAACATACTATATAGCCCAAAAAAACACATTTTAGCCCAAGAAATTACTGAAAGTCTCTTATAACTCGTTGCTACTTTCATTTCAACGAAGCTGCTTTCAAACCACACCAATTAATCGAATAAGAAAAACGCTGAAATTCTCAATTTGCGCCCCCGTTATGGCTCACAAGTGACGTCACTCGCGCAAAACGTGCGCTTGTATTCGCAAATCCAGTGCCGGTTAATTGGCTGCCGACATTTCATTAGGCTCGCTGGAGCAGCAGAGGGCGTGTGGATGTGTACCTCTGGGTTGCAATAACAGTGTTTGCCGAGTGTTTGCTGCGATTTGACTCCTAGGCCGGGGCTCACAGCCGTGCATGGCGCCGCATTAATGGATTTCGCTTTCGGCTAAGAAGTCTGGACTGTCGCTTGTTCTGATTCTCGAAATATCAAAGTGATTTTCAACTTTAGTGTGAATGGTTCACGAAAAATCCGGCTCCTAAGTCGTATTAAAACATATTGTTTTGCCTTCTCATCCCAAACTGAAAATCATTGAAACTGAAAATTAATTAGTATCTATTTAACATCTCTAATACTCATTATTTCCATTTTCCATCCAGAAAAGTTCGTCAAAGACATTTTTAATTGAAATAAGATTTTGTTAGAAACTGATGAAATTTAAACATGGATTTTTTCATAAAAGTGGCACGTCATGGATTTTTTGCATTTTTGCATACAAAATACTATACGACCCGGTGAGAGTATCCTGCTTTGCGTCTACGAAACGCTTGACAGTATAGCCTTCTTATTTAAGAGTTAGAAGCGTGGAAAATTCACACGTGCCCTTCTCGAGTAGTTTCGGAATTTTGATCGCTGTGATTATGTTAAACACCAGGTGAACGAAAAGGAGGCAGAAAAAAAAACTCGTCGATTTACCCACGTCATGAAGAGCGAGCAGGTTTTTTTTGCGCAAGCCCGTGACGTAGAATTTGAAATTTTAATGCACCATTTGCAAAATGTATGTGCGCGAACTGGAAATAGATCATGAATAGTGATCGTGGCCCACACACGTTTCAATCGCTTTTGGCAGTGACTGTAGTGCATGCACATTTGCGCATCATCTCAGTCAATATTTACAGAGACGCCATGGAATGAACATGGGAAGCGAATGCTAAACTATTCGTTTTCTATCTCTATTGTTGATAGTCTGGTTTTTGGCATGCTTATTATTACAAAGTTGGCACATTTTAGCTCATCTGCTTATATGAAACTATAGGGAATTCAATTTTCGTTTCAAAATATACTTCTATACACATATTCATGTCTAAGACAAATATAATTTACCGATAGCGCATGCGATTTTCTATATGTCAGCGTTATATACAAATGAACAACCCATGAATTTAGCGTCAACACTGTGTAATTTACAAGCATTGTATTGCGACTCGTCGTGATTATTTGGATTGTTCGATGTTTTGCGGCGAGACACCACTATTGTCGTTTCCTCAGACAATAAAATGGCTTTTCAATGGATTCTAATAACAAATGGTCGGAAAGCCGCCAAGGAAAACGCAGCGACTGTTTCACCGGAACAAGATTTTGGCTACAGCGCCGTCTGTTTGCTCTGTACGCTGTCTGAAGCACAAGCACGTCCGACAAAAGTTCTGCGCTTGTAATTACTTTCTGGTGCGAGAGGGATTTTTTTGATGGATATAATAATTTTAAATTTCTCATATTAGACGTCTCTCATAAATTAGTACGCTTCTACTCTGCCAACCACACCGAGCTATTCAGACACGATTTTCTCATCTCTTCTTACATTTCATTTTTTTTCTGCTCCCTCACATTCTGCGGTATTGAAAGTACTTAAACATAAATCGTTGTCAAATTTGCATAATGACGTTATTTTTCAACATCTCTCAAAAGTTATGTTATTACTTTAAAAAACCTTCCATATTGTAGTGAAAAAAGGAAAATGAACCTCTTGTATTTTTTTATTAGGATAGTTTGCTAACGCTCTCTGAAGAGGAATGCTTTTTGGGGCTGACTTCAGTTTTTCGGGGGTCGAACTCACGTTATATGTTATACCATAAGTTTCCCACCAAGAGGAGTCCCTAATGTTTCCCTAATCAGATGTTATTATAACGCGAGCTCGGATCTCAGATGCTTCTGGCGTCATGCGAATTTATGCAGGCGCCGGCGCCAGCTAGGCAATCTGTAGAATGCATTAAAGCTCGAGGTCTGGCCGACTTTCGGGCTTACAGCCCAAAACTTGGTGTTCTGCGGGGATGGCATAACTGCGTCTATAAATTACATCCGAATGTACATAATTTCAAGTAAATAGAGGTTGAATTTAATGTTGTTTCACGCTTCGGCGTGATGGCGCTTAAGAGTTAAGATGTTAGATGAGGATCATGGAAGGGGATGGGGTTGTTTTGTCTTGGCGCAAACTTGCAGGCAAATCTCAGCAATGATAATTAAAATGTTAAGCAATAAGTTGAATAATTTTGCAATGAATACTAATGCTATCTGATGGCAGAATATCTTATGCTAAATTTTTGATAATTGACACTGCTTCGTAGACATTTTCATAATATTCTTTTCCATGTCAATCCATTAAATATCAAGTATTTATTTTCATTTTTTCGACTTCGAGCACAGAAAGTTGTTATCGTGTGGAAAAACGCGAAAAGATTTTCAGTTTCGATGCACGTGATTTATAGAGGTCCTTCGAAGCGATTCTCTGTCAATTTATTCTGTTTTTATTTCAGTAATGACCATGCGGACCGTTCTCCCGCTCCTGTTTTTCTGTAAGCATCCTTCTCGTCGTCTGAGATTTTCTTAATCTTTCCTTTCGTCGTTTTACTGAGTCCCAAGTCCTGAGTCCTTAAGCTTTATCAGTCTATTCGCCAATAAGGGCGAAACCCAGTTATGCTCAGTCACCCTCACGACAGACAGACAGCAGACGATTTCGAAGTGAGTCGCTGAACAATAATATGATGAAAGATTAAGATTAATATTTATAAGAAGATTCAAATTCTTGAACGAGTCATCACAATGGGGTGACTACACAATCTTCATCGTGTCGTGCCCCCCCCCCCCCCACCAAAGGGTTGCTACGCCCTTGGCTGCAGCAAGAGCCCGTGTTTCGAGATAGGAAAACATGAAAACACGCCGTAGAGATTTCTTCTCTTGTATATGAACAGCACATTTGGGTATGATAATATTTCCTTGTGCTCTGAATAATAGAATATAAAACAAAAAGAAAGTTTTTAAATAAACAACTGCAAACAAATGCACACTTTACACAGATATTTGCTACTACACATAGAAAAAGTCTGTACCAACCAGGGCTTTTCTATTCGCAATCCTCAAGTTGGATATACCGTTAGTTTCCTTCTTTTTTTACGACGTTTTAAAAGTTTTATGCGATAGACTCGTGTCTTTTTTTCTACCCCACGAGAAATAATTTGCTTGGAAATAGATCGAGGAGAGTAGTATCTCATTTGGCAAATGGACTTTGTGTGTGTCAGGCCAGAAAATGGGCAACTTTGGTAGCACAAAAGCGTGCGCGCCGGGGCCCAGTCGACAAGGCGCCTTTGCCCCATTCGACTAATACGTGGAAAACGATATATAACGCAGGCGGGAAAGTCGTTCTGGGAAAGTCCAGGAAAGCTCGCAGCAATACGTGAAGTAATTTTGATGCGATGGTGAGGAATGTACGGGAGCGTATATACCTCTGTTGCTATTGTCCTGTTTCAATTCTTGTAATTAGGCATTCGCATTAGTGACAATGGATTCATGACTGGCCCGTGGCATCCTGACCGGCAGAACGTGGTGTTTCAGTTTTGATAATCGATTAATTGCATTCCAATTATAGTCCTACCAAAATACATAGTCATTATCTGTTGTATTGCAGGTTGGGATCATAGTGTTATTAGAGGATATAGGATCACAGTGGTATTAGGTGTGAAATGGTTGTTGCATTGTACAAAATTATTACAGGTCGATAATTTCTATTGTGTCCCATAATCCTACTTTGCAAGGGACTCAACTACATTATAATACATTTTAATTCGCGTATTAACCCTAAGGTGGTAGTAAAAATACCAAAATAACCATTTTAAACAACAAATTTCGTGGCCACACCACTAACTTTAGCCCTATCAAAAGTAAACCTCCGTCTCGACTTAAGCTTTAATCTGTGTAATATTTATTAACTGAATTTAAATTGCTAATTTTCATTTCGTGGATGCGTTTCGTATTCAGGCTTGCACACACACAAAGTTTCTCTGGCATCAAGATGGTCATAAAAACGGGCGGAAAAGCTATGAAAATGCGACTAGCATTTCCGCGCCGCGCGCACGTGTGTGTGTGCGTTTGTGTGTGACGTGGTGGGTTGAAAAGCAACACGTGTGGTGGTGTCGTTACTCATTAGCTCCAGGCTTGCCGTGAATTTCTTGAGGCGCGAACCTGCATCGCGTTTGTCTACCAAGTTATTCTATAGATATAGAGAAGGCATGGGTATAGGTGTGTAATGCCTAACTCGTAACGCGCTTAGGCTGCTGCTTGTTTCTACAGTTGGAGTTTGGCTGGGAAATAAGGGTCCTCCAGAAGAAAGGTGTTTTTTTAAAGGGAATAAGTTGTCTCTGTATGTGATCATAGTCCAGGAATTGTGGGAAGATGCATACCTAGATGTATAGGTGAGGAGAGAGGAATTCGAAAGTGCGTGGTCCTTGGTCCGAATATGAATATGATCTCGCAGATTGCGCGATAAAAGCTATGCTATTTGCATATGCTTAAGCAATGTGCAACTGCAATACAATGCAGCTTAAATGTTGGCAAACACATTTATTTTTGTGTCAATATCGGGGAGGTGGAAACTGATTGCTTTAGTTACCATTTGGTACAAAAAAATCGAGCAAATCGATACGGGTCTTGTAACAATTCCGCTACGTAACGTAGACATGGAAATGGGTGGCGGTCTTAGGTCCTTAGCATCTGCTTACTGTGCGAAGTCTCACAATTGCCGCGCCACGATCTTTAAAGCATGAAACGCATTCGAGCGATATGTCTCAAGCCTCCACCGGAGCCCAAGCAAACCCCTAGCTCCGTGAAAATTTAGACACATTTATCTACACCTATCCTCCACGTAAAGTTGGATTTTGGGTCTAAATTGGGTCTTTCAAAGGAGAGAAAATGACTTCAGGCAGAAGGCTCGGATATACGATGCAAGTCTTGCGTTCGCGTTTGCAGCACAGATTTGTAATTAAGTGGTTGTCAAGTGTAAAAAGATGTTATCCTTCCTTGACTCTGGCTCCATCTTTATCAAAGACGTTTTTGATCTTTGGCGTGCCTGCACCGCAAGTACACTAAGATGGTTGATTAATTTAGTTGTCTAGGCACTGTATACCGCCTCGTGCTTGTGCTAACAACGTTACAGGGATGCATAATCCAAGCGTAACATCCTTAGAAGGCGTAGAGTTTTAAGATTTTCGTGTTGTAGAAAATAAGAAATTGGTGGGGGGCTTTTCATAGTTGAAAATAAGATAACAGATATTTTCTAAGGCGTCTGTTTGCCAAAATGTATTTTCTTTGAGCGGAAAACCAAAGGCCTTCTGCATTGTTATGAGTGAAATTTTTTAATTAAAATAAATCATTAAGCCGTTTCTTTTCGCCTGTATATCATGTCGTCCCGGATCCTTTCTAAGATGCTGTCTGTCTGTAAGTCCTGATAATCTTGAAGAGAGATGTAAGAATGACGTAGTCCTGCTGGACCCGAGAAGCAGCCCTCTGACCGCTGGATTGTCTCGCATCGCTCCTTCCAGCCACAATTCAGTCTGTAATTTATTACGCCCATCGCTTCGTAAAGACCAATTTCTAGTCCGGCTGAATACAGCCTCCATCTCTGACAATAATTCTTCGCGAGATGTCCTGCATTGTCTTCCTCAATAAAACATCCAATTTGTTATACATTTCGCTCTTATATATAAGGCATCGCAGTTGGCAAATAAAATTACGTTTTACTTTCGATAGAGAGTTATTGATGTAGCATGCTTCGTATCATAATTGGCAATTTGATCATGTACATCAATGGACATCTAAAAGAGAATATGATACAAATAGATATATTGACATCTTCGCCATTAAATGTATAGTTATCTACATAAAAAATAATAGGGAGTGACTGCCCGTTTGTTCATAAAATTCTGAAGATAATGGAAACAATGATCATTAATCTTATTGGCGCAATGTCGGTTTAAAAACGTTTGGCGACAAAACGTTAGCGGATTTACTTATAGTTTCAAGTTTCAACTTCGCTGATCGTTCTCTCAGAAGTGTATCATTGTGTGCTCACTGTTTATGGCCTTTTGTGTCATTTATTGTAGGGATGTCTTCTTATTTGTGAGACGCCTGCCGCATTATATTTGACAAATCGAGTCAGAAAAACAGCAACTGTATCACGCTTGTTAAGATAATACCATTGTCTTAATGATAGTCATTTCTCCGTTTTAACATTAAAGTGGCACTCTGAAGCCTGCAATTAATTTAGAAGGATTTCGGTTTGTCTGAAACTCAGACAGCATCCAGACAGCATTGCATCTTAAATATTTAGCGCAAGGCACCTGGCCGTTTTTTGGACGTTTAGTCGCGCCAAAGCTGGCCAACGTGTATTTCCTCTTGCTGTTCCGCTTTAGTTTTCACTCTAACGAAATCCAATCCTATTTCGTAAGTTCTCTTTGAGTTGGCTGAAATTCCCGTTGAATAAAGTGCGAATGTTGTTCTTTAAAATCGTGCGTATTCCGTAATCGTAATGGAGGCATCCAATGAAGCCGTCTGGCCCGGCGCCGATTTCTTCCCCAAGATTTCACCCTTTATATTCACGAGCTGCAACCAACACGTCTTCGTGCGTTTGCTTCTGATCTAACGACTTGTTTTGCGCTCGAGATTTATTCCAGAATATAAATCTTTTTTGATCTGAAAAGAGGAAGCTAAAGGATAAGTTTGAAAATAGATCGAGCGATACGGTCTGATTTTGTATTATATATTTTCGTGGATTTTGCCTTAACTCTTTTATAGCTTTTGAGGAATAAAGCTCCGGTGTTAAAACTCTCATCGGTGCTTATTCGAGTTCTTATTGTGAGTGCGTGCAAATGAAGATGCATTCATAAAGGAACATTTTACATCAAACCTGGCACCTCCACATCTCACGCACTGTATAATTCGGCCCACCTTCATTTCAATAATCAGTGTAATTAGAGGCTAGAATAAAATTAGAGCCAAGAAATTAGAATCCCATTGAAGTGCGGCGACTTGTGCTGAAGGTAGGGCCGCTAATAATTACACGTTCTTCTATGCAAATGAGCATTTCATCATCACATACCCTCTGTTGCATTACGCGGAATTGTTCGTGTGGTATGTCATTCCATGTCATCTCCATCGTCAATCCTTTATCAAGACTCCACAGCACGCATAGTTGAATTATCATGTCAGTGACATTTTGAGAGGTCATTCTTTAGCGATGCGCCTCTTGCTTTGTGAATTGTTGAATAGTATTTCTGATGAACCAAATAGAGAGTAGTTATGTCATCCATTACTTAGTGCTCTGATTTCATCCCTCTTTGACAGTGCTAGCTACGTCACAGGAATGATGAGGAGGGGACATATTATGAGTGATGGCAGAGTGCAAGGGGAGATCGAGTATGCACCGTGTGCCTGTTCGTCGTTATTAATGGAATATGAATAGGCCACTTAGCTGTGAATTAGCCGGGAGTAAATGTACGCGCGTTTGCTATTCAGAATCACAGTTCTGTAAAGTGTAAACATCAAAGTGTGATTAGATGTTGGATTTCGCATTGATGCGGATTCGTTATCATAGTCCGGCGATAATTCAACAGTTTCGGTGGGAATTTGCGACAAATTTCGTTTTGGTTGGACGCTCATCTAATTATTCCCGTTCCAGGTAAAATCGAAGCCCAGGTGGCGAATTACTGTGCCGAAAATGTTTCGCGATTCTTTCACTGTCCTACAGGGGCAAGTAAACTCGCACGTTACGATCTGACTCGATCAAGGTGGACTTTTCAAACTACCGACTGTCGTGTCATTTACCACCCTAAATGACCGTCCCTGCTCTGCACTTTCGGCTATTTAGTGTGTACATTGGGCGCATAGAAGGGTTTTCTATGGCCAACGAGCCCATGGCACAGTCAATCGCCAGGAGATACAGATACGAAACTGGGCGTAAATCCAAGCCTTCATTCACACCGAATAATCAATTATTCCTGGCTGCAAAAAGTAAGGAACATTGGTGAAACATGGCGTAAACTACAACACTGGCCTAGCATAACCAACCACGGTAACTAAACACAAATTCAGTTCATTCTATGAAATGACATTGTTACGTGGGACGATAGTGCTACAGATATTTGCTATCCCGATGCAATGTGCTTAGCGATGCAATGTGCATTGCCGCTTAGCTGTTGCAATATGCAAGCGGCGTGTAAATGCAGTCTGCATTTCGCGGCATAGCGGGACAATGCATGTGTCTGTTGGTACCTTACACCGTTGTGTCTCTATATACATTCTGACCAAATCTACATACAATTGCTTAAATAAATAACTACGTGTAACTACCACCTATACTACCTGCTATATTGTTATAAACGCACCACGGCGAAACTTCAGTTATGGTAACCAAATTTAATCTTGTTTGATAAAGGGAATTGTTTCATCAAAGGACGCATTGTCGAGAGCTTGGTGGTTTGTTCATCATGAATACCTGTTGGCTTGCTTTTAGTTGGGAGTAAATTTGAAATTTCATTCTTAGTGGTTTATTTGCAGTTGAAACGGGGTTGGAAACCTTTAGTGTGGCAAGGAGCTCGCATACTTAAACTTTGTGCCCTCCCTGACCCCGTGAGAGACCAAAAATGAGCGACGAGCCACCTTGCGAGATCTTGCGAAGGCAGATACGCTCAAAATAACCTTCACTCGTTTGTCACCACGAGTTTTGCGTGTAATTGGCTCTGCGTTGGCAAGAAATGCGTTTCTTGAACACACGCACGTTCTTTTAATATGATAATTAAATGACCAGACGATGCCAACGTGATGTCATCGTTTGAAAATAATAATGTAATTTTCATGAGTTCATTATTTCAAGTGTTGTCGAGCCAATTATCACGATGTTTAGACATTCGACAACCGGCTGGGATGCCTTGTCAATTGGTGCTTCCGTTTTGAAAAGCAAGTGCCCGCCACAGTCCAAGCCATTTCTTGGATCTATATACCCTCTGAAAGTGCGTAAAACGTGGTAAAACACTTCTGAAAAAAAAATCACACCACATGTTGCCCTCGAAAGACACCCGTTCTTGTGCGTTTAAAAAAATCTTGTTAAGCTTATTATGTTATAATTACTCTAGCAGCCTGTCTGCGAAGGATATGAACCCGGTAAAAAATGGGACACATTTTCCGCTTGGGTAAAAATTCCAGCTCACGATGACGCAGTAGTCGGATGTTGCTCATGCCTTGTAGACCATAGAGTAACGGGGAGCTTGCTCTGATTGCGTACAAAATCCAATATTCTGCTTCGAACGAAGCCCAGGGTTTGTTTTTTTAAGGATACAGCACCATATTTATACAATTTCACTGGCAGGGTAATGAAACTTAATTCAGCCCTTTTAAGCAGCTGATTAATCGACCGAACATTTCTTTTTTGACCTGGTCAACTCTGAAGTGGTCCACTCATAAATTCAGAGCCAATTTTCGTCATGTGTGCCTCGTTTTATATACACTTTATATACGCAGGCGGTCGTCCTCTATAATTTGACACCCCCAAGTCCCAACAATGTCCTAACAAGTATGTTATTAACAAGGAGCCATGCTGCTTTAACGTTTAACAACCTTCTTCCGCTCAAACATGTAGAGAGCAAATATTCCCGAGCAACACTACAATAGCACGCGGGTTCAACGGCGATGCAATGCAGGCTTGCCACAATGGGTTTGCCAACTTCCAGTTCCACGCGTTCCTTGCATGATACGCAAACTTTATCATGTTACGACTACAAGTATTACCACAAGAATGAAATGAAATGTCTGTGCCAAGATATTATTGAGTGTCCTATCCTGCTTTACGCATCCGCGCCAACAAAACATGTGTCCCCGACTAGTGTTCGAAATGTTAAATCTAAACTAAATCATCACCTCGGGTTCCTGTCGAAGTTTTAAATGGGCGTGCAAAACGAACTTTAGGGCTGACCATAATATAAACGCTAGAAGGGAGCTGAAAACGTGCAATGTAGATTTGAAAAAAATTCGGTTTCATTCGGTTCTGTGATAAATCTCATATCTTGAAATCAATTAACAAGAGAGTTAGAGTGGTTCAATTAGGGCATAGTGTGCCATCGCGTCGCGATACATTTGTGATTAGCAATTTGGTTAATTGGACAGCCCCTTTCTCGCAATTACGTAGCAATCAGCTTATTGCGATAGCATCTGATGTAATATTATATTTGGTCTATATAAGTTTTCGCACCATTATTTCAAACATTAGTAACTAATTTATTTGCAGAAGGGTAACAATTTTTTGCTGCCTTGACACACTTTACAATAACAAAAATCTCTATAATATTACAAAAAATTACGGGTAAAGCTCGGGCTCCCCTGTAGAATTTGGCTCCTTATAAGTGGTCATGCAGTCGGGCTGGTCTATTAGCCAAGTCGTGACTCTGCATTTCGTGGTTGAGATGGTAGTTTCCCGTTTGCTACAGCCCACTTCCATGTTTAACAAGTTTCGTTTAATCAAAGGATTATATACAAACACGTAGATCCAAACAAAGTTGTAGCAGACATAGTTTCTTCCCTTCCACCACAGGGGGACCTTCGTTTACGACTCGCGAGCTAAACTTAGATTGATCGGAATTGAAAACAAAGTTGAAATGGACCATGTTTTACCTTCATTTCACTGTTTCCGTCCCCCTTATTCAATCTGTTTACATTCTTTGGGGGTGACTTCCGATACAAGGTATTTCTGTGAATCAGATAATAGGATTGCCTTTTATCTATATACATTTGTAATATACATTCGGGGATAGATAGGTAGCTAGGTAGAATATTGAGAGAGATGGCAAATTAATTCAATATTGATTATGCGCGGCTCTCGCAATGTTGTTGAAGTCACGTGGAAATGTTTCTCTCGTGTGAGAAAACAAATACAATCGCGTACCAATATTGATGATCTGCTTGGCCAGGTATTAACTCTATTTAACTGTTAACTGTTATTTCCCGCCTCCCGTGTTATAGCCAATTTGCATGCTTGGACCCCTTCGATATTTGCATAGGATAACAGTTCCAAATGGGAATAGTTAATCTAACTAGGTTGTTTTTTTGGGTGGGGGTTGTGAGGCCCCTCGTAAAGGGTTTGCTCCTTGGTGCATGCAGTTAGGGCTCCAAACGGAATTTTTGCACAACGCATGAGCTTTGACATGGAGTCAAAGGCTCAAGCAATCCTGAGTATAGTTATGTACTACATAGGGCTGACCTGTAAGGGATCAAATTAGTTTAAGTTCAAAATAGGACGAACATATTACGGATAGAAGTGGATTACAGGTTAGAAATAATGTCCACCTTGCAAGCAGCTTATGTTGTGTGTGACGGACTGTATCACAAACGAAATATTATCTTGGCAATTATCTCGCACCTACAATATAAATGTTTATTTTCCAAGTAGTGTCAAGAGACGCGTTAAATATTCCTTTGATGAAATGTTGTGTCCATGGCATAGACTTTCCACTTTAGCAGGCCAATGATGACAAGTGGCTTGCTAGTTAAGCTCGGAGGCTGCCCATAGAATATACCTTTTGATACCCTTTTAAATTTAGCCGAGAGAATTTTTGTTCTAAAGCCCTGCGTTAGTTATACGCAAATGAAGGAACTGGACTGGCATTAACGGGATTCACACCCGTGGCAACTCCACTATGTTCTTAATGCGTACTCTGCGTACTCTTTTAAAATCAGTCGCTCAAGCGCTCTCAAGCGAGTAGGATGTGTTTTTCTCACGCTCCCGTCTTATTCCTACGCGAAACAAGGCGAAACATCGAAGTCGAACTGCTCTGGCCACCTGCACCATGGCCCCCACCCCCAATGCACATGCAGACATCTAAGCTACAACGTCTAGTCACGAGCTAATACTCTTACATTATACACACAACCGCAAGTAGAAGGATTAACGCTCGAGAAGGAATTTTTCTTATCACTTCATTTCAAAACATATCCCAGTGACATAAAATGGCACACAAAATCGGGAATTCTATTATGCTATTGATACCATTGGATTCGTGGCAGCATACAGAGTGTAGATCATTTTGAATCGCAGTGATCGGATGATAATTGCGGATATTACATTGATCTATTTCTTTATTTTACGAGTTTTATGTCGTGTCGGTATAAGCCTATTATCGCACTGCGGAATGTTGTTCTTTCACAAATCTAAGCCAAGGCAATAAAATATTCCCAGAAATAATTGGTCAGTGATAAATAGTTGACAATCCGAATATCGATTGATTTATTGATAACGATTATTTAGTAAGTATCATTGCAAGGGTGTGGATGTGTAATTGAGACTTCCTTTTTGAACGAACTTTTCAAGTGAAGTTTGATGGAAACATAATTTTTGTTGTTTGTGAATGCATGACGTATTGCCAATATCTCAAATTACCAAGGTTACCAAATGGAATTTTATATTGACATAACGAATAATGGAATGGTGGTGGGAAACGGAAGAAAGTGCTGACGAGAAATTTTATGATTTTCTATCTTCGTTTGTTGAAGATTGTTCGGAATTAGAATACACAAACTGTATAGATTCCCATAGCGTCGTAATGTAGACATCGTATCCGAGACCGAAGGTATCGAAGTGTCTCATTGAAGTTGCTTAGTCGCTTTTCGTGCAGGCTTCACTTGGTCCTTTGGACCTATATACTTGAACATAAGAATAATACGATAATAATAATACGATAAACGATACGATACGATAATACGATACCATATAATACGATTTTATCGTATGTATATGATAAATGATCACCTAAATAAATACGATCGTTCGGATAAATTACGCTCGCCGATTGTTATACCAACAAATTGACCCAAATTGACCCCCCTGAAGATAAATAACCCCGTCGAAGTGATCCCGAGGCTACAGGTAGTCAGAGGGTGGGCCCTGGGCCACGGCCGTGGGAAGGCGACAGGGATTTCGAACATCACAAACCAAAAGATCGAATCAATGCAGATATCACTGGAGTGCCTGTAAGGTCCAGCCTCCAATATCAATCAGTAATGAGCTAATATTCGAAACCAGTGATTTATAACCCGTGCTTATTAGTGCTTCCGTGTGGTTCCGTGTGCTTCCGTGTGATCAAACCCTCTTTTTCAATAAGGCTACAATAGCGACAACCCACAGAGGCGAAGGCGCCCAATCGGCCAATCGGTCAATATACCAAGAATTTATAATTACTAATTATTGATAATTATTAATGATAATTACGGCAGCAGGTGAGCTATACCACTATTGGGAAGCGCAGCGCTCGAATACTCAAAAAACAAAAATGAGTTCGTCAAAGTCTTGTCACATTCTAAAATACGTCGGGAGCTAGGAAGGCGAGACTTTTTATCACAGTGCTCGTAAATCATTTCATTTGAGCTTAGAACAAAAATATAAACTAGAGGCTTATGAGATAAACTCTCGCGCGAGATACTTTTGGTGCACGAAACGTTCCAAGGTCGCTGTAGCTGGCTGCTAGCGATGAAGAATTGACGCCTGTATGTAGGCAGTTCATAAAGATCGCGGCTTGGAATCATGGGAAAATTTGCTTCGCGCAACCGTTGCTTGTGTACAGGGGGAAATCTACATTTATTGACCGATCAGGATAAAACTTACATATTTGGAATCTGCATGGTTCAGGCCTCATGACCATTTATTTTAAAATCGCGAATATCTCATTGTTTCCCACTGGCAGTCTGTTTAAAACCATGTAAAATTTGAACCTCTTTTTCAAGTTTTCAAAATTCACTATTTCCGTTTGTATCAAACTTGAAGAGATAAAAATGCTTGGTCACAAAAGTACCATAATTATGCACTAGGAAAAAAATCCTGATCACGCTATCTCTAATTTTGCGACTTTTGGAATGTACAAAAGATTTCATCGCATTTTCCGAGCCCCTAACCAATTTTCCTGCACAAGATTTTTTTCAATATTTTTAGTTAGTTATGTTTAGCATAATAAAACCATAGAACATATAAAAACCCCGTTTTTAGGTGGGTGTGAAACCCCTTAATCCAGAACAGCAGACTCTGCGGACGTGCGGAGGATTACCGAATCGAACGAAAGTATATCCTGCAGCATATATCCTGACTGCAGTATGATTTCGCGTTTGTTCCACACTAAAAAAACATATAAGACTGTTTGAAAAGCGCTAGATAATAGAATGGAATATAGATTAGCCACGGAATGTTCTAAAATTAGTTTTAAACGTGTAATCTATTTATTTATTTTAGCAACAAAAGTCGTGGGGAAAATCGATTTTCTAATTATAGATAGAATTGTACTTGAGGTAAATAGGCCATGGCATGTATGTACTATGTAGGGGGTGAACTAATGCTGATTGAATGAATTTTCGTTTATCGCTGAATTGTAGATAGAGGTAATCCTTGTCCAAAACTCTAAATGTGGGTCAAAAAACTGTCCCAGGGGGATTGTCTTTTTCAATTAGCTGTATACATTGGGAGACTAACATGCAGGCAATGGTATATTGGATTGTATAGGAACGTTAAAATTTATTGCCATTTTTTTTTAATTGCATGAGACCGTTTTTTAGATCTATTTTCGTTATTTTTTCATTAAAAAAAATGTGTTACTTGCAAAATGGCGCTGGTAAAATGGTGAAATTTATTGTAACCTACCTACTATGTAGTTACAATTTCATTAGTTGGAAAAGGATAGCTAGCCAAAGATTAACCATTTCTGCTCAAGTGGAAGAGAGAAAGAGCGGGCAAAAAACTGTTTGCTTAATGGCCAGAGTTCGGTTTCGTTCTAGTTTGAGAAATGGAAAACTTTTAATTATTATGGCTTTTGGTCATTTCCCAGCCACTGAGTTTTCATACAAAAACAAACAGTGGCCAGGTGCACAGTTGTGCACTTGTGTGAGTTGTACTATTACTGGAAAAATTGAACTTATATATAATATTATTTATTATTGCAATTTATAGGAACCTGAAAAAAGAAACAAGAAATGCCATATTTTCTCCACTCAAGATATCAAAATATTTTGCAAAACTAAATCCATCAGCTAACTGTATAGATTGTTACAAATCAAACTGATCATATGTGTTATGTGTTATTGTTGTTATTGTTGGTGTTTTGTTGTGTGCTCATTTGCCCTCATCTAACACAACAAATTGTTTTCGTTGCAGAGCTTTCATCGGCAGCCGTGAAGTCAGAACTGATAATCCTGCCATCACAACCGATCCAGACCAAACCAATCGGCAAGAACGTCCTGCTAACGTGTCGAGCAAACGTCGAGGACAAAAACCTCGTGACAGAACTGCAATGGAAAGATCCCAACGGCAGGGTCATCCTCCAAGAAGGGTAAATAATATTCAGTCTCTTTACTTTTTGATGACGGTGACTAAAAAATATTGTGGGAAAGCTAGTTCGATTTTATCAATGTTATGAAAAGGGCTAAAAAATGAAACGGAGCCCTAAGCAGAGGTGGCCTTAGCAGTTCTCAGTTTATTGGATTGAACCAGGGACTACCACCAATTTTTAGATATCCTTGGACTAACATATCATAGTTATCAAATTTTTATTCAAAAATTGCTTTCCCTCTAAACATTTTAAAGTCAACATTAATTTTTGGCTAACAAAATGTCAAAAACCTGTATGTATACTGACTCGACCTGTCAGCATCAATAATTCAAAGCTTTTATTTGAACAGCTATTTGCAGCCATGATTATTTAATGATCACAACAAAGGTATCGGACATGAAAAAAACTGACTGTGCACTCATTCCAACTGTCCCAACAGACTGGTCAAACCCCGAGTGTCTGTGGAAATGATGCCGAGCGACAAAGCGCTGGCGCTGATCATCAACAGCCTCCGAGAGACCGATTCCGGCAACTACACGTGCATGGCGAGCTACGCAAACACGGTGAAACTAGCCAAGACTGTGCGACTAGAGACAATTGGTGAGTGACAGCACAACTGTTTGTATGACTAGAGCGTACTTCCATTTCATGGATTCTGTCAACAAAACCACAGTGTTTCCTGGTTGTGCCTTTATTTCTTGCTTCGATTGAATAGGAGATTGAACTGGGGTCTTGGCAAATCCATTTTAGAATCTGTTTTCAAATAGCTACTGGTCAGGTTGACAAGGTTGATTCAGACCATAAATTTTCCCTTTTCCCCTTTTCCCTTTCTGGCAAAGGTGTTTGCTTAGCATGATCAATCATTCTTCACAGCAATTGATCAAAGCTCTTTGATCAAACAATGTAAAAACAATGTAAAATAAGAAAAAAAGCTCGATAGGAACAAGTTAACTGAGTGATTACCAAAATCAACGCGCACATTCAGATTCCATTCAAATCCCAGTTCTGATAAAAGATTAATAAGCAAAGCTTTTGGTGTAGAACAACGTTATTTGTATAGGACTAAAAAGTAAAAACCCCTCCAGTCGACTTGCCTTTTCATTGAGAGTGCCTTAAGCAAAGCGTTGATCTGCTTTTCTCTAACCGTCCTCGTGTGTCCCCCCCGCAGTCGCGATCACGTGGGAAGATGCCCCCGAGGAGCAGAGCCCGACGCTCAACGCCAACTACAAGGTGCGCTGCAAGGTAACGGCCAGCCCGTCGCCCATCGTCGACTGGCTGCGCAACGGCGAGATGATACCGTCGCAGGGCGGGCACTACGTCGTCGAGACGGACGGCCTGCTCATCCAGAAGGCGACGGAGGCCGACGACGGCATCTACTCGTGTCGGGCCATCGTCATCGAGACCGGGGAGATCGCCGAGAAGAACATCCGCGTTGAGGTGGGTTGCTTGGCGTCACGCCATTTGTGAAAGAATTTGGAAAATATTGGTAGGTAGTAAAGCAACAACGATGGTAACGAAGCTGGGTATCAATTTTTTAAGTGGTTTTAATCTTAGCTGGAGTCTCCAAGAACTTTATAACAAAATTAAACCCATGGGGATAGTTTAGCATAAGGTGAAAAACAATAATAGCTTACATTTAATTCACAGAAATTGATTAAATAAAAGCTATTTGTACAATAAACACCTAGGAGTATCAAAGCAAATATTTTGACATATCTTGTTAGTGAACTTTCGTAACAAACTTGAGCCATAAAGCTTGCTATAGCCATGGATTGTTAAATGAACTAGGAGTGCTAAGCCTCTAATTTTCATCCTTAGCATTCTGCAACATGTTTACCCTAGGCTATTATTTCTTCTCTCCTGACAACTTTTATCAACTCAATTCTGTAAATTCAATGCCGGCCTTGAAACTGTTATTCAGGTTCATACTCCGCCAACGTTTGAGGAGATGCGATCCCCCGTCGAAGTAATTGAGGGCGACACAGCGTCGATTCTCTGCAAGGCGAAGGGCAAACCTCAGCCCACGTACGGCTGGATCAAGGGGAGCAACAACGAGAACCTGGCCTCCGCCGATCGGTTCTCCGTCAATGAACGAACAGGTAAACGACAAACAATATAACATAAATCAGATAACACGGCTTGTGGCTTAGTTTCATTATGTTTACCGTTTACGCACCTTGCTCAACTTGTTGGCAATATTTGACATAGCTTGTTCAAATACAAGGCTAAGAAATGTAGCATGTAAATCATCCTTAGAATTCCTGTGACCTTCCGAAACGTTACTCAATAATTGAGGCGTTATCAATTTAACAAAAATTGAAATGGATTGAGGAATGACTTGCAAGCAAGAATGACAGCTAGTAGAAAATTGTGTTATCATCCATCGAATTTCCTACCACAAATTTTTACTACTAGTCAATTTTGTGCCAGCTCAAATTTCCTGCTCCCTCAACTCCAAATACCACTGGTGTGATTCAAACCTAAATTCAAATCCGCGTTGCCTGTACGGTAGATATATATTATTAGAAACGAAATATCAATTCTAAAATTTGTATCCGTATTCTGTACTGTACTAAACTTAAAATCAACTCCACACTTGGTATTGCATAATGGAAAAGTGCAGTACCCCAGACAAGTAAAGATCCATGTTCAAATCCCGGCACAGAAACAAATTTTGGAATTGATATATTGTTTCAAATACCAAATGCCACTGGTCAAACGCACGACTCAACGAGCATCGCTCACCTCGTCTCCGGCCCGTAGGCGAGCTGGCCATCCTCCGCGTGACACAAGACGACCACGGCGACTTCAAGTGCGTGGCGCGCAACGCGGCCGGCACTGTCGAGAAGACGATCAAGCTGCACGTGGTGGTCAAGCCGAAGGTAGTGGCGTACAAGAACGTGACGGAGGCGCTGGGACGTGAGGCCAAGCTGACGTGCAGCGCGTCGGGCCGCCCGCTGCCGACCATCACGTTCCGACGGCTCAGCCCGACGGCGCAGTACGTCATCGGGCCGCAGCCCAACGACGACCGCATCGTCGTCGACAACAAAGACGACGTCGCCAAGGGCGAGCGGATCGGGACTCTGATCGTGTCTGGGTTACTGCGGTCGGACGACGGCCTGTATGCCTGTGTCGCTACAAACAAGGTACTTACTTAACTTAACTTAGATTCAACCTGGAACAATTAGGGTTGGAGCCACGATAGAACAATTGAGATGCTTCTGGTTAAAAATCTCGACATGGTGGGACTTTCCAGGGCTAGGTCCACGAAGTGATATCTGACAAAACCGGCCGTTATCTTGCTACGATGATAGCCGATCCAAGAAATTCACTGGAGGCTGATTGTGATCAGATTTTCTATGTGTTTTTCACCTTTGTGAACACCCAGCTTTATTGTCTGGTTGCCAATTACGGATTCAAGTTGTTTTAAACTGGTTTGCAAGAACTATTTCCTGACCATAACGTAGAAACTTCATAGAAACTTAAAAAACCTCATAAAAAACCAGCATAGTTGATTCAGTAGTAATGAAAATGTTACAAATATGATTACAAATTGCTTACAAATTGAATTTGATCAGCTTTGATGACATTATCTCACCTATGTGAGATGTGGTTGTGACTCGGTCGGAATCGTGCCACCAGGGTGGCGAGTACATTACGAACGGGCACCTGACGGTGGAGTTCCCGCCGTCGTTTGCCAACTCGCCGGTGAACGAGGTGTGGAGCTGGCGGAACAACCAGGTGAACATCACGTGCCTGGCCGAGTCGATCCCGAACGCGACCATCTCGTGGAAGCTGAACGACCGGGAGGTGGAGCAGATGCAGGACTCGCGCATCCGGAAGATCGGCAACGGGCCGCAGAGCACGCTGCAGGTGAGCTGCCGCATTTGACGATTTGTTTTCATTCACATCGGCAGCATGAAACTGACAATTGAAACTTTTTTTTTTGTGTAGGGAAATTAAAAATTTTTCATGGTAAAAGTGTTACAATATTAAAAATACCTCAGTCATATTCTTATACTTATATACTGTACTTATAGAAGATTACATTTACGCCTAATTTTATATCAAAAATTAACTTGATCTTGGTGATCTTGGTGTATGATCTGATTCAATTCCAAACTTTAACTCCTTTTCCCTTGATCTATATCTATTTCCATTTTCTATATCCTTATATTCTTTAATTCCATGACATGTTCCCATTATAAGGGATCCATGAACACTAAGAACCACTCCAGTCAACATTCAGCATTACAGAGATATTATATTTTCATGTAAATAAATTTATTTAAAAAAATCTGACTCCACTTGTCATACCAGGTGACTCCGATCGACAAGAAATACTACGGAGGCTGGAAATGCATCGCGAACAACATCCATGGCCAAGCGGAGCACACGATCTTCCTGAAGGAGGCGTTTGCGCCGTCAGAAGTGCTCCAAGCAAAGCTAGACGTGATCACGGCGACGACGGTGACGTTCTCGTTCATGGGCCCGGCGAACAACGGCGGCCTGCCGACCCGCGCGTACGCCGTGCAATACAAGGAGGAGAGGAAGTCGTGGAACGACGCAAGCAACAAGACGTGGCCTGTCGGTGAGTAGATTTTTGTTTAGTTGGGGCGGTTACAATGGCATTGTGGAAGTTGAGAGGATGATTGGCCCTGAATAGGTCGTTGAAACCGGAGTTTCAACTCCGATGATGGCTGAGATGTCGAGTTATTTTGTTTCTATAAATGTAGAGGGTTGTTGATTTGTGTTCTGGTTGAAGTGGACAAATTTAGAGTTGAGAAGTAGATTTACTCAAGCTCAACAGTAACTGATCTTAATTACAGTTAGTGAACCATGTACAGTTAATGGATTGGTATTTTGTGTTTTCTTTCAAGTGTAGGTATGTAACAAAACTCAAAAGAGTTGCAAATGCAAAAAATTAATTTTAAATCACTGTCACCAAACTTAGCCAAATTTTCTCATATTAATGTTAGTATAATATCCATATTTGCATCCCGGTACTCATACAAATTTTTAAATGGATATTTCGTTTCTATTCTATAAATATCTACCGTTCATGCATCGAGTATTTGCATGTAGCTTCGAATCACACTAACTAAAATTCTAGTGTATGCATCAGTCAAAACATACTAGGTATAGAGTTTCCTTTTAACTATCCCAATAAACCGTTTCAGTAATGACTACAAACCCCGTTTTATTCCCACTATAAACCCCATGTCCGGCCGCAATCTATCCGCAGACTCTCCGTACATCCTCGAGGGGCTGATCCCGCAGACGACGTACAATTTCCGGTTTGCGGCCAAGAACGACGTCGGCCTTGGCAACTGGGCGGCGCCTGAGCTGCACACGATGCCCAAGCGGTCGTTCCCCGAGGAGCCGAGGATCCTGAACAACGCGCTCGAGGAAGTCTTGCTGTCACCGTATTCGGACCGATTCGAGCTGCGCTGGGGAATCCCGCCAGACAACGGCGAACCGATCGACATGTACACCATCAAGTTCTGCAAAGTAAGCACTCGACCATTGAATAAAGATAGATAGGTAGCATAGTTATGTCGTGACACTATAGTCATCTTAGTCTTTCTATAGTTCATATACACCATCAAGTTTTTCTATAAGTACCAGTTAAAAATACCTAATGTGCCCTTTTATTGTCTTAAATCTTAATCCTCAAGAAATAAACCTTAAAAATACCTAATAATATGCCTCAATTTTATGTAGTGAAAACTCCTAATGAAATTATATCTAATCATTGCATAAATGGGGTCAATTCAATACGAAGCGGAACTATTTTGCGTTGATCAAATACAGACTTTTTACAGTACAGAATCCGATGACCATTACTAAGTCTGTCATTGCAGCCATCAAATTCGTGCTATTAACGCTATCACGTGCTGATCAAATCGTACGTTTGACAGGTAACGAAGGACAACGACGAGTGGAGGGAAATTGATCCGAACAGCTGCACTGAAATCACGCTCGAGACGCACGAACACTCGGGTTACGAGCTGAAGGCGTTGCAATCGGACACGCACTACAAGGTGGAGCTGAGGGCTCACAACCTCATTGGTTACAGCATGCCTGCCGAGGTCTACGTCAAGACTGCCCCTGGTAAGTAGCCGACTCCGGTCCGCCGTGATCCGGCCAGTTTGTGCGTTTTGTTTGCGTGTAGTTTTGCAATCATTGATTGAGATCTCTCGTTGAATTTCTTGAGTATCACGTTGATCTTCTCTAAAAGTAGTATGTCAAGTAATTGAGATATCTCTCGTAAAGTTTCCTCGATACGAAATGCTTTTGTGATTTTGTGCTGTGTTGTTTTGTGAGAGTGAATTTTTATTTACTTTTGTCCTTGGGGGTTTCTTTTTATAATTTCAGATCCAAGAATTCCAGGTATTTATGAGTCATCTTCAGCATCATCTCTGAGGATACTGAGTTGTCAGTTGGTTGCGTTAATCCTTCCGGTTGTTGCGTTGGTTGCCCGTCTCCGCTAAACGTAACGGACCGTAGTCCTGTGAATTATACCGAAATATTCCCACCTGAACTATCGAGACAAATCGAGTCCGCAAAGATTTCAAACTCTACAAGGAATGCAAATAGGAAATTGAATAGATAGCAGGTCAGTTTGTAGATGAAGTAAAATGAATGCCATTGGCAATTTAATTATTTTCTATCCCATCCTATTTGGAATAAAATTGTGGGCAATTGAAATACTGTAAGCTTAGCCATATTCTACTACAAAGGACCAAACTTATAAGTGGAATGGTTAAAACTGTTTCTCGTAAAGTTTGATATTCTTTGCGGCTGTGCTTTTTCTTTGATTTTACCTTTCCGACGCCAACGAACATACCTACTGCCGCAAAATCGAAATACTTGCCAAGGTTTGCGATCTTTACGGTGAGTAACGTGCAGCGATCGTCTAGGATGTGATAAAAGCGAAAAGTTAGGATGCCGAATGGTGCCGATCGGCTTTCTAAGCTTTCCGTTTGGATCAGAAAGATTTACAGTTTATAATTTTGCGAGGTGATCCAGTGTGTGAATTGCAATGCAATGAAACTGACATTTACTTGATATGTGGTATACTACAGGAATTATCATCTGCAAAAATTTTCATGTATCTAAAATTAAATGTTATAGATTTTACTTGAGATAACAGAATATGGTTTTGTTTATAATTTAGCTTTCTGAATCTAATTCTATTATTCAAAAAACAATGGACCTAGTCCAGCTCAATTCAAAATTTCTACATTTTCTTTGTGGTCAATGTCCAGAGATGCTGGCATCAATTATTGTATTTAATTATGAGGAGTTCACACTCTGTTTTGTAAATCATCTAATGATTTAATGTCTTAAAAAGCTATTTAGGCCCAAGCGCTAACAAACCTTGAAAATTTACAGTGAAGAATCTCAGGCCTAGATAGATTTATAAATGACGTAATATTGATATTTTTGTTTTTAAACTATCAGCTCTGTGAAGATAGCTTACCATTATTAATATTATCAATTATATTATGATAACTTGTTATTATTAGCGGAATCTGTACAGTATTTATCACAGTATCAGTTTTTAGTGGGGTGATGGGGTCTAAGTTTAGGAACTTGAAGGGAATCAATAGGATTGTTTCACTGCCAAACAAATAATGACTTTTGGGGCAAAGTATGAGTTTTTTTTTTAAAGAGTTAGAAATGAAATGTTGGATGAGTCGGGCTTAAGATATGGATGGCATAGTATATCTATTTGATTTACTGCACATATATTTGAGTTGTACTGTTGTCTTTATTTGCTATTTTGATACTATGTAAGTAACATACAGCATGATGTTTTAGTTTTTTCAACTCTTGACCAACCTATCTGGTTTCGACAATGCTATATTGGGGTACATTAAGGTGCATAAGGGTTGAGCTAACAATTAACGGTTTCAGTTCTAGTCTCATCAGACTTATTTGTTGCATTTATACATTAAACAGGAATCAAATATAGTTGCTACATTCCTAGATTTCTGGGCTATGCTGATAAAAAATTGGCTTCATTTACTTTCAATGGAGCATGAGGGTTTTGTGTTATGAATATTTACAAGCCATAACTACCCAATATTATTTTTTTGTGTCCAGTTTAGGAGAATGCATTATTACGACACAGTTTTTTACTATCACCCCCTTGAATCCAAATATATTTTTTCACTCAAAAATACTTTTTGAGTTCTTTTTGTTTTGAAGGACAGTGTGTGGTTCATTATACATCCGTTTTTATTGATTGCAATGGATTTTTAAAAATCTTTCGAGGACTAACCAAACTGTTTCCATCGGTAAATTTTCAAAGTTCTTGTAGCGTATATTTTTTTAAGTATTTTTGTTTGAACTCCTTTCCCAAAGTTCTTGATTTTTTATGGTGAGTAGAAAAATATATCAATTAGCTTTTCCTTTGTTTGCACCTTAGATATTTTCTTTGTAGATTTGAATGTAGGCATAACTACAGTAGGTAGTTCTTTTTCAGTAGAGTAGTTTCACTTGTGAGTAAATTGTCATTATTTTATGTGATTCAGATGATTTTATGCCTGACCTGCTATTTTGTAGAAGACAATAATCTTCAGTGTAAAAACAAAAATGTTGATAAGGAATAACATTTTTGATTGTGTGATTCCAGTATGTATGTCATAAATGTGTGCCAATTTAACTAAATTTTCCTCCTCCCATCAAAAATATAACATCATGTCAGATTGTTATTTGATTTAATCCATCATTCTTGAAAATAATAGTACCTATATCTCATGAAATTTGAAAAAATCTAAATTGGTAATGTTAACTGTAAGAAAAAAATTTAAGAATCGTGGGCCATGTTGAAAGATTGGTAATTAATTGTTGGTATTTATCGAGTAGGTAGCAAGAGTACGATTGAGGGGAAAAAAACATGTAACAGTGTTACCTACTTATAATAGTAAAGAATTAACATCATTATAAAAAATAATTTTGTATTTTAGATACCATTTCAAATACCCTTTACTTCATTACCTATTTTATTATTTGGAAGAGAAACATCCTTGAAAACATCTGATTCTGGGTAAATATTCAATGATACGATTCAATCAAGCAAATACTAACTTTGCCTCTTTGCATCGTAGACCGTAGTCTGTAACTCTTGCGTAGTTTGTAGACGTAGATTACTGTCTTAGTTGCATTTTGCCCTAACACCTTATTTGCTAATGCTCTCTACTACAACACACATGCACCAAGATATGCACTAACTCAAATCTAGCGCAATTTGTTTGCGCATTCCTCACCATTTTCCAATTTATCATTTTACTTGGTTGGGAATTATACTGTATGTCACTGACATTTCACTTTTCTTATCTGCCTTATCACAAGCAAGTACCAAAGAATAGTAAAATGCCAGTTGCAATATCAAATACCGACCTTGAGTATTACAGTTCAAGAATTGGTTGTTATTAATGCATCAATAAAAACGGATTCGACCATGTTATGAACCTATTCATTTTATACTATCTATCACAAATCAATAGAAAATAATCAATAATTGTTAATAAACTAGACATAGTAATAGGCAAAACAAAAAATGTAAAATATATTTTAGTTCCCCTGCATTTATTGTTGCACACCCCACTAGCCCCCTTACATATGTAATCTAGTAACTATGAGCTCCATAAATGTTTGGTGTTTCATCTGGAAGTGCCGTCGCATGCTTCAATGTAATTATTACCGTTGCAATTCTGTCCGTCTGCTGCACAAGTGTGTCGCCTTTGGTAATGGAAAACCTGCCGTAATTTTCTGACAATCTTGATCACCTTGGTATCTGTGCTTTCCTAAACGGGTGGCAAGACTGGAAGAGTGACCACTACTCAATCTACCGTCACAGCAGCCGAAATAATTGCTTGGTGTTGTAATGGTCACCGAGTGGCGGTTGATTGTCTTGGTCCCTCGATTTACTAACTTGTTACTACTACTACTATTAGCATTCTTAAAAAAATTTCTAACCATCTGCTAGCAATGATAGCTTTGTTATATTAATGGAACATCTTGACAAAGCTATAGTTATGCAATAGAATTGATGCTTATTAAATATATAAATAGTTTAGATTATAAATATTTGCAAGTTAAACATATAAACAACAAATGTTTGGCCTGGACCATAAAAACAAAACACTAAAACACATCCAGACCTATCATTGCTAACAAAAAACCAACATTGACACTGCACAATCCACAATTGCTGATAATCATTTCCTGTGGCAGGTAAAGTTGTATCGACAATGAAGGACGACCCAATGCTCAGCTCTGGCATCATCGTTGGCATCGTGGTGGCCTCGCTGTTCGTCGTGCTGATCTTGATCGACGCCTTGTGCTTCTGCTGTAACGACGCCGGCGTTCTGTACATGCTGTGCAAGAAGAAGGCAAAAAAATGCGAGGACGACCAAAAACTCGGCAGGTTTGTACCGACACAGAGATCTTGTTTTGTAATTGAACCCTGACTTGATTTAGTCTTGTTGGACTGTAGTTTAGTCTTTAGTCAATCTGAATACAATGTTGATTTATGTTAGCTACAAAATATTTTTAGCTAAAAACTTGATTCCATTTCACTTGTCCAGATGTTTTTAGAGTTAGCATGCCGTTTTCTCAATTGCTAATCAACAAAACTTCAGATAAGACTAGGGCGATACGGTATTTAATTAATCGGAGGTTGTGTTTTTACGTCTAGTAGCCTATATAGTTGGATATTTCCGCTCCCTTATTGCTCCAACAAAGACACGCCGAATTTCGAAGTTCACGCTCCGGAAAGACTTAGCCCAATGTGAGACATACTCAAACACTTCATCGCTGTTGTCTTGACATCGTTTTTTATTTCTCAAAACAATTTATTTTTGAGTTTTCATAGTAGGCTCATTAGTCTGGTTAATTTTTCATTTTTACCCATGCATGATTAATTATGTAGTGACTATTCAAGTGGAATGTGAATGGTTTAATGTTGTGTTTGCTGTGATTGTATCTGTGTTATACTTTTTTATCAGTTTAATGGCTCGATGTACACAATTTGTTTAAATTGTCGCCTGCCATTTTGTTATTATTAATTGTGTTCTGATTTCAGTGATGAGAAGGAGCCGTTGAAAGATATTGACAATATAAAGTCTTCCATAATGCAAGGGAGGTCAGTACTCGTTGTGACTTGTGACAAATGCAAATTACCCAACGACTGTTAAATGTTTTCAACTTGTGCTTAAAAACATCTTTGCTTTTGCTTTGCAGTCGACCAGTGAAGAGAGACATTGCCGTTGAGTACGACATCAGGAACTCGACTTCGAGGACCAACTTTGTGGGGAAAGATTCGGCCGTGTGAATCCAGCCCGTTAAAAAATGACAAACTTCTTTCACATGGACACTCAAGTCATCTCTCAGTTCCATTGTGATGGACAAAACAAAGCGAAATCTCTTTTTTATAAATTACCCTTTCCTGGGGGACTTCATTTTGATAACTGTATTGTAGCCAACATATTTTTAGCCTCGCAAATTTTTTACTGTAACATATTTTTAAACCTAAGTGTCCTGGCTTTTGCTTGGCTTCTGTTGGTATGATGGTGCAAAATGAAGATGTGAATTGTTGCATTGGTTGCAGGTCTGTGGACAAGATTTGAAAACAGTTAGTTGGCCTAGATGCAAATTCGAAAGAACCAAAACAGTACTAATTGTCTTTTGCTATTTATTAACTGTGACTGAATTTCTATTCGAATATTTCTATGATGTTGTAGCGATATGTGATTGTATTATTGTGGCTTAATGAATCGAGATATTGTACCTTGGACTGCCTTACATGGAAATTAGTCGCAACAGTGTGGTAAGGGTAACGAAATATTATTATTACATTCTTAACACCAATTATGCTGCCTCAGAACTTAAGAATTGTTAGCTAAATTAACAGCTGTTTCAAAACACCGTGCTGTGGACGCATTTTACGGCAGGCATGCCGATTTGTCGTTTTACCACAACTACGTAAACTGTGAAATAATCATTAAACTTAGGCAAGAATATCTGTGAAAGAGCAATGATTGGATTGGATTGAAGATTCTGAATATGTACCTAAAGATTGACTGAAAAGTTTATATACTATCTTAAACATCCATTACACTCCACTCAACATCTACTCTCAAGAAATTACACAATCATTTACACTTTCCTCATTCTTGATCAGGAAATTGATTCCGATACAAATTTTAATACTTAAGCAAAAACGAAATGAAACGTAAGGAATTAAATGCTTAGAGAATAATATAGCAGAGTTTATTTGTTTTGTACATTGCATAATATAGACATAAATCTACTAAGAATATAGTACTTACATTTGGAAACTCGATCACTACAGCTGATCGAAGTACTTATAGCAAACATAATGTTTAAGATGAATGTTTCAATAGGTTTCGCTTTATTCACATGTCATTGTAAAATGTAAATTTGTTTTCTACATCTGTCACTACATATTTGTTTTTTTATATTTCAATTTAAAGTTAGATATTATGTAAGCATCTGCCCCATGTCAGCCCTATACCTACCTAGCTTTAATGTTTTATTTTCTTTTTTATTTGTGAGTGAGTACACATTCACACTTTCCAGTGAAGTACCTCAACTATATATTGTTTGTGATTTATGATAATATCTGTATCGAGTTTTGA
The DNA here is from genome assembly GCA_921293315.2 of Nemurella pictetii. Lineage (NCBI taxonomy): Eukaryota > Metazoa > Arthropoda > Insecta > Plecoptera > Nemouridae > Nemurella > Nemurella pictetii. The sequence continues at coordinate 13,878,603 of OV121120.1, read as the reverse complement.
CTCAATGCAAGAGTAAACTGACACTGTACCAACTGATGTATTTCAGGAACTAGTGTGTAGGTACTGCAAGCTGGTTTTAGTTTTATGGTTGTATAAATTGAGAAGTAATATGTTCTCTTGTCATCTTTTTAAATTGTGGACCTAGATGAGCTTGGCAAAATGAAATATGTGTGTTGTAACAATTCTGTCTTACAATAAAAACTATAGCCGATATGTTTTGAGTAAGTTCATCTTCATAATGTTTCAGATTTATCTGATGGTTGCTTCTAGTTATTTTCCCATCGACTTTTGAAACAGTTAAGTTATTATTAGTGAGATATTGGAATGTTTCAATCCACTCATAGCATCAACAAGAACATAATTGCGTTCAAATAGTGTTCTCCTGGACGAAATTTTAAATCTCGCGGGAAAGGTGAGTGATGTCACAGCTGGAATTGCCATGCGCCATGTGTACAATTTTAAGTTCTTTCCTCAACCTTGACATTGACACAAATGCAGCGCGATGGGTGCTGCAAGTGTTTGTTGTGTGTTGCCTCTCTTGATATTATGGAAAATATACATTGTATTCGCTTTTAGCTGCCCGGAATATGGATCAATTGAAAATGGGAACACTAACTTAATTGATGTTGGAATATCGAGCAATACTAAAGCCCTACATATCGAATGTAAGCCTGGCTATGATCTGACTGGACGTCCTAAAGTGCTCTGCATTGATGGGGAATGGGAACACATACCACGACCGAAGTGCTCAAAACGTAATGTATTCACCCAGCGTGGTCTGAAATTATGAAATTACTTTCCTTTAATAGTTCTAACCAGATAAACGACATTAATATTAACATCTAATCAGTAGCTTCACTCCTCGCCACATTTTATTCAATATTTACCAACCTTCGACTACAGAATAGTGCTTTGACTCTCTTGCATGATTCTTAATTGAGATTTAACCACAATGGAATTTTAGTTTCCTTGACCAGTAGTTACAAAACCAACTTATTTATAACTCTTGTTTCTTAACCTCTTCACAGGATGCTCATCACCTCCGTTTATGCTCAACGCAGAGATTGTAATCGATGGTCGTAATGACGACGGAAACAAATACTATAAGGCGTCAACGGCTACTTATCACTGCGGGCCAGGGTTCACGCTTTACCCTGTCAGTAGCAAGTATCGAGTGTGTAAAGATGGCGTTTGGACGGGAACACAAGGAAACTGCGGTAAGAAATTAATTGTATACCTAATCAATCTTGCCAGAACTAAAAGTAATACTACCTACCTATCTCAAGTATAAGTACCTTCCTACTTTTGATTATATCTGGTGGGTGGATAGGTATGCAGTATGTAGGCATTATGTAACTTTATTTCCATTCAAAAATATCTACACTCTTATGGAATCATGTCCATCTCTTCTCCTGTTGCTTGTGCTGCTCGTACCACTGAGCTAAATTAACAGGGAAAATTTCAAAAGGAAATTAAGCGTTGGTAAAATGCAACATGGATCAACGATCCCATTGGGAAAAGAACTTTTAGTAGTAGGTACCCACCACCATACTAACTCTTTGGAACCATCACCTAACTCATTTTAAATTCATGGTGTCATGAAAAAGTCCTACTTGCAAGCAAATGTGACTTAGTATCATTCACCATGTTTACCAAATGGAATTTAACTTGAATATTCAAGTGGTTCAAACAAAGATGCCTTAAACTACATTTCTTATCATTTTGTGTTTTTAGTGTCAGACGGCTGTGAGTCACCGGCTGACATTTCATCCGGATATTACGTGATGAAGTCAGCCGACGACTTTGAAATCTCGTCGGACAGCAGCAAGGTTTCGGTAGGACAGAGAGCGCACTACAACTGCCGGCTCGGCTTCAAGCTAGTTGGGCCCGAAGTTTTGCAGTGTGTCGAAACCGGGGGATGGTCTCCACGAAAGCCACCTCAATGCATCAGAATCGAAACATGTGAGTGAATTGATCGGTCTTTCCAAAGTGGTACTCAATAATAGCTGTAGGATCTTTTCAGCTATCAAAGAAGTGGGCTATGAACAAAAGTTAGTGCATACCTAAGTGCTTCTTATATCTATGAAACTATATTATTGAGTAGGAGTCTAGTAGAAATTCAAGTTTACATACTACGCTGCATTTTAGTCATCTTTTTCTCAAAGTCAATAATTGCCAAATTAAATTAAGGATCTACTTCCTATGTTTCATAAATTACTTGAGCTTTTACTAAGGTTGAGGCAATTCCTTGAGGTGCATTCTTAAAATATGGTCAAGCCTAAAAAATACCTTGCAAATTAGTATAACTTACAACCAGCAATAGAGTGACCATAGCTTTGATCCCATGAAGACTTATTAGAATTCCTAAGTCTTCACCTCTCTTCATTGTTATGGTTCATTGTACTACCTACTTCAACACTCTGCATTCTAAAAGAAAATTTACCTAGGGCCAGTTTTACCAATTTATCAACTCTGGGTTGAAATGGGAGTTTAGTTAAATTCCATGGCAGCTGCCTACCAGCAAGTTGCTAGTTAGCTATCAACTCAGGGTTTTGAAATTTTTTAAAACCTGCACAAATCCCTGTGCTCCTCTTTGCGCAGCTGGCGAGAAGACCAACTGGTGCAGCCCCCCGCAACTGGTGTCCCCAAACGCGGTGGTGACGACGAAGCAAGGCACGGAGGCGGCCGGGAAGGTGCCGCCCGGCACCGAGATGCTGGTGCGGTGCGCGATGGGCTACCGCGACACCATCGCGGCGTGCAAGCCGATGCCGATCACCTGCAGCGACGGTTCCTGGCAGGGCCTGCTTCCCGACTGCGGTAAGTTCACGAGAATCCATCGATTTTATCTTGCATAGAAATAAATTGCTGACAGAAAAAGCTTAAATTTGACATACCGAGTTGCATCATCAATTGGTTTCATTTACCTATTTACTTTGGTTGAATCATTGGGTTGAACAAGCTGCATTTATTGTTCCCTACTTGATGGAGCATTTAATAAGTGTCATCAACCAACTGGGAGCCCTTAGCTCATAACACTAACATATACCACTGTTTATGCGGTGGTAATGCACCATTAGGTCCTTGATTCAAGATACCCAATTATTTTTTTACATGGAGCACCGTTGTAATAACAGCATCTTGAGCTAATGAGCTAATTGCCTTCTATTCTATACTAGCAATACTATGAGTAGGCTATGAGGACCTATATGGGTACCTATATATGTATGAGTACCTATATGGGGTCTTTGCAGAATTCTACAACACCATAGGGGCAAACTTAAAAAGTGCCAGGTAGAAAGCTCTAAAAATCACTTGGAAAAAAAATAGGCAGGTAGTAGGTATCTATCCAAACCAAAAAACCCAACAGCCTGTTTTTTCATAGATCACATGATTGCGTTCTGTTTACAGTGCCTGTGAACAGCTGCCGGCCGCCGCCGAGCATCGATCACGGCTCGCTGTTTGGCCTGCCGCTCGACGGGAAGTACCAGGTGAACGCGCAGGTGGCGTACAGCTGCCTGCCGGGCTATGCGCTCTCCGGCCGCAACCTGTTCACGTGCGAGGCCAACGGCTGCTGGCTGCCCGACGAGCTGCCCAAGTGCGTCGAGGACACGGACTACTACTCGGGTATGTTGTTTTATACACTATTTAGGGAGTCGTACGGGCGATAAATAAACACTATGCTCGATAAATGTTCGATAATTAATTTAATGGAAATACTAGGCACGAATGGTCAAGTTTAACGACAACTAGTAACACGATAAGAGTACTACAGATATAATAAAACGGTAACGGCATGGAGTGAGTACAAGAGAACACAAGAGAACAAGACCGTACGAGTGGAGAGCGGAAGATAGAATGATAGGGTGAGTTGTGAACAGGAAGTAGAGTCAAGTGAGGAACTGGGGAACTAGTAACTATGGGGCAGAAGCGGGGGTGTGAAATAGGGGTTTGTATTTGCCGATAACACTTTCGAAATAAAGTTAAATTAGTGAACGAAAATTTGTTTTTATCATGTTGGACTAGCGCTGAGCGGACAGTGTTATTCCGAAAGTAAAGCGCGTGAGAAAAACATCTAAATGTCACAAAAGCATAGACTGGTACAGGATTGGATTCTAATGTGAGATTTATTTTGCCTCAAAAAGGACTTTAAAGAGACGGACTTTGCTACCTTGCCATCTTTTCTCATTCAATTACAGACAAGCTTTGTTGCTTAGGAAATGCAGGTAGGTGAAGAAACAAGTAGTTAGAGGAATAAGGCAATTTGGGATTGGGATATTTGAAAGTCATGGAGCTATAAATACAGATACCCAACATATTATTGTTAAATGTTGTACCTTTTTTTCCTACCCAACATGATTATCCAGCTGTTTGGTCAATCACAACATTGAATGGAATGAAAAAGGTGGAGGAAGAACAAGCTTTTGAAGTAAGGTTCAGTAACTCGATGTGAATGAACACTATGTGAGCAAATAGTGCAAGTGTAGGTGTTCATCGTGACCCAAGTTCCAATACAGAATGCAGAACCCCGTTCGTCCCGGAAGTGAGACACACACAAAAACGCACTGCTCCTCTCGCCTAGGCCTGGGCAGCCCTCGTCACCAGTTGGGTTACGTGAGCATGGACAGCACGATCATAATCTCGCTGGCGACGGCTCTCGGAGCGATGCTGATCCTGGTCGGGATGGGCGGCTGTCTGCTGCTCGTTTGCCGAAGAAACCACCGGCTGGACCTGCATCGGTCATCGCATCACAGGTGGGTTCATGCGTTTATTTATTGTTGAGCTTAATGAGCAAAGCGAGTGAAGCGAATTTGCAACTTCTCTTAGGTACTGCTGAAAAGAATTTTTTTTTTTTGTGTTTTTTTTTTGTAAGAATGTCTGTAGTTGGCACTCTTTCATATTTTTTGGCCAAATTTTTAGAACTCTTTCATGGCTAATGAATGAGTACCTAATGAGTAATGACCAAATGACTTGAGCTGATGTTGATCATATTTTCTCTCAGTTTAGACTCTGTAATACTCTTTCCAGTAAATTATATTGAAGTCTTATCTTATTAATCAACCCTCATCCACAACGCAATGAAAACAAACGTTTTCAACTCCTTGCATAGGTTTGTCCGTAGCAAGGAATATAATACAATATGAGACAAAAACAATACAATAATCATTTCCTAATAAAAAATTATGCCACATCATAATCCATGCTGCTCTGTTAATTACCATCATCTAGTTAAAAATTAAATGTCAAGTGTCTTGCATCTAGGTCAAGGCTATCAATTGTTTGTATGTTTAATGAAGAAACTGAGCTTCATTACTTTGTTTCTTGTACAATTCACAGCTTATATGGAGCTTATCAGCTATCACTCATTGAACCATTTCCCACTCTTGCCAAAAGATTTGAATTTGCAAGACAAAATTTTGGACTTGCTGGCCTGCAGTGTAAATCTGTTAAATTTTTTAGGGTAAGGTGAGATGAGAGCATTCATTTGTTCCATTAAAAACCTTGACAAAAGGTCTCATCTCATCTCAACTTAAGGAAATAATAATAAAATCACACTGCTGATGTCTGCTACACCATAGACTTTAAAAATAAAATCACTAGTTTTATTTTGCCAAAATTAATTTTGCTAAGAGTAGGAACTAGTACCACTCAGTTTGTGTAAGGACAATCTCACTTGACAATAGTTTGCACCAATGAACCACATCAATGTGTACCCAAATCCAAATGGCTGAGCATTAGATACACGGTCCAACTATCGTTACACCCAGGCTCAGTACACTGGCTCACTGTATGTCTCCGCGTGTTCCCGCAGACAGCGCCGTGCGTCCAACTCCGGCCCGCAAACCCCGGAGGGCCAGGGTGTGGCCAACACCGGCAGCCTGCTGCACGATCCGGACCGCGTTGCTCTGATCGCCTTCGCCGACGGCGTCACACTTGGAGAGGTGAGTCCCTTGCACTAATTTACTACTAGAATTATTGACGACCATTTGCCAAATGGTGATATCTAATAGCTAACAAGACTGTCGAATGTAGGGAACTCACGACGTAATTGGGCGACAAAGAGCTGGTTGCGAACATGGCTGAAAAGCTAGAAGTCACACAACACAAGTGCTGTTATATTACCTGCAAATAAACTCTTTTCTGTAAATCGTCTGTTGACACGCCAGAATGAGCATTAGTGCCAAACAAAGCCCTCTCAATATTACTTAAGTTTACGTAAGTAATTTAGTTTTAAGTTGTATATGGGTGGCTGTGGTGCTTTCGTTTCTCGTCAAGCTGCCTAGGTGGCGCTGACAATTCTGTCGCTAGCTCAACAATGATATTTTATGATTCAATGATACGAGTTGCTTCTTCCCCTTCTCTCCCGAGAGAGCCCTTTCCTCACCCAGCGAAGGCAGGAATCTTGTGTGGCTGGATAGCTCAGTGGTCAGAGCAACCGCCCGGCCAGCGGAAGGTCCCGGGTTCATATCCCGGTTCGGACGCACATTTTTCCTGCTCAGCTATCCCATCAATGTTATTTTGGCAGATTTTTCTATATTCTACAGGATATTAAGATATATGATGATTGATGCCATTACAGCACAAGACCTAGCATTATAGCTCCATCATAGTGACTGGCATATTGGTGGCATTAGGAAATGGGTTTCCTAATTTATAGGCAAGGTATAAGTTGAAAATCCATGCATGCTACATAGTCGAGGATAATAGGGCTGATAGTTAATTAAATTAATAAAGCTTATTATTGGATTGAAAACTGAAGATACTTTATAATTTTATGTATTAATTTTATTCAGCTGTACAAACAATTTTTGTGTTAACATTGTCAATTTCACATGGCTTTTCTAAAGTTTAAAATATTGGGATAAAAGTTACATAAATGCACATGAAAAACCTTGTTTGGACTGTAAAATTGATTTAAATGGAGGAAAATCATCACTCCTTTTCATCCTGATGGAGGCTGGTAGGTATTTGAACAATCTTTGCCCCGGGAAAAGCTTCCATGATGGAAGGGTTGGTGCAGAAGTTCCCTAAATGAAGGAAATGAGGGGGTGCAGTGCGAAAACAGCTGTTTGATGTCCCATGTGACAGGCAGGCAGTAGATGCAAGGAAGGGGAAGCATGATCATAATTGTGATGGCTGCAGGCCTGAAGGACTTGAGGCACCATTCTTCACGTGCAGTGTAACTACATCAGCAATAATTACGAAATTGTGAGTTCAATGCATTATTTTCTCCTCTTTAATCTGTTACAAAACCCACATTTGAAAGTTTATGCTCATTCTAAAATGTTGCTATAAATAAGCGTTGTAACTATCTAAAATACCAATAGGCCATCATAACTATTTAATTATTGCAATAGAGGAGGGTGTTTCAGAGCCGTTGGTGGATGTAGCAGTCCTTGTTACAAATTATTTACCAAATTGAATTTAGTCTCTTTTTGATCTATTTTTATTTTTTATATATACCTAGCAATATTTTAAGCAATATTATCCCAGTAATATTTTTTTCTGGTTCTGTTTTCTGGAATTCTTAAATAATATTTTATATTATTTCTTATATATATTTCTCATAAACTAAAATTTTAGCAAAAACCAAAAGAATGACGTACGTTTTTCAGTATCTACTAGTCTAGTAGTATTTTGATGAAGATCACTGAATGAACTCATAGCAAAATACAGCTGTACCCAGTTTGTGCTTATAGATAGGTCAAACCACAATTTAATTTTAGTACAGCATGCTTAAACAGTGCCTACAGGTTAATAATACGCGACCTGCTATAGTGCCACCTAGTGGTAAAGGAATGTAAGTTATTATACAAGTTCATGAGGTAAGCTAGGTGATACCATAAATTGTTTTGATTGATGCATTATTAGAAGTCCTGATTGAATAACCCAATCGATTATTTCCAAGGTACTTGGGTTTCATTTCAAGTATGACTGGTTGTTGGCTGCAGCAGTGTCAAGGAAGTACAATTCACTTGATACCAGGCTGCAAACAAGTGTGTTGGCTACTGTTTTTACTTCCTACACTCGAGTTTTTCATGCTGAAATTCCCAAACTTCATTTTCTCTGTCAAGAAATGACCACCAGAAACCGGCTAATTGAAGTGATTGAAGTAGAGTTTGTGTAAATCTTTGCCAACCCTCCACCACCTCTGGCTAGTAGGTAGAGGTTTCAGTTATATTCGTTTGTTGTTTTTAACTGGTGTGGTGGCCAAGCCGACTAGATTTATGATTGTAGTGTATTTTAAACACAGACTGTCCAACCGGACTTTTTTGCCATTGGAAATTCGCAACTCAAAGACTCTAATTTATTGACTCTAGTTGTATTCACAATTTAAATTGAATTTCTCTTCCCTCTTTGCCAACTCTAGTTTTAAGTAATGGCTTAGTCCGATAATAATATATTGAAGTAAATATCCTATATGAAGTTCTATGCCCATGTAAGGTACAAGTCTGCCTACTTTTAAATTACAGCAGTCTGCGTGCTGTAGCGTATAGGCCGACGCACCGCGTAATCTTGTGTCCCAAACTTGCGAAATCTGAAATGAATAGATTTTTCTCGTACCACTGTGTCGTGACAGAGCGGGTGAATTATTTTCAAAACCAACTTCAGTAAAATGCAATCACAATCATTTCAAATGAACACTGACTACTGTTAGTTGGGTAATAATGCGCCTAGATGCCGCATATTACGTCCCTTGCCAAGTGGGGCCTACCCCATGCTTTTTGTGCATGTGGTGCATGGGTGCATAGGGGTTTTGTTTTAAAAATGTTATAGTTGTAGCCTTGAAGAAAATTAGCTCTTTTAGTGACATGTTGCTCAAAAACCGACATGATTGTCCGAATGTCCGCGGCTGTTTGGGGGATCGAAACAAGTGGCAGTCTAGTCTCATTATCGTATTCATTTTTAGTACATGTTCCGTGCGGTATGGAGAAATAGAGAAAATCATTTTCGATTGTTAAAAAAAAAACGCACCGTGTATATCAAACCTAGCAGCGTCGAACATTTATGCTGTTAACAATAGATTTCGTGGGCCGCATTGACAACTTGTTTTGAACACATTCGAGCTGTGAAGGGTGGCCAATGGCCGACCATTATCACAGTCGCACAGCTTCATTATCGTTTTGCCGATAGAAAAGTGCATTGAGTAAACAACCGGCACGATACATTGAATTCCGTGTTGGCGAAAAGATTCACGATTAGGATAATGGGTCATTATAACCTTCCGATGACAATGCTTTTGATTGCACAATGGCGTTTATAGATTTCGAGTTGCTTGGGTCTGCTATCTTGCTGTGGGCTCTGCTCTGTCTAATTTTATATCAAATCTATGCATTGACATCTGCGTTACAACTCGATGATAGAAGAAAAGAAATCTATGTAGTGTAATATTTTGGGGGTTTTAGTATGTAGCTTCTACCCAAAGAGTAAAAATATTCGACCACCTTCACAGCTGATCCAAAAGCTTCATAATTATATTTGTTTTAACCCCCCATGTCACCCACAGAAGCAAAATGGTCCCTTATTATGTTACCTCCTACCGGGACATCCCAGGCCTCTACAGGTTTCGATTCGACATATTTGGCAGCATGTCCATTCAGGCCTCTAACCCCACGTTTAGCTAACCTCATACCTCGGCTGAGAGTATACATGCTAGTGATGTTAGAAGGCCAATAACACAAGTTAACTCTATAACAGCCATTCACTCGGTCGTGTGTGCTGTCTGCATTAGGGTTTTTTCGTTTTATTATTATTGAAATAAGTTTCAATCCTTTAGGAAGGTAATCGAGCATGTAATTTGTGAACAAAACGACCAGTTTAGCATGTCCCAGGGCTGGCTAAACATGCAGCTGTAGGTGGCTGTAGGTACCAATATACCTTAGATCTATGGGATGCCGGTATGTTATGCATCAGTTCAAAGCTATCAAGAATCAATCTATCATTTTGGTAATCGTATGGCTAGCAGCTAACTAGCATACAAGATGTTTAATGCTATTTCATTTATTCGATGTAGTAGGAAAGTGATTCGTTGTTCACTTCTGTTCGGCTCTAAAAAAAATCGTGTTATACCTGGAAGTTATATCTATCCACCAATTTCTGACTGTTAAATTGTATAAAATCGAGGCGATGACGGCTTTTAAAAAGTCATTTAGCAAAACAGCGTGTTTATGTCGTAGGCTACGCTACCGCTACGTCGGTACACTTTTTTTTTGAAATTAATGTTTAATTAATTTTTGATGAGAATTTACGAGTTGAACTGGTTATTTTGTTTTTGTAGATCTGGAGAATGTGATATTTAACGAGTTCCGAGTTAGTGTTGAGCGCGAGCAGAAAGCGTTTGAGCACGCGGTTTAATTATTAGGTTGATTATGTGTTGGGGACCAGCACACGCTTCGTTCCCTTCTCTCTTGTACCTGACACCAGTTGGCAATCACCAAGACGAACCAAAGATTGTGGTGAATTTTTGATTCCTATAGCGAATATTTCCACATTAAACCGCGAAAGCCATAGTATACCTTCCCCCTTCTGGCATTTTTGCATTTTAATTAAAGTTACTACACAATATTTGACTTGAGTTTCGTGCACATTTTAGGAAATGAGGTTTGCTACGCATTTATAATTCCCATCCCCGAAGGCGAAACCATCGAAAGTGAGAGCGGTCGAGGGAGGTTGTGTTCAGGTAGCAGGTCCCTTATATTTTTGGCGATGATAGACGTGTGTAGCTGGCGGGCGAGGATCGGTTCGTGGGCCGGCAAAGTACGCATGGCCCGCTGCACTGTAGACCCAAGTAATGTGAACTTCAGAGTGAGTGATACAGTGTTGTGTGCAGCAGTGATTGTGATGTTATTAATGATTGGGGGTGTTGAGTTGAATCCGGGACCGATCACGACCACAGATGAAAAATTAGATGCCATCATGACAAAGGTTGAGAAACTGGACTCAGTGGAGGAAAACGTTTTGTTGATAAAAAATCAAATGTCAAGCATGGAATCCAAAGTCAACTTCTTAGAATCTAAAATCCTCGACATGGAAGCAACCATTGACTCGCTATCGACTGCGAATACTGAATTAATGCAGAAGGTGAATGTAATGGCAAGGAAAGAGGACTATTTAGAAAATCAAAGTCGTAGAAACAACCTCGTGTTTCGTGGGCTCCACGAGAAGGAGGGCGGTAATGAGTCGTGGCGTGACTGTGAGGACCTTATCATGGATGTTACGCGTAAGGTGTTAGGTGTTCCAATTCAAGCAAGTGATATAGAGAGAGCTCACCGTGTGGCCGGAGGAAAGTACCCACGGGCGATTGTGGTCAAGTTCCTCAGTTTTAAAAAACGGGAGGAAGTGTTTAGGAACAAAAATCAACTAAAAGGAAAGACAATATCTATCAATGAAGACTTTTCACATCGTGTCCTCGAGGATAGACGTGTCCTTATTGCAGAAATGATGAGCGCGAGAGCTGACGGCTGTGAGGCTGTAGTGACATTTGACAAACTTAAAATTAATGGGAAAGTTTACCGCGTGGATGAAAACTCAAGACAGATCGTACCAGCGCTTTATGGGAAAATAGATCAACCGCGCGAACATCTACAACAAAATCAGTCACAGCAACATTATCAGGAAATGCAGCAACTGAATCAACGGTCGCAGTATCAGCAGTCGCAGTATCAGCAGCAACAAAATCAGCAGCCGCAGAACCAGCAGCTGCAGAAACCTCATCAGCTGCAGCAACAGCAACATCAGCGACATCAGCGACTTCAGCAGAAACAGCCGCTCCTGCAGCCTCAATATCAGAATCAACAACAGCAGCAGTGCCAACGACAGCAACAACAGCAGCAGCAGCAGCAGCAGCAGCAGCATCAGCAGCAACATCAGCAGCAGCAGCAGCAGCAGCAGCAGCAGCAGCAGCAACATCAGCAGCAGCAGCAGCAACAGCAGCAACAGCACCAGCTGCACCAGCCTGAAGCACTTTTTCAAAGCCAGCAACAGCTACCACAACAAAATCCCGAGAACTCCGTACACCTGCCAAGACAAAGCCAAAGGATTCGAGGAGTGGGACCAGACCGGATGCCGCCGTCTACCGATGTCAGCCAGCAGGTACCATAGGACATCCCAAGCGGCAATAGTGCGCTCCTCAAAGACAAAGTGACAACAGTTATGCCGTACTCAAAAGAGCGCAGACAAGGTACACTACAGACAACAGATAGCAATCTCACTAATAATATAAATACAAAACTTAATGGAAGTAAAACGATGTCAAAAAATATGACCGTGTTCTATCAAAATATTCGCTCAATTAGATCTAAGATAAATGAATTAGAAATAGCTATTACGAATTTAAACTTAGACATAATTACTTTATCTGAACACTGGCTAAAAACCAATGAAGGCGAATCACTAGTGCTTCCGGGCTTTAAACTCGCATCAATATTTACGCGAGACTTGCACTCTCATGGTGGTGCGTGCATATTTGTCAGAGACAGTTGCACTGATGTTGTGGAAAGAGCTGACCTGGTGCAAATCAGTGAAGAGAAAATCCTCGAGTGCGCGGCAATAGAATTTTGTAAATACAATATTATACTTTTATGTATTTATAGATCCCCAAATAGTATATTTAATTTTTTTATTAAAAAACTAGAAATGATCTTGACAAAAGTAACGCACGAGAACATGTCTAGATCAATAATTATCAGTGGTGACCTAAATATAAATACGCTAGGGAGCTGCCATAACAAACAAAAGTTGTGCACACTGCTCAACTCTTTTAACATAAAATTAGCTATTAAAGAACCAACTAGAGTTACATCATCTTCCGCAACTTGTATTGATAATATTTTGACTAATCTAGAATTGCAATTTATAAATGTCAAAGTGGAAGAAAATGGATTGTCTGATCACAAATCTATCATATTTTCATTTGAAGCTTTAAATTCAGAATGCAAAGAAAATGAGAGTAGAGAATCACCAGCTATCATAGAGAAGAGGTTTTATAGTAAATCAAATGATAAAAAGATGGCTCTTCTCGTGATGAATGAAGACTGGGAAGAAATGAACAAGATGGTAGATCTAGACAACAAAACCGCTCAATTTGCTGAAACACTAAACGTACTTTTAAATAAAGCATACCCACTCCAGAAAATTAGGCTAAATAAAAGGAAAAGAAATTCGTGGATATCTAAAGGTATAAGAAACTCATGTAAACATAAAAGAAATATAATTGTTTTAGGGAAAGAAGTCAATAGTGCCATTTGGACTCGACATATAAAACAATACTCAAGAATATTAAGGAAAGTTATTAAAACTGCAAAAAGATTACAAATTCATAAAGAACTAAAGAAATCAAATAATATTAATAAGACATCCTGGAATTTGGTTAATAAGGAAATAGGTAGAAAAGCCATTAAAAATGAAATGATCACAGAATTAACATTAAATGGGAAAATTTTACGAACACCTTTTGAAATAGCTAATGGTTTTAACCAATATTTTATAAATTGTGCTAAATTCAATAATACTCAACCCATTTTAGACAGAAAACAAGCGCAAACTAAATTAGATAAAGTAACAGCTAACAAAAATTCAATTTTCCTGTTCCCGGCTAGTTATAACGAGTTAAAAACCATCATAAAAGATATGAAAAATACTTCCGGACTTGACGATGTGCCGACACAGATTATAAAAAAATGTTCTCCGTATCTTTTGGAACCAATTCTTGAAATATGCAATGATTCATTTGCTACAGGAAAGTTCCCAGATATCTATAAAAGTGCTAAGGTAATCCCGCTATACAAAAGAGGAAGTAAAAAAGATCCTGGAAATTATCGACCTATATCAATTTTAAATCCGTTTTCCAAGATATTAGAAAAATTAATGTATACTCGTTTAATGGGCTTTCTGGTTAAATTCAATATATTATCAAATGAACAGCATGGATTTTTAAAAAAAAGATCGACCGAATCTGCAATTTTTAATTTTATTGAAAGCGCATCTTCGGCATTAAGCAAAAAAAAACAAGCTATTGGCATACTTTGCGATCTCAGCAAAGCTTTCGACTGTGTTAACCACGAATTATTATTAAGTAAATTATATCATTATGGTGTTCGAGGATTAGCATATAATTGGTTTAAGTCGTATCTTACAAATAGAAAACAGTTGGTAGTAATAAATGGCATAGATATTGATAAGAAATTAAATAAATATTACTCAAAAGAACTAATTATTGTACAGGGTATCCCGCAGGGGAGTATACTGGGCCCGTTATTATTTCTAATCTACATTAATGATTTACCAAAAAACATAAAAAATGCCCAATTAACCATGTTTGCAGACGACACTAGTCTCTTAATTTTAGAAGATTCAATTGAAAGGGCAATAGAAAAAGCAAATAAAGCAATGTGTGAGCTCTGTGATTGGTTAAAATTAAACCAATTGACATTAAATGCTAAAAAAACTAAAGTAATTAAATTTAGGACAAATTGTAATAACCGCCCCCAAACTAATCCTATCGTAATGGCAGATAACGAAAGGCTAGAGCTGATGGAACGGGTTCCATTTCTAGGAATTGAACTCGATGAACTACTTAATTGGAAACACCAAATTAAGTCAATTCAAAACAAGTTATCTAAACAATTTTATGCAATTAGGGTGATAAAAAACATTGTATCTAAACAAACCCTAAAAATTACTTATCATGGGTTGTTTGAATCATACATGAGCTACGGGATAATTTTCTGGGGCAATTCTCAACACTATAAAAAAATATTCAATCTCCAAAAGAGAGTAATCCGTACAATGCAAAATCTAAAATCAAATAAATCATGCCGTAAACACTTTCAAACGCTAAAAATATTAACGATGCCAAATTTATATATTTATAAGCTATTAGTATTCATTAAAAATAACCAAGATAATTTTCAAACTCATACACATAATCATAGTACTAGGAATAAAAAGGACTTTAAATTATCACTAGAAAAATTAACACAAATCAAAAACCAGGTAAAATCAACGGGGTTATATTTATTTAATCTACTCCCCCATGACATGAAACTAAAAGAAATAGATGTAAATGAATTCAAGACTA
Organism: Nemurella pictetii; assembly: GCA_921293315.2. Taxonomy (NCBI): domain Eukaryota; kingdom Metazoa; phylum Arthropoda; class Insecta; order Plecoptera; family Nemouridae; genus Nemurella; species Nemurella pictetii. The sequence continues at coordinate 13,863,527 of OV121120.1, read as the reverse complement.
GATTAAAAAAATTCCTTGTAAAAAATGTATGTTATACCATAGACGAATTTAAATTAGCTCTTAGAAATCCTAAGTTAGAAATGTAAAGACTATATTTATTTTGTTATTAGTATTATAAAAAATATGATCATTATTATATTATTACTATTATTTTTGCTGTCAGTATGATTTTGTTTTTGATTATTATAAATATTATTCCTATTCTTATTCTTATAATTAGTACTACAATTATTATAATTATAATAATTATTATTATTATTATATTATTATTAGTCTACACATTCCGCTGTATCCCACAGCATGGGAATTAATTGACTTAAAAAAAAATAAAAAATAAATAAAAAAATAAATAAAAGTTGCCATGAAAGTCTAATCATGCTTGCGTCGGAAATGCATCTTGGTGCATTCTTTTGAGGCGCTTTCATTTTCAGTGATACGTGTGTAAAAGTGAATAAACAAACTGCATCACTTCTATTGACAAGGCAAATCTTTTTCAAGCGTCCAAGCGCCTAAACGCCCAGTTTTCTTTCTAGGGATTTTCCAAACAAGCGAACCGCCTGTCCACTGTACATGAACCACTGTCCACTGTTGCATTCAGGTTTGAATAACACTAATACAATCGAACCCAAGGTCACATTTGGGGTTAGTCGAGTTATTGGTGTGTGATTGCAGCATAGCGTCGTAGATTCAGAGTCTTCTATGTTCATTCACAGTCCCGTTTCCATCTCCATGGAGCCCACCAACTCGGTTAAACTTGATATCCATTCCAAGGTGTCGCGCATCCCGTGACTTCACCCGAACACTTTGCCGTTGCAGGCGCTGCTGCCCACGTACGAGGAGGCTATCCGCGAGCAGCGTAGCAACATCCTGACCAACGCCAACCTGCTCGGCTGCCGGACCCTGCGCCCCTACTGGGGCCCGCCCCGGCGAGCACGCGGCCCGGGTTCGATCCCTGGCGATGCTCACGTCACGCGCCAGTCGTCGAGGTGAGATCTTAGTAGCCATAATTCGAAATCGGCAGGGGGACAGGGTGTGAAATCGCGGCAGCCAAGTGAAATCCGCATAATTTGTGATTTTTTAGAGTTTTTATAGTCCGCTCCAGCTTTTCCTACAGTTTTCCTGGGGTTGCAATCATTCTCTTTGTGGGGTGTTCGGTTGTATTTACAGATGAAAGGACATCGCCTGCTCTGTTTATGTGTGTGCGTTTTTCTTGCAGTTTTTATGTTTTCCAATATTCGTTTTTCCGTGGTTTCTCGATTAAGGTCTAGTTATTAAGTGGCTCGTTAACTCCTTAACAGTCCATTTATGTGCTATTACTATGGCACCTGCCAATGAGATGCCTTTAGATATGGTGTTAACAGACCGTTAAATAATAACAGCCGCTGTAAAACTGGAAGGACTTCGCATGGATGCTATTTTGAAACAATCAGTTTGACTGCGCACGCAAATTGATCGCAGGCTTGATTAGACTGATTAGACCACGCCATATAGGTTATGGCGAAACTCGAAATTTCACACGCACGCAATTGACAAACTGTAACTGAAATCTGTCGCCTGTGTGTGTTAATCGTGATCAACCGACACCTTTAGGGATTACAAAATTTCATTCGGCTTTGTTGGGTGGTTCGGGGGAGGGGGGGGGGTAAACACAGGTGTTTGCTCTCTATTATACGAGCGAGTTGATCCTTATTAGTTATTATCTTTTCACCGAGCCTAATTGGATTTATCGTAAAAAATTGGTTCTGTGCAGTGAGAAGCGTTATTAAATGGTCAGTACATGTAGTACTACTTAATTTACACTTTCATCTGCGATTCTTTGAAATTCGAGGTAAGCCATTGCGCTCGATTCAAACGGTCGGCGTTTTGAAACCAGATCTCACGCGGTACCTGCTGCCACCACATGTGCTACTCAAAGTAAAAATGTCGTTAGTTTTTATAACACATATCGCGAAATATTTCGGTAGAAATCGGTGCACGTACGAAGACACCTCGTGCGTTCTCTCATCTCTCGCTCTCGCTCGCTCTTCCGCGGGCGCGCGCGCGAAGACATTTTAATCGACGTGCCCGTGATTAATAAGGAAGCTGACGCGGAAAACGACGCCGCGAACACGGGCGTGCAGTGCGCACGTCCTCGCGCGTCGGGGCCGTGTTAAAAAATCAACACCGCTCTGACACGGCGGCGGCGGTGGCGACGGCGCTGGCCGTTTTATCGACACTGGTCGTTTCATCGTCTCATCGACACAACGGCCACCTCCTTCTAACGGCGCAGCTATTACACATATAATTAAAACGCGAAGCGGCCGCATGCTCTGCAATCGGCACGTTCTTTTCGCGTTCACAGCGGCTGAACGCCGTCTGCGATCACTCTGCGCGCTACGGAAAATTGATAAAATGCACAATGCCACGTCGAAGGATTATTTTCGCCATTTTCGTCGAGAATATTGCATTTTTTCCTAAAGGAGGGCTTTATCATCACCTTTTTACCTCCATATGTATGATAAAAACGTGATTTTCAGCTCGGATTTGATTGCGAAATGACCTTACACCTTTCTGCTCGTGGGGCTAGTCGAGTCAAAGTGCGGGGTTTCACTTTTCATGTGATCACTTCGGCGAATTCACATTACAATGCGGGCCCGAGTCCGTAATTGGGAGTCGCTCAATATCAATCGCCCAATATTGACACCAATATCAATCAATCGGACATTAAAATTAGCTTAAGGAATCGTATTAGGCCTGAGGAGTGAACGAGAAAAATCGAACTGGCGTCAAACTGCCGTTAGACTAACTAGGGCTTCGCAAACTGTAAATTTGTGGCGTTGCAGAATTTATCGACATGTTCTTGAGGGTACAACTAGGGCTGGAAAATCAAAAATAAATAATTGCGAGATATCTTACAAATTTCACCACATACAACCCCATGCTTTACCAGTTTTTGGAAAACCGTACAATTGAGATGTTTTTCCTCGCGTTCAAGGTCAAATCATTTTGCTTCCAGTTGCAACTGCAATATCTACAAAAAAACATCGGCCCCAGCACGCTCGTAGCATCGCATCGACGCAATACTTGGCAGTTCTGTTCTCGCATCAATCTAGTTTCGAAAATATCCATACCTCAGCCGCAGCCACACTCTCTGATCTGCATGATAATCCGACAAAATTTACAGTTTTTTAATGACGCCGAAATAATCTCGGCTATTACACAAGTCTCTAGGTGCCATGATGGCAACGCTCTCGCCAATGTACCGCCGCCGGTGTATTGTTAAATCGTTTAGCGTTTGATTGATGTGCAGCCAGGCAGCCAGGCCACTGCAGGAACGGGTTGCGAGTCGGGACACATTAAGATGTGTTTAATGCGATGCCATTATCGCTGCCCGTGGATTTGCCGGCTTGCGCGCTGCCTGATCGAGAATTAAGACGCCTGGATAGTGGATAGCAGACATGCGCGCGGGGATGCATTTCCATTCGGCCCATTATCACCTTGGGAATGGGAGCCTTGTGGTGGCTCGTGGTGACTGCTTTCCTCAGGGTATCAAGGGTCTGAGCTGCCCCATTTCTTGAAGCATTCGCCAGTATTTAAATCTCAGTTTGTTAGGTGCTTTCATTTCCATGTCAACGCCTTGGGGTTTATAAGAGTGGCTCTATAGAGAAGAATCCAGGCTCCTTATAGATCCAAGCGATCTCGACGTGTGCGAAGATAGCAGGAGATTCGGCCGTCTCCGTTTCATTATGAGCTCCGATTCCAGTTAGGGTCACGCCGGGGCTGATTGTGGCCGCGATTCGGATTCACGCGGCTAGTTAGATAAATAGATATCAGGACGGATTTTAATGGTCTTAATGATGCTAATCATGATGATGATGGTCGGGTATGATGTAGTTATTTTTCAAGAACGCTGCTTCTGGTCCTGTGTGTGTGTGTGCCCGCGTAGATGTTATTTCGGGTTTTATCTCTGGTGTTGTGTCGAGTCCTGTGTATGTGGTTCTTCTAGGTTGCCGTTGTGGACCTGGTTTTTGCGTGGCTGATTAAGTTGCAGTGTTTATTTTCGTGTTTGTGTGCAGAAAGCGGCTGCGACGTTGAAGTTTAATGGGCTGTCTCTCGCGCGGTTCGATTTGAGGTTTTGCTTGAGATTTGCTCGGTGCTGGTTTGATTGGCGGAATCAATCCGTATGACATTTGAAATCGATTTTCGAAATGTTTTTTGTATTCCGTGTAGGCTGGAGATTTAGGATGGTTTTCTATAGACGCTGCCATTGAGCGGATTGATTAAAAGTTAAATCTCGATAGTCGTTTCTTGGGCTGGGATGATTTTCGATCGCCATAAATTGTACTTCGGGTATTTCATTCGATACCGAGGCGCCGGCCGGTATGGTTGGCCCATATATATGCTTTTTTCTCCACCCGTAGATTTTTGTCGACGCCCAACTTTTTCATTTTAATAGTCGTATTATTACTAGTCAAATTCTCCGATCTTGATTTTGTTCTAATCGTCTTCTTCAATCCACACATCAGTGGCGGCTATCGAGTAACATCAGCGATACACTCACAAGTTAGAAACACGATCTCAAAAGTTTTCAGACCTTCCGAAGACACGAGAAATGTAGAACGATTGCCTTTGGAGTCTCTATTCATGCTTTCAATTTCAATCCGCTTTTTTGATACTTTTCCGAAACAAACAGAGCTTACCAAATATCGGATTAGGTTAGATTCATGGTATAAGTATACTTATACCATGGGTTAGATTAAAGTTTAGGTTATAACTTCCCATCCAAGCCATGGTAATGTTGCTAGATGTTCTTTTGAGCTCTTATCGGTTTTCTTATCAATACTCGGTAAATAACCATGAAAGAGCACATGGCCATTGCCAAAATTCATCCCGGTTTGTAAACCTTCCATCATTTCGTTTCATATCCGGCCCTACAACGTCACAAACACTTTTTTCCTCGTGTTCCATCGATGGATGATGGTCCAACTGCTTTGGTATACTTCTAACGTGCTTCTAACATCTCAAGTCATGGCCGTGAACCATTTAATTCAGACCCTATTCCGGACTCGGTGTTGAAGACGTCAACGCAGTCCAGTGTTATCGGTGGTAACGCGGACGCCACTGCCGGGCACACACCCTGTACGCGTTCATCTCGGCACCGTGGCCGGTGCCACTTAGGAAGTAATTTATCTTGCGGTGGGCCGCCAGCACCGAGTCCTCCTTACCACTCCGAATTCCAGCCGGCCGCCGCGCACACAGCGAAAACATTGCGCTCAGAGCGTATTTGTGCCATATTTTTTTGTTCGTATCGCCGGCGATGCAATGATAATCAAGGGGCCCCACCTTGCAGACAAAGCCTTATTTAACGTTGTGACTTTTAATTCTAGTTCCGCTGAAAAAACTTCTACGCGGTCTCGCGTCTCGAGGGTTTTGTGCGGGCCGACACCTAGTTTCTTCATTATACATTTTTTTCGTCTTGTTTAATGCTGTACGATTCTAATGGAAATGGACTCTGACGTGAAAAGTGTAGTAATAAGGCGAGTAATTAATTTTGTAATTACTTTCGCGCACAGTGTGCGTGCGCAGTCGATTTACGAGCGCCATGCACATTTTCGCGAAAGAAACTCGCGAGTTTTCACAATAAACATAACTCATGTCCACATGTCAGTCATATCTACATGCGGCGGCGGCGAGTTGCATTACGTGCCCGGTGAACTAGTTCCAGTTCGAACTAATTATGACATTGCCTGTACTTCATCAACGCTCTAACAAGCTGGTAATTAATTATCATTTCCCTGGCCGTTTTCCCATCGACTGTACCTGGAAAACCACTCTTTAGCGTTTTACTAATCAATCACCGATCGAACTGCTGTCAATCGAAGACTACTTCTAATCTAATTGAGCAGTTTAAGATTGGAACGATGATTATAATTACGCATGATAATTTGAATAATGATCACTAATTAGACGTTCGTTTCGACGTCGGTGCTAAAGGGCATAGCGAGAAAAATTATATGCTTATAATATATATATATATTTTTTTTATCAGACCGATCGTTTATCGATGTTATAGATCTTTAATATGAGAACGCTTGCAGAACATTTTACTCATCAATAACAGGGTAATGGGGATTTTTATCGCGTCTGACGCTACGTTTTAATATCAGTGGTCGCGTTAAGTAGTCTGTTTAATTACACTCTTTAACAGATTTCTGCGACAAATCGTCTCGTTAGCGCTAATTTACGGGTAGATTGACGCGATTTGATTGATTGGAAATCGGTCAGCGGCTCGTTGCGGCCGATTTTTTGACCGCGCTCCCGCGGAATTGGTTTTGCCGGCGCGCAATGCGCTCGCATGGTCTTCGTCGGTAGTGATTTGATTTATTGCCGGGGCAATTCATCATGTGCAAATTAATTAACGTTACCTACTAGTCTTTACGCGAGACGAAAAATTTGCATCGTCGCCAGTGGAATTAAGTTTTGTAAATTTTTACACCTTCATCGGCGTGATCGCACTTTTGAATCTTCTTTTTCTTGTCCGAATCGATTAAGAAGTTGGAAAGTAACTTGTTTTTTGTGAAACGTACGCCGAACTGATTATTTTTTTGGCAAGTGCCTTCTTGGTTTCAGGATTTCTCAGCTTGTTGGGTGATTATTAGTGTTTGACCCACAATCTAAGATAACGCGGGAGAAAACTCGCCGCCCGAAGGTGATTTCAACGCAATTTATTTACAGAGGGTGCTGTAGAATTTGGTTGTTTTACTAGCCTATATTTCACTGTTGCTTGAATTGAACCATTGGAGTGTGGGAAAATGTTTTGAAACTATCCTCTCGTGGAAGAAATGGTACTAAAGCGAGCTATTGGGAGTTGGGACTAATAAATTTCACTAAATTTGCATGTTATTTCGTAATCTACTCCCAAAAACGATTAACCGTCACCTGCTGCATTCTGTTTTGAATAGCATTTATGAATGATAAACGTTACCTCTTAACGCCTAATGTTTCTTTTAAACGAGTTTTTATTACATTTTCTAAAATATGTCGTATCCACAAAGCGGTCCTAACATTTCGCAATATTGCCTAGTTTCTTCAACAAACATTTGCCCAGAAACGCCTTACCGCAAGCATTAGTCTAGAGACACTTACCCGGATTAGTATTTGTTAAACATTGTCATGGTTTTTGTGCAACTAATGTTGTGACCAGACGGAAACACTGGCACAGTCGTGAGGCCGTGAAGTTAAGCAACAATACGCACGTTCAGGTATTGGATGGGTGACCACCGGGTTGTGGGGTACCGAGAACCGAAAAAATTGCCTAATTTGGGAAAAATAGTTTATTAGCTCAACACTTGAACTTGCAACTGCTTATCAAACAACCCCTCTTCACGATGAAAGAATTCTGCACATCGTGAAGGTCAAATGCTGACAATGACAGCTGTTGGTGAATATTGCGTTGTTCGTGTCTACAGCTCGTCGCACAGTCCTAGAGCGTTTCGAGCAGGCGACAACAGCTCCTGAAGGTGCTGTTCTTTGTGTCCGCAGCACGCCGCACAGCCCAAGATCAAGTCTATGGGGTGGTAGACATGATGATTTTGAAGTCAAATGCCAACAACTGCTCCGGAGGGTCGCTTTGTTTGCGTTCTTAGCGCGTCGCACAGCCTATATAAGTAATCGATGGGGTGGAAGACATGCAGAAGGCGACAACAGCTCCTGACGACCGCTCTGTGTCCTTAGCGCATCGCGCAGCCTAAGAGGATGGGTTGGAAGACATGCAGAAGGCGACAACAGCTCCTGACGACCGCTCTGTGTCCTTAGCGCATCGCGCAGCCTAAGAGGATGGGTTGGAAGACATGCAGAAGGCGACAACAGCTCCTGACGACCGCTCTGTGTCCTTAGCGCATCGCGCAGCCTAAGAGGATGGGTTGGAAGACATGCAGAAGGCGACAACAGCTCCTGACGACCGCTCTGTGTCCTTAGCGCATCGCGCAGCCTAAGAGGATGGGTTGGAAGACATGCAGAAGGCGACAACAGCTCCTGACGACCGCTCTGTTTGTGTCCAATTAGCGCATCGCACAGCGCGTCGTTGCGTTCGGGCGGCGAGTCGATGGGTTCGACCGACACGATGACCGCCAGCGACACGGTGTCCACCAACGTCACCCTGGACACGGTGTCTTCGCACACGTGCAGCTCGGGCTCGCAGAGCGCCTCGTGCCGCGCAATCTTCGGCAGCCTCGCCTCGTTCGACACCGGCTCGGTGCACAACACGGACGGTAAGTGACGCGGGGTGGCTGGGAGCAACGTTGTCGGGGTAGCGACGGGGTCTGCATCTTGCTATCGATGGGGAGAGAGAACGGCACGGGGTGTTACTTTGCAGAGGATTTAGGCACGGCAACGATATGGCACCTAGGGTGCGTCGTTTGCAGAAGTTTGATAGAAGCTTATAGAATTCAAGCCCTATACCGAAATTAAACTTTCTCGACAAGCTTTTGGAATAGTGGGAACTCTATCATACAAGATAAACATCCAGTGGCGTAGCTACCACTGGTTCAGCTGGTTCGATCGCACCAGGGCCCAGGAGGTTTTCCCAGCCAGGGGGGCCCCTCAGCTTTAGCTCGAGGGGCCTGAAAATTGAGTTGGGAAGACTGTAAACTGAAAGCTAGGAAAAAATTCCATAATGTGCCGAGTGGCTTAAACTTACAATTGTAATATTATGACAAGTTTAATGCAAACTTTATATAGTGTTCATATGTGTGTATGAATTTTGGCTCTTTCTAGTAATTCTATTAGTGTGGTTAAATTTGCCGTCAACTGCAACCCTTTGTGTTCTGCCGACAGTATTGTTGTCTCATTCTAGTTCGGTAGTATCTTACCCGAATACACACTAGTCACTAATACTCGGGACCCGGGATATAGTACGTAACTATGCGGCCTCAAGTTCTGGCATGAACCCCGTCGGAATGTCTTTGCTAATATTTAGGGATATATGAGTATGGGTATGTTTTGGGGTAGTTTAGTGGGGTGAAAAATTGTCAATTGGAAAATCGGCCATCTAGCCTGAAACCAATTTGAAAAGAAGGGGGGGGGGGGGCCCAATCTTAAATCTTGCACCAGGGCCCTGCCACACCTAGCTACGCCACTGTAAACATCAATTAATGGCGTGCTGATTTGAATTGATTGTCTGGTTTAAGTTTTATAGGATAGTGAGTGTATATTCAAAAGTCAACAGTAGGTTGCGTTTGAAGTTATTTTGGGGTAATTATGGTGCTAAATGAATGTAAGGCCTTAAATTATTACATTGGTAAGAGTTCAATAGAGTTGATATTGTAAGTCCAACATGAAAATTGGAACTTGGAAGTGCCTGAGTTGAACTTGTAATTCTGTCATTTTATGGAAATGCATCTGCATGTACATACACTTTTGCAACTTTTAGCTGATGACTTCGTTTGTTGAAGTTGCATTCGTTGCCATTGTATTTAGCTAGCTCGAAACTTCTTCGCTTGATCATGCTTATTTGCATCATAGCTTAGAGGTCTAAGCACATAATTTAATATTCTTGCATTCTCTGTTGCCATTTCGATTCGTCCACATTCGCTCTCCACATTCGCTCTCATTCGTTACATTTCGCATCATGCACCTTGCTCAGCTTTCGTCGCATTCTCCTATTCTGATTATTCGTGTTTCATAGTGCTTCCATACTCTCTATTTACTTTACATTTTTTCACTCGCATTTTTTTTTCTGCATCATGCATTTTCTTTTCGCTATCTCACATTATCAAGCTAGCCTTCGTCCACCGTATGCATTACTTCTAACTGATTTCATTTCCTTTGCCGGAAGTTAGCATCAGTCGTTGAATTTTCTTTTCGCCTTTTCGCACTAGCACATTGATCTTCATGCATCCTACATCAGTAGCCGCGCACTATTTTCTCTCCTCTTTTGTGCATCCTGTTACCGGTGTTCATGACACCACTTTTCACCCGGCATCTCGCATCGCCATTGCTTTCATTAAAGCCACCTTCACAGCGAAAAAAAACACCTCATTACTGCTAATCACGAGAATAATTAACGACCGATGTCGTGCCCAGGTGTTCCCTTGCTGGAGGAAAACGAGTTCGAAGATGGGGTCCGCGTTTCGACCCCTGGGCATTCCCTGTCGGTGGATCAAGAGTCCGACAGCGGGTCGTTCAAATACCGACGCACCTCACCTGAGCTCTCCTCTTCGTCGCCGAGATTCTATTACTTTGCTCGGGATCGACCGACTGATGATCGAGTGTGATCTGTTTGTCGAATTCCGAGTCGGATTTGTCTTCATTTCGTGAAATCCGTCAAATGTGTATACTGTGTATGGCCTACCCTGTCCTCGCTCCTGTGTTATTATGTTTGATTTTAAATGTTGTGCTGCGTGTTTTGTTGGCTGACCCGCTTGCAGGCATTTATCGGGTTGGCGAATTCTGTCCGACGCTACGAGGTGTGTCCGAACTTCGTGGCCTAGCGCCATCTTGAAGTTTTCACTTTCCTCGAGGAATCGACTGGGAGGAAACGCACTGTAGCGGATTTTTTCAGAGTTGGTTGCAAGACTATCATCCAGTAGAACCTATACCAAAATATGTTATTTCTTAGGACGAATAAGCGCGTACTGACGAAGCTTTAGTATTGTAATTGAAACAATTTTGATCGTTCACAACAAATACACCGGCCCGCCCCAACGACATCATCAGAAAGTGACCCACAATTCGGCCCATTGCTGATTGTGGTACTGATACTAAACAGGATATTCTCTCCCTTGTAGGTTTGTCCATTGTTGGGTTCGGATATTTTCGTTGTCTCGATTTGATATTAGATAACATATAGAATATTTATGTTGAATCTCGATCGTCTGTGATTGATAAATGATGTCGAGTTTCCTAGAATTAGGGATATTCCAAAGATAACTGATTGGTTTAAAGTTTAAACTTATTATACATTCGACTGAAACACCAAAACTCACATACTACCTATTTAAGATTTAAAACACAAGCGATAGATATTATTATGTGCATTCTGTATTCCTCTAGTTACCTGTATTAGCGATAAGAATATGAATCTCTTCCATAAATATTTTTAGCTGACTCTATTTTTGCGTAGATCTGATTATCTCACTCTTTATGTTTTGCATTTATTTAGTATTAAATATTGATTGTTTTCCACGTGGGCCTCGCTGATGCGTTTTTGGTCGCGTTGCAGGATGAGCGTTATGAGCCCTGGTATCGATTAACTGTTAGATCGAATACATAAAATTGTGAAATCTCAAGAATTTTCTTCGATTTTCTTCGCGTAAACGTTGCAAATCCACGTTATAAGTTTGCGAAGGTTTTCATAAATCTGAGTTGAAGTGAAGTCTTCGCTCGTTTCGCTCATCTATGTACTACCGACTTTTTTTACGAAATATGTATACCTACCACAAATCAATATATTTTTATTTTGCATTGTTTAGGGTTTGAATATAATGTATTATAACCTGAATGGTATAACTCTTTATGGCTGTTGAGAGCGAATAATATACTTTACCATGGGGTATTCATTTCATTCTGAATGATAATACATCTGATAATAAAAATAGTATCGATAACAATCGAAACCTTACATCAACTCCAATAGTACACAATATCTCACAGTACAATATATCTAATATATATATATATAGTGTAATTTCCGCCAAATATATCAGTTTTCAATCTTCAACGATCAACATTTTGATGTCCTACCCCCATCCCAACAAATTTCGTCTGGCATGCGCCAATTGCGAACCCGCACCCGATTTTTAATGTACCTGGCAATTTCGCTGCGATTTAAATTGCTCCGATTGCTATCAGTCGAGATGAAACGATTGAGATTTTCTCTCCGAGTACAACAGCACCTTAGCTGATTCGAGTGTCAGTCACCAGGCAGCTCTAGGCGTTCGAAAGCGTGCTGTACCAGCAAGTTCAGAAGGTGGCTTCGTGTCAGATGCTCGCCGTAAGGGAAGGTGGGTTACCGGTAGATCCATCATGTGGTCATAACTCTAAATTTACATTTCACATTAAATAGGAGACCGAGCAATTTCGGTCGTGTAAGTGATATGCTTTACAATAGGCGAGCGCATGCATAATTCAGTGTTTGGATTGGGTTCGTTCAGCTGCTCTAGGCATTTGTTTTTCGAGATTAGTAGCGGAGGAAGGAGCTTCTTATAATGATTCAAGCATCAATTCCTTGAAACGTCACATGGAGATTGAATGTTTTTCATGCTTCTTGATTGAAATATTCAAGCTAGACGTTAAAATTTCTGCTTCTGATTTGTCTTCGGGCAAATGAAGAGCGTAAAATTAATTTAAATTAATTTCGATCGGATTCAAAACTAAATTAACTTTCAGATTGTGTGTATGAAATTAAAACCGGCATTAGAATGGAATCAGAAAACCAGCTTCTGCCATTGTTTCATGAGATAGAGCTCGACTATATAGACTTCCTTGTTCTTAGGCAATGAAACATACCTTGTTTATGGGCATTTTACGCCGCACTATTTCCCGCATCTTTTCGCTTGAAAATTCACCAGCAGTTCGGTTTTGTGTTCCAAAACTGGCAGGTATATCTCATTCATTCGCTTCATTTCTCAATCGGCAATGCTCTTTTGGTTCGATCAGCGTATACCAGTATAGATCAAATTCAAACCTAATATATAGCGCGCACTGAATGGCGAATAATGCATATTATTACATTCACTACATCGCTTATGCTAATATTGGTCGCGCATTAACATGATTCTACCATTCAAAACGGCTAAAACTACTTTTGACGCCTCGATGTTTAACTTGTATTACAAAAATATCTATCTATCGCGAACTGTTGACTGTTAGTTATTGATAACCTGCTTCCATATTATTATGCGTCGCTCCTCGTGAAATTCAACTGGTTTTGCGCTCGCCATAATACCGTATTACACACTGACATGCCCGGTGTGAATGTGTCGGTGATATCAAAAGAATTTGCGGCGAGGCGTGGATGGCTTTAAACACACAGAGATACATAGAACCACGTGTCGTGGCGGTAAATGACGACAAAAAAAGAATTATTATTTTTTCTATATTTGTTATTTATAATAAAATATAAAGAAAGGTTTTTCTGTGATAGTGTTTAACTATGCTGTCATCTGAGTTGATTGTAAGATTACATGGAATTACTTGTCCAGGCTGGTCGAGTATAAGAAAATACGTTGAAGAATTGTTTGATTTATTAATCGAGATGGCTGGCTTTGTAGGATTGTTGTATTGGGTTGTAATTCATTTTACTGTATATATTCCTATATATGCGTTCCCCTTTCTCGATTGGACGGACGGCCAAGTCAAAGAATAACGAATTCTTCGCAGATATTGTGTAATGTTGCTGATGTCGGAAATCTTTTGCGACTGCTTTTCATCGTATGAATAGATTATAGATTATCAGGCAAACTAACGATAAATTATTTCGCAAATCAGAGTGTGGTTAGTGTGTCTTTTGCTTTTTACATTGTGGGCGAGCAATATGCATTGCCATCGCACCTCTTGAGTAAAATTCTTCATTATTATTGCCCGCGTAATCTAGATTCCATCATATTCAATTTGAGAAAGATATATTATCTATATATTCTTGGCTTCTGTCGTAAATTACTCACGTTTGCAATCCAAAGCGAATTTTAGTATCGCAAACACTTCCAGTACTTTTCTTTTTCGAAATAAACTCCATGCACCTCTATGAATTACACACCCTGGAATTGATTTCGTTCATGATTACATTCATTACTTTGCAGAAATACTATCACCCGCAATAAAAACGGTGGTTTTAATGGTGCATATTACGATACCATTTTATTGGTTTTATAGTATCTGATTTATGATCAATGGAAACGCCTTATAGGCTAATTTAATGATAGCAAATATTTATATATCTCTTCTGTACGGATTATCTTTAGTTTCTCTGTTAATTGGGAATGCTATGCTTTATCACTACGCTAAAACGCAATTGATTAATCCTTCGAAGACTTGTGCAACCCAGTTGGTGTTCAATGAAAAATCACTGCGATTGCGACATCAGCCAATCAAATTTACGCTGACATTTGATTGTTTCTGTTCGTTATCTTTCAACTCTTGAGTAAAAAATTAAATGGCTTTTGGTCATGGTCAGATGTCAAAAAACTAAAATTATGAGATTTTTAACACAAGTTTTCTAACTGCAACTTCGAGCGAGGAAACTAAATCCGAAAACACGTAAACGTTAACACGCGAGATTCGAAAAAAGATGTTCATTCTTCGGGGGGTAACACAATATGTTAACATTATTATGAGTATGTTGAAGGTGTGTATATCGCAATGTTAATTTCGTTGAAATGTCATCGGGATCGGAGACGAACCTAAATCTCGGACATGCGACGGTGCCAGAATCGCCAACAATATAGAGGTGAACCTTATTGCCACAAGGAGACATTAATTCAGGCGACCAGTTTTAATCACGCACGGGTTTAGGTTGATCAAGCTGATTCCTCAGTTCGACTTTTCTTTGAGGAGCCTAAGAATCTTGCAGTTATTGTGTCGCTAGCATCTTTAGAAATGCCGGTGTATCTATTCTGAAAAACTAGTCGAGATATACAGATACATTCACGGCGAATTTTATTATATTTGAATACTAAACAAAATTTCTTAGCTGTGAAATAATGTTGTGTATACGGAGTATTTAATTTTTTGGAAATTTGATGCAGCATAAACCCGGCACCTCCACCACTGATCTCAAACATGTATATATAATTTAGACTTCAGTGAATCTTCGATCACAGCCACGTAGTGTCCCAGAGCTGAGCACCCACACTATCAAATCTAGGTACACCCCTGGAAGGAACACCCTTCAAATACTGCCAAATATCAAAAAGTTTGAAGTACATGATGACATGCTTTCCGGAACTCAGCCGAGTACCTCACCTCGAAGGTGTCTGTCCTCAAATTCAACAAGAGACTTGAGATCCACCAGCGACATTGTTTGTAGGAACAATGAAAATTAGCTAGTCACTTCTCTGCTTGAGTGCGAAGAGTTGAACAAGCGACAATCAAGTCTCCTTAGCGAACGACAAACGTATCTTCTTTGAAATGGAAAGTCGTGTTTTGTAGACGTTTCTCATTCTCCAGTGGTTTCAATTTTGGTTCTGATAAAGCGGATGTCTGGCCGTAGCATGTTGGGATTGAATTGTCTTTGTCGACGGAATCATTTCGTTCTCACGCAATTTGACAAAGTAATGGACAATTTATGCTTGCAGCTTGGCCCGTGGGGTCAATCAAAGGCCGCCTTCCAGGATGATGTTCTTTTAAAATACCCAAGCAACTAATAAAATATTCGAAAATATTTTTACGTTCTTTAGTACCTAATGCGATCGCTCCACGTAATCCACACACACATACACACACACTCACACAGTGTGGCTAGCCATAATTCACGTGTGCCATCACATTTGCAAATGCGCCATGCTGTTATTACGACAAAATTACCAACAGTGAAAATTTGGCGCAGTCATAATTTGCAAATTCTTGTAATTTTTACTTGCTGGTTTTATTGGCAATTCATTGCAAGGCGTGCAGTCTCATTACGATGATCGTAAAAGTGGCTATAAAATTTCCTAGAGCTGGAACTTGTTGGTTTTTTTGGAGCGCATCATTTTTATAAGGTGAATATCTTATTTTGGTACTTAATTTCGTCTTTTCTATTGCGGTTCCTGAGGTTTGCAGTGCATTTTGAGCCTTGGGTGAACGTTTTTCTCCATCAAGAATTTTCTTTTGATATACTTGGTTGTACTTTCTGTAGGCACGGTTTTTGAGTGGCCCGTGAACTTCTTAACGGCCCGTTAATGTGTGCTTATCATAGTCCCTGTGAATGAGACGCGAATATATTTTGTAAACAGTTAGTTAATTAATTAACATGGCACTGAAAAACTGGGCATAAGACTCATTTTTTCCGAATCTAATCACGTTATTGCATACCCAGTTACATAGTTTTTCTGGACATATTTGGTTAGTTGCCAATCCAATTTTTTGTAGTACAGTATCAATTGTGGTGTCTACGATTCTTAAGAACAGTGTTGTATTTTTATTTTTGTTCATATCATATTAATATTTATTTGGAGACATTTATTAAAATAATTAATTTTCTTTCCGGACATGATTCCTCTTCATGTCCGAACCCCACAGAAAATCCCATCCCGACAATAACTCATCACACGTCAACATTCAACAATAAAATTCACAAGTATACAAGACGTAAATTTTCGTACCCATCCTCCCCCAACATCATGCCGTGTTCGGGAAGAACACCCCCGCTGTGTTATTATGACGTCCAACATTTGTCATTCATGTCTGCACACGCCATTGTTGGTCACGTGACCAGCATCGTCAGCGAAGACGTTGCCGATGTTAACAATGTTACATGTTGCCGATGTAAACAATATGTGTTAACATTCATAACACACTTTATGATCGATTCACTCGATGAAGTTGACTGATACGGACGATAAACACTTACTAAAACAGAGAGTATTTTTTTTATGTTTTTATGTTTTTTATTTATATAATTAATTTCTTCATTGATGGGGGGTCTATTCATTAGAATAAAACAGCATTGGTTTTATGTTTCGGCTGTATAATCGACCAACTACCTATGCCTACCTAGCCATAGTATGCGTACGTTTTTTTTCAAGTAATGCAATCAAATTGTTATGTTTGCTGTGGGGAATAGAAACGACGAGAGCGTATGAAAAGATATAAATTATTCAGCTGAAGAGCATGAAACATTTGATCGACGGACAGTCAAAGGAAATTAAAATGCACACGTGACAAAAATCCCTGGCATTCAGTGTATTCTCCAACCACCGTTACACCTACGTCGGTGAAATGCGTAAGTCCGCACGCACACGATTCCTCCTGCACGTTACGCGAGATCTCCTATCGCGTATACAGAAGACAAAATCAATTGGTTACTTCACCCAAACCCGCGCTTAAATTAGAAATTATCGCACGGAATTCAATTTTCTAATAGATTTTCGACTAAACTCCACACATTCGATGCTGTATACAGCGTCTGCAAAGCGCAGAAGTCTCCGGTAATTGCTCATAGAGCACAAAATAACTATGGTCTACCACATAATAACTACCTTTCATACCTTCTAAGGGCATGCCACCTCTAACAATCGCAAATGCACGTACCAACTACCATGTTGCCACCATCTAATTAGCCACACATGAAATAACTCATAATTTAAACAGTTTTTAAATTGTTTTTTAAGGTTTTTGTTATATTACCACACAGTATACACACTACACTGTGTTGTGTGCATACCGAATGGCCGAGCAACGCGGTGCAAGCGGCATCTGAACAAGTTTATAGTCGAGTGTCATGCGTAAAACATGTGTTTTCTCGTCTTCGAAGTTAGGTAGTCGGACATGTTTTGGGCGAGCATGGTGCTCCCGTAATTGGCGGTCATAGGATTGTGTGTCGCTCGACACGTATTTGCGCTCGAGTGGGGCGCGACGGACAGATTTATCTGGTGGGAAAAAAAAGCTGCGATTAAAGCGGATGACAGGGCCGAAGCGTCCCCGTGCTGTCCCGCCAGCCGCGTGTGTTTGCTGCACGTTTTTTCGGTTCGAAATGATGAAAAGAACGCCCGCACGCGTATTAAATTACTTATTATTACGTTTGCTCTTGTAAATATATGTGGCGTTTCTTTTTTTTTTGTTTGCTAACCTCCGTTTGCCGTGCTGAAAAGTTGAAGTACGTTATCAACAGGTTTAGTATGAAATTATTTGGGTATGAAATTACCCTTTTTGACACTGCAATTAGTGTGTGTTTTTTTGATATGTCACTTAAGCAGTGAAGATATTTTTTTCTTAAATTATAGCTTGACACGTTTTCTTCTAACGCTGTCAAGAAACGAGCAGTGTCTCATTACCTTAGTGTAGTTTCTTACCGGCAACTCTGCACAAAACGTTTGTGTGAGCTTTGCATAACCTGCACATATTTTGGTTAACATTCTAGAACTCATGGTGCTCTTCGGACGTCTGAACAGATTTGTTTCCATACGAAATAAGCACTAATTTGCATTTTGTGCGTTGCTCTAATATGCTAATGCCATCCGTTTAATTATTTGTGTCACGATCGATTGATTGATTGGACGAGACAAGCGCTGGGTTCACATGAAGTGAAATAAGAAAACATGCAAAATAAACTAGACGAAATGTGACTATACGTTTGCAATGAAAGTGTGGACTAATTTTGTTTACGCACCACGGGTAGATGGTGCTGCTTTCACCGCACACTGTCATTCAAAGGTCGGCTTTATGATGAGTAAAACGTTTCGACAGGTTGACTAAGAGACTCATTTTCACGGATATTAAGTTTCTGGTGATGGAGGCGCCGGGTTCACTCAACCGTTTGGTTTCAGATACCTAGTCTAGCTCTAGTTTCCGCTGAGCTCAAAGAAACTAGACAGATAAGTTATTCGTTATTGATAAAAATGTGCTATCACATAGCCAGATGAACGCGTTAGAAATATTTTCCTTATTTTCGCTCTCTCAGTGATTTTAACGGTGGAGGAGCCACATCGATTCTTTTAAATACAAAAAAACCTAACGTTCATCCAGTTTCACTTCCAGTTTAGCTCGGACGGCTTTGAATTACTTCCAAGCCATTCTAAAATTTGTTAACTTTAGTGCTTATATCGATTTCAATTTGTTCATAATATAATATGCGTATCGATTGCGTCGATCAAACGCAGTTTTCTGGCTGACCGCAAGATGTCGAACGACTTGGTCGAACGAGCTGACCGTCGTCCGTTGATACACATTAAGAAAGCTTGACCGCTGGTTATTTTTCTGGCTCCATGAGCAGGGAGGCAGTGAAACATCCAAAATCAGGTCGTTCCCTCGACACAAGTTTTTGTTTTCTGTAAGGGAAGGAATTGGGAAATGCCCGTATTCCTGACGAGAGGCTAGCATTTACAACTTGATTTTTGCATTCAGCATTGATAATAAGTTTGAATTTAAGTATTATGTAATTCGAATAATTGGTTAACTATTCAAAACAATGAAACCGAATCTGTAAAAACATGCTTTTACTTGAACTATAGCAAGTTGAAATGTTGAGGGCACAAACTATCTAGGTAATTTATCGGGCAAGTTTAACAATATCATTAGTAGTAATCAATACGCTACTTGAAAACCTGTGGCCAGAAAAGGCGACTACCTGCTCTAGTTGTGATTGCAAGCTTGTCAGAGAAGTTCTGTTTATTAGTGTAACGCGGGACGAACCGAGATCACTTGGAGGTAACTTGCTAACAAATTCTTACCAATAGTAACAGACAGTGATCCTATAGCGAAGTCGGTCACGATTTCTTCGACTGATCAGTCCAGGCCCCTTAATTTATGCATTGCTTCAGTTCAAAGAGACGGACCAAACTATTTTTTTTCATCGTCCTTTTTTGATTATCTGAGTAGACGGGTCCAATCGCAAGTGGCATTCTTGACCGCTCGCTCTTCGTCTTGGACTCCGAATCCCTTCGACAGACGAGACGCGGTTTAACTATCTGTGACGATAACTTGCCTCATGTCGGACTAAAATAAGAGACAGGAAATTGGTGCATTTTTGAAATTGTCAATTTTGTTTGAGGCTTTGGTTCTGCGATCTACAATTGGTATTTGGTAGTTAATTAGAGTGATCGTTTTCTTTGGCGAGTTCATTCGAAGCAAACAATGGTGTTGCGGTTGTCTATATGGTGGAACTCTTTTGCTGCCATTCGATGCTATTTGTTTGGCCTTTTTACGGACAGAGGGGCAAAACGATTGGCATTCTACACACACACAATTTTTTGAACGAAATTTCTTACGATTCGGAGATGATATTTTAGCCAAACTAGAGTCATGTTACACTAATTGTATGGGGGTCATGGGTTCACAAAGGGTTCGAATAAATCGAGAGATGTCCATAAATACTTGTTAAAGCAATGTGGGGAAGTACTGGTGGTAATAGTCATTAAAATAATTGGTGAGGTGATTATAGATTGCATTTTAGAGGTTTACCCATATTCGAAGAGACTTTTGCAATTATCGTATATGTCTTCGACAATTGTAGGGAAGGTATACTACTTTTCTGTAAGCAAGAATAATGTTTCGTGAAAAAATTGATTTAGTACTTAAGATTTGCACGAGAATTGCAAACTATGAAACTGTGTCAGAGTTAACATAAATATAACTCACGCATGCCGATAGAAAATACCCATAATTTCTGGCAAGTGGTGCAGAAATAATATTTGTTTTAAACATACGTTTTGTAGCCGAAAACTTAATTATGACAACTTTACCATAAAAATAAAACATACATTACTAGAGCTAAATTTATGTGCATAACACAAAAAAATACAATTTTATTTTGCACTTGGGGTACTTCGGGCCCAGGGCCCCGTTGTACACAGGCTCGAATTCCGCACTAAACCGGAACCAACGCAAAGTTGCCCCTCTCATAGTCAGCACCTCTTGCCTATCGACAACTCTCGCGAAAACTCCCGTCAACCGTCCAACCCACACAACGTCGACCCAGCAATTTCGCATTTTCTGATCTACATAAAATCCGACAGCATATGGCGTCAAACGGTATCACTTTACTACTAGCCAAATACCGTCAATTACTACTTTGAGAAAGTCCACTCTGTGTCCATAACGTAACAATAATAATCACGAAGTCACTCCACCCTAAGACTAAATAACACAGTGGTTAGCACAGCAAGCTTTTATCGTCCGGAATATGTGTATATGCATTGTACACCAGAAATCTTAGTATAAATAACAGGCCCGTAGTCAACCCGTTTATGAATAATAAATATATTTTTAAGATGGCTTCGCCCGCTATAAATAACAACTATTAGGACATAATGAATGGGAACGTGGGAAGGCGTCTGCTAGGACAGAAGAAGAGCATTATTATATTGGATTATAAATATAACAATAGTAAAAAATATATTCGGTGAGTATCTATATAGGCTAGCCCAGCAAAAATAGAAATTTACGGACAACTAAATAAAATTTTAATAGATTGTATGGCCTGTGGGCTGACATTTATTCAAATGGTTTTTCCTCAACTACTGGTTGGTAGCTGTGAGGAGATAGATATTTTTAATATTGTTTTATCGCCACCATAGGCGATGTTTTGATTTTCGTTATTGCGGCCCTACCTTCGTTCTATTTCGGTCAGGTGCATTGCCTAATGTGATCAAATGGTTCGATTTTGATGCTGTGATGCAGACGTTCACAGTTAAAAGCTGGGGATAAGCTGTTCGAAAAATTGATTTTATTTTATAACTTTCCAAAAAATTCATGTGATGAGCAAAGTAACATTCCCAGGTTTATTTGTCTTCTACTGTTATACAATAGGAAATAAATAATCAAGCGCGACGAAAGTAATCAACCCTTATGCGATTGATTTCGTCATTTTGGATTGGCGATGGGGTTTTTTATGTTGTAAAATGTAAAATAGGTCCAACGGAGAGAATATTTGACATTTTTTTTTGTTTTTGATTGAACTCAATTCAATTTGTTGAACCATAGTATATAATAAAGTTTGTAGTACCTATATTTATATTTTATATTATTAAAATAGGATAACAAAAGTCTCAGAACAGTAGAAGGAATCTTAACAAGAACTAAGAAGTTATCAAAACTCCATCACATAAGCCGAAGTCATTGTTAACTCAAACTAATGGTTCCTATAAGTACAAAAATTTGAAATGTATATAAAGGAAAGTAATTCACTTGAAAAATTATGGATTTCCATGCGATATGGGAATTACAATAATGAATGTGAGATCATCGAGAAAAGGGCGTTTATGAACGAAAACCCCAGAGATCTCAATAATATCCAAGAGAGCAATGCTTTATTATGCTGTAACTGTCCTAGATTTTCACAGCAGGGCTCACACTCATTACTAGTCCAGTAAATTACACTTCTAGAATGCAGTTCTGAGTTTTCTTACCCCCTAGGCGTCTCTCTCTTTTACATATATACCTCTATTAATATCATTTATTATGATATTGAATTATAACTATATTATCGACCGAGAGATGTAAGTTTTTGCATGTATCGCCATTATATCGGTGCAGATTCTATCGACGTAACACATGTGGATATATGCGAACTGGGCATAGAGTTTTAAATTATCATAAATTGAGAGTTGTTGATTGATTTGTAAGGGGTGAGGTTGGCTAGACTGGGATGATACGTGACGATATTGAATGCCGACAACTTCGGAAAAAAAATCAGTTACATGTTGTAATTTTTTTTCGAAGTCGTTTATTATCAAATGAACTGAACGCACCGCGACGCTTAATTAGCATTTTTACATACTGTCGATATGTTTTTGACAATTTAATTGCCAGCAGAATACGGAGTGAATTAATTAAGTAGTTATAGATATTTCATTTCGACATGAGCGACCATCGCAAAGGAATTAATTCTAGTTCGACTAGGTCAAGTCTTCGAGACGCTGGGAAGATTCAACCTGAACGATATTTCCGAACGGATTTTCACGTGTCAAATTATACCCATCCGTAAATCTAAATCCGGCTTATCTCTTTCAAACTTTTATCTAAGATCACAAGGATTATTAAAATTTCACACTGATCCTCGCTAGCTTTCTGGATCCACCCTGGCCGCTCCGCGCACCAATATATCGGAATGTCGTTAAATTTACATACAATATGAAGTTTTTTGGTTGCACCGTTGAGGCATCGAGGCATTCTTCGCGAGAGGTAGTCCTCTCTCAATACAAGATTTGAAACAAAACGTAAAATAAATATTTAAATAATTTATGAGCTGGTGCGTACAGAAAAAGAACGGGGAAGACGAAGGAGCAGAAGCAGTCAGCACTGGCCAGCAAGTTTGCCAAAGAGTCTTTTCGTTTTTTTAGGACGTTTCGTGAATTCCATGTCCAGCGTAAGTCCAGCCGCGATAGCATTCAGACTTGAGAGTCATTTAGTCATTCCTCGTCTCGTCTTACGCGGCCAACTCTTGATTTGAGTCTCTGTAAGCTTCGAATGTTGCTCGGATCGGTAGGACGCGATGCTTGTTTGCTTGTCAAAATATTACAACCGCAGTTTTTCTATCGTTGGTGGTTGCCTCGTTTTAGAACTTGAATCCTGGATTAGGGTCCACGAGCATTGACGTAGATATATCATCTCGCAGGGATTTTTCTGCACAAATAAATTGGAATGGTATTAGAAGTTAATGTTCGGCATCGGAATGTCGAGCACCCGTTTTGATTGTTTTTGCTATCATTTTATGTCGAAGTAAATGGTTGGGTTTTCCGTGGTGTACATAGAATAATTAATTCTCAGCCTCTTTATATAGGACACGATTGAAAATAACATTCCGCAAAATTGAAATAAGATAAAAAAAAGGAAGCAAACTTTCATACTTCCTAATCACACATGCATTTTTAGGCTAAAAACAATTTTAAATATTTAGAAATAATTTGTTTGGCAAATTAAACCCAACTCTTTCTTTTTAAATTTGTTTTTATCTCTAAATAAATAACCTTATACGTATTTGAATTGTGAGTCGTTTTCTTAAAAAAAAGCCAGCGGTGTTTGTCTGAAGTCCACAACAGTCTTCTTCCACAGATTCAAGTAGCACTCGTAAATTGTCCAGAACTTTTCCCAGGGTGTTGGATTTCATGTGTTCTTCAGTCTTGTCCTGGCAGGCATGCCTGGCACTATCTAGAGAGCCTTGGTCGCCAAAGAGCGGCCCACTGCCTTTGTTAGTTGTGGGATATTGGGCGCCATGTTTACCAAATAGCTGTGCAACATCATAGCTATTTACCTTATTTTTAAGAAAATTTCATGGATCTATTATTTACTTTTCAGTCCCTTCGTACAGAGTTTTCCGTACCAAAAATTCTACAGGATTGGTTAGAAGGTCGAAACTCATTTTTTTGTGATTGTGTAATCCGGATTTTGATACTGCTAGTTTTGCAGTTGCAACGAACTGTTATTACACGTCCTCACTGAAGGAAAAGCCATCAACGTAGCACATTTTAGCGTAAGGTTACAAAAGTTTACAGCTGTGTCACAGGGCAGAGAAAATATGCTA
Source organism: Nemurella pictetii (assembly GCA_921293315.2). Classification (NCBI taxonomy): domain Eukaryota; kingdom Metazoa; phylum Arthropoda; class Insecta; order Plecoptera; family Nemouridae; genus Nemurella; species Nemurella pictetii. The sequence continues at coordinate 13,839,391 of OV121120.1, read as the reverse complement.
TACATCCGAATATTTCTAATGGAAAAAACAACAAAATCTCTTTACAGAAAATGCATAATCTTACCTATATTTCCGGTACTCATAAGTAAACACCAAAACGTAGTGTGACTATGACATTTATTTCATTTGTATTGAACCAAACACGTTGGATTGAAGCGGTTCTATAGTTGTCAACTCTCTGGCTACTGCAGCTTTCAACGTATCTCACATGGACAGCATCCACGGGCACAGTGTGTCCATTCGTACAGCGATCTCCGCGCTCGGCGCTGTCATAAATAGCTGGATAATACTTCACCTGACCGCCCGGACGACGAGTGCATTATGAAAAGCGGAGGCAGTCTCGTGTGCAAGGTATACACAGTGTAGGTGGTGACACGGACGATTTATATAAACACACTACCGAAACTTACCATATCAGACGCATAGAGTTGTATGCTACATGGCGCACTAGAGGAGCAAATCCTGAATTATGAACACCTGATTTTGTCCTGCGATGTAGGAAGGTACAATCTTTGCAAAGATGCATGGGTGTTTTTTTTGTCGTGGCGACTTGGGTGTCTTGTCGTTGCTTATATCTAGACGTTTGGTGGTGATTGCCTTATTTTAAATTGTAATTTCGATTGAACATTCATGCCTCATAAAAAAAACACCGAAAACAGAATACCATGGCATACGTTTTACCATAGTATAAAGACCTCTACCCTGTTTTCCAATATGCAAGATAAAATAGTGATTTTTGCTACAGAATTAATGCTTAGTATCTTTCAGCTGTGATTTTCTTTGAAATTAATTTGGGTTTTGGCATGTCTCCTAAATTGTATAGCAGTCAATGGACAGCCGCGCGATAACTGGATTAGAATCGGGGACATTTCCTGATACTGGTTGACCGATATTCGTTTGGCAAAGAATTTTCGAGCAGCAAAATGAGCGCCGAGCTGGCGACAGATTTCATGGAAATTTGTTTGTCCAGCAGGACTCATCGGAGAAAATTGCTCTCCAAATTTGTAGCCGAGCTCATTTGGGAGAGTAACAATCTCCTGCACTATGGGTCAAATCGTTTTGATAGGAATTCTTATTGTCGTTTTGTCTCTCCTATAAACACTCGACCAATTTATTAGCTACAATGTTTTGCTTTCTTCTGTACCGAACGCACGTATTGTATAGCGGCGGTAAGCAACAGCGTGGTTGCTTGCTGGCGAAGAAGTAAGAACAGTAGACACATTTAAGCGCGAGATTTATGTGCGACAAACATGATGAAGATGGTTTTAGAAAACTACCCGGGTGGCGAGATCTGTGCCCGGCTGATTTCCACAGCCGCAGTGTGCAAGATGCAGAGCCATCTCCATCAATTCTAGTTGCCTTCTTGCTTCTTGCAAAACTGAACAAGTATGGACGGCCGCGACATTTACTGGAGATGACTTACATGACATTTACAGCTTTTTCAAGCTTTTGGCAATCTCAAGGTCGATTGATTGCCCAAAATGTGTTCCTTATATAATGGGAAACATAATAGGATTTTTTTTCTGTAGTGCGATTTTAATTCCCAGCTCTATTTTTGAAATTAGTCAAGCTGACATTTAAAGCTTTTAAAGCTGTCGGTCACGTCAAGATCGATTGAGTCGCTGAACTTTTTTTCAAGCTGATCTTGTGACTCTAATTTCCCGATTTAGTTTCGACAATTAATCCGTGACACACACACTGAAGATGATATAATTGACTGACACATACAGCTTTTTAAAGCTTTCGCCAGTGTCAAGATTGATTGAAACATCATAACTAGTTCGTAGTTTTCATCCTGCTTTCCGTTTAGTGACTCAGTTTTCCTAATTTGATTTTAATAAGGTGACGTGAATTTTTTTAAACGTGAGTAAGAAAAAATCTCCACCATATTATTAGTTTGCAATCAGCTTTGATTATGGGCTGCGAATTCATGTTTGCTTAGAGCCTCGGTATTATTTAAAGAGTGTCTCGCATATTTACTTTGCAAAATGCCTGTGTGGACTAATATTTTTAATAACTCAATTATTTTTTTAAGTAAATCTTGTATCTTGTATATAAATTATATACCTTTTAGAGATAAGCGATCAAAATTTGATGAAAACCCTTATATTAAATAAATTCCCAAATACGTGCAACCAATTTTCTTACCATAGACGATCACAAGAGTGAATGCTTTATACCTACGGGTTTTATGGCTGTTTAAAGTTCTAACCCCTGGGTGTAGAGTGTAGACTGAGGTAGTACCTACCTACAGACAATTTAATTTCCTTTCATCTCGATGCTTTGTTTTTCAACTCGGAATAGTTACACGTCGGATACTGATTGTAATCTCGCACAGAAGTGTTTCACAATCAAGCTAATCTCGGCTTGATTATCACCACTAGCCTCGAGAAGCGTACAGTAGCAATAACTCCCATGTCCCCCTTTCATTTGCCTCTAATTACACCGACACAAACAAATCTATAACGAAAACTGTGACCTATTTCGTTTCGGATTCGATTTGCGTTTTCCTTGTAGGGCAAATAATTCCTCCGATGTGTTATTGCCAAGACATTATTAAAACGACATTACGACTTTAGGATGTCTTAATGTTTACTCAAGTGACAGTATAATTATTAACTGTTTTCGATTTACCTGTAGTTAGTTCGACGGACGAGGGGGCTTACCACCGAAGGGGTAATTGAGTATTGTTTAATACGATGCCATTTATATTTTCCTTAAAAGGATTCATCAAGCTCGTAGTCTTATTATTATACATATAAAGCCTAATTATAGAGAAACATGAACCCTTTTTAGCATAACCATCGACGACGCACGGTTTAATGTCTCTATTACCTTACCTTGTCAATGGTAAGGATGCGTTTGTTTAATTTCTAAAATATATGGTTGAGGTATGATATGTTATACCTGTAGGTTTAAATTAGGTTATGTGAACGTCTTAGGGCAATATCTCATGGCTCGAGCTTGCATATGATTACCTTGATATAATTATGAGTGTCTGCCATCAGTTTAATTCTATGAATCACAAATAAATGTTGGCAATTATACTGTAATGTTTTTATAGACGAAATATCGTATGCAAAAATACCAACAGTTTCCATACGGCAAGAAAACATTATTTTGAGGAAAATGACTAAATGATTATATATTTTCAACCTAGGCTGTCGAAAGTATACAGCTGTGAGAGCCGCAAAGGCAATTCGTTTGAAAATGAAGAAAATTACTTGATGCAGACCGCTGATGGCTGGAAAGAATGATTGGTCTAGGTTGCCCCTAAGGAAACATTCTGAGAAAACGCTTTTCCGGTTTCACAAACCACCAGGGCATCCTGATCGACGCACACGTAGGATATACCCACTCCACCAGGCGGTAGATTCCACAGAGGATCGCACGACAACTTTTCGTTAAATCATCTTAAATCCTCGGCGCTGTTTTTAATTGATTGCGGTCCGACTCTAGTCTAATAAGGGCTTAATTGGACGAGAAATTTCTTCACGGAGAGAGTTCAGAGCGTAAACTTGAATCGCTTGCATCGACGGTAATTGACAGAATCGACTTGAGCACTGACGAGAAATTATTACCCCATTCTATGATAGGTCAATTAGTCAGACGCTCGTGTATATATACGGCAAGCTCGCGAAGTCGCTGGCTTTACTCTCCGTGCACGCCGGCTTCCTATTTAAGATGCCGTGTTTTAAGTTCATTATGCAAAATGTGTATATTTTGATACTTTATCACGATGTCACTGCTGCTAGACGCCAATAAATTATCGGTTTACCGGTTCCCCGCAGTGGACGCGTTCGTTCGCCTTGCCGCATGCAGGCGTGATGACATTTACTGCACCATGCATCCAGGGATCGATGCGTTATGCTGCACACCCGACCTGAGACATGCCTGCAAGTGCGCGATAATTTTGATTTGAAATTTATATCTGATTTCGTACAATTGCAGTTTTTTTAGCACTGGTGGTTTATGTGTTATGTTGTTATTAATTTTGTAACAAGGTGGTGAAACGCGAAATAGATGTTTTAGTATTCCGTTGCCGAACATTACTTCTGATATCCGAGCATAAATATCATTTTATTATTTAATCCGAAAATGCATCGTATAATTGTAATCAAATTTATTAATATTATATCTTTTTTAGATTTGAATATATGACTCGGACTGAAAACCGAACATTTTCTTCAACAATTATCTTGATCTTATTTTACACCGCGACGATTAATTTCTCGGTGTGAAATTAAGTCGTCATCAGATTGTCTTGTATCAAAAAACAGGATTTCTATAAATTAGCTGACATCTTGCTGAGATATCGGAACATGCGGTGCTATGATATATAAACCTCACCTTGGCGGCAGAAGTCGGAACAATTTGACACCCCCGAACGCTTGCACATTACTCACATCCGAATCTCGCCAAGAAAGTGGAAAAGTGTTCCTTGGACGCTCGACTTCGACGTAATTCCCAGCCGCGAACGCGGCGCCGTGTTTACAAGTTTACATTCAGGACATTCCTCTGGATGATGTGTGAGACTGTTGCGCTTGATCTATGTCATTGTCTGCCTTAATCAATTTGTCGGCGCGGACCCGTATGGCTCGTACGATTAATTTCTTCATCTTAAATTTAGATACGCAATCATGAATCCACTCCTAGTAATATTTTCATCGATGCCATCTCGGCAGCTATTTCTCTCTGAACGAACACCCGAAATTCTACATGATATTTGCATAAAAATTTAATACCGTTTTATTTTAATATCAAGACCTTTTCGAAATCACCGAAAGAAGTGACCCCGTACGTAAGTTGACATAGGCTTAAAATCTTCATTGTTGACACATTCGTATGGCAGTTAAGTAGTCTCTTCTATTTCGTATGTTTGCCGAATTCCATCTGACCACTTGACTGAACTGAGGTAGGCTATATACACTAGTATTGTATATGCCTTGCATTTATTTATCAATAATATACCACCAATGCCCAAAGCAGTCTAGTGTTTTCATTCTGGCCTGCTTATGATAATATTATAATGGTATGGACTTTGTATGACTTTATTTGTTTCCCATGATAGTATGGCCTTTCGTATATATAGCTATGTCCAGTCAGGCACGGGCACACAGACCAGGGAAAAGGGCACTGTCGATGACGCTCGGCTTGCTAGGCCTGGCTTGGAGGGCTTGACACTTGAGTGCGATGTCTGGTGATATGCCATTGTTGGCTACCACGATCCTCCAATGACTTGGATGAAGTAACAACATTCTATAACACAATGGCGTGGTCGTGAAGAAAAAAATAAACGTAGAATATGTGTGATGTGTAAGTGGTGAAATTTTTATGCTGTTATGAATGGGGTGTACATATTTATGCGATGGGTAATGCGTTTCTATGAATCATCGGTGTCGGAAATCGCGTTTGATAAGTTATGGGATTAATGGGATTGTTGAGATGATGGGATTGACGATGCCTTTTTTGTTCGGAAAAGTTAAGAACGACGGTGGTGAGAGCGAGCTAGAGGGAGGCATTTCGTTTGAGACGTTGGAAAATGTTGGTGCAAGGGCCTCGAAGGCGAACGCCTCGGCAAGTTGCTTAGCGTCTTATCACTGCAGAACATCCATCTCTTCCGCTAAATTTAATCTATGCCAGACTGTTACTGTTATAAAGACATGAAAGATTCCTTAACGGCTCCGCCGTCGTGTACGTGGAGTGTGGACCCAGTTTATATCAAAAGCATTCTCGGCCAAGATGAACGATAAGTCGATATTAATTTACAAAATAACGTTTATAAAAAAAAAAATACATTCAATTTTCAGTCACCATGTTTTCAGTATGGCTGATTAATTGATTTCATTAAAGTCGTTACAATCTCGCCTCATTTTATTGGCACTTATACAACGTTTTATTGTCTCGGTCAAGTGCTTCGTATCTATTATCATATTATAAAACAGAGAATATTAATAATCTGTTTGAAATCTAAATTATGCTATTTCTCATGGTGTAAAAATCGTTATTGAACGCCACACCCTTCTGGTGTGTATAAGATCAGCTTACCTTGCAGTGTCTGAATATACCACGTGACACGCATAGGCTTCGTTTTTATATTAAAATTAAGCTGGATGCTTTATCTAGATGGAAATGGGGAACATAGTACAGCCTCTGGTACAACCTCAGTACAATCTCTGGTACAATGTGGTGCTCTATCAGATGAACCAGATGCTTCAGCCGTGACGTTGATAATGCAGAATCTCTTCGGCTGGATTACAGCACCCACTCAAACGAGCATCCAGCCGTGATAATTGTTTCTTGTATTAAGTTTCACTGGAAAATAAAGATGCAAATATTCTTGAAATTGTGCAAATGTTTCGTTCATAGTTTGTGTGGATGGCTTGGCTACAGAGTGCTGAGAAGTTGCTTGTCTTTTGCGACATCAACGTTCGCTTGTAATTCATTGTAATAAGATGCTTTGCTGATTTGCTAACTTTGTTTCACCCTTTTTTAATAGCAAACATAGTGATAGATTGTATATATTTTGCCGACATTCGGTAGATATTTTTTACGAAGAGAAATAATGATGTGATTAGAACTTTATATCAAAACGGTATCTTGCAAAATGAAGAGTCAATTGGAACTTGAGGGATGTCTTCAAGTCATTTTGCGATTCTGTAAAGATGTCACATAGGGCAGGACTTCAAAAAATTTGCTAAATATTTTTTACATGCTTGTTGGTCAACACAACTCCACGAAATATTGGCACCATGGCTATAATTATTTTTTTAGGTGGAGCTTAATTTATTTATTGAAAATGACGTGATCTATGGGAAAAAGTGTCGAGCAGGAGGATGGTTCTTTAGTTAAATCAGCCCACCCATTTCTCATTGGTAAACACTCTAGAAAACGTCACTTCAAATTATGAATAGTCTCCTAATAGAATGTTTGTCATCTGATTATGATAAAATTTAATTCATGTTTAGCTTTCATGTTATTAGAGCATTTAGCATGGTTTATTTGATCCTCCCACTTCACCTATTGGATCAATGATTAGATATAATAAAACTTTACATGTAAATACTTCGTAGAATTATCCATCGTACAATTATTGTATGGATAACATGATTATGTTAATTTAAATCTAACCATGCACACACGATACATATCGCCCTCAATTACATTTTCGAAAAAGTCGTTCGTAAACTTTTTATTTCAAAGTTTAGTCATACATTGTGTGTTGTACAGTCGCCGAACTCGTGTATCACGAACTAAAATCTTTCAGATTTGGTCAACACATTCTCGTTGGTTTTGCGCGTGACTGTATCCGAGTCAAATGGCAGAGAATGTACGAGGTGTCATGTATGGTGTGAGGTCGAATTGATATTTCTCACTGACTGACAGGTATTTCTCCTTTACTTGTGCTGGAGCCAACGCGGACATTATTATATTGAGACTTCACGCGTGGCATTTCCTCGACGGTGGTGTCAACTTTTTACTATCTGTCACATAACATTATACAAAGACGACATGTTATGAAAATGAATTATGTCTTATCATTACCGCTGGATAATTTCACGGAACAACATGTCATGCGGCCACGTGTACAAAGCGGTGAATTTAAATGAAGAATTTTGAAAGTGTGCCTTTGAGTTCGAGAGGGCTCTCTCGAAGGGTTTGGGTGTGAATATATAGCAAAGTAAACTTTGCTTCGACTGTTCAAGCATGCGAAAATGATTTCCTTAAGTTTTCCAATCTCGGCTATTTTATTTTATGGATAGGTAATTTCATGTGGCCATTTAAAAATGTTTTCACATTAATTAATTAATTAAAGGTACGTTGATTTTATCCAGATTTCATTTATTGATGCTGATATGACAAGGACTCTTCCCGATAACTCTGTGACCTGACTCAGATGTTAGACACGCGTGTCTCTACCTTGGTCACGGGAGGTACTTGAATCACACTTTTAGTTTTCCTGCGTTAACAATGTGTTTTGCTCTATGCCAGAACTCTTAGCGTGGAGATTCCAACGCAAGTGTAGGAAACGCTCTGTCTTATGTTCTAAGCGTTTGTTTGAAAATTCGTGTGTAGGTAAAGATCTCAACGCTCTTTTGAGGACGGAGACTTTACCGCAAGTTTACGAAAGCTCTCTGCCCTATAATCTAATCATGGAGATTTCAATGCTTTACTGCAAGAAAGCGCTCTGTTCTGTGATAGAGCACGGAAAATTGAATTCAAGTGTAGGAAACACTCTGATCTTTGTCTAAGCATGGAGATTTCAACGTTATAGTGCAAGAAAGCGATCTGTCATATGCTCTAAGCATGGAGACTTGAATGCTAGTGTAGGAAACACTCTGTCCTATGCTCTAAGCATGGAGACTTGAATGCTAGTGTTGGAAACACTCTGTCCTATGCTCTAAGCATGGAGACTTGAATGCTAGTGTTGGAAACACTCTGTCCTATGCTCTAAGCATGGAGACTTGAATGCAAGTGTAGGAAACACTCTGTCCTATGCGCTAAGTATGGAGACTTGAATGCACGTGTTGGAAACACTCTGTCCTATGCTCTAAGCATGGAGACTTGAATGCTAGTGTTGGAAACACTCTGTCCTATGCTCTAAGCATGGAGACTTGAATGCTAGTGTTGGAAACACTCTGTCCTATGCTCTAAGCATGGAGACTTGAATGCTAGTGTAGGAAACACTCTGTCCTATGCTCTAAGCATGGAGACTTGAATGCTAGTGTAGGAAACACTCTGTCCTATGCTCTAAGCATGGAGACTTGAATGCTAGTGTAGGAAACACTCTGTCCTATGCTCTAAGCATGGAGACTTGAATGCTAGTGTAGGAAACACTCTGTCCTATGCTCTAAGCATGGAGACAATTGAATGCTAGTGTAGGAAACACTCTGTCCTATGCTCTAAGCATGGAGACTTGAATGCTAGTGTAGGAAACACTCTGTCCTATGCTCTAAGCATGGAGACTTGAATGCTAGTGTAGGAAACACTCTGTCCTATGCTCTAAGCATGGAGACTTGAATGCTAGTGTAGGAAACACTCTGTCCTATGCTCTAAGCATGGAGACAATTGAATGCTAGTGTAGGAAACACTCTGTCCTATGCTCTAAGCATGGAGACTTGAATGCTAGTGTAGGAAACACTCTGTCCTATGCTCCAAGCATGGAGACTTGAATGCTAGTGTTGGAAACACTCTGTCCTATGCTCTAAGCATGGAGACTTGAATGCTAGTGTAGGAAACACTCTGTCCTATGCTCTAAGCATGGAGACTTGAATGCTAGTGTAGGAAACACTCTGTCCTATGCTCCAAGCATGGAGACTTGAATGCAAGTGTAGGAAACACTCTGTCCTATGCTCCAAGCATGGAGACTTGAATGTTAGTCTACGAGTGCGAATACCTCTTCTCAGTGCTCTAAAGTCTAAACGGCGTTTTTTTTTTATCGTTGCAATGTTCCTTGTTGTCGACATTAGAGCAGGAATTGGAAATTTTCCAGCGCCTTTGTGAAAAACTTCTCTCTCTATGTCTCTCTCTCGGAAAGATGTTGCATGAAATATTTAAAAAAGCAAGCGCTGTTAAGTTTTGTCGCGAATCGGGTTCACCCATTGATGTGGCGCGGATGACGATCATATTTCTCGAGTGCACCTGCAAACGATCGTGAATCGACCATATATGTGACAAATTATTCCAAAATGTCAGATTTAATTGACATTTACGATCATATTTTATAGACATATTTTAAGTGGTATTGTATCCTCATTATACGACTTTATAGGTATAATATTACTGACAGACATGCGAAATATTTTTGTTACTTAACGATAAAGCTCTCTGTAGCTTCTATACAAAGTTATTTTCTTCTTATTTTCTTGCATCTCTTTACCTGATTTAGATGACTGCTAACACCGGCAAGTATAACAAACGTGAAATTTTGTTCCTACTTGATTTAAAAACAATTTTCCAAGGGCAGCTTGCCCAAGATGCGATGCGGACATTATTATCGTGTTCTTGTTAATCGAGAGACACATGTATACCAAAAAAAAACTACCTGTGCGAGACGAATTTATGAATCCATAAAACGCTTTCAGCCAAGCTTCCATACACCTCGAAACATGTAACAGCCTAATTCAGACACCTACATGTTTCGCCTATGCCCGCCATAAAAAGCAAATAGTCATATTATTAAATTATATTTAATTGAAACACTTCACGCGACGCTGTCCGAACATCAATAACAGTCTCCATTTAATTATGATAATTTCACAACGTATACGCAACATAAACAAAAAACGCACGCATGAAAGAAAAAAATCACATTTCCTCCGCTAATAACTTGGCGACAGCATAAAACGTAATTCAGCGAGGCTGGAAAACATTACATGAATCATGATTGTTGGCTCTGTGTAGCCACCGTGCAAATCTTCACCATCGCCATCGCTTCGATGTCTTCGCCTGCTTCTTATGTCATACCACGCCGGCGCTACTTGCACTTGGCGTGTAGTGGGTGCCTCTATTTGATGTTGAACGTGACGTCACCTGAAAAACATACACATTACAATGCGATAGACTGGCGCGCATATAGAGGTGCGCCAACTTCGTCTTGTTTACTTTCAAATTAATATCGTAGCGTCGGCAATAGTGTTTGGCGCCAGTCGTATATACTATATACATGAGCACACGTTGTTCATCTGGAGAGGAGAGGCATACGCGGATATAACCAGCAGGTATTATCATGCATCCTATATGAATATATCGCGCGCACGCGTGAGCTTATACGGTGTATAATATGACATCTGAGACAGACGGGATGAATTTGGTCGGTGATTAATCTTGGACGACGCGATGCAGCATCACGATTCTTGGATGGCTTGACCGTATACGCACACACTCACACACACACTCACATACACACACACCACGTGGAAAGCTGAAAAATGATGGCTTTATTTACTGTTGAGGGTGATGTGATGTTTGAATAAAATGTTGAATGCTTGATTTATTGATTGATGCACGCAATGGCATAGGGATGGAAAGATTAATAACAAAAAAAGCGCATGAGGATTGTACAGAAATGACTTAATGATTCGGAACTATAGAAGACAACGCACAATCATGATAGTCATAGATTTTCCGACGATAATATCCACGATATCCCAACTATCACGTTTCTCTCCGCGCGCGGTTTTCTAATTCTATTTTCAATTCGCCTCGTGCTACATGCAATAATTTCTGAATCTTGACAAGGAATCATTTTTCCGGGTATAATTCTAGAGTCAGCATTCGAACCCGGACCTCTTGATGACTCGTCCATCACACAGCATCGGCGCCAGCACCATGTAATTATAAGGATTTCTCTCTCGTAGCGGAGCGGCTCTCCTGCTAGATGCCAGAGTTGTTGGCTTGGCGAGAGGTACGGACGTTGCGTGGCTCGATAACCATGCTGAACGGTGAAACTTTTTCAACAACATTGAATCTGGTAGCAAAACGTCTTGTAATTCTCTCATCGCTGCACCAGCGATAACTGATTGTGGGCGTATTCGTTGAACAAATGATTATGGTAGGCGTGAAACGGTAGCAACGGGTGGGGGTGGTGGGTGCTAGGGGGGCTGGAGAGGGGCCCAGAGGGAAACGCTAGTGATCTATGGGAGAAAGGTGGTAAGAAAGTAGGCCCTCCAATCACAGTAGCAAAGCACGCAATGTTTGCCTAGGATTATGCTACCGAAACGAGGAAAAGACGTGTGGCTTATGAATTATGTGCTCGGTTATGGTGAGAGGAGGGGTAAAGTGATTTTTTTCTTATCTAAGGTACGGGTATTGCTTGTGAGTGACGTTGATTAATATTGGATTTAAAAATTGTTGATTAATTTTATTAGCTATCTGGGTCATTGTAGTCAGATGAAAGCTCATGAGATCCGACTGCACAGAAATTAATGCGCGAGCAAACGTAGAAAAATTGAAATCAGATAAAATCATTCCTTTCGTATTGTGTACGAGATGTTTATTATATATCTCCAATTCGAAATCGTTCAGAAGCATATTTCTTTTCGTGCACATAAAAGGTGGATATGAAATTATGAAAAAAATCAAGCTACAAGAGTCGTGCACACCGAGCATAATTAAAAAGGCATCTAAAAATAGCGAGACATAATTGAAAGGCAATTTAAATTGTGAATGGTTTTATTCTTGTCAATCTTTGGCGGCGTCCGACATTCCTCTGTCCGTGTACCACTGCGTATACACTCACCATGCACGGAGACGCAATCTCGTCCGGCTTCTGACACCTCGCGGACGCGACGGCAGCGAGACTCGGCCGCGAGCGCGCCGCTCTATGCTCCGAGTTACGAGTTAACAATAGGGAATTATCATAACGCAAATTGACATTGCGAGAAATGCGCTGAGAGAGAGTTTCGTGAGTTTTTTTTTTCGCGCGCGTTTTCGTCTTCCAGCGTTGAACTCACCGAGTGCAATTGAATCTAGACTAAATACTTATGCGCACAGCAGTTTAGGACAGGAAAATTACTACAGATTGAATTGATGGAAAAAAATTTGGCTGAAAATGAAGGAAAATGGCGCTATCGTCAATAAATGCTCCAAATATTCGTGAAAAGCGATAGCTAAAATCCATTAAAAGCGAATTCTGCTTGAAAAAAATAAACAAAATCAGGTGACAAATCTGTTTAAATTAATTGTAATCGAAAAACAAAGAGGCTACAACTAAATTGCCCTCCCAGTAACTTCCTATTCCAACACACTCGCGCTCAGTTTGCTGACTGCACGTCTTTTAGTAGCACCTATTTTCCTCAAATTTATCACCGCAACGAATTCTGTATATCCAGAAGCGCCCACGGTGAGTCGCACGGATAGATAGCCGCTCGTAACATATTAGTCTCCCTAAACCCAAGAAACTCACACGCAGCGTGTGGGTGCCGATCTCGAAGGTGGGAACACATAAACACATCACGAGATTTATCATTGCGTTAGTTTTTTATAACCAACCAAGCCACGGTTGAATTTCACGCGGAGTGCGCCGCGAGCCGCGTGTATTGGTAAAAATGTAAGGCACTATCTATTGTTGACAACACCATCGGTTTCACAGGTATCGATCCGAAGATCGTAATCTGTGTTCACCCACGTGTGACTGACGTACAGTGGCGTACAGTGGTGTTTCTTGTGTTAGCATTGGTTATGGTCTTATGGTTTTTAGACAAATGAGAGGGAATTTGCAGGTTTTTAGGAAAGCACTATAGGCTTCCATTTGTGTCTTCTTGTATTATTAAAATAGAATTCCCAGAAATAGTTTTCTTACACAGTTTACCACCGCCTCAACCAAACTAAAGCTAACATTTTGCCACAGTGTAATTTGTGTCCAAGAATTTATCTGCTGTACAAAATCCCCATTCTAATTAAGCACCCCCACAGTTATCATACGTCTATGAGTCATTTTTCCAGGATAGCGACATAAGAAAATTACTTAATTGTGGGCGAACCTTGGTCAGGGTTAAACGTCAAGTGCACCAGTGTTGATTCAACCAATCTGCAATTATTCGCTGCAAGCAATACACCGTATATAGATATTTCGTTTCAAATAATAAATGTCAAGTGCGCCATTCGCAATAAATGCTCACAAATAATACCTTACTGAACATAAAAACAAACCACTCATAAATCATTGTTTATACATTGCTTATGCTTACTCTATCCACGCAATTTCGACCCCACTCATTAACACCCCGGGAGGGTGGCCGGGTCATCAGCCATGGCGGTGACTCGGCGTGTCAGCGATGCGACGGTGTCTGCACGCCTCTGACACCTCGAAGGTGCGCCATCAGGAAAGCGCATTAAGTGTGGGCCGCCATGCTGACACCCGCCGAAGTTGATACTGCGCGATACCGCGATACGACACCTCCGAGTTAGATCTCTTGAGCAGCAAGAAGCAGGAGAGGCGAATCACGCGACATGCGTGCTAGAAGTTGCAGTGATATCTGCTACGTCAATCGGTCGATAATAATTTCGTCACCTTGCGTCAACGCCAAAAACTTGTCTGTGTGATGGTTGGTAGTATGGAGAGTATCGTGTGTTATTTCGGCAATTCTTTTTTCTCTCGGCGACGACGCTTAGTTTTGACAGGCTGCGTTGAATGATGTTTTGGAAGGCATGTCAGTCAAAGTCAGTGGTTTGTCCAATTAAAAGATACACCATTATGTAGCGGATGAATTTGGTTGCCGCGGATGGCATGCGATATAGTTTCGGACTCGCCATTGTAACCTGAATACAGCCAGAGAGCAGGGTTTGTATTGTAATTTTTTTCCTTGCTTTTGACATCAAGTTTACATTTTCGGAGGGGTTTTTAGATAATTTTGTACATATTGAATTACAAGAAGATGGATTTGGTATGAATTTAACAAAAGTTGCGATTTGATACGCATAGAATCATGTATAGGGCATAGGAATTGCATTCTGGTGGTAGAATAACTGATACTAATTTGAGACAAAAAATCGAATGCGGTTAAATGACATGTAAGCGTCAATTGCACTTTTTCCAGGCATCAATTCAAACACATATTCATCCCGACAAACAATTCCGTGCCATCTTACGAGTTTTGCAATGCAATGGTGAATGCAAGCGAGCACACGATAATGATGGCATCGTGGGGGCGAAGGCCCTCGTTTGAATATCCAAGAAAGAGTTAGCGCATCGCAGCTAATTTCTTCTTGTTGGCTCTGCACAATAATTCAAATCTCTTTGTTTCCGCGCTGATGTTCGCCGCTGCTGGCCCGCGGTCTCGTTGATTTATTCCATGTGACATTCTATTCGGGGGCAAAATCAACCACACAGACTTGAAATACCAGATTTAGCACGCCGCGCAGCGTCTGGGAAACATCTTGCCGCGTGCAATAAATACTAGCTCTGCACTGATTCAGTTCCTTCGGGCGCTTTTCAAGCCCACAAGCCGCTTATTTTTTTGCTGTTCGATAAGATGAATATCAAAGGAGGCGCGTTCCGGAAATAGCTGGCATTTCTTTGGATTTGTTAGACATGGTAAAGTGTTGAATATCGCGTATTTATCTTGAATTCAGGTGGACCTCATCTTTGATTTTAGCACCTTTTCCTTTCGAAATCCAGGTTTTGCATTCTTAAAATTGTTGCGACCGATTCATAAATCTCGCGGTGGAGGCGCCGGGTTACTGGAAAGCCGCGCTGAGGCCGAGAACCACATAAAAATGGTTTCATGTCATATTACTATTATAAGGTGTATATACACACAAACCTCTGCGATCTAATGATCCACGATTAGCTATAAAACTTTCCTGCTCTTCCGCTCAGCTAAACAATTAGCTGTAACGATGCCGTATATAGCACCGTCTACCAACATCACTTCGCCTTTCAACACGTCAGTCCTCCTCGGAGAGCGCGAAGACGCTGACAACGTCCTACCCAGAGGCTTTCATCATCTGCAATGAGCCAGCCGGCCGCTCGACTCGGCGTCTCGGCATCTCCGAGTTGCGGCTGCAGCATCCAGCATCCGGCGTGGCCGCGGCTAGTGGATGGTGGCGCTACGACACGACGGTCGAAGACGGCTGTAGCTCTTGGTCTGCGCCGAGAGCTTTGCTCGCCGGAGAGTGGCAATGCCGAGATGAGATATCCCCCCCCCCCCCCACCATGCTACGCACTCGCGCATATTGCGCACTGGCTTCGGAGCATGTCACTGTCAGCTTATTTAGTGCGTAATATGCGTAATATCTTGACTTTATTTAGAATTAGTCGAGTTTAGGAGGTCGTTTCGTTGCGTATTGTTTGCCCGTAGCTCCACTTGGTTTTATGTGTCCCCTGAATTTCTACTATACATTTGCCGACAAGAGCAAGTGGAAAAAAAATTTAGAAGGTTAAAAGCGGCCAATTGAGTGTGGGCCACACTCTGCACGTTGCAATCAAATGTTGCAACACAAACTGCATCTAATGCACTTTTACCCGTAGCAACTGCATGCCGAGTGACACGTTCGCTGGGACTATATGCATAGTAAAATTTTGTATTCGCCTCATTATTGCTAGCCAGAGGTATTAAATTGTGCCGAGTGCAAATAGAAACAAAACGATTACAACTAATGGGTCATAAATGTCCAGACACTTCATAACTTTGTGTGTTTCTTTGCCAAGGGCCTTAGAATATGGAATGTACATAGCCCCAAAAAACCCATTGGCTTTTTGAAAGAGTGTAAACTTTCGCACGAACCAGGTTATCTGAGGACTTGTCAAAAATCATTAGCATGAACCATTTCTTGCACCAAAAATGATCATTTCTGGCTTTCTTGAGGTGAGAAAACGCGTTCTAAGTGCAAACAGCCAATAGGAAAGCGGCGCCTTTAGTGAGCCACTCTCTATCTTACGAATTATCTGCTCGTCGGCGGCAACGGATGCTGTGGAGGACGCGTGTTGGGACGTACAAGAGATTACCCGGCTCGTGCAGGCTGGAGCACGGAGTGTAGGCTGAGAAGTCTTGAGAGGAGTAGGAGGCGGTGGTCTTGCACGTTGGCTACGCTCGGGCTAGATGGCTGGCTGGCTCGCGCTGGCCTAAGCAGTTGACGTCGAACTCTCGGTGGAGAAGAATCTCTTCAGTCGGTGTTCGTTGCTCGCGCTGGCTACAACGAGTTGGCTCTCGCGACTCGTCCGCGGATGGCACGGTGAACGAGATTTTTGACTTTACCGAGTTTTTTTTTTAATTAAATTTTTGAAAGTAACCGTTTTTTTGGATATTTTTTTCTCTGGATTTGAAAGCGATTTGATGAAAATTGCGTTAGTGAGCTGTGAATCGCTGATGTGAATTTACATAATTGTTTTTTTTGAGTGCTTAATCCGACAAGTTTGATTGGACGAGGTAACGAACTGATTAATTGAAAGCAATTGGTTGTCGCTGGAAATCAAAGCGCTGGAAAAAGTATTTTCTGTGAAGTGCTTCGTTGCGACGAGCAGTGAGTGACAGCTTCCGTGGTCTTAATCTAATTTCAAAATACATCCATTCCGACTCGTCGATAATTCGCTCGAGAACTTCCAAGGGTTGAACTGCTACTGACCGACTTCGCGCAAGAAACATTCCCGACGAAGAAATCCGAAGAAAAAGTGGTCCCGATATTTTATTTATATTATAAATCGGCTAGGCGACGTCTTTTGGACAGTGCCGCACTCGGCAAGAAAACCGCTCGCTGCGAAAACGGCAAGACCTGTGTGTTGAGCAAAAATCGTTCGCACAACTTTCGCCTCGTTCTAAAACGAATATCAAAAAGCCCGTTTCTTTTTAATCAGTGAAAAACCCTAAACGAAAACTGGTCTCTGCACAACAGCAATTCCAAATAGTTATCCATCCATCGTATACGAATCCGATACATTTAATCTGGACCAGCGAAAGAAGAAAAACAAGCGGGAGCATCGATATTCGATTGGACGTATCGCCAAATTAACATAAATCGTGGCTAATGCGTGCAACCTATCGGTTTAAAACCGCAAAGAAAAAATACTACCGGCACCACATTCATTCCGATCTTACAAACCCGTGATAAACATAATTTAATTGGTCCACTTTGAGCAGATACAAAAAAAAATACCTTTAATCATACAGACAATTTATGTTACAACGTGTGTCTACCTATATATTTTTTTCGACTCGGTTCAATTTTGGCCCCCACCCGGACCGAATTAACGTGACTGACCCGCCATGCCTCTAAGAGCTTGACTCCAAGACCTGACTCCAACAGGCCAACAATCAATCATTAGCTGACTCTTGGGAGCGATAGACATTTGCTCCCAATCGATCACGACCATTGCAATGCCTGGCTGATATCAATGCCTTCCTAACGAACTCACGCCAGAATTGCGTGGGCGTGCAATAGTTTTTGACCTTAGTTCGAACCCCCGTGGCCACAACCTCGACAACGCGAGACCAACTAACGGCGACATAGCGGCTTGAAAAGAGACTCCTTTTTTATGTGTCTTAAATAAATGTTTGAGCGGTATTTTTTTGTTGTCGTCCGGCGATTTGTTAGCGTCTTTATCATCGTTAAGTGGTAGTTTGTGAGAGAGCTCGATGCGTGAATAGCAGAGTACGACACGTCCGTTTCTCCTGGCGTTTTGACGAGAGCTGACGTGCGCTCACACGGGTAATAGCACGGAATTAACGTTGCACACTTATTTTGATCCGGATTCACGAAGGATTATTTATAATTTTAATTAATTCAGATTGGACATTTGAATAATGCGTAGGCAAGTTTGTCATGGAAAATCGATTCCTGTTTATTAAATTTTTTGATCGCGGCGCGTCGGATTATAGTTTTATTTGGGGCGTCTGCTATGAATTTTGATTGCTTTATTATGTGTCTATATAAATATATCACTAGAGTTTATGAATGACTCTGTCAGATCGATGCAATAAATTAATTTTGCAGCGTGTAAAAGTGAAAGTTGTTATAAAATCAATTCGATATAACAAAAACCCTATCGAGAGGTTGTTTATTTTACATTATACATATTTATCGGCCTTTGATCTAGAACGGTAGCCGTGGAAAACCATTGCGAGTAAAATAATACGAGGAACAAAAAAGCGACGCGAGTGTGCACGGGGCAACAAAAAAAAAGAGCGAGTTGCATTATTACGAATCGGGAGCTGCCGGTTGCACTGCTTGTAATCGGGTAGTATAATACGTGATTTTCTTTCTGTTTTCGCTGACATATCGCGTCAAGCTTCTTAGTGCACCAGAAGCCAGCAAGCTAACGCCGTCCGTCAGACGGCTACTAACAACTCCAAGTTTTATTATAAACGTTCCATCAGCCGGCTGACAGCGGTGGTGTTGAAGTGACTCGACGAAGATTCAAACCCGATGCTTTTGTCAGAGAATTTCGCTTTTTATAAATCGACGCAACATAGTGTATGTAAATTTGTTTCAAATTGACTTGCCGTCCGTCGACATGTTAAGAGGTTGAAGCATTCAATGTAATTGACATTTACCGGATAACATTACACGTTAAGGTACATGTACAAACAGACTACGACTTAACTTTTCTAATAATAAATATCACAAGCCGTGTCGGCAAAAGCCGCGGCGAAACTTTCCTGCCAGCCAGCACCGTCGATTAGTTGCCGGCAGCGAACATTTCCACAGATCAGTGCGCGGGCTTCACGTTCATCCTCCATCCCCATCCCCCGCCGACGTATTACCAAAGTGCAGAGTCAGCAAACTGTGTTATGTGCGTCAACTCCGACAACACTACCTCCAACATTGATGCGTTTGCCACGCGGGGCCTCGCAGCCAGCATCCCGCTAACGATGAGCTCGCCCGGCATCGCCACGAAAACCATGGGCAACCCCGGCAAGAGCGTGCGCTTCCAGAAGCCGGACGTCAGCGACCTGAACAACAACGCCGCCGAGGCGGCCGTCGAGCCGATCCTCCCGAAGACCGAGGAGAAGTACTCGCTCCGTCCGCGCTCTATCCAGAAACGCATCGAGACCGAGCAGAAGAAACAGGCGGCGGCGGCGGCGGCAGCGACGCCCACGACGCGCGCCACAAAGCGCGGCAGTGGCGCGCGCGAGAAGCCCAAGCCGGCGCCGCTCTCCAAGTACCGCCGGAAGACGGCGAACGCGCGCGAACGCGACCGGATGCGCGAGATCAACACGGCGTTCGAGACGCTGCGCCGCCACGTGCCGCACATACCGGTGCCGGCGCCGGCGTGCACGAGCGCGGCGAGCGAGAAGCTGACGAAAATCACCACCCTCCGGCTGGCGATGAAGTACATCGCCGCGTTGTCGGCGGCGCTCAAGGAGCCGGGCATCCCCGAGCTGCCCGATCTCGACTACTTGCTGTTGGAGTCGGACGGCGAGTCGCTGCAATTCCACTCGGACCTGAGTGAAGCCTGTCTAACGCCACCCAGCGACTTCCACGACCAGTCGTTGACCGACTTCACGGATCACACCATCCTCAACGACCACTCGTTGTCGCCGAGCTTCAACGACTACTCGCTGACGCCGCCGGACTTCAACGACCACGATCATTCGCTGTCAGCCGACTTCCACGAGCATCTCGACTCGCCGTGCCACTCTTCGCTGACGACGGACTTCCACGGATCGCTGACGCCCCCGGACTTCAACGACCACACGTTGACCTGTGACCCGTGTTTGACGACGGACTTCGGAGAGAACATCATACTCGCCCCTTGACCTCCGCGCGGCCGACGACGTGCCCCACCCTGAATATCATTTTCAAAGACAATCGGGGGCTGGATTGGTCGCGCGGCGGAAGGATTGAATTAGACTGTCAACGATGACACTTATATACCACTCGCCAGTAGACGACGAAATCACGACGTTCGGACGCTGCATGAATATTTATTCAAATTTCTATCAAAGTGAATTTTCGAAACGTTGGCTAAGTCACCTTGTGGAATCGGACTACGCTGTGGACGGCGATCATTCACGGTGGCTAATGGCTAATACGAACAAGTATCTCCTAGAATATGACTCGCTATGTGCGTGAGTGGTTGTTTTTCTTTGAATCGGACAGGAAATGTGAAATACGAAAGGGTGTTAGCTCGGTAAGAACATCCGTAGGTGTCGTTAAGATATTATTCAAATCGTAAATGACTTTTTATGGGTTTGATCTCCGACGGAGCAACCTTGATGATGGTGTGACGTCACACTGGGATCGGAGCGGCGGTGGGGCCGCCTCCACTTAACGGTTAACTGTGTAGGCCTATTGGTTCAAGGTCATGGACCATGAAATCATCATTATCGAATCGATTTCGTCGATAACCTGTGCGCACAATTAGAGGGAAATCAAGAGGATATTTATTTGTGAAATAATTCTATTTGTTTGTTTTTGATGATAAAATGCATTAATAGTGTTAAGACTGAGAGTGATTATTTTGTTACTAATTTGCAATAATAATGAGATTGAAAATGTATTTAATTAGTTTGTCATACATGAATATAAATACATATCAATACCTTCCTCAAATATGAAAATACTAAATGGGAAGATTAAAGTTTGGATCGAGTTATACATGTCCCATAATTCATTATGAGTTAATCCTACATTGCAATATTTCTATATTGGACAATAAATGTTACAAATGTTACATTTGCATTTGATATTGAACCGTTCCTGTCATGCACTAACACCGAGTTAACCGTCGCGTTAACGCCAACGCGTATTGGAAGCCATTGGTCACACGATAAGCTTATACAAAAACGGTTTTTCATCCGAATAAAATTGGCCAACAATGATACTCGAATCTCATTGGCCAGTGGAATACTTCTTTTATAATGATACCATGCGTAACGAAGGCTCTTATTGGCTGAATTACTTTCTCCAACGTTGTGATTGGTCAATCATTCCATTATAAACGTTCTCTTCGCACAATTATTGTCGTATTTCTACTAATCTGCACCTTTCTCTCTGAATACATGGCTTACATAATTTGTATCCATCAATTCTGCCCAAGAAAGTTACCTGCCGTAACGTGGTACAGTTAACACACTATAAGCTCGCACTCCACATGGAGTGGTTACATGCCGTGGAGTTGTGACAGCAGCCACATAGGTACACAATCTGTACATGGACCAGGTGAAAATAGTGTCGTAGGTATATACTTTGCAATTCTATTGAGAATACGTGACCAATTTGATGATGCATTAACAATAGTTGCCGATATTTGTCGTTTTGTAAAAAGGAAAACTAATCAGATGTGTGAATGGAATTGGTTTAGTCGTATTCATATTTGAACAATGATGGCCTATTAGTGAAGAAAGATTTCTAAAATTGGTCCATTGAAAAAATTCGAATGGCTCTCCTCAAAAGTATAGTGGTACCGGAGAGGCATTATTAGATTATCAAAATTTGCTCTTCGGGAAACTAAAGACCGTTCAAAGCTTTCGGAATTTTATTTTATTTAAACAGAGTGTCAATACGTTTCTCCTAATTTCCAGAAACTTTCACATTTTGTAAAAAAACGGTCCAAATTTTATTCAGAGGCGTTTTCTGCACTCGCAATCACTACTATTATAAAGAGACATTGGCGTAATTTTCCGAAAGTTGCACCCCCAAAGAGTGTCTCGCTAACCGTCAGTGAGACTTATCGTACGATTAGCGACAACTAATTAGCATTACAAGCAAGGCCGTCCTGACCAATCAGATAAAACTCAATTACGCAAGAGTAAAAGTAAAAGCACCTTACCAAAGATTGATTGCTTATAGGATTTGAAGTAATGTATTCTTAATGAAATGACCTTAGAGATCGCATAGTGTTCATTGGCAGCGCGATATTATATATATTGTTTATGAAATATACCATCTCTCTAAGACCAGAAGTTAGCCAACTCGCATGGGCAACTAATCACAGAGGAGCTATCTTCCGAACTGATTGACGGCTGGCAAATAAGATTTTGTCAGTGAATTATTATAGTTCGATTTGTCGTCGGTTGGTGACTGTGGTCGATATCGTTGGATGCAGGAGGTAGCGATTGTCTCGAGACAGACAAGACGCAGCGTATAACTCATCAACTACATATCAATAACTTGCGCAATCGACTCTACAATCAATTGTTTGTTTCAGTTGAGCTTGCAGGGAAACGATCGTAGCGATTAGTTTGATCGACTACGTGTGTTCGTGCGATCAATAAACCGACCGGCTAAAGACATTAATGTGGACTTCTTGTCTCTGTAATTGTAGTTGAATGTTTTTTTTCGTCGCGAGTTTGAAGTACTTACATTTACAGGTAATACACCGTCGCGAAGTTCATTAAAATTTTCTTGCTACTGATTCGATATCAGATAATTATTATCCAGTAGTGGAAATAACGCTGTGCGCTGTTGTTTTTATTACCTGTGCAATTTTTTTAAAATAAATAACTGCAGTTTTATTAAACAGCTTTTTGATTAGAGTTGCTTTCGATTCAATTTGAAACCAATCAGTGGAAACATTTGTAAATATCTTAAACGCGTATTAGCAGTTGCTGATTCTGACTTGACTAATATTTACATTTGAACATCAAGTTGTCATCATCACAGTGCACATGCATTCAGGTAGGAACGCATAGGTATACTTAGAGCATCTTATACCACTATAGGTTTATTATTGAACCAGCATACAATGTATCTCGCTTTTGTTCGCGGCTTGCAATACACTCTATACTCTCTAGTCGAGGGAGAGAGATGCATTGTAACACTCTCATTTCGTAAGTAAACAGGCAATTATGCACATGAAAGAATCGGAAGATATTTTCAGCAAAACTGTCGCCTGTGATTAAAATTCCAACGGATCGAAGACCATTGTTGTGTGCAAATGATCAGGTAAAATGATTACAGCGCCTGGCTCGTTTGCTTTCAATTGACACGAGGAATTTGCCGATAGTTTACTTAAGATTTTTATTAGAAATGCGTGGATAAATTATTTAGAATGATATTGCAAGTTGTAATTATGGTTCTCTTGTTGGACTTGTAGATAAAAGACGCGTACGCACAATTTTTTTTTCATTCTTGTCTGCTAGTGAGTGTCATGCAGAGAAAACGCTTTTGTCGATTGCGGTCCGGTCTCGTGTGGAACGGTTTCCGGGGATTGCGGGTCGAACCGGGTGCAGGCAAGAACGCGGTCGCCTCTGAAAAATGGGACGAAAGTCAACTCGCAGCGGCTTTCAAACGGCGAAAAGATGCAAATTTCAGACGGCGACGGACGAAACGGCGAACTTGTATTTGATTCCCCGATTTTGATCAATCATCTGGATTGATTTATCACTCGCAAGTACCGTTTAGTGGTCGGCCGGCTCCATTGTAATTCAGCAGGGGGATGAATGCATCAATAAATCAGCATTCAATACGAACCACTTATAAATATAGCCAAACAAAAAAAATATGTAATCTTGATTACGATTTTTACATCTCTATTTTTCAAAATGTATTCTTCGATCAAGATTTTTCCCGCGAGTCGTGTATCGATTTTTAACGGTCTCCTTCAGGCATAAGGACCACAAATAAACTCGTATGGTTTGCCAAAGCCGCGCGAACAAGATTCAAATCACAAAAATCGCGATAACCGAGATGCGAAAGCCTAGCTGAGAGTACCTACCGTACCTTTCAGATAACTTTATAATTCACATCGACAGCATTTTAATTACTAAATTTTAATTATCAACATTCCGAACTACATATCGCCAAGACAAACCTCCTCGTCAGCCAATAACCTCACTCACAAACTAACAGAGAGGCGCCGAAAATCTTGTAAATGGCTTTTAATATATATTTGATTTATTCATGATACAGTTTTTGATGGATCTTAGCTCGGGGCTAGTGAGTTGTTGAGTTACTAAGTGCCTTGTTGGCTATAGGCAATATCACCGACTGATGATGGCTGCACGTGATTAATCCAATTAGTTCACCAATTAGGCTCGAGAGTTAATGAAGTGGCATGAAGATCACGCAACAGTAACCACAAGGGACACGCAATCTCCCCAAGCACGCACCTCGCCGCGCTTGTCGCCTTGTTAGACGCGTGATAAAGCGGTGATATTAGGAGGTAATGATCATGATTATTGAATCTAAAACGTCCTCACTTCTAGATTATGCTTTCCACTTTTCAGATTTGAAACATTTTTGCTGGCCGACGGCGTTTGCATTTGAAAGTTGAGACGGAAAGGTTGAGGCTTGAACTAGATGATCTTTACTCCTTAGTTACTGGGTTTCTTTAGTTCATTGGTTTAACTTCCAATTAGGTTTTACACGAAAGTAGCACCTTGACAACGAGTTAATTTACTACCCACACTGTTGGACCTTAGTTGGCTATTGGCAAACTTAATTTTTAAATCATTTTCGTCAAAATAATGTGTATAAAAGAGCGACCGACCTAGGAACGAACGACCGACCGAGCGGACTCGGCACCTCCACATCAAGGTCATCCGAGCTCGTCGTGTCATCGACTTCACGGGCTGCCAGCGCCGAAAGCTTCGGCGGCAAAGAGGTTTTACTCCAGACAGCAGCAGACAGCTGATGCCGACATTTGGTCATCCTACCACCACCGCTCCTCGCGTACCACATTCTATTGATTCGCTTTAGAGTTTATACGCTTTTTTCACGCGCTAGATTGCAGTTTATTTTCATTCCACCTTCTTCCCTCATTAAATATGTTGTCATATTTAATTATTCAAGACTCTATTATTCTTCAAAAAACATATTCCATCGTCCGCGGTCTTTTTCCTTTCTTTTCTTATCTCTTTGCATTCTTTTGTTTACATTTCTTAATCGATATCTATAGGTCTCATTATCCAGCGAATAATTTAACGTTTTCTCCGACTCATTCTTCCATCCAGCGAGTCTTTTATTTTCACCACTTCTTTTCTTTTCCATTCTTCGCTTTCATGGCGTCGCCTGTGATAAAGTATTCTAAAGGGACAGTCCAACATTAGAACAATTATTTATTTCACTTCGTATTTTTTAATGGTTTCGGAATTTGATTCGATGCCTTGAAAATACCTCGTAAGTGTGTGTTTTTTTTCTACCCACTTGTAATGAGACAGCGGTTTTCCGATCGGCCCGCCCATTTTTGGCGCCTTCGGCTCAATTCTCGATCGCGAGGTGCTTGTTATCTCGTCTTCTGCCGAAGGCGCGTCCACGGCTTCGCTTCATTAACCAACAAAATGTGTTTGTTATTAGACTTTCCGAAATGCTATGTCATAATTCGTAAGTAAAAAGACGCTTTTTTACGGTAATGCGCAAAGGTACCAACAATCTACGAGCTTTTGACTGACATTAAGACATCGCAGTTGCTGTACATGGACGTGTATCTTGTCTCGGATTGAACCGAAGATGCTCAGATTTGGCCGAGACGGTCACACTTTGATGTTTGAATACACCTAGCTGAGCACGCTCTACGCGCGTATTAGCTCCTTTATTCAGTGCCTCTCACCGATTTCTATGCTCGAAGAAAGATTCAAATATTCTAAGATACACATTATCACAAATTAATATATGCATTCTAATGAGATGTTGATTGTTAATCGTGTAAACAAATTATTTTCCCTATAGGTATATCATGCAAACCATTCTAGAGTTCATATCAAATCCAATAATTTTTTGCAGTAACGCAACCCTCACCATGAATTCACCTCCCTCTACTAAAATCTCTTGTTTGATCGAGGCGCAAAATTTATTGACAAAATACGAATAATATTTTTTGTTAATATTGTTGTTGCAGTTCATCATGAAAACTATTTCCTCATCTAAAGTCCATTGCGCTTCCATTACTTGAGATTGGCTTCGCCGAAATCGATGAAAAATGATATATTAGATACCATGCAAAGTAATTTCTACACATGCATTGATCATGTCCATGCATCGCCTCGGCGCTGAGAGCTGACTGCAACGAATAACTTGGCATCAGATGTCGTGTGTATCCCTTGTCCAGACGACAATCACCTATTCATCTGCAACACAGCAATAATTATCGTTAAGCGCTTAGAAAACGCGTGGCGTAAAAGCGTCCATTGTTGATGTTTCAATAGGGGAATGACAGTGAACATCTAAGCGTTGGTCACAGATAAGGAGTCTAAATCGTCGCTTTTTTCACGCTGGTTCCTCTCACCTATAATAAATAGTGGTCACTCTCCCATTGCTTTACCATGTACCATGTTAACATAGTTTTATACTGTCTTTTAAAATCGGAGTCTCCCTCAGCTTTATTTGAAACTATGATAAACTATATTGTTTTACCGAGTCGCACAAGTAAGAAGTAACTACGAAGGGTTGTGATTTCTGGAGACTGTTCGGTAGGTCTGCGATGTGAGAAATGCGATGCGGTCTAGGTGTCTCGGTCGCTGGTCCATGGTATCTGGCTTCGCAGGACCGAGGAATGTGGCAGGTTAGCGACACGCTGGTCGGTTGATTGCGAAAGATAACAGCGAACGTACCTCTATAGTACCAATACTCAAGCGACAAGCATTGGGCAGAACATTCGGCGGGTTTGAATGCCTAATAAAAGAAAGAAAGCAAAAATATCCAAAGAGAAGTATATATACAACTTGACTGACATGAAACGAAAGATGCCTCTCTTATTATATTTTATGGTATTATTTCAAAGAGTCGTTTTTTTTGTTGGTTTTTGTTATTTTTAAGCCGTCGTCTCTCGTACCTTTCTCTCACTCAACATATACAACAATCTATCAACAATGATATATGGTTAAAAAATTACTCAATACTAGTTTTACAGAGCGACTGTAGATAGAACTTCTTTTCAAAGAACGTCAAAACGTAGGCCTTTGGCAACATTATCTAAGAAACAGCCCGAGGCTAGCAGCACCTTTAATGCTTTAATATAGGACACAAGCGTCGCTCATAGCTCGACGTGTTGTGTTCGCGCATTTGACTTCAACTCTCTGACGCTGGGTTTAGCACACGATTTGATAGATATTTTGATTTTTAATATTAAATTGGCACCACATTAACAATGTATTTTTTTGGTATTTGAATTAACAATGTGAATAAGGGAAACATATATGAATTTGTGCTGTATTTAATGACCACATGGAGCCCTTAGGGAGTTGTTGCATCTATTTTTATGAAATTACTGTGTTTTCCACTAAACCCCTTCACCATGATAATCAATAGACATTTCATGAAATCTCAACCGCAAAAGAGTGGTTAAATTCTCATCATTTATACGCTTTTCTGCAAGTTTTCATGTAGTTTAAAATTTAACATTGGGAGAGGTGCAATGTTATCAATACAGTTTCGAGCACAAATTGTCGATGTTCTTGGTAACTTCAACAAACTGAGGGTGCCTGAACTGAAGGTCATAATCAGTACTCCGCGTAACCTCGCCCGGGTATGTTGTGTTTTTTTCGTTCATTTTGCTCACTTCAGTTTGAATTGGTAGAATGCTCTAGATTTTTTCTGTAGTGCAATGTGCTTTATTGATTGTGATTTGTGAATCGAGGAAAGACAATTGTTACAAGAAATGTGAAGAGGAAAGCGTGACCGCCCTGCTTTATTTAAGCAATATCAGTGGACTAAGTTATCAGTGGAATAATGAGTAGTGTAGACTATTATATTCAGTTGATATAACCTAAAAAAACAGAGTGTGGACAAGATTAGCCTAAATAGTAAGATATTTGGTTTGATTTCTTGTTCGCATTAATTGAACTATCAAACCTTAGTTGTATTTCAAGAGTAGGTAAAGAAGGTAAAGGAGGTACGTTTAACCTGAAAAAGCAATTGGACACCAAAATTTAAAGCTCAGGATCGATTGTGTCATAGATCTTCACGGGATAAGACAAAAAACGGAAATTGTCTGGAAATAATGCAGATCTACTGGTTTACGCTACGAGCCCTTGGTTTGGGTGAAATACGCCGGAGAATTAATCAGCATTACAAGTTACAACGCAAGGTTCGTACGTATACATGTGCTCTCAATCCCTTTTACTTATTGATTCTGCAGGGGCACAAGCAATATTTCGGAGAAGAAATTCGTTAAAATACCCTTATTGTATGAACCAAAATGTAAAGAAAAATCTGTTTATGTGCCATCATATCGGTAATCGCTAGTAATATTTTCAGCGAATAAAAGACCACTGGAAAAAACGACGTTGACCTTTGAGGATATATAGCGTACATCGGTGATTTATAGTTACTCTCTACCTATACCTACACGACTGATATGACTTGTGGAGAAGGCAGAAACCCCCACCCCTAAAGTGACTTATTTAAATATCTCGTAGCGGAAATAAAGTGATCTAACATAGTATGGATAGTATTGATTCAAGACTTGCTGCTTTTTATCCATCCAGCTCGTAAAATATTCAATTCTGTGCATTAAAAACGGCTCTAATATCCTGCTAAGTATTTAACAGCTTGATGGTTAATAAAAGGCTATTTATGATAAGTCGGCTGGTTAGGCTTTCTTGCATCTATTCGATCATCTTTATGGCCAAACCGAGAACGTGAACCACTTAGTCCAACTTTTGACCATCTTCATTTGCTTTTTAACTGCCACACTCCTGCAGCCTGCACGGATCTTAAATAAAACCTGGGCTTAAAATCTCTACATCTCATTAACACTGCCAGCTCAATGGGGTAACAATCTAGATATACTATAATGCAGCAGCAGGTTTTCGTGATTTCGAACCGAGTTAAGTGGTTCCTTACACTGATAACTACCGGGCAAGATACCTACTCAATTAATTGATATAGCGTTGACTTTTATAATACTCTTCACCACTATAAAAGATAAATAACTTTATTTAGCCAGGGGTTTTTGATAAAACATTTAACAGCTTTTTTCTCTCTCTGATATACACATACATTTTTGTTCGTTTTGATATCGGCTACATCTTAATTAGGCGTAAGAAGGTGGAGTTTTCTTCGGCTGGCTCGAGAGCGTGAATCGCTTGGAATAGAAAAAAATATCCTTTATCTAGATTGTTATCTCTTGATTCGGTTTAAGATTTAGATGCTCACCTTTAATTTGTTTTCATATGCTAATTTTTTCTTTCACCAGCTAATTTTAATTTTCAAAGCAATGGCCAGCGAGCTCACAGAAACATTCGTATAAAATCACCGTCGTTGATTCGAAAAGTAAACGATAGAGTTAATTAGCCATGGCAGTGTGTTATTCATTACTGCGTGCGCGCATGAGATCTTTGATTGAGATGCCGTGCCTTCAGTTTGAACCAGTGATCTGAGCACGTACAGGTATACAGCTGATATCATTAACGATCATATATACGTGGCCACCACCTAAGTAAGTAGTAATCCCATCTCGCGGCGCCTTCTTCCTATGCGCTGCACATAGCTGTTAAGGTACATCAAACGATATTTCCACCTTCACTCATGATTATGTCTCTTACTGCAGTAGCTAAAAGAAACACTTCAAATTATCAAAATGATAAGCTTCTTTTTCTGGCTACTGGACGGTGCACCGTAACCATCGCGTATGGAGAGATACCAATTCGATATACCAGTTCTGATATTCTATTGTAGCCCGGGCTGGTACAGTAGTTGGGGAATGATAATTGGCATGAGGTGGCCAAACCACGTTTCTGTAAGTCTTGTGCCTACCGTGAAACGCAACTCTCGGCCGATTAATTACTAGGATACGTACTAATATATAGCTGGATAATTACTAAGATTAGTTGGCTATGAGTTATCGAATCTCTCGCGGTGTATGGAAGTGTGGTCGAGTGTGAGCGATGTGTCGACCATCGCCATCAGATAGGTGTACGGGCGCTGTGCACGTGTAATGTGCTTTTGATCGTCTTGTGATCGGCTTCCTTGTGATAATTATAAGCTCAATACGGGCGACCGGTGGAGAGAGTTTCTCTCTGTGTATCTGTTTGATCAACGATTGGTGTTGGCGCTCGGCGATATCCATTTGCCGAATCTGTTTTATTATGGCTGCCAATGTGTGGTCAAATTTGGAGGTGGGAGGGAGGTTGTGGTGAAAAGTATGTAACAAATTCACAGGTGAAATTTGTGAAAATTCGCGCTTGTTGTGCCGAAGACTGTGCAATTTATGATTTTTTTGGCATGAGTTATATGTATCGCGGCGTCAATCTTTATCAACGGCACAGATCTAATCGGAAGAGTTTCTCATTTGAATGAATATACATATTATATTGCAATAATAGTATGATATTTCAAAGGTGAAGCGATATTTTGATACACATTCAACGGTAGTTCGGCTGGACCTTTTTTTCCTTCGACCACTTATATTTCTCTCTTAGTGGCGATCTTCGAAATTCCTCCTCGATTTTCGCTAATCGCCTTTAATGGCCAA
Source organism: Nemurella pictetii (assembly GCA_921293315.2). Lineage (NCBI taxonomy): Eukaryota > Metazoa > Arthropoda > Insecta > Plecoptera > Nemouridae > Nemurella > Nemurella pictetii. The sequence continues at coordinate 13,808,595 of OV121120.1, read as the reverse complement.
TGAATTCCGCCCTTCGCAATCGACTATTCCGACAAACTTATAAAAAGCAGTTACCAGCTCGGATTCGCGGCGAGTTCTTTTATTCTCGGCCGTTTCATTTCTTGTACGTCAATATTATTTTCAACTTTGTTTTTTATTGGATTCGATTCGGAATCTTCTTTTCTGCTCACTTAGTGTACACTCCCGGTCAAAAGCTCGCCACGGGCGTCACAGACAAAAGTCTAACGTGTAATATGAGTGATACTGATGCTAGTATAGGTAATTAGTTAGTCGGAGACGGTATACGCAAACAAATTTGCGCGGTTTCGTTTTTTGTCTGAGCACAATTCACAGTTATTTACCTATAGTGTTTCATGTTTGACAGGTTGGTATATAATGTTTCCAGGAGCTTGTTTTATAAATAATTTCTACAAAAAACATCGCAGCCTAAATTTGTAAGCATGCTTTCATCTACGCTTGTGTCTTTTATAGATGTATCTTTAGCATGTTCAGCTGCAGTGTGTAAGCAGCGTTAGCAGCTTTAATTTCGCAATACTTTTTTCAATGCATTCCCCTGCATTGTTCATTACTGATTTAAGATGGTCTCTTAACAACTTATGATAATTAAAATTCAGACCATATCTTTATACCAAGCGGGCGATTGCTCCAAGATATGCCAACTTTTACAAGTTGTATCGGATTTATCTGACATCCAAATATCAATTACACATAACTTAGATAATATCGTATCATTCTGTGAATTGAACCTGAATGGAATATCCTGTATCTGTGAATGGGATCAACAATGGCCACGTACAAATACCGTCTGTTGTCATTGAATGAGGATAATGTCCCTTTGACTACTTACGAAATACGCCGTGACGTTCTTGACTTTAAGCTTTAATCCTTCTTACATGCACACCGTAGGGAAAAAAAACACAAAAAAACACTCTCCTGAAAAATGCTGTTTACTATTTGAGACCAGTAATGCTTTGACCACCTTTGTCGGTGGTTTGCGAAACTCTGTTGAAATCAGGGCAATTTTTGAAGCTGTAATCAAACATCGACTGTCTTTAACTTCATTTTCTTACACTCTCGTGTACTGATTTATAAATCCCTCGTGCCGATTATCAGGGATGTCAGATTTTCTAGGAAACTGGAGGGAAGTTCTTGGTATTGAAAGAAAAAATCATTTCGTATCGTATAATAATTATAAGACTCATATTCCCAAACACTGAGCAATTTTTTGTGTAAAACACCTTAGTATCTGGGTTTTTTCCATTGCAAAATTAATTTCCCTCGAAATATGTCCACCCACAGAGGGAATTTTCGGATGGAAAAAAATCCATCGGTAAATGAGCCGCATTTGTAAAGCGATTCAGCTATGAGTTCCTACCAGCACAAATACCTATGTATAGAGCACAGAAATTCATAATTACTAGCGGTTATTAAAAAATAACACTTTCCTCTGTGTTAAAAATGGTAGACACTTGATTTTAACCACCGCTCAGATGCAAGTCATCGCCAAAAGTCTAAGGTTTCAATTCTGAGCCGACGCATCCTCCGGTTCCTCGGCTGCCGAATTAATAGTCGATTTCCGATCGTTGCTCTGAAGCCGGTGGCTCCGACACCTGAGAAGACCCCGAAGATTCCGGCATCGATAAATATTATGTTTTCTCTTCGAACGCAGTGCAGCTATTGATAAAAAGTATTCATTTTCGGTTCCTCCCAAGACGTTCCAGCAGTATCAAACGGTATACAAAAAATTATATTCATATACCGATATAAATTCAAAGCTTTTTTTTTGGTCTGTTTGCTATACGTCTATAAAATCAGATAGGTAGTCGATATGTCGAAACCGTCTTAGGTAGCATTCCTGTCTCGATGTAACTAGATGAAACGTCGTCCACCCTGCTTATAACTTCTTTTCTTCTAATGGCGTTAATTAGACCAGTGGTCGTAATTAAAGAATGAAACGGACAAGTAACAAGGGAATGTATTTTATTTGACCTGATTTTCGCTTTCATCGTTGTAAACTCTCGTAATTAATTCAGATTCAATTATGATTTGACTAGTTTGATCAGTTTAAATTGTGACCTAGATAAGGTGATTTTATTTTTTGTTGTTTCTTATGGTGTATATATATAGTGGTGCGAAGAAATTTAGCAATTCGATCACACTTAATCTATTTTTAAAAACACTGCCGAAGGTACTAGGTACTATAGCCATTTATAATGGTTATAATATGAAGAATGCTATACGCCAGTCAAAAACTGGGCTATTTTTTTTAAACATTCAACTCCACCTTTAAAGCTCATATTTTATCACTTCTCACCGCTCATCTTTTGAAGGTTTCGGTTGTGAAAATGCAATAATCATAGCTATTTGACGATCAGAAATATTTATATAAATCATCCTCACAAATGACGTTACAATACATCTCACGCAATTAAATATCCAATAATTATAAATTAAGCCCCGTTCTTTTTAATCATACCATTGCTCTTCGATCAATTTGTGCAGAACTCATATGCAGGCGTTCGCCACCTGGGCATTATTTAATCATTAAACAGTACGCAAAGCTCGAAATAATTGATGATCTATCAGCACTTAATCAGTATGCAGCGAATACGGCCGCAAATACCCCATTGTGTCTTTCACGGAGAATAATAATTGTGATTGCCATCCCATTATAATACCTCCGATATAATATAATAAAATATTACAATAAATATCATCAGCAATAAGTCTAATTTTAATTACTACTGTTTGATAGTTAAATCAGTCTATGGTTATTATTTATTATTAATAATAAGTAGCCTGGAGTGACGAATACACAGAAGCCCACCCATGCAACGCGACGGGGTTCGAACCCGAAGCATCAAGATATGTCTCCAGCCACGGACCAGCGAGGCAACTTAATCTTGGTTAATTGTGCCTGACGGCAATTCTCAATGCGTGACTTCGTATTGTCATTCTGAAAACATGAGCCATTTTATTCATGATTAACGATTTTTATCATTTTTAGGTTCTTACTAAATTTTCAGGCCTTCATTTTGCCGTGCTTTGTTTGAGTTCCATTTATTTTCTTATGATTTCAAATCGTCGACGGCTGAGACTCGGTTTCGTTCTATGCTATTGCGCATGGCAATGTTTTACTCTATGGGCGTCACTTTTCGTTAATGAAATAGTTGGGTACTTACGTCAGTTGTTACCTTTAGAAATTAGGAATTATGATCATCAGGGGTGCCTGGGGGCGAGGTAATCAACTTGAGAAACACCCTTAATTGAATGCTGAGGCAATGAAGTCAAGCTTGCAGAATACAAGCACTGAAGTCTCGGTGTTATTTTTTGGTGCCACCAGAGTACCTTCTTACATCGTACGCCGTCCTTGCTATATTGTATATTTTATTGGGTGGCTGTTCACATGGAAGAAAGTTTTTGTGTTCATTTGAAATCATTTCGTTTTCTTTGTGGTTGAAATGCGTTCCAAATAATATGATTAGATTCCATGTATGAAAAGATCTTGTTTTGTTTCTAATTTCCTAGCCGACGAATTCCCGAAGTGGTTCTTCTATTCGATGCTGGAAAAAAATCAATCGAATGAAAAGGATTGAATTTCATGTTGGGAGTGTGTATACTTTTTAATGGTTTGTAATTGAACGTAGATTCGCAATGAAAGGCCTCACATTGAATGTGGTTGGACCACAGTCGAAGTTCCCGTCAACGATAACTTTGATCAGTTTTCAAATTATTTTCCACGAAGTAAAGTTTGCGGCAAAGAAACATGGCTGTGGCGTTCTTGAAACTTTCAACCTAACACTCTCATCACTCATTCCGAGTCAAACACAACTAGAACACGAAGCAGTTCTGACTTAAATGACAAATCTAGTTAGCCAAACAAACAAAAAACCACGCCGACATCATTTAAAACCTAACATTACTGTTTTTACTCACCGTTGCGTAATTTAATCATGAAATAATTTTAATCAAACAAAATTTTTTCCACCACATAAATATCCAACGCGTAACACATGCTCATAGTTAATATCCGAATGTCCGAAACGAATCCACTATTTATGTTATCTATTTTTTATTCTAATCTCGGTGGTTACGCGGCCGAAGCACACGGCTGGCTGCTCCGGCCGTCGCTACTAATTAATTACTAGAGTAGGTAAGTTAATTACAGGGCGGCAATGCCTCTAGATAACCGCCACATCTCGGCGTTAACTTCCATAAGCAGGCGGCTGCCGGTCCATACAGTGGTCGCACTAGACGACGCTGTTTGCAGCCAGTGGCGCCAGCACACGGCTGGCGACAGAGTTTCACACCGTGGTCAAACGACGCTGTTTCATTTGCTTTTTGCTGGGGTTAGGTAACTTTTCATTCACACGACCTGTCTAAGCTTGGAATTTTTGGATTCGTTTCGTTTAAATTTCTTTGTTCATCAATTGAAGCTTTTACCACTTGTAAAATTTTTAATATGACTCCCTTTATTTTAATGAAAGGTGAGAGCTCTTAGGGGAGGACATAGATAACATAAAATGTTATCGGTTACAAACAACAATGTATCAATGATGATAGTAGATTGTATCGATTGCGAAAATTTGGGAAGAAATAACATCAAAAACATGTATTTAAATAAATGCAACGCATGTTACAGTATTTATTTTGAGTTCAACATGAGATGTTTAAAGCGTCAATCTCTACTATTCAACATTTTGAATGCAAAGCCATGGTTCCCCATTGCTTTTGTCTCTTAATCTATGTACTTACGAAAGCTATTTCTTAAGACCTTGGGTCGCGCCACTGCGCAATGTAATGTGGCTTGTTTCCCGAAGAAGCTTCTATCTGCAGCCTCTGTCGTATAGCATGCATCATTAATTAATTGTTGATTTTTACGGTCAATGTATGATCTTGTTAATTGGTACACCGGAGTTAATTACACTATCTTAGAGGTTGAACTTTGGTGTTACAATATATTATGCAAGAATTTTAACTACAATTAAGAATCTTGATTTTAATTGTGACTGCGATCGGCTTATGGGACTAGGGGTATCAAAATAAGTAGCGTTCATGCGTTTTTTTTAAATGTGTAATACAAATTAAGATTGATGTAGATACAAATAATGTGTGTTGTTTTAAGTGACACCTACCTTGGCTAATTACAACGTAACACAAAAATTACACAGGAATGTGTGTCGCAAAATCAAGTATTTTTAATCATTCTCGTGTGGCGAGAGCAGTCCTGAATTTCTCCACCCCTGCACGTTAATTAATATGCACTAGCGTCTCTAATCAAATTTTATCGACGGTTTCGATGGTAATTATAGAGGCTACCATTCTCTGTGGGTACCTTGATTGGACATGTAACACTTCTCATCTGAAATCTGAATATCTTATGCTGCGTGATATGCGATAAGACCCAGTCTGGCTGGCATGATATAACTGGATGGATCAAAATATATCCGGGAGAATTCCAGTTGCGAATTGAGCAGATTTTGTGGTCAGAGCTCTGGCTAATGTTTTAGTGTTTCTTATGGTATTTAGCACATTGATTTTACGGTCAGTATCGGCATTCTTCATATACATATTGACGAGCTTCAGAATTAGGAACCAGTTGAATTTGTGTTGAATATCGTCCTCGTACCCACAGTAAGTCACATTAAACACACGTTTAAACCGTTTTTCAGTTATCTCACATGGAAAAACCTGAAGTATAATGCCAATGAAAGCGGCTATACGCGAATTGGATCGCAATGTGCATGTTGCATTAAGCAATATAGCTAAGATCGCAACTTTTTCACATGTAAATTTAATTGACATTTGATAGCACCTGCATCTTTCGGTTAGGCACATGATTTTCCTGATTTTACTTAACAATTGCCCATTCATATTAAATACATAGGGCTTCGCCGAACGCTACCTGTGGACGCGTTGTTGGATGAGCGTATTTCTTTTTATACCTGTATATAGTGTATACGGTATAGTGTATACCAGCCCAGATTTTGATTTTCCAAAGTTCATCAAATTTGATTCATAATTTTGGCATGTAAGCTAAGTAAATGATTCTTGGAAGCGAATAAATCCACACACGTCTTGATTCTTTTGCCGAATTCACTGCAACTTGAATTTGTACCAAGAGATTCAAAGATTCAAGCATTATTTCAATTACCTCTGGTGAAAGCCGGTCGAATCCAGAGGCAATAAATTTTCGGCCAAGCAAAATCAGTACCTAGCTGTCAAACTTTGTCCAGCCTAGACGACAGATGGAGTTTTCGATAATTTTCATATAACTAGGCTATGCGAACACTCATATAATCGTGTTGTGGATGAGCGTAATATTTACGCTCACCCTCAACGCAATTATATTGCGTGTGCGCATAGCCTAGAGGCTTATATGATCAATTTTACATGTCCAGTAAGAATTTAGCAGTTTTCTCAATGACATTTGAATATTTAAAAACGTAAAAATCGATTTAAAGAAAAAATATTCAATTGATTTGGTTCAAATTAATACAGTATCTTCTTTTTACGATTTGTAATGTACACAGTAAATTTTGTGAACATCGGTTGAAGATAAAGTTGCTTAAGTTGCAAAAAACTGAAAAAACGCTACAAAATCGCAAAAAATCGTCATAAAAGCGCCATTGAAATTTTTGCACAAACATTAAATCGTGAAGGTCAACATTTCCTGAAAGTTTCGTCAAATTATATTCAGAAGTTTGGCCTCTAGAGTGCAAAACGTGTTTTGGAAAAACTGAAAAATTTCGTAAAAACTTAATAACATAAAATTTACTGGTCCGAATTGCTTCAAAAACGTGGCAGATCTAAGTTCAGAGAAAACGAAGGTTCACAGAAATTTTCATCAAAATCCGTTTTGGCGTTTGGCCTGTAGAGCGCGAACAAACACACAAAAAAAAAAAAAAAAAAAAACATTCAGGAATTTTTTTAGCAGTAAAGTGTAATTGAAGATTTCGCTTCACTCGCTACGCTCGTTACGCTCATCAAAAACCATTTCAAATCGCAGGGAAACTGTTATAACGGTACATCTCACTACGGTCAGCATATTTGTAACGTTTGTTGAAGAAAAAGCAAGGGTAATTACAGCTTAGATATGCAAAACGGCTAAAAACTTGAAAATTTAATCGAAAAATGCGATTTAAAAACGTATTAAAAACATTTAAAACATATCTCTTGGTAAACCAGTATAGTGAATACGGTATACAGGAGCTATTCTGCAAATTTAATCAAAATCGGCTTGGAATTTTAGCCAGTAGAGTAAAAACAAACAGCGAAATTATGGCGAAAAATCTGAAAATTTTCGTAAATTTGGATTTTTGAGAAAAGTTCTAAAGCTATCAAGCTGAAAAACGCAGGGGGTCTAAGTTCAGAACAAATTCAGGTACACTGAAAATTTCATCAAAATCGGATCAGCCGTTTGGACGGTAGAGCGCGAACAAACACACAAAAAAAAAAAAAAAAAAAAAAAAAATCAGACAAACAAACAAACACATGGACTTTTTCTCTACGGGTGGTCAAATTGAAGTCTTCGCTTCGCTCGCTTCGCTCGCTACGCTCATCCAATAATTGTAGGTGGATTTCTTGCCTTAAGCTTCGGCAACAATCACTGTTCAAGGTGTTTTCTCTTATTGGCGGTCATTTCGCCTTAGTGGCGCCAGCAACGTATAGGTACCAAACACTCCAACCGGCACATATTAATAACACCGTGTTTATATTCATATTGTACGATTTATCATCAGCTCGCCGTTGAAGTGTGTATGAAATAGTTCATCGTGAATGTCGATATAATACAATCGATATAGATTACGATCGTTTTTTAAGGGAAAAAACCGCCGCGCAAACAAGTGTCGCTATGCGGGCTTTCAGATTGTGTTTTAAACAAGTTTTACAAGTCCGACGATATTACAGCGTGCATGAGATGTGTAAGATCGACTTCTCTATGCTTAACATTACATAATTTACACGCTATTTCCCTCCTGTTTTTCCACTGAACTTTTTGGATTCGCGAGCGACAATGCAACTGATATCTTACAGATCGCAGTCAACCTATCGCGAACCAATCACAAGATATAGCTATAGCTCAGAATTGCAAATCACGAATGCAAAAATCTGCCGAGCATTGTAATTGACTTGAAACGAAAAACAAAAACCCTCAGTCGATTTTTGCAAAGCGTACTTTTAGCTGTCCACAATCTTGTGTTGTAGGTATTACCTATTTCCGAACAACATGTAATGAAGTATGCATTATAATGTATTGTATGTTAGGTACGTGAGCTTTTGTATTGAGACCCTGAGAACTCCTATACACTGGACGTACACACACACTTGCAGCTTGTGCAGTGCACCAGTCCGTGATTAGAATAAAATCTCGCAGAAGTTAGCTTTTATATATCTTGGGCTGTCCTCCCCTTATTAGGCACTTATGCACTGTTACAGGTTTTACTTGCTCTATTGTTTGTCTATCTTGCGATTGGCACAGTTGCCGAACGGTGTTTTCACCACGAGAGACGAGATCGATAATACACACAGAATGATTCCTACCTATCGAGAACAAACATAATATAAATCATATTATCATATATGTATGTTAGAGACCTATCAGAGATGTGTCGATCAACGATTTTGAAAAATCGATTCATGATGATGAAAAATCGAGTATTGGTTTATAAGGCGAACAAGGAGTTGGAACAATTTTTGCTACCAGGTATGCAATCAATACTACTTATCAATCATGCATATCAATGGACATGGAGGGTATATGTGATTTCCTCTGAGTTTCAGCAACCAGCTCATAGTGATTATTTATGATTCAGAGGTTGAAGGGAAGAATGCGACAAGCGAAAAGATTTGAAAAGTTGCACACAAAAATGAATCGAGCATAAAAATTATTACCGTCCGTTCGTCCGAACTCTTCTCTTAATTAATTGCCCCTATCCAAGTTTGGCATGTTGACTAAACAAAAAAAAAACTCTACCATCCTAACCCAATCCTAATCACTGTGCAAAAGTGCACAACACATTTCATCGTCATCCTTGCAAGTCAGTAGCTCAAAACAACACAAAAATAGCTTTGGCCATATCCATACACCCCTGAAAAACGATTCAATTCAACCAAGTTAGATCTGCATTCGATTTCATATCCGTTGTGACAACTACCACCACCAACAACCCACCAACCATTTCAGCGACGGCCCCCTCCCCCAAAATCAGCCCGATAAAACCACCACTGATTAATTAAATAATTAATAAGCAGTCCATCAGCTATATAACTACTTCACGAGACAGCGTATCACTTTCTCGAGCACTATTTCGCGTCCGCACAGTGTTTGATCCTCGCGTCTGCGTCGCGTTCCAAATATGGCGATAGTACCCCAAACGACTCCCGATCTTCTGCTGAGGCACACGACGGTGCGGATGGCCAAGTTACGCACTCTCATCGCAGGTAAAGACGTGCGGCGTCTTCGTGCTAACATGCTTCATAAGGTCATACAGCTACTTGCGCTATACCGGTTTTCTTCTACACATTGGGTCACAGTACGTATATACACACACACACGCGGATTCTGGCTTGCTACCCATTAGCTTGCCTACTATACGTACCTTATACCCATGCTGCTTGCTGGCTTTGCTTATTCACATTATGTACCCTGGCTGGTGATACCTTTCCAGTCGACAGTGTACAGCCATCATCGGTACGTTCCGTTGAATCTTTATTGTTATTGGAGGTACGAGTCATGTATGTAACAGCAATTCGCTGACTAATCTCAGATTACAAGCTGCTGCAGATGCATTTCGATTCGATTTCTATATATATAATTCAGTCTGTGAGGTGCAGTTTAGACGTTGTTTAGAGAGGTGAGGATGCTGCATTATACATGACGGTTTCACTTGGAATCAATGCTTTTGCGAACACAATGACATTGAATAAATAGTTTATTTAATCCTATACATTTTTTTTTGAATCGGGGAATGTTTTGGTGTTCGATCTACGTTTCCAGTTCCTAAATTTAAATTCTGACTGTGTGTTGCGACTAAATGCCTACTTTGATTGGATTTTCCGACGTGCATGAACATGGGAAACCTGAGTTGTTTTAACATTTCTTGGACAAGTTTTTCAAAATTCTTATTACAACCTATAATTAAACAAGTTTGTAAGTTGCCATCGATACAGCTCACCTAAGTCGGCTTTTCCTTCCCCAGAAATCGGGGAAGAACTCGCCCTTCGACTCATGTTCTGAGACTTACTATACATACATTTTGGAAAGGTTTTTTGAACTTGAAGGAAAAATCTTGAACCACCAGAGCGTATCTCGTTATAAACTAATTTTCCCAAGCCATTTTCCAACACAAGCTTGCATATTGGCCGACTTCTGAGCATGATTATCAATTAGTAAGAGCGGCTGCCCACTTCCCCCCTCGTTGCATTGTCAGCCGCAATCTGAACCACATTTCTTTGCGACCGCGGCGTCGAATTTTCCACACGACTTCCCAGACTAAGACCTGTAGTAATCGTAATTTGATCTCCTATCCGAATGGTAACAGGCAAAATGTTTGTTCCTATTTTTCCCGCTCACAAAAGCTCATTGCGTTGAGTGATTAGGAACTTCATGGGATAATTAATCGCTAATGACAAGATGAACGTCTTTGATGGATCTACAGCGGTCGATCACTAATTGCGCATTAGCTGATATTTGATATCTCTCTGATACGATGTGTGAAATGTATGCATGCAGGCAGTGTGGGCCTTTGCGGACTCGAATGTTTCGCCAGGCTTAGCGAATTGTAAACCATCTAAAAGAACAATCGCATTGCGAATCGTCTACACGCCATGTGGACTTGAACGTGAAGCGTATATTTTGTATTCACGATTTTCAAAACCTTGCTCCTTGAATGTTTGCTCAGATTTTTTTTCACCCCGAGATTGTTATCTAAAATATAGAGCCAGGAAAATAGTCCTACAACGCAAAATACTAAATTTTTATGTATTTTTTTTCCTTGTTCGAAAAGATCGTCGTGATCGATATTGACAAAATAGATTATTATCAGAAAACGTGAATCTCCTCAAACTAATTGCCCGTGTTTATTTAGTCAAGTATTTTTCCATTGTTCCTTATCTTTAGGTAAATTGCAATCCCGAGATCTAGAACGTACGCTAAGAATTATGTATCGAAAGGCATTTAGTACAGAGAAAAATGGATGAAACCTGAAGTAGCAGGACTCAGAAGGATTCCTTAGATTTCCATCGCGTTTATCCTGACAATTGTTTATTCCGCTACACACACACACATGGTGTACCGCTGGGCTAGCACAACGACAATTCTTGTTAATATTAATTACACATAGTTGACATTTGAAGCGCAGAATTTCATTGGCTCGTAAATATATTCTCCCCTTTGCGATCGATGATTGAACGTTCACGTTTGATCACTGGCTAATGGTCCACGACGGTGAAGACGCGATATAATATAACGACGAGGAGTGGTTATGAGAATACAATATGGGCAATGCATTACAAAAATATGATCGTCATGCAAACTCAATAACAGTAACTCATGATAACCATTTCCTAATTAAATTATGAATTTATTTATTTACTTCTATAGCGATGATTCGTTCCAATTGTATTTTCATTCGCGGAGCATTTTGTGGCGGAATTGCGCAATTTGGTGGTGCCTTCGCTTATTTCAAAAAGCGCCGACGAGAATTACCAAATTGGCAAAAAAAAAAACACTGGTCCTTGTGTATAATCTTTAGATGCACTCGTGTTTCTGGTTTGTCATGACATAAACTTTTCTATAGTGCTCTTTTAAACAAAATTCCAATTTGTGAAACCTTCTTACATTTCAGCGTTGCTATAATTTCACAAAATCAGATTCTATAGATAGGATTTTGCGAATCGAAACTCTGCTAAGTGCTAAGGAACCTCAAGATTTATGGAGATTAATCGTTATTGTAACATTCTCATACCGATAGCGTTCCAGTGAGAATATATTATTTCATTTCGCATTCTACGTACACTAATATTTTCCTCAATCATTATAATATTCTTGAATAAGACCTGGTCATCATTAAAAACAGCCTCTTTGCTTCTATCTACCTGCAAGGCACGGGAAACAACCCGTATTATTTTTTAATGAGTATCGACGCAGGTTGCTTGCAATTGGAATGCTCGAGCAATAAGTTAAAATCTGACGGAACTCAGCATCATGTGACCAACTCCTTCGATAATAAACAATTCCATTTGCTACAGTTATACAGCGCAGAAGTATACGCCGAGACTTTCTTACTATTACCATTGCTAACAATGCCTAGTTTTAACCAAATGATCACTTACCAAATAAAGAGGAAATATATTCAAACTATCGTACGATTTACCTTCGTGAGTGGATTAACATAATGTAATTTGACTTTGTCGCAGGGAATAGCCAACTTTATATGCGCGCATCGCTATATAGTCGATATATTTGAAATTTAAAAACTAGAATTATACCGTACAAGTTGGTTTGCCATGCACTTTGTACTCGATAAGACAGGCGGCTTAGGCTCGAGAGTAAATTGTAAAGAAGATGCACTCCTTGTTCGTGGTTAGTACGAGTCTTCCCGACAATTAGACTTGTGTCCATCTCTTTATAGCTCTTAGTTAGTGGTCGGTTGTTGAAAGCGTAACAAGTTCCTCTTTCGGATACGTTCATTTGTCTTGTGCAAGTTACAATTCCTTGTTACGAACCGTCAATCACTCCGAAGGCTCTTCTCTTCGGCAATCTTGTTCAGTCCCGTATGGGCCTCTCGCTGTTTGCATTTCCACAGACTTCAACAAAATCCTGGGGCCATTTTGAAGGTATAATTTATTTTCTGAAATAGCACTCCGACTAATTGACTTTTTAGAGTAAAATAACACGTTTTAACTGTAGCGCACATTCGTTATTTGACTATTGCGTGATTCAGATAGGAAAATTGAAATCTTTGGCTAATTAGATGGGTCTTCATTAGTTGATCGATGAAAACCCATTAAAATGGACGTGATTTTCGATATCGTTCGTTATCAACTAGATTTACGACGAGCGTTTGCGAATTCTGAGTCGAGACAGAGCCCATGTATTCTGAAGGTGAAAACAATATGCGCCAGCCAGGGACTAAATAAGAAATAAAAACAAATTTACGTTCATTAGTTTCATTTTATTTAACGGCCACCCCGCTCTTTTTTTGCCTCGGTTCTTTTTTTTACGAACTAATTAGGAGATTTCTTTTAACGAGTAGTTTGCGTGAGATTTAACACCTAAGGTTTTAGTTGATCAGGTTTGGGTACGAACTAACCTAAAAGCTATTTAATTAACTCGTACACATTATACATTTATTGGGTCATCAATTAATTACAATACTATAGTCTATGGAGACACCTTCGCTATGACTACAGCCACGAAGGAAAAAAAATACACACAAGAACGGGCGACTTAGTATGCACGGATTGTGAATTTAAATAAAAATGTTTGGTTATCGTGACGGTGTATTCAGCTTTTTAATTACTCTGGCTTTCTTAATTACCCTGGCAACGGAATGGAGAATGCCTGTTGGTCAGATTATCGCATGGAACCAACGATGGCCTAGCCAATGCTTTTGACACGATTCTACAATTTGCGTGACCAAATTCGGGAAGTTTAGCAATCGCAGAATTTTGAAGACAATACAAGAAGGCATGGGGTGATTCGCTTCACTCCTAGAGCCACGCTGACAAGCAGGCCATCATAATTCAGAAAATATAATCGTAGGTATGTGTTTTGTGTTACAAATGTCGTTAACAACTCAGGAACGACTCAAGAATATTTCTTCGTATTTTCTTTTGTTTCTTAAGCGTAATATGATTTAACTTTTAGGTTCAATTTCCAATTTTTGACACCTTTCTACAATGTCTGCAGCGTAGAAACGAGATGCGTTTGGGACTGCCCAGGCTGGTGACAGATCAAATAACGTGTTAACTGCGTTTACCTTTGCGTAGGAAAAACATACACGAATTCAACCACCCACCGGCATATAAATATGGTTTATTGATGCCTGCCCGCAACTGTCCCTTGATTTACAAGCACGAAACAAAATTCCCATCGTAGAAACTATACGGCCAGAAGAATCTCGGTGTTAAATCTAATTTGTATATTTTTTTCCCTTGTACATTTTGGACTCCACCTGTCCATCTCTCATTATTCGGGTTGGGCCACCTACATAGAAAATTGAATAACACGCTCAGTTTTTGACTAATTATTTTTATAACCATGTGTCACAGGTTAATATCTCAAGATCAATAACTGGAGGCATGCATGGTTCTGGAGCCGAGACGACGGAAATTCACTCGTGCATGGTTCGTGTCTCTCTAAGCTCGCTGCACCTTTGGTTTTCGCGGCATTCACCTCTAAGCGACAGGGACGCCGCTCGTAAACCCTAACGCACACCGGCGCGGATTTCTTTTTCGCGAAATCTTTTTACGTTTTGTTTCACATTGACCGTTTTGCCGAAACGGCATGACATGCCGCCAGCGTGTATGGCAAGCCCGCCGCAATATAAAACTTGAAAGGCCCATAGTTCTCCTGTCATGCACTTCATCAGGCTCTCGCGGATGCTGCATTTTGTTACTGCAGCTTGCACCACGGCTCACCACAGATTCACCCCACAGTTCGTTGTATCGTTGCTTCATTTATTTCGTTTGTGCGAGAAAAATGGATGTATTTTCTTTTAAATTGCGCAGTTATTTTTATGAAGCTGTTTGTGTGAAATCCTTCATAGCTGTGTTACAGGAATCAAAGTGTTGGAATATTCTGCGAAAGGAGCATCATGAAATATTGCCTATATAGTCGGACGGCAGTGTGTATAATTTCAACTTATTATTATGAGCAAAACGAAATTTCTCATCTGTGTCAATTTGCATCCATTCTTCGCCGTATCCTACAAATCAATTACATTGCGACACACAAGCCAGATATCTATACACCAGCCATTTGTCACACGCCAAAATTGCCGCATGCACAGCCTGCCGAAGTTCATAGGTGACACGGAGGGGGTAAGCTCTTTTGCGCAGCGCACAAAGTCAGGAAATCTACCAATTTTCCGTCATTACTAAAACGCGAATAGACATATCCTTTCACAATCAATTTGTGACAATCTCTGTATAAATTGGCACACGGCACCGGATCGGCATGAGCCAATTGCCGTGCAAAATTCGCCATCTACGCTTGCTGTTCCTCGAGAGATCAAGAGTTCATCGTGGGGTAGCGCTCTTTTTTCCCATCTGCGCGCGGTCATTCTTGGCCGTATAGCTGCCTTGCTACGTTCGTATCGTGACAAAATGCGCCACTGGTCCGTTGTCAATAGCGGCGCTCTCAGCTCACTAACGTGTCGTCTGCCGCTGCCCGGGGGTCAAAGGGTTACAGACATGTCCACTCTTCTGCTGCGTTAGAAGACGGTTCTTAGAAAATGTACTGATGTATATTGACGACGCCGCGTTCCGTTTCGCCGCGAGCGAAGATGTTCATCGTTGACCTCGGCATCCAGAGTGCCGGAGGAATTTGGTGATAGTACCTTTTGGGAAGATGATGTATCGTGGTCGTCGATACCCGAATCAATAATATTTCATTATAAACACATGAGGGGATTTCTTATCGAGATCATGTGTGTTTTTTTAATTCGTGGAGGTCTGAGCGTTTATAACGCGGGTGGTTTGGTTATTGTGTAGTAAATTTGTTACCTTTAATTAGCTGTTTTTATTATTATTAGGTTTTTTATTAGATGCTTGATTGGTCTTACTGATTTCCCTTGGCTAAAACTAACGACGCGAGATATGGGTTTATGAGTACTTATGAGTATTATAATTAACGGAAACAATATGTCAATCTTTATATATTGTGGGGATTGTTTTACTGCAGGTATAAGACAGTAATTTCTCACGGAAAATGCATTACACCATTCTTAGAATCCTTATTAGCTCATTTTCTTCCACCCATTTATTACAATGTTCGGGGCGAGATCGTGAAAGTTGGATTCGGTAATTCAGACAAACAGCTGTGAAATTAAAAGTTCTTAGTTTGTATCTTGTAGAGCTCGATCGCTGAATGATCCGGGAGGAAACAATGCAAGAATTTATTCGAACTGCAGAGTGCGGCGGTCGCGACGGAGATTTCCATTTGTCAAGGTGAATTATCTCCATGCCTCCTCTTGCTGCCCGAGGGCTCAGAAGCCTGTACCACTCGGAAATGGCCTTTATGGTCATTTCAAATGTACACCGTCGCATCTAATTAATAAGGAATGATGCGGGGCTTTTGGTGCAAGGCAAATCTTTATTAGAAAGTAATAATTCTACTCACAAAACTCTTGCTGCAAGTCTTTTTTATTATGACTGACACCTTAGTTTCGTCACAGGGGTGGTACCTCACATGGTAAAAAATAGGTAACAAAATTTTGCATAATTTTCTTCCCATCTATGACGACCCTAGTCCTCGATAATATATTCAAAATTTAGCATCGAATTTTATTCAGTCCCGCAACGCGCGGTGCCGGTGGACAATAAACAATATATTGGGGTCTCGACCGCTTTTACAATCTTTTTCGTAACTTTATTCTCTTAAAACAATGAATAATCGGTCTGTGGTTTGGTTTCCCAAAGCGAGGCCTGTTGGCCAATGCTGGCCTATTGACCCTTGAGTGACCAGCCATGGGATTGGGGGTCGACGCCTACTCTTGATGGATAGCACAACTCAATCTACGCCCAACTGTGAACCCTATATTCGAGACCAGACAAAATGTATATTCGTTTCGATATTTCGAACAATAGGGTTACACGGTGGATAAGTTTTTGTGGTCAATTTTGTGCGATGGTCATACGCATTAGTGTGGTCTGGCCTGTCGCTTTGTGGTTTGTTTTTTTTGTGTCTATTTTTGATCTATGGACGCCTACGTGGTCCACTGCGACGACGGACCTTCTGAGTGGGCTGCAACTCGCTAGCGAATGAATTAGGCGGCTCTCTCAATTAAATTAATTAGAGACATCAAATTAAATTTCTCGATCGTCTTTGACTCACAAATTGTCCCCGTTCCAAATTTTACGGCTTTCTCAGCAATATTCTACTCGTTTAATACAAGTTTTCATTAAGGTAATCAGTTGAAACGGTTGGAAAAAAAGTCTTTAACGCTGAGCAATTTGCGAATGTTATAAATATCTTCTATTTGAATTCGTTTAAAAAGGTGTTTGATTAAGTTTACCTTCTGTTTACGGCCTCGTCTTGGCGGCTGTTTAGCATTTTTACCCCTTTCCCGGTATCATAAAGCAGTTTCAGCCAACACCACTTTGTCTCTCTTCTCGCTTCTTACTGTCAAAGACTCATATAAATTTTTCTGAACCTCGTTAATAAGATCGTTACTTAAATTTATAGATCTACATTTTTTGTATTTTTATGAAATATCTTTAACATCTGCGAATATAGGAGTATCATCAAAAGAAAAAGCAATTTCAATTTTTTCTGTATAGTTATAGTATCAGGATAGAAAAAAACTCAAGTGAGAACTTTTTAAATAAAAATTTGCTTCTTAAATTTATTAGGATCGTATTTTATTTCGCGAAATAAAGAACGTACCCTAACAAGAGTTGCTGATTGTCGTGTTTTTTCAGCAATCATTTGACTCAAGTTGACTAAAAAATATATTTCTGTTAACATAGCTACAAGCATTGATTGCTTGCAGGTAATGAAATAATCGGTAACCAACTTTTCAGTATGCATAATTACCCAAGTCAATGGATGTTGCGTCTTTCAATCGTGCCATTTAATTTTGGTGAATTATTTTTTTTCATTTATGAGAAAAAAACTATGCAAATCGCCTTTGCGTTACGTTGCATCGTAAGCTACATGCGAGCAACATACCTGTGAAATTAGTGCGATTTCCCAGGTATTTTGGCACGGAAAGGATTGGAAAATGGACACGCTGCTTTATGGCCTGAAAGCAGTCACTCAAAAGCAGGGCCTTGACGGCGATTGGCAAGCACGGGCTTCGAAGGGCTTGGAAGCACGGTGTTGCAAGCACGGGCTAAGAAATGTCGGTATTGGAAGCAGGGGCTTTGAAGGGCTTCGAAACAAGGACTTGTAAAGAAGAGCGCGACACGGAATTGTCTTGGACTCGTGCGTCGAGCTCTCCGTCGTCTTGCGCGCGCCGTCCGCCGGCCAAGCTGAGAGCAAACACAGCATCTCGACAAGATAACTCCATTAAAAACGCGCTTGTTCCGCCGATTTCCTCCACCGAGACGACAACTCGTGCCATCTCACCTCTCACTTGATTTTGTCGCTTAATGGCTTTTCGTGTTAAACTGCAGCTATTTGTTTTGGAATCAAGTATTTTTTATAAAAACTCTAAAAATATTAATAACTATCATCTATTTGTATAAAGTGAGTTTAAATACGAAATAAAAAGCCACGGTGACAATGCGATTCGCTGACAAGATTCGTGTGATGCCACATTTGATTAGCTGTGTGACGAATTTCGAGTTTAACGCTTTGATAAAATTTAATTGATCGAAAATTGTCGCCGTGGACAGCGCACGGCTGTGCTCGGACCTACGGGTGGGTGGCCCTCTCACTTTCAGAATCACTCCACATCATTATTGTTCGCTTCACCAGACTAGTTCTATGTAATTAATTGGTTGTTAGGTATTACGAATTTAAATTACGACTTGAAATTGAGCTTTGTCCGTGGGTTTTACTATGGATCTTAATTGTTTATAAGGCAAGTTACCATGTTTGACCACCGAAGGAGTACACACCTATGGCAATGTTCGAATCAACATCTCGCCTGGTTTCCCGGGTATAAATCGGCCCATTAGATGCTATTATTGCAATCGATCTGCTAGCTTTACAATTTGGCATAATATTACCGTGAGGTTAATGGGGAGTACCAGTTATAGTGATTCGACTCCACGTCACGAAATAATTGGTATCTATTTTTATGCAACTCACTTTCACGAGATGTTCCTGGGCATGCAGTGATTAAAAACCCTGTTTTTTTTCGTCCTGCTTTCCACCAAATTGTCATATGAATTTTTATCGCTATGATTTTATTAATACTGGGCCAATTTTCGTATAATTATTCTGCTAATATCTTTCCGAATAAAGTGATCCTTTATGAATTTTTTAATCGACACAATTATTAGACTGCACGAAATTCGTTTCAAGTTTTTTTTTGGTCTATGAAAAATCCAAATTAAAAAGTGACTTTTGTGACAAGACCAGGTTCCAATTTTCCTTGCGACATCAACGTTGCAATTGTCCCGTATTCATCCTACTTCTGCTCTATTGCTAAACAATTTTCGTTCCAATGTTCCAATGACAATAGATCACGTAGGAAACATATCCCGGTTATGACTTCTAATTGTTGTCCTTACAAAAAAAAAGTTATTGTCAAGTCATTGACTTCTGGCACTCGCTAGAAATCTCAAGCTGTCGATACGCTTTTTTTGTTGTTGTTTGAGAACAATAATTTTAAATAATGCATATTTTGATTATGGCTTGCCGGTAGGCAGCAGGTGCTGTCTCTTTTGAATAGACCGCGGTATTCATTTCATTTTTTGATTTCGCTGGCATGAATGAAGAGCCCACGTATTAAAAGTTGTCATTATTAAAAATGTTATAATGCAATTTTTGGAAATCGCTTGAGCACACAAACGATTTGCTTCGGTATAACATGTAACATACACAATTGGGTGTTCCCCGAAATTTACGACTTTTTGAAGACCCTGATTTCTAAATAATTATACCGGCAGCAACAACCAAAATTGATGCATATTTGGCTAGTGCGTGGTTCAAAAAAAATAAAACAGCCTTTCCATCGAAAAAAAAAGTACTTGATGGTGTAGCAGCGTTATGGACTTTCATATCGTGTATACTTGCTCCACATATTAGATCAGAATTTTTCCTTCTCAAATTCTATTTGCGAAACAATACATTATCAAGATCCGATTAAAATCATTATCAATCTCATTATCTCGTCTTCATTACCATAGAAATTACGTCAGAGCACTTGTCTAGCATGCACCACACCTGTTGCTCAGAGCAGATGTGGCAAGAATCACTCATTAGTTATTAGAACGTCAATAAATTGTCGCTCAATCAAGTTTGATAGCAATAGTTCCCATCATCGGAATCCAATGATTGCTTTTTAATGAATTACAGATCTCAACGCTGTGTACATACCAAATTAAGAATGCTAAGTCAATCTAAAAAGTTGTCAGCGAGTTCCTTTTTTATCTTGGGAAGCGCCAAGGTGTATAAAGTTCAGCTTAATTAATTTTTGCAAATGTAATTGCTCAAATTATATTGCCTATAAAAATAGAAGTGTTTTAATTGGGGCGATAACAGATTTCTGCAGACATTGTTGTTCGACTGAAAGATTTTACTTCTGATAGTACAGATTTATATTGCGGGTGGTCGAGGTGTTGTTTTAGTTTTTTTTTGACGTTTATAAGTTACTACGTGTTTCAAATGTGAAAACAAAAAGTCCACGTGAATAACTAATGAGGAGTGAGCGTTTTGATAGGATTTATGGCAGAGGGCGGATTATTCAGTCCGAATGAAGGAAGATACGAAATAATAATAATATGATTTGGAGTTGATTTATAATTTTATTCTTTTGCTTTGAGGGCGTCTTGACTGGCGTGAATTTTATTGTTTTCAATTTGAATTAACATTTTTTGCGTGGCTCTATTTTAAGTAACTTATTGTTCGCTGGTAAAGTGTTTTACTAACGAATTGTGTGGTTCCTGTCAGAAGTTGTACAATAGTTAACTGAAATCGATTTCAGCATTAATTTAGACGCAACATTATATAAGCAAAAATCCCCAAACATGGTTTCTTGCATCAGAGGTAGCAGGTCAAGAGATGCATGACAGTATTTTTTATGACGCTGGACCAATTTAATTTGGCAGCAGGTAGTTGCACTCAGCTCTAATAGCTCTGCTATAAAAGTGGTTTATTAAATGTCACTGACATAAAATACCCTGATTTTAATAACACAAGTATACATAAATTTTATATCCTTGCGAATCTAAAAAAAAAAAATGCAACGTACGACAGAATTAGTTTTGCTTCAACATACTGCATCATTCTATTAACAATGCAATCAATCAATAAACCCACAAGGAGTTTTACAATCTTGCACCTACACTGTCAACCATTTCAAATCAAAATAAACGATCAAATCTTGACTCATCTTCGCAGCTGGCAGTTTAAAGTCATCTTCCTTGTCCGATTGCTTCATTTGTATCCCGTAGTGGGAGGTCGCGCCTCACAATTCCCCATGTATCTGGCCGGCATCTGTAATATATCGATCTTAGCCGGTACCGATCGTTCACACATCCACTGTTAGAACGCTCATTATTTCCCCGACAGTTTGTCAGGATCGTTAGCCGGACGTGTCGGGACACCCGCGACACCCGCGATAGGTTCTTGGCACCTGGTCACGAGAAAAAGATTGATGTCAAAAATAATCGCCGGGAATGATTATTGGCTGTGAGATATACTTATACGCTGGCCGCACGGTGTCAATTTAGAGATTACTCCGATGGGCGGCTGATTTCGCTGATATATCTATAATTAGTGCTGTTAGAATTTATATTGGATCAATTGTTGATTATTTGAAATGGATAATTTTATGCTTGAAACATTGTGGTCTGCCTCATAAAGATTCAAGTCAGTGTGGCAGGGTTTAAATGTTTATAAACAACTTGGTCCGATTATGAAATGACGATAAAAAAGCAACTTGAGTCCAAGAAAATGTATTTCTTTCAAATTCACTGAACTGTCTTTTCGCAAGTCAATTCATATCGCTAATCAAAGTGTTGCTCAACCACCGCATTATTTATTGTGGTGCATTTTCGCACCTTTCAATGCTATTCCAAAAAAGCGCGGGTCTATTGCTTTTCCCAACTGGGAAACCATCTTCGCAGAAAATTACAGAATATTTTGACACAAATAAAACCATACCGTTGCGTATAGGATATTGATAAGGTATTAGAATTATGCAAACACTTGCAATTAATTTTGCAACTACCTAGTTTGCTTGATCCGATCCTGTAAAGTATACACATAAGTATGAAAAAAATGAAAAATACTCATTATTTGAGAAAAACTGGTTGCTATACATGCCATAAGAATCAATGGTTCGGTTTGAAGTGCCAAATTGAACACAAAATCTTTAAGTAAGATAGAAGATATAATTATTTATAATTTTCGGTTCCTAACATCGATTCTCGTTTGCCCTATGGGCATATTCTTGCCCATGAGCATATATTCACTACCAACAGGGCAGATAATTATAATTATTGGCTTAACAAATCAAATATTTTGGGCTTTTGATTACTAATAACATGGCGAACCATCATTTCGACTGAAAACTTGCCAAGTGCAAACTTGCAAATGTTATGGCCTCTTTGCTGACGTGGCGTCAACGTTTATTCAGCACCACGTGGGTGTCATCCAGGTCGACACAAACAGCCAGTTGGTATCAGGGAGGTCCTCCGACCTGCTAACATCTTAACATGCCACGATTCACACTAAATTTAAATAATTAACCGTGCTCGAATGCCCGAGATACTCATTTAGATAGCGCCGATCAAATGATCATGATGAGCTTGTTTCGTGGCTCGCTGTCCAGCTTTCGTCGGATTTGGCGACAAGAACTGGCTGAATTTAAATTTATTCGTCTATTTTTAAGCTATCAAAATTACAAACTGGAAAAGAAACTGTGTCCAGTTAGTCTGTAGCAAAGATACTCTTATTAGTTTGCCTTACTTTTTAGTACACGTTTAGGTATTCCATATAGGTTCCATGCAGCTTTTCCATATAGTTAATCAATTATAAGCTTTGTATAGGGTTTATTCTAACTATCTTCCCTCGCATTTTGTAAGTTACGGCAAGCCCAATCACTTTGTTTTATGGGGAAGTTATCCCACTGCTAAGTAATAAAACTTCGTACATTTAAATTATTGATTATTTATTGTATATTCAATACGTGTATACAATACTCAATTTGGCAAGCAATACTTTTATTTTATTGATAGTAAATTAAAATCATTGATGAATATTCGAGGCTACGTGATTTTTGAGTACTGAGGCGTAAATTCCTGGACTTAACGGCAATGTTTATACAGCTGACTGATAAACATACATGCATTAAATAGCGATGCGCAATAAAATCAACCAACTATAAAGTACCTTCTATTTTCCCCGGCCATACCTGCTGTAGTATCATTGCGAGGTCATTCCTGTGGCTCCATTTGCCCCTCGGGCAAGCTAGTTCGAGTATGCATTCCAGCCCTCAAGTACCCACCTTTCCAGCTGTTGATAACATATTCGGATTCCAGTCTCTCGTACAGCGTTAGATGCAGTTTGACTGCCGAGAGTTGAACATCGATTCGCAATTCCCTTGCATTGGGTTGGTTTCTAGTTCATTTTCAGCCAGACTTTGATTTTCTTTTTCTTCTTTCGACCAACGAAAAGTGAAACGCGATGGTTTCGGAACAATTTTTACATCGCTCCAAGTTCCTTCTACTGCTACTGGATTTCGTCTGCAGCAGAGCATTTGTAAGGGTATGTGCTCCAAATACTTCGTTAACGTTCATGATGTTAGTGCCCCCTCGTGTACTAATTATCTGGGAAGGATGGAATCTTTTTACACGCTTCTCCATTTGAGATGTTCTGGCTTTCCCTTCACTTTACACTCAACCATAAAAATGTGTAAATAGAATGAAGCGAAGAGAAACAAACCCAAATTCTAAATGTGATTCCCAGGACAAAAATTGTATTACTTTCCGAATGGAGACAAGAACGCAACCTATTTGAAACTGACTTCTCTCCTTGACGCGCGTTGAACTCACCCGTGGCCATGTAAACTCTTATTCGGTCAATCTCACATCATCAAACACGTCAATTTTTCAACTTCTCTTTATCCGTATCGGCGCAAACCGATTAATCCGCGACGGCTCATGTAATACTGGTTCCCTAATCCATTTCATACATCACATCACAGCCGTAGTTGCGAGGGTTGACGCCGGAAGATTAATTGTAATGTATTTCATTTTTCAAAGCCCACTGCATCGAAACGTTGTGTGTGTACTTGAAACAATAGCTACTTTATTCTTATTGAGGAGGAGGTGTGTATGTCTTATAAATGATCGAAGCGCGCGCGGAGAGAATGGTATGACTGGTCTGTAAAGGTATAGGCTATGCCGGGGAATTGCGCGTCACAGTAGGGGACTAATTGATTTCAATGTTTCGTAAAGAATTTAAGTCGAATTGAAGTGAACTTTTATCTGAACTTCAATACTAACTTGCGACTTACTGAATCTTGATGTTGGTTGTTACGCGCGCAACTGCAATTCCCTCCGCATGCTCACGATAATAACAAGGCATAACATATTATCTTGGCTGTCAGGGGTCAAACTAATGTATTGGTTGACTCGGGACCGAGATTAATTATCATAATTTGTTCGTGGAAAATTGTTGCTGGTTCTTCGAAAAGTTTTATTCGTCGTAATGGTGAAGCAAGGTAGCCAAAATGCAAATTTCCGTTTGGGTTGGGTGCAGTATAAGGCACAGACGAATGGTTTACGGTACTTGGCGGATGATATTATTTTTGGTGACTGTGATTAAGTGTGTGGTATTCGGTTTTTCTTTCAAACCGAATTGTGAAATCATCAGGAACCACTTCAAATTCAGCGATATTTTTTCAACAACTTTTGTCCATCCTTACAATTTAATATCGAATCATCGACATGGTACAATATCAATGTAACAAGAAGACAATCATTCACAATTGGAAGCAGTGGTATTAACGGTTAGGACCGAGTGATAAGTTTGTGTTTTGACCACAGGGGTGCTTCACTTATCTGCTAAGGGAAATCATAGAAAACAAAGCTTCCCTGTCAATAGACTTGCAATGTTACGCCCGATCTAACAAAAGAAGGCTCTATCGGACTACTGACACACCCATGGCTTATGGCTGAATCAAAAAAGGTCTACATTATATATCTGTTACCATGACAAATGAAATAATAAGGCAGCATAAATATGCTGGTGCCACCAGAATCATTTTGACCGCTACATTGATTATAAGATACATCTGACGGTCAGATGACAACGTAAAGATTTTTTGTACTTATTTGCCGGTGATTTGAAATAATCTATGTAACCCAGGCGCATCTGATGGCGCAATCTTGAGAAGATCAATCTGGTACCTATACCAGCCACGTTTCTTAATAAATCCATAGGATTCACATTATTATAGGATCACAATGCAAACATGCAGATCGAATGATATAATATACGCAATACACAATCGGCGATCTCCTTTTTATCTCCTTTGCATAATCAATTCGACATTTTCGTATTTCTCTTTCTTTTAATTTACGAAAGCCGTGCCACGTTATGAAATGAAGGAATACAATGGCATTTAAGACTTTTGTAATATACCTATTATTGAAATGACAGCGCCAGTTCGAGTGCACCTCTTTAAAAAGCAATACTCTATTATAATAGCCAAGCTTTCTTGTATCTAAAAGCAAAACTGTCCCGAAAGAAACATGTAGCTAACATGAGTATGGGTACATACACTATATATTCTTTCAATCGCTGGGCGTGGTCTATATCCCGATATATACCTATACCATTTTATATTGATAATAATATTCTACTTTGTCACGATTTTCACAGCGAATATGTGTAGGACTGCACATGGATAACGTCTGTGATGCGACATGGGGGTTTAGTTATGCCTATGGTGAGTGTGTTATGGTGTACTGTGCCGATGCTGTGTGTGTTAAATCCAATTTACGGTCACGAATATAACACGGTGACATGGCGTGAGTGGAATTGACGGCGTGTTGTTCTCGGCAACCAGTGGCGTAGTCACCTTGAGCGAGTGTTTGCCAGCACTTCTAGGGGTGGACGGGGATCATTTGCTCCAGAAGCAATGCTTTCAGTCCTGATTTTTTTATAAGTCATGCATTTTTATTACTTACGTACCGGTTATTTTCAACTGTCTTTGACAAATCATGTGTATGGCGATTTTTGTTAGCCATGACGAAGGGGCGCTAAAATTTCCTAAGACGCTGTGGCCTTTCTGTGGAGCGCTTTGATTTTCTTTTTCTTTGACACTGGCTGAACAACATTCTTTTGCTTATCAGTGAAAACAAGAGTGACCAATTTGAACTAAAAAAAAGACCATGATTATCATTTATGTAGCTCGTATAACTCGAACACCCGTCGTCCACTATACCGTATTCCACAGATTGACGTTATGCCCAAACAATCAAAATTCCATAACTCGTCGGGGAAAATGCGATAACATCTACGCCAGTTGCGCCACTGCAGCCGCTTTATAGAGCTACTGTAAGTCAGAACTGTGCAGCGAAACGGTCGACGGTTCCGACTTCGCTCTCCCTATGCATGCACCTCTATACCGGCGCAGAGTTCTTGTTGACAAGCTGACGTGGTGCCACCACGTCCACGGTGTGTGCACGCTACACATTTCCTTTCATGCGAGCGCGGATCGGCAATGTGTTCACCGATGGCCGGGGACTTGTCGTTGTGGGAGTGATGACAACTTACCTATATTGCATGTGCAGGAGCGATCGAAGCCGATAGCTATTTGTAATTTGTTATTATGATTAATAATAATTTGAAGTGGGCAAGCGTGCTCGTGCGGTGATGCATGCGATCGCGAATCGACGCCGCTTGTAAAAGGGAAGTAGTAAATAATGGGTTGGCTAAGGGGGAAATAAATTGGAGAGCTATTGTTTTTGTTTTCTTACACTTAGCGGCTGTTGCGTTTGCTTGTGTAGTCGTTTGGAATGGCGTTCAATTCGAGATGTAGTTAATAAATTTAGGAGAAAACGACTTGTGTGCCATGAGGTTAGTCGAAAATTGATTTTGCAAATTAAATAAATAGAAATGCGATGACGATGCAATAGTCGATCTTTAAAATTGCACACGATTTGATAAGGATCAAGCGCCGAAATCCGTTTTCAAAGACATTGAATTGAATCTGAAAAATACGTTATCATCAGAAATGATGAAGATTTCTATTCAATTATTAAAAATTGTGAATAACTATAATGTATAGATTTTTTCCTTTTCATTGTGCGGTTTCGAATTTTAAACGATTCTCCGAGATTAGATATTAAATATTGATAAAAGACACTATACAACAAGTGTCGAAACGAGTTTCGCCAATGTGCCGTCCGCATGTCGGCTCCTCTGTTGCATCGCTGTTTGTTGCGCTTTTCTGTCTGAATTTTCCGGCGAAGATGTTGTTATACGCTAGCCTGCCGAGCTCACAATGAAACCAGCGTGGCGGACTCGAACCCGGACCACACGGTTGATTGTAGCGTGATAGAACAACTGTTATGTTTATACTGCACTGTCTTGTTTGAAGAAGCTATGTTGATTGGATTTACTTAGAAGTCGACCACAAAATTGAATACATTATTGCATCGAATCGGAGATGAGTGTCGCTACTCGCTGATCTCAAAACATGAAGCAGGAATGGAAATGCCCTCGATTTTATCTCTTGTTTCTCGCTGTCGGATACAGAAGAGTCGAACTTTGTTTCTTGAATTGCTTGCACGCGTTAAAATTAAAATGAGAAGGGTTGAAGCTAACAGATTTCGTTAGGATGAACGTTCGTGTAACCAGAAATCAACAGGTAAACGGTTGGATTCAAACTAAATTTTGAGTACTGAGAATAAAAAAGATGTGCGTTTCAAATGGTCAGTCTCAAGTATCCTAATTAAAATACATGATTGACACTAACAAATGAAGATTGTTTTCTTCCACTAGCAAAAGAACAGGAATGTTTTTTGAATCGATATTAATATTTCATGATCACAAATTCGAATCACGATACGAAATCGCGATGAAAATGTTGAGAGTGAAAACATTTCATCGCGAGTAATTGAAATGTCAGTTGAAATAATTGAATTATATCATCATGTCGATGACGTAATCACTTTTACAAAGGGGCGCGAGCAAGCGGAGAAATTATCATTATTATTACTTCACAAAAATATTTTCGTGATTTCGTCCATGCTATATATCGCTGGGGCACCACCAATACCTTCGTCTCGCATTCATTGTTACACGAACCCATCGAGACAGCTCGTGATTCCTTGGGTGTCAATTAAACAGTGGAAATTGCTATCATTCCAATTCTGATCGCCATGCAAATGATGCTGATATTTGCACACAAACACACATACACACAAACAGTCAAGATTAACGGTTGGTTTTCTTGGTGAAAACGTGGTATTCTTCGCGGATAACCGCCAATTACGGAACAATTGTTGCTAGGGTTATTCATGTTTTGGTGAGCTCATAATCATAGTCTGTCAAGTTGAGTTCGAAGACGGCTCGAAGACGGCCTTATCACGACAGCGTTAATCAAAGCGGACAGAACGCAAGCATTTTGTTACAGAACTATATGCTATACATACCCAGAGCAGCAGCGGCGAGAGGCAAGACTTGATATTTGTGCCAATGGCAGGTGTCAGGTTTGGAAAAGCGGTATATTTTCTAGTCCTTCATTCTATTCTATTCTATCCGACAATACCCTACTTTGTGATTTGTGGAATGCTCCGGATACGTCACCTCATTAAAATCGGAATTAATTTTTACACCCGTATTAGATCAGAGCGTCGTACTATACGTTACAGAGAAAACCAAACAATCCCCTGATCAACAAATTGCTACTATATTTTCCATTCATCGCTGGGTCCAGATTAAATCACTAATTATTTATAATTTCAAAAACGAATTTCCCAATTCACGTGGCCAAGTTTTCGTATCGGGATTTGCCGATCGCTGAATTCTCTTCAGTCATCCAGAGGTATCGCATGTGGAAATCTTGCCGTTTCATTCAGCTCCCAGTCTACTTAGCTGCTAATTAATCTACGAACATGCAGGTCAATTTACATTGATCTGATGATTGGGGGAATAGAATAATGTTCCCATCATTAAACCGTACCTTATTAATTTCACGTAAGTGTGTTGGTGTGTGATGGTGTGTGTGTTGCACTGCGAGCTCGGGCGATGCTGCCACGCTGCTGCTTGATCGGTTATAGATTATTGTAACCCATCGCGCCGATCTTTGCTCATGAAAAGGATTTATCAAAATGCTGATATCATCCTGCATTCAACTCTCTTTTACTTATTGTTCGCAGCATCTTCTTTCTGACTCTAACTAGGAGATAGTCATCTTTTGTCATAGAACAATGCGAGTTTTCTTGAAAAAAAAAACTGTATATATAGAATGATACTCTTTTGATACCGAGAAATCTTGGACAATTTAAAATTTTAAATGATTCTGAAGTCATTAATGGTTATCCGCGTTCGACCATTGTCCGTGTATTGTTAGAAGGAGTTAGTGAGGTGTGATTGTTCGATAGCCACAATGAGCACAAGATCGAGCGCGTTTCAGCTAACGATCCGCTTCGCAGCGCTGTCGTTAGGATTCTCGTAATTATTTATCACATATAATTCCATTCTGCCATGCGAAGATGATTATTTAATGTGTAGGTTTAACACTCGTTATCATAGGAGAGTGATGCACTCGTGCACGCTTTGGTGCTCTCTGCACCGCGGCTTCAATTGCTGCAGCTCGCCGATCGGTGTAAGTGCATTTTGTGTCGAACGGACGTGCAATCATTTCGCTGCTAATGACTCGTGATTTCGAAATCAGTCGTGGCACGCGTGTGACGGACAAAGATGAGCACGTTTGCCTGCGTAAACTTACGCTTAGTTCCCGGCACGAATCTTGTGTTATTCTCGTGAAGAGTGCAACTGGCGTATTGTCAAGCATCGTACAGCGATTTGGGCGTCGTGGATACGCCAATAAGTTAAAACTTGTTTTTTTAAGGTGTGTAAATAAATGAAATGGACGGTTTTTTTGTTGTTTTAGCGGCCAGTGGTACCGATATATTTTTTTCTGTGATTGGTCTAAAGAACAATTTAACTTTTAGCCGGTGGGCCAAGCTGGCATGTGAATGTCCATAACATGCACAGTTATACCTTAGAGTAAATAATGATTACTCAAAGGTTGAAAAGCGTGTATTTGCTTCAAGTCAATGCGGTCAAGCCAGAAGTCTACCGATCGCCGAAATCAGAGCTACCGTGTCTGCTGCATTGTCTTCGCTTTAATTTAACGCTGCAATTAAGCAATTGCTTTGCCGTGCGAGTGGCGTCCAGAATGTAGATTAGGTAAAGTGCAGTTCACACTTTGGATCTCGGACGTCTAGCCAGCTTTACGCCTTTTCTGAAATTACCATAGCTGTAACTCAACATGTCCGATAATCAACTCGGTGGAATGTCATCTTAAATGGAATGTTTACTTACAAAATACAAACTGTGCAAAACTCCCTCAGTCTCCGCACATAGCGGATTGTGCGAATGTCCGTCCCGTCCTTCCTTGTAGACGCAGTGCTCTACTAAAACTGGTCCGTCGTTGCATTTTCTTCTTACTTTGATATGAGTCAGAATCGTGTTGGCTTGGATAGAACATTGGTTTTCAAGCTTTGCTCGCTGCCAATCGGCTGTCGTTAAATATAAAGTCGTCCGATCGGAGAGTTGGTTGTTGGCATAATTGATGAAAGAGAAACGGAATGGAAAAAGTTGTCTGCCCTTTACTTTTCGACGTTTTGGATTGTGCGAGACGTGCGAGTTTTATACTTCGGTCATGCCTGCCAGTGCACTCGGTTTGTGTGGATATTTTGATATCACACACATCTCTTGCAAATGAAAATGATGTGCATTGAATAATGTGAAGAGAAAATTGAAATAATTTGCGGTTTTTGAACTTAAAGGCAGATTGGGTTCCCCACAGTGTTTCCCCACAAAATCTCTTGGCGATAGAGCGTCCGTATATATCAAGTAGTCGTACACCCACAAATTAAGTCGGAATTCAAGTGACTTACCGACCAAAGTTCGTAAGATTTTTATCAAGACAAACATTACCAAAACGTAGCTTTTTCAAAGTATTTCCCCACACTTCGCGCGTGTATGCGGCCGGGTAAATTCGGCAGCACACGGCCACTAACTTACTGAGTGAAGTGTCTCTGAATAATGCGATGTTTAATCGCCAGAGCTCTTTTGCCGCCAGGCTCGTTTCTTTTATTTATTTTTCCCTACAAAAAGACAACGTCTCCGCTGCCCAGCCACCGCGGACCGGGAGCTGGTGGAGCTGAAGATGCTACCGAAGGTTGCTGAGGTCAGGTCAAGACGTCCTCTTAGGGAGGTCACAATCGTGATAGAGAATCTGAAATCCAGGCGGTCTCTCAGCCGGCTGAAATAAAATACTCGGCTGTATTTATCGGTAGATTAATGAATTCTTTTGATGATTGTTCTTACGAGCACACATCATCGCGTCTGTGAGCAAGGTACTAGGTAGTAAGATTTTATTGGTGATGCTATCACCTTTTTGGTGAATACCGAAATGGATGTTTAAGAGGGTAATGAAATTTTATATTTGACGCGCTCTGCCGTGTGGGCGCTTGGTCTCTACGCTTTTTTTTTGTCGCGGGGAGATGGTTTTTTGTACACAAAATGCAATAAAATTGGGTGATGGTATCTTTGATTGGGTTGACAGCGCGTATAGTTAACGCCTTTGCGTATACGAAAAGGCCTGTCCGCTAAGTTACTTTTTTAAATGTATGCATCCTTGGAAAAGACGCGTTTTTTATGCACGCAAAATCTTGGGCAAATTGCGATTAAAACTTTAAATTAACCTGTTGCTAATGCAGTTATCGGAGAGTTACCGAGCGATTCAGGCCTACGCGAATAATTGCCGCAACAGACGTGGCTTGGAAATTTAGCGCCGTGTTCCGAACACCTTGCCAAGCTCTTCTTTGTATCTCATTTTAATTTCTGCTTGTTTTAAATGCAGGCAAATCTGTTGCGTCCGTCGCAACCATTCTCTGCATCGTAATTGATTCGTTCGAACATGCGCTCACAACTCATAACTGAAAAATTTCCAGCATCACTTTCTTCGAGGTTTTCTTCTGTGGTCGTCGTCGACATCTTCATAGATTTATGTCCCGACGTCACGGAGATGCATTTGTATAATTGTGCACCAGGATATTATGATAATATCGGGCAGGGATAACTCGTTGCTGCCCTGATTTGGCTGGGTGGCCATTATCCAGCCAGCTACGTATCATTGTCTGCTATATCGGGTGACTGGTTGCGGGGTTCGCTGATTTTCCTTCCTCGCTGCTGCTGCTGCTGCTGCTGATGCTGCTGATGCTGATGCTGCTGCTGATGCTTCTGCTGATGCTGTTTCCGTCGATGCCACTGCCACTGTCTCTTATAATATACTTGGTTCGAACCTCCGTGAAGTGTTTTACAAGTAGCTCAGCCACAGCTGGACAACAAGGCGAATAATATTCATGTCGAGGAATATAGAAACCGTGATATGACAGTTTTGCTTGGAAATTGTCAATGTAGATCGCTATTCAGGGTATTCTATAAGGGCCGCACTTTTAACGGCTTGTCAAGGAGTTAAGCATTGCTTTCTAGACATGCTTATTTCCATACCACACCTGGTTGAGTCAAACAGACAAGCGGAAGTTTGGTATTTGTGCAACATCTATTGAAAAACTGCTTCCAATGGTCTTTTTACGGCTGTTTTATTTTAAATTTTCTTACAACTCATAGGTCGTTGAAATGTGTGTTCAATTTTTGTGAGTAACGTTTTTAGGGAATATCCTTAACAGTGAGAAAAGCTTTTAGTAAAATATACTTAACTTCTCCGGTTCATTCACTTATTAATTCACTTTTTATATCTTGTAGGTACCTCTAATGGCTACAACCGAAAGACACTCAATAGTATAATGAAAACTGTGAATGGGACTCGGATTAAATTTAAAACAAGCATGGCAGTAATGGCATAACTCTCACACATCACCTCTGGCCATCACAGTGGCAACAGGTGTGAACTACTTTGCTTCAATTTAATTTCATTCAAATTACAAATCATAATTATATTAAATTGTATCACTGTGGTAGCCGCTATACAGCCTGACCGTTGCCAACACCACAGGGACGCCTCCAGCTCTGGCATTATGCAAGCTCTTCGACATGTCCTGGTATACTCTAATGTCAAAATCATGGCACCTCCATCGCCGCTTGTGCACATAACTACATGTATTCGATCGCAGATTTGATTGATCTCTTCTCGGTAGCGGCTAGGAAGCTGGAACAAAGATCCAAGATGAAAATTCTAAGAAATCGGCGAAAGAAATGTGAAAAGCCTGTATAACTCTGCACTGTTCGGTCGCGTTATATTCTCGAAGTGCAGAAAAAGCGGCCGACCTACACAGATTATTATACTGCCTCATTAGGTCTAAACCAATAGATGCATTGATTTCAACAAATAGATCTATTCTTATTGTTTTACCTACAAGGAAGCTGATGTGGGCAGTTTGGTCATAAACTCTGCCATTTATAGTAGTGCTGTGGTGCACGCCAGTGCTAAGGACAAGAGCAACACCCTTATTCTACATGATACGGGCGTTCCCAAATCGTCGAGAAAACATTCACAAACACACGGAGCCAGGGACCAAAGTGGACACTTTTATTTATGAGACCAAGACACTTTCCAAATAATTACATTCGTTTTGACCTGCTTTTTTATGTTGTGTTAGAGCAGTTAAAGCGAATTTATTGTTTACTTTTGATTCGAATGTAACAATTGGTTTTTCAGAATAGTAAAAATTCGACATGAAATTTTATCGCCCCATCAATTAGAGACAGTCGCTTTTTGATCCTAGTTTTTGATGTTAATGCTGGCTTCTAATTGAGAGCCGGGACAGTTATTTTGTATTTTATCCGACCGAATGCCAGGAAACTGCTCGTGCTTGAAAGTTTATAAGAAAAGTCATAATTTCAGCTGGTGTTATTTCTTGCGATGGGAGAAAGAATCCCAATGCATGCGTTTGTCAATTAAATAATCGCCGTAGAAGGAATCGAAGCAGACCGTGAAGAAACGCTGCACATATCGCCTCGGAAATCACGACCTTTTTGCCAATTTCTTTTCCACACGAAGAGCAGAAACACACACTTCTTCTTATCCACGAAGTTTCACAGACCCGATCAGATGTGTGTGTGTGTGTTTGTGTGTACTGCTGCGGCTACGAAAATTGCTCGTGTAAATTATAAACAAAACGTTATTGCGTGCGATAAATCTAAGCGGCGTGATCGCGGACTTTAGCAGAAAGAATATACCGAAGATCTAAAGACTTGGTACAGCACCTTTACGATGTCTTTTCTCTGGCAGATTGCACCGGACGACTGGCGATGACAGAAACAGCGGTCCACACGGCAGTATCTGCGAGCACTGAGCAGCCGTTCCCGCGTAAATTCCATCCAGCTTCCATGGACCAACGGCCGGCGAGCGGTGCATCGTTCCATTCCATCCCGAAGATCCACGGTAAGTCAAACATCCTAATATCTTTGCCGATAAATTGTATTATTTATTGCCGTTTTATCTGAAAAATATAATCGTCTTATCGTTGCTCGTTATCTGTGCCCCGTCCTTACGATTTACAATCGACATAAATTGTGGTACGTGTGACTTGTTCGTGATTCGCGGCCTGCTATAGCAGGGGTTAAGGGTTCGACTCTGGTTCAAGGTAGATCGTGTGGCTAAGACCGCGCGCGGTATACGATCGATAAACGGAATGGATTTCCGATCTGAAGATCTACATGGAAGTACTCTGCATATAAATAATATGCAAATGCGTTGCTTTTCATATTAAGATTACTTTAAGTTTTTATTTATTACACACGTGTTTTTAACTTGTACGGCTTAACGACCATACGGGGTAGTTTTTTTGCAAAGTCTTAACGCTGTAATGACAACTACTAACAACTAAAAGGTATTAACGATAATAATTGCAAGGAAAATAGTTATGTCTAATTAATTTTTTATTGCTGCTTTAATTATTACTAAACTGTGTTCTCTAAGTGAGTCGTGCTGCGTACTTTTCGAAGCAGGGGTCGAGGGGTGAAAAATGAATGTTGTGCAACGTAAAGACGAGGGTATACCACTGTGCGAGGACGTGATATCTGTTAAAATCACTTAACGATGAAGAAACAGTAAACCTGTAATGCCGACCATTTGTCGACCATTTGTCGACAGATAAATTTCATGATTGAATTTCTCAGATGGCGTTTCGAGCGATTTTTTCTGCAGATATCTAGTCATGAGGGGCCATTTTCGTAACCTCCCAAAGCGCAACTTTTGCCGATTCCTCCTTAACACACAGGGTGGAGCTCGTATGACTAATCCATAATTGACGTATCTCATTACCGACGCCGGGTATTTCTTTCAATAGTAATGCGAAGTTAATGAGTTTGAAAGATTACAAATAATCACTTGCCATATATATTATTTTTGATATATTCATAAAATATACGAGACGCCGCATTAAATGCGTTACCTGTGCGGCTACGGCTGTTCTAATATCATATTATATGTTGGGTATGAAACACAGAGCATGCTATGACTTATTAACTATTAACTTATGATTTATCGAATTGTAGAATAAGTGAGTCTAGTTCCAGATTAGTGGGATAGATATTAAATCAAGCATGGCTATGTGCTGATGGCCGTTACTAAAAGCAATTCGTTATTAACTGTGTCTGTCTTATGGTAATTACCAGAGTGAGCTCTGTCGAAATTGTAACAGGATTTGGTCCGGGGCAGTGATTTTTTTGGATTTTTTTTCTGCATCTTTTGCGAGACTATGCATGAGTATATTGTACAATTAAAAACTTTCCAACGGGCACCATTTGCTACTTACCAGCTATTTTTATTTTGGGATGGTTCTATGAATTATAATTTTCATTTCTCCCAGTTTTTCCACGTGCTTTTTGACAGGAAAAGTCTGAGAAATTGTTTAATTGGCATTCTCCAATTATGCATGCAGTTAGCGATTCATACAAACCCAACTCTCGTAGCTAAACGGGACGTTTTCCTCTTCAGTCGTTCGCTAGAACCGAATTCTTCATTCCAAAGACTGTTTTTAAATTATTCTATTAGTTGGCATTGTAGAGAAGATGAATCACCATTAGAGAGTCCAATCAAAGAAGCAATACCGTGATCTAGTTTTAATCTATATTGAACGCTTGTAATTCTCTATCTGATTTTAAATAAATATGCTATCCCTGCCATTGGGACCATGTACCATTTAACGCAGCATAAAGCGGTGTAGCCTATAAGCAAGGAACAACTCTTTAAATAATAACTTAGCTTGTCGTAAATCTTAATAGGTTTTCTAAATAGTACTGAAACTGACATAATACCTATAAGCTTGGTATATTTGCCAAGTAGTAGCCATTATGCGGTCTAAGAAGCTGCTACATGACTGCTCATTAAGGGTATTCACGCCATTTTGTTTACTGTGTACTAAATTATCCTTAACCACGTTTTTTCTGCTTGGGCTTGGGACAAAAATATCATTTTACACGTGAATAGATAATGAAGCGCTTTTTAAATGATTTAGTTTGAGTTTTTTTTATGTGGCTCCGTATCTTTTAAATGGTTGGTTGTAGTTTGGTGTTCTGTAATAGATTCGATCGATCAATAATCGATTTCAATTAACTTTTTGGGAGCTGCGATCGACTTTGAACGAACCATTTAAAGATCCGTTGGTGAATACATGGTAGCGTTCTGTGACGACCAAGAATTATGGTCACACTTCGAGCTAAAACTATTTTTCCCACCTAGCTAATGATAAGAAGGATTCAATAAGAGAATCAGATCGAATCTGTGATCAATGTCTCGGAGAGTGGATGCGGTATACACATCCAGCTACGAACGTGAACAGTAAATTCAAGTCTTTCTAATTGGTAAGTCATGAATTGTGAGAAGAGAAAAGGAAAACCAACAGACATTTTACATTTGAATAGGATTTTTACATTCCTATATATAGCCACCTTTGTAGAATTCAAATCAACAAACGAAGCACTATGTGTATGACGGGTAACAGAAAGAAAACAATTCAATTCAATCAAATAAGTTTTGTGATTCGAGTTTTCAATCGAAATCATTGAAATATTTCGGAACGCGAAGGCATCTGACAATGTGAGGCAACATTGTACCCTCTTTAGCCCCATGGCCTCGAACCTGGCGCCTCCACTGATATGGAGCCGCGCGCTCCGAATGATCGGAGAATCATTACCCCGTTACACTCACAACTAGAGACACATATTCACGTCTAAGCAAAGAATGCTATTAGACTTTTGTTCTTCGTAAAGATGAACACGTTTATAAAAATTTCTCCTCTCCTATAATCGAACTACTGTTTGATTAGGATTAAAGTGCTTGCGCTCTTTTATTTTGAAAATGGATATTGGTATTTCTTTGCTTGTCTATTTGTACAAATAATAATCATCGGATCGGAGTATCTATTTTCCCGTCCCATTATCGTATGTACCGTGATTACATTCCATCTGGGAGCCGCCGAAGCTAGTAATCATTGCAATTTCTCTCGTATGATGGTTTAATATCGGCAACTTCTCAAACGAATCTCGCGAATGTGCCAAAAATAATCATTTCGCTGCGCAATCTTCGATGATCGCAGCATCCGTTGCGGCATGGCAGCTAGCAACGGCAGTCGAGACCCGTATAAATAACAATAATTATTACTTCACTTGCAACTTCTCAGTTGGTAAACTCCGGTAGCTGACCGTTCGGATTATAAATTACGAAAGCAAAGCGAATCTAGGGTGTGTTTGCTTATAAAGTTTTGCAGGAAAATCTATTGCGCACCTCTGCTTTTGTATGAGACAATAAATTAAGAAAGCTAATGAACAATGCTGGGACGCCATGCATATTGTTAATTGAAATTATTATTACGAGGGCGTCCGTAGGTGTATTCCATGCCTATGATTAAGCCGCCTATGAACATGCATTTTATTATTTATTACTGTGCAAAATTTCTAGCCGGAGCTTTGAATTATAACTGACAGTTAGAGAAAAGCCCCCAGTTCGTTGAAACCTAAAATAATTTGAAATGAAAAATGAAGGTAGTATTTTATGGTAGAAAATTAAGGTAGAAATTCCCATAGCATTTTTTCGTTGTATCACCGTCATTTCTCATATTCATCTTTAGATATTTTACACTTGTCGCGGTTTTTACGTCAATTTGGGAGTTTTTTTCCTTTCAAAATCCGAGATCAAATCATGTTTATTGTAATGTTTCAAGCATGAGAGCTGGCTTCACCAGTAACCACCGCGGATAAAAACTACTTTGTTTCTCTTGTGTCCCAATGAGCCGCGGCTTGTAGTTTTGGTAGCCGGAGCTATGCGTTCCTGTGGTTAGCGTAAACAAAACATCGTGTTATCCTAACCACCCTGCGGTTAGATTGTATTAGCAGATTACGAAAAACAAATTTCGATTCGAAATTGAAGTGCTATTTTTGATAATCAGTTTTCCATTGCAGGAACATTCATGTCTATGAGGAACGTACATTTTGAAACGAGTTTGTGTGCAAAACACACGAAATCGCGCGACGCCGCAAATGTGTTGTGTAACTGCGCACGCGAAATTGGCAAAATTTGGGTCATGTTGTTTGAGGTGGTAGTATGGAATTTTCTTGTTTGTGATCGTGTTGTTTCATGATGCTTGTGATTCGCTTCTTTTCTCGCTCCGAATTTTTTTGTTTCCTATACTTCGACTCCGTGTTGTTATCTGGTGTTATCAATATGCGTGTGCCAATTATGGTTTTATTAATACTTAATCATGCTTTTTTTTCTCGACACAATTAACAATACAACAGGAGGCGGACTTGAAAATCAATTTTTACCATCACTATATTCCTATAGTTCTGAACGCAATTATTCGAAATGCAAGCACTTAACCTGACAAAGCAAAATCCAATATTCATTACTTGAAAATGTACCTTTATACACACACAGCATCTTGCAAGGCGTATGCCATTATTCCGACTTGGACATAAGATGAGGGATAAAGCAATTATTACCCTGTTTGTAGCTACACATGTCCGCGTAGGAGGATGACATGTGTTCTACCATTAACAACACTTTTTTTATTGTACACTTTTCCAGTGAAATAAAACAAGGGTTTACACAGCTAGTCGTATAGGTACGCTTTCATGTCTAATTCAATCCAGCTGAACTGTACGAAGAGTTTGATCGCTTTCGAAGATTTCAGTCTAATAGCGTTCGCGTTCCTGTTTTGGGTGTTAGTTATGCAGTGTTGTGAGGGCGAGTTGACGCGATTTACTGCACGCCGTTGAAGCCATTGGACTAGGTCCTGATTTGTGGTATTTTCGCGCATTGGAAACTGTTTTTGAAAACACAAGATATGGTTTTTCCCAACTCGAAATTGTGAGTTTGTGTCTCAGTTCTGAGTCTCAGTTCTGAGAGTTAACGCGAGTAAGCCAAGGGCTTGCATAAAGTTTATGTGCAAATCGTTTGCAGAAGAATCGTCAAGGGAAAGTTGCATTGTTCATTTTAAATGTCGCATTATCGCGACGAATTTTTTGTTTTCGAAAATCTTGAAGCTGTCGCATTTAAAAAGCAACGAACCGGATTGGTCATGTCGTTTCTTGGCATGCCACCATCTCCACCGGCGATGGATGTTCAATCAATTATTGTGTTCCTGTTGCCCCGTCAGGTGTGGACCGCCGAGGTTTTGTACGAAAAATGCGTTGGCGTGGGCGTATGTCTGCACTAGTCTTGTATGCCCGTATATCTTTCTAGGAGGTGTAGAAATTTGGTAGTTGGAGACCTAACAAATTGAATTGACAGGGCAAAGACGAAGGATTTATTCTCTAACAATTTTTGTTGGGCGCGTCGACATTTCGAATAACCTCCTAACCTTTTTACTGACAGACTTACGCCGGCATACTCCTATATTATCGTCCGTTGTGCTTCCACCTTATGATACATCCTACGTACAGCCTCCTCGAGGTCTCGCATGGCCCTGCGTGTGGAAGATGGAAAGTTTCTGGGTGTTTTGTGACGAATATGGGAGGTGATTTTGATTTTACTTTTTTCGGCAAACCTATTATTAAACACGTATAGGGCACACCAAATAAACACTGGATTTTCAACGCAGTCAACACGCCAGAGTGCAGCTTTGAACTTCTATGTGATAGTTGATCTGCACGTTTTGACCCATTTTTTTACGTTTTAGTTATTTAGATTGTTCGCGTGCTCTAGGTGTTGGGTTTCATGCCATAAGGGCAAATAGAAGGCAACATTTTGCAACTTCTTGCGTACGAAACCATTTCTCAGTCACAGTGATAGCCTTACAGGCTATACAGCCTTTTGACGGATTGTTGTTATCAAATGCCCATTGCCAAACTGTACGATACACCAATCATCAGAAACACATTATCCTACTCTTCATCGGAGTCGTCACACAAAAAAATCAAACTCATTTCAACAATCCCTCGCGAGGAGATGATTACATGTAACACTTTATTTGATTAATGTTATTCAAATATCAGTAACATTCTTGTAGCCTACCGACGGACGTTCCCGCGGTGACGGCTGACGTAACAGTCGGAGATGTCATGCAAACGTGACTTGTTGTCGGGATCGAGGAAACTGATAAACGGTCAGCTGATGTCAGCTGCAGAGCCAGCTGATTTTCCGTCCGCGCGGCTAAAGCACATTGTTGACGGCAGACGAGAAACTTCTGTATCACGAAACGAACCGTCAACGGCGATCGCCAGTGTCTGATAGAAGTCTTAATGTCCCAATACCGTCGCCGCGTGCTTCTCACACACTGACTGACTATCACGATTTCTTGCGAAAGACACTGGATGTCTTATGCGGACGCGAGGACAGCACAATGACGCGAATGCGCTGCGAAAGGCGAGCTGCGATTTTTCCGCGATCATACGAGAAAAATAATTTCGAAATTTTTACTAAGTCGTGCCTTTACGGACGTCGAATGCTTTCAATCGATAGGTGATTAATTATGATGATTATTATTGTTAGTTCACTGACTTTTCGTAATTTTAACTTTGATGAAGACAATGGCTGTCTCGCGGAACCTCATCAAAATTCAATTAGTTTTTCTAACAAGACGAGGAAAATGGTGTCCGCGTACAATATTTTACAAGTACAAAGTTATTGTATTTTGTGTATAGCACGATGAGTTATGTTTTGTGTCCAGCTTCTTTTATTCCTGACACCGAAAGGAATCATTCAAAGGTGCACGCTTTTTTAACTCTATTTACACACCATACGTAGGTATATACGTATGGGTTTTAATCAAAGCTGCAAGCAACAAAAGTGAATTGATTTATTAATATGTATTTTATTAACCCTAGTTTTTCTCACGATTAATTACACTCCACGGCGGAGCTAAATTAAATTTAACAAGACTTAACAAATCACTTCTCATTGTGCACGAAGAAATCCCAGCCTTATTACTGCAATGCTTTAATCAATAAAATAGCGAACACCGACGTGCTCAAGTCAAGTCATTGGGAAGCTTTTCCCGGTATAGATAGTTTTTCTTTTAACTAATTATTGGTGGTACCTGAACTTGCTAACTAACAACAAATACGATGTTAATTTTATGTGGTGCAATTCTAAAAAAATCATGAACAGCATCGCACTTTATTTTTTATTGAAACTTTTTACTAGCAATCTTCAAACACACATGTCATGCTGGAGACACAGAAATCCACATATAGCCTCAAGCGAAACTTATTTCATCCCTATACTATTATAACCCCTCTGATACACGACCGAAAAGCGGCGTGAAAATCGTGGGGGTCTGAGTTTAAACCAAAGTGGATTAGAAATTTTCCTTTATTTTACCACTGTCTTCAGAAGAGACTAGTCAAAATTTAATTTTTTATATTTGTCTTCACACGATCCCCTCCCCAAAGCCCGAGAAATATCCTATTGCGCCATCCATGCGTTGGCTGTTAAATCACCGTCGCTTCGCTCGCCATGATGAAGATTTTAATCAGCCTCCAGTTTCTTGAATGCTCTTTAAGCGGTATCAAAACGTGTAAAGAAAAGAGTGATTAGCCAACTACGGGTTAATACCCCTCTAAACCAAGAGCCGGTGAATGAAATTCTTTCTGCAAACAAAACTCGATATACATAGGCGCTGGCTGCAGCGTCTCGAAGATTGGTTTTATTCTTATAATTTATTATAATGCTCGTTGTTTTTTGCCCGGCTATATTGTTTTGCCTGTGTGTATGTTGATTGCATACCATGCGCAAGTAAGCAGGCAAGTAGGCAGGCAGGCAGGCAGGCAGGCAGCATGAGAGGCAGAGATCCATAAAAGCTGAAGTCGAGATCGCTTCTGTTTCACGGGCCGATCACGATGTCGGCTTTGTGCCAGCCTCTTGATTGCCAGGGGTGCACAATCGCGCATCGTGTTCTCCTCAGGGGTGAAGGGGGTTAGTTGTTACCTGAGAATGCCACGTGCAAATAGGATGAATTGGCAAAGTTAACGTTAATTCCGTTTTTGCGGATGAGTGTAATTGTAATCACTATTATAGGAATAGTCTGAAGGAAATGTTTAACAAAAGATAAATATATAGGGATGTATGGAAAATTTTCGTATTTTATGGCTGGTGTACAACAGATGGCAGTAGGGCCTTCAGTGCACCTGGGACAATAGTTTTATTAAAGTTTTTTCTGTTGTAGATAATAATGTGATGTGCAACAACTAAAAATCTCAATTGCAAGTATGATTTTCAAATAAATATAAATTATCTCCTTTCAAGATTTTGCCAGAGGGGAATCAGACTGTAAAATATTTTTTTGCAATTTAATTTTCTCCATTATTATGGAAAAACAAGAAGAAAGAACCATTGTCTTGAGAAATCATATAGTAAATTGAACTCCGTGAATTACCATTTGCTTGTCTTGAATTTATTGATCAAAGAAAAATCTACAGGCACGTCGTCACTGGGTTGACTTCACTCAATTACAATCTTCCTTTGACAAATCAGCAGTTATTTGACGAAACGCATTTCGTATGGCTATTCTAGATATTCTACGCTGCGAACGAAATCAAAATCAAAGCTGCGCACCATAATTTCGTCAAAAAATTAATCGGCTAGCATCTTGTGACCTCATCTTTTCTAGCACGAATATTCGTGGCAAGTACAGAATGGCTCCTCCACCGAAAAGTAACAACAGTTTACAAAAAATTTACACCCTCGGGGACCGGCCCCACGAGAGAGGGCTACAACAACCCCTCGGGCCTAAATTTTGAACATGAATACAGTCAGAAGTCATTGACTGGCTGTCACCATGTGTTGATAAGTAATAACTAATGTTTTTCCCCCCCCCCCCCCCCTGATTTGTGGATCTGGTAACAGCCGAGCCCTCACAGACCTGAATCCTGCGAACTGCTTCCCAGCATCAACTCAAACCACCTCTGCATCCAATCCAGAAGCAAGCAAATACCACGCATACATCAAACCAATCAATACGATCAATCAAATTCACTTAACATTGAGTTATGTAAACAATTTCAGTCCGAATTCGCGTCAGATAAGTTGGTCATGCTCGCATTCGATGTGCACTTCCGATAAGCGGCCCGCGCCTCGCGTTTCATCTTATCATCGAGCTCATCTCGCCACGTCTTATTAGCTCTGCGCCGAGCGCACCCGCCGCGGGTCTTGGGTCCTCCCATCCTCCTCGTTGGATGCTGGATGCTGGCAGCGGGCAGCGGGCTCACATCCGGCACAATCCGGTACACCTCCGAAAAATTAAAACAAATATATTCTATCGTAATGATTTGGCAGAAAAGTGTGCTGCTTTTATCACCAATGCTCGCAGGGGTATCAGAGAACTGCTGTGGCAGCGCTGTACGATCAGGATTGCATGGTGATTGGAAATGTTTTAACGAGTTAGGTGGACAACCCCTTTATTTCTGTGATCACCAACTCAGCGTGTCGTTAAGGTGGATAAGTTGTAAGTATGAAAAGCGATGCCTGTTTTTCGCTGTACGCTT
Organism: Nemurella pictetii; assembly: GCA_921293315.2. Classification (NCBI taxonomy): domain Eukaryota; kingdom Metazoa; phylum Arthropoda; class Insecta; order Plecoptera; family Nemouridae; genus Nemurella; species Nemurella pictetii. The sequence continues at coordinate 13,764,554 of OV121120.1, read as the reverse complement.
CGGATCGCTCTGTGTCCCAGTAAAGAAGTCTCGCTTCCAATTCCAATTAATGTCAATTCCGGTCTCATTCCAGGTCAATCCTGTCCACCCTTACTCGCACCTTCTTTTCTTAATCACTCGATGCTATCGGACTAATCATAGGTTGTGCGTCTCGGAATTATTGTACAGCCCTGCTACCTAATGGAGTCTCGTGAGTGTTAAGTAATAAAATGTTACAACCGGATGCATGATTATTATAATTAACAAAATGATTTGACACGAAAGATAGTTTCTTCAATCGTAATCCTCTTTTCAATGCACTTTTAGATCTATGTCGATGTCGATATATATATATATATATATATATATATATATATATATATATATATATATATATATTGTTTTTTTTTTCATTGTGTCTCCAATCTTCGTGGTACACCTTTGTTTCGACGTTCGATGCATTTAGGGTGGGGTTGGATCAATGGGCTTAACGTCGATATGTGAGGAAATCATTAGGTGGCTTGTGTATTTGTTTTCCAGCCCGCGCATGAATTACACGCGCGATGATCTTTATCTAGCGACTGAAAGAAAGCTGATGCCAATAATCTCGCGACGGTCCATGCAACGTATGCCTACGCCAGATCAGATCCAGATTATTGTATTTGCATATTTATTTTTTTCGAGATAAAATTTGCATGGAATGCACCTTTGAAAAACAAACACGCTATCAATTTGTTTAGATGCCAATTTCTGAATTCCTGACAAGACAATGTGGGCTTTTGTTGTTCTAAATTTTATTCAAGAGGGTCGAAATCTTTTGAGAGAAAATTCTGCAGTTAGTAAGCTAATGGTAGTGATCGAAATTTGCGATTGCATTTTCATGTTGATTCGGCCGATGCTAATGCCATGTCTATAGCTGCTATTTCGATCGATCTCGAGTCAGTACACACCTCCCTCATCTCTTGATGGGTGATCTCCCTTTTTGAAAGCAATAATGCTTCAATTAGCACGCAATTATCATATCCTTCATTGAAGTATCAATAAATAATTTGATCATTTTGATTGTAGTCCAATGAAAATGCCAAACGCATGGCGAATTTTTCTGCGGTATTTATTCGCTAACGCTCCGAGCATTATAATCAATCAAAAACTCTTAATGATAATGCATAATTTATTCAGCTGTAACTCCGAGTAATCAAGGATTGCACGAAAGTCAGCTAACTCGAAATCATCTATCATGGAATGTAACTGAATTTTTACCGTTTGCCATTTGCCTGCACATATTTGCAAGGCAGCCTTTGAAATTACGAGGCTCAACTCGAGATGAGACTATTCTGCATATATCTGCACAAGGCTCCGAACGATGCTGGTCCCATCTGTCGGCCACTTTCAGCTCTAAACGTAGAAGCAATCCCAATTAAAGATGAGTAATGTAGACGATGGTGGATATGACTTCAAAAACTTAAAATACGCTTCATAATGGAGGAAAGGAGGCAAGGAAAAAAGAATGCGCATATTTGTTGATTAGACCGCTACATAATAAAGCAGCAGATAGAGAGAGATGAAGAGAAAATAAAAGGAGCTGTAATAATAAAAAAACGATGAAACTTCGTTTGACCATCTCGCCGTAATCTTTGGTGACAGGATAATTCTCAGTTTGCAGTGTAGATTTTTCTCAATTATAAATATATCATAATACAATTACGCTAGAGGGGACATAATAATATTAAATAAAGATATTTCCAGCTAGTAACAAGATTTTTTTTCACACAGCATGCGTAGACAAATACATCCATGTGTTTTGTAATTTACAAGCTAAACAGACAACGGTCGATGGCTCGTTTTTTCGTTCTACCTTCATAACCAACTCTTATACAATTTTCTGACGTGTATTTCTCTGTTGGCTATGTGATGCGGTTAAATTAATGACTTTTACATTGTTTCTTTTATTAATGCTTTGTTTGTCTTATTAGTTTACCCTTTTTTGATCGACCATTGTTTATAACATTTTCGTCTCGGTGGGTTTACATGGACCAAGACATGTTCTAAGACGGCGGCACCGCCTCGTATTTCGCTTGTCGCAAAAGTACACATTTCCGAAAATAACGTAGGCAATTTTGTTGGAATAATGATTCAAACGCTCACGTAAAAGAAATGATTCATTTGTACCCGAGAAGAAATGCAAAGGTAAATTAGTGATACTAATCGAAAAGTTCCCGTTTAGGGAAACATAATAACAAGCGTCGGTTTAGTCCCCTTACACTCGACTTGCATTTCCTTGGCGCTTCGGCACCTTATTTACATTAGAAGTTGCCGTGTGATAAGTGCCCGAACAAATATTGCCTGATTATTTGTTTGATTATTTTTTTTTCTTAGGGATTGGTTCGTAATTATTTTCCTCGTGAAGTGCCTCCCATCACATAGTGGGTGTGTTGCTAGCGGTTGACAGGCCCGGGACGTCTAGACGCCAAATTAGAGACAGATAATTAAATGAAACACAGTCTGACTGTGATCCGCAGGTCCACCAACTATCCATCGTTCAGCTGTTTAGCCTGATCGAGCTGGACATTCGACTTCAACTTCAATTAAACACGTTCACAAAGACGCTTAAAAACTTAATTACAAATAACAGTATACTCAAGAAGTCTATCAATTTTAACTGTTAATTTTATTCACCATTATTTAAATTCCAATGTTCACACAGAAAAATTAATTATTTTCTTAAACACCAATTACAACAAAAAAAAAATCGGCGCCCAAAAGCAACTTAAAAGGTCCGAACTTCGTTATCGAGGAGTCGAACGTTGGAAATCGCGGGAGTTAATTTCGTGAGCCGCGACCAATATCTTAGTGGTCGTGTTCTGGTGGTCAGGTCTCGGTCGTGACGCGTCGCGGGTCACGCCGAGAGGGGGGGGGGATGCGGGGTCACGTGCCCTCTGACCCTGGTGGCTGGATAATTAGACGGAGGAGCCGTCGGTGGCGCGGCTTCCTCTGCTGCCACCAGCTCGCTCCCGGCCGACCGATGCTGCTGCCACCAGCCACCGGCCCGGACACTCGACTTCGGGTTACCATCGGTCACCTTGCCGCCTGGTGGATGCGTTGGAACACTTCCCAGTGGAACACTTGCCAGTGGAACACTTGCCAGTGGAACACTTGCCAGTGGAACCCTTGCCAGTTGAACACTTGCCAGTGGAACACTTGCCAGTGGAACACTTGCCAATGGAACACTTGCCAATGGAACTCTTATCAGTGGAACACTTGCCAGTGGAACAATTGCCTATGGTACATTTGTTAGTGGAAAATCTCTCAGTGGGTACGTGCTGAGTGTGTGGAAAATTTGCCAGTGGCACATTTGCCACTGGAAAATTTACCAATCGAACATTTCCGAGTGGAACAATTCTCAGTGGAAAATTTATCAGTGGGTACTCGAGTCGCTGAGGTTGTGGAACATTTTCCAGTAGAAGAAATTGGCAGTGGGTCAATTCTGGGCGTGTGAAATATTTTCCAGAGGTTATTTTAACTTATCTCTACACTGGGTGGTTCATTTGCGTATGATTTGTTTGATACTACAAATATTTATTACATAGCAAACCTCAATTGTGTACTTTTTGTTCTCTACTTTTTGGCTTTAAAACAACGAAATTCCCAGCGACTTACAAATGAAGTACCCCGTGCAGAGATCAGGGAACTCAATCCTCAATATGTGAAAACAATTAAATTCAGTTGCTATTCATGGGTTCCATCCCTAATTTTTCGATCCGTGAGGTTAAGTAACAAAATCGTGGATGACCTTGGGGACTGGTGACCAGCCTTCACTCTAAAGATTTTACTTGGAAACCATTTAAAATCTTGCAGAGAATATGTTGCTTATTGGTGTATTTTGAGACCTGTTGTATTTATTGCAAGAAAATACTAGGCCTAGAGAAGGGCACTTTTTGTTAATTTTTCACTTTTTCTTTCTTTATTTAAGTTTAATCGTTGTCTTTAGTGGAACCAGGGGTTCCAATCAAGACTGCTGCATCCAACGTAATATTTGAAGACTTTCCACGCTTAATATTACATTCAGCCAGAATGTTGTGATCTTCCAAGAAATACCCACTTCCTTGTCAATTTTCTCCGAAACAGAAATCGCACCGGCAATTCGCCTGCCGTAGTCTCCATCTTTATTTCAACAGCTCGTACATAGCTACCCATCACATATTTTACGATTTCGTGTTTTCATCACCACGCAAAGATGCTTGTAATTGCCATGGCAACCACTAATTAACAGACTCCACCATATGATTAGTGGTCCACTGGTTAGCTATGTGATTAGCCGCGGCCGGGCCGAGAGTTCGACTGCATGTCTGCTCCTCTGCAGACGACATCGGATGCTGCGGCGGCTCTTGCTAATCATTGGTGGCTTTAATGCGGCCTACGGTCCTCCTGATCGTGCTCCGCACAACAGACGTGGAATAATGTCAAAATGCAGTCGGACGCTAGCGTTCTCAAACCGCAGCTCTCCGTGTCAGCGGTGTAGCAAGCATTATTGTCTTTCGTCGTCGCGGTGAATTTCGTTTCATACAAATAACTGCTTACGATCTTGTGTAGGTACCTGTGTTCTTCATGGGTATCGGCTTTGACGATCTTTTGCGCTGTCCGATAATTTCACGTTATTTATTTCTACCATTGTTAGCAGAATAAAGTCTCTTTCGTAATGAAACAATGAAATTATATATCAAGAATAGGAACGTCTTGAGCTTCAAGTGAATAAGTTTCGAAATTACTACACGGGGTGGGTGAACGTCCGTTATTTTGGGTATCCAACACTAAATTATTAGTCTTTGAAAAGCTGAACTTTAGATAACTGAAATAATAAACAATTATATATCATTTATTAACCTGAAGTGAACCACGAAAGCTCGTTTGATGACGATTTCCGGCGATTCGTCACAGAATTTCTGCAACGACGATTCGCCTTACGCCCTCGAATCGCCAGCGAGCTGGCTTTTCTTTCCCATCGATTTTTCAACACCGCAGTGCAAGTCCCGATAGGATCTGTTGCCGAGACGTGTCTTGAATTGCACAATGTGATTGACAATCTGCAAAACACAATCGATAGGCTTATTAAGTAATGTGTTACAGGGACATTTAGACACGGTTATAGAAAGCTGTTATCACAATCATTTGATGCGACTGCGAGACGACTCGCTTAGAGAGGCATTACACCTTGTTAAATCGTACGTTATGTCCCGCGAGTATAAGCCAAGATGGAATAGATGTCATCCGAGCATGCAATGCTTTATTGCTCTTTTGCATCTTACCTTGCCAGTTCTCTTACGGGACGAACTTAAAAGGAGATTAAAATTATAGTTTTATTGTGTGATGGGACAAAACGCTTTCACAACTGTTCAATTTGTTGCTGCTTTGTTGGGAATTTTTGTCACTTTTGTGAGTGCATTTGTCACAAAGTGTCCATGCAAATGCCGGGTGGGGGAGCGGATTGCGGGGAGGAGGCTGCTGGTTGTTCGAATGCGATTGTGCAAGGCGGACGGTTGAGTGCGAAGATTTGAAAATGTTTCTCACAGAAGCCTCACGACAAAACGAGTCGAGCTGAACGAGAAGCGACCTGTGATTTCAATCATTTTACAATGCAACACTTGTAACAACAAATATTATACCCTATCTCGCCAGCTATACATTCGTGTAAGTCCCGTCGCCGTTGTAACCGAATGTTATTGACCACTTTAGCGGTAGTAAGCTGGCGAGAAAATTACCGACACTTTTTCTTCTTGTGCGATCGGAATCAATTGACAATCCTCTTCGGTACACATGGACTGTTGTGCTGTTACATCTAATTCTCATATCTCCTATACGGATTAACGTTCGTGTTCGTGTATTGCTGAACTGAAATTATTTTCTAAAGTATAATCCATTAATAATAATTGAAACTAGCCCATTAGCCCGTGAACCATCAGTTTCAAAATATCAGGCCCACAATTAAATTCCGTTTTGAAAGCGCTTCGCATCGATCACGAAATCAGATGCATTTAAATTCGTATAGCTATCACGACTTGACGGACGTCGCGGCAAAAGAGTCTATTATTTGATTCCTCGTATTCACCGGGCATTTAATAATATTAAGAGTGGATCATTAAAGATGCTCATGAGTCGGCTGTCAATTATGAGTGCTATCAAAATGCGCACGTTTCGATATTTATCGTCAGCTATATACAACATTGTATTCTACAGAAGCAAGTCTCGGCGTATGCATTGTTGTATATGTTAGTTAGGTTCATAAATATCATCCTTGACCAGTGACCAGTGCTAGCGAACGCTACTCTGTAGCTGGCAACCCAGTTAACAGGAGAAATCCACGCCAATACGAGCAAAATACAATCGGTTCCCACGGTTAACGAATCGATAGGTTGCCAATAGTATCACGGCAAAGACCTTTCGTATCGCTGCGTATACGACCGTAGAGTTTCTTTGTCGCGTAACAATAGCAGTCAATGATTTTTTATATCTGGTTTAATTGAACACTTGAGGTGCTTGGATGAAATTTTACAAGATCTGATTACGTTCGGCTGTTAATTTATGACTGGTCAAAGATGTGAATTTTATAGCTACGTTTTGTGAGCAAGTTAGTAGAAAATAGTAGGAAACCTGTACTGGCGACTCCACTATACTGCCTCACCGTGACAGCTTGGACATAATATCAGAGCTATTTGACATAAAATACTATACTTTATTTCATTTATAAAAATTATTTACAATCCTGTTGTTGCCATGAATAAAACTTATTATGTTTAGTATCGTTATGGGTATGTCTTTATCCGCATAAAACTGTTTGAAAAGTGTGTACGTAATATGCGTTTAAATAAAGAATATAGATTTTTTGTCATATTCATATATTATGATGTATAAAATATAAAATATATAAACTGATACCTGAAAGTCCTTATAGGAAAACGTAAAAATTCCGTTTTAATTTTTATAATTCGTCTGGTGCAACCTGTGCGTATACCCCTATTAGGCTTGCAAATGCATCGGACGTGTAGAGAATATAACCTCAATAACGGAGATTGTTGATTGATCCCTGTACTCACAGGTGACGTTTTGCTCTGCGAGATGATGTGATAGCCAAAGTTGCGCCAATTTGAGGCGATGGCGGAAAAAGTGTGAACGCCGACCCCTCTTATAAGGAGAAATTGTCTCGAAGATTTATATTTTTGTTGTCTTTTACTCGATTTCTTGGCCGGTGCTTCTAGAATCTGCCATCGTGAGTTGTGATTCATTCCCTCCTTGTAAGGCGATTTTGTAAGGGAATAGCTCCAAATATCTGTCTTTATTTCGGTTGAGGCGCGATTTGGAGTATCAGGAAAAGCAAGGCCAAGAAAATAATACCCCAAGAAGGTGAACATTAGAATTTGTAGCAAAATTAAAGTGTCTGACTATACAAGGTGGATAATTAATGATCCATTCATTTTAATTTGTCTTCAAGTGTGCAATCCATAATGCATGTTGCAAGGAGTGAGAATTGTGTTAAATGGCTGAAGCTAAGAGGTATTTTAGCTAAAGAATACATTTTTTTAACGAAGAAAGCTGTTTCCGAACTGGATTATTGCGGATGCATCTCCGTCTGATGCACATGTGCAAACAGTGCCATCTTCCAGATTATTTCCACCGTAGCCGTTGTCGAACAAGGGGGCTCTACGATAGTTTCCGATACGCCAGAGTGTATCGCTTCTAATAGATGCAGTCCTAAATCAGCTTTATGTCCTCCATTTAACTGGTCGTTTAATTGACTTCATCTTCGAACGTCATTATTATGCACAACGAAGATTTATGAGCCTGCAAAAGTGTCCAGTACCCTGCATGCAAAACACTGATATTTTCATAACATGTGAGCAATTCAATACATTATCAACATGCTTATTCCAAACTAAACTCGTTTCATTTACCATGCTCGCATGTGGGTCGATTTCATGCTATCATTTGACATTAACGTCAAATTGATAATATATAATAGTTAAAAATCGTCAACATAATGGTATATGCAAATCGGTGCCATCATAATAACATTTGAAATTTTTTATGGCATCATAATAATGTGGGCGTAATTTAACTATACACAAATCGCTTGATATTCGAAAATGTAATTTTACGTTTTTGAATGTGACACTGACATATTAAGCCATAAACAACTTGGGCCACCATTCCTCTACCGAGCTTCTGTAAAGCTCATCCGGATATATAACCCATTAAAGCACATAACAGCCAAATATAATGATATAAAATAGTTTTGCTATTCTATTATGAAACGAACTCGCAGGAAAAAAACGAATTTTTCAGTATTAAGTTGTATGTCGTTTGTTTTACAGGACGCCATTATATCCACGCTCCTGCCGCGTCCGTCGCAATTACGAGACGCGGGGACTCCAGCCAACAAAGGCATCTCAACTAGAGGTCGAAACGTAAGTGAAAATACGGCTCATAATTCACATGAAAGCGCGCTCGTCCTTTTTGAACGCCATGCGCATGATAGCATTTTTCCCGGCTGCGATGCTGGGCGATGTTAAAAATGCGCGTGCGCGGCGATAAATTTCACTGTGGTCTTCGTCGTGCCAAATCGGTTGAATTGCGCCCTGGCGGTAAAATGTGACGTGGAGAATAATCTGTAAGCAGCAGCAAGTTAGCAGTCTCGAGTTGTGCAGGAGCCCGGTAGCTCACCGATTCTTGCTACTGGCAAAAATCAGGTATTCAATAAAAACGTAGGTGTCTGTTTAAAAAAAGATACTCACGTGGGCTTGGATTCTGGTCGGTGCATGTGTTTAAATTTCATCAGTCTAATTTTGATCTATTTATGTAGATTTTCGACAGATTTTAAAACAGCTTGCAAGAAATAATTACGAACAACCACGGCGAGGTTCTTTAAACATGGATTGAAATTAACAAACAAGTCGTAAGATGGAAATTCGATGCATGGGCCATGTGGGCACAATTCCTTTCATAATTGTATGTTTCATTCATTCTGTTTTCACGTGCCACAATCGCCAAAGTAAATCCTAAGTTATTATTTCCTTTGGCAACACGCGACTAACTGTGGTGTGCGCAAGAGTTAGGATTTTTCATAGGTCGTAATTTCTTCTCCCATGCCCGACATTAGCATTTCTACATAAACCATTCTGATCAAATTGCCGACATCTTAGCTTTTACTCTGAGCTTCCGTGATTTTATTGCGAGACGCGGCGGAGGGGACGAGACGAAGCTGGGGAGAGGAATTCACGAGCACGCTCAATCTATAGGAGGTCTTGTCAGTGAAAACAGACCAATCATAAATAATCATTTCATATCAAAATAATATTTCTATATGGTGCGTTCTTTTATTTTATCATATTGCCGAGTGGATTTTTATTAGTCTGTCAAAGAGCTGTACGTGAAACACGGAGGTATAAGTTACTTCGCAGGACGCCGTCGTCGTGAGACGGGATATCTGGAGCAATTTAGATTGGGTGATTTCAATGCACGAATTCGAAATTAGATGTTAATTTAATTCGCGTTATCAACCAGGTAGTGGTGCAAATTTTCAGAATGGGCGTTTCGAAAAATGCAGCTCTGGTATCTTGTCCTCTTAACAATAAAACCGGACGCTTTTCTACACACATTTCACTCGCTGACTTCTGATGGACGGTGGTCGACGCTCGACACGGAACAACCTGCAAAGTACCACTCTGACAGAGACAAACTATCATACACTTTTCTAGCGCTCGCCAGATAACGAAAGGAGTTCACCGAAGTTCAAACTATTATTCAAATTACATCCAACACTTGACCATTATCAGATCTAGCTAATTAACAAATTGTTAGCGACTTTTAACTTCATAATCTCCCTTTCAATTCCAACGGCCACTAAATTAGAAATCGTAAAAATCTATTAATTGCTTTACTTCACGATTTCTTCTATCAGATATTAACCAATTAGCCTCTACCATGCCCAAAGTGTTCTGCCCAGTGGTAATCAATCATACGCGGATACGTTTCGGCGTGTGATTGCATCGAGATCTTTGCTCTGCTTCTTGAATGTCGAGAATCGGCTGGCGAGAGCCGTGGTGGACGGAGAGTGGCAAACTCGGCGCATTAACGCCTTTGCCCGAGACGAACTCTCTCAAGTAGTGGAGTCAACATTCATGAAACAAACTTTGAAGGTCTTATGGATATTACACATAACTTGGGCTGTAGAGCTTATCTAGGATCGTATTTCTCACAACGGCGTAGCTAATAAGAGGTTTTTGCGTGAATTCAAGCGAATGTCCATTGTGTATTCGTTGCAGAGTGCATATATATATATATATATATATATATATATATATATATATATATATTGAATATTCCTTAAGACATACCTCCTGTTTACTAAACCAAGTGAAAAGGCTTTTGTGTTAACTGCAATCACGTTCATTTGGTCCAAAACATAGTCAGTATTCAGATTATTTGAAATTAAATCAATGTGTCGTCCACCATCGGGCCACTCTCTCGCTACTAATGTCTTCTAGAGCAAGCTAGGTCCGCGCGTTTTGGAAAGAGTGATGAATTGTTAGTGATCGTTGCTGTTCATTATTTGATCGCGCCCTTGAGCCATGCTAGGGCGTGTAACCGATATGATATAAGGAACACTGTTCGATTAATGGGCATTGAACGGCGACCGGGTACAGAACGAGTCTCGGAGATACCGGAGGCTGACTGCACATGGGAGCTCGGTTTACCAGTGCACGGCGTTCGCATTGAACATGGGTACCCCGACTACACTAGCGAGGTGGTACCGGCAGCCGCACTACCATATACCGAGTGCGAGGCAAATTAAATGATTTGCCAGGTTTAATTTGGTGCTGTGGCCAATTTTCTACGTCGATCTGTCGATCGAGAATGCTTTATGCGTCTGGATTGTCGGTGTCTTACATTTTAAGAAGTGCCATGCGCGCGGCGATGATTCAGTAAATAGTAGGTACCTATTTTGTGTAACTTGTTTTCATCTGAATTTACAATACGGTTCTCTTTCATTAGCTGGCGGTTCTCACCGCCCGGTGCCTTTGGATTAAACGGCGTTTTGTTTATGAGCATCTTCTGTTCGTAATGTGGAATTTAAATACACCGCTGGTTATGCCATGCGAGATGATTTACTAGTGAAACCCGCAAGTTAAATATTTGCTCCGTCTAAATAATTACTGAGTTTAATTCAAATCTCTAGCTGGAAATATAATTCATTTTTATTCCTCTTGCACATTTCTTTTAAAAAAAGCGGTCAATACACCGTGGCAATACGTTAGGTATCATTTCGTTCGATTATTTTCGCCCATATTGAATAAGAAACAAATTTTAACAAAATTATCTGTCATGTATCACAAATATACGAGCTCTAGAACAATCGAGCCAATTTGTTCCGATTGCAATCGTATCAACTTTCAAATTATAATTTTGTGAAATGATCTATCGACCATCAAATGGCAGTATGTGGCCTCTATAGTCCATTTGGCCGGCGTCTATACCTTGCACTCATGTGTATGGCCTGCCGATACACACGATTAATAATTTATCTTATTGTGTAGACCAGATACCCAATGAAGTTACAATGGATTCGATTACCTCGACATTAAATCATTACCAGAATGATTGCAAAATCACATTTAGTCAAGGAAAAATCAAAATATCTCTATAGGTTGATCTCAAAATACGTTATTTGCCCACATGATGGATGATGTTGTAATTGTAAGTACTTGGCGTCGACGTGAAGAAAGAGATATTTCAAGGGTCACATATGAAAATGCTACGTCTCACCACTCACGTTATGGTGAAGGCGGGGGATGTATTCCAAACTCGGAGATATAAAATACTTCAGTTATTTTCTCCTTGTAAACAACAACAAAATGAAACAATGTATTTATGGCTCTGCTCGCAATGATACTCGCATGACATTAAAACGCCGCCATATATTATATTTTCTACCAATGGTTCTAATATCTTCTCGTATAAAACAAATAAGAAAAAACATTCAAACACATTCCAATGAAAAAATTTACACCATCATAATACCTAACAAGATCCGTTTCAAATACACATTTTTGATAAACAGCTAACGAATAATCAATTTGGCTGACGCCCTGATGTACCCAATAATGTCGGACAAAAGCACTGTGAAATATAGCCCGGAACATTATTAATATTAGATCGTGTCCAGCGATGTATATTGGCCGCATCATGTGGATAGGAAATGTGCATGGACTAGCAGAGAGCACCGTGCTCAGTGGCGGCTCGTTCTCTCATCCATCCTGCAGGGTGCCAGCAATATAATAAGATGACCAAGTTTTCTAAACCATCCACTCTGCAATGCTGTAAATTATTTTTAGTTGCATCCTTTCTGCCTCATTTAACCGTAGGCAACAGTCCAACAGGGCAGCAGTTCAACAGTCTGGAAACAGCTGACTTCTATAGAGGTGTCTCACCGTCAAATGTTGAAAGTTATAACGTTGCCATCTTGGTACGACCAAATCGGCAAGGTCCAATTTGCCTGGCAACAAAGAGAAAAGAAAGCGACCTGCCACCGGCTACCACAATGTCATAAAAGCATGTAATAAGTGATAAAAGTTTGGCATTTTGTGCCATGTTGCGCCCGTCTCTTTAAATTCCGCTACCAAGTTGACCAGAGCTCCAAATTAATTACAGCGTTCAGGTACTTTTGACGATGGTTCTAATATTTGGTGTTGATATTTGATAATAGCGCCATTCGTATTTAAATGTATGAGTTGTTGTTACGATATAATGGCGGCAATTTCTTGAGGGATGGAAGAAAATATTCCTTTGGAACATTTGCTAGTGGCTACCTTCCGGGGGTGTGGAATATTTGCCAGCGTTAAAAATTGTTATTATTATTATTATTTATTTCCGGAAAACACAGTGCATCATAAACGTAGCATCCGCTCATCAATCATTAGAGCAACCCTCACTTCGGTTTTCACCCCATTCGTTGATTTGGTGTCTGCGCATTTCTTCTAGTCTAGCTTCTTTTCACCACCCCTTGCAGCTATCAGGAAACTCAACCCTGACAAATGTTCCAAGCCACACTGACCGCAACGGCAAATATTCCACGCTCACTGGCAAATGATCTACAGGGCTTCATGTTTCGATTTTTAAGTATAACCTTATCCAGTATCGAGCAATACCTATCTCTAATACCCAGCTAGCAGCTGAGGCCGCCACTGGCGCTGCGATTCCTTAGCCCGTGCGATGTGCACTCTCTGTGTGTGTGTATATGTGAGATACGCGCACGCTTCTGAGCTAACAGCTCCGGCCGTATCTGATTGCCAAGAGATATACGAGTGGCGTGTAATTCGCGTGGGCTGGTCGTGTTGCGCCTCGGTACCGGAGCGGGCACCGGACAGGTATGATCACACGAGCGCGCTGCCTTTATGACATGCGGCGAGTTATTGCCGGCCATGGCGCATACAGTGCCGGGCGAGAGATGGACATTTGTACCGCTCGCCGATCGGGAAGCTTTCCTGATGATTGAAAAGCGCTTTTCTCGCAGTGTTTCTCGGGGTGCTTGTTGTTGTTTTAGTGTTAGGACTGGCGTGTGTCTGACTATAAGTTTTCTCACTCCTAGCTGAATTTACAGTCGCCACTTTTCTATGAGCGTACTTTGTTGTAAAGTTTGCAAACAAAAAGTTATGCTCAACTTTTACAAATAAACTATCTTATAAACCAAAGTCCATTTCCAAGAGAAAATCGTTACGCTCCCGGCAATCGGAATTTTTCGACAAGAAAAGCCCAATATTTTCCATTCGTTGCAGTTACCCATCGTCTTGTTGGCCACCCTCCGCCCTCGTGCATCCCATGGTACCGGCAATTAGCAACCAGATCTCTGCGACCGTCCGCAGTGCCGCACGTACCGTATTTTAACCGGGCAATGCGGCTAGCAAGTGGCAACTCCACGTTTAGCCTAGATATTTACTATACAGCGGTCGCCTTTAGCTATTTCAGCCATAATAACCAATTATCGGTACCTACCTTTCTTTCCTCGATATCATCTATACGCGCGCACACACACAAACACATATGCACGCCGAAGTGGTATTATATTACCAGATTACTACGAGATTGTATGAACGTAATTGAAGTTTTCATTTGTTCAAAGATTCCGATTGCCAATGCATAAATATTATTATAATGTCTATGGTAGCACAATTGCACATGGCATATTGTCTCTGATCTTCACGCTTTGGCTGCGTTGCAGTTTTCACAAAGACTTCGAGATATTTGCAACATCATTAATTAGATCATCCTGGAATTGGCAATGATTTAGATTTTTAAATTATCTGTCAGTTGCGAGGTTAGATGACGCCTTAGGGGTGGATCGCAAACAGTTTTTTTCTTCTCATTAGCTCTAATTCTGAGCAGGCATCGCAGTTAAACGCCTACCATCCAATTTGTAATATCTCAGTCAATTCTTTTGTAATTTTTTATTTGTCTTATATACACCTATAGTGAGAGAGAGAGTGCGAGCATGGCATGTACAGCATCTGAAAATCTCGTTCTTTGATTAAGACATCTATCTCGCTGATTGAATAGGACTAACTGACTTATTTAACATTCATTAAGACCATTATCAGTCTTGAAGCGAGACTTAATTTGTTTCGTTATATTTCCGACCAATCTCGCTCGCCCAAAACGCGCGTCGGCTGCGCTGCCGTCGAGGAAATCCATTTGATAGATTCTTTTTTCCACACGCAAACACCGGCGGCCCAGCGACCGGCGAAGAGAGTTTTGATATTTTTACGATGACTGGCCGCGTCCAACCCCTGTCGCTTTTATGTTCGGGTGTCGACCGCGAGCATTGCGTCTGACATGCGCCATGGACCATGCCTAGACGTGCCTGATGGGGAAATTACAATGCGTTGCTCCTCGCGACGTATGCAGACCCGCCCCGCACACGCCCCTCAGCACAACGCGGCGTCGAGGGTGCAGGACGTCGCTCTCGACGCTGCTGCTGCTGCTGCTGCTGCTGCTGCTGCTGTCCACTATCAGATGAACACAGTCAACGGCAACAGCATCCTGTTTGGTGACCGTCGCTTTGAGACGCAAGGGATGGGCACCCGTTGTCGTCGACTCGCGCTCGGTGTTACGCCGTTCGCCATTCTTTCAATCGACATGCCACGAGACTCTATGATCTAGCAGTCTGACACCCTGATTGCAAATTCTGTTTTTAGATATGTTAATTTAATTTGAGTGCTTCTAAGGTTCACGGCCGTGGTAGTATTTTTCACTACGGGTACTACCAATGAGTGCGTTAGATCGAATCTATATATACCTTGATTTCTTACAAGTTTATAAGGCAAGCCGATCGCATGCATATCGCTGTTTTTCTCAAACATAATCATGCATGGGTGCACACATTACCAGGTTGGAGTTTGATTATTATAGCCATGCCAGCCAACTAACCATTATCAACGTACTTTTGCCTCTCGATATCGGTATTATTGTTAGCTATACATGCACGTCATGAGCACATATATACACGAGACGGCACCTCCAACGTTATATACGAACTAAAAATCTAATCAAAAATAAACTGAACAAAAAAAAGATTTCGCCTTCTGATTGTAAAACGTATAGCAGCGTCCGTTATCGAAGTCGATTCATTATACCTTTGCTGTCATCACGCGCTCGTGCGCGCAGCATTGCAGCGAATCCGCAGCCAGCGTATTTGCTTAAAACAAAGCCGTACCGTCCGTCGTGTATACGTGCCTTAATTCGTTGTTTGAATTAAAGGAAATGATTCGCGTCTCTCTTAGCTCGTACACACACCTCATTAACGTTTGATATGTAATAATTAACACCTCGGGCGTCTGGCAATGTTGTGTTCCACCTTAAAATAGTTGCGAGCGCACGTGCTGGTGGTTGGTATTAGTTAATAAATTTGATTTTGATTCATGGGATTTAGATTAAAATTGTGAAATATTTTAATTGGTTCGGGCCTAGATATTAATTGGGAAACGGTGCAGCCATTGCTGTATGCGGAGAGGAAATATCTTCGGCGTGGATTTCGTTTTGGACGCTTGGGGAAAAATTCTGTGTGCAAAATGTATCACCTCACCAACGCGAGAGCTATTTTAACGATAAGTTCGCATTCTTGCAGAACACTCGCTGAGTTGTTTTTTTTCGCACAATATCGCAACAACTACGCCGATCTGGTACACACACACACCTGCTTTATAAAGGTATGCGTTAAAATCCGCCACTTGTCTCTTAAGTTATATATCTTTTTATTGCTCGAGGCATCCCACATGGACATTCATACGTATATAAAACAAACAGCACTCTTAAACGATTGTTTCGATATATATATATATTATGCAAAAACCATTTTCTTTATTTCGTTTTATCGATTACAATAACAGAGGCCAACAAAATATAATTGCATTCCAATCCTCCCCGATACGCGGAACCTGCCACCATACACCGTAGACACTCGGGACACTTTGATAACGCTTAAACCAGTCTTGATTTACGATACCCGATATCTTTTTAGCCTCTACTGTACTTATAACAAATGACCAATATACCCCGTAACTCTAAACTAGATCTGAAAACCTTCAGAAATGAATTGACTTGAAGTTTCGATTCTGAAATATAGATTACAATACCAGTATCTCTCCGAGGCGCGAGACTGAACGGTTTTATTGTGGTTAATGTAGGATGCTGGCGAGCAGTGAGCGTAGAGAGCGCGCACTGATAATATCCCCACGGCAGCAACGGTGGCGATCGATATTCGAGTAACACTCTTAAAGAGAGCTCGATGCAAGATTTATTAGCAGCAGATCCAGCCGAGTCTTCATTTGTCACAGCTAATTATTTCCGAACAAGATGCGCATTGGGCTAACGAGGCACCTAGTAGCACCTGAAGGTGTTTCTCTGTTCGACTACTCGACTCCTGGACTGCGTCTCGCCACGGACTGCAATCGCAACATGAATATCTCATACCACAAATATTGCAATTACTCCAATTAGTGCACTATGGCGTTATCTGGTTGCCCGATGGGTGACAGCGCTACCCGTTCGGATATTTATTAGGGCCGGTCGATTCTGCTTTCTGCGGATCGATTATGGAACAATCGGCCCGGTGCTCGGGGAATATATAATTAAGTAACTGGCTCGCTCCATCTTATATAGCGCTCTCCTTTCAATAGATGTGGAGCATGCGAAGAAAATCAATTAAAAAATAATTAGCGATTACTAAAGTGCGATAATGTGAGTTGTTGATATGGTGCAAGTTGAAAATAAATTTGGTTATCTTATCTCTTAGCTGGTGCTAAATTTCACATCGGTACTGAGGCTTGAACTCGAAACTAAAACGTGATTTGAAGACAAATGAATTGATGTCAAGTTGATTTAATTATCTGGTGATTTGGCTATGTGTATGTTTAGACACCTACGCGTGAAAATAGTCTGCTGCCGCAATTTGGTTCCTGTATTGATGACCTTCCGAAATCATTCTCGGCGCTCATACTGCACGGGTCGCCCGCATGCTTAATGCGTACCCTTCAAAAACTGAAGCGTATACACTTGAAAATACAACCACCGAAATGGAAGCTTGTCGTGGAACGCGATTCCGCTCCAAAACATCACCATGGTCCACACCCCGCATCCATCTGATACACCAGCCGTGTATTTCGATACCAAACGGGCAACCTGTCCTCCAGTTTCCAGCTACCCAGCCCCCGCACTTCTGTTACCCGGCTTGTTTAAAAATTAGTCTACACGTAATTAATTACATGAGATGACGGGTAAGATGGGAGGAAAGTACACGATAGCGAATGTCAAACACAGAGCAGAGCGGAAGATCAGGGAGTCTCTTGGTAATGTCAGTCGCTTGATAAGTGATCGCGGCGGGCTTCGAAGGCCGTCCATCAGGCTGCGTGCTTCTATGCGGGGCCGGATGATCGACATGATATTATCATGCCAGGTTACTCGAGTGTGAAAGAGAATCGACACGAGATCGAGAGAGGACATTGATTTGAATGCCGATTGACAATCGATATGCGTTTTTTGTGACGGTGTCGCTATATAAGATCAATATTTATCGGCGTTACCACCGGGGCTCTTTGTTGGTGTGCAGTTGTCTAGGTCTTCGAGGTACTGGGTTTCTAACAGGATGCTGGCGTTTTTCTTTGCTGGTAAGCGAGTGGTTTAACGACGCATCTTTTGGCGTCGATCCCAACCACTTTCGACGTGGCTCGGTTGGGGCTAACGGCGAGAGCGCGCCAGCCTTCTAGAACCATTTCTCTTGTCGAGGATGCTGCGCTTAACTTTTCTCTCAAGGCCATTCGTTTTCTCCTGTAAGAACCAGCGCGCGGTTGTGTCTCGACAACGGCAAGAGATTTTCAGATGCCAACAGTGAGGGTTTTTTGCTTTTATCTGATCCTTGCTGGTTTTCTGTGAAGCATTCACAGAAATTTTCCTAGACATCTCAGGTGTCCGAAATGCGACAAAACTAAAGCGATTATTTCTTTCATTTAGATATTTTATATCACGAGTGGTTGAACGATGATGAGGAAAGTTTAATAATATTAGCATTTCGAAATTAACTTTCAAAATATTGCAAATTTCTCTTATGTTCAAACATCGATGTATCCCTTATCATATTATTATCGCTGTTATGTGGTTAGATTAGCTTGCTGATCGAAATCTGTTATATACACTGTATCATAAAAATTGAAAGAGATGCAAATGCAAATTCAACAAATGGCGAATATATAATTTCAGGGCACAGAATTGTTGAAACGGCTAATATGTGAACAATCTACGTGCCAGAAAATCGGAGATTGTTCAAGTGGTCTCTTATAGCTGAATATTAGCTAGGTACGTACGTACCACATGAAAAACAATTTCCTCTGAAATGTTGTTTAGCTGATTTGTAATAAGAAAGGCCTGACAACCGAGTATTGCTACAGTGGCGTCTGCAACAATTTTAAAACAACCAAATAAACTTTGAGGTAGCCCGAGCGCCCTCATAAGTTGACTTTTTGACACATATAAATTTTCCTACTGTCTCACACTGCAGTCGTGACCTTGTTAAAGGGTGTTATATTTGTTTTCAGTAACTGAATACACTTCATACCCTCTTGGCAGAATTTCACAATCCCAGCGATGTACCAACAGGCGCAATGGCCACTAGAATCCCTGAAGAAAGAATCAAATTAGTACGATGCCAAATCTATGGCTGCAAAATCTGCCTAGTCAAGCCGCCACTGCACATAAGCGTGCAAAGAAGAAACTAACCAGTAGACGTGAAAGCAGTGGGTTAAACCACAGGAAGCTACAATCAACCGTAATGCCAGCAAACAAAAACTAATTGTCATTATTTTTTCATCCATTATTTTGGCGCACGTATAGCCGCGATTCATCAGTCTGGGGGGCTCGGTCGAGACCGTGCAAGCATGAGCCATCCAGTCTCGCTACGCGCAAACCCGAACGAAGGTCTTCAGGGCGTAGCACGTAATCAGCCCACTTGTATCTCTGTACACTCATACCGATGTCCAACATCAAACTACCCACTCTTGTTACACTCCCCATATATGCTGTAGAGTTTCGACTCGCTGGAAGGTAATGCCATTTGGTGTGCCTTGCTTGCCTGCTGATAGAGTACAATAGTTAATCACCTTTCTTCGTCGCGCGACGCGCAATTGCAGTGTGTGTGTGTGTGTGTGTGTGTGTCTGGCTGGGCTGTGTGCATCAGACCAGCTCGATCTAAAGCTGCAACCTTATCTGATTGATGACACTGGCTGGACGGACTAGGAAAAGATGTCCTTCATTTTATAGCGTATACCGGTATCAAATGTGATATGAACGCCCAACGCTCAAACATCCATTTACTTTCAACGGTATTTTCAAGTTGTGTCATGTTGTGTAGACTTTTTCTTTCTTTCTTTATATTGAAGCTGGAGTGATTCTTAAGCGCGATTTTTTTTTGTGGAGTGAAGTTAATTTTTATTTTTTCTCGTCATGTAGTTTTCTGAAATAGTGATAGCGAAGACGGTGGTTGATTTTCCAAATTCTGATAAAGGTTCGAGGAATTTCGGGCAATGTCCTCTGGGTAGCGAGCAGGATACCGGTGGAAGCATGGGTGCCTCCAAGTCTCGTAACCTCAGCTTTATGAAGTTGAGGCAACGTTAATCATGCTTTCATCTTCTCATTACTACCATCGTTTCGCAGCCGCATGTGGTGAAATATTATTATAATAAAGCCTAAATTAAAACGATCCTGTCTTCACCGTTTAATGAAACAGAACAAGTTTTATGATAAATAGAATACTATTAGAGAGAGTCGTGTGGTTTAAGAATGGTGAATTGTGAATGCCAACATTTATTTCTAGCTTTAGATTTGAATAAGAAAATAAACATTTCAAAATATTTGAAAAGCTAAGAATTGTCATCTTGGTGTACAATAGGTGAGATAGTTTATCAAAATATGCGATTCTAGTGTGACTACTTTAAATGCAAATTTTGTCTACTTTCTTTGTTATTTTCGTTTTAAGCTCCATTGAAGAACGTGACAGTAATCTGGTCCTCAAATCAGAATTAAGTTGATTCAAAAACAGATCAAGCGTAGAGCTGGGTAGTGCAGGGAAAGGGATTTGTCTTGCTCTGTGCTGGGCCAGTGCTGAGATTAAATTACATTTTGATAAAGATGACATTTGAAATCCTAATTTGTCTCAGTTCCGACATGGCTGCACCGGTGGTTGTCGGCTCTAGGTGTCAGCAGTCAGCGCATGGTTTACAACTTGTCCGCAAAGATATTTATGAGGAAAACGGTTTATGTATACCTATGCATTATTGGCTGCAGTTGTGCTCTTGTTCAGTTGGGTGAAAGATTGCTGCTGGGATCGAATTTATGATACCAATATAAAATAGGATAATTAAAAGGGGACCAGATAAACAATAAAATATGCATGAGATATATCAGTTACTTACATTAAAAGAACTTATGTGATAAACGCATGTTGGCTGAAAACTTATTGCATGCTGTTTACTTTGTTATGAGACAAATTAAATTGTCAATACATATTTCTTTTGAAAGTGGTTCCAAATTCATAATTTTCTGATTGATTATGCCATGAACACGAGCTTGAAAATGCTTGGCAATTATCCCCATAGTAATTATGAGACTGCTCCCTTCAAGTTGTTTCTCAGTTTCTTTTGAAATTGTTAAAAATGTCTTTAACTTGTTTTTAAAAAATATCAGTGCGTACCCTGGCAAATTTTCTGAAGTCTCAGACGCCATCTCAAACATTTAATATTTTCTCCGGGTGCTTTTTCTAGGTCGGTATACACTTTGGCAACATTGCCGACATTTTCCAACCGGGCTACATTCTCAGAACTCGCGCTTGCAATTTTCCGCCAGCCACCATCGTTGTTGTGGATACGACGTGCGAAGGTTGTCTCTCGGGCACCACTCTTTTTCTCCGGTAATAATCTATCTGCATTATCATTAGATCTCATGTTGTCCATTCACCTCACTCGACGCTCACAATAAACTATAGGCTCGCTTAAACGTGTCGGATAATAAGAGCATTATTGAGACACCTGTTTATTACAATTCTTTTCAAATACACGTTCGTGCAGGTTAATTTTTCTTTGTGGACATTTGTAAAGGTGTTTGGTACATTTCCTTTTTTCCCTGTTGGAAATGCAGAAACAAAAGGGCAGACGCCCGTACAGAGATTCCTTTATGCGTCGCTGCCGTGACTGACACCTTCGCGGATTATAATAACTGAGCCAATATAACTAATTAACCAGTTGATATCATCTTCATATCTTTCAAATAGCGCTTTGTCATTTCAATTGAAATATCTTTGTAACACAGTCGTCACGAGATCGCGCGCCTGTGTTTCGCTGCGGCCGAGACACATTCCTCCGGTGCAACATTGCTCGGCTATCAATAGCTCTGCGGCACACAACTCGCTATTAATTTAGCCTCATTATTGCTGTACAATCCCGAATCATACACACGGTTTCAAAATCTTCAAAGCAGCGTGCAGGAAAAATAATTATGCACCACGCAAAATTGCCTCTCATTAAGATCGGACTACACATACGCGTGTAATTAGATTTCTAGATGGGAGTCTCCTCATCGATGCCGCTCCACGTCTCTACTAGACGTTTATTTATGAATATAGAATGAAATGGCGAGCGGCCCGGACGCCGACGAGGTGTGCATCATATTGTATATCAGTAATCTTCTTTATTGTGCGTACGGTGTTCACACTATAAAGGCAAAGCCGCCGCCGAGTGGTCAAGGGTCAAGTCAGTCACGTGCTTTGATAGATACCTAACACGCAACTATTAATTCACTGCATCGTATAGGCGAGAAAATCACCTGAAACAATGCAAAAAGAAGCCATTTTTCGCGTGTAATGGGTAATTAAATAGTAATTGTGCAGTATGCCAAGATGAATGGTTCTAAGTTTGCAGGTTAAATTAAGGAGGTTAACTAATCTATGGAGAGCTGATTGGTTGTAAATTGTAATGAAGATATTATTTGCGGGATGTGTGTATGGATTTTAATTTTTTTTGTTTGTTGTCGTACGTCTATTGTGCTGGAGTTTAACTCGATTTGCTGGGTACAAATAGAGGTTGAAAGAGGTTACGATTCTTCTAGGTTTTCAATGTGGGCCGATGGCACTGCATTGTGTCCTTGCCGAGGTTAGTTACCATGCGGAGAGTTGAACGCGCGTGGTGAACCGAACGCGCTCAACAAGTCGCATATCGGACGTGGTGATTTATTTCAGGAAGCTCCTTGAGCCTACAATTTTCTTCCTGTTATACATTTTTAATGGCCGTGCAAACAGTGTTTTGGCGTCGTTAAAGAATTGGTCCAGCCTTAGCTATTCTTCAAAAGTAGACAGGGAGTCATTATTTTCGGTATACAGAAGAAGAAAAAAATCGCTTCCTATAAACCGATACCGAGAGATTTTGGGCGTTAATATTTTTCTTCAAACAACCTCGTTCGCTGTTTGATTGACATAAGCCATAGATCTTTTCGTTAAAGCGATATCCGAAAACATTTCGAACTCTTTTCGGAACACATGAAGAAAGATACCGAAAAAAACAAGAAGGCTAGTTTCCTACGTTTAAATAGTCTGTAATTTCTCGGGCTCTGTGATTTGTTGGTGATCCACACCCTTGTGGATCGCGCTGGTAGCTAGTCCGATCAGCTGAGATATCAGACACCCGAAGGCTTCAAACCAGCCGTGACAAATTAGGCATCACTGACGGCAGATATTTCTTCGCTATGCCATCCACGGAACGTGTAGGTTTTTCCAAACTGGTATTAAAAATATACTGCTATCATATAGCGTCTACATACGTCTGCGGCATGTGCACTTGAGATGAATTTCAAACTTCACGTGTACTGACAAGCAACACTCATTTTGAAGTTCCGCCATGTGGTAAAAAAATGGAGTGAAATATTCGTAATACTTATCGCATTGTAGAGTAATTATTCATTATGCTACCTTATTATATTAGAAATTATCCACTGAAAAGCTTGAAATTAATTAGAAAATCAGTTCGAGCTTGCCTAATTTATTTAATTATTATTCTCAGCCAATCAATCTTGAGGCGCCGCTAGAATGCTACAGGAGAAACCACTGCGCTGCCATGATTTCTGTAAAATTGTACCCCATGACTACTTTTCATTTTGATGTGAATTTCTACATAGCAATCTGTCATTTTCACTATTAATGACGTCATCTAAATCAGCTCTTAAAAATTCAAAATCGTCAATTTAAACTAGTTGAAAAAATCAAGCTTCTCCTTGACACATTTCAAACATGGCACCGTCAGTTTAAAATCGCCGGTAAAATTTTCTTTGATTCTCAATTCTCATCATCATCACTACAATTACCTATTCATTTCGTCCACGATTGTAAC
The DNA here is from genome assembly GCA_921293315.2 of Nemurella pictetii. Classification (NCBI taxonomy): domain Eukaryota; kingdom Metazoa; phylum Arthropoda; class Insecta; order Plecoptera; family Nemouridae; genus Nemurella; species Nemurella pictetii. The sequence goes on along the minus strand of OV121120.1, from coordinate 13,740,612 downwards.
CTCAAACTGCTGAGGACAAAGCGGGGATTACCTTTCATAACAATCCTTCGACATTTCTTGATTGTGCATATACAAATATCTTCTCACTCTCATTGCATATTATTATATCGCTTCATAAAAATGTCCAGCCGTCAAAACGTTTGGCGCCAACCGATCAAGCGGCGTCCGCGCGCAAAAAAATGACATTCAATGCTTGGATATCACACATACGTGACCCATTCTAACAATGCATTACCGTTCTTCAAACGATGTTCCTCATAGCAGACGTATAAACCACAAGTGCCATTGTGTATAACGTTGTGTAAGTGCAAATTTACGAAAGTTTGTACACATCTAATCCAACCGGCAACTCTGACCATTATGTGGATGCGACCTGTCTCTATTTTCCACGTAGGTTGATATTGAAATATGAGATGAGAAAAAATGATTAAGTGTTTAGCGTACTAATGGACGGTTTCTGAAATGTTAAAATTGTGTTGAGCTCAACAACTAAAGCTGTCTGCTTTTGTCTAATTGTGTGCAGCTTTTAAGACGCACATAATGTAAGTAATATATTTTATTCGAGCATTGGCTTGATTCGGAGAACAGTTCTTTGAGAGTAAACTATACAATAGATTTTTGTCGGATCACAAGCGGGCTATAAATGATGGTAACTGAAATCTTAATGTGTTCGGAAGAATGGCTTTATGTGGTTTATGCTTTTGTAATTTTATCGTCAAATGATGGCAGCTTCAGCCATCTTATGGGAGAGTTTCCAGAATTTAGAATAAAAGACTAGAATTAAAATCACGCATGTCCCGAAAAGTACAGTGGTCGAAGACAATATCAGAAACTCCGCAGTACCTTTCATTTTCATGGCGGTAATTTTTGAACAGGATCAAAATAATCAATCTTCATAAACGATCATGTAACCAAGCCGTGTACTTAATATGGTAAATCATTACTATACTATATATGCACGTATCATATTATACCAAACAAGTACATTAAATTATTCTGATACTTATACCACCATAAATGCATACTATTTAACACATTCGCAATGCAAATGTGATTTTAATAATCTGACGAGACAATATACCCATAGATAGACAATCATTTTGCATCGCTGTCTTTGTAAAGCTTCGCTTATGCAGCTGCATATTTTGATAGAAAATCAGTTTAATAACACGTCTGGCAAAATTTTCACTTATTCCAAGACCATAATCTCTCGATCGTTAAGCGTATAGTTTAAGAAAATGTCCATAAACACCCCATAATTTAATAATCGTCGAATCACCCTTGTTTAAGATGACAATACGTAAGAAACGAACAATACAACTATCAGGACTCTAGACCTTGGGTCTCGGAGGAAAAGGTGTGGCGGTAAAATATGGTCCATGAGATAGTCGGCACACGGGAGAACGGTGTAAATCTTTCGTTCAGGTAACGATTTCAATCGCTATCGAGCAGATAACGCAAATGACAAACAGCATGTTAAAAGAGCTTGTCATCCAGATGCCTCGGTAGAGCAAGTTCACCGTTGATGTGTGAATTACAGTCACCCAAGCGAGAGAAGCTCGAGGAAACATAAAGCTAGTTTTTGAAGTTTTTACGCTGTATAACAACTTCATTTTGTAAAAACCAACCGCGGTCCGTTTTCGTGTAGGTACACCAAAAAGGCGTTTCACGTTTTAATGCCACGCGGCATCATCTCCGTATTGATTCGCTATATCATTATTCATTTAATGTTAAAATTGTCCAAATTAAGAACGGTTTAAAAAGCTGTAATGTCTTCATCTTAATGCCGCATTGTCTTTTGACTTAACAACCAATTGAGCCGCCGTGTACCGGCGATCCGCGATCCGCTCTCATGTCTCCGCGTCGGAAATAAACGGTCCTCTTTTTTGGGCAACTTACAATTTTATGGCAGATTCGTTTCCCAGCCGGCAGGACTACACCCTAGGTGTACGTCAGGTGCCCTTTTTTTCCTCGCGGACGCCACTTAGTCCAATACACGGCCATATATCTCTGTGTGGTACGTGCCGCCCTTGCCTTCAGCGATCAGACGAGATCTCGGGCGGTTTTCGAGCCTGACCCATTGACCCGAAGGCTTAACATTCGTTATGCCCCCTCCACCCTGTGAGGAAGAAGAAGAAGAAGAAGAAGAAGACGCAAATTGTATGTAGATATTATTGGTACGTGGCTTGAATCGGTGAGGAATTAGTGAAATTGTTTCCTTTTTTTCTGCCGCCCCAGGGATGTTTATGCCGAATGGATATAATTATAATTTTAATGGGTTAAATTATATTCTCGTTAAGATAGGTGGTGTCTTTGAATATTTAATCAAGGCCCACCCAATTATATATATATATATATATACGAGAAAACGTACGTAATGGGTCGTTTTGGACTGGTAAGAGATGTCATTAGCGGGACGGGATGCAGATCGAGAACACAACGCGGAGTTTCTATTAACACGATTTTGTTTCCCTGATTGTTGGTTTTTAAGTCGGCATTTTTGTCCAGCTTTATAAAATCTACACGACGACGTTCTATACAAACCCGCACTCGATATTGAATTATAGATTTGTAGAGTGTGGTATTAAAATTCTTCGAAAGGGCGTTATATCGCTTAGCATGTGAGACGGTTTTTTTTGTTTTAAATAAAAGTTACTCCCATGTTTAAAGATTTTTCTTTTATCATTAGGAAGGTGGGTCCATGAAGGTTAATCGCGGTGTTACAGATTATTTTACATCAGTTTCATATTACGGAGCGGTGTGAGAGCGGATTTGTCAATGAAAATTCATAATGAATTCTGTGACGGGTTGTAATTGATTTAAATTTACATCGCATCATAAAGAAAGGTGGACATGTCGTGAATCCTGCACCGTTATTAACGAAAGGACGGCTTGTGTAAGCTGTTCGTCGAAGTTAGATTGGAAAAAGAATTCACAAATGAGCTAAGTTGCAGCTCTGTAGAATTGCATAGATTATAGATTCGACTGACTTGCGCCTTTGAAGCAATTGCCTTTCATTTGGGAAAGCAAAATGTGGGTAGAGACCGACAAGATAGTTATAATTGGATGGTTTTTTAAGTATTGGACATCCGTGCCAAAATGTTTCTGGACTCGTGCAAGGAAATGTTGAATAATCCCAGTGAAGATTTGAGCAATTGTCACTAACACAAGTATCCCCCTTGGTGGGCAAGAAATGGTTAACTATTGATCGCATCCCATCTCATCACTTGAAACGTATGGGGAACAGCGTGAACATTTAGGGAATTAGGGACCCTGAAATTTCGAGGAATGCAGAACTACCATTATTATATAGAAATATCAACTCTACACTTTCTGAATTTATTCAGATAAGAAAATTTACATAGCGCACATCTCGAGAGAAAAGTTTCAATAACTAGCATTACAAATGGCTAACCGTGTGGCACATTGCGAAACATTTAATGGCATAAATAATAAAAAATCGATTTGATAATTAGCAATACACGACAGAGAAACCGGGAGACATCATAGCCAGGCACCCCTACGAATTGGCGAACCTGGCCCAAACCCTCCCTCCCTCCTCTCAACGCCCCCACTCACCACGAAGAACGTGAACATCAACGCGCTTGGAAATCCACGAGCGTACACATTTTACCGAAAACTTCCTCCTGTCCCGATCAAGATTTAGCATAACACACATTCCATGGACACATGGGTGCATTCGAACATCGGTTTTCCATTGGCGATGGCACTGCTCTGTTAAAAGGTGCCATCATTTAGCCTCGCGCCGGATGGCGACGTGCTGGACCGTGCAGACGTCCGCCCAGAAGCTGTCCACTGATACCACCAATACCACTGCCAATTATCACCGACATCCAGCTACCAGTGCAGCGAGCTACCAGCCCTGGCTTATCTAGACACGTGTCCTTTTCACATCTCGGATTAATTAAAATTCGTTCGAGCGACAATCTAAGAAATGCTACCATTTTACTTGGCAAACATCGAAATGGTCTGGTCTTCTAAGTGATTGGGAAAGAAATTTAAATAAATTGATATGGTTTTTTTTCTTGCCGTTCGTTTTTGGCCTGGCTGATTTATACGAGTACAGCGAATTTTTATTACCGTTGCCAAAAGATAAGTATTTTTCTTGATTGTCTAATTAACCAGTGGATTAATTAAACTGGTTGATACTTAATTGGTGATAGTTGGCGTCTGGCACACTCTCTTATCTTATGTTTATACTTCTCGGCGCTAGACAAGTAATGGCGCAGCGACTGTGTGAGAACTTTATTACCTTTGCTTGAAATAAGAGAAGGAATATCAATTTGTCCAATTTTGTATTTGCATTGTATCGGTTATCATCGTGTATGTGGAACAAGTATAGTTTATCCAACCGTGCCAACGAAACCAATGGTAAGCTTAATTTGATCATATTACTTTGGTAAGCAATATAGCAATTCTATAAACATGTACCATCAATCAAATAAGTGGCAGAAATAAAAGAAGGCAAACAGATCGATGAGTGAGATTCGACATAAATTTGAATGAATGCCTTTAGCATATTGACCCCGTGTTAGGTTTTGAATGGACATTAGAAGCATGATATTGATGGATGCTGCGTACTTCGCTGAAATAAATCAGTGAGTACCTCCAGTGTGCAGTAGATTCAACCCGTATTCCTACGACAGATAATATTATTAGTCTAGATTTTTTTTGCAAACCTTGATTATCCATGCAAAAAGTCACGAGACATAATGCTAATAACTTGCAAATATTTCCGTGATTTATCTTCGCCTCCTGTGTGGCATGCAGTTAATTGATTGTACTCTATTTATATTGTTGCACTAATTTGATTGCTCCACTACGGTGGTCGCTCCATAAAACAATTAGGAAACATTTTACTTTTGATTGGTGATCATTTATCGGAGGGTTTTTTCGATGTGGGACGATATTATGATGATGCCCGTCGGGTCAAAATTGACCGCCGTCCATTAGGCATAATTTGAATGCGAACATTTCAGCGTTCGATCGAAAGCCATGCCAAGCCGAATGCAACCGTCTAACGTCCGCATTCGGAATCGGTCGCAGGTGCATCCACACGCAGTAATCGTAACACAAGTGCAATAGTAATTGGATTTGCGTTGCAGAGCAGAGGTGCACGTCTTTGGATTTATAATTGCAGTGATGTAGAGATGCATGGGTTCGAGCCCTGTTGGAGGCTAACACATGTGGCGAGCATTACAAAAGCGCACATTTACCCCCGGGGACGATGTAATAACAACAATAATATAACAGAAAACAATAATTATTTTTTATTGCTATACCAACGTGAAAGTTAACCTTATATACACCCTGTTGTCAATAGCAAGACGTTTTGAAAAGGCTTATTTTATTTTACACTTAGAGATGGACTGATTGCGAATCTCCGGAATCAATACGGTGATTATTAGAGTCATGCTTTCGGTAATCAATTTATGGATGCTTATTCGCACCCCGAAGGCAAACAGATTGTGTATTGAGCATGACACCTGCACGTAAGGTATCAGTGCTCTCACCAGTGTCGAAATTTCAGCTGATAAAAATCACAGTAACAGCTTAATAATTTCAGAGATTCTTTTCTCAGATTCGGAAGAAAACGAGCCAGCAGTGAGTTTTGCTATCACGTGTCTTGTCTGCTTAACACATCTATGTTTGGTGTATTTTTCTCGATGTGCATCGCTTGATTTACAACATGGCGAGTCTAGACTTAATAAATAAAGTTGCAAATAATTATTGCAACTCGCTGCGAGATGATGCACCATTCTGTGACTGGTACAGGTGACTTTGGTGATAAATTCAAAGCAGTTGTGCGAAGGGAATAGCTAATTCGTTTAACTTTAACAAACACGAAACGAACGTTCGAAATAATCAACCAGATTCGAAATTATGCTTTGAATTCGTCTGGGTATATATCGTAAAGTATAACGTCACATTTTGAAATCAGTTTGATTGGATGCTTCGGTGCACCTTTGTGGGGCAATGATTCGTTCATGCAGTTTAGCTTCCCTACCCATTATTATCGCTCTAACTATGGGTTTGGTTATGTCAATTACCTCCAGCTCGCTCGTACCGACTGCATTGTGGCCGTCTCTTTTCCTTGTCAGCCTCGTTACGTATACAAGGTACAATTCCATGAAGAGTCGATCATGTTTGATCACAAAGTGGCCGTAGCATCCACGATTTCACTGTCTTTTGACAGCAAATCGCTTTGCTGCGTGATGCGTAGCGAAGAGGAAAATCTGCGTGGAAAATGACGTTTGAGACTCTCTAATTTTGTTACACATGTTTAAAATAACTGGAAAAAATGCGCTGTTGAATTTTCCCTCAAGGAATCTTTTGCACCGGTTTCAGATTTACATGCACGATCTCCGTCGTATTTATTTTTGTAATGAATTTATAGTTGCTAGTGCTTTCGCAGTGCCACTGATTGCAGTTTAAATTACAATAAAATTGATTCTACTGGCTTGTAAAGGTGTTCTCTTTTTGTGGTAATACATTAAAAATAACATTGGGATGGGCTCAGCTTCTATTACAGCCATCCTGGTACACATTTTATAATTATTCTCATCATTTTTAATCCCCAGTTCATACGAAACTAGTTGGCCGCACATTTTTTGATACGCCTCCGTTCAATTCAAATCGTCGAGTTACATTATAATTACTTTTCAAGACGCAGGTATCTGATTTGTAAATCCTTATCTAACGCTCGAAATCTCGTGTTCAAGATCATGTAACTGCGGCGTTTATGAAACGAAATACTAATAATTTATCAAGTAATTAATGGAATTGACATTCTCCTCTATAAAGCTACCGAATTTCAGGCAACTCCCAAATCACGACGCGCTACGGAAATATCCATCCGCCCTTTCGGCGGCCCGCCGTATAGTCTTCCCGACCCACCGTGATCCCAGAATTAATCTGTTTGATCGATCAAATTTTTAAATAAACTAGTTTAGAAATATATTTATCACGCCTTCAGCCAGCAATTATTAAACATGAGGCGCGTATGCTCTGAATGCCAATTGTGAATGGGTGATAAACCTCGGACCGTTTATTTCGTTCCGTTTACATACTCTAACACGGCTCTCGTGTCAAAATCAGCACGCTTATAATTTTCCACGCTCGTTTCTTTTTCGTTCACACTGCAGCGCGCCTCGTATTTGATACATTCTTGATTGAAAGGCGAACGAAACCCACCCTTGTTCGCGAATGCGGTTGCGCATAGCGAATCAGGCCGGCTTCCTGTCGGTGGCGGGCCCATCTAGCGCATTACACGCGCGTCTGCAGACGTGCTAAGTGGTCGTGAAAAAACGCGACATCTCTTCGACGCCCGTCTCCTCGCATGCAACGAGCGGCGGCGGTGGCGCCAGTGCGTCGCGTTTAATTACAGTTTCACACTTTGCGCCGAAACTCGACACTCTCGCTCTCGGGTGTGGCTACGGATCACTTTTAATTTTACCCAAATTATTTTTTTTTGCAACTTGCTGCATGAATAGCGTGCAGAATATGTTCTTTCAAATCCACAGTACAAATGTGTGTACTACTTTCGGGCGCTAATAGGATCTAACATCCAGACGTCAAACATCAAATCGTATAAAACACATGACCTGCACTTGCATTGTCCTCATTTAGTTATGGTTTCATCTGTATACCAGAAGCTTGTTGTGCGTAGATTTATGCGAAGGGATGCCTGTACTGTCCATACGGATTGGAATGCGCTAATAAAAATCATCAGCTCCTCTATCATTTTGTAGTTCCTACTCTTCTCTAATTACAAAGCCTGAAAAGTGGAAAGCGCTCTTCTACCCACGTATATGGCGAGTCTGTCAACACACGGGTCAAGCCATCGTCCATCGTCCCGCGATGTCACATTACAGAACCCAACCTATTCAATATAATTACCGATGGTATTTAATTTTTACACAATTCCCGTTTTGACGTATATGCGTCGCTGTCGCGGGCAATCATAGCCGCTGGCAGCAGCACTGGCCGCTCGTCGCGATTATGCCGGCCGACTGTGGTCCGACGTAGGCGTCGCCAGACATTTGTCAAGAGTCGCGAGTGTTTGACGCGAGACGCACGTTCGCCTAGATGCTAAATGCATGCCAAGAAGTTGGTTGCTCAATTAGTGGGTCTCCGCGCAGAGACCGCGGGATGATAGGTTCAGAGGTGATCACAACGCGCCTAGCAGCATCGGCGGTGTGCCAATCAAGCTGGAGGAGACAAGACGTTTTGGCGGCGTGTCCATCCTCTGCGGTGATAAGCAGTTATTATCTCTGGTTGCCTCGCGGGATGTGGATGGATGCTGGATATAGAGGGTCATCTGCTAACGATATTGTGCGGATTTTATGAGTTGCTGACATGCACCGGTGTATAATGCTTAATGTGTGAATCGTTTGGCTCTTAAACTCTAACCCTTTTTTTATTAGCGATATTGTTGATGTGTATTTTCTCACTTCAGAGAAAGCGCCCTTTTATTATGGTGATTTCTGGCCGGGATCTCTATGATCTTTGCGCGGTCAGTTCACCAAATTTAATTTCTAGTATGTCGTCTTTATGCGAGTACCCTGGCGCCGCCGATCTGATCTCTAATTAGGTTCCTTGAATAATTAGTTTTAATCCATCACATTGATGAGGATCAAACTTTTCCAGCTGAAAATCTTGGCGAACAGCGGTCGCGCTGCTTCATTACAAACGATCGGCATTTTCTCTTCGTCAATGTTTCGCCGGTGTAAAAGGTGGCGACACTTCCTGACATTATTCATTCATTAATCAAAGTCATACTAATTTTGCTGAATGAGTGTTGGGCGTGCGCGCTTTGTCATTGTCATTTTCTGAATGAGAGGGTTGAATGCATGAATGGGATGGGTTGAACTTTCATTGTTACCCATTGTTGGCTGAAATATTACATCCATTTGTACGGTGACTTAAAGAAGCGAAAATTAGAATTTTCTAGAGACAATCATGTGTGTTGCAGGTGTCGTATTGAATTGTGAAGCTGGAAGTTGTAAAGTTAAATAAGTTTTACTAGACAGGTTTAGTGTTGCTTGCATTGACAAATCTAGTAATTAGCATCTGAGTTTTACCAACGCATGCGCACGTGCGATTCGCTTACGGTTGTTGTGCAGTTGCATATTCGCTGGTACAAGCCCACAAATTGTGTCATTGAAGATGACATCAGTCAAAAAATCTATAGACTTGTCTTATCTGACCCATACATAGCAGTGGGGGACTTTGTTCGGTTTCCGCAGAAATTATGCCATGCGACGAATTTCTTTCTTAACCATTCCTACAATTAAATACCTAGTAATTTACAATATTTTTGAAAAAATATTTATCCCTACGAGCTAAAGCATTCAGTTTTTTCTCGTTCGTCTAGGAAACATGCAACACATGATAAATATTGCCGTAGCAAGTTTTAAGTGATCCAAATTTAACCAATACCATGAAAAGACATACTCACCAAAGACGAAATTAATAATAACTTTATAGTTTATAGTGAGTCGTAATGGAAATGAACCCTGGCACCAAAATTTTGAATAAATATTGAGATATATCTTGTTTTAAAATTACCTTACAACCTTGCTCTATCACGAAATGTTGGCACTCGGTACAATCTCCGCCATTTAGGGTGTGGGGAAGGGGGGGGGGGGGGGGGAGTAAAACAGGCGGCCATCTATAAGCTTCTTAGCACATGGCTTTTTTGGGGGTCCATTGTTTGTTGATGCTAACTCCGTGAAACCTCCCATTCATTTGTTTTAGAATGTAAAAGGGTTTCTCACGAGAATAAATTAACACGTCTCCGACTCGATATTCTGCTACAGCCATTATGTATGGCCATATGAGCGTTTACTTGGCGCTATGAATAATTTTGACAGCGAGCAAATGACTTGACCGAACATTAACAGAACCGCTTTCAATAGAAGAAGCTGACGGCTTCGCTCCGGACCTCCTTCCCAATCATTCACCGAATTGTTTACTTTGCACTATGGCTTATTGTGAAATGGAGGACATCGTCCGATATCCCAATCACATCGGAGTACTAGTTTTGTGTTTAATTTACATGTCAGTGCTATCCACCAAGGATATTATGGACTTCTTGGTATATTTTGTTGCAAAGAGATGATATCTCTCAACTCTTGTATCTAGATAACTAATGTATACCTTTATTCTTAGAAAGAAAATTCCATATCTAGGCATAGAAAAGTCCAGATTGTGTTTGGCGAGTGCTTATGCTGAAAGCAAATGGATCGCCTCTGTCACTGTACATGGATATTCTAGTCCGTTATTGGCCCATTTGTAACCGTAACTACAATAATTGCTATTGTCCGCTTAGCCGCGCTCACTCGCAAGTGCACTAATTATAATCTGTTCAAATTGCGCACATATGTTCGCAATTAGAAAATGTTCTCACCTATAGCAGTTTGCAGGCATGAAGATATAAATGACCTAACCACCGGTTGCTGATACAAATTGAACGGCATGCAAGAAATGTGCACTGCGCGAGCATTAGTGCTCGTTTAAACTCGGGAAAGTGATCTGCGGGTTTTCTTTGACTCTGGTGTTTTTTTCGCTGAAATCTAATGAACTTAAGCAGTCGTTGTTTTGCCGTTTTTTGAAATGTCACTGGTAATGAGTTCGGTCATTTAATGCTGGAGCTAATTTAGTTTCGACGTATACTGCTTGGAGACCTCAACGCCCGATATCTCTCGCCACTTTAACAGGCCGTTAACTTTAAGCAATGTAGCTAGGGTGATAACAAATTGATAGGTCTTGATTTTAATTTTGTCCATGTAACCCAATTGCTACTGAGTCCACGATAGTTTAAGATGAAGAGTTTTTTTAGCACATTCGAATTCTTGATGGGGCTGTATATTATAACCGTTGATCTGAAAACATCCATGAAATACCACCATGCTCTTTAAATTCAAGCCATCTTCAAATCTTGTCATAACAGCTCCCGATATTTTTAAATTTATAAATTAAAACCGAATTTAATTAAACATTTAACAGCTCTCAAAAGGTAATCAAATGCAAATATGCCCCAGGGGCCAAAAACTATCACAACCCGTTATTAAGCTCGAAGCCGAAGTCTGTACAGACTCGTTCATAAAGCGTCGAATGCTTCGTGCGATAACGTTGATAATATCCTTCGAGGAATTCCAAAGAGATCTAGATTTCTTTCGGACGTCGCTCTCAGATGGACGTCGCGGCTGGTCCGTCAAAGGCTCAGACACTCTGTGTAATTCGCCTGTCAGAAGAATTATGTACAAATTATAAATATTATAAATAGACGATCGGAGGTCTTTCGGTGTTAAATGAGACCGTGGTATTTTAATTAAACGTGGATTTAGCGTTGTTTGTTAGTTTCGGACAGGTGATGAGGCCGGATGTGAGCTTGATGCATGGGGTGGGAGTGTTTCTCAAACATATACGTCGGGTTTTTCGATTTTAAAGCGTTTGGAACTATTTAATTAAATTCGTAACAGAGCATGTATGAGCATTGGGGCTATGTATGACAAGAAATGACTACCATAATACGAAACTGATTCGGTGCGCAACGTCTATGTTTTGATCGTGCACATTGATAACGTCGCACGAAATGGTCAACTAGTACCGAGGCAGGTCCGGCAAGTAGTCGACCACCCATGATCGGGTGCACTTGCTCAATTCGTGTAACTGAACGCGCGGTGCAACGCTGTGGGCGCAAGACGCCAGTTATTGTTTTGTGAACGCACCCCTATTGTGTTTGGGGGTGATGAGTCGATTGAAGGTCGTCTTCCTTTGGAGCTGAGCTGAGCATCTTTTTCTACGTTCACCAACCGAGGTATGCGTTTCTAAAATGTCATTGAAGATTCCAATTTACTTGCATGCTAATATTTGCGGATAAACCTGGATGTGGCAGCGAATAATTTCCAATTTAGAACAATAATGGAGAGTTAATAGATTTAGAATCTAATAGTTTCTCGATCGATATATTTCGTTGTTTTGTGAGCTTTTTATAGAATATTTTAGATTTGTGGTGAAATAGCTCGGTGATATTTCCTACTGCCTATACTCATTATCAGGGTCATCGGTTAGGTATTGCTTCGACATTGCTTAGGCTTACCCTTGCTCGCTCCTTGCTTACAACATGAAGTATAAGATAGTTTGATATTGGTTCTATGCTCGTCTAACAGTCCTACACATGTTTTTTTTTATCGACTAATGGAATGCATTCCTATATTCTTCATTAAGCTTCTTCATTAAAGCTTTTATTTCTTTGCTAGTAATAACTAGCTAAACCGACTCGCATATATTCAATTATTAGATATAAGGTCAAATTTATACTGGTTGGAATACTCGTCATATTTCTAGATTTTTTTCTTTTCCCTTGCCGTCAGTAACGAATACTATTAGTTTTAATTGGCACTTTCAAATCGCATCCCTACAATTTTATTATTCAACGATTCCAAGCTTTAGCGGCCAGAAATGTGAGTGGCGACGAGCTACATATGTTTTTCTGTCATTTATAAGCGATGGCATATTAAAGTTTTTCTAATGAAACTGATAAAACACACTGGTCGCGATTGAAAAGTGACCGAGCCGACTGCTTCTTCTGCGCGCTGCTCGCTTCTCGTTCACTCGAGTAAACTGAAATGAGCAACCGAGCGGAAAATCCTAGCCGCAGGAGATCACTTCCAAACCGCTGGGCGTGAAATCAGAAAAACAAGAATGCAATCGGACAGAAGGCAATGGATATGATTTTACGGTGATTCCTGGATTAGGGAAGTTCGGTTTCTTTCGTACTTATATACCTATGCCACCTCGAGACATTCGTATTTTGTACTCGATTTTCTAGTTTGCTATAAATCTTTTCGAAACGGAGAGTTTCCTTTGCCCCGTTTTTTGTAATTAGCAACAATTTCACAAGCAACAGGCGGTGGGTGCGTGTCGACATGCTAAATTGATCCCAAGGCACACTGGAATAGTTGCGCGAATGCGAAGAGACATGAAAGGGATGTCAACATCTAAATTGAATGGCAAAATACATGCGGACGTGGTTCATATACCAAATGTATACTCAAGAAACCTGTGTTTATCGGTGAACTTCAGGAATTGTGCAAGGCTTGACTTATTTACCTAAACCTATGGTAGTGCTTTCGAAATGGTACGTCATAACATGATAAAATAACATGAAATGATTCTTTGATGATGGCAATTGTACGGCGCTTTTGATAAGAATTGCAACTTAACTATTTTATGGTATAGACATTTTGATGTGCATCATATTAATCAATTAAGGTTGCTCGAATATGCTCAGTATATTTTTTTTTTATATAAGTATAAACCTATTATTTATATGAAATATTATATCTCTGGCAAATAATGGGGCTTCCTTTTCATCTGTAGTCACGATTTTGTGAACTTCGTATAGCTGCAGCTACTAGAATAAAAGTGGCTCTTTACTAATTTGATAAATAGCTTCTTCGTCGTAGTTTCCATGTTCGTCCCGATGGTTTTATTTATTCTTTACAGAAGCCATGTTTTCCGATAAACAGCGACTTTGAAAGTGCTGGAACATAAATCACAGTGGTATGTACCAGCAGTAACATGAATTATATATTAATTGAGTTTTTTTTTTGCTGAATCTTTGTTGAAAAACGTTGCTCTGAGTTTAAATCAATCATGGTGCGCAGCGGTAGAAATCTTGTGAAAGAAGCATCGCATGTCATGTTTTCAGCCTTCATTAGGCTAATAAGTTGATGCTTATTTCTTTTCGGCGAAATTTTTACTAGCATTTCGTAGGCAATTAAACTGGTTGCAAAAATGTTTTATTTCTCGATTAACATTTTTTTTCATACAGCCGCCCCAATTTTTTATTTTTATTCGGAATAAATAATTGAGCGTGGCGAATGGTTTTATCACGTTTTATGGCCAATAAAGCTGAAATTAAATCGAAAGCAGAGCAAATTTACTTGTGAAATGCGTCTTGCTTGTATTTTCATTCGCAAGCGGTTTGTTTCTTTACAATGCTCTCGGTCTTTACGGGTAAATTTTTAACATTAATTTCAATTGTCTGATTCCTTTTCTCGTCAATACGGGAGTACGGATTTAATATAAAACTTAATCAAAACTATGCCTGAAAACTGCAGAAAAATTAGTCCGAAATCGGAATGGATTTGTAAGAAGATCTTCAATTCTGAACGTCTTGTTAAGTTAACGGCTCTCATATAGGCTGGCCATAAATTTCGAAAACACTGACATAGACTAATCGTGGTTTTACAGGCAATAAGAGTATGTGATTTACTCATCCGAATTAACGCGCTTTTCCGATAATAACTACGATCCAGCCTAGTACGGTATTGTACACTTAGATGAAAATTTCTAAATTTTTGATTTAAGGTTTGCGTCTCACTAGTTGAAAGTCGGTGCTGATAATAACGTGAAATAACATGTAATTTGAATGGCTGTTATTGACGCTTCGTCTAGTTGCAAGACAGAACGCGACTCGACTGGGATGTTATTACCGTTATTGCTATTGTTGTGAGCTTGATTGCTCACCCCAGGAGTTTTCGTGATTCACGCGGTTTGGACGATGACTTTCCTCCACGCATTTCTCTCAAACTTATGCGGTGCTCTCCGCGGATAAGGAGACTAAATCGCTAACTGTTTGCCACCGATAAGGAAGAATTTTTGCGGTAAAAATCTCTGTTTTGAAGTTCTCTGACTTGTCATTGACATTAAAAATTCTTACAATGTCCTCCACAAAAGTAATTACAGTGTATCGGTAGTATCTTGAGGTATGATTGGCTGTCAATGTAACATCACGGGTATTTAACTAACTGTTGAAGGGACGAACTGAATTATGAACCTTGCTACCCGGAAACCAAAATTTAATGTAATTTCTCTGATGGAAAAAGAATATTTTGTGATTTTTGTTCAATTTCAGTTTCACAAAATATTTTAAAACTGCGTTGTCCATTATGGACACAATTTTTGGAACGATAATTTCGTTTTTAATCCAAATGACCTATTGACAAAGTTTACAGTGTGCGTTATAAATCTCGAAAAGAAGACACAGTGTTATGTTGAAGCAAACCAATTTCTTTTAATCGCTTTTTTATCGATCACTTCAAATTTATTTTCGAAAATACGCTTCTAATAGTATTTCTATAAGTATTTCTAATATATACACTCAATAAAATCGTGTTCGCGAAGCCCTAGTAGTGAATGAATTTCAAAGTAGTTGTGATGAGCTAAAATAAGTGTAATTAACTAAATTTGTATATGCCTTTTATGACACTGATTGACAATTTTGATCGATGATCAAACAGCCACCGATTTTTGACATGGAGTCCCTTCGCTATACAAACAACTGCAAAGTCTCTCGCCTCCTCATCTCCAGCCACGACGGTGGCGCAAATCGAGAAGCTGCGACGTCCACTTCCAAGAATCATATTGTCTCGTAAATTACCCATATCACCACCCCGTGACGAAACCTTCGATCTCTGTCGCTCACAGCAGCGCCCGCCGCCGCCGCCGCCGCCGCCGCCGCCGCCGCCGTTTCTTAGCAATTGAATCCATTTGGCTCAGCCAGCGGGGCGAAATTGCCCCCCTCGCGACCACCATGTGCATTGCCCGGCGCGTCCGCGATCGCTGTCAGGACGAAATTACTAATTTAATAACTCAATCAGCGCGGTTTATTTTCTCGTGTCGCTCGAAATTATTAATTTGCATCATTGTTCGTGGCCGGCGAAGAAAACCAACAATGCACGGCGCTCGGCAAGGGGCTTGCATTGTTCACTGTGTATCACTTTGGCCGCGGCGAGCCTTTTTTTGACTCTTTTTCTTCAGATTGCTGTGCGCTCAAATTAATATGTCCATGCCCTGCACTATTTTTCTTGTTTTCTGCGCATGTCCGCGCAATTAGGCGCGAAGGGGCATCGTAATTGAATTCGCCCCGAGCCTACCTGGGGCGCGAGGGTTGCGTGCACTTGGCGATTGCATTATATTGTTTTTATTACGACGCTCGCCATTACAGTTTCTACCATTGCGAATTGATAAAGCGGTCGGCGGCGGCATCACGATTGCATGCGGTCCCGCGAGCTATGCGATGTGACATCATGTTTAACACTAGTTACATCCAAACAAATCAAATGTGATGCACCGAATTCTGTTCGAAAACTGCCACATTACATACTAAACCGTTTTTTAAAAGCTATAATAAAAATTTAAATTGCTCCCGCCGCCTTTTGATTTGCAAAAACCCGATGGGTTCGAGTTTCTTGCGTGTCGTTTAGCGCTGTGTGAGCCAATGGCTGTGGGCTAATTCTTACCCGGATAAAGACCTGTAATGATTTCTACATAATAAACAATTCGGCAGGCATTTCTGTTGCATAAATCTGGTAAATATGTGGCGGCAAGCGTTGTTCTTTCAGACACCTTGGCGAATCTCGAGCTATAATTCAGGAAATCTGCCTAGAGGATTGCTTGGATAGAGAAGATGAATGCTGGCATCTTATAGTCTCCGCTTTTGTTCGGGAATATAACTAGCTATTTAAAATACTAATACGAAATCTTTACCTATCAGCACACATCATTTGTGACGAGAATCAGCGTGGCAGTTCTGCGATAATTAAGCTGTTGCTTGCTTGAAATGTAGAACCAAAGTATCGACACTTTGGTTCCGGGAACGCCGTGTGGCCATAACTCAGTTACCACCCTCAACGAAAGTTATGGTGCACATATATTTAACTTTGAATAATATTTGCTTATTAAAGTTGTATAATTTATTGTAATGCCTCTCAACACACACATAGACTGACCCGCGAAACGTTGCAAGAGTCGTTTCACATTTTACACTTTTCCGATTTCACGACTTAGTTATACCATGTGTTCCAATCTGCTCTGAGCGAAGGGAAACTGTATACAGCGTCCGATTCATCATCGCCAGGGCACTTGCCATAAGTTACCAGTGCCCGTCTTGCCTGATGTGCCCTCCCACTCGCTCGCACTAAAACAATGCCATTCCGATTCACGTTAACGCGCGGCCAATTATCTTGTTTTGAAACAAAATATAACATCACAATCATCAATAACGTTCTCGTTTTTTTTTTCACGTGAGACCGCGAGGTGTGAACGTTTTTCTTTCACCTGCAGTCTTGCCGACGACAAGAGGTAACGTTTTTGCGGTTTCACTTGCGGCTGCTTCGACATTGATTCGATCAATAGAAGATGGGATTGTTTTGAGTTTAGCCAGACTATAGATATCGTTTTCGTAACCATATCATATATCGTTACCGAACCACGTAAAATTGCAATACCTAACAATGATCCCGCGTGCTTATCAAACGCATTAAATAATAATTCACCATTTTCGAAATTGTTTAAAAAATCGTGACGATTCGGAAGTCTTCGAGCTGGGCATGCAGCAATATGCTCTGTGATATTTTAATGCGCGCACGTTTGATGTGAAATATGCGAACGTAATTCTCAACAATAACACAATCGAAGGTGTTAATTTTCACAGAATGTATGTACTCTGACCGCTGGCCTGCAGTGATGGCTTTACACTGTTCAGAAATACTTGCCGTGCACGTATTGCTGTAAGATACTTGAAGATTGCACCTTCTTGTCGATGAGCAGCCGCAAATGATAGCAAAACGATCAGGGATTCACAAAACTACGCGCATATATAACAGTTATTTGACAAGAATATATAGATGAGAGTTTTCTTTCTTTGCAAATTTTATGTTGACGCCCTCACAATTTCAAGAACTCGCCTTTCTGTTCGTCCATTCGAAAGGGTTGAATCGTTGAACGTGGTTGAATAAACGTGTAATGAACGAGATATCAACACTCTTACATTGATTTGTATAGATAATTCAAACGCACAAGTTTGGAGAGAAATACATAGTCGAAACCTCTGATAAGATACGCTTTACGAGCATTTTCTTCCACCCTCTTCCTAGTTCTTCATGAGCACAAGCAGATGCCAACGAAACGTGCGCTTTTCTTGGCCAACCCTGACCAATACCGTGATTAAAGTGCGGTGATACCGACGTGTCGTAAATACGCTATTTACCCGCACACTGGACGCTGCATGTCGTGTTGCTGGGGCGATACGTGAAATCGCGTCGAGCATTGTTAGATTTGAATGCGCGCTGCTGCCGCTGCTGAGACAACGCTCTGTGGCCTGTATGCATAGCCTCTGGTGATCAACGATGGCTAATTCGGCGGCTCTCGAACACCGATCCATGAGAACTTTATTGATACATGATTTCGAAGAAGCAGCCGGGGCGCACATAAAATTTAATGTGACTACCGCTTCGTGCGTGTGATTAACAGAGATTTTGTGTCATCTTATCACGACGCCTGGACGCGCACAGTGGCAATCTCGCTGAAATGTGCCATGAACTGCGAGTCATCAAATCTAATTTACACTAAATCTGTGTGGAGATTTACTGCAAACCAATAGTGCTCTGAGCTATCTAGTTAACCCGCACACTAACCCCGTATTATGCTAAACTCATCCTTGACTAACAACCGGCGTCGATCCCTGTTCCTCTCATCTTAGATTAGTTACGATACCCACTCGGTGAATGTTTTGCCTTTGAACACAACGGCGGCATAATGATTGATTGTAATGGTGAAAGCTAAGTAACGAGACTATTTGCTATGCATTACCGGACGGTGCTAGACAATTTGGCCGTTCGACAAGTGTACACGCCGTGGAAATCCGATAGGCGGTGTGAGAAAGAGTTCGTTTTCTCGCGTATCGCGTCGGCCTGACCACAAAAATCAATCAAAACTCGGCGCTCATTGGCTAGAAATTGGGATGAACTCGGTGTTCATACCGGCGGTGGACCATGTGGCTCTTATCAACGTTATCTAACAATCAAAGCCCAAGCCCCACGGCGATTTTTCGAAATGTGCGAAATACACAATTGGTTTAAGTAGAGCTTGTGTGTATGTGTGCAGTTTTCCTGTTTCGTGACCCTTTTGACCGATTCGTTTTTCTTTTTTGGATCATGCGGGCTGTAGACGTGTGATGCACCCAGCATGTAGCTCGCCCGTTGATCTTTGATCATTAGGTGATCCACCGCAAAGCAATAACCACGCTGATACATTGTTGAACGTAACTTCGCAGCGATAATTTTACATTTGGAGGCTGTGAAAATGTTCTGATGACCAAATGCGGCGGTCGTTAATCGTTCGGCTGGTTAGATTATGACCTCCGCAAATGAACGACCGGCGCCTTTCGTTTAGTATGTGACTCTAGGACAGGTCAGAGGTTGTTCATCGCGAACATATGGCCAGCGAAGGCGATTATCTCTGTATTGTTTCGCGTGCGATCTTTGCTTATCGTCGTAATTCGCCGTAATAACTTTTATAATGTCATATTTTTATGAAAGTCGTTGATAATTTGATGGGAAAAGAAAGCAGAAGTTTGCAAAGATTTCAATACATCAGTAATTCTTTGCACATGTAATGTGTATGGTATATCGTGGATTTGTTGTGTGGATTTATGATCGATGGTCGATCGGTGTAGGTAAATCGGAGGCATTGATCGATGGCCGATAAGGTATTGATACATCTTCTTGTTTAACAGTCTCTCAACTTTGTTTGAAGATGAATGCATTAGATTATAAGATGTGTGCGCTTTTTTCTTGTGTTGAATCGGCGACGGAGTTCATATATCTCGTCAGTGCCTGCATTATAAGTAACAACAGGTCGATGAAGTTTTGAAAAAAGTGCAAAGCATTTCCCAGCATTTTCAATATTGAGTGCATAAAATTAATAAACGTACCACCGTTATTTTTTGTAATTGGCCAATCGACACTTGTAAGACCTTGAGCTTAGGTATTACAAATTAAACCAAAACCAACTTTCAATTGAAGCAAGTGTAGGTAGGTACTTAAATTTTCCAGGATTTTCCTGTTTGAATCAAACAATTTGAATTGAATTTTAATTTGAAATGAGAACCGTTTATTTCACGATAACCTTCTGTCATAAGCACTTGCGCGCTCAAAGCTGTGCCTCCCAACTCCGATTTATCGCAAAATAATTACCGAACGAGCAATATAAATAATTCAAACATGCAAATATTCATTACACGTTCAATGCAAGTCCATTCTTCCCATAATCTTAAATCAGCGTCTAATAATTCTCTCCAAATTCTCACAAACGGCCACGAAACATCATCTAGTGGCGAAGTATAGATATATCTCAAATCCAGACTGACAAGTTTAACATACTCATACGATTATCTTTTCTCTCTCGGACGGCCAGCGTCGCTCTCTAAGAGCTGATGTACCCATTCACACGGCTTGCAGCCCGTGCGATTATTTAGTACAATTGCCCTGAGCGTAAAATAACTCCACACCGCAGCGCTCTATGCGTTGCATGTGTGCGCATATGTATGCAGGCCAGAGCCGAGTATAGTTTTATACGATCTCTGATCGCTAACTGGACGCTAAGCATCCGAGGGAAAGAAATGATTGCTGAAAATCGATCGCTAAAGTGTGGTATTATAAAATGTGTGCGTTTGATTGATTGGAAATCGTTTACTTCTGAAAACATCCGCCGCCGGCTCGCGGGACGGCTGCAGGGCGCTCCGATTTATTGGGCAGGATTCGTTTTTTGCCCGTTACTCATTTTCGTTAAACGGACAGTTAATTTCTGGCCGACAGTCGGAGATTTTTAAAATGTAATTTCGTTCCGCCGCGAGGCACGCAAGGGCATTGAAAAAAGGCGCCGGATCTTTATCTGACTCCGTTTCCCGCGAAAATCAATATTTTATTCGAATAGTTGCACCTTTTAGAAACGTCGTCACTTGCACTTGCGTATCAAATTTTAATCGTATCTATAATTGCGTTCGGATTAATCACCGTGCGGTCAATCAATCTCCACGCACACACGTACACATAGATACACACACACAGACACTGACCGCAATCACGTGCTAGGTATTTGAACTAATAAATCACAGCCACCGCCCCCTAAAGGCTTTGCTCCTCCAGCCAAGCAGAACGAACCACATGCATCTGCAAGCCAACCGAGCAGAAAGGTGCTACAATCATTTTGCTGATTGACAGAGTGGAAAAAAATCACCACGTCGACTGGTGGCTGCTGATTAGATGTGCTGGTGCACGCTTGCTCGGGGACTAAACGGAATAATTGATAGCCAGTGCCCGTGATGCATCTACAGTGGCGACGACAGAGCGGAGCGTGCGCCGTATACCTTTGCAACAATTGCGATTGGCACCTTACTCGGGATGTGGTCGCATTTCGCGAGTGCACGGCGTGTCACGCGAAGACGGTAATGGAAAGACGTTTGCGTGCGCGATCGCGGTACGTCGTGTCCGTTATGGATCTCCGTTGATTTCCCTCGGTGCTTCGTGAATCAAATCACACTTTTTTTTTGTTTTTATAGATGTGCACATGACCTGACATGACCAGAAAGATATAGGGTGGTCATGTGCGTTTAATGTTTGAAATGGCCATTCGTTTGCGTAGCGTGTTTGAATTTTGACAAGCCTAATAGGATTCGCCGTTCATGGGAAATGTGACCGCAAGCCTACGAGGTGGAAAACTGTTCGGACTCGTCACAAAAAAACGAAAACTGCTTCTGTGTGCGATACAAACTATTTTTCGTCATTTCCTTATGACGGATTATATTTTAAATAGATGCTTTCTATCAATAATGTTTATTTTTCAAATGAAAAAAATAGCAAATTTGGTAAGAAATAAACACAACTATACTACCACTGCTACTACCACTACAAGTTCCTTTATGCTACTGCTTAAAGGCATAATCTTTACTAAAAGCTCGAAGTAAATGAAGTAAAGGTTAGAGTTTTGAGTAAATTTGAGTAAATAGTTTGTGTTTTAAATAATAAAACGCTTTTGATTGAATACTATACAAGTTAACTGCGTTCCAGCTCACATCTCAGTTCACCTTGCTAGAAAGTCACCATCGGACCTCGATAAAAATCCGACGCCTGGCGGCTAGGCCACCAAACTAGCACCTAGTTGCTTGATGCGTAACCCCGCCACGGTAACTAATCCTCCTCGGACCACGCACGCGCCGAAGCCAGCTCAACCAAATCGACTTGTCGGAGAATATTGTCTCAAATTAGACGCGACGTCGTCGGTAATTGCGACATGTCGTAATTAGATAGCTGAGCGTGTCACAATAATTATTTCGTGTGGGGTTTCCGATCTCAATTTGAGCAAGACCGCATGTCGACGCCCACGTGCTCTTCGCTCGGGTCCAGCGATCAGTGATGATCTTCGCGAAGGCGTGATTGACGTAACTTATTGATGCTCGCGGTTAATTCGCTTGGAGTGGATGCGAATCTAGATGCACTCCACTTGTCGATGATCGTTTCTTGACAGTCACAGTCGACACCAGGTTCTAATATGTAACATCTTATGAGTAAAGCCAAGCGGACTAGTTTCTTAAACGCCTGTCAGAAAATTGGTATTTCACGAGATGCCCGGTCTTCGCTGGTCTGACAGTTTCACTGCTGATGAGGTTGTACTATAACGTTAGCTTGGTAAAGGTTGTACAGATCATATACCTAGGTACTTAATAAGCCGTGCAAGTTACTTAGCATGGGTAGATGAAACGAATGAAAAGGTGTAATCTTTGACTAGGTACTCAAAATTTATCATTTTACTTGGATTTTCCATTAAAAAATAAAATGAAAGTCGCCGTATAATGGTTATTGGCGTCTTTGCGGCACTAAGTGCTCGGTGAAAATTCAATCTCTTATTAAACCGAGATTGTGTTCTCATCTGATCGGCATCTCTAGGAAAATGCGGAGAGTGGCACTTGCAATGGTAACTGTTCTCGTGGAATTGCTTGGTGCACAGAATGATGATCAACGTGATGGGCAGCCAGGCACCGTGATACCTCCGCTGTCTTTGTACGACATTTTTCCACTGCGATAATTGGGTATATATGTGTATACACTATACACGAAGACGATGATTTGATGAAATCATCTCGAGAAGAAAACAGCGTTGTATTGATTCATTCAAGTGACCGATAATTTCTGGATCGTGTGTTAATTTGCGTCCGTTGTTCGGATTTAATCTCGTTCATTTGCGGTATTGCGCTCATTATTGCGTTCTCCTGCAAAGCATTATATTGTGCCATTATTATTATCATCCCATGCCTTCCCTCAGCTCGCTGCTCTCCGCGTTGTCCATTATACAGCCACGTTAACAATGCTTTTGTAATTTCTCATTTGAAACCGTGATCTGGCACTTCTGCCCGCTGCTCAAAGCACATAGAAATATGTTGGAGAAAATTAACATTTTATGCGAATGAGACATGCGAGAACTAATAATTGGGGTAGTTATATATTTTATCAGAATGGTCGTATGGCATACGTAGAAATTTTTACTTTGCAGTCACGACTTGTTCGAGTGTCTACATTATCGCGCATTTCTGTTCATTGGCGTACAGCTTAATCGGAGAATACTTTATGAAGTATAAGTTATTCACTTGGCCAACAATTTTCAGTATCAAATTTCAGTAGTATGACGGCATTTGGAGATTCAAAGATCATATATTAATAAAATCCTGACCGCTTTAGTCTGTGTTATGCATTTATTTATCATAAAAAAAGCCCAGCATAACCAGAACAATGGTCATTTTATTTTATTTGTTTGCGTGTGTCTAGCTATTGTTTGCTGTGACACATACACAAGTTTATGTGTATTGTGGAACCGAATGGAACATTACAAGCTAGGACCATCTTTAACACGCTTTTCCTTCAGTTCGTACATCTCGGGCTGCTTCCGTGTGACCCTGACTGCCTTCGCGACTGTCACTAAATTATTTCAAACGCATCATAAATTTTGGTTCTGACTCTGGTCGCCACTGTTCTGCACAAGTGACACATATTTTTGTGTTTAACGCGTCGTAATGTCACCGTTTCAATTTTATACACTACCACAGACTGTATTTTTTAAAATCTGTATCCACAATAACATTTGCCATGGGTAAATGCAGTTGTATTTTCTCACCGGTCATCTTTCGTTTGGCCGACGGGGAGATGTTTTCAAAGATGGTTACGTCCCTGCTTCATGTTTGTAAACTTTTTGATACTTGTAAGGACTAACTCAGAATCAAATTGAAGAATTTTAGCAATTGGTGTTCAAATCTTTGAAGGGGTCGTTATGAAGAAGAAATTCGTGTCATGAAAAGAGCACATTCCACTTTAATATCCGGCCAACCACCGAAAAAGCACTTAAAAACATATCGGTCACACTATTTGCGACTGCAGATTCTTTACTACCAGAGCTTTCGTATTTTTTGAGGTTAACGCCGAAGTGAGCGACGTTCTGTGCAACAGCCACACATTCCATGTTCCCAGCGGTGTTTTTTTTTCACCTCGCTGCAACATCCGGACGCGTAATGTGTCGCACAGATTCAATGTGCGCGGCGGATTGCGCCAAATAGGGGACGAGCAGGGGCCGCATTCGCGTCTCATAATGCCCGTCTTGTCATAATGCTGTCATCGCGAGCATCGGTTCCTGGAAAGTGTCAGACCAGTCTGGTGTGACGAGACGAGTGAGCAGCTTGATCAAGGAAACAATGCCGACCTTCCCGATCATTCATAAAGTCGAGCGGTGTGGTCAAGACTCAAGTTGTAGCCTGGTCAGGTACTGGTCAAGTAAGGTCACCAGAGAATTGAATCATTTTTCAAATTTTGTATTTATCTGTAATGCTTATTTTGTCTGTGTCGTATTGCCCGGTCGAACGCGAGTTTGAGATAAGAAGTTGACTTAATTTTTCGCCAATATTTGCTGCAATATTTGGTTACTTGACGGACCTCGGTGAAAACTTGCAGGCAAGATTTTCCGTCCGGTTTTAAACTGTTCCGCAAGAATGTCAAAGATCTTTAATCTGAGAACGGGGATCGTATCTCAAAAATGGGGGGGGGGGGGGGGGGATTGAAATCAATAGTCAATCGCTTTCAGTGTATTCGTTTCTTTCAAACTGTAGTTTGTTATAAAGATACGGTCTCAGCTTATTCAAGTTCGTATATAAGTTTCGATGAACACTAAAAACAATAACCCACTAAAAAGGCGCACAAGTACAGTCGACTTATGCCTTATAGGCTAATGCCATTCATTGTCGACCAAACCCGGGTGGTCTTTGAGTACTTGAAACGAATAGTACTTTAGTAAACAGTGGTATCCGGATTGCTAAGTTGAGTCATATACCTACTTGTTCGTGGACGACGATTTCTCAGCGCTAGATAGCATATTGATCGCAGGCCTACAAGTCGATAAATTATTTTTAGCTCACACCTGGATAATCTGCACAATCGCCTCGGCATTATTCGCACGTAGGCCGATAATGGTGAACACTGTTCGATTCCCACGGCTCGGTGACATTTCTTTGCCTACCTAGAAAGATTTAATTTAACATAACCTGTCGATTATTCTTCTAATTGGATCAAATTAAACAGGAAACGGATTCTATTTTCCGTTGACCTTCCTTGCCCTTGACTTGAAATTGATACTTTTCTCAGATTTTTGGAGATTGATATTTATATTTTAATGAGCGAAATTACTTGCATTATTATATTTTATGTGTAGACTAACTTTATTCGCAAGTTGACTATAAGGTACAACAGTAACTTTATCAGACAATTGTAAAGCCTTTAAAGATAACTCATAAATTGTGTCGTTGTAAGTGCTGATAAAATTGTGTTACCTGCACTCGAAAGATAAATTTTACAATACTTTACGGTAAACCTAACCCTTAATTGCAAAATTATATAGAAAAATATTTCAGATAAGCGTCACACGTTGTAATCACAAAAGCCAAGAATTTAACTTCCTATGCACGTAAATACGATAAGAAAACGCAGCCGAGATTAAAAGATCTTCTCGGGTGTGTTGTCTCTCTCCGAATGCGATTCGCCCCATTTTTGTGTTACGGGATGAATTCTGGAAGAAAATCATGACAAGATTAGTTGCGGATCCAGCCTCTTGAGACATTGTGTTTCCTGCCAATGCAATCTAGATTCCAGGCCCGAACTTACTTGGCGTTTTCCCGGGCGGTTTCCCGACCTGATCCTGATACCGCTTCCGAAAGACGAATGCGCCGTAAATGGCAGAACTCCAAATCACTGAAAGTGAAAACACGGGAATTTTCCTTTATCGTGTTTGGTGGGTGAGTTTTCCGGCTGAAAATGGAGTCTTTTCGAAGTTAGTTATAGTTTGATTGCAAGTATTCGTCGACCAAAATCTTCGAAAAAGTTTCGGTCAATATACACCTATTCCATTCAATCAAAATGACATCATGATACCCGCTGGGTAAAGCTATTTGGGTTGAAATTTCCCTATCTTCCTTGGTTAAGTAGCAATGCTTTTCTTTTACTAGTGGGTACAATCTAATGGAATTTTTTCTGGATGGAATATGTCCATTAAAAACAGAATCAAGATTGGCCTATTTATTCTCAATTAGAACCAGTTCGATTTCTAATTATTTGTTTGATATAATGATGTTTCAAATTAAATTATTTTTCTTACATACGTAAAAAAGAAACTTTAAAATGTAGCATGTGCTGAGCGAAAAATTGAACTGTTATTCAAATTGCCCTAGTTTATTGTTGGCCAGTTTTACCAATTTTATTAACTCTGGGTTGAAGTGGGAGATCCATGGCAACGGCCAACCAGATGCATTGAAATTCATCTCGGGGTAAAAATAAATTAGTAAAACTGACCCTTAAATATGCACATTTACGCTAAATATGCAACGAACCAATGCAAATTCAGACTATACAGTCAGAAAAAAACATCCATATTTCACTCGCTGGTCGTCCGAATCAGACATCCAATTTCCGCTCTCCAATCTGCATCCAAACTTTGTCAACAATCTCACAGTAAAAAAATAACCCCCAAAAGCAAACTCACGTCCGAGCGCCAAGCCGGGCGGCATAAGAGCCATGTCGCTGCAGCTGAATTCGCAACCCCTCGTATCCTGCCCAGCGGTGACAACACACTGATAGTCCTGCTATTGTCCCCGACACTTTTATCTCCACACTCCGCGACGTATCTACCAATTTGATGACATCTTTACATCCGCCGACGCAACTCTGCCGTCTCACGCACTGCCATTGGCCACTCTCGGAAAATCGATCTGCGCGTTACCGGTGCCTCGTGGTAAACAGCGTGTCTTGCTCGTTAACAAACTGATAAGAACCAGCTATTTATAAAGCTATGTCAATTACAATTTGCCTTTCCTCTGAATTTTTCAACTAATTTGTTGGACAAAAGCGTTGAAATTTGGCCGGAAAAATTGAGCGCCGTCGTGTCTGCGACCACATTTCGAGCCACGAGGTCGGATAGAGGTCGAGATGTCACCTTGGCGCAAAGTTTGGGCGAAATAGTCACCCCCGCACCCATCCCCATCACCCCCACTACCACCGGCACCACCACCCACAAGTTCACGTTGGTATTGACGACCACGTAACGCTCGTTAAATGGACCTACGTGGAGTCGATTAATACCGGCGACTTCCCATACAAACTTGTCGGCTTGTTATGACTAAGAGTCTATGACGGTACAAGGAAATCTGTGGTAGTTCCGGAATCGAAATGGCATGGCCACTTATCGTGAAAACCGCAAAGAATGACCATACTGTTAACTATTATTAGAAACAATTATCCATAGCAAAATCACACACCATATATTACCAATTATAAATTACAAATTACAAATTTTGGAATGGATATTTCGTTTCTAAATAAAAAATATCTGCCGTACTTACAACGAGAATTTAAATTTAGGTTCGAATCAACACCAGCACTCTGTCATGTTTGATATTCCTATTCTTATTTTATTTCAAAATGAAAAAATAATATTTAGAAAGTTGTACTTACCTATCGTTACGTTCACAGCGACAAACGAAATGAGGGGGAGATTTAAGGTTTGTGCAAATTCTTCTAAAGTGATGGTGATGAATTTGTTAGAGGAAATTCGGTCACAAATGGCACTTGAGATGTGAGCAGACCTAGCAATAACGGAATGGATTATTGGAAAAAGGTTATGGTTGGACTGGAATACGAAAGTGGAAGGAATGACGTAGAGTTAGAAACTTGGCTTGACTTACCTACTCGGTGCCATGAAAATAATGACCTGGAAATCTTTAAAATTTGGTTAGCTAATGAAAAACGTTCCTTAATTTGCATAGCATTATTACTTGATGCAATCGTGGGTTGGCATACAAAATCAGCCCTGCCAACGAAAGTATCGCACAAAAATAAGCGACTTAGGGCCGGTTCCAGTTAGGAAGAA
Organism: Nemurella pictetii; assembly: GCA_921293315.2. Lineage (NCBI taxonomy): Eukaryota > Metazoa > Arthropoda > Insecta > Plecoptera > Nemouridae > Nemurella > Nemurella pictetii. The sequence goes on along the minus strand of OV121120.1, from coordinate 13,712,283 downwards.
ATCGGAAGCAACCGATAGGTTGCCAATTGCCATCCTGGAGATATTTTCTTAATCTGGAGGTAAGCCACCTTAACTGTACTTTGCAAAACCGGCCCTTTTACTTATAGTGTATCTTTGGAGTTCAATATTTTTTTCTGTACGCGTTAATTTTAATGTAAAAAGCAAGTTTTTCATTAGATCTATTCTTATTCGCTTACTGTAATACCGAGAACAATTTTAACTGTCCATAATTGGATGAAGAATGGGTAGACAATAATAGGGGTCAGAACAAAATAAGGTAATGACAATTGGAAGCGACAATAAAATATGTAACTAAGCGCAACAATCTTCGTCGGGTTTTATTGTGCTTCGCTTGAAGCAAATCACTGAAAGCAAAGGAAATAATTTTTACACTAAAAAATGGTCGACTAGCATGCTATAGCTGGACATCGAACGGAAAACAGCTGGCGCAGTCAAAAAGGCGCCACCATCCCGATCAATCACGCAACGAAGCCAATCCAATGCTGGCTAACGACGACGCACTTATTTTTGGTCAGAAGCACACCCACGGGGCTTCTGCGTTCCATCCAGCGCGCTTAATCAGGTCTTTGGGGATGTCATCTCTCGTATGGGCGACGCTCCCTCTTCAATTGTGTTGGCTAAGTGTGCTGCAGCCATTCATTTCACAGCAGCTTGACTTAGGAAAACGTTTTGGCTCGAGTGCCACATTCATTTGGCGAGAAAATTGCTGGGGATGATACGGGGGCGTTTAATAAGTGCGTCTCATTAGAAACTCGTTAATCACTCTCTGTTTATTTGTAAGTAGAATGTAATACAATAGGCGTATTGAAAATGATTATATTGACGTTTGATTTAGTACTCATTATGTATCTGGTAAACTATTGGATGCGAGTCAAGAAAATATAAGTGCTATCGAGAGATTTCGATATAAATAGTCGGGGTAAAATAATCGTGTGTCTAATTGACTAAAAATATTCGATAGAATGAAAATGCATTGTGTATAACACCCGTTTTTTTTTGTTTGACACCAATTTTCAATTAGCTATGAGGTACTAGTTTTCGGTCCATTACGTCGATTTTCGTGAGCTCGTCTGGTCTGTGAGCTTACATCAACCATGGACCTGAGAATGTGTCGGCTTTTACCAGATGAACTCTGAAAATAAGCAAATGATGAACATGCGTTATAGTGTCTGGCAGAGTGGCAAATATTTCTCGTTAGCTCGTTTAAAAGTTTTTTCTTTTAAGCAGGTGGGATTAGAAGATAATATGTGAGACCGAGCTGCCTCTTCACGGAAATAGGTTTTTGCTGTTTTAAAAATCGAGAAGTTAGGCATATTAGTGATACGAAATCGATAGATGCTCTAGAGAGAGAAACGTGATATGAAAAAAATGGCATTTTTTGTAAAAGTTGATTTTCAAAAAATAATTTATACTGGATTGTGCTGAAATCAGTACAGGGTCTAAGTTGAAACAAAACGGGGGCATCTTCAAAGTTACATCAAAAACGGTTGAGTCTATATCAGCCTGTAGAGTCCGAAAATAAAATAAAAAAACACAAGAATTTTTAGCAGTAGGTAAGTCTAAATGAGGTTAAATACCAGCAAAACACTATTTTATTCAAGATACGTACTGGGCGCTTTTCCTGGAGGTTTTCCGACCAGGTCAAGGTGCCGTTGTCGGTAGTAGAAGGTCCCCAAGATGGTAGCCACCCCCGCAACTGAAAGTAAAAGTCGAAACTTTAATACGGAGTCTTTAAAGCTCTGCCACTTTTCACTTCGCCAAAGCGCACCCAATGAAGGTTGTGGATATTTATTTTATAGAAACGTAATATCCATCCCAAAATTGTGTTGTATTGATTTACTAATCAATATTTACCGTGCGAACAACATGTTTTTTGCAGTTTAATGTAAGTTGTAGACAGTAGTATGCATATTTATATTTTAATAATCTAGTAAGGGTAAATTCGTTACACATGGCATTGCTTAAATTTTCATCAAATCATCTCATCAAATTCTCATCAAATACCCTCGGAACTCTGAACTCAAAATTATTATCTTATATTTATATACGGAAATTCAGAGTATAATTCCAGATTTTTAACTGTCCATACCACATGAAAACGCATGTCAATTCGATATCACTTCGAGAGAGCACGTATTTCCCTTTCCCAAACGACCTTTGTGCCTCAACAAAGGTCAACGAAAGCGAAAACTTAACCCCACAAACTCACCACCCAGCGCAATCGATGGCATAACCATTTTGCAGCAACAGCACACTCGACACTCGACCAAAGAGAGACTGACAAAATTCGCACGGTTCACACTCGAGAATTCGCACGACGTGACAGATACGCGCGGCCTAGGCAAACAAACTTTTGCTTGCGTCGCCCGACGTGATAAGCGAAATGCCCTTCAGCGAGCGTTTTTCTTCTCTCGACCGTCGCCACCGGTTGGTCGGAGCGCTGTATATCGATCTGCGCGGAGCGTGGGTGCTTGTCGGGCTTTTAAAAATTTTGCCACCACCGAGTACCGTTGCGTTTCGGCTACAGTCTCCTCTCTATAATTAACTAACTGATATTTACATTTCCAATACGTTAAAAAATCCGTATCCGTATAGCTGGCCTCGCGAATTTCGTCTCTTTTTACTTTTGGGATAGTGTCTAGAATCTAGATAATCAGCGTTGAATAGCACGGTCTTTATACCTTATGATATTGTGCTCGACTCATTAAGGTGATAATTATCGCTGAAGGTAAACAAAGGGCTGTTTGGCTTGGATGTATACTGGGTAAACAGTGCTGAGGAGCTGATGATTTCGGTGCATCTTCCTGGGAGGCGGATAGCTGCGCTGTGACGTCACGATCAGCTGTTGCCCCTGGATATCGATTCGCGCATTTGGGGCAACAACCCTTTCATGGTCAGCAGCTCTCAGCGATCGATATAGTATCACACATCTGTAGAAGTCATCTTTTGGATTGGGTTTCACGCATTATTTATTAGCTTATTGATAATAATGGTTCATTAGATTGATATGATTGACAATTTGATGTGTTGTTTAAAAATAAATAGATGATTTCTAGTATCTCAATAGGTTCAGTATGACTGTAGTTTTTAACTGCCAATAATTCGCAAAACAAATATCAAATCAGCTGATATTAAAAGAACTTGGCATCATTTTTGTTAGTGACGTCAATGCCAGAGCGTAATATTTACAAAGAAGTGCATACGTGCCGAAAGGCACGCAATTCTTTTTTGCACGAAGAAGAGCAAATATAGCTATCGCGTAGACATGCTGTCACTAAAAATATAAACGGTTTTTTTTTTCTATGCCTCGGATGTGCGTTTCATTTTCGTTCGGAACAAGGAAAGTACATGCTAAGATCAGAAGCAATCGAACCAAACGGAAAATATTGTTGTATGCACTGTAGATATTTATTATAATATCGAATCATTCAATTAAACATGTGTGTCCATATGGGGATTCGAACCCCGAACCTATCACCTTGGCAAGTACCCGAGTATCGAGTACCGAGTACCGAGTACCGAGTACCGAGTACCGAGCACCGAGTACCGAGTACCGAGTACCGAGTACCGTATGTTTATATTTTTTAAACCATAAAATTAATAAATTACTCTATTAGGTTCGTAGGTTTGAATTGCTTAACCATATTGCACGCATATTCCATGCGAAATTGCTTTTTGGTTCAAACTGTTTTCACCAGTATGGAATATATTCACATTGGCACAGCTCTGATAGATGACGTGGCTCACAAATACCATTGTCATTTTACTAGAACGACACCGAATGGTGTGGTATACTACTTGCGATGCTACTCGATAATCTACACATTATCAATTCAATTTCGACCGAAAAACGTGGCGCAGTTTGGATATTAATAAAAAACGGATTTTTTTTAGATTTGAAAATCTCACACCATTTAAGCTAAAGGCGGTATATCTTTTAAACAAGCAACTATCACGGGAGCACCGTTGTACGTAGTACTTAACTTTTCGGAATGCATATCCATTTAAATCCAATAAATAGGTATTTCCTATAGGCAGCTTACCTCGCATATTATCTAAATATCGAAATGCCTATTAAGGATAAATAATTTTAAATTCTATTTTGGCAAAAGATAAAATTCTTCTTCTTCGAAATAGTACGATACTTCCGAACTTACTTCCAAGCTGCACCCCAGGCTGTCGAAGCAATGCGAGCACCATCTTGGATAAGAACTAAGTAATGAATTTCGTACGACGACCAATCAAACACAAATTATCTGCGAATACAAATCGATAAATGCACACTTGAAACAGAGATACGCGTGCAAATCGAGGTGTGCTTGCGATAAGATGGCAAAGCGATTGGAGCCGAAAGAGGCGAACACTGCAGCTATATAACTGGGTGTATTTGTGCAAATATTTGACGAAAAATTATTTTTTTCCAAGATGCTAAGATGTAGCATAGTGAGACATGGGCCAAAGTGTATTTGGTAATTTACATATTCCAATAGTTGCATTCAGGCAAGCATTGGGTCCGTAGCATTGACTGACAATTTTTAGACAGCTTTGAATGTCAATGTAAGATGTGTGATCTCTAGGCGTTAGGCCACAGAGGACCCGCTATATAGCTTATAAAACTATTCAAGAATGAACCCTTTTAATTTCCCTAATAGTTCTTTTTTATCTCACTTTAATAGAAAATAAATACTTCTCTTATAGTAGTATACTAATGGAATCGAAAGTGAGGTTCTAATTGCCCAACGCAACGCATTCACTTGACTATGGGTATTAATTTTGTTCTCATAAGCATTGGTAACGCAAGAATAGCACTGGATAGCCATTACACTCGTATTACTCAAAGAAATTGTTGGTCACTTTTCTATTTAATGAAAATAAACTTTTCAACTTTTTTCATTGAACTCAACGCTGGATTCAAAACTTTCTGTGATTTCTGTGATTTAAATTTAAATTTAAATTTTTACACAGTCAAATTCGCTTGCAACAATTCAATTCAATCAAAGTAATAACAAAAAAGTAAGTAACTTAATATCTAACAAAAGCATGAGTCCAAGCCACTGTCAACACACCCCTAATTCCATCAACAGGTTGTATCAGAGTGTAGCGTGCCAAGGATACATTCAACATTACTTAAACTTTGTAGACAGTTTGCCCATTACATTAAACGAAACACAATAAAACTACCCTCTCCGTTATATCCCCGAAAACTTTGATTTAATGACGAACTGAATTCCTTTTGCAGATGAGTGATGGGATGTCCCACGGAAAGACCCAGCCTCTGGCATTTCGCGACCGCGTTGTCACCAAAGTAAGATTACCTACCCTCCAATACCCGAACGCTGGACACACATAGGGGATTGCAACCCTCCGCTTTTTCCCTGGAATGTTTTATTTTTATTTTTTAGTATTATTTTTATTATTATTGGGGCATTGGACGCTTATTATATTCGCTTTGTATAAGAGCGTAATTTATTTATGTATGTATTTATATACTTTTGTATATGTAATATGTATGTATGTATATATGTATATATTTATGTATTTATTATTTTTTGATTTGAATTTATTGCTGTTTTTATTTGTATACTATATATTTTTATTGCAATATCAGGCTCCGTAACAGACAGGTTGAGCCGAAAACGCAGAGATCTACGTAAAACCGTTTGGTGCACCCTAAAATTTACCCAATTTTTTTTAAAAGAAAAAATTGTGTGAAAAGAAGGGCAGGTACTCCTACACGTAATGTAAATTTTTGTGAGATCTGGTGGGATACAAAATTAACAGAGAAGAAAGAACAGCGGTGCTTTTTGCTTAAAGAACAGAAAAAGCCCTTAATTATTATTCTCGGACGGATTTTTGTTTTCAATTTGTGACTTTTTATGGATAAAAAAATAATCGCTGCTATTCTTTCTTCTCGATTACCAATTAAAATTTGGATTTCGTACTCTCCACTCCACACTCGTTTTTATTTATTTTATTATTATTGTAAGACATTTTAGGGGCAACCAACAGGTTATACGCGTACCTCTGCATTTTTGGCTAAGACCGTGCTTTAGAAGGAAACTGCTACGATTTTGGATTTTGTAAAAGTAAATATTTTTCACCCATTTCAAACGCTTAAGCCCAAACGCCTTAATTAATAGTATAGAAATTGACAGCTACAGACCTAACATTTTTCACATAGTCACAAAGATAGGTAAATTGTACCTATAAAGCTTTTTTAGTGATAAATTAATCAGTGTTAATGAAAATTTGCAATGCAAAATAATTCTCAGATTTATTCACACTCATCGAGACACGTTCAGTTTTTACAACAGTCAAGTAATGTGTTCTTACCCTGGCCACTGCTGTTAATAATTGTGAAGAGAATGAAACACTGTACCTTAAATCATAACAAACAACTTATGTGATAATAAACATACTGAATAGCATGTATATTGCATGTAGCATGTATTAGAGCATGTATAAGAGCATGAGTATGTGTGGATATATATGGATAATCACTTTTTTGGTACCTAATGATTTTTATGAAATTCTCTTAATTGGTACTAACGATACCTAAAATACTTGATTCAATACAACCCTCATATCATGTTGACCGATTTCACACAACAAGTCTTAGTTAATCAGCCTTTTGTCAAGTTGATATTTTTCAATACACGTTCGTATTTTGATTTGGAGGCACAATGTTTTCGTAAATCCTAAAAAAAAACACGAATGAAGATGCACAAAATCAGAATCTATCATTTATGTTGCTAACCAAGGTAGATCACGATGCTCATCTAACAACACTATTGCGTGATTATTGCGTGAACAATTTTTATTTTGTGAATCAAAACCATAATACATTGCAGTTTTTTGCTAGCAAATATATTGATCAGTGTTGGGTCAATTACTTTTTAATAACAAGTAATTTACAGAATGCTAAGATACCAAATTAATACTTTTCCCTGGTTTATGTCAGATCATTGCTGAAGCAGGCAGCGTAGCTTAGCGTTTCAGTAAGGAAAAGTCTATGTTTAGTTGTTTTACATACAGTAACCCAGGTAAAAAGTTGTAATGAAAACTTGACTTGAAATTCCTTATATTGAATATATATATTTATATATATATATATATATTTTTTTTAATATCAATTTTATTCCTCCATAAAGTATTTGTTTCACGGGTAGAAAATTAAAAAATACAGGCAACACCAACACAACAAAAATAGACTGGCTAACTATTTTCTTATTTCTATTTCAACTGAACTCTCCTCCACGTCTTTTTCTTCTTCTTCTTTTCGTTCCACCAATTCCTTCCATTTATCTCTATCTTTCCACCATTTTACCACTATCTTTCCACCATTTTGCAATAGATATAAAATTTAATTTCGATTTAAATATAAATTACAAAAATTTGGTAACATTAAACTACATTACCAATCACTTTAACTTGTTGGATATTTATCTGATTACAAATTGCAGACAAAAGTAAATAATTACAGTATTTCCATTACTTTCACACATATATTTCCCAAATCCCACCATTGATTTTGATAGTATGTATTTTATAGAATTAGGGGTAGATTTGTGAATCAAGCATGTCAATTTTTTTTTGCATGGTAAAAAATGATGATGGTAAAAAATGAAAATGATGATGAACTTCAATGTGAACGTGTTCTTAAATGACGCTGAAGGCGGTCAAAAAGTTACAATATTTTGTTCTGTGCCATTATTGACAATTGTGACCATTAATGTTTTGGTAACAAATCCTTTCCAAATTACTATTTCCGTAATGGTAACCACCATTTTCAGAAGTAAAAGCTACTTTTCTGGGCCAAATTAAGTGTCAGTATATTTACATATATATTTATATATTTTTTTTTCTCTGTTGATGGATAATTCAAATCTAAGACGCTTTCGCTTCTTACCCTGGCACGATTCGTACTCGATTCGTTTAGATTAGACCTTGGAGACCTTAACCACATGGCTGGCGAGACATTTAACATACGCTGCGATTCAGGAAAAAAATACGACGTCACCGATTAGTTGTATTTTAGCTACAAGATGGCGCTGTCTGCCAATTTTGGGTATACTCGTGGCCTTTCAGACCAGAATGTTTGGTTGGACGTAGTGCAGGAGCTTAGGGTGTTAGGGTGGGTTCGTGTATGCGATTCACCCAACTAACTTTTTAACAAACTTTAATCGTTCGCACAAAAAAAAATGCAGAAAAGCGGCCCCGTCTTACCCGAGCGGGATTGGCACTCGGATCATCTGGATACTTGATTTACCATTTCACGACTCAACCCACTCGGCTGGCGATACATGTACGGCGAATTTTTGCATACATGAATTGCAAATTTTTGTTAACCTTTCCTACTTGTTAAAATTTCACTGGCGAGGACACACCCCGCCACCCAACTCTTGAGCAATTTGCTCAAAAGCCACTCGTTTCGAACGCATCTCCCTCAGAAATGAACGAAGAACGAAGTGACTTAACCGCTCGGCCACTGGACCAATGTAGTCGTGACTGGGATTTTCACTGCATATGTTTTTTGAAAGATCTTTACAAGGGCTAAAATCAGTCCGCCGGCGGATTCGAACAGTGCTCATCCAGATCAGCAACCCAACTGGAGAAGCGAACTTCCCACGGATCCATCCTGGGACCTGGCCAGTGGTGGAAAAATTTCTTACTAATATCTCATTGACTTCCTGATTAAATCACCAAATGGCCCCGAACGATTTTACATCACAATACCCGGGAAAAATCAGCATGCATTCAAACTCAAAGCAGTCGAGGCAAACTTCAAATATCGAAATCTTCTCCAGAGTGTGAAAGCGCTATGGTCGCTGAGCACTGAATCCGAGCGATCACGTGACCAGTTCCTTATATAAGAGCGCCGATCAATGTTCGGAAACGTCCAGTTGGTGCGAAGACTTTGTCCAAAACGCACAGTCTAACCGAAAATATCTGCCACCTGGCGAGCGTACAGTTCGTGCCCCTGACGTAACGTTTCATCACCGCTTGGCCTCGTAGGTTTTTTGGTTTGATAGTAAATTAGTGCTTGCGTCATCGTTTTTTAAACAGCGCACTCTATAATTGGTTTAAACAACTAAGTAAAGACTATATAAGCTGGACGAGTTTGCGTTAAACGCCAGTAAGGCCGTGCACTCGACATCGTGCCAAGCAATTGCTGACATGCCTCTAGCTAAAATATGTTCCCAGCGAGAATAGCAATTGCGAACCCTATTGATGTAGTACGTGATTGTTTAAATAATTCAAGCAAAATAGTATAAGATGGCGATTTCAGCATGTAGTCTCTCTTTCCTCGCGTCTCCTGGCTTCTGGTGCTTCATTGAGCCGAGCAATGTGTCCAAGCCGTCCTTTTATGACATCTTATGGGCTATCAAGTTGATAGTAGATAGATTATAATAGATTTCCAACAGCAGTCGGCAGCCCAGTCGATATCATGCCTGCCTGGTAATCCGAAGGCAATGGATTCGATTCCCGGCTCCTCCGTAAATTTTGACAACCATCATCAGGTGTTATTTAATTTCTTTGCAATATCTCGTGTTCAGGCGTCCACTTACCAAAGAACAAGGCAGATATTGACACGAAAAAAAAAATACCAAGTCACAGAATAGTTGCATTTTAGCTACAAGATAGCGCTGTCTACTGTCTACCAATTTTGGGTAAACTCGTGGCCTTTCAGACAAGAATTTTTGGTTGAGAGTAGTGCAGGAGCTTAGGGTGTTAGGGTGGGTTTCTGTATTGATATTTCCAACTAACTTTTTAACAAACTTTAATCATTCGCACAAAAAAAAAATGCGAAAAAGCGGTCGCGTCTTCCCCGAGCGGGAATCGAACTCGGTTCATCTGGATATTTGATTTCCCATTTGACGACTCAACCCACTCGGCTGGTGAGACATTATACATGCACGGCGAATTATTGCGTATATGAATTGAATATGATTGTTTACCTTTCGTTCTTAATAAAATTTCACTGGCGAGGACGTACCCCGTCACCCAACTCTTGAGAAATTTTCTCAATAGCCACTCGATTCGAACGCATCTCCCTCAGAAGGGTATGCAGAACGAAGCGACTTAACCGCTCGCCCACTGGACCGATGTGGTAGTGACCGAGATTTTCATGTACATATGTTTTTTGAATGATCTTTACAATGGTAAAAATCAGTCCGCCGGCCGATTCGAACAGTGCCCAATGCCCAACCAGATCAGCATTCCAACTGGAGAAGCGAACTTCCCACGGATCCATCTTGAGACATGCGTATTGGCGGAAACATTACCTACTTATATCTCATTGAGTTCCTGATTAAATATACCCCGTCCGAATTTTACATCACAATACGCGGGAAAAATTAGCTTGTATAGTTTGTCTAAGCAAACTTCAAGTATCGAAATCTACTCCAGAGTGTGGAAGCGCTATGGCCGCCGAGCACTGAATCGCCTTACCCTCCTCGGCTCCTTACAAGTTACAAGGTACCGATCTGTGCAGTTGGTGCGAATACTTTATCCAAAACGCACCGACACACCGAATTATCTGCCACCTGGCGAGCATACGGCTTGAGTCAGATACGTTCTCGCCCTTCATCAGCTTGGCCTCAAAGGTTTATAAGTTTGATAGTAAATTAGTGATTGCGGCATGCTTTTTCAAACATCGCACTCTATGATTGGTTTAAGCAACTAAGACAAGACTATATAAGCTGGACGAGTTTGCGTTAGACATCGGTGAGGCCGTGCACACGGCGCTGTGCTGTCTATTTAATATAAGAATAACCTTGTCCGCTCAGCGCTAGTAGTCAATACCACTACCAACATGATAGTAAAACTTTTTTTTTTAATTTTTGTAATTTTTTTTTACTTTGTCAATTATTTAAGGGGTGTTCCGGGGGGCGTTTCCGGGTGGTATTTCACAGTAATTATTCCTGGGTTGTTCTGAGCACGTGGTAAAAAATTCAGCCGTGCACGCAAACTTTCTCATTTAATGACTTTTGGCCGTTTTCTGCTGCACTGGTTGCTGGACCAGAAAGCCATCCGAACGTTACTCTTGTTTGGGGGAATAATCATGATATTAAATTTTCCTTATTTTACTTATCCTAATAAATCCTACTTATCTACTTATCCTACTTATCCTAATAAAGAGTTAGGAGTGGAAAGTTTAAGTTATAAAATGGGCGGAGAGAGGCTACGGTGGTTTGGCCACGTGAAAAGAATGGACGAGACAAGAATACCGAAGAGAGAGTTTGAGAACACAGAAAGCGGACGTAGAAAGGTGGGGAGACCAAGAGAGAAGTGGAGTGGGTTGATTGCAGAGGATTCATTGGAAAGGAATATGAGCTGGAAGATGGTGGAGTCGGTGAATTTGTGGGAAGATAGGAGTGCATCGAAGGCGGTGCTGGAAATGAGAGAAGAGGAAGATAAGAACGGGAAGAGAGAAAATGACAACGAAGAAGAAGAAGACGAACAGACAATAGCGGCAGGATTGGCCATCCGGCTACGTTTAAGAGAGAGGGAGAGGCCTTAACAAATATGTATTGACCCAGAAATGGAACAACAATAAAGATTATTATTATTATTATTATATGGGTAATAGGGTATAAGCTAGGAAGAGAAAGGTTGCGGTGGTTTGGACAAATAAAAAGAATGGATAAAGAGAGGATACCACGAAGAGAGTTTGAAGACGCAGTAAAAAGGAAAATAAGAGTGGGAAGACCAAGAGAACGGTGGAGTGGTTTGATAAAAGAAGACTTGGAGGAAAGGAAGATGAGTTGGGAGGAGGTTGACAGAGGGAAATTGTGGGAAGACGAAAAAGAATGGAATGCGCTGGTAGAAAAGGACGAAGAGTTTGATGATGGGGAAGGAAGTGAATTTAGTTGTAGTGAAGAAGATACCGGGGAATCGCCAGGCTTGGCAAGCCGGATAAAAAGCAACCCGAGATGCCCTAGATAAAAAATGAAAACTTGACCCTGTATTTCCAAAAGACCAAAAGAAATCGGCAGTTTGTCTTGCCGATAAGGATTGGCAAGATTTCAAGTATATCCGACTTCTCCATGCCAATTTCAGCGTTGCTAGTTGTCGTGAGCTGTTCTTTGAAAGAAAACACAAAGGATTGAATGTTTTTGATAAAATTAATAATAAGCCTGGTTTATTTGTCGCATTTTTCTTTAGTATAAATATTTTTAGTGGCGACTCATACCCTCTCGCACCTCTTTTGTCCATGGTTATCCATCGAGTTCGATCATTCGGCTCCACGAACACAAGGTCCAAAGTGTTATTTGTTGAAGGCATCTTCACCTTGGGAATGCATCAATTATTTTGTCCAACTCAAAACCTGACTCGATGCTTCATACTCTCTGGTCATGTTTATCAAGTTGAGCGATTCATGTAGAGTGTATGGTGTTTTAAATTTATATAGTGGAAAATTTGTACAACATTGTATAATGCATCTCAAGTCAGAAAGATGGTTGGCTTTATTGCGAAACACAATGATGGAAAATTGGAAACAGTCACCTAGAAGTTTTAACACGTAAGGTTCGTTTTAAATTAGTATAGGCAAGCCAGGTTTTCTAATCTGTTTTTTAATCTATGACTTCTTACTTCTTCGTGCCACAGATTGATACGATTCGACAACTAATCTGATTTTTTCTCGAATTTGAGGGTGGACAGACTCTTGAATAAAATTTCAAATTCATTTAAAAATGAAAATTTAATATGCAACCATCACAACCATCATTTGATACAAATTATCATTGAGCATTTGCAGAAATATAATACATGATAATACTTGTTTATAAGCAAAACCTCCCAGCTGACAGTGGGATTTCGCAGTGCACTGTGAAGCGCAATGCATGTTTGCGAGCATCTATTTATTACAACTTTCTTATTAGAAATTATTTGTCAGCAATCAAGGCACAATAATGGAGGACACGAGCATTGGCAATAAAATTGTACATTGAAATGGAAACGATTTGTAATTTTCAGCATGAACTGGACGCTGAAAAGTAAGAACCTTAATATCGAAAGAGCTCAGAATCAGATACATTCAATTGAGATCTTCACTTCGGCCAAGCCACGAACCACGCGCAGCTCCGCAGAGTTCAGCATCCGCAGAGTTCAGCATCCAGAGGGTTCAGGGTTCGCATAGATTGAGCGAGAACTAAAAAATCTAGAAAAATGTTACCAGCCAAAATAAAATAGCTTAGAGATCTGGGCAGTTTCTAGTCAAATTCAGCCTCAGTGCAGTTCAGTTCAGTTTCAGCTTGTGTGTGCCAGTAAACTTTATAATTATTTTATTTCTGTAATAGCAACATACCTTTGAAAAGGGTAATGTAGGCAATATGGGCAATGAGGGTTTAGCGGGCTCAGTTGATAATGTGGTCAATGAGCGCAATGTGGGTTATGTGGGCAATTTGTGTAATGTGGGATACCAAGGTTACATACAACATGTGGGCAAAGTGGGTAATGTGGGTTAAATGGGCAACACACGGCAATGCGGGTTAGAATTTTGAAGCAGATTTTCGACCTTGAACTTTCGAGGTTTTATCTTGAGAATTTAAGATCTTGGGAAACCCAGGCCTGACCTTGAGATTTATAAATATGATCGTGTGATTTCTAGATTTGACACCGAGATTCCTGTATTGACCTTCAAATTTTGAGGTTTGACCTTGAAATATTGGAGATCGAACCTTGAAATCTCAAAATTTGACCTTGAAATTTCATGGTTTGACCTTGAGTTGGTCTTCAAGGTCAAATAAAATTTACAGTGTAACATTCAAGGTCAAATGACTAATTCAAGGTCACATTCTAGGCCAAATGAAATTTTCAATGTCTAAACGACATTTCCAAGACCATCTTCAAGGTCTTTCAAGGTCATTTTCAAGGCCAAATGACATTTTCGAGGTCAAATGACAATATCAGTGTCATCTTAAAGGTCAAACGACAATTTTAATGTTGCGAAAGAATTTCGAGATGTTAAAAAATATTAAACTTTTGAATATATTTACTTTCTAAGCACATACACATACATAAATTATATAATATTCCATTTAATACATAACTAATCACATTACTGCCAAATTTACATAACTGTACATTAAAAAAATGATTTAATTCAAAACGATAAAATATAATGAAAAAATAAAATAGTATTTTTACATCATAAATTATGCATTTTTTAGATGGAATGATTTCACCATTTGATGTCGACTGCCGTTCTCTCGATGCCGATGGCGACCTCTTGGTGACGTCGCTTCGAAGAATCTGTAATGTAGAATGAATAAATTAAAATAAACATTATTTAATTGATGAGCGTAACGAGCGTGGCGAGTGAAGCGAAATCTTCAATTACACTTGCTGCCGAAAAAATTCTCCGTTTTTTTTTTTGTGTTTGTTTTTTGTGTGTTTGTTCGCGGTCTACAGGCCTAACGCCAAAACTGATTTTGATGAAAATTTCTGTGAACCTTCGTTTTCTCTGAACTTAGATCTGCCACGTTTTTGAATCAATTCGGTCGAGTAGATTTTATGTCATGTTTTTACGAAATTTTTCAGTTTTTCCAAAACACGTTTTGCACTCTAGAGGCCAAGCATCTGAATATAATTTGACGAAACTTTCAAGATATGTTGACCCTCACGATTTAATGTTTGTGTAAAAATTTCATTGTTATATGTTAAGCACTTTTCTTGAAAATGGCGCTTTAATAACGTTTTTTTTCGATTTTGTAGCGTTTTTTCAGTTTTTGGCAACTAAAGCAACTTTATCTTCAACCGATGTACACAAAATTTACTGCAGCATTAAAAATCGTAAAAAGAAGATACTGTTATAATTTGAACCAAATCAATTGAAATGTTTGTCTTTAAATCGGTTTTTACGTTTTGAAATATTCAAATAATTTCACGACACTACATCATGATATTTTCAGGTAACGAATGTCATTGAGAAAGCTGCTAAATTATCACTGGACGTATTAAATTGATCATATAGCCTCATAGGCTATGCGCACACGCAATTTAATCGCGTTGTAGGTGAGCATAAATATTACGCTCATCCACAACACAATTATGAGTGTTCGCAATGATGAAGAGGTTGGGCAGGGGGATGTATTTTCTTACACGCTCATTCATGAGAGCTCGCCAGCTAGCTACTTGCTAGCGAGCCAGCTACTTTATGTTCCCAAACGAATTGCACAATTAATTAAACGAGTACACATTTTCTCTGCGGGATTAAATGACAAAACCGTGTAAATGTTCCAGCCCTGACGCCACGTAAATCACATGCAAATGAATCAAAAAAGTGAAAAACTCCAGCAAACAAACCGATAAGCTTCTGTATTCACCATATAAAGTAGAATTAATATCTTTCGTACGCTAACTTTATGTAAATTAGTCGCATCATTCTAATGCACGGCATAAATTTCTAATAATATATATATAAGTTCTCATGTAAATTAGCCAGCGAAGTCTTGGGAGTGAATATGTGCGTTGCGTTGGTCTATAGAGAGCTAATGAGTTCAAAGGTCTGAGGTGGCGGTAGGTCAGTAATAATACAGCGACGGACGCGACACGTGAACGCCGGAGCCAGTGAAAGGTATTGTATGATCGCCGAGCACGCATCTCAGATTCGAGACGAGCGGCCGACAAGCAGGCGTTATAACAACGGCGATGAAATTACGGCGCAGTTTCAGAAAAATTAACGTCGGGTAATTAAATTGGGATTCACTGCTCGATCACGTTTGTATTTGATGGCTGCGTTTGTAATCGGGACTTGATCGGGCATGGTATTTGAGGAAATTGTATTTTACTCAAGATATTTATTGAGATTGTTAATGTTTGCCGAGTGCCAATATTATTTGAGTAGCTTTTAGTACCAATTTACTATTGAGGAGATTTACTGTCATGATTGCTAGTGGAGGTACAGACATGGTACTTAAATATTTTGATGCGTGATGCTGTATAGTACTGCATTTTTTTTGTGAGGAAATAGAGGAATCTGCACAAATTGTTGCCTTTTATAAAGCGATCGAAAAAATTCCAATAAATGGTTAGTTAACTCTCAAGTTACATCAATAAAATTGATAATGAATCGACTGGCCTGTTCAACTATCCCTGCTGTCCAAACTGTTGTAAGTTTTTTAGCACGTCTACAGAAAACGCAGTAGCTAATTCTGAATTTTCTTTAGTCAAATCAGTGTAGGAGTTACTTGTAAGCAACCAAGGGAAAATAACCTTTACCGTTCAAATATGATAACAGAATTTAATTTATTTTTCCTATTTCCTTCTATCGGTACCTCATTTTAAGCGGAAAATGATTTTAGTACTTGGAAAAAAGAAATCGGTTATTTTTACAACACAAAAAGATAAAATTTAGCACGAATGCAGTCGGTAGCTATTGATGATTAGAAACAAAACTAGCAGCGGAGGCCCGTGCCTTCGGCACTATGTGTGTACGCCTTATACTTTAAAATCCTATGCCTTTAAGGCAAAACCCGATGCCCCTAGCGTATTTATTTCGTGAAATTTTAATTTTATTTTCAATAAATCAGCCCCAGTGAGAAAAAATTGGAAATCAGAGTTGATAATTTTGTTTTTAAATTTGAAAAGCAATAAAAAGTGCAAAAATTCGCTAGTTTTTTGCACTTTTCTAGTAGAAATACTTGAAGGATTGACACGAGACCAAGCCTATAGTTCGCACAGTGAAATTCTACACATTATTCATGCAAAAAACAGTCCCAAAATAGCCTAGATTTTCTAAAAAAAGGAGCGGACACGGTGAAAGTGTAAAATTACCAAAATCACCATGGTGACGAAAAGTCGGATTTTAGTATAAGTAGACTAGCAGCGGAGGCCCGTGCCTTCGGCACTATGTGTGTCCGTCTTTTACTTTTATTTAATAATGCCTTTAAGGCAAAACCCGATGCCCCTAGCGTATTTATTTCGTGAAATTTTAATTTTATTTTCAATAAATCAGCCCCAGTGAAACAATAATTGGAAATCAGAGTCGATAATTTTGTTTTTAAATTTGAAAAGCAATAAAAATGGTGTAATTTCGCTAGTTTTTTGCACTTTTCTTGTAGAAATACTTGACGGATTGACACGAGACCTAGCCTATAGTTCGCACAGTGAAATTCTACACATTATTCATGCATAAAACAGTCCCAAAATAGCCTAGATTTTCTAAAAAAAGGAGCGGACACGGTGAAAGTGTAAAATTACCAAAATCACCATGGAGACGAAAAGTCGGATTTTAGTATAAGTAGACTAGCAGCGGAGGCCCGTGCCTTCGGCACTATGTTTTACCCCCTTTTACTTTAATTTAATAATGCCTTTAAGGCAAAACCCGATGCCCCTAGCGTATTTATTTCTTGAAATTTTAATTTAATTTTCAATAAATCAGCCCCAGTGAAACAATAATTGGAAATCAGAGTCGATAATTTTGTTTTTAAATTTGAAAAGCAATAAAAATGACGTAATTTCGCTAGTTTTTTGCACTTTTCTTGTAGAAATACTTGACGGATTGACACGAGACCTAGCCTATAGTTCGCACAGTGAAATTCTACACATTATTCATGCATAAAACAGTCCCAAAGTAGCCTAGATTTTCTAAAAAAAGGAGCGGACACGGTGAAAGTGTAAAATGGCCAAAATCACCATGGAGACGAAAAGTCGGATTTTAGTATAAGTAGACTAGCAGCGGAGGCCCGTGCCTTCGGCACTATGTGTGTACGTCTTTAACTATTTAAAACCCGATGCCCAGAAGGCAAAACCCGATGCCCCTAGCGTATTTATTTCTTGAAATTTAAATTTAATTTTCAATAAATCAACCCTGGAACAGCCCCAGTGAAAAAAAAATGTAAGTCAGAGTTGATAATTTTGTTTTTAAATTTGAAAAGCAATAAAAATGGTGAAATTTCGCTAGTTTTTTGCACTTTTCTAATTGAAATACTTGACGGATTGACACGAGACCTAGCCTATAGTTCGCACAGTGAAATTGTACACATTATTCATGCGTTAAATAAAGCCTAAATCCCATAGATTTTCTAAAAAAAGGAGCGGACACGGTGAAAGTGTAAAATCACCAAAATCACCATGGTGACGAAAAGTCGGATTTTAGTATAAGTAGAAGATAATCCATTGTGCACGTACCGGGAGTCCAACCCGGATCTTTGATTATGCCGCGATTTGGTAAAAGCTTAAATATGTAGATTCGATGGAATGGATATTTTCTTTTAATAATAAATATCTAAGCGTGCATCCAAAGAATAATTTCAGTTTGGTTATAGTCAACGTAGTCAGCTTGTTGGAAATGGGCGAAAATACTCGCGACAATGTAGTACCTAACTATGCAGTAAATTAGCTAAATTTCGCATATCCTCCCAACTCCGAGCACACGGGCTGTTAACACCGATGGCGATGCCCAATGTCCGAATCTATAATGTGCACCACATTTCCAGGCGAAAGTGCAGCGTCTAGCCGTTGCCGTTGCCGTTGCCGTTGCCGTTGCCTCCGCCGCCGCGTCAAAACGGCAGGTGGAGGTCAAAGGGCACGCGCCGCATCGTGCCGTAGTCATCATCGCTGCGCAGCCACAAATCTCCCGTCGCCGGGGCCCTGCGCGGCCGCTGCGCACGGCGCACGGCGCGCGGTCGTAACATTGTTTATTGTATGTGTGTACGCGAGGAGAAATAACTGAATAAATACGGCATAATATTACCGCTAGTTAGTGCGAGTTATCCTCATAACGGGCAAGCGGGCACGCGAGGCACTTTGATTTCAGGGCCCGTGGAGATTGGAAAATGAGAAATTTGTGGCGCATTTATGAGTATGTCTTGTTTTTATTTGCGAATCTCGCGTTTTAATTTATCGCCAGAGATTTTATCGCGAGACGGGACAAGATGGTCGTGAGTGTGTGGAAGAAATAGACCACTTCTTGCAGCGTGTGGTTCCTATTTGATATTTATTTTTCTATTTTGGTACCCGTGGCGGCGGCAGAATGTCTTTTCCGTCTCTTATGCAGATTAAACCCCCTCCACCTTGCGCAAAAAAAATGTCCCGTGTTTATTAAGTGTTTTAACATTTAAAAAAATGTTGATCGAACCAGGATACACGGTTTAAACGGTATCAAAACTTCAAAAGCAACGTCGTGTCCCATATTTTTAAGATGAGTCTCACGGTCGCTGCTAACATCATCATCAGAATCATCATCTGTATCTGTTTCCTCTCGACAGAAATCCCCCGCTGTATTCTAACGAGCTCCCAGCATCTTCCAGCAAGCAGTCAAAATAGTATTTTATTCCAACCGAGCGCTAGAGATGAGATGAAAAAGCGACTTCGGACAACGGATTACAAATAAAGAGTCGGAAGACACGTGCACGGGTCATTTGTAATGCCAACAACGTTCGACGGACCATAAATAAGAATACAGTTTATGCAAAAAAATATACATACCTATATGGAGAAATGTTAAGGAAGGAATTATTAATACATATTTTTTACACAAGAGAATGACTCCGCGAGCAGATTTCGTGAGATGTTTGAAAATTAGTATTTACATAACGTAAGGCTTGTTCTCATATCCATCAAAATAATCAATCGAAAAAAACCACACGTTCGAGCAGTTTCCACAAAAAGCAGCACACGAGCTGTCAGGGCCGAAGCTTGCAGATATTTCGCGTTGTAAAGAAGCAGAAATTAATTTCAATACAAAAGCATAACGACGTGCAATAAAATTTATGCCACACGACGCCATTTAATCATAAAGATCACACGACTTCCTATCCATAACTCGACCATTTCGTTTGCAAACCCTGAAAAAAATATTTCTACGCGAATTGCGAACTGCTGATTCAAGAAGTCACCGTTTCAGTTCTTGCCGCGGCAGGCTGACCAACCATAAATATAATCGAAGAACACGTGCTGATATCACGTACAAATGCAAAATAAAATCGTGGAAATTTCAAGTATACCAACGTACGAATGTCGTTCCAGAAAGTAGAGATTCACAAATCACAACCATCGATCAAAATCAATATCTTACATCTATAGTCATCGTCGCGACATTTTCGTGTCAAAACCGACGGATTTCTCCCAGAAAACCTCGCTAGACCGGCAAGTGGCAAAATCAGGAAGCAAATCGCCTCGCAATCCGCACAACATCTCGAAGAATCCCCCTCCGAATCAACGCAAGCCACGACCATTAATCAAAATCAATCACACCAGCGCCAGCCTCCCAACAAGAATCCCATTTCCACGGCACTTGCTCCCATTCCCACCTGAATGTTCTCTGCATCCGCGCTACTATACCGCCCCCTCCTAATCATCACACATTATAAACCAACGTATGCCATACTTTCACCGGTCGTATAAACCGCCGCCATGAGAACTTTTATTGGGACAATATTGACGTTTAGTGTACGCCGAGGTAATAACTGACCCGCGGACCGCGACCATCGAGCGTCCCGTCGAGACTCTGGCGCCTTAGAATTAATCGCACGGCCAGATTCGAGAGGTCATTGCGAACAAGACTCCGTATCGCTATAGGGGAGGACACGAAGACGAGATGTAGCTGCATTCGAGAGCCGCGACCCGGTGCTATTGAAACTAGTGAAATACGACGCGTTGTTGTCTAGATGGTTGTGGCGAGCTGGTGTACGATCATTTTGTGTTCACGATGTGTGGACAGAAAGGTAAAATTGTGTAAAAACTTGAAATTTATGAGAGAAAAGATAATCGACTTATCTGTGAACATCGATGGTTGTGTGTGTGTTTTTTTTTAGTATATACTTACTCGCAGCGTGATGCCATATCAGTTAAGTGAGAAATTTGCAAATGTCAATTTTATGGAATATAATTTATCATATTGGTTGTCGATGAAGCGATTCTGAGCGCTGGCAGACTATGAACATGAAAACACTAAATGCGTAGGTTTCCAATAATATTTATCCTCTCCATATGAGCAGTATATGGTTTCTGTCCAAATTGTATTCTCCCACACGGTGAAGGCCGAAGGGGCCGAAGGGGCCGAAGGGGCCGAAACGCGTTGACGTTTCTTAGACCACAAGCCCAGAAGAAAATACAGAGTCCAGAACAGAAAATGAATCAATTACTAGGCGGAACTATACTCAATTTTGATGCACCATTAGCTACTCTACGTGATATCACACCAGAAAAATGTACAAGCGTATTGCACGCCGGAAATGTAGGCTTCTAGTACGTGATTAAAGCGATAAGGACAGTGTAAAATTCAAAGATGATTGACTTTCAAATCTGTCCATAGGGCCCATCAGTCACGTCAATCACGCAGCTGTCATCATCTCCCACCCACGCGTCAACACCTTGCTAACCGGACTTGTACACTTCATACTACTTCCTCGCAAAAAGAGCAAAGCAGATTCGCAAGAGCGTCCGTCTCCTTTCTAAATACAAACACTACAAACACTGACAATTTTACAAGTGCCGTGACAATTGACACGATCACAATAATCTGTGAATTGTGATTAGTTATCTTTTTTACTTTTTATAGCACCTAATCAATGACATGCATTGAATAAAACTGAAACAATAAACTAGCAATATAACGCTTAGCCAGTACCAAGTTTAACAAACGTCGTGACTAATCAAAAAGTGTAATAAAACATAGAAACTAACCCGCGACAGTAAGAAGCAAGGAGGAATATTCAACGCAGGACCTCAAAAAAGTGGATCCTCAAGGTATACCTGCACGAAATCACCGTTCAAGCACACATCTATATAACACACCACAACGCACTCTTGTCCATATCTCATTCCAAAATCAGAATATAGAATATTAATTAACAATTAACAATAAATCACAGACGACCCTGGCGCCCAAACGACGCTATAGCCATCCAGGGCGTAGATCGATTTCAACCTGGGAACTTTCTAACACGGTTACGAAACCCAATACGCTTTAGCGTCTTATAATAAGCATTTTAAGGAGATCGACCGCTACACGCGGCGAGCAGCGGCGAAAACGGCGCGGGCACGCGCGGTCATAAGTCACGCGGGCAGAGAAATGAGTGCGCACTCGATACGACAAGCACATATACCATCGGTGGGGCACCACGTGAGGCGGACACGAGACGCCCCCAACCCACCCCCCCTGGGCCCCGAAAGATCCACGCGCGCGGCATGGGCCCGCCGCCCGCCCGCCCATCCCCCTAGACAGACGAGCATGGCTCACCAGGCACGGTTGACCAATGCTAACCGCACCCACAAGACACGCCACCCCCGCTCGGTACACCTGGTCAAACATGGCAGGGGGGCGGAAAGCATGGCCGTCACTCCGCGGCATAAAGCTCTATTTATGATCGCGTAGATATGATAATATCTAGCAGATGTGATGAATGTGCTCGTGGGTTTGCGTTGAGTATTGTTTCGAGTTGGCATCGACCGGCGAATGTGTACAGAGAGTACATTTTTGAGGTATTATGACTTTATTTTAATTTTAATGTTGTGATGAACGAGGAAAAAATTAGTGGGTGGCATTGGCGGCACCAAAATGTACATGATTCAAAACGTCACCAGTTGCAGAAAGCACCGAGTTTTACACCCACGCGCACACACACACAGACAGAAAAAAAAGTCATGTGGCTGTAACTGTAAGCAATCAAACCATTTTATCTATACATTCCAAACGCATCCATACTAAATTGATTTTGATCACCCTTTGAGGAGCAATAAAAATGTTTACCTTCGACGCGCACGCCATGCTAAACATACACAACCAGTCGCCGAACGGCGAAGATGTCTCTGCGAAAGTGCGTATCTCCATCAGCCATTGAGGCAGTATATTTTCCGGACATTATACATCATGCGAGCAGTCCGCGTCGCTGTACCTTCATCTCACAGGCCACGCTTAAGCCAAATGAAGATATAAATGTAGCGGTGTGTGTCCGCCGCAGCCGCCTCCTCTCTAGGATGTGTCTCGTGTCCACTCCGATGTTTACGACACCCGAGCAGCATTGCGACATGGGTGGGTCCCTCCGCGCGGCTCCAAACATTGGATACATGCGATGGCGTCGCACGGTCTTACTCTTACCCCACCAGTGGCGTGCAGGTGACCTTTTAGGCCCAGTTTTGCGAAACTATTTGGTCTCCGACGGCTACACTTCACAGATTGTTGGAATCAGATGTTAAGACCAGCAACCACTATATCTTAGCACGGATTTACTGTGTTCTGAAGTCGGATTTCTAGTAGAAGTATGTAGTAAAAGAAGTAGTTCTAGAAGTCCAGAAGAATAGAGAAATCAATTTGCCAATAATAAGAGTCTGGTTGTAAGTCATTTTCCGTCTGAAGTGGCCTAAAATCGTCGTTAGTTCTGCAGTGCGATTCTGTTTCAAGGCGAGATGAGATGAGAGCGTTCATTTGTTCCAATAAAAACATTGACAAAAGTTAGTCTCATCTCACCTTAAAAAAATGAACAGAATCACAATGCAGGGCTCAATTTAAAACAGGTAACGGTCTAAAAATCACACTTTGTTTCCGCAGTGTAGGAGTTAGGAGAAATCAAATCTTCGAGTTGGCCCATCAAACGACTTAACTTTCAAGCCCAGTTTTATTGTAATATGTATTCTCTTAACTGTTTTAGATTTCGGGTAGAATGGCGACCCACAGCAGTGAAAATATGCATTTGGGACTGCGAGATCTATTGCCCAAAAGCACTGAAGTATACTAATCTGAACAATAAGATCTAGGAAATGTGTGGCGGCCCACGCTATGGATGTCGGTTTCCGGTTCCGACGTAACAGGAGATGGACGGTCGCCCCCGCAACCGGCCCAAGATCTAGAGGGTGCGATGGTCTAGATATTTACAAGATGACTCCTATAGTTTCCCACCTAACTTGGGCGGTTTGACAAAAACGCATTATGAAATAACAAGAAATTAATCAAAACTATAGCTGTCGTGGGGATACTTTCCTTTCTAAAACATTAACATCTTTGCTACAGGGCTAGATAACCTGTGACAGAAAATAAATTTTCCTTAATTTCCTATAGGACAAGTTTGCGTGGACAGTGCGACAGCTAGACCCTTAGAACACATTTGAACAAACATGCGGACCACCATTCTTTCAAACGCACAAAACTATCTTCCACGGAACCAACTCAACGCCCACGACCCCATCATTAGCCTTTCCCATCGCGGGAAATTTCCCAATTCCACCACTGAACGCATAGCGCGGCGTAACCTTTATGAGAAATTCAATCCGGCTTTAGGTATGGCACACATCGCCTTTCCTATCGCTGGCACAATCAGGTGGCTTCATTGAAGAGGAAGACGAAGACGAAGAAGAAACGCTATCAAAATACCCACGGAGCAGTGTCCGAGTGGAATAAAACGACCAAGTAGATAAAGTTTAGAGTCTATTACTTATTTTGTTGTATATATACTTGTGTATATGTGTGTGTATATTCGGTGTGAATGAGATATGTGTTGTTTTCGATGTTAAATAAATAAATACTGAATTATCGAGACAGTTATGGCCAATAGCGCCCTTTTGCATGCTCACTCCGGCGAATTTCAGACATTTTAAACATGCGATGTAAATTTCCTGACTTACTACGGCCATATTAATTGCCGTAAAGCAAAGTTTACAATTTGTTTGCACTTCGCAGTCCTATTTTAATTTACTCCGCATAAAAGGGAAATCAAGTATAGAAAAGACATTTTTACACGACGAACGCCGTGTCAAAACGCATACTAAATGAAACAAACATTAGAAACGAATCAACTCGTCGTATATCCGCGACGAGGAATGTAGTTCAATCCGTTCAATGTTTAATACCACCACAGGGCCTCGGCCGAGATGCCATTACATTACATTCTCACCGAGAGCATAATATAATACACGACCAAACAAACGCATTTCCCTGCTCGCCTATATACCTACACCTAAATAATACCGTCACATCGACATCAATCTACAGACGCACACCTATCACATCGCCGTCGGCCAAATGCAAATTGAGTGTGTCTCAAAAATTATTTGATCTAGTCCAGTCTGTCGGATGATTACTGTCATTCGACGGTGGCTGTCGTAACAAGTAGGCGGCGAGACCCACGGGGTGATGGTAATCACACCGCTGGCCGGTGGGACATGTCAATACTTAGCGAAACACTGGGGAACGCCACCGGTAGGCGCATTACGTCAGAGAAGCCACGATTGCCGCTGGTTTCGCTGCGCGCCGAAACGGGTGCACTGCGTTAATGCTAAAATAGCTTGTTTCGCAGTTTGCCTCAGTTTAAAACGGTTGGATTTTATTTAACAAATAAAAGACTGGATATATTTTCATCGAGGAAAAACGTTTTGGGAAAATTTCGTATATACCTTTAGTTATCTTGGTTTAAATTGAACATGTCATTTTGAATCACCAACATTTGTTGAGAATTAACAATTTTTTGGTAATGGCCTATGTCCTAATGTGTCCATGTGTGTATGCGTGCATTGTGGAAATACGATTATGTGTATACGGAAAGAAATGTAGAATGGGATATAAAAATAAATAATAACAGCCAAACAAGTGGTGTGAAGTAGAATTGCTCCTGCGAGTTAAATCATTACTGGCAGTTGAAAAAAAATTTGTAAAATCGAGCCTGACACACATTCCTAATCATAAAATCTTTCCAAAAACAAGATAACTAATTGGTAAACTCTAGTTTTCTATCGGGAAGCGTTCCCGAACTGTTAACTTGTCAGATGAATTAGAACATTGAACTCCCTGAGAACGAAGCCCGAAGGACGGATATAATTTTCGCGTGGAAATTTCGTTTCCGTTTAAAGCTATAACATATCAAAAAATATATAAACTTAATCTATTAAATTAACAGCTAACTTTGAAATAACTTTTTTTTAAGCCTTGCACTCAACATCAAAGTAAGTGGTCGTTTCTTAGCTCATACTTTCTTATAGGACGAGCAAAACGAGTGGCGGTCCCGGCGCCTTAGCGGCCGGCAACGCGCGTCGCTGGCGGAGAAAACTCGAAACTGAGATCGATAAAAAGATGTGGCAAACTATAAATCGTTCGTTGAACGTACTACCACCACCGAAAGTAAAAGTGTTGCGTTGATTCGCGTCGAATAATTGGCCAGGGATCTCATGATGAAAGCGTCAAATAGCCATACTTTTCAAGCATGTGTCATGTAGGTAAAGGTGGATGGTAACAACAGCTGTTTACAGCCGGGATCAAAAGACCCGTTCCAAAATCATTATTTTTAACGATTTATAAATAAACCATGTGTTCCGTTTGAGACTGCTGTGCATTCGGTCGCGGAAAGCATGTTTACATTCCATTATCAGTCCAAAACTGGTCGACGAGCCCAATAACACAAAAAAAGAAATCTGGATTGAACCTCTCGGTACATGTATACGTAGACAGCTAAATCAATGAGCTAAAAACGGTTTAAAACGCATAAAAATTAACGGCTGATCTAAAAACAAACGCGAAAGGGAATTAACACGAGAGGTAAGAGTACTTAAAACATGTGATCCAATTAAAATTATGTGTAGCAGCGTCAAAATGAAGTAATAAAGCTGCTGCGTTATTCGCAAGAGCGCAGACCGCGCGCTAAGAAAAAGTCGCATCTAGTTTTACGATCTCGTCCTAAGGTAACACCGAAAATGATTCGTAATTGCAGTCCCCCCTCCCCCGCCCCGAGCTATTTTCTTAGGGGACACGTAGATGCAAGCTGGACACATCGCAACACACGTGTGACGATGATGTTTGCGACCGGTACATACTGAAGTTGTTAACGTGGATGATGATCAACGTGAAGATAGAGTGAACAATGTGAAATCACGTGCCTGGAGCTCATGGGGTGTGAGTGGTGTGAGATGCATGGTGAGACGAGCAACTAGGGAAGGAAAACGGCTCACATACCGTTTACATGACCGTATGATCAGACTCAGCGGCAAGAATCGGCGAAGTTGTCTCCGGGCCTCGGTGGCATCAGCGGTGTGGACGTCAACAGCGGCTCTTGGTCCACGACAGACGATGTTCCACGGCAGATGATGGTCCACGACAGATGATGGTCCACGTCATGGATCATCCACGTCATGGATGATGGTCCACGTCATGGATGATGGTCCATGGGCCTCGCGATGGCATCAGCGGTGCGGAAGGCAAGACATCGATACTATATAACAATGTGAATTCAATTGGCTTAGGCTCGTGATGCAGCAGGCATGGGGTGTTATAAAAGAAACTTGGGCAAAAAGGGACAACTTACTCTTCAGATGAGCACGAATCAGGCGTCCGATCCAGCGGTAGCACTCGGAAAGAACGTTGGGACTCGGTCAGCAGCCGACAGCTGACTAAAAAATAAATAAGAAATGGTTAAAAAATAGTATGAGATAGTGAGTAATTGACGAAAGATGTGACAAATAGCGACTATCAGTATAATAAAGTGACGAATGGTGTTCGGTCGCGGCGGGGACTTCGATGCGCGGGACAACGGGGACACCCTATCGTAACGAGGCGTTCAGAATTCGCGCACATCATTGGGCGGAAATGTTTGTTGGCCACGTCAAAAGGAACCGCAAAGTTAGAAATCAAGACTCAATTGCTTCACTGCCTCAAATTTTGACATACCTAGTTGATATCCTAACATTACAAATAAACATTTTACATTCATTAAGTAATTCCGTTTCGCGTTTCTCAGTCTGACACCAGCGTACACCAAATGAACCGGTCATCGATCGAAGCCAACGTTAAAATGTAAAACTTTTGCTTATGGGGACCACCCTGCTCGGAAGCAGATCGGTAATTCTTCTAAGTCCCGTAACATGGGGCTGTTATGGGACTACGATTACCTTCCGAGGATAACCGACGATGCCGGCGACCGCAGTGTGCGCGACCACCAAGATAATTTCAGCCAATTGTGCAAAACAAAAATCGAGCGAAAGAATTTCAGCAGCTTCGGCTAAACAACGTGGCACCCCGGCGTAGGCTCGAGGGCCCGCCGCTGGGCAACCGCCGCGCGTGCACGGGAGGGGGGGGGGGCAGTGGGGTCCAACGCGCGACGGCGCGATATCGTGCCTCGAGCACGTCGCACGGTGCACGCAGGCGCGACATGATCTGGTTATCCCCGGGTCGACGCGAACACGTGTGCGAGTGTGTGTGTAGTGTGTACACCGACACGATTGACCGTGTGCGTCAAAGTCGACGGATCTCTGGCGCTTTTTAGAGGCGCCAGTATGCGCGAGAGTGGTCAACTCTGCCTAGTCTGGCCACATCGGAGGCAATGATCAACTGAACCAACTTAGTGATGCGGGTTTATAGAGAGATTGTTTTCCGAAACCATGGAACTTACTATAAAAACAAGAGTTTTGGTGTTGATTCTAACCTCAGAGCATGTACGGTATATATTTATTATTAGAAACGTATATTGGTACAGATACAAATTATGGAATTGATATTTCGTTTCTAATAATTAGAGTTTTGGTATTAGTAAACTTTTTTTGGGGATGGATATTAACGCCTATAAAACGAGAGCAGGACCGACAAAATAATCAACCCAAGTGCCCATTGCATATAGAGCTATAATCAACGAATAATGGCATGTATTTTTTTCCAATAAAATCTACGGATGAAAACGAGATGAATGCCTAAAATCTCGCAGACCAAGCTGTCCTGCCCGCTAAACACGCCGTGTTACATGGTGTTACCATATAGAATATGAAGGTTGCCTTCCTTATGCTATGGTGTTGCCGTGCCTGCAATGGAACGACGGCCTGGCCTCTCTCGTACGCTATGACGGGCCTCTGCCCGATGCCTGGAGCCTGGCCACGGCGACGCTCGCAGCGGCTAGAGCAGCCACACATTTGGTGTGGCCGGAGCACCGCTCAGTTAGCATGTAAAACAACTTCACGTCTTGCCGAACAGATCGTTAATTTACGAACAGGAAATTTAAAATTGGTTAAAAATTATAGTAATTAAATCAAATTCGCTAATTAGAGTTGTAATAAACTTAGCATATAGATGGATTCGAGTGCGTCGCGCGCTGTGCCGCGCTTTCACGCGACAAAATGCGAGCGCGCTGATTATTGGCAAGCGATTTTTGATTGTCCCGACATCGTTTTTATTTTGAATCTCATGTTATCTTGCTGAGGTGAAAAAACGTTAATTTTTCAGTTTAGTGGGCCTCGGTCATTTTCGACTGCCTCGTGTTTGGTGGATTATAACGGAGGTTATAAATAGAGGTGCGTCGCTGCCAACATGACATAAGGTGGCGTGCGTGCGGGTGCGTAAATAAAATCGATTGCAATACAAATGATGTTTGCACCCTTTGGAGAAATAAAAATCAAGAAGAAATGGAAGAGAAACGATTTTCGGAGCATTTTTTTAAAGCAGGGAGCGAAACAAGCGGCAGCCTCCTTCCTTACAGGTATTATAATATATATCATAAAGAGAGCAGGGTAAAAAAAAACACTTTGTACTTGTCTACCGAGGATAATGCCCTCGCTTCCGAGTCAATTAGCTATCATCAAAAACTTTACACATCCCTGAAGTCTTCGAGTAAAGTCACCGCTAACTAGTCGAGTAAGTTTTTTACAGATAAGAATTTCGCTGGAGCAAAGCAATACCAATCTATTTCTCGAGGTACTTTAGCGGTTATTTATTGCCGACGACGACCCCTTGTCCCCTTGGTAGCCCCCCCTCTCTCCCCCACCCATCATCATTCCACCCGAAAAGTGTTGCCCCAACACCCGAACAATATAATATTAACAGTTGTAATTAGTGGAGATGGAAACGTTATTTTGTGGCCCCATGTTAATCTGTATAATATAAAGTATAGCATGTGGAGCTCGATACTCCTGTATTGCGAAATTAGAAATCTAGATCGAATAGGTTCTCAAGTCATTTGGCTAATCGTAATCTTGCCGTCAGATCTGTACTTTTAAATCACCTGTGACTGACGCAAATGGAATTATTTTCAACACAAACACATATAGTAGGAAATGAAAATTGAATTTTTTTTTAAGAGCTAAAGAAAATAAATTAGTAACTTTTTTAAATCAAGGATGGCACAAATTAAATAATAGCTAATTGCATCCACAGCAAAATAAACAAGCCAAGTGCAGCGGCAGTAAAATCTGTTCATGCCATAAAAAGGAAAATTGACTTTTCTCGACGCTGAAGCTCGATAAACATTACTATGGCGTAAAACATCTCAGAGCCATTTCGAATGGCACTTGGCCACCTTTTCCACCTCTCTTAGCGTGCACCGTTCGCGTGACCGTCTCAATTAGATTCAATATTAGTTTTAGTAATTGTGCAGCACGCAGGCAGTCCGTATACGAAAGCCAGCACTTAAAAATGATTCTGTTTGTTTTATACGTGTAATTAAGTGTATAAAATATCTAATTAGCTATGGATGTCTCGTACACTCTGGCTGGCTAATGAGACTATGAGCTCAGCAAAACCATCGGTAAGCTACACACAGAAACACTCTGTGGATTGCACTTATTATGGATTTTTCTATGAGAGCTTTTCATCATGTTGCAATGCAAATAATACAAGTAGCTAATTTTTTTATCGTGATTTAATTCCAGTGCGTCAATATCTTTGCGTGCAGAATTATTATTTTTATAACACGCATTGATTTCTTTGTCGATTGTCTGCTCAGATTGGTAGGTTCTCGTAGAATTGGGGGCGCAGGCTTTTGGCACAATTCGCAAACATGATCATGAGACACGGTGCAGGTAAAGTGTACTGATGCATCGATAAATCAGCCGGCGCTAAAAAAATTGGCAAATAACTTTTTCTTTACGTCTGACAAAAAGATTTAATTTATGTTGCATTACCAAGTAAAGAAACATAGTATTATTTCCATCGAAATATTATTTATTGCGATATGCTAATGAAACGCAGGGGCCGTTCGGTCGGACGGCGGTTATGCCTTGTGTGTCCCGAGTCGGCGATTGGACGAGACGAAGCGAAATCCTTAAACTAACAACTTAAATACATACATCATCAACGGAAGCCAAATTACTTCGCTATATTATCGACGCCGGTCGTGTCGTACACTGCAGTGGAATAATCGACGTCGAACTTCAAATTAATCGCTTGTGATTTTTCTTTTGATGTATTAATTAACTGCGTGTGTGTATACGAGCCGAGAAACGGTTTCTCGCCAGTAGTCGGCCGCGTTGTGTGAACAAGAATCGATTATTTCTGACCGGCGGATATAATTCATGCGAATCAAAAGCCGGCGAAAAATGATTGCGAAAAACCGACGCGAAATTCGCCGCACGCACCGTTTAGCAAACGAACGGTCTCCGCGCACACTCAATTCGCGAAACAAATTTTTCATTGCCAGCAAATTGTCTTCCAAACCCAAGGCGACACTTTTACACAGTTCCATGGCCCGTCTTTTATATAGCTAAGCGATAAAAAAAAAGGGCAGCCGATCAATTCAGCAGTTTATTGATCGACATTTTATAGACATCGTTTGATTTCGATTTCATCTTGTGCACCGCACGTATGGGATAAGGCGGAGAGCAGGTCGGGAAACAGCTGATACAGCCAGAGACGTGTTAGTAAAATTGAGTTATCCGAAAACGCTCACTCGACGAAATGTCTGTTGGCCTATGCTGGCAGCCACAAATCATGAAGGAAAGCCGACAATTACCGATAGCAACCGATAGAGACACATCGGGCCTAATGCGAACAATTAATGTGTAGCACCAAATCTGGACAGGGACGCCGTCTTGGAAGGAAGTGAACGCCTTGCGGGACGCGCGATAACTAACTCTTCTGAGCGGCATCTCGTTGTTTCGCGAAAGCAGATGGTATAATATACAATGAGCTGAAGAATCGAGATTAATTTACGGTAGGCGACGAGATTTATTGTTAAATACTGTGCATGTGGGAGTGAAAATGAGGAGTAAGGAAATGCATTGTCGCTGTGTCTGATGTGAGATGTATAGGTATATTATACACGCTTGCCTGAAAAACTATGCTTGTAGTTGTTTCGGAGCAGAGAGCCCAAAGAAAATCACGTCTTTCTCTTGAAACCACATGGAAAACGCTCTGAAAGTGTATGACAGGTCAACGGAAATTTTCTAGTCTTGACGGAATTTACGAGTACTTTATTGTACATTAGTTTCTTTGGCTTTCTGACAATACAGATGAGTCTAGCGAATATATTTACTCCGTTTCCTCGTGTTTTGTCGACAGCGAATGAAATTGAATTGCATTTCCCTGTAGGAGATGTTGTGTTAGATTCTATACAACGTCGATTTCAGCATATGAAAATACCTCAGGTTTGCACCGCCGTAATATAAGACAGATATTTGAACAACAAGGTGCTATGATCGCTGATTAACTACAGGAATTCGAATTATTTTAATCAAAGTGTGTGTATAGTATTCTACACAAATGTCTTTCCGTGTATACACACAGATAAACACAGGAATTTTCAAACGTCTACGAATTGACAAATTTATTAGATTCCAGCTGTAGAAATTAAGAAACTAAAGCTTGTTACGATTCGAAACCCGAGGGTATTAAATTGCGTTTGGTGTTAGAAAAAAGCAGCCGCGACCGCCGCGGGCATTCGACACGTATAGCGGTCTGTAAAGGTGATAGAAGAAAATACCTCTCGTGAAATACAAGCGAGTCGACTCATTGGAATAGTAATCTGTTGTCGCTAGAGAAGTTATTTTAATGGATGGTTTTCTCTGCCAGTTCACGAACGCTCATTAAAAGTAAAATTTATGTTCTAGTATCAATTATCTTACTTTACGTTATTCGTAATCAATCATTCAATGATTATGTAAGATGGAGTGAAAACTCTAGTCCTTTAATCACATAAAAAGCAGAAAAAAAACTTTAATTTCACCTATAGTAACTTTCAGAGCATATATAGTAGCATAATAGCTGTTACAATTCGAGAAAAAAAAAGCCCGTCGCAAATGCCAGACCGTTTACACCGAAGACAAACAGAAGATTGGCAAAGCAGCATCTTCGCCAACTTTTTGCAACGCCGTCCCCGCAGAAGAACTGAGTGCACGCAATGCAATGCACATTCTTGCCCCCCACCCCCTACCCGCAATGGGCCCATATTCCATATCGGCGTCGTAAAAGCCCGCGTGCTCTCTCACCTCTTAGCCGCAATCGGCGCGACCGGGCGCCGTACATACAGCCACCACGGGATGCAATTAAAATTAGCGCCTACATCAATTTATCTCCCACTCTGCTCGAGCGCAAACATAATAACGTGCGCGCTATAAAACACCGCGCGGAGCGTCTCCCACCGACACCCATAAATTCCTAATCGAGCCGAAAATCGAATGATTAATTCTCATTTCGATCCAATCAATGGTAATTTTCACGTGTTTATATGCGCAAACTTGCGCGGTTTATCGAGCAGGTAGAGATGCGAACTGATAATAGAGCGTCTGTCTCATTATAGCATCGATTCGAGGCTGGCGTTATAAAAAACGGTATCTGCATTTTATCAGAAAAAAACACACACACACACAATTTTATAGTTTCAGAAAAGATTAACACCCCTATTAATTCAGATAATGAGGGATATTTTAACGTTATCTAGTTATTAGCGTGAGACACGATAACGATCTTGAACGAAGGCAAACTTGAAAGCGATTCCGAGATGTAAAACAGTAAAACCTACCACCTAACTACCGGACACGGTGTTGTGTGCATCGGCTGTCGCCGAACATAAACAATCTAGGACGGTAGCGACACCGCCTGGACCACAATTCGGCGACGATCATGTCACACATCCAGGTGCAATTAGATTTAATGTTCGGTTATTGTGAATGAAAATGGCGTTTAATCCAGCAGAAAGGCGACACTTGCATATATGTGTATAAATATATACGCAATACGCGGGTCGTAATTAACGTCGATTATTGTAATTAGATGTGCGACAACGGCGCCCGGCTTCAAGATGTGCGCAAAGCGTTCCGAGCGCAAAGAAATGGAATCAGTGCGTGGCTGAATTTACAGAGTTGTTATATGCGAAGAGTTGGTGTGCGCGGAATGAGATGGCGATGCAAATTAAATTGGTGCTCACCGGTGAAATTGATGTACCCGGCGCCGGATCGGCCATGGGTGGGACAACGACGTGGACGCGCGACGACATCCGAGATGAATCTCTGGGGGGAAGCTGTAGCACAAGAGTCGCAGATATGACGCAAGACGTCATTTATGAAGCAAGTCTATTAGCGGGTTGTTGGTAATTTCAAAACGCTATCATGCAGTTGGCCCAGGAGTTTGTCCAAATAAATTGCAAGATAAAACGCCAGGCGATTTGGAGCAAAATTGTGTGCAGGATGAATCAAATCACGCCACGTTGGTAAAAAAAAGGCAAAGTTGGAACAAAGTCATCAAACCTACGCAACAGTTACGCTAATAACGCAGATGAAACTGAAGGAAAAACCGCTCAAATTTCATATTGTAATTCAGACTACGTTTCGAGCTACACGGGTAGACTTTGAAATTGATAACCAGTTCATTCGGGACAGCACGAGCAGCAATGTTAAAAATGTTATACGAGTTACCGTCTCGGCTTTAAGGGGAACATATACGTGAATGTAACTATAAACATACTTCAGCTAACGGCATCGAAAAGTTAGCAATTTAATTCAAGTTAATCGTTGTCAAATATCTTATCGTTCGATCTCACGAAATGTAAATGTTAGTGTTAAGGCGCTAGTTAAGTGTTAACCAAAGTATAATACATTTCAACCGTGAGATAGCCGACGGCAATGTTGATATTAACCACGATTAGGGAGGGGTGTTTATATATATTATTAACTAACTCTTATACAAATAAGATAGCCAGTAAAGATTACGAATTGACCACACAGCGTACGGTATATAATTAGTGAATAAAGTTCGAAATTTACATCTGAAAATATTAGCCACACGAAATGGTCTTCTAAGTAAATATTGAAAATGGTATTATGATACAGATAATCTCGCGGCGCGTAATGTTACCCACCAACTTCTGTCGCTAACCGCCCTCGGGGCCCAAACTACTTGCGTTGTAAAAAAAATTAGATCAATCGACAAGATATTGCGGCAGAATCGCAAACGATGTGGTATATTACAAAGGGAAAAAAAACGATAAAAACTTGGTAGCCTGTTAAGGGACTGGAATCTCAGCACCTTGAAAAAGGAAGCAACAAAAACGGTACACCAATAACAGCTGTAGGTGTTCCAGAATTGTCGCTATTTTTTCTCGAAATAGCCATTCAGTCTGCAATTATGATCCTATATTTCACCCATAATGCGAATAAATAGTGGCATAAACGTGGACACAACACCACGAAGCGGATCGATTCTTTCGTTATAACTTGGTTATAACCATGTGCTAGGAGACGTCATCACGTGGTGGTCGTCGTAACAGCACCATGCATTTGCATACACAAGGAAAAACCTGTGTCAAGTTGCTATTCGCATAACTTCCAGAGTGCATGTCGCTTTCAGCTTGTCTATATACACTCGGCCTGGTCCGATCTTATTAAATATGACTTGCATTGCAATGCAGGGCAGTGCAGCAAATATTGAAATCGGGATTTTCCACTGATGCACGCACACTGCGTGTAATTGCCATTGGTACAATGCGAGGCTAAACATAACGTATGCCGAGACGTGAGGTAGATTACCTGTGATCGAAGCGCAAAAGAAAAGTCGAGAATATTGAGTAAAATGGTATATACAAAGAGATTGCCATAACATCTCATTTCGTAACGTGTAATAAATTTGAATCCGATCAGGAAAAAGCACGTTACGTATATACCATAGTTCACGCGAAATTGTAAATAATTTTAAATTGTGTACAATTTTGTGTCTTGTAACAAATTTCATCTATACGAACAACAGAAAAAGAAGATCGCAATCGTTCGCCGAAGATGGTTTATTGAGCAACGATTCTTCATTTAAACCCCTGGTAATTCATCGTTAATGATAATATACTTTGTTAGCGGCGGAACGGCCGATCGGCGGTCGTAACCCGTGGGCCAATTTTGTGTATACGAGACATCACCAATTTTAAAACAAATAACATGCTTTTACAGAATGATTTATTTATGAGCTTAATAATCATGTTTCAACTGGCATGACGTTGGGATAGTCCTATCAAATTGGTCACGACGATCGGGTTGCTTTTTTTTCTCACAATCACCGAATGCTGTGACCTAAAACTGCACGCCGGGACGCTGTGGTCAAAATCTAACATCGACGCTTTATTGCTCGCACATTGGCTAGTTATAGATAAACACACAAGGCAATTTACATGGCGACTCGGTTCGAAATTTGCCTGTGTGCATCAATTAATTCCTGTACAATATTAATTTATGGCGCTATCCATTTCATTATACATAGAAACACATCGGAGACGCATAGGCATGACCACTAAAAATAATATAATTGAATTTATTATCCGTTCGCTATATGATATCTGATTCTTTATGGATGCCCCGAGGAAATCAATGCACACACTCACACACTCGAGAGAGGTTTCTTCGCATTCTCTTTTCAATTAAATCATACCCGGGTCTATAATTAAATGTATATTCTATGACAAATTCACTCGATATGTGTTTATGCCCGAGGCGATGGCAACTTTAACCCGAACCATCTTAGACAAGCACAAGATCTATGCGAACGCTTCTAATAATTCCAATCCATCACCTCCCCCTACAGCCGATAAATCTTAGATAATAATGAACTTACAACCTTTAAATAGGATAATTATTTTCAAGAATAGATTGAGGATTAGCAATACCTCATTTATACATATACACACACAGACACCTCTCGCAAATCAAGCGCCAAACAGCCGAAGAAATCTCACGAATCGACCACAATCCAGATAAATTCCACGCGAGCTTTGCACCAGCCTAAACCACCACAACCACCGCCACCGCCGCCGCCTCCGCCACCAGTATGATAATGAGCTACTCGTTAACTCAAATTCGCCGAATCGCGGGCCCGCTTTGCGCCAATTCACACCGAGGCGCGGATGCGAATCTCGAGCGCGCCGCCGCCGCCGCCGCCGCCGCCGCCGCAGCAGCAACAATTGATCCGTCAGCACGGGACGACACGTCCGCGCACCCCGCGCACCCCGGACATGCGCGGATGACCACTCCACGGCACACGACCCTATTTCAACGGGCGACCCTGGTGACCCCTCTCTACCCTTCTCTCTCTCGCTCTCTCTTTGAGACAATCCGTGTCCGCCGCCCACGAAACTCTTGCGCGGCGACGGCGGCGATGTGTCGTCCTTGCGTGGACCAGTGGCGGCTGGTGCGAGAAAGACGGTGCGAGCAAACAGGAAGCGGATGTGACCTTGATAGCATGGTTTTGGTGTCGTATTGGTTCCAGCGATCATTGAACCAGCGATCACAGTTCTATATAGTCTATGTGCTTCTATAGTCTTCTGTGCTTCTAGTCTTCTGTGCTTCATGGTCTATGTGCTACAGTACTGTGCTATGCTATGCCATGCCATGCCATGCCATTCTGTGCTATGCCATGCCATGCTGTGCTGTGTATGTGCTACAGTGCTGTGCTATGCCATGCTGTTCTGTGTATGTGTATACAGTGCTGTGCTATGCCATGCTGTGCTGTGTATGTGCTACAGTGCTGTGCTATGCCATGCTGTGCTGTGTATGTGCTACAGTGCTGTGCTATGCCATGCCATGCTGTGCTGTGTATGTGCTACAGTGCTGTGCTATGCCATGCTCTGCTGTGTATGTGCTACAGTGCTGTGCTATGCCATGCTCTGCTGTGTATGTGCTACAGTGCTGTGCTATGCCATGCTGTGCTGTGTATGTGCATACAGTGCTTCTAGGCTATACTTATCCATAGTAATTCGTGACAAACTGGTCGAAATTCGATGATTAATCATACGTTAGCTGGCGGAGGATGATAAAATAAGTTCATTTTTCAGAAAAAATATCGTACTAAAATTAGGAAAATACATGGTTTTGGCTTCTGAGAATTTATTTGTGTTTTAGCATTTAAAATAACCTATAACGCAAGTTCCTGTTGTGTTACAATGCTCTCAAACTGTGTATATTATGGCTGCAACTTTTTTTCTGCATAGGCTTGCTGTATACAGAGATATGGGAAGTTGAAATTAACACAGCTTTTGTCTGCTGAGCCAGCGTGTGCCCCGAATGTCGCCCTGCCCGCCCGCCACTGCGCTCGAGTCCTTACAAGAATCTTTAGTGCAGGGTTCGAGTATCCCTGCACCGTCCTGTACATTCCATTAGTGAAATAACATAATGGAGACTTAATCAACAAGCCGACAGGCGTCGTATTTTATTGCACATTCACCGAGTATTTGTCGATAAATCTGATGTGTACATTTTTGTTTGTACCCGGTTTAGTGGTCGAGCGTGTAATCCTGCTTTATTCAAAGGTATAGACAAAAAAAAAGTGGGAAACGTCTTTGCGACACTTAAGTTTGTGCGAAGTGTGCACAGGTATAAGTGCCGTGTGTGCACCTAGGGAACTGTCAAGTAATCTCACTGCGAAAATATTTTGTTAATTAATTTCTCGAGCGTAAATCAAATACCTACCTATAATCATGCTGTGTTTTTTTTTTTTTTTCCATGTCGTTATCAGATTGAAATTTGCAAAGGCGATATTTCGGCTGGTCGGTCCATGATCCGAGTTTAATAACTCCCCCAAACGCGGTGATGTGGGTGGTGTGGGGTGGGGGGAGGGGTTGTCGACAAGTCACTCTCATATGCAAAGATTAATCCGCACACGACAAACCCTTAGGTTGTGTGCAAATGAATTATGATCGCTCGAATAAAATATAAAGATCTAGGCCATCGTATTAATTATTGCGTTTATATAGTTATGTATATAAAGTTAAAGGGGATCCATGCTGGGCTTCAAACAATTACTACTTGAAATTACTTGACAGTCAAACCTCTGGTCAAGCTCGAAACGTGATTGTCTCTCGTTAAAATAGCTTGTGTCGAATGCAAAACGCATGGTGCACCGTAAACGTGATGGCGCGTTTATAATAAATCTTGAGTAAGTCTTGACTGTACGGCTTAATTGATTACTGGTTAATCAGCCAGACATAATAAATAATCTCTGCGCTCGTGTCTGCAGCGAAAAGTATGCACGAAAATTAATCAATTCCTGGCCGAAATCAAATCCACGACATATTGACATTTGGTAGAAAATCGATTCCCAACCCCTTAATTAAACGTAGGCCATAACATCAGTCAATTTCAACAAATACACTGGCTAAAAACAGTTTGAAGCTCATGATTTTATTTGCAAAGATGGTCTGCTTTATTTTACAGTTATCAACAAATATTTTTCGCAACCTACGTCTTTATTTGGTAATAAAACTCATATCAAATAACTATTATAACTAGGCTTTATTTAATAAACCTAGATCAGCAGAGCTATTAACGAACATTTCAAATGAGAGCTCGAGAACGTAAAATCATTAAACAAATCAATTTCCAGCAGCAGTGTATAACGGATACTAGACCTATACCTGTGTATGTAACGAGTGTTCGAATATTTTGCAAAACGACAATTAACGAAGCTGATTAAGACGCATGAAGCAAGGAAAAACGGCTCGACTTGAAGGGAGCCGAGTCCCCCCTTCGACTCCAGACGATCGCAAGCAGCATTCCACCTCATCGAGAGCCGTGCAGTACCAAACAGTAATCAAGCACTTTAATTACACCCAGCTAAGTATGAAACACAACATAACTTTATCTTATATATTATAAAGCCTCGCGCTGGCCAGATCTTGATACAAACCGTCATAAAATATCATGAATAGGTTAATTAGCAATACTTTTGATAGGAATCAAAGAGACGCGTAGAAATGCCGTGTAACTATTTTTTTCCTTCAACAAGCCGATACGTGCCCACGATGTGTGATTAAGCAATCGAATCGATCAGGTTTCGCGAATTAAAGATCAATTAATATCGTTCTCAATCTGACGACTTCGTGACAAACAGAACGATTTCCTTGCTCGGAGGGAGCCGGTGTGACGGACGCCAAGTTTGTCTCAAGTATTGACGCCCGTTGCGCGCCTAGCGCGGTGATTTCAATGCGCGTGGTCCAGCGTTTCTGCAATCTCTTTATTCTAATCGGGCGGAAATTAAGGACGACAGGTTGAAAAACGATCAGGACACGATTTTTACGTGCAAATCTCTTTCCATCAAGCCGGCTCGAGCCTGCAGACTTGCCGAACAGCGCTTGTGCTAAATAATTAAAAGCGCTAAATTTTATACATTATATTATAGAGGTTCGTCTGTGCAAAGTCGAGACGATAGTCTCAAGTTTTTTGACCCGACCTTTGGGACCAACATCCCGATTTCTGAAGATCGTATAAACATTCGTCAAGATGACCTGTGCTCGACGCGAACAAAAAGAGGCCAACTTGGGCACCGCTCGTGAAGTTTCAATTGAAACGATTTTTCTTCGCGCGGAGCCCACAGGCATTGGGAGCGAGGAGAACAATTCATTTTGATATAGGAGCGAATAAAAAAACTTAGAAGCCGCAAAGCGCATGTAACATATAAAAATAATTCGAATGATATATAGAAGTTAGTTGGCGGTTTATAAATTAGGTGTGCTAAGACGGCAGACATCTGAATAGGAGGCGAAAAGCGTGAACATTGACTGCTATTAGTGGGCTAATCAATTATCTTATTTCCCGTGCTGTTCGGACGCTTGGACAGCTGCTGGTGGCCCATGGAAGCCCAAATTATGGCGCGTCGTAATTTAATTTCATAAATTACCAGCTAATTAAGTTTTTGGCCCCACCGAAATGATTGCCGCGGGGGTGACATAATTTGAACGTTCAATCATCGGCAACTGTACTAAATAAATTAAATTTTAATTGCTTTTTTAATCGTTATCCTATGTGTAGCACATACCACGCAGGATGGAAGTTGGTGGCGTGGTCATTAGTTATGATTCAAACATTCAAAAGCATTTTACACAGAAGTTTGTTAGTTTTCAACAAAAGTCTAACTGACGCTCTAGTCTCCAAAAACTAGAACTATTTCAACTAGTTTTCGGATCGGACTAGGACCCGAAAAGAAGCTTTCGAATCAGCTGACGGACTTCATTATGTCATAGACATAATTTTGATAATGAACCGTACGACGCGCGATAAATCAAAAGCTGTTCACACAATTCATCGCGCAAGATGAAATATATTTCGATTGAATAATACAGCGCAGCACATAGTGGCTGGTGGCAATTCGCCGAGGTGGCCAAAAGCTAACAATTAAAGGGCATAATTTTCAATCAGAGAAACACTTTTACACAATCATCGCCGCTGACCACCGCTGCATGTGTGGGCCCCGGCCAAATCAGCCATGTAGTATGTAAATTTGAAATGTGAAATGGAAGTTAAAGAAATATTACAAGTTTTTTTCTTTCGGGTACATAATGAGAGCTGTGGCGTTCGTCACGTGATAAGTTGGAGCGAAACGAAATATAAATTACATCGTTCACGAGTACGTATCAAGAGAACGTCAAATTTTTATCCGCCTTTTTCAGGTTACGATCTTGCTGTGGCCGTTAAGAGGGCGCGCAAGCATGGGATGAGGCGGTTGGAGGTTTGGACCAAAATTCAAAGCCAGACCCCCATGAATGGACGATTATTCAATTCAAAATTCACGTTAATTATGCTGATAGGTAAACCGCTTCGCCTGATTTATATCATCACGGTCGCTTCCGAGTTTGAATAAAAACTAAAAAGCACACAAATATATCGAAGCCTTCGGAAACTTAAAAAAAAAACGATACATATTATTTTAAACGCACATTAGAAAAGTGTGCTTTTCAGGTACATCCCGACTAAACATTGGTATCATTGAGACGTCAGGTTCACATCCATCCCAAGGCCAAATGCTTTACACCACCAAAGAGGTGTACTCACACAAAAGATAGGTACAACGAATAAGCAAGTGCAAATCCTAAGAATTTCCTCAGCCAAGGTCTGAAAATTAGCAAGTCTGTCACACGTAACTCAACACAGCAACCAATGCGGGCAGAAATTAATTGATTTATCTCACGTCTCTAATCGATGCACTTATACCAAAACATGATCTTACTTTTCCACCGTTCTATATATATACCTATACGTAAGTATTGAAGAAAAACCCTACGCAAGAAGATTCAAATTAAAACTATCATCTTACCTATATCGATAGCCGACCACTTAGTAACTCAAGTAATATAAATGTTCGTGTTTTCTAGTTCAAGATGTATCGATAATCGATCATCAGCATTGCCCCAACGTCCGAGATGCACATATCAATAAGCTAATTAACTGTATACGCGGCAACGCGATGTCTTAAGTTGGTCTTCAACCGGTTTCGAAATGGTCTGGCGCGCTTTTGTCTTAAAAGTTAAACCTAATGTATTAAGTTAATATGTGGCGGTGGCGAGAATCGAGCCTGACTCGTGGGGGTCAGGGGTCGAGCGCGGACCTCGGGCCGCGGAGCACGCGATGGTCAGAGCTGGTACAGCGCCACTCGCCGCAACACACGTGGATGCTGCCGAATGCCCAGGCGATCTGCATACGTTGACGAGCACGTACGCACCAGGTGAGGGAGGGTAAACACACGAGTCAACACACATTATATGAGTGCAGATCGCTTGGTTTGAGAGTTTGCATTATCTAGCTATATAGATAGAGCTATAGATAGAGCAATAGATAGCTCTATCAGTGTTACTTTCTCGAGACCCGTGCCAT
Source organism: Nemurella pictetii (assembly GCA_921293315.2). Lineage (NCBI taxonomy): Eukaryota > Metazoa > Arthropoda > Insecta > Plecoptera > Nemouridae > Nemurella > Nemurella pictetii. The sequence goes on along the minus strand of OV121120.1, from coordinate 13,669,518 downwards.
TTCCTAATCTTAGCAAGTTAGTTTTAAGAAAAAATATTTAACTGGGTATTGAACTATTCCCGACGTTTCGCATAGCTTTGCGTAGCTTTGCAAAAGCTTGCTTTGTGGAACGTCCGTAATAGTTTGTTGAGTTAGGGACTCGGCATTCACTACCCAGTTACATAGCTTTTTTTAAGCTCCGTCAAAGCTCTGTCAGTGCTCTATCTATTGAAATATACAAACATATTTATAGAATTAGCATTAGAGAGATAGCGCATCAGTTGGATTCACATTTTCGATGGGATGTTCTGTTTCCATAAAATCAGAAACGAACCACTAACTTTTACCTTGGCGGGGGTAAGTGGCTGCGCAACTATATCTTCAAGATTTCGCCTTCCAATTTACTTTCAATCAACAAGCTTATCGCGAAATACTTCACAAATTTCTGTGGAAAATCTTTACCGCTGGCAAACCTCTCGGTGCGTTCTCATACTGCCTATTCTCGTACTGCCTACGCTACCTGCGACCCTTCTTTTTCTCGCACTGCCTACAGACCACCGAGCGGTCAGATTTATTCGTATACTGCCTATTCTTACACTGCCTACGAGGAGAAGTGATCACGTGACGCCGAACGTTTCCGAACGGCTGCATTGTGCCAAAAGCCCTCGTTTCATTCAAAGTTACTATAACGCGCTGTTTTCATTCGTGAATTTATCATCATTAATTCCGCATGAGGTGCTGGTAGGCTGCGACGGCGACGTCCATAGGAGCATACTTATAGGACGACGGCCACCCTCCCGATTTGGGGGCGATGTTTAGGACAAGGACGGCGACGTTCACAGGAGCATGTTGTGTGTCAAAGCAATATACAGGGTTGAAAATAGGCTATAAGTAAGTGTACTATTTTTCTGACGTGGAGGCTTTAGAACCATTGCCCGGAAAGCAAATAATAAGTAATGAAAACAGCGCGTTATAGTAACTTTGAATGACTTCGAGGGCTTTTGGCGCAATGCAGCCGTTCGGAAACGTTCGGCGTCATGTGATCACTTCTCCTCGTAGGCAGTGTAAGAATAGGCAGTATAAGAATAAATCTGGCCGCGCGGTGGTCTGTAGGCAGTGCGAGAAAAAGAAGGGTCGCAGGTAGCGTAGGCAGTACAAGAATAGGCAGTATAAGACTGAACCAAAACTCTCGGCCATGCTCGCTCATTTTTTGTACAGGTGGGCCAACGAACAGACCCGTGTGTCGATTCTTAATACGTGTTTACACCCAAGGTGTGTAACTTCTGGCAGCAAGCAGTAAACAGATTAATTGATCGCTGAAGGTTTGGTGAAAGTTTTGATCACTCTGTTTCAGTTTCGCCAGTGTAAATCCAATCGAGCATCAATTATCTTTAACTTGATTTCATCGGTTCTGAAATTTTCACCTCTTCTGTCACCCTATAATTCCTATAGGAGTGCTAACTTCTACTTCCATGGATAAAAATCTTAGAAACGCGGAGGCTGCCATGTGGAGGTGTATAGAACTACATCCAGAACAACCTTTCAGAAAATATTATTAGCAGCCTGATAAGATATGAGAAGAATAATTGCTCTCATTCGAGAATCAGCTTGCCAATATGCACATCAGCTGAGAGCAATTAGTATAATTAGGCGGCTATAGCAACTGTATTGTCTCATTAAAATATTTAATTGAAAATAAATAACGAATCCATTATAATAAGTTACAAACACATCATATCTTCAATGGGAGATCAACGCGAAAGATTTCAATCGCAGATCAATATAATGAGGATATTAGTTCAATTGAAATTATAAACCGCAAGGTGATCCAATTTAACAGGAGGCGTGATGAGGAACATGGACGATTTAATAAAGTTAATCTTACAGTGTTCTATGCAAGTAAGATAGTAGTTACTAGGATACAGAGATTTTTCGTTATCATATAGCTGGCAAGTCTTTTGAAACTTGATTTTTAATTGTATACTTCCTAAAAAAGGCACAGTGAACTGAAGACAAAATTGGCCTGATAAAACATCACAATTACAACAGATGGACGTTGCACTTCCCTTTCGCCGTTAGAAAAAAATACACTGAAATCGCTCGGGTTAAGCAACAGTTGGCCACGCCAGATTTTGGATGGGTGCCCACAAACCAAATAAATCCGTTTTGCTTAAAACGAAAGAGGGGTTGAGCGGATTCGTTCAAAAGGGACATCAATATGTTTGGCTCGTTGGTGCCAACTAGAAGAGAATGAATCGAGCTGGCATTGAGCGTGTAATAAATAATTACACACAAAACTAACTATTGACAAAACCATTCCGTCAAGTCATTATCAATTAAAAACTGTGGCTTACCGGCGCGACGGGGTGATCTAGGTGTGAACAACAATCGATTGCAGAGTCGCTCCACTGGCCGAGATGTTCTCGCGTTCACATTCCGAGTGAAGATCCGGATTCTGGAATTTGGAAATAAGAAACAGGTGGTAAATATAAATGTTTAAAGATTATGGTACCTAACATATAAAAACAAACATTGGCAATAATTTCAACTGAAACTATAGGTACCCATATTTCATGCCAGTTAAAGAGCAGCAAAAGAAATATTTACAAAAATTTCGATCACCTCCACAGATTTGAAACACGGGGTAAATCTTCTAACGGCTTGGCCCTGAAAAATGTCTCTTACTTTGCCCATCCTATACATAAACAAAAATACCACATGAGGCACGGAACCATTTTCATCAGACCCCTCTCAAGTTTTAAGCCCTCCCCTAATTATTGCGTTGCTTCGTCGAGAATCCCGAGGCGAGGTGGGTGCGTACAGGTACAGTGATTGCCGACCACCCTACCTATAGTACAGCGTTTCACGGGCTGCGATCCGGCATGCTTTCACCACGGGCCTCTCGAGGAAATGATACGGTACGCCACTCACTGGCAAGTGGAAAAAACTAGTAGCAGCAACGGTAGACTTTACTAGACGCCTCGGGCGTTCGCTGGCTCTTAAAACGCTTTTCGTGATTCACTCATTTAACACAATTCATTTACAAAGTTAACTGAAATTGAAATCGGGCGACGGTGTTTTCTATTCTACCTTTATAGCCCTCGAGTTCTCAGCCACGATAGTTATTGCCAATAGCAACAGTGGTGCTCTGCCTTCAAGAATCAAGATGAATGTCTCAAAGGGCTTGAATGTACACTTTTAAAGCGCGATCAAGTTATGTTTGCGTAATTGTTTTGATTTTGACGTTGGTTTAGACTTACTTAAGTTAAGTTCACCCTGTTATAACAGTTTCAAGACAATGTTGGGACAATACAAGGACATTGTATGTCAACTTAGCTGAAATTTTCTGCATGTCCTATAAATACACCGGCAGAGGCCAGAGCCGTGCGATTTTCTCGAAAAAAGATTTCCACAAATTTATTCCGATGACCTTGCTTTCCGAAGCTTACTTCGGACGCTTGCTACCCAAAAAGTTTCCTGCAGTGGCACACCACTGATCTTCAACTAGCGCTGTCAAAACATTTCTATGGTAAAGCACTTAGCAATTTATTTGGAGATTAATTCAAGTATGCAACTATAAGATGTGTGCCTTCATTTCAGAAGGTTAGAATTACGCAGTGATTGAGCCGTATCGCTCAAGACGTCGTGTAAACGTGGCAAACTTTAAAAACACCTGCTTAAAAACGCTTTGATGTTTAATGATCCCCTCACCCGATACACATTTTAAAATTCCCAACATGCACTTTAAGTTCCAGGGCATACATAACACTTTTAATAATAATATAAGCAAATTCTGATTACCTTCACAATTACGTGTAATTGTCGGGCATAGCTTATAAAATAATTGCAGCAGGTGATAATGGTCGCACCTCTGCGAATTATAAATACGTAATGTGGTCTATTTAACAAGGAGATAAAGCCGAGATGAAAGTGTGGTAATCGTCCCAATTTGGCGGTCGTATCATGTTGACGAGGTGTCCTGATTGTGTCCCTTGGGCTTGCAGCGCTGATCGAACGATAACATGCAAACGTGCTCTCTGCTGCGAAATTACCGCCGCCAAAGTTATTTATAAATTGCAAATGAGAAACGCATTAGCCGCTTCATCCGCGGCATTCGCTGCACCAGTTTGCAGTTCATATAGTTGTAAAATAAGGGTTATAAAATCGCCATTAAAATTCCAACAAATGTCGAGGTTGCGTTTGGCGCAGAACCAGAAGGCGACTTTGTTTTCACGATTATTTGCTACGTTTGGCATACAATTTGGATTTCACGAAACTAGAGGGGTTAAGAATGTGAATATGGAGTTACACACTTGAAAAGTCTCATGGTAAATTATTTATAATAGCCGTAAAATGAAGTACCCTGACCATTAGCGCAAGTTAAATGTCGGGCGTTTGCTCGCGATGAACATTAAAACGCTGCATTTCATTCAAATTATGAGTGTATATAATACAGACTACCAAACAGCATTACTTCATTCCCGTTTAGAGTTACTCTTTTCTTATTATCATCTCGAGGAACATAACATTGCTACTAACTTGTAACTCCATGTGCGAGTGAACAAGACTGTGTTATGTGACCAGGTCGTATTTATATGACTGGGTAATTTCAGTTTAATATCAATGATCTTAGCTTTAATGAGAGAGATTGATATAAACTATAGCGGCAGCGGCTGTATTGCAGGGAGACATAATAAATGCTGAGAGGGTTGAATACAGGAGCGACAAAGAGAGCATAATAAACGTATACATTGACCTAACATTGAAATAGAGTTCTAGATCTAGAGTCGTCTTATTGCATCGAAACAAGTCCTGTAACTTGTGCATTAAAAATAAACTCTAGTGTCGATTGTAGATCAAACGTTACAATTAAGACGGTCGAATATTTGAGAAGCACGGTTCGACACATTTCACAGCCGAGGTGAGGTCTGCGTGTGAGAGCGGAAACTCATAAAAAATGTATAGCTAGTAATCACTTTTTTTTTTGAAAATTGATTTTCTCTTCGAGGTGTCTTAAAAGCGTCGACTGACTATAATCATTTTAATACGCGACATGATTATTACATGGCCAATCATTTCATCGCGCTTTAAAGTCTATTTTGTATTTAATTAAAGGAAATAATTAGGCAAAATCTACATGGCAACGCGAAACGTTTAGGTGCGTTGTTTCAGGTTTTATACCGCATGTATATAACTGGCCGCATCGCGAAGGGACATATTTAGGTCACTATACTAGTGGGTACAGGTAGACTAATGAAAATCATAACATATGGGAACTAGATCAGAGCGTATATGCCAATATATTTTAGAAGCTAAACTAACTAATCGAACTTGTCAATGGATAGAAATCTGTGCAGAAATTAATACTAAAGAGAATGCCTTGTAAATATATATATATATACACCTTATACCACACACATATAAGGAGTTAATTGGCTGATATATAGAAACAAATTTGTATAACATGTAATTAGAAGTAGCGACTGTTTCCCACATAAATTGCCGATCAATATTCAAAAGAAACGTAGGCAGGAAGGCTAGGCACTGCTGCTCCAATCAATTAATGATGTATTACCATGCGACTCATATTTGGAGCAATTCTCTTTCGACAAAAGCTTTCGAATCTGCTGGTATGGTCTTCATAATGTATGTTTTAGCTACACATGCAATACAACCTCCACTGCGCGTGGAATTGTCTGTTTACTATAGCCGAGCCATAGAGTAAGTAATGCCGAACCCTCTAGCCTGGTCGAACAGTTGAAATTAATTGTATACTGGATATTATTGTGCGCAGCTGGCATGGTTATGATATGAGAGGGTACCTTGCTTGGTGTACCAATGATATTGAATGCAATTGAGCGTGAATTCAAAACATACAGTGTACTGGAAGTGGATTTTTCTCGATGCTTGGCTATGAATGTGAAAGACACAATATAGTACCTACATATTGTACTCTCATTTTAAGCCCGTCATCATCTGTAGTTTTAAACCAAATAAAGTGCACAAATTGTATGAACCGAAAAATTGTGTATGCACTGTATAACTAGATACGAAGAAGGCTTGAATGAAATCAAAACCAACGCCCCCGTGAAATTTTATCCGGCTATTTCTAGCGGCATGCTTGGTTTACGATACAGTTCATCAATGGAATGCCTTCGAATATTTTCCAGCTTTAACTTAAAAATTACATGATCATTTTTGTGTTACTCGATCCATTTGACCTTGGCAAAAACGTGTGGTTTCATGTGCACTTGCTACATTAAACTATTCGTTATAGTTCTCCTACCAAGTTCCTTTCATCTGTGGATAGATTTTTTTAAATATTTGTAGCTGAATCGGCTGCTAGGCTTACCAAGATGATGAATGTAGTAGCATAGACTGGCCATGCTGCCTGCGACGTTCATATCAGCTGAAGGTTTATAACCTGCAATTAGGAAACAAGTAACAATTAATACAACAGATAATACACAGAGAGGTGAAACACTGGATTTGCTCAAACATTGTAAAAAGTGGTTAAACAGTAAAACCGAAGGTATTTGGCTTAAGGACTCGAATGAATTGGCAAGACCAAGTACCTCTGTTCGTCTAGTTTACTTATACTTTATAGGGAAAATCCACTTTTACGCCGCAGCGCGCAACGAATGCCAGAGGCACACTGACGAAACGTATGGAATAGTTGATACGACAACGACTGACTGATAAGAGTGGATGTAGGGGTAGACGACAAACTTACCGGGCTGGTTCCAGGTTTATATTTACCCCCCCCCCCCCCCCCTCTATTCGAGATAATGGAAAAACAAATTAAAATGCTAGTAGATGAGCAGTACAACGTGGTACCATAGATATTATATCTATGGTGGTACAATGAAGAACAACTGAATGTTTTTAGTAAACAGTGCAGATATGATATTAGTTTTGTCCGACTTTGTTGCAGAGCATTCTAGCAAAGTTGGTAGCAAGTTTCATGCTTATTTTTTTGTACCGAATAATATTATATCACTTTTATCATAGAGAAATATGTTCACAAAAACGAAAACGGATTTTTATTGACCGTTAAATCCTCTGCTTTTACCCTGTTTTTTAATTCAAATAAAACCAAAAAACCAACCACGATAACATTTCGGTTGCAATTATAAGTACTCGAAGGAAATACATACCAATTTTCTTTTGACAATGGCATTCGACATTGGATTTAATATAACCGTCAATAGAGCTATTCGATCAATTTGGATCCAGTATTCAAGAGCGTGCTATGACCGTATCCACATCAAGTCGCTTGTTCTCGTCTAAAACTCATGCCAATTGACACGTAGTGGGTTAAACAGTTTAAACTTTAAAGTCAACTCGAGACATCTCATTCATATTATCTATTCGTAAAGTGCTAGCACCCATTGCCTATCTATCACCATTCACCATCCCAGTACCTGTGGGTGTAACCGCTCACAAACCAAATTGCGTGCACCCATCTGAGGTTCTCTTTCAAACATCCTATTCAACCGTATTTAATAGTCTTTTACGTCCATTTTAATCGAGTCATTAACAAGCCGAGAATAGTCTTAATTACCTACGAGATGCGATCATTATAAATGTCACACCCTACCACACGTATCCGCGTATACCCAGAACTCGACTGACACGAAGTTTTGTTCGGAAAAAATCTCCTAGATTTTAACGCAGTCAGTTATGAAAATGATGGTGCCCTATTCGTTGTTAATCAGCGACGTTAATTACTGATTTTCTATTCGGTGGACATATTGTGTGGGTGTGCAGACCTCTTAATTTTGAGCGGACCACGCGTGGTTGCGAGCGTTTGGCACATATACTAAATCCCTTCGAACGTATTAATTACTGCCCAATTAACATGTTAGAAGCTTTACGAGAGGGTGTTGCTGAAAGCCATGGAACGAATGCATTATTTAAAATCATATTTTATGGGTTCCTAAATAAATTGATTCAAGACGTTAACCGAGAAAAGCATGGTTAAGTTCAAGGGCAAAATGTATATTTCCCCTTCCCTTGGTGGATTTAAATGTAACCAACATAATAATTCTAATAGCGAGCGCGCGGTAGGAAAGTATTGTTTAAATTTGATTTGTGCAGTACCTCATTTACTACACACACACGAATCTGAAATAGTTTGTAGGCATTTGTAGTCTACTGTTTTTCTTGCCTACTGAATATTCAAAGCGAAGCGACACCGAACGTTCACATCCAACATCTTCCTAAAAAAAATAGCGTATACGTTCACACCAAACGTCCAGGAGAATTCCGTCTAGCTACTCGAATCCGATCGCGAGTTATTCCCGTCGGTCACGCAAAGAGCTTCTGTATTTCTAATGAGCACGGCGCTGGGACAGATTGTGGACAGATATGAGCTTCTGGTCAAAATCCTCGACGGTCAGACAACTCCATTGCACCCACACGCAACACAGCGACCAGGGGCAATCGTTTAGCGTCTTAAACATCCTACTTTCTGATCCACACCAGAGATAACGTGCTATTAAGACTGGATTAATTGATTTTAGATTGGGTTCTTTTTTAAATGGCTTCTGATGGGCGAGAGTTGGTCGTAAATAACTCGAGAAAATGTGGGAGGAGAGTCGTTTTGTGTATTTTGTTAGAAATTTCGTCTGTTAAATTATTAAGTGTGCTCTGTTTCTGAGAGGGCCACTTTGCCTTGCCTTTAATAATGGTGAAACCTTTTAGAGCGCTGCAAAGGTAGAAATTCACTTGAAAATTATTTGAAATATATATATTTTAGAAAATCTCTCACTCTCTGAGTGGAATTGATGCGAGTGTGATGTCCGATTCCCTACCCCTTCAAAGAACGTAGTTAAATAGCTTTGAGTTTACAAATGTTGAGGCAAAATATTATTCTCATCCTATTTGTGATGATAGATTAACTCTCTTTGCAAATTACAGCCCTCAGTTTTTAACAAAAGCTTAAGAAACATCCGGCCTGAAATCGATATGGCACGTCAATCCACCTTTCAATTACGAACGAAGATTTTTTCAGCACAATTCAATATCGCCAGTGCATCTGCAGAGTCCAGCGTACTGGACTCGAGTCGTACCAATTAAAATTGACCCGTTGCCTGCATTCCTTGCGCAAAATCATGCGTGACAATTACATTGTTTCGACACTAGCACGATTCACGAATATTAGATACAAGCATGCTTTTTCCGACATGGCTATGCATGGCATAGTATATACCCACAGCCACGATATCAATTTTACTTCCCGACTTTTCTAATCTTAGTGATTTTGCGGTGAGACGTGGTGGAGTGGTTTAATTTCGGGAATTAGTCGGATGTCGTGTTAGATCAGAGACTTGTGTTTTGCTTTAATCGATTACAATTTGAAGTTGATAGATGGCAAAATAAGCGGTAACATAGCTTCTAAGAGTTGCCTATACCTATAGGTAGAAAAGATCGTGAAAAAATTCACACGAAGAAATTTTCAATTCATTGATTAAACTTGCTTTGAATTTTTTGGTATTTCGAACCGAATATCCCTTCAAAAATGTTAATTCCAATATTTGAAAGTTCGCAAGAGTTTCTATGATTGCATGATCGGATAAAGTGGATCATAGATGAAGTACCAACCATAGGTGGTACATCATTAATATAACAAGAAAATTTATCACTCCCTCAAACTGAAAGGCATTAGGCTAGGCCCAGACTAAAAATTTACATTAAAATAAAGTTATGGAAAACCAAATACAAAAGTTAGTCATCTCATTTATCTGCATCTTAAAAGGCTTTGGTTTATTCACGACCCAGAAAGTTTGTATGCAACTGCAGGATGACCTGCCACACAATTTCGTCTCTCTTCTTCAAAATTCTAGAAGGGCTGCGGATTGCAAAAGTGCACACTGCTCTAACTTATACCAAGAGTGTCAATTCACATTTGGTGAATTCTGACTCTTTCTAGGTTTCATTTTGAAATTACTAGTTAGGCATTTCAAATGCGTATTATTTTCGCGGACAATACGCTACACCATAACACCTCTTGGTTAACCTTCACTTTAAAGAGTGTTTTCTTAAATGACTAACACTCATACGGCACGGCTCCTGGAAGTCTTCGCTGGGTCAAACAAAAGCATTCCACACGTAAATTATCAACCAGAGCACAGCCTCTTCACTTGATCTTGACGAGTTAATGTAAATAATCTCCACAAATAATCTTGAAGAATTGAAACTAATTTCACTTTTTACTTGGCTCTTCGTATGTAAAGCTTCATCAACTTTCTACGTTAAAATAGTGTCAACAGTCTACAGGTAAGAAGGCTTGACAGCCCCTTGTAACGATTTTAATCATTTTCTGAACTAGTCTAGTGGCAAATGGCATGGCAAATTTGTGGCATGCCCAAAAGCTTGCCTGGAAATTAATTTGAAAAACAAGCTCTATACTATTTATTCTTAAAGACAGTCGTCATCTTTTCTCAACATACTATCACTGCATGCAGGTAAGCAATTGAATCTTTGATTGAATTCTTCGACAATTTTTTTGAATATAAAGACAGTAAACATATTGGATCAGTGCCAACTCCATTCAGGATTGAAAAACAAGCGGCAATCCTGACACCTTAATCCAAGGAGGCTACGCCATATACCTGGACCCATCCTGGACCTTCATCCACATCATAAGTGCCTCCATTTTCGACGACAATCTTATAATAATATATAAAAGAGAATTTTACGCGCATTTTTAACAGCGTCATCAAAATGTATTTATTATCAACACACTATTAGAATAATGATGTGTGTGTGTCTGAATTATAAGTAGCTACTTAGTCAAACCTGACGAAGGTATTATAAATCAAGCAAGGTACACACACACACACACATACACACAGAGAGAGAAAGACCGCGAGGCGAGATGCATCAGTTCTTTGGCCGACTCCGACGGCGTCACAGCAAAACTTTTAAGTATCGCTGGCGCCAGCAAATAACTGTTTACCTGTCGGGTCCAGGGACTTTTGATTGTAATTGTTTGCAGTTATGTCAATATCTAAATAAAAGGTTATAGACGGAAAGTGTGATTCATCTCAACAGATTTCAAGTAGCTGAATTTCTATAGCACGACGATAGTTTTTTTGCACTCAACGCCAAGATTAGGTCACACTTTACCTCCGGTTTGCTAGATTATGCTCAAATTTGCTGACTAATTTTTCAAAGATGCAAGAATCTAGCATCTATTGATCCTACGTCAACTTTCCTTATACATCCTTCAATGATCACCATCATAGATGTAGAAACATGGTGAGTTCTGGAATGTATGTGTGAAGTTCATCCCTGGCACATCCCTTGCAGAACAATTAGAACCAAGGGTGGCAAATAGCGGAAGTAAACATTGGTTTCAACCCCTTTGAACCCAGAATCCTGAACATAATTGACCTCGCGCAAGACGGCATGCCAGATGACTATCTCATAATTTCCATTAAAATAGTTAATAAACATCTAATTATTAAACGCTATCTTCTAATCAATTAGTTAGCGGGTCGCGTTTTCTTGGGATCGATTTGAAATAATCGATGATTTATGAATGATCCTGTAGCTGCGTTCAGCGGTCGTAAGCGATTGCGCGCTGGGTCCGTAGAAGGTGAAACAGGTACTCATCGATGTTAATTGAAGACGTGCTCTTTCCAAATAAGGAACTGCATCTGCATGTATATCTTGTTGACAAAAATTGTGCCAATATGATTACATGCACAACAAACGCACACACCGACACGTCAAAATAGAGTGTGTAATGCTAAAGTTAACCGCCTCATCGGAGAATAGATATTATAATGGATAGAAGAATTCGCGAATTTTTGCTTATAGCGCATATGATGTGTGAATGACTGCGGCTCATTACGTAAGCAAATCGAGGGTGAGAAATTATAGGCAATTAGGTTTTATTACATTTGAGCTGTGCTGATATTTATTTTGATAATGGCCTTTTAATGAATATGTTGGCCCCAAAAACTGATACGTGCCAAACCTATTTTATGACTCAAGCTGACAATAATTATAAAGATTACCAACAATTTAATTTTTAAACGCGAAATTAGAGGCGTCAGTATATATATATGCATGACATAGTCGATTAAAATATAATATGTCTGGTCGACATGCGTTAGGTATATGAACTCGACGCCTCGGAATACATCTACCGGTGAATTTAGTTTTTAATTGCTTGAGTAATAAAAATTTTAGTGGATGCTGCCGCTCGTACCGCCGGTGCAGCAGCGAACGTTGCTTATAAATTATGCAACAGACTTTCGCAAATCGCTCGCACGGCGAACATCATTGCATTGCCGGTGGTTAAAATTCAGTAGGGATACGGCCGTACGCAACGACGGAAAAAAAAACTCAATAAAAATCGGAGAGCCGACAATGACAAAACGGTTTTTCCACTATCACCTCTCGAATCTTACCTACAGCAATTCTTCCGCTGGAGAATTCACACTTACACACAATGTTATGATATTTAATACCAGCGCACGAGCAAGCTAAACATAATACCCCCTTTGTATTGCTAATGCATTTAACAAAGGATCTGAACTTGCCTGTGAGGAAGCCTTTTGAAAAAATCGTGTAGCACATTACTATATGAGGTCAATCTTTTAAAAGCCACCCACATTCACGATCAAAGATAATATTATAACATCCAATAGCTACCGGTGATTTCTTATATGTGCCTTATAATATCGAGTAACTTCTTTTCTTATGTTAAAATCCTATTGTCTGTAAGGTTTAGTTAACACTGACTGGGCATTTGTATTGCAAGCTTATCAAACAAATTGCAAGCCTTTTATTATGCTCTACAGACGTGTATTATTATAATGCAAGATGCACAACAGATTGATCCTGAATACCAACTGCTAGGTGTTATGCTTTAATACGTGCGCTTCTCAGAATGTTAGTGCTTAAGAGTTAAGATGTACCTAAACCATGAGGCCACATTTTTTAAGTTCGAAAATAATGGGTAGGTAGAACAAATAAGTTTGGTTTCAAAGATACGTCTTGTTATTTTACAACTGAATTTTTGCAGTGTTCATGTTTTTAAGTGAGATATTTTGAGATGAACATCAATTTTAAGTTGGGCACCTACACCGAAAAAAAACTAGCACCGAAGAGAAAATAAAACTGTGATATATAAATTTGCTTGTTAACATTCTTTTGATACGAAACGTCGCAGCTCTTTGCCATACAGAGATTGCGTTGATATATATTTTCGGTACACATATTTTGATAGACCACCATGTGTCTCTATGCGACCACCTTAAATGTGAAGATATATTGCACCCGACGCTTTTGTGTCCATGTAGTCGCTGATAGGACTATATATCACAGCGCCAATTCTCGCCAGGAAAATGATATGAGATCGCACTGTGTTAATTAAAATAAATATTCCCAAACCGGCCGGCCATTACGATTCTGCTAAAAAAAATCAAGTGCAATGATATAAAATAAAACAGAAACAGAAACAGAAACTAGAAAGCAATATTTCCGCCAAAAGGCACAAGTCGCAACTGCCTTATGAGTAAAGCACTAATAGATTCAATCTTTAATCTTTGCGCAAATCAAGTTCCGCGATAAAAATTTAGACAGTTCACTTATAAAAGAAGCATATTTAACAGATGCAAAGCTGTCTGAAAGCAAAAGCAAGGTTAGGTCTGCACGCAGCGTATATACACACACACGATGCTTTGCATACATATACATTATATATCAAACACAAGTCAACATGCGCATATAAATAGTATGTTATCAAACGTCTAGAAGTCCTTTGACGGAGTCGCCCGAGCCGCCATCTCGTCAATCGCGTCCACGGAGAGAAATCATCGTCAAGATGGCTACACACGCGTGTCACGTGACTAACTTATTGCAGACGTGTGTCTCCGGGGTTCGAGCATGCGGACGATTACCAAGTTGACAGATTTCAAGTGCCACGTGAGAGCACATCGAGCTCAGAGAGCTTCGCTCACAATTATTGCAATTACGTTATCGTGTTCCTAGTTTTTTTCCCTCGTTTTTAAGTCGTCAGGTTGTATAAGCACTGACAGGCGCCATGATTCGAAAGAAAAACGAAAACTGAGGTGGGTAAATGTCGTTGGTCGTTAGGTGCTCTTGAGTATAGCTTTTTTATGTTAGTAGTAGGTTTTTTTTACTATCATTGCTATTATTTCGAAAAGTCTTGGAAATATCATGTATACTAGCCTTTCTTTTGACACTGCTTCCCAACATACTGAGATCGCGGAAGCTGGTAGCTAGTTCGTATGTGGAACATTTTAATTTTGAGCAGCATGATAAGTTTTATAACAGCCAAAAAGTTATAAAGCGCAAGACGCCGATCAAATCCTACCAGCCAACTTCCACATCATGCAGATGCACGGCTATACCGCGACACGGTCCCACATAACTTTGGCTCGCGCGATTTTCAATAAATCTTTTTGGGCGGCCCACGCAAGCCGGGTTTCGTGGGGAAAATATAGGACGTGCGGACGGCACACGGTAGCCGCATCTGAGAGACCGGACCGCCGCTGCCGCCGCCGCTACGCATAAAGCCCAATTCCTTCCGAGGACCCATGGACCACGATGTGGACCTGCATCTCTCATCAGAGGCGGCCCCACGCGCGTTCCACGGCGGTACCCTACGTCCGCGTGCGCAGATCCCTATCGTGTTCCATAATCAATGACATCTGTTTAAGGATAGAACAGGACTAATATGTATACTCAAGACGCATGAGCAATATAAATGATTACATGAATCATTCTCTCAGGAATCGTGCTCGCAATTCAATGTACAAGCATTAGAATATTAGAAAAGAGAAAAAAAAACAGTGGAGTGAAAAAAATAGCAGGGCAACATTTACATAAAGCGTATACGCCATGACAATATTTAAGTATGAAATTTAAATAAAAAGCTTGCACACAAATTTGAGCTCGCAGTAGTCCAACGTGTTTCGCTTAGGGGCAGATATTACCTACTTATTTTTGCTTGCACTTTTAAAAGTGCGAGTGGAAGCGTCTAATGCTCTTTTTTCATGTTTGCACAGAACGCTAAACTGCATGGCGTTATCGTATGTGCACCTGCAAATGCATCTAGGTAAACACAATGCAAGAAGTGCACTGAACGCTAATGACATTAAAATGAATCAGTTGGAATGATCTGCTGTCTTGTTTCTATGAATGGAACATAAATAAATGTATATACGAGAGGAGTAAGGTTGTAGTAATTGAATTAATTACACTTATTATACTATTTGAATGGACTAGTGTCTAATACCTAGTGAAAGGGATTTGCCAATCGTAAGTATTATGCATGTTGGGCCAATGACAGTACAGATAGCAATTATCTCACGTTGTAACGACTTTGCGTACACTGTGTTATGTACAACCTAATTGCAAGAGTGGTTATTATCGAAATCGATTATTTGCTCTAGAAGTAATGCAAATTGGTCCGATGGATCACCGCGAGACTTGAAAATCGAGGCTATAAAAATTCGAAGTCGAAACTTCTATAGCGAGTCCTGAACGTAATAAATTGACTGTAGTGACTCCGTAACAGGGAAAAAATAACAGTTCAATAACAAATAAAGAAACCTGAATTTCTCTTAGATCAAGGGTCAAGAACGTATAATAAAATTGAAACTAGCTCACAACTTTATGCAAATACCGAATAGCATCTAGTTTCGTTGCTATACGAACATGGGCCGTTTTTCTGTTTTCCTTTCTCGCGAAGGTGATCCTTTTTTCCATCGTCTTTTTTGGGTTCATCAAAGTTGTTTTTTGGGTGTGTGGGTGTGTGGTAGATAATTAGAGGGTGTGACCCGATATTGCATCGCGCGCGGCCTTACATATACACCCCCACCAGTACCATGAGAACCAGAGAGGCGAGGCTGTCAAAAAAAGTTGTCAATTGGTTAACTAAATATACCGTGGCTATGCGGTGAGCAAGATCAGTCCGAGCATCGTTTGGTCGAGCCAAGACGCTAGACGGTATACCAAGCCCCAAGGAGTTCACACGCGTTCCTTGCAGGTGAGAAGAGTAACAAGTGTCAATTAGATACAGGGTGTTCCGCAAAATGGGTGGAATAATTAGCGGAGATGAATAATTTGAGGCGAGTATGAATCACTATTTTGAAAGTGATATGGCGCGGAGGAGAGAGAAGATTTTTCGAGTGGGGTGCTTCGGATGGGAAAAATTAAACCGTGGGTATTGTCTTGTACAATGCGAGCTGTGTGCTGTGATGATTATTAGGTGACCAAATTGAATTCAATACAATATAAATCATTGGCTTTTATGGATAATTTCGAATTTATGATTGTGGGAAACGGATTAGATTTATGGGGGATAATTGACGCGATTCGTTTATGGAAACGGAAATCAATTTGTAAGAAATTTTCGAATGCGTTACCATTTTTGAGATGGCTATTGCTGACTTGCCGCTTGCGAAAGCTATGTAATTATTTGTCGATCCGTCCGATCGATCCGTCTCGTGAAATATATCCACACAGGCTCTACATTCTGCCTCCCACGATGGTGGATAAATATCTCTCGAGTCGAAAGTTAAGTTTGCCGCAAATTAATATTTATTACCTTGGAAACGTGTCTGTGCGTAAGATACATTAACGTAAAATACCGGACATGTGACATTTTCACCCATCAATTTGCAACGGAGCGGCATCTTATAAAGTATATCGCGAGAGAAAAATTCAATTAAACAGATTGCAAATTATGATATAGTCTCCGTTTAAAAATAAATTCGCATCTCACGGATAGTCGCTAATAAGTAAGAGGCATTCACCATAGCAAATTGCCAACTGGTGATGCAAAGCAGACGAGGTACTTACTTACCAGGTATGTGACACTCTTCTGCCAATCCAGAGACTTTATAACCAAGACTTAGAGAGACTGCAAGAGATTGATTAGTACGCGAGAGTTTAATACGTTAAATTAAAAATTTAAGCCTGGTGTGGTCTAGATGTTGTACGGGAGCGACAGACATTGATTGATTAAAACATTAATCATTTCGTGTGACGCCTGCCCTGAGAAGCTGCGAGCTAATTCATAGAAGACTGGTAGTCAACTAGCAAAGCACGTGGAGCATGCAGCTACGGCTCTCTTTTCAGACCGGGCACACTTACGATATATTATTAGTCGAGTCGAGTGTATAATTGTTATGCTATCACTAATTCATGGTGGTCTAGCATTATATAGTTTAGTGCACCTTTGTTGGTATGAACGCGTACACGTTGGTGAATTATTCACGGTACCTTTTTCTAATTCGGCATGAAAAATGTTTCATAATAAAGAGAAAATAAATTTTAGTAATAGGTTCGACGGTAATTGATGATAATTTTTAGATGTGATATTAAATTGTAGACTATTAATATAATTTTTATATTACGGCCGTAGGGTGATAATATTGGAATTTAGATATTATACCGGAGATAAAATATTTTCGAACGGATTTTAACGAAAAAAAAGAGAAAATTGTAGTGATTGTATAGGCCCAACAGTAAATTAACAATTGGTAGCTCAGAGTTTACGCTACACGAAGCAGAAATTTATCCACCATCTCGGGACAAAGTGATGTAAGATTATTCAAATCATAAAAAATCGTTTGCAAAAGTCTGCCTCATATTCGTACAATTCATAAAGTATGGTGTCCATACCCAAAACATCTTCGCGCTAGATTTATTCTCTCGTTTATTATGCACGCGAATGAATAAAATATGCCTTAGATCCATGACAATGCTTGCATTGTGCGAGAGCCATACGTGTGCTGTATGGTAATGCATTATGTGTGCAATACATTGTAGAATTTCTATAAGCAATGAGTGAACGATTTATTTGCCTATAGTGCACAGAGTTGTCGGACTATAGAATCGGAGAAGCATCGCAGAAATTACGAAGATAAGTTACTTTAATAATAATGACTTGTAAGATCGTTACTTTTTGCTTTACTTCTGTTTCTGAATGCTGTTCCAATGCCGGCAAACGCTGGCTATAAGGTGCCTAAATATCCGCATCTTCCGTTCGACTGGTTCGACGGTGGTTCGACCGCTTTACAATTTATCAAAACTCATTGATGGGTGGGTGTAACCAGACCAGAAATCAGAAATCAGAAATCCATTGAAATCTGGAAATTAATTAATTCCCAGAAAATGCCATAACCAATTTCCTGCGCCATTTTAATATGGATGGTAAACCATAATTTTATTGCTTGAAAGTGATATGACATGAACTGTCGGAATAAGATACAAAAATAATACTCAGTGTATTTTCGAAGAGGCCTCCATTGGCATTCTAGAGACATTCTAGTCTCCTCATACACGATGTACCAAGAGAAATTCGACATACCCACAACGGTATGCATCCTATTCTATCTACTAATTTGAATCACAGAAAAAACACGGACAGCGTCGTCCAAATGTAATGTCTATCATTTTATAGGTTTCGTCCGAGCATTCTGACATTTAGCTTACCTCGAATGCCATTACAATATGTTGTATAGAGTGTAGAGCCGACTCCGGAGAGACTCTCCAGCAAGGATCGCACAAGAAGATGCTCAAGCATTCTACACAGCTAAACGACGTGTTGATATAAGTGGTCGATCAATTGTTTCCACCGCCTATAGCGGTCCGAATGACCGAATAAAGTGTGTTCGTTTGTTATGGAATTTCGGTGCGTGTGCCATGTTTGATTATGTTATAGGCGGCGTTATCAAAATCTCTTCTGCCACGGCGCGAGTCCGGCAAGTAAATCAACTTGCCGCTACGTTTGCCTATATACACACACACACAGAGCCACACACGCAAAACGAAACGAACAACTCCGGTTCTCGCGATTATAATCAGGACTAAGTGAAACGCTTCACTCTGAATCTGATCGAAAGTCCGGGGAAAAACAACAAATAATAGAATATTGTACGATACACAATAACAAATGGTATAATAGAAAAACTAAACTACTTTATAGAATGACAGTTGCGTATTTTAATCTCATTTAACATGGCATTCGTAAAGTAGATATTGTAACACAAACATCGTATGTAGTGCATTCACTTTAGTCTGAGTGTTAAAGATTTTCATCAAATTACTTTCCACCATGTTACACTATCTGTATCTTTATAAACATACGTGTCAACGGACACAAAAGATATGTGCTTTAATTCGGGCCATTGAGCATTGTTACACATTTGTGTAGCGGGATTTTCACTCAAACTGGCCCCTGTGCGAGATAAGAGAACGCTTTCTGTACGGCAGATATACACTAAGATGTGTATTGTTGTTGTGACAGTTTGACTTCTGGATGTTCCCGGATGATTGCATTAGTTGAAATGTCATGAAATCATGAGATGATGTTATGTCAAAGTGGCTAACAATATCCACTGCCTACTGGTCACGAATTCGTGGACCCTGCTTGTGGAATGTTATGTTTGCTTAGTTTCAAGTTTATATAAGTACACACACTGAACCAACTGTGTGGTTATGTTGAAGGTATACACGCATTAGGTAACATAAAACGCATAAATCGGTTAAGGGTAACTACAAAAAAATATAGTCTCTCGTAATTATTTGCATCAATGCAAACAGCGTTGCATTAAAAAAAATTACTCGAATATCGTATAAATTTCACTTGTCATGTTCGAGGCAATAGGTTATTCTGATAAAATTAAATAAAACATTCCAGCCCATGGGGTATATGTACGAGTGCACTTGTAATTCTATCAAGAAAATCTTGTCAGAGTTGACACATAAAAAATACGTCTAATAAATTCCATCGTTTTGTCACGGTTAATGAATACAATCTACATAGGTACTATATAAATAAGAGTGTAAAATAAAATTCTACTAGATTAAAATATCCCAATACCAATTGAATCCATCCCATATATCTCATTCTCATGTCACATAAATGTAAAATGCCACGAGATATAGACGACATAATAAAAATGTAAATACCTTCACCTGCGGTGTTTTCTTAGGTAACATTTTTGATAATTTAGACAATCTGACTGATGACACCATTTAGCGGATTGTCCAGCTAGTCTAGCACTGTAGAGGAATGCCGAAATGTGGTTGAGTGCCCACTGTCACTGTCCTCAAGCATTACGAATTATTCGGGGGTGGTCCACATTAATTTAAGCTGACTCCAATGTTCGCGACGATAGTCTTTTTAATATTATGATAATGGCTTTGGCAAGGTATGATAGCAAGCCGGATATTTGAACTCAAAGGTGTATAGTCGGCAACGGGTATGGAAAGACATCTATCAGCCTTTGAAGGAACTAAGCAGGCTCTATTTGTAATAGAAGACATCCTAAAAGCGCGAAAACTTGGAAATGAATTTAAGAAAGCCTGGCTGGACAACTTTGTATTATTCATTCAATCATAGTGGGGATTGATGGAATTTTACAATTTAGGAAAAAAATTCGTACCTGAAAAGTTTGTAAGCAGCTCTACTCGAGAAGGAAATCTGTAATAAAAAGGAAAACAGAAAATTGTGAATAGTCTGTATCAAATATCAATATAAAAAATTCAGAATTCATAAAGGGAAACATGGGTATTGCAAACACAGTACCTACATGTTAAAATAATATAGGTTCGAATAAATAACATACATACAATATGTTGAACATTTCAGATTATTTTAATTTTAAATTCTATCATTTATGGAAATAAACTAGCAAATCAGTTGGTTTATGCATCTCACATCTGTATCCAATTCAAATGAATTCTGGAAATTTTTTAGTAAAAAAACCCTCATAATTAAGTCAAAGACTTTTCGACGAGATGAATGAAGAATGCTGGATCTTCGATATCTTTTAAAAGTTTGAAGTCTCCATAGATAGTGTGGTTGACTGCCTTGTTGTCGAACACTTCCGTCAACATGTTCTTGAACATGTCAAGCCGATGCGGGTAGTAGGACAGACGGAAATGGCTGAAAATAAATTGCCGGCAAATTAGTTTTCTCATATAGACTTACTCATAAAAAGCATTATAGATTTTTATATTGTAAAGCAAGCAAAGTTGAGTCTGCCATTAATGTAATTGTAAAAAGAACCCACATTGTAAGATGTTAAAAAGTCTTATCCCAGTCTAATTAGAAATGTCACACTTCTTACAGTTCTACACTTGAATAATTATTTTAAAACAGAAATAATAGTCTACATTTTTAATATTCAGTGATCTCACAATCTAAATTATGGCCAGTGAACTCTGAACCAATGAATTTTACAACAAAAGATATGAATTATTGACTCAGCAGCTAAAAACATTTTGAACCTGTGTGTACTGAAATATTTGAATTTGGTGTTATTTTTTTAACAGCAATTACATATTCATTGACTCTGCCTCTAAGCTAACAACATTTTGGATCTGTGTGTATTGTAAATTTAAATTTAGGGTTATTTTTTCTGAAATATCCATTGACCCTGCCAATCAGTTAACAACATTTTGAACCTGTGTGTACCGAAATATTTGAATTGTGGGTTATTTTATTCCAGCAATTGTTTGTCTATTGACTCTGCTTCTACAACATTTTAGATCTGTGTGTACCAATATATTTGAATTTGGCGTTTTTTTTTCTGCCTCAAATGTTACTGCATATCTGATTTGTGTGTACTGAAATATTTGAATTTGGCGTTAATTTGTAGCGGCCGTCAAAAGGTGTACGTGTACATCATTTTTGATATTCGATTTGATTTTGACAACATGTCCCTGGCTGAAAAAGTACTGTCACTTGTCGATACATCACATGAATTCAATAATAAATGGAAAATGTTAAACCCACATTAAATATTTGCATAGGTACCAGTGGATTTTATTTGGTATGTCAGACAGGAGTTAGGGTTTAAAAAGATGATTCCTGGTTCCGCCGATTCTTACCTGACAGCATCTCCACTTCCGTTGACAGTATCACCCTTCTTGGTGTCGCCTGTATCGATACTGTAATCGAGCACAACCAAGGCGGCCTTGCCATTCAGGTATAATGTTGACGTACTTATATCGGTGGTGTGTTTGGGCTGAAAAAGTGAAAAAAAAAAATGGGAATCATATGAGAAAGAAAAATATTTCTTACCAATTAGATAAATTGTTTACAATTACTACTGAAAAATCTTGGTGGCAGAAAAGTTACTTACGTTATAGTAGATGCACTTGGAAGGAGTTGCTCCCTTGTCCAAAATGTAATCGTAGTTCCTGTGATCAATGAGGAGCAGACCACCGGGCTTCACACATTGCTCAAAGTTTTTTAGAGCTTTCCTAAAACCAAAGAAAAGGTATCACATTTTAAACACATTTTATTTCTACATCATTCTACCGAGGAAAGAAGTAGTAGAACAGTTAGTGCGATTCAAACCTAAATGAAAATACTTGTTGCATGTACGGTAGATATTGATATTTCCTTACTAAATAATCAACAGAATAGTTATTAAAAAATAGATTTTTAATGAGATTGCCAGTGAGCTGGACTGGAATGCCGATAGACTGGAACCTCAAAACATGTCTAGGTTGAATTGGCATGTTGACTTAGAACCTAGAAGGTATGAATGGAATTTCAGGATAATCAGGGAGTCATCAAGGACATAAATTCCAAAGAAGGCATATGCTGTCTTAACAAAACCAAGATACTTAATCCATTTAACATAGACCCACCACTCCACTCCAACTAAAGTCGTAATATGCATTTTTGAAAGCTAAGAAGGTGAGTGGCCATTTGGCAACTGTAATCGACATAGTCTCTGTTTGCTATTCGGTCGATATTTCTCACCTGTGGTCTCGCTGGTCGCCGGCTACATCGGGCATGTGAGCAAATGAATTTCCCAAGCAGATGACGGCATCGAATCCTTCGCCAATGATCTCTGCGATGTCGTCTGTGAGGGTCAGCCAGTTGGCTTCTTCAATTACTGAAATGTGGAAAAAATAATTACTTAGTTAACTTTGTAAACAGTGTGAGCATAGCTGGTGTTGGATTGGAGTTTCAATTATATATCTACTGACTCTACAATTTTATTTGGATGTTATCAATCAATTGTGACGTCGATTGTAAAAGGTTCAAAATGTATAAAAAGTTTTAACTCCAACATGGCTGCTTTGCTTCGTTGTCAACAACCCGATAAAAAAATATATGGATTAGATTTAAAAAATGATAACTTAACACCCTCCAGTGAAAATAACTTTGTTCACAAGTAGTACAGCGGATGATGGCGTTCACTTTTATCTTTTAGAACTCCAGTTACCTACTTCTCTAAACGAGTATTTATAAGATGCGTACGTACCCCACTTGTCAAATGCTGCCTCCTTCCTACGATTCCACCGTGATTTCAGGGCGTATTTCAGCATCTTGTCGGAAGCATCGATGGACGTTACTTGGAAGCCTTCTTCCACCAACATCATCGAGTCCACTCTGCAACAGAATAAGTACATTTAATTTAATTGACTACCTATATATATATATATATATATTCACAGAGTGTGATGTGCCAGTCTTGTTAACACTAGGCATACTCTAATGATCCATAAAATGCAATTGCATCTAAATTTGAAACTAAATTTGATTATTTTATTGAAATATCAACAAGGCTACAGCCATGGTAACAGCTTACAGCTGCTCCTCAAAATATATTCAATCCAGCAGACAAGAAAATAGAATTCTAGGGCATTAGAACTAATGAATGCTCTTTCCTTGCTTCTACAAACTATTTGGCAAATTATTTCCTGACCTCAGCCTTGAAATGTGTTTGAAAAAAGATTTATTTTCAACATCTAGGATTATTTACCCAGTGCCGCAGGCAACGTCCAGAATCCTCTTGCATCCCTTTTTCTTCAGAAGTCCGACAAGGAAATTCTTGTAGTGCTGCGTGCGAGACTGCTTGTCACCGATGAAGATCTCCCAAACTTTGGCGGCTTTGCCGTCGGCATATTGGTCCTTGATTCCCTGCGCGCCGATGCCTTGGGTACGAGTTTCAAACACAGAGTCTCCCATGGCTGTAGAAAAAAGGATAGAACTGTGAAAAGAGAATGTTTAAATTTAATTTCAAGATCTGATGTGCTGAAGGGAACAATTACAGAGCTGCATATATAAATAAATACAATGTATAGAACTGCTAGAATCTTTGAACAAATCAGAAAAATGTATGATGAAAAAGTTTGCAAATTTTTACCTTTTCCTTTGTTCTGAGTTCTTTGCTGGCAACAGACTTCTTGGCAACTGGACAGAGCACAAGTGAAACTCTACTTTATGTACAAAAATCAAACAATGCCACACGGTTTAACGGACATCTCGGCAAAACAAACTAATTATCGGCCATATAGCACTGGTGTTACATCACTTACGGTCCATGGTTCCAGTTCCATTGATAATAGAACAAGGTCAAGATCGAAACACATTTCCAATATAGCGTGTTTAAATGGCAAGATTTAAAATGTCTTACGAGTTGAGACAGGGGTCACGGCATTAGATAGCGGAGGTGTTGCGAGAAGTTAGAAATATACGTACTGACCTTGCTTGAATGACGCATCGAAATTGTAGACAGATAGATACAACGAATTTGGGGGTTTGGAAATTTGCAATGATTTTCATCAGTCATCAGTCACCCTTCCAATAAGGGTATTGTGGTAAGCCAGGCAGTTCTGGGAAAGATGTGAGTTAAGTTAAGTTCATTCCAACCATGAAGCAATTAAGTTATACTTAGGCCTTAGGATATTTTAAGTTAATATATAATCCAAAATGCTAGATTTTGGTCTATATTCCCAAAAAATAATTGTATTGAAATTAGTATGTAGGTGATTTTTTTGCAAAACCAGTCAGGGAAAGTCAGAACAGAGTGAAGCTTTGCAACCTTTACAACTATAATTAATCAATACAACAGAAAATTATAACTGAAACCCTTTTCTCAACAGGATAATAAAACTTATTGCATCTAACATCTAAATTATTGGGAATTACTAAGAAATAATTGCCAAGTCAAGATATTATTCTGGGGCAAAGATAGTGAACAAACATATTTGTTTGCTCATTTTTACCAAAGGGTTACACAGAGCACAAAAGATAAAAGTTTGTTGTTGGTTTAGCCATTACAGATTATTTATTTATTTATTTATTTATTTATTTATTTGGCTGCTGACAAATACATTGTAATTGTATGGGCCTATGATAAATTTATATAATATTAGTTGAAAAATAAATTATATAACATATGATAATAATAATAGTAGTTTAATCTCGAGGTAAGGGTGTACCGATAAATGCTAATAGTTAGCCCTATTCTGTGGTAGGGTCCTTAATTGTAGTGGTTTAATTGGAGTGGTAGCATCCTTTTGATAATATTTAACATGGTAATGAGAATAATAATAGTAAATAATTGTAATAATAAAAATAAAAATAAAATAAAATAAAAAACAATAAAAAACAATAGGAGGCCCACGTTGTTGGTAGAATGGTAATATAAACGTAGGGTAGTAACGATGGTTCTTTTAATAGATTCTTAAAAAAGTATTATATAGGTATATTTTTAGGATTAGTAACTGTTAAACGGCTTGATCGTGGTCCTTGATCGTATAGGATATATTTTAGGATACAGGTATATTTTTAGGATTAGTCATTAGTGATTATGGCTGATAAAGAAGTGGCGCATTGGGGTATGGGGACTAGGAATTCTTGGTTAGTTGTTGAGGTGAGGTATTCCTCGATATTGTAGAATGGGTTTTGGATTAGGAAGTTTCTTAGGCTAGAGTCGAAGGAGCTACGTTTGGGGGAGTCCTTGATGTGGGGTGGGAGATGATTATATATTTTGGCACAGATGTGGGAGGGGCTGTGGGTGAAGAGGGTAGTGTGATGTGTGACAGTGCGTATTTCCTTTCTCCTTCTGGTTTCGTGTGTGTGGATTGAGGAGTTTAGCGGGAAGAGGTGGGGGTGGGATCGGACAAGGGTGCTTGCTATTTGAATGAGGGTGCATGTGAGGGTAAGGATTTTGTGGGTGGTGAAGTGGGGCTTACAGGTCTTTCGGCGGGAAATACCGGCAATGATTCGTACCGCCTGTTTTTGTGCAAGGAAGATTCTATGGGCCGGGGAGGAGGTGCCCCAGAAGAGGATGCCGTAGGATAGATGCGAGTGGAGGTGGGCGTGGTAGACTAGCTTTAGGGTGTGAAGGTTGACTATACGTTTAAGACGTCGCAGTAAGAAGCAGGTGCCTTTAATTTTGGCGAGGGATTTTTGGACGTGTAGGGACCAGTCTAGGTTCGGTGTTATGTGGAGGCCTAGGAATTTTGTTGATGGGGATGTGGAGATTACTTGGCCGTTGACGCTGATCAGAGGGGGAGGGTCATGGAGGTTGGCTTTAGTCTGGAAATTGATGAGTGAGGTTTTGGCTGTTTGAAGTGCTAGTCGGTTGCTTAGGCAGTAGGTTGACATGGTCAGGATTTGGGAGTTGGCGATTTGGGCGAGGGTGTCGATGGGTTGGGATTTAGGGTTGGTCAAGAGGTGGTTTGTGTCGTCGGCAAATTGGAAGAGTGTGCCTTGTGTTATAAGTTGTGGTAAGTCGTTAACGTACAGGAGGAAGAGTAATGGCGAAAGGACCGAGCCTTGGGGTACGCCTTGCATGATGAGGAGAGGGGTAGAGATGGAGGGAGGCTGGTCCGGAGACAGGGAGTTAATACGGACCACTTGGGAGCGGCCGGCGAGGAAGGAGGCGATCCAGTTGTTGGCAGTGCCGCGGATTCCTTGGGAGTGCAGTTTGTGTAGGAGGAGCTTGTGATCGATAGTGTCAAAAGCTTTGCTTAGGTCGTAGAAGAGACCGATGGCATGGTCTCCTCTGTCTAGGGCTGTGTAGAGGGTGGAGAGGAATTGGAAAATGGCAGTGATCGTAGATTTATTTTTTTGGAAACCGTGTTGGCAGTCGGCGAGGATGTTGTTAGCTTCAACGAAGGATGCGAGGCGGGAGAGCATTATTTTCTCGATGAGTTTGGAGATGGAGGATAGTAGGGAGATCGGGGTTAAATAGAATCAAACTTCAAAGTGGAAAGGAAATATATAAAGGGGGAAGAGTACCATAATTTTTCAATACAAATTCCTGTTTTGGATATATTTTACATAAAAAATCAACAAAAACAAAGCAGACACAGTAGTAAGAATATAATTCTAGGCCTTCTCCATGACATGAATGAAGAATCCAGGAGGATCGCTTTCTGCAATCTCGTCCATGCGCTTATAGTCTCCGTAAACGGTGTGGTTTGATGCCTTGCTGAAGACTTCCTTGAGCGTTTCAGCAAACTTCTTGTAGCGGTGAGGATAGCACGAAAGGTGGAATTTGCTGAAAACAGAGGAGAAAATGTTCAAAATCCTGTATCTAGGATATAAGAGAGGATTAAACTTTAAAGTTTAAGTCACCTCATAGGCAAATTACCTACATCATTGAGGTAGATTTCTTTTAAAATAAGAAACATACCTGACTTTGTTTTCAATAGTTTCGATCTGATCAGTGGTATATTTATCGCCTTCGAGATCAGTCAACTTTTTCCCTTCCGTTTGGCTGTCTTGTTTCTTTGTCGAGGGGTTCACAAAGTAATCCAACGTCACCAGTTTCGGAGAGCCGTCAACGTACAAAATCGAGGTCTTGATTTCGGATTCGCAATCACTCTGCAAAATTCATATAATTTTGGTACAAAAATCATGTTATTTACAGTACACAGAATATGAGTCGGCCATGAACTCTATGGAGATAGTAAATGACCATGAAAAGATATATTTATTTTTTTGGCAACTGATAGTGATGATGCGTTATGAAGGCGTGACTGCCTCACTGTGGGCAAGTCATGGGTTCAACTCAGATGACCAAAACTGAAATAGATTCATTTTGATGAATTTTAGATAAAATCTCATAGAATGTTATTGCTTTTGATGCTGGAATGTACCAAGAAATGAAGTGATAACTGGTGATAACGTTGTCAGGTAACTTTTTATGCATGTAATATGGACTTATGGTACTTTTCATTATTGCCATGTAAAATGGATAAAAATAGGCCTTTCCCCTCTATTTATGAACAAATCTCCTACACTGCTTACTCTATGCTCCTACCTAGCAACTTAATCATTAGAAAATCTTGACTTTGAAAACCAATTAGCATCAAATGTAGTTACTTGTGCCAACCAATTCCTTGTTACTCACATTGTAGTAGATACATTTTGGTGGCGCCGTCCCAAAATCAAGGATGTGGTCGTAATTTCTGTGGTCAATTACGAGCAAGCCTCCTGGTTTCACGCACTTTTCAAAATTCTGTAGTGCGAGTCTGTAAATTAAATCACACATGTTGAAATGACAGTATTGTCCTTGAGATTTATACAGCATCCAAGTGTTATCTCGTTTTGCAATCTATAAAAAGCCAATGCCAAATTGCAAGCTGACGAAAAAACATACTTTTGGATCTTTTTATCACCGTTGAAGTCGGGCATGTGTGCAAAGGAGTTTCCAATGCAGATAATGGCATCGAATCCAACTCCTAAAATTGGACTGAGATCCTTTGCTAGTGTCAACCAATTTGCTTCCATGATTACTGGAAAATAAATTAACAATTTTAATAAGCATAAATTTTAGGGAGTAAAATTAAGATTCATTACATTGTAGACCTTCACCAAATAGGTGTAAGCTATTGTATTGAAACCTTGCAAGAAAGCTATTGTTTGCTAATATTTTGGAATATTTGGATATTTTGGCTGTTATTAGGCAGTAAAATGTTGATTTATTTTTAAGGGTTTTGGTCAATCTTTCACTTAGCTCATCAATTGGCACGAGGGTATTAATTTATTTCGAACTACTCACCCCAATCGTCAAAAGCTGCCTCTTTCCTGCGGGCCCAACGCACTTTGAGGGCTTCTTTCAACATCTTGTCAGATGCATCGATAGATGTCACTTGGAATCCTTCCTCACATAGCATTATCGAGTCAACCCTGTAATATCCAGAGAAAAAGTTAATATATTTCTGGGAAAGTTCCAACTTTAATTCCTTCAACACAATATTTGTGAACTTAATTGCAGTTTTTTATCATCTAACTCTTAAATTTAACATTGTCACAAATTGTACTTCCAATATTTAAAAAAATTAAGTAGAAGTAGAAGTTTTTTACTTACCCAGTGCCAGTAGCAACATCTAAAATCTTCTTGCATCCATGCTCTCGCAGCAATGCCACTAAGCGATCTTTATAATGCCTCGTACGATTGTTCCTATCACCGATGAAAGAATTCCATACTTTTGCTGCTGTGCCATTTGCATATTGATCAGCCAAAGTCGATGAATTTGTAGAAAGAGACCTCTCGTAAAACACGTTGTCTTCCATTGAAGGCATTTTTTAAATTTGTTGATAAGTTTTTAAACTTATTGTAAAACCAAACTTCTTTACAGAGTACAGAACCCAATGTATCTGGAGCTGAAGTCGAAGCAAAACTAGAAATATGCAAGGGGTTTCCTTGCAATTATATACTCAGGGAGATCCTTCTTGGCCTAATGAATGAAGCATGAGGCTACGACTAGGTTGAGACATCACACCATTTGCATACCAGGATGTCAGATAAGCATAACGTGGAACTCAAGCAAACTCCAGACCATGGGTTGTCTAGATGGTGGCATCATCAGTCCAAAGTGCATGTGAACCTTGGAGGGTACGCCACAAAAAACGACATGTTAAGCGTGGACCACCATTACCACGTGCAATGGTTATGTAACAAAGTAATTTCCTTTTTAACAATCTGTTACAAACGTAAATGCTAAGACAATGACTTGCAATTTGGTAATGTCAGGATTGAGGTAAAACTGTTATTTCTGCATTGAATTGTAAACAAATAAATTTTACAGATGCATCTTACTAAAATTGATTCTGCCTTTGTGGGTGAGATGTGACAAATGATATGGAAGTAAATAATGTCTAGCTCAATTCAGTTCAAATTTATGCTCAACATTACCTTGGCTGAAATTTTTTGTTTGAAAATTTATGAAAACATTCCTACATAAGATTATCGTGTTTTCCCAAAACATTAGTTAGAGCAAATATGCTATACATCTATACTTCGATATACAATCAAAAATCTTCCCAGCAGAAGGGTTGTTATATTGGTCAATGACTGTCAATTGCCAAATCACTTCATTGCTCTCATTAACCTGCCTTGCCAAATGACACGTAGAAATGGTAGGTATACTATTAAACAAATCTGTATACAGCGCAAACCTACATTTAATCATCATCTCATATTGTAATTGTATTTACACTTAACCAATTTGGCTAAGATTTGTTCACAACAGTGCTTTACTTAAACATGCTAAAAGGGGACAGACAACTTAAATTAAAATAGGGGAAGTACCTTCCAGAAATAATGTATGAATAATAAATGCACAATATGCAACTGTAAGAATTCCAGAGATGGAATCAATGAACTCAATTTGTCTCGGTCAAATGAATATCTTAATCGCAGATCGTTCGACAGTCCAAACTCAACATTCATCTAGTGCATCACCAGACCTAAAGTAGAAAAAAAGATTTGGGGAAGTAAGTATCCTTTTCATACATAGTAAATCCATATCTTAAAGGTCAGGGGATAATGATTAATGATAGTAAACTGGTACTAGTGGTATCTAATTAGGCAGCACAAATTGGGACCCTCAGAGAGCTTATCTCATAAAAAAAAAAAAAATCACAAAATCTAAAGCGTGGTTTTGGAGACGTGGAGGTTTTGACCGAACGTGAATATTTTTTTGCAATGTTATGCGAGCTCGAATAAAACTATATTACGCATGATTTTTCTCAATGCATGAGTTCAAAGTAATCTTGCCATTGAATATAAGACCAATCACAGATGAGCTAATTAGCTAGTTTGATTTATGAGATCTTAATTTCAAGTGCAAAAAGTTCAGCTCACAAACTGTTAATGAGGAGAAAAAAATTTATTCATCCAAAATAGAGTCAAGCCAATCTTCCAAATCTTCTTTCTTTTCTGGACTACTTGTTGAAGGCAACGGCATGTTGGATTCTTCGTTAATAGTCTTCTCACCTGCATTAAAAAGTTTAACAACATAGAATTAGGTATATTCTTAGCTGAAAATACCAAATTGGTAATTGGATAATGTTTTGACTTAAATTGTCAGTTCAGAAGGGTCAAGTGGCATTATTTAAGCAAAATTCTTACCACACTCAAGAGGAACTCTGGACAGCAAAGAAGGTGATTGTTCAGCTGGTTCTTTCAGCGCAAGAAGAAAATCTAACTCTTCATCTTTATCCGATTCCAACAGATCTTCCGTGGTGATGGGAATGGTTTTTTTGCCAGGTAGCACAGTATCATCAGCAGGGGTATAATTATGAAGTTTTAAATCATTTATCCCTTCAATGATACCAGTAGAGAGAGGTGGTTCATTAACTTGGTGAGAAGGCCTAGTTGCCTCATTCAGAGACTTATAAAAAGCATCATTTTCACTAGCTTCATTTTCCATCCTGTTCAATTCATCTTGGTTGAACAATTCTTTTGGTAAATTCAATTGATTGTAGAAAGGAATTGTGGATAGGCTGGTCGATAACATATTCAGGTTAAGAGTGAACAGGTTGTTGAATTGAGATGGTGAATAAGTTTCCCAAGCCTGTTCACTTTTGAATTTGAAATGGCCACCCTCGGATAGCGGTGCAGATGCAAGCGAGTTGAAATCAGACGCTTTCGACTCGTCATCATTTCCAGGTAGCAGTATGGTCTCATACTTGGACCAATTACTCTCTATTTGCCGTTTGGCAAAATTCGCTCCCGATTGCTTTCCATCCCCCGAATCAATCTCATCGTCGGAGGATGGTTTTCCTGCATTACCTTCTCGTTCGATTACGTCTCCACTTCTCCACGGTGCCGACGACTTCCCATCGGCCTTGTTCGTCCTGCCCCGCTTGCCGTCTTTGCTTCTCTGACCTCGTCGCGACTTCTGGTCTCTAAAAATCAGAATTAATTGCTTTTTGGTTAATAAAGTTGAGGCAGAGGCTGTAAGCGGAAGTTTAAGTGTTTTGAGTTCAAATTTTTTATTGGGTTGTGCCAGATGTTAATTTTTAAGTTGTAGTGGATATATCTTTGCGTTTTTATTGTTTTTATTGTATTGTGTAAAAAATCAGACTGCCATCTCTGTTGCATTGGATGTATATGGTGACCAACAGGTTGTAACAGTACTTTCAAATATTCAACTTGACTAACTAAACAAACCAACCAGTATAAATTTTGTAATTGATAAAGATTCTGTCTAGGCATTACCGTTCACGTTTTTGATCCATTTTCATGCAATTGATACGAATATGGAAATTAGTGCGTCTATAACCTCACAAATTTGTCGATCATCGGCACGAGGCACAGGGAGTCGGAAAACTACGCATGACGTATAAGGGCCGAACAGATGTTTTGCCGCACCGTGGCAAACGATGCGGAACGAGAAGTACGAGGGAAAATTCAAATTGGTATATTTAAAATCATGGCCTACTGATAATGTGAACAGAATATAATATAACAGTGGGCCATGATTTAATGTGTAGTGTTTGCCTGATATTGATTACTATTCTTTAACAATAAAAACACTTATTTTTTCGACTATAGGGAACCCGAGGTTTAGTATTTTTGATAATGTGTTGTTGTAATTAATAATAAATATATTGTACATTTAAATATGTAGGTACATATCAATATAATTTGCTACGGTGTCATTGATGCAACAAATTGTTTGACGTTCACTTAATTTTTGTTTCCTAAAGAGATGATAGTTAAATTATCTTCTATTCAAGAAGTTGGAAGATTTCTTTTAAGCTGTTATACATGCTGATGAAGGGTTTGAGGGTGGCATTGGGGGTGGGTGGTGAAAAGGAGACCAGGGTGGTGGAAAGAGAGAGAGACAGCGTGGAAAAAAGAGAGACAGCGAGAGAGAGAGAGAGAGAGAGAGAGAGAGAGAGAGAGAGAGAGAGAGAGAGAGAGAGAGAGATGAAAAAAGGGGTGGGAGATCTTATTTGATGCCTCATTACGGAAGCGAACTAGAAAACGAAGGGAGATAGAGAGAGAGAGAGAAAGAGAAAGAGAGCGAGTTAGAAAAAATTACAAACTAATTGAATGCTTTTCCCTCGTTTAAAAAGATTAGCAAGAGCCACTTGAAGACTTGTTGGAAACAGTGTTTTACTTTTAAGTAATGTAGTGACAAATTAGACCAAAGTGTCGACACAGCTCGCAGTCGCGACGTGCTTTAATGAGTAAAATGAGAACGCTGTCTTTTTTAACATCTAAATAAACTCGTCTAGCAAATTACAAGACTAGAATAAATAAGCTTGATATAAAGGGGCCGGGGACGGCAAAAGATGCCGTTTTAGGGAAGAAAAACACATTCTATGTGCAGTTGAAAAAAGAAGCAATTGGCATAATTATACCTGCAGCATACTGAAACGTACACGCCTAATTACGAACAAAAGTAAACCGCTGCTTACAAAAAAATCCGTCAAATGGCATTTTTTGTTACACTGACTTCAAAGGCTCTTAAACATACAAGTATTTTGCATGTGCATTATACCTTCTAGCTACAGAAGACAATGCCCGGGTAGAAAAGAGAAGCAACCTATTTTTTTGTCACCAATGGGATAAGTTTTTATGTGTTGATTAGATTGAACTGATGACATGCATCAATCAATAATTACAAATTTTAACCATTGAACCCCAGGTAATATATAGCCACAAAGTAGGTATACATACCACCCTAAACACGAAAATCCAGGTGTATTTTTAGCATGCTTCCCGGACGTCAAAAACACCTTGCTCAGTACCTACCCATCCAAAACCCCCGATCCAAATCAGAAAATCGAAAACACCACCTCCTCCAGAATAAGTCAAATTCCATCCGAAACAAGATGGCGATATGCCATTCCATGCAAAGCTATGCCCTAGCCGCGGCCGGCCACCGAAGTAAGGGTGGTTTAGGGTGGCGAGGGTGAAACGTGGAACGGGGTGGCTGCCCAAACTCGGCAGATCGATGTTATACACCCCTGCTCCTTCAGCTCCAGCTAGCGTTCCAGCCACCTTCGCCGGTGCCACCGGGTTATAGGACCTGGTATACAATGGAAGTCTGGGCGATGGAAACTTTGAAAGTGTGGGTGAGAGGGGACAAGGGTGGTAAGAGGGAAGGGGGGGGCTGATGGAGCCCTTCACTCAAACCGAAAACTGTCATGGCTGCCATGTGCGCCCCCCCCTGCCTCCCTTCCACCTGCCTACCGACGACGCGCTGTATTTCGGAAAAGCGACCCACGTCATTCCGAATATTAATGATCTTAAATTGTGGATATGTTCATGGTGGGATATATAATTAGGCATGTACAGTAGGCCTCTCCAGATTCGAATAATTATAGTTGAAATTAGTTAAAACCAAGGGTGAGTAATGGGTTGCAACGGCTACATATGTTTGAAATAAAAACATGTCTAATTAATTTCAGTCAGACAAGATACAAAATACAGGTGATAAATAATCCTGATAAATATTACCTGTTTCTTTTATTACTCAACTAAATGCTCAATCGATAATTTATAAGACCACAATGCATGGTACTTTTGGTTATCATTTGGTACGATGGCAAAAACTAGCACGCCTTTGCAGATACATCGGATTCCTAGTAGATTTTTAGCAAAATATATTCTGAAGATAGCTTTTTAACAAATAAAAAATGATATGAGATCAATAATTCATCTACTCACATTATTATTAATTATAGACAATCAGTCAAATTGTGACTTTTCTAGTGTTTTTTTTGTAATCAGAACAACTTTGACTTGATTGATTGATTTTTATTACATTAAAGTGTATCTTTAATGCAAGCAGGAGAGGTATATAAATTGGATTGATAATTTGTTATTTTTATGGTAAGTGATGAACACTTGATTTCCACGTCTTTTGTTTGTTCGTTGCAGGAAAAGAACGATAATACAGAACACGAACGGGACACGGAGCACTCGTATTTATGTCTCTATGTAAATTTGCCTTCCGAATGCAAATTCCTCAGGATTAAAAGGCATGGAAAGTCAATAATAACATTTAAGCTTTTGTTATCACTCGACAATTTCCCGACAAGGTTGAACGGAAATGAAGCGTGAAGCCCAAGACTTTGTTTCCCGCCTTTTTTCCAGCATTTTCATTCACCTCCCCAGTCACGTGCGCGGCACACCGATTGAGAAAAACTATGATCATAGCATTTTCCACCGCGTAACAAGTCTCGTAGTTAGAAAAGTTAAGGTATAAAAAGAAGAGAAAAAAAGTTTCGCGTAAAAATGGAAACATCTTCGCACAACGGTGACCTATAAGTTACTTCTTCAAAGGCAAAACGCTGAGTTGTGCTACCAACTTTTCCAACTTTTCTTTTAAAAGGAGTTTACATTTCAATTAAGATCGGTGACAGTTTTAATTAACATTTTAATTGCCTTTCCCAGCCATTAAATGCTTACCATGTGAAACATTTAATTATTTTAAACTCTAACCCTTTCTCGCGCCTCCAGAATAAATTAAATCTCTCACAAAATAGTTGCGAAATTTTCTTTTAAAAGACCTTACACGCAAACAAAAATAAACACCGTACCAAAATTCAAGAAAAAAAAAACATACCACACCAAATGAAAATTCTTGCAGAATTCCTCGGCAAACCTTGTCCTGGTTTTCGGACAACCATTTTGGCCAGGACGAGGCTTTCGGTCCAGGCAAGGTATTGGGGAGGGGGTCGTGGGTTGCACACCGGGGGGGGGGGGGGGCGAAGGGGGATGGTAGGGGAAGCAGCGACAAATCAATGTTGGCCGGGCTGCCTGCTCTCTACTGGCCAGGGGCAGTGTTGAGCCACGAGACGGGCTACCCAGGACCAGGAAGTTGTGTCGGGAAGGGGGAGACCGGGGGGAGACCGGGGGGAGAGCGCAGAGGGAGAGCGGCGGACGAATGCCCCGCGAAAAAAGAGAAGAAAGAAACGCGGAGGCAAGCGCGGCATGGTATGAAAGACTTTTAAAACCACACGAAATTGCCATCCAGTTTGTTTAACCATCAAATGTCGTGGCAATTAATTTAGACTTTATAGCTGGAACTTGCCAGTCCCTAAAAAAAGGAAAATCTTCGCGACACTCTTAAAAATTAAGAGCAACGTAGCGCGTGCACCTTTACGACAATGTTTTAATTTAATTTCTCAATCCCCCACGTGTATGCCTAATGTTGCTATGAGAATCGGTTTAATGTCTATCGACCTATGCCCTATAACGTCAGGTGAACGAAGGGGTAGGGGTGTGGGGGGTGGGGGCACGACACAGGAGTGGAGGGTGTGGAAAGGGGGGCAAAGGGGATGAATATCACGTGATCCCTGTGGTTTTAGCTAGACGCCACCAGAGAGTGTTTGGCGTTTGCCATTCGCTGTTCAGGATTATAAAACTCTCGTGAAGCCTGTGATATCAGTCTTCGGTCGTATAGAGAACGAAGGGCCGTAGGATGCTACGGGGAGGGCCAAGGAGGGCCAAGGAGGTAAAACTGATGGTCCTCTGCTGTAGGGGATGCGATGAAACAGGGGTGACAAAGATACGGGATGGACGTGAGATGAAGTGGGAACTACGAATAAACTTTTCAGCCAAATTGCGATACCAGATTTCTGATAGCTTCGTTAGTTTTTCTTTTGTAGTTCAAAGTTGTGATGTATGTAAATAGCAACAAAGCTACACAAAACAAACATGAAAAATCTTACCCAGAAAAACAAAGAAACAACACAAAAATATTAATTTTGGAAAAACATGTGTTTTCATGAATCAGCAAAATAACAACATTGGGGACACCATTTACGAAAGATGACGAAAGAGTCTGTTCTTTTGAAATAACCATCAATTTGAATACCGACTTGCAATAATGGATTTGAGCGAGCCCCTAAGACTTACCAACTTCCACTACCATATGACTCCAAAACAAAAACACGATCTTGATATTACTGTACACCCCTGTGCCAGAGATTGCCAAAGGTTTGGGGCCAATGGTTTTATCTCGGGGGTGGCACGAGCGGGTGAGGGGTGGCATGGGATCTTCCTTGAGCCGTGAGGGTGGTTTCAGAAATTACGGGAGAACTCAAGAGATTGTTACACTCATACGTCGAACATCATGGAGCACGTGCTCAGGAACGATGTCCATGATGGTTTGAAATATTAAACACCAGCCAAATAACCACATTTAATAATATCGGAGCTTCAGAATATCGGGGAAATTTAGCATAGGTACACATGTAATTTTTCATAAAGTAAAATGGTCTTTATTTAATTTTTGACCAATTTTTTTTTAAGCAATGACAATCAAATAAAAATTAATTTGCTATCAATATAGAAAAAATTAAACGTCTGGGAGTTTTATTTACTCCCAGGGCTCCACTGAAATATCATCTCTGTAATTTTGAGGGAAATCTTAACTTCATCAAAAAAATTATAGGTCATAAGTACAAATTGCCACAAAACTGTGTTTAAGTACAAAAATAAGTCGACATTTTTCGCAGTGAATCAATTAGAGGGTGCGTGTTAGAAGGGTGGTCTATTTCCTCACCTTCAGTAGGTACATATTGCTGAATTTATGTGCCATACATTTACCCATGTGCACGCTAGCTAGCTTAGGGAGGGTTTACGGACTCTAAGGGAGGAAATGGAGTCGAACAAGGACCACAGGATTGGAAACATGCATAGATAAAGGTTACCAGATCCACGCGGATCAAAATTTAGAAAGGTAAGATTACCCGGGATAAGCTTTCTTAGGTTTTACTCAAGGCAATTCATAAAATATTGCATCTATCCCAGTCGCGTCTTATGGCAACTAAGATTTGTGTGAGAGTGTGTGTATGGTTCATGAAATGCAGCCAGCATTTATATTATGGGTAGTTAGGGGTTTATAAACCCGCGGGGGACTGTTTTTATGCACAACAAGCAATTTGGATTATAAGCGATTCATTCTCTTTCCGGAAATAGGTAAGAGATTTTTTTAACCTTTTCAGAGCCTATAATTTCAACATTTACGCATTCCATCTTCAAATGATTGCAGATAAACGCGAGGTGGAGGTGCCATGAATGGTGGAGGTGCCATAATTTCTCACCTTCATCTGAAACAATAAATGAAGACATTTCCAAGTTAGCAATATCAATGAATTGCAAGAGACTGCATAAATAAATTTGCAAATTACTTACAAATTGAGTGAGAAACTTTCCAATAAAAAAAACGGTACCTTTTGAGAATTAGTATAGTTTCTAAGACTATTTAGCTTTCTTAATAAAGATCACGTTATAAATTGCTGTCACTTGTGGCTTTCACTTGTAATTTCCATGTACAACTACAACTGAAAATGCAATAAATCAACCATTTCGGTACCCCATGTGTGTGACGTGTTACCTTATTATTAAGGGTTGGTACACAGACACGAATTATGTTTACTATGTTTGCACACATGTATGACCACTAGTACCAACTGGTGGTGCGCAAAACTTGTCTGACCAGTGGTCACTTTTGCCCTTCCTAATAGGTATAGGTGAACCCCACAAATCCGGAAATGGAACTACCAGTTTATAGACAGCCGATGTTGAAATTGTTAAATGAGGGGAGTGATTTTTGGTTTCAAATAAGGCGTCGATAGTAAATGGGATGTATGCAATAAAGGTCTGCCTGCTGATATTTTGTCAATGGGTTCCTTTGTTTATTACATAGCTGTGATACGTTGCCAAATTCTAGACCGTCTATAGATGATTTTAAAATGTTGGTTATTGCATATTAACATTTTAGATTGTAAAAAAACGTACCCCATAAAGAAGCTAAGTAAACAGGGATTTTAAAGTTCTGCTTTCTATGGGTACGTGTCCTGTTAAGTAACGGCTAAAAAGCGTGCCGTATCTGTTGCCAGTGCGCCTATACGCCATTAAATAGCGCCATTTGCACAGCAAATTATTATAAATCTGTGATCAAGGCGTTGAAACGATATTGACTTTACAAAAATGTGATGAACCATATAAATAAGATAATAAAAGAACCCGAATTCATGAATATAATGTCGATAAGTGTGAAATATATAGATGAAAATTTTGTTCGGATTAATTAATTCCGCAGATGCTAAATTTTCAGACGAAAATAAAATCTGAGAGAAACTAAGATTAAACAATTTTTGTGTTGTGTGTACCGAGTTTCATGTAACTTGCTAATGTAGAAACTGCATTTTGAGTTCGTTTCCAATTTCCGCTGTCAATTTGTTCATAACTCAATCTGCTCCTTAATTTCCGATCAGTACGAAGAGAGCCCCATAATTGGAACGTTACTTTCTGAATTCAACAACATCAGAGGAGACAAATTCGCCTTATACTTCGAGTCATTTAAATTTAAATTCATAACATTTATAAAAAGAAGCATGCTTTGAATTTCCCAACAGATTGCAAATCATTTATAAATGACATAAAAGATTCACTCAATTGAGATCATGAGGAAGTTAAGAAGCTTCAGCTTCCCCGAGATTTAAGAATGTAGAATGATAATAAAATATCAGCAAAGCACTTGAATATTTTAAAACAATTAAACTTGATTTGAAACCCGATTACGCTGGTGTACAGATTCCTAATTTGTGTGAAAATTTTCTCCGATATTCGCAATTACAGATAACCTAACTTAATTAACCCTAGCCCATTCTTCGGTATATACGCCTATAGAGTATAACATTTCTAGTAAGTTACTGTTTCTGATTAGATTTCGAGAACGTAATGATCTTAACTACACCCTAAAACTCGTAACATTTTAGTGCCTTAATAGGAGGGGTGTGTGCGCGGTAAAGTCGCAAGGTTAGGGGGTGGTTTTTAAGACCGCTGGAACCGAATAGCATTTAGCAATCCCGTGCCATTTGAGAGATAAATATTGCGATCCCAGCTCATTTGGGAGTTACAATTTATAATTACGTCCTGACCGCAAAAAGCAAGGGGAGTTGACACGCATGTTTTGGGAACGGTTTTGTTCCTTTTCCAAATTTAAGGGAGCCACGTGAACGAGAAAAGGTTTTGAAACACTTAGGAAGCGCGTGACTGGAAATGTTTATGAAATAACTCAAGTTGACGGACGGCCTACAGGGATGCTGTTTTTCACTGAGTTACTTTTATTACAAGAGCGCGATTAAAATATATTTGAAATCACATAATGCATATATATGTGGGCATATATGGGGTATATGTGGGTATATGGCATGTGGGTTGACGAAATATGAGTTAAATCATGTTGAATGTACAAAAATATGAAGTCAAGACTGCCAATGTCAGTAAATCCTTCTATGACTAATAAAATGTTGGCTCATAAGTCTCAATTTTTAAATATGTTTTTCAGGAAAATTTCACTAACAAAGCTTTATACAGCACTCATTTTATTGATCTTTTCTTATTTTTCTTTCTCTAAGATAAACTCAACGAGTGGAAACCGGGAAAAATCTTTCGATCAAGAAAGTAAAATAACTCACGTCCGAGGTAAAATGTTTTTGGAATGCCGACGCCGACGCTGGAATATAAATAAGCGTATATTGGTATCGACGCCCCCCCTTCTCAAAAGGTCTCAAAACGGACGCCATGCCACGCATATTTAATGGCTTTCAGAGGGTATGGGAAAAGGGGGAAAAATTGTACACATTTTTATTGATAATTTTCGGGATGAAATTTTCATGCGAGGCTCTGCAGCATTATTTTACACAAAGTACTGGGGTTTTTTGAAACTTATGCGTTTTGAAACTTAGATCCCAATAACGAAAGTGAGTTTTGTTAAGAATCTGAAGACAGCCTCTATAGTCTATACAGCTCAAAGATTCCTACATATCCGCAGTCTTTTTTACGCTTTCATTAAATTAGAGGTCAGTAATCTGCAAAATACAATCAATATCTAATATTCGAAAAATATCTAAGACATTTCTTTGTGCTGAATAGAAAACTGAAAATGTCAAGGTCCTAATTTTCTTTCCCCGAAATCCACCCATAAATACATGTGCAACTTCAAACAAGGCTGCATAGAAAATATACAATAGTTTTCCTAGAAATATAGTGCCCTTAGACAAGGCAAAAAAGCGTAGAATTTCCCCTGCCAAAAGAAAATTCCATCACTCTGCAGTTGAACCTCCTCGAGTGCATGGTGTG
Organism: Nemurella pictetii; assembly: GCA_921293315.2. Lineage (NCBI taxonomy): Eukaryota > Metazoa > Arthropoda > Insecta > Plecoptera > Nemouridae > Nemurella > Nemurella pictetii. The sequence goes on along the minus strand of OV121120.1, from coordinate 13,628,377 downwards.
GCCACCATGTTGCTACATAATATTGAAATATTCAATACACTGACCCCCTCGCTGTAAGGGATGATTGATCGCTGGGAGGGGGAGGGGGGGGGGGGGGGTGGGGTGGTGGAACGGGGGTGGAATGGAGTTTGCGCAGAATGCATAATAGTTGACGGCCATTATGGCAGACCCTCGGTCATGGGGTGGAAACTCAGGCTGAAAACATTTGCCTTGGTGGAGGTGCCGGGTTCGGAAGGAAATGACACGGTGGTCTAGAAATGTTGTGTCGCGCCGGATTTTATACAGGCTACTCTGAATTAAAACTGTGTAAGGCAATGACATTCTTACTTATTCGAAAAATATGTTTCAAGGGTAATGAATCATCGTGAGTTACGTGAAAACTCACATTTCCTACGGTGTACAAGACAAAAGCGAAAGGGCATATTATTTGTAAAGGTGACTATCTCGGCCCTGACGAAATAAGATGAAAAGGGACAGCAACATAGGCATAAACTTTACCTCCACCCCTCGCTACCCCCTCCCCCACCCCCTCTCATGAACCCCCTGGACCCCCGAACCCCGATCTCGCGTGCTCACGAAAACCTCTTCCACATTTGCGTACGCCTCCAACTTCCTACCCTCAATGTCAAAGAGAAAACTCACCCCCAGGCTCTTTGCCATAAATTCCCTTTGGTCTTTCACTGCAGACATGCCACCCCCTTAAACCCTGCGAAGACCGCCCCCACATTACCATTTGCTACATAGGAGTGGTCTTTACTAACGGTTTCCAAAATGTAAGACCACTCGAGAATTGCGATTCCGAAAAGGCCGGCTGCGATGACGGCGAACTGTGCTAGCTGGCTGTTGGGTGTATTGCAAATTGTAACAACGTACTCAATCATTCGTAAAGTCGGCTTTCTAAGTGAGAAAAATTCATTTTATTCTATAGAAAAAACTTCAAATTTTAACAAGAATAAATAATGGTTGTCATATATTTTCTTAAATTCTAACACATATTTTATGTGAGTCTATGAACTTATTAAAGGGATTGATTTTTCTTTTGCCTCAAAAATTTGAAATGAAATGCGATTGATTTTTATAGCCATGAAAATCTCAGAAACTCCCATTTAAGAATATTATAGGCGAGTAAATTAAATTATTTTCTCTTGGAAGCATTTTGAAGTGGTGACAAAAAATCTATTCTCAACCTATAAGCTCCAACATTAATATCCATCATTCATCGAGCGCATCTTAATATCACCAAGCCAATGACGTCCCATACGCAGAATTATTAGCTTTACCTCTGATAATTGCACTGAAACTGTTGCAGTTTTACTCAAGAGTCCCGAATTCGATGCGATGCTATTGAACTAAACCCGTCATCTCTCCATCAACGATCCTTTGTGTCTAATTAACTATTATCATAAGCAGGTTGGCAGGCGTGTGCTGCTCAAACGTCTGAAGGAAGTTCTCGTAACTATGCGAGCTGTATGCCAGCCACCATCATGTAGATTATTTAAAAATTAACTCAAACCACACCAGTGATCAAAGGCAGGTATACCCTAAGTAATATTAGAGCGTGCCTAATGGCTTGTGGTTTCGCTACGTCATAAGGGATGGTGCTCAGGATGATGATGATGACGGCACAGTATCTTATACTGTATACCTTCAATCATAAATAGCTCGCAGTAACGCCCACAAATCATTCTGACAAACTGCATGATGGAAAATGTGCAGACCTTTGCAAGAAATTTAAAGAAACACAAGCTTTATTTAAAACGGTATTTGCCTATTATTTGAATTTTGTTTCACAACCAATAGGTATGCCAAAGAATGGTAGAAAATGTTACAGGGAAATAAATCCTTAGTTATCGTTTGGAAGTGTTTTTGAAGACGTTTTTAATAGAAGACGTATATGGTTTGGTGTACTTATTCCAAATAGTGAGCAGCTATGAGAAATATCATTAACATAAGCAAAACTGCAATGACGAAGATATAACGCGATATTCTTGCCAAGTATCCGCCAAACAATAACACTGTTGTATCAGGTAGCTTTCAAGAGCGATTAAGACCGGTGTATGATATCTCAAGAGCCACAACAAAGGGAGTGCTATCAACTACACAACCTAATTGCGTTTGGATGAGTCTGAAATTTTCAATTAGCGATGCTAGAAAACTGTCAAGAAATTTCGAGAATTTCCTTTATTGGTTTTCGTACTTGTTCCAAGGTATATTGCTAGTGAAACGTCTCGCAGCAGGCTTCTTCGATAATATTAAGGTGATTTTTTCAGGTATTCGTAGGTCGTATATATATACATATATTGCCTTCAAATTTCAAGTGAAATTAATTCCATGAAATTTAAACCCAAAAGCCGTCGGCCCCAAAATAGCTTTATACTTTCTAGCTGCACGAAGTGGTATAACCACGACGGCAACAAAGCTAATAGGAGGTTTCTTATATGAGCACCAAGAACAGATAGGGTATGGGGTGCAAAAGCCAAAGCAGTGGAAGAGAATATTTTATAACTGGGTGGTTGTTGAGGGGGTGGAAGGGGGGGGGGGGGCAAGAACCCCCCCCCCCACCACACTATATATTCTTGTGTACCTTGCCTTTGTGCTAGGAACTTACTCCTTTTGTTTTCAAGAGCCCCATTTAAGCCTTTCTTAACCCTTACTATCTGTTTCATTAACATTTCCAACTGAACCATAAGAAAATGTCAGTAAAGTCAGGCCGAAAAGCTTAGCAAGGGGAAAAAGCAATAGTCAACTTGGGATATGTGAAAATAAAATTGATAGATGCTATATTTTGTTTAATGGTAGAACATTGCTGCTGAAACACTTAAATAAATGTAATTTGCCTACTATCAAAAGTGTTTTTTTTCTCTCGAGCTCTTCGAAAACAAGCCATTCATATTCGTTCATGCTAAAATTATTTGAAATGAAAAATAAATAACGAACTCAAAGCGTTTTAGAGCAAGAAAACATTCTAGAGGAATCCTAATAATGAAAGAGCATCACAAATCGTAATATTTACACCATCGCTATTGAAGTTACTGACACCACTAAATGAGACATAATTTCGTTGATTAATCAAGATCCAGAACCTTCACTGATATGATATCAACACGATATTGATCCAAGCTTTTTAAAAACCCCATAAGATGCCAAACATAAAACAAAAAACAAACTAAAAATATAGTCAACCTGTAAGCGCGAAAATAAATCTGCGTGTATAATAATATGCTTCAATAAAGAGTCAACAGCTATCCAACGATTTTTACCAATCTCACGAAACGTCGTGAACATTCAGTCCACGGTTCGTGTCCAGGTTGCAACTATCTCACCGAAGCTCGCCTCCCCACATTCGCCGCCATCCCTGCCCGACCCACCCCGCCCGAAAACCACCCACTACCCCACCAAAAACCCCCACCGACACACGTTGGCATTCAATATTCGCTAGTTTCCGAGCAGAAGTTGGTCTCAGGAATATAATTGTGTTGGTGGTTTTCTCTCCGAAGTTGCACAGTCGAGAGCATGCCTGGATAACCACCCCCGTTCTTCGTTCCAGCGTCCTTCCCTCCCCCTGCCACCCTTCGCCCCGCATCTCCACCACCACCACCCTCCAAGACCGGTGGCGGAATGAACACAACGTGACATAAGGAAAGCCCTCACTAAAAGTTTGCTCGACTACCTCCAAGTTGTTGCCATACGACGCCGAGCTACACATTTCCCTCAAGACTGTGCTGGCGCAGATCAAGGGAAGGAGGGAAAGAAAACGCGATGAAAATGCACGCAGAGAAGACATGGTGGTTGCGAATCTCTCGGTGAGAAAGATTGTTGGCGACAGCACAATTAATACTCAGTGAATGTTGTACCGGAAGTATGTGTGATGGACAACATAATAACAGAAACGGAAAATTATGGGATATTTTCTTTTTTACAAGAAATCGACCGTTGGCATCAGAATTAGATATTTCAAAATCAAGAACACCTGATCAAAATGTCGTGGTTTCTCATTCTGACGCAAATGATGTTGTAGAAAGTATACACTTTACCGATTACCCACGTCTTTTGAGAATACCGAAACACTTATGGTGCGGACGACGCAATTTCCACGATATTTTGTAGCTAGACGTCCTCTACAATTCCTCGTCCTAACTAACCTCTCTCTTGGAGTTTAAATCCATCTTCCATCTTGTTTCCATCCTCCGTTTCCTTTCTCTGTTCATCTAATCTCATCTACCAATCCGTTTTGTGTCTCCTCTCTTCGTCCTTCGTCCTTTCCTTTCCTATGCATTGCGAATCCCACGTTCGTCCTGAAACTAAGTTACATATCCTTTGATGGCGTCGGATTCATCTAACATTCTATTCGACGTCTATGGCGTCCACATCACATTGTATTGTTCTCCTTTGGCAGAACTCGTACGACGCTTCAGTGCATGAATAGACAATTAGAAATAGCACACACATACAAAAGCAAATTTGACAAACTTATAATAATGGAACGCATCTAAACAAGGAAACTTCTGTTGCACGAGATGACAACTCCCATATGTTCGCTGAATGTTCGCAGAACTTACTGAATAGTAATCAATTGTCCACGAATTTGAAACATATGCCTTATTTTGCTCAAAACTGTTGTTAAGTTCATAATTCGTATACATAAGCAAAATGTATCTTTCTCAAATTGACAGAGTTATTTTTTCATCACTGACAATTAATATGTATCAATAAGCAGTGTATTGTTTTTTGGGAACAGAAAAAATTCCAATTTCTAGGCAAGTAGAAAATAAATAAATAAAATATGATATGAAAGAATTTGCATTATTTTCAATTAATAATAAAATCGTAGAACAGCATGCAGCATGAATAAAACGTGGTAATACGCCAATAGTTATAGCTCGTGCCATACCATAACAAACCAGCTACTACGTCGTTCAGTATATTTAAGAAACATGTCACGCCAGACTTTCAACCTCTTCTTATAATTTGTTGTCTAACAAGCAACTCCTTCTCGTGTGCCAGTATATTGTTCAAATTGACCACTGGTCAACTCAGTTGTTGTTTCTAATCAACATAATGCAACCTAAGCCTTGCTGGTAACCACGAAGACACAATTTAGATGCACCCCTTCTCACAAGAGTCTCACAAGACACCTCAAGCAACTAGTTTAAATGATTATAAAATGACCATGGACACACTGTTTATAACCTGTATGTTTATTATGTTCCCCCTGATGTACTGCGACACCCCTACTGGTCACTTATCAAATTAACTGATTTACAAAAGCTTCTTCGATGATTTACTTTAAACAAGTTTCTCCTGAACCACAATCGGAAAAGATAAGTGAAGACGATGGCGCTCGTGCCAACTTGAAAGTGACCAGTGGTCATTCATTTCTTTTGTGTTGGTCAGTTTAAGATACCGGTGACGCAAGATTTCTTAGCTGAACGCGTGGCTTCTGTTATTAATGCGAGAAGAACATTGGTATAACAATGACGTGTTAATCTATGATGAAGCTTGTTTTATATGGTGAAAAGTTTTCATTTTTTTGCTACGATGTCCTCTGAAGTCACTCGACTTACTATTTTTTGGGCGAAACAGAAGGTTTTGGATTTTCTCTCATAAAATTTAAATTTAAAATGCTAGTGAAATTGTATTTGAAAAACGTGCCAAGGCCTTTCGCCCCTCCTTATTGGCTGTCATTTTCTTGAAATATTGTATAACATGCTCAAAATGTCTAAATAAAAAAGTGACATACCTATTGCTCTTCCCCCGAAAGTTTGTTTGATTACCATATCTTCAACGATACTTTTTTTTTGGTAAAATTTCGTCGTGAGCAGCAAATAAGAATCAAAACTAATCGTAGTGAAATTCAATAGTTGTAGTTCATCATAGTTGGTCACGATTCACAACAAACTCAGTTATCTGCATAACTTTGAAGAGTGCTAGATTCAAGCTGCAGCATTCAGCTTTAGAATCAGATAAAAATGAGTATAGAATAGAATCTACTCCAGATTTAAATAAAGATAGGCAAATTTCGAGTACCTAAATCTATCCGCGGACAATAACGCAGTATGCTTGGTTTATTAGCATAAAACTTGTTAGTTGAGGATTAAATGCACTCACAATGCAATCGCACTCGAAGGGTGTTGAAGATTAAAGTCATTCAACGGCGTCGGTTATTTCAGTGGTCACTAAGGCATCCATTTTGTGTGATTGTTAGATAGTGACAAAAAAATGTTTGAAATTGCCAACGACCATGTGGGAAATGAAATCACATATAGGAACATCGCAAAAGCTGCTACCATAAATGTTCACACAATTTTTATTTTCATCAACATATTTGGCAAATGATATATTATTTCACAGTCGTGTGGTTTGGTTTACTTACTAATCCAAGACGGTTCTTTTAGGTGCGTTTGAAAATGTTCCAATTTAGACATTTCATTGTAGGGAATTTCCAAAAATTGGTTCCAAGAAAATCCCCACTAGCTGGCACACTCAGAGCTAACTCAATGCTCGCTGCCGGTTCGCAATTTCACTCCAGTTTGTATGAAACAGATGTGCATACGCCCGCTCATTAACATATTCATGAAATCTGTACTATTCTTCTGTATGGTGATTAGGTACTAACCCACAGTCCATGTCACACGATGCACTGATCGGCAGGAATACATTTCGAGAGTAACGCTTTATTTCACATGATTGATTATCATCACTACAACGATATGCTAGATAACTGCAAAATCGGATATAAGTAAGTGCCTAAAATCTTTAGTAATTCAGTTTTTGAGAAGTTATATATTCATAAAGAAAATTCACCATGAATTTTCAAAGCGTCTCAAAACGACATAAGTAAATTTGAAGCTTCCAATTTAGCATTCGATCAAAGGTTTGCCTCGTGTACATTCAACTGATCCTAATTTTGACCGCGAGATCCTTTAGTCCAGGTGCCCCTAGCCCTTCATTAGAATGGGGCGGGATGGAAAAGGGACATTTTTAAGGGTTTCTAGGACCCGTGCGGTCCGTTATTTCCAGCACACATCCATCGACAACGATTCCAAACGTGCCGAGCAAAAAATATTAATCTATAACACTGACATGCAACTGTCTCTTTCATCAAAAATTTGAATACGAATTATTCAAATGAGATGAATTCTGGTTGTCCCCTTTAAATGTAGCGTTATATAGGCATAGAAAAGGAAGACCCGATTCGATGGAAGTTAGATGGAAAAGTATAATAGAACTGAGGAGCAATATGAAAAAAAATATATATATATACGCGATTTGAAGTGAAATAGATCTGCTAGTAGGGTGAAGCTATTTTATAAGGAAAGTGCAATATTTTGGAGTTATCCTTGTAAAGGTATCTTTTAAATTTTAAAAGTTTCAAAAAAATCTTGTAGACATAATAATGCCTTTTTTTACAGCAATATATTTTAAAAGTGTTCGATAGCAGCAAGCGTGTGACAAAGTAACAAGAAATCACAAATTTTTTTCAAAGAGAGGCATACTTCAATGGCCACGGCATACACTTTGCATAATTGACGAATTTTCCCACCGAATTTCCCTGCACATACATCAACCAGCTGTAACCACACCCACTATTTTCTACAATAACGTTTCGCGCAATTTCCATCCTAAAGCATTATTACGATAATTAATGATTGCCTAATGTTGAAAGTCTATCAAAATACCCCCTAGAGACGCTCAAAGTAGTTTCCATTCCTTGCCAATAAGAGCAACCTTAGCATAAATGCTTCAAACATCTTTGTGTCAGAGAGCATAGTTCATCGTATATCTTATGTAAATTTTACCCCGTCAATGCCCAACCCCCTTCGTCTCTGCCGCTCAGCTCTGCTGTGTTACAGGGTAGTCTATATTGAAAGGCCGGAGGGGCACATACAAGATACATGGTATGGTATGTGTAGAATACATCACTCGACTCGGCTACAGGGAGATTCATCGTCAATAATGAACCGAATGGTTTACGGCAGGGCATTCGAGAATTTGTGTCGCGTAGCATTACCTAGGCATGGTTATTAGCAACCTAGAAGCTGGTAGAAATAGTGCCAAAAAGACTGCTACCATATATGCTAAGATGGAGCAGGTATACGAAATATTACGTTCATCGGTGACCTGTCTCGAAGTATAGAATGACTTACTGTTGATTCGCACTGAAATGGACCAGTTCTACTGAGCAGCACCGTCAAAGTGGCCCATTTTGGCGGGAATTGGTTCTTTCTACGTTTCAGAGAGCTAGGTTAAACACGTCCATCTGTTCCAACCAATTCAAAGGGATGCGGACGTATTGCTGATTCGCACAAAAATAAAAACACTTCCAATGCACCCCAACAATAGAAACCCGGTGACTTTTCCAAATTGGTTCTGTCGGTACCTAACCTGTTAACATGGGCGGCATAGAGACACTAGAAGCTATACGACGCGAGCATATATTTTCAAGCATACTGTAATCTCGAGTAGCGTCGCTAGGTAGATATTTCCTCTTGGGCTCTTTGTACGGCGATAGGCCCGCGTGGTTTTATTTGTACGAGCGAGCTCGGCGCTCGTGGCGCGCCCGCCGCGTTCAGCATTGGAGAACCGAGCAAACATCCGCTCTGTCTGTGAACGAGCGGAAACTGGTAGCCTGGAGCGCACCGCTCAGCGCTCACTCCTACGCTGTGTGCCACGTGAACCGTGCTGCGCTAGGTCGAAGGGAATCGTGCCCGCTGGCCAAAATATATAATAATAGTAATGTTGTAACTTAGACCGAAGGAGAATGTTTAGCAAACATGTAGCTTCTGTGCTATGTGGCTGACAATATCATGGACCACGGGTTTACATTCTTGTGTTATGGAAAATTTGTTTTTTACTTGATTTTTCTTCTAATATCCATACCGAAGTTTTGTTTTTCAGGGAATACAGAAATAAATTATATACATTTTTATGAACGTAAAATAAATAAATGAATGATATTTTCATATATCATTCATATAAGACCATGGTCTTGCATGATACTTCTCTAATCCAAATTCATTCAGCCCCAGCAACCAAATTTCCAGAATCATAACCCTAGCGGGCTATACAAGCGTGTCAACTAAAACCACCTCTATATATATAGGCAGCAGGCAGTATTCTACTTAGTAGATTCTTGGCTCTCATCATGAGACCAAATTTCCCCATTTCCAGGAGCCCGGGAAAGCGGCTAGAAATGCAAATGTGCATGTTTTCTAACGGATCAAAGTTACAAGCAGCTTTTCCCGAGCCATACCCGACGCAAGGTGCGGTTTGCTGCGAACGCTGCGAGTAAGCTTTGAAGATTTAGAAAGCTGCATGCGCGAGTTGCGTGGCCTGCTAAAACGATCTCTCGGCTCTAAAGCAAGGCATTCGATGCAAATGGGCCCACTTTGGGCTGGAAACCCGCGGAGGAAATAGACCAATTTAATTTCATACCTTCGCAGATGTTCGAGAGATATACTCGTGATGTTTGAACTCATGTGCGCTCTGTGTGTATGGATAAGGAGAAACAGAAATGATCAAACGAAAGTATTGATAGAAAATGCTTGGCCAATTTCTTTGGGAAGTACCTAAAACGCCGTTAGGCATTTTAGTTTTCAGATTTCGGGCTTTGAAATGATTTAGGAAGCTGGTCACAACGTTTTTGTGCTCGTTTGGAATGCATATTTTTCTCTGTATTTATGCTGGTTATTAATTTGCGATGTTGACATTGTGTGTTTTTTTTACTGACATCGTAATCTTTAACATTTACGCACAGATTTTTATGAAACACAAAGGTAATTGGATGATATTGTCTTTACTCACGCTTATTTATATTTATTTAGAATTTGTTTGTACTTCTTTCCATATTTCTTGGATATAAGACTGCTTAAATAAAACTCGATCTACCATTAATATTTGCAGTAAGAAATTCTGTTCACCAGATTGTTTCCAAAATTAGTTAATAAAAGGAAAACAATGAATAAGAAATGTAAATTGTTTCCAATCGATGTCGTTCCTCATTCCCAACTTCCCAAGAGATGTCTAGGATAGGAAAATAGACTGTTGGGAATATATTTCGCAGTCAGCTAGAAGATTGAACGAGGTTAACCCTTGCTTTTCTGATAAAACCCGTCACTCCTAAATGATTGATGTATTCATCTTGCCAGAGGACGCCAGTCGCTTCAACATTAATGTATAACCAAAGTATAATAACAATGGCTTCCAGCGAAATGAAATAATTTCAGTATGAATATGAAATTTGACTGAGAATAGGGACCTGCAATGTTTTTGAGTTCATGAAGAAAAATATTAAATAGGTATCTTTTAAGCGTCTCTAAGGACTTTGTTTCTGAATAAATTTTGATAATTTATAGAAAATATCGCTTCTGGCCCAAATTGTAGCATTTAAAGTGAGGAAAATCACCGTTCTTAAAACGCAAGAAGTTTTCAATAAAATCGATGTGAAAAATAAGTAAGGTACGCAGACTTCCTGTTTTAGTGCTTGGAATTCCTGTTCATTCAAAGTTACATTTCATGATTGCTTTTTAGAAAATTTCTGTCAACAGTTATTTTAGCAGCATTGGCAAAAAGTAAGCCACATAAAGCATTAATGAATCAAACATCTTTCAAGACTTCACGCCAAGACTCTTGAAGACACTCTGCAAGCGTTTCCTAAAACAATGTAAAACTCAGAATAACTTATTTATATGACCACTCGCACGGATGACAGCACCACATTCATATTTTTAGTCAACATGTTTAATGCAAGAATCTAAACAAGGTTACTGACATTTCCATCAAACTTTTCCCACCATTTCCCGACGCCCAAGTGCCGTCTAATGCATAAAACTGATGTGACGTGACTTTTGGTAGACGCTGTTCACACAAGATAGCGCCCCCGCACGTTATCTATAGTAGTTGCGACACCAAGCGCCGGAGGCAAAACTCTCAACAATACCAAATATATTGCAGATAAAAAGGAATGGAATTTCGTTCCATGGCAAACACGTTCCACGATGCGCGGATTTCAGGTCTGGTCTGGAGCTTGGATGTCGATAGTATCGGATGCTGGAGTTGTGGACTATACTCCACTGTTCTGATTTGAAAATAGTGATTTTGCTTGAACCTCGTCCCGGTTTGGATAATAAATTATTTGAATTTTTTTGTGAAAACGACTTAAATAGATCGCAATTTTACCTTACTTAATAGCTAGTTTATTCTTAACTTAATGTTAGCCTGAGATTGCCACTTTATTTTGAAATAACATACGACTTGATTTTTCAAGCAGGAAAAATCAACGATTAAGAGTATTCACTGGATGTTTATCCAGTGAATGTTTATACATATAGTAATCAATTAAAATCAAGGTAAGCTCACGTCTCTTCCATTGGCTTTGCGCTTGTTTAAAAATCTCAAACTAGGATCATTACCGCAAATTGGAATGAACACTTTCTCCAGCATTCAATAACCATGTTGACATAAGTTTTGTGAACAATTTGAAATTTTATCTAACTGCTTGTGTTTCCTATTTCCCGCAATCCAAACTCGAATAAAATGCACACAATGACATCCGAACGCGGTTCGTAAGCTCCATTATATTCCCAGAAAACTTCAAAAGCATTAGGAAAAGTTTTCCAGCTCTCATTTTCTCAGCGAGTTCAAAATATTTTCCACGGCTAGTATAGAAAAGCTGTTAATTAGAAAAGATAATAATGAAAGTAAAAGCATCGTTTTTAATAAAGTTGCAAACTCCGGCGGAGTCGAGTCAAGGTTGTGTGAACTAGGTCAGCCAAGCGCAGACTCTTTCTCTATATTTAGCAGCCGGGTTATTAGCATTTAAAAACACTCCGAGTCTTTATTGGCACCCTCTCTGCACCCCAAACCTGCCGCCCGCACCACCCCACTACGCCGTCTTCTCTTTTCCATCCTTTGCTTTACTTGGAAGTTTGTTCGACGAGAAAATGCGACATAGCAAACGAGCTGTGTTATAGTAGAAAAAGTTTTATTGGAATTTTCATTCACAAAATTGAAATGTGTACTAAATAATTAATAAAAGTTCGAGGTCGTATTTTTTAATTGTCTCCTTATATTTCTGTAACTAAACATAAACCTCGATAAACTTTCAGCCAATTCCTGGGCAGTGTTTCAACAACCTTGATATTGAAACATTTTTCAAATTAACTATGATATTTCATAATTGGATTTACAAGAAATTTGAGAAGAAAGTAAATACTCAATTCATCAAAATACTTGGAGCAAGCAAACTCTTTCATTCTCGATATATATATATATAATCTGACAAAAAGGGCACACTTCGAATTTCTTCATTATTATTGAATGAGCCTCTCCGTAGACTTGTTGAATAACGTAGACCTAGGTCACGGTATTCTCTTTTCACTCACTTTTAAATTGCTCTTTAAAATTCCGACGCCGAAGAAGAAAGTTTATTTTAGTGGCGTCGCGGCGGCGTCGACGTCGTGGTGTTGGCGTCTAAATGAGACGCCTATAAAACATGCACTGTTCTCTCTTTTAATAGCTCAACTCTTTATTCGCCCTCTCGCTCGCTACCGTTTGCTCTCTCGTCCCCTTTTCTCGCTCGCGCCGCAGCCAGTTTCCTTGTTCTCTAAAAACAAATTCTTATTTCTTTACTTCATGAATAAATTGTCGACAAATAACTTGTTGAATGGCTTGGTTTATCATCGTTTAAAAAATTTATTCGGCAAATTAAACAGCGTTGATTTCGTTACGCGTTCGTGATTCTGTGTTTGAGAAAAGTGAAGTGACTAGCTAATTGAAACTCTACGCAGATCGGAAAGGAAAATGCTTTTGTCTTGAATGAATGGAAAGGAATCTTCAACACTTGCTTAGAAAAGTAAATGTAAGCAGTAAGCACACAGAATGTGCATACATTTGTGTACAATTTTTTGTCGTACTAAAATGATAAAAACCGGAGTCTTTTTATCTAGTACTATAAGTTTTTGGCGGATTTTCTATTCAATTAGACAAATTCATACATATGGGCAGCATTTGGGATAATATATGCATAGGATCATTTGTGTACTTTATGAGAAAAGATTTAAAACTGATAAAATTGGTTTAATATAGTTTCCCATATATACCTACCAGCTACTCTAGAAAGCAAAACGAAAAGCTTCTATTTGTGTTCACTTTATTTCGTGTAAGCGACCAAGAATATTGTAAGAGACGTTAGATACCTTACCTTATAAACCAATCATCAAATTACGGGACGCAGCCTATGCGAATCCATTTCGAAGACAGAGTGAGGTTCTTTCTGAAAAAAAAAAACAAAATTAATCTTTAGACAAAGCGGCCAATTAATTAACAAAAACCCAAACACCATCAATTAATACCAATTTTCCGTCAATTATTGCCTCAAGTTTCACAACCGCATCAAAATCTCTGCATCTCGCCATCTTTACTCTAATTAATTAGTTAATTAATAATGTAAAACGCAAGTGGGGTTTCACGCCAGATGATGAAGCAGAAGAAGAAGTAATTTATTATTGTTCGTTTGGCGAGCTGTTTGGCGAGACAGGCCATGAATCTTCATCCAGGCTCCAGCCTCCCGTCTAAGGCAGTCTCCGCAGTCTCGAGTGTTCACGAAGGGTGCACCCAGCTTTATTTATCAAGTCTGGCGGTTAAATAAATTCGTAAGCAGTTTACTCTATACACACAGCTATGGCGAGGCGTAATACTAGACAGGAAAATAGTTTTTCTATTCGAAAGTTTAATTACCTGTCTGACTTCTGTGTATAAAGTTTTGATTGGTAAATTTAGATTTGCGATTTAAACATAAGTTTTCCTCAGCAGGATGTATATATTTTGTATATCAGTGAAATGAGAGCAATGAATTTTCAAGCAGAAGAAACCCTAGAAGTTTCTTGCCGTTCTAAATTAGTACGATCTTGAAGTACATTCTTAGCTCAATATTTTCGTCTTTTTCTATTAGCAGATGTGCTGAGCATGAAAATAAATTCTATTGTCACCACTGTACAGGTTTCCATCCAAATTCCAACCAAATTAATTTGGAAAATGTATGCCCTGGCGAGTTCTCTGCATGCTTACATTTTATTGTTTTCCCCAAAGAAAAATGTCGTTCATTTTCACACCCCTACACCGTCTCGCTCGTGTGAAGCATAAGCAGGAACGTGCCCCGACTACAAGAGCAGATGTTTTCATTTGAAATGTTGTGAAAATAAGTGAATAAAGTGAGTGAAATGAGCCGTGTATATTTTTGTTGTTGTTTCGGTTTATTTCTTGAGATGCGCCGGCAATATGCAGAAATGTCAGAGATGTCGCGTTTCACAACTACCCTGAGCAGACAACTTGCGTGAAATATTTCATGTAATATCTCTTCTATTGCTTTTTTACTCGTGTTTTCTTACAGAACCAGAAAGAAATTGATAAGTTTCTAAAACCGTTGCCCGTTTAACTGATTATGAAATAATTTTCTTTGTCTGTCATTTATCAGCTATTTAAAAATCGTTTCCGACTTTTATGTAGGTTAATCATTCCTTTCAAACCGGCAATAAGAGAAGAAAATGCGTTAAAAAGGGTTGTTTCTCCTAAACAACGATCACATGACAAGGCTAAATTGTGTAAGACAGTACAAAAGCAGCAGAGCACAGAAAGCGGCGTATAAAAACAATAGCCTTGTCACAAAGTCAGGGAGAAAGGGGGACAAAAATGGACGACGACAAAAAGCTAAGGGACAATGGCTGAAATACATGATAAAAAGAAAACAGAGGGAGGTTAGAATGGCTTTATGAACACTGCAATGGAAAGAGAGAAAAGTCAGAATTATGATTGCCGTAAAGCCCGCGCGACTTTTGCGACTAAAACAATAGAGAGGATGCTGTTGAAAGCGTTATACCAGTTATGCGATATACACAAGACAAAAGAAATTTTCAATATAGCAGCAACCGAGACCCATTTAATTACACAAACACTTCCGTTCTCTGGATATGCATTATTCATCAAGCATTTTTTCTTCTTAAAAAATAAACACTAGATTTTATTTGTGCCAGTTGGAAAACGTCTTTGCAAAGGTGACGCTTTTTGGCCTCTAGGCTGGGCGCCGAAGTTTTGGCTGGAGGGCGTGGTTTGTGGGCGTCCGTCTCGTGCACCCTCTGGTCACCCTAGCCGCGCCGTGTGAGGGCGAACACCCCACGTTTGACCGGCCTTTGTGCGGCTTGAAGGGCCATTGGTCCGTTGAGGGCCTTCGGTCATGTATTGGTGCGGGGGGTTATTTCTCTGAACAGTTTACGACAATGGACACAAAGGAGTCCAATATCATTCTGACCAACCGAATTTTTTCATATTTTCAATGCCCCGAAATGTCGCGGATAAGGCTAGTGGTCGTTTTGGGTTGGTCGAGATCAAATAATTTTCGGGAAAAATGCAAATACAGTAATTTTACCTTAATTTGATCGTAATTTGAATGAAACTGCCTTTCATTTCATGGTGTAGCGGATTTCCCAAATAAATCCTTGGAAATTTACTCACTTTTTACTCACGCTGAACTGATAGTTATGCTAAATGAAATGGCAACACCTAAATTATAGGTATACAATCAGTGTATGCAATGGTTTCTGTGAATTTCTTCGAAAAGTTCAATTGACTGGCAACAGAAGCTGTGCAACTTCAAAATTCAGTTGAAAATCAAAAACTGGGAAAGAAAACAACACACTTGACACTATAGGACGTATCTTTGAATCCATTCTATATCCATTCACAAGAAACACATTTCAAAGCACTCAATCAAAGGCTCATAATTTTCCTTCCGATGAGCACAAGCCAGTCGCAAACTAACTTTTAATTGAACAATGCAATGCCGGACACGTCAACCCTGCGTTCAGACTCGAGGAATGTCACCCAGTGACCACTCGAGCATGTCCAGTTTCAAAAAGGAGTGAGCGGACCAAAGGGTCAGAGAGCATTCACGGTCAGACGTCCCTAACCCCCCGAAAAGGTCCCATCAACTCGCGTCTCCCCTTGTTAGTTTCTTATTACTTGTGGGGCACACGAGCCCTAACCCTTAACCCTTTCGCTACCAGCTACCTGCAACCCCTAAATACAGCTGCTACTTTACGATGTGCTATGCCAGACGTATGGATACTATCCATACTTCCTCATTCCGGGTTACCGGGTCTGGTACCCGTCTCGAGGTAGCTTCGTGTGTCGTTGAAATATGCAACAAATTCAACGTGTACCTCTCTACATGTTCGTCGCCGGTGTTGCCGTTTCGTCGGTAAAATTAAGTTTAATCCTGGGGACTATTTGAATTCTGTCTCGCACTTATTTCCTCATTTCAGTTAGAGTGTTGTCACATGAAACGTAACAAATGTATTAAGTAATTGCAGTTAATGTCTCAATGATAATTGTTATAAGCTGAAATTTTTTACATTTACATGAGGATTGCAATAAATAGGAAAATGCTTTTTTTCCCACATACTTTTAAAATGAAAAATGTGATGACATGTTAGTACTTTTTTTGTGGCAACAAGTTATTTATATGATAGAACACACTTTTCTTTAATTTTGGAAAAATAATTTGATAACAGAGATTTTTACTACAGAGGATTGCATACGTTGGTGTCGCACCGTAGGATATAGAAACTATCCATTCCCCATGTTCACTGTTTGGCTTGTAAATGAAAGAAGTAATCAAAATACAACGACGAACAAAATTAATTTTTTTAATAAGTAATTTTTATGTTATTTAATACCGCATCTATCATGCATCTGCAACAATTGAAAATGAAACTAAGTACATTTGTGTTAATTGCAGCAGATTGGTATTTGGGTACTGTTTCGTTGAGTATGTCAGTTACCTCGTATTGCGTCAAATAGAGTGGAAATTATTTCATATTTCACAAATCAAATTCCATTATATCGTTCCTTCACACACCGAAAGTCAAAATATGTGTAGGAATATATTCGCTAAATAAACAGCATAGAAACGCGAATGTGTATGTCATACACTGTTATTCCAAGTGATTCCATTCAACTGGAAATTGTATGAATGCAAAGCATACACATTCCAACTTCAGCCTGTCGTCGCGGGTACAACGCCGACTGCGGCTCCGGCGACATGGAAAGAAGAGTTGTGAATCGACGTCGTTTTAATTCGAACAAATCATGGATGGCTCCATTCACACGCACCGCGACATCGTCTAGAACAACATCACAGCTAGCTGCACGCATCGCCGTGCTTTGAGAGATTCCAGAATAATATAAGCAGAAGTCATATGTTAGGCCAGGCAGGGAAATTCTAGCAGTTATGTGCGTCTCATACGTTTCCTGCGGTGTCGAAAGACAAGGCTCGAGAAGCACAGAGAAAAAATAAGTCGCCAGGCAGTGTTTAATGGAGATCATATTATTCAAATTGATACACGACAAGATTTAAAAACTGTGTAACTATTAGGTATGTAACGCAGAAATGATATTTTCGCTGATGAACGTATGAAAGCAATCGTAAAAACGTGCTGAGCAAGTTTTGAGACGGACTAGTGGGGGAGAAAACACTCCAATCAAAATAAAAACATTGTAATTTTCCATCAACCATTTCACTGAACAAAATCAACTCTCCACAGAAATCAAATGGAAACGGCACAATTGATTTCCAAACTATACTATTTCAAACCGTCAAATAGCAATTTCCTGGAGTGGAAAGGTCATGTAGCAGTGGCCATTGAGCGTACATTATGTCAAACCATACCCCCTACCTACGGACTCTACATCCCTACCATTTCCCTCTCTCTCATACAGTCTATCTCGTATGGAGATTTCCATTGTCATCTCTCAGCCATTGTCTCTGTACGCCCCAGACCCCAGCATCCAGCCATCCGATTGGTCCACGGCACTATTTCGTCAACAGTAGCTAAACCAAGGGTAGTCGAATGCGATGTTTGCCGGGAGCCGGCGTGCCACATTCAAATGAACCACGTTCAGAGAGATGAAACGAGAAGTTGAATTGTGTCTTGTACGGTTTCGGAAACGATATTTTTGCATTTACAGAAGTATTTAGCTATACATTCATTATGAAAACGAACAAAGAAGGCAATCACAAATGTCGGAAACGATTCTGGCTAATTTAAATATTTGATTGAGTTCGTTAACTTTAACAGACAAACCATCATATACTCATATCGTTCCTGTATATAGGAGTACCTATGAAAAAACTTTAAACTTCATAGAAACATTGCTTGACTGAAAAAACCGAGCGCTTTACATTTTTAATGAGGAAAATTTAAATAACATCCAAACCACGTTTAATCTCTATCCAACAACCCTTAAAAACATATTGCACCATCAGTGCACGTCCCACCCTGTTACACTTCTTGCGAGCCAAAGCAGGCGAGCCAAAATTTGACGAAGCTACTTGCCAACGCCACGATCAACGAAATCATAGCCACCCATTTCCACCGCCGCCTTCTTCGGCGACATAAGAAGGAAGAGAATATCTAAGAGGGTAGCTCGAATATCGAGATCGTTACTTTCAGATGCTCCATCCAAGCAAACATACAAAATACAAGTGGATATACACACTACACGCTACACTCTACACTCTACACTCTACACTCTACACTCTACACTCTACACATAGTATTCTCAGAGCCTAACAAGCCCGTTCGCACAGAGTATGAACTACATAAGAATATGTATATATCTCTGGGAGAGAATATTTACTTAAAGGAAACTTGGGCTAACCAGAGAGCCGTTAGTATGGAAGTTCCGTGCACTGCTTACTTTTGACGATACCTCCCCGGGAGTGGCAAATATATGCGCGTGTATATTGAGATAGTGAAATGAGATGAGATTGTCTCTTGTGAAACGAAGATCCCGCCGCCGCCGCCAGGACTTGTCGTTTATTTTGTACTGGTTTAATTAATGCTTTGAGGAGACGTACAGGTCGTGGATACTAATTTTACTTGTGACGTTATCAGTGGACGACGCGCGTTGCTTAGATTGTAATGTTATCAATGTTTAGTGGACACTGTCTATGTTGCGAACAGCTAAGTTATGGACTTAGCAAGGTCCAGGAAATGAAGTTCCAACTGGACATTTATTTATAAGAAAAAGTTTGCTGAAAATAAAGCTAGCTCGTTGTTAAGCAATAATTTATCGTATAGGTGCTTTGAAGAAAATATGTACTCCGTATCCATTAATTCATAAAAAAGACTAGTTTTAGGTGATACTTCGTAATTAATTGTTAATGGTTAAAATCATAGTTATGAATTGAATATGGGATAGAAGAATCATAAATATCAGATAAGCATAGAGCATCAGAACATAGTCATAGACAGTACTGAGTAAAAACTTCGTTTTAATCACTTTGTTTATGCCATGACATGTAGATTTCGCCCGAGTGTAATGTACAAAAGAGAGAATCTGTACTTTCAGATTGATTCATTAATGGCATTGACTGTCATACACAAACATTGAACGTTTCAAAACAACAACCAAAAGAGCTGCTACCCTCTAACAACCTAGCCCTGGCAAGACACATGCAGTGTGCAACCATAGAGTAAGTAAGGCTTCCTGGCCGACCATGTTGATAGCAGATTGGCGTTCAGTGAAACACGAGTGTCTAGAACTCTAGAACCCTAGAACTCTAGAAGATGGTATAGCGTGTTTGCGCCTCAACGACTGGGTAAGCGTCGCGACGCCAGAGCAGCGATGTCAAAGTCGGCGGCGACGACGCCAACGACACACACACACACACCCACACATATACACATACAAACACATCTAGATGTTTTGCAAAATAAAAAGCGGGCGACGTATATCCCTAAGACAGCGAGGAGTGGATGGTGAAGCACACCACTTGGCACAAATTCACGATGCTCCAGATATTATTTCTCAGCTCTTCCCGTTTATTAACTATTATGGGGTTTTTTTAATGCAAGATGCACGAGAATATTACGATTTAATGGGGCTACTTTTTATTGTTGACAGATAAAGTCGTTTTAATGCATATTAAAGCCATAAAGTGTCGAAATTAATATTTAAAACAATATGCGCTTTTAATATTGTAAGTTGATAGGTATACTAGTTGGCTCTGAAATTTTAATGGGAAAATAGTGAGATGTGTGTCTATACGGTTACACAGAGACGAGAAAAAGAGATCTCATCAGAAATTCAAGCGGAATTGAATAGTACGTGGAAAGGTGTATACGAACCCAATTATTCTCGAAACGACTACCAAAAATCCGCGCTGATCCCGATGAGCCCAAAGCTTACACGCCACTGATTACCCCACGTGTAATGCGTTCCCAAATATATAGCACCCGATCTGTGAGGTCTGGACCGCAACCTTTCCCCGAATGGAAAAGGGTTTTCCAGGGATGATTTCTAACGATAAAGGGATGCAGTCAGCATTGTTGTTGACGATCTATTTTAATATCGGCCCAGGGTGTCTGCGCCTGTATAGTTTGGCCTCGTTATTACGCATTCAAAACGCCATGCACGCAAATAATGCTGGTATGGGGTGGAAGGGGTTGGGTGGGGCTGGGTGAGGGGGGGGGGGTTGTAGGGGCCGTAACTTCGAACCTAAACATTTCGTTAACATGCGTCAAGGTGATTTTTATTCTTAACGCACTCGTTAAATTCTGTGTCAGAGTTTTGAAAAATGTTAAATTTTTCTGGTTTTTGCTGTTCTGAAATCGTGTGTTTTGGTATAAAATGCATTTTGTCTCTGAGATTCATTGTATTGCGGTTGTCTACTCATAATTAAACATACTTCCAGAAGCCCACATGATTGTTTCTATGCATATTATGATGTTGTTCTAGTATTACCATAGTAATTGCTATACATGCACGCAAAAACAGAAGAATTAATTTTGCTGTTATACTTGAACCTTGGTCGGCTCGGACGGAGCAACTACTCTGGGTAACGAATCTTCGAAGCCAATTAATAAATATTACATGAAAGATAGGAATCCATTGGACTTCCGCTATCTGTCAATATACACATTTTAGAAGTTATAGAGAAGCAGGTAGTAATAGCAAATGCGAAAGCTTTTCAACTTTGAAACATGAGCAGCTTTTCGGTGGTTGCTGATTATGTAAGCTCACATGCCGAACACAGAAATTTAAATAGAAAAAATTACATCCCTGCTAGACAAAAACTTTGCATAGATACAAACGTATTTCACCCCACGGGTTACAAAAAAAAACTTTTAAAAAACGTCCCATCTATTCAAATACGCACGGTTTTTTCGTCAACCCTTTACTACCCTTAAATTATTTTTTCTCACCCTTTTATCAATGGAGCCCACCAGGAAACGTAAGATCTTTTCATGCAGCTTCATACTATCTGTGAACCACCCCTCTCTGACAAACACATAACCCTTTCTTTGCTATCGCGAAATTCTTTTTTTAAGGACGTTAAATAATGTGTTTTTTCAACCCTAATGCTACCTCGTGGTGTTCCCGGGGTAAATATGACACTACACATTTCAGGACAATGCGCAAGACAATTATGAGGAAGCAAACAGTTCGTATAGTCAAGGAAGTATTAAGTTTTTTTTTCTCACAAGGGACACCGAAGCTATAAAATTGAAGCAAAAGAATGGCTTGTTATGATTTATGCTTTGCATCTTTAGTTAGATATTTCATTAAGTCAACAAGAATCTCTAATCAAACACAGAGAATAAATAGTAAGTACTCAATTATTGTAACACCATTTTGCCACTTAGATACGTAATCGGTCATGTTCACTGCAACGGTACGCTTCAGCATCATTATCTGCCAGCATTGCTTTATAAAACGCATTACAGCTCAGATAAGATGCACGTATATATGAGCAGCAAGTACTGCTGCTACCAGTACATACTAAAACTGAATGTTTCATCCTGCATTTTTACTATCGCATTAGTGATTCAAGATATTCACTTACAAACACGGTCTGAAAATCACCCGCGCGTTAAATTACAGCCCGAATTATGAACGTGTTAAATTTTAACTCGATTTCAAAAAGTGCAAAAGAAAAATTGCTATTGACATTCTCTAGTGGGCCCTTCAGTCGGCATAGAAAACCCTTGAAAAGTTATCTCAAATCTGTATGTTTAGAGTATGTATTCTGTGCCAATAAACGTTGTGAATGGGTTTCCAGTTTGACCTTTTCAGATGCTTTGCTACCGTGCTGCTTGCTTTCATGCATCCCTTGGCGCTTTGATGAGTAACAGAGAGGGAACGTATGGAGAAAATGTATAAGAAAAAGGCAGCACGGAGGAGACACAAAGATACAGGGTTACACAGAAGGCGTTTTACTGCAAGGAGATCGCTATTATGAGGCATTTCTTATCTTAGATTGTGTGCAGCGAGACGGAAGTGTGAACTGAGACGAAGGATTGAAAGGTTTTCACGAGCACTGCCTGATAACCAGAGAAGATAGTAATAAATGATGAGAAAAGATTTTTAACAAGTTTTTTTTTCTCATCGAACCAAAAACACGGTGTCACCAGACTGAAAAGGTGAAGTTGATGGAGAGCATTTGATGAGATGGACCGAAAAATATTAAAAGGTCGTGATGGATTAGTGCGAATATTTTAACTATCTTAAATTTTAATGGACTATCGATTTTATATCATACAGCGTCTCACCAGAGAAGAATCGAGTCAAAGAAACACAACTCGGAATTAGAAAGAGATGAGGGGGTGCATTGCTATTCCCTGCCATCAAAAACATCCGGACCCCCGATTGCGAGATAAAAGAGACGTTTCCGAAATGTAACCCTCAAACGCGTCTCCTACAGCTGCAACTCAAGAGAGCAAGCTTCATTTCGCAACATAAATCCGTTTCAAATGGCTGATTTTGCATGTTTGAAGTAAATGATAGTAAATGAATGTTTGAGGGAGGCCAATCATGAAAGTCACCCCTCAAATTCCAACCACCCCGCCCCCCGAATGCGCAATATTGACTCGTCCTTATCTCACTGGTTTCTGTATGCAGCGATGGTCTGGCTCTCTGCGCTCATGTTGCTGCTATTTGCATTTGCCCCATGTCTAAGACGCTAAGGGAAACCAAATAGAGCTTATGTGATGAGAGCTTGGCTCCCCTATGCTCGCTGTGCACTCAATTTGAATCCTCTCATTAGTTGTCCAAATAACACGTGATCGGATATTCGCTAATTAGTAATTGATTCAGCAACGTACATTGCATATTGATGCAGGTTATAGAATGCAACGAAGAAGCGTTATTTCAGCAAAGAAGCTTTTTTAATTGGAAATTAATTGGCTTCATGCAAATTGAATCCATAAGAACGTGAAATATTTTCGCAAACATATAGACTAGTTTTCATAACTAGCAGATCGTGGGCCTCAATTCATTCTGTGGCAATGTGAGATAATTTCGAAAGTTGCGTGACATTCGGATATATATTGACAAGTGCGATTTTTAAGACTCACCCACCCCGAGTTTGTTGGAAATTCAGTTAAGGGTGAATTGAAGACGTAGAAGACCCACCCTCCACTTATTTCCCTACGAAGAATACCAATTCCCGCTAGATTTATTGGTAATGTTACTTGCATCCCTTACCCGAAGCTAAATAAGGGCTGGCGTTCGGAAACATTTAAATAAATTCCTACCAGAGCACCACATCAAGTGCGTACTTGAGCACATGCAAAAATTACCCCCGTCTGACTACATTTGTTTGACGTCGCCGAGATTTTTACATCGTTATTTGTTAAGCCAGCTGCAAAAATTGCCCGTGTTAAAATGTAACGCGCAAATTAGAAGAATAACAAAATGAATTACTTGATTTGATTAAGGATCGGATTTGCTATGTCCAGGAAGGAAACAGAAGCAACCGATGGGTTATCACCGTGGAAATTAGTTTTGATCATTGAGATGATAGCCACCTGGACATTGTAAGACCGGCCTTAAGTAATGTTATTTATTAATGGTAATGAATAATGATATGCAGTTTGGTATGTAATATAAACTGTATTATACAGGTATAGCTTATAGATTGATCGAAATTAAATCTATCTCGTTAGATGTAAAACAGATCACAGGTAAATGGCACGCCAAAGAGTAAAAAAAAATACATTCACCGTGACCCACCATATCCAAAAGGACATTTTTGAGTTCGTAACCAAAAGCTTTCCAACAACCATGGTCCTATCATTATTTCCGTCTATACATCCACATCCCGAACCTTCACACTCGCCAAAATTCCTAAAGCATTGGGCCTTACATTTCAAGAAGTGAAGGTTAGTGCGAACATTGCGTGTGACAGGGGTGTGGGGGCATGGCGATGGAGAGCTAGATGCTGGGGTGTGGGGGCGAGGGTGGTAGTGGGGGGTCTATATCCGAGAGGGTGGTATTCTCAAGACACCCCTATATAGCGTCGTTGTTCGGACGCCCGTTCCTTGCAAACCTCCTTAATTCAAAACTCCCCCGGCCACGTATCCCCCCTTTCCTTCTCCCCCCCCCCCACCCCTTCCTCCAGCTCCGAATCACCCCCCTGCCCAGCCAACCCCCCATGATGCTACTTGCGCGAGGCGCTAATCTTGTCGCATAGTGAGAATGCAGAGGGGACACCGACGTCGGTTGGTTGATAAGGGTCGAAAACTACCCTCCATCCACCCACCCACCCAGTCGCCCACCCACCCCCTTTTAGCCATGCTATATACGCGCTTTATCCTGTGTTTCCTTTTCGTGGAAACTGGCGAGATCTTGCACAACGGGATGGGGCAGTGCGGATGCAGAAGCTCCTTTCAGCTGGAAGTCCCTGGGTGATATTATTTTAAATTATTGAAAAGTCATGTGGTGAAATGTTTTTAGTTTATCGCGACGCAAAGGCGCGAGGGCTCTAAAGTCTGTGTATTAGTTTTATTAAAATCCGTAAGGATGGTAAAATTTTATTTCTCTATTAAATCATGGGGTTCTTGAGGATAAATTTAGAATTTCGCCTTCTTATAGCGAAGGTGCAGCCGAGTTCAATTATTATTACCCCCAAATGTGTGACTTTGGTTTACTATCGTTGGTTATGCCATAAAATTTAAATGGAACATGCAAATAATATCAAAGTTTTGAATTAATAACTGCTATAATATGGAGTCTAGGTTGTTTTCTAATTAAGTTATTTTGTTTTAAATGCACTCTACACACTTAATGACTTGACTTTACGATCTGGCAAATAGCACCGGGTGCAATCATAGAAGCGTGAATATTTCCAAGCGCGGAATCCAGCGGCTATAACTCATAATCGCCGGGTTTTTGAGAGGTTTGTACACTTATACGCGAAGAAGAACATAAACTTTGCCATACAGACATCAATGAATGTGAAATTGCTAATTATGCTGCACAGGCATGCTAGGACTTAGTTTGTTCAAACATTTCAAACTCGAGTATTATATAGAACCATTTTGTGTTAATTACGCTCAGCTCAAGTATGAGTATTCAACGATTTCAGTAGCTGTAGGTGGTCCTCAGTTACGAGTAAAAACACCGAGGAATGATTCAAAGCGAACAGAAAGAAAATCCAATGCTCATGCATACAGCACTGCGCCACAGTTTTCAATCCGAGCTCATATTTTTTCAAATTCGAAAGAAAGGGCCGTGAGCAAATCAAACCATCTCAGCAATGTTTTCTCTGTCTTCCAGGAAATCAAAAAGGGAGGAAGATCGGCAATCGATTCGAGCATGCGGGGAAGCAAAACCGAAACGAAAGACAAAAATATTCAAATCTCGTTCTAAAAGTAGCAAGACTTTGCATAATGAAGACAGAGCTATTTCAACAACTCTCGATGTTTTCCCTTTGTGCTTTGTTCTCCGCCGCCGCCGCCGCCGCCGCCGCCGCCGCCGCCGCCGCCGCCGCCGCCGGGGTGGCGTTTTCCCTTATATCGGCAGGAGCGTCGTGCGGCCGCTGTCGTGTGTTCAGGAGACTCGGGTTTTTAGGGAATAAAGTTTAATGGGTTTGAGTCCCTCTCCTCTACACCCTCATCCCATGGCTGCTGCTGGTGCTGGTGCTGGTGCTGCTGCTGCTGCTGCTGCTGCTGCTGCTGCTGCTGCTGCT
Source organism: Nemurella pictetii (assembly GCA_921293315.2). Classification (NCBI taxonomy): domain Eukaryota; kingdom Metazoa; phylum Arthropoda; class Insecta; order Plecoptera; family Nemouridae; genus Nemurella; species Nemurella pictetii. The sequence continues at coordinate 13,602,348 of OV121120.1, read as the reverse complement.
GCTGCTTCTGCTTCTTTCCTCCTTCTCCTGGCTTGCAAGTGTTTGGGAAGATGGATGATATTGCCGGAGTAAGGGCCAACAGGGACTTTACCCATGGTATAAGCTATTTTACTAGCCACCCCCTTAAAAACTATTGACATTTTACTGAATACGCGAGCTGAACGCTAGCGGCTCATAAAATATATCGGATACACTCGTATAGCAGAGGCACGACGACGACGACGACGACGACGACGACGACGACGACGACGACGACGACGACGATGACGGCGTCGACGGCGACGTCGAAGTCTTACGGCATTGTGTGGTTAGCTCCAAATACCTAAGCGCCATTTTGGATCAAGCTGAAACTTTTGGTACGGTTTAGCATGTGGCTGGCTGGAACTGGGCGATCTCTTTATAGCAATTCGCGCTGTGCTTGATTGCTGAACGCAATTTTACCAGTGTTTCTCGAATAAACCTCAGAAAAGCAGTGACTTACAGAAATATACTGAAATGTCATTGTCAAGTTACGCATATTTTTTTCTGAATTTCAGCGGTTTTCAGTCGCCAAGAGAAACCGCCAAGGAGACACTCCGTGAGAGCTAGCCGCACAAAGCTTTATACCTCACTTAGAGATTATTTAGATCTAGGCATAATAATTTCCAACAGTTTATAATTGCACGTTCACATCTCGCCCACGTCTGCAAAGAATGGCACACGTATACCGAACTCGCGGCTCTTAGTTTGTAATTTAGCCAATAACATGCAGACGAGAAACTCAATTAACAATTTCTATCATTAATTAGATTTCCGTGTCTTTGATGTTTGTGTGTAGCACATATTAGCTTCGAATACGTTAGGATCCCGGCAAGTTGTCCCGTGTCATTTCTCATTACTTCGTGGCTCTGTAATTTGCGACAATTTGGAAAGAACTTTCGATGCATCTAACTGGTTTCTAGAGTAGAGTTTATGTTTACGAAGGATGTACAAGTTTTGATCGAGCGAAACTTGCATTTATAGCTTTCCATAAATTTATTATGATTTGACATATTACAAGAATATCCAACATAATTATTAAATATACTCTCATTTCTCCCAAAATTAGTGACCTTTTAAATTTATTTCTGAGAGTTTACTTATTTCTGTTAAGTATTATCTTCATTCCTCAAAGAATGCAACATTATTCTTGATTCTATGAAGTACTCGACATAAATTGATTTTCGTGACGTTTACGCCTGATTCAACAAAACATAGTCACCGATTTCGACACGAATATTTAACCTGAAGTTGAATAAACGCTCGCCTGTTTACCTCGCCAGTAGGGACGCTTGTGTTTGGGAGCCGAGGGCGCCAAATTGGGGCGTGGCAGGGCACACCCCAATCGCGGCAAACACTTCAGTCAGGAGCAGAATGCATCTGTAACAGTCAACGACCAATTTCTATGCAAGTGTTACCCAAAGTTCCGCGTGGCGTACCCGCGCGCGGAAACTAAACGGTATTAAAACAGAAATAGCGAACCCCAGACAATTGCGAATGGCCGAATGCACGTTCCGAAATTGGACGTGGAAAATTAGGGTATTCCGGCGACGCCATTTGTTAGATGAACTTAATTAGTGCATAACATGTGGTGGAATGTTGAACTTATTTGTTTTATGACCAAATGACATTTCAGTTATTGTTCTGTATAAATGAATTTCTAGGCTAAATACTTAGAAGCTCCAGTAATTCTTAAGCAGGGCTTTAATCTTTTATCACTTAAAATAACGGACAAGTTCTATTTTCTATAAAATAATTTTTAATTCTGTGGTTTAGTTTATAAACTCTTAATAATATATTTACAAATGTAGGGCCAATATTTTAATTACTTGTTATTATTATTGAATACCTATTTATTGTGGTTTTTATAACATAGTCAATCATGGCATCACCACCATAATGACAAACAGAAAAAGCATTAAAGCTTAAACAAGGCACCTCCACATTAAAAATGACTCGGCATGTATTTTTAGTTATAACACTGATGAAATTCAATAAGCGACTGTCATAACGCTGTCCCAACAATGGCGACCTGTCTCTATGTTTTATTACTTAATTAAAAGGTGGTCATCAATAGATCAGCTTGATGTATAGCCTGTGCTGTCACCTTTCCTTGACCCATCCTGCATAGCGTGCGCGTAGGCTACTCGTTCCGACGTATGCTATGATGACTTATTGACCAACCACTGACCGGTTCTTTGCTACAGGTTGTCTTGTAGCCTGGAAATGGCTGCATGCGCGTTGAAAAATTATTCATCGTCCACCAAACAGGTATTCTCGAGAGTAACGTGTTTATTAGCAAACACTGATTATACATGAATGGTGTAAATAGCTGTTTGATATTGTTTGATCTTTCTATTGTATCAAAGTGTGTTTGCTGTTTGTAAGATTTGATTTATTAGAAATTGATTAAACTGGTATTTTATCAATGCATTTCGTTTACTGCAATTTCTTTGGTGTGATTCGTTAAACTAAATAGATTTAAAACTGGATTTCTTTGTTATATGGTAAAATTAATTTTAAAACTGTTTCATGATTAGGTGACGGATATTCTTGTCAAGTCAAGATTATAAAAATCTAATAAACCTCACCGATTGAAATTCAAATACCTCTCTCGGCATCTAATCTACATTCTAATTTTATTCCAGCCATTTAAGAATCATTAAGGACGAGGCATGGTAAAATCTAATTGCACCCCTAAACTTCATCTCTTGTATCATCTTCCCTAAACAATATTAGTTGCCATCACTCCTCTATCCGATATTATTACTCCCATCCCGTAGGGGGTGCTTCTCTATTGAGCCCACGCACGTTACCACAAGTTTTGCCTATCTGCAAACTCACATGATATATTCTATAAACAAAAGGGTAAACTTCCTTCGCATTTCGGATACGTGTGGCTTCCTCCATATTGCCAACCCCGTGTGAAGGACGACATCCAAGGGGCTTTATGTTATTGTTTTCCCCTTTCTTGGTAGAGGAGAACCTCATAATTAGTATTCCCTATTCTCAGCTGATGGGCTAGTTTTAATTTCGGGTTTCATGCACGGCAATTCGGCTACATATCTGTGAGGAACAATTTTCAAAACTCAAGTCAATCTTGTACTTTCTGATTTTTGTGTAAGTCGCTTGGTGAGGGAAGAAAAAAAAGCGAGGGATTAATAATAAATAACGAATGCTGTTTTATTTTTGATTAATGTTGATCGTTGCTCCCCTCTTTTACAGAAGCGTAAGCAAATATTTAGTGCTGCTATCCGAAGGAAAATGAAATGTTGACTTGTAATGGGAAATATTTTTCAAGCATTTCCGGACTAAAAGTCACTTAGCGACAAAGAAAAGCTGTAAACCAGTCCGTCAATAGTGCATCTGGGGAAAAAAAGCGCATGTCAGAAAACAACATTTGATAATAATTCGTTCTGATGCGAGTATTCAGCATAACTCTAGCCATCATTGTACTGCTCGGTAACCGCAATTTCTCGCTTGTAACAGGACCCCGATTGCAAATATACCGATAAGCACAGAATTAATATCGCAAAATCGCATCTGACATGTCGAGCCTTCTAAGACGCGTAATCTAGTTGAACACGGCATCATGACATTTACATGAACAAGGCGATGGCATGCCGCGCGAAACTTTGCTAGGTACAAGCTTCAATGGTGTGATATAGAACAAGAAGTTTCTTCTATGCTGGCTGTAATAAACTCTGGGAATGGCTGTTTTCGTTCACGCCTTACACTTCTTCTTCCTCTTCTTCTTCTTGCGCGAACACCGCATGTCTAAAACCGCCATCAATGTCTTTCCGACAACACTGTCTGTCTGTCTATCTGTCTATCTGTCTTCCTGTCATTTACATGTTCCTGTCGTGCAAATAGGCACCAGAACATGTGCCACCAACAGAACCAACAAATTGACTTACAACGTTCGTAGGGACAACGCCGTCGCGTGACTAGAGAGAGGAAATCTTCAAACTTGAATCTATGGGGACTTGAGACGGGAAAGGCATGGGGAATTCATTTCGGGGCTTACGAATTTCTGAAATTATAGAGTTATTTTGGTGAAAATTGTTTGAAACTTATGGCAGTAATGTGTGCTCGAGTGAGGTTGAAGAGGATTTTGTGGATAGGGTTTTGGTGAGCGTATAGGTTTTTAGTAAAAATCATAATTACGTTCTGAAACTTTGCATGGGGACTGATTCGAAGAGGCAATGTCAAAATTTGTGTAATTCGCGTAATTTAGTCATTAACGAGTTATTAATCCACTTATAGTTTGCGAAAATTTAAATGTTTAATAATTAAATCTGCCGTGCACATGTAAAGTACTGGTACGCCGTCGATTACAATTAAGGGACGTTTACAATTAAAAAATAATTTGTCTGTCAAATGTTTTGGACCAAAAAAAGATTCATTTCGGCAGAAAACGATGAAAATTACCGTAGTTATTCTTGATTCTGAAGCTGGAGTGCAAAACACGATTTATATTCGACAAATTCTTTGATCAAACAAATGATCAAACCCGTGTTATTTATGAGTGCCAAAGGAGAAAATAAATTATCGTTAAATTTCCTCTCTACTTACAATGAAAACAAGACAAATAAATTGATTAAGTGTTTCGAACGAAGAATATTATTCGTGCGTTAAGGACTTTGCCATGGTGTATAGCGAGGAAAATAATTAATGACGGGAACAAAAGTTAGGTGCTACGTTCGTGGCAAATTGGAGGGGTACGTACACGTACCGGCACCCACACTTCAGCCCTCTACCCCGATCCTGGGGCAACGTCGGCGTCGGAATTTCCCCGCAAAGGATTGCTACATTCACCGGTAACTGATTTAAACACCGTCGATAAATTATCGCCGCTCGCTCGTCTTTTGCGCCACCTTTTCCAACGCGCAGCAACCGAGCAAACCTGAGGAAAAGTCTGCGGGAAATTCGCTGCGGGAATGATCGCTCGCTAGGCGTAACAAAACACAGCTATTTGCCAACTAACATGCTGAATGCGTCTTTAATTTTCTTAACAATCAACACGATTTATGGATCTTGTTTGCAATTTGTAGTTATCGTGCGTTTTATGTTTTCTGCTTTGAATAGAGTTATAGCCGAGCTAAATAATTAGGTGGGTGAAATATTTGCCTAATCCTCGCTAGTGTTGTCAATGTTTTGTACTTCTTAGAGATTAATGTTCGTTTTGTTTTAGATTTTAAGCAAGTATCAAAATTCAAAGCGTGTAGAGTCAGAGCTTAAAAGTTGACGAATTAAAATATGTCTTGAAAATAATATCACTTAGAAAAATAAGCGTCAGCTTGATTTTAAATATTTTAAAGAGAAGCCACCGACGAAGCGGCTTAGAGAATCTTGCCAAGAATAATGAGTTCACTTTTAAGTGATCTAGCTCACATTCAACCCTTGATTAAATCAAACTTTTAGAAACTCATAATACATAAACATTATCACCTCTGTCCTATTTTCTAAGGGAAACTTTCATGCAACAATAAACTATGTTTTTTGCACTTTGCGAAAAATGTTCAAGCACGAAGGATAAATAGAGGTTTAGACTGTTGCAGTGTGAAAATACAGACAGAGTAACGTGACCCGAGGCGTAATAGCCCAGCAAATTGTCGATATACCACGAAGTATACTTGGCAATACCAGATAATTTTCCACATCTAGCCCATAAAAATATGAATATTTTACGAGGTGCAAAATCGTTCGGAAATAAAACAAATATGCTGCAATGCATTCGGTGAGCTGGCATTTGCAGAGAGACAATAACGGCAGAATTGAGCATCAAAATGCCTATGAGCATTCGAGGCATCATAAACCTCGATCGCAATTTCACCCGTTTTATTTCGTATTTACATTTCGCCATCGAGAACCGAATAAGTTTTCCCATTTAAAGATACTTCGCTGACACTGGCATGAAAACTCGCAGACAAATTTGGTTGCGTCGCATGAAAACTCAGAAGCATGTACATTTTCTGGTTCACCTTGCTGGTATTGTTATGACGTGAATTTAAAAAAATGCTTGATTTATTATTTACAGCTTAAAAGAAAACTTGTAAGTTTACACAAAAACGCACGAAATTTGTTTATACTTCAAACCCCTGTCATAACCAGGCGTTGTTTTTCATTTAAAATCGGTCACAATGTGAATCTTAATGATTCCACCCCTGTAGCTGTGAGCTACGCTTATGAAACGGCAGGTAAGCGCGTCCTCGCAAGGGATGCAACATCATGCAACCCCCGGCTATACGCAATACATGCGCTCACCAAAGCTGGACAAATAATTGATTGCTTTAACCTCCGTGTTTTCTAATTCCTGCACCCATTATGTCGAGCACGTGCTCGTGATGGATTGTTCTTTAATGGACTGCGAAGTAGCCGGACTTGTCCGTGATCAACTCGACTGGTCAGCTTAGGGTTAAAGGGGGTGGAGTGATGGTCAACGCGTGTGGGGGGAGGGTGACTAAAATTAGACTAAATATTCAACCGGAATTGGCATACTTGTGCTTCTATTTTATCACATTCATATTTGACACTATCAATGCTTAACTATATAAAGGCTTTTTGGAAATCGAGACTTTTTCGGTGTACTAACTTGCCTTGCCAAGCACTTTTCTTGCCAAGCATTTTTTTTCTTGAATTCTTTGACTTGAATTTAACCAAACATAACATAAACTAAGTGTGTTAACTTCAAATTATGTAGGTAATGAACCACCTATGTAATTACTTTCTCCATTATATTAGCACTTTATAGTACAGAAAATCTATTCTACTGGGTTATTGATATTGGATGCTAAGCTAGCTTAGCGTTTGAATTCAATAAAAGCATTCAATAATCCAGTAAAATACTTTTTTTTTGAAAAGTAATATGTTCACAGCATCATACACACTGTGTTTAGCAGGTACTCATATCGGTCACATCTAAAGTGACTAAAAAACGCAGTGAAGTGTACAAAATTTCTGGAAATTTCCCGTCCCGACCAGCGTTATACCCCGCTGGCTGACAATTAACTTCCCTTGCGTCGCACGGGGCCGCCAAACTGACCGCTCGGGTCGCCGGTGACCAATTGGCTGTAAGCCCCGTGCACCCTGTCCAGCCTGTCCACCCGTGGCCAGGGTCACTGGCCCGAGGGTCGGCAAACAACTGGGGCGGGATACGTCGATGCCCTCTCAGCGCTTATTGCGACCTAAGTCCGAAGTAATTGACCAGTTGTCCAATATAAAATGTGTTCAACGACTGGACAATGCCATTACTATGAAAAGTAAAGGACAAGTTACCCAAAAATGAATTATGACCGTCAATAATAAAAAAATTACCGTGTGTCTCTCCCCTCGTTCGGAAAGATTGATAACCAGTTTTGGTCAAACCCCTTTCTCGATGACCCTTACAAAGTAGTGACCACAACTTCCTATGGGTGTCTTTTTCTAGCTTGTAGCGCTAGTAATTTATCTTTTTCACTTCCTCGTCGTCCACGCGTCGCCGTGACATTATGTCCACCTGTCCAGTTTTCAAAACTAAAACTGACCGATAAGTTCAACCCTTTGCATGACCTAAGATATAAACAGTCAATAAATCAAGCTAGGAAAACGCAGGGGAGAACGCACACAAAATGAAACCAATCGTGCGACAATCGTAGCGAATTGTACGCGAACATTCGTGTTGTTATGTCCGTCCAATAATTCATTGCGTTATACGTCATGCAAATGCAAAGGACATATTTACAGCTATACAACGCTTAACAAGGAAATGACACAAACTCTCCACGAGGGGTACAGTGGGTAGCGTCGTTGAGCGGCCATTTTCTCGTGCCGACGGCAACCGACGCTGCCCGTCGCTGCCGCGTTGCCGTCGGACCGGGGCGTCGCGACGCCCGCCGTCGGAGCCGGCGTCGCGAGCCGACCATGCTGCCGTCGATGCGACGGGCGACGCCGTAACGCGATTCGCGTTTCCGTAAAGCAAAGTTCAAAATAACGGAATTTTTTCATATTGAATGATATATGGTGGCAGCGACGGGTTTGGTTGTTGTGCTTATGTGATCTCGTTCTTTTTCTGGTGTTATGATGTTTATAGTGCTGCGAAAATTCGGCATAATTATCTTCATCGGTTCAGGAATGTTACACCATGTATTGCATGCATTAAAAATTCGTTAATAGACGTTTTAAATCCGAGCAGCCGCTTTTTAAAGTCGATGACACACTCTTCATTGTGATTCTTTAACCATCACGAAATCTTTTAATAATCGTTAAGCTTTCAAGCTTGCTTAGAGCACGCCATACTCTCGTTTCATTCGGAATGACAAACCTCATCATTATTAAATTAATAAAACCTGAGAATAACAAGTCATTCTAGGACGTGATTTTCCCGGCACGATTTGCCGGCGAAAAAGTGGCTCCCTTTTCCGCGTCTTCTCACTTTGTCTCGCCCCATCTCACTCGCTCTCTCCCGCTCTCTTTCTCTTTCTTTCTCCCACTTTCTGGTGAGAAGCGGGTGTAAAACAAGCGTTTTATAAAACACCCTTCATAATATTTCTCTTAATGAATTTTAAAGACGCTCAACTTTTCCGACGGTGATTCAAGGAAACGTGATGAGAATTTTTCCGCTCTTTAAAAAGAGCGTCGCGTGGTTTTCTTGGGTTTTTGCGAGCGAGGAAATTCACGAGGCGTACGCGACGCGACGAGGAGATTGCGAGCTGGAGAGTTGTGTTTGCTTTTTATTTGTCTGCCGGGAATGGGATGAAACGTCTTGTTTTGCGATTTGACTAATTGTTCTTTTATTGGAAAACGAGGATGTTTTGAATGAAATGCGGCCGGTGGGAAATTCTTAAATAAATTTAAAGGCATGAGAATGCGCCGCGTTTGTTTGGAAGGTGATGCTAATTATCCGTTGCTTTTGATTTTTGTGATAAGGTTTTGTGAAAAATTGTTATGGACACGATTATTGTCACAAAGCCCATAGAAATTTCCTTAAAGCTTTTTCCAAGCAATCTTTGAATGCAGGCATAAGAAGTAAATGCTAGACATGCTTAGGAAGAGTTAACGATAAATATTAATATAAATGATAAAAATAATAATCATAAATTAATTTTATGTAGAATTATTAACTTTTCTTCCTTACACAAAAAATAATCAACAGATTGATGATAATATTTACCTCGGTGGTCTGTGATGAAAATTTCACTCCTCCGTATAATCTCAAATCCAAAGGCATGTCGTCCGCTGCAAGTCGCAACTGAATCCAGGATATGTCCACAAAATCGGTACCTTCAGGCATGACAGCGACTTGCACCTCTGACCGACTTACCAGCACTAACTAAACTTCATAGATAGACACTAAACAACAAGCCCAGACTCCACATGGCATCCTTTCACCGTGCATACAAAAAATCTTTTCTCTATTCATTGAAAAGAGTTAAACATTCGCTTCTCACTCGCTCACACAACACCACCATCCCTCTTTCGCGCTCCAGCATTATGCGTATTCATCAGTTTTTTAGGTATGAGAAAGAAAGCACGAGGCTGGCCTGAAGAATGGGAGCTAAGGGCTGAAAGAGGTAAGAGCAACGTGCTGACGGTGACACACCAACCCCTGCAATGGGGGTAGACGGTATACAGCGCGCCGTTAGCGGGGCACAGGGCGCTTTGCGAGCAGCAGAACACCTTGCGAAAAAATTGAGGTAATTTTGATGTGACCGCGGAAAACAGGATTAAGGGATTCTGAATACGTGGATATCGGTGGGATTTCGTACAATGGGGTGAGATTTTGATGGGAATTTCATTGTAGTGTGCAAGGTGGATTCAGTGTTATTCGATCACAATTATGTTTGGGGGGGGGGGGGGGGCGAAATAAAGTCGGGATTTAAATTGTTTAGTTCCTAAGCGATCTAAAAAGAATTGTAACTGTCGTATTCTCAAACACAAAATGTGACAGAATTCAATTAAACTACTGTAATTAAGTTATATTCCCTAGTATCTGACTCACCTGTCAGCATTTTTAACAACCTCACTTCTATTTGTCGCGTCAACATATTATGATTTGACAAAGTAAGCAACCTTCGCCAAATGTTTCTATTCTTCTTTGGCCGATAAGGTAACTTCATCGTTCTAGTTTAACTGTCAAAAAGAAAATCTATGCAGATTTCCACTGGCAATTCATTTCCAGCTGTTCTATTCTCAACAGTATAGCAGCACATCAATACTGATTAGCTCCAGTAAATTTCCTCGCACGTCCGTGTTTCCATCTCGGCGTCAGTTAGAGAACCCAGAGAAACAGACGGCGGCAAATAATTCAATATATTTAGCGTGTCAATTCGCCGGCTATGACATCGACGTTTTAAGTTACGATTTCTTATTTGAATAGATTGCATAGTAACTGCATTTCCATCGCCACGTAGCTGTGTGTTGGGCGATGGGAGATGGCCCGACTGCATTCACCGATATCACGCTTTGAATACATAATATCTCGTCACACCTTTAGCCCATAGAAGGGTTGACAAGGGTTGTCGTGCAAAGGGGATGCAATTTTTTTATTATTTATTAGACATGACAGATTTTTTTATGGTGTCCTCGCATTGAAAAGAAACCCTTAACCTATTTTTTTTTATAGTGACTAGATTTTTTTTATTGTAGTGCTTAGCCACGGTAATACGCGAATACGCAAATCTGTTCACAATTTCTTATACCCTTGAATATTTAACCAAAATCAATGTGTCGTCAATATTACGGAATTTCATGGAAAAAAGGGCTTCTATGTGATGTGAAAATATAATGATCCCATTGATATATTTCAGTGCTAACGATGCCTACGTGATGAAAGATACGATGCTCTTTTATAGAAAATTCACCAGATTCTGATATGAAAACTTCTACAAGAATTAAACGGAATCGCTCTAAAAAAAAACCGTTATATTTATTTCCATCTGTGACCCAGTTTGTCAGTGCATGTACACAAATAATCGTAATCCTTCAAAGTCGCTATCCGGGAAAAAGGCGGAAGTCATGTCTTCCGTTTCCGGCTGTGACAACGGCACCGTCGTCGCGACACAAGCGCACTTGGGGCAGAAACACCCTTAAAAGCATTCGACTATTTTCAATATCAAAAGCAACACCAACCGAACGCGCAGCCATCATTTGCATCGGGGTTTTAGCCCATACACACAATGGTCTTATAACCTAAGGGCCTAATACCTTCAGGATCAGAAGTAAACGTACATATATTTAGTATATGCATCCCAGCTTATGCAGAATATCAGAAAACGACTCCTTCCATTGGCTTTACAATTTGAAAATATCGAATACTAATGGGGTAGGCACCTTTATAGTTATAAATATATGCATCGATTGACGATTGGTATATATAAAATATTGTCCCAGCATCCTTTCCCTTCGGCGTCAGAGACCCTTGAATATTTTCGAACCGTTGAAGAAATTCGCGTCATTCAAATCGTATTGATCTGCGTGTGAAAGGGTTAAACATCTTTATCAATAGTGTGAGGCAACGCTTGTGATTCTGAGCAGAGCGGGGCACACTGGGATCCAATCTTTCACTGTACCTTTGGCCGCTACGGAAAGATATTCAAATGCTATTGAATGTTGCTACGCCGTCGAAATAAAGATGGGAGTGAAGTAGTGAATGATTTTGGTCAATCTCCAGCTAGCACTGCTACTGGCTTTTCTAAAAATCTAAATGGGAAGTTGCAAGCTCCCTCCTTCGTGGATCAAATTATCGAAAACGTTTGTGCCATTCGATTAGGAGAGCGTGGAAAAAAATGAAATAGGAAATCAAGTGTTCGGTAAATGAAAATTTTATACATTTCTAACGTGGGCGAGTCAAATTAGAATATAACAAAGAATTTGAAATTTGAAAATAACGTTCGAATAACCGATAACTTTCAATAAACGGACCATCTGCTGCATAATTCAGCGATTCGCCTGGTCCTGTGCATAGATCAAATCTCGTTGCATCTTCAATCTAGCTAGTATTGTCCGCATGTCCCCGAACACTGCTCGCCAATATGCGTCACTTTATTCTCTTTCAAAAAAATAGGGGGAAATTTTCCTATAAAAGTCGTTAACCCTTTCGTGTATTGTCAACGTTGCCCGTATGCTGATATTATTACGGTGTAAAGGGCTTGTTTTGCGGTTCAAAAGTCAAAGTTGACAATAGGAATGAGTTAACATCTAGCTCGTCTCTGGAACACATTTTCAACTTTTCACAATGTAAAATTTAAATTGGAAATTTGGTAGCCAAAGCGTAAAAAAAGTGTAAGTAGCTTTTTTTCTTTATTGGAAGTTTCAATGGTAAAAACCACAAACATATATATTTTTAAATATTTAACAAAGCCGCTCCTGCTGTTTGACCAAAGTCTAAGAACTTAGAAATATAGTGTCCCTGTGTAGGTATATATATAGTATAGATATATATAATCTTACTATAGCTGGTCAATTTCTGCGAAGGAATAGACTCTCTAGGAATGTGATGAATGGAATAGGGGTTGAATAGTAAGAGGTGTTCACCGTGTTACCTGCAGAGGGCGCTAGAGAACGGAGGGTCTCGCTTTGAATAGTTGACTCTTTTCTCGCTGGAAGGGTAGTTGATCTGGCCAGGGGCTGAGTGGCAATATTCAAATGTGTTGACATTACCAGACACAATTGATAATTAGCAATACATATTTCATCTTCTTCAAGGAAGTGTTCTTACATCGCTGAATAAACGGCATTTTATTTAACACTCGACCACTTCACTGGCACACATGTAAAATTCAATTTTAATTTTACCGCCTCGGCTTTTTTTGTAACAAACGAGAGGCTGTAAAACAAAGTCCTCCATAATCCCCGCAGATATCAAGCAGTGGTTGTTTTCACTTAGTTAATTGCAGTCATAAAATTAGCAACTCGAGTGACTTACTAGCCTCGACTTTCTTTATGCCACTATTCTCTTCTTTATTCAAAGACAAGGGCACCGTGGAAATAATATATATTTTCCTCGCTCACGAAATCCACCCCCACCGTTACCATTACGCCACCCTCGCAGCCGCAAAACCACCCCATCTCTTTCTTTATTCATGTCTTTTCTTTACTTCCTTTCATCAAGATCTATGTACAGTAACTTTAAGAAAATTAAAGATCTGATAATTTTCCAGACACAGAAGAATCTGCTAGACTTGGATAAGAGATTGTTCGTTACAAGTCTCTGTTAGCAAGGTCAATGGTAATTGCTTTATTTATTTACTTTAAAGGTATCTGTATTGGCATCCTGTAACAAAAGTTATGCAACCCGCAATTCAATCTTCGTAGGACACGGCACCTCCACGAAAGAAGGTTTGAAGCCGCATGAAGTATGAACGCTTTTTAAATTTAAGTTAATATAGTAGTTTTGACAATGGTTTACATGTTCCAATACACAAAAAAATGCAGATTGAATATGTAAACAAGAGGAAAGAGGTCTATTTGGTTTTTCTTGTGAGCGTAAGAAGATTTTTGTTCCTTGAGAGAAACGTCTCTTTAACTTTCGCTTGTTAGAAGAAATGCTCATTTATTCACTGCCTCCCGTCTAACGAACTCGGATCGATTTTTAATTGGCCCAGTTTTCAAACTGGTTTATAAAAATAAACTGCGAGTCTGGAGGCAAAGAAAATGAAGACAGCGAGACTGGGTTAGGTAAATCACTTTCTCATTAAAGAAGAAAAATGAGAGGAAATTATGGAACCTACTCCAACATTGTTTAACGAAGAAATCTCTTCGGATAAAGACTGCGTTTTAATCCAGTAAATCTTTCTTTGGAACGAGCCGCGAAGTAGATTAAGTAGATAAAGCCCACAATTGCAGTGTATGCCTTTTTTAATTCGTTGATTTCTTTCTTTACCTTAACATAGAATCGACTCCGACTCAAAAGCGAAATTGATTTGTTATTGATAAATGAGGGAAATCTTCAATTTAACACACCCAAATGGTAAAAATTAAAGGCAATTACGATCACTGGTACTGTATTAACCAATAGAGCAGATCAACATTGTGATCGATTTATTAACGAAATAAAGCCAAAATTTTTATGGAATTTTGTATGGAAGCTTACCTATCTCTCGAATCGCTTTTGACTATTGAGCTACATTTATTAACATCTGTGAGTAGATATGTTATAGTTAACTGGAACCAAAAAAAATGTTACGCATTTTTTTTTGATAAAACCAATTTACTTTAATTCTTCACAAATTCAATCTATTTACATCTACCTGTATGCCAATAATTTCCTTCTTCCTATTGCAGAACTTAAACCATCTCCACTAAAATTTTTCCCGTGCCTCTTGCAATAAACCCATGTTGACAACAGCTTTGTATTTATATTTATTCATACCAATATTATGATTTTTTTCAACCAACGAGAACCTCTCAAAACATGTGCCAAGGCAAGGGCAACAAGTACAGCGTCGCGACGCCTCTCCACCGAATAAAGACGTCGTGTTTTGAATGGAAGATGAACTTTTCTCTCTCCGAGAATAATTATCCCTTCTTCACTCGGGCCAACATTTCACGCAGTCGCATAGGACGACCAAGAAAAATATCGTCAAGCGTAAATTTTTCTATACCATTCACTAATATGCTGTGTGCCCACAAAAGGGCGCTAGCCACTACAGCCACTACAGCCTACATAGACCGTGGTTAGTAATTCATTTTAAAAATAGCATTATGCAAAACAGTGCCAGAGATTTATGAGTCGCAACGCGACGAAATCTGTACGCGACAGTTTTCCCCGGCGATTAGCATCGGATGTGCAAAAGAAATTGCACACATCTTTGAACGAAATCGTAGCACGATGAACATAGATGGTGTCTGTATCACATCGAGATCGCAATTACATTCGGCGACAGCTCCTTAACAGACCAATTACGAATATTTAACGTCGGATGGTCGGATGGAATTTTCATCGTTCTTTTGTAACTGTTTTACGTCTGTTTGTATATCAATTGTCAGCTGAGCACGAAGCGCTTGAAACAAACGAAGTAGTGATCTTTGAATAATAAGCGAGAGGCGCAAATGAAAGCAGATCACCGGATAAGATAATTGTTTGAACTGGTAAACGGAGAGACAGGCTGCTTGTGTTGCAAACAGCGGATGAAAAGAAAACAGTCGCTATAGGCATTTGGAAAATGAGAATCTTATGCTCGGTCGTTCTAGTGTTCATTCATTCGTCGTACATTTTAATTCTTAATTTTCTTTCTCTTGATTTCCAACGCTGCAAGAAGCTAGACTGCTGCTGCTACTGCTGCTGTTCCTGCTGCTTCCGAACGCTTTATGCTGGCAGAGGAACAATTTCGCGCTAATGGTTTTATAAAACACTCTCTTTTCACCACACTTTTCATTCAACTTTTACCGCCTGTTTATCGTCTCTTTAACATCAGCGTGCTTTTCTTTTGAATCTAATTTACTAAATAGCTAAGGTAAATTGATAATGCGATATGCAAAGCTGCGTGCTGGCAATCGGTTAAGCAGATACTCGAGGGTTTTTGTCGACTAAGCGAATTACCAAATTTAAATACGCCCTCAATTATACTAACATGCTTGGTTAAAATCATTTTAGGGGTGGGTTTGTTCAATACTTGAGAACAATTTTGATTGCTCTCCACGAATTTACATCCGCGGATTTATTTCATAAACCCGTTATTGCCGCCTGGCAAACTCTTATACGATTCACGTATTGCACGCCAAACAGATTGGCGCCAAACGAAATGAAACGAATCGCCCTCACCCCCCCCCCCCCCTCCCCCGATTTTCCACTCACACCTGAGTGTACTTTTGATCTCCTTGCCGTGAAAGCCCCTAAGCAAAGCCCCAAAAGGTAGGTGATTTTAACCAAATCCCTACCTTGGCTTCACCCCCAACTATATATCTATACATTCGCGCTCTCCGCCGAGTCAGCCATGTTTGTTTCAGTCCGTTTCTATAACCATCTCTGTGTTGTTTGGTCTTGCGCCGTACGGCCATCTTTCATCCCCTAGTCCCCCTCCACCGTGCTGTGGTCAAACAAATGCCGGTCGCTGATTCGCTGAGGGGCGGGTGGCGCAGCGTAGGTGGAGAGGGTGCGAGGAGCGAGGGGCGAGGGGCGGTGGGGGGGAGAGGGCGACACCAAATAGGGGTCTACAATAGTGAACGGGGGATGAGGGAAATGTGGACCGGGCTTTAAGGGTGGCGGTGGGAATTAGTTCGGACGGTTCACGGTAGATGGCAACATGAGCGACGTGTAGGGGATGAATTTTCGAGCTGGGATATTATATATATGTATATATATATATATATATATACCTATGTACTTTCGGGGGTATGATGGTTGAAGTGTGGGCTCGTTTATCATGTGGGTGTGTGGGAGTTAAATGTCAGATAACGAGAGGCAAGGGGTTTGATTTTTTAGTTGTTTGATCATAAGGAAAGTTTTTTGTTTTACGAGTTAACTTTCCTCGTGTTGGAAGAAGGGCCATGATGTATTCGAGTAGTGGAGGTGCCGTATTGAATTTGGAAAGCAAAAAACTATATGTATTTCAACGAGACCGTTTCAAGGATTTTAAATGAAAATGTAGCGTTATTTTTGAGCAAAACTGTAAACTTATAGGTGCCAGCACATTTAAATTAATTGGAACAAATTCAAAACTAGCTAGAAATTTAATTAAGCTGATGAGTTTTGAATCGTTGTCTCAGAATAAAGACAAAGACCAAAGACACAAAGAAGCTTCCTGGAATTGCGTCGGTGAACTTTGACGCGATAAACGGGCAGGTTTGGAGCCAGGATATCAGGAAGTTACCCACGAGCTATCGCCATCTAGCGTGCGTCATGCCAACTAGGTTTAGGGGGCGCATATGCAACCCTCAAGCTCATTTCGTATGTTTTACGCCTCCATAAAGCTAATTCATGCTCTTGGAAAGAAAATACTTTGCATTCCCCGATGGAACGTTCTACAAAATATAATGAAAGAAAAACATAATTTCGTGGTCATAAAGGGATGCAAATAACATGGGTTTTCTATTAGTGACTCGAACTTAATAATTTTTAATATAGTGAAAACTGTAAGCGCGATGATTTCTGATAATGCCACGCACTGCTGATGAAAATACACGCATATTTATTAAAGTCCTTCAAGAATTGCCGCTAGAGACACTGGATTACCGGAGCTTAAATGTGATAATTTTAATTGCTATTGTAATTTTAATCAACTGACATGATATTTTAATGTATGTAATGGCAAAAAATGTAAATACGCAAGGGCATGCACCCAAGGATACAGTGAAATGTATTCAAAATAACTAAATAACTAAATAAATCCCGATTGTAATTGTCAGTCATCCCGCATGGTATGCAACCCATTCTACCTGCTTGTGCGGCGGATCAGTCTATCGCCTCTGAGTGCAGGATTAGAGATGCTTCCATGAATTTCAAGAACATAAATGCAACCGTAGGTAAGAGAACTCGGAATTTGATAATGTTTTTAAAAGCATGGATTAAGAGTCAATTTTATCTCCAGGTCACATCAGTTAGTAAGATGATTTTTCTAGGAATAAGGAATTATAAGGATTTGTGGCTAGTTCACTATAAATTACAAGACAGAAAGACATCCATGCTTCCTGTATATTTAAAATTTTTATAGGAAAGCTCAAAATAAGCTTTTTACATTAAGTTAATTAGTCAATTCGTATATTTCCTTCCACATACTACTACGTTGATAAGTACTATCAACGTTTTTACGAACGAACACAATTTACTCGAACACAACGTATGGAAAATCGTACGTTGCGCCCATGCAAGACTAAAATGGTCAAAATACACTGGTAATCAGTATTTCCAACATTAATAACAACTTAAAATACTGCTTACAATGTAAATTTGCACGTTAATCACGCGATTACCTACCCAGTGTATAAAGTATAATTACATTCGCCATTAATTTCCCAAGTACACACTATAAGAAAGCCGTAATGCGTATGTTTTAGCCGATAACAATGTACCCATCAATCGCATTCGAGTCGAGGCGATGTCTTCTTCCTCGTTCTTCAACTAGCGAATGACCACACCTCACATTGCATATCTCACCTTTTAGGGTCACGGGTCAGAGATGTGACGCCCGTAGGTCAAGATTGGACCCGTATGTGGCCACCTCGTTGCTACAAGTCATTCATAACGCACACATTATCAAAGTGGGAATACACTCTGTCAAGAGCGATAAAAACACACCCACGCTATATGGGTATGACCTGGCATGGTTGTGCCATTGGTTTAAAAGGGTTTTGTTTGAAGTTTTCATTGTTAACTCTTTTGTAATTGTGCTGTACGATGGTGGCATTGTGTGCGTCTGAGGTCGTCTATTTGCGCGAGATGATTTCTCTGCTTCAAAAGACTCGAGGTGCCATGAAGGTATACTATACAACGCATTACGGTGTTGTGATTTTTCATAAGTTTGCAGTTCGATTTTTTACTCAAATAAGCCAAGAAATACTCGCTTGCAGAAAGTCAATCTTTCATTTGGTATTTTAAAATGATCAACTCAAATGTTGAAAGAGAACTGAACTAATTGGCGGAAGCGAATTCTTATCTTTGCCAATTCACTTCACTTGTTCGCTAACAGAACGCTCTAGTTATCACATTTTAATTCATAATTTCCTTGTTTCCGAAGGTGATGATTACGTCTGTGATTTAACGCAACGTATTAAATTGTGCTGACGTCTGATATCACGTTGTGGTATGACAATACCGATTGATCTTACCACCATTATCAAGAGCCTCCTTAGCTCAGTGGTAGAGCACTGGTCTTGTAAACCAGGGGTCATGAGTTCAAACCTCATAGGGGGCAGTAGCTTTTTGTCGGACAGTTAAGCACGATTAGATGTTTGTGTTCGATAGCGTTAAGGTAGATATAAAAACTGGACAACTAGAGATGATAACCACCTAATAGTAGAGAAAGTCCAATCATGTTGTATCTGACCACAACTGGAATGACTGGCATTATGTATCTATCGGCAAGCATGATAAGAATAGATTGTTAAATTAATAGATGTATTTGCCATTAATTACATCACCTTAGGTTTGTTGAACGCAGGCAGTCAAAAGATTAGAAAATGCACTATTTGAATGAGTATTATATACACATCTGAGATACATCATTATTACATCTAAGATATGATACACTTATTCATCATATTTTATCGTACTTTTATGTCGCGTAGTGTTTACAGACTATAGACGTAATGGGTTGAATGCCCCTAAGACATTCCCATGCATTTTTACATTATTTTAACAAAATAACCAGCAAACACAAACCTTTGCCTGGTAATCGTGACGAAAACACTACCACCTAAGTTTCGATTCTGTAAACTTGTGGGCGAAAGTTTAAATATAAGTTTTGTTAAATCGATTTGCGCGCGGTGGTGTTGTATAGTTTCGACTTGGGCACGAATCGGCGTTCGTCCAGTCAAAAAGTTATAGCGTGCGATCCCAAGTTCGACCAGGGGCGAGTCGGGATCGACCGCGGGTCAACACAGCGCAGGGAAACGAGCGAGGCAAAAGACACCCTTTGTACTTTTAGGGGTGTCTTTGCCGGGGTAAAAATGCTTACGTGCTTGCTACCAAACTGTGGTGTTTCTATGTTTGGTGCTACGATTGTTGGAAGCATGTGATGTCCGATGGTGTATAGGCAACAATTAGCACCATAGCAACACTAGCACCACAGTTACACCGGTGTTTGGTGTTCTTAATTTAATTTCATATCTTATTTTAATATGCAGGTTGAAATAATAAGAAAAATTATATAAATTTTAATGTTAGTCCGTTTGCTTTTGCTTGCGATTGCTAATATTTGATTTCGCTAGACATTGTATAGATTGGAAGTTGATGCGTTAGCAAGTTCGTGATTTCACTGTATAAACTTGTGTTGACAACAAAATATGTCACTGCTCAAATAATATGGTTAGTGATTCTACAAAATTTAGGGGATGAAATAAATTGGCTCCCCGAACTAACTTGTGTTCTCCAACGGAAATGAAAACAAACGTAAAAAATAGCAGGTGTTTTTCGGTCAAACAGATACATATTGCCACCCGATTCCAAGATCCCGAAGTCCAATCTATCTGCTATCAGCACACAATTTAGGCCCAGATTACAGTCACCAAACGCATCCTTAGTGATAGCGCTGTTTTCTATAATATGTCTGCTATAAGCACACAAGGCCCAAGTTGCAGACCCATCGCTTCAGTGATAGCGTCGCTTTCACCAACCTATCTCATCAGAAGACAAGGCCCACCAGCAAACGCTGATCGCTCCTTATAGTAATAGCGTCCTTTTTTCTAATCCATCTGCTATCAGCAACCACTAACATAGCAGCAGACCCTGACTGCTATTTAGTGATAGTGCTGTTTTCTCCAATCTATCTGCTATTAAAGCAGCTAAAGAGACCCAAGCTGGTTCTAGATAGCGTCGTTTTCTATACAATCTATCTTCTAAGGCCCAAGAAGCAAATGCTGATCCCTACATTGTGATCGCGTCGTTTTCTACCTTCTATCTGTTATCAGCAAACAAGGCCCAAGCTGCGTATAGATAGTTGCTTCTTCATTTTCTCCAATCTATCTACTAGGGCCCACGCTGCAAGCCCCGTTTCTAGCGATAGCGTTGTTTTCGAGGCGTCCTCATGAAGCGTCGAATCATCAGTGGTCTACGATTGCCGTGCGACCACCGCCACGGCCGTGACATGCTAGGTCACGTGGTCGTAACAAACTGCCCCTGGTACCGACCAGTACGTAAAAGCTTCCCCGCAGCAAACGACTCGGCTCTCTCTGTCACTCCCCTATTCCTCTTTCTCTCTTGCTCTTGCACCCTGTATGTGTTTTTTTATTCGGATTTTCACCTGATGAAAGGTGAAGTGGACACTGGCATGACCCAAAGGCGCTGGTCACGGATAGCCACTACCTGGCACCGTCCGACTAGGCTACCCCTCCGTGCCCCGCGCCACCACCCTCTCAGCCCCTGACGGTATCAGCCCCATTGATTGCCGACTCCGCATCGCTTTCATTGCTGCTATCCTGCAACGGGGCTAGGTTTTCATGTAATTTATATATGTGCTACATGCCAAGTATATTAGAACGTGGAGTGATATAAAAGATTATAATCAGGGGTTCATTAATTTTATGTAGGCCCGAAAAAGGTTTGGTTATAAATTATTGAAAGTTATGGTGTGGCGGTTTTGTTATGCCAAATTTAATGGTCGTAAATATATTGCAGTGGTATTTAAACGTAATTCTAGGACATATAAAAGGTATTTTTGACAATGTGTTAAGACTAGATATGCATTTCTTGTGGTTGGAATCGGTATTTTTGCAGAATGCCAAAAGCTTGCTTGAATTCAGAATGATTGAAACGCGATCACAGCACGGGTGGCAGATTCGGGTGACAGTTATCCTAAACTAATAAAGGACCAGATATTATTTTGATAAGAACTCGAGCCAAATGTAATGAAGAAGGGTTGGACTTGGAAAAATGATGTCACATTTTTTACCCGAATGTGGGAAGGGTGGTAAGGAAAAAAAGGTTGGGACAGTATATTTAATTATTTCTGACCTATCCAATTGTTATCACATAACAATACGTCAGTGCAGATGTTACGCCTAAGCCAATATCACAACCCTTTTTGGGTGACAATAACGCAATTATTGTCATCAGGACAAACGCCCAATTCATAAAGCTATTGTTGCCCACTCGTGATGGCTCTCAAATTTGGTGTCGCGAGTTAAAAAGCAATGCATCATTGCGGATAGACCAACGGTCAACAACGCCGGAGATGAATCAACCCACATGATCAAAGGAGTTTGGGAGTTACAATAAATTGTAGTTATATTTTATAATAAATTATGTTTTAATGTATACGCGGTCAACTTTTGATGCGAGTCTATAAAGGTTTCGATTCATAGCTTGCGCTGTCATAAATTCGAGATTACTAAAAAAATACCTATACAATTTCAAACAAATGGTCCAATCAAATATTGAAAATGAAACTCTATGAATTTTAAATTAGTGTGCAGTATTAATATAAATGGTTTGGGTGCAGTGTTGTAAGAAGTTTTAGTTAGAAATAAAATGTGTTGAAAATATGAAGAAGGGACGATGTTAAATTCAATTTGATACGCTAAAATAATAATCATTTCGTCTGCCCTATATTCGCATTATATTCGCGTCGATATTTTGGTTAGTCTTGTGAGGCGCAAGAGAGGAGGGGGAGTCTTTCAGAGGTCAAACTAAAGACCGTGAGACCATGAAATCCAAGCCAAAAGACCCCCGAAATCAACCTCATCCCTCCACATGGTCTCTCATTTCACTGGCCAAATTTAAAGATTCTTTCTTCTTTCCAGAATGGACCATCCAGATTTTTTTTTAAGTAGGACAAAACATTTTTTTTTCAAGTACAAAGAACGTTTTTTAAGATATCTCCACTTCTTAAGGGGTAGGCGAATTTAGGGGTGGCTTTTTTCATGTAGGTCACCTCTCTTTGTCTTTTCAACTTCAATATTTTTTCTATTGTAGCGCTCAAGGAATTGAATGTCTCCTAGAGACGACCAAAACAGTTTTTTTAACATGAAAAGCCGTACATTTTAAAAAACTACCCCATTACCGTAGGGGTTGAATGGCTCTGTCAGGGTATAGTTAAAACTCAAAATAGCCCCTGGTCTAAGCTCTGACCCAATCGTCGCCACTGAAAGCATCATTGTGCAGTGTCGCTCTGGGTAGGTACCCCACTAAAAAAGGCATATAAAAAGCTTTTTTATATACGCTTTATACCGTTTAGTATCCGACTGCGCATTATTACCTATTTTATACATTTATATTTTACTTGTACGCAATTCAATCTGTAATTTTTAGTTTTAATTGCAATTTCTTTGAAATTTCTACGTTCTAGGACAAAAATTGACAAAAAATATAGGAAAAGAAGCATTTTCAACTATATTATCGGCAGACGGTGATTCCATCTTGGCGAATATGATGCTCTTCGAGCTCCGGACAAAAGATTCCCAACAGGACAAGCTTCTTTTCACTATTTTTCTCCTTGATTTCTTTACAGACTCCACGAAAAACGTTTCAATAAACTAGGAACAGTGAACACGTCACAACAAAGATCGTCATTTTTATCAAATTGATCGTAAGACGAGAAGAAGAATAATCGATTCTATTCAACGCAGATCACAATCGTTAAACAAAATCTGACACGCAAAATGTGTCTTACAATTTCGCACTTGATCTTGTTAAAAGTTGATGCTGTTAAAGCATCAGCCCCTCCATTCCGGTTGCGACCAGTATAGTTACTTATTCTCACTTTTGGGTGCAGACTCAATCACGGTGCAAGAAACATAATTGAATGCGTTTTGATAATGAAATAAATATTTCACCAATAAACAAATTCATTATATTGTTAATTTTTTTTCTGAGCTTTTTTAGGTCGCCGTTTTCATTTTAATGCAACTGAGTAGCATACGCATAAAATTTCGAAAAAAAACGTCTGCTTCTAATGGCTACGGCTAAAATATAGCAACCGTTTGAACAAGCTCAATTTTTTCGAACACATGGACTCATTTAGTCAGCAGTTCTCGACAGACGACGCAGCAGCCCTCAAGGTGCTCCCACAATTTTTTACACAATCCCTAATGCAACCTGGTTTCTGACCTACCCCATCCTGACCCAATGCTTTATTACCCGTTATTCACAAACACCAGCTGACCAATCATCAATTTGATCATCACTCTTCCGTCCCGCCAGACGTGAGCGTCCGAAATGAACAGACGGAATCGTTGCGCCCTCGCCTTTTTTTCTAGGTTTCCCTCTCCTCGCAAGGTCATCTTAGTGCCAGGATGTGGGTCAAATAGGCGCATAGGGGAAGCAAGATATCACCCACTTCCTTTAACACCCCTCTCTGGACTTTGCTCAATTGCCTCGCTCGACCATCATACGATTTCCTATATAGTATAGGAAAGTATATTGACCGTATCAAAAAGGTTGTACCCTTAATATGCTCCCGGTGAAACCAGCTTTGGGGAACTTTCCTAGCGGATTTTTTAATTTTCATATTCTATTCTGACGCGACCAGATTTCTCTGCTCGCTCGGTACGATGGTAAAAATTTGTCGGGCTCAATGCGTAGCTACATTGAACCACTGTGAAGGGCTCACGAAATAAATGCATTCTCTGTCGAAAACTACGAATTTCAGTGATACATTTTCAGAAAGTCCAGATGGAAGGATTATGAATTCATTCGAGTATACCATAGGTGCCTTGCCAAATGTGACGTAGCAAAATTTCACTTTCATCAAAGAAAATCTCGACAAACGTTTCCAAAAAAATCTATTCATCCAAACCAATATAAAACATCTCAAGGCGACTGATTTTTTTCTCGAAAATTCAATTCAAAAAATGTCTTTATAACGCACTATATCTAGAAACCACCCTTATCCCTTCTCCGTTCATTGTGCGCCGATCTCTCTTATTCCGGTGATTATCACATATCGTATTTTGTTCTACAATGGAGCACAGCGTTCGAATAATGCTCAGCCTGTAAGCCATTATTCTTTGAAAACCTTGCGTTGACAGTCTTCTCTGGTTGTGCTCGGACCCCGATCGGACCATAGGTAAAACGATACCCCCAGGTCATGGTCCGTCTACAGTTTGCCCGGTGACAAGAACTGACATATCCCACCCCCTCTAAACACCCCTAAGATCCTCGCACTCAAACCCCTATCGCACATACAGACGACATCGCACAATTACGCGGCGCTTGCAAATATTGAGTTACATCGTGGAAGCAATGCCGCGCCATAACCTATCCTATCTATATCCGATCCACATTATAATAGGTCAGCTTGACTTCTAAAAATGTCTGACACATTCAGTTATTTCTCTAAAAGGTTCACATTTCAAATGTCAGCTACCGATATGATGACCATAACTCTCAAGTTTTCAAAGTGCTTTACGGAGTTCTTCTTTACTACCCTTATATAAATACGCTCTATATTCGCGGTACCTATTTTATTTCCAGTAATCGGACGTCCAATCTAGAGAAATGTTCTTTCTTAGTATTGCTTATTAAGCTGGCAGGGCCGCCCTTGCAGCATGTTGTGGACAAAGAATTTTTGGCGGGTGGGCATGCTGGATTCGTTCCCCTTCCACCCGGCGCGCTCCCTTTAGACGAGAGCTAACCCATCGGACACCAGCCGGCCGAAAACAACCCTTAAAACATCCCCCAGCGCATATCAAACACCCGCTGTCTACATCAGAAACTACCTATCAACAGAATTTACTAATTTTAAACAGCGCCGCGATAAAAATCGCGTTTAACTCTGATGAAATGATTATGGCTTGTGTTGTGAAATGAGCGGAATAAATTCGTAGGTGGGCAAAGCGGATAATTTTCTTGGGGCAATATTTAATAGATGTTTTTCGCGTTTCCTGGGCATAAATTTAAGTGTGGGTTTAAGGAGCCTGTACGCTGTTGCTTGCTTTTCTACCTACAAATGAGGGAACGTTTTATTAATAAAGATACGCGGTCATCGAATTGAGAAGAGCGGAAATTAA
The DNA here is from genome assembly GCA_921293315.2 of Nemurella pictetii. Taxonomy (NCBI): domain Eukaryota; kingdom Metazoa; phylum Arthropoda; class Insecta; order Plecoptera; family Nemouridae; genus Nemurella; species Nemurella pictetii. Next base: position 13,576,749 of record OV121120.1, on the reverse strand, counting down.
TGGTGGTCCAGGCTGCCTAGAACGCTTCACAGTTGATATTGTCATTAAACTAATAAAATATTAACTGTAACTTGGTTTTACTTTAGTGAAATCATTCCTTATTATCATGTAACCTGACAAAAAATACGAAGTAAGGGTTTTCGGTCTTAGTCGGTTAATTGCTTTCTGATTTGATATTCACCCGCAAGTGCTCTTACGGTTCACCGTGGTAACCCGTACGGAGCACACTTTTTCAATCCAAAAATAATGAATGGACCGAGTTCTTCAGTGAACAATGCGCTCAAACGAGTTCTCCACGCCGAGATTATGCAAATCGTCTGTTTTTTTATTCAGGATTCAGGCTGATGCATGGTTAGGCCTGTACGCCGGTAACCGGGGAGTTGCCCACACAAAAAAGAGCACACTCTGGGCACCTTTCTTGCTTCGAATATTAAGCTCTAATGAAAAACTGGTTAGTAAATAGTTCGAAAAAGGTATGTGGAAAAAAAGTCAAGGGAGTGCTATACTGTTTTTGCATTAAAACAAAACGTATTTGATATTATAGTGTTTGAAAAATGTTGTGACGGTGATTCGTAACTCGTCTCACGTTTCGGACATTGTGAAAGGCTTTCCGGTGCCCACATGTATAACGATGTGAAAGCTCTGGCTCCGTACGGATCCATTGACCAAAAAATAGCTTAAAAAATTGGTATAGGTAGACACGAAAAAGCTGTCCCTTAACTGCTTTTGTCTCAGAGGTTTTCTAATTTTTTAGCTAGATGATCTAATCAAAAAACGCTGTGAAATCCATAAAAACAGGCATCGTATGATGATTTTTTTTGAACTTATCGTTTGTTTCGAAACGCACGTTGTATACCGATTTTGTTAGAGCTTTTGAAAAATCTAAAAAAAAGTTGACCCAAACAGTCCAGTTTTTTTTAGTTTCACACAAAACCGTCGCGACATTTTTTTGACAAATTAAAAACTAAATTCGTAAATTCTCTACTGTGCGATAGAGACAAATAAAGAAAGATCGCAGATGCAACAATAGACAATATAAAAAAACATGCAACACACAGTTACATTGCTAACTTTAATACTTTCGATAGATTGTAAAGGATTATTATTACAAACGCTATTTTTTTCATAATCGCTGACCCCACAAAATATCAAACTCACCTCGCCAAGTACAAAATCTAACAAACAACAATACCTTCCCTAATGAAAGAAACGGTCCGTCCATCCCATAAGAAACATCGTACACCGTAGCACAAGGTTTTTTTCAACGCAAAGCCTTGAGGGTAGAGAAGATGTTTTTAGGCAAAACGAACAAAAGAACAGAAGAAACCGGTCTGTCGTTTCGATCATGAAGAACGGTACATGGTGCAGGCCATCTTCAATGGGCAACAGCATCTCTGCACGTTCACCTGTTAGCGGTGCTGACCTATCTCAAATGAAGCTGATAAAAAAATGCATCACGAGCAACCTAGAGAAGGTAAGGTAGCCATCACCAAATAAAGTGTACTTGATTGAGACAAGAAATCGTATCCGGTTGTCGGGTAGGTCGAGACACGCCTGCAAGTATTCCTACGTGTGAAGATTACTTTGCCACGTAGTTTTCGGGTATTGCGTTTCTTGCACATACTTAACACAAAGTTTCGTTGATGGCAGGAATAAAAACTTATTTTTATAATCTAGCTGGACACATCGAGGAAATAGTCATAGAACTGCAAGAAAATTTTACTAACTATTTCATTTATGGTGAAATCATGTATTTTATTCCAAAAGTCTACTCTAATTTTTTAATTAATTTTTAATTTTTTAATTTTTTAATTTAAATTAATTTTTTAAATCATTTTAAAGGCGATATTTTGATATTTTTCTATACTAACAAACGACGAGCTTCTCGCTCTACCCATAGGGTCAGACACTTAACAATTATATTCCTAAAAACTTTATTTGGCAAACTGGTTTCACCAAACCGCTAAAATTCTCAAATAAGGCTCTGAAATGTGCATAAAAAACTGTCCCCAGCCCAAAAAACCGGCGAAAACGCAGAATTTCAGCGTAACATATAAAGTTATCACAGTTCACTATCTCGCCGCATTCATTTGTTCTAATTGTCTAGTGGACAACGAACACACGCGTAATCACGCCGCTATCAGTTCGCCCCCCAAAAAACCACCCCCTCCCCCCCACCCCCTGCCAACCAGCCCCGGACTGAAATACTTCAAAGCGACGCGTCTATCGGGCATCTTTTCCCCGCGCGCGCGGCGACTGGAAAACTTCTGTCGCGGACAGCCGCGCGCTTTTATGCAGATACGATATCTGCATGCGTCGACAAGAGCCACGCAGCCTCCCGCTATCTGCGCGGAAAACACAGGCACGCCGGCTGCTGGACGCTGTGATGGCAGCCCGCCTCGTGGTTTAATTAAACAGCTTGTTCACTCGGAACACGATCGGACAATAAGTTTATTTTTTCAACTGAACTTAGTGGGAAGAAAATTGGAGAAAATTTCTTGGTGGGTATTAAAGTCTTATTGAGGAAATCAATTGCAGGCATTAATTAAAATGTCCCACAGGATTTAAAATGATTTGCAAACTCACTCTCAGTACTACTTCTCTTCCGACTAAAAATAAGAGTGACTCGCCAAAGATTTCTAGTGATTATTTTCCCTTAAATCAATTAATTTTAGATCTAGGCAATACCGAAATGCTTATTTTCTGTCATTTAAACAAAATGAATTAAAATCTAAGCACGCTATAGATCAAACCTAGCCACCTTTAATGTGTGTCCAAACCCCCTCACAACACCACTATATGCACAACGCAGGGATATCTCTAAAATAGCCAAAACATTGTACAACACCGTAGCTCATCCCCACATCACATAGTAACACCCCTATCGATTTAACAACTCGGACGTACAGCGTCCTTGTGAACGGGGTGGTGGGCAACCCATGGACTTGCATGGTTGCATGGTTGCATGGCCATAGCGCGCGTGCCATGCAAATTACCCCCCAACCCTTTCGCTGACCCTTTGACTGACCTGTGCCAGTCGTGTGTCCGATCATAAAAAGGGGATCTTCTAATTTCTTAAGGGGTGTGCTCAACTGGACAACGGGGTGAATTTCAGGGGATGATCATGAGAGGAGGTTTATATGCTTAATAAAGAGGCACGCGACTAGGTCTGATGAAAAGACGTGGGTTTTGTTGTATGAGGATGATGACCGAGCACCACGAGTGCACGCAAATCGTTTTATGATCTGTGTACTGGGGAGCGTCGCGTTCACACGGTAACTAAAAGTAATTTGTTGGCGTCCACGTGACGTGCAATATAGCGGATGATTTTTGGAATTGATTGTGTTCGTCTTTGGCTCCAGGGTGCAGATTGTATTAATTGGTGAGCGTGAGGACCGTATAAATCGACTTGACATGTAAAATACTGAATTTACTCGCAGTGAGAAATCGTTGTTGGGACACTTATGCCAAATTGATATATAGGTAATATTCGTGTACTTGTAACACGTGACAAAGCTGTGACTTTGAAACCAACACTTCCAATAAGTATTCTGATACAACTGGCGTTTAAGGCTTGTTCAACCACGAATCAAACATTGAATTTTATCGTTCCTCAACCAAGGCGATATAGAGAACACAGCATCGACAGAAACGTAGCCCGTGGTTGTTTTTTTCTTGTCCACAATACGAACGAGGGAAACGGAAACAAAGCTGATGCCAGATAGATAGTTTTTCGGGTCCACAAGCTATTAATTATGTGCTGCTATCTTAGAAGACATTGCCAGACGAAAGATCAATTATATTGGCAGAAAAGATGGTAGAAATTTCAGACCACAGTTATATCCTTTGTCATTCGTATCATCGGATCAGAACGTATAACGAATTATACCTATTGTAATTGTGGGGCAAAGCTATATTAGGATGAAGTCTATTGCTGGAGATATTTGTTAGTATTTAAGACAAGCATGGGGGTGAATTGCTTTTGAATTGAATGCCAAGAAGTAAGCCTCGGTCTCTATAGTCAGTTGAATTAACTCTCTGCTCAAGGTCCAGTTTCTGGACGAGATGAAGTTTTGTGAAGTGCCTTTCTTTCCTCGAGATCAAGCATCTTTCAAAGATTATCGGATTACAATTACGACAAAAAGATTTCCTTTTGCTAGTTCGACCTCAAAAATTCCATTCATAATACCAGATTCATATTTACCCATAAGATTTTCCTCTTCCCTTTTTATCACCACAGGAAATCTGTATTTAAAAAACGTTTTACGTGTTTTTTTTCCCCCATTGCCCAAAACCTCCCACATTGCATTGTGCCGCTGCAAAACCCAATCCTTTGAGGGGATCAAATGGACATGTTGAAATGAATGCTCATGAAGTACTGTGGTTTACGAGACTCGGGTTGATTATGCTTGACCGCTCAGAGACGTGATATTGCATAATTCCCGGCGAGGCATTCAATGGACCAGTGTTGACTGGATGCTGGACAATGCAGCAGCCAGGTGCGTCAACATCGCCGGGCACAACACCATGAGAAAAACCACCGCCGGTATTCCGGCCTCCGGATCGCTTTCAGCCGAACGAGTGTACTTCATTTGCGACGTAATAAAAGTAATTATATTTGTACATATTGAAATGAACGACGCGGGTTAGAGTCGTGCAGTCGCACCTAGGAACCGACAGAGATGCTGTGAATGAATTTTATTGACGTATCCTGCGTGAAAGCTTTGCTGAAAAAAATGCTGTTACCTATTACCGCTACCTATACGCAAAAAAGGACTTGTCATAAATGAATTAATTAAGAAAAATTAAACGATCTGCTATATATATGCCACCCTGGCGTAACTCTTCTTTAGAATTCACCGTGTAATTAACCGCGATTCAATTAGTCGCAAATCTATACCATGTAATATTGGCGAGTGTTTGACTCGAGACGGTTCTCCGTTTCCCCCTCACGAATTTCCACCCCAACTCTATCAGCTATTCGCGAGAAAGGAAGTGAACGTTTCCATTTAATTTCCATAAGTATTTTGTCAATCCTGAAAGCTAACCAAACCGTAAAATCTTCCCTCACCATTCCCATGCCGCAATCTGTTGATCTCTGGATATTTCTGGAGTGACCTCTGTTTTGACCTCTGTCCTAGACGCATCCTGTGACGAAGGGTACATTTTTTTTCCTAGTATACGTGTGAGACCAATGGTATTATTTGAAAACAAACTAATTTTAGACAGACGCAGTTTCTTTCAATCCTCGAGTTGCCGACCGACGGAGGACGCGGCCTGCATTCGAGATGCAGCCGACGCCGACGCCGACGCCGACGCCGAATGTTGAGCACACCAGGATCAAATGGAGAAGCTGGAATCTTTATGGACGCCGCTTGTCAAACGACGCCTCTGTGACAAGTTACTTTTCTTATGTAGCGATGCCGTCTGGAGTCCGTTTGGAAAACATGTTTTCATCGCTTACGATATCTTACCTCTCTGGCTATAGTTTTGTAATCTGTCAAAATTGTTTCAATTGTTGTTCTAGACTGGAAGCTGCTATTGAATTACGAATCAATAGCTGTCATGGTACTAACTTGACTCTATAAATTAATTACTGTGCATTAAAACACTGGCGCCTAATCATTGTTCAATCCAACAACACATTTGATTTGTGAATCAATTTTTTTCTTTGTTATTTCTTTAAGAATTGATTTGAGGCACGTACCCCGAGAAAAGTAATTGTGTATATAGTGACAAAGAAATCGATTTTTTTTTTTTCTTATTTATGTCTACGCATTTAAAATTTGTCCATCACCAAATCTCGACAAATCTTTCTGCCGCAACGCAGAGGTCTTCCGTTCAGAAATAGACCTACCCGTGGCGAGTGCGTGGTTGCCGTGCGTGCGTGCGTGTCTGCTTGTGTTTAAGGGATGTCGCCACCCCTTTTGGCCGGCGTCGAGGGCTAATTATAGGCCTGCCCATGTGCGCGTCCAGGTCTCGTAAGCGGGTGCCAAAAACCAAGCGGGGCTTGAAAAAATATGTGGCGGGGAGGGGGGGCACTATTTTTGGGGGGCGACTTACGCACTGCGTGCGGTGTTGTGCGTTCATCGATAGCTGCAGGAGGGTGACAGTCGCTGTTGGAAAATCCGAAATGCCGAGAAAAATCAGGCTGAATCGCAATGTGCAAGCTTAATTAAATTTTCCATGATTGTCGACTTAATGCCGAACGGATTGTCGGCGTTTCGTTCCAACTCATTAATCCTTTCGCCATGTCAGTTTTAAATAATCACAAGGTGTATTGTATTTTTTTAGCATTCCCTTCTAAATCTAACCGATCATGAATATTCCGATTGAAATCGCGTAAAAGAAGAAAACGACACATGATTCACACTTCAGCAGCCTAAAGAAGTCACAAGTCAATAAACTATTATTAAAACACGGCATTTTCTAACACCTTACTTGTCAGGTAACTCAGTTTAATTGCTTCATCAAAGTCGCATTGTCTCGGAAAGGCCACGGGTTCGAAACTTGCCATTCTTCTCGATTGAATGAATGTAATTAATGACTCGACAATATCTTTACAGTAACAATCATATTAATAATGGAAAAAGTTTGTAAAGAGCAATGAATAAAACAGAGTGACCAGATGGGTGGGTCCGTGGCCCTCGACATCGAAATGTGCCACCCATTTTTACAAATTCATAAGCAAGCTGTCCGTGCAGCTTGTTAATGCCTCATCCTATCCGATTGCTTAATTAGGAGGAGGGAATTGAAATATTGAATGGACATCGCAACGAGAAATGGCGAAGGAGTAATTAAAAGTTTGAGACGCCGGTGAAGTGCACTCGGGGTTAAATTTGAAATGTGTTTTTATTTTCCTTTGAGTCGTGTTGGTGTTTGAAGATGCACCATGCATGCCAGGACCGTAGAAGGATGCTGCATAGAGTCGTAATGGGATCTTCACACGGCGAGGCGAGGTCGAACAGAAATAAACAAAATTAAATAGTCGAAATGGGGAAAAATAAAAGGGAAAAATAAACGCTAGCGTGCGAGGGGTAGAAGCTTAGCGCGGCGTTTTCGATCAAAACACTATTTCTGGAAAGCAGGTTCTAAAAGTTTTTTTTAATGATAAAAATGATCAGGTAATCGCTAGCCATAATTTTAACGACGACACTTTATCAAAAGCGAAATTAGTGAAAAAGCCAGAACTTGTACAATCACTTTTAGTAACTGATTTAATTAATTGATATTGCGGCGAGCTCTCCGAATATGTAAAACGCCAGCTCCACCGTTACGAATGCGATGCTGTAGAAATCTTGTAAACTATAATTGCTGCGCCCAACATAATGGCAAAGACACCGATAAAAATAAAGATTACATAGGTTATAATCCCGGTAACGATGCTACACGCTATAATTAAATTTGACAACTCATAATCAATGCTGAGAGCCCCTGACGGTCGAAGCCCCTGCCAGAGCTGGCGAGAGCTTCACAATATAATAGCTGGTCAGTTGTATAAAACATTCAATGGGAAATCTGGACGTTCATTGTTCGTTTATGTACCAACTCGAGCTAGCCAGCATCACAATAGCCCTGTTTTAAATGTAAGAATCATGGTCAATTGAACCACCCTTTTTTCTCATAATGATATTCGGTTTAAGTATAGGTTATGTCGTGGTTATCAAACAAAATTTACATACAGTATCGTCGTTACCAAAATAGTAATTGCGATAGCTCTTAAAGTGTAATCAGTTGTGTTTTTCAACGCGTGAATCTGTGATTATCAATTTAAGCTTAATTGTATCCGAATAACGTTTACTTTATTTGCTAAATTTTCTGAAAAATAACAGTAAATTACTTAAAGCAACAAGTTAATGCATTGTTAAAAATTAAACAGCTTTAAACTACCAAGTTCTATCTTCAGTGAATTGCTAGAATCGTCCTAGGAATGAGATATAAACGCATTGCCGCAATATTTTCCTAGAGCTGGTTTTTTGGCACCTTTACGCCAATAAAACTATGAAGCACCCTTCAATCACCCCATGAGTAGCCATCCCCTAACCCATACGGACCATCAAACCTCCCCAGGCAATGCTAGCGAACGTTGGTCCATTCTCTGCACCCCTAGTGACCGTCTGTCCAAAACACTGTGTCCATCTTCATCGAAAACGTTGTGCTCAGTATATCGTGAGATCGGTAGGAATAAAACGCAGAGCACGCTATCAAATGATTTGCTATCGATTTCTTAAGATAAAGTAAATTTAAGGTTCATGAACCAAACTCAAACCCATTTTGTGCACTTGCTCATAACCTAAAATTGTTTTAAAAGAGTTCCAACATGCCTGATATTATCTTGGTATTATTTAAACAAGTAACAAGTAAATACCTTCAACTGAAATTGTGAGATCGTTGGTTTTTTTTTTGAGGTAGCCCACTCACTCAATAGTTATGATTCGAACAAAATGAGCAACACAATAATCTTCCGTGTCACACAGCGCCTAAAACGTTGCCAATCATTAAAAAAAACAAGTGACATTTCAACGGCCGATCAGTTTCAAATAAAAGTTCTAAAAACTCGCCAGTCGTTACGAAAGTGACCGTTACACCGCGACGCGCGCTAGTTGTCAAAGCGAGCGAACAAAATTACCTTCCAGTTCCAACTGTCAGGACGCTCCCTGGCCCGTCGACATAATTCCATCTAATTCCGGACGACGCGCTTGACACCTTGATGCTTTTTACCCCCTGTCCACCACCCCCCAATCCACTTTTACCCCCGCACGTGGGTGTCCGCACAACCGGCCGTAGCGCTAGCCAACGCAGCTGTTGACGGGCAGGCCAGACGCATTTCGTACATTGCATATGCCCAATCTCGCGGCAGACTTTGGGGGCGGTACAATTTAGGGGATGATTGCATTGTTCAAAGTCTTATGCAAGCCGAGGTCATATGCATACTGTGTTGAATTAAGGGTGAGTTCTTTCTGGACGCACGCCGCGCTCGGGGGTTAAAAAGAACTAGCACCCTGGACCCAGGGTGCCCCTGGGTCAGTATGGTCGGGAGGAAAGGTGGCCAGAAGTTGGTTAGGTATAGTATCACGTGAAAGTATAGATTCGATCGTAATTAATTGATAGTTTATTCTGGGGCTGTTATTTTTTATTTTAAGCCCTGAGGATGATTCATGATTAAAGAGTATTCACTTGAGATGTGCGAACTAACAATGGACACTGAAATAATTCCTTCCTCGAGTTTATGCGTCATATTTTTGCACATAGCAGGCATGAACAGTAAAGTTTTGATTTAAAGAAAGTTTTAAAGATTTAAAGTTTTCAAAGCCAATTCAAATTCCAAGTGTAGATCATTTATTTCTGGCACTTACACTGCATAAACAACAAACGTGTGGTCTATTTTTTCCTGGTAACATCAGATCCCGCACCTTTGCGAATCGAGCAAGCGGGAACAATAACGCGTCCGTCCAGTTTTGGGGTTACATTTTCGCTGCATATTGTCCGGCCGATAAAATCAATCAAACTTGCCGTGCAGATTGCGTGGCCGAGCACATGCGAGCCGGCGTTTTGTGCGAGCGCAAATTACATATATACACAATAAATCCCGTATGAATACAAATAGTCTTTTCACCGAGAGAAAAAAAGGGGGGCTTATAACGTTTGCTGTACGCTTGGTGCTGCTGCTGCCGCTGCTGATGCTGTGATCATCTACGCCCTTTTGATATCGAACAGAAAGGCACGTGAAACCGGCGTCGTTCGACGAAGAGTGTCGGCGTCGTGCTGCCAATATCGACGATGCTAATCCGTTAATAATTAAATGTTAATAACCCCTCTGTAGACAGGGTTGATGTTAACTTGGAGATGTTTAACAGTGATGCACTGGTGCTTAAAAAGTAATATGCAACAGGTCTACTTTCAATTTTGAAAAGTGACCGTCTTTTTACATCAGTGTACAGCGAATCTTCATAAATTCTTATCTTGAAAATGGTATCAGAGGATGAAATCTCAAGAAAATATGTGCATATTTTCAAATGGTCAGTTGCTGGTCATTTTTATACCTGTACAACTGTGACTGAATCACTGCTCTTTTCTAACTCGCATAATTTACGCATAAAATGCACATACCCTTCACATAAATTCACGGGAATCCTATTCACATCCCTCACATTCACGCTCATTGATAAAGGGATCTTGCATCCGATTTCAATCACAATTCGAACTCTCCTCTTATGGGCAGTGCGTGAAGGGGCATTCACCAAACTGACCACAGCTCGTCCAAAAAAGGGGGGCTCAACTGTGGTCACCTAAAGAAAAAAAAACATACAAATTTTAGATACCGATATGGAAATTTGAAACCAAGACCGTTGAATTTTATATAAAATCGATCTAAATGCATCATCCCCTAACTGAAGTCTCAAAAACTACATTTTTAGATCGTAAAATGATCTAATAAATCAGTCCAACGTCAAAACGAGAAAAGTTAGCGTTTATCTGTCCGCGATTTGTAATTACAGAGCCATGTGATTGATTAAAATATGTCCTACGTGGTTCAATATCGCTTCTCATAGCATGCATGCTCTATGTCTGCGGAAGCATCAGCTTATGAAAAATGACACTGTGATCTGGATGAGCAGACAAAGATTTGATCGGAACAGAAAAGCGGGTGGTTTCGGGTGGGGAGGGGGGGGGGGGGGTCAGAACGTCGTTCGGGCCACGCGTTTTGTGCAAAAGTCCCTGGTTTTTGTCCGAACTTGTTCCCCCTCCCCAACCCCACCCAAACCACCCCGTGTCCGCGTGCACCCCCCAAAGACGCAAACACACACACACGCACACCCCACACGTATAAAAATCATCCCCACGTAACATCTATTTACTAACTAATGGTATTATTTTATATGAAATATACCATTTTTCCTGGTCGGACCTCGGGGCCCGATGAGGGGCGAAGTGTCATTGAAAGCAGCACGCAGATGGTCGCATTGATTTTGCCGAAAAACTGACCAATTCTTTTATGGTTCATATTTCTATTAAACGTTCCGTTACGCGGCGAGTCTTATTTTTTCCTGGCAATAAATTTGCTATGTAAATTCAATTTGACAGGGCATTTTTGGTGAAATTCTCCCAGAGACGATACTTGGTCCATTGCACGGCAGGAGGCAACACCGAAGAGGTCGGCCAATGTCCGTTCATCACCGTCTAATGCTTTCGTGCTACGCCAGCCACATGCACATTAAAACTAATATGTGTTCGTAAACGTGAACAAAATATAGGATAGTAAACCAATAATTATAAATAACAGAGATCCGGGCCGGCAATTAAGTTGTAGGTGTGCCACGGAAAAATTTGCGTGAATTATTTTGAAACTGGTATCATGTCACGAGTTAAATCATCGACAAATGTATTTTTGTGTTTTGTTTAAATATAACAAAAGTGTGTCTGGTAAATGTGTGCCGCTAACAACGGTCGCGGAAAACGAATAAGAAAGTCACTGGTCAATAAAATGCGCGGTTATGTAAGAAGGACCGCAGATGAGAAAAGCAATTTCTTAGATGACATTGCAAGAAATCACAAGCAAAAGAAATATAGAAATTCATAAATCTATTATTCTCGGTTCTTAAAGGCCGTGTATGCTCATTGTAAAAATCGGCCAATATTTCCTCTCTGCTAAGCCCATAGAAAAAATGGTATCACAACTTTCCAACGCCGTCGAACATTGCTGAGAGCTTGACTCCAGCACACAGATGTGATGTGTGTATGTCAGTAAACGGTCAAACAGCATCCCTAAAGATCAACGTACCACACGTCGATGTCAGCTTTCAAAAACCGAGCGCACTTACGCCATCTATGACACGGCGTTATTTAACAAAAAGAATGCGAGTCCGAGGGGATTTTTGGATGATACATGACGAACAAAAACTGATTGACGTACGTATAACTTTTCGAATACTATCGTTGTGTGACTACTGCGGGCTAACCCCTGGACGCGGCCAGCATTGAAAGTGACCGATATGGTCAGGCTGGTATATACCAGACACAATGACCACTCTAAATGGTTTTCGATGCTTTTGTTGCCATGTGTATGTGCTGGCGTGGGGTGGATGTTTGCAAAAAGCATCGCGATGACTAGGAAGAATTTTTGAAATTATTTACATATTTTGGGAGAGATTTTGGGACGATTTGAATAAAACGTTGAGAGCGGTGGTTTTAGGGTGGATAAATTTAAGCAGACAAAATATTTTGTATTGTTCATATGATAGTGCGTTTCAAAATTTCTGCAAAATTATATTGCAACTTATTTGTCATTATATAAAATCCCATATCGATATAGACACAAATAACAGTTCCGAATCCAGTGATCTAATCTTTCCCCACATTGGACAATTTTTTCGGTCTATCTATTTTATTGCCTACATACATAAAGAAGCTGTTAATCCTGTGGTTTTTCCCCCAAATAAAAAAAATCAGGAATAGGGGTGCTGATATCCACTTCAACAATACGATTGATCTTTTTAGGTTAATACCCACTTGGAAAACCATTCGAGTACTTCAAATATAAATCGTTACACAATGAATGAAAACTCATAATCAGATGGAAAATCTAACAGTTTCTCCCCTTAACTCCGACGCTTTACTATTACTGTAAAGCTGGACGCTGCTTGGTCAATACTGACCCATGATTCGTTGGGACTGCCAAATATCAGAGGTGCCGTTGATACCACAAAAAAGTAAACTATCCAAAATTCAACTCAAAACACAAGTTTTCAGTTTTGTTAGCTCAATCCTGAAAACTATGTTTGGTAAATATTTGTAATAAGACTTAAAGTAGGTATTTTAATTTATAATTTTTCATGGCATTACATGGAAAAGCTAGCTGTTGTTATCGACAAAAGTCCCTATCGACTTAAAATTGTAACGATAGTGCCATATGGTTACCTTTACTAACTCAATCTCGTGCCATAGTTACCTTTACTAACTCAAGCTCTTGCCATAGACTTATTCGTGCCAAGTCAACCTTATACTAACTCTACCTAGTTCCATAGAGTTATCCTGGCTAACTCAACGCTCGTGCCACCAGGCAGAGAGACAAAGAACGCACCGAATCAACATAATTACCAGACTCCGGCGTTCGGACCGCCGCCGAAGCCTCCAGAAGCCGCACGTCCGCGAACCCCTTCACATTCGACGAAAAATCTGTTACAAAAATAACCATCCCGAGGTCCATTAAAACCACGTCGACGGCGACGGAGGCGACCTCCTCCTCGGCGGTTCTCAGAGAAACGGAGATCGTAAAGCGAACGTCTTTGCGTGTTTATAAATCACAAGACGCGGACTTAACAAAGACACAAGCGGTACATGAGCATCTCTCGAACGAGGCAGAGAGTCGCGGTTGGGAGGGATTTGCCAACTCGGCGTGTCGACGCCTCAATGGCAGATTCTGTGTGCCCTACTGATTTGGCTTCAATGATGTGCCACAAATTTACTGTCTAGAAACGGAAGCAATACCTTCAAAGCACGTTTCAAGTGACCGGACTTGGATACGACAATTTTCAAAACCACAATACGAGGATATCCCCCTCGGGAATAAAGTCTGCCAACAGTTAATATCATTGGGTCATCATTTCATCGTCATTTCATTGGGTCTATCAACTTGATAACGCTGTTGTGTGGCTCTAGGTCTAGATAGCCACTCTCTGGATAGCAAGGCTCTCTCGCGGAGTATTGGAACATGTGGCACCCAAGCATCCCGTGACGTTAGGAAGTCCCCTGCGTCGCCTAGCCAACGTATTCCTTTTTTTCCAGCCACTCATGTGTTTTTTAGTTGGGTCCAGATTGTTCGGATTTAAATTTATACTGCTGATTTTCGTACTGCTCTCAAACCGTGTTGAGCCTTGTGGTGATTCCGGTGTCTGAATTACTTTTTCGTTTAAAATTGTAACGTTTTTTATGTGATTTTCTTATTCTAAGGCGAAGTTCACTTCCACGCTTTTGTAACAAGTTACAACAGGGGCAGTAAGAGCTGTAATTTTATGCTCACACAAATAGAGAGACTTGTCATTGGCCGGCATAATACGTCCGTAAATAGCCATTCAAAATGACATAAAAATAGGAAATTGCAAATGCAGGTACTCGTAAAAAAAATATATTTACTGAACTATGGCCAAAATGGCCACATGGTAACTATGGCCAAAATTCAGTGAAAAACTCCATCTCTGCAAAAATATCTCGTCTGAAGACTAGATATTTCCCTCAGTGATGCTCGCTGCATTTTCGGGGATCTGCTATAGCTGTCGCATCCTCGACCATCTGGACCCAATGTACGACTTGTCCATCAGTCCACACCAAACACCCAACATCTGCATACTTGGGTGACGGGTGGGGGGGGGGGGGCAGAGCTCTTACACCCCCCAAAAAACTCAGTTCAAAAACTCACGAGTCTTCTCTTACATCGAATGTGAAAAGGGGTGAAAAAGTATATTTTAAGATTGCTCCCTACAGTCTCATTTTCAGAGATTAATGGCTTTTGACAAAGACTTCCTACACTTTAGTAATGCTACTTCTCTTAATGTAAGAAGATGCTTAGGACAGCCCCGGAAATGTACTTTAGCTAATAATAATGATAGACGGCACTGACATTGCTGTGAAATAAACGAGTCGTGCACTTCGATGCTAAGTACTAATCAGTATATTTTTATAGATTTCAGATACGGGCATTAAATCGTGTATACATCAGCTGAAATTCATGTAAACAAATTACACAAATTTTTTTCTTGTATGTGGAGGTGCCAAGTTTAAAAAATATTTGAAATAAAATAAAAATACAGCTTATTCATCGGACAAACGAAAAAAAATACTATAACGAAAAATGCAGTGGTCTAATCTCATCGCACCATGCACACAGAAAGAAAAATAGGTGTAAAAATTCCAAGAAAAATCATGCCGCAAAGCCTATATTTGTGTGCGATAACAACGTTTCTACGCGGCTTGTACCATCCCTCTCGGCCGCCCCGTTCCACCGCGCCCACAAACGGACTCTTGTCGCCTATATGTGACCAACATCTGCGTTATCACACATGCGGTTATCACTTATCACTTAGGGCAGAGAAGCTGACAAAGATACGGCTTGTCCTGTGTCCAGGCTTACGGGCACACACATAGCATGGACCGTTGACAGGATATACGCGACGGCGGCGGCGGCGACGGCGGGCTTATCACATACAGGTGTGGTGATATGGGGCATGGGCCCCGAAGCGACACCAACCATGTGTGTACACATCCGTACAAATTGTGTTCGTCACACATACAGGTCTCTTATACCTTTACCTGGACTTGGTGTGGCGTCCTGTTGTAAAAATATACCAGAGACTTCGGACCTTTTTGAGGGGGCATTTTGTCAGTAAAAATTGAGATTTCGTGTACGAGACAGATGTTTTTTAAGGAAATTTGTGTGTGTATTTCTTTATGATAAATTTTGATTTTTTTTAGAGAGTGGCGTCCATTGGCGTCGGTATTTCACTAAAGAACAGGACGTGCGCCAAAGATTAGAACGGAGCAAGTTGTATCCTCAGACACAAGCGTCTTTATGGACCTAACCACACAGACACACACAGATCTGGACCACATCCACGTTGATCAATGCAACACACGGTTTCGCACCGTCGTCCGCGGCCAGATTACAAACATGACGCGGTAGTATGAAACAGAAATAGAGCACATAGTCCAAAGGTTTTCTCGTCCGCATCATAATTTACCTTCAAGAACACTGTTTCACCTTTTATTTGGTCTGTTTGTTCGGGGAATTGCCGTGTCGTCGGTTGGACGCATAAAGATAGCGATGGAGCAAACAGTGCAATGCTTTACAGCTCATGCCTTTATCATGAAATGTAAACGATGCTATTGGACATAAGGGGCTCACGTGCAAACAGGCCTCGGCGCATGAGCCACTGGCAAATATTGCTCAATAAAGTCCTTGACGACCACAGAGAGTTTTACTGCATCACGCGTGGCTAATAATGGAGCGCAGGATTTGTTTTGTATTTTGTCAACTTGGTTACCGGCGGGTGGCTAGCTGAAATTGTGGCACGTTGACAGCATTGATTTTTGAACTGCTTGTTTTGAATGCTTCGTGCTGTGTACGCTTTCCTTTGCTGTCCGATTTGTATGGAGAAAATCGTGGACAAGGGCCAATCAGGATAATGCTATCAGATTCCGTAATCCATTATTATTTTTTATGGCACGAGAAAGTTTTGAAAATGTGTTAAATGTGGTAAATGTCAGTCCCGAATTAACTTGCTTTTTTTCAAATGACCTTTTCTTGTCAAACGATACCGAAAGCCGATTGAAAGACAATTGATTAAATAATTCTTTCTATACGATGCACTTACAAAATTAACATCAACTTCCAGGAATGAACAAACAGAAAATTTCCTCGTCTCTCCGCTCTGATCGCGCCATACATTTTCCCAACAAACACATTTCATCCTGGGGCAGTGCGTCCATAATCGTGGCATAAGGGCATTTCTAATACCGTGAGCCAATCTGGAAAATGTACCTTACCGCCTTGGGGTTCGCACGGCCAGCGGGATTTAAAAACATGCGGCGATAAGGGATAACCATCCCCCCCCCCTCCCACACACACACCCTAACACCACCCACCCACCCCGCCGCCACGTCATGGCGGTAAGCCGGGGTGGCTATCAGCTAATTGTGTTTTATATTTTCCGCACATTGTTATATATATCCCCAGTGCAGACATGAGATTGAAACATTTTGCCCTGAAGGGTTTGTGCGCTTGAAAAGAGCTGGACATGGAAAAGTATACATGGCAGGTAATGGTTTTTCAGTAATTTGTTGTTGCTGTTTGCTCTCTGCTTGGCTTGATGTGTTTCCGTCGTTTTTTAAAAAGAATCTCTGATATTATATTTTTATATATTTTTGAGTGAACCTTTCCAGTATTGCTAAGAAATGCGGAGGTGAAAGACGTCAGGTTCTCACAGTCAGCAGGTCAAAAAGTGTCCCCATGTTCTTAATATCACAGGGAATTAATCCCCGTGCCTCTTACAAGATCACGGTATGGGATCATTTCTGGACCACCGGAGTCGGAACTAATATCTTACGGATGGCCCCAGGTGTCAAAGAGCACAATCAAACTCTTAGTATAACAACTGGTCTGTGGTTTGCCATTGGGGCACGATCCTGCTCTATTTGCTCAATTTTTCTGCATCCTTACAAAATATTCTCATAGTGCCAACGAGCTTTTTATTGCTTCTACTTTTTTAAAGAAAACCTATACCTGTGTGGATTAGGTCATGGACTTTGAACCTGAAACTAGATTACATTTAAAAAATCTATTTTCACAATAAGTCAGAGGCCGAACTCATAGATAGGTATATATATATATATATATATATATATATATATATATATATATGTATATATAAATAATGTTTAATTAAGATTTGTTTGGCTACAAAAATCAAAGGGAACAAAGGAAAATTTGCGATACATCTGTGAGAATTCAAGGGTACCGCCAAATATTTCTGCAATATCTACTGGATACTACAGATTGTCAGGTGATTTGATTTAGGGATTTTAATTGTAAAAAATTTGGAACGGACAGTTTCCCAGCCACTTCTGGCAAGATTGCTATTGAGTTGTTTTACGGGCGACGCTGGCAAGATTCTCCACCCAGCATGCTTTGCAATATGCGTCTCGACAAATCGCTCTGACCTGTCCACCACGTAAACAATTAATCTCCCAAGTCCCAGCTATCAGATGTTTGTTGTTGCATGCATTGAATCGCTGGCTCACGGTTGATCCTCTCGGGGATCGAGCGGACTAAATAATGATGCTGCACTCGCATTTTCGCCTATAGGGTGTGAGCGCTCAAGATTAATGACCGTGCAGATAATTACACTGATTTGAAACATTGACTTGCTATTTCTTGTCATTATTAACACAGAATGTGCGAACGTTTGCTACCTTTTACAAGCAATGTGAACAAATTGATCGCCACTGAGTGACTAATGAAGTTTTCAACGATAGCACTGTTAACAGCTCAGATCTGATGCCTGAACGCAGCCGATAGCTCATGGATGCTTTCTTGATCATATTTGTAGGTATGTGTCAAACTGACTGAAAGGTTATAGAGTTGTTTTGGCGATATAATTACTTTGATTCAACAATTTTTAATGTGGAAATCACCCACTAACCTACTGAAGTTATATTTTTGTAAGCCACTCTGGTAGGAAAACTGAACCATAGGGAAATCTGTAAAAGTTAAACTCATGTTTGTTTTTACGTAAGCTCTAAACATACAATTTTGTCAAGTTACCCATCTTTTTTTGTTTTATTGAGTATACTTGAGTGAACTGCACATTATTGTGGAAAACGCATGCATTTTTGTTACTTAAATTAGAAATTATTTGCTTGGATAGTGTCAGAAGTTAGTACCTGTAAGGTGCATGTAAGATAGCTCCGAGAATGCAATTATTGGATGTAGTTGCTGCTGCAATTGCACTGTGAAATTCTAATTAGATTCTATGGTGCTTTGTTCTACGGGCAGAAACTTTTTTCGTTGCTTTTGACAACCAGTAATGGTTCGCTTCAACAGAAAACTAAGCAGCAATTTGTAATGAATTAAAAGGAATGAAACGGATATAAACTTTGAAGTGCGGATGATCGATTTCATTATCCTCAGAAACATCGACATGTCCATAATTATTCAAAGCGTCATTTGTTCGAATTGTTTATCTTTCAGCCATACCTCATTTTAGAATCTGTGATATTCTAATCGCAATGCTTTTTTGCCGATGTCTTGCATTTCAAGATATTGATGATAAATGCAGCCAAAATCGATAATCTCGGCTGACTCAATTACAGACGGCCAAAAATTTTAACTGCACTTTCTCGAGAAGATAAATCGTGATGCCTCAAAACACATAGAACTTTGATATAAGTATAGACATTAAATTTAGAAACCTTATTTATAAAATGGTATAAAAAATCAATTTGACCACATAATGGTGTTCGGCGTGGGTATCTGTGATCAGATCCAGCGTTATGCAACTTACTTATAAATCAAAATGGTAAAAAGAAAAAGAAAACTGTGATTGAATTGCGTCTCCCATCCCGGTATACACTTTCTATGGAATAAGGAAACACTTGCACGACCAAGATTTTGTGATACCTACTCAGAGCTGCACAAAATTATGAAACATGAGAAGGTGTAAAGTTTATTGAGTACCTAACCACTTGTATAGTTACAAATACAGATTCTAGCAGAGTTTTACAAGCGATTAGCTCTGAAATTATAGCCGAGCAGTGATCAGATAAGTACGGTAGCGGCCGTTACCTTTGGCAAGGTGCTATCCTATTCCACAGATTCCATTACCTAACACACTTCGATGATCATGTGAAAAAAATAGAGCCTGTGTGTTTCTAGTCAGATCCTACGACTCTTTGCTTATGAATTCATAAATCATCCATTTTGCTCCAGATTCTCACACCGTTAACTCCGAAGAACAAAGTTTAATTGGCTGAAAATTGGCTAACAAAGTTCCTGACCGCCCATCGAAATGAGATAAATTGATAAATTGGACGACTTTAGTCGAACCAATCACCCTCGGAGATTGTTGAGCACGCGGGTGAAAAGACAAACACAATTTTCTAAACCAAACGAGGAAAATTGTTAAATTGCCAACAACATCGACCGCGCATTCAATCGCTTCAGCCCATCGCAGCGTTGATATAATTACTGAAGAGCGCTATTAGCACCAGGTCTACGTGTCTCTTATCAGATGGTGGTGGTCAACGAAGATGATGGTAGCGAGCGCAGCTACACCAGCAAGACCATCTTCAAGCGCAGCCAGCTACGAGCCCATGATTGCCGGCGACTCTCCATGCAGAGACCTCTGCACGAACCAACCGAAACGTGAGAGTAAATTTCTTTTCCACTTTCAGCAGACTAGATACACTCCGGAGTCTCGGCGAGGGAATCGCGGACTACACCTCTGTGCACCGCGTCTGGTACGCGAGGAGCTATCCCGTCCATCCGCCTTATCATAGCTTGTATCGTTAGGCATGGTATATGTTTGTAGTTCAACTCGGCGGTTGCGAAGACTGTTTCCTACTCGACGGGGTCAAAGACTGTGGGAGAATTCCCTGCGCGATGGACAAAGTACGTACACCGACGACGAAATGGTGGATAAGAAGAACATTCTCACTTTCATGTCTGAACAACTTGTTATGATTGTGTTTGTATATGCCCTGCAAACTGATTTCCTGTATCAGGAAGAAAAATCTTGACAGAGACCTTCGTATGTGTTTGAAACACAGAGATAGAAAAATAATGTGGCTACCATACTTTGATTGAAATAATCAAATTTCCAATTTTTGAGACGAGATTAGCTTGCCTTGAGAATTATGAATTCATAATGCAGGTAATGAATCACATCAGCAGATCCCATTACACAATTAAATCTTCTATTTCCGATACTAATTGAAGAAAATAATGACCATTGCACAAGGTTAGCCATTCATTATACACTAAGAGAAAAACGCGAAAAGTCTTCATCGAATTTGCATTATTCAACTGCGCTAATGCAGTGCGCTGGAGTAACAATCTTCATGCATACACATGCGAGTGCAATCTGCGCGAGTATGACCTGTTCTTTTAAAGTAGGTCACATTTGTGAAGAGATACCACCCACCCTGTAATTACAAGCATTACCTTCGCACTCTTGCCAGCGTGATACGTACAACAGCCATCGGTTTTATATGATACTGCCTGATAATATTTCGACATAACGGTTTTACAACGTGCATTCTATATACTAGGCTAAGCAATTTCGTGGTGCATTTTATACAGCATCTTTGTACATACTTTGACGCAATTTTATTCGTTTTACGGGAAACACCCTTAGGTGAGAAACTGGTTGAAAGTAAATATGGAAATAAAATTACAATTACCTGTTTTCAATGTTTGCTCTTGATCAGTAATCGTCTTGTTTTAATCGTGGATTCATTTGCAATTGAAAACGTGGATTTGGAATTCTGAAAAATTGGTCCAAATCAAGAAATCGGTATTTTCAAAACCCTTGCGTATGGTTTTCACCATATAATTTCAGCCAAGAAAAGGCGCGGAAAAGCGAATTTACAAAGCAACGAGCGTATTTTATTTTATTTTATATAAAATAAATCTTTGGTATGTCTTCGGAAAATATATTTGTAAAAAGAACATAATCTTAGAAGAAATTAAGGAATTCACCTGGTAGCTTCTGTATATTTTTGAAATAAATATGCATATCAAAATCTAAACGAACAGAGCCTTTAACACAGCCAACAACAATACACAAAAAAATATTTGTCAGAAATATAAACACCATAATCTAAATTCTAATTAGACGTTTAAGAGTTAAAGCGGGCACTCATGAAGACTAAACCGAGAAATAGTGCACAAACACAGCTTCAGATTTACCTTTCAATAGTTCAAAGATAAAGACACCGACATAGCTTTCGGTTTAACTTTCAATAACACAAAGATAAAGTAAATAACATTGTTCTGTCGCTCTAACGTCGTACGGCAGCGATCGCAGACATTAATATTCGCGATTGCAATGCTAGAAAAGCATTATCACTTGCGAACAATTTCCCTAAAAGCCTTTTCCTCCCGGTCTAATAACTAACATTATCTAAGAGCCGTAGGTCTAATGGCCGCGTTCGGCAGCAACCGAAGACAGGTAGCGTAGAACCAATTATGCGATGCAACCATAATTATGCACGCTCGAACAATTTACGGAAACCGGTAGGAGCCGCCACCGCCGCTGCGGCCGCCGCCACCGCCGCAGCTACAGCTACAGCATCAGTTCACTCCCTCGTAATCTGTGCCCATACAACTATAAAAAAAACTCAACGCTTTTTTTTAACACGGAATTCAGTGTTTTCGCCAAAGATCTTATACACTGACGCAAAGCTTATTCAACCTTTACCCTAATTTTTTCTCTGCTTGTCGCTTGTCGGAAATTTTTAGGGGGTTTAAATTTGGAACGGGGGATTTTTAGTTCAAAAGAATAATGCCGTGGTCAAAGTTGGTTTAGGACGAAGCGCACGTAACGGTAGATTTAACGTCAGACGCATTTTCTTTTTAAATTTGCTGGATACGTTGCTGCATGTGTGTGCGTGCGGTTGCGATGTGTGCAGTTTTCGGCACATGTCACCCCATTAGTTCGGGGTGGGTTGCGAAAAGGGAGGTCGGGGCGGAATTATAGGGTGGTAATGGCGTCATTAAAGTTGCAGCCTCTTCGTATAAGATTTACTACTTGAGTGTGAATGATTCTCTTTGAGATGGAGAGCGCAAGGGATGAAATGACTTCGGAGGTTGGCAATAAAAAAATTGCAAAATATATGTGAGGGTGGAACATGGTGGAACTATGAGGGTTAATTGTTGTGAAATAGAGTTTAGTCTAAAAGTTTGTCTAGACACTTATGTATGTTTCTAACTTTAAAAAGTCCAGGATGCGGAAGATGAAGCCTTCGTTCCACGATGAAGGACGATTTTGTCCTTCATTTGGTATGACTCATTGACTTTAAAAACTATTTATTTCCTTCCTGAAAGAGGAAATCCCTATGGCACATCAAACGCAACGTAAACAAACGTGAGATTCCACCTAATTAAGATATCATCAAATTCCTTGATATCGAATGCGCGCATCAGTGATGTCTTTCCATCAGCCTGGGTATGTAATAACTGATAACCTTTCAGTTCAGCTCGCTCATGGCATCTCGGCAGGTCGGCCGCACTTAGTCACCGTCGTCCACTAAGTCCCTGGGAAAACGGCCCCAGCTTGGTCGAGGGAAACCCAATACGTCACATCATGGCGGACAATCGCGTTCACGATCTAATGTCACATTGTTTGCAGCGGCAGTGTACGTGATCACGTTAGCATTCTGTGAATGATTTCTCTGTATATACGGGTCATTTTTGGTGTGCGATGTGAGTAACGAATATCTGCTTAATTTTGGGACCTCTAAGAAAAAAATGGTCCTCAAAAGGCGACTGGTTTTGGTGTTGCAGTAACGTTTCTGCTTTAGTTAAGTAAAGGAATAAAAAATATATTGTGGTTCAATGAAAGATAATTGTCTCTGATGACTTATAGTTGAAAAAAATTGTTAAATATACATCACTAATAATTTTTTAACAAACGCACGTGTAACAGGTGGAATATCAAAAGTGCTGATTTGACTCTTTTTGAGGTTGATTTATTCAAATTTATGACTAGAAAAGCGGCGAACGAAAATATCCAATCAATTTTCCGGCGAGCATCAAATTACCGTGACAAATTCCCTCGTGTCCAGATCGGCAATTAAAATATCTCACACCTCTAGAAATGTGTGCATCTTTAATCAGCTAACGATTAGATAGTAATCAGCCTTGGTTCCATTCACTTTCAACAATTCCGCACCACGTTGCCAAAGAAAAAACCATAAGTGCTTTCCAACACTGCCGTACAATGTATATACACTTCAATCGCCAAGACCTTTTTAACCCATTAACATTTCACTTATATATATCCAATACGTGCACATACAAGTAACACCGAAGAAGACATGAACTCCCTGTGAGCTCCGCAACACAAACCGCGAATCATGATATCCACTTACAAAATAATCCCAAGCCGTACACACAAAGCCGCACAACCTAATTGCAGTTTTATATATAAACATATTACCTCTTTTTTGACAGCTGCAACATTTAGCAATTCCACGATATATCGAAACAATTTATACCTATATACACACACCGAACCGAAAGCGATCTGCCAGCCAATTGCTGCAATCGCAATCGGTCAATTAATTAGGCCTGTCAAAGCGCACGAGCGTGCACATGGTTTTCCAGTCGGCCTGGATTCCGCGTGTGTCTGTCGTGATGCTGTGTTGCCTATGGTGGCTGGGACCATCGTGTACCATCCCCGCCGTGCATCCATTTGAGTCACGGCGCAGTTTACGTGTACGCGAGGCCTACCACAAGCTACCATCATGTGTGTATGTGCTCGAATTTGAATATTGCCGATGCTCATAGCAGATCGCATGGACCGGTATCTTTTGGTATCGATGGTACGGATCGGTGGAGGTGCTGGGATGGATTCTGTAAGGTATCATCGTATCATGAGATATTCTGTGCCCGGAAAGAGTGGTAATGCTGGTGAGGAGGGACAGGGTAGACCGGGTTTATATTCAGGTTAAGTTTCACGTTTTTCGAGATTTTTTCTGTCGTGTTTTTATGTTGGAAATTAATTTTACTGGTAATGCTGTCATCTGGCAATCATTATGCTGGGCGACTTCGTAAGTGGTACTGGGGCACACAGATATATTTTTATGTCTTTTCAGGGGTTTGAATCCTTGAATTAGGGAGTATTGGGTGCTTCCTAGTCCGAGTTGGGCAGATTGCAATTTTTGGCTGTGAGATGACGTTTTGGTGATTTCCATCTCTCCGCCCGCTCACCAAAACAACTCACCGCCAGCAGTCAGAATGCTGCACACAAATTGTTTTCCTTTCGGGATCTCTTCAAGTGAGTTGCGTTTGCTTTGATATTATACAAGATGGACCCAACAGATTTGACTGCAGCTGGACCCGAGAATGGGTGAATTAATCATGCGAGCTCCACGTGCAATCGCTATCGTTAATAATCAAAAAATGGCCACCTGGACTTTTATCAAATTTATATGGTCCTTGCATAATTATGTCCTTTATAGAAAATGCGTGGACAGAGGCCAAAATGTGTGTGAAGAAAAAAACATATCGGATCATTGGACAAAAACCATTTAGATACAAAGCCAGGCCCGAAAAAACTATTCATAAAAAAGGGGTTTCCCTTTGAAGAAAAAAATTACACTGGCAAAAACCGACCCCCTGGTTATATAGGTTATTTTTTTCGTATAGATTTTTCTCGAATTTTTTCAACCCTTTTTTTCGAGATGATTTATTAAAATATGACCGTGAATATTAAACTGCAGCAGCCTGAGTCGGGCCTAGTATTTTATTACATGCATTAGCAGACGAGGTGAAAAAAATATGGTCATTTTCATATGGGTGCTATAGAAATGCAAAAATCCCCCCTAGGATACCTGCACCGTGGGTTTTTTTTAAGGGCTCGACAAATAATGTTGTTTTTTTACGTCGATAATGTCCCACGGCATAAAAAATTGAATGAGAAAACGGTACAGTCAGTGAGAGATCACAGAGGTATCCCCGATATTTTTGTACACAGCTAGCCAAGTTAAAGATAGTGGCAAATTATTATCACGTGTACGACAAATTTGCGCTCAAGGATTTCAACTATACATATTAAGATTTTAAGGCAACAAATTGTTAGCGCAGCACCCAAAGTTCCAAAGCTGCAAGTTCTCATCATTTTGATGGACCATACAAATACAATGATACAATTTAACCATCCCTGGCTGTACCAAAAACACGATGATTTTTTAAGATATGCCTATTTCAAGTAATTTATCTTCCAAGTGATAAAAAGGTAGCACGGAAAAAATTAAGTCCCCACCGGTAACGGTCGTGTCGACGATCGGGCAATTTTGGGCGTCGCATTCAACGGACAAAACTGTATCGGGCTAATAAAGCAACTGTCCCCGCGGCCGCCGAAATCGCGTACCGACGCATGCATTTCGAGCCGCTCGTACGCAACGGCGGCGCGCAAAAAAGTGCGTGCCCTCGCCGTAACTAGCATGAAATTATCACCCTGGTTGCCTCATCGAAAAACGTGCACAGAAAAAAGCCGAGCAAAAAACAATGGCGACGCGTAATTTCATAGGATTTATCACGAGACAATAGGAAACGTGTACAAAAAATATGAAATTGAAATAAAATGTGCTTGCTACGAGGGTAAGATTTACGACTTTTTGCTTCATTTTCGCTTTTTTTTGGGGGGGGAGGGGGTCTGACAACCCACTGCTCACTGCTAAAAGAAAAGCAATGCCTTTTTTCATTAGAAATTTCGAGAAGTTCTGGTACTTTCGTACATATCCGCTGCAAGACACAAAATTGGTTCAAAAAGCAGCTTTTCCCCACAATTTATTAATAGGGGCAGTTCCGCAAAGCGCTTCCTACTCACATTTAAAAATATATATCATTGCTCGTTGCAAACAAATAAGAAAACATCTCAAATCCCCTCAATCCACTGGCTACACAGACACCTCATGCTACACAAACTATCAAAGCGAGATATCGATGACGGCCAGCATGGCCAGGGGCCAGCATCCGGGGCAATCTGTCACCCTATTCGTCTGTCCACGGGTATACCAGCGAGGATGACGACGCGAGTGGACAGACACCATTGCACGCAGCAGCAGCAGCAGCAGCAGCAGCAGCAGCAGCAGCAGCAGCAGCAACAGCGGCGGGTCGAATGTGTGAACGAAAGGAAGTGGGGTTGATACGCGCGACGCAGGCGACACAGGAAACGCGTCAGGGCTATGCGAGATCGCCGGCAGTGGCGGCGGTGACAAGATTTCCCGACCTTGCCGCTTGCAGGACGGCCACACGCTTCGCTTTTCCGGGCCAAATATCGGGGAACTGTGTTCTCGATGATGGTGGAAATCCGAGATGCTTTATAAACAATATTTTAATTGGTGCTAAGCTAAGCTAAGAGCTAAGCTTTCCCCAAAAAAAAATCCCACAATTCGCAAAACCTAGGTCATAGGAAGGATCTAGGAGATAGTTTTGTCTGAGATAGCCATTTGACCTATTAGGACCTATTTGACTTATTAGCTATGAAGCAGGCAGCATTGATTTGCGAGATTTTTTTAGTGGAGATTTTTTCGAAAAACTACAACAATGCTATACTAAGGTTAGGAAGTGACACGAGACTTCCTCGATAGCGAAGCTTGGGCTCTTTTGGATCTGGGTTGCTTGGAGTAATGCAGCAGATCGATTTTATGATATGCTTATGAGATATCCCAATGTTTAGCACTTCTAATTACGACATAAATTGGAGTGAAAGATCAATATCATTTCATGCGAATTATTTCATCTTATGATTTATTTTCAGATGACTGTATCGCTTGTGAAATTTAGGATGACCAGTGCATGTTCCGATTACAAGCTCAGAGCTCATGGAGTGCCGTCGTGGCACATGGCTACGCCACTGGCAAGCAGGCACTAGTGGCGAGGAGGAAGGAGATTATTGGTCATCGGTCGTCCTTATAAATAATATCATCCGTCCGTCCGTTTGGCATCGTGTTGATATTTACTGCATGCCCATGTGGTCATGGACCACGCGAGGGAGATGGCCAGACTTCCATTCCGTTCACACCGATTGTTAAAACCATCCCACTCATGCCAGAGATAGCGCCATTCCCCTGATAACGGTATCATGTGGTATCATGTGTGCAATGCAAGTGGTCAGTGTGTGCTGTTCAAACGTTTTCAAGCGTCTAAAATGACTAAGTTAGATTTATGTTTGGTCAACGACAACGTGTATTCAGGAATCATGCTAGTGATTAAAGCCTGTTTCTAGTCTCTTATCCTGAATGCTAAGGATAGCAGGATTTAATTCAAATATGAAATCGGAACAAAATAACAAGTGCATCTTTCACCACCATTTTTCGGACATAGGATCTCTTCAATATGACCAAGTACAACAATAAATCCCACCTTTTTAACTCATCCGGGCCTCAGATGCCCTCCAAAACCCCCAAATATCCTGTAAGAACATAGTAGTTGATGCGATTTGAGATAACAAAAGGCAATTCCCATATTTAAATGTGGTTAAAACACATCAAGACAGACAGCAGATTCTTATTTAAACTGGTTCCTTGAATCCCGCGGGTCTCTAGTGCACAGCAAACATCTCCAACATTTTCGCATAAAGAATATTATGAAGTTCTCTTCTGAATTTCTTAGATTGTCCAAGCAATTACGTTGCAATTAGTGGTTCGAGTTTATGGCGAGCGCTTTTTTTGCCAGATTCGGTTGTCCGATGTTGGTGTACCGAAGTAAATAATTGTGTGGACTTTGGCCCACGCATAATTCGGCCTGTCCATTTTCGCGGTAAACATGCATCGAATAGGCATTGTTCGGAAAACTATTGCATGCGATTCACTAAACATGCAACCGACTCTCTAGTTTTGTAACTAATTAAAATAGTTGATTTAGTAAGTGTGTTTTTTCTTTCTCTAAACGTAGCACGCTATGGGTTTGTTTCAGTACAAAAATCTCCTGATATCATTTCAGACACTGAAATGAATAACAGAATGAATTGTTTGTTGATAATTTCATTTCCAACAAATTCGCTCGACTCTACATAAAGACAATCATTTTGTTAGATAAATGAGGAGGAAACCGGTATGTTATTGTTCTTGGCACAAGTGACAATTTGTTGACTTTTAATTGGGTACGTAATTCCGATCTGTCTTCGAGCCGCGGGTCGAACCGCCGGCCGGACTCATTCGCTGCTGCAGGAATCTCCGAGATGCGGACTTGCAGACGCACTTCCACGCCGAGAATTCGTCCTCTACTTCTGGGCCGAATTGAGAAGGGGAAATTTTGCGACGAGGAATGTCCGTCGCACAGGGATATACAGACTTTGCGAAAACACTCTCGGTTTTAATTGGATGCATTCGAGCAGTTGAAAAGCGGGTACCTTTGTTATTAAAGAGTCACTTTTCTTTACCATACGGCACCTCCACTAAATTATGTATCGCTTTAAATTAGTGTCTAGGTATATCTAATCTGAGATGTACGCTTCGGATATAAATTGCATGGATAAGACAACGCTCGAGGCATTTTTTTTTATGAAATCGAACTAAAATTAAACCCGAAACTACAAAATATTGAATTGAAAACTAAATTTCCATTCAATTAATGTGTGTCCAATCGGGAACTGAGATTTGCTTGCCAGCTTGTTTCGTATCCGACAAGTGTGTTCATTTTGTTCAGCCTTGTCGCGGCATCGCGGATTGTTTGCTACACATCGTTGTGGTCGCCAGTGCAACCTTGTGACGCGACCTTCGCTGTTTTTTTTGCACCCATGGATTTTCATCAAATCCTGCAAATCAGCCTGCACAAGTTTTGTGCAACAAGCATGGACATTATAAGATTCCTCTTTCCCTGCGGCTGCAAGCAAGTAATGCCATCACACTCGACTAGCAAGATATTTTTATCGGACTCCATTATTAGCTATTACTAACCTCATTTCCTTTTTTTTATAAGTTGGTAGGTAATTGGTTTCAATTTTCCAAGTATGGCAGCAGGTAGTTGGCTAGAAAATAATTTCGTGTTGTCATAGAATATATACTTCCTGCAAAAAAGTGTGTCCCATGGACATTTCTAATCCACAATCCAACTAGTGAATAAGAGTAATATTATTTCGAAATCAGGAAAATCAGAAATCGCTTGAGATGAATCCTTCAGTGCAATGCGCAAACCACGAAGCTTTCCTTGACATAGGAAGTAATCCTGCGATAGGTTATGCAAATTACGATATCAATTGCAATTGTCGTGATATATTTTGATACGAAATTATGACTTACTCATCTTCCCCGCTATTTTAATCGTGGGATGTGCTTTGTTTTTTACTTCTGCATCAAGCACATCTTGTGAAATCGTTGTACATAATTTTATATCGACTTTCAGATATAAATAAAATCCATTGTCCCTCCGGATAGGTCAGTTTCAGACAGCTAAAAAATACAAACAAGTTAAAAATAGTTTTACTTACCACCTTGGTGAGAAACGACATGAGAATCGTTCTAAATCCGTAACAGGGCTTGGTCCATATCTCTCCCATCTAAAACAGAAAATATATTCCGTCACAAAATTTCCCAGCTGTCATCATAAGCGACCATTTCATTCTGTAGCATCCAAGAACGTGATTTAATTACTGATTTCAAAAATCGCCTTCAAATCTCGGACAGAATACAAAATAAAGTCATCGTAACACACACAAAAAAAAGAAACACGTAAATAATTTAGCCATTCATGTTAACCAATCTTTTGTGGCTAACTCAAATTATCTCGTCCGTGGACTCGAAAAACTAAACCCATCCGTTGAATAACAATTGCTTTGTTGACTAATACCAAGGTGTCTCTTCTTTGCTCTTCCATTGTGTTCCAAGTCGTGGACGCTAGCCGCGACGCACTACGGGCCAAGATCAGGTCAAGAGATCAAACCACTGCCTGGCCAACCCAGAGAACCGGGAGATGAAGAGGCTGACTGCACCAGTCGGCAGATTGTCGGACGATTACCGACACTACAGCCGCGCTCGTCCGAGCCTCGAACGCATCGCAAAGTGCCAAGAAATTGAAAGCATCTCTGCATTCTCGAACCCGGCCGAACAATTGGGCAAGAACCAGAGATCTCGTGCTTTCATGCCGAGCACACCTGATTCACCAGGCAACAAGCTCCTTGACGCTTTACACAAGTTACTTTCCAATCCCAACTTCATATGAGTGCAGCTGTTTTTTAGGCTACAAAATAATTATTAAAAGCAAGTGAGCTCTTTAGCTAAAAGTTAACAAAGCCAGAAATCAGAACTTATCTTATTATCAGAAAAACTTCAGCGATCACAATCGAAGATTCAACTCACAATGGAGTAAGACTTAAGTGCATCACCACATGCGCAGTTGTATTTTTCAGCACTTGGTTCATCGTTAATGACGATGTTCGCACAATATCTTTTATAGGCGCTCAATAAAACTGACCATTGAGTGGTCAATAAAATCTGAAGCATCCTTCTCACGTGCCAGGTTGATTGTCACGGGTCGTGCACGATCTCGGCTGTACAGCCAAAGGTGCGAGTCTAAGTGAGAGATTCGCTTCTTTCCGCATTATCATGTGCATCGCTTGAAACGCGGCCGGGGCGCCATGCGAATTGCAAATGAGGCAGGATCTGTAGCGGAATGCTTCATCACGTGCAACATTGATGCGCCCCTGCTGTTGCTGATGCTGATGCTCATCACCTAGCCAGTGTAGGAGCCGAGAAGTTGCCGAGGAATCAGTGGCGTTGCGTAATTACGCGCCAGTGTGGATGACTGGAAGGAAGGTGATAAACTTTCCTAGCATGGCTTTCATACATTTTCCTCTCCAGCGTGTGGCATTTAGGTAACAGAAATGCGTTTGCCTTACGGGACGCCCCAGACATTCGGAAAACTCGCGAGAAAAATTAGAATTGTCCAAGGCCATAATTTTACCACTAGAAGACTTAGCTGATGTTATATGGCTCGTGGGAAGAGAGTGGACTCTGACAAAGATCCGCCACTGCTAGTCTCACATCGCCCACGTGGCTAAAGAGATGAACACGAGATGTGCTCGCAAGTTTTAGCGTTTAGACTGACAGCGTGGAAGCGAGATCACAGCATCAGAGGAGCTATAGTGTACGTCGCGATATCGTGCACTTGCAGAATTCATGGGCGAATTACATGCACGGCGCTACCTACACCATCAGACCGGAAACATATAGATTGCTCAATTTTATCATGTGCAGAAGTTAGAGACATTGACAAAGTTCAGTTGCACCTGATGCTGCCATTGTAAAACCTTTCTAGAGAAATACTAGCACCAACTTATTTCATATTTGTAAATCTAATTATTCACGCTGAACCATTATTCTCAACAGCACCAACACCGCTTTATAAGTAATAAAATAGCGAATGCCACACCACAGCCAACTCATCTAAACCACCCGATGAAACGCGTAATGCATATAGAATAGCTGGTTATACGCTATATACTCTAATCGTCAGCAGCAACAGCAACAGCAGTGGCAACAGCAGAAGCATCAACAACACTAAAAGGAACAGCAACAGCAACAGCAAAAGCAACAGCAACAACAGTGGCAACATCAGAAGCATCAACAACACTAACAGCAACAGCAACAGCAACAGCAACAGCAGTGGCAACATCAGAGGCACCAACAACACTATAACAGCAACAGCAACAGCAACAGCAACAGCAACAGCAACAGCAACAGCAGAGGCAGCATCAGCGACCGGCATCGCTAACAGTAACAGTAGCAAACGTGTGCACGACCATTTGACAGAATAATGTCACACAGCACGAGACCGATCGTCGTCGGTGACTGTTGAGTGAAAATCACGCCTCATTTTTCTCGTGCGATCGCTGATGATTTGTTGGTAATGTAAATTGAGGCGAAATGTTTTTGTTTCGACGGAGGTCGGCATCTCTGAAGCGAGTCAGACTGGATGTGACCCCGATGAAAGCACCGTGGTGTATTACAGTAAATCACTATCATGACCGCTGCAGCATACACTACGACCTGGAAACTTGATAGTGAATTTTACTTGCTTTTCGAAGCGCGAGTTTTTGATCATGTGTCTTTTCGGCAACGATCCTTCGATCAGCGAAAGTGCATCTCTTTGCAGAAGAATTCATCAATCGGTTTAAATTTTAGTGCGAAGCAATGAGTGGAAAAGTTAGTAACTTTTCATCCGGCATCGAAATCACGCGAATCAAAACACAAAAGATCGCAGCGACTTTTATATCAACACAAATTGCTCGAACCCCGCGTGTTTTCACGGATTTACGAGGATGATGCCGGGGCGAAACAAGGGGAGGGGGGTTGGCAGCTCGAGGTGGGGTGGGAACTCGGGGGATGACATCACAACGGATGGGGTGGTTGTTAACTACTGGTCCAGACCACGTGACCTGGTTATCGGACGTTGGGATCGAGTCCAGCATCTCCATTAACTCTCCCGGCTAGATTGGTTTGGTCCACAGCATCGCCGTTCTCGACTCGACTACGCGGTCTTCGTCTTCCCAGCGCGATTATCTCGCCGCGCTAGGGATGAGCATGAACTGGAGAGGGTCGTCGGACAGTGCATTATAGCCGTTCTGGATTGGTCAAAACAGAATTGGGGATAATTTAGTGGTTGCTATTATGTTTTGCCATGGCGTGGATACATAAAAATGCATCGGAAACGTCCGATTTTGCGTCTGTAGATTTTTTATTTCTAGCAAATAAAAATAAATTAACTGCATTGATAAGAGCACTTACATCTCCACTTGCCATAAAACACCGAGAAGAAAAAAAAATGCCCACAAGAAAAGCGAGACGGCTATTGTTTTCTCTTGTGTCACAGACGTGCACATAGAGAGGAAATCTGCTGACTGCGTAGTGTATATCACCTCAGTGAAATCAAAAACGGTTTATATTTGTCGAAGCAAATCATCAACCGGTGTATACCGCGCCAGATGCAGTACACCCGTACACCCGTACACCGCCGCCAGTGTACACACACACAGCTATAGCACGGCAGAGTTCTCGCGTTACGACGACCAGGAAATAAGTTAGACCAGTGGTTAGCAGCGCAGCGATCGCTGGCTGCGATGTGTTCGATGTGTGCGCGCAGAGCGAGGATCGAGATCGCGGCACGATTCGCGATCGAATGTGAGCAGCTCGAGTCGCGCGGAAAGGCCACGGCGGCGATCACTGCTCGCTGCTCGCTGCGCGCAGATATCATGGGAAACGGGCATCACACCATTCGCTCAATCGAGTGCTGGGGCAGAGTGCACGACGCCATGGGCACCGAGCGCGCGCGACGCCGGCCGGGGCCAGCGGCGTCGTTCGTGGGCCCCGCGGGCTAGCTGGTAGCTCGGTGTAACACAGCTTGAGCCATAGGGCAGGGCGCAGTCGGGTCCGGGCTCAGGTGACTGGATTGGTGGAGTGCAGGGCCCAGTGGCTCTGGTCTGGGCAAGTCGGCATTGACTTTGTGGCGTCGGTGTGAACCATTACAGGGAATCTGGCCCTTGTACAACTTGAATAAGCTTTTCCTCAAAAATGGATATTTTTCGCTAGGAATTGAGCTCACAGAAAACGTCACTGTCCAATTATTTGGGCTCACTATCGATGAAAAGCCCTGGTTTACTTTAGGGCCCAAGTCGTCGGAGGGTCACACCTCGGCACGCCACTGTCCCTGGCCGATGCTTTCAACAACAAAAACAACAACAAGAAGAAGAAGAAGACATCTCTTTTACTTTATTGAACACTCGTGATAGTTTATTGAGCAGATTTTACGAAAATCGTGGTAACAGATTTTCACTCAGATTGTTTGTTGTGCTGGGAGAATGCGAGAATGTTCACAATTTAAATCGATTTCCAACTGTTGTTCTTTTTCAGTTTTCGGGTGTTATTATTTGTTCAGAGCGGCGCAAAAGTTTTCACTTTTATTGCGTGGCTTTGATCTAAATTGGACATCGCCATCTTCACCGCAACATTTTTATACGAATTTCGTGGATTTAATGGTCGTCTTTGGAATAATTGCAAGCTGCAAGCAGATCGACATCGACAGAATTTTCCCATGATTTATTTCATGATTTTAATTTTTATTGACCTTCCATCTTACTCTTTAAGAGATGCAATCCTGACAGATGGTCAATATACAATTTACGATCTTGTTAATGATGTTAAATTAACCATTGTCTACCAGCATGCCGCAAGCAATCTATCGGTGGAATTCGCGTCGTGCTCCCCAGTAAACTGCAAGCAACTCTTGGGCAACCCAAGATTTTTCCAATTTAGCGAAATTCATTTCTCGCGTTTCATCGCAATTTAAATATCGAATCCGATCCGCTCGCTGGCAACGAGCGTCAAATGTCGACACCTAGTCACGTAAACGATCGATAACTCTCGATTCCTGATCGCCCATCACAAGTCAACCTGTTCGCTTCAAACGCGGCGTCTAGCGGTAACTCAGGCTAAACATCGATTCGCATCGCGTTAAATCGTCGTAAACATGCGTGAATCAACATAACTTACACTGAAAAGCAGCTTTCTTATGAACTGCCTTGAATCGCTGACGCTAAATTACCATTTCATCGGGGCGGACAACAATAAACACAGTCGTAGGCTTATTGGAAATTATCATTGACCACGTCGAATAATTTCAAAACAATTCCGCTTGGCACTAATTTTTCTCCAGCTATTTACATTTTATTCTCTGAATTTTAAATACACGTTGTAAATTCGAACGAAAATCTCCCGTGTAATGGCAAGCTTCATTAATTTTAATTGCAATGCTAATTGAAAGTTAATAACTGTTTATTTCTTGTTATGATGGCTCGTGCAATGTTAGCTCGACATTTCCTGCATTGTGGACTGCATCAAGGGGCTAGGTTGGGCTTGGGACAATGTCTTGTAAAGTCGAACTAGATGACCCAGCCTCTTATACAACTGCCAGCACCATCCCATCCTCACGTGTATGTGTTCTTCTTCTTCGTCTTCTTGGCCGAGTCGTGGGAAGCTAAGACAGCGGCCATGGGTAGCTCGAGTTGTACAACTCTTTTCTGAATCACGGTACTCGGTAGCTATAGCGTAAATATGTGTATCTTATAAAGGTTACTGGACTTCTTATTTACGATGTCATGAAATCGCGACGACAGAAGTTTAGAGGTAGTTGAAGAGAGAGAGAGAGAAATGATTTGTTGGACTGTCCAAATCTTGGACATGACTTGAAAATGGAATTCTACCATCGAGGAAGTCGCAAATGCTTTTTTTTTATCTTAAACGCTTGTGGTTTTGTTGAGAAGTGTAGGTGGTTGGAGATGAGATTGAAAGTGAATTACGGGGGAAGCAATTATGCACGTAATCAGCCGATCTCTTCTCTTTGCTTTCAATGCACAATTGCGATTTGATATTCGTATAATTGAATTATATTTCTTTGACGAGGAGTCGTGGGTTTGCTTGTGTTGTGTTTATATTATAGTGACTCAAGTGAAAGACATGCTCAGCGATTGCCTAATAAGTCCACAAGACGAAGAAAAATTCAAATAACGTTTTGCATGCGTGAATGTATTGCAGCATACTGCGTATAGCTGCGTTTGTATCCACCACAATCGGACGTTTATAGCTAGAGTTCGACAAGTGATTAAATAATATTGATTTCCATCGAGACCGGAGCAGATGTACGGATCAAACGGGACGCGTTGCGATCACAACAGTCGACGCTTGCGTTTCATTGATTGAAAAATCGTTACCTCGGACAAGAAAATAGCAACGGCGATCCAAAGAGAATGGAGTGGAAGTGGAATGGAAATAAGATGAATAGCGACAATGTTAAATGGACATCAAGAGCAACAAAGATGGCACGACGACAGCTGAAAGATTTAACACCACTCAAGTGAAACAATTGGCGATCTTTTAAACGGAAAGCAAGTTAGATTCAGCATGGGGAACAAGTTAAGGAAGATAAATCATTTTTAAAAGACTGCGACTTAGGTTAAGTAAACCACAACAACGGGGAAACGTGATCGAATGATGCTGCGACCTCGCTTGGGATCATGACATCTTTCCCGATGGAGTTTTCAACAATGAAATTTTCAAGATCGCATGGCAAAGGTTTGCAATAAAAACATCATCTGCCAGCAAATTGATTAAATGAAACAATGACGATGAAAACCCGGCGTTGCTGTGGATAATAAAATTACCCAAAAACAATAAAATATATAAAAAATGCCACTGACCAGCAACACTTTATTTAGGTCCAGCGACGCAAAATTATCACCGGTCTTCAGTAAGTACTTAAAGCTTCTAACATGCTAATTAAAACTATTTTTATAAAAATTCACGAATTTCTCTAATTCCCCCCCCCCCTCCCCCCCCCCCCCAGATCGCCTCCACAAGATACGAATTTACCGAAATGGCGACGCCTCATACAGAGGCCACCTGTTCAAATTCCGCAAATCAAACTACCGAAGCTTCTCGTCCCTGCTTGCGACGATCACGGCCGAAATGCAGGAGAAAATCTTCATCCACATCGGCGGCATCCGCGGTCTCTTCCACATGGACGGCACCGAGATACGATCCGTGGACCAACTGACCGACGGCGAATGCTACGTCGCCACGTGTCTCTCCGAGCCGTTCAAGGCCGACACCCTCTACCCCCTCGTCTCCCGCACGTGTCTCTCCAGGACGTCGTCCACCCTGATTGGAACCAAGTCCCTCACGTCCCTCCGTCGCCGTCCGCTCAGCCTCAACAGCCGGACCTCGGTGGACTATCACACGCCGGTTGAAAAACTCTTCAAACCTCGCACAATCTGCGTGGTCCAGGGCGAGGCCGAGAGGCCGCGTCCGACAGTCAGGATTCATCTGAACCACACGAACGCGACGCGTCTGCAAACGGTACTTGAACGAATCAACCAGCAGCTCTACGCCAGACAAGAACACGACCTCGACAAGGTCTTCATGGAAAACTGCGTGGAAGTCAAGTGTGTCGATGACTTCTTCGGAGCTTGCTTCGTATTCTTAGCGTTCCCGAAGATCGACCTGGAGTGGGGCATGTTCGAGATGGACGAGGATGAGGACGAAGTGATCTCGGAATTCACCGGGATGCCGACCGACAACGACAGGCTGGTGAAGCACCTTCCGCTCGCCATCCGCGCGCAATACAAGGTCAAGGAGAAGCTCGCCAGCGGCGGTTTCACGTCCGTCCACGAGTGCGTCGAACGGGCCACGAACGCTCTCTTCGTGCTCAAGTTGGCGAAGAAGTCGAAGGAATGCCAGTTCGCCGAGTGCTACATCAGGCAGATGAAGAACGAGATGGCCCTGTTGCCCGACCTGCGCCATCCGAACATCGTCCGCATCTTCCTCACCGAGGAGACCAACGAGGCGGTGTACACGGTCATCGAGCACCTGGACGGCGGCGAGCTGCGCAAGGCCATCACGAACGCGGAGATCCTGCCTGAGGAGTACATCCCGCTCATCGACAACCTCGTGTCCGCGTTAGCGTACCTCCACCTGCGGGGTATCGCGCACCGCGACGTTTGCCCCACCAACATGATGCTGAGGTCGCACGCCGTGCGGCGACAGCTCGTGCTCACCGACTTTAACCACGCCGTCCACGTGACGGAACCCCTCTACGATTACTGCGGCTTCCTTCTCTACATGGCGCCTGAAATGCTCATGCGGAGGGGCTACGGCTTGAAGGCGGACATTTGGGCGGCGGGGGTGACGTTGTACTTCATGGTGACCAAGCAGTTGCCGTTTACTGGCAATTTTGTGGACAAATGCACTAGGCGCATACTGAGGCGATCCGTCGAATATAATGACTTACAGTGGGATGGCGTTCCGGATTCGACAAAGGTGTTGACAGGTGAGTTTTCCTCAAATCGATTGAGTCAATTTTCTGTCCATCAATTCGGAGCCAAGATTGCTCTGACTTCTATACAACTTTGTTAGCAATGAAACGAGAAATTCAGTGTAGTTAGCAAAGAAGCAACCAATCTAGTGTGATCTAGTGTTTGGCTGCTTGCATCTCTGTCCGGTTGCAGATCTGATGCTGAGCCGCGATCCAACGCATCGGCTGTCAGCTGGGGAGTGCCTAGCCTTCATAGCGAACATCCGCGACGGACACTACAACGAGACTGAATTTCAAAACTATTGCGACATCGAAATTCCCAACCAATGCAGGAGTCGGTCGGCAGGTCCTGTCATGGGATGCCGCAGCTGAATTATATTTTAACGCAAGCAGAAGAAAACTAATTTTTATCACACCAAGATACCTACGAGACCCGAACTTTAACTAGAAAGGCGCACAAAATTATGTTCCAAACGGGAATAAAAGCGAAGTCAGTGGCAAAATGATGTTTTATCTCTACTGCTGTAAACTGCAGGGTTGAACTGCCACAAAGCGATGCGTTTCAAGGTCGTGGTGGTGCCCGGAAAATTAGATTCACCATCGGCCCAGTACACGATAAGTATGCAAAGGCATTTGAGTGTCACGAAACAAATTCGTAGCAATATATTGATTTCATAACTAAGCACAAACTTTACCTCGGGGTTAACTGGGTGGTTACCCCACAAAGTTCAATTTTTGCTATTTTACTGAGGGCAAAAGTACTGCAATTCGTGAAAAAACTACCATTGCATTTTAAATGACCAGTGTCTTGCACCGACCACCGAGACGCGATTGTCTCAGCCAGACACAAAAACCCATAACCTCTCAGATTCCACCGACCCCACAATTCCGACACCTAGCATCGCATGCAACAATTTCACGAGTGGGCCGCCCCACACAATCGGCAAGCCGCAGCGCAGTGCATTCTCGCTGCATTCGCCACCGACTTGCCGCCTGCCCACTCGGCCGCGGCCCCGACGTGTCCGACTGCATTGAATTGTTGCACACTCGGAGCACTCCACCCTTCGCGGCGGCGCTGATACCTGTGATAGCGCCCCGGCCGGCTCGGTGAGCAGGGCGGCCACTTCCAGGTCGTGAGTGCACAACAGTGTTCGCCCCGTACACAGTCCGCACCGAGTGTGGTGGACGATTTGGACTCCGGATCGAGTCTGACCGAGTCGCGAACGACTCGCCGTCTCGATTTGTGGATTTGTTTGGATGAGTTTGTGTTAGATAGATATCGTATAGGTATAGTGAAACTCACTCTGATGCACATAAGAATAAATATAATAGACGTGGTAGGCTATCTTAGGCGTGTTATTATGTAACTGCTAGAGATGAATAGGGTGAATAGCTTCGAGATGACTGAACACGCTTTGATTCATAAGGCGGTAATTTTTTTAAATTAAAACAAATAGAGGCGTTTTAATAATCTATATTTTTTTGAAAGTCATAAAGTCAATAGCAATCCTCGGTGACCAAGACACTGCAATGCTGAATGTACAGTCTCGAGAGTGTAGATATTAAAATATCCATCGCAATGTCTCTGCATGATACCCACAAAAACACCGGATCATTAAACACCCAACGAGTTCACCCGAGTCCAATCAGTCGCCAATTAAATCCCACTCAACAATCGCATTTTTTTCCTTAATAACTTGGTACACGCGCTGTGTTTGCTCGCTCGGTGCCCGCGACGCGATGCGACGCCAGCGATCCTGTGTTTACGAGGTGCAAATACACCTGTTTGCGTCACATGCTCGCGCATTACGCCACTGCACTACGCAAACATGCACCTCAGCCTCGTGTACGCTCCTCCGGTTCGCCTAAGACGAGGTACGGCCGCTGTCATAAATTCAGATACCATGTTGTACACAAAAGCGAGACCGCCCGCCTGTCCGGCTCGTACTTTTATAATGTGTGGCTATTTAAAGGATTATGTAGGGTGTTAATTGTACACGAGTGTGCTGTGTGGGTTTTTGATATCACCTGAGCTAGATTAGGAAGTGGAAACGGTCTGATAGTGAAATCTCGTGTGGTTATATGAGTCAACGTGAAAGATTTATCTTAAGTGAGGTTAGGAATCTCGGAATGGTTCGGCGAAGGCTATGCCGTTGGTGGATGTGCACTGGTGGTTTTTGCGTTGATGTTGAATTATCTGTTTACCAAGTTACTGCGATATTTTTCAGTTGTGGTCTTGCATAGGAAGTTATAAAACCTGCAAGATCGGACAAGACCTTGGAAAATCAACAACACAATTGGCTGCGAATTGGCTGATCACACTTAGAAACACCAGGAGACCAATCAACAACGCACTTTTCGTCGAAATATGTCAATAAAATATTGTACTTTGTGATGCTCCACATGAAATGGATGTCTAAAAATTACTCGCCAAGTTTTCAATAGCCTTTCGTTCAGTCACCTTGGCATATCGACATCAACCGATCAAAGGGCAATTGATCGCCATAAACCGCCCCGTGCAATTCCAACGCTCATGCCACCGATGCACACTGCTGCGCCTGTCTGCGCCTGTCTGCGCTTACCGGCCACGCCGTGATAGGGCGAGCAGCAAGGCGTAAAGATGATACTCGCAACACGACAAGGGTGTGTGGCTCTTATGATCGGTCATCTCTCCGACTTACAAAACACGGCTAAGACACGAGGAAGAACAAGATTCTAATGGCGAGATTATGTTCGATTGACGATAATTAATCCAATGACAAGGCATGATATTTTTTGGTAAGGGTGTAGTCGAAAATTGAATCAAGATAATTCACGGAATATCATTTGGACGCGGTGGTATTGCATGACAAACCCATGCCATGTGCACGCAGCCAAACGGGTTTCACTTGACTTTTTAGCCACTTGACCATAACGGATGGGCTGTGGTCGCCAAGATAATGACCAGACAAATTTTTACTCGAGTACACTCCTAGCAACGTAAATAGCACAAAGAAATTGAAGAAAAGGAGTCAAATTGATTTTTGATCAATTGAGCCATTAGACCTGTGAACAAATACCTTTTATGAGAAAGGTGTTTATAATCTGTTAAAGTTAAACCTTGTTTTTGCTCGGTCAGGTCGTCAGCAAAAACTGGAAGCGGTTTCACACTAAAATTCACTTCCATTCTTCGTCTTCAGCACAGAGAATAGCCGCGCAACGAGATGAGAATTAACATTCAACGCAACACACCACTGATTGATTTCACGTACAAAATAGCCCATCAGTTACATTTGAAAACCTGTATGCCAGTATCACAAAAGTATACCCACGAAAACAACGAGAATGCAAGATTAAAAAAGGCATTATAGTATTGTAGAACATGGATTCCCTTCTGACCATCAGTGGTGATATTATAGGTAGTGGGTCATCGGTGCTCTAACCGGCCACGACAGCAATGATGGGCTTGTTTTAACAAGTGCTGACCCCGACCAACCGAGGGGCCATGTCACTTCTCGACCCCTCGACCTCGCACGGAGGAGGCAAAATTTCACGTAGCATTGGCGAAAAAATAGATCATTTGTTTGCTTGGGAATTTTAATGTGTTTTGTTAACGGTGCTCAAATGAAGATGTGCCGAAGATGTTTTCGACTTTTTTGTTTTTCGCTCTCGACTGCGTGCTTCTCAAAGAAGATGCACTCTTAGCGATTTTCAGTGTGTTTAGATTGGGCCACGTCAGCTGGGGTTTCTTTTAAGATTCGGGGTCAACGCAGACAAGAAACAATTACGTCGTATGCGATACGAATCCATTGTCAACGAAAGGCCTACTTTTAAACAAAATTTTTATACGCGTCTTTTTCTTCGTTTCGAAATGCAAATGAACACCTTAGCGCACTTGAACGCGTGGAAGATCAATGTCGAAAAGACAACTGTACTCATCTTTTTTTCGATTTACGAACGCGCAACGAATGACAATGCCCATCACAAGCGTCGCTGACAAATCACTCGCAGCTTTTACTGAATTAATCCAGCCACAATTTTCGTCCGTTGAAAAACTCGTTGATTGTATATAATTATTTGATTTGAATAGTGTCCAAGACATTTTTCGACATGTAATGACAAATGTGACACACTTACAAATGGTTAAAGTTAAATCAAAATGCTCACACATCGATCACACATTTGACAAAAACTTGTGATTTGCATATTTTTGTTTGCGCGTATTATTGGACCTCGGAACGATTTGATTAAAGAGTTCAAGAAACATTTCTAACGTGTCATTCAGAGCCAAGAGATCATGATAATTCCTCGTGACAATGGGCACCTAACAACGCCAAGCTTAACCGACAAAAAACAGTCTTGTACCTGTTGCCTTCAACATTAATTGCAAATACGTCTGATGCGCACTCAAATAAGAATCTTCAAACCCGCACGGTCGAAACTCTAAATAGCAATGACCATAGATGTAAGAGAAATTTATTCAAATCAACATACGGTTCACTGATGTATAAAAATTACTTTTCACCATTTGACTGACATTAGCATTGTTGTGCGTGCTCATGTGAGAACGGCATTTCGGTGCCGGTCAGACATCGGACCCCGGTTTGACCCCCTGTCTCGATGGAAGCACACAGGTGTGGCTACTTAGCTTTTTGGTCAACTCTCAGCCGGCCCGTCCGTACCGTGATATGGAAACCCGTACACGTATTTCGAGGAACCATTAGCCAGGGATATTCATCATTTTTACCACTATTCAGAAACTCCGGCGCGGCATCGCGTTGAAATAAATCAGATGTTCGTTTCAAAGTAGTAGTGCTGTAGTGACGTTAAAACGAGGCAGTTGCTATCGTTTTTCTTTGATCAAATTCGTGATGCGTTTTTGCAAGCGGCTCGTGTTGTTTGACTCAGGACGTTTTGAATTGGGTCAAAAATCGCTGCTGCTTAAATGTAGCGTGGATTCATTATGCGGTTCCGATAGCTGAAATATTAGCGAGCGCGGAACCGGTAATACGATTTTGAGATTTCAAGGGAAAAAAATGCATTTGAATAGTGTGTTTCTCGCTATAGAAATAAACGCTAGAGTGCGCTTGAATAGTATTCACTCATTTAAGAGGTGTCATATGTTTGAGGAAGTAAACATTTTCATATAATACTAAATCAACAAAGTTGAATGAAAAAAAAAGTTAATTAGCATATTTTTTAAATAACACCAAATCTCGCGTGAATGGTGTTAGTATATAATACGAGTCTTCGCGGTCAAACATTATCTACTATTTGCACCTGTGGCTGTCCGAATATGTACAAGATTCAACACCTCATCTCCCCGGACATCGACAGCATACGTGATAAGTGTAACCACCATTGGGAAAATATTCAATAACAAAATCAACAAATAATATTTCTTTGGTCTTCAATTTCCTCGCATTCCCTTGCGTTTCGCTTATCCAGTCAACTATAGCTATATACCAATGTTCCACACCTTTCACGTGACGACGCATTGAACAATACACAGATAATTAA
The DNA here is from genome assembly GCA_921293315.2 of Nemurella pictetii. Taxonomy (NCBI): domain Eukaryota; kingdom Metazoa; phylum Arthropoda; class Insecta; order Plecoptera; family Nemouridae; genus Nemurella; species Nemurella pictetii. Next base: position 13,533,170 of record OV121120.1, on the reverse strand, counting down.
TTTGCCAGGCAAACAATGTTAACATAATGACAATTACTTAATGAGCCACACATGTGCGCATGTATGCAAAGAGCAAATGAATAAAAAATAATAAAAGTAAAAAATCGTTGTAATAAGTCCAGTACTATAGGTTTCACTCTGTACACAAGTGGCATCTGGGCTTAATCATGTATAGCATGTCACCCGGCGTCGCTCAAAATGACTTGTGCGCGAAGATAGCACGCGAGAAGGACAATGGGTATATAGGCAGTAACGTTGATAGGTGATAACAGAAGTGTGGCAAGGTAAAAATGCCCGCACCGTGCCAAATGACACGACTGGGTCACGTGCGAATCCCGCGCACACCTTTGCTTTACCACCTCCATAAAGGCTTGTCAGAGAATTTAATGGTCAGATAGTATTCGTTTAATATACTAGGTATAACGTACAAACAATAGCACTTACGACTTTTCCTCGGATAAAATGTGCAAGCGCAACGATGGTTGTAAACGTGAATTATCGTCGGTGTTTTTTTTATTATTAATTATCACAATGATTTGCGTGCGTTAAACTAGTTAAACTATTAAATGGATCATATTCCAAGAAGTGTTCACCTCTTAGACGCCATAAAAAATCGATTTCAACATAACTTTTCTTCGATATTATTCCACAGAGACACACTTTCCAAGATATGATGCCCATCCCAGAGCTAGCCCATAATAATTGTCACAGGTCACATAATGACAAAGAAAGGGACAAGACACATTCCAGACGGTGCGTTCTGATTGAGCTCTAATTACTAGCTTCGCGCACTGCAGAACAATGTGTGCGACACACCCGATAAGAGATAGTTCCCTAATTACACACCCAGCGTCCTGAATGTTAACAATCTCATCAGCATAACCATGTGGCTGGCAGCAATTGCGCTGCGGCACTGCCATCAATGTACACCTTCGGTGATGCTGTGTGGACCCATCAACGAACACAATCGATGGTCGTCATGCTTGTCCGTTTTTTCTGTGGCATTATGATGATGATACATTTTAACGAAATGGGTACAATAACGCTAACGTTTCTTTTTGTGGAATGGACTTACCAATATCAATCCTAAACGTGTTCGCCGTTTCATTTAACTTTGACCTGCAATTTTATAATTCTTTAAATTTGCATTGAATAACTTGTTAGATGTCAAAATCATCCATTGACTGCAAGCAAATCGCTTAATTTACATTTATAACGTATGAATAGTATGTAGCAAAAAATAATCTTTTGCTGGTGAATGTATCGTAAACGTGTATCATTTACAAAGCTCAAGATTGGTTTTCTATTTCAACGTGATTTGTATGAGGGCGTAGCAGCTTTTCCATAGAGCACAGAAAATTAGAGTTAATTTATGATTCGATGCACTATAGAACGCAGCATGCTGGCGATGCACCTGACAGTATGTGTTAAGTAAATGATACGAAAATCTATCATTGTAATGCTAGAAGATGCAGCAAGCAATTATACTTAATTACAAGAATGAAAATATGAAGAGACAGCTAGGTGCTGTGAATGAAATGAGCATGCCTAATTCAGCGAGTTCCTTGTGAATATATTATTGATCATATAGTCACTTGTGTTATATGAAAATGTAAAATTGCCAAATTGGTTACACATGGCAGATGAAATCAGATGAAGATGAGACAGACAAACCTTTATATTGTCATCTTTTCTAAAGGTGTGATCATACGTATTTTTACAAGGCTGTAAAAATATATACTTGAAAAAAAAGCTGGGAAAAATCAATGAGAATGAAGAACACAAGTTTCGCGCAATGCTTTGCGGTGGTTGATAATAACGACTGCCGAGAGACCACAGTTCGTATCCTGGTCAAGGTAAAGTTCACAGTCACGTGACGCCGGCGCGATAATAATTTATGACGACATAAAACACCACGCGTGATTATTGGTGTCTTTTTTAACGGGTGAAAGTCAACGGCGCAGGGGTCAAGAGACAGCAATGGTGAATATCTTTTTACGTTCAATACACTTAAGAAAAGAAAATTGTGTTCGCATACAGTATCTCCATATAGCGTGCACACGATGCTTATAATAAGTTTGTAATTATTCAGATAATGTTTTTTGTTGTAGTGTTATGTTGTTTGTTGTCAACTCCGGGGTTAATTGGAATGAAGATTTTTTTTTTCGAATTTTGATATTTTATTACAATAGCCTGGTGAGATGAGACCTGTAATGCTGCATGCGAGGTGTTTGACAGCTAAGAACAAAAGGAATTTACTGTGCCTTTCTTGTGCTTATCTCTCAGCATCCGTCTGGGGAAAACGTCAAAGATCTCAGCAATTTTTGCGAAAACTAATCAGAATTAGAGATTATGTGAATATCAGATCATACAGCCAGATATGGAGAAAGCACATTTGAAAAAACTCCCATAACAATTTCAGCCTACCTCATTTTCGCGGCCGTTCCGGTAATATTAAAGCTTTGTCACATCATATACTCAGACACCATTTACCATTACCCACCCTGTATCAAAGCAAACCGACTTCCTAGCGTTCCCTATATACTTTATTGTCCGCAAGTCGACAGCAAAAGCACGACAGCCATGCATCCCAAATAGAAACTAAGAGAGACAGGAACAAAAAAAACATCTGCCTTCATCATTTTCAGAATGGGTGAAATGAAATTATATGCGGGACGTTTTATATATTGTTTTAAAACAACAAAAGTATATTATGGTAATGTGAGGGGGAGTGACGTAGAAGAAAAAAGAGAAAGAGCTCCAGCGTTTGTGCACGTGAGCGAGCGAACCCACGGACGAAATGTGTGTGTGTTCTCCCTCCCTCCAATTAGCAGGTGTCATGCCTGCAGGTCCCTATAATACCGCCCGCATATCACGTCGGCGAGACAAGGCGCGCTATCATCAACAGTGGCATTGTGATCCCTGCTGTGGCCATACTGCTATGGCGAGGTTTATGAACTCTTTCACTAGCCGGTTAGATATTATGTGCAAAAGGAAAAGGTTCCAGTGGAAAAAAATAACTTGTACCTTCTGAATTACACAGAGCAAATATTAAACAGTAGTCATTCCGGGTGGCGTGAATAAATTATTCGCTATTTCGTTTAGGTAATTAAATATAAAACGATAGAAACAAAAGTTGAAGTTGCTGAGTTATTTGCTTAGTTGATTTTTATGACATCAGCAGATGGCATGTGGTCAATCACACTGCACAAAACCGTGCTGGAAAATCAATACACGAAATTAATCTTTGTTTCACAGCGATATTATGTTGAGCCGGATCTGTTTGCTCATCAACCTGCTCAACGCGAGACTGACGACTAGAAAGCTTTCCACCTGATTTCCTTGTGGCTATCCGGAGATTCTAGTGATTCTAGTGATTCTAGGTAGGATACAACTCGACTTTGTGGTAGGTCAGCGTCTGCTCCTCACTGTCAATAGTTTTTTATTTCATGAGCTTTTGCCTGTCGACGTCGCAGAGACGAGGTTGTGGTAACTGGGCGAATAGAACAATGTTAATTATCGGATAATATTATCTCTAATTAACACGTTTTTATCGTTATTAATAAAGAAGAATATTGTTAAACAATGGGATGATGATTGGGACATGTAAAGTGGATTTATGCACACAATATTGTGTCGACAT